>CM055125.1:237387729-239885229 GCA_029206835.1 Rana muscosa | reverse complement strand
CACCATCTAGTGGGCAGTTTAAAAAAGTATTGGGACGCCTGCCTTTACACGCACATGAACTTTAATGGCATCCCAGTCTTAGTCTGTAGGGTTCAATATTGAGTTGACCCACACTTTGCAGCTATAACAGCTTCAACTCTTCTGGGAAGGCTGTCCACAAGGTTTAGGAGTGTGTCTAAGGGAATGTTTGACCATTCTTCCAGAAGCACATTTGTGAGATCAGGCACTGATGTGGATGAGAAGGCCTGGCTCGCAGTCTCCGCTCTAATTCATACCAAAGGTGTTCTATCGGGTTGAGGTCAGGACTTTGTGCAGGCCAGTCAAGTTCCTCTACCCCAGACTCGCTCACCCATGTCTTTATGGACCTTGCTTTGTGCACTGGTCCAAATCATTTGGTGGAGGGGGGATTATGATGTGGGGTTGTTTTTCAGGGGTTGGGCTTGGCCCCTTAGTTCCAGTGAAGGGAACACTTAAGGCGTCAGCATACCAAGACATTTTGGACAATGTCATGCTCCCAACTTTGTGGGAATAGTTTGGGGATGGCCCCTTCCTGTTCCACCATGACTGTGCACCAGTGCACAAAGCAAGGTCCATAAAGACATGAATAAGCAAGTTTGGGGTGGAGAAACTTAATGTCCTGGCCTTAAAGTGGTTGTAAAGCTTTGTGTTTTTTCACCTTAATTCAGCCTATGCATTAAGGTGAAAAAACACCTTGCAGTCACCACCCCGAGCCTCCGTTTTACTTACCTGAGCCCAAATCTCCGTGGGCGTGATCCCGCGTTGCTTTCCCCCTGGTCTTGTCGGGTTTTCATTGGATGATTGATAGCAGTGCAGCCATTGGCTCCCGCTGCTGTCAATCACATCCAATGAAACGGCCACCGGGGGGCAGGGCCGAGTCACACAATTGCCATCAATGGATGCTGATTGTATGGCAAAGGAAGCGCGCCCACAAGCTAACCCCCCCTTGGGAGAGCGCTTCCCAGAGGGGGTTAGCTCTTGCGGGGAGGAGCCGCCGTGGCAAAACGAACTGCACAGTGGAGGTAAGTTTGACATTTTTTAAATTTTTTTATAATCTGCGAACCTTTAGTACCCCTTTAACCCGAGAGAACACCTTTGGGATGAATTAGAGCAGAGACCTTCTCATCCAACATCAGTGCCTGACCTCACAAATGCGCTTCTGGAAGAATGGTCAAACATTCCCATAGACACACTCCTAAACCTTGTGGACAGCCTTCCCAGAAGAGTTGAAGCTGTAAAGCCTTGTACACACGACCGGTTTTCTCGGCAAGAAACAAACAAGAAAACTGTTGGGAGAGCTTTCTTGCTGAGAAAACCGTTCGTGTGTATGGTTTCTCGTCGAGAAAACGGTTGTGAATCTCGACGAGAAAAAAAGAAGAAAACCTGCTTTCTTTTTTCTCGTTGGGAGTCTCAGTTTTCTCGTCAGACTGTTTTTGGACGAGAAAACCGTTCGTGTGTATGCTTTTCCGAGTCTTCAAAAACCGTGCATGGTCAGAATCAAGTATGAGACGGGAGCGCACCTTCTTGTAAAACTAGCGTTCGTAATGGAGATAGCACATTAGTCACGCTGTAACGAACTGAAAGCACGAAGACTGAAAAGCGCGAATCGTCTCACTAAACTTTTAGGGTGGCGCCATGAGAATGGAACTTCCCCTTTATACTGCCGTTGTACGTCACCGCGCTTAAGACCGACGAGATTTTGGATTGACAGTGTGTGCAAGGAAAACTTGACAAGAATCTCGTCAAGCTTGACAAGAAACCTGTCGAGAAAAACAACGTTTTTTTGCAACGAGATTCTCGGCCGTGTGTACAAGGATTTAGAGCTGCAAAGGGTGGGCCAACTCAAGACTGAACCCTATGGACTAAGAATGGGATGTCATTAAAGTTCATGTGCATGTAATATAGTATATCTGGCCACATGCAAAATAATATACATAGGTATCCCGGTCCCCCAATGATATCAAACCAGGGCTGCTGGAGGTGCTCACAGGGCTGGAGGAGAAGTTCCGGGACCCCGTGGGTATAGGGCGGAAGTGATGACAGCTTGGGGGCGGGCGGGCGGACGGACCACCTCTACATCTCCTCCTGCGGCCGTGATTTGTTATCATCGGCGGACTGAGATACCTATATAGATTTCTTTACATGTGGCCAGATATGTACTGTGAGTTCTAACTTTTTTTAAAAGAGTGCAAAATTTGGTGCAGCTCTGCACAGAAACCAATCAGCTTCTAGGTTTTATTATCAAGGCTTAATTGAACAAGCTGACGTTAGAAGCTGATTGGTTACCATGCACAGATGCACCAGATTTTGCACTCCCCAGTTTCAGTAAATCAACCAAATTGTGTAACAGCGATTAATCGCACACAATACCGCCTCCCGCAGCTCACTGTTCCATGCTGCTGTGCAATTTACCCCATAGGAAGCCATGTATTTTATCAGTGAACAATCAGTCGCTACTCTTCCATTATTCTCTGCTCTTCCATACTCACTTGCAGGTTGTTTTAGAAGCGAGATTTAAAATTTTCCCTTGTAGCTCTGGTCTAAGTTTTAATAAAATAACCCCTGTCTACAATTTTTGTTTCCTTATTTCAGATTCACCCCAGATACTGAACTCTTTGGAGAAATTCCTGCAAATGATTGTATACCTCCCCACGCCATGTACAGGTTCAAGGTCCCCGTAGCACAGGTACCATGGTCATGTGACCCCCCCCACCACCACCCCGGGACAGAGATGAAAGTGCAGCCTGGTGTAATGGAGTCTGAAGGTCTACGGCGGATTCTCAGCAAAGCTTTTCTAATAATAACCAGCCATTGTGAAGGCAATTAATAAATAATGTAATTATGCGTGTAAGTACTTGAAATATCCGCAACAAAAATATACACAAATCAAAGCCTCTTGCTGATGTGTAATTACTGGACTTTTTTACATATATTATAATCTTCTGCTGTTTGGTCTTTCCCAACCACCTAGGTCTGTGTTGAATATAATACTTAAAACGGGTCCATTTATAAAACATTCCTTGGACACAACACATTCCTTCAGGCTGAACAAATTTGGGCAGTAATTAATTTTAATTCCTATTATTGTCAGCGCCATCTAGTAGCCAAAATGCAGGATATTTTCTCACTGAGGTATTTCAGAATACCATACTGCATTTTGGCCACTAGATGGAGCAGACAATACAGTAAAACCTTGGTTTGAGAGTAACTTGGTTTGAGAGCGTTTTGCAAGACAAGAAAAATGTTTAAATACATTTTGACTTGATATACAAGCGATGTCTTGATATAAGAGTAGCGTCATGTCACAACTGAGTATAAAATAGAAGAAAGGCGCCTCTAAGTGTAGAAATATGGTTACATTTAATGAAGGTACAACATTTAGAAACTCACATGGTTGATGATTAAAAGAGGCACATCTAAGTATGCAGGCATCCGGGGTAAAGCTGTTCACATAGACCATCCACCTCACCACTATTGATGTCGTCCCTTCCACGCTGCACTTCAGGAGCGGTTTAAGCCTCGCTTTCAGATCGCTCTACTTTACCCTGGATCCCTGCATACTTAGATGTGCCTCTTCAACACCGGGCTTTTTTTTACCACCTCAATACCGGGCCTATTCTGGCACTTCTCTCCTACATATACAAATCATCATTCTTTTGCTAGAAAATTACTCAGAACCCCCAAACATTATATGTTTTTTTTAGCAGACACCCTAGGAAATAAAATGACGGTCATTGCAACTTTTTTTTCTTGCACGGTATTTGCGCAATAATTTTTCAAACGCCTTTTTTTTGGAAAACAAAAATGGTTTCATGAATTAAAAAAAAATAACAAAAAACAGTAAAGTTAGCCCAATTTTTTTGTAAAATATGAAAGATGGTGTTACGCTGAGTAAATAGATACCTAACCTGTCACGCTTTAAAATTGCGCACACTCATGGAATGGCGCCAAACTTCGGTACTTAAAAATCTCCATAGGCGACGCTTTGAAAAATTACAGGTTAGAATTACAGAGGAGGTCTAGGGCTACAATTGTTGCACGCGCTCTAACGCACGCAGCGATACCTCACATGTGTGGTTTGAACGGCGTTTACATATGTGGGCGGGACTTACGTGTGCGTTCGCTTCTGATCGCGAGCTACCGGGGACAGGGGCGTTTTAATTTTTTTTTTAATTTTTTTTTTTATCACTTTTATTCCTATTACAAGGAATGTAAACATCCCTTGTAATAGAAATGTGTGTGACAGGTCCTCTTTATGGAGAGATGCGGGGTCAATAAGACCCCACATCTCTCCTCCAGGTTGGAAAGCATGAGATCGTGAAAAAAATTTCACCGATCACATGATTACTTTGTTTACTTCTGGGGACCCGGGCGTGACGTCATCACATCGCGCCCAGGCCTCCGACGGTCATAGAGAGGACTGGTAACCTCTCTGGTCACCAGTCATCTCTATGGTTCACCTCCGGCGCCGGACGATTCATTCTCCGGGCCCCTGATGGCACGGGAGACCCCGGAGATGCACCGGATGGCGGCGGGAGGGGATGTCCCCTCCCGCCGCCCATAAGAACGATCAAGCCACTATGATCATTCTTATGGTGCACAGAATCGCCGGCAGAAGACAAGGATATCTGAATGATGCCTCTAGCTGCAGGCATCATTCAGATATCCCCCTACAAAGACCAGGACGTCATATGATGTCCACCCAGGATGGGAGATCCCATCTGTGGACGTCATATTACTATGGGCGGGCAGGGAAGTGGTTAATCATCAACCATGTGAGTTGCTAAATGTTGTACCTTCATTAAAGTGGTTGTAAACCCACTTTTTAAACAAAGACCTACAGGTAAGCCTAGATTAAGGCTTACCTGTAGGTGCATGAAATATCTCCTAAACCTACACGGTTAAGGAGATATTTGTATGTAAATGCGGCGACGCTGACGTCACCCCATTCACAAATTCGGCTAGGTCGCAACATTAGACGACGTAGCCGAATTCGACAGCTCACGTGCGCATGCGCGGAGTCACGTCTTCGCCGCTCCGGCCAATCACAGCGCCGGAGCGGCGCTGTGATTGGCTGCAGCAGCGATACCCGGAAGTAACATTCCGGCTATCGCCGCAGCGATGGATGCGGCTAGAGGAGGGACACGGACGACTTCGGGGGCCCCGATCGAAGGTAAGTGGTACATAATGAGCTAGTATGCTAGTCATACTAGCTCATTATAGCTTTGTCTTGCAGGTTAGTAAAAAAAAAAAAAAAAAAAAAAAGATAAAAGGGTTTACAACCACTTTAAAAGTAACCATATTGATACACTTAGAGGCGCCTCTCTTCTCTTTTATACTCTGTAGCTCCTGCTGGATTTTGTTTCTAATCCCCTTGGGGATGCTTCCATGTGTGGATGGACATTTTATGGTTACACAACTTATTACATTGCTATAATCTTTTTATATAGACCAAAAGGACTTATGAATAAATGGTTGTGGAACGAATCATTTGAGTTTCCATTATTTCTTATGGGAAAATTTGCTTTGATATACAAGTGCTTTGGATTAAAAGCATGTTTCCGGAACGAATTATGCTTGCAATCCAAGGTTTTACTGTTATAGGAATTCATTTATTATAGAAATTACAGACAAAATCTGTGCAGCATGCACAAATGTGTGTGACATTTGTCCAATAAATATTTTATAAATAGACCTCAGCAAAACGTATTTTATTTTTTTAAGTTTTAGATTTTAGCGAGCAGGAATGTTATTATTTCTTATTACAATACTCTTCTACTAGTATCCCAAAAACATCAAAAGGCACACTTTAAGAGCTCCTTATATAGGTCATAATAATACACATACCCTTACATGTAGAAAGTTGTTATTTCTTACATCTTTGTCAGAAATATGTCCCCAGGCGATCACAAGTAGGTAAGTATAATGCATTAATCTTCCTTTCAGGATTCCCAAAGGAATTTGGATCGTTCCCAGTTATATTATCAAGAGATAAATATGCAAAGACGGCACATAATTAATTAGTTAGTTCCAATGCTGTATTTTTCCAGCAAAAAGCAAAGACAAATCTTCACCTCATACATACAATAACAATTATATGTATGTCACTGTGGTCTATAAAAAAAAAAAAACACATGTAGATAAAATTATGGGCAGATGCTCAGTTCTGGATACATCATAAAGAGTGATAAGTGAATAAATGCCCCAAATATACGTGTCCCATTATGAGATTACAATCATAGTTTTGATGGAACATGTATCTGGCATGAGATTCACTTGCATGTATAGTCAAACTGTATATACGTTGAGTATCCCAGGCTGTAGTTTGGCAGATGTAAACATATGATCATATTTGGTTCCCTAAATGTACAGTGCCTTGAAAAAGTATTCATACCCCTTGAAATTTTCCACATCTTGTCATGATACATCCAAAAATGTAAATGTATTTTATTGGGATTTTATGTGATAGACCAACACAAAGTGGCTCATAATTGTGAAGTGAAAGGAAAATGATAAATGGTTTTCAATTTTTTTTTTTTACAAATATGTGTAAAGTGTGGCATTTACCCCGATACCCCTAGGGCCCCTTTCACACTGGGGCGGGAGGTGTGGTAGTGGTAAAGCGCTGCTATTTTTAGCAGCGCTTTACCGTCGGATTTGCAGCGGTATTCGGCCACTAGCGGTGCGGTTTTACCCCCCGCTAGCAGTCGAAAAAGGGTTAATACCACCGGCAATGCGCCTCTGCAGAGGCGCATTGCCGGCGGTATAGCCGCGGTGTCCCATTGCTTTCAATGGGCAGGAGCGGTGGAGGAGCGGTAAACACACCGCTCCAAAGATGCGGCTAGCAGGACTTTTGGAGCGATACTGCTAGCGCACCGCTCCAGTGTGAAAGTCCTCAGGGCTTTCACACTGGAGAAACAGCAGCCGCGGTTTCAGGTCGGTTTGCAGGCACTATTTTTAGTGCAATAGTGCCTGCAAATCACCCCAGTATGAAAGGGGTCTACCTAAAATCTAGCAGAACCAATTGCCTTCAGAAGTCACCTAATTAGTAAATAGAGTCCACCTGTGTGTAATTTCATCTCAGTATAAATACAGCTGTCGAAGCCCTCAGAGGTTTATTAACCACTTGCCGACCAGCCGCCGCAGTTTTACTGCAGCAGCATGGCTCGGCTGGGCGAAAAGACGTTATGTTACGTCGCTTCGCCCTGTGGCCACTAGGAGGGGTGAACGATGACCGCCAGGCACCCACAGTCGCTTGTGACACAGCGAGAACCGGAATCTGTGTGTAAACAGAGGGTCAGGATAAACAGCTAAACAAAGAAAAAAAAACGAACACAACATCACATCTAAGAATAAATGATCTGCAATATACACAATTACATTCTTGTTTTGGTGTTTAACCGCTTCCCGCCTGGGCCATAGTCAAATGATAGCCACAGGAACCTTTCGTCCCTCCGGGTGGCCGTCATATGACGTCCTGGCATTCCCGCATCACTGGGGACCCGATGCGCGTGCCCGGCGGCCGCGATGTCCGCTGGGCACTCGCGATTGCTCATCACAGAGCCAGGGACGTGGATCTCTGTGCGTAAACACATCCACATCCTGTCAGGGAGAGGAGACCGATGGTGTGTCCCTACATAGGGACACACCATCGGTCACCTCCCCCAGTCAGTCCCCTCCCTCCACAGTAAGAATCACTCCCTAGGGAACACATTAACCCCTTGATCGCCCCCTAGTGTTAACCCCTTCCCTGCCAGTCACATTTATACAGTAATCAGTGCATATTTATAGCACTGTTCGCTGTATAAATGTGAATGGTCCCAAAATAGTGTCAAAAGTGTCCGATGTGTCCGCCGCAATATCGCAGTCCTGACAAAAATCGCAGATCGCCGCCATTACTAGTACAAAAAAAAAAAAAAGTATAAAAATAAATGTCATAAATCTATCACCTATATTGTAGGCGCTATAACTTTTGCGCAAACCAATCAATAAACGTTTTTTGCGATTTTTTTAACCAAAAATATGTAGAAGAATACGTATCGGCCTAAACTGAGAAGAAAAAAAAAAAAAAAAGTTTAAAAAAATTTGGGATATTTATTATAGCCAAAAGTAAATAAATATTGTCACTATTTTTGTTTATAGCGCAAAAAATAAAATTCACAGAGATAATCAAATACCACCAAAAGAAAGCTCTATTTGTGGGGGAAAAAAAAAAAAGGACGTCAATTTTGTTTGGGAGCCACGTCACACGACCGCGCAATTGTCAAAGCCTGACAGTGCTGAAAATTGGCCTGGGCAGGAAGGGGGTGAAAATGCCCTGTATGGAAGTGGTTAATAATGATTTAACCACTTTACCTCCGGAAGTTTTTTTATTAGTCAATAGAGACGACTACTACTACTACTACTACTACTACTACTACTACTACTACTACTACTACTACAAATAAATAAAAATCATGAACAAAAAAAAAAATCCAATACATTAATACCAAGTAACAATGAAAAATTAACCCTTAACTTTAACCCCTACCCCTTAAAAAAGCACAAACAATAACTAAATTAATAATTATTATGAATATTTTTTCGGGTTTGGGTATTTGTTATTTTATTAGTATTATTAATAATTGTTTTTTTTTAAGGTTAGGGGTTAATTATTATTTATTTGTGTATTATTATATATTAATTTATTTATGATAATTTTTAGCTATTTGTGTGTATTTATTTTACATGTATTTATTCATATATTATTACTATTTTATTTTTTACATTTGAGCAGAAAATCTAGCAAAAATGTACGAATGGCACGTTTCCATTAATTTAGATGAGAATAAAAAAAAAAAAAAAAATGCACCAAAAACGCTCAAATCTGTCCGATTCAAGCTACAAAAAAAAGCCCTACAACTTTGAGCTTAAAGCCCCGTACGGTCGGACTTTTGGCCAACAAACTTAATTTTGAGTTGGACCAACAATCCGACCGTGTGTAAGCTCCATCGGACAAACTTTTTTTTGTTTTTTTTTTGTTTTCAACGGACAAATGTTGTGTCTGCAAACGGACAAACTTTTGCCCAACAAAAGTCCGATGGAGCAAAGTCCGACCGTGTGTACAGAAAACCATCGGACTTTTGTCCGATGGACAAAACAAATAATGTTACAATCAACCAAAAATAACAGAAGTTGACCAAAGGGTGGCGGTAAAGAGCAGAAAAACCACGTGATGTTGGAAAAAGTTTTGGGAAAGTTTGCAGAAAAGTCAGAGCGTGTGTATGCTATGGGTGTTCCCGACCAACTCCGTTCGGACAAAAAACCACGGAAAAGTCCGATGGAAGTCCGACCGTGTGTACGAGGCTTTAGGCATTTGGCTTTAGGTGACTTGGAGTGGAGATGTGAACCATCCCTATAGAGAATAATAGATTTTTATTTTTTTCCCCCCTCCAGCGTTTTGGAGCTTCAAGCTGAGAATGGGGCCTTAGTGCAGACTTCTTGGAAAATCAGCGCGTTGATCACACACGTAGGAAATATTTCTGGGGGCGTTGTGCATACCATCTGTGTACAGAACACCTCCAGGTTGCCATATTGCATTCCATTTTATATAAAAAAATTAAAATGACAGAGCTACAGTTTGAAAAGGATAGGGATTTTTTAAATAAAATTCCATTACAATATGACTTGTGTAGCAATTTTATTTGCTAGATATTTTTTATTTGCTATTTTTTTCCCCCACAAAAAGCGGAGTTACTCTTTAATGTTCTGTAATTACACCAATTCAGATTCACCCCTGATAGTAAACTTTTTGGACAAATTACTGCGGATGACTGTATACCTCCTTAGTTGATAATAAGTAGATACGTTTAACGTATAAATCTTATGTTCATGATTCGTAAGGTAATTTGGGAACACAGCAGTCACAAAACCCATTATACACATGGTGCTTCTTTTTCCTTACTTTAGCCCTTTGGATGCCCCAGGGACCACAGAAGTGGCAATCTCTGCTCTTTTAGGCACCACATTTGGATGATGCATATCTAGACCTTAGCACTGGGACACGTAATACCTTATTTCTAAAGAACTGCAGTTGGGTGATGCAGAGTGACGTGAATTGCAAAATTGTACAGAACTTTGACATACTTTTATAATTTAATAATAATTTAACATACAGTAATACCTTGGATTAAGAGCAGAATTCATTCCAAAAGAATGCTTGTAATCCAAAGCACTTGTATATCAAAGCGAGTTTCCCCATAGGAAATAATGGAAACTGAGATAATCCGTTCCACAGCCATTGCTTGTCTATGCAGTACCGCATGTGGCCAGAGGTGGGGGGGTGCCAGAGACACTCGGAAACTACTCAGGAACAGAGTCTCCGAGCTTCACCCCCGCACCTCTGGCCAAATGCGGTACTGCACACCCCAGCGGCTTGGATCTCTGCTCTTTTTGCGTGACAACGGTCGCAAAGCCAGTCAGGATTTTTTTTTTTTAATAGCTCGTATTGCGAAACGCTCGTAAACCGCATTACTCGCAATCTGAGGTTCCACTGTAATTTTGTTATATAATTGGTATTACATGTAAGAGGTGAAGATTTGCCATTTGATAAAAAAAAAAAAAAAAAAATGCAGCATTGGAACTAATTAGGTGCTGTCTTTGCATATTTGTCTCTTGATATTATAACTGGGAATGACGGAAATTCCTTTGGGAATCCTGAAAGTATGATTTATGCTTACCTACCTGTGATCATCTAGGGAAATCCTTCCGACAAAGATATAACATCCTACATGCAAGTTTATTTACATTATTATGGTTTGTATAAGGGTTGTTTTTTTTTTTTTGCCTAATAGTAGATGAATATATTTTGCAATAAGAAAAAAGGGTCTTTATGTATAATTCTTTTTACATATATGGTTGTGATACCTAAAGCATTATTTTTTTTTATAAGGTTTGTATTGCTGTCTTTGCCCTGGCTGGGGAGATTCAATTCTCTTTTTGTCCTGATTGCCACTGTCACCAAGATAATAAATGAAGGGAAATCCAAAATTGTGGAGTTGACTAGGTATTGAGGGTAAATAATCCGATGGCAACAGTTTTTCGATGATAAGGCCCGGTTCACACTTATGCGATTTCATACCGAATGCGATGCGTCAAAAACACTTTAGGGATGACATGCGAATTCAAAGTCATTGTTTTCAATGACGGTCGTTCACATACATGCGTTGCGATTCCTCAACGAATGCGATGCGATAAAAAAAAAAAAAAAAAGGTTTTTTTTTTGTTTTGTTTTTTTTTTTTTTCCTCTCAATGCGGGCAAGGGTTGTATGTTGTATTTCATGTTTTTGTTGTTTGTATGTAAAAAAAAAAAAAAAAAAAAAAAAAAAAAAAAAAAAAAAAAAAAAAAGATGATTTGATTTAAAAAAAAAAAAAAAAAAAGAAGAAGGGTCTTGTCCGGTTTGACTGCATTGCGTTGCAAATTTAGTCTCCATAGACATCAGTGTAAATTGTTCTGGAATCGCAATGATGGTTCACATATGTGCGAATTCCACCACACGATTCTCCACAAAAACCAGAAAGTTAACACTTTTTTTTTTTTTTACACTTTGATTCCATTGGCTAGAACATAATCGCAGCTGTGTCCCACTCCTGAAATTGGCGTTAAAATCACGGCAAAATTCGCACCTCAGAATGGACAAAAAACGGACCAAATTCACAGCGCATAAGTGTGAACCCAGCCTTACCAAGATTGACGTTCTCTTCAATTTGGGGAGATTTCATTACTTTTCCTGTAATGAACGTGGGGAAAATCTCACCAGTGGGACACAGACAGCAAAACATAATAGTAATGTTAACCCTTCTCTGCTTTAAATAAAAAAAATAAAAAAAATTGTTTTGGTTATACGTACAATTTAAAGGGGAATGGATAGAAAAGAAGTAGATTGCAGGGTGCTCCACTAACAGTATTATGCACAGGGTCATAATGAAGAAATAAAATAATTATTTTTAACCAAATTATGTATTCATTAAAAACATTTTAAAGAGTACCTTAATCTGTTTTTATATGATCTCTCGTAATCCCTTATGGTTCATTTAAACATTAATCAGGTTTTTCCAAATTGAGCTGTTTTACTGGACCTTGACTTTAACCTCTCTGGCGGTATGATTATGTCAGATTTTTGATGCTGAAAGCGGTACAATTATTTTTCATGGAAATTTGGCATTTTATATTGTAGGCCTGCAATTCTTAAGCCCTGTACACACGATCGGTTTTACCGATGAAAACAGTCCGATGGACTTTTTTCAATCGGACAAAACGGTCGTGTATGGGCCCCATCGGTCTTTTTTCCCCCATCGGTGTGAAAAAATAGAACCTGTTTTGAATTTACCCGATAGAAAGAAAAAACAATAGCAAAATCCGATCGTTTGTGTGGAACTCCATCGGGAAAAAAAACCCACGCATGCTCAGAATCAAGTCGACGCATGCTCAGAAGCATTGAACTTCATTTTTCTCGGCTTGTCGGAGTGTTTTACGTCACGGCGTTTGGGACGGTCGGATTTTTGACTGATGGTGTGTAGGCAAGACTGATGGAAGTCGGCTTCATCGGATTTCCGATGGAAAAATCCATCGGATTAGAATCCATAGGAAATCCGATCGTGTGTACAGGGCTTTAGTGATAACTCACTTAAATCTGTCCAAACCAGAGTCTAGTAGACATCCCGGGTATGAAAGTTTGAAACACAAAATAATAAATTATAATATAATAAATAACTATAAATAATTATAACAAATAATATAATAATAATAATAATAATAAATAATAAAAATGATTCAATAATGTAATCAAATCAAAAACTCTGAAATTTGCTCAGTTGCAGAATTGTCGCTGTCATTACTTTCAGTGTTTGATGACGAATTTCCCCACAAATCGCTATCGCTCAATTCTGCAAGTGATTCTAATTTATTATCGCTGTTTTCTAGCCGGTC
Source organism: Rana muscosa (assembly GCA_029206835.1). Classification (NCBI taxonomy): domain Eukaryota; kingdom Metazoa; phylum Chordata; class Amphibia; order Anura; family Ranidae; genus Rana; species Rana muscosa. The sequence goes on along the minus strand of CM055125.1, from coordinate 239,872,244 downwards.
TAAAACCACTTTTGATGTAAAGGGACACTTTTTGGTTGCTATGGACAATCTCCAGTTTCCAGGCAGAAAGAACAGTATTTATAATATAAAAGTGCATGCAGTGCACTGGACAGACCACTAGGGACAAAGGGTGTGTGTAATTATTTGATACAGTACTGTAATCTGTAAGATTACAGTGTACTGTATGTGTTTTGTGCATTTTACTTTTTGAATTTGGCGCCGATCTCCACTCCCGTGCGTCGCAATGCTCGCAGGGAACGGAGCTCGGCACCTGTGAATCGAGCGGGGAGACAGCTCGCAGACACAGCGGGGAGACATCGCAGGATCCAGGGGACAAGGTAAGTAACCTCTACATGGATCCTGCGATGTGATCCAGAGTCTGGCTCGGGGTTACCGCTTTTGGTACTGAAAATTCACCCCGAGCCAGACTCTGGATAACCGCTAGGGAGGTTAAAGTGTTACTAAACCCAGGACCCTGCATTCACTATATCTGACAATACACAGAACATGGAAATGCAATGGTTTTAGTAAATATAAACTGCTAAATACCTTTTCTCATCAGCAGTATATAGCAGTCTTATGACTTTTATCAGTGTTTGGTTAAAGGAGGAGTTTTCAATCTGCTCTGACTGTCCTATGAGGCTGCATGACCCCTGACGCTCTGTCTGGACAGTGCGGATCACATGCACCCTCATAAGAAAAATAAAACTTTCTAGCAATACACACCAAACTGTGCATGTGCAGAGTGCCCCCAAGGCTCTGTTCTATCAGGAGATGGATTGGGGACAGTGGAAGAGGGGGAGGATCAGATAAGACAGGATCAAACAACTAGAAGTACACAAGGCACGCTCTCAACTACTCAAAATTCATGGAGGCAGCTCTGTGCCACCTGGAGCTGTGGAAATGAACATCATAGCATAAGGTGTTGGGCAAAAATACAAGCAAAAACTTTTCTGGGTAATGTTTTTACTGCTTTCCTGGATAGCATTAAGCAACTAAGCGCTGAGCATTTATTACTACTTTAAACTCCAGCCAAATTTTTTTTGGACAAAGCCAAAAAAGGGTAAAAACCAGGTTTTGCCATTTCTGCAGCAATTGAAGATATTTTCCCTCACTTCCTGTGAGGTCATCAAGACAGGAAGTAACCAAAAATGTCTTCAGAATAGACACAGGGGGGTTGTTTTACTAAAACTGGAGAGTGCAAAATCTGGTACAGCTGTGCATGATAGCCAATCAGCTTCTAACTTCAGCTTGTTCAATTAAGCTTTGAAAAATCCTGGAAGCTTATGGTCTCTCTGCAGAGCTGCACCAGATTTTGCACTCCAGTTTTAGTACATCAACCCCAGAAAGTAGTAGAACTTAAAAAAAAAAAAAAAAAAAAAAAAGTGTAAGGAAAGCTGACAACCTGTTTGGTCAGCAACACAGGAAATAAGGGGAGAGCTCTCCAAAAGGGACCAGATCATAATAAAAAACAGACAGAAGCTTATAGCTTTCACGTTATAATGAAGAGAAACATTTTTTTTTTTTGCAGAAGTTGGGCTGTGAGCAATGCAATGGTGGAAATATAAAAATGCATTAACCCTCAGGAGGCAATCAGAATTGATATAAAACCAAATTGACATCGAAACAGAGGCCTGGTTGTTGACATTCTGGAGAAGCCTGTCTGTGTATGAGCAGCTCTGTAGTGTTATAGCCTCTAGCAGTATATAGTACATAGTACAGAGCTCACAGTTTTACTAGGAAGATTGTTTATTTCTAACAAAGAATAGGAACATTTGGTGAGCACCGTCTCCATACTCCTCTTCCGCCAGCAGCAGGGATGGTGAAGTGCCGCGGTAACAGCTTCAGCAGCCGCTGTACATGCTGTCAGAGTCAGTGCGGTACATTGCCTGGCTCCTCTCCAAAAGGGTTGGCTGCAGAACAGAGAGAGTGACACATGAAGGGAAAAGCACCATATTTAACATGCAGGATGACTGTACGATGAACAGCAGATACAATTAAAAAGAATACACTGGGGACAAACACCAAAAGCAAAATGTGTATGTCCACCTATTTGGTGAAATGAGATTTCAAATAACAGTTGGAATACGACTAGAATTTGTATTTACCTTTTCCCCATTGTTCCCGGTTTCATGCTATTTCAGCTACGGCTTTAAAACTGTGCTTTTGGAAACAGATTCTGTCTCTAAAGGCTAGTACACCTGGACCGAATGCTAGTTCAATAAAAAACGGTCGACATTCGGCCCGTGTGTATTGAAGCCGGTCCGTCAGAAGCCGGCCGTTCTGTTAGATGAGCATGCTGGAAAACCAGCAGCTGACTGACTCCAGATCAGCGCTCTCTGCCAATGGCTGACCGGAGTGTTCTGGCAGGGGGCTGTCCCCCTGTCAGAACACAATAGTTCCATGGGGAGGTCGCTGTACTAACATCGCATAGTTAATACAGCGGCTCCAAATGGAGCTGTCAGTGTTTGACAACGGGTCGAGCGAAAAAAAACTGATAGTGTGTACCAGGCTTAAGGCATGCCACACATTCTATGAATGTACAATCACATTGCAACTTCCTATAAAATTTGCCAACAACAATGTTTTGAAAGGTCGTCTCAACAGTTTCATTCCAATTATATCTAGACAGGTAAACCCCCACATTACATAATAGTACAGCTAAAAGATTGCACATTCAAATTGTAACATACAGTAGGTGGCAAGCTTAGCAATGTTTTGGCCATATTTACAACCAGGCAGTACAATCTTATTAAAGTTCACCATTACTTACCAACTATTTGGTGAAAAGGCCTGCCTGACTGGACCCAAATTGAATAGATGGTAAGGTAGGTCCTCATGTTGCATAGTTAATAGTAAATCTAAAAAGAGATTGTACAGAATGCAACATGTATGGTAAGATTTACCAACGGATATGTAATCTGAGGACCTGCCTGATGGAATATAAACTGAATGGAATGTTTAGATACACACTTTAGAAATGTTGGTAGTAAATCTAATGTTGACCATACCCCCTCACAAGCTGCATGTACAATCCCTTAGAACTATGAACAAGTCTGTATATTGAAGGACCTAATACAAAAATTTAATAGATTATATTGGTAGGTTGGAACTTTAAAAACAGTAGTTTTGGTAAAGCTAAGAGATATTGCACAAAGATTGTGAAATATACAGTATAGCCTTATCCACATATCATAAGATTGGGCTCTGTCCAAGCAAAAACAAAACAGACTGGAAACCAATCAGGAATGTTCCCATTGACGAACATTTTTTTCCACTCAGAAAAGGCTGGCACCAAAAGGCTCAGTACACAAACCTGCATGTTCAGCCCTAAAGCTGGCCAGACTTGGTTAGTTTTTTTTTTTGTTCAGCCAAAGAATAAACCTGAACGGATTTCCCCATTCACACATTTGCGGTGGATAGGGGAATCCTTTCCACTGTGCTATCGTATTCTGACAGCGTGGAGACTCCCAACCCCCCCCTTTAATTTCCTATCAGAATACACAGATTAGCACTGCCATTGGCTACAGCCGATGATCGAGTGGCTTTTTTGGACAGGGCAGTTGAACAGAAGTCTATTAGTAGATCGACTTTTGTTCAATTGCAGCAGCCACACATGGATCGAAAATTGGCCAGTCGCTGCCAAACAGGGCAAATTTCGATCCATCTATGGCCACCTTTATGGGCTGTGCATTTTAAATGGAAAAATATTTTGTAGGATACATTTTCAGCAGTCAGCTCTTTTAACTTTCTATGGCTGGCACAACTCTGAACCCTGGCTTGGACATCCTTCCCATCTTCAACACAGCCATGGCAGCCTGAGACAGGCTTTCCAGCTAAGCTAATCATGTCACTAGACTTTAAAGAATATCTACAACTTTGTTGCAGATTACTACTTGTATGACCATGTTCTGTGCAGAGTAATTCTGAATGGGAGGGCATGGTTCATAATAATCAGCTGATGCAATTTGTGTTCTGAAAGTGGCAGTGTCCGCACTTCACCCCTTTAGAAGTACCATATATACTTGAGTATAAGCCGAGTTTTTCAGCACTTTTTTTGTGCTGTAAATTCCCCCCTCGGCTTATACTCGAGTCACCTTTTTGCGCCTGATTTCCCGGTCTTTAGGGACCCGGTACCGGCCGGCCGTAGGTCCTCTGGACCCCAAACTTAGCACATGACCTATGGCCGGGGAGTACCGATTTTTCAAAGCCGGGCACCCCTTCCATAGACTCCCATGTTAAACGGTAATTTTTCCAGTAACTTTGGGGACCCGTTACCGGCCGGTCGTAGGTCCCCTGGACCCAGAACTTGGCACACATGTAGCCCCATTTCTCCTCTACAAGTGTGCAAAGTTTGTTGTCTGGGGGACCTAAGGCCAGGGAGCACTGATTTTTCAAACCCGGGCATCCCTTCCATAGACTCCCATGTTAAACGTCAGTCTAGTCATGGATACAGTGAGGCATGGGCACAGTGAGGCATGGGCACAGTGAGGCATGCAGATGGACACCCTAGGCTTATACTTGAGTCAATACGTTTTACCAGTTTTTTGTGGTAAAATTAGGTGCCTCGGCTTATATTCATGTATATACAGTAAATAGTAGGAAGTATCTCACCAAAGACATTGTTGTTGCAGAGGATGCCTAAAGTCTGACCTGCATCCTAGTGCAGAGATATTCACACAAGCAGGAAAATACTTTTTTGAAGGCATTCTGTACACCAACAGTGTACAAAACACCTCCAGGTTACCATATTGCTTCAATTTTACAGAAAATCACAGAACTGCAGATTAAAAATTGATTATTTTTTTAACATCAAATTACAATATGGTTTGTGTAGCTATAATCTTTTTAAAATGTTTATATTTTATTCTCATGAAAGTGGGAGTGAGAGTTCTCCCATATACTGTATCCCTACTGAAAATCCATTAGAGGGTTTAAAGAACACACATGCATCATCTGCCATCTAGTGGATACAGGAGTGTATAAAGAACTTACTTTACCCAAGGACTCTGCAGTAGCTTAACTGAAATGCCAAGCCAATTTTATCAGTGCTTTGCACTGATGGAAACCTCCCTGCCAAGGTCCCAAACTGCTAGGGAGGATCAAATGTTCCCTATTTTAACAGCACATATAGGGTGGCTGTTTGAGCTCACTTTACAAATTACATTTATATTATCTTATTTGTCAAAAATGTTTACTACCTGCAATATTAAAAAGGTTTTGGCTAATGTTTTCAAATGCATATTTGTCTCTGTGTATAGGATTCCCATGCTGCACTGCAGATACAGACTGTTTCATGTACTTGTATACTCACGGTTTTGAAACTGTGCCGCTGTGTAGCGAGTGAGGAGGATCCCAACACCTTCAATAAGAGCCAACAAAATGCCTCCCATTAGGGCTGAGCCCACCATTGCCAGAGGGCCACCTAAAAAAATAAAAAAAATAAAAATAAACAATAAATAAATCTTAAGTGGCCTATAAAAGGTCACAAAACTGCTTTTTGCGTCAACACACTTTACCCCATTTTGCAGGTAAACTTTTCTTCGATATATTGAAGTTAAAGAGGAGCTCCAGTCTCCCCCCAAAAAAATTTAAAATCAGCAGCTACAAATTCTGCAGCTGCTGACTTTTAATATAAGGACACTTACCTGTCCACGAATCCAGCAATGTCCTCACCCGAGCCGATTCTTCAATTGGTTTTGGGTCCAGGCACTGGCATCTCAAGTAAGGGAAACATGCAGTGAAGCCTTGCGGTCCCATAGTCTTCTGGAATGTGTGAGGTGTCCCAGAAGGCTGCGATGGAAAGAGGAGGAGGGACAAACCCCGTCTCATATTGCGGTGGCGCATATGACCCGAAGTGGGAGCGGATATCTGTCAAAAACAGGCGCCTGCTCCCCCTCCTCATAAATTCCCAAATGTGGCAGTGGAGGGGTGCAAACAATCAGAACTTCCCCTTTTGGGCACCTGGCCTAGGAATGGAGCCAGGAGTGCCAGCGGGGGGGATGCCAGAAGGGGAGGATCAGGGCTGCTCTGTGCAAAACCACTACACAGAGCAGGTAAGTATAACATGTTTGTTACCTCAATAAAATAAAAAAAGAAGCCCCTACAATCACTAAACATTCTTATGATCCCTTAGGCCCCTTTCACACAGGACGGATCCGTGATGATCCACCCCGTGAACCTCCGCTTGCTCAGCGGGGATCGCTCCGTTAATCCCCGCTGAGCCGGCGGATGACAGGGCGGTCCCCGCACACTGTGCAGGGACCGCCCTGTCAGATCTCCGCTCTCCCCTATGGGGGGGGGATCGGATGAACACGGACCGTCTGTCCGTGTTCATCTGATCCGCTCCGCAGACTGATAGAAAAATAGGAATTTTTCTATCCATAAAAACTGAGCATTGCGGACACGGATGAGATCGGGTGTCAGTGGATGTTTCATCCGCTGACACCCGCGATCTCATAGGGACCAATGTATATCCCTTTTTCATCCGTAAACGGATGGATGAAAAAGCAGACATACGGTCCGTACGTGTGAAAGGGGCCTTAGGCTGCATTCGCACAGGTGTTTAACCATGCTGAAAATCAGAGCAATATGAATTCACCGATTCCCGACGCCTGGATTGCCAGTTGTGAGCAGTTAGCTGCAGCCTGTACAATGCACATCTGTTGGCAGCCACAGCTATTTGTGACTGTTCGCAAAGCCAGTGATTACCTACAATGATTGCTACTGGACGCACATGAAATGGCAAACTGTGTGCATGTAGCCGCAACCACTGCAGGTAAATCACTGGCTGTGTGAACAGTCACAAATACAGTGCCTTGAAAAAGTATTCATAACTCTTGAAATTCTCCACATTTTGTCATGTTACAACCAAAAACGTAAATGTATTTTATTGGGATTTTATGTAAAAGACCAACACAAAGTGGCACATAATTGTGAAGTAGAAGGAAAATTATAAATGGTTTTAAAATTTTTTTTTAACAAATAAATACGGTATGTGAAAAGTGTGGCGTACATTTGTATTTGGCCCCCTTTACTCTGATACCCCAAACTAAAATCTAGTGGAACCAATTGCCTTCAGAAGTCACCCAATTAGTAAATAGAGTACATCTGTGTGTAATTTAAGATCAGTATAAATACAGCGATTCTGTGAAGCCCTCAGAGGTTTGTTGGAGAACCTTAGTAAACATACAGCACCATGAAGGCCAAGGAACACACCAGCCAGGTCAGGAATACAGTTGTGTAGAAGTTTAAAGCAGGGTTAGGTTATGAATAAAAAATAAATAAAAATTATCCCAAGCTTTGAACATCTCACAGAGAATCTCATCTGAAAATGGAAAGAGTATGTCACAACTGCAAACCAACCAAGAAATGGTCGTCCACCTAAACTGACAGGCCAGGCAAGGAGAGCATTATTCAGAGAAGCAGCCAAGAGCCCCATGGTAACTCTGGAGGAGCTGCAGAGATCCACAGCTCAGGTGGGAGAATCTGTCCACAGGACAACTATTAGTCATGCACTCCACAAATCTGGCCTTTATAGAAGAGTGGCAAGAAGACATTTTTGAAAGAAAGCCATAAGAAGTCCCATTTGCAGCTTGCGAGAAGCCATGTGGGGGACACAGCAAACATGTGGAAGAAGGTGCGCTGGTCAGATGAGACCAAAATTGAACTTTTTGACCTAAAAGCAAAAGGCTATGTGTGGTGGAAAACTAACACTGCACATCACCCTGAACACACCATCCCCACCGTGAAACATGGTGGTGGCAGCATCATGTTGTGGGGATGCTTTTCTTCAGCAAGGACAGGGAATGCTCAAAAAAGGAGCTTGAAGAAGCTCAATAAAAACATGCACAAGAGCACAAAAAAAGCACAAGCTACTTCAATCTGAAATAAAAGTTCAAATGCCTGTAAAAGCAGCTTTTTTGAGCTGCAGTGTGCATGAGCCCTTAGGAGCTGGTAGCCTTCCCGCACCCCTGGGTGTGGGGTCAGGCAACTCACAAGGCAGCAGTTGTCAGACCCCTGGTGACCGCCAATTCTGTGTCCTAGTCTGACCTTCAGATTGGGGGCATAGCTACAGCTAAATAAGGGGGCAGAGACAACTATTGTTTAGAATAAAGCCTACACAGCTACAGTATAATGAGCCAAGATTATTTAAAGCCCAGCTCCAGCAAAAACCCTTCATTTAGTTTTAGATAGCGTTATAGCCTCTATCAGATTTTAATTGTTGTGCGGTTGTATATACAGGACGTCATAGTAAATACGGGGACACAGACTCCTACAAAAAATAAATAAAAAACACACAACATTTTTAGTAGAGTTGGGAAGGTTTAGAACTTCTGACAGATTTTTGCTTTCCTGTCCTGGAGATGCTCAAGGAAAATGTATGAAAAACTTTAGTGCTATGCCTTCACTGTCCCTTTAAAAGTGCATGTCACCTTAAATGTGCATATAAATATACCTTTAGATTAGTGCATTATCATACCTCAAAAACAAAAAAAAGCAAAAAACAGGTGCAAAAAATACTGTAAACATGAACGTGAAAGATCAAAGATATAGCAAGTAAAAGTCTATTCCTCAATGAAAATGGCGGTGAAAAATATCAGTCCACAAAGTGAGCCCAGCAGTGATCACCTTGGCCACCGCTGACCTGTCATTAAAGTGTACGGGCTTGGAAGCCGCACCTAGCCGCTAACAGGTGCCCCTGATGCTGTCATTCGCACCGGGCCAAATCATTCATTTGCATTTACCCTAAAGCCTCATACATATAAAACAAAAAACATCAGCGCTAAAACCCACAGCAGAACTAGTCACAATTATGGTGGAGTGGGAAGGAAGGGAAAGGGAGGAGGAAAAATTTAAAATGAGGAATGATCAAAATGCCCAGTGCTGCATGGAACCTATAGCTGGAGCACAAACATGAATAAATAAAACTAAAAACCAGCGCTCAATGGACAAAGATCAGATAATAAAAATTCAATTGATAAAAATGCCTTTTAATTAGAGTTAATAAGGCAAAAATAACAGGGAAAGGTCAATAATAATAATCATAGAACCTGACATCCATGGAGGTGGGAGCTGAATCCAGGTTGCAGAGTGTAATGAAGAGAGGACTCAGCCATCTGACTCGCTGGGACTCGAATGAGCCAATGGGCAGTAGTCTGGCAGAAGGGAGGACTTCCCAATGATGTATAATGCGTTAGGGAAGGCGGATGACCTTTGGTGAGGAAAAGGCAATGGAAGAATCCAATCCGACAGACCGCGCTAAGTGCTGGGGATAGCGACAGGCTGCAGCTTCTGAATCCTCCTGTGATGAGAACAGCACAGAGGGGAACCGCCGCTGTGATGAGGTCACTACACTTGCACTTCCGCTGGTCAAAACAACCAGCTGTGTGGCCGGCGGCTGAAAACAAAGGGGCGGGTCTGAAACAGCAACTCGGTGACCCCAGCAGAGGGAAAGTCCTTCTTCCGGAGGGCACAGATACAATGGTGGGGGGACAATATTGCCCAGGTGATATAGCTTCCTAAGAAAATTCTCAAAGGATCTAGTGCCGTACTGCAGATCATTCAAGCTCAGCCAGAGCTGCAATTAATGGAAATAATTTCAATGCGATATGGCTCCACTGAAAAATGGGATGAAATAGAAAGGAAATTTGGGGGTCCTGAGTGGCTCTGACTACGCATTTCACGCTTCAAGCGCTTTGTCAAAGCCTCATACACACAATCTGATTTTCATCGGAAAAAGCGTAGGACTTTTGCCCGAAGGGCGTTGGCCGTGAACTTGCCTTTGCATACAAATGGCAAAGAATTGTCGGCCAACAAACACAAAACTATGTGGTTTTTCAGCTCTTTAGCGCCAACCTTTGGGCAACTTCTGCTAATGTTGTGTTATGGTGAGCATTGCTTCTGAGCATGCGTGTTTGTACTTTATACATAAGTCCGTCGGACGAAACTCCACACGATCAGAAAATCCGTCAACACACATTTGTTAGCGGACAATTTTAAAGCATGCAATCCCATGTTTGTCTGGGGAAAATATGACAACAATTGTCCAATGGAGCGTACAAACGGTCTGATTTTCCGACAACAGGCTGTTATCACACAATTCCCGTCGGATAATCCGATCATGTGTACGAGGCTTAACTTGCTATTCCTATTACCTGTTTTTTTTTTTCTTGTCTTTTGATGTGTCACATGTATGTATGATGATGCACCGATATAAATATAATAAAAAATTTCTATGCACATTTAAGAAGACATGCACGAATAAAATAGCACAGCACTTAAAAGGTTTACCATTTAACTGATATCAGGATAATGTGCAGCGCCTTTTCCTTAGGATATATTTAATGCCTGCGAGTGGATTTACAAGTTTACCTATTTCTTGTATGAATATCACAGGTCGATGAAATGAAGAAAAAAAAAAATTCTAGCTGATGGGGGTCACAGGCAAATTAAAAGGTGACACAGAATTTACTGTATTCTCTGAATGCTCTATACAAAGCTACAAAAAGAGTTTTGGCTGGCTCCCTATAAAGATCATTAACTGGGGTTTTAGGACTTCTCATTCTACCTTGCGGGCGGGAACAGTTTTCATGTTTTTTTTCATTTTTGAGGTGCAGATGTATCATTCTGCACCAGCCAGTGAACAAGCAAACTTAGTGAAGTGCGTGGATTTACATCAACAGGATGCCGGCCAATTCTTTTGTGCTCTGGAATTCAGCTTCCTTATGGCAGCCATGAGCTACTGGAGAGCCGCTATGAGATAATACTGACATAATTCAGGCGTCTGCAAGAACCAAAATGGTTGAAGGGTTTGCTCATTTCAAAATTTTACTATGCTACAAGGTAAAAAAGTAGATTTCAAAATAAAAAAGGTTTTGGCCGTACAAGTTTTAGAAAATGCCCCATAAGTTTGGTTTTCTTACTGCGAGAGGCCAGTATGGCTCCTGTAAGTGCTCCGCTGGTGATGGAGTTCCATGGATCCTCCTTCCCTCGTACCTTCACTAAGCTGCAATCAATGGTGGAAAACAGGCCACCCCATACCGCAAAACTGCCTGTTAGAGAACACAAAGTGCTAGTTAGAAAGGGAAACACGTGAAAGGGAATTTTAATGAAAAAGCATTGAATTCATTGGCCAAATGTCAGAAGCAATCACACAAGCTGAATTAAATTTTCCTATACTTTTTCTAATAGATTAATTCCTGCATCATAAGCTCCAACTAGTGGCCAAAACTAGGTATTTTTCTCATTGAGGTATTTCAGAAAACTATGCCCCATTTTGTCCACAAGATGGCGCTAAATGATACAGAAATTAATCTTAGAAAAAAACATAGTGAGGTTTTGTTCAGCTTGCACAATTGTTTTATAAGTAGGCCATTATTTATAACAAAACACAAAGGGATTTTAAAAGTTGCCATCTGTTATCCAGAAGGGAAAAAAAATAAATAAAAAAAAAATCACTGCATTTTAAAGTCAGAACTCCTGATTTGCATACATGCTCTGGGCCAGAAACTCAGAGTATGGAAGCCAAAGGATCAGAAAAGATGCATGTGGTTCTAGTATGCCCAAGGATAGGGCTCAGAACTGCTTTAAATTGCCATTGATGCCTTGTCAGGTTGGAGCAGTCACTCAGTCTGACTGGGAGTAGCAAATCACAGAACTGTAAACGTGCAACAAATCCCAATCAGGACACTACCTGCATAGGGTCTGCATGTTCTTCCTGTGCTACTATGGCAATCCTTCCACACTCCAAACACATGCTGGTAGGTTAATTGGCCCTAGTATGTACTGTACACTATATTGTCAAAAGTATTGGGGCGCCTGCCTTTACACACACATGAACTTTAATGGCATGCCAGTCTTAGGCACAAAATGCAGGAGAGAGGGTCAGACACTGGACTGCATGTCATTTTCCCTGTCCTTGCTGAAAAATTTAGCAGAAGTGTTGATACTTACTTCAAGCCACCAGGTGGAGCTTTAAGCTCCCTTGTACGTGTTTGCCCATGCTTAAACTTGGGGCTATAAAAGAACAGCTTTATCCAAGTGAAGTTGTCCTTTAACAATGCTCCCAGCATCTACATAGCTACTACCAGTTTGCAGCAGGCTGGGGTGTACAAACACAGGCCATGCTCAGAAACCAACTTAGGTGCAGCAGCCTCTCATGGTACAAAGACTTGGCAGCACCCTAGGACAAAGTTGCCTTTGTATAGCAAAGCTATAAATACAATTGTCAAACGTTTTGGGATGCCTGACTTTACACGCACATGAACTTTAATGGCATCCCAGTCTTAGTCTGTAGGGTTCAATATTGAGTTGTCCCACACTTTTCAGCTATAACAGATTCAACTCTTCTGGAAGGCTTTCCACAAGGTTTAGGAGTGTGTCTATGGGAATGTTTGACCATTCTTCCAGAAGCGCATTTGTGTGGTCAGGCACTGATGTTGGACGAGAAGGCCTGACTCACAGTCTCCACTCTAATTCATACCAAATGTGTTCTATTGGGTTTAGGTCAGGTCTCTGTGCAGTTCAGTCAAGTTCCTCCACTCCAAACTCACTCATCCATGTCTTTATGGACCTTGCTTTGTGCACTGGTGTGCAGTCATGTTGGAACAGGAAGGGGCCATCCCCAATCTGTTCCCAAAAAGTTGGGAGCATGAAATTGTCCAAAATATCTTGGTATGCTGACGCCTTAAGAGTTCCCTTCACTGGAACCAAGGGACCAATCCCAACCCTTGCAAAACAACCCCACACCATAATCCCCCCTCCACCAAATGATTTGGACCAGTTCACAAAGCAAGGTCTGCAACCTGATAGAACACCTTTGAGATGAATTAGAGTAGAGACTGAGAGCCAGGCCTTCTTGTCCATCAGTGCCTGACCTCACAAATGAGCTTCTGGAAGAATGGTCAAACATTCCCATAGACACACTCCTAAACCTTGTGGACAGCCTTCCCAGAAGAGTTGAAGCTGTTATAGCTGCAAAGGGTGGGCCAACTCAATATTGAACCCTACGGACTAAGACTGGGGTGTTCATGTGTGTGTAAAGGCAGGCGTCACAATACTTTTGACAATATAGTGTATCTTTCTAGAGCAGGGGTCTCCATACTTGTCAAGCAAAGGGCCAGATTACGGTCTTTCAGACTTCAGGGGGGCCGGATTCTGACCAGTCGGGGTAGAAAATGCCCCAGGGCCGAGCATCAGTGAGAATAAACATGGCCCCAGTGTTGGTGGGCAGTAAAAGGAGGAATAATGTTCCATCATTGCTATTAGTCTAAGAAATAGTGCCCCATTGTTGGTGCCGTTAGGAGGAATAGTGCCACATATCGTTGGGAGCAATACTGCCCCAAGGGCTGGATGAAGGCTAGCAAAGGGCCACGTCCGGCCCTCGGGCCGCAGTTTGGAGACCCCTGTCCTACAGCATGTATGAGAGATAGGAACCATAGATTGTAAGCTCCTTGAGAGCGCAGATAAATGTGAATGCACAGTATGTAAAGTGCTGCATAAATTATCTGCACTATATAAATACCTGTAATAAACAGCCATTTAATTTCAGTCTACAGTTTTTAAGGGTTAGCATTTGGGTTTTACACAAATCGTGGCTCTCACCTCCGATCTGGGGAGCGCGAATCTTCACAGCGCTAACACTGCCCCGAAACCGATGTCTCATTCCCTAACAAGCAAAGAACATGCTGAACATGGAATATCTGTGGTTCCCCATCCATTTCAATTTGAATAAACATCACTGATAAAAATAAATAATAAAAATACATACCACTGGGGCATTCCTAAAACCTTTAATTGCCTGGAACACACCTCCACCAATGATGCCCATAGTAAAAGCCCCGCCACAATCATCCACAATCCTCCATGGGCTGCAGAACAAGAGATATAATAATAAAGAATAAAAATATGTGCTTTTACTTTCATGAATAAAAAAAAAACAATTGTAGAACTATAAGTTTCAGTGCATAAAGTGGTTCTAAAGGCTTAAAGTACAGCGAGGGAAAAAAGTATTTGATCCCCTGCTGATTTTGTACATTTGCCCACTGACAAAGAAATCATCAGTCTATAATTTTAAAAATGGTAGGTTTATTTTAACAGTGAGAGACAGAATAACAACAACAAAAAAATCTAGAAAAAAAAAAACGCATTTAAAAAAATTGATTTGCATTTTAATGAGTGACATAAGTATTTGACCCCTTAGTACTTGGTGGCAAAACCCTTGTGGGCAATCACAAAGGTCAGAGGTTTCTTGTAGTTGGCCACCAGGTTTGCACACATCTCAGGAGGGATTTTGTCTCACTCCTCTATACAGATCCTCGCCAAGTCATTAAGGTTTAGAGGCTGACGTTTGGTAACTCGAACCTTCAGCTCCCGCCACATATTTTCTATGGGATTAGGGTCTGGAAACTGGCTTGGCCACTCCAGGACCTTAATGTGCTTCTTCTTGAGCCACTCTTTTGTTGCCGTGGCCGTGTGTTATGGGTCATTGTCATGCTGGAATACCCATCCATGACCCATTTTCAATGCCCTGGCTGAGGGAAAGAAGCTTCTTAAAGATTTGATGGTACATGGCCCCATCCATTGTCCCTTTGATGTGGTGAAGTTGTCCCGTCCCCTTAGCAGAAAAATACCCCCAAAGCATAATGAAAAAGGAAAAGGGTAATGTGGGACTTTAAATGAGGATAACAGGGCCGTTCGGTCCCCTCCTCCATCCCGGTTCAATATTTGAAAAAAGGGGGGGGGGGAGCAAGAGGTGGGACTTTGTATGAAGCACACGGAAGCAGATAAATACATTGAATAAAAAGGTAGCTTTTAATTGGTTCAAAAATGTCATAAAAATTATACACTTCTATATTCCTTTGCATTTTGCTATAAATCAATAACCTTTCAATACATTAGAACCAAATATTGCACAATGATAGTGTTCCAACAAGGAACTATCGTATATTGGCTGATGCATAGAGTAGCAGGAACATATTAAACACACATTTCAATTGATATCAGTACAGAGTTATAGCTGTAAAAAAAAAAAAAAAATTGATAAACATGGGGGGGGGGAAATATATTTTTGAAGGAACGTTCATAGAGAAAGTGAATATGTACACATGTCGGTTGTTGTTAGCTCTATGCGTTTCAGGCCTTAGTGGCCACTCGTCAGGAGCAAAACCACAGTGACCATCTAAAAGTAAACAAAAATGGATGAAGGGACAATCATGTAACATGATCAGAAAAAACAATAATAGAAAATGTGGGCAAGTGTAGGACATGGGGAACATCCCCATATGTACACTAAACCCACTAACTTACAATGACATCTGTGCAGTGGTGGTGGGGCCGTAAAAAAAAAATAATGGGTCCGGCCAAAGGTGTCGCAGAGGGGAGCGGAGGGGGCATGAGAAGGCGGCCACAACCAACACAGGCAAACCCCAAGAGGGTTAAAATATGTGGGATATCGAAGTGTAATCTGGATGAGAGAACCCCAAATTGAGGAACCTGTGTGAGAGGAGGAGGTGAAAATAAAAAACAAAAAAAACTTATTGCAAATCAAAATGAGTGTAAGTGAAGGTGAGATAGGATAGTGAACTGAGTGTGAATTGAAAAATAAGAAAAAAGGAGAGAAAAGGGGAGAGAAAGAGAAAAAAACAGGAAAATGAAAAAAAGGGGGATTGAGAAGAGGAGTAGAGCAGAATAAGGAGACAAAGAAGGGAAAAAGAAAAAAGGGTCAATTGGTAAGTGATTGGTGGGATGAAAAAATATACCTGGTGTGGAGCTACTGTGATCATAAGTATCAGGTGCATGTTGTTCCTCAGTAGAGAGTGATGTGAAAAGGTCTATATGTAGAGCCCAGCAAAGGGGGGGCCTATATAGGGAGAGCCGCCTCAACGAAGCCCCCAACATCACGCAAAGGCACATAGGAGGGGGAGGAGGCGCCACCAGAGGGGTAGCGAGGCCGCCCCAGGAAACGCCAACCAACAACAACCCCCGGCGCGCTGAAGATGGTAAATCACTCCGCCAGCAATGCGGCATCACGAGGACGCCGCACGTCTGGCGTGGATGGTATGACGTTGATGCGCAGTGGTGGAGCCCCCGCCCGCCCCGCGTCACATCAGGGCGAAGGGGTGGTCCCCAAAGCGGGTCGCAACTCCCAAGCGAAACATTGAAGGCACGGTCCAGCGAAGGAACACGGCCACAACCACCAGTGCACACATGCAGGGCAAAAAACGCCAATTTAGACTGGGGAATGATACACAAACAAAAACAAGACAACAAAAGAGAACATATGGGCCATGGAAGAAAAATAAAAAGTAAAAAATATATATAAAAAGGTTTTTTGAAATGGAGTCAGCTACTGGGCAGCCGTTCATATACATAAAATAGATATTATTTTTATTTTTTAATGCGACCGTGTGCCTCCACTGAGGGAAAGAAGTTTCTTAAAGATTTGACGGTACATGGCCCCATCCATTGTCCCTTTGATGTGGTGAAGTTGTCCCCTTAGCAGAAAAATACCCCCAAAGCATAATGTTTCTACCTCCATGTTTGATGGTGGGGATGGTGTCATAGGCAGCATTCCTCCTCCAAAACACGAGTTGAGTTGATGCCAAAGAGCTCAATTTTGGTCTCATCTGACCACAACACTTTCACCCAGTTCTCCTCTGAATCATTAAGAGGTTCATTAGCAAACTTCAGATGGGCCTGTTCATGTGCTTTCTTGAGCGGGGGTACCTTGCAGGCGCTGCAAGATTTCAGTCCTTCACGGCGTAGCGCGTTACCAATTGTTTTCTTGGTGACTATGGTCCCAGCTGCCTTGATATCATTCACAAGATTCTCCCGTGTAGTTCTGGGCTGATTCCTCACCATTCTCATGATCAATGAAACTCCACAAAGTGAGATCTTACATGGAGACCCAGACCGAGGGAGATTGACAGTTTTTTTGCGTTTCTTCCATTTGCAAATAATCGCACCAACTGTTGTCACCCTCTTACCAAGCTGCTTGGCGATGGTCTTGTAGCCCATTCTAGCCTTGTGTAGGTCTACAATCTTTTCCCTGACTGTTTTGGATAGTTCTTTGGTCTTTTCAATGGTGGAGAGATTGGAATGTGATTGCTTCTGTGGACAGGTGTTTCGTTATACAGGTAACAAGCTGAGATTAGGAGCACTCCCTCCTAATCTCAGTTGGTTACCTGTATAAAAAACACCTGGGAGCCAGAAATCTTGCTGATTTATAGGGGATCAAATACTTATTTCACTTATTAAAATGCAAATCAATTTATACATTTTATTTGTTTTTCTGGATATTTTTTGTTGTTATTCTGTCTCCAACTGTTAAAATAAGCCTACAGGACAGGAGATGAAAGTAAATCTCGCCAATGGGGGACAGATTGGGGAAAAAAATTAAAATAAATACAAAACCTTGACAGGGGTTATTACCATCTCTTACTCTATCCAAAATGAAACAAAAAAAAGTTTAGCCTATAGTTAAACTTAAGGGAAAAAAAAAAAAAAAAAAACTTCTGTGCCACAGGATCCCCCCCCCCAGTCCCCCCCCCCCCCTTAAACTTATGTTAGCTTGATCTTGATCCAGTCCTGTGCACAAGAGCAGCAGCTTTCTGTCTCCCTACTCACAGGGCAGATTGATAGCAGCGGGAGCCATTGGCTCCTGCTTGTGTCAATCAAATCCTGTGACGAGGGAATGGAGACAGGATGAGCTCCACTGTGTTTCTATAGACGCAGGCAACACGGCTCGGCATTGAGCCCACACGAGTGCCCCCATAGGAAGGGACTTTCTATGGGGGCTCTCGCCAAAGAGGTGAAGCCAGGAGCGCTGGCAGGGTACCCACAAGAGGAGGATTGAGGTTGCTCTGTGCAAAGTCACTGCACAGAACAGGTAAATGTGTTTATTAATAAAAAATAAATAAAAAGAAGGTTTACTTTAAAGTGGGCTGTTCTGTCACAGTATAATCTTTTTCAAAAAGCTACACCTTTTATCAATAAAAGCTGTCTGTGGGCTCCCGCCAGTGACACTGTCTAGACGGAGTTAAAATATCGGTTTGCTGCAGGCAGACATTTTTTTCCCGCAACAGATTGCGTTTTGCGTGTAATAGGCTTCAATTGACTTACATCAGAAATTTAGTATTTCTGATGAGCTCCCCCCCCTTTAAAAACACTGTATATAGCTGGCTGTTAAGGAGTGGGCTGGGAAGCCAGCCGCCACGTCTTTAACAACCGATGAGTCATCAGCTGTCAATGGGGTTCCTCAATGACAGCTAAATGTAAAAAAAAAAAAAAAAAAAAGGCCCTTTGGGTCTGGTATGGATTTTTCACCCCCAGCTTCTTCCTGGAACAGCACATAGTAAGAAGGTGCACTGTGAGGTAAGGGAGGGTGAGGGACTTCTGAGGGTGGTGGGGCTTTCAACATCTGATGTAGGGGGGGGTGTTCTGGATATTTAGTCTTACAGATACAACAGGCTCTTTAAGGGCAACCATAATGCTGATATGAAATTGAGGCTGACACCGCTGGTGTCAACGGTCTCTATATAAGCCTCTGACTGATACCACCAGAGTGAACTGGCTTCTGAGGACTGCTCTTACTACACCATCGATACTCTGAGCTGCATATGAAGAAGTTCCGTTGATTTCCTCATCTTACAATAGCAGCCCCCAACATATGTGATTCTGTAGACAGAGCTGTAGCTACTAAACCAGAAAAACTTTCCCTGGACACAATGAATGAAGAGACATTGCGCACACATAATGCAACAAGGTCAGAAATAAATACTATGAATATACACTATATTGTCAAAAGTATTGGGATGCCTGCCTTTACACACATGAACTTTAATGGCATCCCAGTCTTAGTCCGTAGGGTTCAATATTGAGTT
This sequence comes from Rana muscosa, assembly GCA_029206835.1. Taxonomy (NCBI): domain Eukaryota; kingdom Metazoa; phylum Chordata; class Amphibia; order Anura; family Ranidae; genus Rana; species Rana muscosa. Next base: position 239,853,360 of record CM055125.1, on the reverse strand, counting down.
GGCCCACCCTTTGCAGCTATAAAAGCTTCAACTCTTCTGGGAAGGCTGTTCACAAGGTTTAGGTGTGTGTCTATGGGAATGTTTGACCATTCTTCCAGAAGCACATTTGTGAGGTCAGGCACTGATGTTGGATGAGAAGACCTGGCTCACAGTCTCCACTCTAATTCATCCCCAAGGTGTTCTATCCGGTTGAGGTCAGGACTCTCTGCAGGCCAGTCAAGTTCCTCCACCCCAAACGCTCATCCATGTCTTTATGGACCTTGCTTTGTGCACTGGTGAGCAGTCATGTTGGAACAGGAAGGGGCCATCCCTAAATTGTTCCCACAAAGTTGGGAGCATGAAATTGTCCAAAATGTCTTGGTATGCTGACGCCTTAAGAGTTCCCTTCACTGGAACTAAGGGGCCAAGCTCAACCCCTGAAAAACAACCCCACACCATAATCCCCCCTCCACCAAATGATTTGGACTAGTGCAATAAGCAGGGTTCATAAAAGACATGGATGAGCGCATTTGGGGTGGAGGAACTTGTCTGGCCTGCACAGAGTCCTGACCTCAACCCGATAGAAGACCTTTGGGATGAATTAGAGTGGAGACTGTGAGCCAGGCCTTCATATCCAACATCAGTGCCTGACCTCATAAAAGCGCTTCTGGAAGAATGGTCAAACATTCCCCTAGACCAGGGGTCTCAAACCTGCGGCCCTCCAGCTGTTGCGGAACTACAAGTCCCATCATGCCTCTGCCTATGGGAGTCATGCTTGTAACTGTTTAGCCTTGCAATGCCTCATGGGAATTGTAGTTCTGCAACAGCTGGAGGGCCACCAGTTTGAGACCACTGCCCTAGACACACTCCTAAATCTTGTGGACAACCTTCCCAGAAAAGTTGAAGCTGTTATAGCTGCAAAGGGTGGGCCAACTCAATATTGAACCCTACGGACTAAGACTGGATTCACACCTATGCATTTTAAGCGCTTTTTGCATTTTGCAGATTTGCACAGTCCATATAACGTGGTTTCCTATGGAACAGGTTCTGTAGTGCAAATCTGCAAAATGCAAAAAGCACTAAAAATGCATAGGTGTGAATCCAGCCTAAGACTTGGATGCCATTAAAGTTCATTTGCGTGTAAAGACAGTCGTCCCAATACTTCTTAAAATATAGTGTACTTTATTCACTGTAATATGGCAACTAGTTTAACAAAAGGGCAGATTTGGACTGCAAAGTACAAGCCTGCAGGATGTGGACTAGTTGAGTTTAGTACGTCATCTTTTTAGTGCTTCTTAAAATCCACCTGTCATGAAGCACAGGGGCTGCCATTGCTGGCCTGCATCTAACGATGCTAGTTTCCTGGCTGTGTCACTTTTGAGTCACAGACCAGGAACAAGCATATTTTAAGCATGACTTTGTTCCAGGTCAGTGACTCGGAAAGCATCAGTTTTACATCAGCCTTGGCATTAACTCCTTCACAAGGAGAGATCAACAGTGACAGCCAATGTAATACGCTCATGACAGGTGCACTTTAAAACTGAACTCTGGGGAAAGTAAATGTTAACCGATTTCAAAATGTGTAATATAAAAAAAAGGGGCCTATACCGCGCTAAAAGTGAATATAGTGAATGATATTCTATGAGAAAAAAAGGGGGGGGGGGAAGGAAGTCGCCCTAATGATAAACAGTGCATCAAAACCTGTATAATAAAATAAATGAATCTATAGTGCAATAAAGGAGTGATCATATAAATTGCGTGTGCAAAACACCAATGGATCTATATACACAGTGAAAAACAATAAAAAAGAAAACAATTGTCCAAATAGCATAAATATGAAGTCTAAATCTCAAGTGAAAAAAACATGGAAAAAATAAGTTGCGTGAAGATATGCAGAAGTTGAGAGGTAGTTCCGCCGCCACCAAGGTGATAAGAGAGGATCACTCCTTGAGGGATACAACAAATAAAGATGGACACCCTTACCAGAAATGGTGGACCTCTTGTATTAGCAAGGTCATACGATCCTGCAGATATAACCCTCTGCGGGGTCTTGGTATGTCTCGGATATGGATTTCACACAGCTCCTACGATCTTCCTCACTCCTCATGTCAAACGTGCCCTTTCAAAACATCACGTGTGACGAAACATGTCAGGGCGGAGTTACGCATTGACGTCACCGCATTCCACGTGACCCCGGAAGCACGGATGTTCTGGACACTGGGACCGCTAGGACTTGCAGTTCCATATTGGCTGTGTTTACTGCCCTGTGGATAATTCCCTTTGCAGTTCCACACTGGACTATTTGTCCTTGCCATGCCTCTACTCCTCTTACATTTGCTACCTGTGTGGTCCTGAAGCTGTGGCCAGGAACTTCTAGGACCGCATGATCAGCCTGGGAAGGACCTCTGCCCTCTCTACCTCTCCCTGTCACCCTTCCTGGATCCCCTTGGCTGAGGTTGCTGCCAGCAGATGAGTCACCTGACCCTTGCTATGCCACATTGCTGCCTACCCTGCTGTGCCCAGATTACTGCCCTGTGTGCAGGACTTAACCCTTGCTGCGCCCAGATTACTGCCCTGTGTTCTGGACTTAAAGGGGTTGTAAAGTTTAGTTTTTTATTTTCTAAATAGGTTCCTTTAAGCTAGTGCATTGTTGGTTCACTTACCTTTTCCTTTGACTTACCTTCTAAATGTTTTTTTTCTTTGTCTGAATTTCTCACTTCCTGTTTCTCCTCAGTAAGCTGTTCTGGCTGACTCCACACCACTCGGATGATGGTGTGAAGTTTAGTGAGGAGAAACAGGAAGTGAGAAATTCAGACAAAGAAAAAAAACATTTAGAAGGTAAATCAAAAGGAAAAGGTAAGTGAACCAACAATACACTAGCTTAAAGGAACCCATTTAGAAAATAAAAAACAAACCTTTACAACCCCTTTAACCCTTGCTGTACCACATTGCTGCCTAGATTACTGCCCTGTGACTCTGGATTTAACCCTTGTTGTGACAAATTTCCCTGATTTCCTGTCTGTGCCTATACGGCCCTTGTGAACCGATCCTTACCCAATTCTCCGTTGGCACAATTTCTCAAAAAAAAAAAAAAAAAACCCTCGTTATTCCCCCTGCTCTGTGTGTGTGTTCTCTGCCCACACCTTTGTCACAGGGTCTTCCAACCTTGTGCTTTTTTTTTTTTTTCTTCAATGAGCTGCAGCCTAGTAATTTCCACCTCACAACATAAATATAGGGGTGGAAATGACCAAGCTGCAGCTCCCCAGTTTATAAAAAGAGCAGAAGTTCGGAGGATGCCGAAGCTTATCTCTACCGTCACGTTTTTAAAAGGTGAAGGCTCTGGGGGCCCTAACCTCGAAAGATAGCGATCCCAACATCACTGGCTGCATGCTCACTATGGTTCAGTGACTTTATGTTTCTTTGCGCTTGTGGTACAGTACACAAAAACGAAAACAGAAAAAAAAAAAAAAATGAACAAAAAAGTGCCATGTGGCTACACACATAAAACTGCCCCCTCCTAAAAATCAAGGACCCTCCCCAGGTGAAAGACTCTTGATGGAAGTAGGACACACTTAGATCCACCTAGCCAAAAGTCCCGGTGGACCCCTCTCTTTATGATCAGCCGAAGCCAACCGCCGAGAAATAGGTGGGAGGCTCTCCTGAAATGCTTTCTCCCCAAGGCAGGAACCTGATAGCCACCCCATCCCTTTAAAACGGAACACATAAAGTACACAGGTTCTGGGGCTAATTTAATGCAGGTAAGGCATGAAATGACGTGTTCAGTTTTAAAGGGATGAGGCAGCAACCCTAATCTCCCCCCTAGACTTCAGGGTAGGCTCGAGGACCCACGCCTAGGGTTGCCACCTCATCCCTTTAAAACCAAACACATATAAAATTACACAGGTTCTGTGGCTGATTAAGGTGGTAATTAAACTCACTTGGTGTCTTATCTGCATTAAATTAGCCTCAGAACCTGTGTAATTCATATGTGTTCGGGTTTAAACGGAAGAGGTGGCAACTCTACCCACGCCCTACAATAAAGTAGGTATGGTTAGAGTAGTATAATCGCAAGGTGACACAGGTAGAAAGCTAAATAAATAAATATGCAAAATGAAAAAAAGTGCAGCCCTGTAACAAAAATTGCCCGGGCCTCACCATGGTTCATCTATCCACCACGCAAGAAGGAGGGGGACCGCACCATAAAAACAAGCCAGCAATGGCGGCTCCCATTATTTCATCCCAATGGCCTACTATTAACCACTGGGGCCTGGGGGATTCCTGGAGGGGTCACCAACCATGCTGTCCACACACCTGGCCACCATCATAGCATTCCCCAGCATGCCTTGCTGCCCCTGACCTATAGAATGCATTGACTCCCAGAATCCTCTGCTTGTGTAGCCAACCTCCCAGCATGCTGTGCGCCATGTTGACATTCAGCCTCCCACAGAGCTCAGCTGGGTAGTCAGTCTCCCAGCACCCAGAATTAGTACAAAACAGAGAATAATGCCCACGTTACCATGGTTCCCGCACATATTCCTCCATTCTGTCAGGACAGGAGTAAAACTGCGGTCATTGCCCTTTTAAGAAGACGGCTCACGTGATGTGGAAGGTTTACTCTGTTTGGCAAACCAGCGACCAATCACTGAGGGGGACGAGGTGTTGGAGCGAGGCGTGGAACGCAGCGCTGTGTTGGGTTATGATGTCATCAGGCTGCGTCTCCGGGTTTTCAGGTCCTGGAAATTGCAGAGTGGGAGCTGGTGAGTCTTCCATAGTCCGCCCGGTACACACAGAGAGGAAGGTCAGTGCTGCTACTTGTAGTTCTCCATTAGTAGAGGAAGGGGGTTTTCTGCCTATGGTGGCAAACTCTAAATAACATGCATGCAGCTGAATTATTTCATATTGTATTGGAAAGTCCTTAGAGTCGCTCTAATGGTTCCTTCTGTTTTATTCATTCTATTCGTTCGCCTCTATCAGCAATGCACAATGGTGTCCCTGCTAGGCCTTGTAGTAATGTAGAGCTGATCTGCTCTATCTCTCCCCTGAGTCCCCTCACACCTAACCCCAGCCTAACCTTTGTTTTCTGGTCCTCCTCATATCATAGGTCAGCTCCTCCCCCTTACCCAATACTAAGCTGACATGAGCACAGAAAACCGATAGGAAGTATATGAAAACAAAACAGTTTCAATTAGAACTTTAGTCAGAAAATGAAAGCGTTTGTAGCCCTAGAAAAAAAAAAAAAAAAGATCCTGTTCCTTTTAAAACATGTTAAACAGCACAGTGCTAGTGCGGTGTCATTTGTCCCTTTTGTATGATGTAATATACCTGGTTGATCCTGTGTGTGCTGACCACGGTAATTATAGCTGCTGATCCATGATACCGTGGTCAGTTTATATACCTCCATCATCCCGCTGTCTGCTCTGAGTCTCTCCCTGCCTGTCAGTTCTGAAGCTTGTGTGTGTGTGTGTGTGTGTGTGTGAGAACCGATCTCCTCCCTGCCCCTCCCCTTCTGCTGCTTTTCTGCATGAAAAACGCATGGATAGTAGGTTCTATGGTTTCCATGAGCATAGTTCACACCAGTGCGGTCAGTTCCAGGGTGTTCCAGAGAAAAAAGTAGAATAGAGATGGGCTTGGGTGTGTTTGAAATCCCACATGCCCAATCCTGCCAGGAAGCCGACACTGCACAGCGATAATCACAGGCAGTGAGACATTTCCTAGTCCGCAGCTGCCCAGATTGGGAAATGTCTCGGTGCCTGTGATTAGCAGTGTCTGCTTCCTGCTGGAATCGGGCATGTGGATTTCAAACACGCCCGAGCCCATTTCTAAAGTAGAACACGCTGCATTTTTCCTGCACTGGAATGTGGTAAAACGCATCAAAATGCACTGGAACGTATCAAAAACGCACCAGATCCCAGTACAGTAAAAAAGTAAATCTGCGTTAGGGCGGTCCTTAACTGGTTGTCTTCTGCTGTTTTAAGTGTTACACATTTAAAGCGGAAGTAAAGCTTTGCTGTTATTCACTAAAAGTAGGCAGGCTTTTTATTGCAGATAAAACATGCAGTGTCTCTTCTGCAATAAAATACACCTACCTACCTGCCTGCTCTCAATGTTCCCTGGTATGTAAACTGTGCTTCACATGCAAAGCTCAGCTTCCAGTGGCCGGCCTGATCCCTGTGTGCTCCTGCACATGTATTGGAGTGACGTCACCCCGCACCAGCCAATGATGACGGCTGAAAACCAGCAGACAGAGGAAGATGCCAGTGAGGGATGGGGACTACTGGAGGAAAGGTGAATGTTCCTCCCTGCAGCTCCACTTTAAATATTGACAGAAAATGTAGTTCCCTCATTGGAGTTGTCATCACACGTCCATGATATTCATCACTGACCTCATCCTGGGGGGGGGGGGGTTTGATGAGTTTGACTGCATGTTGAAGTTTGGTAGAGTTTTTAGCAGAACTTTAACTAAACAAGAGGACTACCCACACTGTAGGCTAATTGAGTCTCAGATTGGCTACGCAGCAAGAGGCAAGCCTGATTGTTGTCCAGAAACTGAGAGGTCAACAAATACAGGTTATACAAGGATGTTAAAGAGGAGCTGAACCCATCGATTTAACCTGGAACTTTCTGTAAAAAATAAAAATAAGTGAACAGGCAGGATTTTTAATGCAGAAGGGACTTTCTTGCTTTGTCTCTTCTGCATTTAATCACCTGCCTTCCCGTCCACCCCTGTGCAATGGGCTGCGTACACACAGCTCACTGTAAAAATTTGCAGGAGTAATGTCTTATTGGCCCAGCCAATGAAAGCGGCTAGCAGTGAATGAGTAGAAGCTGGCCACTCAAAGATGCCAGCAGGGAGCTCAAGGACACTGCGTCGCCAGACTGAAGGTGAGTATAGTTTTGATTTGACTGTTTCTCATGACAATCAAGGCATTTTGTGAATAACAACCATGCTGCAGGTCAGATCAGGCTCCACAATCACATCTCAGGTGCTGGCTTGGCTCGGCTCTCCTCTCCTACATCAAAAAAATCAATTTACCAGCTACAAGAATGCCACACACCAAGATGCAATAATAATATTCTTCCTTTATTGACCACTTGCCGACTGCAAGATGTCATATGATGTCCTCGGCTTGCAGTGGTTCTACCAGGATGATGCCTGCAGCTACAGGCGTCATCCAGCGATCAGAATTTTCAGCCGGCAATTCTGCTTTAGGCAGAAGTGATTTTATTTTTTCACTTTTCAGCCACTTAATCACTTTTCCTGGGCTCTCCCATCTGATCGTGAAGCCCAGGAGCACTGCGGCAACTGCTGCACAGAGAGAGGGATTGACATTGTTCTTCCCCCTCTGTGACCTCGGAAACTGGGAGTGGCAATGATTTTATCACTTTCGGCTCTTTGTTTAACGGTTAGAAAAGCAGTCGATCAGACTAATCTGTGTCTGATTGGCTGCATTGGAGGCCAGGGGAGAGATTTGCGGTCTAATAGACCCCAGATCTCTCCATAAGGAGGACCTGTCACGGCCCATGCTGTCACTAGGGGTGAGCTCAGGCGTGTTCGCATTGAACACATGCATAGCCCGCCAAGGAAGTCGGCACCGTCGGAACCGCGCTGCGCTAATCACAGGCAGGGAGACATTGTCCCGATGCTCGGCTGCAGAGATCGGGAAATATCTCCCTTCCTGTGATTAGCGCAGCGCGGTTCCGACGGTGCCGACTTCCTTGGCGGGCTCTGCATGTGTTCAATGCGAACACGCCTGAGCTCATCCCTAGCTGTCACAAGGGATGTTGTTCATCTTGTGTTTCCGTAAAGTATAGCTAATAGGTTTGGATAGATTGGAGATTAAGTACACCTGTCAGTTTTTATTGCTGTCTGTCCCCCATTAGTGAAATTCATCTTTTATTTTGTCCTGTTTACCATTATCCTGGAAAATGAAAGTAAAAGACAATTCCAAATTATTGGTAGACCTTGTCCCCAGAAAATGAACAGAGTCGAAATCTTCAAATGGAGACACTAGTTCTGGTGACCTGGGGGGCCCAAAGAGATTTCCTGTTTGGCTAAGGGACAGGAAGTGAAGGCAAATTTCCCCAATGGGACACAGATGAAAAACAAAACAAAAAACGTGCGTTATAACCCTTCCTTACTCTATTCGAAATGCAAAAATATAGTGTTGCCTATAGTTCAACTTTAAAGCTTATTGCACAGAAAAGAACCGCTGTTGTCTCCCACAGGATGACGGTCCAGAGCAAAGACACGTAGCTGACACTGGAGCTAGTACATGTTGACAGGAAATGGCTGAAAGAGATTGGATGAGATCAGCAGCACCGAAAGGGTCAAAGCAGTATTTTATACGGAAAAAAATGGTTTATTAAACTTCGTTCTTTAGCAAACTCCATGTGGTCCAGTCAGGACTTGGATCTACTTTAATATACTGTAGTTCTGATGATGGCCATTTATATGTGCAATTACAGGACTTGTACTGCAGCAGGACTCTGACTTTTAGTATGGGACATGAATTTTATTTCATCCCAATCCCTGGCTGTCGTCAGCTGAAACATACCAATACAAAATAATGTTCTCCATTTGAACGACCATGGAAGAGAATAAGATCCGAGTTATATCTTCCCAAAAGCAATGTAAGGCTTTAGCTAATGCTGAGCTTTGCTCACTGGTCTGAAAAGAGCGAAATCTCACAGCGAATGTTTCTTTCTTTAGCAGGTTAGTGGTCCAGAATGCCCCTTCCGTTGACTCTTCAGGCTCGTTTAGCCAAGAGAGGGATTCTGAAGCATGTGGAATCAGGTGAGTGGATGTCTGCTTGTATCCTTTTTAATATCTGACACTATATAGACTCTTCTCACTAAATTCTTGTCTGCCATATCTGCTTAGAACCAGCAGAAGAGGTCATCGCAGAGGATTATGATGATGATAATGTTGATTATGAGGCAACCCGGATAGAGAATCTTCCTCCAAACTGGTACAAAGTGTTCGATCCAGACTGGTGAGTCCCAGCTGCTGCTTATTCTGGCTGATTTGTGTAACGAGTTTTGGTAAAGGCCGGTTCACGTTAGCCTGCATGATAAATGCAGAGTTTTAAGCCCCTTTCACATGGTGATCCAATCAGGTCCGTCTGTCAGTTCTTCAGGCGGACCCGATCGGACCCTCCAGTCTCTTCTATGGAGCAGCAGATGTCGGCGAACACATGTCTGCTGACACCTGCCGCCATCCGATCTTGTCTGCCAAAAAACAGACAGATGGGGGAACCTATTCCCCATCCATTTGGCGGATCAGATCGAATACAAACGGACAGGCAGTCCATTTCCATCTGATTGCCCCATGGACAAAAGCGGACTGTGTCGGACCTGTCATCCAGGGATCAGCGGAGAGATCCCCCGCTGAGCAAGCGGATCCCGCTTCACAGAGGCGCCCATGTGAAAGGGGCCTAACTGTCCAGGCAGCTATCAGAGTGAGGCCTGGCAGTGAGAGGTGCCCATTGCACTGTTGCTTTTTTTTATTTGAAGTGTTACATAGTGACACTTTACAAATGTCTCTTCGCAGCAGTGCGGTGACCAGTGGTGTCATCCAGTGCTCTGGAAAAATGCAACATATATAGTTACATAGTTAGTCAGGTTGAAAAAAGACACAAGTTCATCTAGTTCAACCAAAAAAAATAAAAAAAATCATACAATCCCATGTACACAATCCTATACCCAAAAATTATCCAGAGGAAGGTGAAAAACCCCTGTAAAGTATGCTCCAATTGGAAAAAATTCCTCCCTGATCCCCCGAGAGGCAATTGGATTTTCCCTGGATCAACTTTACCTATAAATGTTAGTACCCAGTTATATTATATACATTAAGGCCCCTTTCACACTTAAGCGCTGCTAAAGCGCCAGTTGTTTTTGCGATGCTTTAGCTGCGTTTTAGAGGTGTTTCTCGGGCGCTAGTGGTGCGTTTTTTTTTTTTTTTTAAGGTCGCGTGACAATGTGACCTTTAAAAAAAAAAGGTAAAAAGACCCGTTTTGCGGCGCTTTCAAATCGCTTTTTGGGTGCTTTAGAAGCGCTGCCCATTCATTTCAATGGGCAGGGGTGATTTGGGAGCGCTATTTTATAGTGCTCCTAACCCGCCTCAAAGATGCTGCTTGCAGGACTTTTTCTAGCGTTCCTTCAACCGCACCGCCCCAGTGTGAAAGCACACATTGCAATGACTAAGAGGCAGTTTTCAAGCGCTTTTCAGAGGCTATTTCTAGCGATAAAACGCCTGAAATTTGCCTCAGCGTGAAAAGGGTCTCGGGAAAGAATCCAGGCCTTTGCTTTAAAAAAAAAAAAGAAAATCTACTGAGCTGACCAGAACCACCTCTGCATATTTCTGCACGGCACCATACATCAGACCGGCGTTGTGGTGGAAACGGGCACGCAGATAAGAATCATTTGGAATGAACACTTGTAGTGACCTGCATAGAAGACTGACTACTATAATGTCAGAGGTCCCTAGGAAGCGGTGGCAACCGCAAAACGTGTAGACAAACTTAAGTTAATACGTGTTCTGGACACTCATCATGTTCTTGATTGTTTTTATTATGGCATCTATACATGATTTTAAGGCTTTGTATAATAAAAAGAACTCTGTTTTTATTTAATTTTTTGCTATGTTCTGTATGGTTCAACAGTGGCAAACAACTAAAAGTCCCCTTTAATTTAGGAATTTTTTTATTGACTATATGGGATGATGCCCTGGAGAACTTTGTGAACTGAAAATAAATCTTCCTTCCATCTTTTCAATTATTATTGCAGTAGATACACATATCCTACAATCATTACAAGCTAAGGCAAACAAATCACATAGGAAATATAGCTACTCTAATACCTAGTTAAAAAAATGTGTACAATGCCTTTTTAAAGATGTTTGTTATAGGGCTGGCATCTTCCCAAACTGTTAGTATACTAGATAGGACAGTTGATGATGTACCCTAGGCTGGTATCACAGATGATCGGAGAAATATTTGTATTCAGATTTGTGATTGTTTGTTTTTTTTGTTTTTTTGGGGTTTTTTTTCTCTCCCCTTTCCCCAACTCTTCTTAATTCAGGGGCCTCCCTTATTACTGGAATGTGGAGACGGATATGGTATCATGGTTGTCTCCGAATGATCCCACTGCTATTATCAGCAAAAGCACATTCAAACACAAAGGTGATGCCGTCTGTATGTCGCTGTTTGTGAGGCATCTCATGTATAGAAATGAGGATTCTTTATTTTTCTCCTACGTCCTCTCCTTTCATCATACTCCATTTTCTTCCTCTTCTTTGCTTTCCTCCCCACTTCTACACCCTTTTGCAACTCTTTTCTTGAAATTATCTTCTCCATTTCTCTGGATAGAAGCGATTTGCATTTAGTTTGTAAATGTGTATTTATTTTTATCATCTTGTCCTATTGTGTTTAGCCCTGTACACACTATAAGAAAATTGGAAGAACGATCTTCTTCCCCTTTTTTTTTTTTTTTTTTTTTTTTTTTTTTTTTTTTTTTCATGCTAGTCCCATCTTGAAAAAAAAAAGTGCCATATATGGTACAAAAGTTCTCATTTGACCGAATACAACTTCCCACGTATGTGGCTACAGTCTGTCTAGTCTATGGCCGCACTGTGTTTCTGATCATGCGCAGACTTGCTCATTCGATTGTAATAGGACAATTATTGTACTAATGAAACAACACGCCCCTTCGGAAATTTTCATCTGAACAGTCCATATCGGCTCTCAAAAGCAATGTACTAACAAAAAGAAAATTGAACAATTGTTCTAAATACAGACAATTTCCTCTGATTTTCTAATGGTGTGTATTAGGTTTTAAAAACTACAGAAGTCACTAACAGCCATGTTTACTTATGTGTGCTATATATAATATAATATAATATAATAATATATATATATAATATATTTTTTCATCTTCAAAAATATACTTACCCTGTGTATTTTAAGCTGCTGTTTACAGTCTAATGTTGCTCCTTGGCCAGTGTTTGCAGTGCAGGTTGTTATAGGATGTGGATATCAACTCAGATTGACATGCTTTTTTTTTTTTCAGTTTGTCATATAAAACACTTACATATTTTCTTTCTGTCAGCCTATATCTCTCATGGATAAATTAGTTTTATCTTCCTGCCTTTCAATCTCCAGAACCCGAGGAAAGGTTGGAGCGGTCTGATAGACTGGAGAGGCCTGAGCGGTTGGAGCGGTTGGAGCGGTTGGAGCGGGTTGAGAGGGAAGAGGTAAAAGAGAGAAGACACAGCCGAAGGGATGAAGTGGCTCCTTATCCTAAATCTAAAAAAGGTGACACAGCTGAGGAATATTTCCCAGTTTGGGTGTAAAACCAGCTTCCTTAAAATTAACTGATGTGTATATTTTTTCCAGGGAGGAAAGAGGAAGAAATTGATCCCATGGACCCCAGTGCTTACTCTGATGCTCCAAGGTAACTATATACTGTACATATCCTCATCATTATGATGATTTTCTTTTAGACCCCTTTCACACTGGAGGTGTTTTTCAGGCGCTTTAGCGCTAAAAATAGCTCATGTAAAGCGCCTGGAAAAAAAGCCTCATCTGCAATCCCAGTGTGAGCCCAAGTGGTTTCACACTGGGGCGCTGTGCTGGCAGGATGTCAAAAAAAGTCCTGCAAGCAGCTTCTTTTGAGGCGCTTTAGGAGCAGTGTATACACCGCTCCTAGAGCGAGCCTGCCCATTGAAAAGCAGGCGCTTTTAACCCTTTATTCTAGCGGGGGTTAAAAGCTCTCAGCTAGCTACACAAAAACGATGGTAAAACGCAGCTAAAACTAGCAGCACTTTACCGCCGACGCCCCCATGCTGGGGATGGGGGGAAGAAAGCCTAAAAAAGAAAACGACTGCAGCTATCACATCTAAGAATTGGTAAACTGCAATATAATCAATGTTTGCTTTTGGGTTTAAGTTTGTTTTTAAAGCGGAGTTCCACCCAAAAATGGAATTTCCGCTTTTCGGAACCCTCCCCCCCCCCCCCCTCCGGTCTCACATTTGGCACCTTTTAGGGGGGTGCAGATACCTGTCTAAGACAGTCTATTCCCGGAAGTGGGTGGAAATACCTATTGCGGCAGACACGCCTCTACCCGCACTCCCCCTGCTGTCTCCTGGGAAATACACTGTTCCCAGGAGAGAGCGGGGACCAGTGACGGCACACCGCGCTACTCGCGCATGCGCAGTAGGAAACCGGGCAGTGAAGCCGCAACGCTTCACTTCCCGATTTCCCTCACCGAGGATGGCGGCGGATGCAGCCGAGGGAGGGACTAGCAATTGCTCGACCTCGGCTGTCGACTTTGCGGGCGCGCTGGACAGGTAAGTGTCCATATTTTTAAAAGTCAGCAGCTGCAGTATTTGTAGCTGCTGGCTTTAAAAAAAAAAAATGATTATATATGTGTCTATGTCTAACTCTTCTCCTGCTAAGAGAGGTTTCACCAACCATTTACATTGGACCAATCAGTAACTTTGCAAGACTCCAAATAAATACATTAATTCTACAATTTTTCTGTCATCTTCCATTATATAGCAACAGTATAATTTTACAAAAAAAAGTACCTTTTTAAAATAAAGTCTTCTTGATATTTAGGCAAGTGACTAGTTAGATTTCAAAGAATGATATTATCATTTTGCTAGAGGCTGCAGGAAGCATTTCCGCCCAAGACTGTATGTTATACGTTCGTAGCACGTCACAAAGTTAGAGACAGCGGAGGGGGGCTGATCTTTGTGAGACAACTTGGGTGGGCACAGCTCAAATCCGATTAGGCTATATGACGCTATAGGTGATGCCTGAGTAAAGTTGGTGCGGACCTTCTGGGGGGGGGGTGAAGGAAGTGTCAGGGGGAGGGCTGTGATCTATATGAAAGATACCTTTATACCTGCAAGTGCTTGCTACTTTTTTTTTTTTTTGTAAATGTATTTTTATTAATATTTTCCATTCCATTCCATTTTCCATTCCATTCCATTTTCCATTCCTTAAAAAACAATTAGAAAACAGAAAACGCCCATTCTCCACCACCCCAGTAGTATGATCCTTATAGTCATTAGGATACCGGAAATTGGGCTACCCAACCAGATCTTCCAAACTTTGTCAAATTTTTTTGGGCATCCCCTGCTCAGGTACATTGCTTTATAGAAAGGAATCGACTTATTCACAAGCCCTTTACAGTATGATAGTGAGGGCATCTTGGGTTATTTCCAATAGAGGATCAGCGCCTTGTGCGCATTGAACAGTAACAGGCCAAGCAAAGTGCACCGCGCCCTAGTGGGCGCCAAGCCAAGCAAGCATGTTGCCACCATTAAAGGCACAGAGGTAATCTCCGTCACACAGTGCCCGACGTCAGACCAAAACTCCTTGGCTACCTGCCAATTTAAAAAAATGGTGGCTAAAGTTGGCTGGAAATTGTGAGCAACGCCAACATTCTGCTGATGTTCCTGAATAAATTTTGGACAACTTTGCTGGCGTGTAATATATCCTGTGTAGGAACTTAAGTTGAATTAAGCGGTCTTTAGCTGACACCAAGTGAGTGAAAGGGACACTCACTCCGGAACCTCCGCCACCTATTGCTCCCTGCACCTGGTTAGAGGGGTGAGAGACAGGAAAAAGTTATTTTTATATAGTTCCTGATGTTTATTTTCATGGATTCGTCCAGTATAATGCAAGTGCTAAATTTACATGTTGCTAAGCCTGCATGCATTGAACATGATAAATATATCTGACACCTGGACCATTTTAATGCCTCTCATATGTGATGCCTGCTGTTATGTCATTCATGCTTTTGCATTGTGAGCTTGCCTAACTCTGTTCTCTGCACCCCAGGGGTACCTGGTCCACCGGACTTCCTAAAAGAAACGAGGCCAAAACTGGAGCAGACACCACAGCTGCAGGACCCTTGTTCCAACAACGGCCATATCCCAGCCCAGGAGCTGTGCTTAGAGCCAACGCCGAGGCATCCCGCGCTAAACCAGTGGAATAAGAATATCTGCTGGAGTGCCGTTCTGTGTTTTCCTACCCTGTACAGTTTTCTGCTTGGAAGTTATATGTTTGTGTGTGTGTGCAAAATAAACTTTTTAAATTAAATCTTTTTATTCATCATTGGTACACTGAGTGTATATTAAGAGAAAGTGACTGTTTCCAAAGGCAGCTCTATTCCAGGTGACTTATTTAAAGGTCAGTCACAAGATTTAAGAGCAACTTCAGGCAAGAAGTCAAATAAGTTAATGTGGTTGTAAACTCTGTTACATCACTTGTACCTACAGGTAAGCCGATAGGAAGGCTTGCCTGTAGGTATTGTAAATATCTCCTAAACTTTAGGAGATATTCACTATATGCGCTGCTGCCGGCGTCATCGGCGCACTGAAGAAACGGCCCGCTTGCGCCTAAAAATGCAGAAACGCCACAACTTTATTGCCATAGGATTAAAAACACTTCCTAGAAATCTGAATTAAAAAGGCTCATCATATTAAAAGGAGTCCAGCGGTTGTGTTAGTCGTGGAAGGATCCAGTATGTAGTAGGGTGCCACATATCCCAACCGTAAAGCAGAGGGAAGCCACAGGTAGAGGAACCAGGGAGGAAGCAGCAGGGCCAATTATATTTAATATTCTATTAGGATTTGAAAATATAAATCTTCTCTTGCTAGCCACCAGTATATATGGTCTCTAGCACAAACTTCAGTTCTTTTTCTTTTCAAAATGCAGTTAACCACTTCCCATCCATAGGCCATCATATGACATCCTGGACTTTGAGTGGGGATATCTGAATGATGACTGCAGCTGGCCTGGATGGAAAGTGGTTCATAAAATGAAACTAGATTTTAAAGTGTTTTTAAACGCAATTGCTAAAATTTTGATAAAGTTTTTACATTTTAAAGTAGACCTTCCACAGAAGGTCCACTTCCCTGCCAGCCTCCATATGCGAGCACAAAAGCAGCTTTTAAAATAAAGATTTAACAAGGAGAATTAATGAATACCTTGGCCCCTGCTTCCAGGAGCCACAGGCACTCAAAAAAACCTGGCCCCATTGCAGGAAACATTTCTCAATGGATTTTGAGTGTCCAAGAGGAAGCAGTGAAGGTTGGTGACATAATATGCACACCTTAAAAAAGGAGACCCCCAAGTTGCAGGTGTACACCCCTCATGGGGGCTACAAGTGTCAGGTGTAATCCTGTAAGTGTGGACCAAAAGCAGCTGTACCAAACATTGGGCAAGTGTACTCCCCTTAGAGACTACAAGCAGGCTGTACTGACACATTGGGTAGGTGTGCTCCCCTAATGGGACTACATGCGGCTGTGCCAAAGCATTGTGCTGGCATGCCCCAGCCATAGAGACCACAAGCATCTTTGGTAACGTGTTGGGCAGACATGCTTCACTGTTGTGACCAGTTAAATGAAGCCAACACTGGAGTGAATGCATGTAAATAGAAATTGAAGGAGGCTGGAGGGGATCAGGAGTACTGAGCTGCAAAAAAGGCTCCTTTCACATTAAGTGAAGTCCCCTCTGATCAGCAGGGGATCTGTGAGTGAGTAACTTGTATAGTGATACAAATGCGAACTAAATCGCCTCAAGGCGCTTTTTGCAGCCAGTCTTGGCCTTGTGTCTTCAGAAGAGGTGGGTCTTAAGCTTCTTCCTGAAGGCCAGATGGTTTTCTTCCATGTGGATGTCTGTGGGTCGAGCGTTCCATAGCTATGGTCCTTGGACTGCGAATCTTCGTTCTCCTTTTGATTTGTTAGTAGATGTGCTAAATTGGAGCAGAACAGGATGAATTGCGTTTTTTTAACATTTGTGCCCGGCAGACCTGTGACAGCTCTATGGGTGGCCAGATGTAAATGGACTCTGCTGTACGTTTACATCTGGCTACCTCCTATCCGTAACGTTTAGATCTGAAAAAACAGAAGAGGATGTAGTCCTTTTCCATTTTTTTTCCTGGACCTGGAGGGACCTAGAAGGTAGAGGGGTCTAAATGGACACGTTTACATCTGCCTGTTCATAGGGCTGCATAGATCTTCTGATCAGGTCCACCTAATTGAAATGCCCCTTTCGCACATGTGGACCGTTTTTCCATTTTTCATCCATCCGTTGACGGATGAAAAACGGACATCAATGCATCTCTATGGAAAAACGGATGTAAATGGATGATCACCCACTTCTTTCAACATCAATTTTTTGGAACGGCTCAAAGCCCTATTTTTCTTTCATTAAAAAATGGATCAGATGATCAACGGATGTAAATGGACAAACGGTCTGTTTTTGTATGGAAGAATAGTTTCGGGACTCAAGTGGTTAAAGTGTTACTAAACCCACAACTGTAAAATCTGTTGTGGGATTAACCCCTTAAGTTCCACAGTGAGTTTAACAAGCTTGCTTGTTATACTCACTGTGGAACTTAAGGGGTTAATCCTCTGCATTGTGTAAAAAAGGCTGTTTTATCCTGTATGCACAGAATCCTTCCCCTCCTGCAATGTCTATCTGGGGGAGGCCAGCTAACACACCGGCAATAGCCAACCTGCACATGCTCAGTTGTCTTTTATGCTGGAGAGAACAGTAAAGCCCCGTACACACGGTCAGACTTCCATCTGACTTTTCCCTGGATTTTTGTCCGAACGGAGTTGGCCCGGCACACCCATAGCATACACACCACAGGACTTTTCTGCAAACTTTCCCAAAACTTTTTGCAACATCATGTGGTTTTTCTGCTCTTTACCACCACCCTTTGGTCAACTTCTGCTATTGTTGGTTGATTTTAACACTAGTTGTTTTGTCCATCGGACAAAAGTCCTATGGTTTTCTGTACACACGGTCGGACTTTGCTCCATCGGACTTTTGTTGGGCAAAAGTTTGTCCGTTTGCAGACCCAACTTTTGTCCGATGAAAACACACAAAAAAACAAAAAAGTTTGTCCAATGGAGCGTACACACGGTCGGGATTGTTGGTCCAACTTGCTCAAAATGAAATTTGTTGGGCAAAACTCTGACCGTGTGTACGGGGCTTTAGACCCCTTTCACACTGAGGCGCTTTACAGGCGTTTTTGCCTTAAAAATAGTGCCTGTAAAGCAGCGCCTCTCGGGCTTCTCCAGTGAGAAAGCCCGAGTGCTTTCGCACTGGGGTGGTGCGCTTGCAGAACAGGGAAAAAAAGTCCTGCAAGCAGCATCTTTGAGGCGGTGTGGGAGCGGTGTGTACACCGCTTCCTCACGGCCCCTGCCCAATGGAATGAATGGGCAACGCTGCAATATGGGCAAGTTTAACCCTTTATTCAGCCGCTAGTGGGGGTTAAAAGCGCCCCGCTAGAGGCCAAAAAGCACCGATATAACAGCGGTAAAGCTTCGCTAAAACTAGCAGCGCTTTACTGCTATCACCCCCACCGCCCCAGTGTGAAAGTAGCATTACTTGTTCTCAGAGATAGCCAGGTCCCATGATATTGGCATCACACATGTGGGCATGTATACAGGCTGCAGGGGGGGGGGGGGGGCAGATGAACTATTTTCATATTACTAGGTTTAGTAACACTTTAAGGATTCTAGCTGGCAGATGTAAAAATCTGATGTAAACTTCATACGTTTTTTGGTGACTTAACTTCTCAAACGAAGGATCCACGTGTGTGAAAGGGGCCTTACAGTGGAACTTTAGTTAGAAAATTAGGTCCTGCTAGATGACTTCAGACTGGCCCCTTTTGCAGGTATATCTATGTAATACATTAAAAATAGGTGCCTATACTGTATAAAATCCAGTAACCCAAGGTCTCACCCTGCTCTGCACATGCTCAGTTGCTCTCCATTTTTAGGCACTGTTGAGGTTGTAGAGGCCGATTTGCTGACCGCTTTAAAGCGTATTTAAAGTGGTTGTAAACCCTGTAGTACATATTTTTATTTTATTTTTTTAAACCCACCTGCAAGACAAAGGCATAATGAGCTAGTATGACTAGCATACTAGCTCATTATGCATCACTTACCTTAGATCGGGGCCCCCTAAGCCGTCCTCGTCTCCCTCTTCAGCCGCATCCATCGCTGCGGCGATAGCCGGAATGTTACTAAGCCGGATTTGTGAATGGGATTAACCCTATGAATGCGCCGTTGTCTGTGCATTCTTTTTTGTAAAATATCTTCTAAACCGTGTAGGTTTAGGAGATATTTCTTGCACCTACAGGTAAGCCTTAATCTAGGCTTACCTGTAGGTGCAAGTTACATAAGTGGGTTTATAACCACTTTAAACTCTCCTATCTTTTACAGCCAAGGAAGCTGCTTCTGTTTGATCTGCAACTGCCATGGTGCTGCACATGTAATCATTTATGACACCAGCCATTTGATAGTTTGACAGTTTGGTTGAGGACACAACAGTTAGCAATCCCAGCATTCTGGGAATGTAACTGTTTTTTCAAAAAGTTAAAGAGGAGGTCCAGCCTCCTTCAGAAAAAATGAAGGCTGGGTTCACACTGGATGCGAATTGGATACATTTTTTCTGCATCCAATTTGCATGTCAGGAGCCTGTGACTGTCTCTCAATGGAGCCGGATCACACATCCTTGGGACGGCTGCGGAGCGGTTCGCAGAAGAGTTCTGTTCGTCTTCTGGCCCATTTCAGGTCCGAATTCAGCCAAAAATTTGGACTGAATTCAGACCTGAAACGGAGAACAGGGACGCACCGGACCCCTGCTGCGAGCCGCTCCGCACACAATACTGTAGCTGCTAATATTTAGTTTTGAGGCACTTATCTGCCCAGGGATTCCATGATGTCAGCACCCTAGCCAATGTTTCCATTGGTTCTTGGGTGTTGCCGCTGCCATTGACTCTAAGGGAAACCAACAGTGAAGCCTTGCCACTTCACAGCCGGTTCCCTACTGTGCATGCGCAAAGCATGGTGCGCTTTCTGAATGGTCCAGTGGCGGGGGAAGGAGGAGGGTGGGCGGACTTTCCGGTGATCTCGCCACCTGGAAATGCGAGCAGGTACCCGCTCCCCCTACCCCCCCAAAAGGTGCCAAATGTGGCATCGGAGGAGGCAGATAAGTGTAGCTTCCACTTTTGAGTGGAACACCGCTTTGAATCGATGGGTTTAGTTCCACTTTATGATTTCCTGCTGTTCAGGGGCTCTGGGCTTCAGCAAAATGGCTGCCTCCAGCAAGAAGAAACAGGAGCAATACTAGAGGCAATTTACAGCACACTCTTCTTTTGGTAGTAAAATTATTAATTTGGAATGTATTTTCCTTGCTAAAGAACATTATTTTTCATCAAATTGTTATGGGTAAAGTTCAGCTTTAAAAAGCCTCCTGTGTGAATGTGACTTAACGGAGAACTGTCACCCCGGGCAACCATTCTCCAGTTTTCCCTTGTTATATTCCTGCTAAGGGTAAAAAAATAAAATTAAGTCTGCGGTTGCTAAATGCAAGTTATTTTTGGTAATGGAAACTGACTAGAAGAAAAGACTTGCCCATAGCCATCAATCACTCTTAGGATTGTTTGAATTATCATTCAGACATAACAGGTGTGCCCTGATTGGATGATAATAGCAGCACATGAACTTCTCCCTCCTACTCCAGGATTTAGTTTATCCTGGTTACAAATAATAAGGGCTATTTGCCCACAAAAAAGATGGCGTTTCCCTCAAAAGGACGTAATTATTTCTATTGGTGGAGCGGTCGGAAGGACTTTTCATGCAGCCAATGTGAGTTGAGTAATGAGCCTGCCGTCTTCCTGACTGGCTAACAGCTGGGGAGAAGGCGGCCCGGTGCCGTGTCTAACGTGAGTACGCTCAGACAGCGGAAAACATGGCGATGTCCTTGTGTGTGAGGGCTCTGCGCCTCACCCGGGCCGCCCGGCCGCTGCTGCTGAGGGGACCCGCCGCCCTCACCCGCTTCGTGCACACCGCACCCCGACAGCCCGCCGCCTCCTCCGTCACCGCCGAACACCAACACATAGGGGGACCCGAGGAGGAGCATGAGGAGGAGGTGAACAACATGTTCCTGAAGGTGAGTCATGGGGGGGGCAGGGATATTATTATTATTCTGTATGGGGGTAATCTATACTTCTGTATGAAGAAGAATCATTAACCTCTTCAATACCAGGCACTTTTGCCCCTTCCTGCCCATGACAATTTTCAGCTTTCAGCGCTGTCACACTTTGAATGACAATTACGCGGTCATGCAACACTGTACCCAAACCCTTTATTTTTTGCTAAACAAACTAAAAAATACCGACATTTTTGAAAAATAAAACGTTTTTCTTCGTTTCGGTTATAAAATTTAGTTTTCTCTTTCACTGATGGGCACTGATATGTAGAATTGATGGGCACCAATAGTTGTCACTGATAAGTAGAATTGATGGGCACTGACAGGTGGCTGTGATGGGCAGCACTGATGAAGTACTGACAGGTTTTAGTGCTGGGCACTGATTGGCACTGTCCGTTTTATTTTATGGGGGCACTGACTGACTGGCAGCTTATGGGCACTTTTTAGTAACTGGTGGCACATCTGATGGGGCTGTGCTGATAATGTGCCGATTATCAGCACACAGACCCCCCCCAATCTGACAGGGAGAGCCACTGATCGGCTCATCCTGCCAGAGTGAACCAAGGAATGGCGTTTACTGGCTCTTCCTGGTTCATGCGATGATCAGCTGTGATTGGTCACAGCTGACCACGTGGTAAGAAGCCTCTGTCAGAGGCTTCTTGCCACAATCGGCAATGCGGCGTATCAGACTGACACACCGCACGGGCGATCGCCGCGCTGTGTGCCGCTGCAGGCGTGTGACGACATGTTATCCTGCTGGACGTCATATGACGCCCAGTCAGGATAACTGAACCACTTCCCGGCCGTCAAGCTGTTATGGGCGGGAAGGAGTTCTCTGTATTATTGTAACAATACACACAATAGTTATGTTTGATCCAATATGAGATTACATTGAAAGTCTCCTTTCATGTTGTGAGTTCTGCCTGTGTGCTGATATCTCTTCCCACAACATCCTGGATTCCCAGCATGCTTTGCAGCGTCTCCTCTGCTGTTTACTTTCCATTTCTGAGGACTACATGTCCCATGGTACCTTGCTGCCTGCAAGCAGTGATTCCTGTACTGACTCCGCCTCCTGAAACTCCTATCAGCACTTCTGTAGATCAGAAGGCAAACCCTAGGCGCCAGGTTGCCATGGTGAGCGGACGTTTTGACCTGGTGCCTGGGCTGCTGCCCGAATGCTCACTACACCCTGTGAACGCATGCCCATCAGCGGGCCCGGGACCAGCATAGCGGGTGCCACCGGGTAGACACATGTCCGCTCTCCTTCAATTCTAGTTGTTGACCTGGAAGGGACATCATTTCTGGTTCCCCATTGACGGTTTCTCCTGCCATCGAGGTCAGGAAAGAATGTAATGCAATGTGATGTGCATTGTATTACATTCAGTGGAGAGCAGGAAAGACATGGCTGGGGGGGGGGGGGGGGGGGGTCTTTTAGACCATGCAAGTCTCACTAAAGAGAACCTTGTAATGGTTTCCCTTCTTCCCTTGTTTGTTTAAAAAAAAATGTCATACCTGCCTGCTTTGTGCAAGGGTTTTGCACAGAGTGGCCCCGATCGTCCTATTCTGGGGTCCCCCAGCGGCGTTCCTGGCTCCTCTTCTTCGAGTGCCCCCACGGAGAGCCGCATTCCATGGGGGTACCCGTGCGGGCCCGCTCCCGAGTCCTGCTGTGTCTATTGACACGGACATCCGTGTCAGTGGATTTGATTGACAGCATCTTGAGACAATGGCTGCTGCTATCTATCCAATGAGACAGCGGCTGGAACGACGAGTTTCGGTAAGAAAAACGAGGGGCTCTAGGGGGCACAGATTTTTCACCCTAATGCATTAAGGCGAAAAACCACGAGATTTTACAACTCCTTTAACGTTACACCCAAGCACACAAAATTGAGGTCCCCACAAATGTAAATGCAAGATGCCTACACCTGAAAACGTTGATTGCGATACACGTTACATATCGCTGCGCACGCCGGAATAATTCTAGCACCAGACCTTCTTTGTAACGCTGAACTGGTGGTCTATAGGGGACTTTTAATAGGGCTTGACAAATTGGCTTGGAATCTAGGAGCCAGCTAAACGTTAGGAGACAAAGCTTATGGGTGGAACATGTTCCCGAAGGTGAACTTATCCTTTATCCTTTCACAGCCAGAGTTGTTTTTTGCACACGTTTAAAAAATGATTTTAGGCCTGAAGATTACATAAAACCCCCAAACATTATATATTTTCTGAAAGCAGACACTCTAGAGCAGGGGTCTTCAAACTGCGGCCCGAGGGCCGGATGTGGCCCTTTGCTAGCCTTTATCTGGACCTTGGAGTACTATTCTTGTCAATGATATGAGGCAATATTCCTCCTACTGACACCAACAATGGTGCACTTTATCTTCCACTGATACCGATGAGATAATAATATTACTCCCAATACTAATGATGGGGCATTACTCCTCCTCCTACTGACCACAAACCCTGAGACCATGTTAACTCCCACTCATGCTGGGCCCGAGACATTTACCACTGGCCACAATCCAGCCCCCCTAAAGTCTGAAGGACAGTAAGCTATCCCTTTGCTTGAAAAGTTTGGAGACCCCTGCTCTAGAGAATAAAATAGTGGTAGCTCCAATTTTTCTCAAGACAGACATGTGAGGTATCGCCGCGAACGTTAGAGCGAGCGCATAAATTCTAGCACAAGACCTCCTCTGAGATTTTTAAATACCGTCGTTTGTGGCTATTCCACGAGTGTGCGCAATTTTAAAGCATGACATGTTAGGTACCTATTTACTCGTCGCAACATCTCTCACATTATACTGTACAAAATTGTTGGGGTAAATCGTGTTTTTTTTTTTTTTTTTATTAAAGTATTTTTCACCCCCCCCCCCCCCCCCCAATAAAATGTGTTTGACAGACCGCTGTGTGACATAAAATATTGCAACGATCTCCATTTTAATCATATAGTTTGTTATTTAAGAGAGGAAAAAAAGAGACTTTACAAATCACTTTAAAATGGCCTTCTGTGTGCAACAGCCCCCCTAAAATTTACCTGAAGTCTCTCTCTGTCCAGAAATGTCCACGAGTGTCTCAGCCATCCAAGATTCTTTTTCGTGAGGGGATGAGTCACAGCAGCTGGCACCATTGGCTGCTGCTGTCAATCAAAGTCAGCCAATTGGGAGAGATGGTGGGGCTCTGTGTCTGAATGGACACAAGGAGCTGTGACTCTGCTCGGGTGCCCCATAGCAAGCTGCTTGATGTGGGGGCACTCAACAGGAGGAAGGGTCCAGGATCACAGATGAGGAGGTTCCGGGCTGATTTGTGCAAATCTACTGCAACAGAGCAGGTAAGTATAACATAATCTCAATGTAATGTATTTTTCATAAAGAAAAGCCTGATTGCCTCAAAGTAAACATGTCGCTACCTTTCACAACTTTTTAAGCCAGAAGGAAGACCACCTGCTGGGTGGTATTGCTAGTGCAACCCAGGAATGGATCTTCCTGAGAGCAGTGTTTGTCAAGCCCTGTGATAGAAGCAGCCAGAGTTTTGTGTTGGGAAGGATGCTATAAATAGATTATAATAGATTATAAATAGATTAGCAGAGCCCTGAACTATTCAACAAACAGAACTGAAAGTCTCTACCTATGAAGAGAGGCGCGTGTGTGTGTGCCTTTCCTCCAATTGGCTGTTTGTCCAGGCCTCACTACAGTGCTAACCAGGAAGAGCAAATCTCCTAACACGATGTGCACATTCTAAACCGTATATGAAGATGAAGACAGCAGCTATACGTGTAAAACATATGTAGGGAGATTTGTTTCATCTCTGTGTATCATCTAAAGCTGTTCACTTCACTGGGTATATGTGAGGGTTTACATCCACTTTAAAGAAGTTGTAAACCTCCCGGGGGGGGGGGGGGGGTTCCTGCAAGACAAAGGTATAGTACTAGCTAGAGGTCGACCGATATGGGTTTTTCTCTGGCCGATGCCGATATTTAGAAATCGCTATGGCCGATATATGATGCCGATTTTTTTGGGCCGATATGTTAGGCCGATGAAGGGGAAAAAAAAAAAAACTAACAGTTGGACCCCATTCACACTGGGGTGTTTTTCAGGCACTTTTGGGCTAAAAATAGCACCTGTAAAAATGGCTGCAAAACAGCTCCCCTGCAGTCTCAGTGTGAAAGCCTGAGTGCTTTCACACTGAGGCGGTGCGCTGGCAGGACGTTAAAAAAAAGTCCTGCAAGCAGCATCTTTGGAGCGGTGTATACCGCTCCTCCATCACTACTGCCTATTGAAATTAATGGGCACTGCTGCTGAAGCGCCTGCAAAGCGCTTCTGCAGCGGTGCTACACGGGCGCATTTAACCTCTTCATCGGCCGCTAGCTGGGTTATAAGCACCCCGCTAGCAGCCGAATATCGCCGCTAAAATTATGGTAAAGCGCAGCTAAAACTAGCTGCATTTTACCGCCAACGCCTGCCCGCTCCAGTGTGAAAGCAGCTGAGTTCCGCCAAAAAAAAAAAAATATATTAAAAGTCAGCAGCTACAAATACTGCAGCTGCTGACTTTTAATATATGGACACTTACTTGTCCTGGGCGCCCGCGATGTCGGCACCCGAAGCCGATCTCTCTCTCGGCTCTCGGGTGCTGCCGCCGCCATCTTCGGTAAGGGAATCAGGAAGCAGGCACAAAAACAGGTAATCAAAACTTTGACGAAAAAAAAAGTTTAGTTTTATTTAACATTCATTAAAGTGTATTTTTTTCCCAAAGAATTGCGTTTGAAAGACCGCTGCGCAAATACCGTGTGACATAAAATATTGCAACAACCGCCATTTTATTCCCTAGGGTCTCTGCAAAAAAAAAATATATAATGTTTGGGGGTTCCAAGTGATTTTCTAGCAGAAAAGACAGGATTTTTACTTGTAAGCTACAAGTGTCAGAAAAGATTTAGCCTTTAAATGGTTAAACTGAGAACTTCTACTCACAAGTTCAGTTCATTGATAAGAAGAAACATTTGTAACTTTTCTCTCTCACTTGGCAGGCTGCCCAAAGATGAGTCACTGCACGGGAAACTTCAGGCAACTTGTATTGACTTCTATGAGAGATGTCATTTCCAAGCCGCGCTGAAGTTTTTTTTTTTTTTTTTTAATATCGGCTTCTGTTCTCAGAATATCGGCCAAAGCCGATTAATGAAAAAATGCCAAAAATCGGCCGATATATCGGCCGACCGATATATCGGTCGACCTCTAGTACTAGCTCATTATGAAATGCTTGCCTTGGAACGATGCTTTGAATCGGCGCCGGCACACTGAGGTACACAGCCAACATTTTTTTTATCAGAGTTACTTCCGGGCTCCGGCGCTGTGATTGGCCAGAGCCGCAAAGACGTCGCTCCCGGGTCGTTTCTTCAGTGCGCATGCGCTGATGACTGCAAGTTTAGGAGATATTTACAGTACTTACAGGTAAGACTTACTTTATTATAGGCTTACCTGTACGTACAAGAGTTTACAACCACTTTAAGTCCTCGCCCACATTGGAGCAATTTGACAGGTCAAATCGAATGACAAGTCACAGCCTATTGCTGGCAATGGCACCATTCCAATGGGTGCGACAAATTGGCGATTTTAGGTGCAACGTCAATAGACATCTGTGCATGAAACCGCACGGATGTCTTTCAAGTAGCACCTCAAATTGTGCTGACCTTGCTACTTCATGCTACTTCACCTGAAGTAGCGTAATTTCAAAGTAGCATCAATGTGAACCAGGGCTAATACCACAGATGTGTGTACATATTTGGCAATTCTAGAGGAATGCTTGAGGCCGGGTTCACGCTTGGTGTGTCCCTGTTCACTGATTCAGGTGCGAATCGGGTCCGAATTTCTGCCTCAATTCGCACCTGATTTGGAGCCAAAGACACACAGGACCCTTTCCAAATGCGGACTGTGGCTGGCCCGGAGCTGTGACCTCTAGCACTAGACCTTCTCTGTAACCTGTAAAAAAATTTAGTCGCCTATGGAAAATTTCAGGTACCGTACTTTGTCCCCATTCCACGAGCATGCGCTATTTGAAAGCATTACATGTTAGGTATTTATTTACTTGGCGTAACATAACCTTTACTTGGCGTAACATAACAATAAAAAAAAAAAATTGGGGTATATATATTGTACTTTTTTTTTTTTTTTTTTTTTTATATCATTAACGTGTATTTTTTCCCAAAAGATTGTGTTTGCAAAACTTCTGCACAAATGCTGTGAAATAAAAAAAATGTAACAATCACCATTTTATTCCCTAAGATCTCTGCCAAAAAAGAAAAAGAAAAAGTTTGGGGGCTATAAGTAATTTTCTAGCAAAAAATACTGCCCAGAAAAAGCCTGGTTCTAAAGTGGTTAAACGTAAAGGAGCCAAGGCTTCTTCCATCACCTTGGTGAAAAATCTTGGTGCAAAAGTGAGGCCGAAAGGAAGGGCTCTGGAGTGAAAGACATTAACGTCATTACATGCTGCTTATGGCTCCTCCTTCACTAAACTGGAGATACAGTGCAAAGTGGATTTGCCTTTCGTAAATAACCCCCCCAAGTGTACCAATTACATACCCCAGGATGCCAGAAAAAAAGGGGTGCACAAAAATAACGCATTCAAGTGTCCCAGACATGTCCAAGACCAACAGGTATAATACCAAGCATACACAAAAGCCAGAGGGACTCATTCCTGGGGATCACTAAAGACACCTGTGCCTGTCACGACCACCACTAAAGTCTGAGCCGCTCATCTATGTAGAGGGTGCAGCAGAGAGACATATGATCTTTTCACGTGGTTCCAGCTCCCGAACACCACCGTACTGGGCCAGAACTGGCAGTACCCGTGTGGACCAACCCCTTCCCTTCTGCATTCCAACAGGCCAGGATTGTAGGGCAGAAATGTCTACCCAGAAATCCTGCCCCCCACTCAGATGTGGCATTGCCCGCCTGAAGACATGGAGTTTTTGAGTACTGAGACCAGCACACAGGAGTTCCTACTGAGGGAAGAGGGAGTAAGCATGTGGAGTCCTCCCTGCTCACTATGAGTGTGAGAAGTGCCCTAAAAGATCTCTAAGGGACCTGGGTATACTCAGTCTAGGGCTCTCCATGAACACAGAAAAAGGGAAGGTGGCCCTGGAGCTGTCCCTGCATATCAGTGGGGTTCCCTGGGAGTTGTAAGGAGACGTGATCTGCCATGCCCATAAAAAAGCTAGAGGTGTCAGGCAGTCAAAATGTAGGAGGAGCCACAGCACCTGAGAAATCATAGCTCCTGCCATGCTGTAGCAAACACTAAGGCCCCATGTACAAGGGACGCTGTTAAACTCGTGTTCAGAGGCAGTTGGACACTTTTTTTCAACTGCCCCTGATCCCATTCAATGTTATCCTATGTGACCATGTACACTCTCATTCATTGCCGTTTATATGCAGTTGCGTTTTTAACCTCATTTTTCTGAAAGCAAAAAAATGGGTTCAGACGCAAAAATTTCCACGTTTTAGACGCTAAATGCGGTACCGGCGTTTTGCCGCAATTTCATTTATAAGCGTTTTTAAAGGTGACCTAATTTTTGATATTTCTAATGTAAAAAAAAATATGGCAAATGATGAAAAACCATATAAAAAATTTAATTGCTTGCGTTGCATTGTGGACAATGCACAACTTGTGGCAAGTGACACGCTTAATAAAAGTACACTGCTGCTACTCACTCTGGTCTCACAAAATGGCTGAAATGGTTAAATAATACTGTTTTGTTTTTTTTGTTTGTTTTTTTTTTTGATCTTAGGGAGGGTCTTATGTTTCTTAACTAAACGCTTAGGCTGCATTCACACCTGAGCGTTTTGTAGCCTGAAGCTACAAAACGCTAGAGGGGGAAAAAATACATTATTCTCTATGGAGATGGTTCACATCTCCACTCCATGTCGCCTGAAGCCGAACGCCTGAAGCTCAAACAAGTTCCGGACCCTTTTTTGTCGCGCAAATCGGGCAGATTGGGCGTTTTAGGATTCATATAATGTAATGGAAACGCCCAATTAAAGCGTCTAGCACGACAACGAGCGTTTAGACAGGCGCAAATTCACGGGACAAAACGACGGTAAAAACAACGGTAAAACCGCTTGAAGCGCTACGCTCAGGTGTGAATGCAGCCTTATAGACGCAAATGCAGTAAAACGCAGCTAAACCAGGCTGCAATCGGGCAAAACGGGCGTTTCTAAACGCCGGTTTCAGCCTTTAAAAACGTGCGTTCAGCAGAGTATGCACCGGCGTCTCGTGTGCATGGGGCCTTAAGCTGAGAGCTATACGCAGAATCTTAATGTTACACAATTCGGCTTCCGTGTTTCCCGAGAATTGTGGGTGGAGCTACACACTCAAGTGCTATCCTAAAAGACAATTTGGGTTTTAAAAGCAGCTGTAAACCTTAGCACAACAGTAGACCCTTTCCGGCTTTATCCGTAGCCCCAAAGGGGGGACAGTTTGTGCAAAAGCAATGCAGTGCTTGCATTAGACAACGCAGAAGCTTCTGCGACTCTTTTGCAGAGCACACATGATGAAAATAAATAAATCTCTAAACCCACCCACTTTCAATATGCTGTATTAACACACTATATTTACAGACCCTGTTTGAAGCGTATTTCCACTTTTTTCAGTCAAACTTCAGAAATCTGCAGTCAGTCATGACTCCTTTTCTCAACAAGAGTGTTTTTCTTTTTTCAGTCCAGGTTAAGTCTCTGTCCCAACAGAGTTAGGGCAGGCTCAGTGTCCTCTTACTAACATACAATGGAAAAGCTCAGCTTTGGAAATATATATATATATATATATATATATGTGTGTGTGTGTGTGTATATATATATATATATATATATATATATATATATATATATATATATATATATATATATATATATATAATATATTGTGTATTATTTTATCATTACTGTATTTTTTATTTTTTTTTACCACTTAAGGACCGGACCAATACAGACCATAGTGACCAGAGGTGATTTCACAATTTGGCACTGCGCTGCTTTAACTGGAAATTGTGCGGACATGCAATGTTGTACCCAAACGAAATTTGCGTCCTTTTCTTCCCACAAATAGAGCTTTCTTTTAATTGCCTCTGCGATTTTTTTTTTCTCACCTCGTCTTTCAGGACAGCACCTGGAGAGAGCGCAGCTCCACCCCTTTTCCCAGGAAACACTGCAGTCAGTTTTCTTTAAAGACCGGACACTTCCACCATGGCCTCAGTTGTAGTGTTTCCTCCGCCATGGTGGAAGCGCTGCGGGGAACCAGGGGTAATGCTGCGCTCTCTCCAGGTGGAGACAGTATGGGGCATACCTGTTAGTTTTTTTTTCTTTTGTTCCAGGCCAGCCCAGCACCCCCCCTTACGTGAGGTGGATGCTGCGGTACCTTCTCCCCTTCATACCCGGCGAGGGTTCAGGCTGCGGGAGGGCCCGCTCTCATCAGACCGGCACTGGGGGCATGGAAGGAGGGATGGCGTGCTCCTCAGGAGACGAGCAGCGTCTCTTTCGTTTGTATCCCCATGTTTTCCGGGTCCCGGATGGCGAGCGCGTCATTCCGGCCGGGGGCGGGACTTCCCGTGGTGCGACGCGGCTTCCGGTTCCGGCCGCTGGAACGCAGGGGGAGGAGGCGGCCTTCGGCTGGTGTCATTTCCGGTCCTCACAGCGGTGAAAGGACCGGGAAAATCAAAAAAGGAGCTGTCGGACGCCACTTCAACCTCGCAATGGAAGAGGAACAAGCGGCAGTGGTGGGAACAGGAGCCACTCACACCAGCCAGACCCAGGTAAGCAGGGACAGAGGTCCCTGTATATATACTTTATGGGGTCTTGTATATTCTTTCCCTCCTTTTCTCCCCTGGGGGGGAAAGCAAAGGAGCCTGTGCCACTCTCCCTAGAGATTGTTACTAGAGAGTTGGTTTTTTTGTTGTTATGGTGGCTCAGGGGGTGAGACACTAGGTAAGCTGTGCTTATAAATGTAAGGGCTAAAGTGTTAGTCCCTTCCTCTTTTATTTTCCAGCTGATTTAGAAGGTTTTGGTTACTATTATGTTTTAAAAATGTTTTAAATATAGTATGGTGTTGGTGTATTTCAGCTTAAAGCCAAAGACAAAACCAAACACTCCTCTCCTCTTCCCAAGAGGAGATGTCCGTCTTGCAAAGACACGCTTAGGGAAACATGGCCTAAAGCGCTATGCAAGACATGTATTGCAGAGCTGTTAAAAGAGGAAACTGCCTCAGCTGCAGCTGCTGCTCAACCAGGGGAGCTATTAAGCTCCTTCCGAAAGGAACTAGCGGACACTTTTCAGTCATTCCGCTCCCTTTTGGATAGACGTCCGGCGGCCCAGCCAAACAGGAAAGGCAGTTCACCATCCTGTTCTCATCCTAGTACTCCTGCACCCAGAGGGGTCAGCGACTCGGAGGATGAGGAGATAAATGTTGCCACAGGTTCGGATGAAGAAGAGGAAGAAGAAAGGGAAATTTCTTCTTCCCGCTATAGGTTATCCCTGGAGGAAGTAGACGATCTATTAAAAACAATACACACAACGCTTAATATCGAAGAGGATAAGACGCAATTATCCTTACACGATAAGATGTTTCAAGGCATGGGAGAAGTAAAGCAACGGGTGTTCCCAGTGCACAAATACATCTCCGAGACAGTAAAGAGAGAATGGAAGGACCCAGAGAGGGCACCTTTCTTTTCCAGATCCCTCAAGAGAAGATTCCCCTTTGAGGATGATAGTCAGCAGGTTTGGAATAAAAAACCAAGGCTTGACGCAGCCTTTTCGCAGGTTTCAAGGAATACAGACTTGGCCTTCGAGGACATGGGCACCCTAAAAGATGCCATGGACAAGAGGGCAGACTCCCTACTAAAAAAGGCATGGGATTAGACTCTAGCCAACTTTAAGCCAGCAATGGCATCAACCGTGGTAGCGAGAAACTTAGAACACTGGTTGGAGCAATTAAAAACTCACATTGAGGCGGGAACTTCTCGTAAGGATCTACTTGACACGCTGCCTATACTTCAAAAGGCGGTAGGGTACATGGCTGATGCCTCTGCTGAATCTATCAAAATGTCAGCTAGATCAGCAGCCTTGGTCAACTCAGCCCGCAGAGCCTTATGGGTTAAGACCTGGTCAGGGGATATAGCCTCAAAGGTGAAGTTATGTGGTTTGCCTTTTGACGGTGACTTAGTTTTTGGCCCTGATTTGGAAGCCGTACTTAATAGAACGGCTGATAAAAAGAAGGCCTTCCCAATAAAGAAGAAAG
Source organism: Rana muscosa (assembly GCA_029206835.1). Taxonomy (NCBI): domain Eukaryota; kingdom Metazoa; phylum Chordata; class Amphibia; order Anura; family Ranidae; genus Rana; species Rana muscosa. The sequence goes on along the minus strand of CM055125.1, from coordinate 239,821,093 downwards.
TGGTTCCTCAGGGTAAAACTAATTTTCGTGCTTTTCGGCAAACCGAGGTTAAAAAAGACACGGGCTATAAAAGACCTTGGAGGTCCCAGAGAGGGAGAGGAAAGTCAGGGGTACTATTCCGCCCTCCTGGCCAAACCACAAACACCCAGTGACAGTCCGCCAACGGTGGGAGGAAGGTTACAGGCCTTTCTTCCACAATGGAAGACAGCGACGTCCAGTCCATTTGTCCTCAAAATAATATCAGAGGGCTACAGGCTGGAATTCTCGCAACCCCCTCCAAACCGTTTTTATGTAACCCGGACTCCTCGAGACCTGGAGAAGTCTATAGGGATGTCATCCTTACTGGAAGAACTCATCCAGCAAGAGGTAATTATAGCTGTTCCCCCCGAAGAGGAAGGGATAGGGTGCTATTCACACATCTTCCTAGTGAAGAAGACGTCAGGAAAATTCCGGTTGATCTTGAACCTGAAGATACTAAACAGGTCCATCAGATACAAAAGATTCAAGATGGACACAATTTTCTCAGTGAAACATCTCCTGACGCCAGGTTGTTTTATGGCATCCATAGACCTGAGGGATGCGTACCTACACGTTCCTATAGCGCCAATATCACAGAAGTATCTGCGATTAGCAGTAAAGACGGGAGACTCGATCTCACACCTGCAGTTCAGAGCCCTCCCTTTCGGACTGTCATCCTCACCAAGGATATTTACAAAGGTCATAGCAGAGGCTCTAGCACCCCTCAGATTAAAGGGGATATCAATAGTGCCATATCTGGACGACCTCCTGATATTTGCCAAGACAAGGGAGTTATTGGCGAAAGATCTAAAAGAGACGAAAAGACATCTCGAGAGTCTCGGATGGATCATAAACCAAGAAAAATCAAAAATGATCCCTTCCCAGACGATAACATTTCTTGGATATACAATAAATTCCATACAGGAAAGACTTTTTCTCCCAGAGGAAAAAATAGAGAAACTCCAGAGGGCAGTAAAGGGGACTCAAACAAATCTGCCGATGACAATCAGAGCAGCCATGTCAGTCCTAGGCCTACTCACCGCCTCAATACCAGCGGTACAATGGGCACGTCTGCATGCGAGAGACCTCCAGCAGACAATTCTCAGGAATTGGTCCTACGGAGAGTCGCTGGAAAAATTGATAAAAATACCCCCTCAAGTTCAGAGAAAGCTGTGGTGGTGGAGGAAGCAAGCAAATTTAGACAAAGGCCTGCTTTGGACTTTCCCTGTAGAACACAGATTGACAACGGACGCAAGCTTCTGGGGGTGGGGTGCTCATCTGGATGGACAGATGGCCCAAGGAACATGGTCAAACAGAGAAGCCCGGAGATCCTCCAATTGGAGAGAATTGAGGGCCATTCTACTGGGACTATGGGCGTTCAAGAAACAAGTCCTGGGTCACCACATTCAGGTGTTATCAGACAATGCCACGGCAGTGGCTTATATAACAAGGCAGGGAGGCACGAGGAGCAGAGTGTTGCTATCCTCAGCCCTCCACATTTTGGCCTGGGCAGAATCCAATCTAGCCTCCTTGACGGCGGTACACCTAAAGGGAGATCTGAACCAAATAGCAGACTTCCTAAGCCGAGAAAGAGTACTGGAATCAGAATGGAGTCTGAATCCGGTAGTATTCCAGAAGATAACAGGAAGATGGGGAGTTCCCCAAATAGACCTGTTCGCATCCCACGCCAATGCGAAGGTGGAAACATACTTCTCCCTAAACAGGCAAGATCAAGCGGAGGGTCTAGATGCACTGGCACAACCATGGACCTTCCACTTGTGCTACGCTTTTCCCCCCTTCCAAATGATCCCATTGGTCCTCAAAAAGCTACAGAAGGAGCCTACAACATTAATCCTAGTAGCCCCATTCTGGCCCAAAAGGACTTGGTTTTCAACCATCCAGAGGATGGCGGTGGAACCCCATTGGTTTCTTCCTTTACAGAAGGACCTTTTAACACAGGGGCCCCTACAACATCCCAATATCAAGCACCTCAGACTAGCTGCTTGGCTACTGAGGAGCAAATCCTAAAAAAGAGGGGCTTGTCCAATAAACTAATTTCAACATTATTGGACAGCCGAAAAAAGGTCACCAGAGCGATCTATTTCAAAGCTTGGAAATGTTTTAATTCCTGGTGCAGAGAAAAGATCCGTTCACCAAAGGAGACTATCTCTGTATTAGAATTTCTCCATGAGGGAATGGAGAAGGGGTTGGCGATTAGCACCCTAAAGGTGCAAGTAGCCGCCTTATCGGTGTTCCTGGAGAGACAACTATCTCAGGACCCCCTTATCGTTAGATTTTTTAAGGCACTGACCAGAGTTAGGCCAGTACCCTTTAAGTTCTTCCCAAAATGGGACTTATCTCTGGTGCTACAGGGTCTGACAAAAAGACCCTTTGAACCTCCGGAGGAAGCAACGATTAAATTTTGGTCCCTGAAGGTAGCACTCTTAGTGGCAGTTACCTCAGCTAGGAGAGTGAGTGATCTACAGGCCCTGTCAATCATAGAACCTTTCCTTTCTATATTTCCAGACCGGGTAGTGCTGAGAACTGACCCGGGCTTCCTACCAAAAGTGGCAACGGTATTCCACAGGTCACAGGAAATAGTTCTCCCTTCCTTCTGTCCTACACCAGTGGGCACGAAAGAAGAAGCCTTTCACAGCTTGGATGTAAGGAGGTGCATACTGCACTATCTAAAGATAACAAGTGAATTCAGAAGATCGAATTCCCTGTTTATTTTGTTTTCTGGCCCACGTAAAGGTTATAGTGCGTCCAAAAATACCATAGGTAGGTGGCTACGAATGGCTATCGGCGAAGCCTACAGAGCTTCAGGGATAGAACCTCCCACAGGAGTAGGGGCTCATTCAACCCGGGCAGTAGCAACATCCTGGGCAGAACGAGCTGGAGCTTCGCCGGGAAGAATATGCAAGGCGGCTACGTGGACAAGCTTCTCCACTTTCACCCGCCATTACAGGTTGGATTTACTCTCTGCATCTGAGCAATCATTTGGCAGAAAGGTCCTACAGGCAGTGGTCCCACCCTAGAGTAAGTACTCTTTTATCATCTCCAGGTGCTGTCCTGAAAGACGAGGTGAGAAAACCTCAGTTAGACTTACCGGTAACGGTATTTCTACGAGTCTTTCAGGACAGCACCGATGACCCGCCCTAGAGATGTGGTGTTATTGCTATGTTCTGCTTATCTAATTTCAGCATGGCTGGAGGTACTCTTAAACAACTGAGGCCATGGTGGAAGTGTCCGGTCTTTAAAGAAAACTGACTGCAGTGTTTCCTGGGGAAAGGGGTGGAGCTGCGCTCTCTCCAGGTGCTGTCCTGTAAGACTCGTAGAAATACCGTTACCGGTAAGTCTAACTGAGGTTTTTTTTTTTTTTTTTTTTTTTTTTTTCAGCCACATGTCTTTAGTAAAAAAAAATGTCAATAAGCGTATATTTATTGGTTTGCGCAAAAGTTATAGGGTCTACAAACTAGGGTACATTTTCTAGAATTTACACAGCTTTTAATTTATGACTGCCTCATTTCATTTCTTGAGGTGCTAAAATGGCAGGGCAGTACAAAACCCCCCCAAATGACCCAATTTTGGAAAGTAGACACCCCAAGGAAATTGCTGAGAGGCATGTTGATCCCATTGAATATTTTTTTTTTGTCCCAAGTGATTGAATAATGACAAAAAAAATAAAAATTACAAAAAGTTGTCACTAAATGATATATTGCTTACACATGCCATGGTTATATGTGGAATTGCACCCCAAAATACATTCTGCTGCTTTTCCTGAGTACGGGGATACCACATGTGTGGGACTTTTTAGGAGCCTAGCCGCTTACGGGACCCCGAAAACCAAGCACCGCCTTCAGCATTTCTAAGGGCGCAAATTTTTGATTTCACTCCTCACTACCTATCATAGTTTCAAAGGCCATAAAATGCCAAAATAGCACAAACCCCCCCAAATGACCCCATTTTGGAAAGTAGACACCCCAAGCTATTTGCTGAGAGGCATGGTGAGTATGTTACAGCTCTCATTTGTTTTTGAAAATGAAAGAAAATTAATTTTTTTTTCAATTTTCAAAACTTTGTGACAAAAAGCGAGATCTGCAAAATACTCACAATACCTCTCAGCAAATAGCTTGGGGTGTCTACTTTCCAAAATGGGGTCATTTGGGGGGGTTTTGTGCAATCTGGGCATTCCATGGCCTCCGAAACTGTGATAGGCAGTCAGGCGTGAAATCCAAAATTTACACCCTTAGAAAGCCTGAAGGCGGTGCTTGGTTTTTGGGGTCCCGTACGCGGCTAGGCTCCCAAAAAGTCTCACACATGTTGTATCCCCGTACTCAGGAGAAGCAACAGAATGTATTTTGGGGTGCAATTCCACATATGCCCATGGCATGTTTGAGCAATATATCATTTAGTGACAACTTTGTGCAAAAAAATAAAATAATTTGTCTTTTTTTTTCCGCAACTTGTGTCAACATATAAAATATTCCATGGACTCGACATGCCTCTCAGCAAATAGCTTGAGGTGTCTACTTTCCAAAATGGGGTCATTTGGGGGGGTTTTGAACTGTCCTGGCATTTTTACACACAACATTAGGAAGCCTATGTCACACATCATCCACTTGAAGACAAAGCCCTTTCTGACACTTTTTGTTTACATGAAAATATATATATATATATATATATATATATATATATATATATATATATATATATATATATATATATATATATATATATATATATATGTGTTATGGTGTTAGCATTACTGGCACTAACCTGACGCTGCCTGGGGCGACGCAGACCCTCTCTGACGCTAAAACCTAATTGATATCACCCACCGGGCGATCAGGGGGTTAAACCTTTATTGGGTTCTATACGGCGGGTGCCCTGACACTATAAAAAGCAAACTAACTAACCAGCGTCACCCGTAACACTTATACGGTGATCACTGGTGAAAGGGTTAACTAGGGGCAATCGGGGGGGTTAAAACCTTTATTAGATAATATATGGGGGTACCTGACGTTATAAAAACCTGGCGGCGAACCTAAAAAAATAACTGTCTACCTAGCGGCATCACCGACACTAATACACCGATCAGAAAAACGATTGCTTAGTGGCAGTGGTGCTAGGGGCTGAAAGGGTTACCTGGGGGGCGATCAAGGAGTTAAACCTTTATTGGGGGGGAGGTTGGGGGGCTACCCTGGACCTAAGGGACCTAACACTAACTGCCCTGACACTTTTACAGTTACAAATGTCACTGTTTGCAGTGATCAGTAAATAAATGATCACTGCAATCAGTGACACAGTGACTGGGGGGGCGATTGTGTACCTATGTGTCCTAGTGTCAGTGTACTGCTTGTGCACTTACTTGATGTCTTCTCTCCACGGCGCTCCGGTATATGTGAGCACCACAGGAGAGATGACATCACTTCCTGCTGCTTCCTCTCTGCCTGTGTTTACATTACACAGGCAGAGGAAGCATTTGATTCGCCGGGAGCAATCGCGAGGGGGTGGCCAAAAAACCAATAGCCGCCCCCTCCTCACGGATCGCTCCCAGAGCGATCCCGACCGTCCACTGTACCGGAGGGGGTCCGATTGGACCCCCCACCCATACGAAGGCAGTCACGTACAGGTACGTGATTGTGCCTGTCCGTGCCATTTTGCTGACGTATATATACAGTGGGCGGTCGTTAAGTATTGTTGGTCACGTGAATGCTATCTCCAGTATTGTGAATACTGAGCTTTGTAATGACACCCTTCAGAGGGTGGCTGGGGATAACCGTGAAGCTTCCAGTTGGAGCCGTGGCCTAGCACTTATCTTTACTGCCCCTCACAGGCGTTCCTGCCAGAGACAAGTGAAGGAAAAGCACTCTGTGTGTAGACATACTTTACACTGCAAAGCTCTGGGCAGACAATATTGGAGGGGAGAGCTACACAAGCACATTATTGCCATGCAGCGCAAGTAAAGTGCTAAAGAGCTTCTAAAGCCTTGGGTTCTGACGAGGGGCCGGGGCTGTGCTGCACTGTCTGTCGATGAACGAGGTGCTCAGGAGCAAGCCTGCACGAGTGCCCCCATAGGAAGCAGCGTCTTATGGGGGCACTCACCAAAGCAGAGGACCTGGGAAGCAGGGCTGCTCTGTGCAAAGCCATTACACAGAGCAGGTAAGTATAACATGTTTGTTATTTTACAGGGAAAAAAACAAAGCTTTAACGTTCCTATAACACAGTGGATATACCTCATCTGTTCTCTGTTATACTCTGCACTGTTTCTCAGCACTGCATACATTTGCAGCCCATTTGTAAATGCTTCAGGGAGAACTCTGTGATTGGAGTAGAGCTGGGCATGTGAGTTTGATGGGTTATGGGACTAGGCTCTTCTTACTATTTTTATTTTTTCCTTACCAGGTGGAGCACAGTACACATTTGTAAGGTACACTACTATACTTTATAAATGTGCAGGTTATTATTTTTTTGTTTTAGGCAGCTGAATTGCTTACATTTCCAGCAGGAATTTGAATCTAATTTTATCTGTGGAGTAGAAAAGCACTGTGTTGGATTAGTGCACAAAAAAGCATCACAAATTCTTGTATAGTAATTGACATGTAATTAACATTAAACTTCAATGATATGAAAATGCAAACACTCAGAAAAACAGATACAAAATAAATGAAAAAAATAAAAGAAAGTGTCCATAAAAGTTCTCTTTTTTTTTTTTTTCTTCAAAGAATCTCCACTCAAAAGCAATCCAATTTGTGGACTGTGCAAAAAATTCTTCTCATCCACTCTGGAAAAAAGAATTCACCACCGTGAGATATGATCAAAGGCGCCTCTTACCAGGTTTGTTGGACCATTAGGTTATAAATGGTCATGAAGCGCTCAATGTATCAGTGTTGGAAATGATTCCACGGCATCCTACAGGCAGCTCCCGGCATCAAGGTCACCAATAGAAAAATAATATACTTCATAATAATTTAGCCATGAAATGAATGGTCCCTTCTTTTTGTCACGTGGAAGTTGTGGTTTAACCACTTGAAGACCAAGCCATTTCTGGCACTCTTTGTTTAAATCCATATTTCTTTCGTCCATGGACGGACACAGCTCCTTTAGTCTTGACAAGTGGGTTATGTTCCGTCTATTAGGAGAGGACTAGGCAGACATGTTGGATATACAAAAACATGTAATTGTACCAAAGCTGAACAGCCCTGCCCAGGGGGTGGTCCCTCTGGTCATAACCCCTCACCCTGCACGCAGCAGCTCAGTTTTTTCTGCCTAGTGTAGAAGGACCTGGCTCCCTAGGGGCCCATTGGTCCTGGAGAACTTTTTTTTTTTTTTTTTTTCAACTTTGGATCCTGAGATCTACTATCAACTGCCGGCTGGGTGACAGGCTGGATAATATAGATCCTTGTAGTATCCCCAGTCCTGCCATCGAGCGTGAGCAGGCCTTTGGCTACATGCTGGGTCGGCCACGACCTACCTCGTTTGCTCCAGGGATGGCCAGTGAGCTATATGCTCTGGGGCCCACATATGACCCAGCTACTGCTGTCCAGTCACAGTGGGTCGTGGCCGACAGCCACTCCATACTGCTCGGTGATGGGTCTGTCAGAAATGCGTCCAGCAGTCCTCGCAGGGACGGGTAAGTAAGGTTCCTCCTGTCTTGGCAGGATGGAACAGCTGGGCATTCCTGGTGTGGTTGATTAGGGGTTCTCTAGTCCTCCCTTTCCTCTCTCCCTGTCCATCCCTCCTCCCCATGCTTTGCTGGGCCTGCTGTGTACCTCACCAGGGGGCTCTGTGTCCTGGCTGGGGGCTGCGCGGTGTGTCCGGGTCCGCTCTAGTGTGGGTGGTCTGCCTTGTGGGGGGCCTCCGCTCGGAGGCCCAGTGTTTTTGCGGCTTTTTATTTTTACCTCCAGAAAGCCACGCTGTTCCTAATGCTAATACAGCTGGCGGCCATTTTCTTGTAGCCGCGCTGTTTCTATAGCTAATGCAGCGGTCGGCCATTTTCTTGTAGCTCGCTCTTTTTTTTTCCTGAGGTAGCCGGCGTGGGGATTTTTACATTGGCTGGACCTCTAGCGCTGGTTTGTCATTCTGAACGCCGTGAACGGCAGATCACCTCAGGCACACGCTGTGCAGGAGTTTAGAGCGGACAGCAGCGCTGAAGCAGTGCCTGGGTCAGGGCGGTGAGACCTCTGGGAATACCCCTCGGTCTGGGCAGCTTGGAGGGTGGGCCTTTTCTTGTACCTTGACTTGTTTCCTGAGTGGCTGTCAAGTGTGTGGGTCAGCATGGCGTCAGAAGCTGGCGTTTCTTCCCCAGACGTTCCGGTGGTAGCAACCCGTGCCCCTGCACCTGCAGTACCTGTGGACGCTTTGTCGGTGGTCCTGGAATAATTTTGTTGCCAGGGTGGAAGCAGTGTGCGGGCACAAGGGGGGGTAAAAAACGCCCCCACCATCTTCTGGGGAAAGCTCAGACTCGGACCTGGGTGTGAAACAGGACCCCTGTTCTGAAGGGTCAGAGTATGCAGACCAGGACCATTCGGACAGTGAGGAAGACTCCGTGTCTGGGTCAGCGCAGGACAAGGCGCTTGTTGGAGCACTTATGACCGCAGTGCAGGAAACCCTCAAACTAGAGGATGCGGCTGGGACATCTGCTGAGGTGTCGGACCTATTTGGGTCCCACAAGCCGACCCGCACTAAGGTATTTCCTTATGTAACTTATTTTGAGAAGTTTATAGATGAGGAATGGAAATGACCGCAAAGGACCTTTTTCTGTCCCAAAACGCATGCCAGTCCGTTGCCCATCTTTTCAGAAGGCTCTCTTCAAAAGGGTATCTCCCCCGGTTGTGGACCCCCCGGTATCCCGGTTAAACAAAGTAACCACTTTTCCGGTTGAGGGGACCCCTGCATTTAAGGACCCTTCGGATAGGAGGTCCGAGGCGGTGGCCCGGTCCATGTTTACCATGCTGGGATCTGCATTACGGCCAGTTTTGGCTGCGGCTCTGGTGTCAGACACTTACAGAATGGGCTAAAATTTTGCACCAGGAGTTGGAAAGACAACCGGTTTCCCCGGTCTGCGTAGAAATGGCTAACCAGTTGGTGCATGGCCTCAAATATGTCTGCGATGCAGCCCTGGACACAGCTCCCCTGCTTTCTAGAACCTCAGTATCTGCTGTAGTACTGCGTCACCTGATTTGGCTAAAATGCTGGTCCGCGGACCAGACTTCCAAGAAGGCTCTGGCTGATTTGCCTTTCCGGGGTGGAAGGCTATTTGGAGCCTCGCTGGATGACATTAATAAGGATGTCACTTGGGGGTAAGAGCACACTGCTCCCACAATCCAGAAAAGGTAAGGAGCCACGCCGCAGGCCTGGGCCCTCCTTTTCCGCTCAGAAGTGGTTTTTTTCGTCAGTCCGGGCCCGCAGGTAAGCGTTTCCAGGCTGATAAGGGGCCAGCTGAGGGACAAAAGCGTCCCTGGGTTCACAAGCCCGTGAAAAAATCTGCTACTGCATGAAGGTTTGCCCCGCCCGACTCTCTGGTGGGGGGGTCGCCTTCGCGAGTTTGCAGCTCCGTGGACCTCCCTGCTTTCCGACCAGTGGGTTTGCGAAGTGGTTTCATCAGGGTACAAGATAGAATATCTTTCTTGTCCACCAAACATATTTTTTCCCTCAAACATTCATCTTCCTTCAGCTCGTTGGAACACCCTGTTTGGGGCAGTGCAGGACCTGCTGAAGCGAGGGTACCTGTACCGCTCCTGGAAAGGTGTCTGGGATTTTACAGTACAGAGAAACACCGGCGAGTGACAAGGGGGTGGGGGTGTCCCCTCCCGCCAGTTCGGAAAGTGATCCAGTGGCTAATGAGCCGCTTGGATCGCTTTCCTGGGAAAGCCTTATTATAGGCTAACCTGTAGCAAAAAGTGTGTTTTAAGGGTTTACAACCACTTTAACATTTTTATATACTTCACGTGGGAGTTTGTATATTTTTCTCTTTTTTTCTATTGGTGACGCCGGTATGGTGCGGTGGAATCGTTGCCAACCCTGATGCATTGATCGCTTTTATGACCAATTATAACTTTAACCACTTCCATACTGGGCACTTAAACACCTTCCTGCCCAGACCAATTTTCAGCTTTCTGCGCTGTTGCACTTTGAATGACAATTGCGCGGTCATGCTACACTGTACCCAAACTAAATTTTTATCATTTTGTTCCCACAAATAGAGCTTTCTTTTGGTGGTATTTGATCACCTCTGCGATTTTTTTTTTTTTTTTTTTTTTTTTTTTTTTTTTTTCTGCTAAAAAATAAAAAAAAGACCGAAAATTTTGAAAAAAAAAGTTTGTTTTTTTTTGGTTTCAGTTACAAAACTTTGTAAATAAGTTAGTTTTCTCCTTCACTGATGGGCACTGATGGGGCTGCACTGACGGGCACGGATAAGGCGGCACGGATGGGCACCAATGAGGTGGCACGGGTGGGCACAGATCGTCGGCACGGGTGGGCACAGATCGTCGGCACGGGTGGGCAACGATCGTCGGCACGGGTGGGCACAGATCGTCGGCACGGGTGGGCACAGATCGTCGGCACGGGTGGGCACAGATCGTCGGCACGGGTGGGCACAGATCGTCGGCACGGGTGGGCACAGATCGGCACGGATAGGCGGCATGGGTGGGCACTGATAGGTGGGCACTGATGGGTGGCATGGGTGGGCACTGATAGGTGGCACTGTACTAATGGATGCCAATCAGTGCCAAACAATAATGCCTGCCAATCAGTGGTGCCCATTGTGGGCACTGATTGGCATCTATTGTGGCACTGATTGGCATCCATTATCCCTGGTGGTCTAGTGGCATCCCTGGTGGTCTAGTGGCATCCCTGGTGGTCTAGTGGCATCCCTGGTGGTCTAGTGGCATCCCTGGTGGTCCAGTGGGCATCCTCGGGGGGGCTGTGCTGATAATCGATCAGCACAAACCCCCCCCCTGTCAGAGGAGCAGCCGATCGGCTCTCCTCTACTCGCGTCTGACAGACGCGAGTGAGGAAAAGCCGATGACCGGCTTTTCCTGTTTACACTGTGATCAGCCGTGATTGGACACGGCTGATCACGTGGTAAAGAGTCTCCGTCGGAGACTCTTTACCTAGATCGGTGTTGCGGGGTGTCAGACTGACACCCCGCAGCAACGATCGCCGCGATGCGCGCCCCCGGGGGCGCGCAGCGGCTCAAAATCCTGAGGACGTCATATGACGTCCAGTCAGGATTCTGCAACCACTTTGCCGACGTCAATCCGCTATAGGGCGGGCGGCAAGTGGTTAAAGTGGATGTAAACCCTACATACACCCAGTGAAGTGAACAGCCTCAGATTATACACAGGGATGGATCAAATCTCCCTACATAAATTTTACATGTACATCTGCTGTCTTCAGCTTTTATATACTGTTTAGAAAGTTCAGATCGTGTTAGAAGATTTTCTCTTCATGGTTAGCACTGCAGTGAAATCTGGACATACAGCCAAGACAGCTGATTGGAGGAAAGGCGCACGCCCCCTCTCCACATAGGCAGAGGCTTTCAGAGGTGTTTTGTAACAGCTGCCTGCTAATCTATTTTAGCAACTTCCCCCTGACAGAAATGTGTCCGAGAATTTGTCCAGAGTTATCTGGCTGATAACAGAGGAATGGTTCAGGAGACCGCTACGGGACTTGGCTCTTTAAAGACAGATGACCAAATACTGCAGATATATGTGCCCAGCTCAAATTTCATGAATCGGGGGGGTTTACATCAACTTTAAGGCTCGGTTCACACCTATGCGAATTGAATGTGATTACAACGCATCCAATTCGCAAGACATTGCATAGATGTGTATGAGGTTGGTTCACATATCATCTGCGGGGACTGCACAGTGCAGAAAAAATGTGTGCGTTTTCTAGGCATTGCGTTCTGGCTCAGGTGGGAATTCAGGCCCATTATCTTCTGTGGACCTGCATCTGATTCGCAGATGCATTGCGTTGTGAACAGGCATTCTCTCCCCCTGCTCACTACACACCCCCCCCCCCCCCCCGCTCATCTGATCCGCAGCTACAATGCAGAGGAAGCGCTGAACAGCTACTTCTTCTCTTCGCACAGAGAACGAAGCTGGAATTCGCACCGGACTGGTGTGAGCCCAGCCTAATGGTCCAAAAAAGCTGGTAAGAGGCTCCTTTTGATCAGATCATATCTCACGGTGGTGAATTATTTTTCCAGAGTGAATTAAGTATTTTTTACAGTATTTAGGGATTGGTTTGCTTTTGAGTGGAGACTCTGAAAAAAGGACTTCTTTTATGGACACTTTCTTTTTTTTTTGTTTATTTTGTATCTGTTTTTCAGACTCTTTGCATTTTTAGATCATTGAAGTTTAAAGTGTTGCTAAACCCACAACAGTAAAATCAGTCTGTATATGCCGCATAGCATAGGGCTGGGTGATTTTCGCCCAAAAAAAAATCTGTTTTTTTTTTTGTTTTTTTTATATTAATTGAAGTGCATCAACAAACAAAATTGCAAAGGCAAACCCTTTCTCTGACTGCAAAGTCAGTGTGCAACAAAGATTGTTAAACATCCAAATTTATTAATACTGTATTTGGATTTAGCTAATAAAACAACAAAAAATCTTGAGGTTACTCTTAGTTGAATTGAACTGTGCCCGTGTCTCACTGTGCCCATGCTTCAATCACTGTGCCCGTACCTGATGCAGATTTTCATGGGATACGGATTTTACTGCTACACCGGCGGCCATTCCAGTATTCAAAAGCCGCGCCTCCTCCTCGTCTGTGATAGGCGGAGCACTCAATTTCCCAGCATTCAGTGTTCCGCCTACCATGGACATCCACTCATCCTCATAACACAGACGAGGATGAGAGGATGTCCGTGATAGGCTGAACACTGCCTGCTGTGAAATTGAGTGTTCCGCCTATCACAGACGAGGACTCGGGAGGCGCGGCTTTTGAACACTGCAATGGACGCCGTCTGTCTGCATGACACGCTGATCAGATAGGCAGACGGCGGCTTGCGGTTAGTTAGTGTTACATTACATCTACTCGCTGCGGCGAGTAGACGTAATTGGGGTAACGCCACCCAGTGCCATTCCGGATACGCCCCCTGCAGCCCTGCTACGGAAACTTTGAAGGGAAAAAAAAAATCTAAAATTAAAAAAAAATCTAAAAAAATCGATTTTTCTTCAAATCTGAATTGATTTGAGCTTAAAACTCGATTCAAGATTAAAATCGATTTTTTTCCCAGCCCTAGCATAGCATGCTTGTTATACTCACTGTGGAACTTAAGGAGTTAATCCTCTGCATTGTGTGAAAAGGCTGTTTTATCCCGTATGCACAGAATCCTTCCCTCCTGCAATGTCTATCTGGGAAAGGCCAGCTAACACAGGCAGGGTAGCCAATCTGCACATGCTCAGTTGTGTCTTTTATGCTGGAGAGAACAGTTACTTGTTCTCAGAGATAGCCAGGCCACGTGATATTGGCATCACACATGTGGGCATGTATACAGGCTGCAGTGAAATCTCCTCCTTCCTGAACTCTCAGTACTGGAGAAACTGCCGTTTATCACTGACCGTGGTATACAGATCATCCAAAAAGGTATATAATGGCAATATTTTAATGTCAAAAGATTTATAATCTGTGGGGGGGGGGGGGGGGAGTGGCGGCCAGAGGAACTATTTTCATATTACTGGATTTAGTAACACTTAATATTTATCACATATTAATTACTATACTGGAATTGGTGCTGCTTTTTATATGCACTATTTGGTTGACTGGTATCATGGTTTTATGTGGCTGCTTTTTCTGTAATGTGACCTAGCGCAGATATTCTTTGCCTACACATAGTACTGTGTTGGATTGAACTAGTTTTCTTTGCTTTTTGTTTTTGTTATTGAGTCCCAGAACGCTCCTGTAAGATTGTTACTATAGTTACACTGTATGAAGAGGAGGTAGGCAGCATCTCTCTGCAGGGGAAAGGAGAAGTCCCACTTTAGTAGTAATAAAGTAGAATTCCATTCAAGCCCTTTTTCTTTGTTTTGGAGTAGGCAAGGGGTAGAACCTCTGTTAAGCTTTTATTGCTGTCTTTGTTTAGGCTTCCTTTCCCAAGGGCAGTGGTCACTGCGACAGGAAGTTGGGGAAATCATCCAGAGGGGACCCCAAGAGTCACAAATACATGACCGGTTTTGATCCTTGGGCCTCATGCACACTGCACATTTGTGCAGCTGCTGTTTTTGGCTTCAGGTGTTTTTTTTGTTTTTTTTTTCTGCAGCCAGTAAACTCTCCAGCATGTTATCCTATGTGTCCATGCATGCATGCATAGGCTTTTGGCTGGGCGTTTTCTGGCTGGGAAAAAACCCCAAAACTAGTGGGTTTGAAGAGGAACTCTGAAAAACATGGCTATTCTGCGTTTATGAGCATTTTTGAGCCATTAGCTTTTGCAGGAGTATAGTTTTTTTTTTTAAAAAAGCTAGCAAACGCTACTGCAAAGACTCTGCAAAACTCATTCTACAGCTAATGCTACTGACGTTTTCCAGTGTGCATGTGAGGCACTGACTCTCCAAACTCAAAAATAAAGTTCTGCCTGGAGATGCACACGTAGCATGAGAATAAGGCAACCTGTGTATGAAGGTGATGCTGTTTCAGATTATGGCTGTTAACTTGTATATTTCTATTATTATGTCTGTTGTTGGAGAAAGTGGTGGTCAGTACCTTCTAAAAAAAAAAAAAAAAAAAAAAGAGGACCTCCTTATACAATATATTGCAGATTAGAATTTGCTGTATTGGTTCACACCAGCCAATCAGAATTAAACTTTCAGTTAAGCTTGTGTTCTTGAGTTGGTGGCATAGGGAGCAAGTCGGAAAGTTCTTATTTCAGGTACCTTTGATAATGGGGCCCATCTTGTGCAATCTGCCTTTTATGGTTGAACTGCTTGGTAAATCTTCATACATGTGGGCCGAATGTCAGCCGGTTCAATATAAACTGGCCAACATTTGGCCTGTGTGTACTGTGACCAGAAAAGGTCTGTCGACCAGCTCCCTCGCCACTGGAGTTGATTGATGGGAAGGGAACTAATGGCTCCCGCTGCTATCAATCTGCCCAATGAGGAAGGAGACAGCGGCAACCACTGCTCTCATTCAACGTCAATGGATTGGATCGGGCTCAGGTAAGAATGAGAAGGGAGGGGGGGGGGATCTTACAGCAGAGATGTTTTTTTTTTTTTTTTTTTGTTTTTACCTGAATGCATTAGGATAAAAGGCTTTTGAACGACTTTAAGCCCCTCCTCCTGTTATCCAGCTGTAAAGTACAAGATTTTTAGTGGACAGTAGAAGTTTTGGCATCGTGCATAAGAGTGACAAGGGATAGGGTTGTGCCAGGACACAGAAGACCTATAGTCGCAGCCACCACAAGGTCCCTGCACTTTGTTACCTTGGGTAGATTTTAAGCCAGGTCAGGTCCACTTTGGTTTGTGTGGGGACTCTGTGTGCCAATTTTCTTGTATTACAGGGAGTAACATAAATTGGTAAAGTAACAGTTTACCCAAATGGATTATTTCAGGTTTTGGTAGAAACTGTAGAGTTTAACCAATTGTTTTATTTGCCATTTGGGCACCTAATTGTGGCTTTTCTGCCCTTTGTGTTTGACTACACACCTGTGCCAGCTGTTACCAGGGGCTTCCTCTATCCTCCTTGTGTTTCTCCATTAGAAAGGTAAAATCCAATAACGTGCAGAATCCCGGGAATCTGATCCGGCAACTATGGTAGGGAGAGTACCACTGAAGTCTCCAAAGATCTATGAAACCAGCGAATGACCCAGCTGGACTCCACTAGTAAATGAAGTATCACAGTGGAGGGCTCTTTAATACAGTAGAAATATAATAATTGCCCTCATGTATGGTATGTTGCAAATTCTTTCCAGTCTCAAATTTGGATCTAATTCAATTTTTGGCCTTGTTTATCTAGAAGGCGAATGTTGCCATTGCCCATATCAACTTCTCTGTAGAAGAGCTCTGTGTTGGTATGCATTGGAGAAAGCCTGGGAGGTGAAAGGTTAAAGTTGCTTCTGTGAAACACACTTCATATTTCACACATTCTGACACAAGGTCCAGTGTATAATCATGAGTGTTCATGAGAACAGACTTGCTTGTGTACAGGATGCACTTTTCAGTTTCACCAGCAGAGAGCAGCATGTGTACATCATTTACCTTCTTTTCTTTTTTTTTTATATATTTGTGTCCAAGGAATCTTTTGCTGGATTGATAACCCCCCCCCCCCCACACATCTTCTGATTCTTTGTTACCCTTTTCTTTTTTTCATCAGTGGGTTCTTTAAGCCTTACATTCCATTTCTCTCCCACCAGTCTCTATTGTCTGCTTCCTCCTCATTAGCAGCTCTTCTTTGTTCCTGGGCCGCTCAGTCTTCTTTCACCTCTGTGCATGGTGCTTGTGTGATGTGCACATCTCCCCTGCGTTTGCTGCTTTCATGTGCCATCTCTACCCATCCATGGAATGAGGCAGAGGCACCGCCGACCCCAAGAGCTTACTTTATGTCTACGTCAAACATGGTGCTAATTGTGAAGCCAGAAACTCAACAGCCATTTGTCAGATTAATAGCTATATTTATATATACACTGTGTATATGTGTGTGTGTAAAAAAAAAATAAATAAATATATATATATATATATATATATATATATATATATATATATTATATTTTAAACACACACCCCCCCCCCCCCCCCCACCCCTCCTTATTATAATATATAAATTCTTTCTCTGTCCCTCCAATCTCTTTCTCCGTCAAGCTTTATTTCCTATGCTGCCTTCATTCTGCTTCTAAGAATACCAGAAGATTTTATAGATCTATATTTCACAATTACATTCCTTTTTGACTCTCTTATTACACTCTTGCTACATTATATGCTTGTGACTTCATCTGTTTGACTTCTGCTTTTCCTATTCTAGAACCCAGATTCATTTGGCTTCAGTGATGACCCCGAAGCTGACTTGTGGAACGCACGCATTGCCTTCTTCACTAGTATAACACTCTGCCTGGTGTTGGGAACCGCGTTTGTATATTACATCCCAGATCCAAGGTAAGGCGTTCTGTGCTTCTGTTCTTTTCTCTTCCCCTCTGTGTTGTGTGTAAACTCTTCCTGTCTCCACCGCCCCCCTGTCCTCTTAATACAATAAACTGCCAGTGTGGCATCTCTGTTCCCTCAACACTCATATTGCCATCACTTAGTCATCTCTGAGGGGGAGAATATATTGCAGCTATAAGTCTTCTCCTGACAGAAACTTGCACATAACGCTTCACGTAG
This sequence comes from Rana muscosa, assembly GCA_029206835.1. Taxonomy (NCBI): domain Eukaryota; kingdom Metazoa; phylum Chordata; class Amphibia; order Anura; family Ranidae; genus Rana; species Rana muscosa. The sequence continues at coordinate 239,803,754 of CM055125.1, read as the reverse complement.
CCTGTCGCTGTTCGAGTGACAGAACCAGTAGCCCCCCTCCTTCTCTTCTCAACATGGGGTTGGGGGAGCGAGTAGATTTGGAGCAAACCCCCGTGGACCAGCACGGCTGAGGCGTGACTATATTTAGCCTCTAATTGCTTATTTCTGGAGACTGTACTGGAGCAGGGTCTGTTAACTGGGATGTAGGGTCACATGTCCTTACTGTCACCTCTCGATTGGAATCGATGTCCACAGCTCTGCCTGGTCTAGGGAGCAGTATTATGTGATTAGCACAGGTGAGGACTGAGTGCGTTCTCATTGCAGCCAGGCTATGCTCTTTCCTGTGGGAGAGTTCTAATGAGGAGAGATCAATTATTTATTTTCATGCTGGGCTGGAAGAAAACAGCAGTGTAGCTTGGCATCAGCTGCAGCTCTGTTCTGACATCAGAAGCCTCAACACTGCAGACTTGTTTTTGAAACAGGTCCTCCTGCACACATTCACCGGTGTACAAACACCCCTCTTCTCCATTGCACACACCTATCCTCCAACAGGCATCCTGGGGTAGTGCCACGCCCACAACACATACCAATCCTCTCCCCATTCTGCTTCTAACTCCGTTTATCTTTCTACCTACCGTCTGTAGTAGTGGCCATCATTTTTTGCATATCGCCTCCTCAGGCCTGGTTCACACTGGTCCGACAAACGCTCCGACATTAGGAGCTCATGTCGCATGACGTGTGAAAATCAATGTTTCCCTATGGGAGCCGTCTTAACTGGTCCGACACAAGTCGGTCCGACTTTGAAAATGCTCCCTGTACTACTTTTGGTCCGACTTTGATCCTACTTCAGCCCATTGAATATCATTGAAGTCGGATCAAAGTAGGATCCTTGTCCTAACCATCCGACATTTGACATCGGGCATGGTGATTACAGCAGCAGTAAAAGGAATTTATCTCACCCATGGATTGTTTTGATTGGTCAAAGGACAAGTCAGACTAGCACAATGTCGGATCAAAGTAGTATCCTGTTCATGAATGTCGGATGGATGTCGGACCAATGTAGGATCAATGTAGGACTGATGTCGCAGAGCAAAGTAGGATGAAAGTCGGATGAATGTCGTGTCGTATCAGTGTGAACCCAGCCTAAGTGGATTTTAGCTTTAGCAATTGAGTCGTTTTTAACAGAATTTTTAGAACAGATAGAAAAGGGTGAAAGATGTGGAAAGGAACCTAAAGCTTCACCTTTCTGGATGGCAAGAAAACTACATCATGTTTATGATCAGATTTATTTAATACTTGCCTAACTACACTTTACTTTTTTTGCCTGACCATAATAAAAATATAGAAAGTTGTTACACATTACCATTTAGCCCACGTTCACATCGGGCTGTTTTGACATGCGATTCCAACTTTGCGGCTCCGTACCGATTCCCAAAAGTAGTTCCTGCACTACTTTTGGCAACTTCAGGGGGCGATTTCAATAGAGATCTGTGCAAAAACCCACGAAGATGTCTCTGAAATCGCTCCCGAAGTCGGGCGGAAATGCGGGTTAGAAATTGTGAGAGTTCAGCTGAACTAAATGAGAGCTGCCATTAGCTTATTTTTGCAGGTGCATTCTCCAGATTGTCATCCTTACCACTGCTTCTGTACTTGGTGAGTCAGTGACCTGGAAGAAGTGTGTAGCTGGTATAGTACCAGGACACCTGATGTGCATACTAGTTTTCAGGTCAGTGGTTCACTAACTGGTGGTGCATTGATGAGGTGTACGGCCCCAGATCTGAAAAAGCAGGTCAGCAATGGCAGCTGCTGTACTTATTTCCTGTCCGTGAGCAAAAAAGAAAAACTTGTATATATCATCAGTTATTTCAGAAGAGTGTGTCCCCTGCAAGCTCAGATTAACCAGCCTGCTGTGGTTAGCTGTGACCAAGATGAATTCACTAAGCAGCTAACTAAAGTTCTTATTATAAAGACTATGTAAACCTATTGGTCCATAAATCATTTAAAGCATTTTGTTGTATGTGGTAAGTGCAAAATAAGAAAGTGTTGATCCTGCTGAAAATCCAATGCTTTTTATGTCCTTTTCTAATCTTAAACGGCCTTATTTTCCTGCTCAGGTTACCGCTAAACTATAGAAAGCCTGTAGTCACCAAACGCTTCCTGTCTTAGGGTGACAATGCTGCTCCTTCATACAGTGCCTTGCGAAAGTATTCGGCCCCCTTGAACTTTTCATCCTTTTGCCACATTTCAGGCTTCAAACATAAAGATATAACATTTTAATTTTTTGTGAAGAATCACCAACAAGTGGGACACAATTGTGAAGTGGAACGAAATCTATTGGATATTTTAAACTTTTTTAGCAAATAAAAAACTGAAAAGTGGTGCGTGCAAAATTATTCGGCCCCTTTACTTTCAGTGCAGCAAACTCACTCCAGAAGTTCAGCGAGGATCTCTTAATGATCCAATGTTGTCCTAAATGACTGATGGTGATAAATAGAATCCACCTGTGTGTAATCAAGTCTCTGTCATAAATGCACCTGCTCTGTGATAGTCTCAGGACTCTGTTGAAAGCGCAGAGAGCATCATGAAGACCAAGGAACACACCAGGCAGGTCCGTAATACTGTTGTGGAGAAGTTTAAAGCCGGATTTGGATACAAAAAGATTTCCCAAGCTTTAAACATCCCAAGGAGCCCTGTGCAAGCGATCATTTTGAAATGGAAGGAGTATCAGACCACTGCAAATCTACCAAGACCTGGCTGTCCCTCTAAACTTTCAGCTCAGACAAGGAGAAGACTGATCAGAGATGCAGCCAAGAGGCCCATGATCACTCTGGATGAACTGCAAAGAACTACAGCTGAGGTGGGAGAGTCTGTCCACAGGACAACAATCAGTCGTACACTGCACAAATCTGGCCTTTATGGAAGAGTGGCAAGAAGAAAGCCATTTCTCAAAGATATCCATAAAAAGTCTTGTCTAAAGTTTGCCACAAGCCACCTGGGAGACGCACCAAACATGTGGAAGAAGGTGCTCTGGTCCGATGAAACCAAAATCGAACTTTTTGGCCACAATGCAAAACGATATGTTTGGCGTAAAAGCAACACAGCTCATCACCCTCAACACACCATCCCCACTGTGAAACATGGTGGTGGCAGCATCATGGTTTGGGCCTGCTTTTCTTCAGCAGGGACAGGGAAGATGGTTAAAATTGAGGGGAAGATGGATGCAGCCAAATACAGGACCATTCTGGATGAAAACCTGTTGGAGTCTGCAAAAGACCTGAGACTGGGATGGAGATTTATCTTCCAGCAAGACAATGATCCCAAACATACAGCAAAATCTACAAAGGAATGGTTCACAAATAAACGTATCCAGGTGTTAGAATGGCCAAGTCAAAGTCCAGACCTGAATCCAATCGAGAATCTGTGGAAAGAGCTGAAAACTGCTGTTCACAAACACTTTCCATCCAACCTCACTGAGCTCGAGCTGTTTTGCAAGGAAGAATGGGTAAGAATTTCAGCCTCTCGATGTGCAAAACTGATAGAGAAATACCCCAAGCGACTTGCAGCTGTAATCGCAGCAAAAGGTGGCTCTACAAAGTATTAACGCAAGGGGGCCGAATAATTTTGCACGCCCCACTGAAACTTTTTTAACTATGAAAAAAATGAAAAAACATCCAATAGATTTCGTTCCACTTCACAACTGTGTCCCACTTGTTGGTGATTCTTCACAAAAAATTAAAATTTTATATCTTTATGTTTGAAGCCTGAAATGTGACAAAAGGATGAAAAGTTCAAGGGGGCCGAATACTTTCGCAAGGCACTGTAGATGGAGTACAGTGATCACCAGGTGAAAAATGAAAAAAGCCTGAAACAAGAAAATGAATGCAGCCGCCGCTGCATCTAAGCACTGATGGGCTGCAATGTATTAAATTTATGTTGTGTTTGCAGTCAAATTTGAAAAGCCACCACTGTATGGCTATTCACTTACTGTACTGAAAAATAAAATCTTGCCTTATTACTTTGAAACAGGTTTATACATAGAACCGTTGGGCAGCGTGTATTGTTCAGAATAGCTTGCAGTGTGCAGTTAGGGGCAAATTTAACGACCAGAATCATAAAGGGACACAGTTTTGGTTTTGTTTGTTATTTAAACACGTGTTATAAACACACATGTTATACTTGCCTGCTCTTGCAGTGGTTTTACAGAGCACCCCCAATTCTCCTCTTCCTGGCCCCTCTCTCCTGTCTAGTGCCCTCATGCTTGCTATGGGGATGCCCACATGCTTGCTCCTGAGCCACTGTTCTGTGTCCATTTACACACAGCATGGCTTGGCCCCGCCCCCACTCTCTCTCCTCATTTGCTTACTGGCCTTGACTGACAGTAGCGGGAGCCAATGGCTACCGCTCTGGTCTCAGCCAATGAGAAGGGAAAGAGCCAGGGGAGCCGACGCTCTCGTTCACATAGCTGGATCGAGAGGGGGCTCAGGTAAGTTTTAGGGGAGCTGCTGCACGCAGATGGTTTTTATTAGCTGAATGCATGAAGGTAAGAAACCTTGAGCCTTACAACCACTGCAAAGGGCATTAACATACTATGTACCACCCAGGTCCTTTGTGGCTTTAACCCTTTGTTAGGACATTGTGCTAATCTAGTCTACAAATAATAATGAAGATCCACCACCATAGAACATACAAGGTTAATTGTGCTAAACATCACTCTCCATCCCCCTCTCTAACATTACTAGGGAAAGCTTGGTAGGATTTTTAAGCAAGTAAAAATGTAAGCAGCAATTTAAAATATTGCTATGTGAATGAGAATATGTGACAAATATAAAGTAGATGTTATCCCAAATTTTATCTGCAAAAGTGGACATACACTTTAACCCCGACTCCATCTGCCCCCAACATGCCTCCTGAACAAGCGGGCATTTCTCTCCATCCTCACACACTGCGTTCGATGTATTCTCTGCCCAGGCAGACAATTGATGCAGCGTCTGGGTTCCAGGGAATGGTGACGCTGGGTGGGTGGGTGGGGGGGGGGGGGGTGAGTTGCTGTGGCTCTTTTTCTTTCTCCGTGGGAGTTTGACATGTTATGGCTGAGGCTCGGATGGGAGGTGAGGAAGCTGTTAATACGTTTTAATGAGTGTCAGCATCTGCCAGAAATAGCAGACCTGTTTAGTGATTTTTCTCACTCAATGTGGAACGCAACCACGCATGGAGAAACAAGACGTTTCCTGTTGCTCCTCTTTCATTCCTATTAGTCCCACGTTCTCTCTCATTATCATTCATCTACTTTATAGCCCTCTTTAGCACAGCTTAAAGGAGAACTCCAGCTTGGTACACAATTGTATTTAGATGAATCGGTAGCTTTATCTGCAACATGATTTGTAATTCTGAAGTTCAGAGGATTGTGGGAAGATGATGGACATGAAGCAGGGACTAGCTAGGATTTAAAATATATTAAAGGGTCAATCCTGATATTTCTTATGTATTCGCTGAATGTAACAAAAATGGGAATTGAAGCGCCATACCAGTGCCAAGAGGTCCAGAGACAACGTTATTCCAAGAAGTCAAGGAGAGAATCCAAAAAGTAGCCAACACATTTTGGGGGTCCAAGAGCACCCCCTTCATCAGAGTTTCTATAGGGAATTGGCATCCAAACCAGCTACTTACAAGGCCTGTGCTTGCAATCCCACTGGAAGAAATGACAGTAAAGGTCCGTTTTCTATTCACTTGGTTGTCAATCAAGCCCTGATGAAGGGGGCGCTATTGGATCCCTGAGATGGGTTGGATACTTTTTGGATTGTCCCGCTTAGTTTATTGGAATAAAATTGTATCTGGACATCTTATTAGTAGTGTGGCGCTTCAGTTTCCATTTTTGTTACATTACACTACAAGCCAATGAGATTATGGAGGTTCTCTAGGGTGCAGAATCTGCCTGAGAACCAGATCCTTTACATCCGTATCCATACAGCAATGCCAGTGAGATAACCTTGGGGGCCCAGCACTATCCTTCCCACTTCTCAAGACTGTTAGCCAGACTCTGCACTGGAATCTGAACACTGCTGAGGGCCTCTGCCTATTCCTGCTGGATATTTTATTTATTAAAGCTCAACTCTGTGCAAATAGCTAAATACACAATTAAAACTCATGTAAAGGATTCGGTTTTATATTTCTTTCCATCAAGTTCTGAGCACTGTCACATAGAATACCTGATTTTTCGCTGATGCAGTTGACCACTTAAGCCCCGGACCATTTGGTAGCTAGAGGACCAGAGGTGAATTCAGAATTTTGCACTGCGCTGCTTTAACTGTAAATTGTGCGGACATGCAATGTTGTACCCAAACGAAATTTGCGTCCTTTTCTTCCCACAAATAGAGCTTTCTTTTAATGGTATTTGATTGCCTCTGCAATTTTTATTTTTTGCGATATAAACGGAAAAAGACCAAAAATTTTGAAAAAAAATTATATTTTCTAATTTTTGTTATAAGAAAAATCGAAAACTCAATTTTAGTCATACATTTAGGCCAAAATGTATTCAGCCACATGTCTTTAGTAAAAAAAAAATGTCGTCAAGCGTATATTTATCGGTTTGCGCAAAAGTTATAGAGTTTACAAACTAGGGTACATTTTCTGGAATTTACACAGCTTTAAATTTATGACTGCCTATCTCATTTCTTGAGGTGCTAAAATGGCAGGGCAGTACAAAACCCCCCCAAATGACCCCATTTTAGAAAGTAGACACCCCAAGGAAATTGCTGAGAGGCATGTTGAGCCCATTGAATATTTTTTTTTTTTTGTCCCAAGTGATTGAATAATGACAAAAAAAAAAAAAAAATTACAAAAAGTTGTCACTAAATGATATATTGCTTACACATTCCATGGTTATATGTGGAATTGCACCCCAAAATACATTCTGCTGCTTCTCCTGAGTACGGGGATACCACATGTGTGGGACTTTTTAGGAGCCTAGCCGCGTACGGGACCCCGGAAACCAAGCACCGCCTCCAGGATTTCTAAGGGCGCAAATTTTTGATTTCACTCCTCACTACCTATCACAGTTTTGAAGGCCATAAAATGCCAAAATAGCACAAAACCCCCCCAAATGACCCCATTTTGGAAAGTAGACACCCCAAGCTGTTTGCTGAGAGGCATGGTGAGTATTTTACAGCTCTCATTTGTTTTTGAAAATGAAGAAAGAACATTTTTGAAAATTGAAAAAAAAAAAAAAAAATGTTCTTTCTTCATTTTCAAAAACAAATGAGAGCTGTAAAATACTCACCATGCCTCTCAGCAAACAGCTTGGGGTGTCTACTTTCCAAAATGGGGTCATTTGGGGGGGGGTTTTGTGCCATCTGGGCATTTCCTGGCCTCCGAAACTGTGATAGGCAGTGAGAAGTGAAATCAAAAATTTACACCCTTAGCCTGAAGGCGGTGCTTGGTTTTTGGGGTCCCGTACGCGGCTAGGCTCCCAAAAAGTCCCACACATGTGGTATCCCCGTACTCAGGAGAAGCAACAGAATGTATTTTGGGGTGTAATTCCACATATGCCCATGGCATGTTTGAGCAATATATCATCTAGTGACAACTTTGTGCAAAAAAAAAAAAAATGGTATTTTTTCCGCAACTTGTGTCAACATATAAAATATTCCATGGACTCAACATGCCTCTCAGTATATAGCTTGGGGTGTCTACTTTCCAAAATGGGGTCATTTTGGGGGGGTTTTGAACTGTTCTGGCATTTTATACACAACATTAGGAAGCTTACATCCACTCTTCTAACCACTTGAAGACAAAGCCCTTTTTGACACTTCTTGTTTACATGAAAACATATTTTTTTTTGCAAGAAAATTATGTTGAACCCCCAAACATTATATATATTTTTATAGCAAAGGCCCTACAGAATAAAATGGTGGGTGTTGCATTTTTTTTTTCTACACAGTATTTGCGCAGCGATTTTTCAAACGCATTTTTTTGGGAAAAAATACACTTTTTTTTTTTAATTTTAATGCACTAAAACACACTATATTGCCCAAATGTTTGATGAAATAAAAAAGATGATCTTAGGCCGAGTACATAGATACCAAACACGACATGCTTTAAAATTTCGCACAAACGCGCATTGGCGACAAACTACATACATTTTTAAAAGCCTTTAAAAGCATTTACAGGTTACCCCGTTAGATTTACAGAGGAGGTCTACTGCTAAAATTACTGCTCTCGATCTGACCTTCGCGGTGATACCTCACATGCATGGTGCAATTGCTGTTTACATATGACGCCAGACCGACGCTTGCGTTCGCCATTGGGCAAGAGCAGGGCAGGACAGGGGTGCTTTTTTTTTTTTTTATTTTTTTTTTTTTTTTTTTTTTATATATTATTAATTTTGCTATTTTATTTTTAAACTGTTGCTTCCATATTTATTTATTTTTATCACTTTTATTGTTATCTCAGGGAATGCAAATATCCCCTATGATAGCAATAGGTAATGACAGGTACTCCTTCTTTTTTTTTTTTTTTTTTTTAAAACTGGGGTCTATTGGACCCTAGATCTTTCCTCTGCCCTCAAAGCATCTGACCACACCAAGATTGGTGTGATAAAATGCTTTCCCAATTTCCCAATGGCGCTTTTTATATCCGGGGGGGGGCATTCCCTCCCACTGCTTGTAAAAGCAGTCCAGAGGCTAATTAGCCACTAGGATTGCTTTTACATGAAAGCCGGCCGCTGGCTGAAAAGAATGATACCAAGATGATACCTAAACCCGCAGGCATCATTCTGGTATAACCATTCAAAGTCCAGCAACATACCAGTACGTTGCTGGTCCTTGTTGGACATGTATTGTAATCTTTTTTTTCATGCAGCCTGTTGGCTGAACAAAAAAAAAAGATTGCTCGGTGGATATGCCCACCATTAGAATACCGCCCTTCATCCACCCACTTCTAATGATGGGCATACATGCACCATTTATATATGCCGAAGCATGGGGGCATCTTCTCGCAAAAGTTATGCCGCGTACACATGGTCAGACTTTTCCACGGGCAAGCCTCCGTCAGGATTTCGACCGTATGTACGTGGCATTAGGAGCAAAATCGCTCCTCCGCCCCTGCTGCCCCAATGCTTCGGCATATATGCTTTTTTTTTAACTGTGGTGGTGAAATTACTTCCTACAGCACTGGAGTCGCAGGGATCAGGCCTGTCTCTGCGAACGCTGCAGTTATGTGTGTTGTGTTTTGTAAGTGACAGTGATCGATCGATACTGCACTTGGGTGGCCTGGGCTGGACGGAGGGGCAAAACGCAGGTGCTAGCAGGTATCTGGGCTGATCCCGCTAACACTGCGTTTTTGGGAACCCTAAACTGCTGGGGACGCTAGTATAGATCTGATCAGATCAGATATTGAGCTGATCAGATACTATACCACTAAGGGGGGTGTATGCTTCACGTGTGGGTGTTAGCGTTACTGGCACTAACCTGACGCTGCCTGGGGTGTGACGCAGACCCTCTCTGACGCTAAAACCTAACTGATATCACCCGCCGGGCGATCAGGGGGTTAAACCTTTATTGGGTTATATACGGCGGGTGCCCTGACACTATAAAAAGCAAACTAACTAACCAGCGTCACCCGTAACACTTATATGATGATCACTGGTGAAAGGGTTAACTAGGGGCAATTAGGGGGTTAAAACCTTTATTAGGTAATATATGGGGGTACCTGACGCTATATAAAAACCTGACGGCGAACCTAAAAAAAATTACTGGCTACCGATCAGCATCACCGACGCTAAGACATCAATCAGAAAAATTATAACTTAGTGACAGTGGTGATAGGGGGTGAAAGGGTTACCTGGGGGGCGATCAGGGGGTTAAACCTTTATTAGGTAATATATGGGGGTACCCGACGCTATAAAAACCTACGGCGAACCTAAAAAAAATTACTGGCTACCGATCAGCATCACCGACGCTAAGACATCGATCAGAAAAATGATTGCTTAGTGAGAGTGGTGATAGGGGGTGAAAGGGTTATCTGGGGGGGTGATCAGGGGGTTAAACCTTTATTAGGGGGGGTTAGGGGGCTACACTGGACCTAAAACTAAATGTAGTGACACTTTTACAGTCACAAATGTCACTGATTGCAGTGATCACTAAATAAATGGTCACTGCAATCAGTGACACTGTGACTGGGGGGTGTCTGGGGGGGCGATTTATGTGCCTATGTGTCCTGGTGTCAGTGTGCTGTTTTGTGTACTAACCTGCATCTTCTCCTGTACGGCGCTCGGTATATGTGAGCGCCCCAGGAGAGATGACATCACTTCCTCCTTCCTGGCAGGCAGGGGAAGCTCTCTCATTCGCCGGGAGCGATCGAGAGGGGGGGGGCCGGAATCAAACGGCCGTCCCCTCATGCCGGATCGCTCCCGAAGGTAAAACGACCACCCACTGTAAAGGGGGGTCCGATCGGACCCCCCAACTATACAAAGGCAATCACGTACATATACGTGATTCTGCCTGTCGGTGCCATTCTGCTGACGTATATTTACAGTGGGCGGTCGTTAAGTGGTTAAGCAACACTGGTCTTGATGCTTCTCCCACCCTGTGAAAGGAGAAGCAGTAGCCTGATAAGCTCATCTTTGTCACTCTGCTCTCTCCTCCTACCAACAAGCACTGTAGCACAACTAATCTGGATCCCTGGTGTGTCTCTCCCTTTCCCAGTTTGAGCTCTGCTGTACATGAATAGCACGAGGCTGATACCAATATCAAACTTATATACCTACTCTACTTGCATTAAGGGCCAGTTCACATCATAGAAATGCATTCCAGATGCTTTTTTGCATGCGTGTTTTTGATGCGTTCCAGTGTGGTTTTTGGTGCAGTTCATTGAATTTTTCTTTTTACCCTCCTTTTTCTTAACCTTAAAGGACATGCCGTCCAGTGTGTTTTTGGCGCATTCCAGTGCATTGTTGATGCTTTTTACAGCGTTCCAGTGCAGGAAAAATGCAGCATGTTCTACCCCTTGGTTTTTTTCTTTGTTTTTTTGTTTGTTTTGGGTTTTTTCTGGAACTGCAAGCACTGTGTGAACTATGCCATTAAAAACCATATAACCTATTTTCCGTGCTTTTTTTTTTTTTTTTTTTTTTTTGATGCAAAAAAGAAAAAAAAACCCCACTGGACTGCATGTGGTGTAAACTGGCCCTTACAAAAATATTGTACACAATTATGCATTTGTCCTTTTTTATATCTGTGTAGAGCTCAGCTTTTGACTTTTATCCTAGAGAAAGGCTCCTAAAGTGTTCAGCTAAGGCATGTTTAATATGGGCTTCAGCTTGTACAAGCTTTGACAAAGCATTTATAGAGCTTACAACAAGCTTTGTTGAAGCTTTTAAAGTACCATTCAGCTCCGGTTTGTCAATGTGGAACACAGATCCTACTGGGAGTGCTGATTGCCACTTTATGCAAGCTGCTAGCAGGCTTCAGCACTTCTTGAAACTTGTTGAAAGCCTGCTTAGCAGCTTGCTTAAAGTGGCAATCAGCACTCCCAGTAGGATCTGTGTTCCACATTGACAAACCGGAGCTGAATGGTACTTTATAGAGCTTACAACAAGCTTTGTTGAAGCTTTTAAATGCTTTGTCAAAGCTTGCTGTTCACACTGCTCTTGTACAAACCGCAGTCTGTATGAAACAAGCCCAAGTGTAGCCTTTATCAACATGACAGTTGTGGCCTCGCTCAGGTTCAATCCTTAGACCGGCAGTGTGGCCCAAAAACACACATCAAGGCTGTTCCCAAATTTAGCCAATGAGATGTGACTTAAATTGTGGCAAGTAAGGGGTTAAAACCTGTTCCTGGCTGAAACCATTTAGACCCCCGATGTCTCCTTTTTTAAAAAGGGTTGGTCACCCTCTGTGTATAATCATGGCCCTTGTAAAATAAAAGGATAAGTATAATATTAGAAGATGTGTACAGACACACAAGCATGGAATACAGGAACACATAAGCCCCGAATACACTACACAGGTTTGGTATCCCCCACATACATAGAGGTAGGAGAATTTAGGAGCGCCTCTTTAGTAGAACACTAATTGGATAAAGTAATAAAGGTTTTTCACCTTTACACAGACACCAAATGTAGTAATTTTTATTCACCAGGATACAGTTTTATCTCTTATACTTGGTTGCCGTTTAACCACTTCAGCACTGGAAGAATTTACCCCCTTCCGGACCAGGCCATTTTTTGTGATACGGCACTGCGTCGCTTTCACATAGCAAAACTTTTAAATATTTTAAATTGCTGCTTACATTTTTACTTGCTTAAAAATCCTACCAAGCTTTTTATTTTTTGCGCTATAAACAAAAAAGACCGACTCTTTTGGGGGAAAAAAAGCAATATTTTTTACTTTTTGCTATATCTATCCCCAAAAATATATTAAAAAAAAAAACAAATTTCAGTTTAGGCCGATACGTATTTTTCTACATATTTTTGGAAAATTAAAATAAAAAATCGCAATAAGCGTTTTGATTGGTTTACGCAAAAGTTATAGCATCTACATAATAGGGGATAAATTTATGGCATTTTTATTTTATTTTTTTACTAGTAATGGCGGCGATCTTCAATTTTTAACAGGACTGCGACGTTGCGGTGGAACAGATCGGACACTTTTGACACTCTTTTTGGACCATTGACATTTATACAGCAATCAGTGCTATAAATGGCCATTGATTACTGTATAAATGTCACTGGCAGGGACGGGGTTAAATGTGTTACCTAGGGAGTGATTCTAACTGGGGGGGGGGGGGGGGTGGGACTGCCTGGGTGAGGAGACCGATCGTTGTTCCTAAGCATTGGGAAAAACAGATCGCTCTCCTCACCCCTGACAGAACGGAGATCTGTCTGTTTACATTGACAGATCCCCATTCTCTCCTCAGGAGCAATCGCGAGTAGCCAACGGCCATAGGGGGCCGCGGGTCACGCGCACAAGCTCCTACATCGCACGCACGCCCTATACACCTTAAAGGGCCTGCCGTACAGCTGCAGCGTTTTGCTCAGGAGTGCCATTCTGCTGCCGTCAATTGACAGTGGGCGGTCGGCAAGCAGTTAGAAACAAAAAACATTGATGCTGATTTGCGCTGCTGGATGTGCAAAATCGACAGCAGCGTCTTTTATCTGTTCAGGTCCTGTGCCTTCAGAAGACATACGTTTGGATGAGTGCTTTACAAACGTTCAAGTATGTAATGTGTATGTGACACACGAAAGGGGAGGGGGATGAATTTATGAAGGATGCGCAGATCGGGGTGCTTAGATTGCCCAGCCTCCTGACAGTTTAATATATGCCCATCTCCATCCAACAAAAATCCTCATAGCCACTTGTCAAAATCCTGTATACCAGGCTCACACATGTGTTCTCCTTTAGTCCTGCGGAGTGTTCACTCTGTGATCTGGTAGAGGTAAGTATAAGATGGGGGAGGAGGCTAGAACTAAAACAACCTACAGTACGAGTACAACTAAAGGTAAACATTGTGATCCTATTCATTGCATAGAAACCAGCTTGGCGTGTCGCATGACGTGTGAGTAACATTGGCAGTAACCGGATCTTTGGTCCATTTTTGATTGCACAAAAGTCTGACTAGTTGTAGCTAGTTTGTGAATTTTTAATTTGCTGCTTTATATAAATATTACATTTCTTTTCTTTCAGATGTTCGGTTTCTATCTGTATGTGAAGTAAAATCAAACAATTGGCATGTTTTTGTCAGGTTAGAATGTGATGATGGATATATTGGGCGAATCGGGGAAGGGTTAGGAGCTCCTGACCTAGATGAACTATAAGCTGCTTTTTCTTTTTTCTGTACCTTCCCCAAGCTCCATTAAACATTTTGCTGTCTCTCTTTCGGCAGGATGTATCGTTGGGCCCGAAAAGAGGCCGAGCGTTTGGTGAAACTGAGAGAAGCACAGGGGCTTCCCCTCATCCCTCAAAACTACTACGACCCCGACAGCCTGGTATTGCCGGATGATGATCAAGAGTAACCCCCTGCTGCGTTCTTGTAGTGCAATAAATTATATGTTGGACCTGTTTATGTGGATGACTTATTTAAATGCAGCTGGGGTTATTGGGATGAGTGTGTGTGCTGAAAAGACTGTACTCCCTGTCCATGTAGCACAGTATGATTAGGCAGGAAGGCAGAAGTTTAATGAGCCCTGAACCCCCCTCCAGTGTAGAGAACACCAGCCCTAACAACACCCCCCAGCTAGAAAGTCCGATTATAAGATTGCTGAGAGTTGGGGTGCATGTTGAGCATGCTCATTGCAGGGCTGCTCTCAGCATATGTCTGACATCACCACCGTGTGTAGCTGGAATAAGAATGTGAGGTGTAACATTTGCATACAGAGCGGGAGCTCATGTAAGCTTTGAAGAGGAGGGTTTAGGAAACGTCCTTATTTCTTGCCAATTACACCGTGACCTGGGTGTTCTGTAAAATGCTGATTAGGCCCGTGCTGACGGGTCCTACTTTAAAAAGAGATCTTTTTACTGCCAAATGGCTTTTAAAATAAACCTTTTGCAAATGTGAATAATTGTTGGTGAGCACATGAAAAATCGCATACACGGGGAATATAATCCAGGCAGCAGATCTCCTCCCACTTTTTCTGTAATTAGCCCAAAACTTTGTTTCCTCTTGCTTTCCCCTCAGTCCCCCCTCCACCTCTTCCTGAGCTTGAATTGGCGGATTACAGATAGCGGTAGCACTACATGGGTCCTTGGGTCCACAGCAGTTATGGGCTCTTTACATTTCCGGAACACAGAGGCTGTATTGGCAAACAAAAGCATCTCAGGAGATTGATAATGGGCAATAGCTTCCCAAATCTGCCAATAACCATACTTGTGTCCTGCTAGCTGTTTTAGATCTATAATACTTTGTAGCAATGGCATCCCTAGGGGGGGACCAGAGGGGGCCCTGGCCCCCCCAAAATTATGCTGTGCCCCACCATGTGCCCCCCCCCAAAAAAAATTTTTTTTTTTTTGCATTTTTTTTTTTCGCTCGGGCTGCTGCTGGGGTGACATAGTCTCTCCTGAGAGGGAGAGCATCCCCAGTCAGCTCCTGCGGGGGATTCCTCCCACCTCCCTCTGCTCGCTGACACTGCATAATGCGAGCGCTCACACAACCACAGCCGCCCGATCTGCTCCTTTCCCTGCATCCTCAATGGCACGGAGAAGAGCGAGTTGCAAGAAGGACTCCACGAGCACTGTGGGAGGGGGGGAGGGGGGCCCAAGCCTTCATCTCAGTTACTGAAAAAACAGACTGATTTCTCCCATCCTTAGAACAGGAGAACCAGCCTGTAAATTCCGAGAATGGTGACTGCAAGCTGAGCCGAGTGTCAGTCTATGACACTCTTTCACAGCCCAGCGAGTCCAGCCACCCCCCCTCACTCTCCTCACATACGAGCAGGGAGGAATACAGCTCCTCCTCCTTCCAGTCCCGCTCACACTATCCCGGCGTGCTGTATCTGAAGAGAGGGGATGTGTGGGCGGGAAATATGAAAATCAGCAGCATTCCTGGCTGTGTGTGAATGATGCCTGAGATTCTAGCCTGGACCGTGGGTAAGTGTGTGCACTGCAGACTGCAGTACACTGTAATCACTGAACTGCATTATCTCTATCTCTTCTCTCCCCCATCTGTCTCCCTCCCCCCCTCCTGTTCTTTCAAGACATTTACAATTTACTTTCACTTTCAGTTAGGCAGGTAATATACGGTGCACATTTCTTTCCTGCATCCACAGATTGCAGGAAAGAAACTTGCATGATTCCCCCATCAAAACAGACAGTGGTGACAGGGGAATATCCCTCCTGCCCAGCAATTGTATTCTCCCGACAAACAGTGATTATCACTAGTAGCTATAGCAACCACTAGTGATAATCATAAGAGAATCTGCTCATTAATGGTTCAAATCTCAGCCAGTTCCTGCTGAACCAGCTGAGATTTAAACTGTCTATGGCTGGTCTTAGCTCTTAGGCCCCTTTCACACTGACACGTTTTTCAGGCGGTTTAGCGCTAATAGCGCTGCTATACCGCCTGAAAAAATCGTGCCCTGCAGTCTTCAGTGTAAAAGCCCAAAGGCTTTCACACTGAAGCGGTGCGCTAGCAGGACCGCTCCAAAAGTCCTGCTAGCCGCATCTTTACAGGAGTGAAGGAGCGGTGTGTTCACTGCTCCTTTACCGCTGCTGCCCATTGAAAGCAATGGGAGACCGCGGTAATACTGCCCGCAATGAGCCTCTGAAGAGGTGCATTGCGGGCGGTATTAACCCCATTTACGGCCGCTAGCGGGGTTAAATTCACCCCGCTAGCGGCCGCATACCGCGGTAAAAACAAAGGTATAGCGGCGCTAAAAATAGCGCCGCTATACCCACAGCGCACCTCCCGCCCCAATGTGAAAGGGGCCTGAGGCAGCCCATACATTGATCACTTTTTTTCATTCAACTATTAGGTTGAATGTAAAAAAAAGGAAATGATCCAATTCCCCCATCTACACATTATAGGTGGATGGGGGAATGTTCCCAGTGTGGACCAGTGCTGGAACAACCAGAGTTGCTGTCCTGTCCCGGCTATTCACAGCGCTGGTCTCTGTCTCCATGGTAGCGGCGGCAGCACATTGGAACCCAGTGCTGGTTACTTTATGGGGCTGATGTACAGGAGGGCCAGCACAATTTGTTGTTAAAGATGGGCTGGGCATGTTCAAAATTCCACATGCCAGAGCCTGCCAGGAAGCCCACACTGCACAGCGCTAATCACAGGCAGTGAGACATTTCCCGGTCCGCAGCTCCACAGATCAGGAAATGTCTCACTGTCTGTGATTAGCATTGTGGAGTGTCGGCTTCCTGGCGGGAGATCGGGCATGTGGGATTTCAAAGACACCCGAGCCCATCTCTATTGGTTGTAGACAGTTGAGCTCCCTGCAGGTTGCTTAGCAGCAGTGGAGCCTTCTCTGACATGCTGATCGGGATGCAATCCAGGTGAGGCTCCTAGTCAAATCCTAGTGTTAAATATCAGTGATTTTATTGATCAAAGCCCACACTTTACAGGTATAGAGCCCACATGGCTGCTGAACATACGGTTGATTATATATATATGTGGTTGTACTCTTGATGCTAATAAATACTGTGTTTATTAGATCTGACTGGGAGCATCACCTGGATCACATCCCGATCAACATGTCAACAGAGAAGGTTATACAGCATTACTGCTGCTAGGTGACCAGCTGGGGGCTCAGCTCTCTATAACCAATAGTGCCAGCCTTCCCCTGCATGCACCCATAATGTCACCAGCACAAAGTCCTAATAGACTGCCGCTGGTGCCAAGGAGACAGATGCAAGACCAGCGCTGTCAATAACAGGGACAGGACAGCTGGGGAACCCCACAGTGGCAGAACACCAGGGCCCGGTGGCAAGACAACCTTTGCAACCCTGATAGTTCTCCCACTGCTTTGGACCCTTATATTTTCTTGGTGTGCTGGTGACATATATCTCTTGTTTTCTGCCACCCTGGTGGGGCCCCAGTATAGTAGGAAGGGAGCTCACTGCAGAACATGTGAAAGGGCCCATTGTGGGATCGTAGTAAAGGGCCCCAGGATATATATATATATATATATAAAATTGCATTTTATAGTTGGCCCCCCTACTTTTGTCCCTGTCCCCCCATGTGCCCCCCTAAATATGAAAGCTGGAGACGCCACTGCTTTGTAGGAGTAAAGAGAGAATGTTAGGAACACTATGGCCTATGGAGCGCAACAAGGTGTACTGACTAAATACAAGTGAGCTTATTCAGAATAATCTTTCATGCAGCCTGTTCATTCTAATGCTGGCCATACACTATACGAAAAATCGGGCGAAAATTGGTCGTTCAGACAGTTCTTTCGTTTTTCGAACAGGTAATGGGCACAAGATCGGTAATCGCGCTCCCATGATACAGTGGCGACCATAGCCGCCGACTGTAACGCTCGCCCCCCCCCCTGGCGCGCCGCGTCATTGGATGTGATTGACAGCAGCGCCAGCCAATGGATGCGCTGTTTTCAATCCATCCACAGTAGCCAATCAACGGCCAGGCTCAGGAACTCGGAGGATGACGGGAGCGAGCGCGGGACTTTCGAGGGGCCAGGTAAGTAAAACGGGGGCTCGGTATTGTCGAATGTTTTTTCACCTTAATGCATAGAATGCATTAAGGTGAAAAACATGTACCTTTTTAAAACCCCTTTTAATGTGTTTCCCGCCTGAACTTTCTGCACTAGGTATACGTAAAAAAAAAAAAAAAAATTTATTTATGTCCACTGAACGATTTATCAGTCATTACATGATGGTACTATCGTTTGTGCTCACGACCGAACGTTCGTTTTTTGAAAGTTCGTTCGGACGATTTTTCGTATAGTGTATGGCCAGCATTTGTTGCTCTCCTACAGATGCATTCAGGGAGAAGTGTAGACATGCTTGGTGTGGGGAAAACCGCCTTAAAACTGAAATCCGTGTAGCCAGGTCTTCTATTATTCTCTAACTCTTACTATTATACAGAACTCACTCTGATAAAACCACTAGTTTCAGGCTGGGGTCACACGATTGCAAATTGGATGTGTTTCCCCGCATCCAATTCACATAGCAGGAGATTGTGATTGGCTCTCTATGGAGCCGGTTCACACATCTCTGGTGCGAATTGCACAGGAGTTCTGTGCGTCTTTTGGTCTGTTTCAGGTCTGAACTCAGCCAAACATTCGGGCTGAAATGGTGAATGGAGACGCACTGGACTCCTGCTGTGAGCCACTGCGTTCTCCAGTGTGAACCCAGCCCAAACGGTGTAATCATTCATGTCGCATTCCCTTTAAGGAAAAGTGATTTTCATTTTGGGTTTAATGGTATTAAACAACTGCAAGTGTATTGGTGAACTGTGCTCCGGAAATCTCACTAACGGAGATGGTGTAGGCCAGTGGTCAAGGAAAAATTCTTCTCTGGAAGACAAACAAATGATAAAGCTATTTTATTTGATGCCGTCGGCCTCTGATGTGTCAGGAGGACACTCAGACCTATCTACAGTCAGGTCTGTAAATATTGGGACATCGATACAATTATAATCTTTTTGGCTCTATACACCACAATGGATTTGAAATGAAACGAACAAGATGTGCTTTAACTGCAGACTTTCAGCTTTAATTTGAGGGTATTTACATCCAAATCAGGGGAACGGTGTAGGAAATACAACAGTTTGTATATGTGCCTCCCACTTTTTAAGGGACCAAAAGTAATGGGACAATTGGCTGCTCAGCTGTTCCATGGCCAGGTGTGTTATTCCCTCATTATCCCATTTATAAGGGGCAGATAAAAGGTCCAGAGTTCATTTCAAGTGTGCTATTTGGAATCTGTTGCTGTCAATGAGATCCAAAGAGCTGTCACTATCAATGAAGCAAGCCATCATTAGGCTGAAAAAACAAAACAAACCCATCAGAGAGATAGCAAAAACATTAGGTGTGGCCAAATCAACTGTTTGGAACATCCTTAAAAAGAAAGAACGCAACGGTGAGCTCAGCAACACCAAAAGACCCGGAAGACCACGGAAAACAACTGTGGTGGATGACCGAAGAATTCTTTCCCTGGTGAAGAAAACACCCTTCACAACAGTTGGCCAGATCAAGAACACTCTCCAGGAGGTAGGTGTATGTGTGTCAAAGTCAACAATCAAGAGAAGACTTCACCAGAGTGAATACAGAGGGTTCACCATAAGATGTAAACCATTGGTGAGCCTCAAAAACAGGAAGGCCAGATTAGAGTTTGCCAAACAACATCTAAAAAAAAAGCCTCCACAGTTCTGGAACAACATCCTATGGACAGATGAGACCAAGATCAACTTGTACCAGAGTGATGGGAAGAGTATGGAGAAGGAAAGGAACTGCTCATGATCCAAAGCATACCACCTCATCAGTGAAGCATGGTGGTGGTAGTGTCATGGCGTGGGCATGTATGGCTGCCAATGGAACTGGTTCTCTTGTATTTATTGATGATGTGACTGCTGACAAAAGCAGCAGGATGAATTCTGAAGTGTTTCGGGCAATATTATTATCTGCTCATATTCAGCCAAATGCTTCAGAACTCATTGGATGGCGCTTCACAGTGCAGATGGATAATGACCCGAAGCATATTGCAAAAGCAACCAAAGAGTTTTTTAACCACTTCCCTACTGTGCACGAAAACCCCCTTCCTGCCCAAGCCATTTTTCAGCTTTCAGCGCTGTCACACTTTGAATGACAATTGCGCGGTCGTGCGACGTGACTCCCAAACAAAATTTGTGTCCTTTTTTTCCCACAAATAGAGCTTTCTTTTGGTGGTATTTGATCACCTCTGCGGTTTTTATTTTTTGCGCTATAAACAAAAGAAGAGCGTCCAGTTTGGAAAAAAAACACTATTTTTTACTTTTTGCTATAATAAATACCCATTTTTTTTTTTTTAAATAAAATTTTCCTCAGTTTAGGCCGATACGTATTCTTCTACATATTTTTGGTAAAAAAAAAAAATCGCAATAAGCGCGTATTGATTGGTTTGCGCAAAAGTTATAGCGTGTACAAAATAGGGGATAGATTTATAGCATTTTTATTTTTTTATTAGTAATGGCGGCGATCTGCGATTTTTTTTATTGTGACTGCGATATTGCGGCGGACACATCGGACACTTTTGACACATTTTTGGGACCATTCACGTTTATACAGCGATCTCTGCAATAAAAATGCATTGATTACTGTATAAATGTGATTGGCAGGGAAGGGGTTAACCACTAGGGGGCGGGAAGGGTTAAATATGTTCCCTCAATGTGTTCTTACTGTGGGGGGAGGAGACTGACTGGGGGAGGTGACCGATGGTTGTCCCTATGTACAAGGGACACACCATCGGTCCCCTCTCCCTCACAGGACGTGGATCTCTGTGTTTACACACACAGATCCACTTTCCTGCTCGTTTCCTGGGCAATCGCGGGTGCCCGGCGGCAATCGCGACCGCCGGGCACGCGCACCGGGGCCTTGTGAACGCGGCGGGCGCGCGCCGCTGGCGGCGGGCGCGCGCCTTCTAGCTCGTTTTAAAGGGAGGACGTCATATGACGTCCTCCCAGAACGAGAGTATCCTCCGCCCGCCGTCATTTGACAGTGGGCGGTGGACAAGTGGTTAAGGGGAAAAAAGTGGAATGTTATGCAATGGCCAAGTCAATCACCTGACCTGAATCCGATTGAACATGCATTTCACTTGCTGAAGACAAAACTGAAGGGAAAATGCCCCAAGAACAAGCAGGAACTGAAGACAGTTGCAGTAGAGGCCTGGCAGAGCATCACCAGGGATGAAACCCAGCGTCTGGTGAGGTCTATGCGTTCCAGACTTTAGGCTGTAATTGACTGCAAAGGATTTGCAACCAAGTATTAAAAAGTGGAAGTTTGATTTATGATTGTTAATCTGTCCCATTACTTTTGGTCCCTTTAAAAAAAATGGGAGGCACATATACAAACTGTTGTAATTTCTACACCGTTCACCTGATTTGGATATAAATACCCTCAAATTAACCACTTGACCACTGGGCACTTAAACCCCCTTAATAACCAGACCAATTTTCAGCTTTCGGTGCTCTCACATTTTGAATGACAATTACTCAGTCATACAACATTGTACCCATATGAATTTTTTGTCCTTTTTTTCACACAAATAGAGCTTTCTTTTGGTGGTATTTAATCACTGTTGGGTTTTTTATTTTTTGCGCTATAAGAAAAAAGACTGAAAATTCTGTAAAAAAAATGTTTTTTTTTTAGTTTCCGTTATAAAATTTTGCAAATTACTATTTTTTCTTCATAAATTTTGGCCAAAATTTATACTGCTACATATCTTTGGTAAAAATAAGTACAAATTGGTGGATATTATTTGGTCTTTGTGAAAGTTATAGAGTCCACAAGCTATGGTGCCAATATCTGAAAATTGATCACACCTGAAGTACTGACGGCCGATCTCATTTCTTGAGACCCTAACATGCCAGAAAAGTACAAATACCCCCCAAATTACACCTTTTTGGAAAGAAGACATTCCAAGGTATTCAGAAAGAGGCATTGTGAGTTTTTTTGAAGTTGTCATTTTTTCCCACAATTCTTTGCAAAATCAAGATTTTTTTTTTCTCTTTTTTTTTTTCACAAAATTGTCATATTAGCAGGTTATTTCTCACACACAGCATATGCATACCACAAATTACACCCCAAAACACATTCTGCTATTACTCCCGAGTATGGCGATACCACATGTGTGAGACTTTTACACAGCGTGGCCACATAGAGAGGCCCGACATGCAGGGAGCCCCTTCAGGCGTTCTGGAGCACCGAGGCCAATTCTGACATTTCTCTCCTACATGTAAAAATCATCATTTATTTGCTATAAAATTACATAGAACCCCAAAACATTATATATGTTTTTTTAGCAAAGACCTTGGAGAATATAATGGTGGTTGTTGCAACTTTTTATCTCGCACGATATTTGCGCAGCAATTTTTTTAACGCGTTTTTTACGGAAAAAAAATGTTTTGTGCTTAAAAAAAAAAAAACAGTAAAGTTAGCCCAATATTTTTGCATAATGTGAAAGATGAAGTTACACCAAGTAAATAGAAACCTAACATGTCACCCTTAAAAATTGCACACGCTTGTGGAATGGCGCCAAACTTCGCTACTTAAAAATCCCCATAGGCGACGCTTTAAATATTTTTACTGGTTACATGTTTTGAGTTACAGAGGAGGTCTAGGGACAAAATTATTGCTCTCGCTCTAACGTTCGCAGAGATACCTCACATGTGTGGTTTGAAAACCGTTTTCATATGTGGGCGGGACTTACGTATGCGTTCGCTTCTGTATGCGAACTCACGGGGACAGGGGCGCTTTAAAAAAATATATATTTTTTTATTGTTCATTTTACTTTATTTATTTTAGTTTGACATGTTTTTCCGCCCCAACATTTTTTTTGATCACTTTTATACCTATTACAAGGAACATAAACATCCCTTGTAATAGGAATATGGCATGACAGGTCCTCTTTACAGTGAGATATGGGGTCAATAAGACCCCACATCTCACCTCTAGGCTGGGAAGCCTGAAAAAACAAACAAAAAAAAAAAACAATCCTGGCTTTGATCGTAGCGGTGAGTCGGTAGGAGCACCGGAGGGCAGCGGGGGGGGGGGGGACATCCCCTCTCGCCTCCCGTAAGAATGATCAAGCGGCGGAACAGCCACTATGATTGTTGTTATGGTGTAGGGAATCGCCGGCTGAAAAAGCTAATATCTAAATGATGCCTGTAGCTGCTCCCATCATTCAGATATCCCCGCACAAAGTCAAGGACGTCATATGACGGCCGGCGGGCGGGAAGTGGTTATTGCAGAGTATGGCAGGGCATTGCGGAGTATGGCAGGGCATTGCGGAGTATGGCAGGGCATTGCATGGAGTATTGCAGAGTATTGCACAGGGTGTATTGTGCAGGGTATTGCAGAGTATTGTGCAGGGTATTGCAGAGTATTGCACAGGGTGTATTGTGCAGAGTATTGCGCAGGGTATTGCAGAGTATTGCAGCGGGGTATTTGCAGAGTATTGCACCGGGGTATTTGCAGAGTATTGCACCAGGGTATTGCAGAGTATTGCACCAGGGTATTGCAGAGTATTGCACCAGGGTATTGCAGAGTATTGCACCAGGGTATTGCAGAGTTTTGCACCAGGGTATTGCAGAGTTTTGCACCAGGGTATTGCAGGGTATTTTGCAGAGTATTGGCAGGGTATAGCACAGGGGTGGCTGAGCAGGGATGGATGGATGGATGGCTGGATCTGTGACTGCAATTGTCACAGATCCAGCCCACAGTGCTGCTGCTGCCATCCGCTCCCTCCCCCTCCCCTCTCACACTGTACCGATCGGTACAGAGAGGGGAGGGAGGAACCGGCGTCATCAAATGACGCCGGTCTGTTTACAAGTGATTGCTCTGTCATTTGACGGAGCGATCACGTGGTAAACGGCCGCTATCAGCGGCGATTTACCGCGATTCGTGATCCGCCGGGTCCAGAGGACCCGGCGGTCACGGAGTTTCCCGTGTGCGCGCCCCAGGGGGCGCGCGGGAGCGCGATTCTGGGAGGACGTTATATAACGTCCTCCCAGAGTTAAGCAACCACCTTGTCGACGTTATTTGTCGGCAGGTGGTTGTTAACTGGTTAAAGCTGAAAGTCTGCAGTTAAAACACATCTTGTTCGTTTCATTTCAAATCCATTGTGGTGGTGTATAGAGCCAAAAAGATTAGATTTGTGTCGATGTCCCAATATTTATGGACCTGACTGTACGTCCACAGGGTGAAACTTGATGCTCGTCACTTCAGCGTGATTAGAGATTTACATGATACTGTTTAATACCATGCCGTAAATCCCATTTTATCAATGCTCTGCTGCTTTTTTTTTTTTTTCTCCCTGAAGGGTGGAATAGGAGTGTTGCCATCATGCCAGTCACTAATCTTAAAGGGAGATTAATGCATGACCCTGCAGCTTTAGTGGACTACAAGCCACCCTTGATGTAGCCATTTTGTGATCTAAAGTAATATTAAACCCTTAGTTTTTTTTTTTTAGTTTTTTTTTAAGCACTTTCATCAGCTGATTTAATCACTGGTTGAGTATGCAGCTTCTTTATATTGTAATCCTTGCCCATGTTCTAATTTAAGCTGCTACCCCAGGTTTCCTGTTTAGAGTGGCCCCTTTCTCTTGCAGTGTCCTATGGAGTCACCCACTGCATTTCTCCCCCTACACTATGTGCATCAAAAGAATTGCACAACCCCTATAGCCTTGAATGGCTCGGCATTCCCTGTTTCTCCCTTTTCCAAGCCCAAGCGTGGTCTGCATTGTCCACTGTTAACGCTTTTCCTGTGAAGACTGAAAGTTCAGGGAAGCAGCACTAAGAGAACATAAACCACCAACATTTAGGCTGGGTTCACACTATTGTGAAATTTCCGCGTCCAATTCGCATTTCAGGAGATTGTGACCGGTTCACACATCTCCGGGGCGGTTTCGGTGCAAATTGCACATGAGTCCTGTGCCTCTTCTGGTCCGTTTGAGGTCCCAATTCAGCCAAGAATTTGGTCTGGAATTGGACCAGGATCGGGGACGTACTGGACCCCTGCTGTGAGCCGCTTTGTGCTGCGGTGTGAACCCAGCCTCAAAGTTGAAAACGGCAAGGGCTGGGGTAAGAACGTGAACACATAGTTTACTGGGGAATGTTTATTGTATCGTGCTCAATGTGCTAAACTGAAAAACATTGGGGGTTTAATACTACAGGCTGTAGGTTTTTAATATGCATGAAGGTAAAAAAAAACAACCTGCATGCCCCCTCATACTTGCCTGAACCCGATCTCTATCAAGCGATGTGCACAAGAGCAGCTGCTCTCCCTCCACATTGGCTTAGACACAGCAGTGGGAGCCATTGTGTCAGTCAGTTCTGTGTCAATGGACACACATAGAGTCGGCTCAGGAGCAAGCCTTAACGAGTGCCCCATAGCAAGCAGCAAGGGGAAGGAGACAGGAAAGTTTTATAAGGACCCGAGAAGAGGAGGATTGGGGCTGCTCTGTGCACAACCATTGCACAGAGAAGGTAAGTATGACATGTTTGGGAACATTTTCTTTGATATCACTTTAAAGTGATACTAAAGCTTTGTGTATTTTTTTTTATTTTTTTTTAAATAACAAACATGTCATACTTCGTTTTGCACAGAGTGGCCCCAATCCACCTGTTCTGGGGTCCCACAGCAGCTCTCCTGGCTTCTCCATGCATTAGAAAACCCCCTCTGGGAAGCTCTCTCCCCAGGGGGTTACCTTGCAGGCGTGCTCCTGTGTCATACACTTGGCGTCCATAGATGCCCGCGTCATTGGATTTGATTGACAGCAGCGGGAGCCAATCAAATCTATCCAATCAAGGCGGGGACGCGCGCACGGAAGTTCGGGGCTCAGATAAGTAAAACTGAGGTGCTAGAGAGCCGGACATTGCAAGGTGCTTTTTCACCTTAATGCATAGGATGCATTAAGGTGAAAAAAAACGTAGGTTTACGACCCCTTTAAAGTGGTTGTAAACCCACTTTTGCAACTTGCACCTACAGGTAAGCCTAGATTAAGGTACACGGTTTAGGAGATATTTGCTAAAAATGACATTGCTCCGTGTCTACGGCGCATGCGCGCCGTAGACAACGGTGCATTCATGGGGTTAATCCCATTCACAAATTCGGCTAAGTCCCAGCAATGCTTGGGCTTAGCCGGATTTGATGGCTCCCGCGCGCTTGTGCGGAGTGACGTCTTCGCCGCTCCAGCCAATCACAGCGCCGGAGCGGCGCTGTGATTGGCTGGAGCGGCGATACATTCCGGCTATCGACGCAGCGATGGCTGTGGCTGGAGAGAGGGACATGGATGGCTTTGGGGGCCCCGATCTAAGGTAAGTGGTACATAATGAGCTAGTTTGCTAGTCATACTAGCTCATTATAGCTTTGTCTTGCAGGTGGGCTAGAAAGAAGAAAAAAGTGATGTGGGTTTACAACCACTTTAAGCCTGAAATATGTATCCATAGGTAAAAGGCCACAGAATGATGGACTAAACTAAAGTCTCAGTAGGTAGGTGAGTACTACACAGCGGTCTCTGTCTCCTCCGGGTTCCTAGGTGGGAGTTTGAATATTAGAGCTTATCCAACCAGGTGAACTCAACGCTCACCTTCAGCAACCATGAGTGGAGCATGGACACTGGAGCCTTATAGGAAGGGACACATGAGTGGGAAGTTTACCTAAATAATAAAAGTTACTACGAAAATGAGAATGTAGTCTGATTCCTGGTTTATCTGGTTATGTTATCCAGACAAGAATCGAATGAATTACATGCCATGCTGAAACCCGTTTTAGCTAAAATTGGACATCTTACCAAAATGAAGTCTTTTCTACTCTGTGGCTGATGTGCGACACAATGATCAGACCGCCGGTGGTATGAATGTGTTTTGGGTGTGGAGAGTAAGTGATGCACGATCTGGATTTATGCAATGTTAGAGAAGACTGGTACATAGGGCCAGCAGACCATAGACTGGACTGGAAGGTTTTACTTTTTTTTTTTCGTTTTGGGTGACTTCCTACAAGAACCAACGCTGTATATATTGTTTTATTTATTTAGGCAAACTAAAAACACAAATGAAATACAAAAACCTTTTAAAAAGCTAAGATTTGGCTCTATATCCAGTTCTTAGACTTACACAGCAAAGCCCTGCCTGCTCCCTGATACAGTTCAGTAACACGTTTTTTTAGCCATGCTGCTGGGCATTTCATGGATATATGTTCAAAGTAAACTTGCCATAAGATCTATAGCTGTCTATATGAAAATGCCAAGAGCCTCGCTGTTTTACTGACTTTCTGGCTTCAATTCCCTCTGTATTGCTTACCCATAACTATGCAGCCCTGGCAGGAAAGTGAGAAGTCAAGACTCTGGATCTGCATACTTTGTGAATCAGTGTTTCCAGAAATCGCTGAATCAACCCAACAGAGCCAGACAGCGTTTTCCAATGGCGATGTCCTCAATGGCTTTCTCTGCAAATTTCTCCCGGCACGGGTTTCTTTTCAACTCAAGTACCTCTATTGTGTGCGAATTTATTGACGGCACGTTCCAAAGGTATATTAGTTTCCAAGCAACCTGCTGTGTTTTTTTAACAATGAACAAGTACGGTATCCACCTGATGCTCTGCATTGCATAAAATTTATCAACTGAAAACGGGGAGCTGTTAATTGAAGGTTGTTTTAAAGGGAACCTGTGATATCACCAAATGCATCCTTTGGAAGTTTCCAGCACCAGCTGACCTCCTGCCCTGTCCAGGCCCCACAAATTAGTTCTGGAGCACTGACATCACTGGCTGTGATGCTGATGAGGTTTAGCACCCAATCCCTGGAGCCAATATGTGACTTTTTACATGGGTGATGGATTTCCTTTAAAACACACTAGAAAGGGCATGTCAAATATGGGCCCCATGCATCCAGCTTTCTTTCTTTGTGGCCCTCCATGGTTGAAGGACAGGGAAAAAAAAATCATTTTTTTCAATTCCTTACATCATTTTGCAGCTACATAGTTCAAGAAATATCTTATGCTATGTTCACACCTATGCGTTTTTGCGGGCAGCATTTGCACACGCACGGCAGCCCATTCAAATGAAATGGCTGCTGTGCCTTCGTCTCCACAAAAAAAAGTGCATGCGCCATTTCAAATACGCAGCTACAGAGAAATCGCATGGTCTTATTGAGAATATATGGCAGCCCCGTGCGTTTTCACAGAGCAGTGTGTTTTCAATGCGGCAACCAAGCCACAGGCCTCGTTCACACAGGAGTACTATAGCATAGGGCAGGGTTTACCCACACAGGGATGTACAGATCTTTCAACTGAGATGCAACGGCTGCATCCTCACCCACACAGCTGTCAAATTGGGAACCGCAGCTGTGTCTTTGCAGCTGCTGCATCCAAATTGCCATGAATGGGATTGTCTGCACAGGAATGCGCGGCCCTCGCACAGGTTTACACTGTAGTTTGAGGCTTTATGCCCCTTTCTCTGAAGCCTCGTACACACGATCGGGTTTCCATCGGACAAAGCGTAGGACTTTTTTCCGAAGGGCGTTGGCCATGAACTTGTCTTGCATACAAACGGCAAATAATTGTCGGCCAACAAACACGAAACTATGTAATTTTTCTGCTTTTTATTGCCACCCTTTGGGCAACTTTTGCTAATGTGGTATGGTTAGCATTGCTTCTGAGCATGCGTGTTTGTACTTTGGAGTTTTGTCCGATGGACTTCTGTTCACACGATCGGATAATCCGACAACAAATTTTAAAGCATGCTATCCAACATTTGTTGGCGGTAAATCTGACAACAATTGTCCGATGGAGCATACAAATGGTCGGATTTTCTGACAACAGCCTGCCATCACACAATTCCCGTTGGAAAATCTGATCGTGTGTATGAGGCTTAAGACTAAATCAGAGAAGTTTTTTTTATACTATAATGCATGGCCGTAGATAAGGTGGGGGTTAGGGGGGACGAACCCCCCCAAAGCCTCCATCCATGGCGCAGCTCCCGCGACTGGGACGGGAGCCGCACAGTCACAATTTCGCTGAGTATAATAAAGGTGAGTTCCGTCCTGTTAGTTTATTGTGCGGGCAGGCTGGCACTCGGTATAGTGCAGGGTGATGTCAGTCGGAGGAACTGAGACAGCTTAAGCTACCCATTGGCTGAGGAGACAGCAGGGGGCGATGCAGGCTTGCGTTCCAACTCCAGGCTGACTTTGCTCCGGCCAGCACGACTTCTGAGTGGATGACGTCAGACTCGGGGTGCCAGCATTTGGATACAGGCTGCACGCTGTTCCTGGTATTGTTCCCTTCAGAGACTGGGCCACAGGGCAGTATTCTAACATAATAAGGACCCCAAACACGCCTCCAAGACGACCACTGCCTTGCTAAAGAAGCTGAGGGTAAAGGTGATGGACTGGCCAAGCATGTCTCCAGACCTAATCTCTATGGAGCATCTGTGGGGCATCCTCAAACGAAAGGTGGAGGAGCGCAAGATCTCTAATATCCACCAGCTCTGTGATGTTGTCATGGAGGAGAGGAAGAGGACTCCAGTGGCAACCTGTGAAGCTCTGGTAAACTCCACGGCCAAGAGGATTAAGACAG
This sequence comes from Rana muscosa, assembly GCA_029206835.1. NCBI lineage: Eukaryota > Metazoa > Chordata > Amphibia > Anura > Ranidae > Rana > Rana muscosa. Next base: position 239,774,061 of record CM055125.1, on the reverse strand, counting down.
TACTGGAAAATAATGGTGGCCACACAAAATATTGATACTTTGGGCCCAATTTAGACAATTTCACTTAGGGGTGTACTCACTTTTGTTGCCAGCGGTTAAAACATTAATGGCTGTGTGTTGAGTTATTTTAAAGGGAAAGCAAATTTACACTGTTATACAAGCTGTACACTCACTACTTTACATTGTAACAAAATGTCATTTCTTCAGTGTTGTCACATGAAAAGATATAATAAAATATTTACAAAAATGTGAGGGGTGTACTCACCTTTGTGTGATACTGTATATATAAGAATGGTCCTGCTTACCCCTGTACCCGGCCCTACTGACCCCGTCTTTCATCCTGCTGACCCCTTTACCCTGCCCTACTGATTCCCTGCCTTCCGTCCTGCTGTCCCCTGTACCGTGCCCTACTGTCCCCCTGCCTTCCGCCCTACTGACCCCTGTTCCCTACCTGACTGACCCCCTGTCTTCCGTCCTGCAGACCCCTGTACCCTGCCCTACTGACCCCTTGTTTTCCATCCTGCTGACCCCTGTACCCTGCCCTACTGACCCCTTGTCTTCCATCCTGCTAACCCCGGTACCCTGCCCTACTGACCTCCTTGTCTTCCATCCTGCTGACTAGTGATGAGCCGAACACCCCCGGGTTCGGTTCGCACCAGAACCCGCGAACGGACCGAAAGTTCGAACGAACATTAGAACCCTATTAAATACAATGGATGCGAACGTTCGAATTCTAAAGTGCTAATTATAACAACTATTATGCATGTTATTGTCCTAAAAAGGGTTTGGGAACCCGGGTTCTGCACCAGGGGACATGTATCAATGCAAAAAGAAGTTTTAAAAACGGTCGTTTTTCGGGAGCAGTCATTTTAATGATGCATAAAGTGAAAAAAAAAAAGTCAAATATTCCTTTAAATATCGTACCTGGGGGGTGTCTAAAGTATGCCTGTGAAGTGCCACGTGTTTCCCGTGTTTAGAACTGTCCCTGCACAAAATGACACTTCTAAAGGAAAAAAAAGCCATTTAAAACTGCTTGCGGCTTTAATGTAATGTCTGGTCCCGGTAATATGGATGAAAATCTTTAAGAAAAATGGCATAGCTACCCCATGACCCCCCCCCTACCCCAGCCCATTACCAGCCCCTTTGGGTCTTGTATGGATATTAAGGGGAACCCCGCACATAAAATAAAAAAGGCCCTATATACTCTGAACAGCCGTATACAGGCGGTGCATACAAGACAGGGACTGTAGGTTTGTTCTTATGTAGAATCTGTTTGTAATTTTGAACAGGTACATTGTTGAAGTGTAGCTCCAGACCAAAAATCTATTTTTAAACTTTTTGGAAAACATAGGTAAGGGTTATCACCCCTGTAACATTTGTTTTGCTGTCTGTGCCCCTGTTCAGAACATTTCACCTCACTTTCCGTCCTAATGACAACTGTTTTTGAAATGTGGTGTTTTTCTTGAAACAAGGATTGCTGATAAAGCATCAGTACAGAGGAGACACCTTTCTCCCATATTTATTCTTACAGGAGAGAATTTTCCTTCCTAGTGGTAGATTTCCTCTCACTTCCTGTTGTCTTCTTGCGTTTGCAAGTAGGAGTCGTTTGTAAGTTGGATGTTTGAAAGTAGGGACCTGCCGTATATACTCTGCAGAAATAGGCCCCTTAGTTGTTGGTGTTGGCACAACACTGTAAGCACTCACAGTTACTCTTGGTTGGTGCTGGAACGCCCTGCTGTCAACTATTATATCAGGAATTTTAATTACATATAATTGTTGAACAGTGGTAGTAAAAATTGGGCCTTTGATGGTGGTGCTGGTGCCACAACACTGTAAGCCCTGACAGTTACTCTTGGTGGGTGCAGCAATGGGCCCTGCTGTGAATTATTAGATCAAGAATTGTAATTACATGCCCCTGTTGAACAGGGGCTGAAAAATTGGGCCTTAGGCACTGGTGGCACAACACTGCAACCCTTCACAGATACTGTACTTGGAGCACAGCAATGAGCCCTGTTGCAAAGTATTGCTTCAAAAATTGTAATGACACGCCCCTGTTAAACAGGGGCTGAAAAATTGGGCCTTAGGCACTGGTGGCACAACACTGCAACTCCTCACAGATACTGTACTTGGAGCACAGCAATGAGCCCTGTTGCAAAGTATTGCTTCAAAAATTGTAATTACACGCCCCTGTTAAACAGGGGCTGAAAAATTGGGCGTTAGGCACTGGTGGCGGCACCCATAAACAAAAATGATCTTCCAAGCTATCATCATCAATCGTATCATTGAGGACTCGGAGGAGGAGGATAGCCAGTCAACATAACAGCACAGGCACTCAGCATCAGCATCAGTCTTGAAGGGATGTGACATTTTAAAATCAATTAGTCTGTTATATCAGCATCAGGTGTGTGGTAGCTGGTGGTGATCCAAGACTGGTTCATCTTGATGAAAGTCAGTCGATCAACCGAGTCGGTGGACAGGCGCACCCTGTGATCCGTGACAAATCCTCCAGCAGCACTGAATGTGCGTTCCGAAAGAACGCTGGATGCAGGACAGGCCAGTAACTCAATTGCATACTGTGCAAGCTCTGGCCAGTGATCCATCCTCAAGACCCAGTAAGCCAGAGGATTTTCGGTGGGGAAGGTGTCCAAGTCTGACCTTGCCCCTAGATATTCCTGCACCATGTTTATCAGACGCTGGCGATGGTTGCTGGAACCGATCATACTTTGGGGCTGCGGACTAAAGAATTGTCTGAACGCATCGGTCAGACGGCCACCTTCCCCACCGCTCCTTCTTTGACTGGCCGAAGCCTCAGCAACTCGTTGTCCAGGACCAGGAGTTTGCAACCTCCCAGTCTCTGGGAACGCGTTGCACAGACCTTTCTGCAAGGCCTCCCGGAGTTGTCTCATCCTCTGCTCCCTCTGCGACGGTAACATAAGGTCCGCAACCTTACCCTTGTACCGTGGATCAAGGAGAGTGGCCAGCCAGTAATGGTCCCTCTCCTTGATCCGAAGAATACGAGGATCCTTCCGCAGACTTTGCAGGATCAGGGAGGCCATGCAGCGTAGGTTTGCTGAGGCATTCGCTCCGGAGTCCTCTGGGTCACTAAGGACGACATGATCCGCAGCCACCTCCTCCCAGCCACGTACAAGTCCACTGGTTTCTTGGGACTGTAAATCATCCCTAAAAGACTGCTGCTGATGATGCTGAGTGCCAGCCTCCACCTCCATGCTGACACAATCCTCCTCCTCCTCCTCCTCCTCCTCCTCCTCCTCCTCCTCTTCCTGTGCGATGGGTGGGACAGAAGGAACACTGTCTGGGTAAAGGGGGCCTTGAGAGGCAAGGAAGTCCTCCTCTTCCTGCCTCTGTTCTGCCTCAAGTGCCCTGTCCATTATTCCACGCAGCGTGTGCTCCAACAGGTGGACAAGAGGTACAGTGTCACTGATGCATGCACTGTCACTGCTCACCATCCTCGTGGCCTCCTCAAATGGTGCCAGGACAGTGCATGCATCCCTGATCATGCCCCACTGGCGTGGAGAAAAAAAACCAAGCTCCCCTGACCCTGTCCTGGTGCCGTAGTCGCACAGGTACTCATTGATGGCCCTCTGCTGCGTGTGCAGCCGCTGCAGCATGGCCAACGTTGAGTTCCACCTGGTGGGCATGTCACATATAAGGCGGTTCTTGGGCAGGTTCAACTCCTTTTGCAGCTCAGCCAGGCGAGCACTGGCATTATAAGATCTGCGGAAATGCACACAGACTTTCCTGGCCTGCCTCAGGACATCCTGTAAGCCCGGGTACCTGCCCAAGAAGCGCTGCACCACCAGGTTAAGGACGTGAGCCACACAGGGCACATGGGTCAGTTGTCCCTGTCGGAGGGCGGAGAGGAGGTTGGTGCCATTGTCGCAAACCACCATTCCTGGCTTAAGCTGGCGTGGCGTCAACCACCTCTCGGCCTGGCCCTGCAGAGCAGACAGGACCTCTGCCCCAGTGTGGCTTCTGTCCCCCAAACACACCAGCGCAAGCACGGCATGGCATCTTTTTGCCTGCGTACTTGCGTAGCCCCGTGAACGGCTACGGAGCACCGCTGGTTCATAGGACAAACCACAGGAAGAGGCCATGGAGGAAGAAGAAGAGGAGGGGGTGGAGGAGAGAGGTGTGTCACAACCAGTAGTAGCATTTTGGAGGCGTGGCGGTGGGACAACCTCCAACACTACTGCACCTTGTCCTGAATCCTTCCCAGCTGCCAAAAGAGTGACCCAATGGGCCGTGAAAGAAAGGTAACGTCCCTGTCCATGCCTGCTGGACCATGAGTCAGCGGTAATATGCACCTTACCGCTGACCGCCCTGTCCAGCGAGGCCAAGACATTGCCTTCCACATGCCGGTAGAGAGCCGGAATAGCCTTCCGTGAGAAAAAGTGGCGTTTGGGAACCTGCCACTGAGGAACCGCACATTGCACAAACTCACGGAAGGGGGCCGAGTCTACCAACTGAAAAGGCAGCAGTTGAAGCGCTAGCAATTTAGCCAAGCTAGCATTCAACCGCTGGGCATGTGGATGGCTGGGAGTGAACTTCTTTCGACGGTCCAGCAGCTGGGGCAGGGAAATTTGCCTGCTAGAATCGGACGTCGGTGTACTGCTAGCAGAGTGGGCGCAAGTACTTGGCTGTGACACACCTAATTCTACACCTTCATTCCTCTCAGTGCATGTTTCAGAGAGGACTGAAGTTATAGTGGGGTTGGAGATCCCAGCTGATGCGGTGCAAGGAGAGGTCCGCTTTGTTCTTTGGTGTGGGTCTTTGAGGTAGGCTTGCCAACGAGCTGCATGGCAGGTCAACATATGTCTGGTCAGGCATGTGGTACCCAAGCGGCTGATGTTTTGGCCACGCGATATACGCTTGAGACATATGTTGCAAACAGCAGCTGTGCGATCTGATGCACTAGCCTCAAAAAAGGCCCACACCAAAGAACTTTTTGAATGACGGGCAGAGGCAGCGCCCTGCACAGGCGGAGCTCTGCGGTGTGATTCCGTCGGTGTACTGCCCTTACGCTGGCCACCAAAGGGCATCCTGCCTCGTTGGAGATGTGCCTCCTCCTCATCCTCCTCCTCCTCCTCTCTCCTATTAGGCACCCACGTGGAGTCATTGACCTCATCATCCCCTCCCTCCTCATCACTGGAGCCAATCTGGCAGTATGCTGCAGCTGCTGGAACATGACTGCCAGATTGGTGTCCTTCTTGAGCATCCCCTCTGTCTGCTCTCACGCTACTGCCTTCCTCTAGCTGGGTTTCATCATCAGACCCTTCGAAACGCTGGGCATCCTCCTGGAGCATGTACCCAACACTGTGCTGAAACAGTTCGGGGGACTCCTCAGGAGGAGGACATGGTGGGTCTAGGGAAGGAGTGACTGATGATTTGTCTGACATTGATACCAGGGAAGACGACGCTTTGGCAGCTGCTTTTCCAGTACCCTGAGCCTGGGTGAGAGAGGATGAGGAGGAGGAGGAGGGCTTGGTCATCCACTCTACCAAGTCTTCGGCATGATGTGGCTCAACATGTCCAGCTGCCGAAAAGAAGGACAAGCGTGTCCCATGGCCATGTGCTGATGACAATGCACCGCGTCCACGACCAGCACTGTTGCCCCCAGACACAGAGCCTGCTTGCCCTCTTTTATTGCCTCCTGACTGTCTGCCTCTCCTTGTTTGCCTTCCAGACATTCTAATAGATGGCCTGCAGGGAGATGGGAAAAAAGCAATAAGGGCTACCTTCAGGTGTCCTTCTCTGTCCCTTGAAACAAGGACTTTCACAGTGAAAGAAACTGACACTGTCCCTACCTAGAGTTTTCTGTCCCTAGAATAAATGTTTTTTTTTAATCACAATATAGCACAAGGACAATTCACTCAATGTCTCTCCAGGTCCCTGGAAACAAGGACTTGCAGAGTGAAAGAAACTGACACTGTCCCTACCTAGAGTTTTCTGTCCCTAGAATAAATGTTTTTTTTAAGCACAATATAGCACAAGGAAAATGAACTCACTGTCCTTACAGGTCCCTGGAAACAAGGACTTGCAGAGTGAAAGAAACTGACACTGTCCCTACCTAGAGTTTTCTGTCCCTAGAAAAAATGTTTTTTTTAATCACAATATAGCACAAGGAAAATTAACTCACTGTCCTTACAGGTCCCTGGAAACAAGGACTTGCAGAGTGAAAGAAACTGACACTGTCCCTACCTAGAGTTTTCTGTCCCTAGAATAAATGTTTTTTTTAATCACAATATAGCACAAGGAAAATTAACTCACTGTCCTTACAGGTCCCTGGAAACAAGGACTTGCAGAGTGAAAGAAACTGACACTGTCCCTACCTAGAGTTTTCTGTCCCTAGAATAAATGTTTTTTTTAATCACAATATAGCACAAGGAAAATTAACTCACTGTCCTTACAGGTCCCTGGAAACAAGGACTTGCAGAGTGAAAGAAACTGACACTGTCCCTACCTAGAGTTTTCTGTCCCTAGAATAAATGTTTTTTTTAAGCACAATATAGCACAAGGACAATTAACTCACTGTCCTTACAGGTCCCTGGAAACAAGGACTTGCAGAGTGAAAGAAAAAAAACACTCTCCCTACCTACAGTTTTCTGTCCCTAGAAAAAATGTTTTTTTTAATCACAATATAGCACAAGGAAAATTAACTCACTGTCCTTACAGGTCCCTGGAAACAAGGACTTGCAGAGTGAAAGAAAAAAAACACTCTCCCTACCTACAGTTTTCTGTCCCTAGAAAAAATGTTTTTTTTAATCACAATATAGCACAAGGAAAATTAACTCACTGTCCTTACAGGTCCCTGGAAACAAGGACTTGCAGAGTGAAAGAAACTGACACTGTCCCTACCTAGAGTTTTCTGTCCCTAGAATAAATGTTTTTTTTAATCACAATATAGCACAAGGAAAATTAACTCACTGTCCTTACAGGTCCCTGGAAACAAGGACTTGCAGAGTGAAAGAAACTGACACTGTCCCTACCTAGAGTTTTCTGTCCCTAGAATAAATGTTTTTTTTAAGCACAATATAGCACAAGGACAATTAACTCACTGTCCTTACAGGTCCCTGGAAACAAGGACTTGCAGAGTGAAAGAAAAAAAAACACTCTCCCTACCTACAGTTTTCTGTCCCTAGAAAAAATGTTTTTTTTAATCACAATATAGCACAAGGAAAATTAACTCACTGTCCTTACAGGTCCCTGGAAACAAGGACTTGCAGAGTGAAAGAAAAAAAACACTCTCCCTACCTACAGTTTTCTGTCCCTAGAAAAAATGTTTTTTTTAATCACAATATAGCACAAGGAAAATTAACTCACTGTCCTTACAGGTCCCTGGAAACAAGGACTTGCAGAGTGAAAGAAACTGACACTCTCCCTACCTAGAGTTTTCTGTCCCTAGAATAAATGTTTTTTTTAATCACAATATAGCACAAGGAAAATTAACTCACTGTCCTTACAGGTCCCTGGAAACAAGGACTTGCAGAGTGAAAGAAACTGACACTGTCCCTACCTAGAGTTTTCTGTCCCTAGAATAAATGTTTTTTTTAATCACAATATAGCACAAGGAAAATTAACTCACTGTCCTTACAGGTCCCTGGAAACAAGGACTTGCAGAGTGAAAGAAACTGACACTCTCCCTACCTAGAGTTTTCTGTCCCTAGAATAAATGTTTTTTTTAATCACAATATAGCACAAGGAAAATTAACTCACTGTCCTTACAGGTCCCTGGAAACAAGGACTTGCAGAGTGAAAGAAACTGACACTGTCCCTACCTAGAGTTTTCTGTCCCTAGAATAAATGTTTTTTTTAATCACAATATAGCACAAGGAAAATTAACTCACTGTCCTTACAGGTCCCTGGAAACAAGGACTTGCAGAGTGAAAGAAACTGACACTCTCCCTACCTAGAGTTTTCTGTCCCTAGAATAAATGTTTTTTTTAATCACAATATAGCACAAGGAAAATTAACTCACTGTCCTTACAGGTCCCTGGAAACAAGGACTTGCAGAGTGAAAGAAACTGACACTGTCCCTACCTACAGTTTTCTGTCCCTAGAAAAAATGTTTTTTTTAATCACAATATAGCACAAGGAAAATTAACTCACTGTCCTTACAGGTCCCTGGAAACAAGGACTTGCAGAGTGAAAGAAACTGACACTGTCCCTACCTAGAGTTTTCTGTCCCTAGAATAAATGTTTTTTTTAATCACAATATAGCACAAGGAAAATTAACTCACTGTCCTTACAGGTCCCTGGAAACAAGGACTTGCAGAGTGAAAGAAACTGACACTCTCCCTACCTAGAGTTTTCTGTCCCTAGAATAAATGTTTTTTTTAATCACAATATAGCACAAGGAAAATTAACTCACTGTCCTTACAGGTCCCTGGAAACAAGGACTTGCAGAGTGAAAGAAACTGACACTGTCCCTACCTAGAGTTTTCTGTCCCTAGAATAAATGTTTTTTTTAAGCACAATATAGCACAAGGACAATTAACTCACTGTCCTTACAGGTCCCTGGAAACAAGGACTTGCAGAGTGAAAGAAACTGACACTGTCCCTACCTAGAGTTTTCTGTCCCTAGAATAAATGTTTTTTTTAAGCACACTATAGCAGAAGCACAAAACACACTGACACTCTCCCTACCTATCCTTCTCTTTCCCTAAACTAAAGGAATCCAGGTTAAGCAAGAAAGAAATAACAGTCACTGTCCCTGCCTATGCTACTCTATCCCTGCTCCGGAACACACTACACTAGGCCGCCGTGCTGGCGGCCTTTTATAGTGTGGGGCGTGTACTAAACACCCTCAGCAATAATTGGCCACAGGCATCCTGCCTGTGGCCAATCATTGCTCTCCTCGCTGCCGGCGCTGTGATTGGCCAAGCATGCGGGGTCACAGTGCATGCTTGGCCAATCACAGCGCCTGGATGACACTGCGATGGCGTAGTGCATTGTGGGCCGTTCGCGTCACTCGAATTTGGCGCGAACGGCCCAAATCGTTCGATCTTCGTCGAACGATCGAACAGCCAATGTTCGAGTCGAACGTATGTTCGACTCGAACACGAAGCTCATCCCTACTGCTGACTCATTTACACTGCCCTACTAACCACCTATCCTCTATCCTGCTGATGCCTGTCTTCTGCCCTTGTGACCCCTCTTCTCTGCCCTGATGACCCCTGTACATTGCCCTGCAGACCCTTCTCCTTTGCCATGCTGATTCGTCCTTCACCCAGCTGTTCCCTGTCTTCTGCCCTAATAACCCCTACTCTCCACCCAGCTGACCCCAGTCTTCTGCCCTGATAACTACTCTCCACCCAGCTGACCCCAGTCTTCTGCCCTGATAACCCCTGCTCTCCACCCAGCTGACCCGTCTTCTGCCCTGATAACCCCTGCTCTCCACCCAGCTGACCCGTCTTCTGCCCTGATAATCCCTGCTCTCCACTCCACTCCCCTGTCCGGGTTTTGTTTAACCACATGCCTTAAGCCCCTCCCACTTTTAAGAGTTTGGTCACGGCCACATTTTGCCGCTACGCGTGCCGCAAATCACTTTCTCCCTCGTGTACCTCATTCTGAAGCAGGGGCGGATCCAGAGTCTTTTCTCGGGAGGGGCACTGCCAAAAAATATGTTTTTTTTGTGGGAAATCTATCTGGGAAATGGCTGGTGTCGGCGCTTCAATCATCCCGGGAACCATGGTTGTTATGGTCTCAGGATGATTGAAGCGCATTATTTCTATTATTACATTGTAATATAAAATTAAATAGTTCAATGCAGAATCAGTGGGAGTCCCCAGTGTGTCACTTGCCACCGTCGCCTGTAATTAGTGGGAGCCCTGAGCGTGTCACTTGCCACACGTTGCGGATTGTCACTTGCCACGTCACCTGCCACATCTTGTGGATTGTCACTTGCCACACCTTGTGGATTGTCACTTGCCACACCACCTGCCACACCTTGTGGATTGTCACTTGCCACATCACCTGCCACACCTTGCGGATTGTCACTAGCCACATCACCTGCCACACCTTACTGATTGTCACTTGCCTGCCACCAGATGCAGATTGTCACTTGCCACGTCGCCTGCCACACCTTGCGGATTGTCACTTGCCACGTCACCTGCCACACCTTGCTGATTGTCACTTGCCTGCCACCAGATGCAGATTGTCATTTGCCACATCACCTGCCACAATTTGCGGATTGTCACTTGCCACGTCGCCTGCCACACCTTGCGGTTTGTCACTAACTTGCCTGCTAAGGTGTAGTTTTGGTTGTCTCTTGCTGTGTCCCAGACTCCCAGAGTCGGGCAGCAGAGAGATAATGTAATCTCTCTGCTGCCTGCACAGTGAGGGCGGAAGTCACTGCAGGAATGCAGGGCAGGCACAGGTGGTGAGAGATGATCTCATCTCTCTGCTCCCCCACTCCCGGCTAGCTGATTGGCCAGCTGCCACACTGAGCCTGCTCTCTCACTCTCACCTGCGCTGCCAACACACTGAGCAGCACGGTCTGCCCACAAACCATGCCGCAAGTGGAGCCAACCGCTTTCTTACCCGTCTGTGGAGCCGCACGCTATCGCACCTGCCCGCAGAGCGGCCCGACATGACTCACTGACGTCCCTCGTTGCTAGACGCCAAGCGGCCCAGGCGTTAGCAACGAGTGCAGGGAAGAGGCTCCATCCACCTCCTCCTCCGCTCCTGGTATCGTGTCAGTGCGCCGCGTAACTACATTAGATGAGTCTCTCTCTCGGCGCCGCTGATCGGCTGATGTGAGAAACTGAGAGAGAGACTCAGAGAGGCAGCGGCAGCCGCAGAACAAGTACTGTATATACTCGAGTATAAGCCGACCCGAATATAAGCCGAGGCACCTAATTTTACCCCAAAAAACTGGGAAAACTTATTGACTCGAGTATAAGCCTAGGGTGTCCATCTGCATGCCTCACTTTGCCTCACTGTGCCCATGCCTCATTGTGCCCATGCTTCACTGTGCCCATGACTAGACTGATGTTTAACATGGGAGTCTATGGAAGGAGTGCCCAGTTTTTAAAAATCGTTTCTTCCCGGCCCGTAGGTCTTTCAGACACCAAACTTTGCACACTTGTAAAGGAGACATGGGGCTATATGTGTGCCAAGTTTGGGGTCCAGGGGACCTATGACTGGCTGGTACCGGGTCCGCAAAATTACCGTAGAAATTACCGTTTAACATTGGAGTCTATGGAAGGGGTGCCCGGTTTAAAAAGTCAGTGCTCCCCGGCCGTAGGTCCCCCAGACTCCAAACTTTGCACACTTGTAGAGGAGACATGGGGCTACATGTGTGCCACGTTTGGGTTTGGGGTCCAGGGGACCTACGGCCGGCCGGTACCGGGTCCCCAAAGTCTGGGAGATCAGGCGCAAAAAAAAACAAAACAGAGCAAGCGAGTGTGACAGATGGTCTCAGGGGGGGCAATTGCCCTGTTGCCCCCCCCCCCTGGATCCGCCCCTGTTCTGAAGTTCAAAAGTTGGGGGGTATAAGTGTGGAGGAAGCGGAGAACTATGATTCACTGCATCAGCAAGGAGAATGTGCGGGAGGGGGAGGAAGTTTAAGAAAGCAGAGGTTATTAATGGGCCAGCAGGAACTGGCCCATTTGGCCTGCATTACAGAAGAAGTTGGGTGGGGAAAGAGGACTGCAGCAGAGAGCGCCACACCCACATTTTGTCAAAGTGTGGCAGGCTTGTTAATTATTGCCTTTTGGTACCCAAGATTGAACCCCCCCTCCCCCCACAGGGAAAAAAAATTATCTACAGCCCTGCTATAACGTGATTTTCCAAAGAGCCCTAATCTATCTGGAATGAAGTCAGTGCGGCCCTCAGTGGACATAATGCGCCCCTTGAAGCATTAGTCCTGTCAGCCAGTCCCACTCTGTCCTGTAAGTGTGACATGCCTGCTGTAGCCATCACTTGGTCATTTTTTTTATTAGCTGTTGGTGAGCACAATATAAACAAGTCAGTGACACTGACCTATGGTAATACGGGTAACTGTTAGGAGATCAGGCAAGAAAGGTCATCCTGAGATTTGTTTTTGCCACTGCTGGAAAAATGTTCTGCAGCACTTGGTACCCCCAGGACCCCCTCTGACAACCTGTCCCCCTATGAAGGCTGCTGCACATGTGCTCTCAGAGGCTGATGGAGGCAGCTTTGTGTGTGTTTTAGAAAGCTGCTGTTTGTTTCATGCAGGAATTTTATCATAGCCAGGCAGGTAATCTAATTTACAATGGTTGTTATAAAATCCTGGCTCATGGTAGATCGGTTTTCCCCATGTGTTCCTAGCAGGAGAAAGGGTTAATGATCTGCCTGAGCTGTAAGGATTTGAGTTTAAAGCTGAGGCTAAGAGCTGCTGTAATCCATGGGGGGCAGGGGCAGGCTGAGGCTCACAACTAGTCACATCCTATGTGTCCTGTACACCTGGCCTTGACCTGAACAAGACCCACTGTGCATACTGACATTCTGCCCATCTTTGACCTGTGCCCGTGCCTGACCTGAACTTATATCTGACCTGTTCCCATCCATGACCTGTACTTATCTCTGACCTGTTTCCACCCCTGACATTGACTCATCTCTGACCTGTTCCCAGCCCTGACCTGTTCCCATCCCTGACCTGTACTTATCTCTGACCTGTACTTATCTCTGACCTATTCCCATCCATGACCTGTACTTATCTCTGACTTGTTTCCACCCCTGACATTGACTCATCTCTGACCTGTTCCCATCTCTGACCTGTACTTAGCTCTGACCTGTTCCCATCCATGACCTGTACTTTTCTCTGACCTGTTCCCATCCCTGATCTGTTCCCATCCCTGACCTGAACTGACCTGTTTCCATCCCTGACCTGATCTCATCTCTGTTCTATGCCCATCTCTGACCTGTTCCCATCCCTGATCTGTACTCCTCTCTGACCTGTGCCTGACTGACCTGTTCCCATTCCGGTCCTGAACTCATCTCTGACCTGTTCCCATCCCTGATTTGTACTCATCTCTGACCTGTTCCCATCCTCGATCTGTACGCCTCTCTCACCTGTTTCTATCCCTTACCTGTACTCATCTCTGCTCTGTGCCTATCTATGACATGTGCCCGTGTCTGATCTGAACTCATTTCTGACCTGTTCCCATCCCTGACCTGAACACATATCTGACCATCCATGTTCTGTGCCCATCTCAGAACTTTGCCCATTCATGATCTGTACTCGTCACTGATCTGTGCACATCCCTGATCTTTGCTTGCCCCTGACCTGAGCCCACAGGGGGAGGTAAGAGGGCTCAGCACATGCTTTATCATATTCCCAAGGACAAACTCAGCCAGAGGTGCTGGACTGTGGGGGGTGAAGTTTCCATGGTAACACCTAACCATTCTGTATCTCAACATCACTTAACCCCTCCCCTGCCAGACATCCACAGAGCCCCCCCCCCCCCCCCCCCCGCACCCAAACAGTGTGACAAGCTGCACAGAGACACCCTTTATCTGATAGAGCAAAATAGTATTTTCTATGATAATTCATGTCAAGACACTTTCTCATTGTGGAAGCCCAGCATGTGTGCTATAAACTGCCTGTATATCACTATACTGGGTTCTTGACACAAAAAAACATTCATCTGCAGAGTGCAATGGAGCACCACTTAACCCTTTTTATTTACCCTTTACCCGCCATAATCTGGCATAGCTAGACTAAACCCTTCCCGTGCTGGAACACAGAACAATCCCACCTTTTACCTGTGTATACATGGCTGCCCCTAGACTAAGCACTCACCCATCGCAATCCAATACATAACCCCTTCCCTGCCAGAATCCAACACAGCATCACTAAAACTGCCTCTGCTAGAGCCCAGCACCGCAACATTTACCCCTCTCACCTGCTGAAGCCCAGCACCCTGGTCCTCTCTGCCATCAGAATCCAGCAAAGCACAATTTAACCTCTCATCTGCCGTAATTCAGCACTGCACCCCCTGTAATGACAATGCAGACTGGGCACCTCAATAGGCTGTGTGAAAGGGCAAAGCCGCCATGTTGTTCAGATATCCTAAGTCAGCTGTGACAATAAGAGACACATAACAGCAGTGGTCCCCATTATATCATCCCAGGAAGGCATCTTGTACAATTATCAACCTATTAGCTGCATTCCAAAAACCCTTATCAGTACTTATCAGGATAGGATAAGCAAAATCCTCTAATACAATACACATCTCAGTCTCCGGCCATCATAAAACTGTCAAACTTTCAGGCTTGAGTAACTAGAAGCTTAACAGGCATCCATAGAGTTGCAACCTTTTCTGCAAGCCAAACCCAAACACTTTACAGACCCACAGCAATTTTTTTTTTTTTTGTAGTATACATTGTAAAAGACCTTGGACACATTTGGGTGGCTAAAAAAGCGGCTGCCTGAGGAAGGGAGAGTATCGAGTCCTTGAAACGTGTTGGCCAATGACCTGTCATGTGAAATCAATATATACCAGACTGACTGATTTTAATAGTGGTGCCATCACTCTCTCTAGCCTTCTTGGGGCCAATTAGGAAGTCTGTGTTCCAGGAATTCCTCCCTGGGCACATATAAGTATTGCACAGTGCACCACCCAGCACCAGCAATTCTCAGCCTCTCATAGAGTTTGACAGGAAATCTGCAGTGGGGTTTGTTGGCACATCTGTGCCCTCTACTTGCAGCTAAATGCCCAATGTGCATGGGGCCTCAGACTACCCTGGGGAACCCCAAGGATACCCCCAGCTGATAGTGAGCTGCTTGAAAATTTTCATCTAAAGTCAGATTCTTCTTGTTTTGGGTTCAGCACTCTACCAACACTCTGATTGTCCAGAATAAATACCAAAGGCAAAATTAAAGTGGCAGCAGGGTGGACCGGGGGCAGCGGGATGGACAGGGGGACAGCAGAGTGGATAGGGGGGCAGTGGAGTGGAGTGGTGGCTAGCGGGATGCACAGGGGGGTAGCGGGGTGAACAGGGGCAAAGGGGTGGACTGGGGGGCAGTAGAGTGGAGTGGGAGGCAATAGGATGGACTGTGGGGTAGCAGAGTGGACTGGGGAGCAGTGGGGTGGATAGGGGAGAAGCAGGATAGACTGGGTGGCAACGGAGTGGACAGGGGGGCAGTGGATTAGACTGGGGGATAGCGGGATGGGTAGGAGGGCAGCGGAGTGGACAGAGGGACAGCGGGGTGGATGGCGGGTAGTAGAGTGGAGTGGGAGGCAACAGGATAAACTGTGGTGACACCGGAGTGGACCGGGGGGCAGTGGGGTGGATAGGGGAGTAGCGGGATAGACAGGGGGGAAGTGGAGTGGACTGGTAAGCAGCGGGATGGACAGGGGAGCAATGGAGTGGACTGGGGGTAGTGGGATGGACTGCGGGGCAGTGGGGTGGATAAGGGAGTAGCGGGATAGACTGGGGGCAGTGGGGTGGACTGGGGGGCAGTGGGGTGGATAGAGGAGTAGCTGGATAGACTGGGGGCAGTGGAGTGGACTGGGGGGCAGTGGGGTGGATAGGGAAGTAGCGGGATAGACTGGGGGCAGTGGAGTGGACAGGGTGGCAGTAGAGTGGACAGGGGGGCAGTGGAGTGGACTGGTAAGCAGCAGGATGTACAGGGGGGCAATGGAGTGGACTGGGGGTAGTGGGATGGACAGGGGGGCAGTAGTCAGGTGGACAGTTGGGTGTACAGTGAGGAGACCGTGGTGCTCAGTGGTGGACTGTGTATACCTGTCTCCTCCTGCTGTCCCATTCTGTAGGCTGCAAGGAGCTGCCATTACAAGCAGCGAGTGATGGACTGCACTTTCTACTGGGCTCCTGTGAATCTGGACGATCCTGTCAGCACAAGGAGACACACAGACAGGAAGAAGAGGGGTCCTTTGGCTGCTGGTGGTCTGCCCTGAGAGGTGCCTCCTGTTTTTGGGCACTTAAAGCCTTAAAGTGTAAATTCTAATGTCAGTGAGGGGGACAGAAGCCAGCAGTAGTAAACAGAGAAATGCATGTTGTCACTGGACTGGGGACAGAGATGAGGGGAAGACACATTGGGCAGGCACTGGGAACATCTCACTGGTAATTATGCTGTCAGAATAATGTATCCGAGTGTCTGGCAGTTAGAAACCCGGACACATGATGCAAAAAACAGACAGGTGGCAACCCTAGGCTTCTTCCTAATGGTATCAGATTTATCACCTGTCATAGTTTAGCTGGAGTAGGTGACAGATAGACACATTTCTGTCTATCTTTTCTGGTAGAATCAAAACTTTAGGGTATCTCATAACTTCTGAGATAACAGTACAGCCGGGATAAGGACATACCGGACATACCGTATTTACCCCTATCAATCAATTAGCAGCATTTTAAGCCCAACCACCACTATATTAGAAGGTACTGAAGGCCATTCGGACACATTACATCTCCTAGGTAAAAAAGCCACCTGATACTCATATTTAGATTCATTTAAAAGGTAGTTTCATGCTTGACAACAACATACAAGTTACCAGACTGTAACCCATAAGTATTTAATACCTACAGAAAACTGTATCTGTAGGAGGTCAGCTGCATGGTCATCAACACTGAGACATCCCATTGGCCAAGGAACATCAGCCAAGAATCTATCAGAGCTATTGATCCATGTTGCCTATTAACTGGACTTTGCCAAACTTCACTTTTAAACCCTTTTTGTTTTCTGTTGCATTTTATGACTCTTTTTCATTTGTAGTAACTTAATTCTGTAATTATTTTTGTTTGCACCATTTTACCTGCTTACTTATTAAACAATATTTTTTTCCATAAAATTATCTCTGATGCACTAACGCGGAACTCAAAGAATCTCGGTGTGTTGAAGAGCGCTACTATATGGTAAATCTCTGGCTATGCCTGTCTTTGGTAACATTGTGTATTACAGACCTTTATGTAAAGTTATAATTGCTAATATTGTAAACGTTTGATATTTTATGATAAAAACATTTGGTGGCAGTTATTGGTTTGGTGTATGAAGGGTTAATTGCTTCATTACCAAACCCATGATCAATTAGGCTCAGTTGGCTGGCACTTAATTGTGGCCCTACAAGCTAGAAAATCTTTCTGCAGGGTGAGGCTGAAAGTGTCATTGTCACGTAGCAGTGACAGCGTGGCATGCGTTTGACCAGCCTTTTATCACACGTTGATGAAGGTGGCCGGGATCTATCGCCTTATCCATCACAAGCACCACTTAACCCCTCACCTTCCACAGCCCCACTTAACCCCTTATGCTGGCCAAACCCTATACAATCTAATTTAATCTCTATTCACACCTATGTACGCCAAGGGAATTTGTACAATTTTGCTTGAGTTCCTGCATCGCACAAATGTGAACAGAGATAGGCTAGGTTTACAATATTGCATTTTTTGGGAATGTGTGCAGAATCGCACATGCTTCTGACACCCAAGAGAAACATACTGCTCTTTAGCAGACGTGCCGAGGTGCTATTCATTCTTAATTGCACCCCCATGCACCAACAAGGTGCCGCAGCACCATGAGGTTCTGTGCAGAGTGATTTTATTTAAAAGAGGGTCCGGCACTTCTTTTTCTGTGCCTCTGTAGATAGGGCAGCCCATTGAAATGAATGGTCTGTCCTACACACAGAAGGCATATCATAATGATGTGAACCAAGCCTTAGGCTGTATTCACACCTGAGCGACATGACGTGTTCCGTTTTGCTTTGCGTGTTTTTCATTGAATTGAATGGCCTGCCTGTCATGCTAAAGATGCTCAAGTACAAATTTATGGCACTGAGCCAAAAGCATTTGGCAACGCACTTTTTTGCTTTTGTTGTGCGGAAATGCAGGAGAAACCGCACAACTGCTACCTGCATTTGGGGTGCCATTAAGAAATAATGGTGTTGCAAGCACGAGGCGCATTTTTGCATGTTTCCAAGTCGTTCAGGTGTGAATGCAGCCTTAAAGAGGTTGTAAACCCTTGTTTTAAAAAAACAGAAACAAAAAAACATCTCATACTTTACCTCCACTGTGCAGTTCGTTTTGCACAGAGTGGCCCCGATTGTCCTTTTCTAGGGTCCTTCAGCGGCGCTGGTGGCTACTCCCCGCATCGAGTGTCCACGTTGGAGAAGCGCTCTTCTTGGTTGACACCCGTGCGGGCGCGCTCCCAAGTCCTGCATCTGTGTCTATTCACATAGAATGCAGGACTCTGCCCTGCGGGAGCCAATGGCTGCACTGCTATCAATCTATCCAATCAGGACACGAGACACCAGCTAGTGCTGGTGTGCTCGTTTCAGGCCGGGGAAAGATCGGGGTCAGGTAAGTAAAACAGGGACTCGGGGGCTGCAGCACCACTGAAGGATTTTCACCTTAATGCACCCTATTTCAACACATGAGCTCATTCATACCGCAGCCTGCAATACATGTGAAAACGGAAGTAGTCTGCGGGTAGTTCGTCACTTCCTGTAACCGCAATGTGTCCTGGGAGCTTTTGTCATTGCTCCCAGGAGTCATTGCGGAGGCTTCCTCTGAGTTATCGCGGGATTTCGTAAAGCGCGACGCCACTGTCTCGTCACATCAGGCTCCCAATCACACATTGCCCAGGAAGTAACGTTCCGTCGCCACCATCTTGCTACTCCCCACACTCCTGCACAGTAATGATAGAGTGAGAAGGGGGCAAGCGGTGTAGCAAGATGGCGGCAACGGAAGGGATAGGGAAGCCGAATGTGACGAGACACCGCTCGTTGTGATGGCAAGGAAATGAGTGCTTGTGGGTTTCACAGTGCCCACAAGCAAAATGGAAACATCGTTAGACAGATAATATAACTTACGATTTCAGACGGAATTGGACAGCGGATGCTTTGAAACAGCGGAATAGTGAGTACTATTTTAATATGGCATAAACAAATGAATGAGCAAAAAAAAAAAAACGTATGGCCGTGGGAGATCCGCTTTAAGGTGAAAAACCATGAGTGTTTACAACCCCTTTAAAGTGGTTGTACACTCTGTACAACCACTTTCACCTACAGGTAAGCCTAGATTAAGGCTTACCTGTAGGTGCTGGAAATATCTCCTAAACCTCCACTGTTTAGGAGATATTTACAATGCGCACTTTAGAAAGGGCACGCTGTGCCGTTTCTAGCTGGTGCCATGCCGCACGCATGCGCGGGAGTGACGTCACGCGCCCCCAGCCAGTCACAGTTTGCGCAGCGCTTTACAACTTCAGGGAAGACCGTACAATTACAATACAATACAGGAGGAATCGGAGGGCCCTGCTCATTAGAGCTTACAATCTAGAAGGGTTTACTTCCTCTTTAAGCCTTGTACACATGGTACGAAAATCAGTAGGGGATTGTCGTTTGACAGGCTGTTGTCCGAAATTCTGACCGTTAGTACGCTCCTTTTAGACAATTGTTTTCCAATTTTTGGCCAACAAATATTGGATGACAGGTTAGTAAATTTTTCCATGTCTGATTTTTAGATGGTCAGTACACAAATCCGTCACACAAAAATCTAAAGTACAAACACGCATGATCGGAATCAAGGGACGACTTTGAAGAAGAGTTCGGTCTTGTAAACTAGAATTAACATTCGTGACGCGGCAATTGATGAAATGTCAAAATTCTTATCTTCTTTATTGGGATAATAATGAAGCTGCTTTGCATGTTTGCCAAAACGTATTTTAAAAGGCATTTGTTTTGTACGATCTGAAAATCGCGAATCAACGTTCACCAAACTTCTACTAACGCAAAATTAGCAGGAGGGTCCCAAAGGGTGGTGCTTGAGAAATGAACTTCCTCTTTATACTCTCATAGTACGTCACTACGTTCGTGTTTGTCAAACGACAATTTGCGTACCGTTAGTATGCAAGACAAGATCCTGGCACACGCCCTTTTGACAAAAATCAGAAGCTCAATCAGACCGTGTGTACGAGGCTTTAAGCCTCGTACACACGGTCGGACTTCCATCGGACTTTTCCGTGGTTTTTTGTCCGAACGGAGTTGGTCAGGAACACCCATAGCATACACACCACAGGACTTTTCTGCAAACTTTCCCAAAACTTTTTGCAACATCACGTGGTTTTTCTGCTCTTTTCTGCTCTTTACCGCCACCCTTTGGTCAACTTCTGTTATTGTTGGTTGATTTTAACATTAGTTGTTTTGTCCATCGGACAAAAGTCCGATGGTTTTCTGTACACACGGTCGGACTTTGCTCCATCGGACTTTTGTTGGGCAAAAGTTTGTCCGTTTGCAGACCCAACTTTTGTCCGATGAAAACAAGAAAAAAAAAAAGTTTGTCCGATGGAGCGTACACACGGTCGGATTGTTGGTCCAACTTGCTCAAAATGAAGTTTGTTGGCCAAAAGTCCGACCGTGTGTACGGGGCTTTAGAGTGACCAAAACGAAGTAATATGAGGACAAACCTAAACAATCCATACATTTTGTATCAAACCAGGCGGGCTTCTGCACTACATGGTTGGTGAAAAATCTGAGATGCACAAAAGCGTATCAGTGCGAAAGAGCCCAAGGAGACTGATGGTCATTCTTATGGCTACTTTCACACTGAGGCGCTTTTCAGGCGTTTTTGTGCTAAAAATAGCACCTGTCAAGCGCCTCTCAAGCCACCCTATTGTGAAAACCAGAGTGCTGTGCACTTGCCGGACAAGAAAAAAAGTCCTGCAAGCAGCATCTTTAGGGCGTTGCGGGATTCACCGCTCCAAAAAACGCCCCTGCCATTGAAAGCGTTACGGCAGCGGCGCTTTTAACCCTTTGTGGGGGGGGTTTTTTTGCCAATTTTCTTCTCACACAACGGAGTTCCCCCTTAACACGCTCTCCTCTGCTATACTACAATGTGATAATGAATGTTAATTGTTTTCATCACTTACAACAGCTGATTTGCAGAATAGCCATTCAACGCTGTTCAACCGCACCTGGTGTGACTACGCCCTCAATCACTTACTCATTATGCAGCTTATTTATTTCAGAATCCTTGCCTATTTTTCCAGTTTAAGGCGGTGCCATGACCACTGTGACAGGTTTCCTGTTATAGGGTGGCACCTTTATTTTTACAGCATCCTATGGAGTCAACCAGGACCTAGAGTTGTGTCTTCCTACACTGTGTGCATCAATAGAAGCACACAGCCCCATAGCCTAGGATGACAAGGCCCCTGTCAAACAAAACCAAGGAAAATTCCCAGCTCAACTCACCAACTGGCCTGCAATCAACCATATTATCCTGACAGTTTGTGTGAAAAATACATGTGTGAGCGTTTGGTTGGTTGCAGGCTGGTTGGGGAGTTGAGCTGGGAATTTTCTTTGGTTTTATTGACATGCGTCGCCCTTCTATAAACTCCTTGCTGCGAAGGCCAGTTATAGGTGGGGGCAGGGGCCATTTGTTTGTACTGTTGGAATATTGCTGAGGGGACACACTGGACATCTTTGCTGTCATTGTGCTATATGCTGGGTATCCAGTGTGCCCCTGTGCCATTAAGAAGGGGTGACGACACTTAACCCATTACCTGCCAGTTATAGGTGGAGGCAGGGGCCATTTGTTTGTACATTGCTGCTCCTCCCTTCTCCAAGCTAACAGAGCTCTGCTCACGTGTGCGATTTCAGACGGGACTTGTGTGCGCAATTTTGGAGAAAGTTCCTGTACTACTCTGGGGTGATTCCAGCTCTATAGAATATGCACTACATAATCAGATAGCGGCAGTGTGAGCCTAGTGACTGCACTGTCCACTGTTAACTCTTTCTTGTAAAGACCAGAATTTAAGGGAGGAGGAGCCAGCAGGATTGAAAGATGTAAACTGTAACAGCTGAAGTAAGAATTTTATCACTTTATTTTATTGTACTCAATGTGTTATATTGAAAACACTGATGATGGGTTAATACTACTTTAACCCTCACCTGTCATAATCCAGCAGAGCAACTATCCCTGCTGGAGCCCAACACTTCATCTCTTAATCCCCTCTCCTGTCACAATCCAGAACATCAACTTAACCCTATAATCAGAAATATAACCAGAATCAAGATCACCACCAGCTCTCTTCTCCTGTATTCCGCCAAATCCCAACACATTACCATGTAACCCCTCACCTGCCAGGATCCAGCACAGCATGATTAACCCCTCACCTGCCAGGACCCAGCACAGCATGATTAACCCCTCACCTGTCAGGATCCAGCACAGCATGATTAACCCTTCACCTGTCAGGATCCGGCACAGCATGATTAACCCTTCACCTGTCAGGATCCAGCACAGCATGATTAACCCCTCACCTGCCAGGACCCAGCACAGCATGATTAACCCCTCACCTGCCAAGATCCGGCACAGCATGATTAACCCTTCACCTGTCAGGATCCAGCACAGCATGATTAACCCCTCACCTGCCAGGACCCAGCACAGCATGATTAACCCCTCACCTGTCAGGACCCAGCACAGCATGATTAACCCCTCACCTGCCAGGATCCAGCACAGCATGATTTAACCCCTCACCTGCCAGGATCCAGCACAGCATGATTTAACCCCTCACCTGTCAGGATCCAGCACAGCATGATTTAACCCCTCACCTGTCAGGATCCAGCACAGCATGATTAACCCTTCACCTGCCAGGATCCAGCACAGCATGATTAACCCCTCACCTGTCAGGATCCAGCACAGCATGATTAACCCCTCACCTGTCAGGATCCAGCACAGCATGATTAACCCTTCACCTGCCAAGATCCGGCACAGCATGATTAACCCTTCACCTGCCAGGATCCAGCACAGCATGATTTAACACCTTACCTGCCAAGATTGGGCACTGCGTGATTAACCCTTCACCTGCCAGGATCCAGCACAGCATAATTTTAACCCCTCACCTGCCAGGATCCAGCACAGCATAATTTTAACCCCTCACCTGCCAGGATCCAGCACAGCATGATTTAACCCCTTACCTGCCAAGATCCGGCACAACATGATTAACCCTTCACCTGCCAGGATCCAGCACAGCATAATTTTAACCCCTTACCTGCCAAGATTCGGCACAGGGTGATTAACCCTTCACCTGCCAGGATCCAGCACAGCATAATTTTAACCCCTCACCTGCCAGGATCCAGCACAGCATGATTAACCCCTCACCTGCCAGGATCCAGCACAACATGATTTAACCCCTTACCTGCCAAGACCTGGCACAGCATGATTAACCCTTCACCTGCCAGGATCCAGCACAGCATAATTTTAACCCTTCACCTGCCAGAATCCAGCACAGCATGATTAACCCTTCACCTGCCAGGATCCAGCACAGCATAATTTTAACCCTTCACCTGCCAGGATCCAGCACAGCATGATTAACCCTTCACCTGCCAGGATCCGGCACAGCATAATTTTAACCCTTCACCTGCCAGGATCCAGCACAGCATGATTAACCCTTCACCTGCCAGGATCCAGCACAGCATGATTAACCCTCCACCTGCCAAGATCCGGCACAGCATGATTAACCCCTCACCTGCCAAGATTCAGCACAGCCCAGGACTGCAGACATTAGGAATCCAGGACAGTAATGCTTAACCCATTACCTGTCAAAATGCAACACTTTTCCCTTGCACCACCTAACCCTTTCCTCCCCAGTGCCCAGCACACCTTAACTCTTTCCAGCCCAGCACTAGATCTTCCAAACTCCTCTCCTGGCAGAATCCAGCAGAACATCTTTCCTCCCCAGTCCTAGATCAGCCCAGGGTGGGATCCCTTCATTCCGCTGCACATCTGATTAACCCCTTCGCTTCCAGAGCCCATCACATAACCATGATCACCCCATTGCGGAACATACGCTGCCCATTCACTGCCCAGCATAGACATGTGGCAGCGCTCTGCTGACATCTGTGAGCAACGCTGGCGGCTCAGTGCTGCCGCTCTGTGGGGAGAGGAGGGTACAACAGGCGCTGTATCGGGTGGGCTTAGCCGAGTATACGCATTCTCTCACTCTCTCTCCTCCCTCCTCCTCCTGCCCTCACCTCTCCCTCTCCCTTCCATTCAGTATCACACTTTTCAGCTCCTCCTGGATTCTCCTCTTCTTTCCTAAGATGTACCTGTGCCCTCATCTTCTGCTCTGACACCTGTGCCCTTCCCTGCCCACCCTCTACCACCCACCAGGCTGGCATCTTCAGCTGCCAGGACCCGGGCTCAGGTAGGTCAGACTGTCACTCCAAACTCTCTCCTACCTGGAGGGTGGCTCTGGGCTCCTCTGATCCACTCACAAGTCAGAGCTTCTGGATCCACATACTTTATGTCCTGCACAGTCCACAGCAGGTAGATACAAGCTAGGTAGGTCGTCCTCACTCACCGTGCTCTACAGGTTGTGGACCCAACATTGGAGATTCAGGCTCTGCAGCCTCCGGATCTGTAAGACTCAGCCCAGCCTGGATAGAGGAAGGGGGTTCTAATGTTCTAGATCACCGGGCCCCAGGAGAATGGGGTTCTCCAAGTTTCGCATTCCAAGTAGGTGGATGGTGTTCGCTGCAGATCCACAATGAGCACATCATTCTCTGCAAGGTCTGTAGGTGGAAAGTAACTGCTGGCAGGTTGTGGATCGGAAAGTTCTGGACCCTCTGTGAGTGAGTAGCAGGTTCTGATCTTTGTTAGAAGCTAGACAATTGCTCTGTCCTTACTAAGGGGGAAATGATCTGCAAGTTCTACAACAGATGCTGCTCTGCAGGTTCAGCTTCAGTCCAGGTAGATGATGCTTTGCATGTTCTGTTCCAGTCTAAATAGAAAATGCTCTGCAGGATCTGTTCCAGTCTAGTTAGATGATGTTCTGCTTCAGTGCAGGTGCATGCTGCTCTGCAGGTACTGGTTCCAAGCTAGGTAGATGATGCTCTACCAGTTTGGTTCCAGACTAAGTAGATAATGCTCTGCAGGTTCTGTACCAGTCTATGTAGATGATTCTTTTCAGGTTCTGTTCCAGTCTAAGTAGATAATGCTCTGCAGGTTCTGTACCAGTCTATGTAGATGATTATTTTCAGGTTCTGTTCCAGTCTAAGTAGATAATGCTCTGCAGGTTCTGTACCAGTCTATGTAGATGATTATTTTCAGGTTCTGTTCCAGTCTAAGATAATGCTCTGCAGGTTCTGTTCCAGTCTATGTAGATGGTTCTTTTCAGGTTCTGTTCCAGTCTATGTAGATAATGCTCTGCAGGTTCTCTTCCAGTCTATGTAGATGATTATTTTTAGGTTCTGTTCCAGTCTATGTATATAATGCTCTGCAGGGTCTGTTTCAGTCTAGTTATAGGATGCTCTGCAGATTCTGTTCCAGTCTAAGTAGATAATGCTCTGCAGGTTCTCTTCCAGTCTATGTAGATGATTATTTTCAGGTTCTGTTCCAATCTAAGTATATAATGCTCTGCAGGTTCTGTTTCAGTCTAGTTATAGGATGCTCTGTGGATTTTGTTCCAGTCTATGTAGAAAATGCTCTGCAGGTTCTGTTTTAGTCTAGGTAGACGAATGCTCTACAGCATGGGTGCTCAACCTGTGGCCCTCCAGCTGATGATACTCTACAGTTTCTGCTTTCAGTCTAGGTAAATAAAGCTCTGCAGGTTCTGTTTCAGTCTAGTTATAGGATGCTCTGCAGATTCTGTTCCAGTCTAAGTAGATAATGCTCTGCAGGTTCTCTTCCAGTCTATGTAGATGATTATTTTCAGGTTCTGTTCCAATCTAAGTATATAATGCTCTGCAGGTTCTGTTTCAGTCTAGTTATAGGATGCTCTGCGGATTCTGTTCCAGTCTATGTAGATAATGCTCTGCAGGTTCTGTTTCAGTCTAGGTAGATGAATGCTCTACAGCATGGGTGCTCAACCTGTGGCCCTCCAGCTGTTGTGGCACTACAAGTCCTATTATGCCTCTGCCTTTGGGAGTCATGCTTGGAACAGTCAGTGGCTTGCAAGGCCTCATGGTCCTTGTAGTTCCGCAACAGCTGAAGTGCCACAGATTGAGTAGCCATGCTCTACAGGTTCTGTTCCAGTCTAGGTAGAAAATGTTCTGCATGTTCCCCTCCAGTCTGATTTAGATGATGCTCTGTAGATTCTGTTCCAGTTTAGGCATATTTCATGTTACTATGCAGGTTCTGGTCCAGGATAGATAGATAATACTCTGCAGGGCCTGGTCCCTGAATTAGGTATATGAAGTTCTGAAGGTTATGGTTGCAGTCTAGGTGGAAGATTATCTGCAGGTTCTTGTTTTTGTGTAGGGTAGATGCTCCACATGTTCTGGTTCTATTCAAGGCAGATGGTACTCTACAGTTTCTGCTTCCAGTCTAGGTAGATAAAGCTCTGCAGGTTCTGCTACAGACTAAGTAGATCATGCTCCACAGGTTTTGATTCCAATCTAGATAGATGGTGCTTACAGGTCTGGTTTGTTTAGATAGATGATGCTTTGCAGGTTCTAGCTCCATTCTATGCAGATCATGCTTTAAATGTTCTGATTCCAGACTAGGTAGATAATGCTCTGCAGGTTCTGTTCCAGACTAGGTTGATTATGCTCTGCAGGTTATAGTTCTTGCCTAGCTAGATAATGCTCTAAAGGATCCTCTTCCAGACTAAGCTTTGCATGTTCTGCTCCAGACTAAGTAGATGATGCTCTGCAGGATCGGGTTACAGTCTAGATAGATGGAGCTCTACAGGTTCTGTTCTAGTCTAGATAGATGGAGCTCTGCAGGATCGGGTTACAGTCTAGATAGATGGAGCTCTGCAGGATCGGGTTACAGTCTAGATAGAGCTCTGCAGGATCGGGTTACAGTCTAGATAGATGGAGCTCTGCAGCAGAGGCGGCTCTTTAATTAGGCAGTCCCCTAAGGCCTCGCACTGACAGGGGCCTCGCGGCCGCCTAATTTGCCTCTGCTCAATCACGGTGTGCTAGATCCGTGCAACTTTCTGCAGCCATTTTTATTTGCTTGAATTTTTGTACCCATTATGGGCATGAGTGGTGCCCCCGTGTCTAAGTTTTGCTTGAGGCCTCACAAAGCTTAGAGCCGCCTCTGCTCTGCATGTTCTGGTTCTAGTCTAGATAGATGGAGCTTTGCAGGATCGGGTTACAGTCTAGATGGAGCTCTGCAGGTTCTGGTTCTAGTCTAGATAGATGGAGCTCTGCAGGATCGGGTTACAGTCTAGATAGATGAGGCTCTGCAGGTTCTGGTTCTAGTCTAGATGGATGGAGCTCTGCAGGATCGGGTTACAGTCTAGATGGAGCTCTGCAGGTTCTGGTTCTAGTCTAGATAGATGGAGCTCTGCAGGATCGGGTTACAGTCTAGATAGATGGAGCTCTGCAGGTTCTGGTTCTAGTCTAGATAGATGAAGCTCTGCAGGTTCTGGTTCTAGTCTAGATAGATGGAGCTCTGCAGGATCAGGTTACAGTCTAGATAGATGGAGCTCTGCAGGTTCTGGTTCTAGTCTAGATAGATGGAGCTCTGCAGGATCGGGTTACAGTCTAGATAGATGGAGCTCTGCAGGTTCTGGTTCTAGTCTAGATAGATGGAGCTCTGCAGGATCGGGTTACAGTCTAGATAGATGGAGCTCTGCAGGTTCTGGTTCTAGTCTAGATAGATGGAGCTCTGCAGGTTCTGGTTCTAGTCTAGATAGATGGAGCTCTGCAGGATCGGGTTACAGTCTAGATAGATGGAGCTCTGCAGGTTCTGGTTCTAGTCTAGATAGATGGAGCTCTGCAGGTTCTGGTTCTAGTCTAGATAGATGGAGCTCTGCAGGTTCTGGTTCTAGTCTAGATAGATGGAGCTCTGCAGGATCGGGTTACAGTCTAGATAGATGGAGCTCTGCAGGTTCTGGTTCTAGTCTAGATAGATGGAGCTCTGCAGGATCAGGTTACAGTCTAGATAGATGGAGCTCTGCAGGTTCTGGTTCTAGTCTAGATAGATGGAGCTCTGCAGGATCAGGTTACAGTCTAGATAGATGGAGCTCTGCAGGTTCTGGTTCTAGTCTAGATAGATGGAGCTCTGCAGGTTCTGGTTCTAGTCTAGATAGATGGAGCTCTGCAGGTTCTGGTTCCAGTCTAGGTAGAGGATGCTTTAAATGTTCTGGTTCCAGACTAGGAATATGATGCTCTGCAGGCTAATGTTTCAGTCCACTAGATAATGCTCTAAAGGATCTGCTCCAAGTCTAGACAGATAATACTCTGCAGGTTCTAGTCTAGGTAGATGATGTTCTGGTTCCAATCTAGGTATATAACACTCTGCATGCCAGGGATCCATTCACTGAATAATGCTTTTCAGACTTTCAGCACTATCGACTAGCTGCATTCACATGAGAAGATGCTAATGTTAAATATAGACCAGCTGTGAAAGACTCTGGAGTTCCTGAGTCCAGGACTGGATCCAGACTTCATGGTTAATGCTCTGCAGCACCTGGGTGAATATTAGATCTCAGTATTGATTCACAATAGTGGGGAAATATGTGACAGGTCTATGAGCCCCCAAATGTTTGGTAATGTTCTGCATCTGTTAGGTAATGCTCTACAAACCCGGTACCTACTCATAACATAATAGCTTGTGCATTCCCAATAGATGAATAATGCTGTGCTGGCCTCCAGCACAGATGATATTGTTCTGCGGGTTCTGGATCTGTAATAATTACCTGTTCTGAAGCCAGACCATGATAGAAACACAATGTTCTGCAGTTTGTAGATAATGCTCTGCAGCTGGTAGACACCGTACCGCTGATTGTGGAATCGTGGGAATTAGATAATACTCTGGCCACACAAACCACAAGCAGATCATACAATCTAAATTCAGGCAAAATGATCCAAAAATCTCCACCTTACATCCAATCTAATCCTAAAAACTGAATGAGGTTATGGGGCTGAGACAGGAAAATCTGGGGACCTTTTCATTTGCTCCAAGCAGATTGTATTGTGTGTGTGTGGTGTAATTGTACAACAAAATTCATTAGGGTTGTGCATTCAGAACCTCAATGTGTGTGGGACAATCTTACAATTCAGTGGAAACGACACATAAATGAATGTATCATTATTTCTA
Source organism: Rana muscosa (assembly GCA_029206835.1). Lineage (NCBI taxonomy): Eukaryota > Metazoa > Chordata > Amphibia > Anura > Ranidae > Rana > Rana muscosa. The sequence continues at coordinate 239,745,075 of CM055125.1, read as the reverse complement.
GGGCTTTGCGTGGAAATTGTGCATGAAAATACTCCACAATAAAAAAAAACAATTGTAAGAAGAGATAGCGTGTGATCAGTTTTCTACTCGGGTTACAGAAAACCTCTTCTTGTTTGTGTTTCCATTTCTGTGATTCCGTAAAATGGGTCAAATACTTACTTCCATATTTGTTTCCATAATCTTCCCGGGCAGAAAGAGCTCTGTGACTCTGTTCATATTATTCATTATTACAGGTGTCTATATACAGTAAAACCTTGGATTGTGAGCATAATTAATTCCGGAAGCATGCTTGTAATCCAAAGCACTTGTATATCAAAGCGAATTTCCCCATAGGAAATAATGGAAACTCAAATGATTCATTCCACAACCATTTATTCATAAATCCTTCAGTTTATAATCCATATAAAGAGATTATAGCAATGTGATAGGTTGTGTAACCATAAAATGTCCATCCACAAATGGAAGCATCCCCAAGGGGATTAGAAGCAAAATCCAGCAGGAGCTACAGAGTATAAAAGAGAAGAGAGGCGCCTCTAAGTGTAGCAATATGATTACATTTAATGAAGGTACAACATTTAGCAACTCACATGGTTGATAAATAAAAGAGGCACATCTAAGTATGCAGGAATCTGGGGTAAAGCTGTCCACATAGACCATCCTCCGCACCGACCAGCTCTCACCCCTGTCAGTCTGCAATCGTGACCGGGAAGACTACCCTGCAGTAGAGCGATCTGAAAGCGAGGCTTGAACCGCTCATGGAGCGCAGTGTGGAAGGAACAACGTCGATAGCGGTGAGGAGGACGGTCTATGTGGACATCTTTACCCCGGATGCCTGCATACTTAGATGTGTCTGTTTTAATCATCAACCATGTGAGTTGATAAATGTTGTACCTTCATTAAATGTAACCATATTTCTACACTTAGAGGCACCTCTCTTCTCTTTTATTCGCAGTTGTGACATAACGCTACTTGTATATCAAGACATCGCTTGTATATTAAGTAAAAATGTATTTAAAAATGTAGCTTGTCTTCCAAAACGCTCTCAAACCAAGTTACTCTTAAACCAAGGTTTTACTGTAATGCCAACAATTTATACAGCACTTTATACATTGTATATTGACTTCGGAGTCCCTGCCTCAAGAAGCTTACAATCTAAGGACCCTAAATCGCATGCCTTCATACACATACTAGGGTCACATTAGACAGCAGCTAAATAACCTACCAGCATGTCTTTGGCGTGTTGGAGGAAAATGGAGTACCTAGAGAAAACCCACACAAGAACAGGAAGAACATGCAAACTCCATGCAGATAGGGTCCTGGCAGGGATTTGAACCAAGTACCTGAGTGCAGCAAGGCAGAAGTACTGATCTGGTCACTGATTTATAAGCCCTGTTCATTGCAGATCCACAAGTATTAAATAATTATAACTGCACTATTGGCTAAATTATTTAAAAAAATATAAAACTCAACTCTGGGCTAAATATTTTTTTAAAGCTGCCCCATGAGTAATAAAAAAGCAGCTCAGTCTACAGTAATCACCTTCCCACCTGGTGCTCTCTCCTGCTGTGATTCTATTTTGCCACAAGATGTCCTCAGTCTTCCAGGTTGAATAAAGCCCAGTGACACTCTACCCAGAAGACTGAGGAAATCCTGTGAGTACATGGCATCATGGTTCCTACCCTGGAGGCGGTGTCACCATGGCATATTTTTTTTAAAGCTGCCTCATGAGTAATAAAAAAGCAGCTCAGTCTACAGTAGTCACCTTCCCACCTGGGGCTCTCTCTTGCTGTGGTTCTATTTTGCCACAAGATGTCCTCAGTCTTCCAGGTTGAATAAAGCCCAGTGACACTCTACCCAGAAGACTGAGGAAATCCTGTGAGTACATGGCATCATGGTTCCTACCCTGAAGGTGGTGTCACCATGGCATCCTGCATTCAGTGTAGAAGATCTAAAGAAAAAGATGACCCAACTCATCACATGACTAACATGAACACATATGGAATAGGTAATTATTGAGAGAAAAAATACTTAAATGGGGTGTTGCATCCATGGACAAGTGTGTGGGGGGCGGGTCAAAGCCTAGAGTTTAGCTTTAAGTAGTCCAATGCAATAACAAGGCGGATCACGCACACGATAGGGTGGGCCACTAATAAGGGAGGGTAGGGTCTGGTAATGGGTGGAAGTGGTGTCGCTGAAGGGGAGGAGCATATTAAGAAAACAAGGCATCAAAGGACAACGATCATTAAAGGAAGTTTGCCCCCCCCCCTACCCACCTTATTTCATGGGTTCAAATTTTTTGGGTTTGCTGTCATAGTGGTCAGTAGGAATTGGATTTTCATCACAGCAACCACAGATCCTCGATGGTGCCAACAAGGACTGAAACACATTTGTAACGTAATATTTGGGTGACGGGTTATTGTATTCAACCCTCACATAAACTATGCTTGAGTTTCATTGGAGATGAAGAAGGGAGGACTGTCATAGTATGGCAAGGTTTTGTCAGTGTGGTGTGTACCCACTGAGCTGGTGTACAATGGCTAGTGGCTAGTATGGGGGTACAGGTGACCAAGCGATCGTAATTTTGGGGGCAATGTCAAGGACCTGCTTCATTAGATATAATGAGGGGAATTCAATAAAGCTGCTGTGCTGCTTTTCTGGTGTTAATCCCTCTTGTTCATGTACTGCGCCAAATTCATGAAGCTCTTGAAACACTTTTGGTTCTGACAGCGACTGGTGCACCGGATTCAGGTAGTTCTAAAATCCGTTACGTTTACCTTGCATTTCATTGAATGCGGCAAAATCAAATATTGACAGTTCGTCTCTAACGAAAGTGGATCTAATCAAGACTCTCTTTTGACGAACGGAGAGAGAAACTGGAGCAGAAAGATTTTGCGAAAGTGCGTTCTAAGGGCCAGTTCACACCATAGAAACACAATCCAGATGCTTTTCTGCATGCGCGTTTTTGACACGGTTTTGATGCGTTTGTGGTGCGTTTTTGATGCGTTTTTTGGCGCAGTCCAGTGCATTTCCTCCCTCCTTTTTTTTTTTTTAACCTTAAATAAAGACATGTGCATTCCAGTGTGTTTTAGGTGCGTTCCGATGCCGCCCCTGTATTCAGCCCTACCCAAGTCCTGTGAATATTGTGTCTTCTCACAGGGTAAAGCAGGGGTAGGCAACCTGGAACTCTCCAGCTGTTGTGGAACTACATTTCCCATGAGGCATTGCAAGGCTGGCAATTACAATTACTCCCAAAGGCATGATGGGACTTGTAGTCCTGCAACAGCTGGAGGGCACCAGGTTGCCTACCCCTGGGGTAAAGGATACAAACTCAATTAGAGCCCATATCCAGGCAAATTTTTCATTCCCAGGAGCTGCACGTAAGCCTAAAAAAAACACTCTCCCCCATGGTCTAGCGGTGGACTGTTCTTGTCTATGGAGCGTGCTGACATCAGAAACAGTCTATTTTTAAGACCACTGGAACACGGTCAGAGATATGGCAGATCAAGTAAGTATATCTCCGCTGTCCTCTCCCCTAGAATAAAAACAGTGATTAACTCATGCAGTGCAGGCACTGTTCCACTGCACGGGAAATAATAAATTTTGCCCAGAGTTCAGCTTTAAGCTTTAAAGTGGAAGTAAACTCTTAGTTTTTACTTGTACCTACAGGTAAGCCTATAATAAAGCCTACCTATAGGTACAGTAAATATCTTCTAAACCTACACGGTTTAGGAGATAGTCACATTGCATGCAGCCGGTGATGTCACCAGCGCATGCACTCTGAAGGGACGTTTTACCCGTGCCGTCCCCTCAGAGCTCCGTGCCACAGCCCACGGCCCCCGGGCACATGCGCGGGAGTGACTTCATCACAGCGCGGCCAATCAGGCAGTTGGTGGACCCAAACCCGGAGGGAAGACCGGGTAAAGATGAAAGCGCCTGTCAGAGGTGACAGCACGTCGCTGGAAGGCTTCGCTCTAAGGTAAGTATTTCATAATGTGCTAGTATGTGATGCATACTAGCACATTATGCCTTTACCTTGTAGGGTTTAAAAGAGAAAAAAAAATAGGGGAGGTTTACTACTGAAAAGCTGTCCAGGTACATTACAGTCTGCAACACAGTACAATCGCCAGCTGTTTTGCTAAATACTATGTAGCACAAGGATCTACTTGATGAGAAATCAATTGAATGGATCGTGTAGGTAGGTCCAGGCACTATTGTACAGAGATTACACAATCAGATTGTAAAGCATGTGGTCTGTCTGCTATGTGATAGCAAGGATGACTTGAGTATGGTATAGCATTCAGGAACACTTTAAAGAGACCCTGTCACCAATTTAAAAAGTTGCAGGTCAAAGTGCAGAGAAATCAAGTATTTTATATGCTCGCTTGCAGTGGTTTTCCTTTTTATAAACCACGTTTCACTGACTTTCATGCCGCGTACACACGATCATTATTCACGGCGGTTAAAAAACCGCCGTGAATAATGTCATTAAAAACGAGGGAACAGCTTGTTCCCCACACACGGTCGTTTTTCACGTCGTTTTTTCTCTTGTCGAGAAAAACGACCGTCTGTGGGCTCCGCGGCAGTGTTTCCCTATGGGAAACACTGCCGCGGAAAACATGTCGAAAAAAACGACGAGAAAAATTAGAACATGTTCTAATTTTTCTCGTCCTTTTTAATGCCGTTTTTCTCGTCGAATGGGAAAAATTTTGTTTTTCTCGACGAGAAAAACGGCCGTGTGTACGCGGCATCAGTGTGCTTTTGAACTTGCTTTAGAACTTTACTATGCTAGGAGGAATCAATTTCCTAGCACAGCCCACTCCTTCCTCTCCTTCTTCAGGAGTGTACTAATTACTGTCAGTGCTGGCCCAGCTACTCTGCCCCTCTCTACTGGAACAAAGGGGAATATTATAGAAAGCTCAGAGTGGCGATGTCCAGCAACAGTCTCAGGCCTTTTGGATGTTTACACACGAGAGGCTTTTCCAGGTATAATTATAGAAAGAAAATATGGTAAATGCACATATAATCTTATGGGAAGATTATTGTTGTAATGGATGGTCTGTTGACTGGGTCTCTTTGAAGTAGGTTAAAGTATAAAAATCCCGTATAAGCTTTAACATATTAATGTTTTTTTCATCGTTTTTAAGTCAGCAGTCTTCATGAAAATAATGGTGATCCTGCCATGAGAGTCCTTATTTAGGAACTTCCTGTTATAGAATGACAACGCTCTGTTCTTGTGTCTCAACTATTTCCCTGCATTGTCTCCTGTCACATGTCCACCTGATGGAGATTATATGTGAATATGCCAATGCAAACTGCACAGGCACGGTTAGGGTTGCCACCATTTCTTCAAGCCAAACCCTGAACACTTTAGTGGCCTGGGACACCTTTGGGTGCCCCAAGGAGAGTAGTAATGCTGTGCCCATAGTGTGCCACAGCAAAATGTGGCCAAATTGCTCTTGCTGGCATCATCACCCTGCCCCCCCAGTGATGCAGAACCTGCCCCCATACAGCTGCCCGCAGATTTGTGTGTGACTATCTTAGTTACTTGGGGAGCCACAGCCCGGTCTGAAAATGTGTCCGCCCTGAAACCCGGACACATGATTCGAAACCCAGGAGAATCCCGGACAGGTGGCACACCTAGGCACGGTCTGCCATTGTCACCAACAGTCCTCCCTGTTATGTTTGGGGGGGGGTATGTTTGTCCGTCCCACCCCATTTCCTGGAAAGTCCTGCAATTGACACCTTTGATGTCTTTGGGTGACTACGCTCACTCCTCCATTGCATCCATGGAGGGAGCCATGGCTGTTAACACAGGCACTCCATTCATTTTAGTAATAGACCCCTGATGTCTGATTGAGGAGAACCTGTCACCAAAAATGCTATCACATCCCCTACGAAATAAAAAATATAATATATATATTTACTTTATTTTATTATTGTTGTTTTGCCTTAAGCCAGGTGGGTCCAGAGGCTCTGATTTGTATTTTCCTTGCAAAACTAATAAACAGAATTTATAAAATAAAAAAAATAAAAAAATAAAGTTTAGTGATAGAAAAAAGTAAAAAAAAAGTTACATCCAAGCACCTACCCCCCCCCCCCCCCCAAAAAAAAACAAAAACAATTTGAGCCCCACCCTCACACACATACAAACATAAACACGCGTGCCAGGGACGCCACATACATATGTTACATATTGCCATGCACATCAGAGTGAGAGCAATAATTCTAGTGCCACTATTCACAGATAACTCTAAACCAGGGATCTCCAAACATTCACAAAGGGCCGGTTTATTGTCCTTCAGACTCTAGGAGGGCCGGACTTTGGCCAGCGGGAGTGAAAATTTTCCTGGCATCAGTGGGAGTAAACATCTGGTATTAGGGGGAGGAATAGTGCCCCATTGCTGGTATCATAGGGAGGAATAGTGCCCCATTAGCGGTGTCAGTGGGAGAAATGGTGCTCCATTGTCGGTGTCAGATAGCAGAATAGTGTCTCGTATCATTGGGAGGGATAGTGCTCCAAGGGCTGGATAAAGGCAAGCAAAGGGCCGCATCCGGCCCTCGGGCCGCAGTTTGGAGACCACTGATCTAAACTGATGACCTGTAGGGACTTTTAAATCATCTCGAGTACCGAAGTTTGTCACCTTTTTACTGGCACCCGCAATCTAAAGCTTGACATTTTGGAAATCTATGTCCTTGGCACAACTTCTTCTTCTTTTATATTTTCCAAAAAAATTAGGAAATGTATTGCGTTTTTTGACTTTTTTACTGAAATGTTTGTGCTTGATAAACCTTTTGCACTAATATTGTGTGACTTAAAAAATGGAAACTATCACCATTTTATTCACCAGGGTGTCTGCTTTTGATGTTTGGTTATAAGTCATCTTCAGAACTTAAATGATTTTTTTAAAACATGTCTAAAAAAAAGTACAAAAAACAGTCCAGGCAGCAAAGGGGTTAACGGCACAATTACACTTCTGCATTGTGATAACGCATGGTAATGCACAGTACATTCAATGGCTGCTTCATGCACAAAGGTGATGCACCTGCATTATAACATGGAGGAACACACAATAAGTAGTGCCTTGCTGTGTGCTGTGCTAGAAATAAATGGTCAGAGTGTATTGGCAGCCCATTCATATCAGTGGCCTGCCTTAACACATTAACCCACTACAATTTAATGGGCTCTGATTTTAGGAGCTTTGCTTTAATTTTAAACCAGTATCCGGCTTAAGACCTCATAAATAATGTGTTGACATTTTGAATGGTTAATTTTCTGAATTCTCTGTGACTGCATTTTCTGCTGCAGCTTTGCCTCTTCAGCAGCTGCTGTAACTTGTAGTTCTCCAACAGCTGGAAAAGCACAGATTGTCCCGGAGTGCTCATTTTTAATAGCATGTAATTCCTCTCCCTGCATGTAGGAGGCGCTGAAGAGACCGAACCATCTCCCTTCTAGAGTGGTCGGCTTAAGCTTCTCTTCTAATCAATACAAATTGCCTCTAAAAGGTTTCTTTAGCAACTTATGATTGATTGCGAGAGTAATAAAAGAGACTGGATGAGTAAGATTATACTCAGCGCCTAATTTATCTTAACGGATATCAAACAGAGCTTCAATAATCACTTTCCTGGAGGGCATCTCAGGCAAGGATTTATCAGTGTCATATGATAAGCGGACAGAATTCCTGCATTCCGCTAACAGCAGCCAGGTCTCATTCCTGTAAACCATCTGATTGTATTATTAAAGGGTCACTCCACCTAGAAATGATATCTCTGTTAGGTTGAGTATACCTGCACATTTAATTCATAGCTTCCAAAGAGCTTCACTTATGGGAAGATACTTGGTTGTAGGTGAGAGAGTCTGCCCAAAAGTCACTTATGTGTACTTCTCACCCATCCCATCACCGACTCAATTATTTAAAGCTCAAGTGAACATTCATCAGGAAAGTGTGGAAGGAGGTAATGTTACTGGCTGTAAGTCTAATTCTTTAGCTTGAGAGTCACGGGTCAGAAATAGGGTTACCACCTGTCTAGAATTCACCGGACAGTTCGGGTTTTCAATCGTGTGTCCGGGTTTCAGGCGGACTAAAACCCGGACACATTATTCAGACTGGGCTGTGGCTCCCCAAGTAACCAAGATAGTCACACACAAATCTGTTGCCATCTGGGAGCTGCGGGTGGCTGTCTGGGGGGGCAGGTTTGGCATCACTGGGATGCAGGGTGATGATGTCAGCAAGAGCAATTTGGCCACAGCCACTGTTCGCTGCGGCACACTATGCGCACCACATTACTACTCTAAAGTGTTCAGGTTTGGCTTGAAGAAAAGGTGGCAACCCATGTTCAGATTATGCACACAAAAGAAGTGACATATTCTAAACAAGTAGTGAAAGCACTAAAGCCGTGTACACACGATCGGTTTTACCGATGAAAACTGTACAGTGGATTTTTTTCATCGGACAAACCGATCGTGTATGGGCCCCATCACTCTTTTTTCCATCGGTGTCAAAAAATAGAACATGTTTTAAATTTTTCCGATAGCAAATTAATATTGTCTGTGGGGAACTCCATCGGATAAAAAACCCACGCATGCTCAGAATCAAGTCGACGCATGCTCAGAAGCATTGAACTTCATTTTTCTCGGCTCATCGGAGTGTTTTACGTCACCGCGTTTGAAACGGTCGGTTTTTTGACTGATGGTGTGTAGGCAAGACTAATGGAAGTCAGCTTCATCGGTTTTCCGATGGAAAAAAACATTGGATCAGAATCCATAGGAAATCCGATCGTGTGTACAGGGCTTTAAAGTAAGCCCTTATTCACCTCTGTAGATGTAGGCATTGTGGAGAAATTTGTTTTCAAATTTCATAACAAAAGCACTGAAATCTTAGCACTTGACCTTTTTATTGCAGCATAATCTTGATTGCCTGCCAAATGTAAACAGACAGCAGGTGTTTCTATGTTGTTAGAAACCAGTTTTAGCGTCATGCCCTGTACACACGACCGATTTTTCCCTTCGGAAAAACTGCGATGAGAGCTTTTGGCCGGGAATTCCGACCGTGTGTATGCTCCCTCGCAGTTTTTCAGACGGGAAAACTGCCGGGGAAAAAAAGAGAGCAGAATCTCTTTTTTCCCATCAGGAAAAAATCCTAGCAGGAAAACCGTTCGTCTGTATGCTTTTCCGACGGGTAAAAAAAAAAACATGCATGCTCGAAAACAAATTGGCGCATGCTCAGAAGCATAGAACTTAATTTTCTCATCTCGTCGTAGTCTTTTACGTCACCGCGTTCTTGGCAGTCAAAAGTTCACCGGACTTTTGTGTGACTGTGTGTATGCAAGGCAGGCTTGACAAGAATTCCATCAGGAAAACCATCGTTTTTTTATCCGACTGGAAAACTGGTCGCGTGTACAGGGCATCAGGCTCAGTTCACACTAAGCCAACTCCAAAGTTGCGCAATTGTCAGCGCACCTTTTGTAGTTAGACTTTGAGGTGACTTTAACCGCTTAAGGACCGCCGCCTGTACATTTACGTCGGCAGAGCGGCACGGACAGGCACAAGCACGTACCTGTACATCCCCTTTAAGATGCCGCTGTGTGTTTGCGCCCGCCGCCGGCGGCGCGCTCGCGACCTTGCCGCTTTCTCCGTGAGCCCGACCGTGGGTCCCGCGGACTCAATCGCTGCGGGGATACCCGCGATCGTCTCACGGAGAGATAGAGCGGGGAGATGCTAGTGTAAACAAGCATCTCCCCGCTCTGCCTAGTGACAGTGTACTCGGAGTGGAGATCAGTGTCATGTCACACACAGCACACCCCCCCTACAGTAAGAAGCACTCCCTAGGGAACACTTAACCCCTACAGCGCCACCTACTGGTTAACCCCATCACTGCCAGTGTAATTTTCACAGTAACCAGGGCATTTTTATAGCACTGATCGCTGTAAAAATTACAATGGTCCCAAAAATGTGTCAAGTGTCCGATGTGTCCGCCATAATGTCACAGTCATGATAAAAATCGCTGATCGCCGCCATAACTAGTAAAAAAAAAATATTATTAAAAAATGCCATAAAACAGACCCCTATTTTGTAGAAGCTATAACTTTTGCGCAAACCAATCAATAAACGCTTATTGCAATTTTTTTTTAACCAAAAATATGTAGAAGAATACGTATCGGACTAAACTGTGGAAAAAATCGTATTAGGTGTTACCCCTCCTTATTGATCATATAGTCTAACAATCGTATTGGGTGTTACCCCTCCTTATGGATCATATAGTCTAACAATCGTATTAGGTGTTACCCCTCCTTATTGATCATATAGTCTAACAATCGTATTGGGTGTTACCCCTCCTTATGGATCATATAGTCTATCAATCGTATTAGGTGTTACCCCTCCTTATTGATCATATAGTCTAACAATCGTATTAGGTGTTACCCCTCCTTATTGATCATATAGTCTAACAATCGTATTGGGTGTTACCCCTCCTTATGGATCATATAGTCTAACAATCGTATTAGGTGTTACCCCTCCTTATTGATCATATAGTCTAACAATCGTATTGGGTGTTACCCCTCCTTATGGATCATATAGTCTATCAATCGTATTAGGTGTTACCCCTCCTTATTGATCATATAGTCTAACAATCGTATTAGGTGTTACCCCTCCTTATTGATCATATAGTCTAACAATCGTATTAGGTGTTACCCCTCCTTATTGATCATATAGTCTAACAATCGTATTAGGTGTTACCCCTCCTTATGGATCATATAGTCTAACAATCGTATTAGGTGTTACCCCTCCTTATTGATCATATAGTCTAACAATCGTATTAGGTGTTACCCCTCCTTATTGATCATATAGTCTAACAATCGTATTAGGTGTTACCCCTCCTTATTGATCATATAGTCTAACAATCGTATTAGGTGTTACCCCTCCTTATTGATCATATAGTCTAACAATCGTATTAGGTGTTACCCCTCCTTATTGATCATATAGTCTAACAATCGTATTAGGTGTTACCCCTCCTTATTGATCATATAGTCTAACAATCGTATTAGGTGTTACCCCTCCTTATGGATCATATAGTCTAACAATCGTATTAGGTGTTACCCCTCCTTATTGATCATATAGTCTAACAATCGTATTAGGTGTTACCCCTCCTTATTGATCATATAGTCTAACAATCGTATTAGGTGTTACCCCTCCTTATGGATCATATAGTCTAACAATCGTATTAGGTGTTACCCCTCCTTATTGATCATATAGTCTAACAATCGTATTAGGTGTTACCCCTCCTTATTGATCATATAGTCTAACAATCGTATTGGGTGTTACCCCTCCTTATTGATCATATAGTCTAACAATCGTATTAGGTGTTACCCCTCCTTATTGATCATATAGTCTAACAATCGTATTAGGTGTTACCCCTCCTTATGGATCATATAGTCTAACAATCGTATTAGGTGTTACCCCTCCTTATTGATCATATAGTCTAACAATCGTATTAGGTGTTACCCCTCCTTATTGATCATATAGTCTAACAATCGTATTGGGTGTTACCCCTCCTTATGGATCATACAGTCTAACAATCGTATTGGGTGTTACCCTTCCTTATTGATCATACAGTCTAACAATCGTATTGGGTGTTACCCCTCCTTATGGATCATATAGTCTAACAATCGTATTGGGTGTTACCCCTCCTTATTGATCATATAGTCTAACAATCGTATTAGGTGTTACCCCTCCTTATGGATCATATAGTCTAACAATCGTATTAGGTGTTACCCCTCCTTATTGATCATATAGTCTAACAATCGTATTAGGTGTTACCCCTCCTTATGGATCATATAGTCTAACAATCGTATTAGGTGTTACCCCTCCTTATTGATCATATAGTCTAACAATCGTATTAGGTGTTACCCCTCCTTATTGATCATATAGTCTAACAATCGTATTAGGTGTTACCCCTCCTTATTGATCATATAGTCTAACAATCGTATTAGGTGTTACCCCTCCTTATTGATCATATAGTCTAACAATCGTATTAGGTGTTACCCCTCCTTATTGATCATATAGTCTAACAATCGTATTAGGTGTTACCCCTCCTTATTGATCATATAGTCTAACAATCGTATTAGGTGTTACCCCTCCTTATGGATCATATAGTCTAACAATCGTATTAGGTGTTACCCCTCCTTATTGATCATATAGTCTAACAATCGTATTAGGTGTTACCCCTCCTTATTGATCATATAGTCTAACAATCGTATTAGGTGTTACCCCTCCTTATGGATCATATAGTCTAACAATCGTATTAGGTGTTACCCCTCCTTATTGATCATATAGTCTAACAATCGTATTAGGAGTTACCCCTCCTTATTGATCATATAGTCTAACAATCGTATTAGGTGTTACCCCTCCTTATTGATCATATAGTCTAACAATCGTATTAGGTGTTACCCCTCCTTATTGATCATATAGTCTAACAATCGTATTAGGTGTTACCCCTCCTTATGGATCATATAGTCTAACAATCGTATTAGGTGTTACCCCTCCTTATTGATCATATAGTCTAACAATCGTATTAGGTGTTACCCCTCCTTATTGATCATATAGTCTAACAATCGTATTGGGTGTTACCCCTCCTTATGGATCATACAGTCTAACAATCGTATTGGGTGTTACCCTTCCTTATTGATCATACAGTCTAACAATCGTATTGGGTGTTACCCCTCCTTATGGATCATATAGTCTAACAATCGTATTGGGTGTTACCCTTCCTTATTGATCATATAGTCTAACAATCGTATTGGGTGTTACCCCTCCTTATGGATCATACAGTCTAACAATCGTATTAGGTGTTACCCCTCCTTATTGATCATATAGTCTAACAATCGTATTAGGTGTTACCCCTCCTTATGGATCATATAGTCTAACAATCGTATTAGGTGTTACCCTTCCTTATTGATCATATAGTCTAACAATCGTATTAGGTGTTACCCCTCCTTATTGATCATATAGTCTAACAATCGTATTAGGTGTTACCCCTCCTTATTGATCATATAGTCTAACAATCGTATTGGGTGTTACCCCTCCTTATGGATCATATAGTCTAACAATCGTATTAGGTGTTACCCCTCCTTATTGATCATATAGTCTAACAATCGTATTAGGTGTTACCCCTCCTTATGGATCATATAGTCTAACAATCGTATTAGGTGTTACCCCTCCTTATTGATCATATAGTCTAACAATCGTATTAGGTGTTACCCCTCCTTATTGATCATATAGTCTAACAATCGTATTAGGTGTTACCCCTCGTTATGGATCATATAGTCTAACAATCGTATTAGGTGTTACCCCTCCTTATTGATCATATAGTCTAACAATCGTATTAGGTGTTACCCCTCCTTATGGATCATATAGTCTAACAATCGTATTAGGTGTTACCCCTCCTTATTGATCATATAGTCTAACAATCGTATTAGGTGTTACCCCTCCTTATTGATCATATAGTCTAACAATCGTATTAGGTGTTACCCCTCCTTATGGATCATATAGTCTAACAATCGTATTAGGTGTTACCCCTCCTTATTGATCATATAGTCTAACAATCGTATTAGGTGTTACCCCTCCTTATGGATCATATAGTCTAACAATCGTATTAGGTGTTACCCCTCCTTATTGATCATATAGTCTAACAATCGTATTAGGTGTTACCCCTCCTTATTGATCATATAGTCTAACAATCGTATTAGGTGTTACCCCTCGTTATGGATCATATAGTCTAACAATCGTATTAGGTGTTACCCCTCCTTATTGATCATATAGTCTAACAATCGTATTAGGTGTTACCCCTCCTTATGGATCATATAGTCTAACAATCGTATTAGGTGTTACCCCTCCTTATTGATCATATAGTCTAACAATCGTATTAGGTGTTACCCCTCCTTATTGATCATATAGTCTAACAATCGTATTGGGTGTTACCCCTCCTTATGGATCATATAGTCTAACAATCGTATTAGGTGTTACCCCTCCTTATTGATCATATAGTCTAACAATCGTATTAGGTGTTACCCCTCCTTATGGATCATATAGTCTAACAATCGTATTAGGTGTTACCCCTCCTTATGGATCATGTAATCTAACAATCGCACTGAAGGGCCAAAAGATTGACTCAGAGAAGAGGAATTAGGGCCAGGTTCAACTTTTCCAGGAATATTCAGGATAAGCATGTGACTTTAGCTGTTTATATCTCTGGATCTGCTAATCGTTCTGAAAAGCTGTTTTCACTGAAGGTCACCTCTGCTTATGTATTTTTTTCATCATATGCTCAGTTTGAATTGCCCAGGTTTGTGACAGATTTACCTTCAAGCTAGACATTCAAAATCCTACAAAGATCATTTGTGACTAAAGCCTCGTACACACGGCCGAAAATCTCGTCAAGAAAAAACACGTCGTTTTTCTTGGCGAGATTCTTGGACAAGAAACTTGTCCCGGCCGAGTGTACACACGCTTGATTCAAAGAACCCGCGGTTCTTTGAATGGAGAGAACGCGGTGACGTCATCAAATACGACGAGCATGCGCTCGTCACATTCGATGCCGTCGCCGCCATCTTGCTACACCCTATCTATGCCTAGGAAGCTACCGCGCATGCGTCAAAGTCATTTCGAGCATGCGCGGGCTTCCCGGCGAACAGGTAAGTGTACACACACACAATTTTCTCGTCGAGAAACAGGCTGACGAGAATCTCGACGAGAAAATAGAGAGCAGGTTCTCTATATTTCTCGTCGAGATTCTTGTCGGTTTTCTTGACGAGAAACCATACACACGAACGATTTTCTCGGCAAGAAAGCTATCTTGGCAGTTTTCTTGTCGTTTCTTGCCGAGAAACTCGTTCATGTGTACGAGGCTTGACTCTCTTTATAGGCCATGCATTTCTTAACGATGCTAGTCATTATAAGCAGGGAGCTGCAATGTAAAGGTATTTCTCCATAACATTCAAGTGGATGTAAACCCAATTCATGAAATTTGAGCTGGGCACATATATCTGCAGTGTTTTCTTATCTCTCTTCAAAGAGCTAAGTCCCATAGCTCTCTCCTGACCCATTCCTCTGTTATCAGCCTAATAAGTCCTGACAAATTCTCGACACATCAGATAAAAGCAGCCTGAAATTTCTGTCAGGAAAGGTTGCTATAAATAGATTAGCAGGCAGCTGGCCCTGTTAGGCCTCATGTACACGGGGCAGTTGAAAACCTCTTCTGAATGCTGGAAACTGACAGCTGATAAACGACAGTGAAAAACCTCCATTTAACAGCTTTTACATACTGAGTTTAGCAGCAGTTGAAGTTAGAAGCTTTTTTAAAGATAACCTCAGGAGACCCTCCCAAATGTCCACAGTGCAAGGAAAACATGTAAATTATTAACTATTTCAGCCATTCTGTATGAAGAGAGACCAGTGTGCTTTAAGACCCCTTTCACACTGGAGCGTTTTGCAGGCGCTATAGCGTTTAAAAATAGCGCCTACAAAACGCTGCTAAACTGCTGCCCCGTTCATTCCAGTGTGAAAGCCCGTGGGCTTTCACACTGGAGCGGTGCGCTAGCAGGACGTTAGAAAAAGTCCTGCTAGCCGCATCTTTGCAGCAGTGAAGAGCGGTGTGTTTACCGCTCCTCCACCGCTGCTGCCCATTGAAATGAATGGGACAGCGCATTGCGGGCGGTTTTAACCCTTTCTCGGCCGCTAGCGGGGGGGTAAAACCGCTCCGCCAGCAGCCGAAATGCGCCGCAAATCCGCCCATAGCGTCGGCGGTAAAAATAGCGGCGTTTTACCGCAGATGCTATGGGCGCTCCAGTGTGAAAGGGCTCTTACTATGGAGTCTCTCTCTAGTGCTCTGCCAATCAGTCTCCCTCTCTGCTGTCTGCCTCTCTCTGCTGTCTCTCTCTCTGCTGTCCCTCTTTCTCTCTCTGCCTGTCTCTCTCTCTCTCTGCCTGTCTCTGCCTCTCTCGCTGTGCCTGTCTCTGCCTCTCTCTCTGCCTGTGCATCTCTCTCTCTCTGTTTGTGTGTCTCTCTCTCTGTCTGTGTGTTTCTCTCTCTCTCTCTGTCTGTGTGTTTCTCTCTCTCTCTGCTTGTGTGTTTCTCTCTTTCTGCCTGTGTGTGTGTCTCTCTCTGCCTGTGTGTGTGTGTCTCTCTCTGCCTGTGTGTGTGTGTGTCTCTCTGCCTGTGTGTGTGTGTCTCTCTCTGCCTGTGTGTGTGTGTGTGTGTCTCTCTCTCTGCCTGTGTGTGTGTGTGTGTCTCTCTCTCTCTCTGCCTGTGTGTGTCTCTCTCTCTGCCTGTGTGTGTCTCTCTCTCTGCCTGTGTGTGTCTCTCTCTCTGCTTGTGAGTGTGTCTCTCTCTCTCTGCCTGTGTGTGTGTCTCTCTCTCTGCCTGTGTGTGTCTCTCTCTCTCTCTCTCTGCCTGTGTGTCTCTCTCTCTCTCTCTGCCTGTGTCTCTCTCTCTCCCTGTGTGTGTGTCTCTCTCTCTCTCTCTCTCTCTGCCTGTGTGTGTCTCTCTCTCTCTCTGCCTGTGTGTGTCTCTCTCTCTGCCTGTGTGTGTCTCTCTCTGCTTGTGAGTGTGTGTCTCTCTCTCTGCCTGTGTGTGTGTCTCTCTCTCTGCCTGTGTGTGTCTCTCTCTCTCTGCCTGTGTGTGTCTCTCTCTCTCTCTCTGCCTGTGTCTCTCTCTCTCTCTGCCTGTGTGTCTCTCTCTCTCTCTCTCTCTCTGCCTGTGTGTGTCTCTCTCTCTCTCTGCCTGTGTCTCTCTCTCTCTCTGCCTGTGTGTGTCTCTATCTCTCTCTCTGCCTGTGTGTCTCTCTCTCTCTCTCTCTGCCCGTGTGTCTCTCTCTGCCTGTGTGTGTCTCTCTCTCTCAGCCTGTGTGTGTGTCTCTCTCTCTCTCTGCCTGTGTGTCTCTCTCTGCCTGTGTGTGTGTGTCTCTCTCTCTCTGTGTTTGTGTGCCTCTCTCTCTCTCTCTGCCTGTGTGTGTCTCTCTCTCTCTGCCTGTGTCTCTCTCTCTCTCTGCTTGTGTGTGTGTGTGTGTGTGTCTCTCTCTCTGCTTGTCTCTCTCTCTCTGCCTGTGTGTGTGTCTCTCTCTCTGCCTGTGTGTGTGTCTCTCTCTCTGCTTGCGTGTCTCTCTCTCTCTCTGCCTGTGTGTCTCTCTCTCTCTCTGCCTGCGTGTCTCTCTCTCTGCCTGTGTGTGTGTGTGTCTCTCTCTCTCTCTGCCTGCGTGTGTCTCTCTCTCTCTCTGCCTGTGTGTGTCTCTCTCTCTGCTTGCGTGTCTCTCTCTCTCTGCTTGCGTGTCTCTCTCTCTCTCTGCTTGCGTGTCTCTCTCTCTCTCTCTGCTTGCGTGTCTCTCTCTCTCTCTGCCTGTGTGTGTGTGTCTCTCTCTCTCTGCCTGTGTGTGTCTCTCTCTCTCTCTCTGCCTGTGTGTGTCTCTCTCTCTGCCTGTGTGTCTCTCTCTCTGCCTGTGTCTCTCTCTCTCTCTGCCTGTGTGTGTCTCTCTCTCTCTCTCTGCCTGTGTGTCTCTCTCTGCCTGTGTGGGTGTGTGTCTCTCTCTCTGTGTTTGTGTTCCTCTCTCTCTCTCTCTGCCTGTGTGTGTGTGTGTCTCTCTCTCTGCCTGTGTGTCTCTCTCTCTCTGCTTGTGTGTGTGTGTGTGTCTCTCTCTCTCTCTCTGCTTGTCTCTCTCTCTCTCTCTGCCTGTGTGTGTGTGTGTCTCTCTCTCTGCCTGTGTGTGTGTGTCTCTCTCTCTCTGCTTGCGTGTCTCTCTCTCTCTGCCTGTGTGTCTCTCTCTGTCTGTGTGTGTGTCTCTCTCTCTCTCTGCCTGCGTGTCTCTCTCTCTGCCTGCGTGTGTGTCTCTCTCTCTCTGCCTGCGTGTGTGTCTCTCTCTCTGCCTGTGTGTGTCTCTCTCTCTCTCTCTGCTTGCGTGTCTCTCTCTCTCTGCCTGTGTGTCTCTCTCTGTCTGTGTGTGTGTGTCTCTCTCTCTGCCTGCGTGTCTCTCTCTCTGCCTGTGTGTGTGTCTCTCTCTCTCTGCCTGCGTGTCTCTCTCTCTCTCTCTCTCTGCCTGTGTGTGTGTGTCTCTCTCTGTTTGTAAGTGCATCTCTCTCTGCCTGTGTGCGTGTGTGTGTGTGTGTGTGTCTCTCTCTCTCTGTTTGTGTGTGTGTGTCTCTCTCTCTCTGCTTGTGTGTGCCTCTCTCTCTCTCTGCCTGTGTGTGTGTGTGTGTGTCTCTCTCTCTCTCTCTCTCTGTGTCTCTCTCTCTGCCTGTGTGTGTGTGTCTCTCTCTCTCTGTTTGTGTGTGTGTCTCTCTCTCTCTGCCTGTGTGTGTCTCTCTCTCTCTGCCTGTGTGTGTGTGTGTCTCTCTCTTTCTCTGCCTGTGTGTGTGCGTGTGTGTCTCTCTCTCTGCCTGTGTGTGTGTGTCTCTCTCTCTCTGCCTGTGTGTCTCTCTCTCTGCCTGTGTGTCTCTCTCTCTGCCTATGTCTCTCTCTCTCTCTCTGCCTGTGTGTGTCTCTCTCTCTCTCTCTGCCTGTGTGTCTCTCTCTGCGTGTGTGTGTGTCTCTCTCTCTCTCTGTGTTTGTGTTCCTCTCTCTCTCTCTGCCTGTGTGTGTGTGTCTCTCTCTCTCTGCCTGTGTGTCTCTCTCTCTCTGCTTGTGTGTGTGTGTCTCTCTCTCTCTCTGCTTGTCTCTCTCTCTCTCTCTGCCTGTGTGTGTGTGTGTCTCTCTCTCTCTCTGCCTGTGTGTGTGTGTCTCTCTCTCTCTCTGCTTGCGTGTCTCTCTCTCTCTCTGCCTGTGTGTCTCTCTCTGTCTGTGTGTGTCTCTCTCTCTCTCTGCCTGCGTGTCTCTCTCTCTGCCTGTGTGTGTCTCTCTCTGCCTGCGTGTGTGTCTCTCTCTCTCTCTGCTTGCGTGTCTCTCTCTCTCTCTCTGCTTGCGTGTCTCTCTCTCTCTCTGTGTGTGTCTCTCTCTCTGCCTGCGTGTCTCTCTCTCTGCCTGTGTGTGTGTCTCTCTCTCTCTGCCTGCGTGTCTCTCTCTCTCTCTCTGCCTGTGTGTGTGTGTCTCTCTCTCTGTTTGTAAGTGCATCTCTCTCTGCCTGTGTGCGTGTGTGTGTGTCTCTCTCTCTCTCTGTTTGTGTGTGTGTGTCTCTCTCTCTCTGCTTGTGTGTGCCTCTCTCTCTCTGCCTGTGTGTGTGTCTCTCTCTCTCTCTCTGTGTGTCTCTCTCTCTCTGCCTGTGTGTGTGTGTCTCTCTCTCTCTGTTTGTGTGTGTGTGTCTCTCTCTCTGCCTGTGTGTGTCTCTCTCTCTCTGCCTGTGTGTGTGTCTCTCTCTCTCTGCCTGTGTGTGTGCGTGTGTCTCTCTCTCTCTGCCTGTGTGTGTGTGTCTCTCTCTCTCTCTGCCTGTGTGTGTGTGTGTGTCTCTCTCTCTGCTTGTCTCTCCCTCTCTCTCTCTGCCTGTGTGTGTGTGTCTCTCTCTCTGCCTGTGTGTGTGTGTGTGTCTCTCTCTCTCTCTCTGCTTGCGTGTCTCTCTCTCTCTGCCTGTGTGTCTCTCTCTGCCTGTGTGTGTGTCTCTCTCTCTCTCTCTCTGCCTGTGTGTGTCTCTCTCTCTCTCTGCCTGCGTGTCTCTCTCTCTCTCTCTCTGCCTGTGTGTGTGTGTGTCTCTCTCTCTCTGTTTGTAAGTGCATCTCTCTCTGCCTGTGTGTGTGTGTGTGTCTCTCTCTCTGTTTGTAAGTGCATCTCTCTCTGCCTGTGTGTGTGTGTCTCTCTCTCTCTCTGTTTGTGTGTGTGTGTCTCTCTCTCTCTCTGCTTGTGTGTGTGTCTCTCTCTCTCTCTCTCTCTCTCTGTGTGTGTGTCTCTCTCTCTGCTTGCGTGTCTCTCTCTCTCTCTCTGCCTGTGTGTCTCTCTCTGCCTGTGTGTGTCTCTCTCTCTCTCTGCCTGCGTGTCTCTCTCTGTCTGTGTGTGTGTCTCTCTCTCTCTGCCTGCGTGTCTCTCTGCCTGTGTGTGTGTCTCTCTCTGCCTGCGTGTCTCTCTCTCTCTCTGCCTGTGTGTGTGTGTGTCTCTCTCTGTTTGTAAGTGCATCTCTCTCTGCCTGTGTGCGTGTGTGTGTGTCTCTCTCTCTCTCTGTTTGTGTGTGTGTGTCTCTCTCTCTCTCTGCTTGTGTGTGCCTCTCTCTCTCTCTGCCTGTGTGTGTGTGTGTGTGTCTCTCTCTCTCTCTCTCTCTCTGTGTCTCTCTCTCTGCCTGTGTGTGTGTGTGTGTCTCTCTCTCTCTCTCTCTGTGTGTCTCTCTCTCTCTGCCTGTGTGTGTCTCTCTCTCTCTGCCTGTGTGTGTCTCTCTCTCTCTCTGCCTGTGTGTGTCTCTCTCTCTCTCTCTGCCTGTGTGTGTGTGTCTCTCTCTCTCTCTCTCTGTTTGTGTGTGTGTGTGTCTCTCTCTCTCTCTCTGCTTGTGTGTGTGTGTCTCTCTCTCTCTGCCTGTGTGTGTGTGTCTCTCTCTCTCTCTCTCTCTGTGTCTCTCTCTCTCTCTGTTTGTGTGTGTCTCTCTCTCTCTGCCTGTGTGTGTGTGTCTCTCTCTCTCTGCTTGTGTGTGTCTCTCTCTCTGCCTGTGTGTGTGTGTGTGTGTCTCTCTCTCTCTCTCTCTGCCTGTGTGTGTGTGTCTCTCTCTCTGTTTGTGTGTGTCTCTCTCTCTCTCTGCCTGTGTGTCTCTCTCTGCCTGTGTGTGTGTGTCTCTCTCTCGCTGCTTGTGTCTCTCCCTCTCTCTCTCTCTCTGCCTGTGTCTCTCTCTCTGCCTGTGTGTGTCTCTCTCACTCTCTCTGCTCTTGGGGTTGCCACCTGTCCAGGATTCACCCGGACAGTTTGGGTTTTGAATCATGTGTCCAGGTTTCAGGCGGACTGAAACCCGGACACATTATTCATACTGGGCTGTTGCTCCCCAAGTAACCAAGATAGTCACACACAAATCTGTTGCCATCTGGGAGCTGCAGGTGGCTGTCTGGGGGGCAGGTTCGGCATCACTGGGATGTAGGGTGATTATTATTATTATTATTATTATTATTATACACGATTTATATAGCCCTAACTAGGGCTGTCCCGATACCACTTTTTTAGGACAGAGTACAAGTACCGATACTTTTTTTCATGTACTCGCCGATACCGATTACTGATACTTTTTTTTAATGCCATGTGACAGTTTGACTGATGGGGACTGACTGATGGGGACTGATAGGTGACACCTATGGGCACTGGCACTGACAGGTGGCTGGCACTGATGGAACTGACAGGTGCCACTGATAGGCGGCAGTTATGGGCACTGATGGCACTGACAGGTGGCTGACACTGATGGGCGGCAGTTATGGGCACTGATAGGTGGCTTGCACGGTTAGATGGCACTGATGGGCGGCACTGATGGCACTGACAGGTGGCTGGCACTGAAATGCAGCAATAAACGACATGAGGAAATGCTATGCTGCAGCACCCATCTTGGTACACACTGCACTCGGCATCAGTAAGTATCAGCAGACATCTTGTTTCACCCAGCCCAAACCATATGGGTGTAACAAGATGTCAGCTGCTGGCTTACTGTGGCCAAGTGCAGGGTGTGCCAAGATGGGTGTCGGGATGTCCAAGCTAACAGCGACCACTCCGCCCACTGAGGCCACCCGCCCACACCACCCGATCCAACTACTCCGCCCTCCCCGCCCACTGGCGCTGGCCGCCCACTGACGCCGGCCGCCCTCCCCGCCCGCCCACTGAATCCGCTCCTCCACTCTCCCGCTCCGCTCACTGACGCGGCCCAATCCTACTGACTCCGCCCGCCCTCTCCGCCCACTGAGTCCGCTCGCTGCCGACCAAGTATCGGGTCAGGCATCGGGAGCATTTGTGCGAGTACATAGAGGAGAGTTCAGGAGCAGTTGAAAAAAATGCCCAACTGCTCCTAAACGTCCGTCCGTTTAGTCTCTGCCTATGATGAGAGGGGGGTGTGCGCCTTTTCTCCAATCAGCAATGTTAGCTATCTTGGCTTTATGCCCAGACATCACACTCTGTGTTTAAACAGGAAGAGAAAATCTCCTAACAGGATCTCAACTTTCTAAACAGTATATAAATGTGAAGACAGCAGATATAGATGTAAAACCTATGTAGGGAGATTTGATTCATCTCTGTGTATCATGTGAGGCTGTTCACTTCACTGGGTGTATGGAGGGTTTACATCCACTTAAAGATACAAAATAGCTTGGGGAAGTGTCACGTTACATCCAAAAGAGGAGTTTTCCTTTAACCGTTCACCAAAAGACTAATTGTCACCTGGAGTTACTCCTTAATTGGCATCAGTCCGTCTTCGTTAGCGATCTGCAATCACCGGATGCTCAGGTGTCATTGTGCCTCTTTACGAGTCTTGCACAGCAGTCAGGTCTCGCTCGGTGACATCTCTTGCTCTATTCACTCAATTAACCTGACTCAAGCAACCCGCGTTATAGACGACACTATCAGCTAATTAGTGACACTACAACTACCTGATATTTGTTGCGCACTGGAAAGTGACAGGCCATTAAGACACTGGGAGATGAGCTACGTGGTAACTGCTTCAGCTGAAAGACTTAAACAGCAATAATTGACTCGCTCTGCGCCTTGGTTATAGTGGCATTTAGATAAAAATATAAATAAAACACGGTCCTTTTAAATCTGTGCCTTAGTTATCAGAGCAATTTCAGCAATATGGTTACAGTGTAACATCTGCCATGGATTGTCTTCATAAAGACAGTTTTCCAAATTAGGAAAAGATATCAAATGTAATACACAACTGTCACTTTTCTGTATGTATGTTTTGTTATTCTTAACTCATGGGCAGGGGTCCTGGCACTCCAAAAAGTCACGTAGATCCTCTATGCCCGGGGTAGGCCACCTTAAAGCGGAGCTCCACCCTAAAGTGGAACTTCCACTCATCGGATTCCTCCCCCCCTCCGGTTGCCACAATTACCACCTTTTCGGGGGGGGAGGGGGGACCTGTCTTTGACAGGTATCCTTTTCCACTTCTGGGAGTCCGGCCGCGGCCGTGACGTCACCGCGGGGCTCCCTCCTCCTCCTCCCCCGGCCGCCGGGCTAATAGGAGAGAGGAGCGGGACCCCGCGCATGCGCAGTAGGGTTCCCGGCGTGAAGCCTGAAAGGCTACACTGCCGGGTTCCCTTACCCGCAATGGCGGCGGCAGCACCCGACAGCTGATGGAAGCATCAGCGGAGGTGCCGACATTGAGGGACTGCAGGACAGGTAAGTGTCCATTTATTAAAATCCAGCAGCTGCAGTATGTGTAGCTGCTGGCTTTTAATTTTAATTTTTTTTCCCGGAACACCACTTTAAAGAGGCGAAGATCTACCTGAACAATATGGGAGAAGTCAAAAATCACCAGGCACAGCGCCACCTCCTCTCACCTGGATTAAACCTCTAATTGCTGTACTACTGTGTCGCAATCTTGTGCAATGCATGGCAATCATGGGTTTAAATCAGGTGGTGAGGAAGCTACATACTGCGAGATGTGTACACCCCTGGCCACTGCAGCTAAAGGGGGTGCAGTTTGGACATGGGTGGTAAAAACACATTTAACTATGATGTTTTCCCACCCCCAAACTACAAATGTAAATGAATCCTTACTGTTCTGAGCCCCCTATAAGGCTGCTTTCACACTGATGTGCTGTGGTTTCCCTGTACCGCAGTGCATATGCGACCTTCCTGGGTTACTGCACTTTGCCATAGACTTCTATTATATCCTGCAGGTGTCGTGCTCTTTAAAACTTTATACTAGTTCAAATACACTGCTTGCAATTAAAAGGGACGCTTAAAAGAGAAATGTGGGAATCAAAAATAAACAGTCATACTCACCTGGATGGCTGCAGCACTGATCCCAGCTGCAGCTGTCCCCCCGCTGCCTCTATGCCAAGAACTGAGTGATCAAAGACCGCTTATTGCTCAGTTCTTGGTGTTCAGTCTGCACTGCACTCAGTCACTGGCTCTCTGCTCTGCCCCCCCAGCGCTCATTGGAAAGCTGAGCTGTGGAGGGGGCAGGAGTGGCTGGCTCATTCTCCCAGCAGCTCCCTGAAAAGCTGAGCCAGCTGCTGGTCCAAGAATCTAGGTGGAACCAAAATGTAAAGTCAGAATCGATCCAGAACCTTGACTGGCTGAGTGACATCAGCAGACTTTAGCCCGCTGTCAGCTGAAAGCGGGTCACAAGAGTACAGAACCAAGTGCACTCCTGTGACCCACAGGAGAAGTGTATCCAAAAGAGCTTTGTCCCTACTTCTCCTCTGCGGATGTATTAACTGCTTGCCGATCGGCGCACGCAGATATATACGTCGGCAGAATGGCACGGGCAGGCAAAAGGACGTATATATATGTCCCCTTTAAGAAGCGGCATTGTGGACGCGCGCGTGCCGGCGGCGGCGCGCGCCCGCCTTTAGCTCCGCGGGTCCCGCGGACTCCATGTCCGCGGGCATACCTGCGATCGTGTCACGGTCAGGAAGAACGGGAAAATGCTGATGTAAACAAGCATTTCCCCAGTCTTCCTAGTGACAGGACACCGATCACAGCTTCCTGTAATCGGAAGCGGTTATCACTGTTGTGTCACACACAGCCCATCCCCCCTACAGTTAGAAGCACTCCCTAAGGCACACTTAACCCCTTCAGCGCCACCTAGTGGTTAACCCCTTCACTGCCAGTGACATTTTCACAGTAATCAGTGCATTTTTATAGCACTGATCGCTGTAAAATTTACAATGGTCCCAAAAATGTGTCAAAAGTGTCCTATGTGTCCGCCATAAAGTCGCAGTCACGATAAAAATCGCTGATCGCCGCCATTACTAGTAAAAAAAATAAAAATAATAAAAATGCCATAATTCTATCCCCTATTTTGTAGACGCTATAACTTTTGCGCAAACCAATCAATATACGCTTATTGTGATTTTTTTTACCAAAAATATGTAGAAGAATATGTATCGACCTAAACTGAGGAAAACATTTTTTTTAAAATATTTTTTGGGGATATTTATTATAGCAAAAAGTAAAAAATATTGAATTTTTTTTCAAAATTATCGCTCTATTTTTGTTTATAGCGCAAAAAATAAAAACCGCAGAGGTGATCAAATACCACCAAAAGAAATCTCTATTTGTGGGGGAAAAAAGGATGTCAATTTTGTTTGGGAACCACGACCGCGCAATTGTCAGTTAAAGGGACACAGTGCCGAATCGCAAAAAGTGGCCTGGTCTTTGGCCAGCAAAACGGTCCGGGCATAAAGCGGAAGTAAACCCATCGATTTAACAGTTTCAAAAAGCAGTTACATTCCCGGCATGCCGGGAATGCCAACTGTCACATTGGTTGTGCTCTCAACCAAACTGTCAAACCATCCAATGGCTGGTGTCATAACTGGTCACATGTGCAACATCATGGCAGTTGAAGATTAAACAAAGGTCAAGATGGCAGCTTCCTTGCCTGAAAATGATAGGAAGGTTTACTTCCACTTTAAGTGGTTAATGATCATGGTATGGAAGAGCCCTCGGGCCATCCTAATATTTTTTAAACACAACTCTAAATTTCAAAGTCAGATTTTTGAGATGGAAACTCAGCATTGTGTTTAAATTTTTTTAGAATGGCCCCAGGGCTCTTTCATAAGTTTTCCCCTACTCAGCTAATCATCAGAATTTTTATTGCTATCTGTGTTGCTGTTGCAGATTTTCCCTTATTTTTTGTCTAATTGGTGTTCCCAGAACAGAAAATGATGGGGAAATCTCTCTGCGATTGGATTTTTTAAGCCTTCTCCAGTGTATCCAAAACTAAAAAGAGAAAATGGTTAGGTATACAAATTATCATAAAGAAACATAATTAAAATAAAATGTTTCTAAGTACAAATTGTTATCCACTGATGTTAGCCGTCTCCCACAATGCAGGTTGAATCTCCAAGACCTTCAAAATAGGCAGCACTCATCATAAGCCACTGTGGAATTATTTGCCATCCCTCTGATGACACACCTATGGAAGCAGGCCATAGTACCAATGGCACAACCAAACTGCTACTATTGGATTGTTTAACCACTTAGAAGTATGGGAAAGATTTTTATCGTGAATCATACTCACCTAGGTGGATGCAGTGTCGCTCCAACGCTGCATCTGTCCCCAGCCCCCCCCCCCCCGGCTCTAACACTGAAAACTGAGTGATCAAACACCGCCGATTGATCGGTTTTCAGAGTTTGCTGAGCAGAGAGCCGGTACTGTTAGTCACCGGCTCTCTGCTCTGGCTCCCCCCCACGCACTCACTGGAGCGCTGGGCTGTGCAGGGGGTGGGCCGGAAACTTACCTCCGGGCAACCGGCTTCCCCTGTGTCTCCTCTCCACACGTCTCCTCCTTCCTCTTTCCGGTGGCCAGTGTAGCTTTCCTACAGGTGACGGACGGGCGGCCGACTAGCTTCCCGTGCGTCTCCTCTCCTCGTGTCTCCTCCCTCCTCTTCCCAGCGACCAGTGTAGCTTCCCTACGGGCAATGGACGGGTGGCCGGCTAGCTTCCCGTGCGTCTCCTCCCTCCACCTCCTGGCGGCCAGCATAGCTTCCCTCCGAGCGGCTAGCTTCCCGTGTGTCTTCTCTCCTCGTGTCTCCTCCCCCCTCCTCCTGGCGTCCAGCGTAGCTTCCCCCTGGGCGATGGACGGGTGGCCAGCTAGCTTCCCGTGCGTCTCCTCCCTCCACCTCCTGGCGGCCAGCATAGCTTCCCTCCGAGCGGCTAGCTTCCCGTGTGTCTTCTCTCCTCGTGTCTCCTCCCCCCTCCTCCTGGCGTCCAGCGTAGCTTCCCCCTGGGCGATGGATGGGTGGCCGGCTAGCTTCCCGTGCGTTTCCTCTCCTCGCGTATCCTCCCTCCTCCTCCCAGAGGCCAGCGTAGCTTCTCCTTCCGCCAATCGGGAAACGGGTCTCAGACCCGCTTCTTGATTGACCGGGAGGAGAATTAGTGTGACACTAGTGAATATTCATTCGCTAGTGTCACACAACTGGGTGGCCTCAGAGCGCAGTGCTCTGCGCCCCGAGCCCACCCTATTTTGAAGCCTATTAGAGCTTCAAATCTGCCATTGGAATCCATGCATCCGGCGCCCTGCATGTAGATTAGGGGAAAGCGCCCATGCGCCCCTTATGGGTGGGCCGCCACTGGTCACAGGAGTGCAGAACGAACTGCACTCCTGTGATCCACAGGAAAAGTACAGCCAAATGAGCTTTGGCTGTACTTCTCCTTTAAGGACCTTAGGTGTAGGGGATACACTCTAAAAAACTTCAACAAAGTTTCTAGGGCAAATCTTCTACGTCTTGCTCTATCGCTCCCTCGCCCCTCCTGCTGCAAATACCAGCACAGCCATAATTGCTATGTTCAGTATCACATAGAAGGATTGGCTATCAAAGAGCAGCAGCTTCTGTGTAAAATGACTCCTGCATATAGTCTGCAAGTGTCATTGGGTAATACAGATTAAAGTGGTTGTAAAGCCTCAATGTTTTTTACCTTCATGCATTCTGTGTGCAGACGACCCTCAAATACCTAAGCTCCATCGCGATCCAGCAATGTGCACGAGAGCTCCGGCTCTCTGGGGACTCTCCCTCCTCATTGGCTGAGACAGCCAGTGAGCCAATGAGGAGAGGGGGGCGGGGCTGAGCCGAAGCTCTGTGTGTGAATTGACAGGCAAAGCCGCGGCTCCGGAGCAAGCCTGTTTGGGTGCCCCATTGCAAGCTGCTTGCTGTGGGGGCACTTGGCAGGAGGGATGGGCCAGGAACACCGGCGAGCAACCAGAGAAGAGGAGGATCGGAGCTGCTCTCTGCAGAACCGCTGCACAGAGCAGGTAAGTATAACAAACTTTAATGCCTCGTACACACGACCAGTTTTCCCGTCTGAAAAAGTCAGATGAGAGCTTTTGGTCGGGAATCCCGACCGTGTGTATGCTCTATCGGACTTTTTCCAACAGGAAAACTGCCGGAAAAAAAAGAGAGCAGGATCTCTTTTTTCCCATCAGGAAAAAATCCTAGTGGGAAAACCGTTCGTCTGTATGCTTTTTCGATGGGAAAAAAACACGCATGCTCGGAAACAATTCGACGCATGCTCGGAAGCATAGAACTTCATTTTGTCGGCTCGTCGTTGTCTTTTACGTCACCGCGTTCTTGGCAGTCAAAAGTTCACCGGACTTGTGTGTGACCGCGTGTATGCAAGGCAGGCTTGACAGGAATTCCATTGGTTTTTTTTTCCGACGGGAAAACCACTCGTGTGTACGTGGCATTCGTGTATTGCTACATTGCATTTTTTACATTTAATTGTAGTAAATCAAAGGTGTGACCTTTAATCTGCATATGTCATCAGTTAATTTACCCCTCCTTATTTAAAGAAAATTTAAAGAAGTATGGCCAAAGCTCTTTTGACCATACCGCTCCTGTGTAGAACTACTGTAGTTGCCCTCCTGTGACCTAGATTAATATGACAGCAGGCTTTGCTGTCAGCTGACGTAACAGAGCTGGCCCAGGCTGATTGCCGCCATTACTAGTAAAAAAAAATCAAAGAATATATCCCATAGTTTGTAGACGCTATAACTTTTGCGCATTATTGGATTTGTTTTAAAGCAGAAAGTAAAAAATATTGTGTAACGGATCTCAGATACCCCAGATGGGCACATCCGCCAGACTTGTGTCTCCTGTCCTCCAAACGCACCCGCAGCCTGCAGATTCGCCATAACCAGCCCTTAACCCCTCAATCACGAGACAATCCACACAGGTGTTGAGGGTTAAACATGCAGAGCATTAACTCTTTATTAAATCCAAAACATACACTTTTACACACAGTTAGGGACACTCCCCTTAGCCTTGTCCTAGAGGGGGGGTAGGGGACAAGGAAGAATCAATGGGAACTGAACACTTGTACATTGAAACAGAGACTACAGATAAACAAAGGGATTATGATAAGCAGGCAACCCCTCAATACACATCCCCTGCGGAGAGATGTCTGCAGTCCAGACCATTGTCTGTGTGCCATGAACCAACACAGCTAAACACAGCAACAAGAGGGGGGGATGGGGGAGAAGGGATGTAGCATTACATTACATTATCTCAATGCCAGCTTCTCCCCGAGTCTCCAGTCTCTTCTGGGCCATAATCTGTGGGTAGGAGGCCCGCCCTCAGTCCCTTCCAAAGCACACAGTGACAGTGGGTTCTGTCACATTTCTCCCCTTTTAAAAACAGACTAACCAGGTTCCTGACCCCCAACTGGTCTGGACCTGCGTTAGTCGCAAACTTCCACCCCAGGCCACCAGGAAAAGGAAAAGTACGTCTCTGGGGCTGGGGAGCAAAATCGCACATACGGTCTCCCGTGAATAAAAACAGCCGCTGCAGAGTGGGAACAGCTGTCCGCACTCCCGTGATCCGGGGCTGGGTTGCAGATATTGAGGGGAGCTGAATAATCCTCTGCCCCGATGCCAGCGCTTCAGCTTGTAGGGAACATAGGCTGGCAGTGCTATGCAGTTGGGGAGGAAAAGGTTCTTGCTTTTCTCCTGGAGTAGCTAACAGCCGCTGAGGAGGTATCTTGCAGGGACTGTCTCCCGGACTCTCCGTCTCTTTTTCTGATGCTGGGCAGAGGCCAACATCGCTCTGCCCCGTAGCCAGTGCTTCTGCTAGGGGGACATATACAATGGTAGAGTTCAGCAGCTGAAGAGGGGGAAGGATTTTCTCCCCTCCTGGTTCTGTGACCAGCTTCTGAGGCGACTTCTGACAGGGGCTGTCTCCCAAACCCTCCAAAAATCTACTGAGGGCTGGGTCGGGGCCGGTAACACTCTGCCATGCAGCCAGTGCTTCTGCTGGGGGGATATACACTGGGGTAGTGTCCAAGTGCTGGGCAACCAGCTCACTGAGGTCATCCCTCGGACTCCCTGGATCTAACTCTGAGGGTGGGCAGAGGCCCGCGGCACTCTGCCCCGTAGCCAGCGCTTCTGCTGGGGGGATGAACACTGGGGTAGTGTCCAAGTGCTGGGGAAACAGCTCAATGAGGTCATCCCTCGGACTCCCTGGATCCAACTCTGAGGGTGGGCAGAGGCCAGCGGCACTCTGCCCTGTAGCCAGCGCTTCTGCTGGGGCACCGGATGCAATACTCTCGACTTGCTGCTGATCACCATTTACCAGCCTTCCAGCGCCAGTCTCAACTTCCCCTTCTGAGACCTTTATGCTATTATCTTGTCTCTCTGCTTGGGGAACCTCTGGTGCGTTCCGGCATTCTAGCACTCGCAGTGCCCTCTGTATCATCGCCGCTTCTTCCATTGCGGTTAGGACGGGAAAACGTAGGGGCACTCCTGGCCCCATTTGCTCCGCATCTTCGTGACTGTCCGCTGTTTCTCCAGGACAGTCCCAGGCAACGGGAGCCATGCCAGGCTGCTGATCACCGTCAAACAGCCGCTTGTAGGCAATCTCGAGCTCCCATTCCTGCTCAACCAGGAACTCCAATTCCTCCAGGTCACACGCCTCTTCAGGGAGGTCCAGCACCTCATCTCGGAAGTCCAGGATGTTTTCCAGCCGCCACTCCTCATCGCTCCCAAAGTCTGGGTCTCCGTACATTTTTTGATGGAGCAGCCCCACGCCGCCGTAGCCAACGCCTTCTGTCGGGCTGCCGTCTGCTGTACTTGGCCACAGTTGAGCCGCGAACCACCGGAGGGCTCTGTAGCTGGCGTCCAGCCTCATCTCCTCCTGGACCAATCTTCCGAGCTCCGTCTTCCACTCATCTCGCGGTCGTTCCCTCAGGAACACCTCTCGCGCATGGTACTGCGTCCAGTACATCTCTGTGGAGGAGGGAAGGATCTTCCCCTGATGGCGCCGCTCGTGGCTTAGCGTTTCATGCCAGAGTTGCCAGCGGATCACATCCTCCCAGCCGAGCATGGTGCGCTCTGTCGCTGGTCCCCGATGTTGCTTCCGCATGCCTTGCAGCCTCCTCTCAAACTCCGCTCTCATGCTGGCTGGTCCCCGTATTGCTCCTCGACGGCTGCCCAGATCTTGAATCCTGGTGGTGGTTTGGATGGCCCGGACTGCAGGAGACATCCCACCGCTGCCAACACTGTAACGGATCTCAGATACCCCAGATGGGCACATCCGCCAGACTTGTGTCTCCTGTCCTCCAAACGCACCCGCAGCCTGCAGATTCGCCATAACCAGCCCTTAACCCCTCAATCACGAGACAATCCACACAGGTGTTGAGGGTTAAACATGCAGAGCCTTAACTCTTTATTAAATCCAAAACATACACTTTTACACACAGTTAGGGACACTCCCCTTAGCCTTGTCCTAGAGGGGGGGTAGGGGACAAGGAAGAATCAATGGGAACTGAACACTTGTACATTGAAACAGAGACTACAGATAAACAAAGGGATTATGATAAGCAGGCAACCCCTCAATACACATCCCCTGCGGAGAGATGTCTGCAGTCCAGACCATTGTCTGTGTGCCATGAACCAACACAGCTAAACACAGCAACAAGAGGGGGGGATGGGGGAGAAGGGATGTAGCATTACATTACATTATCTCAATGCCAGCTTCTCCCCGAGTCTCCAGTCTCTTCTGGGCCATAATCTGTGGGTAGGAGGCCCGCCCTCAGTCCCTTCCAAAGCACACAGTGACAGTGGGTTCTGTCACATATTGTTTTTTTTCAATATTGTTAGCCTTTTTTTTTGTTTATAGCACAAAGGAAAAAAAACGCAGATGTGATCAAATACCACCAAAGGAAAGCTCTATTTGTGAGAAAAAAGAAACATGCATTTTATTTGGTTACAGCGTCGCAATTGTCAGTTAACTACTTGCCGACCACCTGCCGCAGATGTGGCTTGGCTGCGCAAATCGCTGTACGTGCTCCGATTGGCCAGCGGGAGAACCAATCAATGGGCCTGGCAAACTCGATGTCCGTTGGCCGCCCCGCGATCGTTCCCCGCAGAGACAGAACGGGGATCTGCCGAAGTAAACAAGGCAGATCTTCGTTCTGTCAGGGGCTGACACTGAGCTAAGCAGGAAGAGGGATCTGTGTGTTTCCCCAGTCACACAGTGCCCCATACAGTTAGTAAGCACACATTTTACCCCTTTGATCGCACCTGATGTTAACCCCTTCCCTGCCAGTGTCATTATAACAATGTCAGTGCATATTTTTAGCACTGATCACTGTATTATTGTCACTGATTCCCAAAAAAGTGTCAAAAATGTCAGTTAGGTGTCTGATCTGTCCGCCGCAATGTCGCAGTCCCACTATAAAGTAATTCCCCTGTTCTGCTCTAGCCGACCGCAAGCGCATGCGCCCGCAGGGCGGTAAATTTAAAGGGACGTACCTGTACGCCAATCTGCCTGCCCGTACCATTCTGCCAACGTGCGACGGTCGGCAAGTGGTTAAAAAAAAGCTTTGAGGCACGCAGAGGAAAGTCTCTCTCCTATTTATTACTCTTTACAAAAAACGGAAGTTGTATAACAATGCGTAGATTTACACAGCTGGCCTGACGCGTTCCGTTCTCGCGCTCTGTGTTGGTGCCCGTCCCTTGGCCTTTGGGCTCTGATTTCCAGATTATTGTTTCAGATTGGGCTAGATTATTTTCCACCTGTTGCTGTCCCCCCAAAGGTCTTGGTGTCTCTTATCTGCGATGATCTAATTATAGAATGTGATATGTTAGAAAGGAGACAAGGAATTTTTGTTCATTTTGTGGCGGCAGAAGAGACAGTCCTGCACATACTAATTGCTCCCCGGTGGCCGTAGGTAAATCATGAGAGTGAGATCGAAGCTTCTTTCAACTGGAGCTGAAAACATTTCTCTAATTAGAGCAAGTGGGAATTGAAAGTCACTGTAGTTTATATGTAACTGTATGCGGGAGAAGGACACAGCGTTCTGCCCATCCAGTCTAATGACATTTGCCTTTTTTACATTCTGCGATGTGCTTTTCATTTCAAATTATGATCCCACATCTAACCGTCTTCTCTGTTCCGGGGGTAATTATAGAAATGTAGACGATGGAACTGGAACTTATGTTTTATCTACCAGGGTCTTAAAGGTATCTAATACCCTGATCACAGTATTTTCAATGATAGTTTATGTCATTTTTTTTTTTTTTAAAGCCCAACTTTGGGCAGAAAAGGAACCCCCTCCCATCTATCCCTCCTACTACACTCTAGCTAAACACTGGAATATAAAAAAAAAACTAAAAAAACTTTTCTATCTACCCAAACCTGTGGTCAAGTGACTTTTGGGTCTTGATCCTACACTCTTTTTCTGTTTTCTTCCAGCGGGGTTATTCTTTAGGTGTACATATCACTGCCTACATCAGTGGTTCTCCTGTCCTCAGGACCCACTAACAGGCCAGATTTTAAGTAAAGTAAAACCTTGGACTGCGAGCATAATTTGTTCCAGAAACATGCTTGTAATCCAAAGCACTCTTATATCAGAGCAAATTTCCCCATAAGAAATAATGGAAACTCAAATGATTCGTTCCACAACCATTTATTCATAAGTCCTTCAGTTTATAGCCCATATAAAAAGATTATAGCAATGTGACAGGTTGTGTAACCATAAAATATCCATCCACAAATGGAAGCCTTCACAAGGGGATTAGCAAAATCCAGCAGGAGCTCCAGAGTATAAGGCCCCTTCCACACGGGGACAGATCCACTTGTAGCGGTCCGCCAGCTCAGCTGGAGATCTCTCCGCTGAGCCGGCGCATGACAGGTCCCTTTCTGCTCACTGAGCGGGGAGGGGCTTGTCCAGCGCCGCTGTCTCCTATGGAGAGATCGGATGAAAACGGACAGCATGCCCGTTTTCATCAGATCTCACCCGATCCGATCCACCATGGACGGATGGCGACGTATTGCCATCCGTCTGATTTTAGCGGATCGGATCGGGTCGGATGTTAGCGGACATGTCACCGCTGACATCCGATGCTCCATAGAGATGTATGGAACGGCCGTTCAGGTCCGCTGAAAAAACTGAACGGTCCGACCGTGTGAAAGGGGCCTAAAAGAGAAGAGAGGCGCCTCTAAGTGTAGCAATATGGTTACATTTAATGAAGGTACAACATATAGAAACTCACATGGTTGATGATTAAAAGAGGCACATCTAAGTATGGAGGCATCCGGGTTAAAGCTGTCCACATAGACCGTCCTCCGCACTGCCGGCTTATACCGCTGTCAGTCTGCAATCGTGACCGGGAAGACTACCCTGCAGGAGAGTGATCTGAAAGCGAGACTTGAACCGCTCGTGGAGCTCAGCGTGGAAGGGATGACGTCAATGGTGGTGCGAGGGATGGTCTATGACTCAGGGGTCTCCAAACTTTTCAAACAAAAGGGCCACTTTATTGTCCTTCAGACTTTAGGAGGGCCGTATTGTGGCCAGCGGGGGCAGAAAATGTCCCGGACCCAGCTCCAGTGAGAATAAATGTGGCCTCAGGGTTGGTGGTCAGTAGGAGGAGGAGTAGGGCCTTTATCAGTAGGAGGAATAGTATCCCATCATTGATATTAGTAGAACAAATAGTGCCCCCTTGTTGGTGTCAGTGGAAGGAATAGTGCCTCATATCAGTTGAGGAATAGTGCCCCAAGGGCCGGATAAAGGCTTGCAAAGGGCCACATCTGGCCCTTGGGGCCACAGTTTGGAGACCCCTGGTCTATGTGGACAGCTTTACCCCGGATGCCTGCATACTTAGATGTGCCTGTTTTAATCATCAACCATGTAAATTGCTAAATGTTGTACCTTCATTAAATGTAACCATATTGCTACACTTAGAGGCGCCTCTCTTCTCTTTTATACTCAATTGTGACATGACACTACTTGTATATCAAGACATCGCTTGTATATTATTTAAAAATGCATTTAAACATTTTTCTTGTCTTGCAAAACGCTCTCAAACCAAGTTACTCTCAAACCAAGGTTTTACTATACCTCCCAACATTTTGAGATGGGAATGAGGGACACCTACTAGCAAATGTATGTAGTCATAGGACACGCCCCCTGCCACACACCCCTAAAGGAGAATTCACCCCCAAAAAAAGGTTAATTAAATCCACAAGGACTTTTTTTTACAACTATTATTCCTTTATATTGGCTTTTAAACTGTACAAATGCAGCAATTTAGAAATTGAATGAAAGGTTTAGCACTGGGAAAGATAAGAAGTGCATTTTATATACAACTATATGGATCAGACCAAAATGAGGGGGAAAGAGGGACATTGCTCCAAATCAGGGACAGTCCCTCGAAATCAGGGACCGTTGGAAGCTTTGGATTTCCTGTATTACCTTGGGGAGATGCAGACTAGAATACTGCAATCACTGAGCAGCAAATGATATGCTTTTCAGTTATCTTGCAAACCTGGCCTGTTAGTGGGTCCTGAGGACAGGAGTTAAGAACCAGTGGCCTACATGATGTGGACACTAGGCATGTGCATTTAGTTTCGTTCCGAATCGAAATTCGGACGAATTTTCATTATTCGGACGTTCGGATGTATCCGAATTAACGAATTACAATGCTAACGAATTCAACCGAATCCGAACGTTTCGAATCGAAAACCCACGGACGAAATTCGAATCGAATTCGAAAAAAATTTGAATCGAATTTGAAAAAATTTCTAGTCGAATCGAATTTGAAAACAATTAGAATAGAATCGAAAATATTGGAAAGAATCGAATAGAAAAACAATAGAACAGAATAGAATAAAATACAATATATATATTATATTATATTTTATTCTATTCTGTTCTATTTTTTTTCTAGTCTATTTTCTATTTCTATTCTAATCTTTGCTAATTGGAATTCGAAAAGTCGGTCGCATTTGAAAATCTTTCAACCAAATTCGAAAATATTTCTACCGAATTCGACAAAATTACAACCGGATTCGATCGTCTTTCAACCGGATTCGATAGTATTTCAACCGGATTCAAAATTATTCCAACCGAATAGAAAAGACCATGTTCCGACATTCGAATTTCGTATAGAATGAATTCAAATTCCAATTAGAAAAGATTAGAATAGAAATAGAAAATAGACTAGAAATAGACTAGACTAGGGCCATTTCCCTAGTCTAGAGGCGGCTCTTTAATTAGGCAAATTAGGCGGTCGCCTAAAGCCTCACACTTACAGGGGACTCGCGGCTGCCTAACTTACCCAATCTATTACCCCAGTTTTGAGCGACAGGGGACCTTAACGCTGCTGTGCTCAGGCAGCGTTAAGAGCCCTGACTCAGGAGCGGGGCCGCCAGCGTCCCTAACAACCAGTGAATATCGGTGACACCACCCCTTGTGACGTCAGTGACCCAGCATGCCCTCAGTCAATGACGTCACAAGGGGGCGGGTTCACCAGGTGACATCACTGGGTGGCCCCGCCCCTTAGTTATTAAAGAGCAATTATTTTTCCCATCTTGGGTGTGCATGGGGCCCCATGTCAAGTTTTGCCTAAGGCCTCACAAAGCCTAGAGCCGCCTCTGGCTGCAGAGTAGGGGTTTCCTGGTAAAGGCCCTGGCTGGGGTTTACAGCCGCAAGCTTCCATCTGCTTGCTTTTTGGTAAGCGCATAATTTATATGGTGATTTCACGTGTTTCGGTGGTGGAGACCTAATTGGATCTACATACCTTCTTCAAGAATTTCTCAGTCCTTGAACACTTCTTTTTCTTCTGTTAATTTGGACATTATTTTATATAGACCTTGTCATTATTTTTGGAGGCAAGATTTCATTTTCACCCTCTTGCCTCCCCTTTATTTTTGGTTCACATCACTTTTATTTGGCTACTTTCATCAATTCACCTACTTATGTCATGTTTATATTGATGTCACACATATTTTTGAATATTGTGGTTTATCGACCAGCTATACCTGGAAGATCCATCTAGAAGCTGGAAATCACTGAAGTAGACACCGCTATTATGATGATTGCCCCTAACTTCAGGTTTGCACGTCGAGCAGTTGCCCTGCTGCTTACTGTACACAGAAGTCACTCGCTCGGCACAGGCGCCATTCGGAGATGGCTTAGCATTTTGTCAATGAATGCAAAGTGCTCTCTGACATCACCCAATCAGAGAACGCTTTGCATTCATTGGAAAAATGCTGAGCCATCTATGAATGGCGCCTGTGCCAAGTGGGCATTCTCCTGTGTTACCAATGCAGAAGAGAAGCTGCTTGGTTTGGGAAACTTGTGAAGATCACTGGAGTAGCAGTGCTACTGCCTACTATAGTGATTTCCAGCTTTCTGGAGGATCCCACAGGTATGGTATATACAGTACATGGGTACATTGGTCCAAGCTGGGTACCTGAAATGCTGTGTACCTGAAATTCTTATTTACCACAACAGAAGAAATAGCATTGCAAGAAGTGTTCTAGGCATCAATGGGATGTGCTGTGTACCCCGGATCAGTGGGATTTGCTGTGTACTCTGGATCTGTGGGATTTGCTGTGTCATCTGGATCAGAGGGATGTACTGTGTATTCTAGATCAGTGGGATGTGCTGTGTACTTTGTGTCAGTGGGATTGGCTGTGTACTTTGTATCAGTGGGATTTGCTCTGTACTCTGGATCAGTGGGATTTGCTGTGTACTCTGGATCAGTGGGATGTACTGCGTACTCTGGATCAGTGGGATGTACTGTGTACTCTGGATCATTAAGATGTGCTGTGTACATTTGATCTGTCAAAATGTGCTGTGTACGCAGGATCGATGAGGAAGTGCTGTGTATCCAGGATCACTTGGGACGCATAGCTCCTAACTGTCACTGAAGTCAATCATAGTCAGAGCTTACACAAGGTTGAGGACTCTCAGCATGTCACATAGCTCCCAACGGTCCCTGATTTCGAGGGACTGTCCCAGATTTGGAACAAAGTCCCTCTGTCCCTCTTTCCTCCTTCTTTGTCCCTCATTTTGGTCTGATCTATATAGTATTGTGTATATAAAATGCACTATTATACCTTTCAAAAACTGTTTTCCAGTGCTTAACCGTTCACCCAATTTCTAAATTGCTGCATTTGTAAACTTCAAAAGCCAATATAAAGGAAAAGTAGCTGTAAAAAAAGCACTTGTGGGTTTAACTAATAATTTTTTTTATGTATAATTCTCTTTTAAGGGGTGTGGCAGGGGGTGTGCCCTATGCCTACATACCTTTTGCTAATAGGTGTCCCTTGTTCCCATCTCAAAAAGTTGGGAGATTAGAGGATGTGCTGTGTATATTCTGGATCAGTGAAAATGAACTGTGCATTCTTGATCAGTGAGAACGTGCTCTGTACTCTGGATCAGTAGGGATGTATTGAGGACTGTGTGAATCAGTGGGGAAGTGTTGTTATATATTCTGGATCAGTGAAACATGCTGTGTGCTCTGAATCAGTGGGACATGTTGAGTGTTTTGGATCAGTGGATGTGTATTCTGGATTATTAGTTATGTATACTGTCCTCTAAATCAGTGGGTATGTGATGTGAAGTTTGGCAGTGTTGTGTATTTTGTATCAGTGGGAATGTGCTGTGTGCTCTAGGTTAGTAAAGATATGTTGTGTACTCTAGATCAGTAAAAATATGTTGTGTACACTAGGTTAGTAAATGTAGCGGGTATTTAAATTTGGGGGGGGGGGCATCTGGGTTATTTAAACCCAGATGTACTAATTGTTAGGGAATCTGAGAATCCCTTTTGTGGTTCTTGGAGGACTCTGGTGGTGCAAGGTTCCCTGTGGCCTGCAGGTGGCGTTGTCGCCCTGGGTCGGAGTTGAACCTGCACCGCAAGACTGTTCCTTTTTGTCCTTTCCTGGCGCCGGTACAGCGGGGCGGGGAACCCGCTGTGACGCAAAGGGAGAGGAGATAAAAGGGGCGGACGCCCTGACCTCGGGGTTCAGAGTCGGAGGACGCGGCCGCGCCCAGGCACCTTCAGCCTGGGTGCTGGCGTTCCAGAGTTCCGTGCCCAGGTGCCCTTGACCTGGCCGGAACGAGGGATGGAGTCCATCCCAGGCACCTTAAGCCTGGGGTGAGGTACTACGGCCAAGGCCTGGGACCCAGTAACTTCGACTGGGTTCCGCGAGGGTGGAGGAGTCCAAGGGGCCCTAAGGTGTTGGGACCCGTATCTGAGGCAAGGAGGCCGGGGAGTGTAACCCTTCCGAATAGCCCGGTACAGCATTAATCCGGTGACGGCGGGGCCTCTGGTAACTCCCTTGGAGGGATGTCTTCCCCCTGACAGGGGCTGCAACGTAGCGAAGGTAACTCCAGTTCCTGTTCACTAGAGTCGCTGGAAGAGACTCTGTACTCTGTACCAAAAGTCCATTTAACAGCCACTGTGCTTAGCAACCGTTGAGGATTGTGCCTTGACCTACTCCCCACCAATACTGAACTGTTCTATGGGTCTCAAACTGTCTGCTCGCAAAGGACTATTTGTTTGCCGTTATGGAATAAATACGTGTTGGACCTTTTTCAGTGTGTGGTACTCCAATTACTGGGAGCAAAGGGGGGTTATCAGCAGAACAGACCTGGCTCTGAGCATATACACAGCCCGAATGTAATCTAATACTGGCCTTCACCTCTACATGCTGTAATCTAGAGGACATGGGCCGTGGCGCACCTCGCTCTCCCCTTCAAGGTACCCCTAGACCGAAGCCAAAGTAACCATTAAAGAAGAGAGAGAGGGTGAGGCCACTAGATAAAGATATGTTGTGTGCTCTAGGTTAGTAAAGATATGTTGTGTTCTCTAGATCAGTAAAGATATGTTGTGTACTCTAGGTTAGTAAAGATATGTTGTGTGCTCTAGGTTAGTAAAGATATGTAAAAAAAGTAGGAGGTGTTGCGTACTCTGGATCAGTGGGAGATGTACAGTACTCTGAATCAGTGGGAGATGTAAGGTACTCTGGATCAGTGGGGATGTACTCTGGATCAGTGGGGATGTACTCTGGATCAGTGGGAGATTTACGGTACTCTGGATCAGTGGTAGATGTACGGTACTCTGGATCAGTGGGAGATGTACGGTACTCTGGATCAGTGGGAGATGTACGGTACCCTGGATCAGTGGGAGATGTACGGTACTCTGGATCAGAGGGAGATGTATGGCACTCTGGATCAGTGGGAGATGTACGGTACTCTGGATCAGTGGGAGATGCATGGTACTCTGGATCAGTGGGAGATGTACGGTACTCTGGATCAGTGGGAGATGTACAGTACTCTGGATCAGTGGGAGATGTACAGTACTCTGGATCAGTGGGAGATGTACAGTACTCTGGATCAATGGGAGATGTGAGGTACTCTGGATCAGTGGGAGATGTACAGTACTCTGGATTAGTGGGAGATGTACAGTACTCTGAATCAGTGGGAGATGTACGGTACCCTGGATCAGTGGGAGACAGGGCTGGACTGGGACAAAAATTTGGCCCTGGACTTCATCCAGACCGGCCCACTTTAAATTCAATAAAATGCTGCCCCCCACCCCCCCAAAAAATCACGCCCACCAAAAGGCCCCTACATCCATTATTGTATATCATGAGAGGGTGAGAGAGAGGGGAATGAGAGAGAGAGGGAGGGTTGAGGGAAAGGGGGTGAGAGGGGTGGGTGAGAGAGGGGGGTGAGTGTAAGGGAGAGGGAGTGAGTGTAAAAGAGAGGGGGTGAGTGTAGGTCCCCTTTCACACTGAGGCGTTTTTCAGGCGCTTTTGGGCTAAAAATAGCGCCTGTAAAGCACCTGAAAAACGCCTCTGCTGCAGTCCCGGTGTGAAAGTCTGAGTGCTTTCACACTGGGGCGCTGCCAGGGCGTTAAAAAAGTCCTCCAAGCAGCATCTTTGGGGCGGTGGAGGAGCGGTGCACACACCGCTCCTGCCCATTGAAATGAATGGCTGCCGCTGCTGAAGCGTCTGCAAAACACTTCGGCAGCAGTGCTACACGTGCGCATTTAACCTTTAATTCGGCTGCTAGTGGGGGTTAAAAGCGCCTGCTAGAAGCCAAATAGCGCAGCTAAAACGACAGTAAGACAGAGGGGGGTGCTGAGAGACAGAGGGGGGTGCTGAGAGACAGAGGGGGGTGCTGAGAGACAGAGGGGGGAGCTGAGAGACAGAGGGGGGAGCTGAGAGACAGAGGGGGGAGCTGAGAGACAGAGGAGGGGTCTGAGAGACAGAGGAGGGGTCTGAGAGACAGAGGAGGGGTCTGAGAGACAGAGGAGGGATCTGAGAGACAGAGGAGGGGTCTGCGAGACAGAGGAGGGGTCTGCGAGACAGAGGAGGGGTCTGCGAGACAGAGGAGGGGTCTGCGAGACAGAGGAGGGGTCTGTGAGACAGAGGAGGAGAGCTGAGAGATAGAGGAGGGGTCTGAGAGACAGAGGGGGGTCTAAGAGATAAATGGGGGGCTGAGAGACAGGAGGGGGCTAAAAGAGGGGGGTCTGAGAGACAGAGGGGGGGTCTGAGAGACAGAGGGGGGGTCTGAGAGATAGTGGGGGGGCTGAGAGACAGAGGAGGGGGCTGAAAGAGAGGGACTGAGAGACAGAGGGGGCAGAGAGACAGAGGGGAGGACTGAGACAGACCACATAGCACTGTCCCTTTCTGCAGTCCCTCCTCTGCTCACCTCCCCGCTGTCTCAGTGTTCTGGCATGTTTGTGTAGGATGCCAGGTACCTGATGGCCAGCAGCGGCAGCGCCGAGTCTCCCTCTTGATCCAGGGGGTGCTCTCGCTGCTCTGCTCCTTACAGCGGCGCATGTTCTCTTCCTCCGGGCTGCCAGTCAGCCTGCCCTCCGGCCCAGGCCGCATGGTTCCTGGAGCAGAGAGGAGGTGAAGGAATCGAGGTTCTGGGAGCGCCGGGGTGGCCGCACTCGCTCCTGTTCGCCTCTTCGGTGGTCAGGGAGGGGGTAGAGCTCTTCTCCCTCCTCGGCTTTTACATCCAACTTCCCTCCTCGCTGGCCACCTTCCCCGAATCCCCGCCGCTGTTTGCTGCCACGCTCCCGCTGCCGCCGAACTGCATAAAAAAACAGCCCACAAAAAAAAATTGTTTTATTTATTTATTTTAAACGGCCCACTGAGCCATCGGCCCACCGGGAAACTCCCGGTAGTCCTGATGGCCAGTCCACCCCTGGTGGGAGATGTACGGTACTCTGGATCAGTGGGAGATGTACAGTAATCTGGATCAGTGGGAGATGTACGGTACTCTGGATCAGAGGGAGATGTACGGCACTCTGGATCAGTGGGAGATGTAAGGTACTCTGGATCAGTGGGAGATGTACGGTACTCTGGATCAGAGGGAGATGTACTGTTCTGTCTCAACTACAAAGCGATAAAGTTCATCTCCAGGTTGAAGTAGGCCTTACTCAAGCTGGTTTGCTATTATCCCTTGCATCGATACAGGCAGTTTAACTCAATGAATAAACTCACAGTTAGGACGACAGACGATGAATCCTTTCGAATGTTCCGTTTAATGATGGATATTCATAGGTAGAAAAACGTTGCAGTTGTAAGCCACATGTAAGATGTTAGCATGGAAGAAATACAGGAGTAATGACCAGAATCAGGAAGTGGAGGAGATATATAAAGAACTACGGTGAGAGAGAGAGTTCAGCTAGAAAGAAGGGGACAGATCTTAAAGACACAGAGCAAGAATAATCACATAGTGTAACACAACACTCCCCGTCTGAAATCTTTAGATTTCATAACCTTAAACTAAAATATATATTTTCAAAAAGTCCAATACTGACGAATGTCCTGGAACCTGTAATGAAAAACATGCAACAAGCAAATAATAAACGAAAGTTCAACAGGATGAAGAACATAAAGTCACAGTATGATGTCTTCAAATAATTCCAAAGTTCTGAGTAGAACCTGTAGATGGCAGCAATGTACTCCCCGCCGTGCCAACAGCATGGCTAGTCCTTGCACAAGTCACTCACCTGGCAAAAGGAGTACTAACTCTGTAATTGGTCGACTAAAGGTTCGTGTCGATCCTCCCTTGGTTACCTTGACTTCTACCTTCCGGACTTTGTTATCGTCGCTGGGCATAACTTTTAGTAATAAGACCCATAGGCCACTCATTCCGACAAACTTCCTTGTCTTTTAGAAGGATGAGGTCTCCAACCTTAAGATTCGTCTTAGATGCTTGCCATTTGTTACGACCTTGAAGGTGGTGAAGATACTTTTTCTTCCAGCGATGCCAGAACACATTGGCTAGATGCTGCACCTGCTTCCATTGATGCCTGTAATGGTGTGACCGCAGCTTCTGTTTTGTACTTACAGAAGTGTAGAGTGAGGTGTTCACAGTTCTTATTTCCTTATCTTCAGGGCTTACTAGTCCATAGGTGGTGTCAATAGGGAGTAAGTAAGAGTCCTCACGCAGAAACCTTGGAGGTGACAGCCATAAGCTGTCCTGAAGAGCGGCAGGTGACACGGCTCTGGTCCCACAGTCAGCTGGGTTGAGTTCAGTGGGAACGTGATGCCATTGACTTGGTAGAGAGAATCTCTTGATACGTTCAACCCTGTTGCTGACGTACACATAAAATTGTTTTGT
Source organism: Rana muscosa (assembly GCA_029206835.1). Taxonomy (NCBI): domain Eukaryota; kingdom Metazoa; phylum Chordata; class Amphibia; order Anura; family Ranidae; genus Rana; species Rana muscosa. Next base: position 239,701,619 of record CM055125.1, on the reverse strand, counting down.
TTGGTTGTTTATGTAACCAAGTACTACCTTACTGTCTGTATAGAAGGTGAAAGAATCAATTGTAGTGTCCATTTCACTTCGTATGACCTCTGCAATTTCTACTGCTAGCACGGCTGCACAAAGTTCAAGTCTTGGTATGGTATGTACAGGCTTGGGAGTGAGTTTTGCCTTGCCTAGGACAAAACTACAGTGTGATTCTCCATTCAGTTCAGAGGTCTTCAAATAGGCTACTGCAGCAATAGCTTCAACTGATGCATCAGAGAAAATATGAATCTCTCTCCGGTTAGCAGTTGAAGTGGATCCTGGAACATAGCAACGGGGAATCTGAAGTTTTTCTAGTGACTTCAAAGAATATCTCCACCTTTCCCACTTGTGTTGATTCTCACTAGGCAAGGGAGTATCCCAGTCTATGTTCTCAGTAGACAACTGTCTTAGTAAAAACTTACCTTGAATGGTAACTGGAGCAAGGAAACCCAGTGGGTCATAGATGCTATTCACCACGGACAGGACTCCTATCTTAGTGAAGGGTTTGTCACAAGTTGACACTTGGAAGGTGAATTTGTCTTGTTTGATGTTCCACAACAAACCCAGACTTCGCTGTACAGGAGGCACATCTGTACCTAAGTCAAGGTTTTTTAGACTAGTGGCATAGTCCTCAGAGTGAAAGGCATTCATAAGTTCCTGGCTGTTGGATATAATCTTGTGTAGTCTAAGGTTTGCTACAGACAGCATCTCCTTTGTTCTGGTGAGAAGATCAATTGCTTCTTTAGCAGTTGGAAAGGACTTAAGTGCGTCGTCAACGTAGAAGTTTCTTTCAACAAATTGACGGGCATCAGATCCATATTCAACTTCTCCAGTCTGAGCTGTTCTCCTTAGCCCATAAGTTGCCACTGCTGAGGAAGGACTGTTACCGAAGACATGTACCTTCATGCGATAATCTATAACTTCCTTGTTGAGGTCATTGCCCTTGTGCCATAGAAACCTGAGGTAGTTTCTGTTGTCTTCTCTGACGATGAAGCAGTGAAACATCTGTTGAATGTCGGCCATTACTGCTACAGGCTCTTGTCTGAAACGAATCAAGACTCCTATTAGACTGTTGCTCAAGTTGGGTCCAGTAAGGAGCATGTTGTTAAGAGAAACACATTCGTGCTGAGCACTGAAATCAAAGACAACTCTGATTTGGTCTGGTTTGCGTGGGTGATACACGCCAAAGGATGGAAGGTACCAGCATTCTTCTCCCTCCTTTAGTGGGGGAGCAGGCTCTGCATGATCTCTGTCAAATACATTTTGCATAAAGTCCACAAAGTGCTTTTGCATCTCTGGTTTCCTGCTTAAGTTTCGCTTTAAGGAGGAGAATCTACTGATGGCCTGCTGTAAGTTGTTGGGCAATCTCTCTCTTGGGAGACGAAAGGGTAGGGGTGCTACCCAGTTATTGGAGTCATCTTGAAAGAACTCATTGTCCATTACCTTGATGAATTCTTTGTCTTCCATTGAAGGAGCCAGTATGTCATCTTCACTGGTTGCTTTAAACACTGTAGAGCCGAAGTCGCCATCATGGCAGGAGAAAGGGCTTGTGTCACCTGAGATACCATGTTGCCATTCGTGGCTGGCTATCTTCTCTTTCACCCAGTAGTGATGTGGGCATGGCTCAAAGTAAGTGTTTCGGCCATTTGGCAGAACATTTGTCTTGAATGACGAAATGTTGGTAGGTCTTTTCATTTTGCCTATGCAGACATTGCCTATGATGACCCACCCTAGATCCGTGCGCTGGGCAAATGGGGCATCTGGGGGTCCACTGACTTGTCTGTGTACCTTGTGAACTCTTAGAATGTCTCTTCCTAACAGAAGAAGGATCTGAGCATCTTTGTCAAGCGGCGGTATCTCATTTGCTATTACCTTGAGGTGAGGGTGATGGAAAGCAGCAGCTGGAGTAGGGATTTCTTCCCTGTTAGCAGGTATCTGATTGCACTCAACAAGTGTAGGTAAGGGTAATTGCAAGTTACCTTTTAGAGAAGATACCATGAGTCCATGAGCCCTTCTTCCAGAAACCTCTATAGTTCCACTACAGGTACCCAAGGTGTAAGGATGAGCTTCGCCTTTTATTTCAAATAGATTGAACAATTCCGATTTTGCAAGTGATCGATTGCTCTGATCGTCTAAGATAGCATATACCTTTAGAGACTTTTCTGGTTGATCCTTGTGGTATATGTTCACCAAGCATATCTTAGCACAGGACTTACCACAGCAGTCTTCTCCACAAACTTCAGTGCAGGATGAAGAAATGATGGTAGAATTAGGCACTTGGTCTGTATTCTCCCCGCCATGCGTTAACCTGGGAGGAGTGTTGGCAGGTTGTGCAGAGCTGGGCTCAAGAGGATGGAGGGCTTGCACATGTTCTTCAGAGCCACACTCTATGCACTTGATGGACACATTACAGTCCCTTGCAAAATGTTCTGTAGAAGCACAGCACCTGAAACATACCCTAAATGTCTTTAAAAGCTCCTTGCGCTCTTCCAGAGGCTTTTTTCTAAAGCCGATACATTTATTGAGGGGGTGTGGCTTCTTGTGTATGGGACACTCTCTGTTAGGGTTTTCAATCTTCCTACTCTGTTTGTTCGTGGCCAGAACTGTGGTAGGAGTGGGAAGGATGTCAGTCTTTTTCACGGACACTGGGCCTCTATGGTTTCTATAGTTGCCCTGAAGACTGGTACTCTTAGGAAAGGGTGAGAAGAGGCTGTACTCACCGTAGGAAAAACTTGGATCGTTCTTGGTCTCTGCAATTTTCCTGATGAATTCACAAAAAAAGAGAATGGAGGGAAGGAAACCTTGTTCTCTCTTTTGTATGATGACCCTAGTGCAGTCCATTTCTCTTGCAAACCATACGGGAGCTTGGAGACAATTGGGTTTACCCCTCTTGGAGTGTCAAGGTAACTGAGTCCAGGTAGTTTTGGGTCTGTCTTGGCTAGCTGAAGCTCAAGGAGAAGGTCACTCAGTCTCTGAAACTCCTTGTTGTCCTTACCGGATATCTTTGGGAAAGTTTCCAGACGCATGAACAAAGCATTTTCTATAGCTTCTGGACTGCCATAACTTTGCTCTAGTCGCTCCCATGCAGCTGTGAGGCCTGCAGTAGGATTGTCCATGAAAACCGATCTTAATGGCTTAACACGGGCAGCAGATAGAGGACCAAGCCATTTGATCAGCAGATTCAATTCTTGATCAGCTGTAATGCCAATATTGCTGATTGTAGTTCTGAAGGCACATTTCCAACTTCTGTAGTTCTCAGGTTGGTCATCAAAACTTGTAAGACCAGTCTTTGTGAGCTCTCTGCGAAGCATGTACCTCACAAACTCTTCTGTCTCAGTTGTCTCCGCCTTTATGTGAGATGCTGTTGGCTGTATGGTGCTGATTGCGTTATCTTTGACATTGTTGTTAAAGGACACAGGGAAATATGGTGCAGCAGATGCATCCAGGTGAGTTGCTTGCTTGAAGTCAGTTGTTCCAATGGTACGTTGATTCAAGGCTGTACCGATGACTGGAGATTGATGACTTGCCTGAAGCTTGCGCTGATGCTCTGTGACGTATGAAGGCAGGCAAGGTAGACAGGTAGGAAATGCAGTGGAGTGATTTTGAGTGCAGGAAGTTGCTGCAACCTCTTTAACTTGAAGATGTGAAGGAGTCTCTATGTAGTCGGGAGCATTGGAGACAATGGAGTGTGCACTGCAGTGGCTTAGGACATAGTCTTTAGTGCGTTTGAGGGGGTCTTCTATATCTGCTATGTTTAGGTTAATGCTGTCTTTCTCACTTGCACCTTCGTCTGCACTGATAGCTTGCTGTAGGACCCTTAGCTTTGCCATAGCTGTGTCATGTTTACACTGTTCATTTAAGGTTTCCATTGTTGCTCTTTGTCGTGCTGACTGCGCTTCCAACTCTGCCCTTTGACGTGCTGACTGCGCTTCCAACTCTGCCCTTTTTTCTGCATATGCCACCTGCACTTTGCTGGCTTCCACTTCAGCGCGGGCATTAATAAGTCGCTCACTGAGTGTTGAGTATCTTGAACTATGGGATCTTGACGAGTTTTTAGAACGTCTGGTGGAAACAGATTTGTGAGATGCAGTGTCCTGTAACAGCTTTATTTTTGCTTCTGCCTTTAATCTGGTTTGCTGGATAAAACTGTCTCTTTCAATATTGAGAGCATTGACGCGCTTTAATTGCATCATCGCACTTTCTGACTTCATGTTTTGTAAGACATTAGTGAATTTGATGCTGGTAAGCTGATAAAGCTCATATGAGGCAGAAAGTTGTTTAATGGCGCCCTCTAGTGTCAGTAGTTCACGTTCAACAGACACTGTATTGGCTTCAGCAAGGATTTTCTCCCAGACTAATTCCAAGCTATTTGACAATTCAGTCCTTGAAGCTTCATAATTCTCCATTACTTTCCAAGTGGGTTTAACTGAGCGTTTGGGTAACTCAGTTTCTTCAGGAACTTGTGGGGAGGTAGATGTGAGTTCACATGCAGAAGCTTGGTCACTCATGATAGCAGACTGACTGTGAAAGCAGGCAGGATCTGTGTGCTGAAATATGACACTGTGCAGATTGTCTCAGGCTATAAGGCTGCCATGTGCTGCTCTGTCCCTTCTGTCTTGCTATGAGGGCAGTAAATCTTGTCTGTTTCAGTACTGACATGCAGAAATCTTGTAATTAGGCTGTGAAACTCAGTTTTTCTACTGTTCTGTCTCAACTACAAAGCGATAAAGTTCATCTCCAGGTTTAAGTAGGCCTTACTCAAGCTGGTTTGATATTCATCCCTTGCATCGATACAGGCAGTTTAACTCAATGAATAAACTCACAGTTAGGACGACAGACGATGAATCCTTTCGAATGTTCCGTTTAATGATGGATATTCATAGGTAGAAAAACGTTGCAGTTGTAAGCCACATGTAAGATGTTAGCATGGAAGAAATACAGGAGTAATGACCAGAATCAGGAAGTGGAGGAGATATATAAAGAACTACAGTGAGAGAGAGAGTTCAGCTAGAAAGAAGGGGACAGATCTTAAAGACACAGAGCAAGAATAATCACATAGTGTAACACAACATGTACGGTACTCTGGATCAGTGGGAGATGTACGGTACTCTGGATCAGTGGGAGATGTACGGCACTCTGGATCAGTGGGAGATGTACGGTACTCTGGATCAGAGGGAGATTACGGCACTCTGGATCAGTGGGAGATGTACGGTACTCTGGATCAGTGGTAGATGTACGGTACTCTGGATCAGTGGGAGATGTACGGTACTCTGGATCAGAGGGAGATGTACGGCACTCTGGATCAGTGGTAGATGTACGGTACTCTGGATCAGAGGGAGATGTACGGTACTCTGGATCAGAGGGAGATGTACGGTACTCTGGATCAGCGGGAGATGTACGGTACTCTGGATCAGAGGGAGATGTACGGTACTCTGGATCAGTGGGAGATGTACGGTACTCTAGATCAGTGGGAGATGTACGGTACTCTGGATCAGAGGGAGATGTACGGCACTCTGGATCAGTGGGAGATGTACGGTACTCTGGATCAGAGGGAGATGTACGGTACTCTGGATCAGTGGGAGATGTACGGTACTCTGGATCAGAGGGAGATGTACGGCACTCTGGATCAGTGGGAGAGGTACAGTACTCTGGATCAATGGGACGTATTGTGTACCCTAGGTGAGGGGGACTTGTTGTGCCCTCTGGATCAGTGGGACATGTATGGTACTCTACATGTTATGTACTTTTGATAAGTGGAGACAAGCTGTAAACCCAGGAACAGAAAACTTTTATCTGTCTCATTTGTTTTACACCCACTACCTCTGCTGTCCTTGATTTTATTTATTCTTCAGTAAAAATGTATTTTCTCCGATCTTTTCTCGTATCCTTTATTGTTCCTGTGTGTCTCCCCTCTCTCCTGTCTGACATTGCCACGCTCCCGCTGCCGCCGAACTGCATAAAAAAACAGCCCACAAAAAAAAATGTTTTATTTATTTATTTTAAACGGCCCACTGAGCCATCGGCCCACCGGGAAACTCCCGGTAGTCCCGATGGCCAGTCCACCCCTGGTGGGAGATGTACGGTACTCTGGATCAGTGGGAGATGTACAGTAATCTGGATCAGTGGGAGATGTACGGTACTCTGGATCAGAGGGAGATGTACGGTACTCTGGATCAGAGGGAGATGTACGGCACTCTGGATCAGTGGGAGATGTACGGTACTCTGGATCAGAGGGAGATGTACGGTACTCTGGATCAGTGGGAGATGTACGGTACTCTGGATCAGAGGGAGATGTACGGCACTCTGGATCAGTGGGAGAGGTACAGTACTCTGGATCAATGGGACGTATTGTGTACCCTAGGTGAGGGGGACTTGTTGTGCCCTCTGGATCAGTGGGACATGTATGGTACTCTACATGTTATGTACTTTTGATAAGTGGAGACAAGCTGTAAACCCAGGAACAGAAAACTTTTATCTGTCTCATTTGTTTTACACCCACTACCTCTGCTGTCCTTGATTTTATTTATTCTTCAGTAAAAATTTATTTTCTCCGATCTTTTCTCGTATCCTTTATTGTTCCTGTGTGTCTCCCCTCTCTCCTGTCTGACATTGCCACGCTCCCGCTGCCGCCGAACTGCATAAAAAAACAGCCCACAAAAAAAAATGTTTTATTTATTTATTTTAAACGGCCCACTGAGCCATCGGCCCACCGGGAAACTCCCGGTAGTCCCGATGGCCAGTCCACCCCTGGTGGGAGATGTACGGTACTCTGGATCAGTGGGAGATGTACAGTAATCTGGATCAGTGGGAGATGTACGGTACTCTGGATCAGAGGGAGATGTACGGCACTCTGGATCAGTGGGAGATGTACGGTACTCTGGATCAGTGGGAGATGTACGGTACTCTGGATCAGAGGGAGATGTACGGTACTCTGGATCAGTGGGAGATGTACGGTACTCTGGATCAGTGGGAGATGTACGGTACTCTGGATCAGTGGGAGATGTACGGTACTCTGGATCAGTGGGAGATGTACCGCACTCTGGATCAGTGGGAGATGTACGGCACTCTGGATCAGTGGGAGATGTATGGTACTCTGGATCAGTGGGAGATGTACGGTACTCTGGATCAGTGGGAGATGTACGGTACTCTGGATCAGTGGGAGATGTACGGTACTCTGGATCAGTGGGAGATGTACGGTACTCTGGATCAGAGGGAGATGTACGGTACTCTGGATCAGAGGGAGATGTACGGTACTCTGGATCAGAGGGAGATGTACGGTACTCTGGATCAGTGGGAGAGGTACAGTACTCTGGATCAGTGGGAGATGTACGGTACTCTGGATCAGAGGGAGATGTACGGTACTCTGGATCAGTGGGAGATGTACGGTACTCTGGATCAGTGGGAGATGCATGGTACTCTGGATCAGTGGGAGATGTACGGCACTCTGGATCAGTGGTAGATGTACGGCACTCTGGATCAGTGGTAGATGTACGGTACTCTGGATCAGTGGGAGATGTACGGTACTCTGGATCAGTGGGAGATGTACGGTACTCTGGATCAGAGGGAGATGTATGGCACTCTGGATCAGTGGGAGATGTACGGTACTCTGGATCAGTGGGAGATGTACGGTACTCTGGATCAGTGGGAGATGTACGGTACTCTGGATCAGAGGGAGATGTACGGCACTCTGGATCAGTGGGAGAGGTACAGTACTCTGGATCAATGGGACGTATTGTGTATAGGGATGAGCTTCGTGTTCGAGTCGAACATACGTTCGACTCGAACATCGGCTGTTCGATCGTTCGACGAAGATCGAACGATTTGGGCCGTTCGCGCCAAATTCGAGTGACGCGAACGGCCCACAATGCACTACGCCATCGCAGTGTCATCCAGGCGCTGTGATTGGCCAAGCATGCACTGTGACCCCGCATGCTTGGCCAATCACAGCGCCGGCAGCGAGGAGAGCAATGATTGGCCACAGGCAGGATGCCTGTGGCCAATTATTGCTGAGGGGGTTTAGTACACGCCCCACACTATAAAAGGCCGCCAGCACGGCGGCCTAGTGTAGTGTGTTCCGGAGCAGGGATAGAGCAGCATAGGCAGGGACAGTGACTTTTATTTCTTTCTTGCTTAACCTGGATTCCTTTAGTTTAGGGAAAGAGAAGGATAGGTAGGGAGAGTGTCAGTGTGTTTTGTGCTTGTGCTATATTGTGCTTAAAAAAAACATTTTTTCTAGGGACAGAAAACTGTAGGTAGGGAGAGTGTGTCAGTTTCTTTCACTGTCAAAGTCCTTGTTTCCAGGGACCTGGAAGGACAGTGAGTGAATTCTCCTTGTGCTATATTGTGCTTAAAAAAAACATTTTTTCTAGGGACAGAAAACTGTAGGTAGGGAGAGTGTGTCAGTTTCTTTCACTGTCAAAGTCCTTGTTTCCAGGGACCTGGAAGGACAGTGAGGTAATTCTCCTTGTGCTAAATTGTGCTTAAAAAAAACATTTTTTCTAGGGACAGAAAACTGTAGGTAGGGAGAGTGTGTCAGTTTCTTTCACTGTCAAAGTCCTTGTTTCCAGGGACCTGGAAGGACAGTGAGGTAATTCTCCTTGTGCTAAATTGTGCTTAAAAAAAACATTTTTTCTAGGGACAGAAAACTGTAGGTAGGGAGAGTGTGTCAGTTTCTTTCACTGTCAAAGTCCTTGTTTCCAGGGACCTGGAAGGACAGTGAGGTAATTCTCCTTGTGCTAAATTGTGCTTAAAAAAAAACATTTTTTCTAGGGACAGAAAACTGTAGGTAGGGAGAGTGTGTCAGTTTCTTTCACTGTCAAAGTCCTTGTTTCCAGGGACCTGGAAGGACAGTGAGGTAATTCTCCTTGTGCTAAATTGTGCTTAAAAAAAAACATTTTTTCTAGGGACAGAAAACTGTAGGTAGGGAGAGTGTGTCAGTTTCTTTCACTGTCAAAGTCCTTGTTTCCAGGGACCTGGAAGGACAGTGAGGTAATTCTCCTTGTGCTAAATTGTGCTTAAAAAAAACATTTTTTCTAGGGACAGAAAACTGTAGGTAGGGAGAGTGTGTCAGTTTCTTTCACTGTCAAAGTCCTTGTTTCCAGGGACCTGGAAGGACAGTGAGGTAATTCTCCTTGTGCTAAATTGTGCTTAAAAAAAACATTTTTTTCTAGGGACAGAAAACTGTAGGTAGGGAGAGTGTGTCAGTTTCTTTCACTGTCAAAGTCCTTGTTTCCAGGGACCTGGAAGGACAGTGAGGTAATTCTCCTTGTGCTAAATTGTGCTTAAAAAAAAACATTTTTTCTAGGGACAGAAAACTGTAGGTAGGGAGAGTGTGTCAGTTTCTTTCACTGTCAAAGTCCTTGTTTCCAGGGACCTGGAAGGACAGTGAGGTAATTCTCCTTGTGCTAAATTGTGCTTAAAAAAAACATTTTTTCTAGGGACAGAAAACTGTAGGTAGGGAGAGTGTGTCAGTTTCTTTCACTGTCAAAGTCCTTGTTTCCAGGGACCTGGAAGGACAGTGAGGTAATTCTCCTTGTGCTAAATTGTGCTTAAAAAAAACATTTTTTCTAGGGACAGAAAACTGTAGGTAGGGAGAGTGTGTCAGTTTCTTTCACTGTCAAAGTCCTTGTTTCCAGGGACCTGGAAGGACAGTGAGGTAATTCTCCTTGTGCTAAATTGTGCTTAAAAAAACATTTTTTCTAGGGACAGAAAACTGTAGGTAGGGAGAGTGTGTCAGTTTCTTTCACTGTCAAAGTCCTTGTTTCAAGGGACAGAGAAGGACACCTGAAGGTAGCCCTTATTGCTTTTTTCCCATCTCCCTGCAGGCCATCTATTAGAATGTCTGGAAGGCAAACAAGGAGAGGCAGACAGTCAGGAGCCAATAAAAGAGGGCAAGCAGGCTCTGTGTCTGGGGGCAACAGTGCTGGTCGTGGACGCGGTGCATTGTCATCAGCACATGGCCATGGGACACGCTTGTCCTTCTTTTCGGCAGCTGGACATGTTGAGCCACATCATGCCGAAGACTTGGTAGAGTGGATGACCAAGCCCTCCTCCTCCTCCTCATCCTCTCTCACCCAGGCTCAGGGTACTGGAAAAGCAGCTGCCAAAGCGTCCTCTTCCCTGGTATCAATGTCAGACTCATCATCAGTCACTCCTTCCCTAGACCCACCATGTCCTCCTCCTGAGGAGTCCCCCGAACTGTTTCAGCACAGTGTTGGGTACATGCTCCAGGAGGATGCCCAGCGTTTCGAAGGGTCTGATGATGAAACCCAGCTAGAGGAAGGCAGTAGCGTGAGAGCAGACAGAGGGGATGCTCAAGAAGGACACCAATCTGGCAGTCATGTTCCAGCAGCTGCAGCATACTGCCAGATTGCCTCCAGTGATGAGGAGGGAGGTGATGATGAGGTCACTGACTCCACGTGGGTGCCTAATAGGAGAGAGGAGGAGGAGGAGGATGAGGAGGAGGCACATCTCCAACGAGGCAGGATGCCCTTTGATGGCCAGCGTAAGGGCAGTACACCGACGGAATCACACCGCAGAGCTCCGCCTGTGCAGGGCGCTGCCTCTGCCCGTCATTCAAAAAGTTCTTTGGTGTGGGCCTTTTTTGAGGCTAGTGCATCAGATCGCACAGCTGCTGTTTGCAACATATGTCTCAAGCGTATATCGCGTGGCCAAAACATCAGCCGCTTGGGTACCACATGCCTGACCAGACATATGTTGACCTGCCATGCAGCTCGTTGGCAAGCCTACCTCAAAGACCCACACCAAAGAACAAAGCGGACCTCTCCTTGCACCGCATCAGCTGGGATCTCCAACCCCACTATAACTTCAGTCCTCTCTGAAACATGCACTGAGAGGAATGAAGGTGTAGAATTAGGTGTGTCACAGCCAAGTACTTGCGGCCACTCTGCTAGCAGTACACCAACGTCCGATTCTAGCAGGCAAATTTCCCTGCCCCAGCTGCTGGACCGTCGAAAGAAGTTCACTCCCAGCCATCCACATGCCCAGCGGTTGAATGCTAGCTTGGCTAAATTGCTAGCGCTTCAACTGCTGCCTTTTCAGTTGGTAGACTCGGCCCCCTTCCGTGAGTTTGTGCAATGTGCGGTTCCTCAGTGGCAGGTTCCCAAACGCCACTTTTTCTCACGGAAGGCTATTCCGGCTCTCTACCGGCATGTGGAAGGCAATGTCTTGGCCTCGCTGGACAGGGCGGTCAGCGGTAAGGTGCATATTACCGCTGACTCATGGTCCAGCAGGCATGGACAGGGACGTTACCTTTCTTTCACGGCCCATTGGGTCACTCTTTTGGCAGCTGGGAAGGATGCAGGACAAGGTGCAGTAGTGTTGGAGGTTGTTCCACCGCCACGCCTCCAAAATGCTACTACTGGTTGTGACACACCTCTCTCCTCCACCCCCTCCTCTTCTTCTTCCTCCATGGCCTCTTCCTGTGGTTTGTCCTATGAACCAGCGGTGCTCCGTAGCCGTTCACGGGGCTACGCAAGTACGCAGGCAAAAAGATGCCATGCCGTGCTTGCGCTGGTGTGTTTGGGGGACAGAAGCCACACTGGGGCAGAGGTCCTGTCTGCTCTGCAGGGCCAGGCCGAGAGGTGGTTGACGCCACGCCAGCTTAAGCCAGGAATGGTGGTTTGCGACAATGGCACCAACCTCCTCTCCGCCCTCCGACAGGGACAACTGACCCATGTGCCCTGTGTGGCTCACGTCCTTAACCTGGTGGTGCAGCGGTTCTTGGGCAGGTACCCGGGCTTACAGGATGTCCTGAGGCAGGCCAGGAAAGTCTGTGTGCATTTCCGCAGATCTTATAATGCCAGTGCTTGCCTGGCTGAGCTGCAAAAGGAGTTGAACCTGCCCAAGAACCGCCTTATATGTGACATGCCCACCAGGTGGAACTCAACGTTGGCCATGCTGCAGCGGCTGCACACGCAGCAGAGGGCCATCAATGAGTACCTGTGCGACTACGGCACCAGGACAGGGTCAGGGGAGCTTGGTTTTTTTTCTCCACGCCAGTGGGGCATGATCAGGGATGCATGCACTGTCCTGGCACCATTTGAGGAGGCCACGAGGATGGTGAGCAGTGACAGTGCATGCATCAGTGACACTGTACCTCTTGTCCACCTGTTGGAGCACACGCTGCGTGGAATAATGGACAGGGCACTTGAGGCAGAACAGAGGCAGGAAGAGGAGGACTTCCTTGCCTCTCAAGGCCCCCTTTACCCAGACAGTGTTCCTTCTGTCCCACCCAACGCACAGGAAGAGGAAGAGGAGGAGGAGGAGGAGGAGGAGGAGGAGGAGGATTGTGTCAGCATGGAGGTGGAGGCTGGCACTCAGCATCATCAGCAGCAGTCTTTTAGGGATGATTTACAGTCCCAAGAAACCAGTGGACTTGTACGTGGCTGGGAGGAGGTGGCTGCGGATCATGTCGTCCTTAGTGACCCAGAGGACTCCGGAGCGAATGCCTCAGCAAACCTACGCTGCATGGCCTCCCTGATCCTGCAAAGTCTGCGGAAGGATCCTCGTATTCTTCGGATCAAGGAGAGGGACCATTACTGGCTGGCCACTCTCCTTGATCCACGGTACAAGGGTAAGGTTGCGGACCTTATGTTACCGTCGCAGAGGGAGCAGAGGATGAGACAACTCCGGGAGGCCTTGCAGAAAGGTCTGTGCAACGCGTTCCCAGAGACTGGGAGGTTACAAACTCCTGGTCCTGGACAACGAGTTGCTGAGGCTTCGGCCAGTCAAAGAAGGAGCGGTGGGGAAGGTGGCCGTCTGACCGATGCGTTCAGACAATTCTTTAGTCCGCAGCCCCAAAGTATGATCGGTTCCAGCAACCATCGCCAGCGTCTGATAAACATGGTGCAGGAATATCTAGGGGCAAGGTCAGACTTGGACACCTTCCCCACCGAAAATCCTCTGGCTTACTGGGTCTTGAGGATGGATCACTGGCCAGAGCTTGCACAGTATGCAATTGAGCTACTGGCCTGTCCTGCATCCAGCGTTCTTTCGGAACGCACATTCAGTGCTGCTGGAGGATTTGTCACGGATCACAGGGTGCGCCTGTCCACCGACTCGGTTGATCGACTGACTTTCATCAAGATGAACCAGTCTTGGATCACCACCAGCTACCACACACCTGATGCTGATATAACAGACTAATTGATTTTAACATGTCACATCCCTTCAAGACTGATGCTGATGCTGAGTGCCTGTGCTGTTATGTTGACTGGCTATCCTCCTCCTCCGAGTCCTCAATGATACGATTGATGATGATAGCTTGGAAGATCATTTTTGTTTATGGGTGCCGCCACCAGTGGCTAAGGCCCAATTTTTCAGCCCCTGTTTTACAGGGGCGTGTAATTACAATTTTTTTAGCAATAATTTGCCATAGGGCTCATTGCTGTGCTCCAAGTACAGTATCTGTGAGGGGTTGGAGTGTTGTGGCACCAGTGCCTAAGGCCCAATTTTTCAGCCCCTGTTTAACAGGGGCGTGTCATTACAATTTTTGAAGCAATACTTTGCAACAGGGCTCATTGCTGTGCTCCAAGTACAGTATCTGTGAGGGGTTGTAGTGTTGTGCCACCAGTGCCTAAGGCCCAATTTTTCAGCCCCTGTTCAACAGGGGCATGCAATTACAATTCTTGATCTAATAATTCACAGCAGGGTCCATTGCTGCACCCACCAAGAGTAACTCTGAGGGCTTACAGTCTTGTGGCAACGCCACCACCACCACGAAAGGCCCAATTTTTCAGCCCCTGTTCAAAAGGGGCATGTAATTACAATTCTTGATCTAATAATTCACAGCAGGGCCCATTGCTGCACCCACCAAGAGTAACTGTGAGGGCTTACAGTGTTGTGGCACCAGCACCACCATCAAAGCCCCAATTTTTACTACCACTGTTCAACAATTATATGTAATTAAAATTCCTGATATAATAGTTGACAGCAGGGCGTTCCAGCACCAACCAAGAGTAACTGAGTGCTTACAGTGTTGTGCCAACACCAACAACTAAGGGGCCTATTTCTGCAGAGTATATACGGCAGGTCCCTACTTTCAAACATCCAACTTACAAACGACTCCTACTTGCAAACGAAAGAAGACAACAGGAAGTGAGAGGAAATCTACCCCTAGAAAGGAAAATTCTCTCCTGTAAGAATAAATATGGGAGAAAGGGGTCTCATCTGTACTGATGCTTTATCAGCAATCCTTGTTTCAAGAAAAACACCACATTTCAAAAACAGTTGTCATTGGGACGGAAAGTGAGGTGAAATGTTCGGAACAGGGGCACAGACAGCAAAACAAATGTTACAGGGGTGATAACCCTTACCTATGTTTCCCAAAAAGTTTAAAAATAGATTTTTGGGCTGGAGCTACACTTCAACAATGTACCTGTTCAAAATTACAAACAGATTCTACATAAGAACAAACCTACAGTCCCTGTCTTGTATGCACCGCCTGTATACGGCTGTTCAGAGTATATAGGGCCTTTTTTATTTTGTGTGCGGGGTTCCCCTTAATATCCATACAAGACCCAAAGGGGCTGGTAATGGGCTGGGGTAGGGGGGGGGGTCATGGGGTAGCTATGCCATTTTTCTTAAAGAATTTCATCCATATTACCGGGACCAGACATTACATTAAAGCCGCAAGCAGTTTTAAATGGCTTTTTTTTCCTTTAGAAGTGTCATTTTGTGCAGGGACAGTTCTAAACACGGGAAACACGTGGCACTTCACAGGCATACTTTAGACACCCCCCAGGTACGATATTTAAAGGAATATTTGACTTTTTTTTTTTCACTTTATGCATCATTAAAATGACTGCTCCCGAAAAACGACCGTTTTTAAAACTTCTTTTTGCATTGATACATGTCCCCTGGTGCACAACCCGGGTTCCCAAACCCTATTTATGACAATAACATGCATAATAGTTGTTATAATTAGCACTTTAGAATTCGAACGTTCGCATCCATTGTATTTAATAGGGTTCTAATGTTCGTTCGAACTTTCGGTCCGTTCGCGGGTTCTGGTGCGAACCGAACCCGGGGGTGTTCGGCTCATCACTAATTGTGTACCCTAGGTGAGGGGGACTTGTTGTGCCCTCTGGATCAGTGGGACATGTATGGTACGCTACATGTTATGTACTTTTGATAAGTGGAGACAAGCTGTAAACCCAGGAACAGAAAACTTTTATCTGTCTCATTTGTTTTACACCCACTACCTCTGCTGTCCTTGATTTTATTTATTCTTCAGTAAGAATTTATTTTCTCCGATCTTTTCTCGTATCCTTTATTGTTCCTGTGTGTCTCCCCTCTCTCCTGTCTGACATTGCGCAGTCCTCCCGGGAGAGTGGAAATTGCCTGAAGCAAAACACTTCTTCCACTCGGAGAGGCTGCAGCTGCTCCACCCTAATACCGTTCAGTGCCGGAGACACAGATCGGGGAAGAGGGGGCTGCCATACTCCATTCACTGGTTGCTTCCTTATAATGGGAATAATGTATCAACACAGCAAGCTGCTACATATACTGTATATATTAGATCTACACTGGATATTAACAGGCCAATGTTGTATGATGTTACTGAACGTTTAAAATATAACTACATTTGAATATTTCGACGGGTTAGAATCCCTGGCAACTTTTTGTTGCTGTCTGTGCCCTCGTAAGGGTAGATTCACTCGCCCTAATTGCCCTGATTACCAATGTTACCAGGAATAAAAATGGTAAATTCAAAGTTTTAAGTTGATACCAGAACAGGAATGGCGGGGGATCTTCCAGTGGGGGATTTGTTGCCATGACAACTGTCTAAGAAAGGACTTCCATCACATTTGAAAGATATCTTCTCTTTTCCTGTAGCATCTTCATGACAGAAACTGATTTTAAATCTCCCCAGTGAGACACAAATAAAAAAATAAATAAAAAAAAAATATTGGTTTAAACCCTTCTAAACTCCATCCAAAATTAAAAAAGATTTTAACAATAGTAGATCTCCTTTATACTGTAAATGTAAAGACAATTGAAAGAGTTTTGGTATAGCTGTTTAATAGGGGCAGAAAAATACTAGTTAATTCGTGATGGGCCGAACACCCTCTGGTATGGTTAACACCACAACTACCGAACAGAGAAAAAGTTCGGACCCAAGCTGCGAACTCTATTAAAGTCTATAGGACCCAAACATGCAAAATCAAAAGTCCCCATTTTGAAGGCTTATGTGCAAGTTATTGGCCATAAAAAGGGTATTGAGGTCTTACCTGCCCTGGGGGGATATGTATCAATGCAAATTTTTAAAAAAAAAATACTGTTTTTAAAGGAGCAGTGATTTTAATGATGCTTACAGTGAAACAATAAAAATGAAAAATTACTTTAAATATAGTATCTGGGGGGGGGGGGGGTCCCTTAGTCTGCCTGTAAGCTGGCACATCTGTACTGTGTATAGAACCTGCTGCAGCAAAAATGACGCATGTAAAGAAAAACATTTTTAATTGACTCGTGGTTGCAAGTTATTGCCGGTAATACAACCATAAACAAAAAAAAACCAGCATTTAAACACCATAATTAAAGAAAAAAAAAAATGCTGTGTCCCCCCAAAACTTATACCAAACCCTTCTATGAGCACGCTGGCAGGCCAAAAACCATCCTGAACCATACCAGGCCACATGCCCTTATCGGAATCTGTAAGCCCCCTCTAACAAGGGGGCCCCCCATATCCCAGCCCCCCCATGTATATGAGTATGGGGTACTACTCATTCACCAAAAAAGTCAAAAATAAAGATAGAAGGCAGTTTTTGACCATTCCAAAACAATGTCCCCCGATGTAGATCCACCGTTAATCACAAAACCCGCCACACCTGAAAAAAAAAAAAGGCTAACCACCGAATGCCTGCTCCTCTGTCTGACAGTTCTTCAATAGGCAAGTGGCGGGGCCACCTGGTGACGTCACCTGGTGGCAACCCCCCTGCTTGTGAAGTTATTGACCTGTGCATGCGCGCCACCAGTTGACGTCACCAGGTGGCCCTGTCCCTTACTTATTTAAGAACTGTCAGATGGAGCTGCAGGCATTCAGCGGTTAGCCTTCCTCACGGGCAGAGATTTGTTTTTCCTTTTTTTGGGTCTGGCGGTGCGATTGAAGATGGATCTACATCCGGGGACATTTTTTTTTTTTTTTTAATAAAGGAATTGTCAAAAACTGCCTTCTGTCTTTATTTATTTTTTATCACTTTTGTTTGGTGAATGAGTAGGGGTACAATGTACCCCATATTCATTCAGTTGGGAGGGTGGGATCTGGGGGTCCCCCTGTTAAAGGGGGCATCCATATTCCAATAAGCCCCCTGCCCGCAGATCCCCACAACCACAGCCTAGAGTTGTCGGCAAGAGGCCCATCAACATGGGGACAAGGTCGCGACACCCCATCACCACATTATTGGCTTATTGCAACCCTAATTAGTAAGTGTCCATCTTGTTGTTGGGGCTTTTTACTTTAATCTGTCCCTGCACTTATACATATTCATTATTTACAATTCCCATTCTAGATATACCACGCGCATGCTCCTGATGAGTGGCGGTCTGCCACGAAATGCGTAGAGCTTATTGATGCCGTGTCTCTACCTATCCAGATCATGACTTCTCAGTCGCTATGTTATAATCAATTTCTCAGGCTCAGTGAAGCCATGGGTCCTGCAGGCAGTACTTTTAATTACCTTATTATCTAATTTGCCTTTCGTGAACTATGGAACTTTATTTCAGTCTCCAAGTCCCTAGGGATGGAAACACACAACCTTACCAGGCTGTGGATTCCTAAAAGTCCCTAGTATATCATCTTCTCCCCTTCAATTCTGCATAGGTCTGGTATGGATTTTGAGGGGAACCCCACACCATCATTTTGAAAAAAAAATGGCGTGGGGTTCCCTTCAAAATCCATACCAGACCCTTATCTGAGCATGCAGCCTGGCAGGCCAGGAAAGAAGGAGGGGTTGAGTGAGCACCCCCCTCCTAAATTATACCAGACCACATGCCCTTAAAATGGGGGTGCTTTGGGTGCCCCCCACCCCAAAGCACCTTGTCCCAATAAAGAAAGAAAGCCGCTCAGGTGTGAATATCCTCCAGGTGATCACTTCTTCCCAAGCACCACGGGTGCAAGCAATGCACAATCAGGCAAAGCAAAAGAACAAATTCTTCTGGACTGCAGCACTCCGGATAAAAAGCCTTTATTTGTAAAATCCAAAAAAACACACTGCAGATCACAGCACACTGGTCAAGCTGACGCGTTTCACACTGTACTAGTGTTTAATCATAGTATGATTAGTTCTTTTGCTTCACCTTGTCCCAATGTTGATGGGGACAAGGGCCTATTCCCGACAACCCTGGGCGGTGGTCGTGGGGGTCTACGGGCATGAGGTTTATTGGAATGTGGAAGCCCCCTTTAACAAGGGGGCCCCCAAATCCCAGCGCCCCCGCCTATGTGAATGAGTAATGGTACATTGTACCCCTACTCATTCCCCAAAAAAAGTGTCAAAAATAAAGAGAGGAGGCAGTTTTTGACAATTCCTTTATTAAAAAAAAAAATAATAAAAATGCCATAAAACTATCCCCTATTTTGCAGAGTAGACGCTATAACTTTTGCGCAAACCAATCAATAAACGCTTATTGTGATTTTTTTTACCAAAAATATGTAGAAGAATACGTATTGGCCTAAACTGAGGAAAAAATATGTTTTTTTATATATTTTTGGGGGATATTTATTATAGCAAAAAGTAAAAAATATAGTTTTTTTTCAAAATTGACGCTCATTTTTTGTTTATAGCGCAAAAATAAAAAACCACAGAGGTTATCAAATGGCACCAAAAGAAAGCTCTATTTGTGGGGAAAAAAGGATGTAAATTTTGTTTGGGAGCCATGCCGCAGGACCGCGCAATTGTCAGTTAAAGCGCCGCAGTGCCGAATCGCAAAAAGTGCTTTGGTCTTTGGCCAGCCAAATGGTCCGGGGCTGAAGTGGTTAAATAGGTAAGGGGCGGGGGCCACCTGGTGAGGTCACAAGGGGCAGTGTCACCAGGTGGCCCCCGCCCCTTGCCTATTTAAGAACTGTGACATGGCGGAGCAGGCATTCGGCGGTTAGCCTTTCATGGGTGAAGCTTTTTTTTCGGGTTGGTGATGTCACAAGGGGCGGGACCCCCACGCCTTTTTTTTGGGCTAATTCTGCAATGTTCTTTTTTCATTCAGCTGTCAGGGGGAAGCCCACCCCCCTCCTGCAGCGTCCCGGTAATCTTTGCCATTTTCCGGAGCCGTCAGATGATCCGTTCCCTTCCCCTCAGAGGTTGGAAGTCGTTAGGGAATGATGGCCCCCACTCAATTCCATACCAATGGATGATGGAAGCAAAGTCAAATGTCACTTCCGCCCAATGGTCTTAAAGAGGAAAAAAAAGTATTGAAAAAAAAAATGTAAAGTGCCCCGTCTTGCCGTGCTCGTGTGCAGAAGCGAACGCATACATTAGTCGCGCCCGCATATGTAAATGGTGTTGTTATCTAAAGCCTTTATGCATCCTTCCTACTAATCCATGGATAGTGTTCGAGGGCAGAAACTGTCCCCTGACTCGCAAAATCTTCCCATTTGAAAGAGTCTAAAAAAAGGAAAACAAATATTACAAAGATTACTCTCTAAAAAAATAAAAAATAAAACAATTAGGAACAAATACCTTCTTTCCAAGTTTGTGATGAGAAAAACTAAAATCTAGTTAAGCAATAGAAAATCTATTTTGCACACCAGCAGTTCACTTAAGTCTTAAAAAAGCAGCGTCACTAAACGTTTACAGGTCTCGCCATCAGTCGCCAGCTTAGTGGCCTTGTAGGTAGATATTTATAGGAATGATGGGAAAAAGACAATTTATTGTGGGCGTCACGGCTAAGCTGTCATATCCTGGGCGCAGAGAGACTTTCATTGCTAATTGGAAACATTGCACAGCTGGACAGAGTTTTAATAGCGGATTTTAGAAATTTATTGAAATAATCAGGTATCATGTACAAACAGTTTTCAACTTGCTGGCTGAGCCTGCTGCTAGCACTGCGCCTAACGAGCCAGGATCGCAAATCTGAGTGTGAATAATGATGGAGCTGTGTGAGAGAATGGAGTGGGAACCATCGTGCTACATAAAACGTGGCTCTGAAACATGAAAGCTAGAATGGATATGGTACCCCTTAGCATGTCTTTAAAAGAGCCGCTATCTCCCTGAGAATGACAGGCAGGAATATATCTTCCAAAGAGATGCATGAGCATCGGAACCCAGCAGTGGTGACAATAGCACGTGTCCTACTGCGATCCTTTCCTCTGTTCCCAATCGCAAAGCACTCGTTATCATTCTTCAGAGTGCAGAGACGGCGCAGTATTCACAAGTGATGTTTGTAATCAGAGACATTTTCTATAATCATTGTACCATCTATTTCCACCATTCCTCCAGGAAAGACAGCTTAAAGTGTAACTACAGGCAAAATAATTTTTTAGGTTTAGATAGAGTGGAGAGGGATTAGAACCTGTCAGGTTTTTATTGCCATTTGTGTCCCAGTTAGAGAGATCCACCCTCTCTATTTGCCCTGGAAACACCAAATGTGCACTGAGCCAGATTAGATACAGATTGGAGATTCTCTTTTCCCCAGTTGTATCTGATTGTCACAGAGGAGGGATCAGGGTCTAATAGACCTTTCATCAAACCAAAAAAAACAAAAAAAATATTAAAAAATAATACTCTCTCTCTATTAGACCCTGACCTACCCTGGTTCGCATCCTTCCTAGAAAATCGCTCCCAGACAGTGAAACTAGGAGCCTTCACCTCATGCAATTTCTTGCGGAGTCCCTCAAGGATCACCTCTGTCATAAGTGCTATTTAACATCTACCTCCGCCCACTCCTCAAAATCATCAGCAAACAGGACTTGTGCTACCACTCATACGCGGACGACACCCAACTCTACTTTCGTATCACCGGAAAAAAAGACCAATATCACAGACTGGAAAATTGCCTCACATTGATCGATGATTGGATGACTGAGAGTTCCCTCAAACTCAATGGATCCAAAACAGAACTCCTTCTCCTCCACGCAAACCGAAAGACAAAAAGAAAGACTTCTTGGACACCACCCACCATTCTTGGACAGACCATTACACCGAGCACCAAAGTCAAAAGTCTCTGAGTCATCTTTGACTCAGAGATGTCGATGGATGCACAAATAGGATCAGTAGACAGCGGATTGCACCATTTCCTCCGCCTGCTGCGTAGACTCATCCCCTTCATCCTGGAAGAGGACATAGCAGTAGTAATTGGAACAATCATCAACTCCCGACTCGACTACGCAAACTCCCTCTACATAGGACTACCTAAATATTAGATTTCGCGCCTACAAGTCGTCCAGAACACGGCAGCTAGACTGGTAACAGGGAAATAACCTTGGGAATCCATCACCCCTTCACTGAGGACCCTGCATTAGCTAACCGTAAAGGATCGGGTCACATTTAAGACCCTCTGTCTCACCCACAAGTGCACACAAGGAAACGTTCCTCAATATTTATGCGAGAAGATAAAACACTACACCCCCAAACGCATTCTCCGATCAACCAACCAAAACCTCCTCCACATCCCCAAGTCCCGCTACAAATCGAAGGGAGAACGAAGATTTGCAGTCCAAGGACCACGGCTATGGACATCCGTATGGAAGAAAACCATCCGGCCTTCAGGAAAAAACTTAAGACCCACCTCTTCTGAAGGATTAGGACGTCACTGGATGCAAAGCGCCTTGAGGCGATTTAGTTCGCATTTGTAGCGCTATACAAGTTATTCACTCACTCACTCTTTCTCAGATCCTTCATATTCCTTTACTGTGTATACTCCCCCATGTTTGACCCTTCACACTTCTATTCTGCCTGTACTACCCACCCTTATACCTTCCCCACTCCTCTCCTGTACATACTGCCAACGCTCATACCTCTCCCACTCCTCTCCTGTACATACTGCCCACCCTTATACCTTCCCCACTCCTCTCCTGTACATACTGCCCACCCTTATACCTTCCCCACTCCTCTCCTGTACATACTGTCCACCCTTATACCTTCGCCACTCCTCTCCTGTACATAATATAATGCCCACACTTATACCTTCACCACTCCTCTCCTGTACATACTGCCCCCCTCATACCTTCCCTACACATCTCCTGTACATACTGCCCACCCTCATACCTTCCACACTCCTCTCCTGTACATACTGCCCACCCTTATACCTTCCCTACTCCTCTCCTGTACATACTGCCCACCCTTATACCTTCGCCACTCCTCTCCTGTACATACTGCCCACCCTTATACCTTCCTTACTCCTCTCCTGTACATACTGCCCACCCTCATACCTCCCCCACTCCTCTCCTGTACATATTTCCCACCCTCATACCTTCCCCACTCCTCTCCTGTACATACTGCCCACCCTCATACCTATCCCACTCCTCTCCTGTACATACTGCCCACCCTCATACCTTCCCCACTCCTCTCCTGTACATACTGCCCACCCTCAACAGAAACTACCCAAATGACCATGATCAAAAGTTTATATACCCTGGTGATTTTGGCCTGATAACATGCACACAAGTTGACACAAAAGGGTTTGAATGGCTATTAAAGGTAACCATCCTCACCTGTGATCTGTTTGTTTGTTTGCTTATAATTAGTGTGCGTGTATAAAAGGTCAATGGGTTTCTGGACTCCTGACAGACCCTTGCATCTTTCATCCAGTGCTGCACTGATGTTTCTGGATTCTGAGTCATGGGGAAAGCAAAAGAATTGTCAAAGGATCTGCGGGAAAACGTAGTTGAACTGTATAAAACATGAAAGGGATATAAAAAGATATCCAAGGAATTTAGAATGGCAATCAGCAGTGTTTAAACTCTAATCAAGAAGTGGAAAATTAGAGAGACAGTTTAAGGAAAGAAGACACAGCTGTCAGAAGGAGTGGTAGACAGTGCATTTTAGAAGGGGAGGGAAGAGCTGAAAATGTGAAAAAGTATACCTGTCTTCCAAATTATAAGGCGTTTTGTGTTCTTTTGCTTTGTGCGTTCGCTGAAGTGCAGAGTCAGAAGTGCATCCACTTATAGAAATCGCCCCACTTGCAGAAAGAGCCTCATTTGCTATTGAGCCCCCTGCTATTGCTTCCCCAAAAGGATGCTTATATTTATACTGATGGGGATAGGGGGAGGGTGCATTCAATTATCTAATCAGGAGGTAATAAAGTTTGCTGGTCAACAGGGCAAAATTCTTACATCAAAAACAGATCAGCAAGAGGGCACTAAAAGTCACTGGGCCATAATTTTGGGTAAGCCAGGGGAGATAATAAAGCATTGTAATGTGGACAGGTCTACAGAGGGCTAAGCAAAAATAACATGCCAGTATTATTAAATAGACATAAGCAAAGCAGATAGCAGTGTTTCAATTCAGGGTGGACTGCTCACAGCTGACACATACCATATCAAATTTAAACTAGGCAAAACACTTTCCAGTTTCAATTCGGGGTGGACTGCTCACAGCTGACACATACCTGCAAAGAGACAAAGAATATATCTTCAGATAAGTGCAGAGTCAGAAGTGCATCCACTTATAGAAATCGCCCCACTTGCAGAAAGAGCCCCATTTGCTATTGAGCCCCCTGCTATATGAGGGGTTTCTTATGAAACCAAACCACGGTCAGGTAGACCAACTAAAATTTCAGCCACAACTGCCAGGAAAATTGTTCAGGATGCAAAGAAAACCCACAAATAACTTCAGGTGAAATACAGGACTCTCTGTAAACATGTGGTGTGGCTGTTTTTAAGATGCACATTAAGGCGGCACTTGAAGAAATATGGGCTGCATGGTCGAGTCCCCAGAAGAAAGCCATTACTACACAAATGCCACAAAGTATCCACTTATAATACGCCAAACAGCACAGACAAGCCTCAAACCTTCTGGCACAAAGTCTTTTGGAGTGATGAGACCAAAATTTAGCTTTTTGGCCACAACCATAAACGCTAAATTCGGAGAGGAGTCAACAAGGCCTATGATGAAAGGTACACCATTCCTACTGTGAAACACAGAGGTGGATTGCTGATGTTTTGGGGATGTGTGAGCTACAAAGGCACAGGAAATTTGGTCAAAATTAATGGCAAGATGAATGCAGTATGTATAAATACTATGTATGTAAAAAATACTGGAGGAACATTTGCATTCATCAGCCAGGAAGCTGCGCATGGGACCTACTTGGACATTCCAACATGACAATGATCCAAAACACAAGGCAAGTCAACCTGTCATTGGCTACAGCAGAATAAAGTGAAGGTTCTGGAGTGGCCGTCTCAGTCTCCTGACCCCAATATCATTGAGCCACTCTGGGGTGATCTCACTTACAGGAACTGGAGGCTTTTTGCCAAGAGGAATGGGCAGCTTTACCATCTGAGAAGATAAAGAGCCTCATCCACAAATACCACAAAAGGGTCGTTTGGCTAGTTTCTGTTGTCATTATGATTTAAAAAGAGTAAACACAGATGATTGATAATAAATGGCCTCAGCCAAACACCAACCATGAGTGAAAGAAATGTTTTTGTGTTATCATTCATATTCTCTGAAAAATGGCAAAGAAATAAATTCTGCCAGGGTATGTAAATTTATGAGCACAATTGTAGCTAGTGCTACAAGCAATGTGTTTAAGTTAAACGAAAATCAAAAAACATATTTCTCTATTTACATGAAGGTCCGGTTAATATAACCCAGCCAGCAAAGAGTTCCCCCTAACTTTAGAGTCTGCAGAATTCCCCCTTGAAGTGCAAGGGAGAACTCTGCAGACCCTGAGGAAACAAGATTTCATCTCCGAATACGGAAAGGTTTCTTCACAGTAAGAGCTGTGAAAATGTGGAATAGACTTCCTCCAGAGGTGGTTCTGGCCAGCTCAGTAGATTGCTTTAAGAAAGGCCTGGATTCTTTCCTAAATGTACATAATATAACTGGGTACTAACATGTATAGGTAAAGTTCATCCGGGGGAAATCCGATTGCCTCTCGGGGGATCAGGAAGGATTTTCTTCCCTCCCTTTCTCTGGATCAACTGTGGGTGAAGGATTGTGTATATGGGATTGTATGATTTTTTTTTTTTTTTTGGTTTAACTAGATGGACTTATGTCTTTTTTCAACCTGACTAATTATGTAACTATATGCCAGACTAGATCTTCTGCGGACAGCCTCCTCTCCAGGCTGGACCAATCCACTCTGGGAAAAGACCCTGAGCTCAGTGTGCTCACAGAATTTATACAGTCTCCCAGCATGTCAGCTGGGATAGGCTGTATCAATATTCATGCTGCCATCTGCATAGCTCCACACCTATCATCCAGATACTCATCAAGTTCTCTAGATGCAGAGGGAGCTATTAGACCAGACTGGCAGAAGATGAGCACACTGGGCAGACCTAAATAATTAATCACAGCTTCACTGAGCAGTAAGCAAACTATGCTTTTACCTAACAAACATTACAGCCACACTGACTACAGTGTGGCAACTAAATTTACCTGTCAAAACACATTAATCTAAGGCTCGCCATTTCCTAAATATCTTGCAGAACAATTTCATGGGTCAGTTGATGAATTCAACTACAAGAGATAAAGTATTACTAGACCTACTGATTACAAACAACACTGATCGGATCATAGATGTGGAAATTTGGGGCAACCTAGGAAACAGTGATCACAAGGTAATTACATTCAGTATAAATCACAGGAAAAGGAAACATGAGGGTAACACAAGTACACTGAATTTCAAAAGAGCCAAATAAACTGCGCTCTATGCTACACAATATTAAATGGGATAAAATCCTTGGAATATGGAACACTGAGGAAAATAGAAGTGGTTTAAGAACATACAGTGGGGCAAACAAGTATTTAGTCAGCCACCAATTGTGCAAGTTCTCCCACTTAAAAAGATGAGAGAGGCCTGTAATTGTCATCATAGGTATACCTCAACTATGAGAGACAAAATGTGGAAACAAATCCAGACATTCACATTGTCTGATTTGGAAATAATTTATTTTACAAATTATGGTGGAAAATAAGTATTTGGTCACCTACAAACAAGCAAGATTTCTGGCTCTCACAGACCTGTATCTTCTTCTTTAAGAGGCTCCTCTGTCCTCCACTCATTACCTGTATTAATGGCACCTGTTTTAACTTGTTATCAGTATAAAAGACACCTGTCCACAACCTCAAACAGTCACACTCCAAACTCCACTATGGTGAAGACCAAAGAGCTGTCGAAGGACACCAGAAACAAAATTGTAGACTTGCACCAGGCTGGGAAGACTGAATCTGCAATAGGCAAGCAGCTTGGTGTGAAGAAATCAACTGTGGGAGCAATAATTAGAAAATGGAAGACATACAAGACCACTGATAATCTCCCTCGATCTGGGGCTCCACGCAAGATCTCACCCCGTGAAGTCAAAATGATCACAAGAGCAGTGAGCAAAAATCCCAGAACCACATGGGGGGGACCTAGTGAATGACCTGCAGAGAGCTGGGACCAACTTAACAAAGGCTACCATCAGTAACACACTACGCCGCCAGGGACTCAGATCCTGCAGTGCCAGACGTGTCCCCCTGCTTAAGCCAGTACATGTCCGGGCCCGTCTGAGGTTTGCTAGAGAGCATTTGGATGATCCAGAAGAGGATTGGGAGAATGTCATATGGTGAGATGAAACCAAAGTAGAACTGTTTGGTAGAAACACAACTCGTCGTGTTTGGAGGAGAGAGAATGCTGAGTTGCAACCAAAGAACACCATACCTACTGTGAAGCATGGGGGTGGCAACATCATTCTAACACTACATGGAATGCAAAAAGAAATGTAAGAGCGCATTTAGGGCTGCTAAAATAGACCACGAAAGGCACATAGCAGCGGAGTGTAAAAACATTTTTTAATATATTAATAGTAAGGAACTAAGGCCAGAGCATATTGGCCCCATAAAGGATGATGAAAGGAATTTGGTTACAAAAGACAAGGAAAAGGCAAAGGTTTTAAATGCATTCTTCTCCTCAGTTTTCAGAAAGGAAAAGGGGATATAGTAACCAAGACTGTAATGTTAATAAAATGTCACAGAATGTACCTTTGTGGCTAACAGAAATCAATGTCATAAATAAACTTGGAAAACTTAACATAAATAAATCACAGGATCAGATGGCTTACATCTGAGAGTCCTTAAGGAACTCAGTCAGGTGATAGCTAGACCGTTGTGGACTGTTTACGGACTGAAATGGTACCAGGTGATTGGAGAAAAGCCAAGGTGGTACCAATATTTAAGAAGGGGCAGAGACATTACCTGGAAACTACAGGCCAGTCAGTCTAACATCAATAGTTTGTAACTTTTTGAAGGGGGTGATAAGGGACTATATAAAATAATTTGCTGATGAAAACAGTATCATTAGTAGTAACCAGCATGGATTCATGAAGGATCGTTCTTGCCAGACCAATCTGTTAACATTCTCTGAGAAAGTGGGCTGCCATCTAAAGGTAGGCCTGTGGATCTGGTATATCTGCATTTTGCAAAGGCACTTGATACAGTTCCCCATAAACGTTTACTTTACAAACTGAGGTCTGTCAGGATGGACCATAGGGTATGTACCTGGATTGAAAACTGGTTATAGAGCATGTCCAAAGGGTGGTGATAAAAAGTGAGCACTCAGAATGGGCTGAGGTGGTAAGTAGGGTCCCCCAAGGATCTGTCCTGGGACCAATTCTGTTTAATTTATTTATAAATGATATAGAGGTTGGTATAAATAGTTAAATTTTTGTATTTGCTGACGATACAAAGCTCAGCAGGGCGATAACTTCACATCAGGATGTGGAAAACTTACAGGAGGACCTTAATAAAATAATGCATTCAGGTGCTAAAAAATACAAATGCAAGTTACTCGCTAGGGGGAGAACCTCTGGGGGAATCCAGGATGGAGAAAGGGACCTGGGGGTCCTAGTAGATGACAAGCTCAGCAATGGCATGCAATGCCAAGCTGCTGCAAGCAAAGCCAACACAATATTAACATGCATTAAAAAGGGAATTTACTCCAGAGATAAAATTATAATTTTCCCACTCTACAAGACTCTGTTCGGACACATCTTGAGTATTCCATCCAGTTCTGGTCACCAGTAATCAAGAGGGACGCACTGGAACTGGAGAGAGTCCAGAAAAAGGCAACAAAGCTAATAAAGGGACTGGAGGACCACATTTATGGGGAAAGACTACAAGCATTGAACTTATTCTCTCTTGAGAAGAGACGCTTGAGAGGAGATATGATAGCAATATACAAATACCTTACTGGTGATCCTAACATAGGGAAGAAACTTTTCATTGGGAGGGAGTGTGAAAAGACAGGCGGCCATTCATTGAAACGGGAGAAGAAGCAGTTTAACCTTAAACTGCATAGAGGGTTCTTTACTGTCAGAGCACTGAGGATTTGGAACTCCCTTCCACAAGCAGTGGTTTGAGCAGGGAGTGTCGCTAGTTAAAAAATTTTTTTAGATGGGCATCTTAACGATTGCAACCTACAAGGATATGGGATTTAATATTGACATAAATGCACAGGTTGAACTGGATGGACTGGTGTCTTTATTAAACCTTAATAACTATGTACAGTGCCTTGAAAAAGTATTCATACCCCTTGAAACTCTCCACATTTTGTCATGTTTCAACCAAAAACGGAAATTTCTTTTATTGGGATTTTATGTGATAGACCAACACAAAGTGGCACATAATTGTGAAGTGGAAGGTAAATGATAAATGGTTTTCAATTTTTTTTACAAATAAATATGTGAAAAGTGTGGTGTGAATTTATATTCAGCCCCCCTGAGTCAATACTTTGTAGAACCACCTTTCACTGCAATTACAGCTGCAAGTCTTTTAGGGGATGTCTCTAAAAGACTTGCTTTGCACAGCTTTGCACATCTAAAGAGTGACATTTTTGCTTATTCTTCTTTGCAAAACAGTTTAACCACTTCCCTACTGTGCACGAAAACCCCCTTCCTGCCCAAGCCATTTTTCAGCTTTCAGCGCTGTCACACTTTGAATGACAATTGCGCGGTCGTGCGACGTGACTCCCAAACGAAATTTGTGTCCTTTTTTTCCCACAAATAGAGCTTTCTTTTGGTGGTATTTGATCACCTCTGCGGTTTTTATTTTTTGCGCTATAAACAAAAGAAGAGCGTCCAGTTTGGAAAAAAAACTAAATTTTTTACTTTTTGCTATAATAAATACCCATTTTTTTTTTTAATAAAATTTTCCTCAGTTTAGGCCGATACGTATTCTTCTACATATTTTTGTTAAAAAAATAAAATCGCAATAAGCGCGTATTGATTGGTTTGCGCAAAAGTTATAGCGTGTACAAAATAGGGGATAGATTTATAGCATTTTTATTTTTTTATTAGTAATGGCGGCGATCTGCGATTTTTTTATTGTGACTGCGATATATCGGACACTTTTGACACATTTTTGGGACCATTCACATTTACACAGCGATCCCTGCTATAAAAATGCATTGATTACTGTATAAATGTGATTGGCAGGGAAGGGGTTAACCACTAGGGGGCGGGAAGGGGTTAAATATGTTCCCTCAAAGTGTTCTTACTGTGGGGGGAGGTGACTGACTGGGGGAGGTGACCGATGGTTGTCCCTATGTACAAGGGACACACCATCGGTCCCCTCTCCCTCACAGGACGTGGATCTCTGTGTTTACACACAGAGACCCACTTTCCTGCTCGTTTCCCGGGCAATCGCTGGTGCCCGGCGGCACGCCTCCTAGCTCGTTTTAAAGGGAGGACGTCATATGACGTCCTCCCAGAACGAGAGTATCCTCCGCCCGCCGTCAATTGACAGTGGGCGGGGGACAAGTGGTTAAGCTCTCTCAGATTGGATGGAGAGCGTCTGTGAACAGCAATTTTCAAGTCTTGTCACAGATTTTCAATTGGATTTAGATCTGGACTTTGACTGGGCCATTCTAACACATGAATATGTTTTGATCTAAACCATTCCATTGTAGCTCTGGCTGGATGTTTAGGGTCGGTGTCCTGCTGGAAGGTGAACCTTCTAATTCCTAGCACCTACTTTGGAGGGTGCTACATCTATTTCAGGGGTTTCCAAACTTTCTAAACATATGGCCAGTTTACTGTTCTTCAGGCTTTAGTGGGGACAGACTAAGGCCAGCGGAAGTAGAAAATAACCTGGTGTCAGTGGGAGTAAACAAAGACCCATATTGGTTTTAGTAGAAGGAATAGTGCCCCATTGTTACTATCCATGGGAGGAATAGTGCCCCATCATAGGTGTCAGTGGATGGAATGGTGCCCCGGGGGCCAAGAAAAGGCAAGCTAAGTGCCACATCTGGCCCAGGGCCTCAATTTGGAGGCCACTGCTCTATTTTTATACAACACTGAGATCTCCTCCACCTGTATATAACACTGGGCTGTCCTCTACCTGTATATAACACTGAAATGTCCCCTATCTGTATATACCACTGAGCTCTTCTCTACCTGTACAGAACAGTAAGATATGATGAAGCATTTATATAACAGGGGAGGAAGGCCCCTGCACTGGCCTGTAGCACGCAGCTGTCCTGCTGATCTGGGCTCACCTGTGGAAGTCATCTACCCCCTCAGGGTCACTTCCAGCATCCTTCATGCAGAGTGAACACATCACATGAGTGCTCAGCACCCTCTTCTCCCTCTCAGTCAGCTTTCCTATAGCAGTCAGGGCAGATGGCATGGAAGCGATGCCAGCATATGCGAAGCTGAGTGTTTGTAAATGTTTCAATGTGTTTATGTATGCACATGTCTGTCTGTTTATCTACATTAATTGTGCATTAACTAGCTGCTACTCACTATACTCCGGGGTACGTGAAGTGGATACGCAATGTACTTCTTGCAAAACCAGAAGCATCCTTGTTGCTTTCTTTCACATACAGAAAACCTAATGTATCAAAATGTCAGGACTAAAGCCAATGTCAAACTAGCAACTGCGTTGCTTAATAGAAAACTCATCTGGTTCTGGCTGAAACGTTGTTAAATCTGGCTTGCCAGCATGGGAGGAACTGCAGAGCAAATCTGCTATGAGTTGTTAATTTGTGACTTTCAGCAGACTTGTGTAGCAGGGTGTTAGGACCCCAATGTATTTAGTCCTAGGCACTTCTAAATTTTCCCAAATGTCCACAATTCATTTGTGTAGAAAGTGTTTCATTGGAACCCCAGGATAGATCAAATGTGTCCTCTGCTGTGGGCTCCAGGTGTCATCTTCAAGAGGTCTGCAATTAGACACTGCGCCCCAATGAGATTGCAGTGCCCATTTTGGTTCGGACATGGTATATAAATACCATGTACTGTGTAGCGCTACTTCAAGAACCAGTCTAGGGTGTTTTGTTTTTGGTTTATTAGAGGATGAATGGATTGGTAGGGGAAGGCATGGGATGCCCACGACTGTATCG
This sequence comes from Rana muscosa, assembly GCA_029206835.1. Lineage (NCBI taxonomy): Eukaryota > Metazoa > Chordata > Amphibia > Anura > Ranidae > Rana > Rana muscosa. The sequence goes on along the minus strand of CM055125.1, from coordinate 239,670,101 downwards.
TGAATGCAAACTGAGGACTTGCTATTCTGCTATGGCTGCTAAAAGTCACTATGCTGTCCTCCAGTAGGATAAACGAATCAGCTCAAATAATAGCAAAAACATTCCAAACACTGAATGCAGATGCTCTCTCTCTCTCTGTACAAAATGCTGATGCACCTGACTGTTCCTTAGATCCCCAAGCAAAGAGGTGTAGGGTAGCTTTACTGGCTTTAAGAGGCTCTAAGCTGTCCCTTAGTAGTAAGCAAGCTGGGCATTGCACCTTGCTGCTTCTCCTCTATCAGGCTCTGGGGTGTAATGGTTGAAGTTACTCACTAAGGCTGGGTTTATACTTATGCCGGATGCGTCTCGCAGCAGGGGTCCGGTGCGTCCCTGTTCTCTGTTTCAGGGATGAATCAGGCCCGAATTTTTGCCTATATTCGGACCTGAAACTCAGCGAATGATGCACATGGCTCCTGTGCAATACGCTCTGCAGCCGCTCTGGAGATGTGTGAACCAGCTCCATTGAGAGCTGGGCACACTCTTGGATGCAGGCATAAGTGTGAACCGAACTTCAGTCCCCTTGGAGATTCCTGAAGCTCAAGCAATTCCTGAACAGGCCTCCTGCTTAACAGGTCCTGACTTTGGCTTTCAAGACTGGCTTCAGCTAAGCCTAGCTGAGGCTGGAAAGGGAGATGAATCTTCAGCTGCTCTTGACTTTTCTATCTCTCTCTTGTTCTCCTGCTCTGTCTTCTGCCAAGGGGCAGAGCACCCCCCAGCACAGGGATCCCCTTTGAGCTACAGGACTCTGCTCCCACATTGCTAGGCTCCATAAATATTCAGGCCTAATCTCTGCTCCTCCTCCCTCGAAGTTCTAGAACCCTCCGGCCGTTCCAGAAGCCAGGGGGAGGTAATTGAGACTCAGCCCTCGGATCTCTGCCAAGGACCTCAAAACCAATTTATACCCGGCTCCTGTGACTACAGAGGAGCCCAACTAAATTTTCTTACACTGTACACAGAGGGTGCTACAACTGCATCACGAAAGAACAATCCTGGATGGGAAAGCAGGGAGCTTAGCCACCATTATAAAAAGATGAGAGTTTGGTTCATTTGGTGGACCCTTCCAGGCAGTGAGTCTGTTTCCCAGCAAAATTAGAGTCTTTTTATAGGGAAGAGAGTGAGACTAGGAGCCATATGTGAGGTTCCTGTGTATCATATATGTGGGTTTCTCCTTAAAGGGGATGCAAGAAAACCCTAAGTGCACCAGAAATGAGCTTGTAAAGTGCTGCGAGTACCCATACTGGGAAGAGCTTGACCCTTATGCCCCGTACACACGTTCGGGATTTCCGACAGGAAAAAGTCAGTCGGGAATCCTGACGGGAAAATAGAGAACCAGTTCTCTTTTTTTTGCTTGCCAAAAAAGGCAGATGGAGCATACACACGGCCGGGATTCTCGACGAAAAGCTCTCATCTGAGTTTTTCCGCCAGGAAAACCGGTCGTGTGTACGGGGCATTAGTGTTGGGGAACCTTTTGGGGAGACAGACAAGACAGAAGTTCCATCTTTTAAGAGACTAACTGAGCACCCATGACACTGTAAGCACCTGAGTACTAGCAATCCTGAAAGATGTCTATTATACTGAAAATTCTTCTTTGGGAACAAAAGATTGTTTATTTACAAGCTATGTTAAAGCAAAGCTGTTAAAAAATGCAATCTGCATTTGCAGCCGATATTTTGTGTGTGTAATGGACTGGGATGAAGAGTAATGCCTCGTACACACGACCGGTTTTTCTGTCGGAATAATCTCCGACGGGTTTTTCCGACGGAACTCCGCTCAAGCTGTCTTGCATACACATGGTCACACTAAAATCCGACTGTCAAGAACGCGGTGACGTACAACACTACGACCAGCCGAGAAAAATTAAGTTCAATGCTTCCGAGCATGCATCGACTTGATTCTGAGCATGCGTGGTTTTCAGTCTGTCGGAATTGCATCCAGACGAATGGAAATTCCGATAGAAATTTTTTCCGTGTTCTCTTTCTAAGTCCGTCTGTAAAAAATCCGATGGGGCATACACACGGTCGGAATACCCGATGAAAAAATTCCGTCTGACTTTTTCCATCAGAAATTCCGAGCGTGTGTACGCGGCATAAGAGCGAAAAGGAAGTAAAAAAAGGTATTTGACACCATCATGGGTTCTGGTTTCGAATAGGGTAGTTGGCTTACCAATGTGTCACCAAAGAGATCCCCCCAGTAGCTTAACCCCTTCCCACCGCTTCCTAGGGACCCTTTAACTTGGCATTAAAGTGGATGTAAACCCACTCTCATTCTTTCTAAACCACTGCCATAGTGCTGATCTATAAGGATATAGATGCCTCCTGCATGTATCCTTATCTGTCAAATGTCTCCCCTCTGTTATAAGAACTGAAAAACTGCAGATTCTGTGGGTGGATCTGTTGTTTGGAGCTCGGTGGGTGGAGTCATGATGTCAGTAGATTCCCCGCCCACCTCTACACTCCCCTTGTCAACATGCATTTTCTCCTGTGTATTCCTTCTGCTATGATCACTAACATCCAGTCAAAATCCAGAAAAGTAACCACATGACTTCAAAAAAGGAGTGGGGGTGGAAATTAAAAAATAATGCCTGTCTAAAGCTAGTGCACGAGATATGTAAATAACCTGTCACTCAAAGCAAGGGGGCGGAACGGACAAAGGTTTTTCTCTGTTTGTCCGTTTTATCTCACTGAACAATAAAAGAGGATTGCTCAGAGCTGGATTAACTCTTTGTGGCAAGACCTGGCACAAATGATAGGAAATCTTATACTCTACATTGTGACAGCAAAAAAATATATAAATAATTTTGGGTTTACATCCACTTTAACACTCGGAGGCGGCATCCTGATTACATGATTGGCTCTTAAGAGGTTACTAGATCAACTGACCAACTGGCCCCCAATCACAAACTGAGACAGAAAGCTGTCAGCAAAAGCTTGGTCACTGTGCACAGCACACAACCTCGGACCCCCATGGATGCATATGTGTGGCAGCTGGACGTTAAGGCCCACCCACTCTGCTGTTTGCCTTATGGCAGCAAGGTGAGGTTAACAACAACCTGGAAGGGACGGTAACATGTTGGCATAGTTGTATCTTAGCCAATGGTGGAGCTTAACCGCTTACACAACACCCCTCCATCTCACATGTGAACAGCTTTCTGAAAGTTGGCTGCATTGAAGTACCTAAAACTCAGACTATGGTGAACCGAGTGGACTTTATGACTTTAGCCCAGCTGCAGTGTTTCTTGTGTAGCATTACTATCTCGTTAAATTTCAGCAATGTTTCTTAAGATAGCTTTTTAAGTACTGCCTCAGGAGGCCAAAAGGCTAAAAATGCTTTGGCTAGCAGCATACGCCAAAATCATACGCAAGCACAATCCATGCAAGGAACAATAAATCTGAGCAAAGAGTACAAGATCTAATAATAATGTCGAGACCCGATAATGTTGCCCGGGAGGGTCTGGCACAATGTAAAATCATCAAGGACATTTGCAGAACCTGGAACATGACATAGGAAGGTGTGAAATAAATAGCAAACAGATGATTTACAATGCACATTAATCCATAGAAACCAGACATCACTATGAGAGTCTGCAGAAGCCCATTTCTGATTGGTAATTATTTGTTTGCTTTATTCACCTATATATATTCCTCCCCATCAGCTGCAGAGGGAGAAGAGCTTGCAGTCTAATGTCAGAACTCATAGATACACATACACGTAGTATGGGGTCATTTCTTTTAACCTCACAGTATGTTCTTGGGTTGTAAGTTACTGCACTCTGGCCATCTGCATTGCTCTCTGCCCCCTTTTATTAAATAAACCGCGAGAGGTAGATTGCTGGTTTGCGGTAAATATCATTATATATCTTGTTTTCCTTCAGCTGAGCATTTCCTGATGTAATTAGCAGTACAGTGGTCACTAAGGCAGATTTCATGTTTCCCCGATTGTTCTAAGAGCTGTAAGCCATCATATGGAAGACAGGAGCTACTGTGTTCAGCATGGAATAAAGGAGACTTCATTTATCCTCCTATATAGTTATCTCACACCTTCCCTTAATAAGATGTTTGCTGTGTATCTGGAATCTGGAATCATATCTGTTAAGCCCTGTACACACGATCGGTTTTACAGATGAAAACAATCCGATGGACTTTTTTCATCGGACAAACCGATCGTGTGTGGGCCCCATCGGTCTTTTTTCCATCAGTGTTAAAAAATAGAACATGTTTTAAATGTATCCGATGGGAAAAAAAACGATAGCAAATTACTATCATCTGTGGGGAACGCCATTGGATAAAAAACCCACGCATGCTCAGAATCAAGTTGGCGCATGCTCAGAAGCATAGAACTTAATTTTCCTTGGCTCGTCTGAGTGTTTTACTTCACGGCGTTTGGGACGATCGGTTTTTTGACTGATGGTGTGTAGGCAAGACTGATGGAAGTCAGCTTCATCGGATATCCGATGGAAAAATCCATCGGTTTAAAATCCATAGGAAATCCGATCGTGTGTACACGGCTTAAGTCAGAACATTGTCACATTGCAAGCATTTTCTGTTGTATTTCTGCCATGCAGGGAAGATAATATCATATTAAAGCTCAAATTCAGTCAAAACAATTGTTAGAAAAAGTCAGCACAAGGGACTGTACCAGTGGGGACTTGTCCATAGAGGGTGCATGGGCGCCGCACCCCTATCCATGCGTCCGACCCCCTGATCTGCATATCAGGGCACTGGACTATGGATTCTATGGGGGGGGGTGCTTTTTTGAGGCACGTGATTAGAGCCAGAGGCACGAGCCCAACCAATTGTGTGAAGGTAGCAAAATAATTTTCGCTATTTTTACACTAAAGTTCCTCCCCGCCAATTAGGAGGCAGGTCGTGAGACCTGTTTCCCAATTAGCCAAATCGTCAGGCGATCCTATTGGATGCCTGGCACTTTGGAGGAACACGGAGAAGACACACCACAGAAGAGGCCGCGGGAGGAGCCGACACCGGAGCCGCTGCCCGCACCCCAGGAGAAAAGGAGACAACACCACAGCCTCAGATAGGTGCCTGATCGCTGGCAGCCCGAAGGTGGGGTGGGAGGGTTTTCAGTACCGCCTGAAGGGCGGGTGTTTGTTTGCCACCCCCACAAAAGAAAAAACGACCAGCCGCCACTGGACTGTACTTACTATAAATGAGAAGTGTCCCTTGTGCTGATGGCTGCAGATTTGGTTGAAATTTTCTGTCTTTTAACCCCCCACCCCCGCTGTCGTAATCTTCTGGTGCTGAGGGAGTTAATACAGCTGAAAGACCTGTCATATGCATTCATCAAGAGTGCCACCGATCAGACCCCAATCCTTGATTCATAGAAGCTGTGCTATAGCTTCCATCAATGAAAAGTGATCTATGAATACAGAATGTGGGGGGGGGGGGGGTTGAATAAAACGTTCACCGCCTCCATTCATCGACTGTTTTTCACTCATAGAAGTTATAGGATGGAGGAAGGAGGCGGAAAAGGGGCTTAGGCGGCACTTTTGATGATTGCATATGACAGGTCCCTTGGCTCTATTATCCCCTGGGGCACCAGAAGATTATGGCTACAGATGCAGGTGGGGAATCGGAGGATGGAAGATTTCAACTCTGCTGTCATCAGCACTAGGGACACACACTTCACATTGATTTTAAGTACCGTCCCTTATGCAATAAATGTTTTGACTAAACGTAAGCTTTAAAGGATATGTACAGCCAGAATTGTTTTCTTTTGTTTTGGATAGAAGAGAGCAGGGTGGATTTGATTTGAATCAAGTCAAATTAAATCACAATTTAAATCATGATATCAATCACTAGTAAAAAGGCTTGATTTAAATGAAAATTTTTAAAGATCAACTGTCATCTCGGGACATGGCAGCTCTTATCCTAAGCCCCGGTTCACACAGGGGCGACTCGTCAGGCGACTTGCTCGCCTGACGAGTCGCGTCCCACGCTGTTCAATGGAACCGTTCTAATAGGAGCGACTCAGGTCGCTCCGACTTAGAAAAAGGTTCCTGTACTACTTTTGGGGGCGACCCAAGGCGACCTGCATTGACTTCTATACAGAAGTCTTTATGAAAATCGCCTCGGCGGGCGTCTCAAGTCGTCTTGAGATCGCGCCGCCGAGGTCGTGCCGCGTCGTGCCGCCCCTGTGTGAATGGGGCCTAAAGGAGTGGAAGGGGACGCGCCCGGGCCTCCCGTCCCACCGGGAGACCCGAGCCACCAGCCGGCATGTCCGCCGACTAGGCTGAGACCAGTACGTAGCCAGATTCGGCTCCGATGTAAAATCCCGGAAGCAATGCCACAACGTCACTTTCGGTTTACTCGGCTGCCAATGGCGCCGATTTAAAAAAAAAATTACAGTATTCAGAATCGCCCTTTTTGGTGATCTGAATACTTTTAAGTGCAAAGAAGGGGTTTGGGGTCTTTTAGAGTACCTGTCACTGCCTATTACTATCACAAGGGATGTTTACATTTCTTGTGACAGCAATGAAAGTGATCAGATTTTTATTTTATTTTTCTCTTTTTTAAAGGGACAATGTAAAAAAAATAAAATAAATAAAATAAAAAATAAATAAGAATAATAAAATAAAAAAAATGTAAGCGCCCCCGGCTCCGCGTGCTCACGCAGCAAAGAAAGATAGAACATCTTTGGGTTGAATTAGCAGAGACTACAAAGGTCCACATGGGGCTCTATAGCTAATGAAAACAAAAGAGGTGATAGTGGACATCCTTGTCTGGTTTTGCGAAATAACAGAAAAAAAACTGACACTCCCGTTGACTCGAACAAAAGCTCTAGGACATGTATATAAAAGCTTAACCCAGTTGCAAAAGGCGTTACCAACACCAAAGCACCTGAGCACCTCCCATATATAACTCCATTCTCTGCTGTCAAATGCCTTGGCGGCATCTAGAGACAGTAATGCTCTGTTTACTGAGTTATCAACCAAGATTTTGATATTTAAAAAAGTATGTGTCATATTCACAGCAGTCGAAAAATTGAGCAAAAATCTGGTTTGGTCTAGATGAATAATAGATGTAATGATTTTATTCAGACTATTGGCTTTAAATTTTAATATTTGAAGTAAGCAGTATAATTAGTCTAAGGTTCGGGTGATAATTGCATAGCTCCCAACTGTCCCTTATTTCGAGGGCCTGTCCCTGATTTGGAGCAATATCCCTCTGTCCCTCTTACCTTCTCATTTGTCCCTCACTTTGGTCTGACCTATATAGTTGTATATAAAATGCACTTTTTATCTTTCTTAACCCTTTCCCGCCGAGCGGACGCATATATGTGTCCTCGGCTTCTGGGGGTTATACCGGGATGAGGCCTGCAGCCGCAGGCCTCATCCCGGTATAATTTTTTAGAGCCGGCGATTGGCTTTTTTAGGGATAACAAACTGATGCGGCTAAAAGCCGATTGGTTGTTATCCCGGAGGAGCGGGAGTGAACATCCCCCCCCCTTCCGCCGCTCTTACTGGGCCTCCCGTCCCACCGGGAGACCCGATCCACGATGCGCCACCTCCGGCGCCTAGAGACAGACTGAAACAAAGCCGCGAACGGCTTTGATTCAGTCTCTTCACTGTAACCACGGAAGCGACGTCGTGGCGTCACGTCCGGGTTACTCGGCTGCCAATGGCGGCGGATTTAAAAAAACACACAGTATTCAGAATCGCCGTTTTCGGCGATCTGAATACTTTGAAGTGCAAAGGAGGGATCGGGGGTCTTTTAGACCCCCGATCCCTCCATAAAGAGTACCTGTCACCACTTATTACTGTCACAAGGGATGTTTACATTCCTTGTGACAGCAATAAAAGTGATCGAAATTTTTTTTTTTTTAAAACACTATTTTTTATTATAAAATAAATAAAATAATTCCTTACTACCTAGCAAGATTCACTTGCAGAAAGCACATTTGACCTCTTTTTTAGGTAAAAGGGTCAAGTTTTTGGGGTAAGCTGCCATCTATATCCAAAGCACTATCGGGTGATATCTATATACGGTGAAGGTGGACCTCATAGTTACAAGATTTGATTTATTACATGATGAAATATCAAGCACTTGGAGGATTTACAACACATGCAAAGTTTTCTTGAATTCATTCACTATATTGCTGTGTGGACATTTGTGTTAACATTTGGACTGTTTGCACATCTTTTTATTCTTTATGAATCACGGACATTGTTGTTCTGATTGTGGATATATATTTTGCACTTAATTGTGTGGTTAGATCAAGTTTTATTTATTTTTCACATGTTGGTATAACACGGTGTGGTTATTCCTTTATACATATTCATTTTGAGATATTTAGTTAGGCGGGTGTTTTACTCACAGAGTTCACTTATTCAGATGTTTAATTTAAATAGGGGTCCACACTTTGGGACTCATATCTAGCGCCCTCACTCTTCATTTTTCATCTCCCTTCTGCTGACTATTTTTTATTGATAAGGAGACCTCTCAAGTAGACCTTCATGGTACCCCACACCATCATAAGAGAAGCAGTATTTAAAATAATTTCCAGAAAATATGTCAAAGCATGTTGTATAGATTCATGGGTATTAATTATCTGGAGCCAAAATGAATTAAGTTTCCACAGGGCCCGACTTGATCCTGTTAAAATACCCCAAAGGGTAGTTAGCAAAGGAGAATGGTCTGACACACCTCTAGCCATGATGTCAATAGAGACAATATACCTAAATATTTCAAAAGTACCCAGCATTAAATCCATACAAGAGGGCATTATTGGTCCTTGAGATACATGGATTACACCAAAAATCATGAAGACCCATCCCTCCGCACAACTTACCCAAGGGGTCAATCCGTCTACGCCGACCTGTTTAGATGTAGGGAGCCTGTCCTGTGTATTATTAAAAACATTGTTAAAGTCCCCTATCAACAAAACTGGATGGGGTAGTATGTCAGCTATAAATTTTACAAACAGTTGGAGTACCCCACACGAAACTGGAGGCAGTATACACAGTCTACAATGCAGAAACACGTATCTCCCATATCTATCTATTTCTTCCAATTCACAGGAGAAGCCACTAGCATTGTATACCAAGATAGATACACCCCTAGCATACGTAGAATAGGTAGAATGATACACCTTGTTTACACCACTGCGTTCCAAGAGCCAAACAATTTTCATGATATGACTGCATGTTAAAAAAAAAAAAGAAACCAAGTGTTTTAAATAATTTTTATTCAATACTTTACATATTTTTTTTCTTTTTTTAACATTCTTTTTTTTACTTTTTCTTTATGTAGCGCCCTCCCCAATTTAGGGGACGCTATGTTCAAATTTAGGGGTTGGTCTGAGCCCAAAGTTGGGCTCAGACTGTTAATTTCCTAAAAACTTGCTTCTGCTCTAGTGTGATATTGCCTGGCTGCAGTGTTCCCTGTTGCCTGTAGGTGGCATTGTCATCTCCGGCTCAGGTAGAACCACAGGGAGTATCGCAACACCATTGGGTGTCCTCTCTCGGCAGCTGTGCAGTGGGCGTGGTCAACCCGATGTGCATGCTGGGAGAGGGTACAAAAGGGTCAGACGCCATTATTCGGGGAGCAGTTCGCGCCTCCCGACCCTCCAGGCCAGGAGAGCAATTCACGCCTCCCAGGCCTCTAGGCCAGAAGAGCAGTTTGCGCCTCCCGGCCCTCCAGGCTGAGGCTGCATCGCAGTAAGTAGGCCCAGCATCTTTAGCTGAGGCCTACACCCAAAGAGGAATCCCAGGGTACCCAAGTGAGGGTTGACCCGCTCTGAAGGAGAGGAAGCCAGGGGAGGATCGGTCCCAAGGGGATTAGTGAAGAAGTCACTGTCTCGGTAGAGGCCTGGTTACCTGTCAGAGGGAAGGATTCCTATCCGCCAAAAGCCTGGTAATGTGCCCATTGGCACCTAAGGACTAACTATTACTAGGCCGGGAAGTTCGGGACTTAAGGATTCTAAAGGTAGAGGATCTCCTGATCGTATCCCAGGGAAATTACAAGTAGTTGTTTCGTGCTCCACATCGGCTGCTAAGACCGGTCTTAAAGGGACTATCCGGGTGAGAAACACCCACTCAGGCTTGAGTGGCGACGAGTGTTGTTTAAGTGTTGCGTGCCTGAACCTTCCCCTTCTTGTCGTTTCTTCTCTCTCTCTCTCTCTCTCTCTTCCAAGTTTTGCCTCAAGAAAATAATAAAACCTTGCTGCCTAGGGTTTTTTACACCTGTGTGGACATTGGCTTTATTACAAAAGGGACTTCCGCCTAGACAACGGAGACCAGGGATCCACTCTGAGGAGGTAATCGTCGCAAGGCCCAAAAAAATCTAACACCGCTCGCCTCTCCATACCTGGAGTTGGACAACGGGCAAGTAGCAGGTGTGCCTCTCTGCTAAGAAGGATGGAGCGGAATGGGTCTGTGTGCTACATTTGTAATACTTTCATCAAAGTGGTTCAATGTTACCATAGTAATATTGTACTACTCTGTGTGAGGGGGGTTTACCAGCTCTCACTAGTTCCCCCCTGACCCTCTCGTTGATCCTTTGCCCTCTGGAGGTCAGCAGGAGGAACCGACAAGAGCTGCTGGGGACCAAGGAAATCGACACACCAGGAAGTGTCAGTCTCCAAATAGAATTTAGGGGATGGGAAACTCTTTAATGGAGCGGTGTTTGGTAATGCCGGAACAAGGAAAGGTGAGTATTTACAGACTTATTATACAAGTAGAAGGGGGTTGCTGAAATAATATTTGTGGGAGGGACATTTTAAAGCCAGAGACTGCCAGAAGAACATTTTCAGAAGGAGGACAACATGCTTTAATGTATGTGTGTGTATCAGCTGGATAGAAGAGTTTGTGTGTTTGTGCACTGACTGTATAGTACAAGCTGTATGCGTGTCTGTGCAGTGGCTAGATGAAACAGGCTGTGTGCACTGAGCTGTACTTAGTCCATCTGCTCCACACTTGCTCATACTGTGCCACATCAAGCTTTTGGTTTCAGCACCAGATCTGAAGCTGCAGTAAATATCATGACAACTGCTGCTCATTCTTCCTGCTCAGCAGATACGTATACTCCCAGCACAATATCCATGGCAAACCCCAGGGCAAGAGCAGCATGAGCAATTTGTCATGCCATATTATCTGATATGACATAACAATATTGCATCAGACATCTGAAAATCTGCTTCTTGTATCCTGGGTGGTATTTATTACTGATGTCAAAAGACAGCGGAGGCATGTCCAAAGGGTCAATGAGGATCTTAGAAAAATATCACTTTTCATTTTTTTTTTTTTTAAAAGCCTACCTACAGTTTCAAAACCATATTCTAGTAAGATTCAGGCAAGTGTTAAAGCAGAATTCCAGGCATAAAACTTTCATTTGAAGTATAACTGAAGGCAAAACTGTGTCCCCATTCAGTTTCTCTATCTGTCCTGTTTACCATTATCCATAGGCGTGCGCACAGGGTGTGCCGGATGTGCCCAAGCACACCCTATTCACTCCATGCTTATTAGTGTTATCGCTCTGTGTAGCAACAGGAACATGGGAAAGATCTCCCTCTTACCGGTTCTGCCATAAGAAAAAGGGATTTTTATAACAGCTTACCTGTAAAATCCTTTTCTTGGAGTACATCACGGGACACAGAGCGACTTAGTCATTACTAATGGGTTATATAGATTACCTTCAGGTGTTGGCACTGGCCAATTCCAAACCGGAAGTACCCTCCCCTATATAAGCCCCTCCCACCCGGGAGCACCTCAGTTTTGTAGCCAAGCAATAAGTGTCCCAAAAAGAGGGGTGGGAGCTCTGTGTCCCGTGATGTACTCCAAGAAAAGGATTTTACAGGTAAGCTGTTATAAAAATCCCTTTTTCTTTTTCGTACATCACGGGACACAGAGCGACTTAGTCATTACTAATGGGACGTCCCAAAGCAATGCCAAATGAGGGGAGGGATACATAAGCTGGGCGCCATCAGGCATGAGGATCTTTTGCGGCCTGCAACACACTGCGCCCAAAGGCGACATCCTCCTGACTTCTAACGTCCACCTGGTAGAACCTAGTAAACGTGTGTACTGAAGACCATGTTGCGGCCTTACAGATTTGAGCCAGGGAGGCCTGGTGATGCACTGCCCATGAAGTTCCAACTGCTCTTGTGGAGTGCGCCCTAACTTTGAACGGAGGCGGTCTCTTTCTCAAGCCATAGGCTTGTATTATGACCTGTCGAATCCACTTGGCTAAAGTAGATTTTGATGCTGCCTGACCCTTTCTGGGGCCTTCCGGCAGAACAAATAAAGAACCCGTTCTGCGAATCTGAGCAGTGGCTTTTAGATAAGCTTTAACTGCTCTTACTACATCCAAAGAATGTAATAACTTTTCCTCTACCGAGCTAGGTTTGGGGAAAAAAGAAGGAAGAACCACATCTTGGTTCAAATGAAACCTCAATACCACCTTAGGAAGAAAGGCTGGATGAGGACGTAATACTACTCTGTCCTTATGGACAACCAGATATGGCTCCTTACAGGACAAGGCGGCTAATTCCGATACTCTTTTAGCCGAACAAACGGCTACTAAGAAAATCAATTTCCTGGTGAGAAGAACCAAGGAAATGTGTTGTAATGGTTCAAACGGTTGTTTCTGTAGAACCGACAGAACCAGGTTTAAGTCCCAAGGACATATGGGAATACTAACCGGAGGGCTAATACGCATCACTCCTTGTATGAAAGCTTTGACTAGTGAATGCGAAGCCAAGGGCCTTTGAAAAAATATTGACAAGGCCGAAATCTGACCCTTGATAGTACTCAAGGCAAGCTTCCTATCTACAGCCCACTGTAGGAAGTCCAAAATCCTCCCTATCACGTACTTACGTGGATGCCATTTCTTGGCCTCACACCACGTAATGTATGCTTTCCAGATCCTATAATAGATCTGCCTGGATACCGGTTTCCTGGCATTGATCATGGTAGATACCACAGAATTAGAGAGCCCTCTCTTTTTCAGAATGTGGGCTTCAATAGCCAGGCCGTCAAACCTAGGGCTGGTAAGGAAGGGTGGTATATCGGTCCCTGCGACAGCAGGTCCGGACGATGTGGGAGGGTCCAAGGACTCCTCACTGACATTTTTACAATCTCCAACCTTCCAAGAAACCGGACTGAAGGGTTTCCCTCTTTCCAGATTCTGGGGCACCAACCACCAATGGAGGCTCTTGCGAACGGAAGGGGACAGGGACATTGGTAAGTCTAAAGCCTGAACTTTTTTGTTCCAGGCTGACAGTATGGCCCTTTGCAAATTCCTTGAATGGAATTGACCGTAGGGTACCGCTTCGAATGAAGCCACCATCTTTCCCAGCAGCCTCATGCAGAGGCGTATGGATGGTTTTCTTTTTGTACCCACTAAGTGGGTCAAATCTTTTAAAGACGACACCTTCTCTGGAGGTAAGAAAATCTTTCTCTGATTTGAATCCAGCCTTAGCCCTAAGTATTCCAGACTTTTGACTGGTCTTAGAGTTGACTTGTCCCGGTTGATAATCCAACCGTGATATTCCAGATACTCGATTGTCTTGTGAATAGCTACTTCCAGCTTTTCCACTGAGTGGTCTATTAGTAGCAGGTCGTCTAGATATGCCATTATCGTTACACCCTGTGTTCTTAGATTGGCCAATAATGGGGCCAGAATTTTTGTGAACACTCGTGGTGCTGTGGCCAGACCAAAAGGTAAGGCTCTGAACTGAAAATGGCGCCCTTCTACTGCAAAGCGTAGAAATTTCTGGTGGGCCGGAAAGATGGGAATATGCAGATAAGCATCCTTTATGTCGATCGAGGCTAGCCATTCCTGCCCTTGTAGGGCGGTGGCCACCGATCGGATCGACTCCATCCGAAAAGTCCTGATATTTAGGAACTTGTTTAGCCCTTTTAGATTTAATATGGGCCTCACGTCCCCATTTGGTTTTGGGACTGTGAAAAGGTTCGAGTAAAACCCGAATCCGCTTTCTTCCAGGGGAACCTTCATGATTACACCTTGGAGCAATAGTTGTTCTAGTGCCAGAAGGAGGGATCCTCTCTTTTGGGGATCTCTTGGCACGTTTGACCTCATAAATTGGGCAGGAGGAGTGCCTTTTAACTCCAGCTTGTATCCCAGACTTACTGCGGAGAGCACCCATCTGTCTCTGATGGTGTCCCGCCAGGTCTCTGTGAACAACTGAAGTCTTCCCCCCACCCAATTGAGTGGGGGCAACGCTTCATGCCTTGGGGGGAGGTTTTGTACCTCTCTTAATCCAGGGCTTCTTGTTACCCTGTGATTGTCCCTGATTTCTGCCCCCTGAATTTGACCGCGGAGGCCGTCGGAACTGCTTCACAGCCGATGTGCCCGGGACTGGAGAAGTAGGCCTCTTAAAAGAAGGACTTCTACCCTTATTCTTAACCGGTAAGAGTGAACTTTTACCGGCAGAAATTTTCTGGATATATTTGTCCAGATCTTCTCCAAATAAGCGTTCTCCATGAAATGGGAAGCTAACCAGCAGTTTTTTACAGGGAGCTTCAGCAGACCAGTTTTTGAGCCACAGAAGCCTACGCATATGTACTATAGACAGCGTAAAGTGGGAGGCCTGTTGGATTGTATCCTTTATGGCGTCCACCGCAAAACACAAGGCTCTAGGCAGGTCAGCTAGGGCAAGAGCCTGCTGATCTGGTAAGTCCCTTAAGACTTGTTTCAACTGATCTTTCACTGCTTGGCAGACTCCAATCGCTGCTACCGCAGGTTGTGTCACCATACTTGCTGTAGAGAAAGCAGATTTTAGTAAAGACTCCAATTTTTTATCTATTGGGTCTTTGAACATTGGAACATTATCTACTGGACATGTCAGTGATTTGTTAACAGAAGAGATGGCTGCGTCCACTGTAGGGACCCTCCATTTTCTTATGAACTTATCCTCCATGGGATAGATCACCGGAAATCTCTTGGGGGGAGCAAATATTTTATCAGGATGCTCCCAATCCTGGTAAATAAGCCCTTCTAATAAAGGGTGGATTGGGAAGGAACAGACAGCCTGGGGAGCTTTTAGCGACCCCAGCGAGGAAACCGTAGTGGATGGTGGTTCCGCCAGAGGCATTTTAAATGCTGATCGGACCATATTAGTCAGAGACTGAACCCATAATCTTTCAGCCTGAGAAGCTGAGAAAGGTTCTTCCACTGTTGATTCCTCCATAACTGAATCAACCTCATCCTGATCCCCTTCAGGTAGGTCGATCTCTGTGTGGGGCTGTTCCTCCACTAACAGGCACTCTGAAGGAGGAGACGGAGATCGGACGCGCTTTTCCTGAGACAGGGAAGCAGCGATCAATGCTGTTAATCTCTCTTCCAATCCTCCCAGAGTTGAGGATAAAACCTCCTCTGTTATATATACAGGAGCAGGTGGACTGGGGACAGCCGCAGCACCAGGCATTCCTGCGGGGTTTCTACGGCTACTGACCTCTGAATTCTCAGGGGAGATTGGTGCAGTACAAGCATGCCCAATATCCTCAGAGCCCGATGGAGACCCCTTTGGCTTCCTGGAAGATCTATTTCCGGAGCGTCTGGACGACATATCCTTTAAGCACAAAGCTGAGGTATTCCCGTCGTCATACACCAATTTTGCTGGTAATAGTCTAACACAGGTGCTGCTATATACCAGCTGGTGTCCACTAAAGTGCCTTTCTATGGGGATGCCTGCATCAACCGCCTCTGTGTGCCACTGTTTGTTGCTAGCTCAGTTTGCATGCAGCTGACACTTGTACTGTGTCTTTTAACCATGCTGGGACGTCTGCACATGCGCAGAAGCGCCGCGGCGCGCATCGAGCGTCATCCACCCGCCCCGCCCCTTTTTTTCATAGGAGGCGCGTGCACGCGCCCGCGCCCGTGCGCCATTGGCGCCCTTTTCGAAATCAAACAGGGGACTAGGAGCCAGGGCCCTTTTTGCCCGGAGGGCCTGTGCGGTGGATGAGCGCAGCAACAGGGCAGAGGAAGTGGATTCCCACAGAGAAACTTACCAGCTGCCTGGATCTTTTGACTTGAGAAAACCAAAGATCCACATGACAAGAAAAATGGACTACAGCGGCCTCTAGTGATTTAACACAGGTACCGCGGTCCCTGTTTTTTTTTTTTTTTTTCTTGACTACTATTAAAATTTTACATTTTCAGTAGTTATAGGCAAACACAGATATTTAGCGGGAATACCGTTAGGTAACAGACAGAAAGACAAATTAGGCTTGGGGGTCCCCCAATAGAACCAAGTTCCTGGGGGCCCCCACTTACCTGATCCCCGCCGCAGGACTTTGTTTGGTCCACAGAAGTCCAAACTTCACCTATCACGGCAGGCATTGTAATTAAACCTTCAGGGACCGGGTTCCCAAGGATTCCACTCCCCTGGACCTGTATAGCACCCTGCACAGACAACATCTTGGTCGTGGGTATGACCAGAGCTCTGGATCCCAGGGTCCAGCCCTCCTAAGAGAAGCATTACAGGCAAAACCTTGCTCTTCTGCTGCAAGGCCCGGGTACCGACCGTTTAGCTATGAAGCTTTTTTGGTGGGATCCGGAACAGCTTACTAAGGCCCAAAAGAACCTGTACGCAAGCCCAGTGAAAACACATGTTACTCTTTGGCCAACACCTTAGACACTGGCAAAAAACTGAGGTGCTCCCGGGTGGGAGGGGCTTATATAGGGGAGGGTACTTCCGGTTTGGAATTGGCCAGTGCCAACACCTGAAGGTAATCTATATAACCCATTAGTAATGACTAAGTCGCTCTGTGTCCCGTGATGTACGAAAAAGAAAAGTGTTTTATGCTCTTCTCTTTCATTGTACCAGCAGGGAGATCAATGTGCCGGGGTCATATATATGTAGATAGATACATACACATGCATGTGTGTTTGAGCTTAAGGGTGCACACCCTAATGCATCATAGGCTGTGCACACCTATGCCATTATCATTGAAAGTACAAGAAAATCATGAATTTTGGGTTGGCCCCACAAAAGTAATAGAGGGGAAATCTTCCAATGGGAACACTAATTCTGGTGACCTGAGGGTCCCCAATAAATTCCCTTAATTTTCAGGGATTTCCTCTCACCTCCTGTTCGGCTATGGGATAGGAAGTGAAGAGAAATCTCCCCAATGGGACAAAGATGGCAAAAATAAATCTTACTGGGGTTATAATCCTCCCTTAGGCTGGGTTCACACTACTGCGACTTTAAAATCGCGCGATTTTACCGCCGTGATTTTGACGCGATTTCCGGGAATGCCTGTCTATAGAGCTGAATTCGCACCGCACACGGATCAAACTCGCACAGGACCCTTTTTTCCCCGCAGCTTGGATTCGCAACGCATTGATGTGAACGGCACTAATGGAAAACAATGTTATTTAAATGACTTGCGAATTTAAGCAATCGCAACGGCTCAAATTCGCAATAGCAGTGTAAACCTAGCCTTACTCTATCCAAAATGAAAAAAGTTTTGCCTAGAGTTCTACAGTGTTGCCTATAGTTCTACTGTTAAAATAAACCTACCATTAAAATTATAGACTGATTATTTCTTTATCAGTGGGCAAACGTACAAAATAAGCAGAGGATTAAATACCTTTTTCCCCTCACTAAACTTTAAACATATTCCTGAATAACCACAAAGAATATAAATACCGATTGTGTGCAACAAATGCCTTTTGTAAACCCAGTTATTACTATGTAAACTAGGCATTGACATCATCACTGTGCTGTACACAGCCTGTGCAGACAGCAGAGCTGTGGGAGGGACCCAGCAGACCCAATACAGGCTGTCTGCATACCTCACAACTTTTTAAGATGGGAACCAGGGACACCTATTGACAAAAGTATGTAGGCATAGGACACACCTCCTGCCACACCCCCTTAAAGGAGAATTATACATAAAAATAAGTTAAACCCACTACTATTCCTTTATATATATATATATTTTTTTACATTTTACAAAGGCAACACTTTAGAAATTGGATGAATGGTTTAGCACTGAGAGACACCTTTTTTAAGATAAATAGTGCATTTCTATACAAATATATAGATCAGCCTAAAATGAGGGACAAATGAGGAGGAAAGAGGGACAGAGGGACTTTGTTCCAAATTAGGAACAGTCCCTCCAAATCAGGGACAGTTGGGAGCTCTGCTGTCTGCAGAAAACTACATGAGGGGGGTGGAGACAAGACCAGTCACCCTGAACAACCTTTAATGACCGATCATCATTACAGGAAGCTCCTGCACAGAGGAAAAAGTTCACACTGGATTGTTGCACAGATCTGGAAGAAAAACACAAAGCACATTGTATTTCAAGGAAGAATACACATGACTCTTGCTTTTAGACTATATTTGCTTATCCTGGAGTTCAGCTTTAAGCCCCTTTGAACTGACCTTATACACAAATGACAGCCTTTAATTTAATGTGTCTGTCTTTGTAATATGGCATACCCCACAATGCAGTGCGTCAGTAATCGTCAGGTGTGCATGCAGTGAGTGTCAGCAGGACCATCTTTAACACAGGGCAAAAGGGGCAGCTGCCCTGGGCCCAGTCATTGTTGTGGGGCCCAAAGCAGCTCCCCTTCAGCCCACACAGCCCGCAAACAGTTGATAAGTGGATTTTGGGGGGGGCAAGAAAATATATGCCCAGGGTCCAATCAATATTAAAGAAGGCCCTTAGTGTCAGTTCAGAGACAAGCCATAGAAGGAGGGAAAGGTGGAAGGAGAAGATGTGGTCTACAGGCCACTGGGAAGAACATATAAAAGAACATATAAAAAAACTTGCCACACCAGACCTCAACATTTTATGGAAAATTCATCAGAAAACGCAGGCAATTCATGTGCTTCATAAAAGAGAAAAAACATCTACTCTTGTGGTCAGATGTCCTAGTGCCCCCTACACCACCAATGCACTGCCATCCTACATCTTTGCTTGGAAACAATTCCTCATGCACTGGTAAGCCTCTTTTTTAATGAGCATTGCTTCAGAACACGAGACGGCTCTGTTGTGCCTAGAGGCGAGATGCTACTGAAATACGTTCTACCTGTTTTCACACGTTGCCAAAGTAACAAAGGCTTAACAAAAAAAATCACAGATACAAAATTTATACTGCCTCTTTTATATCGTAAGGCTTACACTGTCCTGTTCAGCCCTTCAGGTACCCAATTTTTTATTTTATTTTTTAATAAAAATCCTGTAAAATGTGACCTTTTTCCAATCTAATAAGCTTAGTGGAGGATTAAACGACAGACAACAGAAGAAAAAATGAGACAAATAAAAGGAAAATGCTGTTTATTGTGTACAGGTAACGCATAAAGAGTTGTAACAGTCATTGGGAACACGAATCATGGGCCCAGTAGCAATTGTCACCCAGTGCACCTTCCTCCCCCCAGGGTTCCCACTCCTCCTCGCTCAGATTTCTTCATTTCTTTCTATTGCAGCTGCCATGCCTTTTGGGTGCATCAGTGTCCGCAATGAGAAAACCTACAACTGTTTCTCTGACATCACAGACAAATATGAGATTGGCCAGCTTCTCTGTGCGTGAGTATTGTGTTTCCTTCGGTTGTCATTGAGTGTGGTCTGCTGTCTTTACTTTGTATGGACCTGTGAGGTGTAGCACGGTAATGTTTTTTTTACATTGCGCAGGAAAGAGTTCTGTGAAATCTGCCTGGCCCGGGAGATGCAGACAGATCGTCTCTACGTCTGCAAAAAGTTTCTGAAGAAAGATGGCCGAAAAGTGAGGAGGGCGGCAAAGAATGAGATCATGATTCTGAAAATGTAAATAGCAAAATAGCAATCCTTTGTAGCAACCTAGCAGCTGACCCTGAGTTCTGATGAGGTTCAGGGAGGAAACTCACCACACAACAGCAAGGAGGGTGGCAGCGCTACAGCTACTAGAGGCCGCACCTACAGGTTTCTAGTAATAATTGGGAAATGGTAGCAGGGTGTAAAAAAATGAGGAATCCATAATTTTTTGCTCTTGGATTCGCATAAACAAAAGATTTGTAACCATTACGTTTCATGAAAGTCGTAAAGTAGTGGTTACAAATCTGCACAAACCACATACTGTAATAACACACAACTAAGATATCAACTGTGATGTATGGGTCATCATTAATGATCAGCACTTTGGAGCATTACTAATTTTTGTTGCTGAACATAGAAATTTTCATCTAATGCGGCGTACACACGGTCGGAATTTCCAACGGGAAAACGTCCGTCGGAAATTCCAACGGAAAAATAGGGAACCTGCTCTCTATCTAATTCTGTCGGAAATTCCGACAGAAAAAGTCAGATGGAGCATACACACGGTTGGAATTTCCGACCAAAAGCTCCCAACGGACTTTTTCTGTCGGAAATTCCGACCGTGTTTACGCGGCATTATTGCAGATTGTTTCCCCTTTTGTGGGAAGAAAAGTATGAAAGCTTTACCAAACACTTCACATATGTTCACCCAAGTCTGGGAAATCCTTGTTTCCATGTGGACTTAAAAATGTCCTACACCGACTGGACAATCATCCCCTTAAGCTACCCCACCCAATAGTTGTAATAATGAAACCACCAAAATTGACCACTGGAGCCAAGGATTCTATGGGAGACAGCTTTTTGGGGGGGGGGGAGCATTAAGAGCACTGTATACATTGTTGTTGGCCCCACCCAACTTTTTGGAACTGACTTCTAGTTTTCCAGAGGATTTTTCAAGGTCTGTTTTCATCAGCAGGTCAAGAACAATATCCCAGCAGGTTGCAGTGGAGAAAAAAATTGAGTGCAGATCTTTTACTATCCTCAGTGACAGATCTGTCCATGGATGAGGTAATGAAACGAAATGCTGATGGGCTGCTATGCCTTTAAATAGGTAGCTTAGCATTGCGCATACCTGGAAAACCCCGTCTGTCGCCTTCCTGGGTGTGAAAACCCATATGGTGGCCTTGCTGGTTCAGTATCCTGAAGGATTCACATTCCAAATTCCTTAAGGTCTGGGGACCTTGGAACAGCTATTTCTTCTTCTCTCTGCTTTTGGCCAGCTATGGTAATTTCTAATTGTTGCCTTTGACGATCCCAAGTCCGTGATACTCCCCTTTCTCTTCGGTCCCTCCACTTACTTTTTTCTTATCCTTCCTCTTTTTTTTTTTTTTGCACTCTTCCTTTTCTTTTTGCGTTCTTAGTTTAAATATCCCTTTGGGGGTACTGTTGCCCCTTAGAGGACAGCCTTGTATAGATTGGAATATATATTCTGACTTCCTTGCTGGTTCTCCTTACTTTTGGACTGAATTCCTGATGTTTTGACTATTTCTCATGCCTGTTTTCACATGAGAATGTTTAGCTCAGCCCCTGCATGAATGTGTGCTTGTCAGTGGCGGTGCGTCCATAGTGGGCGCAGGAGCGCCGCCCCCTCTCTCCTGCATCCATCAATCAACAATACATAGATTCATGCATTGCATGAATCTATGTATTGTCGCCACTGCTGCCCGCTATTCAGGTGTCCGGCCCCCTGTTAAGCGCCAGCCATCTGAATAACAGCGGTGGGTGTGTTTTGGAAGTGCCTGATTAGAGCAAGATGCTCTAATAGGCTTCCAAATGGTTAACCAGAGGGCACACAGGCTGTGCGTTCCCTGGTTAACAGTGGTGTGTTAGGGAATCGCTTCCCAAACACTGACCCGCCTCTCAGCCAATCAGGTTCACCGGGTCTGGTTACCGGTCACCTGATTGGCTGAAGCGGCAGGCTTGGAAGGACGAGAGGAGGAGCGAGCGGGAGAAGAGTCTTCCTCATAGAGGAAGAAATGGAGGACACTGCTCGCCCCTCGCCCCCTGCCGACCCGAGACAAGGTAAGGGCCGGGCAGAAGGCAGGGGGCAACGTTTGGGGCACTGTGGCAACACTTAAGGCACACTGGCAGCTTTGGGCACACTGGCAGCATTGGGAACACGGGCAGCATTGGGAACACGGGCAGCATTGGGCACGTGGCACACTGGCAGCATTTGATGGCACAGTCGCAGCATTTGGTGGGCACAGTCGCAGCATTTGATAGCACAGCCGCAGCATTTGGTGGGCACAGTGGCAGCATTTGGTGGGCACAGTGGCAGCGTTTGGTGGGCACAGGCGCAGCGTTTGGTGGGCACAGGCGCAGCCTTTGTTGGGCACAGTGACAGCCTTTGGTGGGCACAGTGACAGCCTTTGGTGGGCACAGTGACAGCCTTTGGGGGCACAGTGGCAGCGTTTGATGTTTTTTTTTTTTCAAATTCTTTTCAGTTTATTTGTGCCCCCAACCCCCCGCCCCCCCCCCCCCCAAAAAAAAAAAATTTTTTAGCACCAGCCGCCACTGGTGCTTGTTATATTTTATCAGAAACCTACAATAAACATATTGAAAAAAATATAGGGATGGTAACTTTTAGCATGTTAGTAAAAACCTCTTGATGAGTTTGGTGGAAGTATCTGTCTCCAGTTATCCCGGAAGCCATTTCCCGAAAATGATTTTCTTTGTTTTACAGATTAACCTTTTAAAGTACCCAAGGGAGACCCCTTCTGCTTGGAAAGTTGATAATATTGACTAACACATCATTTTTTATCTGTTTTAGTAGCAATATAAGCTCTGAGCTGAAGCTGAGAAAATAACAGGCTCAGTGTTTCTAAGTCAACCCTTGAGTAGATTGGATTATGGTCAGTTGAAAACCAGACGGCATTATAATGTGTTGTGCTCTGAAGTCCCGTGAGTTTAGCTGTTATAGATCTAATAAGCCTGGGAGCTTTAATAAAATGCTACCATCTTCTTGCTCGTAAGGGTAGGTTTTTTTATTTTTTATTTTTTTATAAACAAAGGATGCAAATATTTTTTGTATGGAGAAAAAGGCTCACTATCACTCAGTCCATAGATGGATCAATACAAGTGCCTATATACAGGCAGAGAGAATGTATGTATCTACATCCTGAATACAGTCTTGCTGGAACTTTTCTTTACTCACAGTGGTTTATCACTTCTAGAACAAAAGAAAGCAAAAGATGAACAAGGCATGAATCAAAGCAATAAATCCTGTCTACTCATACGAGTATGGTTCAGTCATATAGCCTCAAAGCATACTAGGAAAAAATTGGTTTTCTCCCCGAGGAGAGGAGAAAACCCGAAAAGAAAGGCTGTAAATGAGAGTGTGGACCACTCAATTAATAATAATAAAGTTTAATCAAAATGTTCTAAAATCACGTTGCTGCTTGACAGCCACAAGTGTGGGGAAACATAAAGTCTCCTAGACTATGCAGGGTAATGTCCCCAGCTGAGTCAGGGACACACAACCACAAACAGGGTACAGGAACATGTAACACAAAAAACATAAACGTCCAGACGCCAAGTCAATTGGCACAGTGAGACACCTCCACGGCAATTGCTGTATCTCATGTATACACTGGGGGTTATTTACGAAAGGCAAATCCACTTTGCACTACAAGTGCACTGCAAGTGCAATCACTGTAGATTTGAGGAGGACATGCAAGGAAAATAAAAAACAGCATTTTTGCTTGCACATGACTGGATAATAAAATCAGCAGAGCTTCCCCTCATTCAGGGGAGTGCTGGGCCAGGGGGCAGGGTGGCAATTGCCCCCCAGGCCGCCCTAACTTATGTTTAAAATGGCCAGCAGCCGCTGCCCGCTACCATTTTCTTTTTTATTTTGGTCTAGGAAGTCGGGCCGGGGGCATGGCCATGGCAGCCGACCACTAGCTGTTGCATTCCGGGAGTTGTAGTCCGCACTCAAGCTTCTGGTGGGTGGAAAACACAGCAGCGCAGAGGAAACTACAACTCCCTGGGACCGGATTCTTGGAAGCAGGCAGAGGCAGGGCGTGCCAGGGAGTCGGGACGCAGGGCTGGGCGCTGGCTGCAACTTGACCCCAGGATCAGGAGCGTTACCCTCCCCCCCCCCCAGGAGACCTGCTGAGCTGAGATCGCTGAGGTGAGAGACCCTGACACCCCTAGCTGACCCCCCATCTCCCCCCCATACACCCCATGTAACCTGCTCCAGTGATCAGGCTGCATTGATGGGTACTGGAGTTGGCTGCACTGATGGGCACTGGTGAGGCTGCATTGAAAAACCAGGTGGGCCATGGATGGTGAGCTGATTCGGCAGTTCAATGGGCCACTTGACTGGACTTGCCCCCCAGGCCTAAGGCCGCCAGCCCTCCCCTGCCCTAATTTCAGAGCTTCCCCTCAGATCTACAACAATCTACAGCGAATGCACTTACAAGTGCACTTGTAGTGCAAAGTGGATTTTCCTTTCGTAAATAACCCCCCAATGTGTGTCTAGGAGGTGTATCTATGTGTCAACCCCTTGGAGGCTCGAGCTGTGGGGGGACGAGAGGGGAAAGGGAATAATTAGCCCAAGAGATGATCTGGGTTAGCCATGTGTGCATGCAGTGGCCAACACATGGATTATGGATCCCATAAGGGAATGTTAGTCCTGATCCAAAGAGTGACAGAAGATCCTGATAGGTCCGTTGCTGGGCAAAGATAGTGGCTGTAGGGGTATGAATGGATCCTGGGATGATGTTTTAAAGTAGGAGGCACAAAGCCTCACTAAAGCTGCCAGGTGCAGGTTAGTCTGCTGTGGCTCTTCAAGTAATAGCCCCCGTGATCAGTATATCTCTCTGGCTGCTACGGCAGTGATATATCCTATGTGGAAACACTCAATGATGAGTGGATGAGTAGCGGGTCAGGCAGAAGGGGTATGTGGGTATCAGTCTGAGGAGAGCTGCGGGTTAAGATTATCACTTCTAGAACCCTCCATATGCAATGTCCATTACCAGGACATGAATGCAGCAGGGGACGTCAAAGTAAAATAAACACACTGTCTTGGTTTATTTTTAGGGTGTCCCAGGGGACCTAATATTCATATTCTGACCAGAGCCTGGACTAATAAAGTCTGCCCCATGCCTAGCCTTACCTTTGGGCTATTAAGTTGATGACCTCAGGAGTCATTATGGAGGTGAACAGGGGCAAGACTTAACATTTTGAGCTCTGATAAGAATTTGTATAATAAGCACTCTGGAAATAAATTGAGCCATTGTACAGTGCCTTGAAACATTATTCATACCCCTTGAAATTTTCCATATTTTGTCATGTTAAAACCAAAAACGTAAATGTAAAAAATCATTGGGGGATTTAATGCAATAGAACAACACAAAGTGGCACATCATTTTGAAATAAAAGGCAAATGATAAATGTTTTTCGTTTTTTTTTACAAATAAATATGTGAAAAGTGTGGTGTGCATTTGTATTCAGCCCCCCTGAGTCAATACTTTGTAGAACCTCCTTTTCCTGCAATTACAGCTGCAAGTCTTTTTGGGGGTGTCTCTACCAGCTTTGCACATCTAGAGAGTGACATTTTTGCAATTTTTCTCTGCAAAATAGCTCAAGCTTTGTCAGATTGGATGGAGAGTGTCTGTGGACAGCAATTTTGAAGTCTTGCCACAGATTCTCAATTGGATTTAGGTCTGGACTTTGACTGGGCCATTCTAACACATAAATATGCTTTGATCTAAACCATTCCATTGTTTGATCTTGCTGTCTGTTTAGGGTCGGTGTCCTGCTGGAAGGTGAACCTCCACCCCAGTCTGAAGTCTTTTGCAGTCTTTAACAGATTTTCTTCTAATTCCGCGTACACACGACCGTTTTTCATGACGAGAAAAATTCAACTTTTAAAAATGGTCGTGAAAAATGGTCGTGTGTATGCTCCAGAGTATTTTTCTCAACGAGAAAAATGCCTGAAAATAAATTAGAACCTGCTCTATTTTTCTCGTCGTTTTTCACGTCGTTCTTTTTAACGTCATGAAAAACGGTCGTGTGTATGCTTTTACGAGGGGAAAAAAAAGGCGCATGCTCAGAATCAAGTATGAGATGGGAGCGCTCCTTCTGGTAAAACTAGCGTTCGTAATGGAGATAGCACATTCGTCACGCTGTAACGGACTGAAAAGCACGAAGACTGAAAAGCGCGAATCGTCTCTTACCAAACTTTATTAACACGAGGATCAGCAAAAGCGTCCCAAAGGGTGGCGCCATTCGAACGGAACTTCCCCTTTATAGTGCTGTCATACGTGCTGTACGTCGCCACGCTTTGCTCGAGCGTTTTTTTTCATGAACGTGTGTATGCAAGGCAGGCTTGAGAGGAAACACGAAAAATCACGTCGTGAAAAACTTCGTTTTTTTCCATGACATGAATAACGGTCGTGTGTACGCGGCATTAGATTGTCCTGTATTTGGCTCCATCCATCTTCCCATCAACTCTGACCAGCTTCCCTGTCCCTGCTGAAGAAAAGCATCCCCACAACATGATGCTGCCACCACCATGTTTTACGGTGGTGATGGTGTGTTCAGGGTGATGTGCAGCGTTAGTTTTCCACCACACATAGCGTTTTGCTGTTAGGCCAAAAAGTTACATTTGACCAGAGCACCTTCTTCCACATCTTTGTTGTGTCCCCCACATGGCTTCTTGCAAACTGCAAACGGGACTTCCTATGGAATTCTTTCAACAATGGTTTCTTCTTGCCACTCTTCCATAAAGGCCAGATATGTGGAGTACACAACAAATGCCGCGTACACACGATCGTTTTTCATGCTGTTAAAAATGCCATTTTTAAAAATGGCCATTAAAAATGATCGTGTGTAGGCTCCAGAGCATTTTTAACGACGTGAAAAACGGTCATTAAAAATTACGGACATGCTCTCTTTTTTAACGTCGTTTTTCATGTTTTTTTTTTAAACGACGTGAAAAACGATAGTGTGTATGCTTTCACGACGTGAAAAAAAACGCACATGCTCAGAAGCAACTATGAGACGGGAGCGCTCGTTTTGGTAAAGCTAATGTTGGAAATGGAGATGGCACATTCGTCACGGTGGAATTAATAGCATCGTTTTAATGCAGCGCATTCCGTTCTTCTTTTGACATTGAGAGTTTTATGCCCAACTTGTTTCTAAAGTAATTCCAAATTGCTCTAATGATTATAAAATATTATTTTTAAGCCGCACCTCCCTCCTAAATAATACTAATAATAATAAAATAAGTTAATTCTCCTTTTTTCTTTAAATTTTATATTCTTTTTGGTTATTTTTTTTTGGCCTTTTTTTAAGTTTTTTGGCTTAAATTATTCTTGTGTAAAGTTACCACAACAACCTTCCAAATGTGTCTCATTTGGCCTCAGGGAGGTTTGTGTCCCCTGATAATAACAATAATATAATTTGAGATGTCCCTGCCTGCTTCCTAGCAAGCTCTCTTTTGAAATACAAATCACATAGTCAAGTATTTAAAGGGCACTCAATTTTTTTTTATTTCAGAACATTAACAAATTAAAGTGGAAGGCAGCACTGGAGAGCCTGCTTGCATTTGTGCATCCCTTTCACCCCACAACAACCATACAAGATGTCCAAACCAAAATAGAGATTAGATCCCCCCAAAAAATGAGCCCAATCTTGTCTTGAGCTCCCAGAGGTCAGGAGCCACAGCAGATAAGTCCTATATGTCCCCAGTCTGTGGTACTACAGCAGGCATTATTTTCTTCTCTTCCTTGTAGCCTTCTCTCCAGCCTTCTCTGCAGCCTTGGTTGGTTTCTTCCTTGGAGGCTGGGGATCAGGAGGAGAGGTTGTGGCAGGAGGAGTAGTAGGAGGAGGAGGAGGAGGTGGAGGAGTAGGGACAACCTCCGTTATGTCCGTGTACCTAGTGAGTTCACCCAGCACGCCCTTATTGATGACTTTCAATAGCAGGGTCTCACTGAAATTTTTTTGCTGCAACTCCATTTGCCCTAGTTTGTGGGCGAGGACTGCGGCAAATCCCTCATCAACAGAGGGTGCCTCTCTGAGGGCCGCTGTTGCCCCTCTGAGGAAGGCCCTGGTTTCCTCCTCCACCTGCCTACCTCTCCTTGGCCCTCGTGGTTTAACTACCAGGGGAGGCATCTGGGCTCTTGTGCTGGGCCAAGCCTCCTCCTGGGTGCCACTGGGCCCAGCCTCCTCCTGGGTGCCCCTGGGCCCTGCCTCCTCCTGGGTGCCACTGGGCCCAGCCTCCTCCTGATCCCCAACATCACCCTCTTCCTGGCTCTGCTCTGGCTGTAAAAAAAGAAAGGGACATTATTT
This sequence comes from Rana muscosa, assembly GCA_029206835.1. Classification (NCBI taxonomy): domain Eukaryota; kingdom Metazoa; phylum Chordata; class Amphibia; order Anura; family Ranidae; genus Rana; species Rana muscosa. Next base: position 239,641,984 of record CM055125.1, on the reverse strand, counting down.
ATTTTGCCACATCATCATTCACAGACATTGTTCACCTCTAGACATTGTTGAAATCAATGCCAAAAGTTATGTCCTTTTCATTGATTACGCATCCTGGTTTTGTTGTCTTGGACACATAAAATTAGGCCACTACTGTATCTTGCTCTTCACAAACTTTATTGGTAGAAGTGTACATACCTTTAACAATACTAACATCTATTTAAAATCTATAATTTTGTACGATAGAAATATAGATAGCAAAACTTTACCTGGCTCCATATCTCCAAATCTGCCTCCTCAAGGCCCTGATCTTGATCCTCAGAGGAAGCCAGAGCAGGGTTGACAGGAAGGCTGGAGGACTGGCTGCAGGGAAGGCTGGAGGGTTGGGTACAAGGAAGGCTGGATTGACCTCTGGGGGGAAGGGTGGAGAGAGATTCCCGCACTTCCAGCTGGTCATCCAGAAAAGCAAGCTTACTGTAGTACCACAGACTGGGTTTATAAACCTTATCTGCTGGTGCACCTGACCTCTGGGACCTCAGGACCATAGTCCTCTGGGTCCTGTATGTCCCTCTGATGGTCGCAATTTTGATTTTGACATCTTGGAGAGTTGTTGTGGGTATCTTTGTTTGCACAAATGCAAGCAGGCTCTCCAGTGCTGCTTTCCTGGCGTCTTTATTTTTATTAGCGCCACTTTTTGTTTGCCATAATATAGGGAGCTCTTGCCATTTGTCGATGAACTCCCCCATGAAGTCTGGGTTTTTAAAAGTATTCATGATATCTGTAAAAGCGAGAAACCAAAAAAAATATATATTTCAGGCAACATTCCTCAACTGTGCATTGTCTACATATTTTGAGCACACAAATCTCCTCGTCTGATGAACCTCAAAAAGTAAAATTGTTAGGTACCTTGGTCACGACGTTTGTTGCTAACTCTCTCTCCCGAAAAATGAACGTATTTCCCAGCAATGGATCTTCACTTTATATACACAGCGCATGCGTGAAACTCTGCACGCTTTCCCCGCCCCTGACGTTCGATATTGTACTTACCCCGCCCCTTCTCGCTCGTAGTGCTGAACAAAACATGGCGGAGACACAGGTGGCTGAGATTACCTCTACAGAGGATGAAATTACAGAGGAGCCCAAATCAAGACCCAGGAGATATAAGGCATCCAACATGTCATTCGAGGAAATGGTGGAGATGGTCGCCATTTTAAAGAAGGAGGATTATGATGCCAAGCATGGTCCGTATAAAAGGTCTAATCTGGTCAAGTCCAGAATTATGGGCAAAGTGGTCAAAAGTCTCCACCAAAAATTCGGGGTGTGCAGAACGAAGGAACAGCTCAGAAAACGATGGTCAGATCTGAAGTTGCGGGAGGCCGACCAATATAAAAGAATCAAGAAAGTTATATTAAAAAGTAAGTTGTTTTTTTTGAGTTTCCATGGTACATATTATTTTCTTGTATTCTGTCGTGTATTTTTAACTTTCATATAGTACACTGAAAGATACCATCTTTCAGGTTCGTCCGCACAGTAAACGGACGTATTAAACCTCTTTCTCCGTACAGTTCCTCAAACGATGTTTTCGGATCATCCAGTGTGAACACCCATGTTTTTTTGATTATTTGGGGGAGTACATTTGGGCCACACTTATTTTTGGTGTGCTAATCCAAAGGAGATTTGTTCATTTAGAAAAACGATATGCATGGTAATGTTAAAGGGAGTGAATGCTCAGCAGCTGATGAAACATCTGAACGCAGTAGTACAAGTGTGGGCCTAAAGCCAAAAAGCTTGAGGGAGTCACACACAGGTGATCCAGTGTAGATACTTTGGGGTGTTACAATGTTTCAAATTTGTTTACAAAATGTATATGCTCTGTTTTGGCCTATGTATCCAATCATTTGTCCCGGTTGGCACAGGGGGTAAAAATTAAAATGGAGCATGCTTCAAAAGAATGATTAAAAAGTTTTTTTCCATGTTTCTTATTTTAGCAAAATTGAGTCGCTACTAATGAAACTATTCCTTTTATTTCAATCTCCCTAGGGATTCGAAAAGCTACCTCAGATGAGACGAGAATTGCAATACCTACAACAATACCCCCAGAACCCCAGGATGGAGAGGAATGTGATGTTGTGGAAGTTGAAAGTGGCACCACCACAGGTCAGAGAGAAACCAGACACATGCATGTTAAATAGATGTAGGCCTACATATTCTATCCTACATATTTCTTTTTACATTTAGGTGCAGTTCTGGCCGAAGACCCCAATAAGTTGTCACATCACAGTGCCCAGATCCTGATCCAATACCTGATGGTCTGCTGTCGTGACCTCGAAAAAATTAAGGGAGATTTGCGAGAGATCAGGGCAAATACAAAGCGGGTGGAGGAAAGGCTCCAAAATATCATGGCTGTGCTTGGGCGTGTCTAATGTTTTTACACCAAATAACGTTTTACTTGCAGAGATTTCTATTTTTTTTGGTTATTTTACCCTTAAATGACTAGCACATGTTTAGCTTTTTCAAAATTTGGAGAACTATAGTTTGTTTATGCATGGCTGGTCATGCGTTTTAATACACCTGAAATTAAGGGAACATCCACATTTCTATGGAAGTTGCCCACCTAAACAAAAAAAATAAAGGTATTTTTACATAACAAATCATTGTAGCTTCATTATGTAAATGTGGTGCTGAGTGAACTAATCAATGTTTGGTGTTTACACTGACAATGAAGGCTAATTAAAAGATTTTTTAATCCACATGGCAAAACAAATGCACTAGGTAAACCTACCAGAAACATCAAACATTATACAATAAAAATGACAAACCAATCTTTACTTTTTAAAAAAGTTTTATTTTTTTTGTCTAAAATTATTAGAGATTGTCTGGCATTTCAATGGCCCCCCTACCCATAAAATAGTCCACATATTGGTTACGGACCTCACGTCCGGTTGGGGGGGCCAAGCCAGGACGGCCAGGTTCCAGGGCCACCAAAGTTTCTGCATTGAGTAAAGAGGCCTCAGGCCCACTCAAAGATATATAACTCGTTGAATGCACCCTTAGGAAATTATGCAGCACACAGCACGTCATAACCACATGGTTCCATTTGTATGGGGCAAGGTGGATGGAGGTAAGGAAGAGGCGAAATCGGCTGGCCATGATCCCAAACGCATTTTCCACCACCCTTCTGGCTCTGGCCAGCCGATAATTGAAAACCCTCCTCTCAGGGGTGAGGGTGCGTTGCGGGAATGGCCTCATCAAATGGGGTCCCAGGCCAAACGCCTCATCCGCCACAAACACAAAAGGTAGTCCCTCCACATTCTGCTCCGCGGGTGGCAAGGCCAGCAGATCCAAAAGGAGCCGTTCTCCAAACTCCGTCTGGGCAAAAACTCCTCCATCAGACATCCTGCCATTCTTGCCAACGTCCACATAGAGGAACTCGTAGGTGGCCGACACCACTGCCATCATCACGACGCTGTGGAACCCCTTATAATTATAATAAAAGGATCCCGAATGGGGTGGTGGGACGACCCGAACATGTTTGCCGTCGATGGCTCCTCCACAGTTCGGAAAGTTCCATCGCTGGGCAAACTCGGAAGCCACATTCTGCCATTCATGTGGCGAAGAAGGGAACTGTGGAATTAAAGAAATAACAAATTAATACTTGGAGCCAGAAACATTGAAAGATGATTTCATACACACATTCATGGCCAACATTGGTAGAAACTGTTAAAAACATAAAAATTTGGAAGCAAGAAAAAATAAATAAAAAAAAATCATTATGGGGGGGGGGGGAAGGGTTGAAGATGAGTTGGGAATATCACACATGAAGGCTGTAGCACTCTGTATTGAAGTTAACAACAATGAAACATTCCGAGGCAAAATTTAGAGTGCGTTTTGGGTAAAGCACTACGATGGAACATATAATAAAAAACATGGAAATGACTAGGCAAGGTAGGTATGGCCCCAGGATAGCATGCTGGAGAGGTTAGGTAAGCCAAATTTACAGGTAGGCCTCAAACACCAAACTTTAAATAATAAAACATGGGGAGAAAGGGGACATTCCCTGCAGCTAAGAATCATGTGAATTAGGGACTGCAAATAAAGCAAATTAAAAATGTCCCCAAAAAAAAAACCATACAATGTGAATTTTTGAAGAAGAACACTTACCTTAATATAGTCCTCCTGCAAAACTTGAAGGATGGCAGAACAAGTCTCTGGTATAATGATCCCCAGAGCCTGGGGGGAGATGCCTGTGGAGAACTTAAGGTCCTGCAGGCTTCTCCCAGTAGCCAGGTATCGCAACATGGCGATGAGCCTCTGCTCAGCACTGATGGCTTCCCGCATAACGGTGTCCTGCCTGGTAATATAGGGGGACACCAAAGCCAACAGCTGCTGAAATACGGGGTCAGACATCCTGAGAAAATTCCTGAAATCATCTGGATTATTCTCCCTGATCTCCCGCAACAAAGGCATGTGACAGAATTGGTGCCGCTGGAGCAACCAATTCTTGGTCCATGAACTCCTCCTGACCCTGCTCATGGCATGGAGTCGGGATACAGCATGAACCCCTGCACCAACTACAGCACGAACTCTACGACGAGTACGTAGCCGCAACATGGCTAGATAACGGTCGGCTGAACAGAACGTACTAGAAGAACGCACGGAAGAACAGCAAGGCCTATGAAGAACAAGCTGAAAAACACGAACGTGCAGAGCAGGCCGCACTGAATAAACAGATACGAACTGACTACAAGCAGTGCTAAACAGATACGAACCCACAGGCGCAATCTGAACTCCCGAAAACGATCTTCAAAGCACGAAGACTGAAAAGCGCGAATCGTCTCTCACCAAACTTTTACTAACACGCGGAAACACGGAATTAGCAAAAGCGTCCCAAAGGGTGGCGTCATTCGAACGGAACTTCCCCTTTATAGTGCCGTCGTACGTGTTGAACGTCACTGCGCTTTGCTTGATCGTTTTTTTTAATGATGGTGTGTACGCAAGACAGGCTTGAGAGGAAACATGAAAAAAAACAAGGAGAAAAACGTCGGTTAAAAAAATGGCATTAAAAACGATTGTGTGTACGGGGCATAATAGTTGTCCTGTGGACAGATTCTCCCACCTAAACTGTGGATCTCTGCAGCTCCTCCAGAGTTACCATGGGCCTCTTGGCTGCTTCTCTGATTAATGGTCTCCTTGCCCGGCCTGTCAGTTTAGGTGGACGGCCATGTCTTGGTAGGTTTGCAGTTCCATACTCTTTCCATTTTCAGGTGATGGATTGAACAGTGCTCCGTGAGATGTTTAAAGCTTGGGATATTTTTTAGAACCTAACCCTGCTTTAAGCCTCTCCACAGCTTTATCCCTGACCTGTCTGGTGTGTTCCTTGGTCCTCATGATGCTATTGGTTCACTTAGGTTCTCTAGCAAACCTGTGAGGGCTTCACAGAACAACTGTATTTATACTGAGATTAAATTACATACAGGTGGACTCTAATTACTAAGTAGGTGACTTCTGAAGGCAATTGGTTCCACTATATTTTAGTTAGGGGCATCAGAGTAAAGGGGGCTGAATACAAATGCACAGCACACTTTTCACATATTTATTTGTAAAAAAAAATTGAAAACCATTTTATCATTTTCCTTCCACTTCAAAATGATGTGCCGCTTTGTGTTGGTCTGTCACATAAAATCCCAAGAAAATACATTTACGCTTCTGGTTGTAACATGACATAAATGTGGAAAATTTCAAGGGGTATGAATACTTATTCGAATCACTGTACCTGATGGTGTGATGTAGTATAACATCCTAAAACTAAACACAGGTTTGCTTTAAGATTGCTACCTTAAGTTGGCTTTGGTGCTATAGAAGTGAAATAACAGTTGCCATATCAGGGGCGGAGCCAGGGGGGGCAACAGGGCAATTGCCACCCCCGAGAAATTAGTTTTAGTTGCGGAATTCGCGGGCGCCAGAGAGTCTGTGCGGGCGGCTCCGATTAAATTATTTCTAGTTGCCGAATTCACGTGCGCCGGGAGTCTGAGCGGGCGGCTCCGCGGTGAGTGAGAGTCAGAGAGTGGCCGGTCAGCTGGTTGGCTCTGTGCTCTGTGGGTGTGCGGGCGGCTGGCCAATCAACAAGCCAGCGGCCCGGGGGAGCAGAGAGATGACATCTCTCACCGCCCGCGCCCCCCTTGCATCCCTGCAATAACTTCCGCCCTCACTGTGCAGGCAGCAGGGAGATTACATCATCTCTCTCCTGCCTAAATCTGACAAGCAAAACACCACCTTAGCAAGTGACAATCCACAAGGTGTGGCAGGTGAGGTGGCAAGTGACAATCCGCAACATGTGGCAGGTGAGGTGGCAAGTGACAATCTGCAACTTGTGGCAAGTGACAATCCGCAACGTGTGGCAGGTGACGTGGCAAGTGACAATCTGCAACGTGTGGCAAGTGACAATCTACATCTGGTGGCAGGTGACGTGGCAAGTGACAATCCGCAACATGTGGCAGGTGACGTGGCAAGTGACAATCTGCAACTTGTGACAAGTGACGTGGCAAGTGACAATCTGCATCTGGTGGCAGGCAAGTGACATTCTGCAACTTGTGGCAAATGACAATCCGCAACATGTGACAGGTGATGTGGCAAGTGACAATTTGCAACTTGTGACAGATGACGTGGCAAGTGACAATCTGCATCTGGTGGCAGGCAAGTGACATTCTGCAACTTGTGGCAAGTGACAATCCGATACATGTGGCAGGTGACGTGGTAAGTGACAATCCGCAACTTGTGGCAGGTGACGTGGCAAGAGACAATCCGCAACATGTGGCAGGTGACGTGGCAAGTGACAATCTGCATCTGGTGGCAGGCAAGTGACATTCCGCAACTTGTGGCAGGTGATGTGGCAAGTGACAATCTGCAACGTGTGGCAGGTGACAATCCACAACGTGTGGCAGGCGACGTGGCAGTTGACAATCCCCAACGTGTGGCAGGCGACGTGGCAAGTGACAAGCTGCATCTGGTGGCAGGTGACGTGGCAAGTGACAAGCTGCATCTGGTGGCAGGTGACATGGCAAGTGACACACTCGGGGCTCCCACTGTTACTACATTATGGTGAGTTGAACCATGTTATATTACAATGTAATAATAGAAAATATTTTGCTTCAATCATCCTGACACCATAATAACCCTGGTGCCGTGATGATTGAAGCACTAACACCAGTGATTTCCCTGATAAATTGCCCCCCAAAAAAAATATTTTCTGGTAGTTCCCCTCCTGAGACTAGACTCTGGATCTGCCCCTGTGCCATATACTTCAGTTTTTGGCATTGCCAAACATACAGATGTATGGAACACACTGCAGAAACTGTGACATGAGGGAAGCAGATTGTAACTGCATGAATGGCCATGCTCTCAAGGCTGTGGGCATCACAGCCCTATAGCCTATGTCCTATCAGCTTTTTATCCAGATCCCACTATAAACCTATTTGCTTTTGGGTACAGCATGCATTATCGTTTTGAACTCCACTCTATGCTAGGGGTTACTATCCTCAGGAGATTACGCAAGTCCTACCCATCAAATGTTAGTAATAGAGGATGAAAGGGAGAATCTAATTGGGTGACATGGGCAACAAGAATGCTTCTTTCTCATGTTCCTGATCTATGGTTGTAGTTCCAAAACATCCAAATATAAATGTAATAAAAGACAAAATGTATTGACCACAAAGATGGTTTTTGCACAGTTACGTGTGCATTCTTGTAAGTATAGTTTCAGTACATTTCTCAAAGTGGTCCAGATACCCATACCTAATGGTCTTAAAGTGCTAATCAGTCAAATAGACAGTGGCTAGAAGTGCATGAATATTTCATAACATTCAGTAGTCTGTAGTCTGCTTCCTTTTCCATAAAAGCGCTTGTGGCCATTTTTTAGCCCACAACGACTACCTTCTAAAAGCAAATTTCATTCCTCAGTCTTCTCTTAAAAGGCTAATTAGCACATAGTGCCGACTAGCTTTCCTGAACGAACTTCAACATATTTCTCTGGTATGAAGGATTTCAAGAGGGTAAACATGTCATTTTGGACATTTGCCCATTAGGATTGCCAACTCATTCCGTTATAACTGAATGTGTATGAATAGCATAGTAGTAACTGGCTGATTAAATGCCGGTAAGACGCTGAAGTAATCTTCTTACCACATTAAAGCGTATGTAATCCTTATCAATGAGCTTCTCCTATTTACTCCCTTTTGGTCTGTTAGATACACAAATAAAAGTGTTTTGTTTTATCTGCCCGATAAGTGTAAAAAAAATGCTTTTGAACCTGCCTGAGATCTTGTGAGCTGATAACTTCTTGTCCTTTCTGCAGTGTTTTCTCAAGCAGTGTTATCAGCCCATGTCACGTATTGAACTACAGAACACCTCCACCACACATATGTATTGGTATTGAAGAGAGAGACAGGTGCTCTATAGTAAGGTGACCAGATTTTTAAAATGAAATCCGGGGACATATTTTTTATTTTTTATTACTAGTAATGGAGGCAATCAGCGACTCTCTGCCCGTTGCCACCGCCGCCGCCCGCCTCACAGCCTGTCAAGTCTTATGGCCCGTACACACGATCCGAATATCGTACGACAGATCGTACGACTTTTTTCGCTTAATAGTCGCAAGTAGAAATTGAATAGGTTACTAAAGTCACGAAAATTCTCGTGCATCAGAAAAAAAAAATCGGAAGTGATGTCATGTGTTGTAATGTATTTGTATTTTCGGACGACAACTAGACTGACTAAACGAAAATCGTATGAACTGGTATCGTACGAGAAATTTTTTTGTGCTTGTCCGATCAAATAATAACGGATGATCGGCTCTCGAAAGTAGTGTACACAAGATCCGAAAATCATACGATTCTTCCTCGGATGACAGTTTTCGTCCAATATTCGGATCGTGTGTACGGGCCATTACTCTCCGGGCCCCGGCTACTACTGGGTGGGGAGAGGAGGAAGATCACTCCACCAGGGAAGGAAAGGAGATAAGCAGGCAGGCGGCTGGTCGGGACTTGAGCCAAGGCAGAAGAACATGGGAGCGGAGCTGAATGGGCATGCACCCGAAACTGAAGAAATATTCCCTCTCCGCTCCGACCAGCACATGATCATCAGAAAGGGGCACAGATAATGGAAAAAATACATCCCCCCCCTCAAGCTAGTAGGCGCGGCGGAACGCGGGGGGATGTAATTCAGAATTTTTTTTTTTCAATTCTGCACTGACTGTCTTTGAAATCGCCCCAGCCCCTGTTCAAATCCAATCTGGGGACAAAACCGGGGAGAGTGTTCTCAATCCGGGGACTGTCCCCTGAAACCGGGGATGTCTGGTCACCCTACTCTATAGTCCATACATACTTCCTGTCTTAGGGTGACAACACTGCTCTTCCATAGGTACAGTACAGTGAGTGAGTGAGTGTTGTCACCCTAGGACAGGAAGTGTGTTACTGGCAGAATCACCAGATGAAAATAAAGGACTTCAAGATGGTAGACATTTTTTTGGGGATATTTGCCCATTAGAGATGCCAACTCATCTCTTTAATACTGAATGTGTATGAATAGGGCAGGGACAAGGGGTGAGCAGGAAAGGTGGCTGCCCTGGGCACTCTGGTATCATGTGAGGTGAGGTGGGGGGGCAAGACGCAGAGATTGGGGGGGGATTTGTGCTGGAAGGGGGAATTTAGGGGGTGGTGGCAGGGGATAAGAATTATTCTAAGAGGGGAAATGTAAAGAGGTGTGCTAGGAGAGGTGATTTAGGGGGGATTTGTGTTGGGATGGGTGAAGAGGATTTGTGCTAGGAGGGGGGATTTCAGGGGTTTGTGCTAGAAAAGGTAATATGGTAGGGGGGATTTGTCTTAAGATCGTACCTTTTTTGTTTTGATTGGGGGGTTTGTGCTAGATGGGATGATTGGGGGTATTTGTGCTAAGAGGGGAGATTTGGGGGGGGGGGGTATTGTGCTAGGAGGGGAGATTTGGAGTGGCGGGGAGGATTTGTGCCCAGAGGAAAAATTTGTGGGGCTAATGATTTGTGCTAGGATCAGGTGGGGACGTTTTTTTTTTGGGGGGGGGGGATTTGTGCTTAGGGTTTTATGGAGAGAGAGAGGATCTAGCTTAGGGGAATGGGGGGGGCAAAGATTTGTACCAGGAGGGGGATTTTAGCAGGGGGCGGATATGTAGTGGGAGGAACTGCCGGGGGGGGTAGTTTTGCTGACACTTAATCATACATCTTGGGCAATTTGGCATGTTCGCCCTGGGCTCTAGATGACTTTGTCCCGGTGTTCTGCCGAGCTGGTTCCGCCTATCGATATGGTTCCGAGCTCGACTGCGCAGGCGCAATCCGAGGCGATGGAATTCTCCGAGCGTGAACAGCTGTTCGGCAGCTGTAGACGCGCTCGCTCCCGATGCTAGGGGAACCAGCTCGACAAGAAAGCGGCGGGGGCGGAGACTGGGACACGCCGCTCCATAGGGCAGCGTTAAACAAGTTGATGGCTGGGTGACACGCCGCTCTGTACAGCAAGGGGCGGATGAGTGAGTGTGCGCTCCCTGCAATGTTAGACGGCGATTATATGTACAACACTCGCTCTATAGAGCAGCGTGTCACAGTGTCTGCTCCTTGCGGCCGCTCATGAACATTTTAAAAAATACAGAGCGGCCAGTGTTGCCAACCCCCTGAAGTGAAATTTACTGGATGCCAAAATTTCTGTACGGCACCAATTTCTTACTGGCAAAAATAATGAAGATTACTGGCAGAACCACATTTTTTTACTGACGCTGCAAAACAGTACCTAAAATTACTGTTTTTAGTGCTAAACAGTGCAAATATCAATATTTCAACTATAAACACACAGCTAATGCTAATATCAATGTGTTTAGGTTAAACAAAAGTAAAAAAACATATTTCTCAATTTACATGAAGGTTAGGTTACTATAACCCAGCCAGCACAGAGTTCCCACTTACATCAGAGTCTGCAGGATGCCCCCTTACAGTGCAAGGGAACTCTTATGTAAAGGGGAACGCTGCAGATCATGATGTAAAGGGGAACTCTGATGTGGAGGGGAGCTCTGGTGAATAGAGACCACCTTCCGCAGAGTGAATACACTAAGGTAAGGAGGGGGGGTACAAATATAAGGGGGAAACCTTTATATCAGTGCCCCCTTACATTATTGTATTCATTCACCTTCTTACATCAGTGACCCCCCCCCCCTCAGAATGGCCTGGCGGCACTGTCACTTACCTCCTCCCAGGTGCACAGTGTGGGGCTCAGTCAGACGTGGCCATCTTTTTTATGTGCGCCGGTGCCCATAGCGGACATTAACGTACACCCCAAAAAAGGGGTTAAATTCACGTACCGTACATAAATCTACGTACGGTTGGCAACACTGAGAGCGGCGTGTCACCTGGCCATCAACTTGCTAGTCTCCGCCCCCGCCGCTTTCTGCGCGACGTGTATCCTCGGGAGCGAGCGCGTCTACAGCTGACGAACAGCTGTAGATGTTCGTAGATTTCCGTGTGTTCCGAGTGCGCATGGGCAGACGCGCTCGGAACCATATCGATAGGGGAACTAGGTCGACAAGACACCGGCACTGTAACTGGCTAATTAAATGAAGGCAAGGCAGTAAATCTCATTATCACATTAAAGGGTATGTAATCCCTATCAATGAGCTTCTCTAATTTGCTCCCTTTTGGTCTGTTGGATATATAGATGAAAGTATTTTGCTTTATCTGTCTGGTAAGTGTAAAAAAAAATCCTGCTAATTCTTCCTAAAATTTTGTGAGCTGATGGCTGCCTGCCCTCTCTGCAGTGTTTTCTCAAGCAGTTTTATCAAGCCCTGCCCATTTCACATATTTGAACTACAGAACACTTCCACTTTATGTTTTGGGATTAAAGAGAGGGGAAGGTGATCTGTGGTCCTAACACTCTTACTGACAACACTGTTCCTCCATGGGTACAGTACAGTAAGTGAGTGTTGTCACACTAGGACAGGAAGTGTGTTACAAGAGGAATCACTAGGTGAAAATAAAGGAAAGAAAGGCCGAAATTAGAAAAAAATGCAGCCATCTAAGGACTGGTAAGCTGCAATATAATACATTTTGTTCTTGAGTTTAGATACACTTTAAAAGAGTTTGGGGTACAAAAAAAACAAACAAACAATTTATACTAAGGCTGGTTTCACACTGGGGTGGTGGGGGCGGTGGCGGTATAGCGCCGCTATTTTTAGCGGCGCTATAACGTCGGTATTGTTGAGCTATTCGGCCGCTAGCGGTGCGGTTTTAACCCCCGCTAGCGGACAATAAAGGGTTAATACTACCCGCAAACTGCGGCTACAGCCGCGGTTTGCGGGCGGTATTACCGCGGTATCCCATGTATTTCAATGGGAAGGAGCGGTGTAGGAGCGGTAAACACACCGCTCCTCCACCGCTCCAAAGATGCGGCTAGCAGGACTTTTTTTACCGTCCTGCTAGCGCACTGCTCCAGTGTGAAAGCCCTCAGGGCTTTCACATTGGAGAGAAAGGAGCAGCTGTTTAGGCTCGGTTTGCAGGCGCTATTTTTAGCTAAATAGCGCCTGCAAACCGCCCCAATGTGAAAGGGGCCTTATGTATAATGTAAAAAAACTTGCGCTAAATGGAGTAGTGATAGTGACCAAACCAGCAGCAGCTATTCAAAGGTGTTATAACCTTAAATGAGTGAAAAAAAATATATTAAACAGCGCTCGCTAGATGAAATATAAACAATATATATACTGTGCAATCCGTGAACAAACGTGTAACCAATATGTTGCAAACTCCAAATCATATTCAATGGTTCCTTGGGATTCAAGATGTAAGGAGAGATGCTTTCAAATATCACTTTCCTCTCTTGTGGCCCCATTCACCAAATTTGCTGGACCCTCAGCTTTTCAGTCTAGGGTCAGAAATGCTGTGACCATAAAGATCTGTTAGGTCAATCTTCCCACTCGGAGCACGGCATCCAGGACACTTGGGATCATATGGACCGAGGCAGGATCGCTCGTAGCAGGACAAAAGGCCGGGAGAAAAGGAAAAAACAAATATAGTGAAGTACTGCCGGTGCTATAGCTAGGTGCAATAGTAAAACGCCACTCAGGAATCAGCTGAACGAACAGGCTTCAGTGAGTTCCGGGCTTGCCGCTGGTCGCGTGCGTTCCACGGATGCCGGAATTAAACGTCACTGAACGTGAAACCGGAACTGCGTCGACACGTTTCGCCCCTCCAGGGCGTCATCAAGAACATCAAAGCAAAAACATCTATAGAATATCACACACAGTGACAATCCTGCTCCAAAACTAGCAACACTAGGGAATGGACCAAGGCAGCTTTCATTGCTGAATGGAAGCTTCGGTGGTGACAATCATCTAGACAAGTTCCCTTTACAATTACAGAATGGTAAATGAAGTCATGAAAGCTCATCATAGCGTTGTGACTAATCATTGTCAGGTCTGACCTGAAAAACACCACTTTTATGGCTTGGAATGAGATTGATTAGACTATATGCCACAAGAGAGTTTTGTATGTTTCATGATTACGTCTTCAACAGTGGAGCTGTTTGTCAGTGAGCGATCTGAGACTATTCTCGGCACTGTGACCGTTTTCTGCGTATCGCTGTGACACACCACCGCGATCAGTGGGGAGTTTTCCTGTCATACATATTTATCAGCTACATTGCCCCAGTTTACTTCATGACACGGTGCCCAATTGTCTCTCTGCGCGCTGGAAAATCTGCTGACAGAAGCAGTTAAGGAAGGTGGAACAATAGTGTATATGGAGCAGATTAAATAAAGTTTAACTGGAGGAAACTTTTGAAGCAGGTGCTGGAATTATTAATGACGTACACTGATTATATAACAGGTACCTACATGCGTGCTTGCCAGCGTGTATTAGGTCAACACTCCATGCAAACAGCCAATACAAATTCTTATATTATGAGTATTATTTTGCCTTTAAAATATTTGTAATTCTGCTCAGTCACTTATGTGGTTTACAAACCCCTGCAATGCTATATAGCCAGAGGGTGAATCTGGTTTTTAGAGCCCGCGGCTCCTACATGCTTGTTGGACTATAAAAAACATTGCCACATTGGTGAGGTACTTCCTGTGCTTTTTTCTGTCTTATATTCTGCCTAAATACCATCCCATTCCAGCTCCAAGTACCTAAAACATGTTTGGGTGAGAATGCAATAGAGCCACTTGCTTAAAGGGGTTGTAAAGATTCGTTTTTTATTTTCTAAATAGGTTCCTTTAAGCTAGTGCATTGTTGGTTCACTTACCTTTTCCTTTGATTTCTCTTCTAAATGTTTTTTTTCTTTGTTTTCTTTGTCTGAATTTCTCACTTCCTGTTCCTCCTCAGTAAGCTGTTCAGTAAGCTGTTCTGGCTGACTAAACACCACTCAGATGATGGTGTGAAGTTTAGTGAGGAGAAACAGGAAGTGAGAAATTCAGACAAAGAAAAAAAACATTTAGAATGTAAATTAAAGGAAAAGGTAAGTGAACCAACAATGCACTAGCTTAAAGGAACCTATTTAGCAAATAAAAAACGAACCTTTAAAACCCCTTTAAGTATTTTTTGCTAGGAAATTACTTAGAACCCCCACACATTATATATATATATATATATATATATATATACACACACACAGGACATTTTTTCTCAGAGAATAGGTTCAGGAACTCCCCCTTTTGAGCCCCCCCCCCCTTTGATTCCACCCCCTACCCACCTCCCAGTTCTGCCCCAAGTATCATTTGCCAAAATAATTTGTATGTAATTTTTTCTTGTCTAATAACAAGAAAAGCAGTAAAAATAGATGCACTGGAGCCAGCAACAATAGACCCAACCCCAGTAATAATAGATCCTTCCAAGCAACAATAGATTCCCCTCCCACCAATAATAGACCCCACCCCAACAACAATAGGTCCTCCCAAGCAACAAAAATTCCCCTCCCAGACCCCACCCCAGCAACAATAGATCCCTCACACAATAATACACTCCCCCAGCAACAATGGTCCCCACCCGAGTACCAATCATTCCCCCCAGCAACAATAGACCCCACCCCAGCAACAATAGTTCTCCACACAATAGACCTCCCACACAGAAACAATGGACCGTACACAACAAAATACCACCCTCAGCAACAAAAGATCCACCCCAGCAACATTAGACCCCCACCAGTGACCATACATCCCCCTGCAGACAGCATCAATAGACCCTCCAGCACACCCCTTGCTATTACATACATTTGGTGCTGGAGGTGCCGGAACTGCGTTCCCCCACGTTCCCGCTGAAAAAAAGCCCTGTATATATATATATATATATATATATATATATATATATATATTAGCAGAGACACTAGAAAATAAAATGGCAGTCGTTGCAATTTTTCGTCACATGGTTTTTGCGCAGTAATATATACCCCTTTTTTTTTTTTATGATATGAAAGATGATGTTATGCATAGTACATCGATACCCAACATGTCACGCTTTAAAATCTCCTGGAATGGCGCCAAACTACGGTACTTAAAAAATCTCCATAGGCGACATTTTAAAAATTTCTACAGGTTGCCAGTTTAGAGTTAAAGAGAAGGGTCTTGTGCTAGAATTATTGCTCTCGCACTGGCGTTCACGGCGATACCTCACATGTGTGGTTTGAACACAGTTTGCATATGTGGCCGTGATCTACTTACGCGTTCACCACTGCGCGCAAGCATGTGGGGATAGGGGCGCTTTCAAAAAAAATATTATTTAGTTATTATTTATTTTATTAACATTTTTATACTTTTCCTTTCATTTTTTTTATTACTTTTATTGTTATCGCAGGAAATGTAAACATCCCTTGCGATAGCAATACAGCATGACAGGTCCTCTTTATGGAGAGATCTGGGGTCAATAAGACCTGTGGTCATTTCTATGCTACCTTTACATTGGTTCACACCTATGCGAGTTGGATGCTGGTTATTCCGCATCTAATTCGCATGACAGGAGATTGTGACCGGCTCTGTATGGAGTCGGTTCACATATCTCCATTGCGGCTTTAGCTCAGTTTCAGGGCCGAATTCAGGCAAAAACTCGTCCCCGATTTGTCCCTAAAATAAAGAACGGGGACGCACTGGATCCCTGCTGCGAGCCGCATCTGTCGGAGGTGTGAATCCAGCCTAAAAGTAAAAGATTAAAAAAATTACTTTTTTTTTTTTTATCTTTTGCTTTAAGAAAAAAAAAAAAGCCTGGAGAAACGGAAGTGACGTCACTTCTAAAAGTGATCCCGCGGCAAATCCGCTGTGGGAATCACTTTTAGCTAAAAGTCTGGCGCCTGAGAGAAAAGAAAATGCCGGGGTTATGGCATCTAATTGCAGCCATAACCCCCAGTATTTAAAGTCAAACAAATTACATATTGTCCCAATTAGGTGGTTGGCAAGTGGTTAGGAGGAGAATGAAAAGCTATATATCCTTGGGGAGCCATAACCCATATCACATGTACAACCCCAATTCCAAAAAAGTTGGGACGCTGTGAAAAATCTACATAAAAACAGAATGCAATAATCTGCAAATTTCATAAACCCATATTTTATTTATAATAGAAAAGATATCAAATGTTTAAACTGATAAAATGTACAAAGAAGAAAGTAATGACAGCACCACTTCTCAAAAAAGTTGGGACAGGGCAACAAACAGCTGGCAAAGTAAGTGGTACTAACAAGGAAGAGCTGAAAGAACATTTTGCAACTAATTAGGTTTAAGTGGTATTAAGGCTCGGTTCACACCGCCGCCGCATGCGGCTCACAGCAGGGGTCTGGTGCGTGCTGGTTCACCGTTTCAGGTCCGATTTCAGCCCAAATTTTGGGCTGAAAACGAACCTGAAGCGCACCAAAAAAAGGCACATGTTTTTCTGGCACACCGCACCGGACCCGCTGCGGAGATATGTGAACCGGCTCCATAGAGAGCCAGTCACATTCTCCTGCTATGCGAATTGGATGTGGAGAAACGCACATTCAATTCGCATAGGTGTGAACCAAGCCTAAGCCCTGGTTTACACTGGTGCGATTTGACATGCGATTTGACATGTCAAATCGCATGTCGAATCGGCGAAATTTGCCGCAAATTGCGGCCAATGGCACCGTCCTGATCGGTGCGACGCCGCATCTGCGGCGCTGCACCGATTACAAAAAGTAGTTTGTATACTACTTTTTGCAATTTCAGCCGCCATTTACATTGACATCTGTTTCAGATGTCTTTGAAATCGCGGCCGAAATCGGGACTGCCAGCGGGAGTGAAATTGTGCGAGTTCAGCTGAACTCGCAGGCTTCACTCCCGCAGCCCCGGTGTGAACGTGGGCTTAAGGTTCAGCTTTTTGAAAAAACAAATAACAAACATGTCATACTTACTTGCTCTGTGTAATGGTTTTGCACAAAGAAGGTCTGATCCTTTTCTTTTCGGGTCCTCAGCCGGCACTCCTGGCTTCTCCCCCTTGACCAGTGCCCCCATAGCAAGCTGCTTGCTATGGGGGTATTGGTGCGTGATCACTCCTGAGCCCTGCTCTATGCATCCATTAGATACATAGAGCTGTGGCTCGCCCCCCCCCCCCCCCCCACCTTCATGCATAGAATATGCATGAAGGTAAAAAACCGTCAGCCTTTATAACCACTTAAAATGGCAACACCTCACTAACATGATTGGGTATAAAAAGAGCATCTTAGAGAGTCAGAGTGTCATAGAAGTAAAGAGGGGCAGAGGTTAATCAATCTTTGAAAAGCTGCGTCTAAAAACTGTCAAACAATTTCAGAATAACGTTCCTCAACTAAAGATTTCAAAGACTTTAAATACTGTATATCGTCATCTATAGCAGTGGTCCCCAACTTTTTTGGCACGAGGACCAGCGTTGTGGAATAGAATCGGGCCAAGGCCCAGGGGGGTTGAGTTGTTATGTAGCAATTTGTCGGGGAAATGGCTGGTGTTAGCTCTTCAATCATCACAGAACAATGGCTGATATGGTGTTGGGATGATTGAAGCGCATTATTTCTGTCATTGCATTGTAATATAAAATGAAATAGTTTAAACTTACCATAATGCAGAATCTGTCACCAGATGCGGTTTGTCACTTGCCACATCTCCTTCCACCAGGTGTGGATTGTCGCTTGCCACGTCACCTGCCACCAGGTGTGGATTGCCATGTCACCTGCCACCAGACGTGGATTGCCACAACACCTGCCGCCAGGTGTGGATTGCCACGTCGCCTGCCACCAGGTGCGGATTGCCACTTGCCACGTCACCTGCCACCAGGTGTGGATTGCCATGTCACCTGCCACCAGGTGTGGATTGCTACTTGCCATGTCACCTGCCACCAGGTGTGGATTGCTACTTGACATGTCACCTGCCACCAGGTATGGATTGCCACATCACCTGCCACCAGGTGTGGATTGTCACCTGCCAGTAGATTTTTTTTGTCACCTGCCGTGGTGGCAGCACAGGCCAGTGAGGGAGAACAGCGGTAATGCGGGGCGGGCGGTGAGATATCATCTCATCTCTCTGCTTCCCCGCCTCGCCGCAATATAGCAGCCCCGCTGTGTGGGCGGAAGTGCCGTGTTCCGGACGGGCGGCGAGAGATGATCTAATTTCTCTGCTTCCGCGCCTCGCAGCAGTATAGCAGCCCCGCTGTGAGGGCGGAAGTGCCATGTTCCGGGCGGGTGGCGAGAGATGATCTCATCTCTCTGCTCCCGCGCCTCGCCACAGTGTAGCAGCCCCGCTGTGTGGGCGGAAGTGCCGTGATCCGGGCGGGCGGTGAGAGATGTCATCTCTCTGCTTGCCCGCCGCTGCACCTCACATAGCGCAGCCTTCGCGGCCCGGCTGCAAATAGGCCACGGCCCGGCAGTGGGCCGCGGACCGGGGGTTGGGGAACCCTGATCTATAGTACATTATATCATCAAAGGATTCCAAGGATCTGGAGAAATCTCTGTGCACAAGGGACAAAGCCGAAATGCAATATTAGATGCTCGTAATCTTCAGGCCCTCAGACGGCAATGCATTAAAAACAGGGTTGGTTCTGTGATGGACTTTACTGCATGGGCTCAGGAATACTTTTAAAAAAAAATCACTGTATGTGACAACAGTTTGCTGTATCATATGACGTCCAGCAGGATAACAGCCGCCGCGCACCCGTGGGGGCGCGCATCACGGCGATCGGTGGTGCGGTGTGTCAGTCTGACACACCGCTACACCGATCTCGGTAAAGAGCCTCCGGCGGAGGCTCTTTACCACGTGATAAGCTGTGTCCAATCACGGCTGATCACAATGTAAACAGGAAGAGCCCGCTGATCGGCTTTTCCTCACTCGCGTCTGACAGACGTGAGTAGAGGAGAGCCGATCGGCTGCTCTCCTGACAGGGGGGGTATGTGCTGATAGTTTATCAGCGCAGCCCCCACTCTAATCACCACACAGAACCACTAGCATGCCGCCCAGGACCACCAGGGATGGGCATTTACACTAGACCACCAGGTATGCCCCCTAGACCACCAGGGAATGCCAATCTGTGCCAAGGCAGCTGCCAACCACTGCCCACTCAAAATCCCTGCCAGTGCCACCAGGGATACCCATCAGTGCTGCATATCAGTGCCGCATGTCAGTGCCCATTAGTGCCATGTATCAGTGCCCAGCAGTGCCGCCTATCAGTGCCCAGCAGTGCCGCCTATCAATGCCACCCATAAATACCCACCATTGCAGCCTTTCAGTGCCCATCAGTGTCGCCTATCAGTGCCCACCAGTGCCACCCATGAGTGCCCATCAATGCTGCCTATCAATGCCCATCAGTGCCGCATATCAGTGCCCATCATCAGTGCCACCTCATTGGCACCGCCTAATCGGTGCTGCCTTATCAGTGCCCGTCAGTGCCGCCTTATCAGTGTCCATCAGTGAAGGAGAAAACATACTTATTTACAAAATTTTATAACAGAAAAAAAAGAAAAACTTTTATTTTTTTCAAAAATGTCAGTCTTTTTTTATTTGTATAGCAAAAAATAAAAACCCCAGAGGCGATCAAATACCACCAAAAGAAAGCTCTTTTTGTGGGAACAAAATGATAAAAATTCTGTTTGGGTGCAGTGTAGCATGACTGCGCAATTGTCATTTAAACAGCGAGAGCGCAGAAAGTTGAAAATTGGCTTGGGCAGGAAGGGGCATAAGTGCCTGGTATTGAAGTGGTTAAATTGGTATGTTGCCACAATAAATTGTTAAAAAGGAAAAATAAAAGAATATAATTTGCACATTAAAAAAATAAATAATAATAATTGGTTTGTTGCAAAATGGAGAACTGTTCTGTGGTCAGAAGAATCAAAATTTGTCATTCTTTTTGGCAACCATGGGCGCCGCAACCTCCGGACTGAAGAGGAGAGGGACCTTCTGGTTTTTACATCAGCACCCAGTTGAAAAGCCTGCATCCCTGATGGTATGGGGGTGCATTAGAGTGTATGGAATGGGCAGCTTGCACATCTGGAAAGGCACAATCAATGCTGAAAGATATGTGTAAGGCTGGCCGCAGGCCAGCCTGTATTTGTGGGAGGAGGCTGAGAGGGCTACTTAAGCCTCCTCCCCTGTCGTGTCTGGGTTGCCGTAATTTCTCAGGCCTTGGTTCATTAGGGTTATCGCTGTCACACTCGAGGACTCGAAGGACTCTGACGACAAATGCAGGTTTTAGAGCAGTGTATGTTCTCATCCATTAAACATTTGATATGTTTTATATTGTGAATAAAATATGGGGTTATGAGATTTGCAAATGATTGCATTCTGTTTTTATGTAGATTTTATACAATGTCCCAACTTTTTGGGAATTGGGGTTGTACTATATTTTACACAGATGAAATACACATATGTGAACTATCTTGTCTGCCAAATTATTTCTATTTCCGTTCAGGCACTTTTGTGATTGATACACCTCTGCCAACCAACAGGGTGAGACACCACTTTGTCACACAGTACAATACAGTGGTATCGCCTCTAGCCCTCAGCCTGTTGACTGGACCTTGAAAGAAGACCAGTCGTCAAGTCTGCTCATTCTGCTCTCTTCTGTCAGCACGGTTCGGTCATCACGTGTGCATACAACAGACTCCGATTGGTTCTTCATGCATGCTGCTCCCTCGTCTCCTGGCCTATAGTACAAAGGAAGGCGTGGGCATAATATATAGACAAATTAAGTTACCTATGCTATTTGTATGTGTAGTGGGTGGTCATATTTAGGGGAGGCATCTGAGTGGTATCAGGCTCAGATGCAACAATTGTTAGGATTCCTGGACCAATTTATGCCAGTGGAGGATATCAATGGTGTCTAGTTCCCTGCGGCCTATGGGTGGCACTGTTGCCATAGGTCGGGGTTGAATCGCCATTGGAGGGCTGCGCCCTTTGTGTCCTCTCGCGGCAGTAGTACAGCGGGGTGGGGAACCTGATGTGCATGCTGGGAGAGAGTATAAAGGGGGCAGACATCTTCCGCTCGGAGTCCACTCCCAGGCACCTTCAGCCTGGGGGTGAGTGATGGTGGTCTCCGGGTGCCCTAGGCCCAGGGACGGAGTTTCGGTTCCACCCCAGACACCTTCAGTCTGGGGTGAGGTACTCTCTGGAGGCCTGGGGCCCAGTACCTTCGACTAGGTCCCGCAAGGGATCGAGGGCTCCTAGGGTGTCCCCCGGTGTGGACACCCGAATCTGGGATGAGGAGGCCAGGGAGGTGACCGTTCCGAAGACCCAGTGCAGCATTTGCTGGTGACGGCGGGGCCTCTGGTAACTGTCCGGATGGATGTCCTCTCTCTGACAGGGGCCATTGCTCATAGAAGGTAGTCCACGTTCTCATGGTCTGTGGCAGGGACCCATCGTGAATCAGGTCGGTGGCAGAGACCCAACATCCAGGTCTGTGGCAGAGGCCTTATTCATCTGGTCTGTGGCAGAGACCCCCTCACGGTCGGTGGCAGCGACTGTGCGCCAAGCCTGTTCGCACTATAACGGAACAGGAGAAAACCCAAGTTCAAGTTTGTGCCTGGACCTCCTCCCCACTGTGTTCTGAACTGTTCTATGTCTAACCAGTCGCTCTCAAAGGACTATTTATTGCTCTGAAGAATAAATAAGTGTTGGACTTTCAGTGGTGTGGAACTTGACTTTCTGGGAGCTAAAGGGTCCTACCTCCACCTGCGTGGAGGGTGGGAATCATCCTCAAGGGAAGTTTTGGCTCCGGACAGGGACACAGGCCCGAAGGTAAATGGTTATAGCTCACACCTCTACACACAAGAGGATAAGAGCTGGTGGTGCGCCACACTCTCCTCCCTGGTCCCCTAGACGAGAGCCATTGACCAAGAAGAGAAGGAGGGAGTGAGAGGTGAGGTCGCTACATATGCTAAAATCGAAATATTTTACATGAACATCTAACATATTTTTCATCTGCCTGGAGTTCAGCTTTAAGTGAATGTGTCACACGTGAAGCAAAACCACATTTGTGTAGAACAGAAAGCAGAAACAAGTTTTCCCTTGTCTTCTTTGTTCCTTCTGCCTATAAGGTGGTCAAGATACAGCGTGATGCCTGATCACCATCAAGCGGTGCGATGGGGAGGAGAGGACCTACAGAATAAAGACATCCTCACAATCACTTTAGCTATGATTTCCCTAGATGATCCTTGTCTGACAATCCTGTACTAGCCAGAAAAGCAGAGATGTCTATTTTGGTATAACACCGGAGGCACAGCACAGGGCCTTCTGCAGTCAACTTAAAAGGAATGTATGAGGATAGAAGCGGTAACCATATGCCCCGTGTTTGCCAAGTATGCTGTTAGCAACTTCCTGCATCTGCTATATCCCCAATGCCACACCTCATTTCACATGCAAATGTTGACCTTCCATGCAGGTCACCATACCCCTATGGGCTCAGCCCCTACAGCTGCCTATAGCACAGCACTTCTGTAGGTTCCCACAAGCTGTCAAGTACTAGATCCTTGCAGGATGGTCCATGCAGCACATGTTGGAAGAGACTAGCTCTGACTGATGGCCCAACTGTAGCACAACACTGCATAGTAAGAACAAAGATGGCAGTGCCCACAGCAATATCTTCCACGTAGGGCAGTAGATCTGCCCATTTTTATGTTCGCTAAAATTGCTAAAAGAATGACACTTTCACAACATTTTCAATATGATGAAGTCGGGCATAGGTTTGATTTAAAAGGGTTAAAGTGATTTAATAGAGCAGGTTCTTTAAGTTTTTTGTAAACCTTTACATATACCCAGTATGAAGGTACTAGCCTCAGGTGATACAGGGAGATTAAACAAATCCTCCTACATATGTTGTACCTTTTTATCTGCAGCCCTCTCTTCCCTATAGCCCTTCAAAGAACAGAATTTAGACAGCATTTCTCAGCTTACAGAGGCAGGAGGGATCTGATAACCAGAGGCGGCTCTAGGCTTTGTGAGGCCTTAGGCAAAACTTGACATGGGGTATCACTCACGCCCATTTTGGGAAAAATATTTGCTCTTTAATAACTAAGGGGCGGGGCCACCCAGTGATGTCACCTGGTGAACCCGCCCCCCTTGTGACGTCATTGACTGAGGGCATGCTGGGTCATTGACGTCACAAGGGGTGATGTCACCGATATTCACTGGTTGTTAGGGACGCTGGCGGCCCCGCTCCTAAGTCAGGGCTCTTAACGCTGCCTGAGCACAGCCTGGGTAAGTTAGGCGGCCGTGAGGCCCCTGTGAGTGTGAGGCCTTAGGCGACCGCCTAATTTGCCTAATTAAAGAACCGCCTCTGCTGATAACACACACTTCACTGCATAGAGCAGAAAACTGAGTGTAATCTGAAACCCGATTGAAGGAAAAGGACACACCTCTCTCTATACAGTCTCATATAGAAACATTCACAGCTGAGGCGGTCAATCTACTGCTGTGTGCTGGAGAGGGGGCAGGGCAGTCTCTCTGGATTGTCTGGTGTTTACATAGACTGTCAGAAGTGTCTCATGCAGATAGCAGAGGAATGAGAGAGCAGACAGAAATCACACTCAGTGCTTTGGATAGAGGCAAGTACAAACTATAGAAGAAGGATATTCTTTGTTCATTTTAATTTTAGAGGTTTACAACTACTGTAAAAGGGAAGTATAGACTTTTTTTTCATATAAATTGAAGAGTTTAGATTCATGTTGATAATCCTATCAGCGTGTGTAAAAGTATTAAAACCTTGTTTCTACATATCATTTGTAATTATATATGTACACAAGGACAAACTTATGCTTTTTGCATATCCAGGTTTTGTTTCTTGCTTAGTAGCACCGCACAAAGGTTGTGCCTTAAAGGTCCTCCTATGTTGGTCTAAATCTATCAAATACAATCTGCCAGGAAGAAATCTATGGACTCTCTGCAGTCTCTAACAACTGGAATCACCACCAGTGCTTCTGATAGCCAGAGACCACGTGATCAGATTTTAGGTCACACGAGGGAGCTCAGGAGCTTAAAATGATTCTAAAGGTGTTTTTTTTTATTTTTATAAAAAAACATGTTATACTTACCCGCTCTGTACAATGATTTTGAACAGAGCAGCCCCGATCCTCCTTTTTCTTTCCCCCCCCCCGCCTCTTGCTATGGGGACACTCAAGCAGGCTCGCTCCTGAGCCGCGCTCCTGTGAATGGACATTGTCTACTCACACACAGAGCGTGGCTCGGTCTCCCCCCCCCCCCCAACTCTCATTGGCTCACTGGCTGTTATTGCTGTGTGAGCCAATGAGGTGAGAGGGACCTGGGAAAGCCGCTGCTCTCATGCACATCCCTAGATCGAGATGGGGCTCAGGTAACCGTAAGTGTGAAGCCCTGTACACACGGCCCGGAATCCCGTCAGGAAAAAAACGTTGGTTTTCCTGACGGGATTCCTGGCAAGCTTGCCTTGCAAAGCCGTGTATACAGACGGCCACTCATAAGAACCGCCGTTCTTTTGAATGGCAAGAATGCGGTGACATCATCGACTCCGACAAGCCGGCGTCTCATCACATTCGATTCCGTCGCCGCCATCTTGCTACACCCCACACTAACTTTGTATGCTACTGCGCATGCGTCGAACTGTTATCGAGCATGCGCGGTTTCGTTACCCTTCAGGTAAGCATACAGACGACCGGTTTTCTCGGCAGGAAAACTCTGCCGGGAATCCCGACGGTAAAATAGAGAGCAGGTTCTCGATTTTTCCCGGGCAGTTTTCCTGTCGGGAAAACTGCTAGGGAGCATACACACGGCCGGGATTCCCGGCCAAATGCTCTCCTGGCAGTTTTCCTGCCGGGAAAACCGGTCGTGTGTACGAGGCTTAAGGGGGAGCTGCACCCAAAAAAAAACCTTCTGCCTTTAGAAGCACTTTTTAAATAAATCTGCCCTGAAGGAAATAGAGAGGCTGCCATTCCTGACCTTTTGTAAATGCAAATTCCCCGCCTGTTATGCTGTTCCCAAGGCTTCAGTGCTTTCTATGTTACTAGCTCAGAAAAACATATGAAGATAAGGAGTTTTGACTATCTCCTGATCTGTATGCTTGTTCTGGGTCAGTACTTCAAAATAATAAAGCCAAAGACAGCCAGGCGACTATTTTTTTCTGAATGAGGTCAGGCATGGTGCATTCTGTATTTCTATAAGTACAGGTTTCCTTTAATTTCACTGTAAAGTGCATTTTCTGTTCTGCTTCCTTGTAACCCTTTGTTTACTAAGCCTTTTACACTGTATTTGTTTTATGTCTCTCTTTTCTTGTCCAGGGTCAATCATCCCAACATCTTGCAGCTAATCGATACATTTGAAACCAAGAAGGAATTCTATATTATTCAAGAACTGTAAGTTTGTGTTGCTATTGCTAAGAATATACCGGACCTGTGCGGCTGTGCGTAGACAAAGAACAGGAGAATAGAGATTAGGGTCAAACTCCACGGGAGATTTGCAGTTATGCAACAAAAAATATTCTGTGATCGAGTGCAGATTTCCACAGTCATTATCTAAAAACTGAACACGGTTCTTTCTTCTGCATAATTAATCAGGGACAATTGGTAAAACCTTGCAGTTGCTGCAAAAAATTGAGGCAATCTTTGTTATTGATTATAGGAAGCTGCAATCAAAAATTTATTTTGTTCACCTGCTTGTGTGTAAAGAAGACTCTTTTGTTCAACTGACCCTACAGCTGGCAATTTTACCACAATTTCAACCACTTTCGATTGAGTTGAAATTAAAATCTTCAGCTAATTAGTGGTTTTGATTAACCGGAAAGGGATGGGATTGAAATTGCCTTGATCGAACCCCTATGGCAAATTTCGATTCGTTTTGACAAAAAGACAGCTGTCAATTTATAGCCCAGTTCAAAATGATTGATTGAATATGTAAGTAGTAAATTGCTTGTTTTTTACTTAGCCCAGGTTCACACTGGGGCTGCGGGAGTGAAGCCGTGCGAGTTCAGCTGAACTCCCACAATTTCACTCTCGCTGGCAGTCCCGATTTCAGCCGCGATTACAAAGACATCTGACACAGATGTCAAGGTAAATCGCGTCCGAAATCGCAAAAAGTAGTACAGAAACTACTTTTTGAAATCGATTAGGACGGTACGATTGCCGGCAATTTGCGTCAAATATCGCAGTTTTGGCATGCCAAATCACATGTCAAAACGCACCAGTGTGAACCAGGGCTTAACACTTTCAAATGTATGGTCGAATCCTGGTCAATCCAAATTTCCTTAAAGTTGCTACATGTATGGTTAGCTTTAAAGGAGAAGTATGGCCAAAGCTGTTTTGGTTATACAGTGCCTTGCAAAAGAATTCATCCCCCTTGGCATTTTTCGTGTTTTGTTGCCTCACAACCTGGAATTAACATGGATTGTTTGAAGATTTTCATCATTTAATTTACAGAACATGCCCACAACTTTGAAGATGTTTTTATTTTTTTTATTTTTTTTATTGTGAAGCAAGCAACAAATAGGACAAAATAACAGAAAAAGTCAATGTGCAGAACTATTCACCCCCCTAAAGTCAATACTGTATACCTTTTGCGGCTATCACAGCTCCAAGTCGCTTTGGATAAGTCTCTATGAGCTTGCCACATCTTACCACTGGGATTTTTGCCCATTCCTCCTTGCAAAACTGCTCCAGCTCCTTCAAGTTGGATGGTTTGTGCTTGTGAACAGCAATCTTTAAGTCTGACCACAGATTTTCTATTGGATTGAGGTCTGGGCTTTGACTAGGCCATTCCAACACATTTACATGTTTCCCCTTAAACCACTCAAGTGTTGCTTTAGCAATGTGTTTGCTGACAGGTGAACCTCTTTCCTAGCCTCAAATCACACACACAGTGGTACATGTTTTGCTCAAGAATATCCCTGTGTAGCGGCCTCACCCCATCTCCTTTTGCTAGGGGTATGTCACATGACAGGGTGAGATGCGCTATGGCCCATGTCCTCCCCATAGCTGTGGGTGAGGTGAAGGCCAGTATCAGTATCTTCCTCGGGCCAATGTGCATTAGTCTTAAAACTCAATCATGCTATGCTGGAATCTCCCTTGCTCCCATTAACCAGAGTCCATACACCGATGCAGGGTCCAACACTTGTTTATTATATCTCCACAACAAACAGTTCTTTCACAGCCGACTAGTTGCGACCCATAACATAGCGCAAACGGTGGGATGAGCAGGCCGAGGCACTATCCTGATTTCAATCTAAACCCCTGTGCTTTGACCAGGGGTTATAGCAACGTTGATTTGCATAGAACATAGAACTTGTGAGTCTCTACCAGCAACTCCATAGAACATAGATGGGAGTACCTTCGCTGCGCTGCGGTCCCTATCAGGGGAAGATGTCCCTCCAAGGGAATTACCGAAGGCCCATCCGTCACCGGGTTGATGCTGCTCCGGGTCTCCGGACGGGTGACCTCCCCGGCCTCCTCACCTCAGATGCGGGTTCCCTCGCAAGGCGGCACCCTGAGATCACTTCGCCCTTGCGGGACCCAGTTGAAGTTACTGGGCCCCAGGCCTACGATATAGTACCTCACCCCAGGCTGAAGGTGCCTGGGATGGACCCCAACTTCATTCCAGTCAGGCCTAGGGCGCCTGGGCCGGAACCTTGAACCGCCCGCACCCAGGCCTAAGGTGCCTGGGTGCGTGAAGAGGACTCCTCCAAGAAAGAACAACCTTGTGGCTAGGGCGCCTCCCCCTTTTATCTCCTCCCATCAACACCACGGCGGGTTCCCCGCCCCAGCCGTACCATCTCCGGAAAGGGACAAAAAAGGGTAGCACTGTGGCAGTGATTCCACCCTGAGCCTGTAGGTACCCCGCTACCCACAGGCCAAGGTGAGTAATACACCACTCAATCCTCCACGAATTACAAAAGGGGTCCAGAACCTTTCATAATTATACACCTGGGTCACACTACCCCAGGTGTACCCCAACTAATTTTAAAGACCCCGCTACACCTGTATTTAGCACCATCCATCTTTCCCTCAACTCTGACCAGTTTCCCAGTCCCGACTGCTGAAAAACATCCCCACAGCATGATGCTGCCACCACCATGTTTCACTGTGGGGATGGTGTTCTCTGGTTTGCGCCAGACATAGCATTTTCTTTGATGGACAAAAAGTACAATTTTAGTCTCGTCAGACCAGAGCACCTTCCTCCATACATTTTGGGAGTCTCCCACATGCCTTTTCGCAAACTCAAAGCGTGCCATTTTTTTTTTTTTTTGCTGAAAGTAATGTCTTTCTTCTGGCCACTCTGCCATAAAGCCCAACTCTATGGAGCGTACGGCTTATTGTCGTCCTATGTACACATACTCCAGTCTGTACAGACACTTTTGACACTTTTTTGGGACCAGTGACATTTACAGTATACAGCGATCAGAGCTAAAAATAGCCACTGAATACTGTATAAGTGTCACTGACAAGGATGGGGCTAACACTAGGGGGCAATCAAGGGGTTAAGTATTCCTTAGGGAGGTGTTTCTAACTGTGGAGGGAGTGATCTGACAGGGAGTAAAGAGAGATCACTGTTCCTGATCACTAGGAACAGCAGATCTCTCTCTACTCCCCTGTCACAACGGGGATCTGTCTGTTTACATTGACAGATCCCCATTCTGGCTCTCTGAGGAGCGATCGTGGGTGTCCGGCAGACATCGCGGCCGCCGGCTCGGACGTCGCGCCGCGCTTCCCCTATCGCTCTTAAAGCGGCCGGCGTACACCTACGGCGATTCGCACAGGGGGGCCAAACTAAATCTAAGAAAATCAAAACATAAATAGTATTTTTTAATCCTATACAATACATTTTTAAGATCAATTTGAAGAAGCAAATGGACAGTCAAGACATTTCCAAATTATTTTAATCAGGATTTTAACAGGGACTTGCCCTGTTTAAGAACCAAATCCCTCTGTATCTTTTTCCACCTAAGTTGTCTGATGTATAGGCACCTATAACAATGTTTAGCAGCCAAGAGTATTATACTGCACTAAAACATCTAAATATGTGCATTTATTATTTTCGAAAGCCAATATAAAAAGAAAAGTAGCGGTTAAAAGAAGCTCTTGTTGGTTGAACCAATCATTGTTTTTGTATTAATTCTTTGCAGGTCATAACTGGGGATGTGTCCATTACCTACACGCTTTGTGCAAACAGATACCCAATATTCCCAGCTTTGTGAAAAGAGGGATATGGTGTGATCAAACATTTTAACTTTTAGATCATGCACAGGCAAACTAATAAAAATTGTAGTATGTTTTACAGCAGCTATTGCTGTTGTCTTGTAACACGGAGGTACTGGGTTCATTTCTTACTGTGGACTGTATCCGCCAAAGGCTTGTATCTGTGCGGGTTTCCTCTAGGTATTTAGGGAGACTTTTTCCATATGCCATTCTGTCTAAATGTCAAGCCCTCCACGAGTGTTGTGACTGGAAGCATTGCTCAGTGCCTGAGTTGTGATCTAAACAGACAGACTTGGTGCCTTGGTGACTTCTGGTATCACATTTTATCTTGTAGAGCCACAGGAGGTGATGTCTTTGAGTGGATCCTGGAGCAAGGATATTACTCTGAGAAAGATGCCAGTAATGTGATCCGCCAGGTTCTTGAGGCTGTGGCTTATCTGCACAATCTCCACATTATTCATAGGAACTTAAAGGTAAGATGACAGGACATGAGAGAGAGATTGGTGACATTAACAGGGAGCAGCGACGGATACATTGGCTAAAGGGACTTGTAGACATATGATGGCAGCCAAAAGTGATTGACTGAGTGTACATGTTTATACCTGTAGAAGAGGCAGGGTAAAGAAGGAGTGTATACCGAGAACTTTGTGGAAGAGGGATGGAGGGAAAAAAGGCATCCAGGCACCCCATGGAAGACAGAGCGAGAAAGATTGATAGAATCCCAGGCTCCATCTGAAAGAAACAGGGGGAGGGAGTTGGGGAAGAGGGATGGTATTCCATGCACCATGTGGAAGAAGAAAGGAGAAAGAAAGAAGGTATTCCAGGAACCCTGTAGGAGTAAAAGGGTAAATTAGGTGGGTAACCCAGGCACCCTGTGGAAGAGAGTGGGTGAAAATTTAGGGTAATGCCAGGTACCCCGTTGAAGTGGCAGGGGGAAGAAAGGTATGCCAGACATCCTGTGAAAGAGGAAGGATAAAAGAATGATGTATTCCAGGCACCCTGTGGAATAGGCCAGGGGGGGGGAAGAAATGCTCTAACAAATCCTGCATATCAGTTTTGGGTGAAGTAGGCCTTTAAATGGCAAGTTAACTTATAACTAATACAGTAGGTATTAAATTCAGATGTAGAGTTAAGTTTTCCATTACTGATGTGTGACAGTTGATAACCCTAGCCAAGGCATATAATGCAACACTATCTAAATTTTTATAGGTAATCACAATGTGGAAATGTTCATTAGATAATTGGTATCACAGCATGTCGAGAATATTACTTGCAGCCTAGTGCAGAAAATACAAAGCCTACTGTAAAGGGAGAAGGATGGTAGCTAAAATACGATAAAATCGTATTGTCCATTGAGGGACACAGAAATGTAAAAACATTCGGATTATACTGCCGCCTACAGAAGTCCCAGGGCGACCTCTTTTGTCTTTTTGCCTACAGGAGGTTGAGACACTGGAAAACAGGAAAGTTGTAAACCAATCCCAGTATAACTGTGTCCCTCAAAGAAAAAGATTTTACAGTAAGTACAAAAATCCAAAAGCAGTACATCTGAGGGGTGGCAACAGCCACTGACAGGCCCAAACAGTTTTGGGAACCATCAGCATTTCAGAGGTATCTGAAGGATTAGTGTCCAAATCAAGGCTACATGAAACTCTTGCAAGGCAGGTGACCTGTCACGAATAAAGGGAAGACACAGAGCGAGAGCATCATCCTGGTGCTCCAGACCAGGACAGTCACCAGCGAGGGGAAACTTCTCCCTTAAGGAATAATTAGCCTTCACCAGCAAGAGACTGGAAGACCAAGCAACAATCAACCAAAAATAGGTGGCAAAACCACACTACCCAACTAGACCAACAATGATGTGGCAAACAAAAACAGACCTGTAGAGGGAAGTTTGGACAACCAAAAATAAGTCCGAAACAAAAAAAGGAGGCCAGCAAAACTTCAAGGCACCCATCAGAAAGCTCCTTTCATTGTGAGGGGGGGGGGGAGGGAATTGCCCCAAACTCTTTCAGAGACCTTAAGATTGTACCCAGAAGTTCAGGCTCCCAGACATAGAAGAAAAGGCTGAAAAGGACAGAGAGTCCACATATCATACCAGATAGACATCTTCCAACCATCCACCAAATCCCAAGGAGGTAAGGCAGGATTTTTTTTTGTGACAAATACTTAAAGTGGAACTATAAGCAAACTTTTTTTTATTTTGGATAGAGTAAGGGAGGATTATAAACCCTGTAAGTTTTTTTTTGTCATCCGTGTTTCATTGGGGAGGTTTACCTTCATTTCCTGTCTCGTAGGCAAAACAGGAAGTGAGGTGAAATCCCTGCAAATTAAGGGAATCCCTTAGGGCCCCCTGGGTCACCAGGACTAGTTTCCCAGATGGAAGATTTCCCCTCTATTACTTTTCTGGGGACAACCCAAAATTTGGGATTTTTTTTACTTTCATTTTCAATGTTGACGGTAAACAGGACATTTAGAGAGGGTAAATCTCCATAATGGCTGCACAGACAGCACTGACAGGTGTTCTAATGCCTCCATACTCTTTCCTTTAGTGACACTTTAAGGGATTGAAGCTCCACAGGGACTTTTTGTCCCAAAGTTACACCTAGACACCTGGGAAGTGATATGCAGATGAGGTCTGCTAATATTGGGCCTCACAGAAAGGCTTTGAAGGGCCAATGGGCACAGGTTGTCTTAGGGACCCAGAAGGGTCAGGGATAGACACTGCCAGAGTTAGCACAAGAGCATGCCTAGAGCCTCTTTGAGGAGACTATTCTAGTAATTGGGCACAAACATAAAAGGTCCAAAGTGGACATGGAGGGCTTTGACCCCAGCTGATGAAGCAAACCAAGCGATTCCTGAAGCAAAGATCGGTCCAGCGATGCTAAGGTTAAATATCACCCAATGCTTCTGCGTGACCGGCCTTACACTTGTAGTGAGCCTTCACATACTGGGTTACACCTGAGGCTGTGCCTTGACTCTGAATTCGGAAAGTGCTCTGTGGCTAACACACCCAGCACACTCAGGTCTGGAAGGTACTACAACATAGCCCTGTGCCCCAAGGTCACATTACAGGCTAGCTCCGCAATTATCTAGTGCAGGGGTCTCCGGATGCGGCCCCTTGCTTGCTTTTATCCGGCCCTTGGGGCACTTATCCTCTCACTGATACAAGACACTATTCTGCCATCAAGCACCAACAATGGAGCACCATTTCTCCCAGTGACACTAATAATAGGGCACTATTCCTTTTTATGATACCAACGATTGGGCACTATTCCTTTAACCTAATACCAAATGTGGTGATGTTTACTCCTACTGATGCCAGAAAAATTTCCACTCCCACTGGTCACGATCTGGCCCTCCTGAAGTCTGGAGGACAGTAAACCGGCCCTGTGTTTAGAAAGTTTGGAGACCCCTGATCTAGTGCATCGAAATCTGGGTACGACCTCCAAAGCTATTGCTGAGGATGTGCTGATTTGGATAGTTGTTGTGTAGATGTCAGGGGGATGCCATACACAGACGTCCAATACAGGTCATCAGATCGTTGGCTGCACCAAAGAATCAGGAACAAACGAGTACGTGAAAAGTAAGTTTACTTAAGATAAAGACACACGTGCAAACCAAACAGTAAACCATAAACAAGTAATAAGTGCAAGACACAGCAAAACCCCCAAAACACCTAACTATCTAACTAATAATTATATATACAAAATCATGGAATTAAACATAAATAACCCAGGCAGGGACAAAAGCAAAGAGGAACAGAAGCCAGGTATCAGGAAACAGACCGTACAGGGAACAGGTCTCAAGGACAGGGTACATGGAACAGGATCCCGGACAAGAGCAGAAACAAAAGCAGGTTTAGGCATGGACAAGGCTAGCAGATGGAATTCTGGAGCATTTGAGCCTTGGTTTAGGGCGGGCTTATATAGTCCAGCAGACCCAGATCAGGTGTGCTTGATGGCTGGTTGGAAGTCTTGGCAGGGAGATACCCGATGGTGGCCACCAGAACTACACCCTTTGGTGCTGAGCATAACAGTGCCACCAGCAGGTGAAACCAGTAATGACACCGTTCCTGACAGTAGTAGACACTAGCTTCAAGCAGCAACATGGAAATCTTGATTGAAGTCACAGAGGAAAAAATATCAGCTGTGTCACAAGAATTTGGATTTAAGTCACTAAGGAAAACATATCATGAAGTTCGAAGGATAGCAAAAAACGAATTGACTTTTTTTCTGTAGAGCTGAAGAAAAAATCTCGTACTTCTTAGGCCAGTAGCAAAAAAGAATTCATCATGGATAAAGGATGGTTTATCTAGGGGCTGGCTTGCAACTTTTCTGTTTGCCAATGTCCCAACCTCCTGTAGGTAGCAGTATAAACTACCGTAACTGTTTCTGAATTCCTTTTGTCCCTCAATGGATGATGAAAAAAAGGAGGAATCTCTTCTGAGCCATACGATTTGTCATCTTTATGTTCATATATTCTTACAGGTACCCTTTCACCTAGGCTTCTAATATCCTTATAAATCATGAGAAAGTGAATTTTGACCTAAATGTATTAAAAAATAGAACTTCAAGGGCTACACCGGAAAACAGAGTTTTTTTGAATGATACATTAATTGATTATTTTGTATGTTGTTAGAACAGGATAGGGGCTCTGCAACACAAGTGAACACAAATATAATTCCCAGACATACAACCCTCTTTGATAAAATCTAGGTTGCCAGTCTAGGCCTCAGATTTTTCATATCCATGCAGCAGGAGGCGTTAGACTTCACTGGCTGTAGAGGTGTAGAATATCGGTCATACAGATATTCTTAGAGAACAGAGAGATCTATGCGGAGCCTGCAGATGATCTAATGTACTGCGTTTGTGTGCTTCTCACTCCCCCAGCTGGAAAACCTCATGTATTACAATCAAAATAATCACTCCAAAGTGGTCCTGCGGGATTTCTACTTGTCCTGTTTTGAGAGTGGAGAAATTACAGAGCCATGTGGGACTCCAGAATATCTGGGTAAGTATCTGGAAAAACAGTCTTAAATGTAAGATAAAAATCGACTCAGTCTCAGAAGACAGTCTCTAGTGGCTGTAGAATTCATATTGTATGTCTTGCTAGCTTAAAGAGAATCTGTCATGTCCACCAAAGTGTATTAACTACCATTGATGTAGAAATGCTTTCAAGCGCCTGCATTTGTCTTCATGTAAGTTTTATTTTTTTGCCTTGGAAGGACCTTGACTATTTGCCCTTGGCAGTATACCTGACTATTACCAAGATTAAGTCCTGCCACCTCCTGGCACTAAGTACTGCCCCATCCCCTGTCATTACCTGTCAAATATCAAAGCCTATGGATCAAAAAGAGACTCTGGCATGTGATAAGGGGATAGGCATACTCCACACTTAGTGAATAGTTGAAGCTCTCCTTCCCTGGTAAACAAATATCTTTTGATGTAATTATTACACTAGAGTTTGTTTTAGTCAGTGCAGGGAGAGGTGCTGGGTATTATCCTTCTAAAATTTTCAAAAGGGTATTTCTAATTTGAAACAAAATGGATAAATCTTGGTATATTCCAATAGAATGTGCAGGTAATAGGGGGAGAGATAGAGCAGAATTGAGCCTGCTGGAGGATCATTTTTTTAAATAGATAACTTAGTATTAGAAAACAGACATATATGAATATATATGACTGGTACTAATGAATGTAACTAGCTATATCCTAAATAAGAATTACAAAGCTTGAATTTCACATTGAAGAATGGAAGCGCAGATATATGGTGAAAATCAGCAAATATCACTTACCGTATATACTCCCTCGGCTTATACTCAAGTCTGTGTCCATCTTCACTTTGTGCGCCTGATCCCGGCCAGCCATATGTCCCCTGGACCCCAAACTTGGGACACATGTAGCCCCACTCTTCCTCTACAAGTGTGAAAAGTTTGTTGTCTGGGGGACCTACGGCCGGGAAGCACCGATTTTTCAAATCCGGGCACTTCTTCCATAGACTCCCATGTTAAACGGTAATTTCTCTGGTGATTTTGGGGACCCGGTACTGGCCGGCCCTAGGTTCCCTGGACCCCAAGCTTGGCACACATGTAGCCCCTTCCATAGACTCCAATGTTAAATGTCAGTCTAGTCACACAGCGCCGGAGATCAGGTAGGGAGATTGGGCACAGTGAGGCATGGGCACAGTGACAGTGAGGCATGGGCACAGTGAGGCATGGACAGTGAGGCATGGGCACAGTGACAGTGAGGCTTGGGTACATTGAGGCATGGACACAGTGAGGCACAGTGAGGCATGGACACAGTGAGGCATGCACATGGACACAGTGAGGCACAGTGATGCATGGGCAAAGTGAGGCACAGTGAGACATGCACATGGACACCCTAGGCTTATACTCGAGTCAATAAGTTTTCCCAGATTTTTGTGGTAAAATTAGGTGCCTCGGCTTATATTCGGGTCAGCTTATACTCGAGTATATCTGGTACTTGTGGCAGGGAATGATCATCAAAACAACCATGTGCAGTTTTATAAAACAAATCCACTTAAGAAATGATTGGGAACATCTGCTCCCTTCTTTCTACATAATTTTTATCAGCGCTTCTTACCAAGGCAGAGATAATGGTAAAGTGCAGTAACCCTCAGCAAAGCCTCCTGAAAGGAAAAATCTGGTTGCTTGCTAGCTTTATACATCAACATTTTTTCCACTAATTCCAGAATTATCTACCTCTTTATGTCACCAGCTCCAGAGGTGGTATCAAGACACAGATATGGTCGACCTGTGGATTGCTGGGCAGTCGGCGTTGTTATGTTCATTCTGTAAGTAGAAGAGTTACTAACACCAGTTCTGTTTTTTTTTGTTACTGATACCCACTTACTCCTTTAAATAGGTATGGTAAAATATATTGAGTTTAGGTGTTTCCAGTGAAGGGTACAATTGATGCTACAACATACAAAGACATTTTACACAATTTCACTTGCAACCTTGTGGCAACAGTGTGGGGAAAGTTATTTTTCTGTTGCAACATAGCTGTGCCCCTGTTAGAATATGAGGTCCACATAAAGACATGATTTCATGAGTTTGATGTAAAGCAGTGGTCTCCAAACTGTGGCCAGAGGGCCGGATGCGGCCCGTTGTCTGCCTTTATCCGGCCCTTGGGGCACTATCCCTACCACTAATACGAGACATTATTCTGCCATCTGACACCGACAATGGAGCACCATTCCTCCCACTGACACCACTAATGGGGCACTATTCCTCCCTTTGATACAAACGATGGGCAGGGCTGGCCCGAGACATTGTGCTGCCTGGGCCCAAGAATTAAATGCTGCCCCCCTCCCCCCCAAAAAAATCCCGCCCATTAAAAGGCCCCCACATTCATTATTTTATATCATAACTAAAATTACATTCATCAGAAAATCTGATTAAAAATGCCATAAATCTATTCCATATTTTGTAGACGCTGTGACAGCAGGAAGGTAAAGTCACCTGGTTGCATCCAGGGGGGGTAGATATATTTCGCCCAGATTCAGGCTTTACGCCGACTTATACAACTAGGTGGAGAGTTGTATAAGCCCAGCTGAGGCTAGTGGGCTCATGGATGACTCATACCTCTAGGGAGAGTGTGGGGCGTCGTACAGACAGGGAGTTGATGAGACCAGCTGAAGCTTGTCAGCTCATTTAGGCCTCTATAAGAACTCCCAGCTTCATTAGATGTTAGCTCATGCCTGGAACCAGACCTGTGTGGACTGTCTAGGGAGAGTGAACCCCTGTGCGGTGAGACAAAGCCTGTGTGGCTATTTGCTTGGACATTTAAAACCAGGGACTTAGGGACTAGGACAGCACTAGGCTGATCCCAGTTGTTAGTTAGGAAACCTGTATGTTTAGTCAGAGGTCAAGTTGACCAGGATTTATTTTATTTATGTTTCTTTTGCTTTGCTGTGTTTTGTCACTGTAAATAGAAAATAAACCGCACCTTTTTGATTTTGAAAACCACAACCTCCGTTTGCTGGGCCTGTTTTTGTGTGGGGAGCCCATCCCGGGGGTCACACACACCCGCTGCCGAGCTAACCCCCTCACAGTTGGTGGAGAACCAGTGGCAGTTTTTTTTAAGCCAGCATGGAGGAGATACTGAAACAGCTGGCTCTAGCAAATGCCAATCAATAGCAGACAAATGCAGGTTTGCAAAGGAGCCTTGCAGCCCAGCAGCAAGCTCATCAACAGAGCCTTGCAGCCCAGCAGCAAGCTCACCAACAGAGTCTGGAAGCTCAGCAACAAGCCCAGCAGCAATCTGAGGCCCGCTTCATAGACCTGTTACAGAAGCAAGAGCAGAGACTACAACAAATGGAAGCAGTAATGCAGCAACGTCCGCAGACCAGTGAGGAAAGCCGTCCCACTAATACCGCGTCCTTTGGGGTGAGTCGTTTATTGACAAAAATGACTGGAGAGGATGATCCAGAGGTATTTTTGACCACATTTGAAAGGACCGCTGAAAGAGAAAAGTGGCCTGAGGAGCAGTGGGCTGGACTGGTGGCTCCTCTGTTAACTGGTGAATCGCAGAAAGCTTACTATGACCTAGAGCCTAACCAAGCAAAAGACTATGTGATGCTAAAAGCTGAAATTTTGGCAAGGCTGGGTGTCACCCAGGCTGTCCGGGCTCAGCGTGTGCATAACTGGACTTTCCAGCTTGGAAAACCCCCCAGGTCTCAAATGTATGATCTCATTCACCTGAGCAGAAAGTGGCTACAGCCAGAGACTTTGTCCGCACCAAAGATTGTGGAACGTGTTGTAATGGATCGGTTTTTGAGAGCTCTTCCTACTGCCATCCAAAAGTGGGTAAGGCCATGGAGACCCAGAGACGGCCGATGGTCTTGTGGATCGTGTGGAGAAATACTTGGCTACAGAGAACCTGACGGCCTCTTCCAGAGACACTCGGACTTTCCACCCTAAGACCAGACCATCCCCAGGGGCGGATAAGAGGATTCCAAGGGGTGAGGGTGGAGAGAGTGAGAGGGTGGGAGCTCTACCCCAAGTTTGGCGAGAACAGCCTGGGAAATCAGCGGCTCAAGAGGCGGCAAGAAGGATCGTTTGCTACCGCTGCCGGCAAGCGGGACATATTGCAGCCAATTGCCCGGTTGTGGAGGAACCCATGCAGTGTGACTTTCTGACGGGCAGACGTCAGTCGCTGTGTGCGATAGTCGCATGCACTGCCATTCGAGGAACTGAGAAACATTTATGCAAAATGTGTGTTAATGGTAGAAATGTTGTGGTATTGCTGGATTCAGGTAGCCTTGTGACCCTGATAAAGGCTGAGTTAGTTAAAACAGAGGTCTTTGGGAATAGCAAGGTAGCTGTTATTTGTGTGCATGGGGACACCCGAGAGTATCCAGTGACTACAGTGTGTTTCGAGACCCCCAAAGGTACCCTCTCTCATCCAGTGGGCTTAGTATCTCAGTTACCGCATGACGCCATTGTGGGAAGGGATTTTCCGAAGTTCTGGGAACTGTGGGATGATCCTGAGCCCTCCACTGGTGCCCCTATGTACCAGGAATGTGATAGCCAGAACTCCCCTGAGAGTGGTGAGGACTCTCCGGAATTTCCCTTAACAGTATTGGCAGGGGAGACTCAAGAAACTGGAGAGGAGCCCACCTCCTCAGACGAAAACCTACCGTCTGTGGAGTTTTCTGATCTTGAGGTTCACAGGGAAAACTTTGCCACAGAACAGTTGAAAGACCCCGCCCTAATAAAGGCACGGGAAAACGTAGTGAAAATAGATGGCGAGTTAGTGAACCCAGATAATACCTGCACTTACCCATACTTCAGCGTAGAGAAGGACCTACTGTATCGGGTGGCAAAAAGGGCAGAAGAAACCGTTGAGCAGCTTGTGGTGCCCAAACCTTACAGGAAGTTGGTGTTGGAGTTGGCCCATGGGCACATTCTTGGAGGTCATCTGGGGACAGAGAAAACCCGAGAGAGGGTATTACAGAGATTCTATTGGCCGGGGGTGATGAAGGACATAGAAAATTATTGTTCCTCCTGCCCTGTGTGTCAGAGGTCGGCCCCGATGCCACATTTCCGTAGCCCGCTGGTCCCTCTACCCATCATTGAGGTCCCGTTTGAGAGGATCGCCATGGATTTGGTAGGGCCTATAATCAAGTCCGCTAGGGGGCACCAGTACATATTAGTTATAATGGACTATGCCACCCGTTATCCAGAAGCGATCCCTCTCCGAAATACCTCGGCCAAAACCATAGCCAAAGAGCTATCTCTTGTGTTTAGCCGGGTGGGTATTTGTAAAGAACTGCTTACGGACCAAGGTACACCCTTTATGTCCCGGGTTATGAAGGAGCTGTGTAAATTGTTCAAAGTGACGCAATTACGTACATCTGTGTATCACCCCCAAACCGATGGGCTGGTTGAAAGATTCAACAAAACCCTAAAACAAATGTTGAAGAAAGTGGTGGATAGAGATGGAAAGGATTGGGACTGTCTACTTCCTTATTTGATGTTTGCTATTAGGGAGGTGCCCCAATCCTCTACGGGATTCTCCCCCTTTGAGTTACTGTATGGGAGACACCCAAGAGGGCTGTTGGATATTGCCAAGGAAACTTGGGAAAGTGAGAGTTCTCCCCACAGGAGTGTGATTGAGCATGTCGCCCTGATGCAAGACCGAATTGCACAGGTAATGCCCATCGTGAAGGAACATTTGGCCCAAGCGCAGTTAGCACAGCAGAGAGTGTACAACCGTGGAGCCAAGACCCGTACCTTTTCCCCGGGGGATAGGATACTGGTACTTGTCCCTACGGTTGAAAGTAAATTCCTTGCCAAATGGCAAGGCCCCTATGAGATAATGGAAAAAGTGAGCGAAGTGAATTACAAGGTCAGACAACCAGGAAGGCGAAAGCCCGAACAGATCTATCACGTTAATCTGTTGAAAGCCTGGAGGGATAGAGAGTCCCTAGTCGCAGACACTTGGTCACCAGCTCAAACTGGTTGCGTGATTCCTGAGGTTGGAATAGCAGCCACCTTGTCACAACCCCAACAACAGGAGGTTAAGGAGTTTGTGCTTCGCAACAAGGAGGTATTCTCTGAGCTGCCGGGACAAACATCTGGGGTAGAGCATGACATCATTACCCCGCCCGGTGAAAGGGTGAAGTTAAAACCCTATCGGATCCCAGAGGCCCGACGGGAGGCAATACGGGAGGAAGTACAGAAAATGCTGAACTTAGGGGTGATAGAGGAGTCCCAAAGTGATTGGTCTAGTCCCATTGTGTTGGTGCCTAAACCGGATGGGAGCTGGCGATTTTGTAACGATTTTCGTCAGTTGAACAAAGTTACAAAATTTGACACCTACCCCATGCCACGTATAGATGAGTTGATCGACCGGCTGGGAACAGCCCGATACATGACGACTCTTGACCTCACAAAAGGGTATTGGCAAATCCCCCTGGCCAAGTCGGCCAAAGAGAAAACCGCATTTGTAACCCCAGACGGGGCGTTCCAATATAAAAGAATGCCGTTCGGGTTACAGAATGCGCCGGCCACATTCCAGCGGAAAATGGACCAGATGCTGAGGCCCCATCGGAAGTATGCTGCGGCTTACCTGGATGACGTAATTGTCCATAGCACAGATTGGGCCTCACATCTGCCAAAAGTGCAAGCAGTCCTGGACTCTGTTCGGGAAGCGGGGTTTACGGCTAACCCCAAGAAGTGTACCATTGGGCAGGAGGAGGCCAAATATCTTGGGTACACCATTGGGAGGGGAGTAATAAAACCCCAACTCAACAAAGTCGAGGCCATCCAGAGTTGGCCACGTCCCAACAGCAAGAAGCAGGTACGAGCCTTTCTGGGAATCGCTGGGTATTATCGGCGATTCATTCCCCACTTTGCTTCTAAGGCTGTGCCCCTAACCAACCTGACGAAGGGGAAAGGGTCGGTCATGATTAAATGGACCCCCGAGGCTGAGGCAGCATTCCAATTCTTGAAACAAGCCTTATGTAGCCAGCCAGTGTTGTACTCACCCGACTTCTCTAAAGACTTTGTCGTACAAAGTGATGCGTCAGATGTGGGGTTAGGAGCAGTATTGTCCCAGGTCTGGAACGGGGAAGAGCACCCAGTCATTTACCTCAGCAGGAAGTTGAAGTCCCATGAGGTAAATTACGCCACCGTTGAAAAGGAGTGTTTAGCGGTGAAGTGGGCTCTAGATTCCCTTCGGTACTACCTGCTAGGTAGGCACTTTGACATGGTTACGGATCACGCTCCGTTAAAGTGGATGGCTCAAAACAAGGAAACAAATAGAAGAGTGAATAGGTGGTTCCTGGCCCTCCAGGAATTCAACTTCAAAGTAAAGCATCGCCCTGGCGTTCAAATGGGGAATGTGGATGCTTTGTCTCGAGTACATGAATGCCTGATTGCTGGTGTTCCAACCCCGAGGTTAAAACAAGAGGGGGGGGTATGTGACAGCAGGAAGGTAAAGTCACCTGGTTGCATCCAGGGGGGTAGATATATTTCGCCCAGATTCAGGCTTTACGCCGACTTATACAACTAGGTGGAGAGTTGTATAAGCCCAGCTGAGGCTAGTGGGCTCATGGATGACTCATACCTCTAGGGAGAGTGTGGGGCGTCGTACAGACAGGGAGTTGATGAGACCAGCTGAAGCTTGTCAGCTCATTTAGGCCTCTATAAGAACTCCCAGCTTCATTAGATGTTAGCTCATGCCTGGAACCAGACCTGTGTGGACTGTCTAGGGAGAGTGAACCCCTGTGCGGTGAGACAAAGCCTGTGTGGCTATTTGCTTGGACATTTAAAACCAGGGACTTAGGGACTAGGACAGCACTAGGCTGATCCCAGTTGTTAGTTAGGAAACCTGTATGT
Organism: Rana muscosa; assembly: GCA_029206835.1. Taxonomy (NCBI): domain Eukaryota; kingdom Metazoa; phylum Chordata; class Amphibia; order Anura; family Ranidae; genus Rana; species Rana muscosa. The sequence goes on along the minus strand of CM055125.1, from coordinate 239,599,467 downwards.
TTAGTCAGAGGTCAAGTTGACCAGGATTTATTTTATTTATGTTTCTTTTGCTTTGCTGTGTTTTGTCACTGTAAATAGAAAATAAACCGCACCTTTTTGATTTTGAAAACCACAACCTCCGTTTGCTGGGCCTGTTTTTGTGTGGGGAGCCCATCCCGGGGGTCACACACACCCGCTGCCGAGCTAACCCCCTCACAACGCTATAACTTTTATGCAAACCAATCAATATACGCTTATTGCGGGGGTTTTTTTAACCAAAAATATGTAGCAGAATACATATTGGCCTAAACTGATGAAGACAATTTTTAAAGTTATTGATCAGTAAGTTAGCACTGCACTTTTTCTTTTTTTTGGTGGTGTGGGAACACATAAGTGCTTAGGGGCAGGCCTTTTACTGACACTTTTTTTTTATTTTACCTCCAGTAGTTTATTGTAAATTAGTAGTGTGGTGATTACCTATTATACTAAAGATCGGCATGTGGAATTAATAAACATCAACAGATTTTAGTTGAGCCCCACCAGGCCAGCTCCCCATGGACAATGTGCTTGGCTGCTGAGTTCATCGCCCCATCCCTGCACTCAGTTTGGCAGCAATGGTTGGCAGACAGGCGGCACTGATTGGCGCTCATAGAAAGCACTGATTGGCAGCATTTAGTGGCACTGATTGTTAGCCCTGACGGGCACTAATTGGCAGAACTGATGGGCGCTGATAGGTGGCACTCATGGGCATTGATTGGCAGCACTGATTGAAAACACTGATTGGCACCAATAGGTGGCATTGGTTGGCACTGATATAAGGCAGCACTGATTGGAAACACTGATTAGCACTGACAGGAAACACTGTTTGGCACTGACAGAGGAGAGGGAGTTTCACACTGAGCCGATATTGACCCTAAGGCCACTTTCACACTGAGGCGCTTGAAAAACTGCCAGTAAAACACTGAGCGCTTTTGAAGCACTTTCAATTTATTTCAATGGAGAGGGACGTTTTTTCAGCGCATTGCCCCAGTGTGAAAGGATTCATTGATTTTAATGGAAATACGTTTTCAGGTGCTTTTTTTAGTGTAAAAGCGCCTCAGTGCGAAAGTGGTCTTAGTGAAACTGTGTGCGACACTGTCATGTAATCAGGGCTGCTGTTAGAAATTGCGGGGCCCGTACAGTCTACCTGACACAAACACAACAGAATTCCTACTAAATCTAAAAGCTAAGAAAGTGTATTGAGAATTAAAGCTTTATGTGAATGAGGGATCAGGGCTCATTCACAAGGGTACTGTGGCCTGTACAATGTGAATCAGTGGTTTGTTTATGTGGCTGGAGCCACCTGGAGCTGTGTGCAGGCAGCAAATGTTACACTATGGGTGACAGGTGTGTGAGTGCAGGTGTACGGCCCCAAAGTGTGCATTCAGGACCACTCCCCTACAATTGCACACCTGTCAAATTTGGACCTGTGGCTGTGTTCATACAACCACTGCGTCCCTAACAGGCAGCTCCAGCTGTGTGAACAATTTACTCATTCACAAGGCCAGATAACATGGATGAATGAGTTCTTAGGGCTCATTTACACATGAGTTTGGGGGTGGTAAAAACCCATGGTTGAGCAGTGTTTTTACTGCCTGCCAAAATGCTACCCCCTTTAGCAGTGGAGGCAGTGGCTAGGGGTATACACATTCCACGACATTCGATGCCGTGCTTCACAGCCATAGCAGAAATTATATCCTTGTCGTAAAAGTCAAGTGAATAGTGCTGCTCTGCAAGTGTCCTGCAACAGCATGCAAAGCACATGATTGCAGCGTGCTAGTGTGGGGTTAAAACAGGCAGTGAGGAGGCAATATGCTTCCTCACCACCTGTTAAAAGCTCTCTGAAGAGCAATCCAAATGCTGACAGCTCTTCAGATAGCAAAGTACATGGCCCTTCATTTTTTGCTAATTATGTTTTAGGATTTAAATTTTTTCTTTTTTTAGAATTGTATTTATTCTTCTGTGAGCATTTTTGATGCTGCTGGAAAGCACTACCCTTGTGATCTGCTGTGGGTGCTTTACGCCACCTGTAAAGCAGATTGCAAACACACCACCAAAAAGTAGTGCATGCAGTTTTTTTCTGTGTTGTGGTGTGAACTAAAGCCCATTTAAAATGAATGGGCTCCAAAAATCTTACCACATGGGAACGCTGATGACAAACAAACCCCCTCCTTTCAGTACAAATCTCCCCTCCAAGGTCATATTCTACCATGAACCCCCCCCCCCCCCCAAATCCCCACTCAGTACAGATCTCCCCCCACAGTCCTAAACTCCCCTCAGCACAAACCACCCTTCCAGACCCATCTCAGTACAGACCTTCTATTAGGGACCATGGTGGGCACAGGGACATAATAGAAAATATAGAAGGAGCTCCTGCACTTGCAGCCTTCCTTTACTAAATCCAGCAACCATATCAGTGCACTTCAGCCAGGTACAAGGAGCTGGGCAGACCCTGTGAACTAGAAGCAGCCCCCCTTCTCCCCACCAACCTCGTTCTGTGTAATCAGATGGTCAGGAACTGCAGCCGATTAGAAGGTATAACACTGTCCTTTGCTTCAGAGGCTCCCAGATGTTTGCAGCCTCAAGGTGTCTGATCACACAACAAAACAGAGCACATGCAGAGGGGACTGACACTGGTCTGTCTGCCCTCCTCACTACATCTCTGCCTGGATTTCGCATCTACTGTCAGAAACACTGTAACAAGTATGTCTCCATGCTTCCTCTCAGGCTCAGTGTTCAGGATTGCAGCGCCCAAATCTCTGCCTGGTGTAACATGGAATTCAGTGTCAGCATAGGCAGTGCAGAGAGAGCCCAGCTTTCAAAATCCAGCGGTGATTTGGGGTGGGCGGGACCCAGCAGCAGCTATCGAACACCAGCCAATTATTGTCCTGCTTAAGAAAGGGGGCGGGGCCACATACACATAGCAGCCCGCCCAGACCCCCATCCCATTGGCTGGTGTTTGATAGCTGCTGTTGGGTCCCACCCACCCCGACATTAACTCTCAATTCTGACAGCTGGTCTTTCTGCATTCAGTTATTTTACATGTCAGTTTCACACTGAGGGCTCTGGCAAGTGTCAAAATCGGCTCAGTGTGAAACTGTCTCACAGGCAGTAAGGGCTGCACACTCAATAGATGCAGCTTTTCACGGCAGATCTCGGGAGACAGCCGGGATGACTGCCGCCCCTCTTAAAATGCCGCCTGGGACCATGGGCCCACTGGGTCCCATGGTAGGGCCGGCCCTGACGATGGGGCACTATTCCTTCCCCTAATACCAGATGCTTACTCCCACTGACGCCAGGAAAATGTCAACTCCCGCTGGCCAAAGTCCGGCCCTCCTAGAGTCTGAAGGACAATAAACTGGCCCTTTGTTTAGAATGTTTGGAGACCCCTGGTGTAAAGGAACTGGAATGGCCTGCACAGAGCCTTGACCTCAAACCTACTGAACACCTTTGCTAATAACTGGAATGTCAATTACAAGCCAGGTTTTTTCATCAAACATCAGTACCTGACCTCACAAATGCAATTTTGCAAACCCATCTAAGGTTTGATTCACATCTATGCATTTTTTGTGCTTTTTGCATTTTGCAGATTTGCTCTACAGAACGTGTTCCATAGGAAACCATGTTAAATGGACTGTAGTGCAAATCTGCAACATGCAAAAAGCACTAAAAATGCATAGGTGTGAATCTAGCTTTAGGCTGGGTTCACACTATTGCAATCACAGACATTGCATGTGATTTTCATTGCATTGCTGTGCCGATCACATGTGATGTCTGTGCGATGTGAATTCAGCCATACAGATTGTATCGCATTCGAACCAAAATAGTGCAGGACCCTTTTTTTGGTGCGCACTGGAATCGGATCGCATGGGTGTTCACACTCATGCAATCCGATTCCTGCACCATTTCACAGTTCGCACTGCGATTTGCGAATCGTCTTGGGGGTATCATTAACTTTGTATTGACACTAGGGTTGCCACCTCATTCCTTTTAACCCGAACACATATGAATTACACAGGTTCAGAGACTAATTTAATGCAGATAGGGCACCAAGTGAGTTTAATTACCACCTTAATCGTCACCGAACCTGTGTAATTAATATGTGTTCGGTTTAAAAGGGATGAGGTGGTAACGCTAATTGACACCACCGGCGAGTGACATGCGATGTGGGAATCATGCTGGTTCCTGCATCGCTATAGTGTGAACCCAGCCTAAGTCATATACAAGCGAGGTTGAGAATTCTGTAGACTCCCTTCTTTGTCATGTTTGCATAGAAAATACATTTGAAGGGTATGTGTTTATTATAACCACCTGGTGTACTTTAAGCATTTTAAAGCTTCATCCCACAAAAACGCACTCCAGATCCATTCCGGATGCGTTTCTGCATGAGCATTTTTAAACGTGTTTTAACGTGTTTTTGATGATTTTTTGATGCGTTTCCAGATGCATTCCAGATGCTTTTTTTTCTTCTTTTTCAATTTTTTTCACTATATTGGGGTCAGATGCTTTTTTGATGTGTTTTTGATGCGTTTCAGTGCATTTCAGTGCGTTTTACCGCGTTCCAGTATAGTCCAATGCAGGAAAAATTCAACATGTTCTATTTTTTTCTGGAAACGGAAAGACGTGGAACTGACTGTACTGGTGTGAACCATGCCATTGGAAACCATATAACCTACTTTCCATGCATTTTTAATGCAGAAAAAAACGCACTGGACTGCATGTGATGTGAACTGGCCCTTAGGCTGGATTCACACCTATGCATTTTTAGTGCTTTTTGCATTTTGCAGATTTGAACGACAGTCCATATAACGTGGTTTCCTATGGAACACGTTCTGTAGTGCAAATTTGCAAAATGCAAAAAGCACTAAAAATGCACAGATGTGAATCCAGCCTCAGGGAGTCTCTTCCCAAAAATGAAATTTGCATGGCAAGGAAAGGTTTAAATTTTACTTAGTGCAGACCTTGTGGAAAATCAGTGAGCCAATCATACAAGCAGGAAATAATATTTCTGGGGGGGAGGGGGGGGGGGGTTCTGTGCACCAGCAGTATATAGAATGCCTCCAGATTACCACATTGCACTAAAGTTTTTTTTAACACGTTTTGAAAGTTACAGCGACTGAATGAAAAGGAAAGGTCATTTTTGGAAACATTAAAAAATTTAGCCTGCGTGGCAATTTTATATGGTACTATATGTTATTTTTTTTATATTTTTTTTACGAAAGTGAAGTTCTCCTTTAAATGTTTTCTTCCTTTATATTTCATGGGAGCTGTCATGTTATATACAGTTGTGCTCATAAGTTTACATACCCTGGCAGGATTTATGATTTCTTGGCCATTTTTCAGAGAATATGAATAACACAAAAACTTTTCTTTCACTCATGGTTGGTGTTTGGCTGAAGCCCTTTATTATCAATCAATTGTGTTTACTGTTTTTAAATCATAATGACAACACAAACTACCCAAATGACCCCAATCAAAAGTTTACATACCCCAGTTCTTAATATCGTGTATTGCCCCCTTTAACATCATTGACAGCTTGAAGACTTTTGTGGTATTTGTGGATGAGGCTCTTTATCTTCTCAGATGGTAAAGCTGCCCATTCCTCTTGGCAAAAAGCCTCCAGTTTCTGTAAATTCTTGGGCTGTCTTGCATGAACTGCATGTTTAAGATCTCCCCAGAGTGGCTCAATGATATGGAGGTCAGAAGACTGAGACGGTCAAGCCAGATACTTCACTTTATTCTGCTGTAGCCAATAACAGGTCGACTTGGCCTTGTGTTTTGGATCATTGTCATGTTGGAATGTCCAAGTACGTCCCATGCGCAGCTTCCTGGCTGATAAATGCAAATGTTCCTCCAGTATTTGATAACATACTGAATTCATCTTGCCAACAATTTTGACCAAGTTTTCTGTGCCTTTGTAGCTCACACATCCCCAAAACATCAGTGATCCACCTCCGTGTTTCACAGTAGGAATGGTGTACCTTTCATCATAGGCATTGTTGACTCTCCAAATGTAATGTTTATGGTTGTGGCCAAAAAGCTAAATTTTGGTCTCATCACTCCAAATGACTTTGTGCCAGAAGGTTTGAGGCTTGTCTCTGTGCTGTTTGGCGTATTGTAAGCGGGATACTTTGTGGAATTTGCATAGTAATGGCTTTCTTCTGGCGACTCGACCATGCAGCCCATCTTTCTTCAAGTGCCTCCTTATTGTGCATCTTGAAACAACCACACCACATGTTTTCAGAGAGTCCTGAAGAGAGTCACCTGAAGTTATTTGTGTTATTTGTCGGTTTTTCTTTGCATCCCGAACAATGTTCCTGGCAGTTATAGCTGAACATTTAGTTGGTCTACCTGACCGTGGTTTGATTTCAACAGAACCCCTCATTTTCCACTTCTTGATTAGAATTTGAACACTGCTGATTGGCTATATTAATTCCTTGAATATCTTTTTATATTTTTTCCTGTTTTATACAGTTCAACTACCTTTTCCCACAGATCCTTTGACAATTATTTTGCTTTCCCCATGACTCAGAATCCAGAAACGTCAGTGCAGCACTGGATGAAAGATGCAAGGGTCTGTCAGGAGTCCAGAAACTCATTGACCTTTTATACGCACACACTCATTACAAGCAAACAGATCACAGATGAGAATGGGTACCTTTATTAGCCATTCAAACCCCTTTGTATTAACTTGTGTGCATGTTATCATGCCAAAATCACCAGGGTAGGTAAACTTTTGATCAGGGTCATTTGGGTAGTTTCTGTTGCAATTATGATTTAAAAAAAAGTAAACACAGTTGATTGATAATAAATGGCTTCAGCCAAACACTAACCATGAATGAAAGAAATGTTTTTGTGTTATCATTCATATTCTCTGAAAAATGGCCAAGAAATTATAAATTATGCCTGGGTATGTAAACTTATGAGCACAAGTGTATATGTAACCTTCTATTACATATTACTCTATCAAAATCTCACTTTCTGGCACTCCCCCTCAAAGATGTAAAGGAGCTACTTGGGCTGCTGAAGCTTTGTTCACTTCACCGGTTACATTTGTAACCTAAGTGACAGTTCTAATATCATCTAATTAACGAATAGCTGTCATCAGAAAAAAGGACAATTATACTGTATATGTGTTAAAGGCAATGTGTGAAATTACGAATTTCACACATTGCATTTATATATATATATATATATATATATATATATATATATATTGTGAGGGGGTTAGCTCGGCAGCGGGTGTGTGTGACCCCCGGGATGGGCTCCCCACACAAAACAGGCCCAGCAAACGGAGGTTGTGGTTTTCAAAATCAAAAAGGTGCGGTTTATTTTCTATTTACAGTGACAAAACACAGCAAAGCAAAAGAAACATAAACAAAATAAATCCTGGTCAAGTTGACCTCTGACTAAACATACAGGTTTCCTAACTAACAACTGGGATCAGCCTAGTGCTGTCCTAGTCCCTAAGTCCCTGGTTTTAAATGTCCAAGCAAATAGCCACACAGGCTTTGTCTCACCGCACAGGGGTTCACTCTCCCTAGACAGTCCACACAGGTCTGGTTCCAGGCATGAGCTAACATCTAATGAAGCTGGGAGTTCTTATAGAGGCCTAAATGAGCTGACAAGCTTCAGCTGGTCTCATCAACTCCCTGTCTGCACGACGCCCAGCACTCTCCCTAGAGGTATGAGTCATCCATGAGCCCACTAGCCTTAGCTGGGCTTATACAACTCTCCACCTAGTTGTATAAGTCGGCGTAAAGCCTGAATCTGGGCGAAATATATCTACCCCCCTGGATGCAACCAGGTGACTTTACCTTCCTGCTGTCACATACCCCCCCCCTCTTGTTTTAACCTCGGGGTTGGAACACCAGCAATCAGGCATTCATGTACTCGAGACAAAGCATCCACATTCCCCATTTGAACGCCAGGGCGATGCTTTACTGTGAAGTTGAATTCCTGGAGGGCCAGGAACCACCTATTCACTCTTCTATTTGTTTCCTTGTTTTGAGCCATCCACTTTAACGGAGCGTGATCCGTAACCATGTCAAAGTGCCTACCTAGCAGGTAGTACCGAAGGGAATCTAGAGCCCACTTCACCGCTAAACACTCCTTTTCAACGGTGGCGTAATTTACCTCATGGGACTTCAACTTCCTGCTGAGGTAAATGACTGGGTGCTCTTCCCCGTTCCAGACCTGGGACAATACTGCTCCTAACCCCACATCTGACGCATCACTTTGTACGACAAAGTCTTTAGAGAAGTCGGGTGAGTACAACACTGGCTGGCTACATAAGGCTTGTTTCAAGAATTGGAATGCTGCCTCAGCCTCGGGGGTCCATTTAATCATGACCGACCCTTTCCCCTTCGTCAGGTTGGTTAGGGGCACAGCCTTAGAAGCAAAGTGGGGAATGAATCGCCGATAATACCCAGCGATTCCCAGAAAGGCTCGTACCTGCTTCTTGCTGTTGGGACGTGGCCAACTCTGGATGGCCTCGACTTTGTTGAGTTGGGGTTTTATTACTCCCCTCCCAATGGTGTACCCAAGATATTTGGCCTCCTCCTGCCCAATGGTACACTTCTTGGGGTTAGCCGTAAACCCCGCTTCCCGAACAGAGTCCAGGACTGCTTGCACTTTTGGCAGATGTGAGGCCCAATCTGTGCTATGGACAATTACGTCATCCAGGTAAGCCGCAGCATACTTCCGATGGGGCCTCAGCATCTGGTCCATTTTCCGCTGGAATGTGGCCGGCGCATTCTGTAACCCGAACGGCATTCTCTTATATTGGAACGCCCCGTCTGGGGTTACAAATGCGGTTTTCTCTTTGGCCGACTTGGCCAGGGGGATTTGCCAATACCCTTTTGTGAGGTCAAGAGTCGTCATGTATCGGGCTGTTCCCAGCCGGTCGATCAACTCATCTATACGTGGCATGGGGTAGGTGTCAAATTTTGTAACTTTGTTCAACTGATGAAAATCGTTACAAAATCGCCAGCTCCCATCCGGTTTAGGCACCAACACGATGGGACTAGACCAATCACTTTGGGACTCCTCTATCACCCCTAAGTTCAGCATTTTCTGTACTTCCTCCCGTATTGCCTCCCGTCGGGCCTCTGGGATCCGATAGGGTTTTAACTTCACCCTTTCACCGGGCGGGGTAATGATGTCATGCTCTACCCCAGATGTTTGTCCCGGCAGCTCAGAGAATACCTCCTTGTTGCGAAGCACAAACTCCTTAACCTCCTGTTGTTGGGGTTGTGACAAGGTGGCTGCTATTCCAACCTCAGGAATCACGCAACCAGTTTGAGCTGGTGACCAAGTGTCTGCGACTAGGGACTCTCTATCCCTCCAGGCTTTCAACAGATTAACGTGATAGATCTGTTCGGGCTTTCGCCTTCCTGGTTGTCTGACCTTGTAATTCACTTCGCTCACTTTTTCCATTATCTCGTAGGGGCCTTGCCATTTGGCAAGGAATTTACTTTCAACCGTAGGGACAAGTACCAGTATCCTATCCCCCGGGGAAAAGGTACGGGTCTTGGCTCCACGGTTGTACACTCTCTGCTGTGCTAACTGCGCTTGGGCCAAATGTTCCTTCACGATGGGCATTACCTGTGCAATTCGGTCTTGCATCAGGGCGACATGCTCAATCACACTCCTGTGGGGAGAACTCTCACTTTCCCAAGTTTCCTTGGCAATATCCAACAGCCCTCTTGGGTGTCTCCCATACAGTAACTCAAAGGGGGAGAATCCCGTAGAGGATTGGGGCACCTCCCTAATAGCAAACATCAGATAAGGAAGTAGACAGTCCCAATCCTTTCCATCTCTATCCACCACTTTCTTCAACATTTGTTTTAGGGTTTTGTTGAATCTTTCAACCAGCCCATCGGTTTGGGGGTGATACACAGATGTACGTAATTGCGTCACTTTGAATAATTTACACAGCTCCTTCATAACCCGGGACATAAAGGGTGTACCTTGGTCCGTAAACAGTTCTTTACAAATACCCACCCGGCTAAACACAAGAGATAGCTCTTTGGCTATGGTTTTGGCCGAGGTATTTCGGAGAGGGATCGCTTCTGGATAACGGGTGGCATAGTCCATTATAACTAATATGTACTGGTGCCCCCTAGCGGACTTGATTATAGGACCTACCAAATCCATGGCGATCCTCTCAAACGGGACCTCAATGATGGGTAGAGGGACCAGCGGGCTACGGAAATGTGGCATCGGGGCCGACCTCTGACACACAGGGCAGGAGGAACAATAATTTTCTACGTCCTTCATCACCCCCGGCCAATAGAATCTCTGTAATACCCTCTCTCGGGTTTTCTCTGTCCCCAGATGACCTCCAAGAATGTGCCCATGGGCCAACTCCAACACCAACTTCCTGTAAGGTTTGGGCACCACAAGCTGCTCAACGGTTTCTTCTGCCCTTTTTGCCACCCGATACAGTAGGTCCTTCTCTACGCTGAAGTATGGGTAAGTGCAGGTATTATCTGGGTTCACTAACTCGCCATCTATTTTCACTACGTTTTCCCGTGCCTTTATTAGGGCGGGGTCTTTCAACTGTTCTGTGGCAAAGTTTTCCCTGTGAACCTCAAGATCAGAAAACTCCACAGACGGTAGGTTTTCGTCTGAGGAGGTGGGCTCCTCTCCAGTTTCTTGAGTCTCTGCTCTTGCTTCTGCAACAGGTCTATGAAGCGGGCCTCAGATTGCTGCTGGGCTTGTTGCTGAGCCTCCAGACTCTGTTGCAAAGTTGCGTTTGTCTGCTGCTGGGCTGCAAGGCTCTGTTGATGAGCTTGCTGCTGGGCTGCGAAGTTCTGTTGTTGAGCTGCAAGGCTCTGTTGATGAGCTGCAAGGCTCTTTTGCAAACCTGCATTTGTCTGCTGTTGATTGGCATTTGCTAGAGCCAGCTGCTTCAGTATCTCCTCCATGCTGGCTTAAAAAAAACTGCCACTGGTTCTCCACCAACTGTGAGGGTGATTGAGCATGTCGCCCTGATGCAAGACCGAATTGCACAGGTAATGCCCATCGTGAAGGAACATTTGGCCCAAGCGCAGTTAGCACAGCAGAGAGTGTACAACCGTGGAGCCAAGACCCGTACCTTTTCCCCGGGGGATAGGATACTGGTACTTGTCCCTACGGTTGAAAGTAAATTCCTTGCCAAATGGCAAGGCCCCTACGAGATAATGGAAAAAGTGAGCGAAGTGAATTACAAGGTCAGACAACCAGGAAGGCGAAAGCCCGAACAGATCTATCACGTTAATCTGTTGAAAGCCTGGAGGGATAGAGAGTCCCTAGTCGCAGACACTTGGTCACCAGCTCAAACTGGTTGCGTGATTCCTGAGGTTGGAATAGCAGCCACCTTGTCACAACCCCAACAACAGGAGGTTAAGGAGTTTGTGCTTCGCAACAAGGAGGTATTCTCTGAGCTGCCGGGACAAACATCTGGGGTAGAGCATGACATCATTACCCCGCCCGGTGAAAGGGTGAAGTTAAAACCCTATCGGATCCCAGAGGCCCGACGGGAGGCAATACGGGAGGAAGTACAGAAAATGCTGAACTTAGGGGTGATAGAGGAGTCCCAAAGTGATTGGTCTAGTCCCATCGTGTTGGTGCCTAAACCGGATGGGAGCTGGCGATTTTGTAACAATTTTCGTCAGTTGAACAAAGTTACAAAATTTGACACCTACCCCATGCCACGTATAGATGAGTTGATCGACCGGCTGGGAACAGCCCGATACATGACGACTCTTGACCTCACAAAAGGGTATTGGCAAATCCCCCTGGCCAAGTCGGCCAAAGAGAAAACCGCATTTGTAACCCCAGACGGGGCGTTCCAATATAAGAGAATGCCGTTCGGGTTACAGAATGCGCCGGCCACATTCCAGCGGAAAATGGACCAGATGCTGAGGCCCCATCGGAAGTATGCTGCGGCTTACCTGGATGACGTAATTGTCCATAGCACAGATTGGGCCTCACATCTGCCAAAAGTGCAAGCAGTCCTGGACTCTGTTCGGGAAGCGGGGTTTACGGCTAACCCCAAGAAGTGTACCATTGGGCAGGAGGAGGCCAAATATCTTGGGTACACCATTGGGAGGGGAGTAATAAAACCCCAACTCAACAAAGTCGAGGCCATCCAGAGTTGGCCACGTCCCAACAGCAAGAAGCAGGTACGAGCCTTTATCAGGGTCACAAGGCTACCTGAATCCAGCAATACCACAACATTTCTACCATTAACACACATTTTGCATAAATGTTTCTCAGTTCCTCGAATGGCAGTGCATGCGACTGTCGCACACAGCGACTGACGTCTGCCCGTCAGAAAGTCACACTGCATGGGTTCCTCCACAACCGGGCAATTGGCTGCAATATGTCCCGCTTGCCGGCAGCGGTAGCAAACGATCCTTCTTGCCGCCTCTTGAGCCGCTGATTTCCCAGGCTGTTCTCGCCAAACTTGGGTTCACTCTCCCTAGACAGTCCACACAGGTCTGGTTCCAGGCATGAGCTAACATCTAATGAAGCTGGGAGTTCTTATAGAGGCCTAAATGAGCTGACAAGCTTCAGCTGGTCTCATCAACTCCCTGTCTGCACGACGCCCAGCACTCTCCCTAGAGGTATGAGTCATCCATGAGCCCACTAGCCTTAGCTGGGCTTATACAACTCTCCACCTAGTTGTATAAGTCGGCGTAAAGCCTGAATCTGGGCGAAATATATCTACCCCCCTGGATGCAACCAGGTGACTTTACCTTCCTGCTGTCACAATATATATATATATATATATATATATACATACATACACACTATATTGACAAACTATATGTACGTCTGCCTTTACACGCACATAAACTTTAATGATATCCCAGTCTTAGTCTGTAGGGTTCAACATTGAGTTGGCCCACCCTTTGCAGCTATAACAGCTTCAACTCTTCTGGGAAGGCTGTCCCTAAGGTTTAGAACTGTGTCTATGGGAATGTTTGACCATTCTTTCAGAAGCGCATTTGTCAGGTTAGGCACTGATGTTGGACAAGAAGGCCTGGCTCTCAGTCTCCGCTGTAATTCATCCCAAAGGATGTCTTTATGGACCTTGCTTTGTGCACTGGTCCAAATCATTTGGTGGAGGGGGAATTATGGTGTGGGGTTGTTTTTCAGAAGTTGGGCTTGGCCCCTTAGTTCCATCTAGGGAACTCTTAAGGCGTCAGCATATATTTTGGACAATTTCATGCTTCCAACTTTGTGGGAACAGTTTGGGGATGGCCCCTTCCTGTTCCAACATGACTGTGCACCAGTGCACAAAGCAAGGTCCATAAAGACACTAGTGCACCAAGCAAGGTCCATAAAGACACTAGTGCACAAAGCAAGGTTCATAAAGGCATGGATGAGCGAGTTTGGGGTAGAGGAATTTGACTGGCCTGCACAGAGTCCTGACCTCAACCCGATAGAACACCTTTGAGATGAATTAGAGTGGAGACTGCGAGCCAGGCCTTCTTGTCCATATCAATGCCTGAACTTACAAATGCACTTCTGGAAGAATGGTCAAACATTTCCATAGACACACTCCTAAACCTTGTGGACAGCCTTCCCAGAAGAGTTGAAGCTGTTATAGCTGCAAAGGGTGGGCCAACTCAATGTTGAACCCTACGAACTAAGAATATTGGACTAAGACTGGGATGCCATTAAAGTTCATGTGCGTGTAAAGGCAGGTGTCCCAATACTTTTGGCAATATAGTGTATCTTTCTATTGGTTTTGAATATTTTAATAATAGCATACCTTTTTAATCTTGTCCTTCTAGCCTTTCTGGGAACCCTCCATTCTACGATGAGAATGAGGAAGAGGACAGCGAAAGCCACAACAGAAAAATTTTCCGTAAAATTCTGGCTGCTGAATTCGAGTTTGATTCTCCCTACTGGGATGTAATTTCAGCATCAGGTATGTTATCTCTATGCTACTACAAATGGCATTGTGAGATAATTAACTCTATATTGCTCCCTGCCACTTCCCTGTCTTCTCCTGTATCCCAGTGATCGGGCTGTCCTAATCAGTGTCCAGAGACAATAAGTATTGCTCCTGCTGCAGGGAAAGTAATAGTTTTGTTCTCTTTTTTTGTGGATTAAGCTAGGTAAAGGCTAGTGATAGAGATGATACAAAGGTTTTGAATATAGTTAGGTTTAGAGTGAGCCTGTCACTAGATATAGTACTACAGTCTTGGTAAGTCTGCTTATTATTGGACACTGTGAGCTGCCCACAGAGGATCCACTATAATGCCAGATACTTTACTGCTTATAGAACATGCCATCTCTTTAGTTAATGACAAGCTCAATTCAAGGCTATGGTTACCGATTCTAGCAGGGGCGAAGATAAGGGGGGGTCAGGGGTGTTCAACCCCCCCCCCCCCCCCCAGAGCATTCTCAGCCTCAGCACAGTAGAAGCAATCAGAGTTTCGGAGTGCAGCAGCCAGCCCCCCTTCTATTGTGCCCCATCCCCTCAGTGTAATAAGGGGTCCCCCTGAAAAGCATGAAATTACTGTGAGGTCTCAGATACCGGCAATTGACAGTGCACGGTTGAGGGAACTCCTAGACTCCTCCTCGAGGTATCATATGACACAGTCGAAGGGAGACTGGGGATGCAGAAGTTTTCCTACTTCTGTGCCATGCTGAATCTGAAGTCTGGTAAGTGGGGAGGCATCAATTTTCAAGTTTTGGGAAGGAGGAAGTGAGAATTCCAGCCTGGGGGAGTTTCTTTTGGTGGGGGGGGGGGGGTTAGGGAAAAGGGGGTGGGTTTTCTTTTGGAGAAGGGGGGGGGGTTTCTTGTAGAGAAGTTTCCAGGGGGTGGTTAATGGCAGGGATTTGCTTCTGGGAGGGAGTTTGATTGGATGAAGGGAGATTTTCTTCATAATTAGGAATCTTTGCTGGGGGAGAGGGTGTTGTTGACTGAGGGAGATATTTTTGCTTTGGGGGGTCGGTTTAGAGATAGACGGGTTTAATTTTTGGGGGGATATTTGAGGGAGGGAGATATTTTACAGTGGGAATAGGAGGGAGGGTTCTTAGGAGGGAGAATGGGATTTTTTTCCTTTAAAAGAGATGTTGTTTTTTTAAATTACACTTACCTAGGTGGATGGAGCATCGATCCAATGTTGCATCTGTCCCCAGCTGCTTCTAAGACCAATAACAGAGCCATTTAAAGACCGCTGATCACTCAGTTCTCAGCCTTCAGTGAGCAAAGAGTGGTGACTGTCAGTCCTTGGCTCCTTTTTTCATCTCTTAAAACATTTCTGAAAATTTCTTAGGACACAGTTTTTTAAGGTTTAAATAAATCACTGAATTTACTGCCTACCACAATATAAAATCCAGTCTTGGGTCTCATTCATACATCCTACATGACCATGGTGCAGCACGTATACTGCAAATACCTGCACCCCGGATCTCCGATGTTTCAATCTCTGCTCAGCCTGTACACCTGAGTGATGGACTGAAAAGAGACAAGGCTGTCTGCTGCTGTAAACATGTATCCACATGTATCTGCACATCCAGTGGTTACCTGCAGGTAGGGATACATTTTTGCCCTTGGATAAAATCTCTCTGCATCCAGGGTCAGAAATTTGTCCCCAGCAGCAGGTAACCATTGTGACCTACGGTTTGTTAGTGTGTCGCTCAGGCTCAATCGATGTGGGGAGTAATGTAGATGATACCGAATGTGCTGCAGAAGTGCCTGTGTCTTGTCACATTTGGCTGCCCATCACAGATTGCTCTGGAAGCAACGTTCCGTTGCCGCCATCTTGCTTCGCCCCAGAGAAGGGGGCAAGCGGACATCTTGTTACACCCACCGGAGTTTTAGATTTCACAGTTATTTTTAATACAAAACAGAGCTTATATGCTTAAATACAGTATTTGGAAATCCGACGGACTGTTTAAATGTTAAATGTGAAAAGCAGAGGTGTTCTGTCACATTAGCAACCATGTAAGGTCAGCAGGTTTGATGCTGCTTTTAAAATTTAACATCTAAACAGTCCGTCGGCTTTCCAAATACTGTATTTAAGCATATAAGCTCAGTTTTGTGTTGAAAATAACTGTGGAATCTAAAACTCCGGTGGGTGTAACAAGATGTCCGCTTGCCCCCTTCTCACTCTATCATTACTGTGCAGGAGTGTGGGGTGTAGCAAGATGGCGGCGACGGAACGTCACTTCCGGAGCAATCTGTGATGGGGAGCTGAATGTGACAAGACACCGGCAAGGGATGGAGCTCATCCCAGCTCCTGTAGTCACTGAAGGGAAGAGAGAAAAAAAATCCCTGGTGCCGCACATCCATAGAGTCCTATGATAATGTAGTAGTGATGGGAGAGGCTACCTCAGCCTGGGTTTCTGCCAGGCCACTCCCCAATGTGTTTTGCTTTTCACCCTGGAGCTTAAACATGGGGATCACTGGATGTGCAGATACATGTTAACAGCAGTGCCTTTTTTCAGCCCATCACACAGGTGAACAGGCTGAGCAGCTGACAAAAATTGGAACATCTGGGATCCTGGCTGTAGGTATTCATTGTATATTTGCCATTCCATGGCCACTTAGAACATATGAATGAGATCTAAAGCCTGGTTCAGATGGTAAGTTTTTTTTAATTCAACCCAGCAGGCTGAATGGAAAAAAAACTAGGGAGCTTAGGAGGAGCTTGCTGTACTAATGAGTACACTACCACTACACAACTGCGTGCATTGCGTTCTATTCAGTTGAATGGGGATAATTTTTGCTGCGCTGCATTGCAAAGCCTCATGGCCCTACTCTGCTGTCACATGATTTAACCGTACCTCCCCCAACATAAAAGTGTAAATGATGCCTTTAAGTTTGAAATCAAGTCGACGCAGGTTGGGAAGCATTGAACTTCATTTTTCTCGGCTCGTCGTAGTGTTGTACGTCACCGCGTTCTTGACGGTCGGAATTTGGTGTGACAGTGTGTATGCAAGACAGCTTGAACGGAAAACCGGTCGTGTGTACGCGGCACAAGTTTGCAAATTGCAGAATAGCCAGTTGGGCCTGCAACATTATTTTCTCTTTGCACTGTACACACTAATGTGTTTAATAATATAGCGCAGTGATTGTGCAGCAAGAATGCGGATTGCAGGCTAACCTATAGTTAGCCTCCAGAGAGGCCAAACGATCAATGAGGTTGAGCTATAATAACAATTTAATCTGTAAATTGAACCTAATCTGTATGAACTATAATCATGAGTTTATGGCCCGATTAGTAAACATGTGTAAAAACATCTAACGTCACTTCGAAGTTTCATTTCCAAAAAAAGAAAAAAAAAAAAACAGAACATGTTTCCCAGTAATGGATTCCACACCTAATCTTCACATGACAGTTTGTTGATGTGTTTTTTCTTCTAGCAAAAGATCTTGTTTCCCGTTTGATGGAGATGGACCAGGAGCAGAGAATCACAGCTCAGGAAGCATTGGGACATACATGGTAAGTTCTCAGAATTCAGGTCTGCCTCGTATCTTTTAAAGGGAATCTCTCACAAATCATCTCTCAGATGCCTCTGATGGAAGCAGACATTCCCTAGCCCATGGGACACATATTAGTTCTGAAGCTGTGAAACACCATCTTTTTATCTTTACTGCAAGTGACTGAATCAAGAAATAGCAGCTTCCATCAGAGGTTTTTCAAAAAGGTATTGATTTCTGACTGATACATTTAAGCTGTCCCCACCCAGAGAAAACAGTGACTATTGCTAGCGGATATTACAACCGCTGACAATAATCACATGTACAACCCCATAGGCTGGTTGTATCCAAGTTGGTGGATCGATTGATCAACTTGTGTACAATCAGCCTGGCTTTATAGTTGCTGCCCTATTTACTACCTGACCCTAACACAATGTTTCAGCCTCTGAGTTTTCATAACTTATTTAATCAACAAGTTGTTTACCATCCTTATAACTATAAGTCCCTGTTATTTGACACAGTTATGCATTGGAGTTGCCAAAACGAGTGTCAGGCTATTCACTGTGCAGCAACGTTTAGATGTCATATGATCTTTGACCCCTAAATCTCAAGCTGAAGAGTCAGGCCAAAATAAAATACATTAAAAAAATGGTGGGTGTATAGTGGTGTTTTTTTTTTTTTAACTTGGCCTGGATAATTTTTAAACAGAATATAATGCTGCAATGGAGCAGTGTAGGACACCCTATATGTTTCCTCTGGGTATGGTAAATTTATAAAATATTCCATTTAACACTTCGTCTTCTTCAAGTGAACCTACTTATTGCTTGACTACTAATTTGGAAACACAGCAAAGTTATGTTTTAGGAGGGGTTAGGTGTTGTAAAGCTCAATGCACTAAGCTATAATGACCCTGTTTTTAGAAATGAGAGATGAAAATAACAATCATTATGGCAGATAACGTGCATGTTACATCTTAGGCCCCTTTCACACTGGGGCGTTTTTCATGCGGTTTAGCGCTAATATACCGCATGAAAAATTCCTGCCCTGTAGCCTTCAATGTGAAAGCCCGAAGGCTTTCACACTGAAGCGGTGCGCTAGCAGGACCGCTCCAAAAGTTCTGCTAGCCGCTTCTTTACAGCGGTGAAGGAGCGGTGTGTTCACCGCTCCTTTACCGCGGGTGCCCATTGAAATCAATGGGACACAGCGGTAATACCGCCCGCAAACCGCGGCAATAGCCGCGGTTTGCGGGCGGTATTAACCCCTTTTCGGCCGCTAGCGGGGGTTAAATTCACCCCCCTAGCGACCGCATACCGCGGTAAGAACGACGGTATAGCAGCGCTGCAAATCGCGCTGCTATACCGCCACCGCTCCTGCCCGCCCCAGTGTGAAAGGGGCCTTAGTGAATTGTGCTTATAGAGTCAACTGTCTGTCATTCAGCTTCTTCTTTGCAGCAGTCGTATGCAAAAATGTTGGAGCTTAGTGATATAAAGGTGGATTTAGAAAAGATAAGGCTTGCAGCAGGGATTTTTTTTCTCTTCTAAAAAAACACCAAAACCTTAAAGTGGATGTAAACCCACTCTCATCCTTTCTAAACTACTGTCATAGTGGTTATCTATAAGGATATAGATGCCTTCTGCAGGTATCCTCACCTGTCAAATGTATCCCCTCTGTCTGTTATGAGAACTGAAAAACTGCAGATTCTGTGGGTGGGTCTGTTGTCCGGAGCTCGGTGGGTGGAGTCGTGATGTCGGTAGACTCCCCGCCCTCCTCTACACTCCCCTTGTCAGCATGCATTTTCTCCTGTGTATTTGTTACACTAAATTCTGCTATGATCACTAACGTCCAGTCAAAACCCAGAAAAGTAACCACATGACTTCAGAAAAGAAGTGGGGGTGGGAATTAAAAAATAATGCCTGTCTCAGGCTCGTGCATGAGATAATAAAAGTTTTGTACTCACCGTAAAATCCTTTTCTCTGGAGTTCATTGACAAACACAGCACGTAAATCTTGACCTTAGGGTTATATCGCCACCTTCAGGAAAGGACTAGGCAGAACATGTTAAAAGCAGCAAAAACTGCACAGTACCGCCCAGGGGGCGGTCCTACTGGCTATAACCCCTCACACTACATCCAGCAGCTCAGTTCGTCAGTACAAACAGAAAAAGGAGGGGTGGGTGCTGTGTCCGTCAATGAACTTCAGAGAAAAGGATTTTACGGTGAGTACAAAAATCCTATTTTCTCTTTCGTTCAATGACGAACACAGCACTTAAATCTTGACCTTAGGGACGTCCCTAAGCAGTGTCAAAAAACGAGGGATGGGAACAGCAAACAAAAAAACTCCACCCATAACAACCAGAGCTCCTCAATGGAGGAGTTGCAACCTTAAACAGCCGCCTGCAAAACCTTGCGGCCGAAGGAAGCTTCCGCAGATGCACTCACATCAACCTTGTAAAATTGAGTAAAAGTGTGAACAGACGACCAGGTCGCCGCCTTACACACCTGGGAAATGGACATTTGATGTCAGAAAGCCCAGGAGGCACCAATTGCCCTGGTCGAATGTGCAGTGACAGGAAAGGGAGGCGCCCGCGCTTTTAAGGCATAAGCCTGGATCACGATCTGTCTAATCCACCGAGAAATGGTGGCCGACGAGACCGCCAGGCCCTTCTTCGGACCAGTCACCGACACAAACAGTGAGTCTGACCTCCGAAACGGAGCCGTAGCAGACAGATACACCCGCAAAGCCCGGATCACGTCCACGGAATGCAAAGCAACCTCCTTAGGATGCGATGGCCGAGGACACAAAGACGGAAGCACAATGTCCTCATTTAGATGAAATGCCGAAACAACCTTAGGAAGAAACAAAGGCTGCGGGCGTAGCACCGCCTTATCCTTGTGGAGGATCAAGTAGGGAGACTCGCAAGACAAGGCCGCCAACTCAGAAACAGACCTCGGTCCCTTAGCACCTAACTTTCAACAGCCACGCCGTTTGAAGTATAGGGCCTTGCGACAGAAGGTCCTCTCGCATTGGCAGTCGCCAAGGAACATCCGCCACCATTCGCACTAAGTCGGCGTACCAGGGACGCAGAGGCCAATCTGGGGCAATTAGAATCACCGGAATCCCCTCGGTCTACACTCTGGGCAGCAGACGAGGGAGAAGTCTTATCGGGGGGAAGGCATAAATCAGCCGATAATGCCCCCATGGAGCCACCAACGCGTCTGTCGCGTCCGCCTAGGGATCCTTGGACCTGGCCACAAACCTCAGTACTTTCCGATTGAGTCGAGAGGCCAGGAGATCCACATCCGGCGTGCCCCATTTCTGGCAAAGGAGTCGAAAAACCTCCGGATGTAATGACCATTCCCCTTGGTCCAGCATCTGACGACTTAGATTAGATAGTCTGCCTGACAGTTTTCTACGCCCGGTATGTACACGGCCGATAGAGCCGGCACGCTCTGCCTACCGCAGGATGTGAGCGACCTCCATCTCTGCAGCCGAACTCCTTGTTCCTCCTTGATGGTCGACATACGCCACCGCCGTGGCGTTGTCTGACTGGATCCTGACTGGGCGTCCCTGCAGCCTCTGTGACCATGTGGACAGGCACCGCCTAATCGCCCGAAGTTCCAGCACATTGATCGGCAGGCAGGATTCTTCCTGCGTCCAGCGACCCTGTGTCGACTGTACGCCTCAAACTCCCCCCCAACCGGTCAGGCTGGCGTCCGTCGTCATCACTGTCCAATGAAAAGGAAGGAACGACTTCCCGGACTGAAGGGCCGGAGACCTCGGCCACCAGATCAGGGAATCTCTGACTAGCTGGCTCACCCGAATTTGACAATCCAGAGACAACGGAGATTTGTCCCATTTGGACAGGATCTCCTTTTGCAAGACTCGAGTGTGGAATTGAGCATACGGTACCGCCTCGAAAGTGGCCACCATGAGACCCAGGACTCGCATGCAGAAGCAAAGCGACGACCACTGGCGGGATGCCAACAGCTGCACCGCAGTCCGAAGAGTCTGCAGTTTGTCCGAAGGGAGAAAAACCCTTGCCACTGAGGAGTCCAGAATCAAGCCCAGGTACTCCAGGCGTTGAGTCGGTACCAACGCCGACTTCTGAAGGTTCAGAACCCAACCGAACTACTGGAGAGTCTGACTGGCTACCGCCACATCCTCCTCTAATTCTGAGGCGGAAGCAGCTCTCAGGAGGTCGTCCAGGTAGCCCACGATTGCGATTCCTCGCTGTCGCAGCAAAGCCAGAATCGGGGCGAGCACCTTGGGGAAAACCCTTGGTGCCGATGCCAGGCCAAAAGGGAGAGCTACAAACCGGTAGTGCTCGTCCCCAACCTCAAACTGCAGAAACTTCTGATTCCTGACGCATATGGGCACATGTAAGTACGCGTCCTTGATGTCCAAGGACGCCAGAAAATCCCCCGGATGGAGTGCAGCACCACAGAGCGAACTGATTCCATCCTGAACCTTTTTACCTTCACAAAGGTGTTGACGGCCTTGAGGTCCAGGATCGGACGGACCCCCTTCTTCTTTGAGACTACAAAACAGATTGGAGTAGAATCCCTGAAACTTTTCCTGCGGTGGTACCGGTACTATCACCCCGCGCAGCAGCAGGTCCTGCACTGCCCCCAACAAGGCTTCCCAACGAGCCGGAAGAAGATGAAGGTTGGAGGGAAAAAAACGGTTTGGCGGACAAGAAAGAAACTCTATCTTGTAACCTGATGAATCCACTTTGCAGACCCACTGGTCGGAAAGCAGGGAGGCCGACCAAGTCGCAAACTCCCGAAGGCGACCTCCCACCCGAGAATCGGGCAGGGGCAAACCTTCATGCTGTCGTGGATTTGTTCGCAGGCTTGTTTGGCTTGTGAAACCAGGGACGCTTCTGTCCCTCAGCAGACACCTTGTCGGTCTGGGGACGCTAACCTGCCGCCCCGGGCGGACGAAAAAAACGGTTCTAAGCGGAAAAGGAAGGCCCAGGCCTACGGCGTGGCTCCTTACCTTTTCCGGATTGTGGGAGCAATGTACTCTTACCCCCAGTGACATTTTTAATAATGTCATCCAGCGAGGCTCCAAAGAGCCTCTCTCCCTGGAAAGGCAAATCCACCAGAGCCTTCTTAGATGCCTGATCCGCAGACCAGCATTTTAGCCAAATCAGGCGGCGTAGCACCACAGCAGATACTGAGGCTCTAGAAAGCAAGGGGGCCATATCTAAGGCCGCATTGCAGACATACTTAAGGCCCTGCACCAGCTGGTCTGCTAGTTCCACACAGACCGGGGAAGCCTGTTGCTTTTCCAACTCACGGTGCAACAATTTTGCCCATTCAGTCTGGGACACCAGGGCCGTGGCCAACACTGGCCGCAATGCTGACCCCACCACTGTAAACATGGACCGTGCAACTGCCTCGGCCCTCCTATCGGCAGGGTCCTTAAATGCAGGGGCCCCCCTTCCCCTGGAATTGTGGTTACCTTATTTAACCTGGATACCGGGGGGTCCACAATCGGAGGAGTTGTCCATTTTTTCAGGAAACTCTCCTCAAAGGGGTAACGCACCATTATGCGTTTTGGGACTGAAAAAGCCCGTTGCAGGCGTTCCCATTCTTTGTAGATAAATTTATCAAAATAGGTCAGGTAAGTAAACACCTTAGCCGCGCGGGCTGGCTTGGGAGACCCAAAAGGGACGGACACCTCTGTAGATGCCCCCGCCGTATCCTCTATTTTTAGGGTATCCCGCACCGCTGTGATAAGTGCTCCTACAAGCGCCTTTTTCTGCGCTGACCCGGACACGGAGTCATCCTCACTGTCTGAACGGTCCTGGTCCGCATCCTCTGACACTTCAGAACAGGGGCCGGTTGCCACAGCAAGGCCCGAGTCTGAATCAGAGCTTTTTTCCAGAAGACGGTGGGGGAGGGGGCGTTTTTTACTCCCCTTGTGCCGGCACGCCACTTCTACCCTGGCAACAAAGGACTCCAGGACTGCCGACAAAGCGTCCATAGGCACCGCAGGTGCAGGGGAGCAGGTTGCCACCACAGGGATGTCTGGGGAAGAAGCGCCTTCTGACGCCATGCTGACCCACCTCGCCTGACACCCATTAGGGACCGCAGGCCAATTACACCAAAGTCCACCCTCCTAGCTGCCACAGACTGAGGGGCCCCCCGCAGGACTCACCACCCTGACTCAGGCACTGCGCCGTGCTGTGCCGCCGTCCACTCTCCCTCACAAGGTGTTCTGTGTAATTTGCGCCGTTCCAGAGGGATAGCCAGTGCTAAAGGCAAAAACAAGCTAAGAATACAAGAAAATGGCCACGGCCGCCTCAGTAAGAAAACGCCTGAGGCTCCGTAAAGATGGCCGCCGGACTTCCTGACTAAGGCTACAGGAAAATGGCCGCCTAACTTCCTGACTAAAAAAATACAGGAAAATGGCACTACCACACTGCTCCGCGCGGTGGTCTCCCACAACGTGTACACCAGAACACCCCACAAAGTTTAACAAACAGGCAAAGATCAAGCGGCCCCCCAACACCCAGCGCAGCCCCCCGCCAGACACGGAGCCCCCTGGAGGACCCCCGTACAGCCGGGCAGCGGCCCACGCATGGGGAGGAGGGGAGGGACGGGGAGAGAAGAAGAGGAGAGTGAGAGACCCCCAAATCGACCTCCCAGGGAATGCCCAGCTGCTCCGTCCTGCCGAGACAGGTGGAACCATACTTACTCTCCTGTGGGGACTGCTGGACGCATTCCGCAGACAAACCCATTACCCGAGCGGGCGAGCAATGGTCCCCACCGGGAGCCAGGTCCTTCTCCTACACTAGGCAGAAAGAAACTGAGCTGCTGGATGCAGTGTGAGGGGTTATAGCCAGTAGGACCGCCCACTGTGCAGTTTTTGCTGTTTTTAACATGTTCTGCCTAGTCCTCTCCTGAAGGTGACAATATAACCATAAGGTCAAGATTTAAGTGCTGTGTCCGTCAATGAACGAAAGAGAAATGTAAATCACCTGTCATTCACAGCAAGGGAGAAGAACAGACAGGGTTTTCTAGTTTGTCTGTTTTATCTCACTGAAAAAAGATAAGAGGATTGCTCAGAGCTGGAAAAACTCTTTGTGGCAAGACTGGGCACAGATGATCGGAAATCCTATATTATACATTGTGCCAGCCAAAAAAGAAATAAAAAATTTCGGGTTTACATCCACTTTCACCGATGTAAGAATGAAGGCTAGTGGCTCCATCACTACATGTGTTTTTTTTTAACACCTAAACAAAATGACTTGTGAAAGATATTTTCTTTGTAAAATAATAATTCTAGAATCATTTGGTTGTTGTAAATTTTCAGAGCTTCTTTTCCTACAATTGCCTATATCTTTTCCCTTGAAGGGTTTCAGGAAATGCTGCTTCCGAAAGGAATCTCAAAGAAGGTGTTTGTGCTCAGATCGAGAAGAACTTTGCTAAAGCCAAATGGAGGGTAAGTAACATACACTGGAAGGTGGAATTATGGAATTATAAAAAAAAAGTGGTGCAAATACACTACATCAAGGTCAGGTTTCATCATTTAAATGAAGCAAAGAATCTCACTAGTTACTGTGGATAACCTCTGGTTTTCCTTGCTCCTGTCTTAGGTACATGTAGGGTGTTGTTTTAATGGGATTCCACTTCTTTTCCCACTACAGAAAGCCATACGGGTCACCACATTCATGCAACGACTGAGAGCTCCAGAGGGCACTGCTGGGCGTCTCCCTGTCACGCCGAGATCTTCCATGAGCGTGTCACATGAGGTCACTGTGGAAGCCTGCCCTTCGTCTCCAAAACAATCCCCTTCCCAACACAGTATTCCTAAGCCTGACTGGAATCCAAGCAGGACCCAGCAAACCTCTGAAAGTGAGGACCACTCGTCTGAGAAACCAGAACAGAGTGGGCCATAATGTCTTGCTTCTTCCTCCAACCAAAAGGACGACCACACAGAAGGACAAATGATCTGCTTGCAAAACAGGACCAAATAAATCTGGTCACAAACACTGGCCTGGATAGTGATCCCATTGTGGGGGAGACCTAACCTACCAGATAAATGTGTTGAAGTGGGGAAAGAAAGGCCTAAGGTCACTATCAATATTTAAGGCCTAGATGTAGGAAGAGGGATTATGGGACTTGATGGGATAAACCTTATTCTTGGAGCATGAAAACTGTCCCTGGACAAATTATACATTTTCCTAAAAAGTTTTTTTTTTTAAATAAATAGATTAAAATACCGACCCTCTGACATAAAAAAAACAGTGACATTCCTTAATGAAAGAGGGCGATCTACATATAATTTAACATTTCTCAGAAGCTAGCAAGCAGGTTTAAGGTCTCTGGTAGACCTGTTCTTCAAGCTAGGTTGCATCATACAATATCTTCCAAACTGTTTCCAGGTGTGTAGCCTTTTGCATGTCATCTGCATGTTTACACGTTTTAGTTTGGAGTGTATGCCCTTACTGTGCCACAGAGGCCGGTACCCCTGGCAGTAAGGAGATTTAAAACTAATAAAGGAGAACTAACAATCTACAGCCATTTGTTCCTTCTTGCTAGCTCTTATACCCCTGTATAAGAAGAAAAGAGAGTAGCACTTACTCATAACTGCTTACATTACTTTCATGATATGTTTAACCACTTCAATACAGGGCTTTTTATACCACTTCAATACCGGGCCTATTCTGGCACTTCTCTCCTACATGTACAAATCATCATTCTTTTGCTAGAAAATTACTCAGACCCCCCAAACATTATATATGGTTTTTTAGCAGACACCCTAGGGAATAAAATGACGGTCATTGCAACTTTTTTTCAAACGCCTTTTTAAAAAAAAAATGGTTTCATGAATTAAAAAATAACAAAACAGTAAAGTTAGCCCAATTTTTTGGGAAAATATGAAAGATGATGTTACGCAGAGCAAATAGATACCTAACATGTCACGCTTTAAAATTGCGCACACTCATGGAATGGCGCCAAACTTCGGTACTTAAAAATCTCCATAGGCGACGCTTTAATTTTTTTTACAGGTTACCAGGTTAGAATTACAGAGGAGGTCTAGTGCTAGAATTGTTGCACGCGCTCTAACGCACGCGGCGATACCTCGCATATGTGATTTGAACGGCGTTTACATATGTGGGCGACTTACGTGTGCTTTCGCTTCTGATCGCGAGCTACCGGGGACAGGGGCGTTGAAATTTTTTTTTTTTATTATTATTTTTTTTTTTTACTTATTTATTTATTTATTTTTACAATTATTTAACTTTTTTTTTTTTTTGATCACTTTTATTCCTATTACAAGGAATGTAAACATCCCTTGTAATAGGAATGTGTGTGACAGGTCCTCTTTATGGAGAGATGCGGGGTCAATAAGACCCCACATCTCTCCTCCAGGCTGGAAAGCATGAGATCAGTGAAATTTTTTTCACTGATCTCATACTTACTAGCCGCAATGGTGGCTTTGTTTACATTTGAGGACCCGGGCGTGACGTCATCACATCACGCCCGGGCCTCCGACGATCATAGAGATGACTGGTGACCATCTGGTCACTAGTCATCTCTATGCTCCTCACGTGACCCACCAATTCGCTCCGGATCCCCGATCGCACGGGAGAGCCCGGAGAAGCAACGGATGGCAGCGGGAGGGGGGGGATGTCCCCTCCCACCGCCTATAAGAACGTTTAAGCGGTGGAACCGCCGATATGATCGTTCTTATGGTGCACAGAATCGCCGGCACTTCAAAAGGATATCTGAATAATGCCTCTAGCTGCAGGCATCATTCAGATATCCCCCTACAAAGCCAGGACATCATATGACGTCCACCCAGGATGGGAGATCCCATCTGTGGACGTCATTTGACTATGGCTGGGTAGGGAAGTGGTTAAAACTGAACTCCAAGCAAACAGTACACAGATAAAATACATATAATCAAGCTGGTTTACCTGCCAAAGGATTTGTATATATCTGTACATCCAGTTCTGATATTTTTCACTGCAGCAGTTAGGACACACCTATATGTCTCCTCCTCACCCCATCCCTGTGACTGGACAGTGAAATGAGAAGTAGTAGACGGATGAACTTTACTTTCTGTCACTCCGCTCTCTCTTCCTATCAAAATGCTACTTTCACTGCAGCACAACTGATTGGCTCCTTATGCTGCTACTCCTTCCCCCATTCTAAGCTTTGCGGTACAAGGAACAAGAGGCTGATACCATATCAAATTCCAGTAATTACACTGCTTGCATTTAAAAAAAAAAACATTTAAGGACTTGTTAATGAATACCAATTTGCAATAATTTGTCTTTTATCTGCCTGGAATTTAGCTTGAAAGTGGTTGTAAGCCTCAGACATGAAATGTGAAGAAAGCAAATCCCTCTTTTTTATTTTTCTTGCATGTCCCAATTGGATCTACAGCGACTGCACTTCCAAGTGGTGCATTTGTAGTGCAAAGTGGATTTTTCCTTTAGTAAATAACCCCCTAAGTGTAATTTCTCTCTGCTGCCTTGTTCTTCTACTATCTGCACAAGTCACTTCTGATGAGTTTTCCTGACACCAAGAGAAAAAAGGTGATGGGGAGGGAGTTCCAGCACTGAACTGAACATTTGAACTGATGTAGAGAAGAGAGGGCCGCAGATAAACAGGTACAACTTATGTAGGACGATTTGTTTAATTTGTGTATCACCTGAGGCCAGTCACTTCACTGGGTATATGGAAGGGTTTACAACCACTTTTAATAAAGCGTCTAACACATTAATTCCCACAGCATGAGCTGGCAGCACATCTGTACTGCACCTATAAATAACTAAAAGGGCAACCTATGCTAAATAGCTACATTTACAATACATTAGTGAACTCCATATATAGAAACTGCATTGCCTGTCACAGGATGTACACAGTAAAGCAAATATTCCTTATGGTATTCTATAGCTATGTAGGGGGTTATAATTTTCTCCAAAACAGTCCCAACACAGTGTTTGCAAAAGGAGTATTAATACTCTTAAATTATCTTAAAAATATTGTATATTCCATGTCAGTGCTCCACCTCCTGCTTGCTCTTTGGGCTACTTGTGAATATTACCAAACTACAGGTCCTTCTCAAAAAATTAGCATATTGTGATAAAGTTCATTATTTTCTGTAATGTACTGATAAACATTAGACTTTCATATATTTTAGATTCATTACACACAACTGAAGTAGTTCAAGCCTTTTCTTGTTTTAATATTGATGATTTTGGCATACAGCTCATGACAACCCAAAAATCCTATCTCAAAAAATTAGCATATCATGAAAAGGTTTTCTAAACGAGCTATTACCCTAATCATCTGAATCAACTAATTAACTCTAAACACCTGCAAAAGATTCCTGAGGCTTTTAAAAACTCCCAGCCTGGTTCATTACTCAAAACCGCAATCATGGGTAAGACTGCCGACCTGACTGCTGTCCAGAAGGCCATCATTGACACCCTCAAGCAAGAGGGTAAGACACAGAAAGAAATTTCTGAACGAATAGGCTGTTCCCAGAGTGCTGTATCAAGGCACCTCAGTGGGAAGTCTGTGGGAAGGAAAAAGTGTGGCAGAAAATGCTGCACAACGAGAAGAGGTGACCGGACCCTGAAGAAGATTGTGGAGAAGGACCGATTCCAGACCTTGGAGGACCTGCGGAAGCAGTGGACTGAGTCTGGAGTAGAAACATCCAGAGCCACCGTGAACAGGCGTGTGCAGGAAATGGGCTACAGGTGCCGCATTCCCCAGGTCAAGCCACTTTTGAACCAGAAACAGCGGCAGAAGCGCCTGACCTGGGCTACAGAGAAGCAGCACTGGACTGTTGCTCAGTGGTCCAAAGTACTTTTTTCGGATGAAAGCAAATTTTGCATGTCATTCGGAAATCAAGGTGCCAGAGTCTGGAGGAAGACTGGGGAGAGGGAAATGCCAAAATGCCTGAAGTCCAGTGTCAAGTACCCACAGTCAGTGATGGTCTGGGGTGCCATGTCAGCTGCTAGTGTTGGTCCACTGTGTTTTATCAAGGGCAGGGTCAATGCAGCTAGCTATCAGGAGATTTTGGAGCACTTCATGCTTCCATCTGCTGAAAAGCTTTATGGAGATGAAGATTTCATTTTTCAGCACGACCTGGCACCTGCTCACAGTGCCAAAACCACTGGTAAATGGTTTACTGACCATGGTATTACTGTGCTCAATTGGCCTGCCAACTCTCCTGACCTGAACCCCATAGAGAATCTGTGGGATATTGGGAAGAGAAAGTTGAGAGACGCAAGACCCAACACTCTGGATGAGCTTAAGGCCGCTATCGAAGCATCCTGGGCCTCCATAACGCCTCAGCAGTGCCACAGGCTGGTTGCCTCCATGCCACGCCGCATTGAAGCAGTCATTTCTGCAAAAGGATTCCCGACCAAGTATTGAGTGCATAACTGAACATAATTATTTGAAGGTTGACTTTTTTTGTATTAAAAACACTTTTCTTTTATTGGTCGGATGAAATATGCTAATTTTTTGAGATAGGAATTTTGGGTTGTCATGAGCTGTATGCCAAAATCATCAATATTAAAACAAGAAAAGGCTTGAACTACTTCAGTTGTGTGTAATGAATCTAAAATATATGAAAGTCTAATGTTTATCAGTACATTACAGAAAATAATGAACTTTATCACAATATGCTAATTTTTTCAGAAGGACCTGTACTTTGGGATTCCTTTTCTTCTGTAAGCGTATCTGACCAGAGAAAATATCCTCAAAGGGTGAATATAGTTCTGGCTGATGGACGTCTGTGTAGGGCACTGAGACAGCACTTCAAGAGTAAAGCAACAACTCTAAAGGAAACAGGATAAAAAAGAAAGTGCAGCAGCATTAAGACTTTTAATTCGCCAAAGGACTAAAAACACTTACTAGAGGTAGAAGTAAAAAAATAATATGTGTAAAAGAGTCCAGCTTGGGGGGTGGTCCTTGGATGATCATCTCCGCCAGTGGCGGCCCGTCCATAGGAAGCGCCCGGGCGCCGCCCCCCCCCCCCCCCTCCTGTGGTCACCAAAAAAAAAAAAAAAACGGGCCCTTTAAGAGTTTTTTTTTTTTTTAAATGTCTTTTTTTTACACATGGCGGCGCGACCATAGTGGGCGCAGAAGCGCCGCTACCGCTCGCTTCTGCGCCCAGCCATCACTCACCACAACAATACATAGGTTCATGCATTGCATGAACCTATGTATTGCTGCCGCCCACTATTCAGATGGCCGGCCCCTTGAGCGCCGGCCATCTGAGTCACAGCGTCTGATTGGCCTTTAGAAGTGCCTATCAGAGCCAGCAGGCTCTGATAGGCTTCCCGACTACAGCCTGAGGGCTGTAATCGGCTTCTAAATACCTAATGAGAGGACGCACAGGGGTGCGTTCCCTGGCCAATCAGGTTCACCGGGTCTGGTTACCGGTAACCTGATTGGCTGAAGTGACATCGAGGGCGGGAGAAGATATCGAGGACGGAAGAAGGATGGCGCTGACTCGAGGAATGTAAGTGCAGGGCTGGGGGGGAGAAACTGGCTGCATTATGGGGGAGAAACTGGCTGAATTATGGGGGAGAAACTGGCTGCATATGGGGGAGAAACTGGCTGTATATTGGGGGAGAAACTGGCTGCATATAGGGGAGAAACTGGCTGCATTATGGGGGAGAAACTGGCTGTATTATGGGGGAGAAACTGGCTGTATATTGGGGGAGAAACTGGCTGCATTATGGGGGAGAAACTGACTGCATTATGGGGGAGAAACTGGCTGCATTATGGGGGAGAAACTGGCTGCATTATGGGGGAGAAACTGGCTGCATTATGGGGGAGAAACTGGCTGCATATAGGGGAGAAACTGGCTGCATATGGGGGAGAAACTGGCTGCATTATGGGGGGAAACTGGCTGCATTATGGGGGATTAACTGGCTGCATTATGGGGGAGAAACTAGCTGCATTATGGGGGAGAAACTGGCTGCATTATGGGGGAGAAACTGGCTCCATTATGGGGGAGAAACTGGCTGCATTATGGGGGAGAAACTGGCTGCATTATGGGGGAGAAACTGGCTGCATTATGGGGGAGAAACTGGCTGTATATTGGGGGAGAAACTGGCTGCATATAGGGGAGAAACTGGCTGCATATAGGGGAGAAACTGGCTGCATTATGGGGGAGAAACTGGCTGCATATAGGAGAGAAACTGGCTGTATATTGGGGGAGAAACTGGCTGTATATTGGGGGAGAAACTGGCTGCATATAGGGGAGAAACTGGCTGCATTATGGGGGAGAAACTGGCTGCATTATGGGGGAGAAACTGGCTGCATTATGGGGGAGAAACTGGCTCCATTATGGGGGAGAAACTGGCTCCATTATGGGGGAGAAACTGGCTGCATTATGGGGGAGAAACTGGCTGCATATAGGGGAGAAACTGGCTGCATTATGGGGGATTAACTGGCTGCATTATGGGGGATTAACTGGCTGCATTATGGGGGAGAAACTGGCTGCATTATGGGGGAGAAACTGGCTGCATTATGGGGGAGAAACTGGCTGCATTATGGGGGAGAAACTGGCTGTATATTGGGGGAGAAACTGGCTGCATATAGGGGAGAAACTGGCTGCATATAGGGGAGAAACTGGCTGCATTATGGGGGAGAAACTGGCTGCATATAGGAGAGAAACTGGCTGTATATTGGGGGAGAAACTGGCTGTATATTGGGGGAGAAACTGGCTGCATATAGGGGAGAAACTGGCTGCATTATGGGGGAGAAACTGGCTGCATTATGGGGGAGAAACTGGCTGCATTATGGGGGAGAAACTGGCTCCATTATGGGGGAGAAACTGGCTCCATTATGGGGGAGAAACTGGCTGCATATAGGGGAGAAACTGGCTGCATTATGGGGGATTAACTGGCTGCATTATGGGGGATTAACTGGCTGCATTATGGGGGAGATTCTGGCTGCATATGGGGGAGAAACTGGCTGCATATGGGGGAGAAACTGGCTGCATTATGGGGGAGAAACTGGCTGTATATTGGGGGAGAAACTGGCTGCATATAGGGGAGAAACTGGCTGCATTATGGGGGAGAAACTGGCTGCATTATGGGGGAGAAACTGGCTGCATTATGGGGGAGAAACTGGCTCCATTATGGGGGAGAAACTGGCTCCATTATGGGGGAGAAACTGGCTGCATTATGGGGGAGAAACTGGCTGCATTATGGGGGAGAAACTAGCTGCATTATGGGGGAGAAACTGGCTGCATTATGGGGGAGAAACTAGCTGCATTATGGGAGAGAAACTGGCTCCATTATGGGGGAGAAACTGGCTGCATTTGGGGACAAACTAGTGGCGTTTGGGCACAGTGGCTGCGTTTAATGGGCACAGTGGCGGCAATTGATGATTTTTTTTTTCAGTTTGTTTGCGCCCCCCCAAAAAATTTGAGCACCAGCCGCCACTGATCTCAGCAGAAGGTGTTGTTGATCCCGACTGTCCAGCAGAGGGAAACCGCATGATCAAAAACCAGGAGAGATAGCTGTGTTGAAGTATACCAGGGTAGGACGCTGGACTCGTAGGTGACGTCACTGGAAGCGTGCCCGAAGCCAGCGTGTACCGCACGGGCCGTAAGTGACGTCTATTAGGCAGGACGTATATCAGAGCATCTGATAGGCTCCTTCTTCATGCCGACGGAGATGAGTCTCTGCCGCACCGCTGCCCGTCATCTCATTGGCCGCAGGTGTAATCCGCTTGACCCTCATTCACACACACATACGTTTTTCTAACTTCTACCTCTAGTAAGTGCAGGAACTGAAGAAAATGCTTGGATAGCCGCACTCCGAGAAAATTGGTTCTTTATTTAAAAAACGAGGTCACACAACACATGTCACAGCAAAAACACAGCAAAGGGAACTGACGCGTTTCGCACTGCGATTCAGTGCTTATTCATATTCAATTTTCTCGGAGTGCGGCTATCCAAGCATTTTCTTCAGTTCCTGCATTATCATATGCAATTGCCTGCACCCACGGCTCTGGATCTAGTGAGCAAGATCAGCAGTCACATCTGAGCGGTAAATCCTCTACCTCTAGTAAGTGTTTTTAATCTTTTGGCAAATTAAAAGTCTTAATGCTGCTGCACTTAGAGGCGCCATCCTTTTTATCCTTGGGAATGTTAAGTTCCTGTTCACATATACATACCTCCCAACCGTCCCAGATGCGCCGCGACCGTCCCGGGATTTAATGTAAGTCCCGATGAATCAACACTGAGTCCTGGATTGGAACCCAGTGCTGGAACAAGTTCCGGCACTCGATTCCTGTAACTTCTCCAGTGGGGGTGCACTAGTGCAAGCACTGGTTACCTCTGCCCTGCAGCTTGTGCGGGGTGTATGGGGTACCACACACCGCGATCAAGTCTCTTTATTGCAGCTAACATCTCCCCGCCAGATGCAATACAGAGACTGGATCGCGGTGTGTGCAGTGCCAGCGCCAGCATACTGATCACCCAAGGGGGAAGACAGCCATGGCCAGATCTGGGGGGTTGCTGTGGCGCCCCCCCTCAAGGCTGCTCTGGAGGCTGTGTGGGGCAAAGTCCTGCTGACTAGCCTGCTGCTGCATCACCTCTCTGCAGAGCTCCCGAGGCTCATGCCTTGCTTCTCTTAACTGGTGCCCCAGGTGGACCACTTGCCGGCAATCTTTACTGTACTGTAATGAAGAAGTGGGCAGAGAAAAGATGTGGAGGGGGGCGCAAAGGTGAGTCGTGGACAGGGACGCAAAGGTAAGCAATGGACAGGGAGGCAAGGGTGAGCTGTGGACAGGGAGGCAAAGGTGAGCACAGAGATGAGCTGTGAATAGGGGGCGTAGAGGTGAGCTGTGAAAGAGGGGTTCAGAGGTGAGCAGTGGATGGTTTTGGGGGTGTTGCTTAAGGAAGGAGAAGTTCACTCCCCTACCAAAGCGCCCCGCCCCCCAGCACTTATCCGGTCCCCTCTTCTGCCCCTCCTTCCAGCACAAGTCCTCTTCCCTCCCAAAGTGCCCACCCAGTACATATCTGACCCCTCCTCCACCCCACATTCTAGCACACACCATCTCCCCTCCCAAAGGCCCCCCCTCAGCACATACCTGACCCCCTTACCGTACCTTTTAGCACAAGTCCTCTCCCCTCCCAAAGCACCCCACCAGTATGTATCTGTCCCCCACTCTACCACACATTCTAGCACAAGTCCTCTACCTCCCAAAGCAACCTGATTGGGGTATGCATACAGTGCGGTGACAAGCATTATTCCACAATAAAAGAATGCCAGTTTGCACTAGGAGACACAGAAAACAATTGTTTACAAGGTTCCCTGTTCGCCCTGCAACGCTGTCCGGAGCTGCGGTGTAGTGACCTTTGATAAAATGCAGACATGCTGCATTTTATCGCAGCGCACAGGAAGGCACCGCATGTCACTGTACAGCAGCGCAATGCACTGTGCTGCTGTATGGTGGCATTAATAAAGCATTGAAGCTGTAAAACATGTATCACACTACCCCCTTCCACTAGAACAAAAAGCTGCCCACATACTAAACCGCTGCAATTTAGTGTGCGGGCAGTGTGAACTGGCCCTAAGGCCTGTTTCAGACTTATGCAGGTTGCAGTTTGCATATTGCAGGTGCATTTTGCGTTTTTCAATACATGCTTTTCATCCATTGAAGTCTATGAAACCAAAAACCAGAAAAAAGTCCCTGTCCCTTTCCTTAAAGTGCACAGATGTAAAATACATCCATAGGAAACCATGTTAAATGGACTGTAGTATGTTGCTGCAAAACCCACTAAAAAAACACATAGGTGTGAACCAGGCCTTAGTGACCTTCCTGTCGATTGCCACCTTAACAAATTCTTCAGTTCAGACATTAGACCTACTACAAGCTGAAATGAAATATGGTTTGTAATTTTTGCAGATACATAAACTTTAAAGCGGAGCTCCACCGCTCATCGGATTCCTCCCCCCCCTCCGGTGACACAATTGGCACCTTTCAGGGGGGAGGGGGTGCAGATACCTGTCTAAGACAGGTATTTGCACCCACTTCCGTGCACACAGTCTGCGGGTAGTGCGTCACTTCCCGGCCACACCCCCCTCCCACTGTGTTCTGGGAAACACTCGGCTCCCAGAACACAACGGTGACCAGTGAAAAACGCGCAGAGCTGCTCACGCATTCGCAGTAGGGAACCGGGAAGTGAAGCCGCAACGCTTCACTTCCTGATTCCCTCACCCATGATGGCGGTGGGGCAGCCCAGAGACGAGCAATTGGTCGTCTTCTGCTGCCGACGTCGCTGGACTCCAGGACAGGTAAGTGTCCTAATATTGCAAAAAACGGGAGAATTCCCCCAGGGTTTTTTTTAGCGACATGGTGTAATGGTCAATGAGAATAAAAATTATATAAATGTGATCTTTTATTATGCAGCGGATGCAAATGCATATTAGTATTAAAAAAATTGTTCTGGTTACAGACAGATTAAAAGATATACAATCATTATTAACAAATGTTGAATAATACAATACATTGTGTACAATTGTGAAATTGGCATCCATATGTATATACTGACGCGTTTCGACCAATGCTGTCATGGTCATCTTCAGGGGTTTTTGCACTCTGGTGAGATATATCAGAAGAAATATTAAAATTCTGACATTCTAACCCAGTACTAGCATCTGTTCGTTTGTTGGGTTCCTGCCTGGAAGGGCTGGGGACGGTATACGAAGAATCTCGGATCATTGTATTCTATTCAACAATTTCTGGTTATGTGTTGAGCTTCCGAATCTCATTATTTGAGCGGTAAATATACTTACATTATATACATATAGATGCTAATATTGGGTTAGAATGTCAGAATTTTAATATTTCTTCTGATATATCTCAACAGAGTGCAAAACCCCCTGAAGATGACCATGACAGCATTGGTTGAAACGCATCGGGGTATACATATGGACGCCAATTTCACAATTGTACACAATGTATTGTATTATTCAACATTTGTTAATATTGATTGTATATCTTTTAAACTGTCTGTAACCAAAACAAAAAATTATTATAATTTTTTTTTTAAAGAATTTAATACTAATATGCATTTGCATCCGCTGCATAATAAAAGATCACATTTATATCATTTTTATTCTCATTGACCATTACACCATGTCGCTAAAAAAAACCTGGGGAATTCTCCTGTTTTTTGCATAATTCTTGGGGTGTGCGGCTCCCGGACTCTCAAGCCGTGTACACACGATAGGTTTTACCGATGAAAACACTCCGATGGACTTTTTTCATCGGACAAACCAATCGTGTATGGGACCCATCGGTCTTTTTTCCATCGGTGTTTAAAAATAGAACATGTTTTAAATTTATCCGATGGTTAAAAAAAACGCTAGCAAATTACTATCGTCTGTGGGGAACTCCATCGGATAAAAAACCCACACATACTCAGAATCAAGTCGACGCATGCTCAGAAGCATTGAACTTGATTTTTCTCGGCTCATCGGAGTGTTTTACGTCACCGCGTTTGGAACGGTCGGTTTTTTGATTGATGGTGTGTAGGCAAAACTGATGGAAGTCAGCTTCATCGGTTTTCCGATGGAAAAATCCATCGGTTTAAAAACCATAGGAAATCCGATCGTGTGTACAGGGCTACACACATGCGTTTCTCTTTCTTTTCGAGTGTCCTAATATTAAAAGTCAGCAGCTGCAGTATTTGTAGCTGCTGGCTTTTAATATTTTTTTTACGGCGGAGCTCCGCTTTAAGCTTGGATGTTTTTTATACAGTTGGCTGGCGTCTTTCTGTATCACTGCACATTTTTGACTAATTTAAAGCCGGAAATCAAGGCAATGAAGGCATCAACTTCATGTTCAGCGAGGAATGTTTTCAAATTCTTAATTTCCTTGATGACAGTGAGCAAAAACTACATTTTTTCTCTGGGAATCAAGGTCACTGACTGCTGATATACACCAATTCCTTAGACACAAACCTTTTGGCAAGGCAAAATAAGAATTTTGATAATTTCACCAGAAAAGCCAATATTAGGTAGGTGCTCGGACACACTATTGTGCGTTTCTCTATAGGAGTGAGTAGCCTGCCTGTCCTTCAAGAATCATCAGACTAAATCCTGCTAAACTGAGCTGGCTGAAAAGCAGCCACTGTGCCATCAAACTAATAAATGTCAATAAGAAGAAATATGCAATTTTTTATTTTTTTTCCATTTCCTTTATCCTAGGCATGAAATTCACTCAGGAACGCAGATAAATTGACTCATTCATCTAAATCATAGCTAATAAGACTGAACATTAATAAACCATTACCGCTCAAGTGCTTGCACCTGATTTTACCTCTGAGACATTATGAAGGCGTACAAATGAGCTACAAATGTCATTTAAACATACTGGTTTGATGGCTTGCTCTGTGAATATTAAAGTGGTGGGTTCCTGTGGCAGAATCTTCCCGAGAAAAGCTTTTTGTCAGCCTGCTGCACGGAAATATAACTAGGTTAATTTAATCACTATATTCATCCATACATCCTCATATCAATTACTGGAGAGAGAATCAAACCCTACGCTGAAGGGGAAACTCCACTTATATTAAAAAATTGAAAGAACACATATAATTGCTATATAAGCTATTTAATATTTTATAGAGCATTCCTAGGCAATAAGTAAAATAAATCAGTAAAGTGCTATTGCTAGACAGGAAATATTTTAGACGTGCTATAACCCACTTTATGTCGTCTAAAGCTCTGATTACACCTATGCAGGTGGTGCACGCATGGTTTTGAGCGATTTTACATGTCGCGTTTAGGGCAGGCCATTAATTTCAATGTGTGTGAAAATCACACAAAAGAAGTGCAGTACCCCCCTTCTTTTTTTTTTTTTTTTATGGCTCCACACCAAAATGCATGGCACTTTGTTTCCATGCATTTTGGCGCATTCAAAAGCAAATGCATTAGGGTACCATTAAAGAGTAACTCCACTTTTGTTGAGAAAAAAACATTCCCCTCTTGGTGATCAATGTACATTACAAGGATTTTGACAGATTTTGTTAAAGATCCCGAATTTTTGTTATTCTGAAGAAATCCCTGTGTGTTTGTCTGTGCCCATGGGCAAAAGTGAGTCTAATGGGAGTGGTTTCTTAATTATCAATCATCTGCTGCACCTGAAGGGCTCTAATGAGTCTGCATCCCTTTAGATGTGATTTCCTATTGGGAGTATCTCACCAAAAATTTAATTTTTGTTGCAGGGGATGCCTGAAACCTGACTTGTATCTTAGGGCAGACTTCTGGGAAAATAAGTGAGCCAATCGCACAAGCAGGAAATTACATATCTGGGGGGCATTGTGTACACATTCTGTGTACAGAACTCCTCCAGGTAGCCATATTGCATTGCATTTTACAGAACATTACAGAGCTGCAGATTGAAAAAGAAAAGTAATTTTTAATAACATTCAATTACAATATGACTTGTATATGCTATAATATTTATTTATTTTTGCTATTTTTTCCACGAATGTAGAGTTACCTTCTAAGTATTAATGCCACTGCTGGGCGCCTGCACAAGGAATGAGCATTTTTGTGTGTGTTGCAGGACCCGTAATACACACATGTGAACCAAGCCTAATTTAAATTCCCCATAATCCAAAGAGCTCTCACTTGTGGAATGGGTGGGTATACTTTTTGAAGTCAGTGCAACACTCCGCTTAATGTATCTCCAAATAGATTAAAACCCCAAAGGCACATTTAATTCCAATTAGTGGCTGGTAGAAATGCCTTAAGGCCCGTACACACAATCCAAATTTATGGCCATAATTGTCTGATGGACGTGTTGTGTCGGATAATCCGACCGTGTGTACGCTCCATCAGACAATTGTTGGCTGAATTAATGACAACAATTGTTGGCTGTTCATGCTCACCAACTGTCTGACAATAAATCTTTTACGTTGGATTATCTGATCGTGTATACACAAATCCATCCAACTAAAATCCGATGTACAAACACGCATGCTCCGAACCAATGCTAAACATCAGACAACAATAGCAGAAGTTGCCCAAATGGTGGCGGTAAAGAGCTGAAAAAACACAAAGTTTGGTGTATGTTGGCTGAAAATGTTGGGCCGTGTGTATGCATACCAAGTTCACAGCCAACGCCCTTCGGACCAAAATCCCCGGAAAAGTCAGATGGAAGTTCGATCGTGTGTACGAGGCTTTAGCCTTGACACTTTGATACATCAAAATTTTTGTGTTAGAGACAAGAAGAATCCTGTACATGAAGAATTCAGAATCATCTTGCCTACTTTGTCAATACATATGCAAGAGGAGCGCAAACCAACAAAAAGGGAGTGGGGTGAACTTCTGCCCTATAGCAACACCTGGATAAAATCCAATAGAGGAAAGCTGTGTAAATTTCATAGGATATTCGCCAGTTTTACCTGGAGTGTAACATTAACAATGGAAATTAAAATATGTTGCACTACTCTTGAAACCAGGGGTGTCCATCCTTTTGACCTTCCTGGGCCACATTGAAAAAAGAGGAATTGTCTTGGGCCACACATAAAATACACTTACAATAAGGATAGCTTTGTAATATATTTTATTACAAACATAAAAGAGGGCAGCATAAAACTAGTGCAATATTTTACACTGTTTTTGATAAACTAGCACACGTGTCAAATACAAGGTCCGCGGGCCAAATCCAGCAAGCCAGGTCATTTCATATGGCTATTGCACTCAGGGAATGAGATGTGGACAGCCTGTGAAAGAGAGCTGAACCCTGCACACTGTAGCACACCCCTAAACCCTGAACTCTGTATGTAGCACAGTCCTCAACCCTGCACTCTGTACACAGCGCACCCCTGAACCCTGCACTCAGTATGTAGTGCACCTCTGAACCCTGTAATCTGTACACAGTGCACCCCTGAACCCTGCACTCAGTACATAGTGCACCTCTGAACCGTGCACTCTGTACACAGTGCACCCCTGAACTCTGCACTCTGTATGTATCACATTCCCTGAACTCTGCACTATGTACGTAGTGCACCCCTGAACTCGGTATGTATCACATCCCTAAACTCCGCACATTGTACATAGCGCATCCCAGAACTCTGCACATAATGCACTCCTGGTATTTATTGCCCCTTTAAGATCCCTCATTGGTGGTGCAATTTGGCCACACCCACTGTTCGATGGTTCAGGGTGTGGTTGAGTACCTGCATAATATACTTTTAATAAATTTGGTTTTAAAACAATAAAGCACTATGTAGCTTATCTTTCATATATGTATCAAAGGTAATACCATTAAACAGCTAAGGATCCTGCAGAGTTCATACATCACAGAGCCAAGGGGTGGTTAAACTGCATTATCAGACCAAACTTAGTTGTGCTGCGGTCACAAGCCCCGAGGTGAGGATAATCACATTGGGGGAGCACGAGTTTGCTGGCACTTTGGATAAGTTTGGCGCACCATCACAAGGATCCAACTCAACTGAAAATTCTTTAAGGATACTGATTGATGGACTTATATTATTGAGCACTAGAGTACACATAAGGGATTGAATGCTATACATAAGTGTATTTATATATGTACTGTATACGTTGTTTGCACGTTAGCACTTTAATCATGTATATTATTATAATGTATTGTTCATTTTTTTGATTAATATCAAACACTGGATAAAATATATTGCACAGGTTCACAGGAAGGAATTTTGTTTGCAGAGCATAGTGTGGCACATAAGTTTAATTAAATATTTAGCACAACTATATGGGAATGCGATCAGTGCCACCAGCTGGAAAATTACTGCACTTATATATATAAAAGACATTCAAAGGTATTATTTCTGGTAGCTCGCAAGACTTTTTTCCAATTATAAAAAAAAAACCTTGCATAACTTTATATAGTCACAGATACAACTGGTCCTTTGAGGACAACCATAGAGCTGATGTGGCCAGGGATGAAATTGAGTTTGACATCCCTGAACTAATGTCTCAATATCTGGTTCTATGGATGGAGTAGCAATTCTCACTGAATTCTCAAGGTGCTCATTAGATATTTTGATTCTAATTTTGCTCTTTGTGTGCTTCATCCTTGAAAATAGTTGCACACAAATATAGGTGCTGCCGAAAACTGATAACAAGAACAAGGCGTGATTGTGAAGAGTGGGATATTTTTCTTTGGGAAGATAAAACTTCTAAAAGTCCAGGAAAGAGACACTGTCAAAATTATTTTTCTTTGGGAAGATAAAACGTAAAAAAGTCCAGGAAAGAGACACTGTCAAATTTTTCTTTGGCCGCATGTGTTCACTAAGTGTAAACACATTGTTACAAAAAAAACTTTTTTTTTCCGTAAGTTTATGATTTTATGTTGGGCTGCATTTTATAGCCGTCTTGGGCCGCAGGTTGGACACATCTACTTTAAACCTAGTTCTTCAGTGGGGTCATTTATCAACAGGATTTGCATTTTAATAGTGTCATTTATGCATTTTGAATGGACATTTGTACAATTATTTATTGATTTCACATACCGTATATACTCGAGTATAAGCCAAATTTTTCAGCACATTTTTTGTGT
The DNA here is from genome assembly GCA_029206835.1 of Rana muscosa. Taxonomy (NCBI): domain Eukaryota; kingdom Metazoa; phylum Chordata; class Amphibia; order Anura; family Ranidae; genus Rana; species Rana muscosa. Next base: position 239,557,459 of record CM055125.1, on the reverse strand, counting down.
GCTGAAAATGCCCCCCATGGCTTATACTCGAGTCACCTTTTTGCGCCTGATCTCCTGGATTTTGGGGACCGGTACCGGTAAACTTGGCACACATGTAGCCCCACTCTTCCTCTACAAGTGTGCAAAGTTTGTTGTCTGGGGGACCTACAGCCAGGGAGCACCGATTTTTCAAAGCCGGGCACCCCTTCCATAGACTTCCATGTTAAACGGCCATTTCTCTGGTAACTTTGGGAACCCGGTACCGGCCGGCCGTAGGTCCCCTGGACCGGAAAATTAGTAAACTTGGCACACATATAGCCCCAGTTCTCCTCTACAGGTGTGCAAAGTTTTCTGTCTGGGGGACCTATGGCCGGGAGCACCGATTTTTCAAATCCGGGCACCCCTTCCATATACTCCCATGTTAAACGTAAGTCTAGTCATGGACACAGTGAGGCATGGGCACAGTGAGGCATGGGCACAGTGAGGCATGGACACAGTGAGGCATGGACACAGTGAGGCATGGGCACAGTGAGGCATGGGCACAGTGAGGCATGGACACAGTGAGGCATGCACATGGACACAGTGAGGCACAGTGAGGCACAGTGAGGCATGCACATGGACACAGTGAGGCAAAGTGAGGCACAGTGAGGCATGCAGATGGACACCCTAGGCTTATACTCGAGTCAATACGTTTTCCCAGTTTTTTTGTGGAAAAATTAGGTGCCTCGGCTTATACTCGAGTATATACGGTATTCGTTTTTTTGGTCGGATTTCACACTAACAAGACACTGGTGGAATCTCTTATATACTTACTCTTCCACTGTTTTTAAACTATATTGTTTGATTGGGTTTAAAGGATAGCGCAACAATTATTGATTTCAGTTTATCTTTATTTGGGTAGTTTTTGAGTTCTGTTGTCTGATTTGTTACATAATATTTTGCACAAAGTTGTATTTGTAGGTTAATATTACACATTGCCCTTCCATTCCAATTTGCTGTCAACTACAATTTTCTAGAGGCAAAAAAGTTTGTCATTTTATAATAATATCAACACTGCTCTGTGAAGATTTCCAAGAATTCTCTACCATCTGCTTTTTTCTCACCTCTTTTCCCAGAACTCTGCACAGAGCTTGAGGTCAAATTCCAGCTATCCCCAGACATGTCATTAGCTTTTCTAAAGTGAGTCTCTTACATTTGACAAGGGCCTGACATACAGTATCTGGCGGTGACAAGAAGACAGCAGGGTTTCCTGTGACAACTCAAGGAATAATCATGTGATATTCATAAAGGCAGAATTCCCACTTACACCACTTTGTACTCACCTTCATCCAGTGCACTGGCACTGTAAAGCAGAAGCATGGAAGAATATTTAGCAGTTCACTAATTAGATAAAGTATCATGCCTGTGCCTGTGTGTCTGCCATTGACATCAATGTTATAATGTTAAACACATAGGCGTGCGCAGCCTATTGCATTATGGTGTGCACCCCAAAGCTCAAACACACATGAATGCCACCGGCTGTCACAGGGAGGAGGCTCTGATGGTGGGAGACAGTTGATTGGGAGCATATTACGCTACACTCTAAATACGAGTGTAATGTGTTCCTAAAGTTGAACCTAGCCTTTAATATAATGGTGGCATTTACACTGGCCACTGACACCCCCCAACCACCCACCTGGTGCCGCCCCTGTATAATGCTAATTCACATGGGGTGATTAGGGTGTGCCCAGGCACATCCGGCACACCCTGTGCGCACGCCTATGGTTAAACATTATGCCATGTTCAGTAACCATCGGAGCTTCTGCTTTCTGCAATAGAAGAGGGGGAAAACTGGTATTTTTACACTGCTTACTCAGCAATGACAGCAGGAATTTTAAAATGATAAATAATTTGAGAGCAAAGAGAATGGCCTTTTGTCTGGTTAAATGATAAATATATGTGTATGTAGTTATCCTGCGCACAAGTGTGTAAACAATTAAGCTGCAAGCATAAAGTAAAAAAAAAATCCCTCTAAGGCTACTTTCACACTGAGGCAGATTTCAGGCGCTTTAGCGCTAGAAATAGCCTCTGAAAAGCACCTAAAAAGCGCCTCCTATTCATTGCAGTGTGTCTTTTCACAAGGGGGGTGCTCTTGCGGGACGTTACAAAAAGTCCTGCAAGCTAGCGCTCCCAAAACGCCCTGCCCATTGCAATGAATGGGCAGCGCTTCCAAAGCTGAATAAAGTAATAAGACTGAAAAGTGCTTTGAAAGTGCCGCAAAGCTGGACTTTTTACCATTTTTTTGGGGGGCAGGGAGTGCCCCTCTATGGGCACGAAAATAGCAGCTAAAGTGCTGCAAAAAGAGCACTAAAGCGCCAACGGCCGGGCACTGCCAGTGTGAAAGGGGTCTTAATAAATTGAAAATAAATGCTGTGCTGCCCTAAAAAACTGTGAACTGTAAATAATGAAGTCCATATATAATGTGCACCATTTGGCATATAGTCCCGTCTGGAGTCAGGCTCGGAGACCAGGACTATAGTAGTGGAGCAGCACCCACCAACAAGAGGGACAAGTATACAAGCAAGTCACCCTGGCTGATGACATGGGCTCACCTGAGGTGCGGGGTCTAAGTACTAACCGGTATTTACCAGAGCTCCTGATGGTGGAGATGGGCTTTGCTGCATGTTAGTACCAGGTCGCGGTCCTCAGGATCACCTCACCAGGAGGTGAGCAAGCCAGGGTCCATTAGCAGATATAGCAGGTAGGGATCAAGCAGAAGCGTAGTCAGGAAACAAGCCAAAGGTCGGTAACGAATGGTTGCAGGTTGGGATTAAGCAGAAGCGTAGTTGAGGAACAAGCCAATGGTTGGTAACGAATGGTAGCGAAAATACGGACGGCAGCAGGAGAATCAAAAGCGAGACATTGGCTGGAGGGAGCACAATAATCTGGCAAACAGGAAGTGCAGAGACATGGCTTAAATCATGAAGTTCATGGGAGGTTCAAGGTTTAAGACAAACAAGATTCAAGGCAGGGTTATTTAAGGAATAGTCCAGGGAACTGTCTAGTGTTCCAGGTGGCTCAGCAAGCATCAGACACTCAGCAAGCATCATTGCCAGACACAGCAGAGGTCTCAGGTTCAAGTCCAGGCCCTGACACATATACATCACTGCAAGTAAGTGCTGCAGATATGTGCAAGCAGAAATCCTCCACCGCAATGAAACCTTTATGGGCAAACTCTCACCAAAGTCAGCTGGGTTGCTGATGACATCGTTATAACGAAAGACATCATAGGGTCATGGCCGAGGTGTGGCTTCATGGCACTGGGTGAGAGAGCAAGCTGACAATAGGAGGTTTTAGGTTGCTAATTTCTATCCATTGCAATCCCTCATGATGCTCGCAGATGGGAGGTTTTTAAAATTGTATATATCACCTTATTACATGTGAGTGGCTTTTATTTTCTTGCTTTTTATAATAAAGCAACAGTGAGCACTGTATGGGCTTTCATTGGGTTTTAACATATACTGTTTTTTTTTATATTATACTCAATCAACCATTACCCACATGAGCGGCTGAGATTATTTTTTTTGAGATTCTGAACTTGTTTGTTAAAGTGGAACTACATTGCATCTGAGCACCGCAAACTAAAAACGCAATTTAATAAATTTTTGTTATTCAAAGAAAACTCGCTTATCCATCAATGTCTCCATGCTTTATTTTGCTGAGAAATCACTTTTAAAAACACCATCCTAACATTTCTGGTGGTCCTCTTAAGTAAGGGTAGATGATTAACGTAGCATTTAGTTCCTGGAATCCATCCGCCCTTACCTCAGGCATGCAGGTAGGAGGGTGTGCTTAGCTGAGAATACCCCTTCTCTACTCCTGAAGATTCCTGGAATGTATGGCATCATTTGCCTAGCCTGGAAACCTGGAAGTAACCTATGACATTTAAAAAAAAAAAGTAAAGTAAATGAGATATACTCTCCTATCAATTTAACAATTCTAGCAGCTTAAGGATTAAAAATAGTTAATTGAGAGAGTGAAAATCTGCTTTAAGGAAAGAGTCCATCTGATGATATGAGTGTTTTTATTGACCTTTGTTATGGGGGTCAATACATTGAGGGGAGAGTTTGCGTCTAAGGGTTTCATTGTGATTGAGGTTTTCTGCTTGCACATATCTGCAGCACTTACTTGGAGTGATATATATCACATGGTGCCCAGGACTTTTTGTTCACATTATATATGGACTTCATTTTCTACAGTATTTCTTGATATTTATGTTTTTGATTATTTAATTATCGTAAAAGTATTGAATGCCAGTTTGCTGATTGTCCCATACACACACAATCATTCAGTTTTTTTTTAGGGCAGAACAGCATTTATTTCTATATACAGCTACATCCTAAAAAATTTGAATATCATCGAAAAGTTATTTTATTTCAGTAATTCAATTCAAAAAGTGAAACTCGTATATCATATAGATTCATTACACACAGAGTGATATATTTCAAGCATTTCTTTCTTTTAATTTTGAGAATTATGGCTTACAGCTAGTGATAACCTAAAATTCTGTATTTCAGAAAATTTGAATATTACATAAAACCAATAAAAAATGTATTTTTAATACAGAAATGTTTGCTTACTGAAAAGTATGTCCATGTGCAGTATAAGTATGCTCTGAATATTTGGTGGTCGGGGGTCCTTTTGCATGAATTACTTCATCAATGCGACGTGGAATGGAGGCGATCAGCCTGTGGCACTGCTGAGGTGTTATGGAAGCCCAGGTTGCTGTGATAGCATCCTTTAGCTCCTCTGCATTGTGGGGTCTGGTGTCTCTCATCTTCCTTTTGACAATACCCCACAGATTCTCTATGGGGTTTAGGTCAGGTGAGTTTGCTGGCCACAGTGATACCATGATCATTAAACCAGGTATTGGTACTTTTAGCAGTGTTGGCAGGTACCAAGTCCTGCTGGAAAATTAAATCAGCATCTGCATCAATCTGGTCAGCAGAGGGAAGCATGAAGTGCTCTAGAATTTCCTGGTAGAGGGCTGCGCTGACTTTGGACTTGATAAAACATAATGGACCAACACCAGCAGATGACATGGCTCCCCAAATCATCACTGACTGTGGAAACTTCACACTGACCTCATGCAACTTGGATTCTGTGCCCCTCCACTCTTCCTCCAGACTCTTGGAACTTGATTTCCAAATAAAATGCAAAATGTACTTTCATCCGAAAAGAGGACTTTGGACCACTGAGCAACAGTCCGGTTCTTTTTCTCCTTAGCCAAGCTAATACACTTCTGACATTGTCCCTGGTTAAGGAGTGGCTTGACACAAGGAATACGACAGTTGTAGCCCATGTCCTGGATACGTCTGTGTGTGATGGCTCTTGAAGCACTTACACCAGCCTCAGTCCACTCCTTGTGAATCTCCCCCAAATTCTTGAATGGCCTTTGCTTCACAATCCTCTCAAGGCTGCATGTATCCCTTTTGCTTGTGCACCTTTTTCTACCACACTTTTTCCTTCCATTAATATGCTTTGATACAGAACTCTGTGAACAGCCCGCTTCTTTAGCAATTACCTTTTGTGACTTAACCTCCTTGTGGGAGGGTGTCAATGACCGTCTTCTGGACAGACAACTGTCAAGTCAACAGTCTTCCCCATTATTGTGTAACTTACTGAACCAGACCGAGAGACTATTTAAAGGCTCAAGAAATCTTTACATGTGTTTTGAGTTAATTAGCTGATTAGAGTGGGACACCATAAGGCTCCATGTACACAGAAGCTCAAAAACGGCCATTTTTTAAAGCAGCAGAAAAAGCTAGCTTTTATCAGCGTTTTTTTACTAGCTTTTAGCGTTTTTCAGTGTAGGTTTTTTTAGCTTTTAAAAAAAAAAAAAAAAAAAAAATTTTCAATGGACTAAAAAACGCTCGCTTGAGCGTTTATAAGCGTTTTTCGGCGTTTTGCGTTTTTTTCTGCCGAAAAACGGCACTTCGAACGCAAATTTCCTGCGTTCATAAAAAAGCCCATTAACTCCACTGCTCATTAAAGCTAAAAAACGTTATGTGTACATGAACACATAGGCTAACATAGAGTGCAGTTAATGGGCTTTTAAAAAAACGCCAAAACGCCAATAAACTGCAGTTTATCAGCTTCTGTGTACATGGAGCCTTAGGCTCCATGTACACAGAAGCTCAAAAACGGCCGTTTTTAAAACAGCAGAAAAAGCTAGCTTTTATCAGCGTTTTTTTTACTAGCTTTTGTCAGCGTTTTTCAGTGTAGCTTTTTTTAGCTTTAAAAAAAAAAAAAAAATTTCAATGGACCAAAAACGCTAAAAAACGCTCGCGGCCAGCGTTTTGAGCGTTTATGAGCGTTTATGAGCATTTTTCGGCGTTTTGCGTTTTTTTCTGCTGAAAAACGGCACTTTGAACGCAAGTTTCCTGCGTTCAGAAAAAAGCCCATTAACTCCACTGCTCATTAAAGCTAAAAAACTTTATGTGTACATGAACACATAGGCTAACATAGAGTGCAGTTAATGGGCTTTTAAAAAAAACGCCAACACGCCCATTAACTGCAGTTTATTAGCTTCTGTGTACATGGAGCCTAAGGCCCCATGCACACAGGGCGTTTTTACAGCCGCTTTTTTTAGAGCTTAAAAACGCCTGTCCATGTTTTGTAAACATTTTTTGACATTTTTTGACCTTTAAAAAAAAAAAAAAAAAATCCCGGACCTCAAAAACGCAAATCGCTGCGTTTTTGCGCGTTTTCGCTGCGTTTTTTGCGCGTTTATGCGCGTTTAATAGCGTCAGGCGTTTTTGCAGCTCGAACCTGGAGCTCCAGAACGCACTGGAATTGGGTTTTTTTTGCAGCTGGAAAACGCCTATGCCACTTGGAGCTCATAAAAGCTCTAGTGTGCATGACACAATAGAATAACATGGATGGGCGTTTTGAAGCTGTAAAAAAAAACGTCTAAAGCTGCTGTTAGCAGCTGCAAAAACGCCCTGTGTGCATGGGGCCTAAGTCTACAATATTGAACTTTTTCACAATATTCTAGTTTTCTGAGATACTGAATTCTGTGTTTTCACTAGCTGTAAGCCATAATCATGCAAATTAAAAGAAAGAAATGCTTAAAATATATAACTCCGTGTGTAATAAATCTATATAATATATGGGAGTTAAACTTTTTGAATTGAATTACTGAAATAAATAAACTTTTTGATGATATTCAAATTTTTTGAGATGCACCTGTACATGATAAATATATGATAAGTTAATGGGACCTTTTCTTTTTTCAGCAGAAAATTACATCCTTTAATGCTCCTATTCCAGATTGAGCAATCCTATTATAAACATGGATCTTATACATGCCATAAACACACAATAATACACATAGAAATGCCCAGATAGCCTCCTTGTGCCGCTATGGGCACCAGAACTTCACAGCATAAAATATCTGCTCCTAACTGTTCGCAAGAGAACCATAGTAAGCAACAGACAAGATAAACACATGAGAATAAGATATTTTTATTGTCATTCCTCTTTAGAAGAGATTTTCCAATAACTATAAGTAAACGTCCATCTAAAATGTTTTTTATTTTCTTGTGACATAAACTTCGGACTCGATCTCATGGCTGATGTCTGTTTCACTGGAACACAGACCAGTCTGATACAGGAAGGTAGGTGCTAAAGGAGTTGTGACATGCAGAATATACAATTTTATCTTCTGATTTTATCTGGCGGTGGTTGTCATATTAATTCCAAGAGTGAATAGTGAGTATACAGTGTCCTCAGCCTGAAACAAAAGTAATTTTACTAGATTTTTAGTGAAGTACAATGAAGGGTAGCAGGGCCGGACTGGGAGTAAAAACAAGCCCTGGAAAAAATGTCATACCAGCCCCATAGCATTATTATACCAGCCCAACAGCATAACCTCATTATTTTCTTGTTCATAAAAGGGAAAACCATGCATTTTAAAACACATTTGAAGAGTGTATTATATATATAGATAAGACAGATATAAAATCACATAGGGCTATCAATATATATAAAACAGCAAATTCCAGTTAAAAGTGGTAAAAGTGGAGCAATTATCAAGGGGGACACCTGGGACTCTGGGAATGTGGGGGGACTCTGATGACCAGAGACAACCTTCCGCAGAAAGAATACACAAAGGTAAGGGGGTGGGTTACTGATATAAGGGGGAAACCTTTATATCAGTGTCCCCTTACATTATAGTATTCACATCAGTGACTCCCCTCAGACTGGCCTGGCGGTGCTGTCACTGACCTCCTCTCAGGTGCACGGTGCAGGGCTCAATCAGTCGGCTCCAGCTTGGTGACTCTGGGTTTCCTATAGTCTCCTCTCCACAGTTCACACATGTCTGACTTCTCCCATGACCCCCATCCCGGTGGCGCTCCCATTCTTGACTCCTCTCCAGACTCCCTCAGAGATTGCAGACATGATATAAGACAAGAGATGGTCAGAGGTTACGGACATGATACAAGAGATGTCAGAGGCTGCGGGCATGGTACAGGAGATGTCAAGATGTCAGAGGCTGCGAGCATGGTACAGGAGATCAATGCAGCCTCACCAGTGCCCATCAATTGCAGCCTCGCTGTGCCCATCAATGCAGCCTCACTGTGCCCATCAATGCAGCCTCACTGTGCCCGTCAATGAAGCCTCGCTGTACCCATCAATGCAGCCTCTCTGCCAGTCCATGCAGCCTCACTGTGCCCATCCATGCAGCCTCGCTGTACCCATCAATGCAGCCTCACTGCCCACCAATGCAGCCTCACTGTGCCCATCATTGCAGCCTTACTGTACCCATCAATGTAGCCTTACTGTACCCATCATTTCAGCCTCATTGTACCCATCATTGCAGCCTCACTGTACCCATCATTCCAGCCTCATTGTACCCATCATTGCAGCCTCACTGTACCCATCAATTCAGCCTCACTGCCCATCAATGCAGCCTCACTGTACCCATCAATGCAGCCTCTCACTGCCCATCATTGCAGCCTCCCTGTTCCCACCATTGCAGCCTTACTGTGCCCATCATTGCAGCCTCACTTTACCCATCAATGCAGCCTCACTGTGCCAATCATTGCAGCCTCACTGTGCCCATCATTGCAGCCTTACCATGCCTATTTCAGCCTTTCCGTGCCCACAATTGCAGCCTCACCATGCCCATAATTGTAGCCTTACCATGCCCATTGTAGCCTTACCGTGCCCACAACAGCCTTACCGTGCCCACAATTGCAGCCTTACCGTCCCCATTGCAGCCTTACCATGCCAATTGCAGCCTTACTATGCCCATTACAGCCTTACCGTGCCCATTGCAGCCTTACCGTGCCCATTACAGCCATACCATTCCCATTGCAGCCTTACCATGCCCATTGCAGCCATACCTTACTGTGCCCATTGCAGCCTTACCGTGCCCACAATTGCAGCCTTACCATGCCCATTGCAGCCTTACCATGCCCATTGAAGCCTTACCATGCCCATTGCAGCATGCCCATTGCAGCCATACCATTCCCATTGCAGCCTTACCATGCCCATTGCAGCCATACCATGCCCATCAGGGTTTACTTCCTGTTTAAGCTTTGACAAAAAAACCTGGAAGCTGATTGGTTTCTATGCACAGCTGCACCAAATTTTGGACTCTTCAGTTTCAGAAAATAAACCTCATTGTGTTGAAGGCAGCAGAAAGCCTAGAATGGTGCTTTTTTTTTATTATTATTATTATTACTGCTGGACTGCAGTACCCTTAGCATCCTGTGGGAGTGCTGTATGCTGTTTCATTATTTAACAGGACAAATTGCATTGCTGGCGCAGCGTATTCATAAAGTCCTGTCTGCCAGAGGCCATGTGCAATTCAACTAAACAACCTTTAGCGTTATCAATAACGTTTGATTTACGGCGGTTATAATATCCATGGAGAAAGCTGTAAAAATAAAGGCAATTTTTTTCCTTTATGTGACAGGACCAATATGTCCATGGCATAAATGATTGTGGATAGATGAGAGGCTAATAAAATAGGTGAGTAATTTCTGGGAAAATGTAGAAACCTTAACTAATGCTATGCTGGTTTCTAGCAAGCTGGTAGACAGGATGCTGTAGGTTTGTAAGGCCTGTTTTAATAAAGGGGCAAAGTACTGGAGGTTTGATTGTTAATGCTGCAATCACAGTCATATCCCAGCCTCCTGCTTCATAGAAGACAATGGGGGGGATTCATAGCTCCCAACTGTCCCTGATTTAGAGGGACTGTCCCTGATTTGGAACAATGTCCCTCTGTCCCTCATTTTGGTCTGATCTATATATTTGTATATAAAATGCACTTTTTAGCTATCAAAAAGTGTTTTCCAGCGCTAAACCTTTCATCTGGTTTCTAAATTTCTGCATGTGTAAATTACAAAAGCCAATATAAGGAATAGTAGTGGTAAAAAAAAGCACTTGTGGGTTTAACCAATCTTGTTTTTTGTACAATTCTCCTTTAAGGGGGAGTAGCAAGGGGTGTGTCCTAAGTCTGCATACTTTTGCTTAAAGGTGTCCCTCATTCTCATCTCAAAAAGTTGGGAGGTATGGGGATTTACTAAAACGGGTGCACACAGAATCTGGTGCAGCTGTGCATAGTAATCAATCAGCGTCTAGGTTTTAACCTTTTGATCTCCAGAAAATATACTCCCCGTTTCATGACGAGTAGGGATGAGCACCGGCGTGTTCGCACACTCCACGTGCAGAGCCCGCCAGGAAGTCGGCACGACGCTGCGCTAATCATAGGCAGGGAGACTTTGTCCTGATGCGCGGCTGCAGAGATCAGGAAATGTCTCACTGCCTGTGATTAGCGCAGCGCAGTGCCGACTTCCTGGCGGGCTCTGCACATGGAGTGTGCGAACACGCCGGAGCTCATCCCTAATGACCAGGCCACTTTTTGCAATACGGCACTGGGTTACTTTAACTGACAATCGCGTGGTCATGCAACGATGTACCCAAATAAAATGTATCATTAAAATTTCTCCAAAATAGAGCTTTCTTTTGGTGGTATTTGATCACCACTGTGGTTTTTGTTTTTTTTTGCGCTACAAACAAAAAAAGACGGACAACTTTGAAAAAAATATATATATTTTTTACTTTTTGCTCTAAAATATATTCAATAAAAATAAAAAATCCAATTTCTTCATAAATTTAGGCCAATATGTATTCTGCTACATATTTTTGGTAAAAAAAAATCCCAATAAGCGTATATTGATTGGTTTACGCAACGTTATAGCGTCTACAAACTATGGGATATATTCATGGATTTTTTTTTATACTAGTAATGGCGGCGATCGACTTATAGCAGGACTGCGGTATTGCGGCAGACAATCAGACAGTAACTGACACTTTTGACACTTGTGGGAACCAGTGACACTAATACAGTCGGTATACTAATGACACTGGCTGGGAGGGGTTAAACAACATCAGGGGCAATCAAAGGCTAACTGTGCCTAGCCAGTGTTTGTGTTTACTATGTGTGCTGCTTTTACTAGGGGAAAGAGATGGCTTTTAGTTCCTGCTTTGCAGGAACACAAAATTCATCCCTTCCTCCCTGCCAGAAGGGAACCCTGCCTTGTATACATAGGCAGAGCTCTGTTCTGAGTCTGCCCGACAATCTGTGTGTGCCGGCCGACATTGAGTGCCCAGCACCCACAGATCAGCTTCTGCTTTGAATAATCACAGCAGAAGTGGCCTGCTGATGGCGCAAGCATGCCCCCCTGCAGGCGGAAGTTCAGGATTACATATATATATAGCTGAGAGACAGTGGAGGGGTCTGAGAGACAGTGGAGGCATCTGAGAGACAGGGGGGAGCAGAGAGACAGAGGAGGAGAGCTGAGAGACAGAGGAGGGGTCTGAGAGACAGAGGGGGGGGTCTGAGAGACAGAGGGGAGCTGAGAGAGAGAGGAGGGGATAAAAGAGGGGGGACTGAGAGACACGGGAAATGAGAGACAGAGGGGGAGCTGAGAGACAGGGGGGAGCTGAGAGACAGGGGGGGAGCTGAGAGACAGGGGGAGCTGAGAGACAGGGGGAGCTGAGAGACAGGGGGAGCTGAGAGACAGAGGGGGGCTGAGAGACAAGGGGGGGCTGAGAGACAGAGGGGGGCTGAGAGACAGAGGGGGGGCTGAGAGACAGAGGGGGGGCTGAGAGACAGAGGGGGGTCTGAGAGACAGTGGAGGGGTCTGAGAGACAGACAGAGGGGGGTCTGAGAGACAGAGGGGGGAGCTGAGAGACAGAGGGGGAGAGCTGAGAGACAGAGGGGGAGAGCTGAGAGACAGAGGAGGAGAGCTGAGAGACAGAGGGGGGTCTAAGAGATAGAGGGGAGCTGAGAGACAGAGGAGGGGCTAAAAGAGGGGGACTGAGAGACACGGGAACTGAGAGACAGAGGGGGGTCTAAGAGAAAGGGGGGTCTGAGAGACAGAGGGAGGAGCTGAGAGACAGAGGAAGAGCTGAGAGACAGAGGGGGGACTGAGAGACAGAGGGGGAGAGCTGAGAGACAAAGGGGGAGAGCTGAGAGATAGAGGAGGGGGAGCTGAGAGACAGAGGGAGCTGAGAGACAGAGGAGGAGAGCTGAGAGACAGAGGAGGAGAGCTGAGAGACAGAGGAGGAGAGCTGAGAGACAGAGGAGGAGAGCTGAGAGATAGAGGAGGAGAGCTGAGAGACAGAGGGGGGTTCTGAGAGACAGAGGAGGGTTCTGAGAGACAGAGGGGGGTCTGAGAGACAGAGGGGGGGTCTGAGAGACAGAGGAGGGGTCTGAGAGATAGTGGGGGGGCTGAGAGACAGAGAAGGGGGCTGAAAGAGGGGGGACTGAGAGACAGAGGGGGGGGACTGAGAGACAGAGGGGGCAGAGAGACAGAGGGGAGGGCTCAGACAGACCACATAGCACTGTCCCTTTCTGCAGTCCCTCCTCTGCTCACCTCCCCGCTGTCTCAGTGTTCTGGCATGTTTGTGTAGGATGCCAGGTACCTGATGGCCATCAGCGGCAGCGCCGAGTCTCCCTCTTGATCCGGGGGGTGCTCACGCTGCTCTGCTCCTTACAGCGGCGCATGTTCTCTTCCTCCGGGCTCCCAGTCAGCCTGCCCTCCGGCCCAGGCCGCATGGTTCCTGGAGCAGAGAGGAGGTGGAGGAATCAAGGTTCTGGGAGCGCCGGGGTGGCCGCGCTCGCTACTGTCCGCCTCTTCGGTGGTCAGGGAGAGGGTGGAGCTCTTCTCCCTCGGAATTGTACATCCAACTGCCCTCCTCGATGGCCACCTTCCCCGAATCCCCACCGCTGTTTGCTGCCACGCTCCCGCTGCCGCCGAACTGCATAAAAAAACGGGCCACAATCTATTTTTTTTTTTTGTGAGGGCCGCTGTTGGCTGCCACGCTCCCGCTGCCGCAAAACTGCATAAAAAAACGGCCCACAAAAAAAAAAAAAAACATTTTATTTTTATTTTTTTATTTTTAAAACGGCCCACTAAGCCATCGGCCCACCGGGAAACTCCCGGTAGTCCCTATGGCCAGTCCATCCCTGGGTGCAAGTTGCAAAAGTGGGTTTACAACCACTTTAAAACGTAATTGAACAAGCTGAAGTTAGAAGCTGATTGGTTACTATGCCAGATTCTGTGTGCACCAGTTTTAGTAACGCCATTGCAAATTGGATGCGGACTCCCTGCATCAAATTTGAAAAAGCAAGAGATTTTGACCGGCTCTCTATGGAGCCGGTTCACATATCTCCGCAGCAAGCCTGATGCGTTTTGCACAAAAACGCTGTGCGTCTTTTGGTCCGTTTCAGGTTAGAATTCAGCCCATAATTCGGGCTAAAATCGGACCTGAACCGGTGAACCAGGACGTACCGGACCCCTGCTGTGAGACGGATGCGGTGATGGTGTGAACCCAGCATAAATCTCCAGCCATGTCTGTTTTCAGTTCATTAAAATGGCCGGATAGGTAATCTATCAAGCCTGAAATACAGAAATACAGGAGAAGCCACTGCTGACTTGTTTTTTTGAAGTGGACATAGTTAGCCTCAGCTATATTTTTCACATTTATTGTATGCAGGCCAAGTAATACACTTACAGGAAATTATTACCCTTTACAGAGATCGCAGTACTACTCCTGACAATTCATTCATCTGCTTTTCTCTTCAGAAGAATAGAACCATCTTTGTTGCGGCATCATCCAAAATCTGAATCTGTTACCTGGATTAGGATGATGATTTAAAGATGACACAGTCATGTACATTCTATGTTCACAAATGTCTGACACAAATCAGCTCCTGTTGTAGACTTTCACCTTGTGACTTGCTACAAACTTACAGTACAGTGAAGGTTGGGTGGGGAAGAGGCTGAGGAAATACTGCCTTCTGTGGGCTGCGTATTGATGTAATCTTAGCCTAGGCAAAAATCACTTGGTTTAAAAATAATAATAACACTGTTGCTGTATATTGTCAAATGTCAATAGCTTGCTCATGCAGACTTCCTGTCACCATACAGGGCTTGTTTATTACCTCTCTTCCTCTGACAAACATACTGTAGTTGCCTGCAACAGCGCAGAACCCACCCATATTGTGAAGTTGCAGTAAATTGCAAACATTTTTGGAAAAATAATTTCCAGCTCTATTATAAAATGTATCTACAGAGATAAAAACAACACCTGAAGTAGCTTTGTTGTCCATGCTGTCAAATCCCTTAAAGTGCATCAAAAATGATAAACTCAGACACTGCCTAGTTGCAGCAACAAATCCCTGGAGGGAAGTTTGAATATTAAAAATTCATACAGTTTAAAAGAGATAGAAGGCTCAAAAATTTTACTTTTTACCCTGGAAACGGGTAATTAGGTTAAATTATGAGGAAAGGCATCAATCTTGTGGCAAAGTTGTGAGAGTTCCCACAATATGACATCACATTCATTGAATAGACCAAGAAAAAAAAAAGGACCAGGACTGCAGGGGGCCCATGGGGAACCAGCCCTGAAGTCACCCTAAAGGCAAGGTAGAATGAGTGAGTGAGTGGAACTTTTAGGAAAGAGGGGATAAGCAGGACCAACAGGGCCAGGTTAAGAGCATTATGGGCCTGGTGTTGAGGATTTTGGTGGACATGAGCCCTGAGGTGAAAGTGAAGGGGTGCAGCGACGCAGGCCTAATACTATGTAAGTCCCAGGCTTCCATAAGAGCACTGCATTGACGTGCGTGGTGCGCCTTGAGGTGAGGTTGAAGGGCGCAGCTGTGCAGACCTAACACAACACTACAGAAGCTGAATACCTGGCTCCCATTAGGACTGCCAACGGTGCCATTATTAATCTTGCCACCCAACCCAGGTGGCGCATGCAGAATGCAGGACCGGTCAGGCCAGGGGAGAGTTCTCCCTGTCTGCCCATTGCTTTTCGTGTGCAGCCTGTTCTTTTTGGGCGGCTGGGCCAAGGGCTTTTCTTTTCAGGAAATAGGTGCAGGAACTCCCCCCCTTCCTGCGGGGGAGAACACCACGTCATAAGGTGGGTGTGGCCAAATTGTACAGTGGAAGGGTCTTAAAGGGGAATTGTTCAATAAAACTAAGAATGCATAACATAGGATTCAGGAATACACAGAGCACTGGGTTGAGGAGACCGCAATACACAGAGCGCTGGGTTCAGGAGAGCGCAATACACAGAGCGTTGGGTTCAGGAGAGCGCAATACACAGAGCGCTGGGTTCAGGAGAGCATAATACATAGAGTACTGGGTTCAGGAAAGCGTAATACAGAGAACTGGGTTTAGGACAGCAAAATACACAGATCACTGGGTTCAGGACAGCGTAATATACAGATCATCAGTGCCCAGCCAATCAGTGCAGCCTTACCTGTGCCCATCAATGCAGCCTCACCAGTGCCTATCAATGCAGCCTCAAGTCAGCAATGCCCATCAATGCAGCCTCAAGTCAGCAATGCCCATCAATGCAGCCTCAAGTCAGCAATGCCCATCAATGCAGCCTCATCATCAGTGCCCATTAATGCAGCCTCACCAGTGCCCATCAATGCAGCCTCATCAGTACCCATCAGTGCCCATCAGTACAGTCTCATCAGTGCCCAATAATGAAGCCTCATCAGTGCTCATCAGTACAGCCTCATCAGTGCCCAGCCTTCAGTGCTCATCAGTGCCCATTAATGCAGCCTCATCAGTGCCCATTAATGCAGCCTCATCAGTGCCCAGCCATTAGTGCCCATCAATGCAGCCTCATCAGTGTCCAGCCATCAGTGTCCATTAATGCAGCCTGATCAGTGCCCAGCCATCAGTTCCCATTAATGCTGCCTCAATAGTGCCCATTAATGCAGCCTCATCAGTGCCCAGCCATCAATGCAGCCTCATCATTAGTGCCGGCCCCATCCCATCAGCCTTACCTGGCTCAGATGGCTGTGGCATGCCCAGGCATCTGAAGAGGAGAGCCACCGCAGCTGGTTTACACAGAGCAGGCTGCAGCGCGGCCGAGTGACACACAAGGTCCCGCCTCCAGGACCGGGTAGGCTTCTATTATGGATGGCTCAGCCGTTACGGGAGGTGGGACCTCGTGTGTCACTCGGCCGCGCTGGGTAAGTGGAAGATGGAAATCCCCGGCCGCTCTGCAAAATGGCAATGCTCGCGCCCCCTCCCTCTCCCTTCTGACGCCACTGAGCAGCGTGCTGTCATTTGTAGCACAGAAGCCAGGCTTCTGTGTTTACAAGTGACAGAAAATAACAGTGACAATGAATCTTGCCAGCCAGGGCCTATTTTATGGAAGGTGCCTGGTGCTGCAGCTCCAATAGTCCCTATGTTAATCCGGCCCTGTATGTGGAGACCAGCTCAAGCAGCGATATACTGTAGCATATATGAAGGGGTTTTCCTTTATTGTATGATCAGTTTTCCCTCAATAAATATTCTCCTAAGTAGCCTGGCCCTGTTTTGTTGTAAGGTGGGAGGAGGAGCTACTCTGGGTCCAGTGCAGAGAGAACAGCAGAATGTAGGTCTTGAGTGGGCACATTCATTCAAGGACAATACAGTGTCCCGGAATGAAACTGACACTGACACAGCTACCCCCCGGGCCAATCTGATGCCCCCAAAAAAGGCCGCCACATCACCGCTTTACTCACTGACAGTACTTGTCCTGGCCGGGAATGCCTGGAGGAGCACAATCCTGCCCCCTGCTTGTTATTGGAGAAATCATAAATCCCGCCTCTTGTGTCCAATCACTGTACTGTGATTCGTTACAGTACTGGGCCTAAAGTTACTGAGAGAAAGGATCGCCTGACGAAGGATCCTTGTGGACAGCCTCGCTGATCGAGCCAGAGAGGGACCGGTATACACTTCACAGCATCCGGAGTCACCTATCCACCAGCACCTTGTGAACGGTTGGCGGAGGACCAGGAGCCTTGTGTTACAGAAAGACTGAGAGCAAGGAGAGGTTCCAGACGGAGTGTACCGGCGAGGCGTGACCTCATTTGGTGAGAAAGCACTTGCCTATCCATATAGTTAACTGGGTCGTAGGAAGGTGGTTTCCAAAGTTCCACGTGTACTTTCTGGCATCTGCCGTGACGCAAGTAGGGATACATCACACCTGTGAGTGATACAGAAGCTGGGGAGAACTAGTGTTTGCTCTGCCTTTACACTACATGCATCAAGTGATTGTTATTCCTCTTCACCATGTTTTTCTGGAATACAAATAGATTCTCGTTGTAAATAGTGAGTTGTCTGGGACTTGGTGGAGAGGTGTCCCAGTGCTGGTGCCATTGCATTGAGAGATTCCTCCACCATACACCCACTCAGATCTGACCCTAGGTTATTCTATGTGTGTCTGGGAGCAGAGACCTTCTGTACCAGTAGTGTCAAATTGACTTTTACAGGGAGCTGTGTGTGGTCAATTTTGTCTGTGTAACCATTGTTTATTCTTTTGCCAAGTAAACACCTTACCACTGGTTAAGCTACATATTGTGTGGGACTCTGTCTATTGCAGCTGTGGGGCAGGTGACCAGCACCAAGGTAACAACATTCATATATATATATATACCTGTGTGGTATTATTGTGGGTCCACAATCATATTATTGTCCAGTTGTGCCAAGGAGGGGATAAAGCCAAACTTAAGGGGTTGACAGGCAGAGTGCAGACCCAAAAATATAACCAGCAGCTCCTACGGGGGTAGTGCTACACATGAGGGCTCGTCCGGGATTTCTGTGACTCTGCAATCAACCCCCTCCCTAGAGAGAACCCCTACCAGCACCAAAATGGACTCCGCTGCTGCTATCCAGTGGTGTGAGGAAGAAAATGCCCGCCCAGAGTTCAGCATGGTGATTGAAATTAAAGGAGAGTCCTGGGGTGAGGAACAGATATGTCAAGCAATGAAGACACTGTCCCCAGACAAGAAAGCATGGGTGATTGCTGTAAAGACAGACGAAGGGACCTCCCATACCTATGCGTTTGTGGAGTGGAAGCAGGAAATCCCTGAGCACTTCAAGGGCCCCAGTGTGAAATTGGCCAATAAGACAGAACTTGGTGTGATACACCCAAAGGCTCCAAAAGAAGGCCCTACCTTAACCAGCCAAGCTGGCTACAGTAAACAAAATGCTCCTGCCCTGTCACCTCTGGCCACCATTGGGCCAGAGCTATGTGCTGTCCTTGGAGAATTTGTGGCAAAATGCCAGAGAGACCCTCCAGCATACTCAGCAGCTGGTTACAGGAAACTTAGAGTTTTCTCTGGAAGGCAGCCAGTAACTTCAGCGGAAGACAGTTTTGAAGAGTGGCTGGACCAGGCTACACAAGCTTTGGATGAATGAGACATCCCAGAAGCTCATAAGAAGCAGAGAATTACAGAGAGCTTGAAGGGACCTGCCTTGGAAGCCATTCGCAATCTGAAACTCAGTAAGCGAGACTGTATTGCCCAGGATTACTTGAACATTTTACAGGATGTATTTGGGTGCACCGAGAAAGTTTCTGATCTCATCTATCAGATGGAACACTCCTACCAAAAAGAAGGAGAGAGGTTGTCGGAATACATGAGGCGTCTGGACAAGATCATACAAATCCTGCTGAAGAAGGGTCTAAACCCTCGGAAGGTGGATGAGATCAGAGCCAAGCAAGTTCTGAGAGGGGCCCAACCTTAAGACCCTATTACCCTTCTGCTGAGAAACTGGCAGGATGGTGGTATCCTGAAGTACCCAGACCTGATCAGGATTGTCAGGGAGGAAGAAGTCATGCTGGACAGTAAGAAGAAGAGTCAGAAACCTGAACCCGCTGCCGGGGTCAGGGTAATAAATGCAGATGACTGTGATACTCAGGTCGAGCTCCTAAAGACCCAAGTGTCACAGCTGATAGAGATGATGTCCTTGTTGACCAGCCAACCCACTGCTCTGTCCAGTGAAACAGTTTCAGAGGAACCCAAGAAGTTTCCAAGTTCTACTGTTGCCACAGTGCAAAAGCAAAGGAAACTGTTGACCTGCTTCAACTGTGGAGGAGTCGGACATTTTCGAGAAGTATGCCCAAGTCCAGAGAAAGCTGCGGCACAGTACCGAAAGCCGGCGTAAAACTCCAGAGGGCCCCGGTGAAGGAGTCAACCGGGTGCCCACCAGTTTCAGCTAACTCCATAAAGTTCAACGACGCGAGGAGACAGTCTCGGGAGTCCAGACCCTTGCGAGGGGCCCCCGTTGTTGCCTCTGAGCGACCCTGTGTCCCACGTCCTTTGATACAACATGCCCGGGGGCGGAGAGTCAATGCATATCAGACCCAGCAGAGGTCAAACCCAGGTCAGAATGGAAAGAAAGGAGTGAGGATCAAAACCACTGAACAAGCCAAACAGGCCTCTCCCCGGAAGTTTCCTGCCAAATTAGTGGGGCCCTCTCCAGTTGTCCCTGTCCAAACAGAAGGGATTTACACTAAAGCCCTTCTGGATACTGGAGCCCAAGTGACTTTACTATACCGAGACTTCTACGACAAGCACCTGAAGCACTTGCCGTTGCAGAAGTTAGAAGAGTTGGAGGTATGGGGCATTGGAACTCAGAGCTTCCCCTATGATGGCTACCTACCAGTCAACCTGTCCTTTGACCCCTCCGTGGCTGGGAAGGCAGAGACTTTTGACACTTTGGCAGTGATCTGCCCTTGCCCACCAGGGGCTAGCAAATGTTCCCTCATCATAGGAACCAACACTGACCTAGTCAGGAGACTGCTAACACCACTGGCTCAGGGACAAAGTGCTTCAACTTCAGGCGTGCACCCCATGCTGAGACAGGCGTACCAGCGCCTTGTACAAGAACAGAAGGTCCCAGCTGAAGAAGTGGGAAAAATCTGGCGTCTGGACAGGAGAGAGAGAGTGCTGCAGCCAGGGGAAGTGACCTGTTTGAGGGCGTCCGTCAAGCTTACTTGGAAGCAACCAGGCCCTTTTATCGTCCTCGAAGCAAACCAACAGAAGGAAGACAAGGGAATAGAGATAATCCCTGAAGTGGTCCCCTTGAAAGCCTTGCAGAGGAATCATGGGAAGGTCTCAGTGAGTGTTCGCAACACAACCACCTCACCTGTGAAGATTCCAGCTCGAATGTTGATAGGCCAAGTGAGATCGGCCACCCCGGTCGCACCGTCTGACCTGATGAGGGAAAAGAAGGGTGAAGTCTCAGTAGAGGAGTTCTATCCAAAGGACACTACTCTCCCTCCAGAATGAAGAGAAAGAGTTAAAACTCAGCTTTCCAGATGGCAGGCCGCATTCTCCAAGAGTGAATTCGATGTGGTGTGTGCAAAGAGTGCCACACAGAAGATTCGTCTGCAAGAGGACAAGCTGTTTAGAGAAAAGGTCCGACGGGTACTTCTGGGAGACTTGGAAGACCTGCGTGAACAATTGGCAGAACTCAAAAGAGCAGGGATCATCAGAAAGTCCAGGAGTCCATACGCCTCTCCGATAGTGGTGGTGCGAAAGAAAAATGGGTCACTAAGACTGTGTATTGACTACAGAACACTGAACAGAAGAACCATCCCTGACCAGTACACCACCCCCCGGATCGAAGACGCCTTGCAGAGCCTGTCAGGGGCCAAGTGGTTCAAGTGGTATTACCAAATCCCCATGCATCCTGAGGATAAAGAGAAAACTGCCTTCATTACCCCAGTGGGTTTCTTTGAGTTTGATCGTATGCCTCAAGGCCTGTCTGGGGCCCCGGCCACCTTCCAAAGATTGATGGAAAAGACAGTGGGTGACATGAATCTAATTGAGGTGTTAGTGTACCTGGACGACATCATAGTGTTTGGCAGGACTCTGCAAGAGCATGAAGGGAGGCTGGAGAAGGTCTTGAAGAGACTTCATGAGGAAGGGCCTGAAGCTTTCCATTGAAAAGTGTCAGTTCTATCAGCCCTCGGTCCACTATCTGGGCCACATCGTGTCTGCGGAAGGAGTGGTCACAGACCCTGAGAAGCTGGACGCCGTCACCTCTTGGCCAAGACCCACTAATGTGACTGAGCTTCGGTCATTCCTGGGGCTCTGCTCCTACTACCGAAGATTTGTAGAGGGATTCGCAAAGATAGCTCGCCCACTTAATGAGCTACTAAGAAGTGAAGGAGAGGATGATGTCCCAGACTCGGTCAAACCTGTGAAACCAGCAGGAGGAGCCAGAAAACCCAGGGAGTCCATTCAGGACTAGGGATGAGCTTCGTGTTCGAGTCAAACCCATGTTCGACTCAAACATCCTCTGTTCGGCTGTTCGCCGAATTGCGAACATTATGGGCCGTTCACGCAAAATTCAAGTGGCGCGTCACGGCCCATAATTCACTGCGGCATCGCAGTGCATTGCTGGCTGATGATTGGCCAAGCATGCACTATGTCCTGCATGCTTTGGCCAATCACAGCGCGCAAAAAACGGAGAGCCATAATTGGCCAAAGCCAAGGTGGCTTTGGCCAATTATGTCTCAGGGGGTTTAGTACACGCCCCACCCTATATAAGGCCGCCTCCATGGCGGCCTTGTGTAGTGTGTTGCAGTGGTTAAAGAGAGAGCTTACAGAGAGAGAGGGACAGTGTCATTTATATTGAGTTAGATAGAGCAGGCAGGCGAGTCAGTTAGCTGCAGTTACAGTGTGTAGAGGATATATATGCATCCTAGGTGTTGTATATATATTTATACACTGTATTCAGTTTAGCTAGATCCGTTCCTGTTATATACTATGACAGGCAGGCAGGTGATTGTGCTAGCTGCAGTGATTCACTTAGTGTACTGTGTGCTTTGCATAGCGTTCACCTAAAGCTTACCTGAATACAATTAATGGTGTTCTCATAATAAAACCACAGGCAGGGAGCTGCATTAATTTCATTTAGTGTACTGCAGTACTTCTGTCCTTTGCACAGCATTCACTTAAAGGAACCTGAATACAATTTGTGGTGTTCTGTTCTCACAAAAAAAACACAGGCAGAGAGCTGCAAGTATTTTCAGTTAGTGTACTGTGTCCTCTGCACAGTGTTCACCTAAAACTAACTGAAGACAATTGCTGCTTTTCTCATACTAATACCACAGCAGGCAGTTGATTCTGATAGCTGCATTATAATCAGTAAAGATAGATATATATATATATACATCCCACCATTGTGCAGCTACATCTCACTGCAGGCCATTAGTATGTCTGGAAGGCAAACCAGGAGAGGCAGACAGTCACGAGGCAATAAAAGAGGGCAAGCAGGCTCTGTGTCTAGAGGCAACAGTACCGGTCGTGGACACGGTGCATCCTCATCAGCACATGGCCGTGGGACACGCTTGTCCTTCTTTTTGTCAGCTGGCCATGTTGAGCCGCAACATGCCCAAGACTTGGTAGAGTGGATGACCAAGCCGTCCTCATCCTCCTAATCCTCTCTCACCCAGGCTCAGGGTACTTTGTCTGGCAAAGCAACTGCCAAAGCGGCCTCTTCCCTCGGCTCAATGGCATCAGTCACTCCTTCCCTAGCCCCACCATGTCCTCCTGAGGAGTCCCCCGAACTGTTTGACCACAGTGTTGGGTACATGCTCCAGGAGGATGCCCAGCGTTTTGAAGGCTCCGATGATGGAACCCAGCTAGAGGAAGGCAGTAACGTGAGCCCAGAGAGAGGGGGTAGTAACGTGAGCCCAGAGAGAAGGGGTGCCCAACAAGGACAGCTATCTGGCAGTTATGTTCCCCAGCTGCAGCATACTGCTAGATTTGCTCCAGTGATGAGGAGGGAGGGCATGATGAGGTCACTGACTCCACGTGGGTGCCTGATAGGAGAGAGGAGGAGGAGGAGGCACATCTCCAACGAGGTAGAATGCCCTCCAGGGGCCAGCCTAAGGGCAGGACACCGACTGCATCAGACCGCAGAGCTCTACATGTGCAGGGCGCTGCTGTCTCTGCGCGTTATTCCAAAAGTTCTTTGGTGTGGACCTTTTTTCAGACGTGTGCAACAGATCGCACCATTGCCATTTGCAACATATGTCTGAAGCGTATCTCGCGTGGCCAAAACATCAGCCGCTTGGGCACCACGTGCTTGACCAGACATATGTCGACCTGCCATGCAGTCCGTTGGCAAGCGTACCTAAAAGACCCACACCAAAAAACAAAGCGGACCTCTCCTTGCTCCTCATCAGCTGGGATCTCCAACCCCACTATACCTTCAGTCCTCTCTGAAACATGCACTGAGAGGAACGAAGGTGTAGAATTAGGTGTGTCACAGCCAAGTACTTGCGAGCAATCTGCTATCGGTACACCAACGCCAGATTGTACCAGGCAAATTTCCCTGCCCCAGCTGCTGCACCGCCGAAAGAAATTTGTTCCCAGCCATCCACATGCCCAGCAGTTGAATGCTAGCTGGGCTAAATTCCTAGCACTTCAACTGCTGCCTTTTCAGTTGGTAGACTCTACCCCCTTCCGTGAGTTTGTGGAATGTGCGGTTCCTCAGTGACAGGTTCCCAAACGTCACTTTTTCTCACAGAAGGCGATTCCGGCTCTCTACCGGCATGTGGAAGGCAATGTCTTGGCCTCGCTGGACAGGGCGGTCAGCGGTAAGGTGCATATTACCGCTGACTCATGGTCCAGCAGGCATGGACAGGGACGTTACCTATCTTTCACGGCGCATTGGGTGACTCTGCTGGCAGCTGGGAAGGATGCAGGACAAGGTGCAGTAGTGTTGGAGGTTGTTCTGCCACCACGCCTCCAAAATGTTACTACTGGTGATTCTGACACACCTCTCTCCTCCAACGCCTCCTCTTCTTCTTCCTCCATGGCCTCTACCTGTGCTTTGTCCTCTGATCCAGCAGTGCTCCGTAGGTGTTCAAGGGGCTACGCAAGTACACAGGCAAAAAGATGCCATGCGGTGCTTGAGCTGGTGTGCTTGGGGGACAGGAGCCACACTGGGGCAGAGATTCTGTCAGCTCTGCAGGGGCAGGCTCAGAGGTGGTTGATGCCAGGCCAGCTTAAGCCAGGAAAGGTGGTTTGCGACAATGGCACCAACCTCCTCTCTGCCCTCCGACAGGGACAACTGACCCATGTGCCCTGTTTGGCTCACGTCCTTAACTTGGTGGTGCAGCGGTTCTTGGGCAGGTACCTGGGCTTACAGGAGGTCCTAAAGCAGGCCAGGAAACTCTGTGGGCATTTCCGCCAGTCATATAATGCCAGTGCTCGGCTGGCTGACCTGCAAAAGGATTACAACCTACCCAAGAACCGCCTAATCTGTGACATGCCCACCAGGTGGAACTCTACGTTGGCCATGCTGCAGCGACTGCACACGCAGCAGAGGGCCATCAATGAGTATCTGTTGCAATATGGCACCAGGACAGGGTCAGGGGAGCTTGGATTTTTTTCCCCACGCCAGTGGGCCATGATCAGGGATGCATGCACTGTCCTGGCATCATTTGAGGAGGCCACAAGGATGGTGATCAGTGACAGTGCATGCATCAGTGACACTGTCCCTCTTGTTCACCTGTTGGAGCACACGCTGCGTGGAAAAATGGACAGGGCACTTGAGGCAGAACAGAGGCAGGAAGAGGAGGACTTCCTTACCTCTCAAGGCCCCCTTTATCCAGACAGTGTTCCTGCTGGCCCGCCGATCACACAGGAAGAGGACGAGGAGGAGGAGGAGGATTGTGTCAGCATGGAGGTGGAGCATAGCACTCAGCATCAGCAGCAGTCTTCAAGGGCTTATTTACAGTCCCAAGAAACCCATGGACTTGTACGTGGCTGGGAGGTGGCTGCGGATCATGTCGTCCTTAGTGACCCAGAGGACTCCGGACCAAATGCCTCAGCAAACCTACGCTGCATGGCTTACCTGATCCTGCAAAGCCTATGGAAGGATCCTTGTATTCGTGCGATCAAGGAGAGGGATCATTACTGGCTGGCAACCCTCCTTGATCCACGTTACAAGGGTAAGGTTGCGGACCTTATCTTGCCGTCGCAGAGGGAGCAGAGGATGAAGCATCTTCGGGAGGCCTTGCAGAAAGGTCTGTGCAACGTGTTCCCAGAGACTGGGAGGTTACAAATTCCTGATCCTGGACAACGTGTTGCTGAGGCTTCGGTCAGTCAAAGAAGGAGCGGTGGAGAAGGTGGCCGTCTGACCGATGCGTTCAGACAATTTTTTTGTCCGCAGCCCCAAGGTATGATCGGTTCCAGCAACCATCGCCAGCATCTGGTTTACATGGTGCAGGAATACCTAGGTGCAAGATCAGACTTGGACACCTTTCCCACCGAAAATCCTCTGGGTTACTGGGTCTTGAGGATGGATCACTGGCCAGAGCTTGCACAGTATGCAATTGAGCTACTGGCCTGTCCTGCATCCAGCGTTCTTTCGGAACGCACATTCAGTGCTACTGGAGGCTTTGCAACCGATCAAAGGGTGCGCCTGTCCATCGACTCGGTCGATCGACTGACCTTCATAAAAATGAATCAGTCTTGGATCACTACCAGCTACCAAGCACCTGATGCTGATGTAACCGAATTTTTTTTTTGGAAATGTCAGATCCCTTCAAGAATACCTATGCTGATGCTGAGTGACTTTCCTGTTATGCTGAGTGACTATCCTCTTCCTCCTCAATGATCATGCTGATAGCTTGTAAGAACATTTTTGGTTCTGGGCACCGCCACCAGTGGCTAAGGCCCAATTTTTCAGCCCCTGTTTAACAGGGGCGTGTATTTACAATTTTTGATGCAATACTTTGCAGCAGGGCTCATTGCTGCGCTCCAACTACAGTATCTGTAAGGGGTTGCAGTGTTGTGGCACCAGCACCAGTACCTAAGGCCCAATTTTTCTGCCCCTGTTTAACAGGGGCGTGTAATTACAATTTTTGATGCAATCATTTCAGCAGGGCTCATTGCTGCGCTCCAAGTACAGTATCTGTGAGGGGTTGCAGTGTTGTGGCACCAGTGCCTAAGGCCCAATTTTTCTGACCTGTTTAACAGGGGCATGTAATTACAATTTTTGATGCAATACTGTGCAGCAGGGCTCATTGCTGCGCTCCAAGTACAGTATCTGTGAGGGGTTGCAGTGTTGTGGCACCAGTGCCTAAGACCCAATTTTTATGCCCCTGTTCAACAGGGGCATGTAATTACAATTCTTGATCTGATAATTCACAGCAGGGCCCATTCCTGCGCCCACCAAGAGTAACTGTGAGGACTTACAGTGTTGTGGCACCAGCCCCACCACCAAAGGCCCAATTTTTCCTGCCACTGTTCAACAATGGCATGTAATTACAATTCTTGATAAAATAGTTCACAGCAGGGCGTTCCAGCGCCCATGAAGAGTAACTGTGAGGGCTTACAGTGTTGTGGCAACACCAACACCTAAGGGCCAAATTTCTGCAGAGTATATACGGCAGGCCCCTACTTTCAAACATCCAACTTACAAATGACTCCTACGTGCAAGCGGAAGGAGACAACAGGAAGTGGGAGGAAATCTACACCTAGGAAGGGAAATTCTCTCCTGTAAGAGTTAATATGGGAAAAAAATGTCTCCTCTCCACTAGTGCTTTATCACCAATCCTTGTTTCAATAAAAAACCCAAATTTTCAAAAATCATTTGTCATTGGGACGGAAAGTGAGGTGAAATGTTCTGAACAGGTGCACACTGCACAGACAGCAAAACAAATGTTACAGGGGTGATAACCCTTCCCTAGGTTTTCCAAAAGGTTAAAAATAGATTTTTGGTCTGGAGCTACACTTAAAAAATGTACCTGTTCCAAATTACAAACAGATTCTACTTAAGAACAAACCTACAGTCACTGTCTTGTCTGCACCGCCTGTATACTGCTGTTCAGAGTATATAGGGCCTTTTTTTAATTTGGGTGGGGGGTTCCCCTTAATATCCATACAAGACCCAAAGGGGCTGGTAGTGGGCTGGGGGTGTGGGGGGGTGTGTGGGGGGGTACCCATGCCATTTTTCTCAATGATTTTCATCCATATTGCCGGGACCAGACATTACATTAAAGCTGCAAGCAGTTTTAAATTACTTTTTTTCCTTTAGAAATGTAATTTTGTGCAGGGACAGTTCTAAACACGGGACACACGTGCCACTTCACAGGCATACTTTAGACACCACCAGGTACGATATTTAAAGGAATAGTTCACTTTTTTTTTCACTTTATGCATCATTAACCACTTAACGACCGCCCACTGTAAATATACGTCAGCAGAATGGCACCGACAGGCAGAATCACGTACATATACGTGATTGCCTTTGTATAGTTGGGGGGTCCGATCGGACCCCCCTTCTTTACAGTGGGTGGTCGTTTTACCTTCGGGAGCGATCCGGCATGAGGGGACGGCCGTTCGATTCCGGCCACCCCCTCTCGATCGCTCCCGGCGAATGAGAGAGCTTCCCCTGCCTGCCAGGAAGGAGGAAGTGATGTCATCTCTCCTGGGGCGCTCACATATACCGAGCGCCGTACAGGAGAAGATGCAGGTTAGTACACAAAACAGCACACTGACACCAGGACACATAGGCACATAAATCGCCCCCCCCAGATCACCCCCCAGCCCCCCCCCCCCAGCCACAGTGTCACTGATTGCAGTGACCATTTATTTAGTGATCACTGCAATCAGTGACATTTGTGACTGTAAAAGTGTCACTACATTTAGTTTTAGGTCCAGTGTAGCCCCCTAACCCCCCCTAATAAAGGTTTAACCCCCTGATCACCCCCCAGATAACCCTTTCACCCCCTAGCACCGCCGTCACTAAGCAATCATTTTTCTGATCGATGTCTTAGCGTCGGTGATGCTGATCGGTAGCCAGTAATTTTTTTTAGGTTTGCCGCAGGTTTTTATAGCGTCGGGTACCCCCATATATTACCTAATGAAGGTTTAACCCCCTTGATCGCCCCCCAGGTAACCCTTTCACCCCCTATCACCACTGTCACTAAGTTATAATTTTTCTGATCGATGTCTTAGCGTCGGCGATGCTGATCGGTAGCCAGTAATTTTTTTTAGGTTCGCCGCAGGTTTTTATATAGCGTCGGGTACCCCCATATATTACCTAATAAAGGTTTAACCCCCTTGATCACCCCCCAGGTAACCCTTTCACCCCCTAGCACCGCCGTCGCTATGCGATCATTTTTCTGATCGATGTCTTGGCGTCGGTGATGCTGATCGGTAGCCAGTAATTTTTTTTAGGTTCGCCGCAGGTTTTTATAGCGTCGGGTACCCCCATATATTACCTAATAAAGGTTTAACCCCCTTGAGCTTAGCGTCGGTGTTTAAGCCCTTGATCGCCCCCCAGGTAACCCTTTCACCCCCTATCACCACTGTCACTAAGCGATAATTTTTCTGATCGATGTCTTAGCGTCGGCGATGCTGATCGGTAGCCAGTAATTTTTTTTAGGTTCGCCGCAGGTTTTTATATAGCGTCGGGTACCCCCATATATTACCTAATAAAGGTTTAACCCCCTTGATCACCCCCCAGGTAACCCTTTCACCCCCTAGCACCGCCGTCGCTATGCGATCATTTTTCTGATCGATGTCTTGGCGTCGGTGATGCTGATCGGTAGCCAGTAATTTTTTTTAGGTTCGCCGCAGGTTTTTATAGCGTCGGGTACCCCCATATATTACCTAATAAAGGTTTAACCCCCTTGAGCTTAGCGTCGGTGTTTAAGCCCTTGATCGCCCCCCAGGTAACCCTTTCACCCCCTATCACCACTGTCACTAAGCGATAATTTTTCTGATCGATGTCTTAGCGTCGGCGATGCTGATCGGTAGCCAGTAATTTTTTTTAGGTTCGCTGCAGGTTTTTATAGCGTCGGGTACCCCCATATATTACCTAATAAAGGTGTAATCCCCTTGATCACCCCCCAGGTAACCCTTTCACCCCCTAGCACCGCCGTCACTATGCGATCATTTTTCCGATCGATGTCTTAGCGTCGGTGATGCTGATCGGTAGCCAGTAAATTTTTTTAGGTTCGCCGCAGGTTTTTATAGCGTCAGGTACCCCCATATATTATCTAATAAAGGTTTAACCCCCTGATCGCCCCCCAGGTAACCCTTTCACCCCCTATCACCACTGTCGCTAAGCAATCGTTTTTATGATCGTTGTCTTAGTGTCGGTGATGCCGATAGGTAGTCAGTAATTTTTTTTTAGGTTCGCCGTCAGGTTTTTATATAGCGTCAGGTACCCCCATATATTACCTAATAAAGGTTTTAACCCCCTAATTGCCCCTAGTTAACCCTTTCACCAGTGATCATCATATAAGTGTTACGGGTGACGCTGGTTAGTTAGTTTGCTTTTTATAGTGTCAGGGCACCCGCCGTATATAACCCAATAAAGGTTTAACCCCCTGATCGCCCGGCGGGTGATATCAATTAGGTTTTAGCGTCAGAGAGGGTCTGCGTCACACCCCAGGCAGCGTCAGGTTAGTGCCAGTAGCGCTAACACCCACACGTGAAGCATACACCCCCCTTAGTGGTATAGTATCTGATCAGCTCAATATCTGATCTGATCAGATCTATACTAGCGTCCCCAGCAGTTTAGGGTTCCCAAAAACGCACTGTTAGTGGGATCAGCCCAGATACCTGCTAGCACCTGCGTTTTGCCCCTCCGTCCAGCCCAGGCCACCGAAGTGCAGTATCGATCGATCACTGTCACTTGCAAAACACAACACACATAACTGCAGCGTTCGCAGAGACAGGCCTGATCCCTGCGACTCCAGTGCTGTAGGAGGTGATTTCACCACCACAGTTAAAAAAAAAAAGCATATATGCCGAAGCATTGGGGCAGCAGGAGCGGAGGAGCGATTTTGCTCCTAATGCCGCGTATAGACGGAGGCTTGCCCGTGGAGAAGTCTGACCATGTGTACGCGGCATAACTTTTGCGAGAAGATGCCCCCATGCTTCGGCATATATAAATGGTGCATGTATGCCCATCATTAGAAGTGGGTGGATGAAGGGCGGTATTCTAATGGTGGGCATACCCACCGATCAATCTTTTTTTTTCGTTCAGCCAACAGGCTGCATGAAAAAAAAGATTACAATACATGTCCAACAAGGACCAGCAACGTACTGGTATGTTGCTAGACTTTGAATGTTTATACCAGAATCATGCCTGCGGGTTTAGATATCATCTTGGTATCATTCTTTTCAGCCAGCGGCCGGCTTTCATGTAAAAGCAATCCTAGTGGCTAATTAGCCTCTGGACTGCTTTTACAAGCAGTGGGAGGGAATGTCCCCCCCCCCCGGATATAAAAAGCGCCATTGGGAAAGCATTTTATCACACCGATCTTGGTGTGGTCAGATGCTTTGAGGGCAGAGGAAAGATCCAATAGACCCCAGTTTTTTCAAAAAAGAGTACCTGTCATTACCTATTGCTATCATAGGGGATATTTACATTCCCTGAGATAACAATAAAAGTGATAAAAATAAATAAATATGGAAGCAACAGTTTAAAAATAAAATAAAAAAGCAAAATTAATAATAAAAAAAAAAAAAAAAAAAAAAAAAAAAAAAAAAAAAAAGCACCCCTGTCCTGCCCTGCTCTTGCCCAATGGCGAACGCAAGCGTCGGTCTGGCGTCATATGTAAACAGCAATTGCACCATGCATGTGAGGTATCACCGCGAAGGTCAGATCGAGGGCAGTAATTTTAGCAGTAGACCTCCTCTGTAAATCTAACGGGGTAACCTGTAAATGCTTTTAAAGGCTTTTAAAAATGTATGTAGTTTGTCGCCAATGCGCGTTTGTGCGAAATTTTAAAGCATGTCGCGTTTGGTATCTATGTACTCGGCCTAAGATCATCTTTTTTATTTCATCAAACATTTGGGCAATATAGTGTGTTTTAGTGCATTAAAATTAAAAAAAGTGTATTTTTTCCCAAAAAAATGCGTTTGAAAAATCGCTGCGCAAATACTGTGTAGAAAAAAAAAATGCAACACCCACCATTTTATTCTGTAGGGCCTTTGCTTTAAAAATATATATAATGTTTGGGGGTTCAACATAATTTTCTTGCAAAAAAAAATATGTTTTCATGTAAACAAAAAGTGTCAAAAAGGGCTTTGTCTTCAAGTGGTTAGAAGAGTGGATGTAAGCTTCCTAATGTTGTGTATAAAATGCCAGAACAGTTCAAAACCCCCCCAAATGACCCCATTTTGGAAAGTAGACACCCCAAGCTATATACTGAGAGGCATGTCGAGTCCATGGAATATTTTATATGTTAACACAAGTTGCGGAAAAAATACAATTTTTTTTTTTTTTTTTGCACAAAGTTGTCACTAAATGATATATTGCTCAAACATGCCAAGGGCATATGTGGAATTACACCCCAAAATACATTCTGTTGCTTCTCCTGAGTACGGGGATACCACATGTGTGAGACTTTTTGGGAGCCTAGCCGCGTACGGGACCCCAAAAACCAAGCACCGCCTTCAGGCTTTCTAAGGGTGTCAATTTTTGATTTCACTTCTCACTGCCTATCACAGTTTCGGAGGCCATGGAATGCCCAGATGGCACAAACCCCCCCAAATGACCCCATTTTGGAAAGTAGACACCCCAAGCTATTTGCTGAGAGGTATTGTGAGTATTTTGCAGATCTCGCTTTTTGTCACAAAGTTTTGAAAATTGAAAAAAAAAAGAAAAAAAAATGTTCTTTCTTCATTTTCAAAAACAAATGAGAGCTGTAAAATACTCACCATGCCTCTCAGCAAACAGCTTGGGGTGTCTACTTTCCAAAATGGGGTCATTTGGGGGGGTTTTGTGCTATTTTGGCATTTTATGGCCTTCAAAACTGTGATAGGTAGTGAGGAGTGAAATCAAAAATTTGCGCCCTTAGAAATCCTGGAGGCGGTGCTTGGTTTCCGGGGTCCCGTACGTGGCTAGGCTCCTAAAAAGTCCCACACATGTGGTATCCCCGTACTCAGGAGAAGCAGCAAAATGTATTTTGGGGTGCAATTCCACATATAACCATGGCATGTGTGAGCAATATATCATTTAGTGACAACTTTTTGTAATTTTTTTATTTTTTTTTTTGTCATTATTCAATCACTTGGGACAAAAAAAAATAAAAAATCAATGGGCTCAACAGGCCTCTCAGCAATTTCCTTGGGGTGTCTACTTTCTAAAATGGGGTCATTTGGGGGGGTTTTGTGCTATTTTGGCATTTTATGGCCTTCAAAACTGTGATAGGTAGTGAGGAGTGAAATCAAAAATTTGCGCCCTTAGAAATCCTGAAGGCGGTGCTTGGTTTCCGGGGTCCCGTACGTGGCTAGGCTCCTAAAAAGTCCCACACATGTGGTATCCCCGTACTCAGGAGAAGCAGCAGAATGTATTTTGGGGTGCAATTCCACATATAACCATGGCATGTGTGAGCAATATATCATTTAGTGACAACTTTTTGTAATTTTTTATTTTTTTTTGTCATTATTCAATCACTTGGGACAAAAAAAAATATTCAATGGGCTCAACATGCCTCTCAGCAATTTCCTTGGGGTGTCTACTTTCTAAAATGGGGTCATTTGGGGGGGTTTTGTACTGCCCTGTCATTTTAGCACCTCAAGAAATGAGATAGGCAGTCATAAATTAAAAGCTGTGTAAATTCCAGAAAATGTACCCTAGTTTGTAAACGCTATAACTTTTGCGCAAACTGATAAATATACGCTTATTGACATTTTTTTTACTAAAGACATGTGGCTGAATACATTTTGGCCTAAATGTATGACTAAAATTGAGTTTATTCGATTTTTCTTATAACAAAAAGTAGAAAATATCATTTTTTTTCAAAATTTTCGGTCTTTTTCCGTTTATATCGCAAAAAATTAAAATCGCAGAGGCAATCAAATACCATTAAAAGAAAGCTCTATTTGTGGGAAGAAAAGGACGCAAATTTCGTTTGGGTACAACATTGCATGTCCGCACAATTTACAGTTAAAGCAGCGCAGTGCAAAATTCTGAATTCACCTCTGGTCCTTTAGCTACCAAATGGTCCGGGGCTTAAGTGGTTAAAATCACTGCTCCCGAAAAAACAGGCATTTTTAAAACTTTTTTTTGCATTGATACATGTCCCCTAGGGCAGGACCCGGGTCCCCAAACCCTTTTTAGGACAATAACTTGCATATTAGCCTTTATAATTAGCACTTTTGATTTTAAACGTTCAAGGCCATTGTATTTAGTAGGGTTCTAATGTTTGCGCAAACTTTTGGTCCGTTCGCAGGTTCTGGTGCGAACCGAGCCGGGAGGTGTTCGGCTCATCCCTATTAAGGACCAGTGGACCACCAAGTGTGAAGAGGCCTTTAAGCAGTTGAAATGGAGCCTAACAACTGCCCCAGTTCCAGCCTATGCAGATACAACCAAGCCCTATGAATTGCATGTCAATGCCAGTCAAGATGGGCTAGGTGGGTGTTGTACCAAGAACACAATGGTCACCTACGGCCTGTCGCCTATGTAAGTCGAAGTTTGGGCCCAGCTGAAAGGAACTACCCCACACATAAACTCAAGTTCCTGGCCTTGAAGTGGGCTGTGGTGCATAAATTAAGAGACTATCTCTATGGGGCAGAATTTGTGATTAAGACAGATAACAATCCACTCACCTACCTCCTCACCACAGCCAAGTTGGATGCCACAGGACACAGATGGTTGGCTGCCCTATCGGGGTTCACGTTCAGTTTGAAGTATCGATTGGGGGTTGGAAACAGAGATGCGGATGCTCTGTCCAGAAGGCCTCATGGTTCTAGTGACGTCATGGAAGAGTGGACCCAGCTGACACCTGAAGGAGTGCGAGCCTTGTATCAGGGAGCCGAACACCAAGCTGGGGGAGGATCTAGGGCCGAAGACATTGGAGTTTCTGCAGCTGGTGTTCCCAAGTGTTATTGCAATGTAACCCAAGTCGGAGACGAAGGCCTGCCAAAACTGTCAAAGAAGGACCTTAGAAGGGATCATTTGGAAGACCCCCTGGGTAACTTGGCTTTGAAGGCTCTGGAGAGTCAATGTTCTGACATGCTCCTCACCAACTCCCCAAAGGAGGCCTGTCTACTGCACTGAGAGTGGGATTGGCTGCAGCTGCATCAAGGGGTGGTCTACCGAAGGCGCCCCTCTGATGGCCTTGAAGAGAAATTGCAGCTGTTTCTACCCAGAAAATACAGAGAGACAGTGTTAACTGCCCTTCATGACAACCATGGCCATCTAGTGCCTGAGAGGACTTTTCATTTGGTGAGGGACCGATTCTACTGGCCCTGCATGCAGGCTGAAGTTGAAGGTTACTGCCACTCCTGTATCCGATGCATTCAAAGGAAGACTTTGCCTCACTGAGCCGCCCCAGTGGGCCATCTTCAGAGTCAGCGACCCATGGAGCTGGTGTGCATTGACTTTCTGTGCCTGGAGTCTGATCTGAGTGGGCAGGGATATATTCTGGTGGTGACTGGCCATTTTACTAGGTATGCCCAAGCATTCCCCACCAAGGATCAACAAGCGTCGACAGTGGCCAGGATTTTAGTGGAGAAGTTCTTTGTGCATTATGGCCTGCCTCAACGTATCCACTCAGATCAAGGGAGAGCTTTCGAGAGTAGCCCTATTAAAAGACTCTTAGACCTGTTAGGAATCAAAAAGTCCAGAACCACCTCGTACCATCCCCAGGGGATCCTCAACCAGGGAGATTCAACCGAACTCTGTTAGACATGCTTAGGACTTTAAACTCGGAGAAGAAGCAACATTGGAGCAGACATGTAGCCGCTATTGTACATGCCTACAACAATACTGCAAACGATGCCACAGGATACTCTCCTTATCGCCTAATGTTCAGACAGGAGGCCCGGCTACCAGTAGACCTGGCTTTTGGCACCTCCCTGGACCACACCTCAGCATGTAGATCGCCTGTGGAAAAGCCTGAAGACCGCCTATGACAAGGCCCAAGCTACTTCAGACCGGAGGGGACTGAGAAACAAGAACTTTGATTTAAAGGTCAGAGTGCAGGACCTATAACCAGGAGACAGAGTGCTGTTAAGTAATCTGGGCGTTCCTGGGAAGCACAAGTTAGCTGACCGCTGGAGGTCACAGCCTTTTTTTGCAAGCAACTACCAGGACTCCCAGTGTATCAGATCTGCCCAGAAGGGAGTGTAGGCCCACTAAAGACTTGACATCGCAATCATCTACTACCTCTATCAGAAGCAGTTCATCTGTCACCCCTGTCAGATCCGCAGACAACTCCTTCGGCCTCTGAAAGATCTCGACCAGTCACTAGGTCTCAATCAGCGCCCCAAGATGTGGATGATGAAGACAGTGAGGATGAAGAGATGGAACTAGACTGGTTGTGGTCATCTCAATTACCAGGATCCATGACCCCTCCTTTGTCCCCCCCTGAAGCGACGGACACTGGAGTCCTCAGACCCGATGCCCCTGAGTTTGTGCCTCAGAGTTTGCTGTCCGAAGAGCTGGAGGATGACCAAGCTTCTGTGTCAATAGGAGATCCTGAAGAAGTCTCATCTTTTACAGAAGGAGAAGTGGAAGCTGATATGCAGAGAGAAGAAGCTGTGGAAGGAACAGAATTCAGCATGCCGGAAACACCAAAGCCAAAAGAGCAGAGAGAGAGCAGGGCTATTCACCCACCCAAGAGACTGACTTATGGCCAATTGGGCGAAAGCTCTGAAGAGGCTGTGTTTACCTCAAAAAGGACAATTGAAACGCCTGGTTCTTCCACTTCACATTTAGTGGAGGACAACCCCTGCTCACCCCCTGGCACATCTGGATGGGCCATCCCAGTCAAGGTGGCCTGTAGGCAGGACAACCTCCTTTCCTCTGCCTGGTTCTTTTGAAAATGCAAACTGCTTTATTTATTGTATACACTAACTGGTCTTTTCCTCCTCTTGTATTTGAATAAAGCATGTAACAGCATGTAACAGGTCACAAGCTGCTGCTGTCTTTGGGGACCAAAGATTTCAAGTGGGGGGAGTGTGTAGCAAGGTGTTATAGACCGTATCTTAACAGACTGCAATTGATGCCTAAAGAGGATCTTGGCTCCCTCTGGTGCTCATTTTGTGTTATAGTTTGGAAGTTGTTTGGTTCTGTGATGTGAGAGCAGGGCATGGTGGGCATTGTGGTGCGGGAGACAGAGACTCTATTGCCGTGGGTTGGGTTGAGACTACAATACCCACAAATCCCACTGTGCTACCAAAATGCAGTGTGCCACGCACAGCCTCCTGGGAGAACTGATTTGGGGCAGAGGCGGGGCCTCGGCCCGCTCTCTCGGGACGCAGTTCTTCAACAGGCAAGAGGCCTGCTGTGTGCGCGCCTAGGCCGGAGAAGCCTGGGCCTAAAGTTACTGAGAGAAAGGATTGCCTGACGAAGGATCCTTGTGGACAGCCTCGCTGATCGAGCCAGAGAGGAACCGGTCTACACTTCACAGCATCCGGAGTCACCTATCCACCGGCACCTTGTGAACGGCTGCGCTGAGGACCAAAAGCCTTGTGTTATAGAAAGACTGAGAGCAAGGAGAGGTTCCAGACGGAGTGTACCGGCGAGACGAGGCCTCATTTGGTGAGAAGGCACTTGCCTATCCACAGAGTTAACTGGGTCGTAGGAAGGTGGTTTCCAAAGTTCCACGTGTACTTGCTGGCATCTGCCGTGACGCAAGTAGGGATACGTCACACCTGTGAGTGATACAGAAGCTGGGGAGAACTAGTGTTTGCTCTGCCTTTACACTACATGCATCAAGTGATTGTTATTCCTCTTCACCCTGTTTTTCTGGAATACAAATAGATAGATAAGTGCACCAACGAAGCTAGCAGAAGACTAACTGACAGACATTTAAAGGAACAGTCATCCGCTTACTTTAACCTTGGGAGTTCTACAACGGGATACTCACCACTTGAACTGTCCACTAGAGGGAGCCATATAGCTTGTGATTTTATATGTTCCGTATAACTGTTTTATCATTTGATTATTTCACTGTTTGGGTGAGTTGTCTGGGACTTGGTGGAGAGGTGTCCTAGTGCTGGTGCCATTGCATTGAGAGGTTTCCTCCACCGTACACCCACTCATATCTGACCCTAGGTTATTCTATGTGTGTCTGGGAGCAGAGACCTTCTGTACCGGTAGTGTCACATTGACTTTTACAGGGAGCTGTGTGTGGTCAATTTTGTCTGTGAACCCCCCCCCTCCCGATTTAGGGGGCGCTATGTTCAAATTTAGGGGTTAGTCTGAGCCAATAGTTGGGTTCAGACTATTAATTTTCTAAAACTTGCTTCTGCTCTGGTGTGATATTGCCTGGCTGCAGTGTTCCCTGTTGCCTGTGGGTGGCGCTGTCATCTCCAGCTCAGGTGGAACCACAGGGGGTATTGCAACACCATTGGGTGTCCTCTCTCGGCAGCTGTGCAGTGGGCGTGGTCTACCTGCTGTGCATGCTGGGAGAGGGTACTTAAGGGGCAGACGCCATTAGGCGTTGGAGAGGACCCCTTGGTCCGAGAAGAACAGACACGTACCCCACCTTCGGTGGCCCTCATGGCCAGGGGTACGTGTGTGTGTGTGTTCAGCCCTGGGCACCTTTAGCCTGAGGCTGCATCATTCCAGGTGGGCTTAGCACCTTTAGCTGAGGCCTACACTAGAAGAGGAGTCCCAGGGTGTCCAAGTGAGGGTGACCCACTTTGAAGGAGAGGAAACTAGGGAATCGGTGAAGGAAGTCACTGTCTCGGGAGAGACCTGGTTACCTATCAGAGGGAAGGATTCCATAACCCGCCACAAGCCTAGTAATGTGCCCTATTGACACTTAAGGACTTAAAATATTACTAGGCTGGGAAGTTTAGGACTTAGAGATTATTTCCTGATTGTATCCCTAGGAAACTACAAGTAAACGCTTCGTGCTCCACACCGGCTGCTAGGACCGCTCTTGGAGGGACTATCCGGGTGAGCAAAACCCACTCAGGCCTGAGTGGCGACGATTGATGATTGAGTGCTGCGTGCCTGAACCTACCTCCTAGTTAATTTCTCTCTATCTCCAACTTTCCTATCGAGTTCCTAAGCAACCAAAATAAACCTTTTTATTGAGTTTCAATACTGTCTGGACAATGGCCTTCTTGAAGTAAAGAGAGAGAATAGACTTCTTCCTACACTCTAGGGTGAAGAATCCAACGGAAGGAGGTAACTCGCTGCAGGACCCAAATCAGATAACACCGCTCACCCTCTGTACTAAGGAGGATACTGGGAATGTGGCATGGTGTGTCCATGGGCGACCGCTGAAATGTTTTCGGGGGGGGGACGCTTCAGCAGCTGCGATACACCAGTCGCATTTTACCCTTTCTTCGGCCGCTAGCGGGGGTTAAAAGCGACCCCCCCCCCACGTTAAAATGTAAAAACACCCCACTGTGCCCCCTGCATCTTTAAATATCTCTTTGTCACTACTGTGTACCCCCTCTCCACAACTGCACCTCTGGACCCCTTTACATTACACAGCACCCCACAGCTCTGGACCCCTTTACATTACACAGCACCCTGCATCACTGGACCCCTTTACATTACACAGCACCCTGCATCACTGGACCCCTTTACATTACACAGCACCCTGCATCACTGACCCCCTTTACATTACACAACACCCTGAATCACTGGACCCCTTTACAT
The DNA here is from genome assembly GCA_029206835.1 of Rana muscosa. Lineage (NCBI taxonomy): Eukaryota > Metazoa > Chordata > Amphibia > Anura > Ranidae > Rana > Rana muscosa. The sequence goes on along the minus strand of CM055125.1, from coordinate 239,518,511 downwards.
TCCACAGCACCCTGCATCACTGGACCCCTTTACATTACACAGCATCCTGCATCACTGGACCCCTTTATATTACACAGCACCCCTTTACATTACACAGCAGCACCCTGCATCACTGGACCCCTTTACATTCCACAGCACCCTGTATCACTGGACCCCTTTACATTACACAGCACCCTGCACACCTTTACATTACAAAGCACCCTGCATCACTTGACCCCTTTACATTACCCAGCACCCCTTTACCTTACACAGCAGCACCTTGCACCTCTGGACACTACACACACTACACTCTGACCACTACACTACACACTGACTACTGACCACTACACTGCACACTGACCATATGTATGATGTGTCCTATGACGTCATGTCTCTGCAGTCACACACACACACACGTGTTGTAGGACATCTCCTCCTCCCTCCATACCGCACACACAGCCGGCTCTCCTTCCTTCTCACCTTCAGCAGGTCCACCGGGGCTGGAAGTGGGTGTAAGGGCGGCGGAGGGTGTAGAACAGTGCCAATTTGGCCAACACCTTCTCGATTCCAGGGGGGGCAAACGACCCCCCTTGCCCTATGGAGCGGACGCCCATGGGTTTGTCCCACCTGCTAGCGGAGGTAAGCAAGGAAGGGATCTGTGTGCTACATCTGTGTAACCATTGTTTATTCTTTTGCCAAGTAAACACCTTACCACTGGTTAAGCTACATCTTGTGTGGGACTCTGTCTACTGCAGCTGTGGGGCAGGTGACCAGCACCAAGGTAACAACATTCATATATATATATATATATATATATATATATATATATATATATATCTGTGTGGTATTATTGTGGTTCCCTATTGCCATTGGGGTCCACAATCATATTATTGTCCAGTTGTGCCAAGGAGGGGATCGAGCCAAACTTAAGGAGTTGACAGGCAGAATGCAGACCCAAAAATATAACCAGCAGCTCCTACGGGGGTAGTGCTACACAAGTAAATATTATAAACTTTCCTATCTATTTAATAATACTAGCAACATAAGGAATAAAAATAAACAATGTTTATTGAGACAGTAAAGTTCTGCTTTATGTAAGTGAACAGCAACCCCTAATTAGCATTAGTTGGACGTTTGTAATGGGTTCTAGACATATTTTGAAAAGAGATACCACGTTGTTTGGACTCGGGCTAGAAGAATTTAGAATGGTTACTGCCACATGCATTGACTGTAATGCCTATCACATGGTTCTCGAGTACACTATGCAATGATTGTGAACGGTTACAGTATATTCAGTAACGATTATGAAAAGCCCCTACTACTGCCTCATTATTGATCATATATGCAAGAGAAGCCATGTATAGTGTTTAAAGGGAATTCTATCGCACAGCCAAAGGAAAGGCAAGTAGAGTGCAAAGCTGAAGAAATACTTTAATGTGTAAAGTCTACAAGTTGGTGGTGACTAGGGAAAGTGGTCGCCCTAAATATATCAAGTGACAGGTGGCTTGGGTCCTTATGTCTCATAGGCCTCAGGTGTTTGACTAGATCTACAAAGCCCTAACCTGCAAGTGTGCAGTTAAGTATTAAGACACCTGGTGTGCACATTTGAGCTGGGTCAATGAATTACTAAATAATAAATCCAAGAACAGAACAGAATGACAGCCCACAGCCTGCATTTTAAAAACAAGTCAGCAATGGCAGCCTCCTTATTTTTATCCTTACAGATAACTTTAAAAAAGGAACTGCTGGCAAAAAAACACCCATTTTGTTTGGTTACATACGCCTTAAAATATGATTTAATGTATTTTAAAACAATGCTAGTATAAACTTTTGAAATTTATTGAGACTGGGAGATCATACGCTGAGAACCAAAGAGCCTCTTTTGCATTGCAGTATGCTGTCAGTCTAATATATTTCAGGCACTGGGTGCCTGGAAGGAATCCCTTAGATCCCATGAGGAACTGTTTAGTAGTTTACAAGAGATTGAAAGCACATAGACCTCAGAAAATATCTCACTCTCATAGCAGTTTAACAGTGTTGTCCGATTTAAATAAATGACTGAATGGAAGTACAAATATTTTATATATATATATATATATATATATACACATACAGTCATGGCCGAAATTGTTGGCACCCCAGAAAGTTTTCCAGAAAATCAAGTATTTCTCACAGAAAAGTATTGCAGTAACACATGTTTTGCTATAAACATGTTTATTCCCTTTGTGTGTATTGGAGCAAAACAAAAAAAGGGAGGAAAAAAACTCCAAAAATGGTCTGGTCAAAATTCTTGGCATCCTTAACTTAATATTTGGTTGCACACCCTTTGGAAAAAATAACTTAAATCAGTCGCTTCCTATAACCATCAATAAGCTTCTTACACCTCTCACCCGGAATTTTGGACCATTCTTCCTTTGCAAACTGCTCCAGGTCTCTCTTATTGGAAGGGCGCCTTTTCCCAACAGCAATTGTAAGATCTCTCCACAGGTGTTCAATGGGATTTAGATCTGGACTCATTGCTGGCCACTTTAGAACTCTCCAGCGCTTTGTTGCCATCCATTTCTGGGTGCTTTTTGACGTATGTTTGGGGTCATTGTCCTGCTGGAAGACCCAAGATCTCGGACGCAAACCCAGCTTTCTGACACTGGGCTCTACAGTGCGACCCAAAATCCTTTGGTAATCCTCAGATTTCATGATGTCTTGCACACATTCAAGGCACCCAGTCCCAGAGGGAGCAAAACAACCCCAAAACATAATTGAACCTACACCATATTTCACTGTAGGTACTGTGTTCTTTTCTTTGTAGGCCTCATTCCATTTTCGGTAAACAGTAGAATGATGTGCTTTACCAAAAAGCTCTATCTTGGTCTCATCTGTCCACAAGACGTTTTCCCAGAAGGATTTTGGCTTACTCAAGTACATTTTGGCAAACTGTAGTCTTGCTTTTTTATGTCTCTGTGTCAGCAATGGGGTCCTCCTGGGTCTCCTGCCATAGCGTTTCATTTCATTTAAATGTCTGCAGGACAGCTTGAATTTCTTTGGAACTTGTTTGGGGCTGCTTATCCACCATCCGGACTATCCTGCGTTGCAACCTTTCATCAATTTTTCTCTTCCGTCCACGCCCAGAGAGATTAGCTACAGTGCCATGGGTTGCAAACTTCTTGATAATGTTGCGCACTGTGGACAAAGGCAAATCTAGATCTCTGGAGATGGACTTGGAACCTTGAGATTGTTGATATTTTTCCACAATTTTGGTTCTCAAGTCCTCAGACAGTTCTCTTCTCCTCTTTCTGTTGTCCATACTTTTTTTTTTATCTCAAAACAAAATGTTTTATTGAAAAAAACAAGTACATTACATCCATTATTAGTATCAGAGCACCACAATACATTAAATCTGTACCATGCTTAGTTTCAAAAAAATACTGCACAGTTCGCACAAACATGTACAATGTATGCATCTTCACGCTCAAAGCAATGGACAATAACCTGAGACAGTAGTGCTGCCATCTAATCTGAGCTGTTGTCCATGCTTAGTGTGGCACACACAGACACACAATGCAAAGACTAAGTGAACTTCTCTCCTTTTTATATGCTTTCAGGTGTGATTTTTATATTGACCACACCTGTTACTTGCCCCATGTGAGTTTAAAGGAGCATCACATGTTTGAAACAATCTTATTCGTCCACAATTTTGAAAGGGTGCCAAGAATTTTGACCAGCCCATTTTTGGAGTTTTGTGTGACATTATGTCCAATTTACGTTTTTTCCTCCCTTTTTTGTTTTGTTCCAAAACACACAAAGGGAATAAACATGTGTATAGCAAAACACGTGTTACTGCAATACTTTTCTGTGAGAAATACTTGATTTTCTGGAAAAATTTCTGGGGTGCCAACAATTTCGGCCATGACTGTATATATATATATATATATATATATATATATATATATATATATATATATATTTCAAATGGGCATTTAATAGTCTGGCTTGCATTTTACCCGACATTTTTATACAGTATATTATACAGAGTTCATGGTCTAAATGCCAACATTTTTCTCCCATCACAGTTAACATATGTTATTAAACAATCCAGAATAAGTAAGATATTCATATATTAGGATTTTAGCTATATGTTTACAATGTGAAGACTAAATCTTCTTTAGACAGTGTTAGGCTGGCCATATATTATACAATTTTCCTTTAGATTGACAAAACCATATCATATGACAGTGTTTCTCAACTCCAGTCCTCAAGGCGCCCCAACAGTTCATGTTTTCAGGATTTCCCTCAGATGAAATGCCTGTGGTAATTACTAAGGCAGTGAAACTGATCAAATCACCTGTGCAAATTAATGGAAAGCCTGAAAACATGACCTGTTGGGGCGCCTTGAGGACTGGAGTTGAGAAACACTGTCATATGAGGTCAAACCTAAACACTTTCAATTTGTATGCAATCAGGCAGGCCATTGTACTATGTAGTTAAAGGTAAATTTAAAGTAAATTGAATAAGAAATTTGTATAATGTATGGCATGCTTCAGTGCTAGTTCACACCAGATGCAGTTCTGTGCGCTTTTTTTCTGCACTTATTGGGGAACCACTAGTGTCATAAAGCAGCCCAGCTGAAGATGTTAGTTTATTGAATCAATCATGTCTTGGTCTTCTTTGAAGATGTATTGTGTTTTGGTACTCTTTTCTAAAATGAATAAAAATAATTTAAAAATTAAAGCAGCCCAGCTTACGGTAGTGGAAGAGGAGATAAGGGATGATATGACAGTTTTTGACAGACTGGCAATTATGTGATACCACATAAAGCTTTGGCAGTAAAAAAAATAAAAGCATGTGGTGATGCAAGGGCAAGTGCTGATGGATAAGTTTCCCCACAAGAATATTGCAGTTACTGTAAGTTCTGCTGTGCATAATTCACTCAGTAAAAAAGGAAAGTGATGTTGGGTATGATTTGGGGAAAGTGCCAAATCTATAGGCTAATGAGGAAAATGAGAATGTAGCACCTAAACTTCTGGTGGGCACAATTCACTTCTAGTGATGCTAGCCTTCACTGTGCTGAGAGGACACCTCGGGGGTCCCACACAGTTCTGTCAAGGGAAGGGTTAGAATGGTACTGTAACCACAGGAAGGAAAACGGTAATAAATTCATTCAAAATGGTTCTGCATTATGGGTTTTCAGTTGCTGTGCAGAACTTTCTGTGTAAAGAGAATGGATGATGCTCTGAATTCTGGCATTTGGGTGGTTAAAGGATGCCTTCTAAATTTCTATCAAGGTAAAAGATGATGGCCAGAATTTCGGGATGCACTGCACTCATGCAACTGTCGGGGGAAGGAAAGGAAAGAGAGGGGGGAAAGATGTTTTTTACTTAATAAAATCAGCAAGATTTTACAATAATGGTTTAAGTAAAATGTAATAGGGGTCAATTATGGAATGAGAGAGGCAAAATGATGAATTATGTTGAATGGTGGCAGAATAAATGGTGTACCAATTCCTGACAAGAGCAGGGTAAACTAATCTGCCATGCAGGATCCTGACAGGAGACTTCTGTTGGAGATCAGTCACAATGTCCTTTGAACAATTCTGTTAAGAAATGAGTCAGGTAAGGTACTCTCAGATCATTTTCCTGAGGGTTTTGTGCATTGTGTCATGTTGACGATTCCCACTCTGGGCGCCTCCAATATGCCTCGGTGAAGAACAAACATGCTGACATATGCTTCAAGTGGTTGAGCCCAGGGACATCCTGAAGTATATAATTGTTTGCAAAACAACCAGAGGTGATGACCCATCAAACCTGTTGGTGGAGATACAGTAAGCAATGTCATCACATCTCTACTTATTGCATCTTCACAGTTTATTTAAATCTGTTTTCAATCATACCTATATGCACAAATCAGTTTGTTTTAAACCCAAGAACAAAGTATTGATTATTATTGACACAAGACTGGGTAGTTCCCAGCACTGATACCAGGAAAGGATAGTCCAGTACATTCAACGACAACAAGGTGTGTATGAATTTTAAGGGGTTAAAATAGTGTAAAACCTGGAAACTGAACAACCATTTTAGGTTAGATTATGGTAAGATTGTCCTTTTTAAAAATAATAAAACAGCAAGCATGTAAAGATGTGACAGATACATCAAAAATTACTTGCCTGTAAACTTTACATTAAGAATCAAAATATGCTGTATACGCACTGATAATACACTAGAATGGATCACTGAGTCTAGAGGAACAGCAAAGAATATCATCTTCAATGACAGAGGTCACACAAGCCTTCCTTGTTTTCATAGGTGATTGCTCCTTTTTCCTTGATCTCAGACATGGCTTCCACTTCTACTTCAAATATTTATCAGAGTGTAAATAGTGCTGTGAGTGCTTTCATACTATTTCCCCAGTCACAGGTAGTGAGCGGGAGTGGGACCATCTTGTTGAGGTTTTTTCAGCAAAGAAGCCGTGGTTGCTAGGCAACTGGTTAAAGAGCGCTTATGAAGTTGGAATTTTTCCATACTCTTGAAGACCAGCAAAAGCCTGAATGTGGTCTTTGTAAAAAATTGTATGCCACGTGGGACTAGCTCTACAATCTCGAAGTGGGATTTTGTCTCTAATTATTGAAATTACACAGATTTATGACAATTGTCTACATTAACTCATCGCAGTTCAATTTCCATGCACAGGCTGGGTGAATCCAGGCACATCTGCAGACATGAATTTTCAGTATCTACTGCACATTTGCTGGAGGGAGAATGCAAATGGAGCAATGTGCAAAGAATTGTTGGCAAGTTTGGGCTCAGCAGAAGACCGATGTATCTATAGGAAATCACCAAATTTGCCTATTCAGAAAGGCAAGTGTTAATTTTGTGAAACCTTTCGCACAACAAACAGAGCACAATGACACTGTGCACAGATTAAAGGTAATTTAAAATATAATAAATGTAAATATGCACTCTCAAAAGATGATGCACCACAGCAGGTTTTCGACTGACTTCTGACAAGTGAGCATGGAGGGCATCCTTCATTATAATAGGATTTTTATAACAGCTTACCTGTAAAATCCTTTTCTTAGGAGTACATCACGGGACACAGAGCGACATAGTCATTACTAATGGGTTATATAGATACCGTCAGGTGCTGGCACTGGCAACTTCCAAAACCGGAAGTACCCTCCCCTATATAAGCCCCTCCCATCCGGGAGCACCTCAGTTTTGTAGCAAAGCAATAAGTGTCCCCAAAGAGGGGCGGGAGCTCTGTGTCCCGTGATGTACTCCTAAGAAAAGGATTTTACAGGTAAGCTGTTATAAAAATCCTATTTTCTTTCTCGTACATCACGGGACACAGAGCGACATAGTCATTACTAATGGGATGTCCTAAAGCAATGCCCAATGAGGGGGGGGGGGGATACACCATATATAAGCTGAGCGCTATCAGACATGAGGATCTTTTGCGGCCTGCAACACACTGCGCCCAAAGGCGCCATCCTCCTGACTTCTAACGTCCACCTGGTAGAACCTAGTAAACGTGTGAACTGAAGACCATGTTGCGGCCTTACAGATTTGAGCCAGGGAGGCCTGGTGATGCACTGCCCATGAAGTTCCAACTGCTCTCGTGGAGTGCGCTCTAACTTTGAACGGAGGCGGTCTCCTTCTCAAGCCATAGGCTTGTATTATGACCTGTCGAATCCACTCGCTAAAGTAGATTTTGACGCTGCCTGACCCTTTCTGGGGCCTTCCGGCAGAATAAACAAAGTATCCGTTCTGCGAATCTGAGCAGTGGCTTTTAGATAAGCTTTAACTGCTCTTACTACATCCAAAGAATGCAATAACTTTTCCTCTACCGAAGTAGGTTTGGGGAAAAAAGAAGGAAGAACCACATCTTGGTTCAAATGAAACCTCGATACCACCTTAGGAAGAAAGGCTGGATGAGGGCGTAACACTACTCTATCCTTATGGATAACCAGATATGGCTCCTTACAGGACATAGCTGCTAATTCCGACACTCTTTTAGCCGAACAAACGGCTACTAGAAAAATCAATTTCCTGGTGAGAAGAACCAAAGAAATATGCTGTAATGGTTCAAATGGTTGTTTCTGTAGAACCGACAGAACCAAGTTTAGATCCCATGGACATATGGGAATATTAACCGGAGGACTAATACGCATCACTCCTTGTATAAAGGCTTTGACTAGTGAATGCGAAGCCAAGGGCCTTTGAAAAAATATTGACAAGGCCGAAATCTGACCCTTGATAGTACTCAAGGCAAGCTTCCTATCTACAGCCCATTGTAGGAAGTCCAGAATCCTACCTATTACGTATTTACGTGGATGCCATTTCTTGGCCTCACACCAGGCGATGTACGCCTTCCAGATTCTATAGTAAATCTGCCTGGATACCGGCTTCCTGGCATTGATCATGGTAGATACCACAGAATTAGAGAGCCCTCTCTTTTTTAGAATGTGGGCTTCAATAGCCAGGCCGTCAAACCTAGGGCTGGTAAGGAAGGGTGGTATATCGGTCCTTGCGAAAGCAGGTCCGGACGATGTGGGAGAGTCCAAGGACTCCTCACTGACATTTTACAATCTCCACGTACCACGCTCTTCGGGGCCACGCTGGAGCCACCAGAATCACTGGTTTCTTTTCTACCCTGATTCTGCGGAGTAATCGAGGTAACCATTGTGGCGGTGTGAATGCATATATCAGCTTGAACTGATCCCAAGGGAACACTAGGGCATCCGAGCCGCAAGCTAGGGGATCCCTTGTCCGAGAGACAAACCTGTCCACCTTTGCGTTGAATCTGGATGCTAGAAGATCTACATCCGATGTTCCCCACCGCTGACATATTGTCCAGAAAACCTCAGGGTGAAGGGACCCTTCCTCTGGGCATAATTGCTGGCGACTTAGAAAGTCCGCCTTCCAATTCTCCACTCCTGGAATGAATACCGCAGATATGGCTGGGAAATATCTTTCTGCCCATTTCAGGATGTAATTTACTTCCCTCTGGGCTGCACGACTCCTGGTGCCCCCCTGATGATTGATATATGCCACTGTTGTGGCATTGTCTGATTGAATTCTGACAGGGGACCCTTGGAGTTTGGATGTCCATGCTACTAGGGCATACCGGGCTGCTCGTATCTCTAAGAGATTGATGGGCAGGGCCTTTTCTGCATCCGACCATCTGCCCTGGAGAGACTATTGCTCCAGTACTGCTCCCCAGCCTATAAGGCTGGCATCTGTAGTGACCACCTTCCAAGAAATCGGACTGAAGGATTTCCTTTTTTCCAGATTCTGGGGAACCAACCACCAACGGAGGCTCTTGCGAACGGAAGGGGACAAGGACATTGTAAGTCTAGGGCCTGAACTTTTTTGTTCCAGGCCGACAGTATGGCCCCTTGCAAATTCCTTGAATGGAATTGACCGTAGGGTACTGCTTCGAATGATGCCACCATTTTTCCCAGCAGCCTCATGCACAGGCATATGGACGGCTGTCTTTTTTGTACCCACTAAGTGGATCAAATCTTTCAAAGACAACACCTTTCCTCGAGGCAAGAATATTTTTCTCTGGCCTGAATCCAACCTTAGCCCCAAGTATTCCAGACTTTTGACTGGTTTTTAGGGCTGACTTGTCTCGGTTGATAATCCAACCGTGAGATTCCAGATACTTGATTGTCTTGTGAACGACCACGTCTAGTTTTTTCACTGAGTGGTCTATCAGCAACAAGTCATCTAGATATGCCATTATCATTACACCTTGTGTTCTTAGATTGGCCAATAAAGGGCCAGAATTTTTGTAAACACTCGTGGTGCTGTGGCCAAACCGAAGGGTAAGGCTCTGAACTGAAAATGGAGCCCTTCTACTGCAAAGCGTAGAAATTTTTGGTGGACTGGAAAGATGGGAATGTGCAAATAAGCATCTTTGATGTCGATCGCGGCTAACCAATCCTTCCCCTTGTAGGGCAGTGGCCACCGATCGGATCGACTCCATCGGAAAGTCCTGATATACAGGAATTTGTATAGCCCTTTTTAGAATTAATATGGGCCTCCCGTCCGCGTTTGCTTCGGGACTGTAAAGAGGTTTGAGTAAAACCCGAACCCTCATTCTTCCAGGGGAACCTCCATAATTACTCCTTGGAGCAATAGTTGTTCTAGTGCCAACAGGAGGGACTCTCTCTTCCGGGGATCCCTTGGCACGTTTGACCTCAAAAATGGGAAGGAGGAGAGTCTTTTAACTCCAAACTGTATCCCAAACATACTGCGGAGAGCACCTATCTGTCTTGATCGTGTCCCGCCAGGTCTCTTGCGAACAACTGGAGTCCTCCCCCCACCCGACTGAGTGGGGGCAACCCTTCAATGAATTTAACTTTGGGGGAGGTTTTGTACCTCCCCTGACCCAGGGTTTCTCATTACCCTGCTATTGTCCCTGTTTTTTTACCCCCGGGAATTGACCGAGGAGGCCGTCGGAACTGTTACACAGCCGATGCCCCAGGGACTGGAGAAGCAGGCCTCTTAAAGAGGGACCTCTAACTCTGTTTTTAACCGGCAAGAGCGTATTTTTACCGCTGGAAATTTTCTGGATATATTTGTCCAGGTTTTCCCTGAATAAGCGTTCACCATGAAATGGGACGCTAACCAGCCATTCTTTACAGGGAGCTTCAGCAGACCAGTTTTTGAGCCATAGAAGCCTACGCATATGTACTATAGACAGCGTAAGGCCGGAGGCCTGATGGACTGAATCCTTTATGGCGTCAACCGCAAAGCCTAAGGCTCTAGGTAGATCAGCTAGGGCAAAGCCTGCTGATCTGTCAAGTCCCTCAAGACCTGTTTCAACTGATCCTTCACTGCTTAGCAGACCCCAATAGCTGCTACTGCTGGTTGTGTCACCAAGCTTGCTGTAGAAAGAAGCAGACTTTCATAAGGACTCCAATCTTTTATCTATTGGGTTCTTGAACATTTGGACATTATCCACTGGACATGTCAGTGATTTATACATACAAGAGATGGCTGCGTCCACTGTAGGGACCTTCCATTTTTTTTTTGATGAACTTATCCTCCATGGGATAGACCACCGGAAATCTCTTGGGGGAATAAATATTTTCTCAGGACGTTCCCAATCCTGGTAAATAAGCCCTTTCAGTAAAGGGTGAAGTGGAAAAGAACAGACAGTCTGGGGGCTTCTAGCGACCCCAACGAGGATACAGTAGTGGTTGATGGTTCCGCAAGGTGCATTTTTAAATGCTGATCGGACCATGTTAGTCAGAGACTGAACCCATAATCTTTCAGCTTGAGATGCTGAGAAAAAGGTTCCCCCACTGTTGACTCCTCTATAACAGAATCAACCTTATCCTGATCCCCTTCAGGCAGGTCGATCCCTGTATGGGACTGTTGCTCTGCTAACAGGCACTTTGAAGGAGGAGATGGAGATCGGGCGTGCTTTCCCTGACAGGGAGGCAGCGATCAATGTTGACAATCTCTCTCTAATCCTCCCAAAGCTGAGGAAAAAACCTCCTCTGTTACATACACAGGAGCAGGTGAACTGAGGACAGCCACAGTACCAAGTACCCCTGCGGGGTCTCTACGGTCACTTACCTCTGAACTTCAGGGGAGACTGGTGCAGCAGAAGTATGCCCAAGAGACTGGTGCAGCAGAAGTATGCCCAAGATCCTCAGAGCCCGATGAGACCCCCTTCGCTTCCTGGAAGATTCAGTTCCGGAGCTTCTGGACGGCATATTCCTAAGCCTAAAGCTGAGGTATTCCAGCCGTAATACACCACTTTTACTGAGAATAGTCTAGCACAATTGCTGCTATATCACAGTTGGTGTCTACTAAAGTGCCTTTCTAGGGGATGCCTGCATCAACCGCCTCTATGTGCCTTTATATTGTTGCTAGCTCTGTCTATGCACTTCAACAGCCAGCTATAATGTGCTTTAAAACACGCTGGACGCCCGCACATGCGCAGTAGCGCCGCGGCGCACACCTGAGCGTCATCCACCCGCTCCGCCCCTTTTTCCAGATCGCCTCTATGAATAGAGGCGCGTGCACGCGCACGCGCGCGTGCGCCTTCGGCGCCTTTTTTGAAAACAACAAGGAGCTAGATGGGAGCCAGGGTCCCTTTGCCGCAGGGCCCGGGGATGGATGAGCGCAGCAACAGGGCAGAGGAGACAGCTTCCCAGGAGAGAACATACCACCTGCCTGGATTTGATTCTGGAAGAAAAAAATCCACATTACAAGAAAAAGAACCATAGCGGCCTCTAGTGTCTAACACAGGTACCGCGGTCTTACATTTTTTTCTTTTTTTTTTTTTTCTTGCCTACTATTAACATTTTTACATTTTCTCAGTAGTAACAGGCATACACAGAATATTAGCGGGAATACCGTTAGGTAACAGACAGAAAGACAAATTAGGCTTGGGGGTCCCCCAATAGAACCAAGTTCCTGGGGGCCCCCACTTACCTGTTCCCCGCCGCAGGACTTTGTTTGGTCCACAAAAGCCCAAACTTCACCTATCACGGCAGGCATTGTAATCAAACCTTCAGGGACCGGGTTCCCAAGGATTCCACTCCCCTGGACCTGTATAGCACCCTGCACAGAAAACATCTTGGTCGTGGGTATGACCAGAGCTCTGGATCCCAGGGTCCAGCTCTCCTAAGAGAAGCATTACAGGCAAAACCTTGCTCTTCTCTGCAAGGCCCGGGTACCGACCGTTTAGCTATGAAGCTTTTTTGGTCGGATCCGGAATAGCTTACTGAGGCCCAAAAGAACCTGTACGCAAGCTCAGTGAAAAACACATGTTTCTTCTTGGCCAACACCTTAGACACTGGCAAAAAACTGAGGTGCTCCCGGATGGGAGGGGCTTATATAGGGGAGGGTACTTCCGGTTTTGGAAGTTGCCAGTGCCAGCACCTGACGGTATCTATATAACCCATTAGTAATGACTATGTCGCTCTGTGTCCCGTGATGTACGAGAAAGAAAATGAGCTTACTGTGCTAGTTTCCGCCTAGCCACTGATGTCACTGCTGTCAGAGAACTGAAAGAGGGATGTTACGCACTGAAACGTGTGGGGTTGACATCAATAACTAGGTGGAAACTAGCACAGAGAGATCACTAGAGGGGATTTGCAGTGTTCTCACAAGATCATGGGATCTAAGGCATTCCTTTCATACATGTTTGTCATGAGTTTGGGATTCCCCCCCATCGTATTTAGTGATCACATCATTATGGTTTACATCTTAGAGTGTATATGTAGCCAAAAGCTTTTTTTAGGCATGGATACAGTAAAGAAGGATCATAACACCGGTCCAAGTTTTTATTATTGCTACCTGTGTCCCTGCAATTTCATTCAGATTCAAGTACTGTACTTTAGTAATCCCAATGACAACTGTCACTGTGAGAAAAAGTGATGGAAGATCAATAATATTACAGTTGTCACCAGAACTAGAGATGAGGAGAATCTTCAATGGATACTTTGTAAAGACTTCCTCCTAAAATGTTACTAAACCCACAAAAGTAAAATCAGTGTGTATATGCAGTAAAGCATGCTTGTTATACTCACTGTGGATTCTACGGGGTAAATCCTCTGCATTGTGTAAAAAGGCTGTTTGATCCTGTCTTCTCTGATCCTCCCCTTCTTTCAGAGTCCCCAAATCATCTCCGGATAGTACAGAGGCTAGGGGACAAGCTGCACATGCTCAGTTTGGTGTGTATTGCTCTGGAGTATTTTTTTTCTTGGGAGAGTACATGTGATTAGCACAGGGCCAATCAGCACTGTCCAGACAGAGGGTCACGGGTCCAATGGCCTCATAGGACAATCGTGGGAGAATAAAAACCTCCTACAAGTTGTAACCAGACACTAATAGAAGTCACAAGAATGTTATATAAAGCTCATGAGAAAAAGTATTTAGCAGTTTATATTTACTAAAACCATTGCATTTCCATGTTCTGTGTACTGTGGGAGATCAGATATAGTGGATGCATTGTCCTGGGTTTAGTAACACTTTAATTCTTGCTGCGTCGCCTGGGCATGAAGTAAACGAAAATTTAACCAATGGAGCGTAGATAACAAAAAATAAACTGGCAGAGGGTTTAACCCTTTCCTACTCTATCCAAAAGTATTATTTTATTTTAGCTAAACATTGCTTTAAAGCAGACTAAAAGCCTGACAATATAAAACTACTGGTTAGATTATTTTTTTTGGCATAAGAGACATGGAAGATTTTTTTTTATTTTTTTTATAAAAAAACATTTTCCCCTGGATCACGGCAGTCTTTTATCAGAAGTAACATCATCAGTGGCTGCCCAATGGCTGATAATGATCACAGACCCAAAAAGCAACTCCCTAGGAGTTGGCAGGGGATGGATCAGAGAATAGAGCCTGGACCTGTCATTGCTAGAGGAGGGCATTGTATGAGGTACAGTGCCTTGAAAAGGTATTCATATCTCTTGAAATTTTCCACATTTTGTCATGTTACAACAAAGAAAGTAAATAGGAAAATTGTATACTCACCTTTCCATAATTTTCCATTCCTGGTGCATCTTCATGGCAGCATACAATGGGTTGTGGCTCCACCCCCACAACCTGATAGGACTGGTTAACTATAAATCAAAGACAGACCGGGCACACAGCATTCTCTATAACTCTTACCATTTGGGTGGGAATCTGTATGCTGCCATGAAGATGCACCAGGAAAGGAAAATTACGGAAAGGTGAGTATACAATTTTCCATTTTCCTGGTGCATCATGGCAGCATACAATGGGAACTAACTCGCCATACGGGAGGGTGCAAGAAAATTTTTGTAATCATTAATAGTGTACCATATATACTCGAGTATAAGCCGAGTTTTCCCAGCACATTTTTTTGTGCTGAAAATGTCCCCCTCGGCTTATACTCGAGTCCGTTTATCTGCCCATATTACGCCGCCGTACATTGTAGCCTCCGATTCACAGCAGGGCTGTGTGTATAGGAAGTGTCTGCGCCGTCTACGCTGTCCCGCCTCCTCCTCATCCGTGTAACAATAAACTTACAGTACATACAGGGCTGTGTGTATAGGAAGTGTCTGCATCTTCCACGCTGTCCCGCCTCCTCCTCGTCCCTTTAGCAATAAAATTACAGTACATACAGGGCTGTGTGTATAGGAAGTCCACGCCGTCCACTGTAACAAAGCTCCGCCTCCGGAGGCGGAGCTTTGCTATCGTTGGCACACAGATATGAGGTCACTGGCTGCGCGAATAATCACAGGGACAAACAATGTTTAGAAAACTGGAAGGTACCAAGCTTTCTGGTAACAGTCCATATCGCTACATTCTCCCCCCACTTGAAAGTCTTTGGTCCCCAAAGACAAGATATGACCCAAATCGCTTTACTGCATGAGCTAATCAATTATTCGTCTACTAAACTACAGGTGGTAACAGCTAATAACTGGCTTAATGAAGGATCCTGTGATAAGAAACTATATACATCAGCAGAAGAGGAAATCATATTTAGTTTGACAGGCCATAAGTAGATCAGTGGCCCACCCAATAGTATTAGGGGGTGGATCAAGGTCATCCGTTGTCAAAGACTTGGCAAAGGAGGCAAGTGCTTGCGTGGGCCGATAAGCAGTGAGTTCAACAGAGTTTTCTCCAAGGGTATCATATCAACCTCTTTGGGGGACATATTTTCCTTCTCAGTCGAGAGTGCATGTCTTCCACAGAATCAGGTCCCTGTTCTGTTCCCCATTGGCTGCATCCAGCTTCTGGTTCAGACTCTGCTTTAGTCTCTGGCTCTATTTCAGGTTCTGGTTCAATTACAGGTTCTGATTCTGGTTCAGGCTCTGGTGTTATCTCTCCTTCAGTTCTTTCAGTAAGAGGAAGGGGTGCATCAACCTTCACTGAGTTCCAGCTTGACTTCTTTAGCTTCCAACAGTAGACCAGAAGCTATGGCCTCAGTATAAGGCATGTGAGGGCCTGTCCCTAAATAGTCTTCTGGTTTAGCTGCAGGGTCTAGAAGATCATCTCCCATAGAGTGGACCCACAACCAATCCAAAGGTACTTCCTCATCATAATTTTCCTCTTCTAGAGATGTCAGGGTACATGGTTTTCTGTTCCGAGACCTCAATGTTGGAGGCTAAGATGGCTCGGAATAAGGGGCGGAAGGTACCCGTACAGCCTCTGAAATAGGCAAGAGGTGATTTCAAAGCCAGTTTTTAATGGCCCTGTCTTCGCTTCTGGTCTGATCTGATTAACAGGAACATTGTGACAAACAATGTAGGGTTGGGAACGCCATCGCTCTGATAGTTTATGTTTTCTTGGCACTCCTAGATTGGGTAACAACACCCGATCCCCAGGTTGCAGATCTTGAACTCTTATTTCAACATCAAAGTTCCTCTTATTCCTTTGTTCTCTGATGTAAGAGGCTTCCTTTGCTTTTTCATAGGCTACCTTTAGATACTTCCTTAGCCTATCAACATAGACCTTGTAAGAGGCTTGAGAGGTGTGATCAGTGGAGGTTCCAAAGGCTAGAGCTACTGGTAAGTGAGCCTCTCTCCCAAACATCCGTCTGTAAGGGGAGCATCCAGTAGCATCATTTGAGGAACTATTGTAGGCGTGGTGTCAGGGATCAGCGTCTAAGGAGACCAGACACGTAGCTACACAAGGGAACTGAGACCAAACAAAGGATATATATATATTAAAGTGATATTTATTTACAGTGAAAAATAGCAAACCATGAACACAGCAAACAGTAAACATGAACATAAACAAACCCCAAAAGACAAATAACAAATGAACCTAACTACTATCTATATACAAAAACCATCTAAGGGACAAGGGTACAGGGAATGCAAGGTTGCAAGGAAGGGGGATCTCAACAGGGTACTCAAACAGAAGCAAGGCAGGGGGAGGCAGGAACAAGGCAGAGGGGTACAGACTGGATCAAGCTAGGCATCAGGAACAGGCAGCAAGGAAGGGACCAGAATCGTGACGCGCCGGGGGAAGGGAGGAGAAGCCTTAAGTAGCCCCCGGCAGCTGAACACTAATTTGCCTGATTACACCAGCCTGCTGGCTCCTGGGAGACACCTGCTGGTGGACACTGAAGCTGCAGCAAACAGCCCAGAGCAGGATAGTGCCACCAGAAGGTAAACTTAATCCTAACAGATTCCCCCTAAAGGAGCGGCCTCTGGACGCTCCATAGGGCCCCACCACCAGGGTCTGCAAGCCGACTGAGCACTCCACTGTCTATGTCTGAAGGCCTGGTGAGAACCCCGCCGCCAGGGTCCCAAAACTGGCTGGATTCTTTGCTGGTCAGATCCCTAAGGAGGCGCAACACCAAAGGCATATTCTCAAAAGCAGCCTGTGTCCCAATGCTGGGACTCCAAAGGACACCCGACCGCCCAATGCCAGAGTCCCTGTTCCGTGCAGGTACTCTGACGCCAGGGCATTCCTTCACAACTGGACCCTCTCTCCCTCTGTCGCCAGAGGCCGCTCTGCACTGTACCTGTCCCTCGGGTCTACCCAGCGCAAAGCTTACCCCACTCAGGTCCTCAAATGCACCAGGGATCACAGGGATGACCCCTGGGTCAGGACAAAGTTCAAATGGAACACTGTCCTTTCTCATGGGACCTCTACTACCGGGGCTGTAACAGCAGATGTGGCTCTCAAGTTCAAACTGGAGTTCTGGACCTCCTGGCCTTGGCACAACTGGATACGCTGGCTGCAAAAAAAACTCAGGATGAGCAAGAGTAGGGATCTTAACCCACCCAGACAACCCCTTTAGGCCACATAACACTGGAATTTTAGAAGCCTCAGACACATCAGTAGGTGGGAGTTTTACCCTGTCAGAGTCCAGCTTAACAGCGAGTAGGGATTTGGCATAGTCCAGAGGGGCGGCCGCCCTGGAATCAGCATGTTGGGCAGTGGGCACCAGATCAACATGCTGGGCAGCGGGCACGACATAAACAAGCTGGGCAGTGGGCACCACATCAACAAGCTGGGCAGCGGGCACCACATCAACAGGCTGGGCAGTGGGCACCACATCAACAGGCTGGGCAGCAGCCCGGGAAGCAGCAAAGTCAAGCTGGGCAGCGGCAACCCGGGGACCAGCATAGTCCAGCGGGGCAGCGGCAGCCCGGGAACCCGCCGTGCCAAGCTTGGCAACAGATGGTAGTTCACCCGCGGCAGGCTTTGCAACAGACAGTAGCATGGAGAAGGAATGTACACCATCGACAAGCGGCAGCATGGAAGAGGAATGGACCCCATCAGCAGGCGGCATCAGCATAGAGGAGGCAGGGACCCCATCAGCAGGCGGCATCAGCATGGAGGAGGCATAGACCCCATCAGCAGGAGGCATCAGCATGGAGGAGGCATGGACCCCATCAGCAGGCGGCATCAGCATGGACCCCCTTCAGCCCATCACCCAATTCCTTGTGTATCTATTCCAATACATCAAATACAGTATGTCTGGAAGGCCAACGAGGAGAGGCAGACACACACAGGCCAATAAAAGAGGGCAAGCAGGCTCTGTGTCTAGAGGCAACAGTGCTGGTCGTGGATACAGTGCATCCTCATCAGCACGTGACCGTGGGGCACGCTTGTCCTTTTTTTCGGCAGCTGGCCGTGTTGAGCCGCAACATGCCGAAGAGTTGGTAGAGTGGATGACCAAGCCGTCCTCAGCCTCCTCATCCTCTCTCACCCAGGCTCAGGGTACTTTGTCTGCCAAAGCGGCCTCTTCCATCGGCTCAATTACATCAGTCACTCCTTCCCTAGCCCCACCATGTCCTGAGGAGTCCCCTGAACTGTTTGACCACAGTGTTGGGTACATGCTGCAGGAGGATGCGCAGCGTTTTGAAGGCTACGATGATGGTACCCAGCTTGAGGAAGGCAGTAACGTGAGCCCAGAGAGAGGGGGTGCCCAATAACGACAGCAAACTGGCAGTCATGTTCCCCCAGCTGCAGCATACTGCCAGGTGTGCTCCAGTGACGAGGAGGGAGGGGATGATGAGGTCACTGACTCTACGTGGGTGCCTGAATGGAGTGAGGAGGAGGAGGAGGCACATCTCCAACGAGGCAGGATGTCCTCCAGGGGCCAGCTTAAGGGCAGCCAACCGACTGCATCACATCGCAGAGTTCCGCATGTGCAGGGCGCTGCTGTCTCTGTGCGTTATTCCAAAAGTTCTTTGGTGTGGGCCTTTTTTGAGACGTGTGCAGCAGATCGCACCATTGCTATTTGCAACATATGTCTGAAGCGTATCTCGCGTGGCCAAAACATCAGCCACTTGGGCACCACATGCTTGACCAGACATATGTCGACCTGCCATGCACTCCGTTGGCGAGCGTACATAAAAGACCCACACCAAAGAACAAAGCGGACCTCTCCTTGCTCCTCAGCTGCTGGGAGTCCTCTCAGAAACCTGCACTGAGAGGAATGAAGGTGTAGAATTAGGTGTGTCACTGCCAAGTACGTGCGGGCACTCTGCTATCGGTACACCAACGTCCGAATGTACCAGGCAAATTTCCCTGCCCCAGCTGCTGCACCGCCAAAATAAATTTGCTCCCAGCCATCCACATGCCCAGGGGTTGAAGGCTAGCTTGGCTAAATTGCTAGCACTTCAACTGCTGCCTTTTCAGTTGGTAGACTCTGCCACCTTCCGTGAGTTTGTGGAATGTGCGGTACCTCAGTGGCAGGTTCCCTATCTTTCACGGCCCACTGGGTGACTCTGCTGGCAGCTGGGAAGGATGCAGGACAGGGTGCAGTAGTGTTGTTCCGCCACCACGCCTCCAAAATGCTACTAGTGGTGATTCTGACACACCTCTCTCCTCCACCCCCTCCTCTTCTTCTTCCTCCAGGGCCTCTTCCTGTGCTGATTTGTCCTTGGAACCAGCGGTGCTCCGTAGGCGTTCAAGGGGCTACGTAAGTACACAGGCAAAAAGATGCCATGCGGTGCTTGAGCTGGTGTGCATGGGGGACAGGAGCCACACTGGGGCAGAGATTCTGTCAGCTCTGCAGGGGCAGGCTCAGAGGTGGTTGACGCCACGCCAGCTTAAGCCAAGAATGGTGGTTTGCGACAATGGCACCAACCTCCTCTCCGCCCTCCGACAGGGACAGCTGACCCATGTGCCCTGTTTGGCTCACATCCTTAACTTGGTGGTGCAGCGGTTCTTGTCAGGTACCCAGGCTTACAGGATGTCCTGAGGCAGGCCAGGAAAGTCTGTGTGCATTTCCGCGGTCATATAATGCCAGTGCTCGGCTGGCTGACCTCCAAAAGGAATACAACCTGCCCAAGAACCGCCTAATCTGTGACATGCCCACCAGGTGGAACTCAACGTTGACCATGCTGCAGCGGCTGCACACGCAGCAGAGGGCCATAAATGAGTACCTGTACGACTATGGCACCAGAACAGGGTCAGGGGAGCTTGGATTTTTTTGCCACGCCAGTGGGTCATGATCAGGGATGCATGCACTGTCCTGTCACCCTTTGAGGAGGCCACGAGGATAGTGAGCAGTGACAGTGCATGCATCAGTGACACTGTCCCTCTTGTCCACCTGTTGGAGCACACGCTGCGTGGAATAATGGACAGGGCACTTGAGGCAGAACAGAGGGAGGAAGAGGAGGACTTCCTTACCTCTCAAGGCCCCCTTTATCCAGACAGTGTTCCTGCTGGCCCGCCCATCACACAGGAAGAGGACGAGGAGGAGGAGGAGGATTGTGTCAGCATGGAGCTGGAGCATAGCACTCAGCATCAGCAGCAGTCTTCAAGGGATCATTTACAGTCCCAAGAAACCCATGGACTTGTACGTGGCTGGGAGGAGGTGGCTGCGGATCATGTCGTCCTTAGTGACCCAGAGGACCCCGGACCGAATGCCTCAGCAAACCTACGCTGCATGGCCTCCCTGATCCTGCAAAGCCTGTGAAAGGATCCTTGTATTCGTGGTATCAAGGAGAGGGATCATTACTGGCTGGCAACCCTCCTTGATCCACGTTACAAGGGTAAGGTTGCAGACCTTATCCAGCCGTTGCAGAGGATGAAACATCTTCAGAAGGCCTTGCAGAAAGGTTTGTGCAACGCGTTTCCAGAGCCTGGGAAGTTACAAATTCCTGGTCCTGGACAACGTGTTGCTGAGGCTTCGGTCAGTCACAGAAGGAGAGGTGGAGAAGGTGGCCGTCTGACCGATGCGTTCAGACAATTTTTTAGTCCGCAGCCCCAAGGTATGATCGGTTCCAGCAACCATCGCCAGCGTCTGATTCACATGGTGCAGGAATACCTAGGGGAAAGATCAGACTTGGACACCTTTCCCACCGAAAATCCTCTGGGTTACTGAGTCTTGAGGATGGATCACTGGCCAGAGCTTGCACAGTATGAAATTGAGCTACTGGCCTGTCCTGCATCCAGAATTCTTTCGGAACGCACATTCAGTGCTGCTGGAGGCTTTGTAACCGATCACAGGGTGCGCTTGTCCACCGACTCGGTCGATCGGCTGACCTTCATAAAAATGAATCAGTCTTGGATCACCAGCTACCAAGCACCTGATGCTAATGTAACTGAATAATTTTTTTTGAATGTGAGATCCCTTCAAGACTGCCTAAACTGATGCTGAGTGACTATCCTGTTATGATGATTGACTATCCTCTTCCTCCTCAATGATCATGCTGATAGCTTGTAAGAACATTTTTGGTTCTGGGCACCGTCATCAGTGGCTAAGGCCCAATTTTTCAGCCCCTGTTTAACAGGGGCGTGTATTTACAATTTTTGATGCAATACTTTGCAGCAGGGCTCATTGCTGCGCTCCAACTACAGTATCTGTGAGGGGTTGCAGTGTTGTGGCACCAGCACCAGTGCCTAAGGCCCAATTTTTCTGCCCCTGTTTAACAGGGGTGTGTAATTACAATTTTTTATGCAATACTTTGCAGCAGGGCTCATTGATGCGCTCCAATTACAGTATCTGTGAGGGGTTGCAGTGTTGTGGCACCAGTGCCTAAGGCCCAATTTTTATGCCCCTGTTTAACAGGGGCATGTAATTACAATTCTTGATCTAATAATTCACAGCAGGGCCCATTCCTGCGCCCACCAAGAGTAACTGTGAGGACTTACAGCGTTGTGGCACCAGCACCACCAACAAAGGCCCAATTTTTCCTACCACTGTTCAACAATGGCATGTAATTACAATTCTTGATATAATAGTTCACAGCAGGGCGTTCCAGCGCCCACCAAGAGTAACTGTGAGGGCTTACAGTGTTGTGGCAACATCAACACCTAAGGGACAAATTTCTGCAGAGTATATTACGGCAGACCCCTACTTTCAAACATCCAACTTACAAATGACTCCTCAATGTTCATGTTGATAGTTTGTAAGAACATTTTTGGTTCTGGGCACCGCCACCAGTGGCTAAGGCCCAATTTTTCTGCCCCTGTTTAACAGGGGCGTGTAATTACAATTTTTGCTGTAATACTTTGCAGCAGGGCTCATTCCTGCGCTCCAACTAGAGTATCTGTGAGGGGTTGCAGGATTGTGGCACCAGTGCCTAAGGCCCAATTTTTCTGCCCCTGTTTAACAGGGGCGTGTAATTATTATTTTTTCTGCAATACTTTGCAGCAGGGCTCATTCCTACGCTCCAATCAGAGTATCTGTGAGGGGTTGCAGTGTTGTGGCACCAGCACCAGTGCATAAGGCTCAATTTTTCTGCCCCTGTTCAACAGGGGCATGTAATTACAGTTCTTGATCTAATATTTCACAGCAGGGCCCATGCCTGCACCCACCAAGAGTAACTGTGAGGGCTTACAGTGTTGTGGCAACATCACCACCACCAAAGGCCCAATTTTTCTGCCCCTGTTCAACAGGGGCATGTAATTACAGTTCTTGATCTAATATTTCACAGCAGGGCCCATGCCTGCACCCACCAAGAGTAACTGTGAGGGCTTACAGTGTTGTGGCAACATCACCACCACCAAAGGCCCAATTTTTCTGCCCCTGTTCAACAGGTGCATGTAATTACAATTCTTGATCTAATATTTCACAGCAGGGCCCGTTCCAGCGCCCACCAAGAGTAACTGTGAGGACTTACAGTGTTGTGGCACCAGCACCACCACCACCAAAGGCCCAATTTTTCTGCCACTGTTCAACAATGGCATGTAATTACAATTCTTGATATAATAGTTCATAGCAGGGTGTTCCAGCGCCCGCCAAGAGTAACTGTGAGGGCTTACAGTGTTATGGCAACACCAACACCTAAGGCCCAAATTTCTGCAGAGTATATACGGCAGGCCCCTACTTTCGAACATCTGACTTTCAAACGACTCCTACTTACAAACGGAGGGAGACAACAGGAAGTGAGAGGAAATCTACCTCTAGGAATGGAAATTCTCTCCTGTAAGAGTTAATATGGGAAAAAAGGTGTCTGATGCTTTATCACCAATCCTTGTTTCCCTAAAACCCCCAAATTTTCAAAATCCAATTGTCATTGGGACAGAAGGTGAGGTGAAATCTTCTGAACAGGTGCACAGACAGCAAAACAAATGTTACAGGGGTGATAACCCTTCCCTATGTTTTCCAAAAAGCTTGAAAATAGATTTTTGGCCTGGAGCTACACTTTAAAAATGTACCAGTTCAAAATTACAAACAGATTCTACTTAAGAACAAACCTACAGTCCCTGTCTTGTTTTGACCGCCTGTATACTGCTGTTCAGAGTATTCAGGGCCTGGGGGCCCCACGCCTTTCCTTTTTTTAATTTGGGTGCGTTCCCCTTAATATCCATACAAGACCCAAAGAGCCTGGTAATGGGCTGGGGGGGAGGGGGGGTACCCATGCCATTTTTATCAATGATATTCATCCATATTGCCAGGACCAGACATTACATTAAAGCCGCAAGCAGTTTTAAATTACTTTTATTCCTTTAGAAATGTCATTTTGTACAGGGACTGTTCTAAACACAAGAAACACGTGCCATTTCATAGGCATACTATAGACACCCCCAGGTACGATATTTAAAGGAATATTTCACTTTTATTTTTTCACTTTAAGCATCATTAAAATCACTGCTCCCGAAAAAATGCAATTTAAAAAAAAAAAATTGCATTGATACATGTCCCCTGGGACAGGACCCGGGTCCCCAAACCCTTTTTAGGACAATAACTTGCATATTAGCCTTTAAAATTCGCACTTTTGATTTCTCACGTTCGAGTCCCATAGACTTTAACGGGGTTCGAAAGTTTGCGCGAACTATCGGTCTGTTCGTATGTTCTGGATGCGAACCGAACCGGGGGGTGTTTGGCTCATCCCTACTTGTAATCCCAGACAGACTTGATGATGTTGAGATCAGGGCTCTGTGGGGGGCAAACATCACTTCCAGGAATCCTTGTTCTTCTTTACATTGAATATAGTTTTTGATAACATTGGCTGTATGTTTGGGGTCTTTGTTCTGCTGAAGAATAAATGTGAAGCCAATCACACAGCTCCATGTTGGTATGGCATGATGGATAGGTATGTGCCTGTATTTCTCAACATTGAGGACACCATTGATCCTGACCAAATCTCCAACTCCATTTTCAGAAAGGCAGCCCCAAAGTTGCAAAAAAACTCAACCATGCTTTACTGTTGCCTACAGACACTCATTATTGTACCGCTCTCAAGCCCTTTGGCAAACAAACTGCCTTCTGTTACAGCCAAATATTTCAGATTCTAACTCATCAGTCCAGAGCACCTGCTGCCATTTTTCTGCACCTGGTATCTTTTTTTTAAAATACATAGTTAAGTTGCTTAGCCTTGTTTCCACTTAGGAGGTATGGCTTTTTTGGCCGTAATTCTTCCATGAAGACCACTTCTGGCCAGACTTCTTCAGACAGTAGATGGATGTTCGTGAATCCCACTTGTTTCCGCCAGTTCAGTGCTGATGCTCGACATCTTCCCGATGTCAAAGGAA
The DNA here is from genome assembly GCA_029206835.1 of Rana muscosa. NCBI lineage: Eukaryota > Metazoa > Chordata > Amphibia > Anura > Ranidae > Rana > Rana muscosa. The sequence continues at coordinate 239,493,649 of CM055125.1, read as the reverse complement.
AGTAAGCATGATGTGTCTTCCATCTGCTGTATTAAGTTTCCTTACCACTGCATCTACCGTCTTCAACGTTGCCCATTTCATTTTGCTTCTTCAAAAGAGCTTGAAAAGCACATCTTAAAACCCCAGTCTGCTTTGAAATATTTGCCTTGGAGAGACCTTGCTGATGTAGTATAACTACCTTGTGTCTTGTTGCAGTGCTCAGTCTTGCATGGTGTATGTCCTGTGACATGAAACTGTCTTCCACACATATGCGTGCGCAGCCTATTGCATTAGGGTGTGCACCCCAAAGCTCAACACATACTACCGATCACTCACGATGAAAGGGAAGGGGCCGGTAAGTTACATATTTACCTGCCCCTTCACCCACTCATCTTAAAAAATCCCCAGCAGCAACAGCCGGTGGGAGAGGAGAGTAGGGAAGCTGGAAGCGCTGCAAGGGGAAGGAGGGGGGAGCCAGGGCAGTAGGGGGAATCTGTGCTGCACAGTGTGATTAAGGTGTGCCTGGGCACACCTGGCAGACCCTGTGCGCACGCCTATGCTTCCACAACCTCACCTTAACAGTAGAGTATGGCTGTTCTTCACCCAATTCTTTTTTTTTTTATGTCATAATTTTTTTTTATTAGTTATCAGAACATAAGACATTAGTAAAAGTATAACAGTATTCACACCATTACACCGTTACATAGTATAGCGAATCCATTTTTGATAAATACATTAAGTCAGTATAATAATCTTAGATACCGTATGTACTCGAGTATAAGCCGAGATTTTCGGCCCTTTTTTTGGGGCTGAAAATACCCCCCTCGGCTTATACTCGAGTCAGTGTACCTGAAAATGTTGAGAGGCTGCTGGCGTCAATCGTTTAAAACTTGCGGTCTCCTCCTGGTCCCTTCCGTGATAGGCGGAACTGTGTCTGCTGAGAAACGCCTATCACGAACATTCTCTCATCCTCACCCATCCCAGCAGACACTGTGTTCAGTGTTCTGCTGATCACGTATGCCTTTTCATCCTCGGACAAGAGGACGTCCGTGATTGGCAGAACACTGAACACAGTGTCTGCTGGGAAACTGAGTCTGAGGATGAGAGAACGTTTGTGATAGGCGGACCTGTGTCTGCAGAGAAACACCTATCACGGAAGGGACCAGGAGGAGACTGCGAGTTTAAAAAAATGAATGGACACCCGCAGCCTCTCAATTTCAGGTACACTGACATCGGGCACAGTGAGGATGGGCACAGTGACGATGGGCACAGTAACAATTGGCACAGTGAGGTTGCAATGGGCACAGTGAGGCGTGCAAATGGGCATTGTTGACCCTCATTTCCGCTTACAGTAGCTGCTGCATTCTCACCCTCGGCTTATACTCGAGTCAATAAGTTTTCCCAGTTTTTTGTGGTAAAATTAGGTACCTCGGCTTATACTCGGGTCGGCTTATACTCGAGTGTATACGGTAATCCTTCAAATTCTGATCTTTAAATTCAGTTTCTGGATAGTAAACCTCCAAGAATAAACCTATTCACCCACAGGGGAGAAAACTGTGAACAGGTCTATTCTAACATGAGTAAACAAAAGAGAGAACAGGATGTCGTCTAGTCAATCAATGTATTCTAGCGAGTCAAACCAATCAGAAAAATAAATCAGCTTAATCTCTGCAAGGAATAAGAAAAACAATTGATTTCCACATTTTCGTTATGGTAAGTCTAGCCGTTATAAGAATATTCACCACTAATATTCTGTATTGAAATGGGAAATTGTCAAGGTTGATACCTAGAAGGGCCATAGCAGGTGATAGTTTTAACAAGTTGCCTGTGAGAGAGACAATAAAGGTGGATATTAAGTTCCAGAAACTGGTCAGATTTTTACAACTCCATAAAATGTGGAATAAGGAACCAACTTGATACTTACAATTGCCAGCAAAGTGGTGATGTAGATGGATATATTTTAGCTAATTTGTAAGGAGTTAGGTACCATCTATTTTATATTTTCTGGGCGTTGTCCCAATGCTCTAAGCAGGATGTTGCCGTTTGGTTTATTCTCATAGCATTATATCAACATTCGTCCGAAAAGGATTGTCCTAAATCTTTTTCCCATTGATACATATTAGGGTTTTTCTCATATTTAGGATATTGAGAAAAAACTTTATAGAAGAAAGTTATACTTTTATGTTTTACAGGTTTGTTAATGGTGGGTGAGGTGTGTCCAAATTAAAGATGGAACTTCAAAATCCTGATTTTGATTAAAGCTTTGCAGACGGTTGAGCTTATTTCATTTATCATCAATCGTGGCTTTGTATTCTGAGGGAAGGTGTACGTCAAAGTTAAAGCCCTCAGCAATCCATTTGTTCATCGAGAGTCAGCCTCTACAGTAGTCAAGGGCTCTGAGTGGTATAGGTATCTTTTGTAAATGCCCTAGACTAGAGCATGGAAGTTTGAAACAAGAAACTTCCATGCTAACAGGGTAGCTTTAATGGAAAGCAATTTAGGAACTATGACCTTAGGGAATATCGTGTAGGCCACCGACAGGGCAAATAAATAATTTCCCTTGGTGATTTCTCTTTCAATGGATAACCACAGCTTATCGTCATTTGGGAAGAACCAGTATTTGATTTGGTCCAAAAGTGTTGCGTAGTAGTATTTATGCATATCAGGTAAGTTCATACCCTCTTTGTGTTTAGATGTTAAAATAGAGAAAGCTACCCTTGGTTTTTTGTTATTCCAGACTAGGTTTCTCAATTTAGTATTTAGAATCTTGAAAAAGCTTGAAGGTATTGGAATAGGTATGGATCTAAAAAGGTAGAGTATCTTGGGTAGGGTTTGCATTTTAAATTCTGCAATTTTGCCTATCCAGGATAGGTGCGTTTGTTTTATGTTTTGAAGATCTTTAGAAATCAAGTCTAATAATTTAGGAAAATTAGCTGCATATAGTTTTTATGGGAAATGTAAGGTTGATACCTAGAGAGATGAACAAAGATGCATCCCAATTATAGTTATATATTTTTTTGAGGATAGTAAAGGTATCGTTAGATATATTCATAGGTAGGGCAAAGCTTTTCCTATTGTTAATTTTGTAATAAGATACTTTACTAAACTAGTTAAGTACGGATTGTAGCACGTGCACGGATTTTTTTTGGGATTAGTTAAAGATAGAATGATGTCATCGGCAAATAGCCCAATTTTATTTATTCTATTACCTATCTTTATTCCTGAAATATTTTCATTGGACCTAATGGTTTCTTCTAAGGGTTCAATTACCAAAGAAAATATAATGGGAAAATACAATGCCACTGATGTGAGTAATGGAGGTACAGGCCTACACTGTATTTCTGGCTGCGTAGTTCGTGGGCGTGTCTCCAAGAAAAAGCCCACGAGTTGCGTGCAACAGGAAGAAAAGGGGAGGAGCCCCGACATATTGTGAGTTGCACGTGGTGACCTTGGCGCCAAGTGGACAGTGCGTGCTGGAATAGTGAGTAGCAACATGTCTGCTGTTCCATGGAGTTCGGTTTCTGCTTCCACCATGGACGTTGCCTCACTGGCTGCCCCTTTGACAGATACGGATTCGGTTGAAGCCTCTGGGCCGCTTTGCACTGTATACATGCCGAGACGCGGAGGCCTTGGGGATGGTCTGTCCCGCGTGCCAGGGACTGGTGGTGCACCTTCGGCCTTTCGCAAGATGTACTAGATGTGGAGAGTTCCTCTTTGAGGTGGATCAGCCCACGGAAAAGCCCCGGGCCTACCGGGTGAATTGCTTAACAGGCGCCACCACTCAAGAGGAGGAAACCTGCGTTTCCACAACCACCCCCACGCGCACCACTGTGACTGAGAAGGAAGTCAAGCTCGAGTTTCCGGCTACTGCGGACCCGGAGACGGAGAAACCGGCGGATGCTGTCCCCGTTGCTACCGAGACTTCCCTTCCACCTCCCAAGCGGAGAGTGGGCTACTTGAAAGCCTCCCGCGGCTGCGGTCGAGGTACACCCCAGCGCCCACCTGAACCGGAGCTCCAACCCGGAGGGACCTCCAGGAGATCCACGGCAGGCAACAGTAAGGAGGCTGGGGTCATGACAATGAAGAGTTTGCCGGGGAAAGGGAAGAGGCTCAGTGTCCGTACTATAGGGGACGCTTGGGTGCCTGACCCGCGGGAACTTTTGAGAGACAATGAGTCAATGTCGACCAAAAACTACCTGCCAGCAGAGGAGTATAATACCTCCGATTTGGAGTCGTCTTCTGATGTGGGAGATGACTTTGAGGTAGATGAACTGTTTGCCAGGAAGGGATGGGACAAAACCCTGTTGTCCGCACCCCGAAGCATTAAACAGGGATCGCCCATGGATTCTGGGGAGACTGCACCCCGGGTGGAGGCCCCTACATGTGAGGAAGGAGATGCTCCCGTGCCTGCATTGTCCGCACCCGCATTGCCAGCGCCTGCTGCTGTGGCTGAACGTGCGCCACTGCGGGCCCCTTTAACAAAACTTGAGGCAGTGAAAGTGCCCAGGTCCCCGGATGCCCTTGTTTTACCGGGTGCATGAGACCGTGCAGCCCTTCCTCCCCTTTCGAGACTACAACGGCTCTTTAATAAGAGAGAGTGGCCGTCCAATACGGCTGGGAATACCCCTATGTTCCCAGGGACCTGTTTGAAGTCGAAGCATATCGAGAGAGGTGGTATGCGGACTTTGTTTGGAACCACCTAAAAGTGCCTAACGCCCGCAGATACTTTGTGTGCTCTGCTGCTATGACTGAACGGTTCAAGGGATGCAAACAGGAGTGGAGTTATGGCCGACACATACATGCGGATCGGGTGGTCATTTGTAACATGGAGCGAGAAGATTCCGTGTACTCTGTAGAGACCTTTGATACAAAGTGGAAGCTCCTTGTTTTACCAGATCCTCGGTTCTATCTTTAAAGACAAGACTTTGTTTGTTTTTTCCCCTTGTCTTCTGGAAGTTCATTCCATTGGGAACTCAAGGACTTTGCCCTTTACTGCTTGGGGTAATCTGCTTTGCCAAGAGTCAGGAGAGCTGTTTCTGTTTCTCTCCGCTTACAGCACCACAAGAGAACTGAACTTTTGGGGTAGAGATCGTTAGGTTCACCGTTGAAATCGCCGTGCTCAAAATGAGAAATGTATGACAGTGGTACCTTACCATGTTAGGTAGTGTCAAGTGCTATGACGGTCACACTATCACCAGGTGGCGGTGATTTGCAGGACTTTTATTCCATTATGCATCTCCCTAGAGGAGCGTTATTACATATGCTAGGCCTAGTATATGCAACTTTAGTTGAAAGGAGTCATCTTTTTTTTCGGAAAGATGGTTCACTTCGTGTACATATAGATATCGGTAGAATGTTATTTGTTTCTGTGTGTTTCTCTCCCTCTGCAGGTGGACTACTAGCAACTGCCGGAGAATGGGCGGAATAGCTAGTCTAGAGGGATGGGATTGATAATGTATTATGCTATGTGAATGTGACATTGAGTATGGGATGTCCATGTTTGTATTCTTGTTAACCCTCCCTTCATCTCTTTTATTCATGTCCCTTCCCCATTATGTTGGTTCCGGCACAAGGATTTCAAATTTGTACATAGTTTGGAGATAAATCTGCGCTGGCTCAGGCTTGAGGAGCGTGGGTTTATCCCAGACACTGGGGACAGTGTCTCCTTTAGAGGGGGGTGTATGTAGGGCCCACCCCATTTAGGGGTGCTATATACCCAAATGTAGGGGCTGGTCTGAGATAGTAGTTGGGCTCAGACCGTTCTCGTTTATAGGTTGTGCTACTTTATTTCTCCAGGTGGTATACTGGTGTGCAGTTCCCTGTGGCCTGTGGGTGGCGCTGCCATGACAGGTCAGGGTTGAACCATCAGTACTAGTGCTGTGACTTGGGGTGTCCTCTCTCGGCAGCGGTACAGTGGGTGTGGTTGGCCTGTAGTGCATGCTGGGAGAGGATACATAAGGGGCAGACGCCACCTGGGAGGGGTCTTCGGAGGAGGAGAGGAGTCGGAGTCCAAGTGCGTGGCGCATGGCTGTCAGGGAAATAGCCGAAGAAGGACTGGCAATTCCGCCCAAGACAATCATGGCCGCCATGGTGCACAGCATGACTAAGGTGGGCGGTACTTCCTCCTTGTAACCTTAACAGATCACATGACTAACTTCCTGGTCTATTTAAGCCTGCTGCTGGGGCTGCTCATTGCTGGATTATCTCTTCAGTCTCCTGTGTACCTTGACCTTGTCTCCTGATCCGTGCTTATCCGTTGTGACCCGGCTTGCCTTGACCTCGCTTCCTGATCTCCTGTGTTTGACCCTCGGCCTGCTTCTGGACTCTGCTTCTGCTTCCTGACCACCCGGCTTGACCCTCGGCTTGTACCTGGACCCTGCACGTGTATGACCTTGGCTCGGCCCTGTATATGCTCTGGACTAATCTCCTGTGTTTGACCCCCGGCCTGGCTTCCTATAGCTCCGTTCATCTGAATATAACAAGCTCAGTTCTGCCTGCCTCCGCCATCCCTCAGTGGCTGAGCTCATCAGACTGCAAGCAAGCACCTGGCCAACCATGCTTCTGTGGGCACCGCGCTCCCTGTTCCCAACTCCAGGGTCGTGCTGCACTCAGCCGCAAGGGGAGCCCTCTCAGCATCTCGATCTCCATACTCGTTCCTAACAGTATAATCCAGCCATGTCAGAGATCGACAGAGGCGCTTCCCCTATAGAGGCTGTGTGCCAGCAGATCACTGCACTTACCCAAACAGTACAAAGACTACAAGACGCCCATGAGCAATTAGAGGGTCACCTGCATCACTTGTCTTCCGATCCTATATCTCCTGATCCAAGACCTACCTCCAGTTGTACTACCTCTGCTGCAATGTCTCAGGAGGTTCCTCTCACGGTGCCGATCCCGCTTCCTGAACCACGTGTGCCGACTCCTGAACGGTTCTCGGGGTACCGAAGAAAGTTTAGGTCTTTTAAAAATGCCTGCCTACTATACCTGGCTCTTCAACCAAGAACTTTCTCCTTGGAGAATATTAAAGTTGGTTTCATTATCTCCTTACTCTTGGACGACCCCCAGGTGTGGGCCCACGGCCTACTGGAACAGAAGAGCCCCATTACTGACTCTGTTGACACTTTCTTCACAGCTATGGCCCAGTTATAGGATGATCCCCAACGTATGACTACGGTCGAGAATGCCCTGCACAGCCTGCAGCAGGGGAAACTGCTTGCTTGCGCAAGCACCTGGCCAACCGTGCTTCTGTGGGCACCGCGCTCCCTGTTCCCAACTCCAGGGTCGCGCTGCACTCAGCCGCAAGGGAAGCCCTCTTAGCATCTCGATCTCCATACTCGTTCCTGACAATGGCCCTCCAGGCCATGGGGCCACGTGTGCATCAGTCCCAGGCACCTTTAGCCCTGGGGCTGCATCTTCAACACTAGGCCCAGCACCTTTAGCTGGAGCCCACTTCTGGGAAGAGGAATCCCAGGGTGTTCCTCGCGAGAGAGCCCGCTTCTAAGAAGAGGAGGCCGGGGGATGACCTTTCTGACGGATCGGTGAGAGTTCACGGTGAAGGAAGGGGCCCGGTAACTTTCTGGAGGGATTCATCTATCCACCAAGGGCCTAGTAATGTGCTGCTGCTGGCACCTGTCCTTATATACCAAAAGCTGAGGAGTTTGGGGTCTGATAGATTCTGTGGCAGAGAGTCTCCCGATCGTATCTAGGAAAATAACCTGATTAAACACCCGAGCATCACTTCGGCTGCTAGAATCCACTTTACAGGAGACTATCTGGGTGAGCTAAACCTACTCTGGGATAGAGTAGCGATTGTAATATCTACTTGTGCCTGGACTAACCTTCCAAAACCTTGCTGTCCTGTCTCTCATCCACCCTTTCCTATCTGCTGAACAGTGAGAAAATAAACTCAACGTTGGCGTTTAGAGTGGTGTGGACATTGGAATTACTTGGGGGGAAAACAGAGACTTGTCCCTATATCCTTGGGGATGAGAACCAACTGACGGAGGAACCTAGCTGTGGGACCCAAATACATAACACCGCTCAACCTCCTCAACCAGGAGGGTACGGGCATATAGTACGGTGTGCCTTTTTCCTGCAAGTGAGCCAAATATAGGGAAAAGGGTCCGTGTGCTACACGTACATTAGACTTTTCTGATTATGGTCTTACCCCTCTTTGTATGTCTTGTAACATTGGATTAAGGGGTACATATTGGGGTGGTTTGCTTTCACCCCCTTTTTCTTCTTGTTTCTCTTTAGTTTGAATGTATTGTGCAGAATTATCTTTATCTACATTCAATAAAAACCGATTGAAAGAGAAGTTTAGTCTGTTTTAGCACCACACCCAGCTTCCTGGAATGATGTCTCATCTGTCGAATTGCAAATAGACCTGAATGTCCACCCAAAACTTTTTTTGTTTTTGTTTTAAAGGGTACAGTATTTGAATGAGTATGAAATGTTGTCAGGTTTTTACTGCTTTCCCTCAGTTCTTGTGTGGTAACTGGAACAGGAAGAGGGCGGAAATCAACTCTATGGGGACAAAGGTAGCAATAATAACTGAACAGGGGTTTTTACCTTTACTTACTTTATCCAAAACTTCAATGTATAGATAGATGACTAAATACAAACTGCACAAAAGGGGTCTGTGCTACTGCATGAACCAATTGCATATAAGCTTTATTTCTCTAAGCAAGCATTTGAAGTAGATGTAGGAAGATTGCAAGTGACCACTTACCTGGCTCAACCAAAAAAATTATTCAGATTCCCTTATGATGATAGGTCTGCCTGCAAATATTTATACTAAGATTATCATTCCAATAGTCCTAATAGTGTCTTCCAAACAGGGCTGGACTGGGACAAAAATGTGGCCCTGGACTTTATCCAGACTGGCCCAGGGCACAGCACATCAGGGTACAGTGCACATCAGGGCACAGCACATCAGGGTACAGAGCCCAGCACATCAGGGCACAGCACATCAGGGTACAGAGCCCAGCACATCAGGGCACAGCGCATCAGGGTACAGAGCCCAGCACATCAGGGCACAGTGCACATCAGGGCACAACGCACGGAGCCCAGCACATCAGGGCACGGCACATCAGGGCACGACACATCAGGGTACAGGACACATGGCACATCAGGGTACAGGGCACAGCACAAAGGGGCACAGGCCACAGCACATCAGGGTACAGAGCCCAGCACATCAGGGCACAGCCCATCAGGGTACAGAGCCCAGCACATCAGGGCACAGCACATCAGGGTACATGGGGCACATCAGGGTACATGGGGCAGACCCATGTGGTAGACCACACACATATACTAAGATTTTATTTCTATAAATACCTTTGATTTAATCACTTGCCCTCAGGCAGACTCTTTTCAGGCGGTTTGCTTTCCCCGTTTTGCCGCTCACTGTTTTTCTGGGACAGGCGGGTGGACATAGTGGCTGCTGTCGCCACAGCCTTGAAGCTTCGCTTACGCTTCTGAACATTTTGCTCAGGGTGGAGAAGTATGATGTAAACCTTGGGCACGTAGAGCATTCCAAGTGAGACAGAAGCACTCAGGCTCATCGATACTGTCAAGGTGGTGGTCTGGATATAGATCTAAGTGGGTGAGGTAAAAGAAGACAGTTTGACTTGCTGAATGAAGAACAATGGGAACTGTGAAATGACTCCAATCAATGGAAACACACTGGATAATGGCTCATGAAATTGGCATGACCTGCAGAATGAAGATGGATTTCAAACATAGGGTTTTCCACAGAACACAGGTTAATGAACACGGGCATTAATTGAAGTGGTCAGATGACATGATGAAGTTCCAGTTGATAGCACAAAATGAGTTGTTGGCAGGAATGAGTGTAAAAAAAAAAAAAAGGTGAAGTCCGGGTAATTTTCTTCACCTTCTCAGCAGACTGTGCGGTGCCAAAAAAAATGGGAACAAAGGCCAGCCAGACAATACAAGTTGTGTACATAGTGAAACCGATTGGTTTGGCCTCATTGAAGTTCTCAGGCACGCCACGGGCCTTCACTGCGTATACAGTACATGTGACCATGAGGAGGATGGAGTACATTAAGCAGCTGACTAAGGACAAATCAGACAAGTCGCATTTCAGCACCCCCCTAGCTAGCTCAGGGTTGGGTGTTCGCTGTTCCTCATAATCAATCACACTGTGTGGAGGAAGCACTGCTAGCCAGATAGCTGTGCCCAACAGCTGTACAGAAATGAGGCTGAAGGTGATGACCAGCTGCGAAGCTGGACTAATGAACCGAGGAGGACTCACTGAACGCTTTCCCTGCTCAAATATGCGGTATATCCTGTTGGTTTTGGTTAGGAGGGCAGCATAGGAAATACACATGCCAAGACCAAGGAAAAGCCGCCGAAGAGCACAAACTGCCACTCCAGGTTCTGCCATCATCAGGAAGGTTATGGCATACATTAAAAATATTCCAGTAAGCAAAACATAACTTAGTTCTCGTCCAGAGGCCCGCACAATTGGAGTATCATTAAAACGTATCAAGGTGCCGACCACAAAGAGGGTACTGAGTATACCCAAGATTGACAAAAAAAGAGGCAGTATGGCCCAAGCTGAATCCCACTCCAGTTTTACAATTGGTGTTGGGCGACAAGCAGTTCGGTTGAGATTGGGCCGCATGTCAAATGGACAAGCCTGACAGTTGAAGTCATCCAGCTGGAACTGGTACCCATCACATAGTTCACAGTGCCAGCAACATGGCACCCCCTTTACCATCTTCTTCCTCTCTCCAGATTGGCAGGGAAGGCTGCATACAGATGATGGAATATCAGGCTGTCCACCGTACCACTGCATCTCCTCAATCTGTAGCAGGAAAATTAAAAAATACACATTAGTCTTAAGTGTGCATGAGTAAAGCACAGCATATTGTGCATACAGTATCTCTCAAAAGTGAGTGCACCTCACATTTTTGTAAATATTAAATTATATATCTTTTCCTGTGACAAAACTAAAGAAATGACACTTTGCTACAATGTAAAGTAGTGAGTGTACAGCTTGTACAACAGTGTAAATGTGCTGTTCCCTCCAAATAACTCAACACACAGCCATTAATATCTAAACCACTGGCAACAAAAGTGAGTACACCCCTAAGTGAAAATGTCCAAATTGGGCCCAAAGTGTCAATATTTTGTGTGGCCACCATTTTTTTCCAGCACTGCCTTAACCCTCTTGGGTATGGAGTTCACTAGAGCTTCACAGGTTGCCACTGGAGCTGGTGGATGTTAGAGACCTTGTGCTCCTCCACCTTCCGTTTGAGAATGCCCCACAGATGTTCATGAGGGTTCAGGTCTGGAGACATGCTTGGCCAGTCCATTACCTTTACCCTCAGCTTTTTTAGCAAGGCAGTGGTCATCTTGGAGGTGTGTTTGGGGTCGTTATCATGTTGGAATACTGCCCTGTGCCCCAGTCTCTAAAGGGAAAGGATCATGCTCTGCTTCAGTATGTCACAGTACATGTTGGCATTCATGATTCCCTCAATGAACTGTAGCTCCCCAGTGCTGGCAGCACTCATGCAGCCCCAGACCATAACACTCCCACCACCATGCTTGACTGTAGACAAGACACACTTGTCTTTGTACTCCTCACCTGGTTTCCACCACACACGCTTGACACCATCTGAACCAAATAAGTTTATCTTGGTCTTATCAGACCACAGGACATGGTTCCAGTAATCCATGTGCTTAGTGTGCTTGTCTTCAGTAAACTGTTTGTGTCTTTCTTGTGCATCATCTTTAGAAGAGGCTTCCTTCTGGGATGACAGACAGGCAGACCAATTTGATGCAGTGTGTGGCGTAAGGTCTGAGCACTGACAGGCTGACCCCCCACCCCTTTAACCTCTGCAGCAATGCTGGCAGCACTCATAAGTCTATTTCCTAAAGACAACCTTTGGATATGACGCTGAGCACGTGCACTCAACTTCTTTGGTCGACCATGGCCAGGCCTGTTCTGAGTGGAACCTGTCCTGTTAAACCACTGTATGATCTTGGCCACCATGCTGAAGCTCAGTTTCAGTGTCTTGGCAATCTTCTTATAGCCTATCCCATCTTTATGTAGAGCAAAAAAAAAAATTTCAGATCGTCATAGTTTTTTGCCATAAGGTGCCATGTTGAACTTCCAGTATGAGAGAGCGAGAGCGATAACACCAAATTTACCACACCTGCTCCCCATTTACACCTGAGACCTTGTAACACTAACAAGTCACATGACACCGGGGAGGGAAAATGGCTAATTGGGCCCAATTTGGACATTTTCATTTAGGGGTGTACTCACCTTTGTTGTCAGCGGTTTAGACATTAATGGCTGTGTGTTGCGTTATTTTAAAGGGACACTCACTATTTTACATTATAGCAAAGTGTCATTTCTTCAGTGTTGTCACATAAAAAGATATAATAAAATATTTACAAACATGTGAGGGGTGTACTCACTCTTGTGAGATACTGTACATCTGAGGTATTTGCCTTTAAAAACATTAGTTTAGTTATGACAGTTTTTTTGTGCCTTATACAGTGTCCCAAGGATAGGTCAAAGGTAAGGACAGGGGCAAGAAAAGGGAAGGGGGAAAAACCTAGAAATATAAAAATGAAAAACAAATTGTAAATTTTACTCAACTTCTAGAATATGGACAACTCAGTTAACTGAACTGAATATACTGTATATCAGCTATAATCAGGGCCGTCTTTAAGGCAGGGTAAAAGGGGCAGCTGCCCTGGGCCCTGTCATTGTTGTGGGGCCCATTGCCAACTATCCCAGTTTAACCACTTAAGCCCCGGACCATTTTGCAGCTAAAAGACCAGGCCCCTTTTTGCAATTCGGCACTGCGTTGCTTTAACTGACAATTGCGCGATCGAAACAAAATTGGCGTCCTTTTTTTTCCACAAATAGAGCTTTCTTTTGGTGGTATTTGATCACCTCTGCGGTTTTTATTTTTTGCGCTATAAACAAAAATAGAGCGACAATTTTGAGAAAAATTCAATATTTTTGACTTTTTGCTATAATAAATATCCCCAAAAAATATATATAAAAAAAACATTTTTTTTCCCTCAGTTTAGGCCGATACGTATTCTTCTACATATTTTTGGTAAAAATCGCAATAAGCGTTTATTGATTGGTTTGCCCAAAAGTTATAGCATCTACAAAATAGGGGATAGTTTTATGGCATTTTTATTAATAATAATTTTTTTACTAGTAATGGCGGCGATCAGCGATTTTAATCGTGACTGCGACATTATGGCGGACACATTGGACACTTTTGACACATTTTTGGGACCATTGTCATTTTTACAGCGATCAGTGCTATAAAAATGCACTGATAACTGTGAAAATTACACTGGCAGTGAAGGGGTTAACCACTAAGTGGCGCTGTAGGGGTTAAGTGTTCCCTATTGAGTGTTTCTTATTGTAGGGGGGATGGGCTGTGTGTCACATGACACTGATCTTCGCTCTGAGTACACGGAGCGGAGATCCGTGTCATGGTCACTAGGCAGAGCCGGGAGATGCTTGTTTACACAAGCATCTCCCCGCTCTATACCTCCGTGAAACGATCGCGGGGATCCCCACGGCGATCGAGTCCGCGGGACCCGCGGTCCGACTCACGGGAAGACGGCAGGGTCGCGAGCACGCCAGCGGTAGCGCGCGCGCGACCACACGGCAGGCATTTAAAGGGCAACGTACAGGTACGTGATTATGCCTGTCCGTGCCATTCTGCCAACGTAAATCAACATGGGCCGGTCCTTAAGTGGTTAAATTCCCTTGTCCCTTGAAGTTTTAGTCATGTGCTGTGTTCTGATATCTCAGTGTGAAGTGCTGCTACTAATGCTGCCCAGCCCTGACCTATTGTTGTGAACAGATGACTTACCTGCAGACCCTGTGTTTACATGTAAATAACCATCATTCATATGTAAATAACGGGAGCATTCATATGTAAATAGGGGCGGGATTCATATGTAAATAGCTGAGGCCAGCTGCATTTATTTGTAAATAAAGGCGGCATTCATGTGTAAATAAAGGTGGCATTCATATGTATATCATGTCCCTCTGCAGTGAAGAGATGATGTGCTGTAACCTCTAGCAACCAATCAGTGAGCAGTATTACTGTACAGTAATCTCTAGCAAGCAATCAACAAGAAGAAATCATGTGCTGTAACCTCTAGCAACTAATCAGTGAGCCGTAATGTGTGCTGTAACCACTAGCAACCAGTCAGTAAGTGGTAATGATATGCTGTAACCTCTGTCAACCAATCGCATTCACTGCCTGATCTGATACAGTAAACTGATTTTAAGTCTATCTGATATTTATTGTATGTCTCAGAGCAGGTGGAGAGCAAAATTGCATTGCCCAGGGTCCAATCAACATTAAAGACGGCCCTGGCTATAATAGCTATGACTTTGCATGAAATATCATTTCATTTAACAGGGTCATTCTTACATTAAGTCGTAGGTACTCTGTCCATTGTCCAATCACTCTGTAGGATGGAGCAGAATCATTGGTCATCTGATACTGGAAAATGTCATATCGTCCTGGGGCATCTCCATTTTCATTGAACATGACAGGAGTTCCGGCACTTCCTAAACAATAAGAAAAAAGCCTAAGGTTTTTACTAAATTTCAGCGCAGCACTTCATAGTTTAAAACTAAAGAAGCTTTAATTAGAAGGTAAAAGGTGTATTAAAAAGCACTCGCATAAATATTCCTAGGATTCCCAAAATAGCCCTATTCCAAAAACAAAAATGGGCATTGAGACGGCTAGAATTGCCATAGCTTGATGTTGGAACCAGTCAGTGACTTCATTTATTTACTTTACATGAAGATTTTAATGAATAATGATTAATGACAAACTGTTGTGTACCCCTAATATCACCCAGTTGAAATTTGACAAAACCTGACAGCCATGACTTTGATATCTCAAAATGGTGTAGTGCAATCTGGGGACTCTCTCTCTCTCTCTACACTTACTTCCCTCATTTCTTGTTCATACATCACGGGACACAGAGCAGCATAGTCATTACTATGTGGGTTATATAGAATTACCTTCAGGTGCTGGCACTGGCAACTTCCAAAACAGGAAGTACCCTCCCCTATATAAGCCCCTCCCATCCGGGAGCACCTCAGTTTTTTGCCAGTGTCTAAGGTGTTGGCCAAGGTTAACATGTATTCATCTGGGCTTGTGTACAGGTTCTCTGGGCCATAGCAAGCTATTCCGGATCCGACCAAAAAAGCTTCATAGCTAAACGGTCGGTACCCGGGCCTTGCAGAGAAGAGCAGGGTTTTGCCTGTAATGCCTCTCTTAGGAGGGCTGGACCCTGGGATCCAGAGCTCTGGTCATACCCAAAACCAAGAGGCTATCTGTGCAGGGTGCTATACAGGTCCAGGGGAGTGGAATCCTTGGGAACCCGGTCCCTGAAGGTTTAATTACAATGCCTGCCGTGAGAGGTGAAGTTTGGGCTTCTGTGGACCAAACAAAGTCCTGCGGCGGGGAAAAGGTAAGTGGGGGCCCCTCAGGAACTTGGTTCTATTGAGGGGACCCCCAAGCCTAATATGTCTTTCTGCCTGTTACCTAAAGGTATTCCCGCTAATAGCTGTATATGCCTAAGAAATCCTAGAAATGTCTTTTCATAAGGAAGTTTTAAAAACTGTAAACCTAGAAATGTTTTTCATAAAGGGGGTTTTAAAAAAAAAAAAAAAAAAAGACAAAGTGCGGTACCTGTGTTTGTCCACTAGAGGCCGCTGTGGAACGTCTTTTTTTCTTGGGACTATTCCTTCCATGGTGAAAGTCCAGGCAGATGAGTGAGCTCTCTATCAGGGAAGCTGCATTCCTCTGTCATGCTGCCAAGTAGTTTCCTTCCATCCCCGAGTCCTGGTGAAACAGGGACCCTGGCTCCTCTCCCTACATGGCGCCAAGAGCGCACACGTGCACGCGCGCGCGCGCGCACACACGCTTTCTTTTTATAAGATTTAGCTTCAAAAAAGGGGGCGGAGCCTGGCGGATGACGCGCTCTGTGCGCCCAGCGCTTCTGCGCATGTGCGGGCGTCCCAGCAAGATAAAAGGACTCAGTCCACGCTGCTTGCTATGGACACAGAGCATGAAAAGGAGCTGGTAGCATGGTATAAGGGCTTACAGCGGGCGGTTGATACAGGCATCCCCAGAAAGACGCATTAGTAGACACCCACTGATGTACATAGCAGCAAATTGCATTAGACGATTTCAGTAAAGGGGTGTATTGCGGCTGGAATACCTCAGCTTTGAACTAAGGAATATGCCGCCTAAAAAACTCCGAGATATACCTCTCAGGAAGTGTAGGGGGTCTCCATCGGGCTCTGAGGATCTGGAGCAGTCATCTGCACCTTCCTCCCCTGAGAAATCAGAGGTTAATACCCATAAGGAACCCCCGGGAGTGCCAGGTACTGCGGCTGTCCTCAGTCCACCTGCTCCTGCATATATAACAGAGGAGGTTTTTGCCTCAACTCTGGAGGGATTGGAGCAGAGATTGGCAGCATTGATCGCTTCTTCTCTACAGGAAAGAAAGCGCGCCAGATCTCCATCCCCTCCATTAGAGTGCCTGTTGGCAGAGCAACAGTCCCAGGAAGGGACTGACCTACCTGAAGGGGATCAGGAGGAGGTTAACTCTGTTTTTGAGGAATCGACAGTAGATGAACCATTTTCAGCATCAAAGACTGAAAGATTGTGGGTCCAGACCCTAACTGACATGGTTCGATCTGCATTTAAAATGCCTCTTGTTGAACCATCAACTACTGCTGTCTCCTGGTTGGGGTCGCTAAAAGCTCCCCAGATTAATTGCTCCTTTCCAATTCATCCATTATTGGAAGGACTTATATACCAGGACTGGGAACATCCTGATAAACTATTTGTTCCACCTAAGAAATTTCAGGTGATCTATCCCATGGAGGAAAAATTCACCCAGAGATGGAATGTTCCTACGGTGGACGCAGCCATTTCTTCTGTGAACAGATCACTGACATGTCCAGTAGATAATGTTCAAATGTTCAAAGATCCAGTAGATAAAAAATTGGAATCTTTATTAAAATCTGCTTTTTCCACAGCAGGGGCTGTTACACAGCCAGCAGTGGCAGCTATTGGGGTCTGCCAAGCTTTAAAGGATCAAATGAAAATGGTCCTGAGGGATTTGCCAGACCAGCAGGCCCAGGCTCTGGCTGATCTGCCTAGAGCATTATGCTTTGCGGTTGATGCCATCAAGGATTCTATCCATCAGGCCTCCCGCCTCACGCTGTCTTTGGTACATATGCGTAGGCTTCTGTGGCTCAAGAACTGGTCTGCTGAGGCTCCCTGTAAGAAGCTCTTAGTTAGCTTCCCATTTCATGGAGAACGCCTTTTTGGCGAAGACCTGGATAAATATATTCAGAAGATTTCCAGTGGTAAAAGTACTCTCTTACCAATTAAAAAGAGGTCTAGGGGTCCGTCTTTTAAGAGGACTACCTCTCCTATCCCTGGGACGTCTGCTACTAAGCAGTTCCGACGGCCTCCTCGGTCAAACTCAGGAGGTAAAAATCAGGGACAGTCACAGGGTAATAAAAAGCCCTGGATCCGAAGAGGTACTAAACCAGCCTCCAAGTCAAGCCTATGAAGGGCTGCCCCCACTCAAACGGGTGGGGGGAAGACTTCAATTGTTCACAGAGACCTGGCGGGAGACGATCAAAGACAGATGGGTGCTCTCCGCAGTAACTCGGGGATACAAGTTGGAGTTAAAAGAGTCTCCTCCTTCCCATTTTATGTGGTCAGGCATGCCAAAAGACCCTCTGAAAAGAAGGTGTCTCCTAGTGGCGTTAGAACAACTATTGCTCCAAGGAGTAATTATGGAGGTTCCTATGGAAGAGTGGGGGTTGAGTTTCTACTCAAACCTTTTCACAGTCCCGAAACCAAACGGGGACATAAGACCCATATTGGACCTAAAGAGTCTAAACAAATTTCTAAACGTCCGGTCCTTCCGGATAGAGTCGATCCGATCGGTCACCGCTGCCCTACAGGGGGAGGAATGGTTAGCCTCGATCGACATCAAAGATGCTTACTTGCATGTTCCCATCTTTCCAGGTCATCAAAAATTTCTACGCTTTGCAGTAGAAGGGCACCATTTTCAGTTCAGAGCCTTACCATTCGGTCTGGCCACAGCACCACGAGTGTTCACAAAAATTCTGGCCCCACTGTTGGCCGATCTAAGTACACGAGGTGTAACGATAATGGCATACCTACACGACCTGTTGTTGATGGACCACTCAGTTGCCAAGCTAGAAGTGGTAATTGTCGATACAATCAAGTATCTAGAATCTCACGGTTGGGTCATCAACCTGGACAAGTCAGCCCTACAGCCAGTGAAAAACCTGGTATATCTAGGGCTACGGCTGGATTCAGACCAGAGGAAGATTTTCTTACCTCTAGACAAGGTATCCTCTCTGAGGGGCTTGGTCCGTCTGCTTTGTGCAAAAAGACAGCCGTCCATACGCCTGTGCATGAGGCTGCTAGGAAAGATGGTAGCATCATTCGAAGCTGTGCCATACGCCCAATTCCACTCAAGGAATTTACAGAGGGCCATATTGTCAGCCTGGAACGGAAAGATTCAGGCTCTAGACTTCCCGATGGCTTTGTCCCCTTCCGTTCGGAAGAGTCTCTGCTGGTGGTTGATCCCCCAGAATCTCCAGAAGGGAAAACCCTTCAGTCCGATATCCTGGAAGGTGGTCACTACAGATGCCAGCCTTATAGGCTGGGGGGGCAGTACTGGAGCAATGGTCTCTCCAGGGCAGATGGTCAAATGTAGTAAGAACCCTGCCCATCAATCTCTTAGAGATACGAGCAGCCCGGTATGCCCTAGTAGCCTGGACATCCAGACTCCAAGGGTCCCCTGTCAGAATCAATCAGACAATGCCACAGCAGTGGCATATATCAATCATCAGGGAGGCACCAGGAGTCGTGCAGCCCAGAGGGAAGTAAGTCACATCCTGGAATGGGCAGAAAAGCATGTCCCATGTATATCAGCTGTCTTCATTCCAGGGGTGGAGAATTGGAAGGCGGACTTTCTGAGTCGCCAACAGTTATGCCCAGGGGAATGGTCCCTTCATCCCGAGGTCTTCCGAGCAATATGTCAGCGGTGGGGAACACCGGATGTAGATCTGCTAGCATCCAGATTCAACGCAAAGGTGGACAGATTTGTCTCCCGGACAAGGGATCCCCTCGCTTGCGGCGCGGATGCTCTGGTGTTCCCTTGGGATCAGTTCAGACTGATATATGCATTCCCTCCGCTACAATTGTTGCCTCGACTCCTTCGCAGAGTCAGGTTGGGAAAGAAGCCGGTGATCCTGGTGGCTCCAGCGTGGCCCCGAAGGGCCTGGTACGCGGAGATCATCAAAATGTCTGTGGGGAGTCCTTGGACCCTTCAACGTCGACCGGACCTGCTTTCGCAAGGACCGATATACCACCCTTCCTTATTAACTCTAAGTTTAACGGCCTGGCTATTGAATCCCACATCCTAAAGAAGAGAGGTCTCTCTAACTCTGTGGTATCAACTATAATCAATGCCAGGAAGCCTGTATCCAGGCAGATCTACTATAGAGTTTGGAAGGCGTACATCACTTGGTGCGAGGCCAGAAAATGGCATCCACGTAAGTACGGTATAGGCAGAATTCTGGACTTCCTGCAGTGGACTGTAGACAGGAAGTTTGCCTTAAGTACTATCAAGGGCCAGGTTTCGGCCTTATCAATACTATTTCAAAGGCCCCTGGCTATTGTGAGGGGGTTAGCTCGGCAGCGGGTGTGTGTGACCCCCGGGATGGGCTCCCCACACAAAAACAGGCCCAGCAAACGGAGGTTGTGGTTTTCAAAATCAAAAAAAGGTGCGGTTTATTTTCTATTTACAGTGACAAAACACAGCAAAGCCAAAAGAAACATAAACAAAATAAATCCTGGTCAACTTGACCTCTGACTAAACATACAGGTTTCCTAACTAACAACTGGGATCAGCCTAGTGCTGTCCTAGTCCCTAAGTCCCTGGTTTTAAATGTCCAAGCAAATAGCCACACAGGCTTTGTCTCACCGCACAGGGGTTCACTCTCCCTAGACAGTCCACACAGGTCTGGGTCCAGGCATGAGCATACATCTAATGAAGCTGGGAGTTCTTATAGAGGCCTAAATGAGCTGACAAGCTTCAGCTGGTCTCATCAACTCCCTGTCTGCACGACGCCCCACACTCTCCCTAGAGGTATGAGTCATCCATGAGCCCACTAGCCTTAGCTGGGCTTATACAACTCTCCACCTAGTTGTATAAGTCGGCGTAAAGCCTGAATCTGGGCGAAATATATCTACCCCCCTGGATGCAACCAGGTGACTTTACCTTCCTGCTGTCACATACCCCCCACTCTTGTTTTAACCTCGGGGTTGGAACACCAGCAATCAGGCATTCATGTACTCGAGACAAAGCATCCACATTCCCCATTTGAACGCCAGGGCGATGCTTTACTGTGAAGTTGAATTCCTGGAGGGCCAGGAACCACCTATTCACTCTTCTATTTGTTTCCTTGTTTTGAGCCATCCACTTTAACGGAGCGTGATCCGTAACCATGTCAAAGTGCCTACCTAGCAGGTAGTACCGAAGGGAATCTAGAGCCCACTTCACCGCTAAACACTCCTTTTCAACGGTGGCGTAATTTACCTCATGGGACTTCAACTTCCTGCTGAGGTAAATGACTGGGTGCTCTTCCCCGTTCCAGACCTGGGACAATACTGCTCCTAACCCCACATCTGACGCATCACTTTGTACGACAAAGTCTTTAGAGAAGTCGGGTGAGTACAACACTGGCTGGCTACATAAGGCTTGTTTCAAGAATTGGAATGCTGCCTCAGCCTCGGGGGTCCATTTAATCATGACCGACCCTTTCCCCTTCGTTAGGTTGGTTAGGGGCACAGCCTTAGAAGCAAAGTGGGGAATGAATCGCCGATAATACCCAGCGATTCCCAGAAAGGCTCGTACCTGCTTCTTGCTGTTGGGACGTGGCCAACTCTGGATGGCCTCGACTTTGTTGAGATGGGGTTTTATTACTCCCCTCCCAATGGTGTACCCAAGATATTTG
Organism: Rana muscosa; assembly: GCA_029206835.1. Taxonomy (NCBI): domain Eukaryota; kingdom Metazoa; phylum Chordata; class Amphibia; order Anura; family Ranidae; genus Rana; species Rana muscosa. The sequence goes on along the minus strand of CM055125.1, from coordinate 239,472,552 downwards.
GCCTCCTCCTGCCCAATGGTACACTTCTTGGGGTTAGCCGTAAACCCCGCTTCCCGAACAGAGTCCAGGACTGCTTGCACTTTTGGCAGATGTGAGGCCCAATCTGTGCTATGGACAATTACGTCATCCAGGTAAGCCGCAGCATACTTCCGATGGGGCCTCAGCATCTGGTCCATTTTCCGCTGGAATGTGGCCGGCGCATTCTGTAACCCGAACGGCATTCTTTTATATTGGAACGCCCCGTCTGGGGTTACAAATGCGGTTTTCTCTTTGGCCAATTTGGCCAGGGGGATTTGCCAATACCCTTTTGTGAGGTCAAGAGTCGTCATGTATCGGGCTGTTCCCAGCCGGTCGATCAACTCATCTATACGTGGCATGGGGTAGGTGTCAAATTTTGTAACTTTGTTCAACTGACGAAAATCGTTACAAAATCGCCAGCTCCCATCCGGTTTAGGCACCAACACAATGGGACTAGACCAATCACTTTGGGACTCCTCTATCACCCCTAAGTTCAGCATTTTCTGTACTTCCTCCCGTATTGCCTCCCGTCGGGCCTCTGGGATCCGATAGGGTTTTAACTTCACCCTTTCACCGGGCGGGGTAATGATGTCATGCTCTACCCCAAATGTTTGTCCCGGCAGCTCAGAGAATACCTCCTTGTTGCGAAGCACAAACTCCTTAACCTCCTGTTGTTGGGGTTGTGACAAGGTGGCTGCTATTCCAACCTCAGGAATCACGCAACCAGTTTGAGCTGGTGACCAAGTGTCTGCGACTAGGGACTCTCTATCCCTCCAGGCTTTCAACAGATTAACGTGATAGATCTGTTCGGGCTTTCGCCTTCCTGGTTGTCTGACCTTGTAATTCACTTCGCTCACTTTTTCCATTATCTCGTAGGGGCCTTGCCATTTGGCAAGGAATTTACTTTCAACCGTAGGGACAAGTACCAGTATCCTATCCCCCGGGGAAAAGGTACGGGTCTTGGCTCCACGGTTGTACACTCTCTGCTGTGCTAACTGCGCTTGGGCCAAATGTTCCTTCACGATGGGCATTACCTGTGCAATTCGGTCTTGCATCAGGGCGACATGCTCAATCACACTCCTGTGGGGAGAACTCTCACTTTCCCAAGTTTCCTTGGCAATATCCAACAGCCCTCTTGGGTGTCTCCCATACAGTAACTCAAAGGGGGAGAATCCCGTAGAGGATTGGGGCACCTCCCTAATAGCAAACATCAGATAAGGAAGTAGACAGTCCCAATCCTTTCCATCTCTATCCACCACTTTCTTCAACATTTGTTTTAGGGTTTTGTTGAATCTTTCAACCAGCCCATCGGTTTGGGGGTGATACACAGATGTACGTAATTGCGTCACTTTGAACAATTTACACAGCTCCTTCATAACCCGGGACATAAAGGGTGTACCTTGGTCCGTAAGCAGTTCTTTACAAATACCCACCCGGCTAAACACAAGAGATAGCTCTTTGGCTATGGTTTTGGCCGAGGTATTTCGGAGAGGGATCGCTTCTGGATAACGGGTGGCATAGTCCATTATAACTAATATGTACTGGTGCCCCCTAGCGGACTTGATTATAGGACCTACCAAATCCATGGCGATCCTCTCAAACGGGACCTCAATGATGGGCAGAGGGACCAGCGGGCTACGGAAATGTGGCATCGGGGCCGACCTCTGACACACAGGGCAGGAGGAACAATAATTTTCTATGTCCTTCATCACCCCCGGCCAATAGAATCTCTGTAATACCCTCTCTCGGGTTTTCTCTGTCCCCAGATGACCTCCAAGAATGTGCCCATGGGCCAACTCCAACACCAACTTCCTGTAAGGTTTGGGCACCACAAGCTGCTCAACGGTTTCTTCTGCCCTTTTTGCCACCCGATACAGTAGGTCCTTCTCTACGCTGAAGTATGGGTAAGTGCAGGTATTATCTGGGTTCACTAACTCGCCATCTATTTTCACTACGTTTTCCCGTGCCTTTATTAGGGCGGGGTCTTTCAACTGTTCTGTGGCAAAGTTTTCCCTGTGAACCTCAAGATCAGAAAACTCCACAGACGGTAGGTTTTCGTCTGAGGAGGTGGGCTCCTCTCCAGTTTCTTGAGTCTCCCCTGCCAATACTGATAAGGGAAATTCCGGAGAGTCCTCACCACTCTCAGGGGAGTTCTGGCTATCACATTCCTGGTACATAGGGGCACCAGTGGGGGGGCTCAGGATCATCCCACAGTTCCCAGAACTTCGGAAAATCCCTTCCCACAATGGCGTCATACGGTAACTGAGATACTAAGCCCACTGGATGAGAGAGGGTACCTTTGGGGGTCTCGAAACACACTGTAGTCACTGGATACTCTCGGGTGTCCCCATGCACACAAATAACAGCTACCTTGCTATTCCCAGAGACCTCTGTTTTAACTAACTCAGCCTTTATCAGGGTCACAAGGCTACCTGAATCCAGCAATACCACAACATTTCTACCATTAACACACATTTTGCATAAATGTTTCTCAGTTCCTCGAATGGCAGTGCATGCGACTGTCGCACACAGCGACTGACGTCTGCCCGTCAGAAAGTCACACTGCATGGGTTCCTCCACAACCGGGCAATTGGCTGCAATATGTCCCGCTTGCCGGCAGCGGTAGCAAACGATCCTTCTTGCCGCCTCTTGAGCCGCTGATTTCCCAGGCTGTTCTCGCCAAACTTGGGGTAGAGCTCCCACCCTCTCACTCTCTCCACCCTTACCCCTTGGAATCCTCTTATCCGCCCCTGGGGATGGTCTGGTCTTAGGGTGGAAAGTCCGAGTGTCTCTGGAAGAGGCCGTCAGGTTCTCTGTAGCCAAGTATTTCTCCACACGATCCACAAGACCATCGGCCGTCTCTGGGTCTCCATGGCTTACCCACTTTTGGATGGCAGTAGGAAGAGCTCTCAAAAACCGATCCATTACAACACGTTCCACAATCTTTGGTGCGGACAAAGTCTCTGGCTGTAGCCACTTTCTGCTCAGGTGAATGAGATCATACATTTGAGACCTGGGGGGTTTTCCAAGCTGGAAAGTCCAGTTATGCACACGCTGAGCCCGGACAGCCTGGGTGACACCCAGCCTTGCCAATATCTCAGCTTTTAGCATCACATAGTCTTTTGCTTGGTCAGGCTCTAGGTCATAGTAAGCCTTCTGCGATTCACCAGTTAACAGAGGAGCCACCAGTCCAGCCCACTGCTCCTCAGGCCACTTTTCTCTTTCAGCAGTCCTTTCAAATGTGGTCAAAAATACCTCTGGATCATCCTCTCCAGTCATTTTTGTCAATAAACGACTCACCCCAAAGGACGCGGTATTAGTGGGACGGCTTTCCTCACTGGTCTGCGGACGTTGCTGCATTACTGCTTCCATTTGTTGTAGTCTCTGCTCTTGCTTCTGTAACAGGTCTATGAAGCGGGCCTCAGATTGCTGCTGGGCTTGTTGCTGAGCTTCCAGACTCTGTTGGTGAGCTTGCTGCTGGGCTGCAAGGCTCTGTTGATGAGCTTGCTGCTGGGCTGCGAAGTTCTGTTGTTGAGCTGCAAGGCTCTTTTGCAAACCTGCATTTGTCTGCTGTTGATTGGCATTTGCTAGAGCCAGCTGCTTCAGTATCTCCTCCATGCTGGCTTAAAAAAAACTGCCACTGGTTCTCCACCAACTGTGAGGGGGTTAGCTCGGCAGCGGGTGTGTGTGACCCCCGGGATGGGCTCCCCACACAAAAACAGGCCCAGCAAACGGAGGTTGTGGTTTTCAAAATCAAAAAAAGGTGCGGTTTATTTTCTATTTACAGTGACAAAACACAGCAAAGCCAAAAGAAACATAAACAAAATAAATCCTGGTCAACTTGACCTCTGACTAAACATACAGGTTTCCTAACTAACAACTGGGATCAGCCTAGTGCTGTCCTAGTCCCTAAGTCCCTGGTTTTAAATGTCCAAGCAAATAGCCACACAGGCTTTGTCTCACCGCACAGGGGTTCACTCTCCCTAGACAGTCCACACAGGTCTGGGTCCAGGCATGAGCATACATCTAATGAAGCTGGGAGTTCTTATAGAGGCCTAAATGAGCTGACAAGCTTCAGCTGGTCTCATCAACTCCCTGTCTGCACGACGCCCCACACTCTCCCTAGAGGTATGAGTCATCCATGAGCCCACTAGCCTTAGCTGGGCTTATACAACTCTCCACCTAGTTGTATAAGTCGGCGTAAAGCCTGAATCTGGGCGAAATATATCTACCCCCCTGGATGCAACCAGGTGACTTTACCTTCCTGCTGTCACACTATGCATTCACTTGTCAAATCCTTTATGCAAGGTGTGACTCGTATTATTCCACCGATTAAAGCTCCCATATGCCCATGGGATCTAAATTTGGTTCTGTCGGTTCTGCAGAAGCAGCCATTTGAACCTTTGCGGCACATTTCCTTGGTTCTACTCACCAGAAAATTGATATTTTTAGTAGCCATATGCTCGGCTAGAAGAGTGTCGGAATTAGCCGCCATGTCCTGTAAAGAGCCATATCTGGTTATTCATAAGGACAGAGTAGTATTACGCCCTCACCCAGCCTTTCTTCCTAAGGTGGTATCGGGGTTTCACTTGAACCAGGATGTGGTTCTTCCTTCTTTTTTCCCCAAACCAAGCTCGGTAGAGGAAAAGTTATTGCATTCTTTGGATGTAGTAAGAGCAGTTAAAGCTTATCTAAAAGCCACTGCTCAGATTCGTAGAACGGATTCTTTGTTTGTTCTGCCGGAAGGCCCCAGAAAGGGTCAGGCAGCATCAAAATCTACTTTAGCCAAGTGGATTCGACAGGTCATAATACAAGCCTATGGCTTGAGAAGTAGACCGCCTCCGTTCAAAGTTAGGGCGCACTCCACGAGAGCAGTTGGAACTTCATGGGCAGTGCATCACCAGGCCTCCCTGGCTCAAATTTGTAAGGCCGCAACATGGTCTTCAGTACACACGTTTACTAGGTTCTACCAGGTGGACGTTAGAAGTCAGGAGGATGTCGCCTTTGGGCGCAGTGTGTTGCAGGCCGCAAAAGATCCTCATGCCTGATAGCGCCCAGCTTATGTATGGTGTATCCCCCCCCCTCATTTGGCATTGCTTTGGGACGTCCCACATAGTAATGACTATGCTGCTCTGTGTCCCGTGATGTATGAACAAGAAAGTAGGATTTTTAAAACAGCTTACCTGTAAAATCCTTTTCTTGGTGTACATCACGGGACACAGAGCTCCCACCCCTCTTTTGGGGACACGTATTGATTTGCTACAAAACTGAGGTGCTCCCGGATGGGAGGGGCTTATATAGGGGAGGGTACTTCCTGTTTTGGAAGTTGCCAGTGCCAGCACCTGAAGGTAATTCTATATAACCCACATAGTAATGACTATGCTGCTCTGTGTCCCGTGATGTACTCCAAGAAAAGGATTTTACAGGTAAGCTGTTTTAAAAATCCTACTTTTTCTTTTCCCTCTTCTGGCAATGATGTAACATCTCACATTTGCTTTATGGTTTGAGTTTCTGTAGACACTTGGTGTAAGAAAGAAAAAGTGTGCAGGGGAGAATATCGATTGTGAGATACGACTTTTTTGGACTTTGTTTTCATATCATCCAAGCACATGTAAAAAAAAAAAACCCTGTAAGACAAAGACATAATGCGCAATGATGTCACTCCTTGCTAAAGAAACGGCACGAGCGGGCCGTTTCTTCAGTGTGCATGTGTATATGGTAAATATCTCCTAAACTGTCCAGGTTTAGGAAATATTTACAGTACCTACACTTAAGCCTTATTATAGGCTTACCTTTAGGTGCAAGTGGTGTAACTAGGTTTACAACAACTTTAAGTGAACTGTTCCAATAGGAAAATCTGTTGTAAGACTATTGTTGTCTATACCCAAGTGCCTGATTTGCCTTCCACTCCCCGTTAGGGGAGCCCCTCTTTGATATTTAAACTCAATAAAAAGATTGAAATGTAAAAAGCACTCCCTGTTTAGGCTGGAATCATTGATAGAATCACTCTTACCATTGAAGTTTACTCTACGTATATACTGTAATAGCAGTCGCCCATCCATAGGATCCATCTGGTCACAGACCCCAAGGCTTCCTTGGCAGAGATCAATATGCATGCTGTGTAAGGCATAAGCCATTGCATACACTGCATCAATGACAAACTGCACTTTTCCCTCTTGTTCATATGGCGAGTCTCTGCTAATCCTTTCTTCCCCTGTAATACAAAAATTTAAGTTAGCATGGCCTAATACAGACATTGCATAGCCATAAAAACTATTACCTAATACAAGCATTGCATAGCCATAAAAAACATTAGATCTAAACAAAACCTATTATGTAAAACAGTGACAATGACAATGATTTATGCCGCGTACACACGACCATTTTTCTCGTCTGGAAAAATTACATTTTTTCTCTTTGATGAGAAAAACGACCGTGTGGGGGCTTTTGATCATTTTTCCCGACGAGAAAAACGGCATTAATCACGACGAGAAAAATTAGAACATGCTCTAATTTTTCTCGTCGTGATTCACAGCATTTTTTTCCGCAGCTGTTTTCCCATACGGAAACACTGCGGAGGAGCCTACACGGTCGTTTTTCTCGACCAAGAGAAAAAATGTCGGGAAAAACGGCTGTGTGTAGGGGAACAAGCCGTTCCTCATTTTTCCCGTCGGTGTTTTCACCGTCGAGAAAATCGATCGTGTGTACGCGGTGTGAGGGGGTTAGCTCGGCAGCGGGTGTGTGTGACCCCCGGGATGGGCTCCCCAGACAAAAACAGGCCCAGCAAACGGAGGTTGTGGTTTTCAAAATCAAAAAGGTGCGGTTTATTTTCTATTTACAGTGACAAAACACAGCAAAGCAAAAGAAACATAAATAAAATAAATCCTGGTCAACTTGACCTCTGACTAAACATACAGGTTTCCTAACTAACAACTGGGATCAGCCTAGTGCTGTCCTAGTCCCTAAGTCCCTGGTTTTAAATGTCCAAGCAAATAGCCACACAGGCTTTGTCTCACCGCACAGGGGTTCACTCTCCCTAGACAGTCCACACAGGTCTGGTTCCAGGCATGAGCTAACACCTAATGAATCTGGGAGTTCTTATAGAGGCCTAAATGAGCTGACAAGCTTCAGCTGGCCTCATCAACTCCCTGTCTGTACGACGCCCCACACTCTCCCTAGAGGTATGAGTCATCCATGAGCCCACTAGCCTTATACAACTCTCCACCTAGTTGTATAAGTCGGCGTAAAGCCTGAATCTGGGCGAAATATATCTACCCCCCTGGATGCAACCAGGTGACTTTACCTTCCTGCTGTCACATACCCCCCACTCTTGTTTTAACCTCGGGGTTGGAACACCAGCAATCAGGCATTCATGTACTCGAGACAAAGCATCCACATTCCCCATTTGAACGCCAGGGCGATGCTTTACTGTGAAGTTGAATTCCTGGAGGGCCAGGAACCACCTATTCACTCTTCTATTTGTTTCCTTGTTTTGAGCCATCCACTTTAACGGAGCGTGATCCGTAACCATGTCAAAGTGCCTACCTAGCAGGTAGTACCGAAGGGAATCTAGAGCCCACTTCACCGCTAAACACTCCTTTTCAACGGTGGCGTAATTTACCTCATGGGACTTCAACTTCCTGCTGAGGTAAATGACTGGGTGCTCTTCCCCGTTCCAGACCTGGGACAATACTGCTCCTAACCCCACATCTGACGCATCACTTTGTACGACAAAGTCTTTAGAGAAGTCGGGTGAGTACAACACTGGCTGGCTACATAAGGCTTGTTTCAAGAATTGGAATGCTGCCTCAGCCTCGGGGGTCCATTTAATCATGACCGACCCTTTCCCCTTCGTCAGGTTGGTTAGGGGCACAGCCTTAGAAGCAAAGTGGGGAATGAATCGCCGATAATACCCAGCGATTCCCAGAAAGGCTCGTACCTGCTTCTTGCTGTTGGGACGTGGCCAACTCTGGATGGCCTCGACTTTGTTGAGTTGGGGTTTTATTACTCCCCTCCCAATGGTGTACCCAAGATATTTGGCCTCCTCCTGCCCAATGGTACACTTCTTGGGGTTAGCCGTAAACCCTGCTTCCCGAACAGAGTCCAGGACTGCTTGCACTTTTGGCAGATGTGAGGCCCAATCTGTGCTATGGACAATTACGTCATCCAGGTAAGCCGCAGCATACTTCCGATGGGGCCTCAGCATCTGGTCCATTTTCCGCTGGAATGTGGCCGGCGCATTCTGTAACCCGAACGGCATTCTTTTATATTGGAACGCCCCGTCTGGGGTTACAAATGCGGTTTTCTCTTTGGCCGACTTGGCCAGGGGGATTTGCCAATACCCTTTTGTGAGGTCAAGAGTCGTCATGTATCGGGCTGTTCCCAGCCGGTCGATCAACTCATCTATACGTGGCATGGGGTAGGTGTCAAATTTTGTAACTTTGTTCAACTGACGAAAATCGTTACAAAATCGCCAGCTCCCATCCGGTTTAGGCACCAACACAATGGGACTAGACCAATCACTTTGGGACTCCTCTATCACCCCTAAGTTCAGCATTTTCTGTACTTCCTCCCGTATTGCCTCCCGTCGGGCCTCTGGGATCCGATAGGGTTTTAACTTCACCCTTTCACCGGGCGGGGTAATGATGTCATGCTCTACCCCAGATGTTTGTCCCGGCAGCTCAGAGAATACCTCCTTGTTGCGAAGCACAAACTCCTTAACCTCCTGTTGTTGGGGTTGTGACAAGGTGGCTGCTATTCCAACCTCAGGAATCACGCAACCAGTTTGAGCTGGTGACCAAGTGTCTGCGACTAGGGACTCTCTATCCCTCCAGGCTTTCAACAGATTAACGTGATAGATCTGTTCGGGCTTTCGCCTTCCTGGTTGTCTGACCTTGTAATTCACTTCGCTCACTTTTTCCATTACCTCGTAGGGGCCTTGCCATTTGGCAAGGAATTTACTTTCAACCGTAGGGACAAGTACCAGTATCCTATCCCCCGGGGAAAAGGTACGGGTCTTGGCTCCACGGTTGTACACTCTCTGCTGTGCTAACTGCGCTTGGGCCAAATGTTCCTTCACGATGGGCATTACCTGTGCAATTCGGTCTTGCATCAGGGCGACATGCTCAATCACACTCCTGTGGGGAGAACTCTCACTTTCCCAAGTTTCCTTGGCAATATCCAAAAGCCCTCTTGGGTGTCTCCCATACAGTAACTCAAAGGGGGAGAATCCCGTAGAGGATTGGGGCACCTCCCTAATAGCAAACATCAGATAAGGAAGTAGACAGTCCCAATCCTTTCCATCTCTATCCACCACTTTCTTCAACATTTGTTTTAGGGTTTTGTTGAATCTTTCAACCAGCCCATCGGTTTGGGGGTGATACACAGATGTACGTAATTGCGTCACTTTGAACAATTTACACAGCTCCTTCATAACCCGGGACATAAAGGGTGTACCTTGGTCCGTAAGCAGTTCTTTACAAATACCCACCCGGCTAAACACAAGAGATAGCTCTTTGGCTATGGTTTTGGCCGAGGTATTTCGGAGAGGGATCGCTTCTGGATAACGGGTGGCATAGTCCATTATAACTAATATGTACTGGTGCCCCCTAGCGGACTTGATTATAGGCCCTACCAAATCCATGGCGATCCTCTCAAACGGGACCTCAATGATGGGTAGAGGGACCAGCGGGCTACGGAAATGTGGCATCGGGGCCGACCTCTGACACACAGGGCAGGAGGAACAATAATTTTCTATGTCCTTCATCACCCCCGGCCAATAGAATCTCTGTAATACCCTCTCTCGGGTTTTTCTCTGTCCCCAGATGACCTCCAAGAATGTGCCCATGGGCCAACTCCAACACCAACTTCCTGTAAGGTTTGGGCACCACAAGCTGCTCAACGGTTTCTTCTGCCCTTTTTGCCACCCGATACAGTAGGTCCTTCTCTACGCTGAAGTATGGGTAAGTGCAGGTATTATCTGGGTTCACTAACTCGCCATCTATTTTCACTACGTTTTCCCGTGCCTTTATTAGGGCGGGGTCTTTCAACTGTTCTGTGGCAAAGTTTTCCCTGTGAACCTCAAGATCAGAAAACTCCACAGACGGTAGGTTTTCGTCTGAGGAGGTGGGCTCCTCTCCAGTTTCTTGAGTCTCCCCTGCCAATACTGATAAGGGAAATTCCGGAGAGTCCTCACCACTCTCAGGGGAGTTCTGGCTATCACATTCCTGGTACATAGGGGCACCAGTGGGGGGCTCAGGATCATCCCACAGTTCCCAGAACTTCGGAAAATCCCTTCCCACAATGGCGTCATGCGGTAACTGAGATACTAAGCCCACTGGATGAGAGAGGGTACCTTTGGGGGTCTCGAAACACACTGTAGTCACTGGATACTCTCGGGTGTCCCCATGCACACAAATAACAGCTACCTTGCTATTCCCAGAGACCTCTGTTTTAACTAACTCAGCCTTTATCAGGGTCACAAGGCTACCTGAATCCAACAATACCACAACATTTCTACCATTAACACACATTTTGCATAAATGTTTCTCAGTTCCTCGAATGGCAGTGCATGCGACTGTCGCACACAGCGACTGACGTCTGCCCGTCAGAAAGTCACACTGCATGGGTTCCTCCACAACCGGGCAATTGGCTGCAATATGTCCCGCTTGCCGGCAGCGGTAGCAAACGATCCTTCTTGCGGCCTCTTGAGCCGCTGATTTCCCAGGCTGTTCTCGCCAAACTTGGGGTAGAGCTCCCACCCTCTCACTCTCTCCACTCTCACCCCTTGGAATCCTCTTATCCGCCCCTGGGGATGGTCTGGTCTTAGGGTGGAAAGTCCGAGTGTCTCTGGAAGAGGCCGTCAGGTTCTCTGTAGCCAAGTATTTCTCCACACGATCCACAAGACCATCGGCCGTCTCTGGGTCTCCATGGCTTACCCACTTTTGGATGGCAGTAGGAAGAGCTCTCAAAAACCGATCCATTACAACACGTTCCACAATCTTTGGTGCGGACAAAGTCTCTGGCTGTAGCCACTTTCTGCTCAGGTGAATGAGATCATACATTTGAGACCTGGGGGGTTTTCCAAGCTGGAAAGTCCAGTTATGCACACGCTGAGCCCGGACAGCCTGGGTGACACCCAGCCTTGCCAAAATTTCAGCTTTTAGCATCACATAGTCTTTTGTTTGGTTAGGCTCTAGGTCATAGTAAGCTTTCTGCGATTCACCAGTTAACAGAGGAGCCACCAGTCCAGCCCACTGCTCCTCAGGCCACTTTTCTCTTTCAGCGGTCCTTTCAAATGTGGTCAAAAATACCTCTGGATCATCCTCTCCAGTCATTTTTGTCAATAAACGACTCACCCCAAAGGACGCGGTATTAGTGGGACGGCTTTCCTCACTGGTCTGCGGACGTTGCTGCATTACTGCTTCCATTTGTTGTAGTCTCTGCTCTTGCTTCTGTAACAGGTCTATGAAGCGGGCCTCAGATTGCTGCTGGGCTTGTTGCTGAGCTTCCAGACTCTGTTGGTGAGCTTGCTGCTGGGCTGCAAGGCTCTGTTGATGAGCTTGCTGCTGGGCTGCAAGGCTCCTTTGCAAACCTGCATTTGTCTGCTGTTGATTGGCATTTGCTAGAGCCAGCTGTTTCAGTATCTCCTCCATGCTGGCTTAAAAAAAAACTGCCTGCATTCTCCACCAACTGTGAGGGGGTTAGCTCGGCAGCGGGTGTGTGTGACCCCCGGGATGGGCTCCCCAGACAAAAACAGGCCCAGCAAACGGAGGTTGTGGTTTTCAAAATCAAAAAGGTGCGGTTTATTTTCTATTTACAGTGACAAAACACAGCAAAGCAAAAGAAACATAAATAAAATAAATCCTGGTCAACTTGACCTCTGACTAAACATACAGGTTTCCTAACTAACAACTGGGATCAGCCTAGTGCTGTCCTAGTCCCTAAGTCCCTGGTTTTAAATGTCCAAGCAAATAGCCACACAGGCTTTGTCTCACCGCACAGGGGTTCACTCTCCCTAGACAGTCCACACAGGTCTGGTTCCAGGCATGAGCTAACACCTAATGAATCTGGGAGTTCTTATAGAGGCCTAAATGAGCTGACAAGCTTCAGCTGGCCTCATCAACTCCCTGTCTGTACGACGCCCCACACTCTCCCTAGAGGTATGAGTCATCCATGAGCCCACTAGCCTTATACAACTCTCCACCTAGTTGTATAAGTCGGCATAAAGCCTGAATCTGGGCGAAATATATCTACCCCCCTGGATGCAACCAGGTGACTTTACCTTCCTGCTGTCACAGCGGCAATAGATTTTTATTAAATTCAGCGCCAAACATTGTCATCACCGTGGCCTAATTATGTTAGTTATACCTGCAAAGTCAACATTCCAGGTCCCACACTTAAAAATTTGTATTTTTAGGCAGAAGTGGACAGGAATGTGGTTTTTGTAATAATGTAATCCCATGGCGCACAGCAAACTCGGGTACAGTGGGTAATTTAGAGAGATATGTCTCAGCAGCAAGGGTTTTCTGGGAAGTGCTTAATGTAAATCCCATATAAAGACTGGTACAGGTCATATAAATACAGGTACTTTAAGCAAGGAAGCAAACAAGCTGAAAGGTAAAAAAAAACTCTACTAAATAACAGCTTATTTCTAAAATGTATTTTTGAGGTTCACTCTAGATAAATTTAAAGTTTTACATGAAACATTTAGCACAGAAATACATACAAGGAGCCCTATCTACCTGTCACAACTAATTTAATATAATTCATTAACAAAAATACAACCTGAATTTGATCAGTTTTATGTTGATTACAGGAATATGTATTTAAGTGTGGAGCACTTAAAAAGACATTGTGATTTCTGCGTTTTTAGTGGGGTTTCCAGGAAATGCATCTTCCACATTTGCTACTAAAACACATCAACAATACATTTAAAATGCATTAAAAACCACAACAGTTGAAAAACAAACCAACCAAGCAACATCTATCCTGGTCAGTGGCAGCTAATATATATACTGTGCATATATCTGCAGCGTTGGAAGCACAAGTCATTTCACTATCTTCTGTATACATTGTAAGCATACCAGTACACTTTCGCCTGGAATCTTCTTGTGAGGATGCAGATCTGGTCAGTTTGCACTTAAAATCGTCTTCCCAAAACTCTGCAAACCAAATATTGCGCCGGTTGTTTTCCAACGTCCGGCTCATAAAATACTGGTCAAACCCTAAAATGTAGATAGATACAGCTGTAAATTGTTGAGAACTATAGCATTGACTAACAAGATGTTTACAGCAGACCTACTCACCATCAATTGAGGCTCTTTTTGGCAAGATAGTTACAGCACCTTCTGCAACTTCTTCCAGTCCCAAAATAGGGGATGTCTTGGATCCCCAGCTGTCAGACCCCACCCACAAGAAATGTCCTGTGTGGTTTGCTCGATGGGCTGCTTCTAAAACTCGCCTACCAGCATGAAGAAGATTTGCAGTCAGGAGACATTACACATATAACAAATAGTGTTTAGATACCATAATTTTGATGAAATCATCACAAACAGGTGGCTAAAAGTCAGATTCACACCATCTATAAGGAAAACCTATATAAAATACTTTATCACTGGTATCTAACACTGGTATCTAACCCCAGAACCCCTTCACTCAACTGACCCAATAGTCAGTGATGGCTGTTGGCGATTTAAAAAAGAGCAAGGCTCTCTTTACCCCTTCTTTATTGCCAATGTCCACTTATTGAGCCATAATGGGAATCAGTAAATACCCTCATTCCTCGTGTTTTTTACTCCAGAATTGCCTTTAATTTTCTTTTGGGCTTGCCTCTACTAGCCTTTCCCAAAACTACTATTACATATTTTTACTGTAGCTAGATGCCTGGTGGCACTCAACTGGAAAACAATTGAACCCCCATCCCTACTAGCACTACATGCTAGTATTAGAGGTGCTGAATTTATGGCGACTTTCACCGCACATTATACATTTACATTATATCCTTGAACAACATAATAATGTATGGTAACTGTGGCATACTATAGAGGATCCATCTTAGATCGCATCCCTAGGTATAGTCCTATTTTGCTAGGCTGCTCAAGTTGAGCTCCTGGACCTGAGGGTGGAGAGACTGGTATTCTCCCTAACCGAATCCCAACCAGCTCACGCAGATATACTGTGGCAGAATGGCTCTACTGGGCGAAATCCCATACAGGAGAGCCACCAGGGGGCACGCATGTGCTCCCGCTGCACAGCAGGGAACCCGATGCGTGTGGCCGGCAGAGATTGCGTGCACGAGCGCCAACACAAGGATTTGTGTGTGTAAACACACAAATTTCTGTGCTGTCAGAGGAGAGAAGACAGATCGTTGTTTTTACAAAGTAGAAACAGCGATCTGTCATCTCTCCTAGTCACTCCCCTCCCCACACAGTTAGAACACAGTAAGGGAACACACGTTTAACCCCTTGATCGCCCCCTAGTGTTAACCACTTCCCTGCCAGTGACATTTATACAGTAATCAGTGCATATTTATAGCACCGATCGCTCTATAAATGTCAATGGTCCCAAAAATGTGTCAAAAGTCTCTGCTCTGTCCGTCGCAATGTCGCAATACCGCTAAATATTGTAGATCACCGCCATTACTAGTAAAAAATAAAACAAATTAAAAAAATCTTTCCCATAGTTTGTAGACCCTAACCAAACCAATCAATTTACACTTATTGCACTTTTTTTTAACAAAAATATGTAGAAGAATACATATTGGCCTAAACTGATGAAGAAATATGTTTTGGGAAAAAAAATTTGGGCATATTTATTATAGCAAAAAGTAAAAAATATTGTTTTTTTTTCAAAATTGTCACTCTTTTTTTGTTTATAGCACAAAAAAATAAAAACCGCAGAGGTGATCAAATAGCACCAAAAGAAAGCTCTATTTGTGAGAAAATTTTGTTTGGGTGCTGCATTGCATGATCGCACAATTGTCAGTTAAAGCGACGCAGTGCCAAATTGTAAAAAGTGCGCTGGTCAAGAATGGGGTAAAATCTTCCGGGGCTGATATGGTTAATGCTCGTTTTCTTTTCTTTTCCTTTGCTTTTTACTTTGCTACCTCAATCTATACACTTTGAAAATTATTTCATATTATTACATAGTGCAGACTTTGTATAAAGATGTCTGGTGTACATACTCATGGTATCCAGAGGACTTTGTTACCTTGTTTTGACTTGAACCGGACTGACTCCCTCTGGTGTATGTTCTGTAATGTTGTACATGTAGATGCCCTACGCACTGGTGTTACCCTAAGCAAAGTCACTCATACAGTCTACACAGTATTGCATTTGTATTATTTGCAAGATATCGGAGAATACCGGTACTTACTAGATTTGTAGGTACTGTTTCCTCTCACAAAATAACTCCTGGACCTTTTCTTATACTACAAAGTGCTGTACAAGTTATTGCATGTTGAGAAACTAATACAATTGTTATTTATATAAATAACTAATACATCTATTCATTGAAAATTTCCTTAACATTTTATTATGAAGCCAGATTCTTAAAACTGCCGCACAAAAAATGAAAATGCCACTTTCTGCAGACTTTCTATCCAACTCGCCCCGTAGCTGGAACATTGTTTTTCTTTGAGATCGGCAGAGAGCATCCCTGTACTAGCATGAATGTCTAAATGGATGCTAGGAAATGGTGTGGCTCAATAAGATCATGTAAGTATTGCAAAGGCAGATTTTCCCACTCTAGCTAACCAAGTTGGGATGGCCCATAATAAAGTTTTTTTTAAATCCTGGAGTTTAACTGTAACTAAAATAATTAAAAGGTGGGTTTTCCCAAAAAAATAAGAAAAAGTGGGGCAATGTTTACCTTGAATGGCTAATTAAAAGGAACCAAAATATTAAACGTTGGAAGAATAGGGCAAAAAGCTGTTTGCAAAAATATGTGAACTGAAAGAAAAAGTTTGCAAAGTTTCCTCACTTTATGTCATCCTCATTGGCAAAGATAATGATGCCACGAGCATTGGGAGTCTCTAGTAATCTTCGTATCACCTTATCGAACTCTCCAGGACGTGGCTCCCGAGGGATCTTAATAGACTGGGCAATACACACTCCTCCTACAAAATGAGAGTAACATAAATAGACAGCACATATATATTTTAAGATGACTGGTCACAACAAGAATGTCTAAACTTACATCACGTGTACCACAGATTTTAAATGTAAAATAATATATATTTATTTTTTTTGATTATTTTTTGCTGTGGATGAAATACAAAACCCACCAGCTTCCCGGGAAATCTGTACAAAAGCTTCAACTCCACTCTCTCCATAGTTGCCCTCAGATGCCAGTGTGGACACATAATTCCATCCAAGAGCTTTGACAATATCCACCATGGCCTGCGCCTGGTAGGAATCCGGTGGTACCACACGGGAAAAGAAGTCATACCGGTTGTTGTCACTGAGTTCTGGAGCTGTTGAGGCATAACTTATCTGAGGAATCTGAAAGGCATAAAGGTTGACAATAAGTATCTATAATCAGATATTGCCAGATATTGAAACACTTTCATGCTACAATAGACAATCAACCGCTGACAACAAATATACTGGCACACAGAAAATTTTGGAGGAATGACTACAAGTAACAATACTTTATAAAATTCTCTTTATCCCGGCACATTAAGGCAAGAAGCAGTGCCACGTAAGAATGCAGGTTGCAAGCACCTAAATAGGTTTTTTAAAGCAGAGTTCCAGCCTCTTAAAAAAATAAAAATACAAAGTCAGCAGCTACAAATACTGTAATGTAGCTACTGACTTTTAATATAAGGACATTTACCTGTCCAGGGATCCCGCGATGTCGGCCATCAGCTTGGGTGCAGGCGTTGGCATTGCAACTAAGGGAAAGCAGCAGTGAAGCCTTCAGGCTTCACAGCCGGTTTCCTACTGCGCACGCGCGAGTCGCCCTGCACATTCTGAATGGCCCTGTCGTCTTCTGGGACACACACAGGTCCCAGAAAGCAGCGGGGGGGAGGAGGAGGGGCCGATGCGGATATTACATACCTCGCCACGGCAAGGTAGGACGGAAGTCCAGCTGGAGAACAACAAAGAAGGTACAAAACGTCAAAAAAAAAAAAAGGGAAAAAAAATGATATCCAAAAACAAGAGGGGTGGGGTGCTCAGTTGTTCTAGACCGAGTTTCATTTTAGACTGGAATTTCGCTTTAATGGACACTTACCACCAAAACTGATTTTTTTTTCCAGGCACTACTGAATCCGCTAACATCTTATTTTTCTAAGGGACTCTAAATGGCTTCATTTCCTGGCAAATTGGAAATTTTTTAAAATCATTAAGCAGTACTCAGTAAGGGAGGTAATGACCTAAGTGCAAATACAGTACACATTTCCTCAAAAATCTCAACATTTTGGTAGACATTTTGTTGTAGATCAAGCCAGTGTTGCCAACCATCAGTATTTTTACTGGCAGCCAGTAAAAAATGGGCACTTTTCTCCTGCCAGTAAATGCCAGTGACAGGAAAAGGTTGCTAGTAAAAAATATGGTTGTGGCGCTCGACTCATCCAAGTGCTTGCTACAGTGTGTTCGGGTGAGCCTGGCGGGGGGCGGGTCTGGTGAAGGCGGTGCCTGAGTGTGTCGTGTGATGTCATGGTGCTAGGGAGCCGAGCGGAGCCAAGTGTGCGGGTCTACGGGATGGGAGCAAGGCAAGCCGGGAGTGGGACTGTCAGTGCTGTTTGAGCTGGAGTAGACAGAAGGGACCACCAGATGTGGAGAGAGGCTGTCACTGTAACCCAGGAGGGGACATATCGTGTCGTCAAGGTGTCATCATCAGCTGTGCTGCTGCACACTGCTGTTAGTGTCATTGTGAGAGTCAGTTTCATGTATGTGTGCCTGCCCATGCTAATTTTTTTACCTCCTTTCTTGAGTTTCTTGAGTCCTGTCCCTGAGCTACTTACTCTATCCAAAATAAGAAATATGTTTTTTGCCTTAATATCTATCTTAAAAGACATTGCTACTTGCATATTGTACTTGTTTGTAGCCTAAATACTGAAATTTCCACTTAAAACTGTAATTTGTTAACTTTTGTAAATGCCAGTAAAAACTGTGCCAGGTAATTTTGGTTGTTGTGTCAGTAAATTTCAATCTGGTAGGTTGGAAAGGCTTGATCAAGCTCTCTTTTGCTATGTTCATTACACTATTTGCTCTGTTTTATGTTTAACAACTTTTGATTTTGAAGTGATTCTTATTCTTGTACAATAATGTTTACTGAAATTTTGAAAAAAATACAAAAGAAAAAATAAGGAAACAATACAAGTACATAAACATATATGCAGTCAATATGAATTTATAGTATCATCTCAAATGCCATAGAACAAATACCAAAGGCACATGAAAAACAATGGGGTAGATTTGCTAAAGGCAAATAGACTGTGCACTTTGCAAGTGCAGTTGCTCTCATTTTCTTCAGAGCTTAGTAAGTGTAGTAAAGCTCTCCGGATTTCCAAAATTCAATCATGTGCAAGCAAAAATGCTCTTTTTTTATTTTCCTTCCTTTACCATGCAACTAATTGGGTATTCTCTACAAAGTGACACTTTTACCGAATTTACTAAGCTCTGGGGAAATTGAGGGCAACTGCATTCACATGGATCAACTGCACTTGCAAAGTGCACAGTCTATTTGCCTTTAATAAATCCACCCCAATGTATTTGTTACAAGGTAATATTATGTAGGCCCTGCTGTTTTAAAGAGGTAAGTGTCCATAAGCTAAAACAGTGGTGTTATCTTGAGTTATAAGAGAACCATCAGTATTATTCCGCTGAAGAGGGAGTAGACAAAAAAAAGGGGGGGGCAGAATCCCATTCCATGCATAGGTAGGGGTGGGGAAGATAGTAAAGAAAATAAGAGAAGAGAAAACGAAGAAGCAGAGGGAAGACACAAAGAGAGCGGAAGAAGATCAGAGGCCTTGTACAATAAAATGCTGGTAGTTTATGTTACGTGATTTTAATGCACTCGCTCATGTGCCCAGGGAGGCAAGGTTGCTTTTACATTGTTTTTAATTATAATTAAATGTATTTTAACACTTTTTTTAATTTAACTTTTTTTTGTTCCGATTTTATTTATCAAGGACTTTTTATAAAAAATTACAATCAAATTTAAATATGACATGTAACCCAGACGACAAAGCAAAAACAAACAACAACAATAAAGATAGAAAGAAAAAAAAAACAATCTCGTTTAATACAGCTCTAGTACAATCAGCAAAATGCTAAATAGTAGACCTAATTATAAAATATAAGTTAGCGCCTACCTAACCCGATCAATTATAAAAAATATATGAAAGCAAGTACAAAATACAAGTGGTACATTCAAATTACAAAACTTTTGAATTTATAGTCCCTGACCAGCATTTCCAAATACCATCAAATTTACGCATAGCATTACACAAAAAATATGTATGCTTTTCATATGTAATGCACCTATACAATTTCTTTACCCATTCTACTATCGTAGTAAGGGAAATCGAAATCCATTTAACAACATTCTATGGGCAGCAAAGAGTGATCGAAGTCACCAGAAACCTATTCTTGTCTAAAGAGGATGAGTCAAAATATCCCGGGATACATTTCAAGGGATCTAAAGTAAGTGAGGAACCCAATACAACATTAAGAGCCGGTTCACACAGGGGAGTCCTGGGATCCGACTTCAAGTCGCCCCAAGTCGCGCGGTTTAGAAAAGTAATGGAAATTAATGGAGCCGTCTTAATGTACACTACTGTAGTCGCTCCGACTTCAGAAAAGGTTCCTGTATGACTTCAATCCGACTTCTAGGCGACTTGTACCCATTGATTTCAATGGAAGTCGCCTCCAAGTCGGATCCCCTGTCTTAACTGAAGCAACTTTCCAGGAAGCAAAAATTGTTTTCCAGGCAAACCCCTCCCTCCCCCAGAGCTGATTATTGTTTGATTGGCCACTGGAAAGTCGCCTGTCCTGGAGGCAACTTGAAGTTGCCTTGTAAGTTGCCTGGAGTCACGCTGTGATTTATGCTCAAGTCGTGTCTAAGTTGCCTCCCAAAGTCATGCTGGAAGTCATGTTACCCATGTGTGAACCGGCTCTTACGATAAGAAGAACATCAAACAATACAGTTTAAAGTGTTTGTTAACCTAATTTTTTTTTCCTTTAAAGCATGTTTTTTAGCACAGTGCTTGTGCTGTGTCATTTAGCTGCCTGTATCACCTGAAATACTTGGCTGATCCTGCCTGGCCATACCCTCCCCTCTGTAAACTGACCACGGTTTTTCAAAGCTACTGAGCCCTGACACCATGGTCAGTTTACGTGCCTCCATCATCCGCAGCCCTGCTATCTGCTCTCCTCTGTGGTCCTGTGTCCTCCTTCTCTCTCCCCTCCCTGCCTGTCAGCTCGTACTAGTGCCTGCCCCCCCCCCTTCCTGCTGGTATCATAATTTATTGTAGTTACTACAGTCACCTCTGTTATAATAAATGCTGTGCCCCACTCTATGTGTTTTCTAAAAAATCAGCTAATAAATAACTTATTTTATTGCGCCGCTCGGCGGTCACATGACCGGCCATCTCTCTCATCCTCCCGGCTGACGTCAGCGGGGGTTTCTTGGCTTCGCCCGCTTTGCTGTCAGACCTGGGGAGGAGAGAGATGGCCGGTCACGTGACAGCCGATCGGCGCTATAAAATAAGGTATTTATCGGCGGAACTTTTCGAAAACACATACAGTGGAGCACAGCATTTATTATAACGGGTAATTGTAGTAACAACAATAAGTGGGTTAACAGCAAGTGTATCAAGTCTCCATGAGGTTTATTACACTTGCTGCAGCAAGAATCTTGGCATAGGCCTATCCTATAAAGAAATTGTGGAGTACCATATAACCTATGTATAATAAATAATTGTGTGAGCATATACGAAGAAGAAAGAGGAACAGAGGGGACTACTTGTAGAATCTCTTTCCAAACAATATCAGAAATGGGACCCAACTTGTGTTCCCATTTCTGTCTACATGGAGCTGGATGTTTCAACAAAAAAACTTAGATAAAAAGTTATGCGTTTACACAATATTGCCAACTTTATTGGGATGCCTGCCTTTACATGCACATGAACGTTAATGGCATCCCAGTCTTAGACCGTAGGGTTCAATATTGAGTTGGCCCACCCTTTTGTAGCTAGAACAGCTTCAACTCTTCTGGTAAGTTCAGTTGAATTGAAGATATTGATATAAGTCCCTTTCATCTAAAGCAAATTCTACTTGCAGTTGCTGAAATGATTAAAAAAAAATTACCGTATTAATGCACAGAGGAGAAATTGTCAGAAAGCCTGCTTTGGCAAAACTATGGAATCCCTGCAACTTCCTAAGCTCAGTTAGTAGCTCAATAAACCATATAGGGGTAATCCTAGTATAACCAGTGATTTCTAATAGGTCTTTGACAGAAGCCCAAATACTTCCTATCACGTGTACAGTGGGAAAGCGAGGAGGAGACTTAATGTATGCAGAAGACTCCAAAGCGTAAAGAGGACATGTCCCCTTGAACAGCCATCTAATCAACTTTTTGAGGAGGGACAGCAATCCCTGCCAGTCAGATGTTGCAATTGTGCCGCCAAAAAGTAAGAATTAAAAAGTCCCCATTTCTAAGATGCTGAAGAAGTTCTAATCCGTTTTTTTTTTCCAAACAGGGTCTCTAAAAATACCAGTAAAAACGATTTAAAGAATTTAAGAGGAATTTAGCAGGGAGAGTTTTGCGAGAGATATAATAATTGAGGCATCCAGGTCATCTTGATCAAATTGGTTCCTCCTACCTCAGAAATGGGTATTTTGCACCACAAAGTAGACTGACTTAAAGGGGAGTTCCAGCCTTTTATTATGTTTATTAAAAGTCAGCAGCTACAAAAACTGTAGCTGCTGACTTTTAATAAACAGACACTGCTCCACTGTCCAGCGACGCGGCCGCCCAGAGCGTCGCTCCTCTCCCCCCCCTCTCCGCCGGCGCCTCCATTCAAACTGTGGGCACCCGGCCGTGACAGCTTTCGGCTTCACGGCAGGGCACTCACTGCGCATGTGCGAGTCGTTTTGCGCCCTAGGAGTGGACAGGCGATTGGCTGGCACCTGTCATGTGTCCCAGGTGATCGCCTACAGGGAGGGGTCGCCTTAGGCGATATGACGAGTCGCCTAAGCGGTCCCTGGGCGGAAGTGGGACAGGAAGTCCCACTCCTACCGAAGCCCCCACTCCCCCCCCCCCAAAAAAATTACATGCCAAATGTGGCATGTAAGGGGGCGAGGAGTGGTTAAAGCGGAAGTTACATTTTTGGGTGGAACTCCGCTTTAAGAAGTTAAATCAATGGAATAAGGCAATACTGGAAAAGATCGTAATACCCCGATATTCAATCTGAGAATCTACCTTGATATGAGCAAGCGAGATAGCTAAAGGCGCCGAAAGGAGATCCAAAAGGGAGAAATTTATCCCAATTATCCCGATTAATTTTAAATCAAGAAAAATTACTAAATTCAGTAATAAGAGACTGAAGCCTCTTGGCGAGAGGATTGTATATCAGACAGAATGGAGAGCATATCATTTGCATAAAGTGCAAGCTTCTCCTCCTCCTGGCCTCTACGAAATCCAAATCAACCACTCCAGTGGCCTGTCGCAACAGACATGCCAGGGCTTCAATGGCCACTGCAAATAGGAGCGGGAACAGGACACCCCTGTGTCATCCCTTGCTGTAACAAAGAAAAAGGGAACAAAAGACCATTTGCTTGGACAGAGACTGAAGCCTTGTACACACGGCTGAGAATCTCGTCGCAAAAAAAAACGTTGTTTTTCTCGACGGGTTTCTTGTCAAGCTTGACGAGATTCTTGACAAGCTTTCCTTGCATACACAAGGACAAGCTTTCCTTGTATATACAAGGGCAAGCTTTCCTTGCATACACACTGTCAATCCAAAATCTTGTCGGTCTAAAGCGCGGTGACGTACAACACGTACGACAACAGTATAAAGGGGAAGTTCCATTCTCATGGCGCCACCCCTTGGGCTGCTTTTGCTAATCTCGTGTTACTGCGTGTTAGTAAAAGTTTAGTGAGAGACAATTCGTGCTTTTCAGTCTTCGTGCTTTCAGTTTGTTACAGCGAGACAAATGTGCTATCTCCATTACGAACGCTAGTTTTCCAAGAAGGTGCGCTCCCGTCTCATACTTGATTTTGACCATGCGCGGTTTTTGAAGACTCGGAAAAGCATACACACGAACGGTTTTCTTGTCCAAAAACAGTCTGACAAGAATCACGAGAAAACAGACTCCAGACGAGAAAAAAGAAAGCAGGTTTTTTTTTTTTCTCGTCGAGATTCACGACAGTTTTCTCAACGAAAAACCATACACACAAACAGTTTTCTCGGCAAGAAAGCTCTCCCAACAGTTTTCTTGTCGTTTCTTGCCGGTCGTGTGTACAAGGCTTAAGGGTTTAGCATAACACAGCTGGATCCAGGAGGAAAAATTCTTACTGAACCCAAACTTGTTAAGAACTGTCCAGATATACTCCCATCCTATGTTGTCAAATGCTTTTGAAGCATCGAGAGCAAGAAGGGCTCTATTTCCAATAACCAGGGATGGACTGGCCATCAGGACTACCGGGAGATTCCCGGTGGGCCGATGGCTGAGTGGGCCCGTCGGAGGTCCGCGGTGATCTACCCGTCAATCGCCGACAGCTGACGGGTAGATCGAGATTTAGCCAGCATGCAGAGTAGCGCAGGAAGCCAGCTTGTGTAACAAGTTCTCTCTCATGTCACGCTGAGGCTGCTCCCCACCCCCCGGCGGCCCCTCCTCTCTTCTCGTCCATCCCCATTTGCTTGTGACATCATCTGGGATGGACGAGAAGAGAGGAGGGGCCGCCGGGGGCGGGGAGCAGCCGCAGAGTGACATGAGAGAGAACTGAGAGGAGGGGCCGTCGGGAGGCGGGGAGCAGCCGCAGCGTGACATGAGAGAGAACTTATTACACACGCTTCCTGCGTTACTCTGCATGCTGGCTGGTAAACAATGTGCCCCATAATGTGCAATGTGCCCTGATGTGCCCTGTGCTATGTGTCCTGTGCCCCATGTCCTGATGTGCCCTGTGCTATGTGCCCTGATGTGCTCTGTGCCCCGTGTCCTGATGTGCCCTGTGCCCCGATGTGCTCTAATGTGCCCCGATGTGCCCTGTGCCCCGTGTCCTGATGTGCCCTGGTGTGCTCCGTGCCCTGGTGTGCTCCGTGCCCTGTGCTCCGTGCCCTGTTTTCCCCCGTGTCCTGATGTGCTATGTGCCCTGATGTGCTGTGTGCCCCGTGTCCTGATGTGCCCTGTGCCCTGATGTGCCCTGTGCCCTGATGTGCCCTGTGCCCTGAGCTCCATGCCCTGATGTGCTCCATGCCCTTATGTGCTATGTGCCCTGATGTGCTATGTGCCCTGATGTGCTACGTGCCCTGATGTGCTACGTGCCCTGATGTTGATACATGCCATGTGCCCTGATGTGCTACGTGCCCTGTGTCCTGATGTGCTATGTGCCCTGATGTGCCCTGATGTGCTATGTGCCCTGATGTGCCCCATGTCCTGATGTGCCCTGTTGCCCTGATGTGCTATGTGCCCTATGCCCCATGTCCTGATGTGCTATGTGCCCTGTGCCCCATGTCCTGATGTGCCCTGTGCTCCGTGCCCTGATGTGCTATGTGCCCTGTATGTGCCCAGTGCTCCGTGCCCTGATGTGCTATGTGCCCTGATGTGCCCCATGTCCTGATGTGCCCTGTGCCCCAATGTGCTGTGCCTCAATGTGGTGTGCCTGATGTGCTGTGATGGGCCCTGATGTTCTGTGCCCGGTGCCCTAATGTGATGTGCCCTGATGTGCCCCGATGTGCTGGGCTCTGTACCCTGATGTGCTGTGCCCTGATGTGCTGATCTCTGTACCGTGCCCTGATGTGTTGTGCCCTGGGCCGGTCTGGATGAAGTCCAGGGCCACATTTTTGTCCCAGTCCAGCCCTGCCAATAACGTGTCAGAATCTGCATGTTCAAAAAAAACATCTAATGTTTATTGCTGTGGAAAACTGGTGCATAAATCCTGTCTGATCTGAATCTGAGTGTGTAATTTATTACCACATGATTAAATTTAATAGCATTGGCTTTAGCTAATATTTTAATATCAGTAGGGACAGGAGTTCATTAACTTTATTGCTATCACAAAGGGATAATGGATGGAGGAATAGTGGACAGCGTGGGGGGGTGGAACTTCACAGTGCAGTAAAAGTGGTCGGGTGACTTTACAGCCAACAGGACCACGTTTACTGAAAAGCTGGGAACCAACTGAATAAGAATTTAATCTGCTGAAGTCTAGGCCCTTTTCAAACAGCCAATGGACAGCAGGTGGGTAATGGTACAAAATACTTGAGCTACAGTATATGATATGCTTATACTGAACCTTATTTGAAGTACATCTTAACCATTGATTACTTCCTACATCTTTGACTACAAAGAATTCTCTGTTATACACAGCTATTTCTGTATTTTTTCTATCAATAGAGGATCTCTAAACTGTTACTAGTTAAAAAAAACAGAAGTCCTAGTTGCAAACATTTGGAACATGTGAACTTAGTATTTGCAATCAAGTCCCCTAACAATGGGACATACCATTACCCAAAGTGCATGTTCGCTGATATCCCCACAGTTTGGAGCAGGTGTGCAAGCTGTACAGTGATGGAACTAATCAGCCATACCAATATGACCCACCTAATATTAAGTAGGTCCCCCTTTATGTGCAAAATTAGCCCTGACCCATCAAGGCTTGGACTCCACTAGACCCCTGAAGGTATGCTTTTGTATCTGGCACCAAGCTGTCAGCAGCAGATCCTTTAAAGCAGGGGTCTCAAACTGGCGGCCCTCCAGCTGTTGTGGAACTACAATTCTCATCATGCTTCTGCCTGTGGGAGTCATGCATGTAACTGTCAGCCTTGCAATGCCTAATGGGACTTGTAGTTCTGCAACAGCTGGAGGGCCGCTAGTTTGAGACCCCTGCTTTAAAGTGATAGTAGGCTTAAATGTTTTTTTAATTCAAATAAGAAAAGATGTTATACCTGTTCTGTTCAGTTGGCATTGCACAGAGCAGACCCTTACCTCCTCTCCTGGAGTTCTCTGCCGGCGGTGTCCACTTCACCTTTTTCCGAGTGCCCCCTCAGCAAGCGTGGTGCTGAGGGTGCACCCGTGCGAGCGTGCTCTTGATCCTGTGTGCATCCTGTGAGGGGGTTAGCTCGGCAGCGGGTGTGTGTGACCCCCGAGATGGGCTCCCCACACAAAAACAGGCCCAGCAAACGGGGGTTGTGGTTTTCAAAATCAAAAAGGTGCGGTTTATTTTCTATTTACAGTGACAAAACACAGCAAAGCAAAAGAAACATAAACAAAATAAATCCTGGTCAACTTGACCTCTGACTAAACATACAGGTTTCCTAACTAACAACTGGGATCAGCCTAGTGCTGTCCTAGTCCCTAAGTCCCTGGTTTTAAATGTCCAAGCAAATAGCCACACAGGCTTTGTCTCACCGCACAGGGGTTCACTCTCCCTAGACAGTCCACACAGGTCTGGGTCCAGGCATGAGCTAACATCTAATGAAGCTGGGAGTTCTTATAGAGGCCTAAATGAGCTGACAAGCTTCAGCTGGTCTCATCAACTCCCTGTCTGCACGACGCCCCACACTCTCCCTAGAGGTATGAGTCATCCATGAGCCCACTAGACTCAGCTGGGCTTATACAACTCTCCACCTAGTTGTATAAGTCGGGGTAAAGCCTGAATCTGGGCGAAATATATCTACCCCCCTGGATGCAACCAGGTGACTTTACCTTCCTGCTGTCACATACCCCCCCCTCTTGTTTTAACCTCGGGGTTGGAACACCAGCAATCAGGCATTCATGTACTCGAGACAAAGCAGCCACATTCCCCATTTGAACGCCAGGGCGATGCTTTACTGTGAAGTTGAATTCCTGGAGGGCCAGGAACCACCTATTCACTCTATTTGTTTCCTTGTTTTGAGCCATCCACTTTAACGGAGCGTGATCCGTAACCATGTCAAAGTGCCTACCTAGCAGGTAGTACCGAAGGGAATCTAGAGCCCACTTCACCGCTAAACACTCCTTTTCAACGGTGGCGTAATTTACCTCATGGGACTTCAACTTCCTGCTGAGGTAAATGACTGGGTGCTCTTCCCCGTTCCAGACCTGGGACAATACTGCTCCTAACCCCACATCTGACGCATCACTTTGTACGACAAAGTCTTTAGAGAAGTCGGGTGAGTACAACACTGGCTGGCTACATAAGGCTTGTTTCAAGAATTGGAATGCTGCCTCAGCCTCGGGGGTCCATTTAATCATGACCGACCCTTTCCCCTTCGTCAGGTTGGTTAGGGGCACAGCCTTAGAAGCAAAGTGGGGAATGAATCGCCGATAATACCCAGCGATTCCCAGAAAGGCTCGTACCTGCTTCTTGCTGTTGGGACGTGGCCAACTCTGGATGGCCTCGACTTTGTTGAGTTGGGGTTTTATTACTCCCCTCCCAATGGTGTACCCAAGATATTTGGCCTCCTCCTGCCCAATGGTACACTTCTTGGGGTTAGCCGTAAACCCCGCTTCCCGAACAGAGTCCAGGACTGCTTGCACTTTTGGCAGATGTGAGGCCCAATCTGTGCTATGGACAATTACGTCATCCAGGTAAGCCGCAGCATACTTCCGATGGGGCCTCAGCATCTGGTCCATTTTCCGCTGGAATGTGGCCGGCGCATTCTGTAACCCGAACGGCATTCTTTTATATTGGAACGCCCCGTCTGGGGTTACAAATGCGGTTTTCTCTTTGGCCGACTTGGCCAGGGGGATTTGCCAATACCCTTTTGTGAGGTCAAGAGTCGTCATGTATCGGGCTGTTCCCAGCCGGTCGATCAACTCATCTATACGTGGCATGGGGTAGGTGTCAAATTTTGTAACCTTGTTCAACTGACGAAAATCGTTACAAAATCGCCAGCTCCCATCCGGTTTAGGCACCAACACAATGGGACTAGACCAATCACTTTGGGACTCCTCTATCACCCCTAAGTTCAGCATTTTCTGTACTTCCTCCCGTATTGCCTCCCGTCAGGCCTCTGGGATCCGATAGGGTTTTAACTTCACCCTTTCACCGGGCGGGGTAATGATGTCATGCTCTACCCCAGATGTTTGTCCCGGCAGCTCAGAGAATACCTCCTTGTTGCGAAGCACAAACTCCTTAACCTCCTGTTGTTGGGGTTGTGACAAGGTGGCTGCTATTCCAACCTCAGGAATCACGCAACCAGTTTGAGCTGGTGACCAAGTGTCTGCGACTAGGGACTCTCTATCCCTCCAGGCTTTCAACAGATTAACGTGATAGATCTGTTCGGGCTTTCGCCTTCCTGGTTGTCTGACCTTGTAATTCACTTCGCTCACTTTTTCCATTATCTCGTAGGGGCCTTGCCATTTGGCAAGGAATTTACTTTCAACCGTAGGGACAAGTACCAGTATCCTATCCCCCGGGGAAAAGGTACGGGTCTTGGCTCCACGGTTGTACACTCTCTGCTGTGCTAACTGCGCTTGGGCCAAATGTTCCTTCACGATGGGCATTACCTGTGCAATTCGGTCTTGCATCAGGGCGACATGCTCAATCACACTCCTGTGGGGAGAACTCTCACTTTCCCAAGTTTCCTTGGCAATATCCAACAGCCCTCTTGGGTGTCTCCCATACAGTAACTCAAAGGGGGAGAATCCCGTAGAGGATTGGGGCACCTCCCTAATAGCAAACATCAGATAAGGAAGTAGACAGTCCCAATCCTTTCCATCTCTATCCACCACTTTCTTCAACATTTGTTTTAGGGTTTTGTTGAATCTTTCAACCAGCCCATCGGTTTGGGGGTGATACACAGATGTACGTAATTGCGTCACTTTGAACAATTTACACAGCTCCTTCATAACCCGGGACATAAAGGGTGTACCTTGGTCCGTAAGCAGTTCTTTACAAATACCCACCCGGCTAAACACAAGAGATAGCTCTTTGGCTATGGTTTTGGCCGAGGTATTTCGGAGAGGGATCGCTTCTGGATAACGGGTGGCATAGTCCATTATAACTAATATGTACTGGTGCCCCCTAGCGGACTTGATTATAGGACCTACCAAATCCATGGCGATCCTCTCAAACGGGACCTCAATGATGGGTAGAGGGACCAGCGGGCTACGGAAATGTGGCATCGGGGCCGACCTCTGACACACAGGGCAGGAGGAACAATAATTTTCTATGTCCTTCATCACCCCCGGCCAATAGAATCTCTGTAATACCCTCTCTCTGGTTTTCTCTGTCCCCAGATGACCTCCAAGAATGTGCCCATGGGCCAACTCCAACACCAACTTCCTGTAAGGTTTGGGCACCACAAGCTGCTCAACGGTTTCTTCTGCCCTTTTTGCCACCCGATACAGTAGGTCCTTCTCTACGCTGAAGTATGGGTAAGTGCAGGTATTATCTGGGTTCACTAACTCGCCATCTATTTTCACTACGTTTTCCCGTGCCTTTATTAGGGCGGGGTCTTTCAACTGTTCTGTGGCAAAGTTTTCCCTGTGAACCTCAAGATCAGAAAACTCCACAGACGGTAGGTTTTCGTCTGAGGAGGTGGGCTCCTCTCCAGTTTCTTGAGTCTCCCCTGCCAATACTGATAAGGGAAATTCCGGAGAGTCCTCACCACTCTCAGGGGAGTTCTGGCTATCACATTCCTGGTACATAGGGGCACCAGTGGGGGGCTCAGGATCATCCCACAGTTCCCAGAACTTCGGAAAATCCCTTCCCACAATGGCGTCATGCGGTAACTGAGATACTAAGCCCACTGGATGAGAGAGGGTACCTTTGGGGGTCTCGAAACACACTGTAGTCACTGGATACTCTCGGGTGTCCCCATGCACACAAATAACAGCTACCTTGCTATTCCCAGAGACCTCTGTTTTAACTAACTCAGCCTTTATCAGGGTCACAAGGCTACCTGAATCCAGCAATACCACAACATTTCTACCATTAACACACATTTTGCATAAATGTTTCTCAGTTCCTCGAATGGCAGTGCATGCGACTGTCGCACACAGCGACTGACGTCTGCCCGTCAGAAAGTCACACTGCATGGGTTCCTCCACAACCGGGCAATTGGCTGCAATATGTCCCGCTTGCCGGCAGCGGTAGCAAACGATCCTTCTTGCGGCCTCTTGAGCCGCTGATTTCCCAGGCTGTTCTCGCCAAACTTGGGGTAGAGCTCCCACCCTCTCACTCTCTCCACCCTCACCCCTTGGAATCCTCTTATCCGCCCCTGGGGATGGTCTGGTCTTAGGGTGGAAAGTCCGAGTGTCTCTGGAAGAGGCCGTCAGGTTCTCTGTAGCCAAGTATTTCTCCACACGATCCACAAGACCATCGGCCGTCTCTGGGTCTCCATGGCTTACCCACTTTTGGATGGCAGTAGGAAGAGCTCTCAAAAACCGATCCATTACAACACGTTCCACAATCTTTGGTGCGGACAAAGTCTCTGGCTGTAGCCACTTTCTGCTCAGGTGAATGAGATCATACATTTGAGACCTGGGGGGTTTTCCAAGCTGGAAAGTCCAGTTATGCACACGCTGAGCCCGGACAGCCTGGGTGACACCCAGCCTTGCCAATATTTCAGCTTTTAGCATCACATAGTCTTTTGCTTGGTTAGGCTCTAGGTCATAGTAAGCTTTCTGCGATTCACCAGTTAACAGAGGAGCCACCAGTCCAGCCCACTGCTCCTCAGGCCACTTTTCTCTTTCAGCGGTCCTTTCAAATGTGGTCAAAAATACCTCTGGATCATCCTCTCCAGTCATTTTTGTCAATAAACGACTCACCCCAAAGGACGCGGTATTAGTGGGACGGCTTTCCTCACTGGTCTGCGGACGTTGCTGCATTGCTGCTTCCATCTGTTGTTGTAGTCTCTGCTCTTGCTTCTGTAACAGGTCTATGAAGCGGGCCTCAGATTGCTGCTGGGCTTGTTGCTGAGCCTCCAGACTCTGTTGCAAAGTTGCATTTGTCTGCTGCTGGGCTGCAAGGCTCTGTTGATGAGCTTGCTGCTGGGCTGCAAGGCTCTGTTGATGAGCTTGCTGCTGGGCTGTGAAGTTCTGTTGTTGAGCTGCAAGGCTCTTTTGCAAACCTGCATTTGTCTGCTGTTGATTGGCATTTGCTAGAGCCAGCTGCTTCAGTATCTCCTCCATGCTGGCTTAAAAAAAAACTGCCACTGGTTCTCCACCAACTGTGAGGGGGTTAGCTCGGCAGCGGGTGTGTGTGACCCCCGAGATGGGCTCCCCACACAAAAACAGGCCCAGCAAACGGAGGTTGTGGTTTTCAAAATCAAAAAGGTGCGGTTTATTTTCTATTTACAGTGACAAAACACAGCAAAGCAAAAGAAACATAAACAAAATAAATCCTGGTCAACTTGACCTCTGACTAAACATACAGGTTTCCTAACTAACAACTGGGATCAGCCTAGTGCTGTCCTAGTCCCTAAGTCCCTGGTTTTAAATGTCCAAGCAAATAGCCACACAGGCTTTGTCTCACCGCACAGGGGTTCACTCTCCCTAGACAGTCCACACAGGTCTGGGTCCAGGCATGAGCTAACATCTAATGAAGCTGGGAGTTCTTATAGAGGCCTAAATGAGCTGACAAGCTTCAGCTGGTCTCATCAACTCCCTGTCTGCATGACGCCCCACACTCTCCCTAGAGGTATGAGTCATCCATGAGCCCACTAGACTCAGCTGGGCTTATACAACTCTCCACCTAGTTGTATAAGTCGGCGTAAAGCCTGAATCTGGGCGAAATATATCTACCCCCCTGGATGCAACCAGGTGACTTTACCTTCCTGCTGTCACAATCCATAGACACAGCGCTGGTAAGTCCCGCCCCCTCTCATAGGAGTTTGACTGACAGCAGCAAGAGCTTATGGCTCCTGCTGCTGCCTGTGTCACCTGTGAGACCAGGAAGAGGGGAGAGTGGGGGTACAGCAAGGGACAGTCCTGGACTGCAAAAGGGGTCATGTGTTTAGGGACGGGGGGAGAACAAGTAGTGGGAAGTTTTTTACCTTAATGCAGAGAAGGTAAAAATAATTTTGACTTTAGAATCACTTCAATACTCTGCTGGCTTGCCTTCTTCCCATAGTGCATCCCGGTGTCATCCACATGATATAAAAAAAAAAAAACATGATTTTTTAAGACAAGACCATCTGCTTCTATTGCTATGTGGTCAAGTTCTGATGCTCACATGCCCATTGTAGGTTCTGTTGGCTATAAACATGGGTCAGCAAGGGTACCCTAAATGGTCTGTGTCTACACAGCCCTATACGCAACAAACTGCAATGCACTGTGTGTTCTCTCACCTTTCTATCGGAACCAGCATTAACTTTTTTGAACTACAGTAGCTCTTTGATTGGACTGGACTACACAGGTCAGCCGTTACTCCCCATGTGCATCTATGAGCCTTGGCTGCGCATGACCATGTCACTGGTTCATCAGTTTTCCTTTCTTGTACTACTTTTGGTAGATCCTGACCATCGCAGACTAGGAACATCCCACAAGAGCTGCAGTTTTGGAGATGCTCAGACCCAGTCATCTAGCCATTACAATTCGGCTCTTGTCAAAGTCACTCAAATCCTTACCCTTGTCAATTGTTTCTGCTTTCAACACATCAACTTCAGGGACAACATATTCACTTGCTGCCTAATATATCCTACCTACTTTCAGATGCCATTATAACAAGTTAAATAATGTTATTCACTTAAAATGTCAGTGGTCATAATGATTGGTGTATATTCATGGGGGTACTGTGGTGGAACAAATGTGCAAGAAGGGTACAGTGGCTGAATAGATGCGCAGGGGGGTACAATGGTGCAACAGGTATGCAGGGAGCTACATTGTGTGCTGACAGTGTAGTGGCAACAGGTGTGCAGGGGGTACAGTGGTAGTAGAACAGGTGTGCAGGGGTACAGTGGTAGTAGAACAGGTGTGCAGGGGGTACAGTGGTAGTGTAACAGAAGTTTTTAGGGAGTAGAGTGGTGGCAGAGGTATGTAGTCTGTGCAGTGGTAGAACAGGTCTGAAGGGGCTTCAGCAGTGGTACAGGTGTTTTGGGAGTGCAGTGGTGGACAAGGGGTGCAGAAGTGAGGGGTACGGAAGAGAAGAGAGGAAATGTCTGGCTGCCAGGAGCACCACCCCACTTTAGGCTGTCGAGTTCACAGACTGATCCACGGCCCACCCATCTCCCTGACATTACTGAAAGCCAATACCAGCCAGCGGCTAAGGATATCAGATTGTGGAAAAAGACTGCTTGCACATCTACACTCTTACTTCTATGGTTTGAGCCCTGCAGTAGGTATGCTTCTGGAGGTGCAGCAGTGGGGGCTGATCAAATTGGAGAAGATCTGAGTTCTGAAGGTGCAGAAATTGGAGCTGATTTGACATCTAAAGGTGCAGGAATTGGAGCTGATTTGAGGTGTGAATTTGCAGGAATTCGGACAGACCTAAAGCATAAAGTTGCAGGAAATGGGTCTGACCTGAGGTCTAAAGGTGCATGAATTGGGTCTGATCTGAGGTGTGAAAGTTCAGAAATTGGAGTTGATCTGGGGTCTAAAGGTGCAGGAATTGAGGCTGATTTGAGGTGTGAAGGTGCAGGAATTGGAACTGATCTGAGATCTGAAGATGTATGAATTGGGATTAACCCTAAAGTGTGAAGGTGCAAGAATTGGGGTTGATCTGAGATCTGAAGGTGCAGGAATTGGAGATCTAAAGATGCAGGATTTGGCGTTGATCTGAGGTTTCAAGGTGCAGGAATTGGGACTGATTTCAGGTGTGGAGGTTCAGGAACTGGGACTGATCTGAGGTCTTAAGGTGCAGGAATTGGAGCTGATCTGAGATCTAAAGTACAGGAATTGGAGCTAGTGTGAGGTGTAAGGTGCAGGAATCGGGACTGGTCTGCAGTGTGAAAGTACAGGAATTGGGGGCGATCTGAGGTGTGAAGGTGCAGGAACTGGGACTCATCTGAGATCTAAAGGAACATAAACTGAGTCTGATCTGAGGTCTAAAGGTTCAGGAATTGGACCTTATCTGAGGTCTAAAGGTGCATAAATTGCAGCTGATCTGAGGTGTGAAGGTGCAGGACTTGGGACTGACCAACAGTGTGAAGTTGTAGGAATTGGGGCTGATCTAAGGTGTGAAGGTGCAGGACTTGGGGCTGATCTGAGGTGTGAAGGTGCAGGAATCTGGCTGATCTCAAGTGTGAAGGTGCAGGAATTGAGGCAAATCTGAGGTGTAAAGGTACAGGAATTGGCACTGATTTGAGATGTACAGTAAATGTGCAGGAACTGGGGCAGATCTGAAGTAGAGTAAAGGAATTGGGGCCGATTTGACTTTTGAAGGTGCAGAAATTGGGACTGATCTTTAGCCGGATGGAGAAGGATTTGGGGGCTGATCCGATGTCAAAACATAAAACATCAGTTAATATAATATCTAATGAGTTTTACTTGCCATTAGTGCAACTATGAGTTCAGAAATTGAAAACAAAAACTATATGACTACACCGCGCTGTTGATCACTGGCATGTCAGTTTTTTAAACGAGAACTGTGGGATATGAAAAAAAGAAATGTAGCGCACCCACCTCTCCCCAACCTGCATTAAATTAGGCTCCTCGCAGGCAGAAAGAGGCACACCGCACCACAAGCCCCTACCCTCCTGCATAAAGAGGTTGAGCTGTGTTAGTTTTGGGACTTGTCTGCGGCCAGAGTCAAAGTCCTCCCAAGAATGATCTCACCTCTAGCTTAGATAGATGCAAGTCCTCGTTTTCCCTAGGAATGTGAATGTCCACACTAGCTGAAAGTCCAACTCAACATTTATTTCACACAGGAAAATAAACAGCCTCTTTGAGAACAGACAGGTTGGAGCGAAGATACAGGACAGCTTAGGTGTGCAGGAGGTCCAGGCACAAACGTAGCTTAACTCTTTAGACTGTTTAGGTTTCTCAAACAGCTTTGGCGCACAATCTCTGCCACAGACCGTGAGGTTGGTCTCTGCCACAGACCGGGTGAATAAAGTCACTGCCACTGACTTGGAGCATAGGGTCACTGCCACTGGCCTGGTGAATAGGGCCTTGCCCTATGAAGTCACTGCCACTGACTTGAATGAGTAGGGTCACTGCCAGTGACCTGAACGTGAACTTCCTTCTTAAAGTATTTGGCCTATGTCAAGGAGAAAACATCCCTCTGGAGAGTTACCAGAGGCCCTCACCGTCACCACGACTCTGCGCTGGGTCTTCAAAAAGGGTTACCTCCCTGGCCTCCTCATCCCAGATATGGGTCCCCTCGCAAGGCGGCACCCTGGGAGTCCTCGATTCCTAGCGGACCCCAGCCGAAGGTTGCTGGGCGCCGGACCTTCAAAATAGTACCTCACCCCAGACTGAAGGTGTCTGGGATGGAACAGGAACTCCACCTCCGGGCCTAAGGCACCCGGAGACGACCCTCCTCACGCCCAGGCCGAAGGTGCCTGGGCGAGGACGAACCACACACACCCAGGCTGAAGGTGCCTGGGCGTGGACCTTGAACGGAAGATGTCCGCCCCTTTTATACCCTCTCCCGACAGGCACAGCGGGTTCCCCGCCCCGCCGTACTGATGAGAGGGGACACAAAAGGCGCAGCCCTGCATTGGTGGTTCAACCCTGGCCCATGGTGACAGCGCCACCTGTAGGCCACAGGGAACTGTACACCAACACTATCTCCCTGTGGCCCAGAAATGGTCCATTAACCATAACAATCAGTGTGTCTGAGCCTAACTACCACTCAGACACTCCCCCTAAATGGAACACACCGCTACAGAAAGATTTATACTCATCTAGGTGGATGCAACATCGATCCGATGCTGCACCTGTCCCCTGCCATCAAAGACCGCTGATCACTCAGTTCTTGGTCTTTAGTGCAGTGTTTCTCAACTCCAGTCCTCAAGGCACCCCAACAGGTCATGTTTTCAGGATTTCCCTCAGATGAAACGGCTGTGGTAATTACTAAGGCAGTGAAACTGATCAAATCACCTGTGCAAAATAATGGAAAGCCTGAAAACATGACCTGTTGGTGCGCCTTGAGGACTGGAGTTGAGAAACACTGCTTTAGTGAGCAGAGAGCGGTGAGTGTCAGTCACCAACTCTCTGCTCTGCCCCTCCAGCGCTCACTGGAATGCTGGACTGTGGAGGGGGTGGGAGCGGCTGGCTTAGGCTCTCAGCCATGCACTAAGAGGCTGAGATAGCTGCCAGCTAGGCATGTGCGTGGATTCCAACATCAAAGTTGGGATCTTTCTAGAGCCTGGACTGGCTGAGTGACATCAGCCGACAACAGGCTTTAGCCCACTGTCAGTTGAATACGGGCCACAGGATTACAGAACAAAGTACACTCCTGTGATCCCCAAAAGAGCTTTGGCCCTAGTTCTCCTTTAATCTGTTTAAAAATGGCACCTGATGTGTAAAAAGGTTTTTATTGAAGAAACAAAGTCCTGCTTGATTCAGCAAACAGAATAATGTTCAGCCTAAGTAATATGCAGTCTGACGGGTGAATTCCCCCAGTGCTCTCTCACTGCAAACAGTATGTCAAATATTTTGACAGAGAAATTTTACAATCAGCCTTTTATAGGGAAACTGATCTATTTTCCTCACAAGGCCTCCCTAAAGCCCAAGTGGTCTTTTGAGGAAAATAGATCAGTCAGTCTGCGTTCTGGGTGACAAATATGTCCCATCCTTGACTGCAATTTTAGCCCAAGCTCTGTCACATACTCTGCTCTCTGCATAATTACATCAGGTCAAAAACTTTCACCAACAATGGTTCTTGGAGATGAGATCTGCATTACTGTGAAACTTTTCCACTCTGTGCTTCATGGCAAAGGAGAAACATTGGTATTGGTATTTGAAAAAAATAAGATTTTTTTATTCACCGTAAAATCCTTTTCTCTGAAGTCCATGGACGGACACAGCTTCCTTATATAATCTTGACTTGTGTTCCATCTATTAGGAGAGGACTAGGCAGACATGTAAATGGTTAAACATGTAATCTTTAGCAAAGCTGAACAGCCCCGTCCCTCTGGTCATAACCCTCTCACTGCAGTGAGCAGCTCAGTTCGTCAAAAGCAGTACAAACTTAAAAATGAGGGGTGGGTGCGGTGTCCGTCCATGGACTTCAGAGAAAAGGATTTTACAGTGAGTACAAAAATCCTATTTTATCTTTCGTCCATGGACGGACACAGCTTCCTTATAATCTTGACTTGTGGGACGTCCCCAAGCAATGTCAGAAAAATGAGGGATGGGAACAGCAGTAAACAACTTCACCCCAAACAATCAGAGCTCCTCAAAAGAGGAGTTGCCACTTAAAACAGCCGCGTGCAAAACCTTGCGGCTGAAGCAAGTATCTGCAGATGCATGCACGTCAACTTTGTAAAACTTAGTGAAAGTGTTAACGGATAACAAGGTCGCCGCTTTTCACACCTGTAAAACTGATGCTCGATGTCGGAAGGCCCAGGAGACACCAAGTGCCCTGGTAGAATGCGCCGCGACAGGAAAAGAAGGCGCCCGCTCTTTAAGGGCATGGGCCTGAAGCACAATCTGTCTGATCCATTGAGAATGGTGTCCGACGACACCACCAGGCCCGTTTATGAGCCAGTCACAGAGACAAACAGTGAGTCTGACCTCCGAACGGAGCAGTAGCAGACAAATACACCCGCAGAACACGTACCACGTCTAAGGAATGTAACGCAACCTCTTTGGGCTGCGACGGCCGAGGACACAAGGATGGAAGTACAATGTCCTTATTCAAACGAGAGGCTGAAAACACCTTTGGAAAAAACGAAGGCTGCGGGCGTAGCACCGCTTTATCTGGATGGAGGATCAAGTAGGGGGATTTGCAAGACAATGCCGCCATTTAGAAATCCTCCTGACAGAGGTCAAGTCACCAGAAAGGAAACTTTCTGAGAAAGTGTTAAAAAAGGAATCCCCCTGATGTTCACAAAGGGAGGTCTCTGAAGTACCGAGGGTACCAAATTCAAATCTCACGGAGGTAGTGGTGGCCGAAACGGAGGAGCCGCATGTTGGGCCCCATCCTCACGAGTGAATGAGCCGCCAAGGGCAGTTTAAAGAAAAACAGCCAAGGCTGAAAAAAATAAAGTGCCCCATAATGGTGCTTAAGGCAAGTTTCTGATTCACACCATGCAATAAAAAACAGCAGGTATCCTGGAAACCGATTATGCCCGTGGGCACCAACCCATCTCCTCACACAGAGGTGTAGGCCTTCCACGTGTGATGATAGATCATCCGAGAAGATGACTTCTGTACCCTCAGCATGGAGGAAATTACAGAGTCCGACAGGCCTCGGTCCCTCAGAACCTGACTTGCAACAGCCAAGCCGTTAAGCCAGTGACTGCAAAGGGGCATCCGCCACCAGGCGCACTAGGTCGGTGTACCTGGGACGCCGAGGCCAATCTGGTGCAACTAGAGTCACCGGAATCCCCTCAGTCCCCACTCTGTGGAGCAGACGAAGCAGAAGATTCAGTGGGGGAAAGGTATAACTTAGCCAATACTGACCCTACGGGGCCACCTACGCGTCCGTCGCATCCGCCCAGGGATCCTTGGCCCTAGCCACAAACTTCAATACCTTCTGATTGAATCGAGAAGCCAGGAGATCCACGGCTGGCGTGCCCATCTCAGGCAAGAGAGTTGAAACACATCCGGGTGTAGCGACCATTCTCCTTGGTCCAGCATCTGGCGACTTAGGTAGCCAGCTTGCCAATTTTCACCATCCAGAATAAAACCCGGCCGATAGAGGCCCACAGGATGTGAGTGACCTCCAATGCTGCAGCCGAGCTGCTTGGTCCTCCTTGACGGTAGACATATGCCACCGTCGTGGCGTTGTCTGAGTACCGTCCAGTGAAAAGGAAGGAACGACTTCCTGGACTGAAGGGCCGGAGATTTCAGCCACCAGACCAGGGGGGGTCTGCCTAGGTGGCTCACCCAGGATTGACAATCCAGGGACAACAGAGACTTGTCCCATTTGGACAGGATCTCCCTTAGCAAGACTCGAGTATGGAATTTGTGCATACGGTACTGTCTCGAAGGAGGCTACCATAAGACCCAGGGCTCACATGCAAAAGCGCAGCGACGACCACCAGCGGGATGCCACAGCTTCACCGCCATCTGAAGAGCCTGCAATTTTTTCAATGGGAGACAAAAACCTCGCCTCTGAAGATACCCGTATCAAGCCCAGGTATTCCAGGCGCCGAGTCGGCACCAACACCGACTTCAGGAGGTTCAGCACCCAACCAAATATATGAAGGGTCCAACTGTCAATTGCCACATCCTCCTCTAATTCCGAGTACGCAGTAGCCCTCAGAAGGAGGTCGTCCAGGTAGCCCACAATAGCAATTCCTCGCTGTCTTAGCAAGGCCAGGATCGTGGTGAATACCTTGGAGAAACCATTGGTGCCGATGCCAGGCCAAAAAAGGGGAAGCCCCAAACTGGTAGTGAGTGACCCCGACTGCAAAACGCAGAAATTTGATGCCCGACATATACAGGGACCTGTAAATATGCGTCCTTGATTTCCAAGGACGCCAGAAAAAAAACCTGGATGGAGAGCAGCGAACCGATTCCATCCTGAACCTTCGTACTTTTACAAAGGAGTTGAGGGCCTTGAGGTCCAGGATTGGACAAACCCCGTCCTATTGTGGGACTACAAACAGATTGGAATAGAATCCCTGAAAACCTTTTCGGCAGCCATCACCCCGCGCTTCAGCAGGTCCTGCACTGCCCCAAACAGGGCGTACCGATGAGCCGGAGGAAGATGAAGGATGGAGGGAAAAAATCTGTTGTTTTGCGGACAAGACAGAAAATCTAACTTGTACCCTGATGGAGCCATTTCGCAACCCACTGGTTGGAAAGCAGGGCAGTCCACCGAGCCGCAAACTCGCAAAGGCAACCCCCCATCCGAGAGTCGGGCAGGGGCAGCCCATCATGCAGTCGCAGATTTGTTCGCACTTTGCCCCTCAGCTGGCCCCTTGTCGGCCTGGGAACGCTCACCTGCGGGCCCGGCGGAAAGAAAAACACTGCTTCTGAGCAGAAAAAAAGGGAAGGCCCCTGGCCTACGGTGTGGCTCCTTACCCTTTCTGGATTGTGGGAGCGCCGTGTTTCAGTCAAATCATGCGGCGTAGCCCCACCGCAGATACTGAAAGTTCTGGACAGCCAGGGAGCTGTATCTAAGGCCACATTGCAGACATACTTGAGGCCATGCACCAACCGGTCTGCTATCATGCAGACCGGGGAAGCCTGTTGTTATTCAACCACGGTGCAGCAATATTTGCCAATTTAAGGAAGCGCCAGTGACACCAGGGTCGTGGCCAACAGTGGCCGCAATGCTGACCCCAATACCATGAACAAGGACCGGACCACCGCCTCGGTCCTCCTGTCTGCAGGGTACTTAAAGACAGGGGCCCCTACCACCGGACCGTGGTAATTCCCTGGATGCTGGGGGGCTACATCGGGGGGGAGATGTCCTTTTTCAGGAAACACTCCTCAAAAAGGATAACGGACAGCCATGAAATTTTTTGGAATTCTGCGGCAGTTCTATTTTAAAAACGTATCAAAATAACTAGGTAGGGAAACCTAGCGGTGGGGGCCGGCTAGTGGAACCCAGAAGGGACCGACACCTTAATAGGGGACCCATCCCCAATAAAATGGAGGTTACGGCGAGGGCATCTATTGAGCAGTGAGTGATTCAAAACCAGGCAGAATTTCCTGTCCAAGAGGTAGTTAAGTAGGGACTTAAAGGCACAGTTGTTCATGAGGGAATCATGCTGCTGTAATTATTTTCCGTGAGGTTCAGTTTCAGCTTTGGCAAACCATGGGGTGTTTCTGCTTCTGACTTCTTGCCTTGAGTGTGAAGCTCACACTCAAGCCAAA
Source organism: Rana muscosa (assembly GCA_029206835.1). NCBI lineage: Eukaryota > Metazoa > Chordata > Amphibia > Anura > Ranidae > Rana > Rana muscosa. The sequence continues at coordinate 239,431,495 of CM055125.1, read as the reverse complement.
TGTTTGAACCACAATTCTCCTTTAAAGTCAGAAGCAATTAAGACTAGTTCTTTATATAGTGTGACTTTCAGTTGCTAAAATGCATGTTCGGCATTGGGGTTTCACCTAACTATTGAAGATGCTCTTGCCTCGTTATGTCTGTCTGGTGAGCCGCAATGCTGGCAAAAGTATGGATGAACCTCCTATAGTAGCTGACCATATCCAGGAGTGCTGCACAATAATATGTGGGTTACCACGATGCAGGGGAGGGCTGGAAGCCTTAGGCCTGGGGCAGGGTCATCTTAATAGCATCATGGGCCCCGGGCAAAGTAATGCTCTGGGGTCCCTACAATGATGACAGTGCAGGTAAACAGTCATCGAGTAGGAAGGAGGCAGACTGCCTCCCCTGTGTATCTATCACTCTCAGTGCCATCATGGGGCCCCCAATTTCGGGGCAGCGTGGGCTCAAAAGACCAGCTGCTTAGGGGAACGTGCAGGGGCCCCCCATGCAGCTGGGGCCCCTGGGCAGTGCCCAGGTGTGGCCTCTCATTAAGACAGCCCTGGCCTGGGGGGCAAGTCCGGTCAAGTGGCCCATTGAACCACCAAATCAGCTCATCATTCTTTACCCATGTGATCCGCTGTGTCCAATCACGTTTAAATGCAGAAGTGTCGTTTATCGGCTCTCCTTGGCTCACACTGACAGATTGTGAGGAGAGGAGAGTCAATCAGTGGCATCTCCTCGCAGGGGCGACCTGTACAGGTAAAAAGGGCCCTGATCATCAGTGCAGCCCCAACAGTGCCCATAAAGTGATGCCAGTCTGTGCCCATCAGAGACACCAATAAGTGCCCAGAGACACCAATCAGTGCTGCCTTTCAGTGCCTGCTCATCAGTGCGGCTCATCAGTGCCACCTATCAGTGCGGCATATTAGTGCCTCCACATCAGAGCCGCCTCATCAGTGAAGGAGAAAAATTACTTATTTACAAAATTTTCTGATAGAAACTAAGAAAAACTACCGGTATTTTTGTTTTCAACATTTTTGGTCTTTTTTCATTTTTTAAAGCAAAACAATAAAAAGACCTAGTAGTGATTAAATACCACCAAAAGAAGGCTCTATTTGTGTGAAAAAAATTATAAAAATTCAATTTGGGTACAGTGTTGCATGACCGCGCAAGAAGGAAGGGGGTGAAAGTGCCCAGAAGGCAAGTGGTTAAGTTAAATGATGAGGGAGAGGAAGAGGAATTTGGTAGAGACAGAGTCCCAGCCAGGGCCATCTTTAATATTGATTGGACCATGGGCAAACATATTCTTGGGCCTGTCCGGTTTTTCCTGAACAATCAGTGCTGCTGGCTACAGCCGGAAACATTGATCATTCTACTCTGCCAGCGGGGGAGGCTCCCCACTGTCAAAATACAATACCACACTGTAAAGGATTTGAGTTGGATGGGGAAATCGGCTAATTTTGTTTCATTCAACCCGCTGGTTAGACAAAAAATAAATAAAAATCATGTTTGGTCAGCCTAAATCATACGGCAAATTTGTATCTATTCCATACACATGAAGAGGAACTTAGGAAGAATGAAGAGGAGCTCAGGAGGAACTGGAGATGGATGAGGATGAGTTCAGGAAAAACTGAGGAAGAATGAAGAGGAGCTCAGGAGGAAAGCCTCGTACACACGGCCGGTTTTCTCGGCAAGAAAACTGCTGGGAGAGCTTTTTGCCAAGAAAACCGGTCGTGTGTATGGTTTCTAGTCAGGAAAACTGCTGGGAATCTCGACGAGAAAAATAGAGAACCTGCTCTCTATTTTCTCGTCGGGATTCTTGTCAGCCTGTTTCCTGATGAGAAAACCATGCGTGTGTATGCTTACCTGTCTCCAGGTAAACCCGCGCATGCTCGAAAAGACTGACGCATGCGCGGTAGCATACAAGGGTAGTGTAGGGTGTAGCAAGATGGCGGCGACGGCATCGAATGTGACGAGCGCATGCTCGTCGTAGTCGATGACGTCACTGTGTTCTTGCCATTCAAAAGAAAGGCGGTTCTTTTGAATGTGCGTGTGTACTCAGGGCTTGGCAAGACAAGCTTGCCAGGAATCCCGTCGAGAAAACCAACGTTTTTTTTCGACGGGATTCTCGCCCGCGTGTACGAGGCTGAACTGGAGATGGACGAGGAGGAGCTCAGGAAAAACTGAGGAAGAATGAAGAGGAACTCAGGAGGAACTGGAGATGGATGAGGCGGAGGAAGGAAGAGTGATGGGGGAATACAGAGGAGCTCAGAAAGAAGCCCTGGAAGGAGTAGAAGGAGCCCAGGAAGACTGACAGGGGAATGAGAAGTCCAGGAGAAGCTTGGGAAAATGTGGACAGGCTGTAAATTGAGTGTGGTGTGGTGAGAGAAGGCTAACACAGGAAGGATGGGTAACCTAGGAAAATAGCGGATTTAAATGATGGATTGCATCGGGGAATATGTACCAAATGTTTTTGTTATTTTTTTTACATTGGAGGATGGGCAGGTGTATAAAAAGGGTTTGAGTGTTGTATATTTAGGGGAGAGGTGGTAGGTTGCATGGTGATGGTTGCAACCAGGCTGTAAAGGGTGGTGGCAATGAAAGAGGGGAGTACACAGTGTATAATGCAGTGTGTGATGAATGTATACAAGGTAGGACAGGGTGTGATGGCGGGCCATATCTGTAAGAAGGTGTGAAGTGAAGTGTGATGGGAGGTGAGAGGTGCAAGAGGGCTTATGTGACTGGTATATGCAGAGTATAGTAGGGTGGGATCTATGGTGAGAGGTGTTGGTAGTGTATGTTGGGGTGTGATTGGTGTATGCAGGCTATAATAGGGTGTAATGGGGAGTGTTGGGTGGTGTCAAGACTCTGCAGGGAGTGGATAGCTGTGCATTGGTCGTCTGTAGTTGAGCAGGTGTAATGGATGTGTGCAGGGTATGATGAGTGCACACAGGGTATGGTGACATATAATGCAGTGTACATTGGCCTGAAGGGTATCAGGTGTGACTGTACACAATAGAGAGGTGTGATGGGTGGTGACCAATGCAGGGTGGGTGTATGCAGGGTGGGTGTTTTTAGGCTGGGTATATACAGGGTGGGTGTTTTTAAGCTGGGTATATGCAGGGTGGGTGTTTTCAGGCTAGGTATATGCAGGCTGGGTGTATGCAGGGTGGGTGTATACAGGGTGGGTGAATACAGGATAGGTGTATACAGGCTGGGTGTATGCAGGGTGGGTGTAAGCAGGGTGGGTGTAAGCAGGGTGGGTGTATGCAGGGTGGGTGTATACAGGCTGGGTGTATGCAGGGTGGGTGTATACAGGGTGGGTGTATGCAGGCTGGGTGTATACAGGGTGGGTGTATGCAGGGTGGGTGTATGCAGGCTGGATGTATGCAGGCTGGGTGAATGCAGGCTGGGTGAATGCAGGCTGGGTGAATACAGGGTGGGTGAATACGGGGTGGGTGTATACAGGGTGGGTGAATACGGGGTGGGTGTATGCAGGCTGGGTGAATACAGGCTGGGTGTATACAGGGTGGGTGTATGCAGGGTGGGTGTATGCAGGTTGTGGTGGTGGTTTGGTTACACTTACCAGCTCCTCTGGGGTGTCTCTCTCTCTCGACAGCAGCAACACAGCAGGTTGCCATATTCCAGCCCCGTCAGACTGCAGCCTGTCACATGAGTCAAGCAGCTTTCTCCCCAAGAGCCCCGTCCCTGTGTACCATCCGAACAGCCCCGCCCACCACTGGTCGCATGACTGCCAATCCGGCGTGAACACGAGGTCACGTAGACGCGTTTCACACAAAACATCTTGTGCTTAATCATTACGTTATCATTATGATTAAGCACAAGATGTTTGTGTGAAACGCGTCTACGTGACCTCGTGTTGGTGTCTTTGGTGTTATCACTTTAAACAATAAAAGGGCATCGGAATTCCTGGATGTGCAGCCATTTCTTTTCTTACAAATCTCCCACGGAGGCAGGCCGGGGCTGGCACTCTACGAGACATTCCACCTCAGGTTATCATCATACACCTGGAGCAGCAGCTCTTTTTCTTTGCCAATCCGGCGTGATCACCAGACAGTGTCCTCGGGACTCTGGAGCAAATCTGGGCTGGTAATCAGACAGACTCAGTACTGTACTGTAGGGTTCGCGGCTGGCTCTCTATTCTATTCTACTGCAGGGACAGGACATGCGCAGTTCTGAGCTGGCAGCACAGCGGCCCAGGGGGAAAGTGTCACTTTGCCCCCCGGCCCAGCCCGCCCCTGCCACGATATGACATGCTATTGTAGCCGACAGCGGACTACAGTTATCTGGCACTGCAGACTTACCCTCTCCCTTCTTAGACTGCCTTTGTGTTCCCCTAGTGCTGGGCTCGGATTACATGCACCAAGCAGGGAGCATTGTGGGAACTATAGTCTCCTGAAAAGACATCCCTGACCTGCAGAACAATCCAAGAACTAAACCTCCCAGCAGGCCACCTGCTCTAGTGATAGAACTCTGGGAGAGGCTATAAAGGGATCAGCAGATCAGGCCCAAGCTCTCTTGTTTCCCGGATCTCATCAAGTAAACATCCCCTTCGCTGCTGTGTGAGAGGACTGTGGCCTACCACATGGCAACAAGGCACTCCCAGCTCTGACCCAGGTGGGTCTGATGCCGATAGCTACACGGGGAGCACCACCGTAGCATCGCTGAAACCAGCACAACCAGACAAATCACTGTTCCAGCAGCCAGTCCGTCATCTCAGCCCGTTCTGCAGAAAGAAGAATTGACTTGGATCGCTGTTCAGGAAGTTCCTACACTGTCTCCAGATTGATGAATAGGCACCTGCCCACAAATCCAATACCAGTCCCTATCATACTCCACAGGACACTGTATATACACATCTTATCCTGAATTACCTTAAGGATTGCCACTGGTTAGTCTTAGCTGCTTTGCCTTGACTGCATATCACTGTGCCACCTTTAGAAGTCTTGATTCTTTGAGCTCCAACATGCTGGTAAAGATAACTGCAAGGCATTTCATCTTTGAACTCTGCTAATTCACTCTCCATTTAAAGGGACACACCACTAGCCCCTACATTACTTCATCTCTCATTAGGATTAAAAGTATAATAGGCCAGCCTGGGGTTCCCCTTTAGCAGTGGTATTACAGTCAGGTCCATAAATATTGGGACATCGACACAATTCTAATCTTTTTGTCTCTATACACCACCACTATGGATTTGAAATGAAACTAACAAGATGTGCTTTAACTGCAGACTCTGCTTTAATTTGAGGGTCTTTGCATCCAAATCAGGTGAACGGTGTAGGAATTACAACAGTTTGTATATGTGCCTCCCACTTTTTAAGGGACCAAAAGTAATGGGACAATTGACTGCTCAGCTGTTCCATGGCCAGGTGTGTGTTATTCCCTCATTATCCCATTTACAAGGAGCAGATAAAAGGTCCAGATTTCATTTCAAGTGTGCTATTTGCATTTGGAATCTGTTGCTGTCAACTCTCAATATGAGATCCAAAGAGCTGTCACTATCAGTGAAGCAAGCCATCATTAGGCTGAAAAAACAAAACAAACCCATCAGAGAGATAACAAAAACATTAGGTCTGGCCAAATCAACTGTTTGGAACATCCTTAAAAAGAAAGAACGCACCGGTGAGCTCAGCAACACCAAAATACCCGGAAGACCACGGAAAACAACTGTGGTGGATGACCGAAGAATTCTTTCCCTGGTGAAGAAAACACCCTTCACAACAGTTGGCCAGATCAAGAACACTCTCCAGGAGGTAGGTGTATGTGTGTCAAAGTCAACAATCAAGAGAAGACTTCACCAGAATGAATATAGAGGGTTCACCAGAAGATGTAAACCATTGGTGAGCCTCGATAGGTTTCAATCTGGTAAAAACCAATAATTAAAAATGAAAATTAATTTGTTTTATTAATTATATATATATATATATATATATATAGAGAGAGAGAGAGAGAGAGAGAGAGAGAGAGAGAGAGAGAGAGAGAGAATGTGTCCATGCATATGATCATTAAAGGCCACCGGGCTAACAAAAATCCATATATGTGGTCGCTCACTGGATGGACTACTCATGGAACACTTATAAAAAAAAAACACATATCATGACTAGAATGCCATATAAATCCACCATAACGATAAAAAATTGCAATAAAAAAATTATGAGAAATAGATAGTAAAATCTATGTTGGCTAATGAACAAGAGGAGAAAGCTGAAATAATACCCAATGGTTTGTGTTTCTGATAAAATACATGGTGGCAGCTGCTTCATGTGTTAACAGGTTAACTGTGTACGTAACTAAACCCAGTGTCAATTGCAATCAGTCTGCTGGCATTAAGATTGTGGTAACCTTTGTTAAAACAGTCCTTAGAGATAAGCCGGTGAATATATATATATATATATATATATATATATATATATATATATATATATATTTTTTTTTAAATAAAGCAACAGTTCCCTCTCTATCTCATTTTTTCTATCCTATTTTTTATTTTCACAAACATGCTTGGTCTGGCAGAATACAAGAAAATGTACATGAAATGGAACATATTGGAAAATGTGGGAGAATACGATTCCTTCCCTACACAAGGAATATTACCCAGGCAGAGCAGCATCTGTGGGAACTTGGAACAGAAGGGATTCCGTTGACCTCAGGTACCAAAGGTTCAGGTACAGTCCTATAGAATTGAAGTACAGAGACTGAACCGATGAAGTATGCCACCGAGTATGCCAGCACCAGACGGCATGTACCCAGCACGGAATTTCCTCAGATGCAGATAACACTGCAACACAAAGGGACAATCCTACCTGCAGTTTCACAAGCGCCAAGCTGAGAGGGAGGCTGCAAAACCCCAGGTTGAGAAAAAGGCCGCGCAGATGGGAAGCTGACTGCCGTCCTGAATTGGATATGGTGAAGCTCCAGCAGAAGCAACAGGATCACAACCTCAGTTTCCTGGAGCAGTGGGAAGCACCTTTGACAGTCAGTCAGGCAGCCAAATTTCTGGTAATGGAAAAAGACGGTGAAATTTATACTTACAAGGTACTTGCTATTCCTTGAAAAAAAACATGCCGACCAAATCCCAAAATTAAAAAAACTATGGCTCCCATGGATAAAACACTATTTACCTCCAGATTTTAATGACACGGTCCTCCTGCCATGGTAGCCGATTAACAGTTTCAAAACAAATCATTACATGCCTATCTACTTGCTGTAACATAAAAATCACGCACCGTACTGGTTCCTGGATCGACCTTCTGGACTTTCTCCCTGCCTTACCACCTTTCTTTCTTCTCTTTACTCTCCTTTTTTTATTTTATTTATATAGTTTTTACTACAGTTTGTATGATCTGTTATATCACAATTCATGTGAATGTCCCCAGTGGTAATTTAGTTAGAATCTATTTCACTGAAGTTATAAATATAACACTGCCCACCGGCTGTTTAGATATCATCAATTCCGTTCAGATACTTTATGTTATTCATTTTTATTTGTAGTAATTATTCATGTAAGCTCTACTATCAGTATCCTTGCATAGGAAACAAATTTACTTATTTATTTAATGTGTAACCAATAAAAACTTTTGACAAGGAAAAAAAACATGCCATCAATACCACCTGCCACAAATAGTCAGCCAGCTATTTGACAACATGGCTAGGAGACAAAGACCTGGATGCCTATGTGGAAGTGCCAACCGAGCAAAATGAGGCTAAAGAGAATAAAGGATACAATAATCTCAAGTGTACCATAAGAGATTTCGATTCCTGCAGAAAGGACCTGCAGACTTACACAGATGTGGAAAATCACCTACATGCCCCATTCCAAAAGGAGACCAGAGGCTTAAAAGCAAATTATTTAGCATCCCTGGGGATCTCACAGCATAGGATCAGCTTCTACACATCTGTCCAGACAGTTTGTGTTTGAGCAAAAACTAGAATCTGCAAAAGTAGCAGCAGAATTGGCAGATATCTACCTCCACACTTGGGTATCTGACCGCCACTAATGGCTGAAAAGGAGAGAAATCACCCACAGCAAAACTTTTTACACCTGTGAGCTCCTGGAGTCAAGCCAGCCTCAGCTGACACCAGCAAATTGCTACATTTGTGGTAAGCCCGGATATTCCAGTAGTCATTATCCTGAGCAGAAGAAAGTAACATAACCTGGCCAGAAACCATTCCTCTGTGCTGTTTGTCAGCAGAATATAGAGGGGAATTAATGCTAACCTAAAGTCAGTTGGGTAACCGGATAGAGCCACCAGCATGAAAGTCACACTAGTTTGCCTCAAGTTGATAGAAAAAAAAGACATCATCCCTAAGAAGTGGTGTCAGAGGGACCAGGTCACATTATGTACCCTGCACATGGGTTTTCATCCACAGGGGTGCAGGAAGTGGAATGAGAGAAGATGGAGTCTGCAATAAGATCCCTTTAACATTAATAGAAATAACCTGGCAACTCGGTGGACTGATTCGGTGAAAATTTTTATTGGCTACACAAGTAAATCCAGTAAAACAATTCTAATGCGTTTTGGCCGCTGTTGTTTTACTGGATGTAATTTTGTAGCCAATAAAGATTTTCAACATTTGAGTCCACTGAGTTTCCAGCTTATATCTATCAACATTAAAAGTATTGAGAGACAGCACATCCTAGCCAAGAGCAACGGGTTTTAGCCTTAGCTAGCCTCACCAGCAGTAGAGCTTGGGTATTGTATTCAGTGATTCTGTAATGACATTCCCACTGCAGTTTTGTTAAGCGCAGATCTGGAGACCATAGCTTCCTGCTCAGGAAACCCTGGATATATCAACTGGACCCCTAGAGGGTACTGTGTACACTTGTTGCATTGATATTTGGGCAACCTGGGAATGGGCAGAAGGAGGAGGAGCATGAAATAGAAATACAGGGTTCTCCTCTTAGAGGAGGTGAACCCTGCGTGTAACGGTATGAATAACATGTAATGGCTGAATGTGATGATAATGCATTGCCAATATTGATGGTCACTCGCAGTGCTGCAAAGGCGGGAGCCTGCAGTCCCTCTCCTTGCACTGACCCAGTGAACTCTGCCTCAAGAGCTGTCTTTGTTTGCCATAGACAGCTGGCTGGGACTTGTAGTGCAGCCTTTGAGACAACACTGCAGACTGACCAAATACTGGAGCAGCTCAGTAGTCTAGCTAATCATACCCCGTAGAGGATGATAAACAAAAGATTTACTGGGACAATACAAAGCTGTACATGGAGGTGCTGCCCACATAGGATAGGCGGCAGCTTGTTGTACTCAGTCAATTTAGGGGGCATTTGTTGAAAGTAACACAATAAATTTCCCTAGAGAGGCAATTAGGGATCACTAATGCCGCGTACACACGGTTGGAATTTCCGCCAGCAAAAGTCCAATGTGAGCTTTTGGTCGGAAATTCCGACCATGTGTATGCTCCATTGGACTTTTGCTGGCAAAATTTCCGCCACAAAAGATTGAGAGCAGGTTCTCAATTTTTCAGACGGAAAAAATTCTGATCGGAAATACCGATTGTAGCAATTCCGACGCGCAAAATTCCGACGCATGCTCGGAAACAATTCGACGCATGCTTGGAAGCATTGAACTTAATTTTCTCAGCTCGTCGTAGTGTTGTACGTCACCGCGTTCTTGACAGTCGAAAGTTCAGAGAACTTTTGTGTGACTGTGTGTATGCAAGCCAAGCTTGAGCCGAATTCAGTCGGAAAAACCATCCAAGGTTTTTCCGACGGAATTTCCGCTCGTGTGTACGGGACATAAGACATTTTACTGACCTTCAATGCTCATTGACATAGCTAATTAATATTGATTCTGTGCTACTTTACAGCAGATAGGCAAGCCTGGAGATTTACACAGCGCTCTGCTACAACCATTTCCTGCAATTGATGAACCTTTTAAGAGGGTGTCAGTAGATATTATTAAGCCTCTAGGCATTCCTAATAGTTTAGGCAAATGTTATATCCCGAAAGTAATGTACTATGCCATACCCAGAGGCTATGGCTCTCTCATTTCTCCATGCGGACAAGGTCTCTGATGCTTTACTAGGAATCTTCACATGAGTAGACTTTCTAGCATAGCTCATTAGTGATTTAAGGCCCACAGTTTGCCCGACTTGATGCAAAATTTTCCGCCAAAGGATATATATGATGAATATGATGAGTTTCAATGGAACCTTGAAACAGAAGCTGCGCAAGTTTGTGGAATCCCAGGGAAAGAAATGGGAACAATAAATGACCCATCTCTTGTTTGCTTACAGAGAGGTGCCCCAGGAGTCCACAGGCTTTTTATTATTTGAACTTCTATAAAGGGTGAGAGTATGGGGGCCTTGGATCTATTCTGCGAGACTTGGGAAGGCAAAATTGCTGACCCTGAGGTCCCACTGATGGAATACATCCTAGAGCTCCAAGACAAAATGTTTATACTGATGGGAATAGTACAAAAGAACATGGCACAAAGTCTATACCAAACAGAAACGTTGGTATGACTGTAACGCCAGAGAACAGATGTACAATGTTGGTCCGCAAGTGTATGTTCTATTTCCTATACAACAGAGCCAAATACAAGGTGCATGGGTTAGGATGTACCCAATCACCAAGTATGTGAATGGTGGCACCTACCTGGACAGTTTAGGAGAAGGGGGTAGACGGCAGAAAGCCATCTACGTGATCATGCTCAAAGCCCACTATGATTACACAGCTTATGTCATGCAAGTTTGCAGCAAACCTAAGTCAGAAGAGATATATCCACTGTTAGACCTATTAGCTGACATCAGGGAGGTGGACTCAGCCTTCCAGATCAACTCCACCCAGGTATATCACCTGCTGGGAATGCTGGTGGTATGCCGTGTCAGGTTCACAGGGAAACCTGGGAGGATGCATCTTGTTGTCCACAAGCTGAACACTGGGGTGCATCCTCCCATCTGCCTACTACGTCTCACTAGAGGTAAAGGCAGACATTAAAAGGGAGCTTGTGGAATATTACAGCTAGGGGCCATTCAAAAGTCCCACAGTGCCTGGATGTCCTCAGTAGCATACCACCCAACTTTTGAACTTGAATGAGGGAGAAAAGTAACCTTGCATAGCATGCTGCGCAAATGTGGGCGTGGTCAAAATCTTGGCTGTGGGAGGAGCTTAAGGGGCATCATTAAACAAAACTTGAGCTTCCAAGTACCTATTAAAAATGCTTTTATTATTGTTCCACAAGCAAGAGTCTCATGGATACATACAAACACCAGTACATTAATTTAAAAAAAAAGGATAAAAGGGTACAGGGTTTTGGAGTGCATTACGTACAGAGTGCAGGGTTCTGGGATGAGCTATGTACAGAGTGCAGGGTTCTGAAATGAGCTATGTACAGGGTGCAGGGTGCTGGGATGAGCTATGTACAGGGTACAGGGTGGAGGGTGCTGGGTGAGCTATGTACAGGGTGCTGTGGGAGCCATGTACAGGGTGCATGGTGCTGGGATGAGCTATGTACAGGGTGCAGGATGCTGGGTGAGCTATGAACAGGGTTCAGGGTGCTAGGTGAGCTATGTACAGGGTTCAGGGTGAGCTATGTACAGGGTGCTGGGATGAACTATGTACAGGGTACAGGGATGAGCTATTGTCAGAAACCATGAATGAGACCGAGACAGAAATGCAGTTAAATAACACTAGTTTAATAATAAATAATAAAAAGGTAAACAGAGTAAGCGTAGTCAAAACATAGCCAGAGTTCAGTGACCGGATCGGGTAGTCGGCCAAGCCAAAGTCCAAAAGCCAGCGATAAAGGTAAAAGAACAGCAAGCAGGATCCGTAGCCAGAGGGAACAGCAGTCAAGCAGGTCTTTACTGGAACGCAGGAGAAAGTCTCTTGTGATGTTAACACAGGTGAAGGCGAAGATCAAATGAACTGGAAGTCCTTAAGTAGGCAGAGCTGACGAGCGGATCAACAACAGGTGGATCACTGTGGAGAGATGGAAGCTGGCAATTAGCTGTCAGCTGAGCTGCCAGCACAGAGAAGGAAGGGCTGAACCCAGCCCTGACAGCTATGTACAGAGTGCAGGGTGCTTGGTGAGCTCTGTACAGGGTGCTAGGATGAGCTATGTACAGGGTGCAATGTGCTGGGATGAACTATGTTCATGGTGCGGGATGAGCTATGTACAGGGTGCAGGTTGCTGGGATGAGCTATGTACAGGGTGCTGGGATGAGCTATGTACATGGTGCAGAGTCCTGGGTAAGCTATGTACAGGGTGCAGGGATGAGCTATGTACAGGGTGCTGGGGTGAGCTATGTACAGGGTGCAGTGTGGTGGAATGAGCTACAGTGGGGCAAAAAAGTATTTAGTCAGCCACCAATTGTGCAAGTTCTCCCACTTAAAAAGATGAGAGGCCTGTAATTGTCATCATAGGTATACCTCAACTATGAGAGACAAAATGTGGAAACAAATCCAGACAATCACATTGTCTATTTGGAAAGATTTTTTTTTGCAAATTATGGTGGAAAATAAGTATTTGGTCAATATCAAAAGTTCATCTCAATACTTTGTTATATATCCTTTGTTGGCAATGACAGGGGTCAAACGTTTTCTGTAAGTCTTCACAAGGTTGTCACACACTGTTGCTGGTATGTTGGCCCATTCCTCCATGCAGATCTCCCCTAGAGCAGTGATGTTTTGGGGCTGTCGCTGGGCAACACAGACTTTCAACTCCCTCCAAATGTTTTCTATGGGGTTGAAATCTGGAGACTGGCTAGGCCACTCCAGGACCTTGAAATGCTTCTTACGAAGCCACTCCTTCATTGCTCGGGTGGTGTGTTTGGGATCATTGTCATGCTGAAAGACCTAGCCACGTTTCATCTTCAATGCCCTTGCTGATGGGAGGAGGTTTGCACTCAAAATCTCACGATACATGGCCCCATTTATTCTTTCATGTACACAGATCAGTCGTCCTGTTCCCTTTGCAGAGAAACAGCCCCAAAGAATGATGTTGCCACCCCCATGCTTCACAGTAGGTATGGTGTTCTTTGGTTGCAACTCAGCATTCTCTCTCCTCCAAACACGACGAGTTGTGTTTCTACTTTGGTTTCATCTCACCATATGACATTCTCCCAATCCTCTTCTGGATCATCCAAATGCTCTCTAGCAAACCTCAGACGGGCCCGGACATGTACTGGCTTAAGCAGGGGGACACGTCTGGCACTGCAGGATCTGAGTCCCTGGCGGCGTAGTGCGTTACTGATGGTAGTCTCTGTTACGTCGGTCCCAGCTCTCTGCAGGTCATTTACTAGGTCCCCCTGTGTGGTTCTGGGATTTTTGCTCACCGTTCTTGTGATCATTTTGACCCCACGGGGTGAGATCTTGCGGGGAGCCCCAGATCGAGGAAGATTATCAGTGGTCTTGTATGTCTTCCATTTTCTAATTATTGCTCCCACAGTTGATTTCTTCACACCAAGCTGCTTGCCTATTGCAGATTCAGTCTTCCCAGCCTGGTGCAGGTCTACAATTTTGTTTCTGGTGTCCTTCGACAGCTCTTTGGTCTTCACCATAGTGGAGTTTGGAGTGTGACTATTTGAGGTTGTGGACAGGTGTCTTTTATACTGATAACAAGTTCAAACAGGTGCCATTAATACAGGTAATGAGTGGAGGACAGCGGAGCCTCTTAAAGAAGAAGATACAGGTCTGTGAGAGCCAGAAATCTTGCTTGTTTGTAGGTGACCAAATACTTATTTTCCACCATAATTTGCAAAAAAATATATTTCCAAATCAGACAATGTGATTGTCTGGATTTTTTTCCACATTTTGTCTCTCATAGTTGAGGTATACCTATAATGACAATTGCAGGCCTCTCTCATCTTTTTAAGTGGGAGAACTTGCACAATTGGTGGCTGCCTAAATACTTTTTTTCCCCACTGAATGTACAGGAAAGAGCAGTCACTGAGCATTACGTAATGGCAGGGCAGTCAGTAAGCAGTTTGTAGTGGTAGTGAAGTGAACAGTATGTAGTGGAAAGGCTGTCGGTGAGCAGTATGAAGTGATAAAGCAGTCAGTGTGTAGTATGTAATGGCAGAGCAGTCAAAAAGATATATATATAGTGGCAGGGAATTTAGAGAGCAGTATGTAGTGGTAGTAGGGAAGTGAACAGCATGTAGTGGCAGACTAGGGCAGTATGCAGTGGCAGAGCAGTCAGTGAGCAGTATGTAGCGGTAGGGTAGGACACAATATGTAGTGGCTGGGCGGTAAGTTAACTGTATTTAATGGTAGGACAGTGAACAGTATGTAGTGGCAGGGTGATCAATGAGCAGTATGTAGTGGCAGGGTGATCAATGAGCAGTATGTAGCGATACGGCAATCAGTGTGCAGTATGTAATAATAAGGCAGTCAGTGTGAAGCATGTAGTGATACGGCAGTCAGTGAGCGGTATGTATTGCGTATGTATAGCGGTATGTATTGTATTGTATTGGTATGTATAGCAGGTTGTATTGGCAGGGCGGTAAGTGAAAAGTATGTAGTGGCAGGGCAATCAAACAGAATGTAGTGGCAGAGTGGTCAGTGAGCAGTATGTAGTGGTAAGGTAGGCCAATCAGTAAATTTTATGTAGTGCCTGGACAGTCAGTGTGTAGTATGTATTGATATGACAGTCAGTGTGCAGTATGTAGGGACAGGCCAATTAGTGTGCAGTATTTATTGATAGGGCAGTCAGTGTGCAGTGTGTGGTGATAGGGCAGTCAGTGAACAGTATGTAGTGATAGGGCAGTGTGCAGTATGTAGAGAGAAGGCTTCCAGGGCTGCTATGTCTGCTCCTCCTCATTCATCATCTTCAGCTCAGCTGCTAGATAAACCTGAATGAAGCAGCCAACTGTGCTAGGAGGTGGAAATTTACTTACGGATTTTTTATTTTCCACATCAGAGGGGAGCAAGTAGCCACACCCCTTGCCCCACCCACCAACTTCAGCAACCCTGTCTGTGTGCCCTGATTTCTGTTCTGGGTACTTTGACAGCAAGAGCCACCTGCATAAGCTACTACTTTGGGCTCCTTCACCCTGAGTGGCTCCCAAGACCCCTTCAGTAGATCTGGGACAGTTGGCAAGTTTGGAATGGGGTGCCTTGAGATTGTGTAGAATTTTAAAGAGTGCCTTTACTGCAAAAAAGCTGAGAAACACTGATTCAGACCATAATGCATACAACCAAAAGCAGTGGTGGCTGGTGCTCAACATTTTTGGGGGGGGGGGGTGCAAACAAACTGAAACAAAAACATATCAATTGCAGCCACTGTGCCCATCAAACGCAGCTACTGTGCCCATCAATTGCCACCACTGTGCCCATCAAGCGAAGCCACTGTGCCCATCAAACACAGCCACTGTGTCAAACGCAGCCACTGTGCCCATCAAATGCAGCCACTGTGCCCATCAAATGCTGCCACTGCCATTACTGGCATTCGTGACAATCATACCAAAACCGGGGAAGGACCCACAATATTGCTCAAGTTACAGACCTATTTCCCTCCTAAATACAGATACAAAAATATTTTCAAAAATACTAGCAAATAGATTAAAGGAGAAGGTAACAAAAATAGTACACATAGATCAGACAGGATTTAGGATGGGGAGGGAAACGAAAGACAACACAATACGAGCACTTAACATACTCCATTGGATGCAAAAGGGACCCGATAAAACATCAAGAGTAACCCTATCGATGGACGCCGAAAAGGCATTCAATAGGGTGAACTGGGCTTATATGATGTGTGAGGGGGTTAGCTCGGCAGCGGGTGTGTGTGACCCCCGGGATGGGCTCCCCACACAAAAACAGGCCCAGCAAACGGAGGTTGTGGTTTTCAAAATCAAAAAAAGGTGCGGTTTATTTTCTATTTACAGTGACAAAACACAGCAAAGCCAAAAGAAACACAAACAAAATAAATCCTGGTCAACTTGACCTCTGACTAAACATACAGGTTTCCTAACTAACAACTGGGATCAGCCTAGTGCTGTCCTAGTCCCTAAGTCCCTGGTTTTAAATGTCCAAGCAAATAGCCACACAGGCTTTGTCTCACCGCACAGGGGTTCACTCTCCCTAGACAGTCCACACAGGTCTGGGTCCAGGCATGAGCTAACATCTAATGAAGCTGGGAGTTCTTATAGAGGCCTAAATGAGCTGACAAGCTTCAGCTGGTCTCATCAACTCCCTGTCTGCACGACGCCCCACACTCTCCCTAGAGGTATGAGTCATCCATGAGCCCACTAGCCTCAGCTGGGCTTATACAACTCTCCACCTAGTTGTATAAGTCGGCGTAAAGCCTGAATCTGGGCGAAATATATCTACCCCCCTGGATGCAACCAGGTGACTTTACCTTCCTGCTGTCACATACCCCCCCCTCTTGTTTTAACCTCGGGGTTGGAACACCAGCAATCAGGCATTCATGTACTCGAGACAAAGCATCCACATTCCCCATTTGAACGCCAGGGCGATGCTTTACTGTGAAGTTGAATTCCTGGAGGGCCAGGAACCACCTATTCACTCTTCTATTTGTTTCCTTGTTTTGAGCCATCCACTTTAACGGAGCGTGATCCGTAACCATGTCAAAGTGCCTACCTAGCAGGTAGTACCGAAGGGAATCTAGAGCCCACTTCACCGCTAAACACTCCTTTTCAACGGTGGCGTAATTTACCTCATGGGACTTCAACTTCCTGCTGAGGTAAATGACTGGGTGCTCTTCCCCGTTCCAGACCTGGGACAATACTGCTCCTAACCCCACATCTGACGCATCACTTTGTACGACAAAGTCTTTAGAGAAGTCGGGTGAGTACAACACTGGCTGGCTACATAAGGCTTGTTTCAAGTATTGGAATGCTGCCTCAGCCTCGGGGGTCCATTTAATCATGACCGACCCTTTCCCCTTTGTTAGGTTGGTTAGGGGCACAGCCTTAGAAGCAAAGTGGGGAATGAATCGCCGATAATACCCAGCGATTCCCAGAAAGGCTCGTACCTGCTTCTTGCTGTTGGGACGTGGCCAACTCTGGATGGCCTCGACTTTGTTGAGTTGGGGTTTTATTACTCCCCTCCCAATGGTGTACCCAAGATATTTGGCCTCCTCCTGCCCAATGGTACACTTCTTGGGGTTAGCCGTAAACCCCGCTTCCCGAACAGAGTCCAGGACTGCTTGCACTTTTGGCAGATGTGAGGCCCAATCTGTGCTATGGACAATTACGTCATCCAGGTAAGCCGCAGCATACTTCCGATGGGGCCTCAGCATCTGGTCCATTTTCCGCTGGAATGTGGCCGGCGCATTCTGTAACCCGAACGGCATTCTTTTATATTGGAACGCCCCGTCTGGGGTTACAAATGCGGTTTTCTCTTTGGCCAATTTGGCCAGGGGGATTTGCCAATACCCTTTTGTGAGGTCAAGAGTCGTCATGTATCGGGCTGTTCCCAGCCGGTCGATCAACTCATCTATACGTGGCATGGGGTAGGTGTCAAATTTTGTAACTTTGTTCAACTGACGAAAATCGTTACAAAATCGCCAGCTCCCATCCGGTTTAGGCACCAACACAATGGGACTAGACCAATCACTTTGGGACTCCTCTATCACCCCTAAGTTCAGCATTTTCTGTACTTCCTCCCGTATTGCCTCCCGTCGGGCCTCTGGGATCCGATAGGGTTTTAACTTCACCCTTTCACCGGGCGGGGTAATGATGTCATGCTCTACCCCAGATGTTTGTCCCGGCAGCTCAGAGAATACCTCCTTGTTGCGAAGCACAAACTCCTTAACCTCCTGTTGTTGGGGTTGTGACAAGGTGGCTGCTATTCCAACCTCAGGAATCACGCAACCAGTTTGAGCTGGTGACCAAGTGTCTGCGACTAGGGACTCTCTATCCCTCCAGGCTTTCAACATATTAACGTGATAGATCTGTTCGGGCTTTCGCCTTCCTGGTTGTCTGACCTTGTAATTCACTTCGCTCACTTTTTCCATTATCTCGTAGGGGCCTTGCCATTTGGCAAGGAATTTACTTTCAACCGTAGGGACAAGTACCAGTATCCTATCCCCCGGGGAAAAGGTACGGGTCTTGGCTCCACGGTTGTACACTCTCTGCTGTGCTAACTGCGCTTGGGCCAAATGTTCCTTCACGATGGGCATTACCTGTGCAATTCGGTCTTGCATCAGGGCGACATGCTCAATCACACTCCTGTGGGGAGAACTCTCACTTTCCCAAGTTTCCTTGGCAATATCCAACAGCCCTCTTGGGTGTCTCCCATACAGTAACTCAAAGGGGGAGAATCCCGTAGAGGATTGGGGCACCTCCCTAATAGCAAACATCAGATAAGGAAGTAGACAGTCCCAATCCTTTCCATCTCTATCCACCACTTTCTTCAACATTTGTTTTAGGGTTTTGTTGAATCTTTCAACCAGCCCATCGGTTTGGGGGTGATACACAGATGTACGTAATTGCGTCACTTTGAACAATTTACACAGCTCCTTCATAACCCGGGACATAAAGGGTGTACCTTGGTCCGTAAGCAGTTCTTTACAAATACCCACCCGGCTAAACACAAGAGATAGCTCTTTGGCTATGGTTTTGGCCGAGGTATTTCGGAGAGGGATCGCTTCTGGATAACGGGTGGCATAGTCCATTATAACTAATATGTACTGGTGCCCCCTAGCGGACTTGATTATAGGACCTACCAAATCCATGGCGATCCTCTCAAACGGGACCTCAATGATGGGTAGAGGGACCAGCGGGCTACGGAAATGTGGCATCGGGGCCGACCTCTGACACACAGGGCAGGAGGAACAATAATTTTCTATGTCCTTCATCACCCCCGGCCAATAGAATCTCTGTAATACCCTCTCTCGGGTTTTCTCTGTCCCCAGATGACCTCCAAGAATGTGCCCATGGGCCAACTCCAACACCAACTTCCTGTAAGGTTTGGGCACCACAAGCTGCTCAACGGTTTCTTCTGCCCTTTTTGCCACCCAATACAGTAGGTCCTTCTCTACGCTGAAGTATGGGTAAGTGCAGGTATTATCTGGGTTCACTAACTCGCCATCTATTTTCACTACGTTTTCCCGTGCCTTTATTAGGGCGGGGTCTTTCAACTGTTCTGTGGCAAAGTTTTCCCTGTGAACCTCAAGATCAGAAAACTCCACAGACGGTAGGTTTTCGTCTGAGGAGGTGGGCTCCTCTCCAGTTTCTTGAGTCTCCCCTGCCAATACTGATAAGGGAAATTCCGGAGAGTCCTCACCACTCTCAGGGGAGTTCTGGCTATCACATTCCTGGTACATAGGGGCACCAGTGGGGGGCTCAGGATCATCCCACAGTTCCCAGAACTTCGGAAAATCCCTTCCCACAATGGCGTCATGCGGTAACTGAGATACTAAGCCCACTGGATGAGAGAGGGTACCTTTGGGGGTCTCGAAACACACTGTAGTCACTGGATACTCTCGGGTGTCCCCATGCACACAAATAACAGCTACCTTGCTATTCCCAGAGACCTCTGTTTTAACTAACTCAGCCTTTATCAGGGTCACAAGGCTACCTGAATCCAGCAATACCACAACATTTCTACCATTAACACACATTTTGCATAAATGTTTCTCAGTTCCTCGAATGGCAGTGCATGCGACTGTCGCACACAGCGACTGACGTCTGCCCGTCAGAAAGTCACACTGCATGGGTTCCTCCACAACCGGGCAATTGGCTGCAATATGTCCCGCTTGCCGGCAGCGGTAGCAAACGATCCTTCTTGCCGCCTCTTGAGCCGCTGATTTCCCAGGCTGTTCTCGCCAAACTTGGGGTAGAGCTCCCACCCTCTCACTCTCTCCACCCTCACCCCTTGGAATCCTCTTATCCGCCCCTGGGGATGGTCTGGTCTTAGGGTGGAAAGTCCGAGTGTCTCTGGAAGAGGCCGTCAGGTTCTCTGTAGCCAAGTATTTCTCCACACGATCCACAAGACCATCGGCCGTCTCTGGGTCTCCATGGCTTACCCACTTTTGGATGGCAGTAGGAAGAGCTCTCAAAAACCGATCCATTACAACACGTTCCACAATCTTTGGTGCGGACAAAGTCTCTGGCTGTAGCCACTTTCTGCTCAGGTGAATGAGATCATACATTTGAGACCTGGGGGGTTTTCCAAGCTGGAAAGTCCAGTTATGCACACGCTGAGCCCGGACAGCCTGGGTGACACCCAGCCTTGCCAATATTTCAGCTTTTAGCATCACATAGTCTTTTGCTTGGTCAGGCTCTAGGTCATAGTAAGCCTTCTGCGATTCACCAGTTAACAGAGGAGCCACCAGTCCAGCCCACTGCTCCTCAGGCCACTTTTCTCTTTCAGCAGTCCTTTCAAATGTGGTCAAAAATACCTCTGGATCATCCTCTCCAGTCATTTTTGTCAATAAACGACTCACCCCAAAGGACGCGGTATTAGTGGGACGGCTTTCCTCACTGGTCTGCGGACGTTGCTGCATTACTGCTTCCATTTGTTGTAGTCTCTGCTCTTGCTTCTGTAACAGGTCTATGAAGCGGGCCTCAGATTGCTGCTGGGCTTGTTGCTGAGCTTCCAGACTCTGTTGGTGAGCTTGCTGCTGGGCTGCAAGGCTCTGTTGATGAGCTTGCTGCTGGGCTGCGAAGTTCTGTTGTTGAGCTGCAAGGCTCTGTTGATGAGCTGCAAGGCTCTTTTGCAAACCTGCATTTGTCTGCTGTTGATTGGCATTTGCTAGAGCCAGCTGCTTCAGTATCTCCTCCATGCTGGCTTAAAAAAAAAACTGCCACTGGTTCTCCACCAACTGTGAGGGGGTTAGCTCGGCAGCGGGTGTGTGTGACCCCCGGGATGGGCTCCCCACACAAAAACAGGCCCAGCAAACGGAGGTTGTGGTTTTCAAAATCAAAAAAAGGTGCGGTTTATTTTCTATTTACAGTGACAAAACACAGCAAAGCCAAAAGAAACATAAACAAAATAAATCCTGGTCAACTTGACCTCTGACTAAACATACAGGTTTCCTAACTAACAACTGGGATCAGCCTAGTGCTGTCCTAGTCCCTAAGTCCCTGGTTTTAAATGTCCAAGCAAATAGCCACACAGGCTTTGTCTCACCGCACAGGGGTTCACTCTCCCTAGACAGTCCACACAGGTCTGGGTCCAGGCATGAGCTAACATCTAATGAAGCTGGGAGTTCTTATAGAGGCCTAAATGAGCTGACAAGCTTCAGCTGGTCTCATCAACTCCCTGTCTGCACGACGCCCCACACTCTCCCTAGAGGTATGAGTCATCCATGAGCCCACTAGCCTCAGCTGGGCTTATACAACTCTCCACCTAGTTGTATAAGTCGGCGTAAAGCCTGAATCTGGGCGAAATATATCTACCCCCCTGGATGCAACCAGGTGACTTTACCTTCCTGCTGTCACAGATGGAAGTATTAAAATAATTAGGTATGGGGGAACAGATGAGGGGTTGGATAGCAGCATTATATGCAGGACCTAAAGCCAAAGTTAAAGTTAACGGAACACTGTCAGAGGGTTTTAATATAGGCAATGGTACAAGGCAGGGCTGTCCACTATCCCCAATTTTGTTCGCTCTCATTTTGGAACCATTTTTATATAGGGTGAGAGGGAACAGGGGAATAGTGGGAGTGGAAATTGGACAAAGAGAGCATAAAGTGGCAGCATATGTCGATGATTTATTATTTTTTCTCTCAAAACCAGAAGAATCAGTATACGAGCTGATGCAGGAAGTGACAAGATATGGAAATGTAGCGCCCTGCTCCTGTTGACCAGGCGCTTGCATGTAAATTTAGTGGGTTATCTGTTCTATATATATATATTCTATATATTTTTACAAACACCCACAGGCCTCACTCAAAGTCCCAACCCAACCCCTTTTTGGTTCTCCATATACATATATATTTAGGGATGGAGGTTTGTCGGTGTAGAGTTTCAGGATGGGACAGGTCACCCCCCTTATCCAAAAGTTATATATGTGTGGAAGACACACGCTCCCCCCCCCCTTGACCTGCCCCACCTAGTACTATATTATTGACCTATATAAGTGGTTTTATTAACCCATTAATCAATCCAATTTACACCTAGAACATGCATTCATACTTCCTTATCAAAATATAATTTGATCGTTTACGTTTCATTATCTTAAACCATTTTAATTTAAATCAATATATCATCTTGTTTTAATGGCTACCCTAGAGTTCCCCCATATAGCGTATGGTTCTATTTCTTGTGCATAGCTTTCATGCCACCTTGTTTCCCTTCCAGCTCCAGGATGGAGGGACTGGTGTTTTTTGGTATCGCTTCCCCGGGGCTGCGATGCGCCCAGCTCTCTCTCCCCCTTCCAGATCTGACTGGAGGGGTGGAGCCTGATCTCAGCGCATCGGCGTCATATGAGTGCACTTCGTCCTTGGCGCTTTCAACGCCTGTTCGGACGGATACGCACTCTCTACATCTCTCACTGTGGTAGAAGGAGACAGGTATCCATTAGTGTGTTTAACGACCTGTGGAGACTTGCCGTCCCGCCCATTGGCCAATTATGAGTTATATATGACGTTGGCGGGGATTTACACCAACAGATCCTGGGAATTCTCAGCCAGGAGCAGACCGACGCTTCACTCTGTCTGTCTTGATCTTGTTTGAGAAGCAGACTTTTCATATCCAAACCATTCACACAGGTATTTGAAAATGCTATTCACCTTCTTTCCTTTTTCTTTATCCTTCTTTTAGACACGCACACTCACTTTCATTCACACATACCATTTAACACAGACTCTAATACACACACACACACACACATTTCAACATACATTTATACATACATTCATAGGTACAGACATCTATTCCCCATTCATTAACCTTTTAATTTCAGTTTTATTTATTTTTTCTTTCTCACCATGCTTGTCCTCCACCGCACATATTCCTACATTTTATGCCCCATCACTTATTAACAGGATATTTCTGTCACTCACACCTATTTCTAGGTGTGCATATAAGTGTATTTAATTATTACACTCGTCCACACATCGCTTCACACAGTCATTCATTCATACATTCACTTACTTCCATCCCTTCATCTTTTCACATCCTCTTCCCTCTTCTCTTCATCTCCTTCTTGCATCCCCTCTTTTAATTTTATTATTTAATTTTTTTTGCCATTATGTCACACAGATTCCATTCAATGCGAACCCTGCATCTAGTATGCATAATACATACACATTCAGCGAGCAGCGACCAGCCCCTGTGACTGTATGTCTTCCCTGTTCATCATCTGGCGATTCCCCGCCTCAGTCCCGGGTGAGACTACCTTCACCTAACCCTTGCTCGATCCCATCCCTGGAGCTGATCTCCATCCATGGGCCAATATGTAAGTAATAATGTAACCATCCTTATCTTTCATCCTCAGGGTTAAATACCTAGATAACCATTAAAAATTATTTCATATCTCATTATCCCATAGTAATACACACGCATCCAACTCCTGACGATTGGCAAAAGGCCATGAAATGCATAGAGTGTCCATCCAGCGATGCCAAGCCACGCTTGCTCCAATAACCTCAATTTATCATGTTCTTTGTTTGTATTTATTATGTGAATTATGTATTGTGAGGGGGTTAGCTCGGCAGCGGGTGCGTGTGACCCCCGGGATGGGCTCCCCACACAAAACAGGCCCAGCAAACGGAGGTTGTGGTTTTCAAAATCAAAAAGGTGCGGTTTATTTTCTATTTACAGTGACAAAACACAGCAAAGCAAAAGAAACATAAACAAAATAAATCCTGGTCAAGTTGACCTCTGACTAAACATACAGGTTTCCTAACTAACAACTGGGATCAGCCTAGGGCTGTCCTAGTCCCTAAGTCCCTGGTTTTAAATGTCCAAGCAAATAGCCACACAGGCTTTTTCTCACCGCACAGGGGTTCACTCTCTCCAGACAGTCCACACAGGTCTGGTTCCAGGCATGAGCTAACATCTAATGAAGCTGGGAGTTCTTATAGAGGCCTGAATGAGCTGACAAGCTTCAGCTGGTCTCATCAAGTCCCTGTCTGAGCGACGCCCCACACTCTCCCTAGAGGTATGAGTCATCCATGAGCCCACTAGCCTCAGCTGGGCTTATACAACACTCCACCTAGTTGTATAAGTCGGCGTAAAGCCTGAATCTGGGCGAAATATATCTACCCCCCTGGATGCAACCAGGTGACTTTACCTTCCTGCTGTCACATACCCCCCCCTCTTGTTTTAACCTCGGGGTTGGAACACCAGCAATCAGGCATTCATGTACTCGAGACAAAGCATCCACATTCCCCATTTGAACGCCAGGGCGATGCTTTACTGTGAAGTTGAATTCCTGGAGGGCCAGGAACCACCTATTCACTCTTCTATTTGTTTCCTTGTTTTGAGCCATCCACTTTAACGGAGCGTGATCCGTAACCATGTCAAAGTGCCTACCTAGCAGGTAGTACCGAAGGGAATCTAGAGCCCACTTCACCGCTAAACACTCCTTTTCAACGGTGGCGTAATTTACCTCATGGGACTTCAACTTCCTGCTGAGGTAAATGACTGGGTGCTCTTCCCCGTTCCAGACCTGGGACAATACTGCTCCTAACCCCACATCTGACGCATCACTTTGTACGACAAAGTCTTTAGAGAAGTCGGGTGAGTACAACACTGGCTGGCTACATAAGGCTTGTTTCAAGAATTGGAATGCTGCCTCAGCCTCGGGGGTCCATTTAATCATGACCGATCCTTTCCCCTTCGTCAGGTTGGTTAGGGGCACAGCCTTAGAAGCAAAGTGGGGAATGAATCGCCGATAATACCCAGCGATTCCCAGAAAGGCTCGTACCTGCTTCTTGCTGTTGGGACGTGGCCAACTCTGGATGGCCTCGACTTTGTTGAGTTGGGGTTTTATTACTCCCCTCCCAATGGTGTACCCAAGATATTTGGCCTCCTCCTGCCCAATGGTACACTTCTTGGGGTTAGCCGTAAACCCCGCTTCCCGAACAGAGTCCAGGACTGCTTGCACTTTTGGCAGATGTGAGGCCCAATCTGTGCTATGGACAATTACGTCATCCAGGTAAGCCGCAGCATACTTCCGATGGGGCCTCAGCATCTGGTCCATTTTCCGCTGGAATGTGGCCGGCGCATTCTGTAACCCGAACGGCATTCTTTTATATTGGAACGCCCCGTCTGGGGTTACAAATGCGGTTTTCTCTTTGGCCGACTTGGCCAGGGGGATTTGCCAATACCCTTTTGTGAGGTCAAGAGTCGTCATGTATCGGGCTGTTCCCAGCCGGTCGATCAACTCATCTATACGTGGCATGGGGTAGGTGTCAAATTTTGTAACTTTGTTCAACTGACGAAAATCGTTACAAAATCGCCAGCTCCCATCCGGTTTAGGCACCAACACGATGGGACTAGACCAATCACTTTGGGACTCCTCTATCACCCCTAAGTTCAGCATTTTCTGTACTTCCTCCCGTATTGCCTCCCGTCGGGCCTCTGGGATCCGATAGGGTTTTAACTTCACCCTTTCACCGGGCGGGGTAATGATGTCATGCTCTACCCCAGATGTTTGTCCCGGCAGCTCAGAGAATACCTCCTTGTTGCGAAGCACAAACTCCTTAACCTCCTGTTGTTGGGGTTGTGACAAGGTGGCTGCTATTCCAACCTCAGGAATCACGCAACCAGTTTGAGCTGGTGACCAAGTGTCTGCGACTAGGGACTCTCTATCCCTCCAGGCTTTCAACAGATTAACGTGATAGATCTGTTCGGGCTTTCGCCTTCCTGGTTGTCTGACCTTGTAATTCACTTCGCTCACTTTTTCCATTATCTCGTAGGGGCCTTGCCATTTGGCAAGGAATTTACTTTCAACCGTAGGGACAAGTACCAGTATCCTATCCCCCGGGGAAAAGGTACGGGTCTTGGCTCCACGGTTGTACACTCTCTGCTGTGCTAACTGCGCTTGGGCCAAATGTTCCTTCACGATGGGCATTACCTGTGCAATTCGGTCTTGCATCAGGGCGACATGCTCAATCACACTCCTGTGGGGAGAACTCTCACTTTCCCAAGTTTCCTTGGCAATATCCAACAGCCCTCTTGGGTGTCTCCCATACAGTAACTCAAAGGGGGAGAATCCCGTAGAGGATTGGGGCACCTCCCTAATAGCAAACATCAGATAAGGAAGTAGACAGTCCCAATCCTTTCCATCTCTATCCACCACTTTCTTCAACATTTGTTTTAGAGTTTTGTTGAATCTTTCAACCAGCCCATCGGTTTGGGGGTGATACACAGATGTACGTAATTGCGTCACTTTGAATAATTTACACAGCTCCTTCATAACCCGGGACATAAAGGGTGTACCTTGGTCCGTAAGCAGTTCTTTACAAATACCCACCCGGCTAAACACAAGAGATAGCTCTTTGGCTATGGTTTTGGCCGAGGTATTTCGGAGAGGGATCGCTTCTGGATAACGGGTGGCATAGTCCATTATAACTAATATGTACTGGTGCCCCCTAGCGGACTTGATTATAGGACCTACCAAATCCATGGCGATCCTCTCAAACGGGACCTCAATGATGGGTAGAGGGACCAGCGGGCTACGGAAATGTGGCATCGGGGCCGACCTCTGACACACAGGGCAGGAGGAACAATAATTTTCTACGTCCTTCATCACCCCCGGCCAATAGAATCTCTGTAATACCCTCTCTCGGGTTTTCTCTGTCCCCAGATGACCTCCAAGAATGTGCCCATGGGCCAACTCCAACACCAACTTCCTGTAAGGTTTGGGCACCACAAGCTGCTCAACGGTTTCTTCTGCCCTTTTTGCCACCCGATACAGTAGGTCCTTCTCTACGCTGAAGTATGGGTAAGTGCAGGTATTATCTGGGTTCACTAACTCGCCATCTATTTTCACTACGTTTTCCCGTGCCTTTATTAGGGCGGGGTCTTTCAACTGTTCTGTGGCAAAGTTTTCCCTGTGAACCTCAAGATCAGAAAACTCCACAGACGGTAGGTTTTCGTCTGAGGAGGTGGGCTCCTCTCCAGTTTCTTGAGTCTCCCCTGCCAATACTGATAAGGGAAATTCCGGAGAGTCCTCACCACTCTCAGGGGAGTTCTGGCTATCACATTCCTGGTACATAGGGGCACCAGTGAGGGGCTCAGGATCATCCCACAGTTCCCAGAACTTCGGAAAATCCCTTCCCACAATGGCGTCATGCGGTAACTGAGATACTAAGCCCACTGGATGAGAGAGGGTACCTTTGGGGGTCTCGAAACACACTGTAGTCACTGGATACTCTCGGGTGTCCCCATGCACACAAATAACAGCTACCTTGCTATTCCCAGAGACCTCTGTTTTAACTAACTCAGCCTTTATCAGGGTCACAAGGCTACCTGAATCCAGCAATACCACAACATTTCTACCATTAACACACATTTTGCATAAATGTTTCTCAGTTCCTCGAATGGCAGTGCATGCGACTGTCGCACACAGCGACTGACGTCTGCCCGTCAGAAAGTCACACTGCATGGGTTCCTCCACAACCGGGCAATTGGCTGCAATATGTCCCGCTTGCCGGCAGCGGTAGCAAATGATCCTTCTTGCCGCCTCTTGAGCCGCTGATTTCCCAGGCTGTTCTCGCCAAACTTGGGGTAGAGCTCCCACCCTCTCACTCTCTCCACCCTCACCCCTTGGAATCCTCTTATCCGCCCCTGGGGATGGTCTGGTCTTAGGGTGGAAAGTCCGAGTGTCTCTGGAAGAGGCCGTCAGGTTCTCTGTAGCCAAGTATTTCTCCACACGATCCACAAGACCATCGGCCGTCTCTGGGTCTCCATGGCTTACCCACTTTTGGATGGCAGTAGGAAGAGCTCTCAAAAACCGATCCATTACAACACGTTCCACAATCTTTGGTGCGGACAAAGTCTCTGGCTGTAGCCACTTTCTGCTCAGGTGAATGAGATCATACATTTGAGACCTGGGGGGTTTTCCAAGCTGGAAAGTCCAGTTATGCACACGCTGAGCCCGGACAGCCTGGGTGACACCCAGCCTTGCCAATATTTCAGCTTTTAGCATCACATAGTCTTTTGCTTGGTTAGGCTCTAGGTCATAGTAAGCTTTCTGCGATTCACCAGTTAACAGAGGAGCCACCAGTCCAGCCCACTGCTCCCCAGGCCACTTTTCTCTTTCAGCGGTCCTTTCAAATGTGGTCAAAAATACCTCTGGATCATCCTCTCCAGTCATTTTTGTCAATAAACGACTCACCCCAAAGGACGCGGTATTAGTGGGACGGCTTTCCTCACTGGTCTGCGGACGTTGCTGCATTACTGCTTCCATCTGTTGTTGTAGTCTCTGCTCTTGCTTCTGCAACAGGTCTATGAAGCGGGCCTCAGATTGCTGCTGGGCTCGTTGCTGAGCCTCCAGACTCTGTTGCAAAGTTGCGTTTGTCTGCTGCTGGGCTGCAAGGCTCTGTTGATGAGCTTGCTGCTGGGCTGCGAAGTTCTGTTGTTGAGCTGCAAGGCTCTGTTGATGAGCTGCAAGGCTCTTTTGCAAACCTGCATTTGTCTGCTGTTGATTGGCATTTGCTAGAGCCAGCTGCTTCAGTATCTCCTCCATGCTGGCTTAAAAAAAAACTGCCACTGGTTCTCCACCAACTGTGAGGGGGTTAGCTCGGCAGCGGGTGTGTGTGACCCCCGGGATGGGCTCCCCACACAAAACAGGCCCAGCAAACGGAGGTTGTGGTTTTCAAAATCAAAAAGGTGTGGTTTATTTTCTATTTACAGTGACAAAACACAGCAAAGCAAAAGAAACATAAACAAAATAAATCCTGGTCAAGTTGACCTCTGACTAAACATACAGGTTTCCTAACTAACAACTGGGATCAGCCTAGGGCTGTCCTAGTCCCTAAGTCCCTGGTTTTAAATGTCCAAGCAAATAGCCACACAGGTTTTTTCTCACCGCACAGGGGTTCACTCTCTCCAGACAGTCCACACAGGTCTGGTTCCAGGCATGAGCTAACATCTAATGAAGCTGGGAGTTCTTATAGAGGCCTGAATGAGCTGACAAGCTTCAGCTGGTCTCATCAAGTCCCTGTCTGCGCGACGCCCCACACTCTCCCTAGAGGTATGAGTCATCCATGAGCCCACTAGCCTCAGCTGGGCTTATACAACACTCCACCTAGTTGTATAAGTCGGCGTAAAGCCTGAATCTGGGCGAAATATATCTACCCCCCTGGATGCAACCAGGTGACTTTACCTTCCTGCTGTCACAGTATGCATCATATATGTTTAAATTATATATACTTTTTATCTGCTATGAATTTTACTGTTTGTCACATATCATGATTTAGTGATCAATTCCCTTATCAATAAATGTATTTTGATTATATCAACTTTTGTTGAATTTTATGACTGTATTTCTACATCATAAATATCTGATTATATTGCTTAATTATGTTTACTTATATCACTACCATAATTCACCCCTAGGGGTTTGTGACACTCAGGTTGTTTTCATGCTACGAACTTATTATTACAAACACCCACAGGCCTCACTCAAAGTCCCAACCCAACCCCTTTTTGGTTCTCCATATACACTGTTCTATATATAGTTCAGATTTAATATTATGGCTAAAGTAGCCTCTGCTCTAGCATTGGCTGTGTCGTGTGCAGTTCCACACTGTTGCCTGTAGGTGTCGTCACCACCGGCCAGTGATGGAAGGACGACAGGCTAAGGTGTATTGGGTGTCTCTTTCCCCAGAAGTAGCCCAGTGGGAGTGGTCTCCCCGCTGTGCATTCTGGGAGAGGATACTTAAGGGGCAGACGCCATCTTTTCGCTCTCTCACCTCATGGCCTGCCTGGCCTAAGGTATGTGACAACTCCTCTTCTGGCCTCTGGGCCCTGCTGGCCCGAGGCGCCGTGACTGCAAGTAGGCCCAGAAGCTTTCTGGGGCCTGCTGGTTCAGAGGTGGTCCTGTGCTGTCTGTCCTGCGGGGGAGGACTCATCTTGGAGAGGACCGAGCGCAATGCTGGTATCTCAAGAAGTACCTGGTGACTCAATTGGAGGATGCATCCTAACCAATCTATCTCACAGTACTGCCGGATGGCTTAAATAAACTTTTTTTTTTTTAAATCTTTTTTATTTTGTTTGTTACAAACACATAGACAATACAAACATACAACAGCACAGCCCACATCTGGCTAACATCATGGGTGGGACCCGCGCAGGGGTCGCAATGTAGAATTACAGAACCAAGATATGTTAGAGTATTTGCGACTACCCTAATAAACCATCATCAATGAGCTGGCCCGGCTCAGGCTCCAGGGGTAGGATGATAGTTAACTAGCTCACCTAAGTTGCCGTGCTAGCCAGGGTTGGTTTAACAAGACTTCAAGGGATGGTATCAGAATTCAGTGAAGACTCCTAGTCTGCTGCCGCAGTGGAGGGTTCTGCCAACCATTTAGACCAGACCCTGTCATATTTTTTCGGACAGCCTCTATGTACATAGGTATGTTTGTATAAGGGTATCACATTATTGACAAGTGTTTTCCATAGACCTACAGAGGGAGGGGCATTCCGCTTCCAGCATAGGACGATGGACTTCCTGGCATAGAACAGCAAGAGACCCAACAGGGTTCTCTCAACCACCCTGGGCACCAGGTCCTCCACCAGCCCCAGCAGGCATATTCTTAGGGATGGGACAATAGAGATACTCAACAAATCATTCACCTCCAGAAAGATTTGTGACCAAAAGACTAATTACCGGGCAGGACCAGAATATTTGAATGTAGTCCCCCGGAGCATGGTCACAACGCCAGCACTCCGGGGAGAGGGAAGACCTCATCCTGTGCACCCGGGCGGGAGTGAGATATGCTCTATGGACAATCTTATACTGAATGAGGCGATCTCTCAGGGAAACAAGTATTTTAAATGGGAAGTCCCATACATCCTCCCAGTTGGCTTAAAGGAACTTTGGTACTGTGTTGCGGTGTTCACTATTAATATCCTGTGGCAGAGGATTATTCAACTGATACTGAATCCTGAATCTATTTTATGTGCATTCTCATTGTAATACATCCATGAACCGTTTCCTCTGATACGTGGCATATGATGCCCATACCATATTGTTAATATATGACACTCAAGTTATATTGGATTTATGATTATTTACATTTATTGGAGCGGTCACTATGCCATTATGAAGGCTGTACAGGTGTAGTTCCTTATCCGGGACACCAAGCCCATTTTTTAATTAATATATTTTAATTTTTTATTTTATAATATCCATTAATCTCTGATGGTTGCCAACAATAGTGAACATTTTGATTTTTAGTTCAATTTCTGATTCCGAGATTGATTATAAAATCGATGTATGATAGAGGGTTGGTGGTCCTCTCCCCCTCCCTTTCATAAGTATTGAGGGATAGAACAACCGTATCTATCTAACTACTTTACAATTATTAATTTCCTTCCGTTCTTACTTTAAACTACACTTCCCAACATGCCTCAGGGTGGAAGCTCGAGTAATCGAGACAGATGACGTACCAAAGACACACCTCCGCTGCGGCCTACCCTCTGTGCATATCACCATGACGACTGGAGCATTTGGATCCGTCCGTGAGCACATCTCGGCTTACGCTGCTTTAATGTCTGTTGCGAGATTGTGCACTCCGGTTCTGTCATTGGTGGGAATGAAGGCATGGGGGTGGGGTCAATGCCGGATAATGCTGTGCGTGATTATGGCCTATGGCCCTCTTTGCGACTACATTTCCCAGACTACTATGCGGATGATGTATTGCAAGGGATAGTCACATGGTACTGATGTATTCCCGCACGCTGACAGCCAGGAGACTGAGGGTGGATGACGCGGCGGAGCTCTTCCATGGTACAAGTGACACTATTGGCTAATCCCACTAGGGGCTGGATTCACATTATTATCAGCTCTAGCAATAGGGTATGGTGATCCCGGAAGCGGGAAATACAATGAGTGATCAGCTGTGTTTAATTTTAAAACTACATTCCTTTCTCTATAAAAGCGTGGGGAACAGAGAGTTTCTGTATACCCCAGTAGAAGTCTTATTAGACGAAACCGGTCGGGACAAATACACCAGCTCTTGCTGTTCCTATCACGCTGCCCATTTATATTCTAGAGTGTGGATTTTTTGGATTTCTTTGTTATGCTTTGGAGTTTTGTTTTGGATGTTCATACTGTGTGAACTTTTTATGGATAAAAATTTTTTAATACATTTTTTGGGATTTACACCATGTGGAGCAATTTTTTGTTTTCCATGGTTATGAATGGATAAGGTAGCTGCTACCCGCCTATCCGGATTTTTCCTGGTTGGATTGCCATTGATCCTGAGAGGAGGTGTTCTATAGATCTTGGTCGTCTCTACAAAGCCTGGCTGTCTGATCCGTCCACGAAGTGGACAAAGTCTTGAAGATCCACCGCCGTACGGTGTGTTGGATCCATCCCAGCTGCTAAGAGTACCTTATCTCTCCCCCATTGACATAAGGTGAAGGCACTCCCGGGTGTTACCACGTATATCCACATTGAACATCCATATCTACGTATTCTATAACAATCCCACATTGGACTTTGGTCTTTTTGGATGGTACTTTGTCTATTGTTAGACAACTACAGGGACACATACTCATCTTTGATGTCTGATAGAAATATAATTCCTATTTTCACTGGTTTAGGATTATCACTCTATTGCTATTCATGTTTCACAACATAATATTTGCACTATAATTTTTGTTGTACATTAATATGTTGGTTAAATACTTGTAATCACAGAAGGATTACAGACACTTATTTATGCTATATATGTATTTCTATATTTTTCACTAATTTCGAAATATATACCAGCATGGGTTTTTGATTAAATTTGAATATTTTTCACACCCTACCATATTTAGGACTTTTATCCTAAATTCTCATTAGCGCCACACTTATTATATATTTACACTTAATTAATTTTGTCTGATTTTGGTGTTTGGCTGCTGTTGCTACAATATTCTTGGGTTGGCGCAGTATTATATAATTTTATTAATTACCAGGCAGGACCAGAATATTTGAATGTAGTCCCCCGGAGCATGGTCACAACGCCAGCACTCCGGGGAGAGGGAAGACCTCATCCTGTGCACCCGGGCGGGAGTGAGATATGCTCTATGGACAATCTTATACTGAATGAGGCGATCTCTCAGGGAAACAAGTATTTTAAATGGGAAGTCCCATACATCCTCCCAGTTGGCTTAAAGGAACTTTAGTACTGTGTTGCGGTGTTCACTATTAATATCCTGTGGCAGAGGATTATTCAACTGATACTGAATCCTGTGGCAGAGGATTGTTCAACAGTTATTGTTCTCATCAAGTCTGTGGCAGAGACTTTTCGTCCGTGCATCATTCCGGCTGCTAGGTCGGTGAGAGAGGCCTATCCGGGTGAGCAAGATCCGTTGACTGAGGTGTACTTGTCTCCGGGATCTCAAAGTTCCTCAGTGATCTGCACCTGGTATCTGAACTTTCCCCTAACCCTCCATCCCTCTACTGCTCAAGTTGTTCAATAAAAAGCACTGGAAAATAACTAAGTGACTGTGCATACATCCGTGGACACAAAGCCCAGTACAGACTCTAAGTTTCTAACCTGGTGAACTGTGTTTAGGGGTAACGGCAAAGACCCAAAAATATAACCAGCAGCTCCTACAGGGGTAGTGCTACAGAAAGATATCCAATTTTAAAATAAACATAGAGAAATCTGTAATATTGCCAAGTTATGTACCATTGCCTGTAATTACATTGTTACAGGATAGATACCCGTTTTTGTGGAACAAAGAATCACTGTACTATTTGGGAATGCACATAGCGGCCGATGAAAAGATACTATACGAACGTAACTATGGAGAAATAATTCTAGAAACAACAAAAGACCTGTATAGATGGAAGGGAAACACACTAACATGGTTCAGGAGAATCAAGACCCTAAAAATGAATGTGGTACCCAGACTTTTATATATTTTGTATACAGTTCCCATACAACTCCCCCAGATATTTTTTTTAAAAATACGGAAAGCATTTATATGGAAGGAGGGAAATGCGAGGATAGCATATGAAATTCTATGTAAAAGTAAGGGAGAGGGAGGAGTTGGGCTCCCAGATATTGCATCCTATTATAAAGCGATGGCCCTGGTGCGTATACTGCACTGGTGCCATGATGAAGGTAACAGAGCATGGGTACTAACAGAGGCAAATATGGCGGGGAGAAACCTGGTGGGGGCACCATGGATAACAACAAAGGCCAGGGGATTATCAAAATGGACATCCCCATTAACCCGGAACACACTGGCAGTATGGGACAGGATAAATCAACTTGGCAAATATGCCCCAAAAACATCCCCATTGGCACCACTGGGGGGTTACCCATGGTTCCCTCCAGGAGAAGAAAAAGGAGCATTAGGCCCATGGGAATCGGAAGGTAACACAATGTGCCTGAGGTATGCACCACTGGGGGTCCTGATGCCTCAGGCAGATTTAGTATCATCACAAGAAGACATGGTAATGGCAGGATGGAGATACAGCCAGATGCAAAGCTTCTTTAGACGATTAGACCCTCAAGTGAGAACTCTGAATTCCCTAACTATATTTGAGAAAACATGTAGAAAGATATCAAAACCGGACCATTTTCTGTCACAAATGTACAAATTCATACGTAGTGAACAGAATAAAACAACCCCTTACTTTATCAAAGAATGGGAAAAAGAACTAGGATGCAGATTCCCTCCATTACAATTAAAAAAATTAATTACAATTACACATGCCACATCCACATGCTCAGCCATCCAGGAAATGGCATATAAGTTCTTGGTTAGATGGTACCGCACCCCGATGCGATTAGCTCAAATATATCCAACAAGAGATGATCGATGCTGGAGGGGGTGTGGGCACTAGCGTTGCTAGCCAGGTGCAGGGGGGCGGGCCGCACCCGGGTGACACCCACCAGAGGGGTGACACCCGTGGGTAGCGCAGCGTCACCACACTGACATCGCTCGCTGCCCTGTGTCTTAGGCTCACGCTGTGGCTGTGTCCCTCAGCGGAGCGGAAGGAAGCCGCCGCCCCCTCTGCCTCCTCTCTGTTTACATCCACAGAGGAGGAGGAGCCCGCGCTCGAGAGACACACCGCTGTGTGTATCTGCCGCTCTGTTCTGAGGTCTGTAAGGTAAGGGGGGCATCTTTACTGATGGGGGGAGGGGGTGTCTGTACTGCTGGGGTCTGCACAAGGGGGAGTTTGCACCGGGGGGGGCTGTAACTGAGGGGGTGTCTGTACTGAGGGGGGTGTCTGGTACTGAGGGGGGTGTCTGGTACTGAGGGGGGTGTCTGGTACTGAGGGGGGTGTCTGGTACTGAGGGGGTGTCTGTAACTGAGGGGGTGTCTGTAACTGAGGGGGTGTCTGTAACTGAGGGGGTGTCTGCACTGAGGTGGGGGTGTCTGTACTGATGGAGCGGTCTGCACTGAGGTGGGGGTGTCTGTACTGAGGGAGGCGGGTCTATATTGATGGCGGGGAGTCTGTACTTAGTGGATCGGGTTTGTACTGAGGGAGGGGATCTATACTGTGGGAGTGGGGTCTGTAGTTAGTGGAGGGGGGTCTGTACTGAGGGGGGACTATAGTTGTTGGGGGGTGACACCATTTTTTTTCGCACCAGGTGACACCAACCCTAGTGACACCACTGGGTGTGGGGAGAGGGGAACATACCTCCACATTTGGTGGGCATGCCCAGGGATAAGAATCTTTAGAGAGGAAGTGGCACCATGGATCAGGAAAATGTGGGAACAATAGAGTTTACACCATTACAATTCCTGTCCCATGGAACCACAAGAGCTATAAAAACTTATCAAAATAGTATTGTACCGCATTTATTAAATGCGGCCAAAAGATTAATACCAAGGCATTGGAAGCAAGTAACATGTCCCACCCTTCAAGAATGGAAAAGGGAAGTAGTTACAATAATGGGAGCAGAAAAATGGATACATGACATGAGGCATGAACAGGAGAAATTTAAAAAAGTTTGGGAAATCTGGGAAAACCATAACCAAGAAATAGATGGATAAAACCAAAAGCCTTATGAAGCTCTAAAAAGGAGGTAGAAACTATAAAAAGAAAGATAGGGAACAATCTACAGCTTTTATTTTTAATGTGTATGTATTTAGGTATGTTTTGTTAATATGTCAAAGATAAGTAGAGAATGTGACACTAGAAGAATATGGGAAGGTGGCTAACAATCCTCCTCATCTATTTTAAGGGAGGGAGGAAGAGAGGGGATTTCTTTTTTCTTCTCTCTCTCTTTTTCTCTTCTCCGTTCGTATAATTTAGAAGGGGACACGACAATTAAAAATAAGAAGACACATATAAATACAACACCCAAAACATAATTTGTATTTATTTTTTTCCCCTCAATAAGGGAGGTAAATCTGAATCACGGATAAATAAGTAGAAGAAGGCACATAGGAAACACAACAGTGGCGGTGCGTCCATAGAGGGCGCCGGAGCGCCGCCCCCTCTCGCTCCTGCACCGCCACTGAAAAACAATACATAGGTTCATGCATTGCATGAACCTATGTATTGTCACCGCTGCCGCCCACTATTCAGATGGCCGGCCCCCTGGCGAGCGCCGGCTATCTGAATTAGAGCGGTGGCCAGCGGTGGGTGTGTTTTGGAAGTGTCTATCAGGCTGTATTCGGCTTCCAAATAGTTCACAGAGGGACGCACGGGGGGTGCGTTCCTTGGTGAACACTGACAGGCGTTTCAGCCAATCAGGTTCACTGGATCTGGTTACCGGTAACCCGATTGGCTGAAGCGACATCAAGGGCGGGAGAAGACAAAAAGGACGGCGCTGACCCGAGGAAGGTAAGTGTAGGGCTGGGGGGGGGGGACTGGCTGCATTTGGGGGGGAACTGGCTGTATATGGGGGACAAACTGGCTGTATATGGGGACACACTGGCTGCATTTGGGGACACACTGGCTGTATATGGGGGACAAACTGGCTGTATATGGGGACACACTGGCTGTATATGGGGGACACACTGGCTGTATATGGGGGACACACTGGGACACACTGGCTGTATATGGGGGACACACTGGCTGTATATGGGGGACATACTGGCTGTATATGGGGGACATACTGGCTGTATATGGGGGACACACTGGCTGTATATGGGGACACACTGGCTGTATATGGGGACAAACTGGCTGCATTTGGGGGGAACTGGCTGCATTTGGGGGGAACTGGCTGCATTTGGGGACACACTGCCAGTATTTGGGGACAAACTGGCTGCATTTGGGGACAAACTGGCTGCATTTGGGGGGACACTGGCTGCATTTGGGGGGACACTGGCTGCATTTGGGGGGACACTGGCTGTATATGGTGACAAACTGGCTGCATTTGGGGGGAAACTGGCTGCATTTGGGGGGAAACTGGCTGCATTTGGGCACAGTGGCTGCGTTTAATGGGCACAGTGGCGGCAATTGATGTTTTTTTTTTCAGTTTGTTTGCGCCCCCCAAAAAATTTTGAGCACCAGCCGCCACTGAAACACAATAAATATCACATTTATATAGCACCAGGAATATATATATATTAATACAGGGTTCGACAAACCCCGGGCGCCAGGTCGCAATCGCTACTAGAATTAGTGACCTGGCACCTGGGGCGGCACAGCGGGGGTATCCTGTGTCTCCGTGCGCCCCCCCGCTGCGCGATCGCATCGGGCCGCCCGGGCCGGTATTCGAGGCCACTGCTTTGCAGCCTTCTGCAGGTCTATGCTTCCTTCTGTGATCTGGCGCCATCTTGGTATGACAAGACAACCAGCAATGCTAATGGAGCTTCCCCTGTCTGTTTTCACTGCCATCTCCTTCCCTCTAATTAGAACCCCCAAACATTATACATATTTTTTATTCTAACACCCTAGAGAATAAAATGGCGGTTGTTGCAATACTTTCTGTGACACCGTATTTGCGCAGCGGTCTTACAAGTGCACTTTTTTGGGAAAAAATATCATTTTTTTTTAAAAAATAAGACAACAGTAAAGTTAGCCCAATTTTTTTTATATTGTGAAAGATAATGTTACGCCGAGTAAATTGATACCCAATATGTCACGCTTCAAAATTGCGTCCGCTCGTGGAATGGCAACAAACTTTTACCCTTTAAAATCTTCATAGGCGACGTTTAAAAAATTCTACAGGTTGCATGTTTTGAGTTACAGAGGAGGTCTAGAATTATTGCTCTCGCTCTACCAATGGCGGCGATACCTCACGTGTGGTTTGAACACCGCTTTCATATGCGGGCGCTACTCAGGTATGCATTCGCTTCTGCGCGTGAGGTCGGCGGGACAAGGCGCGTTCCTGGATCCTAACTTTTTTAGCTGGCTTCTAGATTCCAAGCAAATTTGTCAAGCCCTGTATTAATATATCCTTTTATAGTCACAAACACTTTTTCTCGCTTTGCTAACACAACGCTGAGTGAACAGCGAACGCACAGCATGTCACCCCGCTGTTCACCTTTTTGGGCGCCTATTAAAGCCTAGGGCTCTAATCGGGTGCTTCCAAAAAACACCCCTGCCGCTGTAATTCAGGTGCCCAGCGCCCGAAAATAAATACATAAATATCAAGTACAAATTTTGGGAGCTGCAACTATTTTTATACACAGTCCCCCCATTTTCTAGGGCTCAAATGTAATTGGACAAATAATTATAATCATAAATAAAATGATAATTTTTTATATTTTGTTGAGAATCATTTACCTGCAATGACTGCCTGAAGTCAATCATGGACATTACAAAAGACTGGGTTTCCTTTCTGATGCTTTGCCAGGCTCTAACTGCAGCTGTCTTCAGTTGTTCTTTATTTGTGGGTCTTTCTGCCTTTAGTTTTGCCTTCAGCAAGTAAAATGCATGCTCAATTGTGTTGAGATCAGTTGATTGACTCGGCCATTGCAGAATATTCCACTTCTTTTCCTTTAAAAGCTCCTGGGTTGCTTTTGCAGTGGGTTTTGGATCATTGTCCATCTGTACTGTGAAGCGCCATCCAATCAACTTTGCTGCATTTGGCTGAATCTGGGCTGACAGTATATCTCTAAACACTGCAGAATTCATCCGAATGCTTCTGTCTTCTGTCACATCATCAATAAACACCAATGACCCAGTGCCATTGGAAGCCATGCATGCCCATGCCATCACACTGCCTCCACCATGTTTTACAGATGACGTTGTGTGCTTTGGATCATGAGCTGTTCCAAGCCTTCTCCACACTTTTTTCTTCCTGTCATTTTGGTACATTAATCTTAGTTTCATCCGTCCAAAGAATACTTTTCCAGAACTGGTCTGATTTTTTTAGATGTTTTTTGACAAAGTCTAATCTGGTTTTTCTATTCTTCAGGTTTATGAATGCTTTGCACTTTGTAGTGAACCCTCTGTATTTTCTCTTGTGAAGTCTTCTCTTGATTGTAGACTTTGACATGGATACGCCCACCTCCTGGAGAGTGTCCTTCACTTGTTTCAATGTTGTGAATGGGTTTTTCTTTACCATAGAGAGGATCCTGTGATCATCCTCCACTGTTGTTGTCTTCCGTGGACATCCAGCCCTTTTTATGTTTCTGAGCTCACCGGTGCGTTCGTCTTTCCTCAGAATTTACCAGACTGTTGGGTTGGCCACTCCTAATGTTGCTGCTATCTCTCTGATGGATTTGTTTAGTTTTTGAAGCCTTACAATGGCCTGTTTCACTTGCATGGACAGCTCCTTTGAACACATGATGTAGGTTCACAGCAACAAATTCCAAATGCAAGTACCACACTTAGAATCAACTCCAGACCTTTTACCTGCTTAATTGATGAAGAAATAAGGAAGGAGTAGCCCACGCCTGGCCATGAAACAGCTTTTGATTCAATTGTCCAATTACTTTTGGTCCCTTGAAAAAGGGGGGTGGCTATTATTAAGAGCTGTAATTCCTAAACCCTTCCTCCGATTTGCATGTACATACCTTCAAATGAAACCTGAGCGTGTGCACTTTCAGCCATATCCATTATATAACTATAGCTTGAATATGTTTTGGTAAATACCTGAAAAAAATCTAAAATTGTGCCTGTGTCCAAATATATATGGACCTAACTGTATAATAAAATAAATTAAATAATGCAGTGTGTAAACAAAAATCTTCCACAAAGGGAGAAAGTGAGATGTGATAGGTCTATAGTGTGGTAAAGTGCCTGTGCTTCACATGCACACCTATGCTTCACATCACACCAGTGGTATAACTGAGACAAGGTCATCTGGAGCCCAGGGCTAACATGCCAAACTGCGCCCCCCCCCCAAGATATAGGAGCATTAAGTGTCAGCAACCCCCCCCCCTGCAAAGATACTGAGCTGCATGCTTACCCCAAGCATAAATTCTCCCTCCTCCAAGTACAAATCTGCCCTCCTGCTGAAATCCCCACTATCAGCACAAATATCCCCCCTCCCATCTTAAATGCCTCCCCCAAAAAATTCACCCTTTCTAGCACAAATCCTCCACTCCTAAAATGTGCCCTCCTTGCACACATCTTCTCTCCCCCACTTCGAATCTCCCCCTCCCAGTACAAATTCCCCCCAAATCCCCCCTCCTAGCACAAATCTTCTTCCCTCCTCCCTACACAAATCCCCCTAAATGAACACTCTTGGCAACCCCCCCCCCTATATTTCCCCTCCTAGAACAATACTTACCCCCTGTTACCCCCCAAATTCCCCCTTCCAACACAAATACCCTCCCCCTAATCTCCTTGTGGCACCCCCCCCCCCCCCCCACATAACACAGTGCCCACGGCAGCCGCCTCTCCAGCCCACCCCTTGTCCTGAACTCACTCACCACTTATGAAAAGAATGTCCCATTCACAAAAATATAAAAAAAAAAAGAGGAAAGCGCTAGTAGCAGGAAAGTGCTAATAGCGTAAAACAACTTAAACGGTCGCTTTAAAAACAATTCAGAGGTACTCACAAAGTGCTCTGCCCAGCACTAAGAATCTAATAGCCAAGACATAAACTGAAAACCCTACCAGTGCACTTGCTGCTCTGACATCACAGTACTCAAGCCTCACCCAACATGTTTCAACAGACGTCATCAGGAGCTATTTTTGTTTATATATTTTATTTTAAGTAGTGATGTTTATTGTATATAATGTCTTATAATACAAATAGCAGTGATTACTCAACGTAGTCTGTATTCATCATTGCGTTTCGTGATGAACTTCATCAGGATAAAATACCACATAACATAGATGTGTTGCACCTCCCTCAGAGGATCCCATGGATCATTACTAGTCACAAACCAAGGGCGACCACCACCAGAATCCAGTAGAGGCCATTGGTGGTCTGCAGAGAGAGGAAACAGGGTGACACACCAGCTTTCAAAAGAGGGAAGATGTTATACGTAAAGGGGGAAACAGGAGAAACTACAAAACAGGGGCCTACACACCAGCCACAGGTCATATACAAAACAGGGGCTGGCTAGAACAATAAGCTAGAAGTCTTAAAATTTTAAGCAACAGACAGCACGGATTCATGAAAGACAGAAGTTGTCAAACAAACCTGATTTCTTTTTATGAGGAGGTAAGTAAAACCTTGGACAGATGGGTGGATGTGGATATGGTATACTTGGATTTTGCAAAAGTGTTTGACACAGTTCCCCACACATGGCTAATGTGTAAGGTAAAGTCTACAGACTTGGAAAGATCAGTTTGTAAAGAGATAGAAAACTGGCTAAAAAAACGAATTCAGAAAATAGTGGTTAACCACTTACGGACCACCCGCCGTCATTATCTGGCGTCTGTTTGAAGAGGAATATCGTTGTTATGGCAGCAGCTAGCTGCCATAACCCTGGTATCCTCTTCTTCAGTGGGCGGTCCGCTTTCAGATAAAAGTGGTCTCAGAGGCGGATTCGCCGCAAGATCACTTTGACCGGGGCGGGAGAGGGGCCCTCCCCCTCCCGCCACGCTCTGGTGCCCTCCGACGCTTACCGGTCGCATCCTCTCCCCTCTGTGGTATGGAGCTGAGTGATGAGAAGATGCCACCACCCGGCTACATACCATTTCAGGATGGAAGCGACATCAAAACGTCACTTCCGCCCATAGCTCTTAAAGTGACTTATTTTTTTTTTCAAACAACTTTTATTTTATGTTTTTTATTGCATTGTCTTTTTGACCCCAGATCTCATATTTAAGAGGTTCTGTCAAGGCTTTTTTTCTATTACAAGGGATGTTTACATCACTCGCGTGTAGAAGCAAACACATACGTGAGCAGCGCCCGCATATGAAAACGGTGTTCAAACCCCACATGTGAGGTATCACCGTGCTTGTTAGAGCGAGAGCAATAATTCTAGCCCTGGACCTCCTCTGCAACTCAAAACATGTGTAGCGGCCTCACCCCTCTCTCCCCTTCTTATTCTCGGCTTGTCTTTCTTTGTCTAGGGGTGTTAGTGCTGGGGAGAGGGATGAGATACACTACGGCCCATGTCCTCCATAGTGATGAGGTGAAGGCCAGAAAGATCGGGCTTTGTGTAGGT
Organism: Rana muscosa; assembly: GCA_029206835.1. NCBI lineage: Eukaryota > Metazoa > Chordata > Amphibia > Anura > Ranidae > Rana > Rana muscosa. Next base: position 239,388,957 of record CM055125.1, on the reverse strand, counting down.
GTCCTAGAGTCAACTCCTGTACTTCGTCCCTGACTCCTTTGCTCCTAGTAACCAGAGTTCCACACAGTGAATAGGTCCAACACAGTTTTATTCTTCTCAGCGAATAAACATACAGCACGGTTAAGTTGGATTCTTTTGCAACAACTTAGTAGTAATGGGAATAGGTCGAGGCACAATCCTTTCCCTTCTTTTGCCAACCACTGTGGTATCACCAGTGGCGAATAGTCACTGCCACTGACTATGTGAAGTAGAACGTGAATTACCTTCGCTAGCAAGGCCCCTGTCAGGGGAAGGATATCCGTCCAAGGGAGATACCAGAGGCCTCTCTGTCACCAGCGATGCTGCGCCGGACTCTCCAGAGAAGTTCTGCTCACCATACCTCACGAACTCAGACACGGGCACCCAAGGAGTCAGGGCCCCCTTGGATTCGTCCACCCTCGCGGGAACTCAGACGAAGGTACTGAGCCCCAGGCATCCGCCATAGTACCTCACCCCAGGCTAAAGGTGCCTGAGATGGACTCCATCTCCGCTCTGGCCAGGTCAAAGGCACCTGGGCCCGGAACACCGGAACGCCAGCACCCAAGCTGAAGGTGCCTGGGTGCGGCCGCGTCCTCCGACTTCAACTCTGAACCCCGTGGTCAGGGCGTCCGCCCCTTTTATCCCCTCTCCCTTCACGCCACAGCGGGTTCCCAGCCCCGCTGTACCAGCTCCAGGGGAGGACAAAAAGGCACAGTCTTGCGGTGTGGGTTCAACTCCGGCCCGGGGCAACAATGCCACCTGTAGGCCGCAGGGAACCTCACATCACCAGAGTCCTCCAAGAACCATAAAAGGGTCTCAGATTCCCTAGCAATCAGTGCATCTGGGTTACACTACCATCCAGATGCTTCCCCTAAATTCAAATACCCGCTACACATGCAACCTGTAGAATTTTTTAAATGTTGCATCTGGAGATTTTTAACCACTTCCGGACCGCCGCACACCGATGCGTCGGCTGTTTGAAGAGGGATATCTGCCATGACCCAGATATCCTCCTCTTCAGCCGGCGGTCCGGATTCGCCACAAGATCACTTTTATCGGCGGCGGGAGAGGCCCCCCCCACCGCTCTCCCGTGCCCTCCGCCGCTTACCTGAGCCATCAGCAGCGGCGGAGGCGATTGGGTCCTTCTTATGGCTGGGTATAGAGACGAGTGAGGGGAAGATATCCCCCACCCGTCTTCCCCTAAATTCAAATACCCGCTACTCTCTCCCCCTGGTGATTTTACACTGGTCCCCAGTGTCTGGTGCAAACCCATGTCTCCCAAAAAGTGGCAAGATAAGTCTGACCCAGAGACCAACTACACAATTTAACCCTGAATTGTGCCAAGACCTAAAATGGGAAAAGGGAAAATAGAAATGTAAAACAATAAAACTTTCAATAAAATACTCTTACACATGTACAATTCATTTCAAACATTTACACATGTACAATTCCCCCCCTTGCTATCTAAGGACCACCCCATTCTCAGCAGCCTTGACAGACGAATCTCCTGCAGAGGGGAAAAAAAAGAACAACACACATCCTAACATCATATATGTGTTTGCTTGGAATGAATGGGTCTGTCCGAGAAGAAACCCATTGCACAGTGTTCAAAAAAACAAACAATCGTTGCGCAACACTGCCACCTGGTGACAATGCCGCGGTAAAGACACTTATCACTTCCAGATTCATTTTTCTCTCTTGATCTTTTCTCTGTGACCCTACACTGACTAAAAACCCCAAAGTCAATGATTTCTCTGAAGTGCAAGGAGAAGGAGGGAGAACAAACAGTAACAGCTCCCATTTCTCCAAAGAGTAGAACGCCCAAATACAAAAAAAACGAGGGCACAGTCCTTGTGCTCCGGCAAAGGCACTCCGGAAAGTTCAGCAATGAGCAGCAAGAAAGAACACACAGGAGTCTTTTTCTCCTAAAGATAAAACTTTGGGTGCGGCAGGAACACAGGCTTCAAATGCTTGTCAAACGCCTCCATGTTATACTCAACATTTCCTCCATCCTTGCGACAAATCACCACTCTGTCCGCATGGATATGCCTTCCCAGCATCCACTTAGCTTTACAGCCCTGAAACTTCTTGGTGACCGTTGGTGAACAAGAAAAGTATCGGCGTGCTTGAGGTACTTTGAGTTTGTCCCAAACAAAGGTACCACCTCCGGCAAAAAACTTCCACCTCGTAGAGCAATTCTCGAGGCAGGTATGGGTACTCCCACCCATACTCTTGGGCAACCTTCTGGCCAAAGAGACGCTGCAGCCTTGACAAAGGTGGAATCGTGACACGGTCTCCTTCTCCAGGTAACACAATGGCTTCTGGATGGCGAGGTGCGTTCACCACCTCGATAGATCTGGGCACAGGGGCCCGCAGTGACTGGCGTTGCACTCCTGCAACAGGAGCAGGTGAAATAGAAGTTGAATCCAGAAGAGGGATTTTAGACAGTGGACCAGATTCGCGCCACAGCGGGTTCCCCGTCCCGCTGTACCAGCTCAAGGGGAGGACAAAAAGGCACAGTCTTGCGGTGTGGGTTCAACTCCGGCCCAGGGCAACAACGCCACCTGTAGGCCGCAGGGAACCTCACATCACCAGAGTCCTCCAAGAACCATAAAAGGGTCTCAGATTCCCTAGCAATCAGTGCATCTGGGTTACACTACCACCCAGATGCTTCCCCTAAATTCAAATACCCGCTACACATGCAACCTGTAGAATTTTTTTAATGTTGCATCTGGAGATTTTTAACCACTTCCGGACCGCCGCACACCGATGCGTCGGCTGTTTGAAGAGGGATATCTGCCATGACCCAGGTATCCTCCTCTTCAGCCGGCGGTCCGGATTCGCCACAAGATCACTTTTATCGGCGGCGGGAGAGGCCCCCCCCCACCGCTCTCCCGTGCCCTCCGCCGCTTACCTGAGCCATCAGCAGCGGCGGAGGCGATTGGGTCCTTCTTATGGCTGGGTATGGAGACGAGTGAGGGGAAGATATCCCCCACCCGTCTCCATACCATAGCAGGGCGGAAGCGACTTCAAAACGTCACTTCCGCCCATAGCTCTTAAAGGGACATTTTTTTTATTTTATTGCATTTTAGTGTAAATATAAGATCTGAGGTATTTTTGACACCAGATCTCATATTTAAAAAGTGCTGTCATGCTTTTTTTCTATTACAAGGGATGTTTACATTCCTTGTAATAGGAATAAAAGTGACACATTTTTTTTTTAAAAGAACAGTGTAAAAAATAAAAATAAAAGGTAAAATAAATAAGGAAAAAATAATATTTTTTTTTTAAACGCGCCCCCGTCCCGCCGAGCTCGCGTGCAGAAGCGAACGCATACGTGAGCAGCGCCCACATATGAAAACGGTGTTCAAACCACACATATGAGGTAGCGCCGCAAACGGTAGAGCGGGAGCAATAATTCTAGTCCTAGACCTTCTCTGTAACTCAAAACATGCAACCTGTAGAATTTTTTAAACGTCGCCTATGGAGATTTTTAAGGGTAAAAGTTTGTCGCCATTCCACGAGCTGGCGCAATTTTGAAGCGTGACATGTTGGGTATCAATTTACTCGGCATAACATTATCTTTCACAATTCAAAAAAAATTGAGCTAACTTTGCTGTTGTCTTATTTTTTAATTTAAAAAAATTTTTTTTTTCCAAAAAAAGTGCACTTGTAAGACCGCTGCGCAAATACGGTGTGACATAAAGTATTGCAACGAACGCCATTTTATTCTCTAAGGTGTTGAAACATTTTTTTATGTTTGGGGGTTCTAAGTAACTTTCTAGCAAAAAAAAACAGTTTTTAACTTGTAAACAACAAATCTCAGAAAGAGGCTCGGTCCTTTAGTGGTTAAGGATAAAAGTTTGTCGCCATTCCACGAGCTGGCGCAATTTTGAAGCGTGACATGTTGGGTATCAATTTACTCGGCATAACATTATCTTTCACAATTCAAAAAAAATTGAGCTAACTTTGCTGTTGTCTTATTTTTTAATTAAAAAAAAATTTTTTTTTCCAAAAAAAGTGCACTTGTAAGACCGCTGCGCAAATATGGTGTGACATAAAGTATTGCAACGAACGCCATTTTATTCTCTAGGGTGTTGAAACATTTTTTTATGTTTGGGGGTTCTAAGTAACTTTCTAGCAAAAAAAAACAGTTTTTAACTTGTAAACAACAAATCTCAGAAAGAGGCTCGGTCCTTTAGTGGTTAAGGATAAAAGTTTGTCGCCATTCCACGAGCGGCACAATTTTGAAACCTAACATGTTGGATATCAATTTACTCGGCGTAACATCATCTTTCACAATATAAAAAACAATTGGACTAACTTTACTGTTGTCTTATTTTTTTCATTAAAAAAAGTGTATTTTTCCCCCAAAAAGTGCCCTTGTAAGACCGCTGCGCAAATCTGTTGTGACAGAAAGTATTGCAAATACTGCCATTTTATTCTCAAGGGTGTTAGAAAAAAAATATATAATGTTTAGTGGATTCTTGCAAAAAATAAATAAAAAATATTTTAACTTGTAAACAAGTTTGAAAAATAGGCCCAGTCTTAAAGTGGTTAATGATTCTTACTCTGAATGGTCTAAGGTTATCAGTGGTGTCCCCCAAACTTCAGTGCTGGGACCCTTACTTTTTAATATCTTTATATAGCACCCTGATGTTTAGGCAGGACTGCTATTCAATTTAGTTGCCAGGCAATAGTTGCCATGGCCAATTGTTAGGAGATCAATTGATTTGCCCCTAATCCTGCACTTTTCCCTTCTGTCACTGGGTGGCATTGTAGCTGGTGACATTAGATAAGACGAGGGTATAGCCAGGACAATTATGAGTGAATGGGGTGTCTCAGCCAATTGGCAGGGGTTTCTTTGAGTCCCTTGGCCTGCTTGGAGAGCCTATTTATTTGGGTGGAGTCAGGTGATCAGGGTTCTGTGCAACCTGGATGGCTGTCTAGGTGGATGTATGTTGTACTGCCACGGGCTGCTGGGCAGTAAGCCTGAGGCCTATCCTGGGGGCATCTGGCTGCTAGGCTGTCTGAGGCCTATTCAGAAGCAGGAAAGCAGCGTAGGGTTGGGACTGCGGGCTTGTAGTCCAACCAGAAGTAGCGGTTCCGCTGGACGGGGAACCAGCTGTGGTCAGAGGTAGAGGGAAAGCTGTTGCCACTAAGGGACCATCCACCTTGTTACCGGAGACCGTTGTGAGTAAGCTGAGGACAGTACCAGAGCAGACTTCTCATCAGCCGGGAACAGTGAAGAAGTGGGAAAACCTCAGCAAGTGCTAAGTCAGGGACCCAGCGGGACAGCAGAGGTGACGCTTGTGGAGCATCAATGAGTGCCAAGCCAGGGACCTAGCGTGTCAGCAGGGGTGACGCTTGAAGAGTATCTGTGAGTGCCAAGTCAGGGACCCAGCACAGGGGATCCAGTGGATATTGGATCCAAAGTCTAGTGAGAAAGAATGGGAGCTCATTGAGTGAAGACCCACAGTGAGCGATTGTGGGGTAAGCTGAGAACTGTTCGTGTTGCAAATAGTTGGATGCAATTACAGTTAGTAACTTCTACAAGATTGTTGCCATAGGTAGGAGATAGCATCCTACCTATACAGAAGTGGTGTCCGACTGGAGGCCTTCACCTGTATAGCTGTCTGCATACAGAAGTCTCGGAGTCTGCCAAATAACATTGCATCTACCTAAGGGTGTCCTGGCCTGAACCCTCTATCCCTCAGCTCTGTTTGAGAGACAATAAATCTCTTTTGTGACTTTCTCACATGGTAGCTCTTTGTCAGGAAGTCACTATACAATACAGGCTCCTTAAGAGATTACTACTTATTTTCATGTACCGAGTCAGAAGAAGCTTCACTATAGCAAAGAAACAAAACCTTGCTTGCCATAGGTGTGCGCAGCCTATAGCATTACGGTGTGCACTCCAAAGCTCAAACGAACATGCATGTGTGTATGGGTTTATATATATATATATATATATATATATATATATATGGCCCCGGCACATTGATTTCCCTGCCAGCACAGTGAAAGAGGCAGGGCTTTTTTTCAGCGGGAACGCGGGGGAATGCAGTTCCGGCACCTCCTGGACCGACTGTATGTAATGGCAAGGGTTGCTGGGGTATGCTGCAGGGTATTGATTAGGGGTGCAACGGATCAAAAAACTCACGGATCGGATCGATCCTCGGATCAGGGGTCACGGATCGGATCATTTTCGGATCGGCAAAAAAAAAAAAAAAACACAAATCTTAATACCCCCACCGGAGTTTTACATTTCACAGTTATTTTCAGCACAAAATGGAGTTTATTTGCTTAAATACATTATTTGTAAATCCAACAGACTGTTTACATGTTACATTTTAAAAGCAGCAGCAAACCTGCTGACCTTACATGGTTGTTAATGTGACAGAACACCTCTGATTTTCACATTTAACTAAAATGTTAAATGTGAAAATCAGAGGTGTTCTGTTACATTAGCAAGCATGTAAGGTCAGCAGGTTTGCTGCTGCTTTTAAAATGTAACATGTAAACAGTCTGTTGGATTTACAAATAATGTATTTAAGCATATAAACTCCATTTTGTGTTGAAAATAACTGTAAAATGTAAAACTACGTTGGGTGTAACAAGATGTCCGCTTGGCCCCTTACTATCATTACTGAGCAGGAGTGTGAGTGGAGCAAGATGGCGGCGACGAAACGTCATTACAGCGGCGCGCCGGGTGTACCAAGATGGCCGCCGCTCCGGAGCTAGGCCGAAGCCGCGGCCTTTCCTATGGCTGAGGCTTCGGAGCGCTCCGCGGATCGCGTGGTGACCCGTTCGGATCACCACCGATCCGTTGCACCCCTAGTATTGATGCTCACTGCTGGGGGACCTATTCTAACTGGAGGGGATCTCTTTTTGCAGGGGGGTCTATTGTTGCTGAGGAGGTCTATTGTTGCTGGGGGTGGGTCTTATGTTGCTGGGGAGGTCAGTTTTTGCTGCAAGAGATCTACTGTTGAAGGAGGGGTCTAATGTTGATGGCTGCCAGAGAGTCTATTAATGCTGGCTGTGCGGAGATTTGTCGATGCTGCCAGGAGTCTATTGTTGCTGGGGGGGGGGGGATTTTGTTGTCGCTGGTCCATTGTTAGAGGGATCTATTGTTGCTGGCTGCTGGGGATCTATTTTACTGATTTTCTTGATATCATTACCAAATACCATACAAATTTCTTAGCACCACGAAATGATACTTGGTTCTGTATTGTCTAAAAGGGGCGATACTGGGAGGTGGGTATAGGATGGAACCAAGGGACCGTGCTCAGAGGTGGGTAGGGGCAAGGAAGAGGGGTGACTCAGAAAGAGGGAGTTCCTGCACCTATTGTCTGAGAAAAAAAGCCCTGGAAAGAGGAGTGCTTAAGCACTTCTCTTATGGCAGAGGCAGTAAGAGGGAAAGCTTTCTCATCTCCCCGCTGCTACACAGAGCAATAGTGCTAATGCGCACTAGGTGATTAGGGTGTGCCGGCACACCCTGTGCGCACGCCTATGCTGCTTGCTTAATCACACAGAATATAGCCCATACAGTAGCCTAGGTAACTCACAGTCTGATTGGTGAGTTCTAATTGCGCTCTCACACAGCAAACAGTCTGTCTGTTCACTCCCCACAGAGCTTTAGCACAGCCCCTTCCTGTAAGGCTTCACAGCCCTTCTATAACAAGCCAGACATGGCCGCTGTTAAGGCAGTTCAACTGGTCCCGATCTACTGGGTCCAGGCCTCATCAGCTAAACACGGGGGCCCGGGACAGCATTATTGTTCATTTCTGCCTAAATTAATAAATTGATTTCTCTAGACCTCTTGCTCCTACTTGCTTACCAGGGCTTAAATTACATTTCCCTGGCCCCCATCACATCAACAGAGGGGCCCAGGAGGTGGGAGCAGAGGAGGGACTTCTTTTTCATTTTCGGGGCTAGGTGGATAAAGTCGGTGCCGCTGTTCTGCTGCACCTCGGTGGGGCCCCGTCAGGAAGGCTTACAGGGCTCCATGATTTCTAACAGCAGCCTTGAAACCAGGTATTTTAGTAGGTGGACTTGTGGACCAGGGTGGCCAGGCTGTGGACCCACCCAATCTATTCCACACAGGGCCGCCATCAGGGGGGTACAGGCAGTACACCTGTAAGGGGCTCGGAGGTCCCCAGGGGCCCAGGTGGCAACCCCCCTTTTTTTTTTGTAAGGGGCCCAGAGGTCCCCAGGGCCCCGGATGGCAACCCCCCTTTTTTTTCTTTTATAAAAATAAAAACATTTTTATTTATTTTTTTATAATTTTTTTTTTTTTTTTGTAAGGGGCCCAGAGGTCCCTAGGGCCCCGGATGGAAACCCCCCTTTTTTCTTTCTTTTATACAAATAAAAAAATATATATTTTTTTTGTAAGGGGCCCAGAGGTCCCCAGGGCCCCCGGATGGTAACCCCCCTTTTTTTTTTTTATAAAAATAAATTTTACCCCTGGATGGCAACCCCCTTTTTTATGTATTTTTTTATTTAAAAAAATAAAATACATTTTTTTTTTCCTTGTAAGGGGCCCGGAGGTCCCCAGGGTCCCGGAATGCAACCCCCCCCCCTTTTTTTTTGTTCTTTCTTTGTTTGTCAGCACCCAAAGCCCCTCCGACCTTAACAATTCACGGTGGCAGCACCCCCCCACTTCTCAATTCGCGGCTGCCCCCCCCCCGCATCTCAATTTGCGTCGGCAGTACCCCCTCCCCCGGTTCTCCTCTGCTCCAGGGGCCCCATGCCTGAAGCTGTGTAAGGGGCCCCAAAAATTCCTGATGGCGGCCCTGATTCCACAGCTGGAACTCCAAGCCCAACAGAGGATTTTTATAATCAGCATCTTAAAGGAAAACTGACCTATTTTTCACATCAGTCTTCCTTGGAGCCCCACGATTGCCCCAGTCAACATTCTGGGTGACAAATATCTCCTATCCACCATCCTGTTTGCCATTTTAGCACAACCTCTTCACAATATGTTAGTAGCGTCTTTATGATACAGTTAGAGCCCATTCACACAGGGGCAACTCGTCAGGCGACTCAGCCGCCTGACAAGTCGCGTCCCGCTATGTTCAATAGAACCGTTCTAATCGGAGCGACGCAAGGTTTCTTGTACTACTTTGGGGGCGACTTGCATTGACTTCTATACAGAAGTCATTTTGCAAGTCGTCTCTGAAGTCGTCTTCAGATCGCCTTGCCGAGTCGCCCCCAAAGTGTGAATGGGCTCTAAACCTAAAGGATCTGATGGCTGTTCTCCCTGTTTTGTCACATTGTAATTGGTGTGCTGTCCCTGCTAATTATCAGGCATGATGCACTGCAAAATTTATTAAGCTTAGCAACCAGTCAGAATCCAACTTGTGCTGCTTGACTGCTATAGGTTAATGCACTTTGCACCATTTATTGGTTTAGCCTAGCATTTCTCAACCTTTTTTTAGTCATTACACCCTTAAAAAAATATGCAAAATCTTGAGAAACCCAGTCCAAAATGTAATAGTTACTTATTATTACTGGAAAATCTGGGTCTGGGACGATGTAGACAACCACCTTGATGGAATTATCTTCACTTCAAAAGCCTTCCTTCACTTCAGAGGTTCCCCCTTCAACTCAGAGTAACCCCCATCACATCAGAGGTTCCCAGTTCCTGTCAGAGTCCCTCCCAATCACATCCGAGGTCCCCCCCACCACATCAGAGTGACCCTTTACATCAGAGATCCCCCCATCACATTAGAATCTTCGTATTAAATCGGAAGCCCTATTAAATCAGAATTCCCTCCCCGTATATTCCCTCAATCACATAATAGTCCTTTCTAGGGATGCACCGAAATTTCGACCGCTGAAACATATCGGCCGAAAATCGCCTTGTCGGCAATTTGCCGAAAGAAAAATCACGCCGATAATGGTGCCGAAAATGGGGCGGGGCCCCCTGGTGCCACCCATTGCGGGGGTGTCGTTCTGGAGCACCCGTTCTTACTCTCTCCTCCTCCCCTCCCTCCTCGCCCATGCTGCAGGGGGCCCGTGTGCCCCCCCCCCCTCCCCGATCAGTGGCTGCATATGAAACTGGGCTCCCCGATCCTCAGCCGATGTGTAAATCGGCTGTGCAGGAGCTCGGTCACGCTGTGTTTACTCTGAAAGTGAAAGCAAGGGAGAGGTGTCTAGCAGTGTGTGCTGTGCTCTCTGCCTCCCCCTTCAGTTCAGTACCCGGCATAGAGAGTGAAGGTACAGTGCTGCAGCTGCCGATTTTTAAAAAGGCTGTCTATATATGTTTGTATGCATGTATGTGTGTGTTTATATGTGTGTGCCTGCATGTTTGGGTGTGTGCACGTGTGTGTGTGTTTTATATGTGTGCGCGCGTGTGTATGTTTATATGTGTGCATGTTTGTGCATGTGCACATGTGTGTTTTATATGTGTGTGCATGTGTGTATGTTTATATGTGTGTGTGTTTTATGTGTGTGTGTGTGTGTTTTATATGGGTATGTTTATATGCACTGGTGAGGCACAGGCAGGCTGCATGACGGGCTCTGGTAGGCTGCTGGGCACAGGCAGGCTGCATGACAGGCACTGGTAGGCTGCTGGGCACTGGTGAGGCACAGGCAGGCTGCATGATGGGCACTGGTAGGCTGTTGGGCACTGGTGAGGCACAGGCAGGCTGCAAATAATGGGCACTGGTAGGCTGCTGGGCACTGGCAGGCTGCATTGATCTCCTGTACCATGTCTGCAGTCTCTGACCATCTCCTGTACCATGTCCCCAGTCTCTGACCATCTCCTGTACCATGTCCCCAGTCTCTGACCATCTCCTGTAATGTGTCTACAGTCTCTGACAATCTCCTGTACCATGTCCGCAGTCTCTTACCATCTCCTGTACCATGTCCCCAGTCTCTGACCATCTCCTGTAATGTGTCTGCAGTCTCTGACCATCTCCTGTACCATGTCTGCAGTCTCTGACCATCTCCTGTAATGTGTCTGCAGTCTCTGACCATCTCCTGTACCATGTCCCCAGTCTCTGACAATCTCCTGTACCATGTCCCCAGTCTCTGTCCATCTCCTGTACCATGTCCCCAGTCTCTGTCCATCTCCTGTACCATGTCCCCAGTCTCTGACCATCTCCTGTACCATGTCCCCAGTCTCTGACCATCTCCTGTACCATGTCCCCAGTCTCTGACCATCTCCTGTACCATGTCCCCAGTCTCTGACCATCTCCTGTACCATGTCCCCAGTCTCTGACCATCTCCTGTACCATGTCCCCAGTCTCTGACCATCTCCTGTATAAAAATATTTTTTAAAAACAGTCACTTTCGGTATCGGTCAGTTTCAGTATCGGTTTCCGTTTTCGGCCTAGTGTATTTTTCATTTTTGGTATCCGTTTCGGCACCAAAAAAAACATTCGGTGCATCCCTAGTCCTTTCATTACATCAGGGTACCCAATCACATTAGAAGCCCCAACCATTCCATTAGAGGAACCCCCTATACACGAGAGTCCTCCTTCCAGGGCCGGACTGGGAATAAAATCCAGCCCTGGAAAAAATTTCATACCAGCCCCACTGCATTATTATACCAGCATAACGTCATTATTTTCTTGTTCATGAAAGGGAAAACCATACATTTTAAAGCACATTTGAAGAGTGTATTATATATAGATAAGACAGATATGAAAGCACATAGGGCTTTATATATATATATATATATATATAAATAAATAAAACGCAAATTCCAGTTAAAAGTGGTAAAAGTGGTCAATCATCAAGGGGGACCCCAGGAACTCAGAACGTGGGGGGGGGGGGACCACCTTCCGCAGAAAGAATACACTAAGGTAAGGGGGGTGGGTTACTGATAGGGGTGCAACAGATAAAAAAACTCACGGATCGGATCGATCCTCGGATCAGAGCCACGGATCGGATCATTTTCGGATCAGGAAAAAAAAAAAAATCACTAATATCCACGTCATCCCCCCCCCACTGTAATATCCACAATCTCCCCCAGTAATATCCACAATCTCCCCCAGTAATATCCACAATCTCCCCCAGTAATATCCACAATCTCCCCCTGTAATATCCACAATCTCCCCCAGTAATATCCACAATCTCCCCACTGTAATGGGCATCTCCCCCACTTACTTTAGTCTCTCCCGCCGGCCAGTTCAGATCCACGAGCAGCGAGGGGTGATGACGCCAGCGCGCACAAGGCAGCTGCCTCCGCCGCCGGGTGTACCAAGATGGCCGCGGCTCCGGAGCTAGGCCGAAGCCGCGACCTTTCCAAAGGCTGAGGCCGCGGGGTCGCTCCGCGGATCGAGTGGTGATCCGATCCGAACAGGGTGACCCGTTCGGATCACGGATCACCGCCGATCCGTTGCAGCCCTAGTTACTGATATAGGGGGGAAACCTTTATATTAATGCCCCCTTACATTATCGTATTCACTCCCCCCTTACATCAGTGACCCCCCCTCAGATTGGCCTAGCGGTGCTGTCACTAACCTCCTCTCAGGTACACCGCGCAGGGCTCAGTCAGTTGGCTCCAGCTCGATGGCTCTGGTTTTATCCTATATAGTCTCCTCTCCACAGTCCCCACACATCTGACTTCTCCCATGACCCCCATCCCAGCGGTGCTCCCACTCTTGACTCAGCAACCCCCCCTTTTTTTTGTAAGGGGCCCAGAGGTCCCCAGGGCCCCGGATGGCAACCCCCCTTTTTTTTCTTTTATAAAAATAAAAACATTTTTATTTATTTTTTTATAAAAAAATTTTTGTTTTTGTAAGGGGCCCAGAGGTCCCTAGGGCCCCGGATGGAAACCCCCCTTTTTTCTTTCTTTTATACAAATAAAAAAAAATATATTTTTTTTGTAAGGGGCCCAGAGGTCCCCAGGGCCCCCGGATGGTAACCCCCCTTTTTTTTTTATAAAAATAAATTTTACCCCCGGATGGCAACCCCCTTTTTTATGTATTTTTTTATTTAAAAAAATAAAATACATTTTTTTTTTCTTGTAAGGGGCCCAGGGGTCCCCAGGGTCCCGGAATGCAACCCCCCCCCCTTTTTTTTGTTCTTTCTTTGTTTGTCAGCACCCAAAGCCCCTCCGACCTTAACAATTCACGGTGGCAGCACCCCCCCACTTCTCAATTCGCGGCTGCCCCCCCCGCATCTCAATTTGCGTCGGCAGTACCCCCTCCCCCGGTTCTCCTCTGCTCCAGGGGCCCCATGCCTGAAGCTGTGTAAGGGGCCCCAAAAATTCCTGATGGCGGCCCTGATTCCACAGCTGGAACTCCAAGCCCAACAGAGGATTTTTATAATCAGCATCTTAAAGGAAAACTGACCTATTTTTCACATCAGTCTTCCTTGGAGCCCCACGATTGCCCCAGTCAACATTCTGGGTGACAAATATCTCCTATCCACCATCCTGTTTGCCATTTTAGCACAACCTCTTCACAATATGTTAGTAGCGTCTTTATGATACAGTTAGAGCCCATTCACACAGGGGCAACTCGTCAGGCGACTCAGCCGCCTGACAAGTCGCGTCCCGCTATGTTCAATAGAACCGTTCTAATCGGAGCGACGCAAGGTTTCTTGTACTACTTTGGGGGCGACTTGCATTGACTTCTATACAGAAGTCATTTTGCAAGTCGTCTCTGAAGTCGTCTTCAGATCGCCTTGCCGAGTCGCCCCCAAAGTGTGAATGGGCTCTAAACCTAAAGGATCTGATGGCTGTTCTCCCTGTTTTGTCACATTGTAATTGGTGTGCTGTCCCTGCTAATTATCAGGCATGATGCACTGCAAAATTTATTAAGCTTAGCAACCAGTCAGAATCCAACTTGTGCTGCTTGACTGCTATAGGTTAATGCACTTTGCACCATTTATTGGTTTAGCCTAGCATTTCTCAACCTTTTTTTAGTCATTACACCCTTAAAAAAATATGCAAAATCTTGAGAAACCCAGTCCAAAATGTAATAGTTACTTATTATTACTGGAAAATCTGGGTCTGGGACGATGTAGACAACCACCTTGATGGAATTATCTTCACTTCAAAAGCCTTCCTTCACTTCAGAGGTTCCCCCTTCAACTCAGAGTAACCCCCATCACATCAGAGGTTCCCAGTTCCTGTCAGAGTCCCTCCCAATCACATCCGAGGTCCCCCCCACCACATCAGAGTGACCCTTTACATCAGAGATCCCCCCATCACATTAGAATCTTCGTATTAAATCGGAAGCCCTATTAAATCAGAATTCCCTCCCCGTATATTCCCTCAATCACATAATAGTCCTTTCTAGGGATGCACCGAAATTTCGACCGCCGAAACATATCGGCCGAAAATCGCCTTGTCGGCAATTTGCCGAAAGAAAAATCACGCCGATAATGGTGCCGAAAATGGGGCGGGGCCCCCTGGTGCCACCCATTACGGGGGTGTCGTTCTGGAGCACCCGTTCTTACTCTCTCCTCCTCCCCTCCCTCCTCGCCCATGCTGCAGGGGGCCCGTGTGCCCCCCCCTCCCCGATCAGTGGCTGCATATGGAACTGGGCTCCCCGATCCTCAGCCGATGTGTAAATCGGCTGTGCAGGAGCTCGGTCACGCTGTGTTTACTCTGAAAGTGAAAGCAAGGGAGAGGTGTCTAGCAGTGTGTGCTGTGCTCTCTGCCTCCCCCTTCAGTTCAGTACCCGGCATAGAGAGTGATGGTACAGTGCTGCAGCTGCCGATTTTTAAAAAGGCTGTCTATATATGTTTGTATGCATGTATGTGTGTGTTTATATGTGTGTGCCTGCATGTTTGGGTGTGTGCACGTGTGTGTGTGTTTTATATGTGTGCGCGCGTGTGTATGTTTATATGTGTGCATGTTTGTGCATGTGCACATGTGTGTTTTATATGTGTGTGCATGTGTGTATGTTTATATGTGTGTGTGTTTTATGTGTGTGTGTGTGTGTTTTATATGGGTATGTTTATATGCACTGGTGAGGCACAGGCAGGCTGCATGACGGGCTCTGGTAGGCTGCTGGGCACAGGCAGGCTGCATGACAGGCACTGGTAGGCTGCTGGGCACTGGTGAGGCACAGGCAGGTTGCATGATGGGCACTGGTAGGCTGTTGGGCACTGGTGAGGCACAGGCAGGCTGCAAATAATGGGCACTGGTAGGCTGCTGGGCACTGGCAGGCTGCATATGATGGGCACTGGTGAGGCTGCATTGATCTCCTGTACTATGTCTGCAGTCTCTGACCATCTCCTGTACCATGTCCCCAGTCTCTGACCATCTCCTGTACCATGTCCCCAGTCTCTGACCATCTCCTGTAATGTGTCTACAGTCTCTGACAATCTCCTGTACCATGTCCGCAGTCTCTTACCATCTCCTGTACCATGTCCCCAGTCTCTGACCGTCTCCTGTAATGTGTCTGCAGTCTCTGACCATCTCCTGTACCATGTCTGCAGTCTCTGACCATCTCCTGTAATGTGTCTGCAGTCTCTGACCATCTCCTGTACCATGTCCCCAGTCTCTGACAATCTCCTGTACCATGTCCCCAGTCTCTGTCCATCTCCTGTACCATGTCCCCAGTCTCTGTCCATCTCCTGTACCATGTCCCCAGTCTCTGTCCATCTCCTGTACCATGTCCCCAGTCTCTGACCATCTCCTGTACCATGTCCCCAGTCTCTGACCATCTCCTGTACCATGTCCCCAGTCTCTGACCATCTCCTGTACCATGTCCCCAGTCTCTGACCATCTCCTGTACCATGTCCCCAGTCTCTGACCATCTCCTGTACCATGTCCCCAGTCTCTGACCATCTCCTGTATAAAAATATTTTTTAAAAACAGTCACTTTCGGTATCGGTCAGTTTCAGTATCGGTTTCCGTTTTCGGCCTAGTGTATTTTTCATTTTTGGTATCCGTTTCGGCACCAAAAAAAACATTCGGTGCATCCCTAGTCCTTTCATTACATCAGGGTACCCAATCACATTAGAAGCCCCAACCATTCCATTAGAGGAACCCCCTATACACGAGAGTCCTCCTTCCAGGGCCGGACTGGGAATAAAATCCAGCCCTGGAAAAAATTTCATACCAGCCCCACTGCATTATTATACCAGCATAACGTCATTATTTTCTTGTTCATGAAAGGGAAAACCATACATTTTAAAGCACATTTGAAGAGTGTATTATATATAGATAAGACAGATATGAAAGCACATAGGGCTTTTTATATATATATATATATATATATATATTGTGACAGCAGGAAGGTAAAGTCACCTGGTTGCATCCAGGGGGGTAGATATATTTCGCCCAGATTCAGGCTTTACGCCGACTTATACAACTAGGTGGAGAGTTGTATAAGCCCAGCTGAGGCTAGTCGGCTCATGGATGACTCATACCTCTAGGGAGAGTGTGGGGCGTCGTGCAGACAGGGAGTTGATGAGACCAGCTGAAGCTTGTCAGCTCATTTAGGCCTCTATAAGAACTCCCAGCTTCATTAGATGTTAGCTCATGCCTGGACCCAGACCTGTGTGGACTGTCTAGGGAGAGTGAACCCCTGTGCGGTGAGACAAAGCCTGTGTGGCTATTTGCTTGGACATTTAAAACCAGGGACTTAGGGACTAGGACAGCACTAGGCTGATCCCAGTTGTTAGTTAGGAAACCTGTATGTTTAGTCAGAGGTCAAGTTGACCAGGATTTATTTTGTTTATGTTTCTTTTGCTTTGCTGTGTTTTGTCACTGTAAATAGAAAATAAACCGCACCTTTTTGATTTTGAAAACCACAACCTCCGTTTGCTGGGCCTGTTTTTTGTCTGGGGAGCCCATCTCGGGGGGTCACACACACCCGCTGCCGAGCTAACCCCCTCACAGTTGGTGGAGAACGCGGGCAGTTTTTTTTAAGCCAGCATGGAGGAGATACTGAAGCAGCTGGCTCTAGCAAATGCCAATCAACAGCAGACAAATGCAGGTTTGCAAAAGAGCCTTGCAGCTCATCAACAGAGCCTTGCAGCTCAACAACAGAACTTCGCAGCCCAGCAGCAAGCTCATCAACAGAGCCTTGCAGCCCAGCAGCAGACAAACGCAACTTTGCAACAGAGTCTGGAGGCTCAGCAACAAGCCCAGCAGCAATCTGAGGCCCGCTTCATAGACCTGTTGCAGAAGCAAGAGCAGAGACTACAACAACAGATGGAAGCAGTAATGCAGCAACATCCGCAGACCAGTGAGGAAAGCCGTCCCACTAATACAGCATCCTTTGGGGTGAGTCGTTTATTGACAAAAATGACTGGAGAGGATGATCCAGAGGTATTTTTGACCACATTTGAAAGGACCGCTGAAAGAGAAAAGTGGCCTGAGGAGCAGTGGGCTGGACTGGTGGCTCCTCTGTTAACTGGTGAATCGCAGAAAGCTTACTATGACCTAGAGCCTAACCAAGCAAAAGACTATGTGATGCTAAAAGCTGAAATATTGGCAAGGCTGGGTGTCACCCAGGCTGTCCGGACTCAGCGTGTGCATAACTGGACTTTCCAGCTTGGAAAACCCCCCAGGTCTCAAATGTATGATCTCATTCACCTGAGCAGAAAGTGGCTACAGCCAGAGACTTTGTCCGCACCAAAGATTGTGGAACGTGTTGTAATGGATCGGTTTTTGAGAGCTCTTCCTACTGCCATCCAAAAGTGGGTAAGCCATGGAGACCCAGAGACGGCCGATGGTCTTGTGGATCGTGTGGAGAAATACTTGGCTACAGAGAACCTGACGGCCTCTTCCAGAGACACTCGGACTTTCCACCCTAAGACCAGACCATCCCCAGGGGCGGATAAGAGGATTCCAAGGGGTGAGGGTGGAGAGAGTGAGAGTGTGGGAGCTCTACCCCAAGTTTGGCGAGAACAGCCTGGGAAATCAGCGGCTCAAGAGGCCGCAAGAAGGATCGTTTGCTACCGCTGCCGGCAAGCGGGACATATTGCAGCCAATTGCCCGGTTGTGGAGGAACCCATGCAGTGTGACTTTCTGACGGGCAGACGTCAGTCGCTGTGTGCGACAGTCGCATGCACTGCCATTCGAGGAACTGAGAAACATTTATGCAAAATGTGTGTTAATGGTAGAAATGTTGTGGTATTGCTGGATTCAGGTAGCCTTGTGACCCTGATAAAGGCTGAGTTAGTTAAAACAGAGGTCTCTGGGAATAGCAAGGTAGCTGTTATTTGTGTGCATGGGGACACCCGAGAGTATCCAGTGACTACAGTGTGTTTCGAGACCCCCAAAGGTACCCTCTCTCATCCAGTGGGCTTAGTATCTCAGTTACCGCATGACGCCATTGTGGGAAGGGATTTTCCGAAGTTCTGGGAACTGTGGGATGATCCTGAGCCCCCCACTGGTGCCCCTATGTACCAGGAATGTGATAGCCAGAACTCCCCTGAGAGTGGTGAGGACTCTCCGGAATTTCCCTTATCAGTATTGGCAGGGGAGACTCAAGAAACTGGAGAGGAGCCCACCTCCTCAGACGAAAACCTACCGTCTGTGGAGTTTTCCGATCTTGAGGTTCACAGGGAAAACTTTGCCACAGAACAGTTGAAAGACCCCGCCCTAATAAAGGCACGGGAAAACGTAGTGAAAATAGATGGCGAGTTAGTGAACCCAGATAATACCTGCACTTACCCATACTTCAGCGTAGAGAAGGACCTACTGTATCGGGTGGCAAAAAGGGCAGAAGAAACCGTTGAGCAGCTTGTGGTGCCCAAACCTTACAGGAAGTTGGTGTTGGAGTTGGCCCATGGGCACATTCTTGGAGGTCATCTGGGGACAGAGAAAACCCGAGAGAGGGTATTACAGAGATTCTATTGGCCGGGGGTGATGAAGGACATAGAAAATTATTGTTCCTCCTGCCCTGTGTGTCAGAGGTCGGCCCCGATGCCACATTTCCGTAGCCCGCTGGTCCCTCTACCCATCATTGAGGTCCCGTTTGAGAGGATCGCCATGGATTTGGTAGGTCCTATAATCAAGTCCGCTAGGGGGCACCAGTACATATTAGTTATAATGGACTATGCCACCCGTTATCCAGAAGCGATCCCTCTCCGAAATACCTCGGCCAAAACCATAGCCAAAGAGCTATCTCTTGTGTTTAGCCGGGTGGGTATTTGTAAAGAACTGCTTACGGACCAAGGTACACCCTTTATGTCCCGGGTTATGAAGGAGCTGTGTAAATTGTTCAAAGTGACGCAATTACGTACATCTGTGTATCACCCCCAAACCGATGGGCTGGTTGAAAGATTCAACAAAACCCTAAAACAAATGTTGAAGAAAGTGGTGGATAGAGATGGAAAGGATTGGGACTGTCTACTTCCTTATCTGATGTTTGCTATTAGGGAGGTGCCCCAATCCTCTACGGGATTCTCCCCCTTTGAGTTACTGTATGGGAGACACCCAAGTGGGCTGTTGGATATTGCCAAGGAAACTTGGGAAAGTGAGAGTTCTCCCCACAGGAGTGTGATTGAGCATGTCGCCCTGATGCAAGACCGAATTGCACAGGTAATGCCCATCGTGAAGGAACATTTGGCCCAAGCGCAGTTAGCACAGCAGAGAGTGTACAACCGTGGAGCCAAGACCCGTACCTTTTCCCCGGGGGATAGGATACTGGTACTTGTCCCTACGGTTGAAAGTAAATTCCTTGCCAAATGGCAAGGCCCCTACGAGATAATGGAAAAAGTGAGCGAAGTGAATTACAAGGTCAGACAACCAGGAAGGCGAAAGCCCGAACAGATCTATCACGTTAATCTGTTGAAAGCCTGGAGGGATAGAGAGTCCCTAGTCGCAGACACTTGGTCACCAGCTCAAACTGGTTGCGTGATTCCTGAGGTTGGAATAGCAGCCACCTTGTCACAACCCCAACAACAGGAGGTTAAGGAGTTTGTGCTTCGCAACAAGGAGGTATTCTCTGAGCTGCCGGGACAAACATCTGGGGTAGAGCATGACATCATTACCCCGCCCGGTGAAAGGGTGAAGTTAAAACCCTATCGGATCCCAGAGGCCCGACGGGAGGCAATACGGGAGGAAGTACAGAAAATGCTGAACTTAGGGGTGATAGAGGAGTCCCAAAGTGATTGGTCTAGTCCCATTGTGTTGGTGCCTAAACCGGATGGGAGCTGGCGATTTTGTAACGATTTTCGTCAGTTGAACAAAGTTACAAAATTTGACACCTACCCCATGCCACGTATAGATGAGTTGATCGACCGGCTGGGAACAGCCCGATACATGACGACTCTTGACCTCACAAAAGGGTATTGGCAAATCCCCCTGGCCAAGTCGGCCAAAGAGAAAACCGCATTTGTAACCCCAGACGGGGCGTTCCAATATAAAAGAATGCCGTTCGGGTTACAGAATGCGCCGGCCACATTCCAGCGGAAAATGGACCAGATGCTGAGGCCCCATCGGAAGTATGCTGCGGCTTACCTGGATGACGTAATTGTCCATAGCACAGATTGGGCCTCACATCTGCCAAAAGTGCAAGCAGTCCTGGACTCTGTTCGGGAAGCGGGGTTTACGGCTAACCCCAAGAAGTGTACCATTGGGCAGGAGGAGGCCAAATATCTTGGGTACACCATTGGGAGGGGAGTAATAAAACCCCAACTCAACAAAGTCGAGGCCATCCAGAGTTGGCCACGTCCCAACAGCAAGAAGCAGGTACGAGCCTTTCTGGGAATCGCTGGGTATTATCGGCGATTCATTCCCCACTTTGCTTCTAAGGCTGTGCCCCTAACCAACCTGACGAAGGGGAAAGGGTCGGTCATGATTAAATGGACCCCCGAGGCTGAGGCAGCATTCCAATTCTTGAAACAAGCCTTATGTAGCCAGCCAGTGTTGTACTCACCCGACTTCTCTAAAGACTTTGTCGTACAAAGTGATGCGTCAGATGTGGGGTTAGGAGCAGTATTGTCCCAGGTCTGGAACGGGGAAGAGCACCCAGTCATTTACCTCAGCAGGAAGTTGAAGTCCCATGAGGTAAATTACGCCACCGTTGAAAAGGAGTGTTTAGCGGTGAAGTGGGCTCTAGATTCCCTTTGGTACTACCTGCTAGGTAGGCACTTTGACTTGGTTACGGATCACGCTCCGTTAAAGTGGATGGCTCAAAACAAGGAAACAAATAGAAGAGTGAATAGGTGGTTCCTGGCCCTCCAGGAATTCAACTTCACAGTAAAGCATCGCCCTGGCGTTCAAATGGGGAATGTGGATGCTTTGTCTCGAGTACATGAATGCCTGATTGCTGGTGTTCCAACCCCGAGGTTAAAACAAGAGGGGGGGGTATGTGACAGCAGGAAGGTAAAGTCACCTGGTTGCATCCAGGGGGGTAGATATATTTCGCCCAGATTCAGGCTTTACGCCGACTTATACAACTAGGTGGAGAGTTGTATAAGCCCAGCTGAGGCTAGTGGGCTCATGGATGACTCATACCTCTAGGGAGAGTGTGGGGCGTCGTGCAGACAGGGAGTTGATGAGACCAGCTGAAGCTTGTCAGCTCATTTAGGCCTCTATAAGAACTCCCAGCTTCATTAGATGTTAGCTCATGCCTGGACCCAGACCTGTGTGGACTGTCTAGGGAGAGTGAACCCCTGTGCGGTGAGACAAAGCCTGTGTGGCTATTTGCTTGGACATTTAAAACCAGGGACTTAGGGACTAGGACAGCACTAGGCTGATCCCAGTTGTTAGTTAGGAAACCTGTATGTTTAGTCAGAGGTCAAGTTGACCAGGATTTATTTTGTTTATGTTTCTTTTGCTTTGCTGTGTTTTGTCACTGTAAATAGAAAATAAACCGCACCTTTTTGATTTTGAAAACCACAACCTCCGTTTGCTGGGCCTGTTTTTTGTGTGGGGAGCCCATCTCGGGGGGTCACACACACCCGCTGCCGAGCTAACCCCCTCACAATATATATATATATATATATATATATATATATATATATATATATATAAATAAATAAAACGCAAATTCCAGTTAAAAGTGGTAAAAGTGGTCAATCATCAAGGGGGACCCCAGGAACTCAGAACGTAGGGGGGGGACCACCTTCCGCAGAAAGAATACACTAAGGTAAGGGGGGGTGGGTTACTGATAGGGGTGCAACAGATAAAAAAACTCACGGATCGGATCGATCCTCGGATCAGAGCCACGGATCGGATCATTTTCGGATCAGGAAAAAAAAAAAATCACTAATATCCACGTCATCCCCCCCCCCACTGTAATATCCACAATCTCCCCTAGTAATATCCACAATCTCCCCCAGTAATATCCACAATCTCCCCCAGTAATATCCACAATCTCCCCCTGTAATATCCACAATCTCCCCCAGTAATATCCACAATCTCCCCACTGTAATGGGCATCTCCCCCACTTACTTTAGTCTCTCCCGCCGGCCAGTTCAGATCCACGAGCAGCGAGGGGTGATGACGCCAGCGCGCACAAGGCAGCTGCCTCCGCCGCCGGGTGTACCAAGATGGCCGCGGCTCCGGAGCTAGGCCGAAGCCGCGACCTTTCCTAAGCCTGAGGCCGCGGGGTCGCTCCGCGGATCGAGTGGTGATCCGATCCGAACAGGGTGACCCGTTCGGATCACGGATCACCGCCGATCCGTTGCAGCCCTAGTTACTGATATAGGGGGGAAACCTTTATATTAATGCCCCCTTACATTATCGTATTCACTCCCCCCTTACATCAGTGACCCCCCCTCAGATTGGCCTAGCGGTGCTGTCACTAACCTCCTCTCAGGTACACCGTGCAGGGCTCAGTCAGTTGGCTCCAGCTCGATGGCTCTGGTTTTATCCTATATAGTCTCCTCTCCACAGTCCCCACACATCTGACTTCTCCCATGACCCCCATCCCAGCGGTGCTCCCACTCTTGACTCCTCTCCAGACTCCCTCAGAGACTGTAGACATGATACAGGAGATGGTCAGAGGCTGCAGACATGATACAAGAGCTCAATGCAGCCCCACCAGTACCCATCAAATGCAGCCTCATCAGTGCCCATCAAATGCAGCCTCACTGTGCCAATCAATGCAGCCTCACTGTGCCCATCAATGCAGCCTCACTTTGCCCGTCAATGCAGCCTCGCTGTGCCCACCATTGCAGCCACACTGTGCTCATCAAATGCAGCTTTACTGTGCCCGTGAATGCAGTCTCACTGTGCCCATGAATGCAGCCTCTCCTATGCCCCATGTCCCAGTCTGCAGTCCCTGTTTGTGGGAAGGTGTGTTGTTGATGCTCGGTACGGTACCTTCCATGCCAGCAGGATATCCATGATCACCATCAGCAGGCAGGGTCTGTTCTCGTTTTGGATGGGGACAGTGCTCCTTCCAAAGGTTTGTTTGCTGTGAGATGGAGTGGTCCCTGGCCACCTGCACCTTCAGCCGTCCTCATTTCCTGGGCCCAGTCAGCCTGTCCTCTGGTCCTGGGGAAGTGAGAGCACTGGGGGGGAGCTGGAGAGAAGGGGGAGCGGAGAGCACTGGTGGGGTTGGAGAGCACATGGGTGGGGGCAAAGAGCAGGGGGGAGTGGAGATCACAGGGGTGGGGAGCGGAGAGCGCTGGGGGGGGCTTGAGGGCACTGGGGGGGTTGGAGAGCACATGGGTGGGGGCAAAAAGAACAAGGGTGGGGAGCACGGGGGGCTGGAGAGCACTGGGGTGGGGGCTGGAGAGTGATGTGGAGAGCTGGAGAGCACTGGGGGGGAGTGGAGAGTACTGGGGGGAGAACAGGGGTGGAGAGCACTGGAATGGTGGCTGGAGAAGGATGGGGAGAGCTGGAGAGCAGGGGGGGCAGAAAGAACAGAGGTGGAGAGAACTGTGGGGGGGCTGGAGAGTATGGTGGGGGAGGAGAGCACTGGGGGGGGAGCCACAAAAGAAGTTGGATAGGAGGAGAAGCAGGGGGACCGCATATAGAGGAAATTAGCTTTCTATATTCCTCCATACAGCCGCTTAATGCTTGATTCTCCCCCCCCCTTTCTGCAAGCATTCAGCGGCTGTATGGAGGAATATAGAAATCTAATTTCCTCTATATGCGGTCCCCCTGCCCTGCCGATCCTCCTATATAGGCACACAGGGCGGGCATCTCCTGTAGTGCTCCCTGTCCCCTCTCTCCTGCTCCTGGAGCTGACCTGGTTGGATCTGTGTTCGACGGTGACGCTGTAACGCGGTCCCGCCCCCCTAGACCGGCTCCTGTGATAGTAGATTGAGTCAGCGTTTAGCCTATCACAGGAGCCGGTCTAGGGGGGCGGGACCGCGTTACAGCGTCACCGCCGCCGAACACAGACCGAGACAGGCAGCTCCGTGGTACACAGGAGCAGGAGAGAGGGGAGCACTGCAGCCCCAAATGAAACCGGCCCCAGGACAGGCAGCCTACCGGGAAATCTCCCGTTATCCCGGTAGGCCAGTCTGGCCCTGCCTCCTTCACACCAGAGTCCTCCATCACATCAGAGTTCTCCCTACTACATCAAACCCTCCCCCGACCTTCCCATCAGAGTCCCCCCTTCAATGATCCCCCTACATCACAGTGTCCCCTTGAAACCTCTCACAACATCAGAAGCCCATTCATCCCATCAGAGTCCCCCCTATACTACGTGAAAACACACATCACATCAAAGTTTCCCCTTCACAGAGTTCCCTTACCACATCAGAAGCCCCCTTCCTATCAGAGTCTTCCACCACATCAGAGTCCCCTCATCATATAAAAGTGCCCCTTATTACATACTAAAAATTACTCAAAACTTATCACATTTGCATGTATAGCTGATGTAAAAGATTATTGCTCCTTTTAATAAACTAAAGTAAATGTGACATGTCTTTCCCAAAAAATATACAGAATGAGTGATCCTGATAAAGTCATAGATGAAAATTGTTTATCATCTGTACGTGACCCACTGAGACTATCTTTGATCTGACACATGCACATAATCCAGAATACAACACGCTGCGGGCGGGTGTCATGAACCGCCTACATAATCCCTAACCTTGCATACTGCCAGTGTGGCCCGACAGAAGCCTTACAAATTTAATTTGATTACTGTGAGCATCTCTGGCCTAAATCATTACAAGGTCTCTGTTCTGACAAACACAGATAATCTGTGATCTGGCACACAAGCTTTGCTCTCTAGCCAGAAATTAAATGGTGTCATTATCGCTAGTCTAAGTGCAACTATCTTTGGACTTGCACAAAATAAACATCAGCAGGGTATAATCATCTCTAGCTTGGAACGGTAATTATTAGTAGTCTTAAGGTAATGTAATCATGTCTGGCCGGACACTGGAAAACCATTTCCTTTTTCATACAGTACAAGACAGGCTTAAAAATAACTTTTATTGAAATCCAATTTACTGTATCTATTACTATTTCAATAGTTACATCCTATTAATACTCATTCAAACATAGCTAAGAACAAACGTTGCTACCAAATAACTTCATAACAGGAAATAGCAACTTTACAGAAAGACCTAATTAACCACTTCAACACCGGACTCATTCTGACACTACGTCAGATCCTCTCTTTCTGTGTAAGGCAGCCAATGACACCGGTTGGGAGCGGCGGCAGCAGAAGCAGGGGGGGCCCCCTTCTGCTGCCTGCAGAAGTGTACAGCCCCTCAAATTACTTCTGATTAACATGGCATTGGCTGCTGTAAATTTTGATAGCGGGATAATGTATAACCACTTAATTCCCAGGATGTCCTATGACGTTCACCCGGGTGAAGTGGTAAAATAGAGGGGTGGGCAGTTACAGTATATGGCAGATGAGGTTTAATATTGAGAAATGTAAAGTAATGCACTTGGGGGCTAAAAATATGCAATAAAGTTACTCACTGGGGGAGCAAAAGGACCTGGGTGTTAAACGATTTGGGGGTCCTAGTAGATCACAGGCTCAGCAATAGCATTCAATGCCCAGCTGCAGCAAGAAAGGCTTGCAGACTATTAGCATGCATAAAAAAGGGTATTTATTCAAGAATTTTATTATAATTTGACTACGTTACAAAACTCTGGTTCGGCCACATCTTGAGTATGCGATTCAGTTTTGGTCACCGATCCACGGTGTCAGAAACTATGAATCAGACCGAGACAGAAGTACAGTTAAATCACACTAGTTTAATAATAAATAATAAAAAGGTAAACAGAGTAAGCATAGTCAAAACATAGCCAGAGTTCAGTAACCGGATCGGGTAGTCGGCCAAGCCAAAGTCCAAGAGCCAGCGATAAAGGTAATAGAACAGCAAGCAGGATCCGTAGCCAGAAGGGACAACAGTCAAGCAGGTCTTCAACTGTAACGCAGGAGAAAGTCTCTTGTGATGTTAACACAGGCGAAGGCGAAGAGCAAATGAACTGGAAGTCCTTAAGTAGGCAGAGCTGTCGAGCGGATCATCAACAGGTGGATCACTGTGGAGAGATGGAAGCTGACAATTAGCTGACAGCTGAGCTGCCAGCACAGAGAAGGAAGGGCTGAACCCAGCCCTGACAGTACCCCCCCTCAATGACCCCTCCCCCTCGAAAGACCACCGTGCTTGAGGGGAAAACGTTTATGGAAATCACGGAGGAGGACAGGGGCATGTATGTCGGAGGATGGAACCCAAGAGCGTTCCTCCGGACCGTATCCCTTCCAATGCACCAGGTACTGAATGCGCCCACAGAACCTACGGGAGTCAACAATCGACTGTACTTCATACTCCTCATGGTTCTCAACCTGTATAGGGTAAGGACGTGGCACTGAGGTGGTAAAACGGTTGCAGACCAAAGGCTTCAATAAGAAGACATGAAACACATTAGAGATACGCATACTGGAAGGAAGGTCCAACGCGTAAGCCACTGGGTTTATCCTGCGAAGGATACGGAAAGGCCCAATAAACCGAGGTGCGAACTTCAGAGAACGAACACGAAGTCGGAGGTTGCGAGATGACAGCAAGACAACAGACAACATGGAAGGTTGGAAACCATAATGCGCCATAAACGGGGACAAACGGGAAGCAGAATTCAGAGCGCTATTGTGAGCAAACTCCGCCCATGGTAAGAGGTCGGACCAGTTGTTGTGATGGTCAGAAATATAGCAACGCAGGAATTGCTCCAAGGTGATACGCAGAGGAGAAGGCAAGCTGAATTCCCAACTGTGCACAAAAGGCTCTCCAAAACCGGGACACAAACTGACTTCCCCTGTCAGAGACAACAACCTTGGGTAGGCCATGTAAACGAAAGAGCTTCTTAAGTGGAATACAGCGAGACATTTTCGAGAACCGGTCTACCACCATAAGGATAACTGTGTTGCCCTGGGAGTTGGGTAACTCCACAATGAAATCCATAGATAGGTGGGTCCAGGGCCTCTCTCCATTGGGTATGGGTTGTAGGAGGCCCACTGGAAGGTGTCATGGAGTCTTACTCTGAGCACACATGGAACAGGCAGCTACGAAGACGGCTACATCGGCACGTAGACTAGGCCACCATAATTGTTGGGAAATGGCCCAAAAGATTTGATTCTTCCCAGGGTGGCCAGCAACCTTGGGAGAATGGTAAGTCTGGAGCACTGCAGTACGGAGACTCTCGAGAACAAAGCAGCGGTCACAAGGTTTCTCAGGAGGGGCATCAACCTGAGAAGCCAGAATTTTGTCACCCAAAGGAGAAGTGAGACTGGTACGAACCATAGCCAGAATACGATCAGGAGGAATCACAGGAACTGGAACAGACTCCATCTTGGAAGTGGAGGAAAATTGTCGTGACAAGGCGTCAGCCCTGTCTCATTCTTACCCGGTACTAAGAATGTAAATGTAATTGAAACTCGACAAGAAAAGAGCCCATCGTGCTCTTCTGGGAGAGAGGTGCTTAGCCTCAGACAAGAATGTGAGATTCTTATGGTCCAGACAAGAATGTGAGATTCTTATGGTCAGTAAGAATGAGAACCGGCACAGTGGTACCTTCGAGGAGATGTCTCCATTCTTTCAGGGCTAAAATGATCACCAAAAGCTCTCTGTCACCATTCTCGTAATTGCACTCCGCAGGTGACAATTTCTTGGAAAAATAGCCACACGGATGCATAACACTGTCAGAGCTAGAACATTGAGACAGAAGGGCGCCAACTCCAGTCTCAGAAGCATCGACTTCAATGATAAAAGGCAACGTGGGATCAGGATGTGCCAAAACAGGAACAGAAACAAAGGTAGTCTTAAGACTCTCAAAAGCCTTAATGGACTCTGGAGACCAACTCTGTGGGTTACCGTCCTTTCTGGTCATATCTGTCAGGGGCTTGACCAGAGACGAGAAGTTACGAATAAACTTCTGATAATAGTTGGCGAAGCCAAGAAAGCGCTGCAGAGGATGTAAACCCACGGGTCAAGGCCACTGTAGGACTGCAGAAAGTTTCTCTGGGTCCATCGAAAAACCAGCCGTGGAAATGACATAACCCAGGAATGTAACCTGTTCACGATGGAATTCGCACTTCTCCAGTTTACAATAGAGATTGTTCTCTCTTAGTTTCTGAAGCACTCGACAGACATTGTGGTGGCTCTCCAGGGACTTGGAAAATATGAGGATATCGTCAAGATAAACCACCACACATAACTGCAACAAGTCTCATTAATAAACTCCTGGAAAACTGCCGGAGCGTTACAGAGGCCAAAAGGCATTACGAGATACTCATAATGACCTGTTCTGGTATTAAACACAATTTTCCACTCGTCACCCTCCTTAATCCTTATGAGATTGTATGCCCCTCTCAAATCAAGCTTTGGGAAGACCGTTGCTCCCTTGAGGCGGTCAAATAACTCCGTAATCAACGGATCTGATAGGCATTCTTAATGGTGAAACGATTGAGACCCCTAAAATCCATACAAGGTCTCAGTTCACCACCCTTCTTCTTCACAAAAAAGAAACCAGCACCAGCAGGAGACGAGGATTTGCAGATGAAACCTCAAGAAAGTGCGTCTGCAACATACTCCTCCATGGCCTTATCCTCCAAGACCGACAAAGGGTAAACCCGGCCACGAGGGGGAATGGCACCAGGTTGAAGGTCAATTGCGTAATCATACGACCGGTGTGGAGGCAACCTTTGTCAAAGACATCGCTAAAATCGATGTACTCCTCCGGCAGGGAGGAGAGTGAAGAGGTGCACAGGACCTTGGCTACCTTCTGGAAGCATCTCTCACTGCACTGTGGCGTCCAGGACAGAACCTCAGCACGGAGCCAATCAAAAGACGGTTTGTGCCTCTGTAACCAAGGATAACCAATGACCAGCGGAAACTTAGGTGAGGAAATAACTTGGAATTGGATTATCTCATGGTGAAGAGCCCCTACGGCCATGGACAATGGAACAGTCTCATGAGTCACATGGGCAGGCTGTAGAGGTCTCCCGTCAAGAGCCTCAATGGCAAGTGGAGTGTCACGCAGCTGCAGCGGAATCAAGTACTTAGACACAAAGGCAGCATCAATGAACATGCCTGCAGCCCCGGAGTCGATTAGAGCCTGTTATCTCGATGGATGACTCAGCCCAAGACAGGGTAACCGAAACCAGGGGCTTATCCTTCTGGGCAACTGGAGACGAAACAACGCCACCTAAGGTCTGTCCGTGACAGGACCTCAAGGTTCGGGCATTCCCTAGACGGGTAGGACAAGACTTCAAAAAGTGACCGGCCTGGCCACAATAAAGGCACAATCTCTCCCTCCTCCTAAGGGCTCTCTCATCCACAGAGAGACACGTGAAGCCCAAGTGCATGGGTTCATCTTCACAGACCGACTCGGTACCAGGGGAGGTGAGGGAGGCAAGGGTGGGACTGCAAAGCTCTGAGACAAACTTACAGGAGGCTTCCGCAAGCGCTCCTTAACAGAGGGTCTTTCTCTGAGTCTGGAGTCAATGAGGATGGCAAATGTGATCAACTTCTCCAGCTCAGTGGGTATATCTCGGGCTGCTATCTCATCCTTGATGTTATCCGAGAGACCATGAGAAAAAGCAGCCACTAGGGCCTCATTGTTCCAAGCAACCTCTGCTGCCAGAGTACGGAATTCAATGGTGTAATCGGGAACAGTTCTCCTACTCTGTTTGATGGACATGAGGCTCTTAGCAGCAGAAGCGGAGCGTGCGGGAACGTCAAATACCCCTTTGAAGGAAGCCACAAATTCTGGGTAACTCAGGACCACGGGTTTTTGCATCTCCCATAGAGGGTTTGCCCAGGCCAAGGCTCTCTCAGAAAGCAAAGATATCACGAAACCTACTTTGCTTCTGTCCGTGGGAAAGCCTGGGGCAGCATCTCAAAATATATCTCAACCTGGTTGAGAAAACCTCTGCATTGGATTGGATCGCCCCCAAATCGCTGGGGAAGTGGGGCGGAACCAGACATACCTCTAATAGAGGTAATACTCAAGGCGGGAGCCTGCACAGGAACTACCAGAGCGGCCACAGTGGGAGACTCTAGACGAGCCGTGCGACTCAGCTGCGTCTGTATCGCTGTGGCAAACTGATCCATGCGGTGATACAGGTCATCCAATCTGGAAAAAAATATTATTAACAAGTGGATTGGCTGCATCTTCTGAATTCATGGCATTCGCCTACTGTCAGAAACCATGAATCAGACCGAGACAGAAGTGCAGTTTAATAACACTAGCTTAATAATAAATAATAAAAAGGTAAACAGAGTAAGCGTAGTCAAAACATAGCCAGAGTTCAGTAACCGGATTGGGTAGTCGGCCAAGCCAAAGTCCAAGAGCCAGCGATAAAGGTAATAGAAAAGCAAGCAGGATCCGTAGCCAGAGGAGACAACAGTCAAGCAGGTCTTCAACTGGAACGCAGGAGAAAGTCTCTTGTGATGTTAACATAGGCGAAGAGCAAATGAACTGGAAGTCCTTAAGTAGGCAGAGCTGACGAGCGGATCATCAACAGGTGGATCACTGTGGAGAGATGGAAGCTGGCAATTAGCTGACAGCTGAGCTGCCAGCACAGAGAAGGAAGGGCTGAACCCAGCCCTGACTAGGGATGAGCTCGGTTTTCGAGTTGAACGCATGTTTGACTCAAACATCGCCTGTTCGGCGAAACCAGAACTTTGTGAGCCGTTCGCGCCAAATTCGTGTGACGCGAACGGCCAACAATGCACTGCGCCATCGCACTGCATTGCCGGCGCTGTGATTGGCCAAGCATGCACTGTGACCCCGCATGCTTGGCCAATCACAGCGCCGGCAGCGAGGAGAGCCATAATTGGCCACAGGCAGGATGCCTGTGGCCAATCATAGCTCAGGGGGGTTTAGTACACGCCCCACACTATAAAAGGCCACCAGCGCGGCGGCCTTGTGTAGTGTGTTCCGGCGTGCAGGGAAAGAGATACATAGGCAGGGACAGTGTGTTCCACAGTCTTTTCTTTTCTCAGGCATCTGCATGAGTTAGTGGGTGTTGTGTGCCTCCAGCACAGTATACACCTGTATCTACCCTTTATTGCTGTTCTCTAAGCTAGATAGGCAGGCAGGGACAGTGTGTTCTTTTCTCAGGCATCTGCAGGCAGGAGTTGCTGTTCATTGCTGTTCTCTAAGCTAGATAGGCAGGCAGGGACAGTGTGTTCTTTTCTCAGGCATCTGCAGGAGTTTCTGTTCATTGCTGTTCTCTAAGCTAGATAGGCAGGCAGGGACAGTATGTTCTTTTCTCAGGCATCTGCAGGAGTTGCTGTTCATTGCTGTTCTCTAAGCTAGATAGGCAGGCAGGGACAGTGTGCTTTTCTCAGGCATCT
Organism: Rana muscosa; assembly: GCA_029206835.1. NCBI lineage: Eukaryota > Metazoa > Chordata > Amphibia > Anura > Ranidae > Rana > Rana muscosa. The sequence continues at coordinate 239,357,292 of CM055125.1, read as the reverse complement.
GCAGGAGTTGCTGTTTATTGCTGTTCTCTAAGCTAGATAGGCAGGCAGGGACAGTGTGTTCTTTTCTCAGGCATCGGCAGGAGTTGCTGTTCATTGCTGTTCTCTAAGCTAGATAGGCAGGCAGGGACAGTGTGTTCTTTTCTCAGGCATCTGCTAGAGTTAGTTGTGTGCCCTAGTACAGTATATACCCGTCATTGGTGTTCTCTAATAAAGGTATCTGCTGGAGTTAGTGGGTGTTGTGTGCCTCCAGCACAATATACACTACCCAATTGCTGGTTTTCCCATCTCCCTGCAGGCCATTACTATGTCTGGAAGGCCAACAAGGAGAGGCAGACAGTCACGAGCCAATAAAAGAGGGCAAGCAGGCTCTGTGTCTAGAGACAACAGTGCTGGTCGTGGACGCGGTGCATCTTCATCAGCACGTGGCCATGGGACACGCTTGTCCTTATTTTCGGCAGCTGGACGTGTTGAGCCGCATCATGCCGAAGACTTGGTAGAGTGGATGACCAAGCCCTCCTCATCCTCTCTCACCCAGGCTCAGGGTACTGGCAAAGCAGCTGCCAAAGCGTCCTCTTCCCTCGTATCAATGTCATCATCAGTCACTCCTTCCCTAGACCCACGTGTCCTCCTGAGGAGTCCCCCGAACTGTTTGAGCACAGTGTTGGGTACATGCTCCAGGAGGATGCCCAGCGTTTCGAAGGGTCTGAAGATGATACCCAGCTAGAGGAAGGCAGTAGCGTGAGAGCAGAGAGAGGGGATGCTCAAGAAGGACAGCAATCTGGCAGTCATGTTCCAGCAGCTGCAGCATATTGCCAGATTGGCTCCAGTGATGAGGAGGGAGGGGATGATGAGGTCACTGACTCCATGTGGGTACCTGATAGGAGAGAGGAGGAGGAGGAGGATGAGGAGGAGGCACATCTCCAACAGGGCAGGATGCCCTCCCGGGGCCAGCGTAAGGGCAGCACACCGACTGAATCACACCGCAGAGCTCCGCCTGTGCAGGGCGCTGCCTCTGCCCGTTATTCCAAAGTTTTTTGGTGTGGGCCTTTTTTGAGTCGAGTGCATCAGATCACACTGCTGCTGTTTGCAACATATGTCTCAAGCGCATCTTGCGTGGCCAAAACATCAGCCGCTTGGGCACCACATGCTTGACCAGACATATGTTGACCTGCCATGCAGCTCGTTGGCAAGCGTACCTTAAAGACCCACACCAAAGAACAAAGCGGACCTCTCCTTGCTCCTCACCAGCTGGGATCTCCAACCACACTGTACCTTCAGTCCTCTCTGAAACCTGCACTGAGAGGAATGAAGGTGTAGAATTAGGTGTGTCACAGCCAAATACTTGCGGGCACTCTGCTAGCAGTACACCGATGTCCGATTATAGCAGGCAAATTTCCCTGCCCCAGCTGCTGGACCGTCAAAAGAAGTTTACTCCCAGCCATCCACATGCCCAGCGGTTGAATGCTAGCTTGGCTAAATTGCTAGCACTTCAACTGCTGCCTTTTCAGTTGGTATACTCGGCCCGCTTCCGTGAGCTTGTGCAATGTGCGGTTCCTCAGTAGTTCCTCAGTGGCAGGTTCCCAAACGCCACTTTTTCGCACGGAAGGCGATTCCGGTTTTCTACCGGCATCTGGAAGGAAATGTCCATGCCTCGCTGGACAGGGCGGTCAGCAGTAAGGTGCATATTACCACTGACTCATGGTCCAGCAGGCATGGACAGGGACGTTACCTTTCTTTCACAGCCCATTGGGTCACTCTTTTGGCAGCTGGGAAGGATGCAGGACAAGGTGCAGTAGTGTTGGAGGTTGTTCCGCCGCCACGCCTCCAAAATGCTCCTAATGGTTGTGACACACCTCTCTCCTCCACCCCCTCCTCTTCTTCCTCTATGGCCTCTTCCTGTGCTTTGTCCTCGGAACCAGCGGTGCTCCGTAGGCGTTCAAGGGGCTACGCAAGTAGGCAGGCAAAAAGATGCCATGCCGTGCTTGCGCTGGTGTGTTTGGGGGACAGGAGCCACACTGGGGCAGAGGTTCTGTCAGCTCTGCAGGGGCAGGCCGAGAGGTGGTTAATGCCACGCCAGCTTAAGCCAGGAATGATGGTTTGTGACAATGGCACCAACCTCCTCTCCCCTCTGACAGGGACAACTGACCCATGTGCCCTGTGTGGCTCACGTCCTTAACCTGGTGGTGCAGCGGTTCTTGGGCAGGTACCCGGGCTTACAGGATGTCCTGAGGCAGGCCAGGAAAGTCTGTGTGCATTTCCGCAGATCATATAATGCCAGTGCTCGGCTGGCTGAGCTGCAAAAGGAGTTGAACCTGCCCAAGAACCGCCTTATATGTGACATGCCACCAGGTGGAACTCAACTTTGGCCATGCTGCAGCGGCTGCACACGCAGCAGAGGGCCATCAATGAGTACCTGTGCGACTACGGCACCAGGACAGGGTCAGGGGAGCTCGGGTTTTTCTCACCACGCCAGTGGGGCATGATCAGGGATGCATGCACTGTCCTGGCACCATTTGAGGAGGCCACGAGGATGGTGAGCAGTGACAGCGCATGCATCAGTGACACTGTACCTCTTGTCCACCTGTTGGAGCATACGCTGCGTGGAATAATGGACAGGGCACTTGAGGCAGAACAGAGGCAGGAAGAGGAGGACTTCCTTGCCTCTCAAGGCCCCCTTTACCCAGACAGTGTTCCTTCAGTCCCACCCATCACACAGGAAGAGGATGAGGAGGAGGATTGTGTCAGCATGGAGGTGGAGCCTGGCACTCTGCATCAACAGCAGCAGTCTTTTAGGTATGATTTACAGTCCCAAGAAACCCGTGGACTTGTATGTGGCTGGGAGGAGGTGGCTGCGGATCATGTCGTCCTTAGTGACCCAGAGGACTCCGGACCGAATGCCTCAGCTAACCTACGCTGCATGGCCTCCCTGATCCTGCAAAGTTTGCGGAAGGATCCTCGTATTCTTCGGATCAAGGAGAGGGACCATTACTGGCTGGCCACTCTCCTTGATCCACGGTACAAGGGTAAGGTTGCGGACCTTATCTTACCGTTGCAGAGGGAGCAGAGGATAAGACATCTCCGGGAGGCCTTGCAGAAAGGTCTGTGCAACGCGTTCCCAGAGACTGGGAGGTTACAAACTCCTGGTCCTGGACAACGAGTTGCTGAGGCTTCAGTCAGTCAAAGAAGGAGCGGTGGGGAAGGTGGCCGTCTGACCGATGCGTTCAGACAATTTTTTAGTCCGCAGCCCCAAGGTATGATCGGTTCCAGCAACCATCGCCAGCGTCTGATATACATGGTGCAGGAATACCTAGGGGCAAGGTCAGACTTGGACACCTTTCCCACCGAAAATCCTCTGGCTTACTGGGTCTTGAGGATGGATCACTGGCGAGAGCTTGCACAGTATGCAATTGAGCTACTGGCCTGTCCTGCATCCAGCGTTCTTTCGGAACGCACATTCAGTGCTGCTGGAGGCTTTGTCACGGATCACAGGGTGCGCCTGTCCACCTACTCGGTTGATCGACTGACCGAGTGGATCACCACCAGCTACCAAGCACCTGAAGCTAATATAACAGAATAATTTATTTTGAAATGTCACATCCCTTCAAGACTGCCTATGCTGATGCTGAGTGACTGTCCTGTTATGTTGACTGACTATCCTCCTCCTCCTCAATGATCTGATTCATGATGATAGCTTGGAAGAACATTTTTGTTTCTGGGTGCCGCCACCAGTGGCTAAGGCCCAATCTTTCAGCCCCTGTTTAACAGGGGCATGTAATTACAATTTTTTATGCAATGCTTTGCAGCAGGGCTCATTCCTGCACTCCAACTGGAGTATCTGGGAGAGGTTGCAGTGTCGTGGCACCAGCACCAGTGCCTAAGGTCCAATTTTTCAGCCCCTGTTTAACAGGGGCCTGTAATTACAATTTTTGATGCAATACTTTGCAACAGGGCTCATTGCTGTGCGCCAAGTTCAGTATCTGTGAGGGGTTGCAGTGATGTGGCAGCAGTGCCTAAGGCCCAATTTTTCTGCCCCTGTTTAACAGGGGCATGTAATTACAATTTTTGATGCAATACTTTGCAACAGGGCTCATTGCTGTGCTCCAAGTACAGTATCTGTGAGGGGTTGCAGTGTTGTGGCACCAGTGCCTAAGGCCCAATTTTTCTGCCCCTGTTCAACAGGGGCATGTAATTACAATTCTTGATCTAATAATTCACAGCAGGGCCCATTCCTGCGCCCACCAAGAGTAACTGTGAGGGCTGACAGTGTTGTAGCACCAGCACCACCACCAAAGGCCCAATTTTTCCTACCACTGTTCAACAATGGCATGTAATTACAATTCCTGATATAATAGTTCACAGCAGGGTGTTCCAGTGCCCACCAAGAGTAACTGTGAGGGCTTACAGTGTTGTGGCAACACCGACACCTAAGTGGCAAATTTCTGCAGAGTATATACAGCAGGCTCCTACTTTCAAACATCCAACTTACAAACGACTCCTACTTGCAAACGGAAGGAGAGAACAGGAAGTTAGCATAAATCTACCCCTAGGAAGGGAAATTCTCTCCTATAAAAGTTATTTGGGAAAAAGGTGTCTCCTCTCTACTGATGCTTTATCACCAATCCTTGTTTCAATAAAAAAACCACTTTTCCAAAAACATTTGTCATTGGGACGGAAAGTGAGGTGAAATCTTCTGAACAGGTGCACAGACAGCAAAACAAATGTTACAGGGGTGATAACCATTCCCTATGTTCTCCAAAAAGCTTAAAAATAGATTTTTTGGCTAAAGCTACTCTTAAAAAAATGTACCTGTTCCAAATTAGAAAAATATTCTACTTAAGAACAAACCTACAGTCCCTGTCTTGTTTGCACCACCTGTATACTGCTGTTCAGAGTATATAGGGACTTTTTTTAATTTTGGGTGCGGGGTTCCCCTTAATATCCATACAAGACCCAAAGGGGCTGGTAGTGGGGTGGGGGGTACCCATGCCATTTTTCTCAATGATTTTCATCCATATTGCCGGGACCAGACATTACATTAAAGCCGCAAGCAGTTTTAAATGACCATTTTTTTCCTTTAGAAATGTCATTTTGTGCAGGGACAGTTCTAAACACGTGAAACACGTGCCACTTCACATGCATACTTTAGACACCCCCAGGTACGATATTTAAAGGAATATTTCACTTCTTTTATTTTTTTCACATTATGCATCATTAAAATCACTGCTCCCGAAAAAACGGACGTTTATAAAACTTTTTTTTGCATTGATACATGTCCCCTGGGGCAGAACCCGGGTCCCCAAACCCTTTTTAGGACAATGACTTGCATATTAGCCGTTATAATTAGCACTTTTGATTTCGAACGTTCGCATCCATTGTATTTAATAGGGTTCTAAAGTTTGCGTGAACTTTCGGTCCGTTCGCAAGTTCTGGTGCGAACCCAACCGGGGTGTGTTCGGCGGCTCATCCCTAGCCCTGACACATGGGAAGTATTTCCTTGAATTGGAGAGAGTCCAGAGAAGGGCAACAAAGTTAACAAATGGGCTGGAGGACCTCAGTTATGAGCAGCGACTACAAACATTAAACCTATTCTCCCCGGAGAAGAGATGCTTTTGAGGGGCTATGGGGGGATCGCAATATAAAAAAAAACTTTAAATGGTGACTGTATCATTGGGGGGGGGGACTATTGAATCTAAAGAAGACACGCAGACACAATAAAAATGGCAGAGAATCGGTTCAATCTTAAACTGTGTAAGGGATTCGTTACTCTGAAGCCTCGTACACACGACCAAGAATCTCGTCGTAAAAAACACGTTGTTTTTCTCGACGAGATTCTTGTCAAGCTTGACGAGCTTCTTGTCAAGCTTTCCTTGCATACACAATGTCAATTCCAAATCTCGTCGTTGGAAAGCGCGGTCACGTACGACGGCAGTATAAAGGGGAAGTTCGATTTCAATGGCACCACCCCTTGGGCTGCTTTCAGTTAGTTTTCTGCGGTTCAATTTGTGCTTGTGGGTTCGTATCTTGTTTTCAGGGCGTGTAGCAAGGCCGTATCTGTTTTTCAGTGCGTTCTTGTCCGCTCGTTTCTGATTTTCAGGTCGTTCTTCATAGGCCTTGCTGTTCTTAAGTGCGTTCTGTTTAGTACGTTCTGATCAGACGACCGTCTTCTTGCCATGCCGCGGGTACATTCGCGTCGTAGAGGACTACAGGAATTTTCTTAGGATGTCTGACCCCGTTTTTCAGCATCTGTTGGCTTTGGTGTCCCCCTACATTACCAGGCAGGACACCGTTATGCGTGAAGCCATCAGTGCTGAGCAGAGGCTCATTGCCACGTTGCGATACCTGGCAACTGGGAGAAGCCTGCAGGACCTAAAGTTCTCCACAGGCATATCCCCCCAGGCTCTGCGTATCATTATACCAGAGACGCGTTCTGCCATCCTTCAAGTTTTGCAGGAGGACTATATTAAGGTAAGTGTTCTTATTTCAAACATCACATTGTATGTATTTCTTTGTTTATTTTTTATTTTTGGGTTTATTAGCAGTCCCTAATTCCCATGATTCTTAGCTGCAGGGAATGTCCCCTTTCTCCACATGGTTATTTCTTTTTGGGAATGTTTTTATTAGGCCTATATTTAAATTTGCCTTACCTAACCTCTCCAGCATGCTATCCTGGGGCCATACCCACCTTGCCTAGTCATTTCCATGTATTTTAATCTATGCTCCATCGTAGTGCTTTACCCTAAACGCCCCCTAAAGATTGCCTAAGAATGTAACATTTTTCAATAATTTATACAGAGTGCTACAGCCTACATTTGTGATCTCCCCAACTCATCTTCAACCCCCCCTATTTTTTTGGGGGGGTTTGTTTTTGGTTTGTTGTTGCTTACTAATAATGTTTTAATTTTTCAGTTTCTCCCAATGTTGGCCATGAATGGTTTTCTTAAATCTGCTTTCAGTGTTTCTGTCTCAAAGTATTCATTTTTTTTTTATTTAATTCCACAGTTCCCTTCTACGCCACATGAATGGCAGAATGTGGCATCTGAGTTTGCCCAACGATGGAACTTTCCGAACTGTGGAGGGGCCATCGACGGCAAACATGTTCGGGTCATCCCACCACCCCATTCGGGATCCTTTTATTATAACTATAAGGGGTTCCACAGCATCGTCATGATGGCAGTGGTGTCGGCCACCTACGAATTCCTCTATGTGGACGTTGGCAAGAATGGCAGGATGTCTGATGGAGGAGTCTTTGCACAGACAGTGTTTGGGGAACGGCTCCTTTTGGATCAGCTGGCCTTGCCACCAGCGGAGCAGAATGTGGAGGGACTCCCATTTGTCTTTGTGGCGGATGAGGCGTTTGGCCTGGGTCCCCATTTGATGAGGCCATTCCCGCAACGCACCCTCACCCCTGAGAGGAGGGTGTTCAACTATTGGCTGGCCAGAGCAAGAAGGGTGGTGGAAAATGCCTTTGGCATCATGGCCAGCCGATTCCGCCTGTTCCTCACCTCCATCCACCTTGCCCCTTACAAATGGAACCATGTTGTAATGGCTTGTTGTGTGCTCCATAATTATCTCAGGGTGCATTCAAGCAATTATCTGACTTTGACTGGGCCTGAGGCCTCATTATTTGAAGTGGAAAATCTTGTGGCCCTGGAAGCTGGCCGTCCAGGCTTGGCCCCCCAAACCGGACGTGAGGTCCGTCAACAATATGTCGATTATTTTGTGGGTAGGGGGGCCATTGATATGCCTGATGAATTTTAACCTTATAATTTTTAAAAATAAAACCTTTTTTGGAGAAAATATTGTTTAGGTGTTTTCATTTAATATTCTTTTAGGTTTCTCGTCGGTTTACCTAATGCACTTGTATTGCCATGTGTATTTTGAATTCTTAATTAGCCTTCGTTGTCAGTGTAAACTCAAAACATTGTTTAGTTCACTTTGCACAACATTTACATAATGAAGCCACAAATTCTGCTTAAGAAAATACCTTTTTTAATTATTTTTGAGGAAACTTCCTTGGAAGTGTAGATGTTCTTAAAACATTTTGGGGGTTAAATCACATGAACAGCCATGCGTAAAAAAAATTACAAATAAAAAAGCGTGAAAATGTAAACATGTACTATTCATTATCAAGCTTAAAACAAAAACAAACCTGCTAAAACACAGCAAGTTCAACGTTCTTTTGTGTTCAAACATTATACACGCCCAAGCACAGCCATTATTTTTTGTAGCTTTTCCTCAACCCGCTTGGTATTTTGCCTGATCTCTATCAAGTCTCCCTTTATTTTTTCAAGGTCACGACAGCAGACCATGAGGTATTGGATCAGGATCTGGGCACTGTGATGTGTAAACTTTTCGGGGTCTCCGGCCAGAACTGCACCTAAACAAAAAAAAATCATGTAGTATAGAATATGTAGGCCTACATCTATTAACCTGCATCTGTCTGGTTTGACACTGACCTCTTGTGGTGCCACTTTCCACTTCCACAACTTCACGTTCCTCTCCATCATGTGGTTCAGGGGGTATTGTTGAAGGTGTTGGATTTCTAGGCTCATCTGACGTAGCTTTTTGAAGCCCTATGGAGATTGCAATAAAAGGTAGAGTTTCATTAGTAACTAATAATTTTTTGCCCACAAAAAAACAAGAAAAAGAGATTTCTAAATATTATTTGGAAGTGTGGTCCATTTTTAAATGTACCCTCAGTGACAACCGGAACACATGATTGGATACATTGCCAAAACCAGAGCATATACTTTTTGAAACAAAGTTTGACACATTGTAACACCCCAAAGTTTATACACAGGATCACCTGTGTGTGAAGCCTCGTACACACGAACGAGTTTCTCGGCAAAAACCAGCAAGAAACTTGCTGGCAGAGATTTTTTGCCGAGAAACTCGTTCGTGTGTATGGTTTCTCGTCAAGAAAAGCGACAAGTATCTCGACGAGAAAATAGAGATCCTGCTCTCTATTTTCTCGTCGAGATTCTCGTCGGCATGTTTCTCGACGAGAAAAGTGAGTGTGTGTACACGTACCTGTCCTCCCGGAATCCCGCGCATGTTCGAAATGAATTCGACGCATGCGCGGTAGCTTCCTAGGCATACGTAGGGTATACCAAGATGGCGGCGACGGCATCGAATGTGACGAGCGCATGCTCGTCGTAGTCGATGACGTCACCGCGTACGCTCCATTCAAAGAACCGCAGGTTCTTTGAATCGAGCGTGTGTACACTCGGCCGGGACAAGTTTCTTGTCCAAGAATCTCGTCGAAAAAAAGACATGTTTTTTTTCGACGAGAATCTCGGCCGTGTGTACGAGGCCTGACACCCTAAAAATTTAGGGGTATTGTCCCACACTTGTACTACTGCGTTCAGATGTTTAAGCAGCTGCTGAGCATTCTCTCCCTTAACATTACAATGCCTACCCTTTTTCCCCCAAAACAAATGTGATTTGGATTCTAAATATAAAGCAAATTGCTTACCAAATTTGCTCCCCAAAACCCCCAAAAAATTGTGTGTTCACACTGGATGATCCAAAAACATCGTTTTAGGAACTGGACGGAGAAAGAGGTTTACTACGTCCGTTTAGTGTGCGAACGAACATGAAAGTTCGTATCTTTCACTGTACTATATCAAAGTCTAAATATACACGACTTAATACAAGTAATAATCTTTAGCAGGGAAAATGAAGAAAAAGTACTTACTTTTTCCTATAACTTTCTTGATTCTTTTGTATTGGTCGGGCTCCCGCAACTTCAGATCAGACCATCGTTTTCTGAGCTGTTCCTTTGTTCTGCACACCCCGAATTTTTGGTGAAGAGTTTTGACCACTTTGCCCATAATTTTTGACTTGACAAGATTAGGCCTTTTATACGGCCCATGCTTGGCATCATAATCCTCCCTCCTCAAAAGGGCGACCATCTCCACCATTTCCTCGAATGACATGTTGGATGCCTTATATCTCCTGGATCGGGATTTGGGCTCCTCTGGAATTTCCTCCTCTGTAGAGGTAATCTCAGCCACCTGTGTCTCCACCATGTTGTTAAGCACTACGACGAGCGAGAAGGGGCGGGGAAAGTACAATCTCGAACGTCGGGGGCGGGGAAAGCGTGCAGAGTTTCACGCATGCGCAGTGTATATCAAGTGAAGATCCATGTGTCTAAAATATGTTCATTTGGCGGGAGAGGGAGTTAGAAATGAACGTGTTGACCAAGGTACATAAGTTTTTAAGGATTTGGGTTTCATCAGAGGAGATTTTGGGCTTGAAAATCTGTCAAAAATGCTGATTTGATGAATGTTGCCTGAAACATATGTATTTTCTTGTTGCTTGATTTTACAGAGAGAATGAATAGTTTTAAGAACCCTGACTTTATGGGGGAGTTCATTGATAAATGGAAAGACCTCCCTATCCTTTGGCAGACAAAAAGTGGTGCAAATAAAAATAAAGTGGCCAGGACAGCAGCACTGGAGAGCCTGCTTGCATTTGTGCAAACACAGATACCCACAACAACTCTCCAAGATGTGAAAACCAAAATTGCTACCATCAGGGGGACATACAGGACCCAGAGGAGTATGGTCCTGAAGTCCCAGAGGTCAGGTGCTGCAGCAGATAAGGTTTATAAACCCAGTCTGTGGTACTACAGCAAGTTGTCTTTCCTGGATGACCAGCTGGAAGTGTGGGAATCTCTCTCCACCCTTCCACCTAGAGGTCAATCCAGCCTTCCTTGTAGCCAGCCCTCCAGCCTTCCTTGCAGCCAGCCCTCCAGCCTTCCTTGCAGCCAGCCCTCCAGCCTTCCTAGCAACCCTGCTCTGGCTTCCCCTGAGGATCAAGGTGAGGTCCTTGAGGAGGCAGATTTGGATATATGGAGCCAGGTAAAGTATTGATATCTACATTTATATGTTACAAAAGTGATGATTTTCAATTGATGTTTTAGTATTGTTAGGTATTTAATGTTCAAAAAAAAGAGGATTTAAAGAGCAAGATACAGTAGTGGTCAAATTTGATGTGGACAAGGCAACAATATCAGGAGGCGGAATCTATGCAAAATTAATACCTTTTGACATTCAATTCAAAAATGTCTGGAGGTGAACAATGTGTGTGATTGATGGTGTCAAAAAATAAAGAATGTCCCTTTCTTTTTTTACAGCCAGAGCTGAGCCAGGAAGAGGGTGATGTTGGGGACCAGGAGGAGGCAGGGCCCAGTGGCACACAGGAGGAGGCTGGGCCCAGCACAAGAGCCCAGATGCCTCCCCTGATAATGAAACAACGAGGGCCAAGGAGAGCTAGGCAGGTGGAGGAGGAAACAAGAGCCTTTCTAAAAGAGGCTACTGTGGCCCTCAGAGAGGAACCCTCTGCTGAGGAGGGCTTTGCCGCAGTCCTGGCCCATAAGTTAGGCCAAATGGACTTGCGGCAAAATCTCTATAGTGAAAACCTTTTGCTGAAGGTGATTAACAAGGGGTTGCTCGGTGAACTGACCAAGTTCACCGACATCACTGAGGTTGTCCCTACTCCTCCACCTCCTCCTCCTCCTCCTACTACTCCTCCTGCCACCTCCTCTCCTCCTGATCCCTAGCCTCCGAGGAAGCAACCAACAAAGGCTGCAGGGAAGGCTGCAGAGAAGGCTACAAGGAAGCGAAATAAATAATGCCTGCTGTAGTACCACAGACTGGGGACATATATGACTTATCTGCTGCTGTTCCTGACCTCTGGGAGTTCAAGCCAAGATTCGGCTCCTTTTTTTTTATTCAATTAAATAGTTTGGTTTTGACATCTTGGATGGTTGTTGTGGGGTCCAAAGGATGCACAAATGCAAGCAGGCTCTCCAGTGCTGCCTTCACGTTTAATTTGTAATGTACCTAAATAAAGGATTCTTTTTTTTGGCTTCAAATACTTGACTATGTGATTTGTATTTCAAAAGAGACTTTGCTAGGGAGTAGGCAGGGACATTTCAAATAATATTATTGTTATTAACAAGGGACACAAGCCTCCTTGAGGCAAAATGAGACAAATTTTGAAGGTTGGTGTGGTAACTTTACACACCAATAATTTAAGCAAAATCACCCAAAAAAAATAAAAGAAGCCTACATATATCAAAGAAGCCCATCAAAAATAATAAAGCTAACTTAATTACTAAAAAAACTAATAAAAAAATTTAAAAAATAAAAATAAAATTATTGTGATCTTTACATTTAGTTATGAATTTATGAGGGAGATGTGGCTTCAAAAGAATATTTTACAATCATTAGATCAATTAGGAATTACTTAAGAACCTAGTTTGGCATAACTCTCAAATGTCATTAGCAAAAGAAGGTAATTATTTAAGCATTATCAAAAGAAGAACGGAATGCGCAGCATTAAAACAATGCTATTAATTCCATCGTGACGAATGTGCCATCTCCATTTCCAACGCTAGTTTTACCAGAACGAGCGTTCCCGTCTCATACTTGATTCTGAGCATGCGCGTTTTTTTCACGTCGTTAAAGCATACACACTATCTTTTTTCACGTCGTTAAAAAAAAACGACATGAAAAACGATGTGAAAAAATAGAGCATGTTCGAAATTTTTAATGCCCGTTTTTCACGTCGTTAAAAATGCTCTGGAGCATACACACGATCGGTTTTAATGGCCATTTTAAAAAATGGCATTTTTAACGGCATGAAAAACGATCGTGTGTATGGGGCATAAGTTTTTAATGCCCCTTTTTTGTCCTCCATGCATATTTTCCTTCACCAACCTCTCCAGCATGCTATCCTGGGCCCAAACATACCTAGCCTAGTCACTTCCCAATGTATTTTGTCAGCTCCATTGTAGTGCTTTACCCCCCCCTAAAATGATTACAAATGTATATTTCTCTTTTTTTTTGGGATTCACAAACTCATCTAGCCCCCCCAAATATTTTTACAATGGGCCATCAGAGGGGGTGATGAATATGATACTTGAGCCTTCTATTTTAGTATTTAAAAACACATTAAACTGAAAGTTCTGCTGATGTTGGGCAAGAAAGTATTTTTGTATAATCTGCTTGCAATGTTATGTGCAAAAGTGCTAATATTTTTTTATCTTGTTGGACTCCACAGCTTCCTTCCATGCCACAGGAATGGCAGACTGTGGCCTCCCATTTTGCCACGCGGTGGGACTTCCCCAACTGCGGTGGAGCCATTGACGGGAAGCACGTCCGCATTGTGCCACCACCCCGTTCTGGGTCCTTTTTCTATAATTATAAGGGGTTACATAGCATCGTGCTGATGGCGGTGGTGTCAGCACCGTATGAATTCCTCTATGTGGATGTGGGGAAGAAAGGCCGGATGTCCGATGGGGGAGCCTTCAGCCAGACGGAGTTTGCCCTCCATCTCCAGAGTGTCGACCTTGCATTGCCACCACTGCAGGGAATGTTGAAGGACTCCCCTTTGTGTTTTTGGCTGATGAAGCCTTTGGACTTGGACGGCATCTCATGAGGCCATTTCCCAAGAGGACCCTGACCCTGGAGAGGAGGGTATTCAATTACCGGCTGGCCAGGGCCCGAAGAGTCGTGGAAAATGCCTTTGGGATAATGGGCAGACGGTTGCGACTTTTTATGACACCTATTAACTTGGCGGAGTACAAACTGAACTACATTGTTTTCTGTTGCTGCGTGCTGCACAGTGTATGGGGAAAGAATTTTCCAGAATGCACAATACACAGACATGTGTTGAAAAGATGTTTTCATGGAAGTTTTGGCTCCACCAATGATTATAGACTATCACCATAAAATGCACAATTACAAGCCCAGTAAACATCTGCACAGTTGTTGATAGGAGGAAGATCTCTAGAATGATTGAGTTGTTTCAAAAAGAAATGAATGAAAGGAATAAAGTGGAAGCAATATTCTCCATGTGATAAGGAAAAGCGCATTAACATGATCAGCATTACAATGAGCAAGTGCCCGATGTCTGTTTCATATTTAAGAATGTGTATGCGCACGTACGCGCAAAGATTCCGCAAATCCTGCGCAAGTCAACAGCATGCGCCATGTTGCAATAATTATTCCTGCCCGCGCAAATGCGCTAACATTTTCTTAAATCAGCCCCACTGTGTGCATCGTCAAATTTTGGCTTGGTTTTAAAAGTGCAACAATTTTTTGGAAAATATAGAAAACTAGAAAAACGGGGGTTTTGTGCTTCATTCGATTCGCCCCAAAACATCAATGATGTCCTTAAATGTTTGCTCCATAACATTCATCCTTTTCTTCATTCTGTCCAGTTCACTACTACACTCCATAACTTGCTGGATGATTCTTTGGGCACTATCACTAGAGAAACGAGGACTTTCTTTCTCAACATTTTCATCCCCTAAAAAATAAACATAAAAGGTATTATAACTCTGCAGGCCTACATCTCTTACCTGAAGCTGTGGTGACAGACACTGACCTGTTGTGGTGACAAGTTCCACCACGTCATCCACTTCTCCGTCATCCACTTCTCCTTCCTCCACATCCTCAGGTTGGGGTTCTTGGTGAGGTTGGTGTTCTCTCTGAGGTGTGGGGTTCCTGTGCTCCCTGGAGTGGTGTCCTCCCAGTCTTCTCTCCCCTATGAGAATGAAACAAAAGGTATACTTAGCACACAGATATATTTAAAAAAAAATAGGAACATGATACATTGCTTGGAAGTGGGGTACAAGTGTCTGTTTGGGCGGAGTTACAAGCTGAAGACATTATTAAAAAATAAACGAATCTTGACTATTCACCTTTTTATGACAAGTTTTACACATGGAGACACCCCAAGAATACACTGAAGCACCTGTGTGGGGCACCCTAAAAAGGTTGTTCTGTTGGGCAACACTATAGTGCTCCAGAGTGCAGATGTGTAAACAGCTGCTGAGTGTCTTCTCCTTTACACTGATTCAAGTTTGCATTTCATTCTAGTTCCAAACACATCATCTAGACAACAATGTAATAACATTTATGGAATAAAAACAGGCATGTCTGTAAATCATTTTAACCCTGTATCTTCTCCAAACATCGTATGTAGTGGGTGAACGATGTGTCTGTAACGACCGATTACTGGGCCTACTAAATTTGGCGAGATTACATTTTCTAAGGTCCAATAGTAAAAAGCAACAACACGGAGCAACATAAAAGTTATGAAATACAATAATAAGAACACACGACAAGTACTTACTTGTGTCTAGCATTCTCTTAATACTCCTTAACTGCTCCGGCTCCCTCAGTTTGAGGTCAGACCACCTCTTTCTAAGCTGCTCCTTTGATCTTTTCACCCCAAAATTCTTCTTCAGACTTTTCACTACTTTCTTCATGATTTTGGACTTCCTTAGATTAGGGTGGGTATAGGGCCCATGCTTTGCATCATAATCCAACTTTATCAATATGTCCACCATCTCCGCCATTTCCGCAAAAGACATATTAGATGCCTTGAATCTCCTCCTTGATCGTGACGTTTCACGGTCCGGGCTTGTCTCATCATCGTTATTTGATGAATTACCAGGCACCTGCTGTGACTCCGCCATATCGTCTGCGTGCCGAAAGAGAAGGGGCAGGGAAAAGTTGATAATGTAAATGTCATGGGCGGGCGACGCATGCGTAGTGTATATAAAGCAAACACACATGTGACGTTACTACGTTCTGTGTGCGAATAGAGGAGGAAAAGTGACGGACGTCAGACCGAAGGTATGATTTTTATACTTTGTTAAATCGGTGGCCTATACTGCCTCGAGATTGTTTGAGGATATATATGGGGATAAAGATTTTCTTGAGTTTAGACTGTGTGACTGACATTACTATTTTTGTCTTGTGTTTTGTCTTGCAGACAAAATTATTGCTTTCCTAGAAAAATCTTTTTTGGGGGAATTTATTGACCGTGTAAGGGAGCTGCCCACTCTGTGAGAGACCCAAAACCTCATTCACAGGAAGAAAGGTGTAAGGAAAGCAGCGCTGGAGAGCCTGCTCCCATTTGTGCATACCAGGGTACCCACAGCAACCATCCAACAGGTGGACAGTAAAATTGGGAGCTTGAGAGGCACATACAGGACTGAGCGCTTTAGGGTCCTGGCTTCTCAGAGGTCAGGAGCAGCAGCAAAAGATGTATATGTCCCGATTTTGTGGTACTACAGCAGGATGTCCTTTCTGGAGGACCACCTTGAGTCAAGGTCATCACTGTCCAGTTTTCCCCCCCAGACTTCCCTGCAGCCAACCTGAGCCTTCTCTGGAGCAAGAGGCGGCAGCCATCCTGGAATAACCCAATTTGGACATCTGGAGCCAGGTATAGTATTTTATAAACATTTATTGTGATAAAATTAATGCAGCAAAAAAAATGTTAATATGAAAATCAAAAAAAGTTTTTTGAACAAAAAGTGTTCTAAATATCAATAGACAGTAGTGGGCCAAAAATTGGGGGAGAAGATTGAAAACTGCTGGGGTCATAATGATAGTCTGTTCTATTGATTTACATTAAATTTGCAACAGTCATAAGCTGAAAATTGTGTGTGATTGATGAACCAAAAACTAAAACTATGTTCATACACAGGATGACATCAGCCAGGATGAGGGTCTGGAAAGTGTCAGACAGGAGGAGGCAGGGCCCACTGTGAGCCAGGAGGAGGCAGTGCCCACTGTGAGCCAGGAGGTGGCAGGGCCCAGTGGTACACAGGAGGTGGCAGGGCCCAGTGGCAGACAGGAGGTGGCCGGGCCAAGTAGCAGGACCAGATCTCAGGTGCCTCCCATCCGCCTTACAAGAAGAACCAGGAGGGAGAGGAGCACAAGTGAGGCAGCAATGGCCCTAATTAGAGAGGCACATGCCACCCTCCAGGAGCAACAACCCCCGAAGAGGCCATTGCTGGCCTAGTTGGGGCCAAATTCCAAAGTATGAGCATGGACAATGCCTACTATGTGAGCCCCTGCTGATCAACTTAATGAACAAGGGGGTGATGGGGAGAATTACCCCCAATACGGCCATATGTGAGGTCGCCCAGCTTTCGCAACCTCAACCTCCTCCTCCTCCACCTTCTTCTTCTCCTCCACCTCCTTCTGACACAAGTACACATCCAGTGGCACAGCCTCCAGCCACACGCAAAAGGAAGGCTGCAGGGAAGGCTGCCAAGAAGACTAGGAAGTGATGGCCTTGCTTCAATGTGGTCTGACAGAAGGCAGCCTGTTGTAGTACCACAGACTTTGGACATCTATATCACCTGCTGCTGTTCCTGACCTCTGGCAGTCCAGGATCAGATTGTGCTCACAACTGATGTGCTTCTCAAGCTCCCAATTTTATTGTCCACACAGGGTTGATGTGTGCTCTGGGGTCCCATGGATGCACAAATGGCAGCAGGTTCTCAAGCACTGCCTTCTATTTTTTTTTTATATACCAGAATAAATGGTTTTTAAAATGGTTTTTATTTTACAGTTAATACTTGACTATGTGTTTTTCAAAAAAAAAAAATTTAGCTTGGGAGTAGGCAGATACATTTCCAAAAAAATAAAAAAAAAGGGACAGATAACACCAAACAATCTCCTTGAAGGTCCAAAAATACAAGATATTAAAATTATTTTGGTAAACTTGACACAACAAAATTTAAATTGTAATCATGGAGATCACTAGAAATTAAATAATCATTTAAAATGAAGATATGTATTCCAAATTAAAAATATATAAATATTAAGGAGATCTTGCTCTATATAATATAACAAAATATTCATGAGATCAGCATGAAAAATGTTTAAAAAAGTTAGTCAGAACTCTGTGTGAATATCAGCAGCAAAACAAGTTCATTATTTGTCATTATTGTACTATTCTAAAGAAGATTTAAATGCGCAACATTTAAACGATGCAATAATTTTCTTTTTTTTCTTTTTTCATTGATATAATGCATACCCCCTTTTTTTCTTTTTGATTCATGGAGGGTCCCTCAATATTTGTATATCTAAATTATTCAATTTAAGATTGAGCCATATTAACATATGGTGGATTATTCCACCTTAGCTCATAGATACAAGGCAACAGGTTATTTTACTGTTGTATTATAGAGGCCCTATATATATTGATACCCTTCGGGCTAACTAACAGTTACCCCTTATGATAAACAGACTAATTTTTATTTCCATTTATTCAAAATTTTCCATACTTTTAAAATTATTAATTTCCATACTTTTCCAGATTCCATTTTGTTCCCCTTCCCTCTTCTTAGGGGAATACCTTTTCTCTGTGGAGCCCATGCGACACAAATCCACTCCAAAACCTGGGTTAAGATACAGCAGGTATGCACACGTTTAGATTTAGTTCTGACATGTATGCCCCACTATTATGTGGGCCATTCATAGAGGGTAATATATACATATATGTCACCTTTATTCATACTGCTGTATTATTATTACTCTTTCTTGTTTATAGATGGGATCAGCAGCATAAATTACCTGCTGTTTTGAGTACAGGCGCCCTTTGTTGCCCTGCCCCGGGCATAGTTCGATGCACGGTCCCCCGTGTTCTGACCCCCCTGCGTTCTCCCTTCATCCGGAGCAGTGAGCGTCAATCTCTGTTATTTTAAACAAGGATGTATTCACACCAAACTTCATAGGCAACAACGGTTAGCATATATGATTTACGGTACAAATAATTATGTTTTTTATTATAACAATTGAATTAATTTTCAATTGTACTGTATATACATAAAATAGACGATGCTCTTGTTTACTCAACTCTTTTGCTTTGTTCTATGTCTACAAACTACAGACCACAACACCTATCACCACTAGCCCCTGAAGAAGAGGCGCTATATAAACCCATAGCCTCGAAACGCGTCGGACACCCTGGGCCCTCCCACAGGAATCAGGACCCTCACAGTGGTTTATGGTCTTTTGTGACGTTGTTACTTTGTTGCTCTATAGTTTGAGTTGTGTTTGTGTACATCCAAATTGTATATGTATTTTTATCTCTTTGATATTTTGTATTACAACAATAAATATATATTTTTTGATAAAATTTGAAACTTGTAGACTTCATCCTAAAAAGTCCCATAGAGGACTACACACACACAATCTATATTGAATAGGGATTGGGTGTTTTGTCTACTAATCAAGTCAGTCCCTGCTACACTCCTAAACTCATCAGTGTGAAAGGGGCCTTACTAGCAAAGTGTATGGAATAACGGGCACTATATATACTGCATTGACGGCAAGCTGACCCACCCTATGCCGCCAAAACGTTATATAGGGGTTGTCTATTTCAGTCCTGGTTCACACCTATGCAGGTTGCAGTTGATTAATTTTCCAGGTGGGTTTTTTCACACGCATTTTTGATGCGTTTTTAATGCTTTTTGCTCTTTTAGGATGTGTGTATTGTCTTGCGGGAGCAACCAGCAAGAACACTGCAGAAATGCATAAAAAATGCAAGCACTGCATTTTTTTATGCATTTCAGGTCCGTTTCCATTGAAGTCTATGGAACCAAAAATGCAACTTGCTGCAGGAAAAACTCCCTGACCCTTTGCAAAAAAACACACGTGGAAAATGCACAGATGTGAACATGACCCATTGGAAACCATGTTAAATGGACTGTAGTGCGTTTTTTCAAAACTGAAAACACACTAAAAAACACATAGGTGTGAACCAGACCTCAGAGTGAAGCATAAAACGTAAATATGCTCTGCTCACCCATGTGTTCACATTTAAGTTAACGGATCGAGGAAGATACTCCCACTGTTGCTTTTCTCAAGTGAAAAGGGGGGAAACATTAGGAATCAGGACAATTTTTCTAACCCATCGAACCAATGTCCTCTCTTGCCTAAAAGCAGCAAATTGTGAATCCTGTAGAAACATAAATCTTTATCTTTTAGCTGCTAAAAAGGTACAGTATATGATGGTAAATCATTTTATTCATTAGAAAATCTATTTTTGGTTACCATTAAGTTGTTTTGTTTTATTTTGAACAGTTTTAAGATGCATATAATGCAATACAGTGCACAGATATCTAGTATGACATATCATAGTCAAATCCAGCATGACACTGCAGACATATCTAGTCTTGCAGCTGTTTTTTGTGTGCCAGAGTTAAAATCTCTAGACTGACATACTGATAGCAGATATATCTAGTATGACACTCTAAAATGCTCTTTGACCCATCATAACAAAGACTGACATATTTATTTCTTCAGTTTTATGGTTAATTTTTTTCTTAAATGAGATCTGAATATGAAGCAATATTTGTTATAAAAAATAGCAGCAACATTTAGTATAACTATATCCTTTTCTACAAAAATAAATATATTTTTTGAGTTAAAGTTCACCTGTTCTGACACATCAGACTACAGGTCAGCAGGGCCGGGGAGGTTGGGGTAGGTGGGGAGGGGTTTCAGTGTTAGTTCACCTTACAGATTTTCTGTAAATGTGAACTTATGGCGCGTACACACGACCGTTTTTCATGACGAGAAAAATGCAATTTTGTAATTTGGTCATTAAAAACGATGTGTAGGCTCCAGAGCATTTTTCGCTACGTGAAAAATGGCGAATAAAAATTTGGAACATGCTCTATTTTTTTTCTCGTCGTTTTTTTACGTTGTCGTTTTTCTCGTCGTGAAAAACGGCCGTGTGTAGGCTTTAATGACGTGAAAAAAAAAACGTGCACGCTCAGAAGCAAGTTATGAGACGGGAGCGCTCGTTCTTGTAAAACTAGCGTTCATAATGGAGATAGCACATTCGTCACGCTGTAACGGACTGAAGAGCACGAGGCTGAAAAGCGCAAATCGTCTCTCACCAAACTTTACTAACACGAGGATCAGCAAAAGCAGCCCAAAGGGTGGCGCCATCCGAATGGAACTTCCCCTTTATAGTGCCGTTGTACGTCTCCGAGCTTTGCTCGAGCATTTTTTTTCACGATAGTGTGTAGGCAAGGCAGGCTTGAGAAGAATCACGTTGAGAAAAACGTTGTTTTTTTAATGACATTAAAAACGGTCGTGTGTACGCGGCAATACACTTTAAAGAGGAGCTCCAGTCTGTAAAAAAAAAATGTAAAAGTCAGCAGCTACAAATACTGTAGCTGCTGACTTTTAATATAAGGACACTTACCTGTCCAGCGATCTCGCAATGTCGGCACCCCAAGCCAATTTGTCAATCAGCTTCGGGTGCAGGCGCTGGAAGTGTAAGTAAAGGAAACCGACAGTGAAGCCTTCAGGCTTCATAGCCGGTTTCCTACTGCACATGCACGAGTTGCGCACTTTCTGAATGGTCCTGCCGTCTTCTGGGACCGGTGTGTGTCCTAGAAGTCAGCGGGGGGAGAAGGAGGGGCTGGAAATGTCGTAGACCTGGAAGTGGGAGCGGGTACCTGTCAAAACCAGATACCCGCTTCCCCCCATAAAGAGGCAAATGTGGCAGGGGGGGGGGGTGGGTGGGTTGCGAAACAAGTGGAGCTTCCCCTTTTGGGCGGAGCTCCACTTTAATTTAGAACTATAGGCAAAACTTTATTTCTCATTTTGAATAGAGCAAAGAAGGGTTATAACCCCTGTCAGATTTTTTTTCCTCTATCTATGTCCCATTGCAGAGATTTCCCTTCACTTCCTTTCCTTTTCTATGTCCCATTGCAGAGGTTTCCCATCACTTCCTGTCCTATAGCCAAACAGGAAGTGAGAGGAAAGCCCTGCAAATTAAGGCAATTCCTTTGGGACCCAAAGGTCACCAGAACTAGTGTCCCCATTGGAAGATTTCCCCTTCTTTACTTTTCTGGGGACAACCCAAAATTTGGGATTTTGTTTTACTTTCCAGTTTAATGATATTGGTAAACATGACAAATAGAGAGGAGGGATCTCCTTAATGAGTACACAGCAATAAAAACTGACAAGCATTCTAATCCATTTGAACTTTATCCAAAACTAAAAAACGTTTTGTCTTCGTGTAGTACTACCCCCCAGTTAAGAGAGCTGCTGATATTGGGCCTGTATTTTACTGCTGTCAACCCCCAATAAACTGTCACAGCGGTTAAATGAAGACGATTCTGTAGCATATGTTGTGGAAAAATTTATTAATGTATGTTGTCAGATGTCCCCCCAATGTCAGTTTTGCTGTAATGCGCTCATCTGAGCGTATTTGCACATACAGACGTTGGTGGAAGATCGGTGGTGGGAAAATCTTCCTATGGAAACAGCGATGTTTGCTCCATTTAGAGATGTTGTTTTACGCCTCGTCGGGGGACTGGCCACCTCCTGACGGGGGGCGTTAAATGACTCCGAGCGCACAGATCTGTGTCCACAAGAACAGTAGCATAACTGTACGACAGTTGTGGTCCATTGAGGCATAATTGTCGTATAGTTCCCGTCATTGGTAGCAGTGAGGTTGGTTTGCACACGGCTTTGTACAAAGCCATGCTTTCTACTGTTCCTTTGTCTCACAGAAAGCATGACCCCTGTACACAGCCGTTTGCACACATCACTGCTAGGATTATATTTGAATTTAAACATGTCTGTGATTGGTTCTTTTGAAAATATACAAAATGTCTGAATGGCTGTCTTGTGAAGCCAACACCTTCTTTTGTTGCCCATGTTGACTATAAATAAAGAGAGCTGGCTATTCCAGGGACACTCTGACCATGGGATGACCTGATGATAAGACCTGTGACGATGGTGCTTTCCTTGAATGAAGGATGGAATGAACGGTGAGTGTAACTTAGCTAAAGACAACATTATTGCAAAAAGATGAATCTAAAGTGTGCTTAGATAGCACAAGAAATATAGTCTGTGTGCTCTGTAAACAACAGCCTATAATTCCACAACAGTTAATGGCGGGCCAGGACCTTTGGGAATAGATTGAGTCCCTTTGGACATCGGATCGAAATGGGGGGGGAGTGGATCTACGTTCTGATGTGTGGGGGCTCTACTCTGTAAAAGAACAAATTTTTCGTCTTTTTGAAATAATGCTGTTTGCAGTACGAGAGATGTGTGTGTGTGTGTGTGTGTGTGTGTGTCTGCGAATCCGATCGTGCGTGCGTGCGTGTGTGTGATTTTGTTGGGAGAGAGATCGTATGCCTGTGAATCCGATCGTATGTGCCTGGATGTTTGTGTGGGGAAGCTGCGGGCTGTAAGCGTGTAACTAAATGAGAAATATAGACTGTGTGTGGTTGGATTGTTTGTGTGATGTAGGACACGTGTCCCCATGAGTGTGATTAAAGTTGTGTAAGAGATGGCGGTTTGGAAAAGTGACCTTTTTGCGATGTATTGAGCAGCTTGTGCAGCCAGCCATTGTTTGGCTGCATTGTTAGTCTGGTCCCTGTGTGAGAGAAGCTGAAAACGGCTGCCCCCATGAGGTTTAGCGGGGGAGGGGCAGGCAGCATGGCCATCAGTTACAATGGTGAAAGTTGGTGACTCTCTGTAAATAGCATGGAGGAGTTTTGTGTTGGGGGAGGGCTACGCCCTGAGAGATGATCTGATGGAAACTGTATATTGTGTATGAAATGAAGGTATAGATGTGGGATTATTCAGCCTGCAATGTGTGTGTTTGGTTGAGCTTTTTGTATTTCTCAGAGGCTTGTCGGAGCAGCCATGTGCTTGAATGGGGGAAGGGCTTGCCCACTGCTTTGTGTTGCTGGGGCTATGCCCTGAGGGAAGCAGCCATGTAGGACAACATTGTACTGTATGTGTGTGGTAAATATCTCAGAGTATATTAACTTAGAGAAATGAATATGTTTTTAATGTTGAATAATGTTGTAACTTACATTTATTGAATGTGCTGTTTAGTGGCCAAAGGGTTTTTAAAATGTTTTAGTGGTCATGTAGTGTCTCAGGTGTGAGGCTTTGTGGAGATGGCATGAGCCTTGTGGAGTGTAGCTGACTCAAGACACACATTTTTCAGTGGATTTTGATGATCATTTAAAAAAAAGTTTCAATGGTGTAGTCAGTCTTTGTGGAGAAAAACATTTTTAGTTCACTAGTGAAGAGATCCTGGTTTTGGCGGCAAAAACTGCATGTGGTGGCCATCTTGTGGTCTGCCATGCTGTCATGGTCGTCGGCAGCCATCTTGAGAGATGCAGTTTCTCCTTAGCTCGTGGGCAATCCTATAAGGGGAACGCACAGCCACCTTTCCTTTGGGTGTGATACCATGTGACCGTGCTGTGGCATTCGTCTGCTATCTTGCTGGTGGAGTTTCGCAGCCTTTGGGGCAGATTTTGATGTTTGGTGCGAATTGAGTAGTGCATTCTTTTCTGCGTTGGAATCTGGTGGAGACCATTTTTATTTTCCTTTGTGTGTGGGAACCCATGTGGTCTTGTATATTTAAGTGTTCATTTTGATGTCCCATGTTTGTGCTGGTTTTGGCGGGAAAAATTGCATGCGTTAATGGCGCCATTTTGTTGTTGTCCATGAGGCTTGCGATGGTTCATCCACCATTCGTGGACTTGCCTCTGGTAAGCTGCTACCTTACTATGGTGAAGGGCACCTTTGTTTGCTGATGTCACTGGGTGTTGCATAATCATCTACTGATCTCAGCTTGTGATTTTGCAGGATTTATGCCTTTGCAATAGGACTATTAATCCATCATTTTTAGTTCTATAATTCAGTATTGTGGTTTCATTTTTTGGGTTTTTATTGCATCATCTGGGCATTCATCTGGACTTTTATCATTAAATGTTTTCAAATCATTGGACATTATTTTTTGGTATCTAGTGGCTGGTGCCTTTGCTGAGTGTGCACTGCTTTTTGCACACCGGCCCCTGGATGCTGTATTGGCATTTGTTGATTGGCGCATTTTTTTTCTGTTCTATGCGTTTACAGTTTGACCTGTGCACTGCTGGGGAGAGTAGTGAGACACCAGGGTGACATACTGAGAGGCTGTTTTTGTTTAATGTTGAATTAGCTGGTTTAAACTGTTTTAAACTTTTTGTAAGCATCACCTTTTGAGTCGAGTAGAGTGGCATCTTGATATAGCGCGGTCTTACCCCGAGGGGTCCCGACGCGCTTGTGGACATACGCACATGCTGGCGCCCATTTATGGATGGGATCTGGTTGACCTACCAGCATTTGGAGTGTGGGGGGAGGCCAACGCAGAGACAGGGAGGACATGCAAACTCCATGCAGATGGTGTTAGGATGGGGATTTCTCTGTTTTCATTTAAGTGAATGTAAGCTATTGCAGGGTCAGCTGACTTTGCAGTATATGAGCGGTGGGTTTTTTTTGTATTGGATTTCGTTTTTAAGTAAAAACTCAATTTTACACTGAATTTTGATAGATTGTAAGACGAACAGAGTTTTTGTACAATGATGTGTTTTTATGTTTAAATATTTGGGAGTTTCCCAGAAGGCAATTCATATGTTTTGAAGCTTGTATTGTATAGCCTGTAGAGGAGGAGTGGGGGTTTGGTCGAAACTCCTAGAGCCATCTTTTTGCAGGAGTTTTGTATTTGAGTGCCAACTTATGGTTTGACTTCCAGGGAATGTGGGTCAGGGGGGGATTCTCACCCATTTGCAAAAGGGGGGTTTATTCCACCTTTCCCTTGCCAAGGTTTTTAAATTGTTGAAATATACGATCTTTAGCCATGGATTTTTTGGAGTCTTAATAGACAAGGCGATTGGGGCTAGGCTCCCCCTCCCCCTCCCTCTTCCTGAACAATTGATATGTAAATAAACCAGTTTGGTTTTTTGAGAGCTGAGCATGTAACCGGAAGTTTCTTTTCAGCATTTATATATCAGCAGAAAGTTGGTGGGAGGAGCTTGGGGTTGTCTGAAAGGTTGGCCAATGAGATTTGTGTTTGGAAGGAAAATGGAAAGCATTTTTGCGTTTAAAAGTCTTTTATATTTCGTTCCAGTTTTGTACTGTAATACAGTTTTGGGTAGAGAGCAAACAGGGGGGCATCACCGTTATTGTAACATCTAGATGCAGGTATAAAGAAGCCATAATATTGTTTTGAATAGTGGAGGATTTCATGGTGCTTTGCAGCTCGTCTGACAAACACGTTTATAGTGAGACAGGTCGGGCCGTGTATAATAATCGGAATTCCTGTGATTAGCATAAACGTGAGGAGTAGTACGCCAACAGCCCCGGTCAGGCCGTGTAGAATAATCGGGATTCCGGGGGTCGATTATGGTAATAAAGCCGCAAACCATAACCGCTCCGAAAATAAAGCGCAAGGGTGTCCTGGACGCGGGACACTTCATAAGCGATTCGAATCGTCATGAGTAATGTGCCATCCATGCTTGGGAGGAAAAAAATTAGGCTCCCCACCAGTCAGACAGCTGCACCGCACATGAGGTCTGGGTTTGGGGCTCCGGACATGAGACCCCTTAAAGGATGACATATCTGGTCAGAGGGTACAGTGAGGTGTACTCCTTTGGAAGGTACTTTTGCTGGAGGTACGAGACCTCAGAATAAAAGGTACCTTGGATGTAGTTCAGCTGTGGCTTCAGAAATCTGTAATGATGAGTGTTGATGGAGGTGTAGTACACGCTTTTGTGACTCTCAGAGGAGGAACAATGGTTAAATTCTCATGCCCGTTTGTTTGAACTTTGTATGGCTGGTCCATGCAAGGTTCTCGGGCTGCTCTCATGTTTGTCCCATTGTATTTTTTTCTATTGCTGAAAGAGTGAAAGGTAGAATTCTGGCTGTTTTTGTTTTTTTCATTTGTGGTTTTGGAAACTGGGAAGTATCTCCCCCACGTTTGTATCTGAATGTTTGTATGTAGTAACGTGAATATGTTCGAACATACCGCGGCGATCCTCCGATGCGTCGCGGCTGTTGTATTTTTGTAGGAACGGGAAAAGTAAGGGTTACAGAGGGTTTTGTTTGAATTGGTTTTGAAAGAATGTCATTGACAATTTACCAATGTACAGGAATGTCATTATTGTTTGCCATTCTTTGCAGGTTAAATATGAAGGATAGAGTAATGATTTTGCTTATAAGTATTTTTCAGGTCCAAGGAGTTTGTACATAGAGAACAGGTGTATGTAGACAGCGGTACATATGGATAAATACGAGTCTAAGGAGGTAAAAGTATCATAGGCTATTTCATTGTTTCTTTTTTCCTGCACCACGCATTTCTTCCTTCAGTCTGTAATGAGGAAGAAAAGGGGGGAGAAGTGATAAATGTAAGAATGACAGTTTTTTTCAAACAAATAATGTTAACCTCTGTAATTCTAACCAAGTTTGTGCCAAGACTGTCTTTCTTTGATAGAATTTGAATCGGCAAGCAGCAGTCTGGTGAAGTAGGTTCCCATCCCAGATGCTAAGAACCTTTTGTCAATGGTTCCAGGTATTGTAAGCCACGCACAGGTTATGCAGTGACCACAGTCCCGATGTCTGGGTTATTGTCATATTGTCATATGAGGGTTGTTTGGAGGTCAATCAAAACCAGAGTCGTACTTTCCTCATTAGCTGTCACTTATATTCTCGGCTGATGGGGGAGGTGCGATCGCTGTGACATGAACTTCAAAATGTCCACCACAGGGTTCACGAGTCTCTCCTGGACCCTGACTCAATAATCAGTTTACATTCTTTCCAACCAGGTGACTGGGTCGTTGTAAAGAAGCTTGAGGGATGAGACCACGCCAGCCACTGCAAGAAGCAGCTCAACCACACCAAAGAATGAGGAGTATCTTTGTTTATTTATATTTTTGTTGTTTAGTAAATTTTAGCAGGGGTAACGATGAAAAGCATCCCAAGTTAAATATTTAAAGTGTATGTCCTGACAAGCTCAGAAAGCGAACAGGACCGATTGCTAGGTCTGTTCTGAGTCTTCACCGAGTTTTAGTCCCCAGCGATGACAGCGGTACATGCCATTTATGATGTTATTATGGGTATGAGGAGTTTTGACAGACTGGTGAAGACTCCGAACAGACACTTGTCAATGGAATCTAACGATGCATTTTTAGAGGGTAAAATTGGTTAGTTTTAATGGCTCTGCCTCTTGTCGGTTTGGGTATCTAGGCAGCCCACAAGTGTGTTTGAACTTTAGTTTGGTGCTTCTGTGGATCTGCAGCTTATAAAGGTAATTCCCCCAAAGCAAGAGGTTCATGCGTGATGGTGAAGCTGTCCCAGCATCTTATCTCGTGGCCGATCGCGAGGATCTAATGGCGTGAGAAATTAAGAATGGCAGGGACAGCTAGAAGGGATTTGTTCACCAACCCCGACCAGGTCTGGGCATGGTATCCTGCATGTACAAGGTGGGGGGGGGCTCGAGCTTGGGATACGATTGAACAATTCTCATCCGTTAAGGATAGGGTTCTTCATGTAACTGTTGAAGCCAGAGCTGTAGCTAAGTGAAGGTTGGGAGTCCTTTTTAAGGGTCTGGGGATCTTTGGGGATCTAATTTTTATTTTACAGCGGATCGTGGTTAAAGGAAGTGGGAATATATATACTCATGTCGTTTTTATTTCTATTCTTTCTATGTCGTGACGAGGTGCTCCTGTTGAATGATTTGACGCGTGACCAGAGTTTCCTTGATGAGACGCCCCGAAGCCGGACCCACATACAAGACACAGAGGATCACAGATGGATCGGCGATTACTACAGCTCACCATGTCGTGTCCTCCTTTATAAGTCATGCCCCTGAAGAGTAGAGTCTACATGTCAAGCCGTGTTTTTTCCTTTTTATGGACTAAGGACTGATTCATTTCCAGGTGTAAGAAGCAGATCAAGTTTCATCGATGGACATGGGGTGCATATGACAAAAAAGGGAGGACTGTTGTGGAATAATGTATTATTGTATGTTGTCAGATGTCCCCCCAATGTCAGTTTTGCTGTAATGCGCTCATCTGAGCGTATTTGCACATACAGACGTTGGTGGAAAACTCTTCCTATGGAAACAGCGATGTTTGCTCCATTTAGAGATGTTGTTTTACGCCTCGTCGTGGGACTGGCGTTAAATGACTCAGAGCGCACAGATCTGTGTCCACAAGAACAGTAGCATAACTGTACGACAGTTGTGGTCCATTGAGGCATAATTGTCGTATAGTTCCCGTCATTGGTAGCAGTGAGGTTGGTTTGCACACGGCTTTGTACAAAGCCATGCTTTCTACTGTTCCTTTGTCTCATAGAAAGCATGACCCCTGTACACAGCCGTTTGCACACATCACTGCTAGGATTATATTTGAATTTAAACATGTCTGTGATTGTTTCTTTTGAAAATATACAAAATGTCTGAATGGCTGTCTTGTGAAGCCAACAGCTTCTTTTGTTGCCCATGTTGACTATAAATAAAGAGAGCTGGCTATCCCAGGGACACTCTGACCATGGGATGACTTGATGATAAGACCTGTGATGATGGTGCTTTCCTTGAATGAATGATGGAATGAACGGTGAGTGGAACTTAGCTAAAGACAACATTATTGCAAAAAGATGAATCTAAAGTGTGCTTAGATAGCACAGGAAATATAGGCTGTGTGCTCTGTAAACAACAGCCTATATTTCCACAACACATACAAGTAATAAAAACCACAATACAGTATACCTTCACTGTTTAAGACTATAATACCTGTGCTGGCCGTCTCTCTGTAACAGTTAACACTCTACACACCGTGATTGCTTAACCATAAAATATCTTTACTGGGTGATGAAAAGGGTAGGTTAACAGACAGGCATTTAAACATGCAGGGCCCTGCAAAGTCAAAGTTATGCACAGTATAATCACTGTCTTGATATACCAATCTTATACACACTAAATGTCTCTAATAGAACTGCGCTCGCGAGCTTCCCCCTCGTGGGTAATATGGCGCCTGAACAAAGTCTCTGTGAGTTATAGTCACTCATATAGAAGGGATCTTCGCTAGCAACGTTGGTGCACTTTTACATTTGTAATCCAAGGGGGTAACACAGTTAATTGTAATCCTATTGTGGTTTTCGGTCTAAGGTCACAGGCAAAGAGACGCCCAACTTCAACTGCGCAGCACCCCATCACTGAGTGCGCGGCACGCTGCTGTGATAGCGGTGGGGCCTATGTAAAGAATCTCAGGCCTAGCACAGTTAAGAATTCCTGAGCAAGTGCTCTCTCACCCGACCAGACCAATCCGTCAATCAATCTCACTGCTAGGCTTCAGCATGCGATCTCCCGGTCACACACAGTCTCCGATCTTCCAGACAACCAATGGGGAAGGTGAAGATGGCTCGACCCTCCGGAACTATAAGGTGTCAGCAGGCTCTCTGGATGAGGTTTCTCTCCCTCTCCGACCAGCAGGCTTACTCCCACTCGGTAGGCCCGGACTCTCCGGCCTAAAACCAACGCGACAGGCCCCAACAGGATCCAAGTTGCTGGGCAGCCGATGTCCAAAGAGACCGCGCGTTGCTCCTCCTTCCCTTAAATAGTCCATCCCCAGCAGACCTTGCGCCGGGCAATGCACGATGGATGCTCCGTTGCACTGTGGGTATGGTAGTCTGTGTAGTACCCTTGCCATTGGAGTCCAATTCTCCCGGTACCACAAATCCCACCATGCACTTCCCTTCTTATTGCCAAGCAATAGCCAGCATATTATCCAATAGGAACCAGAGGAGAATGGGACTCACTCAATGCAATATAGTCTCTTATGAACACCATAAGATGACACCCCGCTACACACTCCCCCCACTTAAAGTCTTTGGTCCCCAAAGATAAAAAAATTCCTGCAAAAGAACTTGATTAGCGCACATGGAGGACACAGTTTACCGTAACAAAGGAATCCGACAGGGGAATCTCCCACCAAGCTTTGGAAGGGGGATTGTCCTGTCTACAGGTCACATTAGGGGGGTGGCCTGTCTAGCTGTGCCAGGGAGTGAGCTAGGGTTGCCCTCCACCAAATGTACAGTGGAGGGACCAGCCTCATCTACTGTCCTTCTTGCTGTAAAAACAGCTTCTTCAGAGCATTCACCCATTTGGGAGTAGGTCAGTCTTTTTGGAGGGTGAATGACTCTTCTTTCTCGCTTTGAGGTCTGTATATCAAAGTAACAGATTCAGCTCCTTCCGTATCTCCTTCACTGATTCTCTCTTCTTGGTTAGGTTTGTTTGATCCTGCAGTTCCGGGAGCATCCAGATCAGATACAAGAGAGGATGAAAGTTCTCTGTGGTCTTCGGTTTGGAAGGATTCTAAAGCGTCCTCCCATTCCTCAGTAAGAGTAGGATGTGGCATAAACTCAGTAGCCTCCGGGTTCAAAGTATCTTCAGGAGGTAATGCGGCAACATCCAAGGATTCCGACCCTTGTGGTGGCCATAACCAATCCAGCCCCATCTCTTCGACTTCACTGGGTACATCATCAATTCTGCTGCCCCCCCCCATCTGACAGGGTAGCCTGAGACCTAGTAACTGGTCCAGGGGTACAGGAGGTTGATGAAGTCCCTTGAGGTTCCAAGGTGGGGGGTAAACGGACTGCTTCCAAGAGGGGCAATAGATGATTTCTATGCCAGGTCTTCAAATGTCCCACACTTCCTTCTGGTTTGATCTGATACACCGGCAAGCCAGGCAGCTGTTTACAGATTACATATGGCTGGGATCTCCACCGGTCAGCCAACTTGTGTTTTCCCGGGACAACTAAATTCCGCAACAGCACTCTGTCCCCTGGTTGTAGATCTTGTATCCGGACCTTGAGGTCAAAGCTCCTTTTATTTCAAGCTTTCTCGTATGCCATCCTTAAACTTTGTCTTAGTCTATCCACATACCCCTTGTGAGAAGCTGCTGAGGTATGATCTAGAGAGGTGAAAAACAGAAATAACCTAAGGTTAGGGTTGGGACTTTAAATGAGGTAATGACTACATACACCTCCATCCCCGATAATGTGAAACAAGAAACTAGATGGTGGGACTTTATATGAAGCACACTACTATTAAATGGACCAAATTATATTAAGCATAGTTTATTCTTACAAAAGGGGCATAGCATACACATAAAAAATGGCAAAATGGTATTAATGGATAGCAATAATTGGAGTCTAGATATTACATGATTGTACATAGTGTTCCAACGTAACATACATGGTAATGCATGATAATCACAAGTTTCAGCAAATGAATTCTAGACACACCATAATAAGACATAAATCTCACAAGGTAACATAACAGTATGTAGCCTTGGGTATGTAAACCACAATTGTAGGGGTAACATGTAAACAGTATAATAATAATAATAGGTTCATTAAAATAGGATAGTAAAATACAGATAATATGCATGTACACTGTGACGTATCATCATAGGAGAGCTCTACGCGTTTCGTGGTTAATATACCACTCATCAGGAGCAGATACGCAGTATAGGGGTGTCTATAATGAAACAGAAAATGCCAAAATATTACGATAGTAGAATATTTTAGAAAAACATATAAAATATAGAAGGAAGAGGGGGAACAAACAGGTCCCAATCACTCTTACCTATCTGTAGTATATGGGTAGGTTTTGGCATAGTATCAATGGTAAAGTGTAGGCAGCTATGAGAAGCATCCTTCCCGGGAGTTGAGACGGTGACAATTGGAACACGGCGGTGGCAGCAGCAGCCAAGGGTAGTGTGGAAGTGAAGTAGCCAGTGAACAGCTGGGATAAATATAGTCATGTGTAATTCCTTATATAGTGAAATCCCAGAGGTATCTGTGGAAATCAATGGGTAAATAAAGTTATTTAACAGCTGATGAACTGGAAACGGGGTAACCGTGAAAAAAAGAGGAGTTAATTAAAACATGGTGGCTAGTGTTGTTACCTATCAAATCAAGACATTGATAGATACCAGGGTCAAAGTGTAAAAATGGTGATAAAGGGGTTAAACCATAAGTACCTGTGAGGGTATAAAGGAGGAATTGGTCCAGGAGGTGCCGACGTGTAATGAGAATGAAAACAACCCAAGGTAATGGCGCGGTGCAAGCAGAGTATAAGTACCAGCCATGAACCAATGGTGACCATCAACGTCACGCAGCATCATGGGAGGGGGGCGGCGTCACGCCCAAGCAGCATAGCGCGCTCGGCGTTTGGCGCCCAAACCTCCCTCGTGATAAACGCAGAATGACAACCAAGTCGGCGGTGCGGCGTCACCAATGACGTCACCCGCCGACCATGTGAGCGTGGCGTCAACACGCAGCAAGTGCCCGACCCGCCCCCCACAGAGGGAGGGGAGAGGGAGGTCTCGGTGCGTGTTGCAACTCCCGGGGACGATGAAAGCAAGCTAAACCCGAACTCCCAGAGCTGACCTCTCTAGGAGGAAAGGAAACGGTGTGGCAGTAGATAGATCACAGTAATAGTAAGAGTACATATAGAGTTATGGTAATGTGCTTCCATCCCCGGAATATTGAAAAACAGAAATAACCTAAGGTTAGGGTTGGGACTTTAAATGAGGTAATGACTACATACACCTCCATCCCCGATAATGTGAAACAAGAAACTAGATGGTGGGACTTTATATGAAGCACACTACTATTAAATGGACCAAATTATATTAAGCATAGTTTATTCTTACAAAAGGGGCATAGCATACACATAAAAAATGGCAAAATGGTATTAATGGATAGCAATAATTGGAGTCTAGATATTACATGATTGTACATAGTGTTCCAACGTAACATACATGGTAATGCATGATAATCACAAGTTTCAGCAAATGAATTCTAGACACACCATAATAAGACATAAATCTCACAAGGTAACATAACAGTATGTAGCCTTGGGTATGTAAACCACAATTGTAGGGGTAACATGTAAACAGTATAATAATAATAATAGGTTCATTAAAATAGGATAGTAAAATACAGATAATATGCATGTACACTGTGACGTATCATCATAGGAGAGCTCTACGCGTTTCGTGGTTAATATACCACTCATCAGGAGTAGATACGCAGTATAGGGGTGTTTATAATGAAACAGAAAATGCCAAAATATTACGATAGTAGAATATTTTAGAAAAACATATAAAATATAGAAGGAAGAGGGGGAACAAACAGGTCCCAATCACTCTTACCTATCTGTAGTATATGGGTAGGTTTTGGCATAGTATCAATGGTAAAGTGTAGGCAGCTATGAGAAGCATCGGCACCTCCTGGACCAATTCCTCCTTTATACCCTCACAGGTACTTATGGTTTAACCCCTTTATCACCATTTTTACACTTTGACCCTGGTATCTATCAATGTCTTGATTTGATAGGTAACAACACTAGCCACCATGTTTTAATTAACTCCTCTTTTTTTCACGGTTACCCCGTTTCCAGTTCATCAGCTGTTAAATAACTTTATTTACCCATTGATTTCCACAGATACCTCTGGGATTTCACTATATAAGGAATTACACATGACTATATTTATCCCAGCTGTTCACTGGCTACTTCACTTCCACACTACCCTTGGCTGCTGCTGCCACCGCCGTGTTCCAATTGTCACCGTCTCAACTCCCGGGAAGGATGCTTCTCATAGCTGCCTACACTTTACCATTGATACTATGCCAAAACCTACCCATATACTACAGATAGGTAAGAGTGATTGGGACCTGTTTGTTCCCCCTCTTCCTTCTATATTTTATATGTTTTTCTAAAATATTCTACTATCGTAATATTTTGGCATTTTCTGTTTCATTATAGACACCCCTATACTGCGTATCTGCTCCTGATGAGTGGTATATTAACCACGAAACACGTAGAGCTCTCCTATGATGATACGTCACAGTGTACATGCATATTATCTGTATTTTACTATCCTATTTTAATGAACCTATTATTATTATTATACTGTTTACATGTTACCCCTACAATTGTGGTTTACATACCCAAGGCTACATACTGTTATGTTACCTTGTGAGATTTACGTCTTATTATGGTGTGTCTAGAATTCATTTGCTGAAACTTGTGATTATCATGCATTACCATGTATGTTACGTTGGAACACTATGTACAATCATGTAATATCTAGACTCCAATTATTGCTATCCATTAATACCATTTTGCCATTTTTTATGTGTATGCTATGCCCCTTTTGTAAGAATAAACTATGCTTAATATAATTTGGTCCATTTAATAGTAGTGTGCTTCATATAAAGTCCCACCATCTAGTTTCTTGTTTCACATTATCGGGGATGGAGGTGTATGTAGTCATTACCTCATTTAAAGTCCCAACCCTAACCTTAGGTTATTTCTATTTTTCAATATTCCGGGGATTGAAGCACATTACCATAACTCTATATGTACTCTTACTATTACTGTGATCTATCTACTGCCACACCGTTTCCTTTCCTCCTAGAGAGGTCAGCTCTGGGAGTTCGGGTTTAGCTTGCTTTCATCGTCCCCGGGAGTTGCAACACGCACCGAGACCTCCCCCTCCCCTCCCTCTGTGGGGGGCGGGTCGGGCACTTGCTGCGTGTTGACGCCACGCTCACATGGTCGGCGGGTGACGTCATTGGTGACGCCGCACCGCCAACTTGGTTGTCATTCTGCGTTTATCACGAGGGAGGTTTGGGCGCCAAACGCCGAGCGCGCTATGCTGCTTGGGCGTGACGCCGCCCCCCTCCCATGACGCTGCGTGACGTTGATGGTCACCATTGGTTCATGGCTAGTACTTATACTCTGCTTGCACCGCGCCATTACCTTGGGTTGTTTTCATTCTCATTACACGTCGGCACCTCCTGGACCAATTCCTCCTTTATACCCTCACAGGTACTTATGGTTTAACCCCTTTATCACCATTTTTACACTTTGACCCTGGTATCTATCAATGTCTTGATTTGATAGGTAACAACACTAGCCACCATGTTTTAATTAACTCCTCTTTTTTTCACGGTTACCCCGTTTCCAGTTCATCAGCTGTTAAATAACTTTATTTACCCATTGATTTCCACAGATACCTCTGGGATTTCACTATATAAGGAATTACACATGACTATATTTATCCCAGCTGTTCACTGGCTACTTCACTTCCACACTACCCTTGGCTGCTGCTGCCACCGCCGTGTTCCAATTGTCACCGTCTCAACTCCCGGGAAGGATGCTTCTCATAGCTGCCTACACTTTACCATTGATACTATGCCAAAACCTACCCATATACTACAGATAGGTAAGAGTGATTGGGACCTGTTTGTTCCCCCTCTTCCTTCTATATTTTATATGTTTTTCTAAAATATTCTACTATCGTAATATTTTGGCATTTTCTGTTTCATTATAGACACCCCTATACTGCGTATCTGCTCCTGATGAGTGGTATATTAACCACGAAACGCGTAGAGCTCTCCTATGATGATACGTCACAGTGTACATGCATATTATCTGTATTTTACTATCCTATTTTAATGAACCTATTATTATTATTATACTGTTTACATGTTACCCCTACAATTGTGGTTTACATACCCAAGGCTACATACTGTTATGTTACCTTGTGAGATTTACGTCTTATTATGGTGTGTCTAGAATTCATTTGCTGAAACTTGTGATTATCATGCATTACCATGTATGTTACGTTGGAACACTATGTACAATCATGTAATATCTAGACTCCAATTATTGCTATCCATTAATACCATTTTGCCATTTTTTATGTGTATGCTATGCCCCTTTTGTAAGAATAAACTATGCTTAATATAATTTGGTCCATTTAATAGTAGTGTGCTTCATATAAAGTCCCACCATCTAGTTTCTTGTTTCACATTATCGGGGATGGAGGTGTATGTAGTCATTACCTCATTTAAAGTCCCAACCCTAACCTTAGGTTTTTTCTATTTTTCAATATTCCGGGGATGGAAGCACATTACCATAACTCTATATGTACTCTTACTATTACTGTGATCTATCTACTGCCACACCGTTTCCTTTCCTCCTAGAGAGGTCAGCTCTGGGAGTTCGGGTTTAGCTTGCTTTCATCGTCCCCGGGAGTTGCAACACGCACCGAGACCTCCCCCTCCCCTCCCTCTGTGGGGGGCGGGTCGGGCACTTGCTGCGTGTTGACGCCACGCTCACATGGTCGGCGGGTGACGTCATTGGTGACGCCGCACCGCCAACTTGGTTGTCATTCTGCGTTTATCACGAGGGAGGTTTGGGCGCCAAACGCCGAGCGCGCTATGCTGCTTGGGCGTGACGCCGCCCCCCTCCCATGACGCTGCGTGACGTTGATGGTCACCATTGGTTCATGGCTAGTACTTATACTCTGCTTGCACCGCGCCATTACCTTGGGTTGTTTTCATTCTCATTACACGTCGGCACCTCCTGGACCAATTCCTCCTTTATACCCTCACAGGTACTTATGGTTTAACCCCTTTATCACCATTTTTACACTTTGACCCTGGTATCTATCAATGTCTTGATTTGATAGGTAACAACACTAGCCACCATGTTTTAATTAACTCCTCTTTTTTTCACGGTTACCCCGTTTCCAGTTCATCAGCTGTTAAATAAGTTTATTTACCCATTGATTTCCACAGATACCTCTGGGATTTCACTATACAGGTCCTTCTCAAAAAATTAGCATATTGTGATAAAGTTCATTTTTTTTCTGTAATGTACTGATAAACATTAGACTTTCATATATTTTAGATTCATTACACACAACTGAAGTAGTTCAAGCCTTTTCTTGTTTTAATATTGATGATTTTGGCATACAGCTCAAGACAACCCAAAAATCCTATCTCAAAAAATTAGCATATCATGAAAAGGTTTTCTAAACGAGCTATTACCCTAATCATCTGAATCAACTAATTAACTCTAAACACCTGCAAAAGATTCCTGAGGCTTTTAAAAACTCCCAGCCTGGTTCATTACTCAAAACCGCAATCATGGGTAAGACTGCCGACCTGACTGCTGTCCAGAAGGCCATCATTGACACCCTCAAGCAAGAGGGTAAGACACAGAAAGAAATTTCTGAACGAATAGGCTGTTCCCAGAGTGCTGTATCAAGGCACCTCAGTGGGAAGTCTGTGGGAAGGAAAAAGTGTGGCAGAAAACGCTGCACAACGAGAAGAGGTGACCGGACCCTGAAGAAGATTGTGGAGAAGGACCGATTCCAGACCTTGGAGGACCTGCGGAAGCAGTGGACTGAGTCTGGAGTAGAAACATCCAGAGCCACCGTGAACAGGCGTGTGCAGGAAATGGGCTACAGGTGCCGCATTCCCCAGGTCAAGCCACTTTTGAACCAGAAACAGCGGCAGAAGCGCCTGACCTGGGCTACAGAGAAGCAGCACTGGACTGTTGCTCAGTGGTCCAAAGTACTTTTTTCGGATGAAAGCAAATTTTGCATGTCATTCGGAAATCAAGGTGCCAGAGTCTGGAGGAAGACTGGGGAGAGGGAAATGCCAAAATGCCTGAAGTCCAGTGTCAAGTACCCACAGTCAGTGATGGTCTGGGGTGCCATGTCAGCTGCTGGTGTTGGTCCACTGTGTTTTATCAAGGGCAGGGTCAGTGCAGCTAGCTATCAGGAGATTTTGGAGCACTTCATGCTTCCATCTGCTGAAAAGCTTTATGGAGATGAAGATTTCATTTTTCAGCACGACCTGGCACCTGCTCACAGTGCCAAAACCACTGGTAAATGGTTTACTGACCATGGTATTACTGTGCTCAATTGGCCTGCCAACTCTCCTGACCTGAACCCCATAGAGAATCTGTGGGATATTGGGAAGAGAAAGTTGAGAGACGCAAGACCCAACACTCTGGATGAGCTTAAGGCCGCTATCGAAGCATCCTGGGCCTCCATAACACCTCAGCAGTGCCACAGGCTGGTTGCCTCCATGCCACGCCGCATTGAAGCAGTCATTTCTGCAAAAGGATTCCCGACCAAGTATTGAGTGCATAACTGAACATAATTATTTGAAGGTTGACTTTTTTTGTATTAAAAACACTTTTCTTTTATTGGTCGGATGAAATATGCTAATTTTTTGAGATAGGAATTTTGGGTTGTCATGAGCTGTATGCCAAAATCATCAATATTAAAACAAGAAAAGGCTTGAACTACTTCAGTTGTGTGTAATGAATCTAAAATATATGAAAGTCTAATGTTTATCAGTACATTACAGAAAATAATGAACTTTATCACAATATGCAAATTTTTTAAGAAGGAACTGTATAAGGAATTACACATGACTATATTTATCCCAGCTGTTCACTGGCTACTTCACTTCCACACTACCCTTGGCTGCTGCTGCCACCGCCGTGTTCCAATTGTCACCGTCTCAACTCCCGGGAAGGATGCTTCTCATAGCTGCCTACACTTTACCATTGATACTATGCCAAAACCTACCCATATACTACAGATAGGTAAGAGTGATTGGGACCTGTTTGTTCCCCCTCTTCCTTCTATATTTTATATGTTTTTCTAAAATATTCTACTATCGTAATATTTTGGCATTTTCTGTTTCATTATAGACACCCCTATACTGCGTATCTGCTCCTGATGAGTGGTATATTAACCACGAAACGCGTAGAGCTCTCCTATGATGATACGTCACAGTGTACATGCATATTATCTGTATTTTACTATCCTATTTTAATGAACCTATTATTATTATTATACTGTTTACATGTTACCCCTACAATTGTGGTTTACATACCCAAGGCTACATACTGTTATGTTACCTTGTGAGATTTATGTCTTATTATGGTGTGTCTAGAATTCATTTGCTGAAACTTGTGATTATCATGCATTACCATGTATGTTACGTTGGAACACTATGTACAATCATGTAATATCTAGACTCCAATTATTGCTATCCATTAATACCATTTTGCCATTTTTTATGTGTATGCTATGCCCCTTTTGTAAGAATAAACTATGCTTAATATAATTTGGTCCATTTAATAGTAGTGTGCTTCATATAAAGTCCCACCATCTAGTTTCTTGTTTCACATGATCTAGAGAGGTGCCAAAGGCCAAATCCACCGGCAATCGTGCCTCCAGCCCGAACATCAGTCTGTATGGGGAGTATCCAGTAGCGTCACTGGTAGTGCTATTATAAGCATGCACAATAGCAGCTATGTGTTTGCTACAATGTTGCTTCTTCTCTTCACTCAGGGTCCCCAGCATATTCAACAGGGTCCGGTTAAATCTCTCAGGTTGAGCATCACCTTGTGGATGATATGGAGTTGTCCTGGTTTTCTTGATGCCCAGCGAATCCAACAAATTCTTTATCAGCCTACTCTCGAGGTCTCTTCCCTGATCCGAATGGAGGCGTTGAGGTAACCCGTAATGCACAAAGAACTTTTCGACAAGCACCTTGGCCACTGTCGAGGCCTTATGGTCTTTGGTTGGGAATGCTTGAGCATATCTAGTGAAATGGTCGGTTACTACCAGAACATTTCCTTGTACACTCAGATCAGGCTCCAAACAAAGGAAATCAATGCATACCAGATCCAAGGGGCCCTGACTTTGTAGGTGGCCCATTGGGGCAGCTTGATGAGGCAGGGTCTTCCTCTATATGTAGCGTGCACAAGAGTGGCAGTATTCCTCCACTTCAGCCCGCATACAGGGCCAATAGAACCTGTTCCTTGCGAGTTGGAAAGTCCTCTCAGAGCCTAGATGGCCATGGTCATCATGTAAAGCAATCAATACTGCCCTCCGGTGTTTTTCGGGCAGGAACAATTGCAATTTTTCCTTTAGATCATCAGAGGGGCCCGTTCGGTAGACCACCCCTTGATGCAACTGCAACCGGTCCCACTCCCTTCTTAGCAAACGAGCCTCTCTTGAAGAGTCCTTTGAGAACACATCTGGGTCCTGATTCTCCAATGCCTCCAATATCAAGTTCCCTAGGGGGTCTTCCAGTTGATCTCTTCTCGAGTCTCCCTTCGATAGCTTTGGTAGATTCTCTTCCTCAATCTGAGTTACATCATGGTAATATTTAGGCACCCCGACAACTGAAACTCCTATTTCTTCAGCTCTGGATCCGCCATTTGCCTGGAACTCCGCTCCCTGATATAGGGCTCGCACTTTCTCTGGGGCCAACTGAGTCCATCCTTTGGTAGAACCCCCTGTGATATGAGTTCTTCTGGACAGGGCATCCGCATCTCTATTTCTAGCCCCAGGCCTGTATTTCAAACTGAAGGTAAATCCCGAAAGGGCTGCCAGCCAACGGTGGCCTGTGGCATCTAATTTGGCAGTGATCAGAAGGTAGGTGAGTGGGTTATTGTCGGTCTTAACCACGGACTCAGCCCCATACAAGTAGTTTTTTAATTTATCCACCACAGCCCATTTTAAGGCCAGGAATTCCAGCTTGTGGGTGGGATAGTTTTTCTCGGCCGGGCCCAGGCTTCTGCTCACATAAGCAACAGGTCTTAACTGGCCATCATGCTCTTGATACAGCACCCCTCCTAGACCATCACGACTGGCGTCTACATGTAACTCATAGTGTTTCCTGGTGTCTGCATAGGCCAATACGGGGGCAGTGGTCAGGCTTTCCTTCAACCTGGTAAAAGCTTCTTCACACTTGATGGCCCACTGGTCTTCTATAGACTCCCCTGGTCTTCTAGGCCCGAAATCTTCTTCTTCTCCTTCAATCCTCAGAAGCTCGTTCAAGGGCCTAGCAATCTTGGCAAACCCCTCAACAAACCTCCTGTAGTAGGAGCAGAATCCCAAAAACGACCGAAGTTCAGTCACAGTAGTAGGCCTGGGCCAAGAGGTGACAGCCTCCAATTTTTCCGAATCTGTAGACACTCCTTCCACGGACAGGATATGTCCCAAGTAATGCACTGAAGACTGGTAAAATTGACACTTTTCCTGGGAAAGCTTTCTTTCCTCATGTTCTTCCAGGGTTTTCCCGAACACAATGATGTCATCCAAATAGACCAGTACTTCAATGAGATTCATGTCCCCTACTGTCTTCTCCATAAGTTGCTGAAAAGGTGGCCGGGGGGACCGGACAACCCTTGAGGCATGCGATTAAATTTGAAGAAACCCACAGGGGTAATAAAGGCTGTTTTCTCCTGATCCTCTGGGTGCATTGGGATTTGGTAGTACCCACTTTTCAGGTCCACACTGAACCACTTGGCTCCAGACAAGCTCTGTAATGCATCCTCTATTCGGGAGTGGTATACTGATCCGGTATTGTTCTTCTATTTAGTGTCCGATAGTCAATACACAGCCTCAGTGACCCCTTTTTTTTTTCTGACTACCACTATTTGAGAAGCGTATGGACTCCTGGATTCCCTGATGACACTGGTTCTCTTAAGTTCTGCCAGTTGCTCACGCAGATCTTTCAAATCGGCCAGGAGGACCCGCCGGACTCTTTACCTAAACGGTTTGTCTTCCTGCAGGCGAATCTTATGAGTGGCGCTTCTTGCACATCCCACATCAAACTCATCCTTGGAAAAGATCTTCTGCCACCTAGCCAACTGGATTTTGGCCCTTTCCTTCCAAGCCGGTGGGAGGGTTGTGTCTTCAAGACAAAGTTTCTCTATCGTGGCCCCTCCCTTTTCTCCCTTCTCCAAGTCCGATAGGGCGACTGGGGTGGCAGAATTTACCCGGCCCAACAACATTCTGGCTGGGATCTTCACAGGGGCAGCAGCAGTATTCCTGATGCTCACCGATACCCTACCATTGCTCTTCTTCAGTGCCCTCAACGGGACCACTTCGGGGATTACCTCCAACCCTTGATAAGTATCCAGAGGGTCTGATTCCAGTATGACGAAAGGGCCCGGTTGTTCCCAGGTGAGTTTAACAGTGGCCTTCAGACAGGTTACTTCTCCCGGCTGCAGCACTTTTTACATCTTGTCTAGCTTCCAGACCTTCCCTACTCCTTCCTTTGGGGCCTTCTGTTCTAGCACCAAATGCTGATATGCCCGGTGCAACATAGGGTGAACTCTGGGCGTTGGGGCATTCTGTTCCTGGGCTATGGGTGTCAGTAGCCTCCTGACCAAGTCAGTGTTGGTCCCTATTATGAGGGAACTCGTTAGCTCCTGGTGGGTGGGGACAAACCACAGCCAGTGTGTCAAAGATCTCCGCTTCCCCTGCTACTGAAGGGTCGAAGGCCAATTTGACCGGGAGGTATCCATCATATGGGAAGCTCTGGGTCCCAATGCCCCATATTTCCAGGTCTTCTAAGGGCAGATGTCTCAGATGTTTTTGATAAAAGTCCCGATATAGAAGGGTCACTTGAGCTCCTGTGTCAAGAAGGGCCTTCGTATAGATTCCCTCCACCTGAATGGGGACAACTGGGGAGGGTCCCACCAGGTTAACGGGAAATTAACACTGAGAAGTCTCCTGACTTCGTTCTACTAGAGTTTTTTTCTTTTTCAGTCTCTTCCGGGACCTCAGTCCTTGTTGGGCTTGGTATGCACTGATCTCCTTCCTCCTGACATTATATTTGGACCAGAAGCGAGAAGTATCAGATTCATTGGGTGGAGAATTGTTCTCCCTTTGCGACCTCCCTTTGTCTCGTATCTTGTTGGAGTTGGCTGGAACTGATGGGCACCCGGTTGACTCCTTCACCGGGGCCCTCTGAAGTTTTCCGCCGGCTTGCGGTATGAGACTGCAGTTTTCTTCGGACTGGGGCACACTTGCCGGTAATGCCCCATCCCCCCGCAATTGAAACAAGCTTCTTCATCTTTGTTATGTTGATAGACAGGGTTTGAGGTATTCCAAACTATTCCTTTCTTGCCTTCTTCTTTCGTAGCTCCTGAATCTTTGGCCATCAAGGAAGTAAGCATCTCCAACACTTGAGTCATCTGTGACTTTAAAACAGCCACCTCTAAATCCCGTACCGTGGCCATGGCTGCTCCAACCCCAGCGGAGGGGGAAGAGGTGCGTTTATCCGCTGCTTGTTGATCCTTTAGCAAAGCTTCCTCATCTCTCATTATTCGCACAAGGTCTGGGTAACTTAAGGACATGACTCATCCTGTAGTTTTCAAAGGAGCCAAACCGGATCGTTGCGCAGAGCCCCTCTTAAAATCTGTTGCATCCTGGCTTGGTCTATGTCCTGTGGTACCACCCCTTTCTTCAGGACTATCTGGCAGAGCATTTTGTTCAATCTTCGGACATACTCAGACAGACGCTCTCTTGGCTGTTGGTGAGTGTGCTCAAACTGGTAAATTAGGTCAGTTACTTTCTCCAACTGACCGAATTCCTCTTGTAACATGACTAAGTAATCATAGGCAGTACAAGTGACATTGTTGAATCTTTGATTCTTCACAGCCTCTGCAGCAGCTCCCTTTAAACTTTCATTTATGCGCTGCTTCTTTTGGGCTTCTGACAGTTCCCAACCTTCCACAGCCTGCATTGCTTGTTCTATCCAGGTATCAAAGTCCTCTTCTCCAAGCGGCACTGGCTGTGTCCCCGAGAAAGTCCTCAGCTTTCTGTATCCAGTCTCTACGCACACTGTGTTATTCTTTTGGCACTTTGTCACGAGGTCCCCTAAAGTGTTAAGGAGTTCAGGGCTTATAGTGGTCAGGGGTGCCGGGAAGGTTGTCGGTTCTCTGAGGAGTTTTCCTTGGCTAGTTTCAGGAACCTCTTCTTTTACAGTTTTTGGGTGCACCAGATAGTATGTCTTCCGGTCCTTGGACTGTACACTCCGGCCTCTGAAATCCTCGGGCACATCATCCCTCCACTCTAATAATGCGTAGGTACGGGAAGTTTCCTCTTCCGGTTTGAGATCAATCACCCATGCTTTCCTGCTTGGAGATAGTAACTTCATGAGCCTG
Source organism: Rana muscosa (assembly GCA_029206835.1). Lineage (NCBI taxonomy): Eukaryota > Metazoa > Chordata > Amphibia > Anura > Ranidae > Rana > Rana muscosa. Next base: position 239,312,814 of record CM055125.1, on the reverse strand, counting down.
TCAACTCCCTCCTCTTCCCAGCTCTCTCCGGGAAGTTCAATAGCCACACTCGCGCCTGGAGAAGCGCCTGCCGATTCGCACCACTGGACCACAATGGTTTACCGAGGAGCTTAGGCTCCTCAAAAAGCGGGTTCCGTCCAGGGAGAGACGCTGGCGGAAGTTCCTTCTGGAAGCTGACAAAATGCTGCATCTGGTGGTCCTCTATCTTTATAAAAGGGCTATTAGAGAGGCTAAAAAGATCTACTTCCGAGAGCGGATCAGGAAGGCAGCGAACAGCATGGCCGAAATTTTCAAGATCTCCTCAGAGTTAACCCATCCCGAAGCTACCAGCTCTGCTCCCAAGGAGTCACAGGACTGGGGCCAGGAGCTCGCTGACTTCTTTGTCTCTAAGGTTAAGACCATTAGAGACAACATTCCTAGGCTAGAGACTGTGCAAGAGGACATCGGCCACACAGTGTTGGCCCCTGGATTGCCCGGTTTCCAACCGGTTACGGTTATACAGGTGGTAGAGGTAATTGCATCTTTGAAACCATCTTCCTCTCCATTAGATGTATGTCCTGCCGGGCTGGTTAAAAAATCTGCTGCCCTTTTGGCCCCCTTTATTGAGGAGACAATCAACTGCTGCTTCAGGACAGGTACTGTCCCAGGTAGAGGTCGACCGATATATCGGCTGGCCGATATATCGGCCGATATTTGGCCATTTTTGATAAATCGGCATCGGCCGATTTATTATCAAGATTAGGCCGATATTTCAGACTGACCTCCGCTCATTCTTCCTTCTCCACATTTAGCGGCTCTGGCAGCATCAAGCGCCGCGCTGAGTGTGTGAGCAGAGAGGAGAGAGAGACAGAGAGGAGCTGTCAGCTTGATGTCGGGGATGGGCAAGACCCGGCAGCTAAATTACACCAGCCAATGATTGGGCTGCTTTAGAAAGGGGGCGGGCCACATACACGTAGCGACCCGCCCAGATACCATCCCATTAGCTGGTGTAATATAGCTGCTGGGTCCCGCCCACACCGACATCGAGCTGACAGCTCCTCTCTGTCTCTCTCTCGTCTCTACTCACACACTCAGCGCAGCTCTTGATGCAGCCAGAGCCGCTGAGTGTGTGAGCAGAAAGGAGAGAGAGAGAGGAGCTGTCAGCTCGATGTCGGGGTGGACGGGACCCGGGCCGGGGTGGGCGGGACCCAGCAGCTATATTACACCAGCTAATGGGATGGTATCTGGGCGGGTCGCTATGTGTATGTGGCCCCGCCCCCTTTCTAAAGCAGCCCAATCATTGGCTGATGTAATTTAGCTGCTGGGTCCGCAAAATCAGTGCAATCTGTCAGTGCCTCCAGCCAGTGCCACCCGCCACCGCCAGCCAGTGCCACCCGCCAGCACCACCCGCCACCGCCAGCCAGTGTCACCCGCCAGCCACCGCCAGCACCAGCCAGCGCCACCGCCAGCCAGCACCACCCGCCGCCACCGCCAGCCAGCACCACCCGCCGCCACCGCCAGCCAGCGCCACCCGCCACCGCCAGTCAGCGCCGCCCGCCACCGCCAGCCAGCGCCACCCTCCACCGCCAGCCAGCGCCACCGCCTGCCAGCGCCACCGCCAGCCAGCGCCAGCCGCCACCGCCAGCCAGCACCACTGCCAATCAGTGCCATCTGTCAGTTCCAAACCAGTGCCACCTGCTAGTGCCAATCAGTGCCATCAGTCAGTGCCAATAGTGCCATCTGTCAGTTCCAAACCAGTGCCACCTGCCAGTGCCAATGCCATCTGTCAGTTCCAAACCAGTGCCATCTGTCAGTTCCAAACCAGTGCCACCTGCTAGTGCCAATCAGCGCCACCTGCCAGTGCCAATAGTGCCATCTGTCAGTTCCAAACCAGTGCCACCTGCCAGTGCCAACTGTCAGTTCCAAACCAGCACCATCTGCTAGTGCCAATCAGTGCCACCTGCGAGTGCTAATCAGTGCCTCCTGCCAGTTCCACACCAGTGCCACCTGCCAGTTCCAAACCAGTGCGCCACCTGCCAGTGCCAACTGTCAGTTCCAAACCAGCGCCATCTGCTAGTGCCAATCAGTGCCACCTGCCAGTTCCACACCAGTGCCACCTGCCAGTGCCACCTGCCAGTTCCAAACCAGCGCCATCTGCTAGTGCCAATCAGTGCCACCTGCCAGTGCTAATCAGTGCCTCCTGCCAGTTCCACACCAGTGCCACCTGTCAGTGCCACCTGCCAGTTCCAAACCAGTGCCACCTGCCAGTGCCAACTGTCAGTTCCAAACCAGCACCATCTGCTAGTGCCAATCAGTGCCACCTGCCAGTTCCACACCAGTGCCACCTGCCAGTGCCACCTGCCAGTTCCAAACCAATGCCACCTGCCAGTGCCATCTGTACTGAGGACATCAAGTGTGTGCTAGAGTGACGGGAGTAAGCAGGAAGGAGTGGAGTGGGTGAGGTTTTTTTTTTTTTTGTTTTTTTTAATCAGCCACAAAAATCGGCCACAAAAATCGGCATCATATATCGGCCATTGGCCGCCCAAATTTCTAAATATCGGCATCGGCCAGCGAAAAACCCATATCGGTCGACCTCTAGTCCCAGGCGCTCTGAAGCGGGCCGTGGTCTTGGCCCTGCTGAAGAAACCGACCTTGGACCCGGACATACTGGGCAACTACAGGCCGATTTCCATCTTGCCTTTTGTGGCAAAGGTGATGGAGCGCCTGGTGGTTATCCAGCTACAGGCTTACCTTGAGTCTTTCCATCTCTTGGACGAATTCCAGTCCGGATTTCGACCTGGACATGGAACAGAGACATGGAACACAGCTTGGACAGGGGCGACTCAGTAGCTCTGGTTCTTTTGGATCTGTCGGCCGCATTTGATACCATTAATCATGGAATCTTACTGGAGCGGATCCGGTACGTTTTGGGTATGAGTGGGTTGGCTTTGGCATGGGTGGCCTCTTTCTTAGAGGGCAGAGTTCAGGGAGTCAAGACTGGCCCCTTTTACTCTAAGTCCACTGCCCTGGATTGCGGAGTGCCACAGGGCTCTGCCTTGTCTCCCCTGCTGTTTAATATCTATATGAGGCCCGTTGCCGACCTGCTAAAGTCCCACGCTGTCCATTACCATGTTTATGCAGACGACACCCAGGTTTACCTAAAGATTCCTAGGAACCAGACGGCTGATGCCACCCTTGCCAGCTGTTTGGAGGCCATCAACACATGGATGTCTGCCAACTTCCTGAAACTTAATGGGGGAAAAACTGAGGTGATAATTTTCAGCGATCTGGCCACCCCTCCAGATATCCCACCTTGGCCTCCCTCATTTGGTCCTGCTCCGGAGGTGGCCCCCCAGGTCCATGATCTGGGATTTGTCCTAGATTCAGGTTTAACTTTGGCTCCTCAGGTAAAGAGGGTCATCAGTGCATGTCACTGGCAGCTAAAACTCCTGAGGGGGCTGTTTAAATATTTGGATATCTCGGACAGAAAAACGGTCATCTGCGCCACGATAGGTAGCTCCCTAGACTACTGCAACTCTTTATCTGGGATTGCCAAAGATGTTAGTGCAGAAGCTTCAACTTATTCAAAATGCTGCAGCTAGGTTACTCATGGATGTCCCTCTGAGGGATCATATCACCCCTGTCCTCTGCGCCTTGCACTGGCTGCCGGTCCACTATCGCACCTTATTTAAGGCCGGATGTATTATGTTTAAGATAATGAGAGGCCTGGCCCCAAGCTATCTCTGCTCTCGTTTTCATAAACAAGCTTTTGTTAGATCACTCAGATCTACCGACAGAGATCTCCTCCACATCTCAGTGCCCAAGAAGATCTGACGCGGTGGTCGGGCCTTCTCCCACCAGGGTGCCATTTTGTGGAATAGCCTCCCTGTCGAGCTCCAGGAGGCCCCTACTATTCCGGTCTTCCGCGGGTTACTGAAGACTTGGCTTTTCACGCAAGCCTTCCCTGCGTAGCCTCTCTCTTACACCCTTTCTGCCACTGTGCTGCTTCTGGTTCCTGGGTCCTCTTTTCCCAGAAACTCTGCTATGCGCGTCGGGACCCTTCGGGGTAAGACCGCACTATATTAAGATTCCTCTCAACTCAACTCAGTAAAAGGATCCATGCTGGCACCACGGGCAGGGGTTTTGATTGCAGAGTACAGGATCCCGGACTCGAGCCCCCACGTGTAGCACTACCCCCAGTTAAGAGAGCTGCTGGTATTGATTTGGGCCTGTACTTTACTGCTGTCAACCCCCAATAAACTGTCTCTGACCCTCCGCTGGCACAGCGGTTAAATGAAGGAGATTCTGTAGCATACAAGTAATAAAAACCACAATGCAGTATACCTTCACTGTTTAAGACTAAAATATCTTTACTGGGTGATGAAAAGGGTAGGTTAAGAGACAGGCATTTAAACATGCAGGGCCCTGCAAAGTCAAAGTTATGCACAGTATAACCACTGTCTTGATATACCAATCTTATACACACTAAATGTCTCTAATAGAACTGTGCTCGCAAGCTTCTCCCTCGTGGGCAATATGGCGCCTGAACAATGTCTCCGTGAGTTATAGTCACTCCTATAGAAGGGATCTTTGCTAGCAACGTTGGTGCACTTTTACATTTGTAATCCAAGGGGGTAACACAGTTAATTGTAATCCTATTGTGGTTTTGGTCTAAAGTCACAGGCAAAGAGACACCCAACTTCAACTGCGCAGCACCCTATCACTGAGTGCGTGGCACGCTGCTGTGATAGCGGTGGGGCCTATGTAAAGAATCTCAGGCCTAGCACAGTTAAGAATTCCTGAGCAAGTGCTCTCTCACCCGACCAGACCAATCCGTCAATCAATCTCACTGCTAGGCTTCAGCATGCGATCTCCCGGTCACACGCAGTTTCCGATCTTCCGGACAACCAATGGGGAAGGTGAAGATGGCTCGACCCTCCGGAACTACAAGGTGTCAGCAGGCTCTCTGGATGAGGTTTCTCTCCCTCTCTGACCAGCAGGCTTACTCCCACTCGGTAGGCCCGGACTCTCCGGCCTAAAACCAACGCGACAGGCCCCAACAGGATCCAAGTTGCTGGGCGGGCGATGTCCAAAGAGACCGCACGTTGCTCCTCCTTCCCTTAAATAGTCCATCCCAAGCAGACCTTGCGCCGGGCAATGCACGATGGATGTTCCGTTGCACTGTGGGTATGGTAGTCTGTGTAGTACCCTTGCCATTGGAGTCTAACTCTCCCGGTACCACAAATCCCACCATGCACTTCCCTTCTTATTGTCAAGCAATAGCCAGCATATTACCCAATAGGAACCAGAGGAGAACGGGACTCACTTAATGCAATATAGTCTCTTATGAACACCATAAGATGACACCCCGCTACATTTAGTTATACTTTACAGTCAAATCCTTTTTTTAAGTTACAGAACACAAGAGGAGTATTCAGGTACACTGGATTATGCGGCTGCCTTTCAGGGGATTGCACACTGGCAAACAAAGCTGTAAGGAAAGCCCAGTATAGCCACTCCCACCCACAGTATGCCTTAGTTTTGTAAGCAAGACATAGTGGAAGTGGATCATAAGAACAGAGGAGAGGGACCTGTTTCCCATAATGTACTCAAAGAAAAGGATTTTACAGTAAGTCCAAATGCGTTCTAACTGGGGGGTTGGCAACAAAGCAAACTAAAAACTAACAGGCCCCAAAAAATATCAGGTTAACAGAAGGGGCACAAAATAATTCACAGATATGAAGTCTGAACACCCACCTGGTAAAACCTGTGAAGAACATATGAAGAGACAAGACGACAGCATTTCAAATCTTAGGCTGGCCATACATTATACAATTTTCTTGTACAAATTTCCTTTTGATTTACCAAAACTATACAATATGAGGTCCAGCCTAAACACTTTCAATTTGTATGCAGTCAGGCAAGCCCTTGCACTACATGGTTGAGGGTAAATCTAAAGGAAATTGAACAAGAAAATTGTATAATGTATGGCCAGCCTAATGCCGCGTACACACGGCCGTTTTTCATGACGAGAAAAATGCAATTTTTTTATTTGGTCATTAACCACTTCGATACAGGTCTTTTTGTACCACTTCCATACCGGGCCTATTCTAGCACTTCTCTCCTACATGTACAAATCATCATTCTTTTGCTAGAAAATTACTCAGAACCCCGAAACATTATATATGTTTTTTTAGCAGACACCCTAGGGAATAAAATGACGGTCATTGCAACTTTTTTTCTTGCACGGTATTTGCGCAATAATTTTTCAAACACCTTTTCTTTTTTTTTAAATGGTTTCATGAATTAAAAAATAACAAAAAACTGTAAAGTTAGCCCAATTTTTGGGGAAAATGTGAAAGATGATGTTACGCCGAGTAAATAGATACCTAACACGTCACGCTTTAAAATTGCGCACACTTCTAGTGCTAGAATTGTTGCATGCGCTCTAATGCACGCGGCGATACCTTACATATGTGGTTTGAACGGCGTTTACATATGTGGGCGACTTACGTGTGCATTTGCTTCTGATCGCGAGCTACCGGGGACAGGGGCGTTTTAATTTTTTTTTTTACTTATTTTTTTTTTTACACTTATTTAACTTTTTTTTTTTTTTTTGATCACTTATTCCTATTACAAGGAATGTAAACATCCCTTGTAATAGGAATGTGTGTGACTGGTCCTCTTTATTGAGAGATGCGGGGTCAATAAGACCCCACATCTCTCCTCCAGGCTGGAAAGCATGAGATCAGTGAAAAAATTTTCACCGATCTCATACTTACTAGCCGCAATGGCGGCTTTGTTTACATTTGAGGACCCGGGCGTGACGTCATCACATCGCGCCCGGGCCTTCGACGATCATAGAGATGACTGGTGACCATCTGGTCACCAGTCATCTCTATGCTCGTCACGTGACCCACCACCGGCGCCGGAAGATTCTCTCCGGGTCCCTGATCGCACGGGAGAGCCCGGAGAAGCACCGGATGGCAGCGGGAGGGGGGGGGATGTCCCCTCCCGGCGCCCATAAGAACGATCAAGCGGCGGAACCGCCACTATGATCGTTCTTATGGTGCACAGAATCGCCGGCACGTCAAAAGGATATCTGAATGATGCCTCTAGCTGCAGGCATCATTCAGATATCCCCCTACAAAGCCAAGGACGTCATATGACATCCACCCAGGATGGGAGATCCAATCTGTGGACGTCATTTGACTATGGCTGGGTAGGGAAGTGGTTAAAAACGATCGTGTAGGCTCCAGAGCATTTTTCATGACGTGAAAAATGGCCATTAAAAATTTGGAACATGCTCTATTTTTTCTCGTCGTTTTTCACGTCGCCGTTTTTCTCGTCGTGAAAAACGGCATGTGTGTAGGCTTTAACGACGCGAAAAAAAACACATGCTCAGAAGCAAGTTATGAGACGGGAGCGCTCGTTCTGGTAAAACTAGCGTTCATAACGGAGATAGCACATTCGTCACGCTGTAACGGACTGAAGAGCACGAGGCTGAAAAGCGCAAATCGTCTCTCACCAAACTTTACTAACACGAGGATCAGCAAAATCAGCCCAAAGGGTGGCGCCATCCGAATGGAACTTCCCCTTTATAGTGCCGTCGTACGTTTCGTATGTCACTGCGCTTTGTTCGAGCATTTTTTTTCACGATCGTGTGTAGGCAAGACAGGCTTGAGAAGAATCACGTCGAGAAAAACGTCGTTTTTTCAATGACATTAAAAACGGTCATGTGTACGCGGCATTAGAGACAAATGCCTGATACTGAAAGCTCACAATGCATCAGCTGCTCTAGTGGAGAACACTTTGACAAGAAGAGGTGAAACCTTGTCCATAAGACGATAGGCTTGAATGATGAGCTGACCAATCCTGGGATCCTCAGGAATGACAAAAAAGAATCAGTCTGTATGAAAGAAGCTGTAGCTGAGAGATGCACTCAAACAGCTTGTATTGCATTTAGAAGGTGAAGGCAAATCTCCTTGGGATGTCATGGAAGGATGAAACCACCGTGGCAAGAAATGAGGGCTTAGGCTTCAAAACAACCTTATCTCTGTGTAGCATAATAAAGGTTTTCAGGCAGGTTAAGGCCGCCAATTCAGAAACTCATCTTTCAGAGGTGTTGGCAACAAGAAAGGAAACCTTGTGAGTGAGAATAGACAGGCCTGAGATCCATAGAGGCACTGGAGAATGCAAAAGGGATGTGATATGCACAAAACCCTGTACAAAAGTCAGGTGACCTTGCAGTCAGGAGGTCCAGCATTAAAGGGATAACCAAATTGCCCTTAGTTGCAGACTGTTAATTAAGAGCCAGGATTCCTTTAGAGACCAAGTCCCTTGCACTACAGGGTGTCTAGGTTTCCTCCACAGCCTGACTGGCTGGCATCCATTGTGAGAAACTTCCAGACCAGTGGGAGGAAGGGTTTCCTTGATTCCTGGGCTGGGCTCGTGACCCACCAGTTAAGGGCAGGCCTGGTCTTAGGGTTCAGGCACGAGCGATGGTGCAAAAACATAGTCATCTGGCCCCACCTAGCCAGAATGGTAAGTTGGAACAGTCTGTAGTGAAACTGGGCATATGAAACTGCCTTGAAGTGGGACACTTTTAAGCCCAGGACCATCATGTAAAGGTGGGGGGTCGTTTGGCTCTTGGAATATAGCATCTGAACATTGTTTGGAGCTTTTATGTGGAAGGAAGACCTTGAACAGGGAAGTATCCAGAGAAGGACCTAGATGCTCCAAGCAATGAGTCAGTTTTAGTGCTGACTCTTGGAGTTTCAGAATCCACTCAAAACTGTGCAGGGTTTCAACAATCTGGTAGGCATAGACTGTCAGAGTGTGTGCTGACTCCTCCCTCAGATCAACTAAATGTCTAACTTTTAGAATGCCCCGATCATTAAGTAGAGCAAGTAAAGAGGCAATCACCTTGGTGAAGGCTGGAGGTTCAGTGGAAAGACAAGGGCATTAACCAGGACCAAGAACCAGGAAGCAGCAAGGCCAACAGACTTAGTCCCACTCTGATAAATTGGGGAGTGTTCATTCATTGTGAGGAGGGCTTATTTGCTGGTTTGGAGGACTTGGGAGTCCAGGACTTACAGCGGAATGGAGAACCAGGCTTTGCCCTGGATTTAAAGCTCTGGAAGAAACAAAAGGAACTCCCCTTAGCCTCTGAGGAATAGGGTTTCCCAGGCAGAGGCTTAGGCTTCTTTTTTTGGGGTAAAAGGTTGCTCTTCCCCTGGTGACATCCTTAAATAGGGACACTGCTCTTCTACAGACCAGCATTTAAACCAAAGGGTCCTTCGTGTTTGTACCAAAAAGAGTCTCATTCTGGATATTAGGCATATAATATCCACTGACCCATCAACACAGTGGAGGCATGGGCATGAGTTCTAGCTGCTGGAAAACAGAGAGTCATTATGATAGATCCAGGATCCTGAGACAGATTCTTTGACTAAACAGCCAAGGTCTGACAAGGGACATTGTAGAAATGGTTGATTGCAGGGCAGGGTCTGCTAGAAAGAAAAAATCCTTGGAATCAGCTTTTAGCTACCATCTTTAAATACCAGGAACCACTTAACAGGGAGATTCAAAGTCTTGTTAAAGTAAAAAATGGCCGGTTCCACTATGGGGAGAGTCCACTAGGTAAAGGTTAATGCCATCTATAATTAGTCACTGGAGGCAGTGGGTTAGCTAAAGTACTCTCCTGAAGGCTTTGAAGCCGTGCCGGTCTACATGCGCTCTGGAAATGACAGTGCATTGCTTCCCTTAGAAGGAGGTGGTGCAGGCAGATTAGTGGTGCCCATCTGAAGCCTGATATTACTGTGCCAATCTTAAAAATGGCACCACACCCCACCTGAAATCTGGCAAGCAATCGAAATCTGGCACAGTAATGGCAGCTGGGGCTCTTGACGTAATCCCTTATGGGGCCCAGTACACCCAGGCTCCCATAAGGGAAAATCAGTGACTCACCACATCGGTGGTCCGGTCCCCATCACTCATCCAAACAGTCTCTGGGGACACAACCCCAGGGGGTCTTCAGGGACAGGCTTCCAACAATGGCTGCAGTACAGCCCTGTAAAGCACTCGGTGACTAGCTAACACATTACATTAAGGGTGTCTAGGAGAGCATCTAACGCAGGATCCAGTGTCCAAAGTCACATTACAGGCTGGCACTGCTTCTTCACAGAGGTGTCGAAGTATAGCCTGCAACACTATGTTGAGGATAAACTGATCCAGAAAGTCATAAAACGAGCCCCAGTGGCTCTGTAGCATCTTAAGAATATTGCTAGAAAAAAAGAAAAAAAAGACTGTTCTTCTAAGGACACCAGCAAAAAAATAGGGCACACAGAGTGGGAGGGATTATACTAGGATGTCCTTAAAGCTTTGTTTGCCTGTGTCCAATTTACTACAAAGCAGCTGCATAACCCAATGTACCTGAATGTACCTTTGTCCCATGATGTACAATTAGGAAACATTAACTTTATGGGGTCACCAAGCATCTAAGAGCCGGTTCATACTGGGGCAACACGACTTCCAGCACGACTTCCAGAAGCAAACTCAAACACGACTTGAGCATAAATCACAGCGAGACTTGGAGGAGACTTCAGGGCGACTTGTGGTCATTAACAACACGACTTGAAGTACAGTAAATTCCTTGTGGCTTTTGGGTAAATTCCTTTCTGCTTCCTGTAAAGTTGCCTTCAAAATGAACAGTGATCAGACTTGTAAGCGACTTCCGTTGAAATCAATGGGTACAAGTTGCCTACAGGTCGCCTAAAAGTCTGATTGAAGTAGTAGAGGAACCTTTTTTGAAGTCGGAGCGACTGTAGTCGTGTACATTAAAACATCTCCATTCACTTCAATTAGTTTTAAAAATAGCGCGACTTGGGGCAACCCGGAGTCGCCCCTGTGTGAACCGGGTCTAAGAGTCAGGAACTCAAACTATTGTGCATGAACTTTGTGGCCCCGTTTATTTCTTTGGAGAAAGCCCTACTCCGCAGGATGGCTGTAGGAACCATGAGTACTGCTACCTCCAGGGATCAGTGGAGCCACAGTGCATGAGTAAGATAAAGACATCCCAGCAAGGACACTTTTGGAAGAAAGGCTGTACTATACAGTGAATAATGTTGGCACAGGCAGAAAGCTTGCAGGAGCAGGGCCCTCTTAACCCTCTTGTATTGACTTGTATTGTCGCTGTATTGTCTCCCTTTCGAACAATGGGTGTGGTTTACGTGCGATAGTGGGCGTGTCTTAAATGGGCGTGGCTCAGAAGGGGTTAGAGTACGCGATGAAGAAAGAAAGAAGACAGATCCTACACCACAATAGAAATGTGTGTATTCCAGAAAGTTTAACAAAATCGGCAGATAAAGATACTCCAAAACACCTGGTGTTAGCGCTTCAATCATCCAGGCACCATGGTTGTTATGGTGTCAGGGTGATTGAAGCGCATTTTTTCTGTTATTACATTGTAATATGAGATTAAATCATTAAACTCACCATAATGCCGAATCAGTGGAAGCGTGTCACCTGCCACCAGATGGCCTCCCCAGCAGTCCGTACTTGCATCAGGTGCCTCCCCAGCAGTCCGTCCTGCATCAGGTGCTTCCCCAGCAGAGTCCGTTCTTGCATCAGGTGCTTCCCCAGCAGAGTCCGTCCTTGCAACAGGTGCCTCCCCAGCAGTCCGTCCTTGCATCAGGTGCCTCCCCAGCAGCCCGTCCTTGCATCAGGTGCCTCCCCAGCAGCCCGTCCTTGCATCAGGTGCCTCCCCAGCAGTCCGTCCCTGCATCAGGTGCCTCCCCAGCAGAGTCCCCTCCACACTTGTGTCCCCATAAGAGCCCCCACCACACTTGTGTCCCCATAAGAGCCCCCTCCACACTTGTGTCCCCATAAGAGTCCCCACCACACTTGCCATCAGAGTCCCCTCCACACTTGTGCCCCCATCAGAGTCCCTTCCACACTTGTGTCCCCATCAGAGCCCCCACCACACTTGCCATCAGAGCCCCCTCCACACTTGTGTCCCCATTAGAGCCCCACCACACTTGTGTACCCATCAGAGCCCCCACCACACGCGGGCTGTACTACAGAGATCCAGGGGCTTTACAGGCATTGGCGGCAGCGGCGGGTGGACGATAATCACAGAGTCACTCTGTGTGAAGAGCGGGGAGGGGCCACCGAAAGAGAGAGAAGCAGTGATTGGACAAGCCCAATCTGGGACAAGGGTCCAAAAATCGTGATTGTCCCGGGAAATTCGGGACTGTTGGCAACTATGGGAACTCATGCGGGAGATAACACATGAGAAGTCCACTACCCCATCTAAAAAGTATTGTATAGCTGTCAGCATGACCTCAAACACTCCACAAATAGAGGATTAGTGTGTAGTAGAGCTGGATCCCTTTCCATGTGTTTACTCCATTCCCCTAATGTTTGACAGACTAGCATCACAGCCACAGCATTTAGCAATGCAATCAAAGAAAACAAGATTTTGGAGAGAGCTGTTTATCTGTTTATCTACAGGTTCCTTACATAATGCAACATCTTCTACTCACATGGTCAGAACATCATTAGGATAGGACACCATTGGATCAACGCAACAAACATACCATTTGTTTATAAAAATGTCCTTATAAAAGGAGTCCACTGCCTTTAAAGGCTTCCTGAAATCGGTATTGGATCGCAAAATGTTTGACTTCTAGGTTACCAAAAATTTTCCAGTCAGTGTGCAGAACATCAGAACATAGCAAGTGCATGAAAGGTTTTAGTAGTTTAAGGGACTCTTAGGGACTCTAGATTGGTGGCAGCACTAGTATAAGCTACAGGCTGCACCTTCATCTTTAACCACTCAAGCCCCGGACCATTTTGCTGGTCAAAGACCAGGCCACTTTCTGCGATTCGGCACTGCGTCGATTTAACTGACAATTGCGCGGTCGTGCAACGTGGTTCCCAAATAAAATTAACGCCCTTTTTTTCCCCACAAAGAGAGCTTTCTTTTGGTGGTATTTGATCACCTCTGTGGTTTTAATTTTTTGCGCTATAAACAAAAATATTTTTTACTTTTTGCTATAATAAATATCCCCAAAAAATATATATAAAACATTTTTTTTCCTCAGTTTAGGCTGATACGTATTCTTCTACATATTTTTGGTAAAAAAAAAAAAAAATCGCAATAAGCGTTTATTGATTGGTTTGCGCAAAAGTTATAGCATCTACAAAATAGGGGGTAGTTTTATGGCATTTTTATTCATAATTTTTTTTACTAGTAATGACGGCGATCAGCGATTTTTATTGTGACTGCAACTTTATGGCAGACGCATCGGACAATTTTGACAAATTATTGGGACCATTGTCATTTTCACAGCGATCAGTGCTATAAAAATGCTTAACCACTAGGTGGCGCTGCAGGGGTTAAGTCAGTACTAGGGAGTGATTCTTACCGTTAGGGGGCATGGCTACATGTGACACGTCACTAATGACCGTTCCCGATCACAGGGAACAGCCATCAGTGACAGTGTCACTAGGCAGAATAGGGGAATGCCTTGTTTACAAAAAGGCACATCCCTGTTCTGCCTTTGCCGACCGCAATCCCGGGCCGCCTGGGAACATCGAGTTCCCGGGACCCGCGAGCATGCTCATGAAGCACGCGGTGGGCGTGCCCACTGGGCGGCAAATTTAAAGGGACGTACCTATACGCCAATGTGCCTGCCCGTGCCATTGTGTCGACGTACATCTGCGTGCGGCAGTCGGCAAGTGGGTATAGTGATTGTAAAGGTTCGGTTTTTTTTGTTAACCACTTGACCACTGGGCACTTAAACCCCCTTAATAACCAGACCAATTTTCAGCTTTCGGTGCTCTCACATTTTGAATGACAATTACTCAGTCATACAACACTGTACCCATATGAATTTTTTGTCCTTTTTTTCACACAAATAGAGCTCTCTTTTGGTGGTATTTAATCACTGTTGGGTTTTTTATTTTTTGCGCTATAAGAGAAAAAAGACTGAAAATTTTGTAAAAAAATGATTTTTTTTTCGTTTCTGTTATAAAATTTAGCAAATTACTATTTTTTCTTCATAAATTTTGGCCAAAATTTATACTGCTACATATCTTTGGTAAAAATAAGTACAAATTGGTGCATATTTTTTGGTCTTTGTGAAAGTTATAGAGTCCACAAGCTATGGTGCCAATATCTGAAAATTGATCACACCTGAAGTACTGACGGCCGATCTCATTTCTTGAGACCCTAACATGCCAGAAAAGTACAAATACCCCCCAAATTACCCCTTTTTGGAAAGAAGACATTCCAAGGTATTCAGAAAGAGGCATTGTGAGTTTTTTGACAATGTCATTTTTTCCCACAATTCTTTGCAAAATCAAGATTTTTTTTTTCTCTTTTTTTTTTTCACAAAATTGTCATATTAGCAGGTTATTTCTCACACACAGCATATGCATTCCACAAATTACACCCCAAAACACATTCTGCTATTACTCCCGAGTATGGCGATACCACATGTGTGAGACTTTTACACAGCGTGGCCACATAGAGAGGCCCAACATGCAGGGAGCACCTTCAGGCGTTCTGGAGCACCCAGGCCAATTCTGACATTTCTCTCCTACATGTAAAAATCATCATTTGTTTGCTAGAAAATTACATAGAACCCCAAAACATTATATATGTTTTTTTAGCAAAGACCTTAGAGAATATAATGGTGGTTGTTGCAACTTTTTATCTCGCACGATATTTGCGCAGCAATTTTTTTAACGCAATTTTTACGGAAAAAAAATGTTTTGTGCTAAAAAAAAAAAAAACAGTAAAGTTAGCCCAATGTTTTTGCATAATGTGAAAGATGAAGTTACGCCGAGTAAATAGATACCTAACATGTCACCCTTAAAAATTGCACACACTCGTGGAATGGCGCCAAACTTCGCTACTTAAAAAATCCCCATAGGCGACACTTTAAATATTTTTACTGGTTACATGTTTTGAGTTACAGAGGAGGTCTAGGGCAAAAATTATTGCTCTCGCTCTAACGTTCGCAGAGATACCTCACATGTGTGGTTTGAAAACCGTTTTCATATGTGGGCGGGACTTACGTATGCGTTCGCTTCAGTATGCGAGCTCACAGGGACAGGGGTGCTTTAAAAAAAAAATATATTTTTTTATTGTTCATTTTACTTTATTTATTTTAGTTTGACATGTTTTTCCGCCCCAAAAATTTTTTTGATCACTTTTATACCTATTACAAGGAACGTAAACATCCCTTGTAATAGGAATATGGCATGACAGGTCCTCTTTACAGTGAGATATGGGGTCAATAAGACCCCACATCTCACCTCTAGGCTGGGAAGCCTGAAAAAAAAACAAAAAAAACAACAATCCTGGCTTTGATCGTAGCGGTGAGTCGGTAGAAGCACCGGAGGGCAGCGGGAGGGGGGGGCATCCCCTCTCACCTCCCGTAAGAATGATCAAGCGGCGGAACAGCCACTATGATTGTTCTTATGGTGTAGGGAATCGCCGGCTGAAAAAACTAATATCTGAATGATGCCTGTAGCTGCACCCATTATTCAGATATCTCCGCACAAAGTCAAGGACGTCATATGACGGCCGGCGGGCGGGAAGTGGCTATTGCAGAGTATTGCCGGGCATTGCGGAGTATTGCCGGGCATTGCGGAGTATTGCCGGGCATTGCGGAGTATTGCTGGGCATTGCGGAGTGTTGCGGAGTATTGCAGGGCATTGCGGAGTATTGCGGACTATGGCAGGGTATTGCGGAGTATGGCAGGGTATTGCACAAGGGGTATTGCACAGGGTATTGCAGGGTATTGCAGAGTATTGTGCAGGGTATTGCAGAGTATTGTGCAGGGTATTGCAGAGTATTTTGTAGGGTATTGCAGAGTATTGCGCAGGGTATTGCAGAGTATTGCGCAGGGTATTGCAGAGTATTGCGCAGGGTATTACGCAGGGTATTGCGCAGGGTATTGCAGAGTATTGCGCAGGGTATTGCAGAGTATTGCGCAGGGTATTGCGCAGGGTATTGCGCAGGGTATTGCAGAGTATTGCGCAGGGTATTGCAGAGTATTGCGCAGGGTATTGCAGAGTATTTTGCAGGATATTGCGCAGGGTATTGCAGAGTATTTTGCAGGGTATTGCGCAGAGTATTGCGCAGGGTATTGCAGAGTATTGCGCAGGGTATTGCAGAGTATTGCGCAGGGTATTGCAGAGTATTGCGCCAGGGTATTGCAGAGTATTGCGCAGGGTATTTTGCAGAGTATTGCGCAGGGTATTTTGCAGAGTATTGCGCAGGGTATTTTGCAGAGTATTGGCAGGGTGTATTGCAGAGTATTGGCAGGGTATTGCACCAGGGATGGCTGAGCAGGGATGGATGGATGGCTGGATCTGTGACTGCAATTGTCACAGATCCAGCCCACAGAGCTGCTGCTGCCATCCGCTCTCTCCCCCTCTCATCTCACACTGTACCGATCGGTACAGAGAGGGGAGGGAGGAACCGGTGTCATCACATGACGCCGGTCTGTTTACACGTGATTGCTCCGTCATTTGACGGAGCGATCACGTGGTAAACGGCCGCTATCAGCGGCGATTTACCGCGATTCGTGATTCGCCGGGTCCTCTGGACCCGGCGGTCACGGAGTTTCCCGTGTGCGCTCCCCAGGGGGCGCGCGGGAGCGCGATTCTGGGAGGACGTTATATAACGTCCTCCCAGAGTTAAGCAACCACCTTGTCGACGTTATTTGTCGGCAGGTGGTTGCCAAGTGGTTAAATAACAAAAATGTCATACTTACCTGCTCTGTGCAAGGGTTTCCACAGCGTGGCCCCGATCCTCCTTTTCTGGGGTCCCAGGCGGCGCTCCTGGCTCCTCCTCTTCAACGAGTGCCCCCACTGAGAGCCGCATTCCATGGGGCACTCGTGTGTCCATTGACAGACACAGCAGGACTCGGCCCCACCCCACCAGCTCCCATGTCACTAGATTTGATTGACAGAAGCAGGAGCCAGTGGCTCCTGCTTTTATCAATCTATCCAATGAGAACCCGAGACAGCAGCTGGGGCTGCTGGGCTCGTCCTCAACGCTGGAACGATCGGGTTCAGGTAAGAAAAGGGTGGCTCTGGGGGGCTGCTGCAGTACAGAAGGTTTTTCACCTTAATGCATAGAATGCATTGAGGTGAAAAACCTTGAGACGTTACAACTCCTTTAAGTTGGCACACACCATGTCAATAAGAGCCGAAATGGTCTCCAAAGCCTGGGATTTGTGGTATCTTCTTACGACTCCTCATTCACAACCACATCCAGCAAGGGTTATTGAGACTCATCAGACAGAGCTTCCACAACTGAAGGCTCAGGGGCACCTAAGACTGTAGGCAGATCAGATAATAGTTTTGCAGGAGAAGAAGTGGAGGTACACTTAGGCCCCATGCACACGAGACGCTGTTATTTGCTGTTGAACGCGCGTTCAGAGGCAGTTGGACGCTTTTTTCAACTGCTCCTGAACCCATTCAATGTTATCCTATGTGTCCATGCACACAGTCTCGTTTTTTGGCGTTTACAAGCAGTTGCGTTTAACCTCGTTTTTCCAGAAGCAAAAAAATGGGTTCAGACGCAAAAGTTTTCACGTTTCAGACGCTAAACGCTGCTAAACGCGGCTAAACGCGGTACCGGCGTTTTGCCGCGTTTGCGTTTATAAGCGTTTTTAAAGGTGACCTATTTTTTAACATTAGAAATCTCAAAAATGATGGCAAATGATGAAAAACTTAAAAAATATAAAAGAAAACTGTAATTGCTTGCATTGCATTGTGGACAATCCACAACTTGTGGCAGGTAACGTGGCAAGTGGACAATCCACAGCTTGTGTCAGGTGATGTGGCCAGGTGACGTGGCAGGTGACGTGGCCAGGTGACGTGGCAGGTAACGTGGCCAGGTGACGTGGCAAGTGGACAATCCACAACTTGTGGCAGGTGACGTGGCTAGATGACGTGGCAGGTAATGTGGGCAGGTAACATGGCTAGGTGACGTGGCCAGGTGACGTGGCAAGTGGACAATCCACAAATTGTGGCAGGTGACATGGCCAGGTGACGTGGCAGGTGACGTGGCAAGTGGACAATTCACAACTTGTGGCAGGTGACGTGGCCAGGTGACGTGGCACGTGATGTGGCCAGGTGACATGGCAAGTGGACAATCCACAACTTGTGGCAGGTGACGTGGCCAGCTGACGTGGCAGGTAACATGGCCAGGTGACGTGGCAGGTAACATGGCCAGGTGACGTGGCCAGGTAACGTGGCAAGTGGACAATCCACAACTTGTGGCAGGTGATGTGGCAAGTGGACCATCCACAACTTGTGGCAGATGATGTGGCAAGTGATACGCTAAATACAAGTACACTGCTGCTCTCTCAGCTGCTGCTACTCACTCTGGTCTCACAAACTGGCTGAAATGGTTAAAATTTACTGTTTTTTGAGCTTAGGGAGGGTCTATGATGAAACGCTTATAAACGCAAACGCGGTAAAACGCCGCTAAACGCGGCCGCAAACGCGGCAAAACGCGCGTTTATAAACGCCGGTTTCAGCGTTTAAAAACGTGTGTTCAGCAGAGTTTGCACCTGCGTCTCGTGTGCATGGGGCCTTACATCCTCAGTGTTTAAATCAGCAAATTAAATTGCAGTTTGGCCAATAAATTCTTACATGACTGCAATGGCGTCCCTGGGAGGGGGCAGAGGGGGCCCTGACCCCCCAACATTATGCTGTGCCCCACCATGTCCGCAGCTGCACAGATCAGGAAATGTCTCACTGGCTGTGATTAGCACTGTGGAGTGTCGGCTTCCTGGCGGGATCGGGCATGTGGGATTTCAAACACACCTGAGCCCATCTCTATTGGTTGTAGGCAGTTGAACTCCCTGCAGGTTGCTTAGCAGCAGTGGAGCCTTCTCTGACATGCTGATCGTGATGCAATCCAGGTGATGCT
This sequence comes from Rana muscosa, assembly GCA_029206835.1. NCBI lineage: Eukaryota > Metazoa > Chordata > Amphibia > Anura > Ranidae > Rana > Rana muscosa. The sequence continues at coordinate 239,293,871 of CM055125.1, read as the reverse complement.
CCTAGTCAAATCCTAGTGTTAAATATCAGTGATTTTATTGATCAAAGCCCACACTTTACAAGCATAGAGCCCACATGGCTGCTGAACATACGGTTGATTATATATATATATATATATATATATATATATATATATATATATATGTGGTTGTACTCTTGATGCTAATAAATACTGTGTATTAGATCTGACTGGGAGCAACACCTGGATCATATCCCGATCAGCATGTCAACAGAGAAGGTTATACAGCATTACTGCTGCTAGGTGACCAGCTGGGGGCTCGCTTCTCTATAACCAATAGTGCCAGCCTTCCCCTGCATGCACCCATAATGTCACCAGCACTAGGTCCTAATAGACTGCCGCCGCTGCCAAGGAGACAGATGCCAGACCAGCGCCGTCAATAGCAGGGACAGGACAGCTGGGGAACCCCGCATTGGCAGAACACCAGGGTTTGGTGGCAAGACAACCTTTGCAACCCTGATAGTTCTCCCACTGCTTTGGACCCTTATATTTTCTTGGTGTGCTGGTGACATATATCTCTTGTTTTCTGCCACCCTGGGGGGCCCCAGTATAGTACGAAGGGCGCTCACTGCAGAACATGTGAAAGGGCCCGTTGTGGGATCATAGTAAAGGGCCCCAGGATATATATAAAATTGCATTTTATAGTTGGCCCGCCTACTTTTGTCCCTGTCCCCCCCATGTGCCCTCCCCTAAATATGAAAGCTGGAGACGCTACTGCATGACTGAAGTAAAATCCTCCCAGGTTATAACCGAGGAAGGAGTTGAGAAGGACTCCAAAGAATGTAAGGCTCAAGCAGGAGATGTTTCAGGTTGTCTGTGTCAGGTTCTTGAGAGGGAACATTGCAGGCTGGAACCAACAAGGGATGTAATAATGGCACCCAATGGTTGTGATACATGAGGTAGCTCCTGATGCTCAACCCATATGGCCTACTCATTAAAGCTTTGTTTTTTTGTTTTAAAACAACAAACATGTTATACTTACCTGTTCTGTGCGAATTTTTTTTTTTGCACAGAGCAGCCCTGATCCTTTTCTTCTCGAGTTCTCCGCCAGCACTCCTGGCTCCTCCCACCTGCCGAGTGCCCCCAAAGCAAGCCGCTTGCTATTCCGGCAGTTGTACGTGCTTGCTCCTAAACCCTGCTCTGTGTCCATAAGACACACACAGAGCGGGGCTTGGCCCCACAACCTGTCACTGGCTCTGACTGACATCAGCGAGAACCAATGGCTCCTGCTGTTGTATCTAAGCCAATGAGGAGCAAGAGAGCCTCAGCTCTCGGGCAGATTGCTGGATCAAGATTGGGCTCAGGTATGTGTTTTATGGGGGGGCTGCATGTAGAAGGTTTTTATAGAACCCTTTATAAAATGCAGCATGGTAAAAAAAAAGTCTGTCTTTACAACCACTTTAATAAGTCTTTAGAGACTGGGGCACTCCAAAGGCTGTGCTATGGCTCTGTACCTGAAAAGCACTCTGCAGCTAACATAGTACACAGAAGTCTGAAAATCACTACAAGCAGAGCCCAAGCCCTGCAAACACCCAGACCAGCGGTGCCCAGGTGTAGGCTCCAAGGCTATTGCAAAGACTATACCAATCCGAATAGTTACATAAGAGAACAGCTCAAGCGGCATGTAGTCTTCTCTGAAGAATAAAATTATCTTAAACAAAAAGAAAACAAATTGCTAGCAAAACAGATAAACTTTTATAAGTAGAGAAGACATTCGTTCTCTTAGGACACTTGCAAAAAACAGGCATGCTCAAAGTAGGAGGGGGTATAACATACTTATCACTGGCTTTTGTTTGCCAGTGTCCAAATCCTCCTGTAAGCAAGACATGTTCTCATCCATAGAGCACAGAATTAAACTAAATAAAAAAGAACAATGGGCAAATATAAAGCTTCCATATATGTTCACTAAATAATTGCTTTGTTATTTTTTCAACATACCTGCAGTTATTTGTTACTGTAACGGGAAGGCCCGGGGGACTCAGAATCGCTTAGGAAGTATGAAATACCCTTGCGCCAGCTTCCCCAATGGCTCTTATGTGTCAATCACCCTGTGTCTCTATTAGGGGCACAGGGTGAATGAAAACCCCAATCTGGTCTATGATAGCCATATTCAAGGCTGTATATACATTGTATATAGATTGGATGTATACTGTATGTGGGGGTTAAGTATCATTGCTGTGAGGAATTAAGTTGTTTTGCATTTCTATTGTTCAGTATGACTTGGGAAGGTCTGGTGTGAATAGAAGTAATTAACCCTATACTTGTGTGTATTGTAAAGGCAGACTGGGATTTACAGTACAAAGGGATTTAAGATGTAAAGGGTTTAGAACCTGTTGTCGCCAGACAGACTGGCTGCCAACCCTTTGTGGGAAGATGTGTATTGGAGATCGTATATTCTATTGTGTTGGGATCTTTTGAAGCCTAGCAGACGTCAGGATGAGGTGTTGAGTTTTGGGATGTGTGGGTGGAGCTGGGCCCTTGTTCATGTTAAATCATGTGCCCTGAATTGTGTATAAAGTTACAATGTTTGGCATTAATAAATTCATTCCTACTACAGAAGAGACAGAGTGTGTCTCGTCTTCTTCCAGAGGGGTCTGCTCCTATAGGAAAGGGTCGTTTAGCTGTGGATATCGGTAGCGAGTGGATGTGTGTCTAGGAGAGGGAACATCGTAAACGGCGTTAATACCCCCTTGAGATTGGGGTGCCGTTACATTGGTGGCAGCGGTGGGATTTTCCCTCCAGTTCCTGGGACACTCCAAACCACCACAGTGACTGGCCAGCGATGCAGCCGAAGGAGGGTGATGCAGGACCCTGGTCAGTTGAAGATTTGTTTCAGCAACGAGTGCGACAGCGGTTGGCATTGTATGGTGCTAACCCATCAGAGACCGCCATACGGGAAGCCATTAGAGACATCGAGCGGCAGGATGAGTGGCAACATGAGCAGAGAATGGCGCAAATACGGCAATCGGAGACAACGCCTAAAGAACCAGCCGCCATGGAAGAGGAATTCGGAAGGAGGTTGTGAGAGATGCAGGGAGGAGAAGCAGGCCATCTCCCCCCCAACAGTTAACCAGAGCAGATGGTGTGGAGTCCCCAGCAGAAGTGCTGGCAACAGGGCAGAGTGATACCCACCTCTGCCCAGCACCGGAAACCACTGTGGAGTTTCAGGGAGCCGGGGCAGTTGGCCCCTCTCCCCAGCAACAAGCTGAGGCAGTAAAGCTTTTACTCCCAGCTGAATCACTGGCAGCAGGGCAGAATGCTACTGGCCGCTGCACACAACTGCCACTTGAGCGGATATCGGTGGATGGGACTGCGGTCTCCACTCACAGCAACCCAGCAGAAGAGCTGGCAACAGAGCCGAGCGCCACGGGCCTCGGCTCCCAACTAACAGAAGAGGGAGTTCCTGTGGTATTGGATGGGACTTCAGTCCTCACTGACACAACCCCAGAAAATGGTGTGACACTGAGACAGGAGGATGTCAGCCTTGCTTTGCAAGCACTGGGAGATTTTCACCTACCACAAGTGGATGGGACTTCAGTCTCCACTTGTATACCACAGGGATGCCGGGCAGTCGACCCAGATCCCCAACAGCATGACGGACTGAGCCCAGTCACCCTGTCTTCTCTCCAGCGGCAGAAAGGACTCCAGGGAGAAGGGCCAGTCCAGGCCTCTTCCCAGCGGCGGGTGTGTTCTCTGAGAGAGGCAGAGGTTGGCTGGGTAAGCGATTCTCTGTTTGGAGAAATTTATTTGGGGTACTGTGTGGATACTGGCATTAGAAGAAGGGACCTATGGACTAACTTCGGAGTCAACCCGTCTGGGGTTCCCCCCTCTGTTAGTCTCCTGCCGAAAGGGGAGAGATGTAACGGGAAGGCCCGGGGGACTCAGAATCGCTTAGGAAGTATGAAATACCCTTGCGCCAGCTTCCCCAGTGGCTCTTATGTGTCAATCACCCTGTGTCTCTATTAGGGGCACAGGGTGAATGAAAACCCCAATCTGGTCTATGATAGCCATATTCAAGGCTGTATATACATTGTATATAGATTGGATGTATACTGTATGTGGGGGTTAAGTATCATTGCTGTGAGGAATTAAGTTGTTTTGCATTTCTATTGTTCAGTATGACTTGGGAAGGTCTGGTGTGAATAGAAGTAATTAACCCTATACTTGTGTGTATTGTAAAGGCAGACTGGGATTTACAATACAAAGGGATTTAAGATGTAAAGGGTTTAGAACCTGTTGTCGCCAGACAGACTGGCTGCCAACCCTTTGTGGGAAGATGTGTATTGGAGATCGTATATTCTATTGTGTTGGGATCTTTTGAAGCCTAGCAGACGTCAGGATGAGGTGTTGAGTTTTGGGATGTGTGGGTGGAGCTGGGCCCTTGTTCATGTTAAATCATGTGCCCTGAATTGTGTATAAAGTTACAATGTTTGGCATTAATAAATTCATTCCTACTACAGAAGAGACAGAGTGCGTCTCGTCTTCTTCCAGAGGGGTCGGCTCCTATAGGAAAGGGTCGTTTAGCTGTGGATATCGGTAGCGAGTGGATGTGTGTCTAGGAGAGGGAACATCGTAAACGGCGTTAATACCCCCTTGAGATTGGGGTGCCGTTACAGTTACTAATCTGCTGCCTGATCCAGCTAGGTGCCTGCATTTGCTTTTAGGTAGCTGCCTGAGCACCACTGGGGCTACAGAATGTGCTCTTTGGAGTCCTGGGGTGATGGAGGGTAGCGACACATACAGAGACTGATCTATTTCATATAATGCACATCTTCTCATGAACCACCTGCTCCTGGTGTTATGAATAAATAGACTATGGAAGGTGACAACACTTTTTGATAGACTGAAATGCTGCAGACTATGTGCCAGTGCCTGGACTCCTGCCTGTTCTTTGGACTACTAATTCATATTTTGAAGGAATGCATTAGTTAACTGAAGGTTATTTTTCTTATTTTTTTTGCATATTTTCCTGGAACTGTTCTTTAACTGTTTCGGCCTGCCATATGTAACCATAAAAATTATGGCTTACAAGCACAGGTAAGACTAATCTGTCATAATACAGCCTTATGTTGTACTATCAAAATTATGCATAATGCCGAGCCTTTTCCTCTTAAGAGCTGAACTGTGGTTCAAGACATGCTGCAAGGTTAATTTGTGTTACATACTAACATGTTATGCTCTGGTGCAGCTATCTGTTAGCATAGCATATAATAACATTATGCCAATTTTCTAGTTTTCAGAATTGCCCATTAGGGATGAGCCGAACAGCCCCCCCCCCCCCGGTTCGGTTCGCACCAGAACCTGCGAACGGACCAAAAGTTTGCACGAACTTTAGAACCCTATTAAATACAATGGACGCGAACGTTCGAAATCAAAAGTGCTAATTATAACGGCTAATATGCAAGTTATTGTCAAAAAAAGGATTTGGTGACCCGGGTCCTGCCCCAGGGGACATGTATCAATGCAAAAAGAAGTTTTATAAATTTTTATAAGTTTTATAAACTTTTATAAGTTTGGGAGCAGTGATTTTAATGATGCATAATGTGAAAAAAAAAAGAAGTGAAATATTCCTTTAAATATCGTACCTGGGGGTGTCTAAAGTATGCATGTGAAGTGGCACGTGTTAAGAACTGTCCCCCTGCACAAAATGACATTTCTAAAAGGAAAAAAGTCATTTAAAACTGCTTGCGGCTTTAATGTATTGTCTGGTCCCGGCAATATGGATGAAAATCATTGAGAAAAATGGCATGGGTCTTTGGTGGTGGTGGTGGTGTTGCCACAACACTGTAAGCTCTCACAGTTAGTCTTGGTGGGCGCGGGAATGGGCCCTGCTGTGAATTATTAGATCAAGAATTGTAATTACATGCCCCTGTTGAACAGGGGCAGAAAAATTGTGCCTTAGGCACTGGTGCCACAACACTGCAACCCCTCACAGATACTGTACTTGGAGCGCAGCAATGAGCCCTGTTGCAAAGTATTGCATCAAAAATTGTAATTACACGCCCCTGTTAAACAGGGGCAGAAAAATTGGGCCTTAGCCACTGGTGGCAGTGCCCAGAACCAAAAATGTTCTTTCAAGCTATCAGCATAATTATTGAGGAGGAAGACGATAGTCACTCAGCATAACAGGATAGTCACTCAGCATCAGCATAGGCAGTCTTGAAGGGATCTGACATATCCTAAAAAATTATTCGGTTACATCAGCATCAGGTGCTTGGTAGCTGGTGGTGATCCAAGACTGATTCATTTTTATGAAGGTCAGTCGATCGACCGAGTCGGTGGACAGGCGCATCCTGTGATCAGTTACAAAGCCTCCAGCAGCACTGAATGTGCGTTCCGAAAGAACGCTGGATGCAGGACAGGCCAGTACCTCAATTGCATACTGTGCAAGCTCTGGCCAGTGATCCATCCTCAAAACCCAGTAACCCAGAGGATTTTCGGTGGGAAAGGTGTCCAAGTCTGAACTTGCCCCTAGGTATTCCTGCACCATGTAAACCAGACGCTGGCGATGGTTCCTGGAAGCGATCATACCTTGGGGCTGCATACTAAAAAATTGTCTGAACGCATCGGTCAGACGACCACCTTCTCCACCGCTCCTTCTTTGACTGACCGGAGCCTAAGCAACACGTTGTCCAGGACCAGGAATTTGTAACCTCCCAGTCTCTGGGAACGCGCTGCACAGACCTTTCTGCAAGGCCTCCCAAAGATGCTTCCTCCTCTGTTCCCTCTGCAACGGCAAGATAAGGTCCGCAACCTTACCCTTATAACATGGATCAAGGAAGGTTGCCAGCCAGTAATGATCCCTCTCCTTGATCGCACGAATACGAGGATCCTTCCACAGGCTTTGCAGGATCAGGGCAGCGTAGGTTTGCTGAGGCATTCAGTGCGGAGTCCTCTGGGTCACTGAGGACGACATGATCCGCAGCCACCTCCTCCCAGTGACGTACAAGTCCATGGGTGTCTTGGGACTGTAATTGATCCCTTGAAGACTGCTGCTGATGGTGAGTGCTTGGCTCCACCTCCATGCTGACACAATCCTCCTCCTCTTCCTGTGTGATAGCCGGGCCAGCAGGAACACTGTCTGGATAAAGGCGGCCTTGAGAGCTAAGGAAGTCCTCTTCCTGCCTCTGTTCTGCCTCAATTGCCCTGTCCATTATTCCATGCAGCGTGTGCTCCAACAGATGGACAAAAGGGACAGTTGTCACTGATGCATGCACTGTCACTGCTGTACAGGACGCCAAGGTTGGGTCCTGGACGGGTGCTATATAGCATCAATATTTGGGTTGTGGTCCCTTTAAGGAGTGGTGATGGTGTTCAGGAGGTCACCCAGAATGGGTGAGGAATTCCTGGCAAAAGAAGTAGTCCAGAGAGAACTGGCTCGCGGTCCTCTTTGTCTTGATAGAGTGTTATTTGGGGCCCGGAATTTCGGCGGCTCTAAAGTGATATTCGGGTGGGATAGAGCCTCCACTCCTGACCACTGGGAGTCAGCACACAGGGGGTTAAAGGCTTCCAGGAAACAGCTCATGAAACAGGAAGTGGTGCTAGAGGTGTTGTGGAAGGAGTATGGGGATTGCACCTGTGAAGATAAGCTGTGTGTCTGCTTGGGAGCTTTTAAAGATTCAGCAAGGGCTCTGGAAGTTCCCTCTACAAAAACTGTATGTGCCTTTTCTTTAATTTGTTTTATGCTGAAGACAAGCAGGACTTTACTTCATGCTGGAAGATAAGTGGACTTTGTTTTTATATTTTTCCTGTGTGCTGAATGAAGCTTTATTTTTGGTTTATTTACAAATAAAAGCCTATTTGTTCAACTTCAACGGTTTATGCACTTGGTCCCGTGGAGCTATAATCCCCAAAAGTTTACAACGCTCACCATCCTCGTGGCCTCCTCAAATGGTGCCAGGACAGTGCATGCATCCCTGATCATGGCCCACTGGCGTGGGGAAAAAAATCCAAGCTCCCCTGACACTGTCCTGGTGCCATATTGCAACAGATACTCATTGATGGCCCTTTGCTGCGTGTGCAGCCTCTGCTGCGTGTGCAGCCCCTGCAGCATGGCCAACGTAGAGTTCCACCTGGTGGGCATGTCACAGATTAGGTGATTCTTGGGCAGGTTGTAATCCTTTTGCAGGTCAGCCAGCCGAGCACTGGCATTATATGACCGGCGGAAATGCCCACAGAGTTTCCTGGCCTGCTTCAGGACCTCCTGTTAGCCCGGGTACCTGCCCAAGAACCGCTGCACCACCAAGTTAAGGACGTGAGCCAAACAGGGCACATGGGTCAGTTGTCCCTGTCGGAGGGCGGAGAGGAGGTTGGTGCCATTGTCGGAAACCACCTTTCCTGGCTTAAGCTGGCGTGGCGTCAACCACCTCTGAGCCTGCCCCTGCAGAGCCGATAGAAACTCTGCCCCAGTGTGGCTCCTGTCCCCCCAAGCACACCAGCTCAAGCACCGCATGGCATCTTTGCCTGCGTACTTGCGTAGCCCCTTGAATGCCTACGGCGCACCGCTGGTTCTGAGGACAAAGCACAGGTAGAGGCCATGGAGAAAGAAGAAGAAGAGGAGGGGGTGGAGGAGAGAGGTGTGTCAGAATCACCAGTAGTAACATTTTGGAGGCATGGTGGCGGAACAACCTCCAACACTACTGCACCTTGTCCTGCATCCTTCTCAGCTGCCAGCAGAGTCACCCAATGCGCCGTGAAATATAGGTAACGCCGCAGTCAATGCCTGCTGGACCATGAGTCAGCGGTAATATGCACCTTACCGCCCTGTCCAGCGAGGCCAAGACATTGCTTACCACATGCCGGTAGAGAGCCGGAATCGCCTTCCGTGAGAAAAAGTGGCGTTTGGGAACCTGCCACTGAGGAACCGCACATTCAACAAACTCACGGAAGGGGGCAGAGTCTACCAACTGAAAAGGCAGCAGTTGAAGTGCTAGCAATTTAGCCAAGCTAGCATTCAACCGCTGGGCATGTGGATGGCTGGGAGCGAACTTATTTCGGCGGTGCAGCAGCTGGGGCAGGGAAATTTGCCTGGTACAATCGGACATCGGTGTACCAATAGCAGATTGTCCGCAAGTACTTGGCTGTGACACACCGAATTCTACACTTTCATTCCTCTCAGTGCAGGTTTCAGAGAGGACTGAAGGTATAGTGGGGTTGGAGATCCCAGCTGATGAGGAGCAAGGAGAGGTCCGCTTTGTTCTTTGGTGTGGGTCTTTTATGTATGCTTGCCAACGGACTGCATGGCAGGTCGACATATGTCTGGTCAAGCACGTGATGCCCAAGCGGCTGATGTTTTGGCCACGCGAGATACGCTTTAGACATATGTTGCAAATGGCAACGGTGCGATCTGCTGCACACGTCTGAAAAAAGGCCCACACCAAAGAACTTTTGGAATAACGCGCAGAGACAGCAGCGCCCTGCACATGCGGAGCTCTGCGGTGTGATGCCCTTAAGCTGGCCCCTGGAGGGCATCCTGCCTCGTTGGAGATGTGCCTCCTCCTCCTCCTCTCTCCTATCAGGCTCCCACGTGGAGTCAGTGACCTCATCATCCCCCCCTCCTCATCACTGGAGCCAATCTGGCAGTATACTGCAGCTAGGGGAACATGACTGCCAGATAGCTGTCCTTGTTGGGCACCCCCTCTCTCTGAGCTCACGTTACTACCCCCTCTCTCTGAGCTCACATTACTGCCTTCCTCCAGCTGGGTTCCATCATCGGAGCATGTACCCAACTGTGACAGCAGGAAGGTAAAGTCACCTGGTTGCATCCAGGGGGGTAGATATATTTCGCCCAGATTCAGGCTTTACGCCGACTTATACAACTAGGTGGAGAGTTGTATAAGGCTAGTGGGCTCATGGATGACTCATACCTCTAGGGAGAGTGTGGGGCGTCGTGCAGACAGAGATGAGGAGACCAGCTGAACCTTGTCAGCTCATTTAGGCCTCTATAAGAACTCCCAGCTTCATTAGATGTTAGCTCATGCCTGGAACCAGACCTGTGTGGACTGTCTAGGGAGAGTGAACCCCTGTGCGGTGAGGCAAAGCCTGTGTGGCTATTTGTTTGGACTTTTACTAAACCAGGGACTTAGGGACTAGGACAGCACTAGGCTGATCCCAGTTGTTAGTTAGGAAACCTGTATGTTTAGTCAGAGGTCAACTTGACCAGGATTTATTTTGGTTATGTTTCTTTTGCTTTGCTGTGTTTTGTCACTGTAAATAGAAAATAAACCGCACCTTTTTTGATTTTGAAAACCACAACCTCCGTTTGCTGGGCCTGTTTTGTGTGGGGAGCCCATCCCGGGGGTCACACACACCCGCTGCAGAGCTAACCCCCTCACAGTTGGTGGAGAATGCGGGCAGTTTTTTAAGCCAGCATGGAGGAGATACTGAAGCAGCTGGCTCTAGCAAATGCCAATCAACAGCAGACAAATGCAGGTTTGCAAAGGAGCCTTGCAGCCCAGCAGCAGACAAACGCAACTTTGCAACAGAGTCTGGAGGCTCAGCAACGAGCCCAGCAGCAATCTGAGGCCCGCTTCATAGACCTGTTGCAGAAGCAAGAGCAGAGACTACAACAACAGATGGAAGCAGTAATGCAGCAACGTCCGCAGACCAGTGAGGAAAGCCGTCCCACTAATACCGCGTCCTTTGGGGTGAGTCGTTTATTGACAAAAATGACTGGAGAGAATGATCCAGAGGTATTTTTGACCACATTTGAAAGGACCGCTGAAAGAGAAAAGTGGCCTGAGGAGCAGTGGGCTGGACTGGTGGCTCCTCTGTTAACTGGTGAATCGCAGAAAGCTTACTATGACCTAGAGCCTAACCAAGCAAAAGACTATGTGATGCTAAAAGCTGAAATATTGGCAAGGCTGGGTGTCACCCAGGCTGTCCGGGCTCAGCGTGTGCATAACTGGACTTTCCAGCTTGGAAAACCCCCCAGGTCTCAAATGTATGATCTCATTCACCTGAGCAGAAAGTGGCTACAGCCAGAGACTTTGTCCGCACCAAAGATTGTGGAACGTGTTGTAATGGATCGGTTTTTGAGAGCTCTTCCTACTGCCATCCAAAAGTGGGTAAGCCATGGAGACCCAGAGACGGCCGATGGTCTTGTGGATCGTGTGGAGAAATACTTGGCTACAGAGAACCTGACGGCCTCTTCCAGAGACACTCGGACTTTCCACCCTAAGACCAGACCATCCCCAGGGGCGGATAAGAGGATTCCAAGGGGTGAGGGTGGAGAGAGTGAGAGGGTGGGAGCTCTACCCCAAGTTTGGCGAGAACAGCCTGGGAAATCAGCGGCTCAAGAGGCGGCAAGAAGGATCGTTTGCTACCGCTGCCGGCAAGCGGGACATATTGCAGCCAATTGCCCGGTTGTGAAGGAACCCATGCAGTGTGACTTTCTGACGGGCAGACGTCAGTCGCTGTGTGCGACAGTCGCATGCACTGCCATTCGAGGAACTGAGAAACATTTATGCAAAATGTGTGTTAATGGTAGAAATGTTGTGGTATTGCTGGATTCAGGTAGCCTTGTGACCCTGATAAAGGCTGAGTTAGTTAAAACAGAGGTCTCTGGGAATAGCAAGGTAGCTGTTATTTGTGTGCATGGGGACACCCGAGAGTATCCAGTGACTACAGTGTGTTTCGAGACCCCCAAAGGTACCCTCTCTCATCCAGTGGGCTTAGTATCTCAGTTACCGCATGACGCCATTGTGGGAAGGGATTTTCCGAAGTTCTGGGAACTGTGGGATGATCCTGAGCCCCTCACTGGTGCCCCTATGTACCAGGAATGTGATAGCCAGAACTCCCCTGAGAGTGGTGAGGACTCTCCGGAATTTCCCTTATCAGTATTGGCAGGGGAGACTCAAGAAACTGGAGAGGAGCCCACCTCCTCAGACGAAAACCTACCGTCTGTGGAGTTTTCTGATCTTGAGGTTCACAGGGAAAACTTTGCCACAGAACAGTTGAAAGACCCCGCCCTAATAAAGGCACGGGAAAACGTAGTGAAAATAGATGGTGAGTTAGTGAACCCAGATAATACCTGCACTTACCCATACTTCAGCGTAGAGAAGGACCTACTGTATCGGGTGGCAAAAAGGGCAGAAGAAACCGTTGAGCAGCTTGTGGTGCCCAAACCTTACAGGAAGTTGGTGTTGGAGTTGGCCCATGGGCACATTCTTGGAGGTCATCTGGGGACAGAGAAAACCCGAGAGAGGGTATTACAGAGATTCTATTGGCCGGGGGTGATGAAGGACGTAGAAAATTATTGTTCCTCCTGCCCTGTGTGTCAGAGGTTGGCCCCGATGCCACATTTCCGTAGCCCGCTGGTCCCTCTACCCATCATTGAGGTCCCGTTTGAGAGGATCGCCATGGATTTGGTAGGTCCTATAATCAAGTCCGCTAGGGGGCACCAGTACATATTAGTTATAATGGACTATGCCACCCGTTATCCAGAAGCGATCCCTCTCCGAAATACCTCGGCCAAAACCATAGCCAAAGAGCTATCTCTTGTTTTTAGCCGGGTGGGTATTTGTAAAGAACTGCTTACGGACCAAGGTACACCCTTTATGTCCCGGGTTATGAAAGAGCTGTGTAAATTGTTCAAAGTGACGCAATTGCGTACGTCTGTGTATCACCCCCAAACCGATGGGCTGGTTGAAAGATTCAACAAAACCCTAAAACAAATGTTGAAGAAAGTGGTGGATAGAGATGGAAAGGATTGGGACTGTTTACTTCCTTATTTGATGTTTGCTATTAGGGAGGTGCCCCAATCCTCTACGGGATTCTCCCCCTTTGAGTTACTGTATGGGAGACACCCAAGAGGGCTGTTGGATATTGCCAAGGAAACTTGGGAAAGTGAGAGTTCTCCCCACAGGAGTGTGATTGAGCATGTCGCCCTGATGCAAGATCGAATTGCACAGGTAATGCCCATCGTGAAGGAACATTTGGCCCAAGCGCAGTTGGCACAGCAGAGAGTGTACAACCGTGGAGCCAAGACCCGTACCTTTTCCCCGGGGGATAGGATATTGGTACTTGTCCCTACGGTTGAAAGTAAATTCCTTGCCAAATGGCAAGGCCCCTACGAGGTAATGGAAAAAGTGAGCGAAGTGAATTACAAGGTCAGACAACCAGGAAGGCGAAAGCCCGAACAGATCTATCACGTTAATCTGTTGAAAGCCTGGAGGGATAGAGAGTCCCTAGTCGCAGACTCTTGGTCACCAGCTCAAACTGGTTGCGTGATTCCTGAGGTTGGAATAGCAGCCACCTTGTCACAACCCCAACAACAGGAGGTTAAGGAGTTTGTGCTTCGCAACAAGGAGGTATTCTCTGAGCTGCCGGGACAAACATCTGGGGTAGAGCATGACATCATTACCCCACCCGGTGAAAGGGTGAAGTTAAAACCCTATCGGATCCCAGAGGCTCGACGGGAGGCAATACGGGAGGAAGTACAGAAAATGCTGAACTTAGGGGTGATAGAGGAGTCCCAAAGTGATTGGTCTAGTCCCATCGTGTTGGTGCCTAAACCGGATGGGAGCTGGCGATTTTGTAACGATTTTCGTCAGTTGAACAAAGTTACAAAATTTGACACCTACCCCATGCCACGTATAGATGAGTTGATCGACCGGCTGGGAACAGCCCGATACATGACGACTCTTGACCTCACAAAAGGGTATTGGCAAATCCCCCTGGCCAAGTCGGCCAAAGAGAAAACCGCATTTGTAACCCCAGACGGGGCGTTCCAATATAAAAGAATGCCGTTCGGGTTACAGAATGCGCCGGCCACATTCCAGCGGAAAATGGACCAGATGCTGAGGCCCCATCGGAAGTATGCTGCGGCTTACCTGGATGACGTAATTGTCCATAGCACAGATTGGGCCTCACATCTGCCAAAAGTGCAAGCAGTCCTGGACTCTGTTCGGGAAGCGGGGTTTACGGCTAACCCCAAGAAGTGTACCATTGGGCAGGAGGAGGCCAAATATCTTGGGTACACCATTGGGAGGGGAGTAATAAAACCCCAACTCAACAAAGTCGAGGCCATCCAGAGTTGGCCACGTCCCAACAGCAAGAAGCAGGTACGAGCCTTTCTGGGAATCGCTGGGTATTATCGGCGATTCATTCCCCACTTTGCTTCTAAGGCTGTGCCCCTAACCAACCTGACGAAGGGGAAAGGGTCGGTCATGATTAAATGGACCCCCGAGGCTGAGGCAGCATTCCAATTCTTGAAACAAGCCTTATGTAGCCAGCCAGTGTTGTACTCACCCGACTTCTCTAAAGACTTTGTCGTACAAAGTGATGCGTCAGATGTGGGGTTAGGAGCAGTATTGTCCCAGGTCTGGAACGGGGAAGAGCACCCAGTCATTTACCTCAGCAGGAAGTTGAAGTCCCATGAGGTAAATTACGCCACCGTTGAAAAGGAGTGTTTAGCGGTGAAGTGGGCTCTAGATTCCCTTCGGTACTACCTGCTAGGTAGGCACTTTGACATGGTTACGGATCACGCTCCGTTAAAGTGGATGGCTCAAAACAAGGAAACAAATAGAAGAGTGAATAGGTGGTTCCTGGCCCTCCAGGAATTCAACTTCACAGTAAAGCATCGCCCTGGCGTTCAAATGGGGAATGTGGATGCTTTGTCTCGAGTACATGAATGCCTGATTGCTGGTGTTCCAACCCCGAGGTTAAAACAAGAGGGGGGGGTATGTGACAGCAGGAAGGTAAAGTCACCTGGTTGCATCCAGGGGGGTAGATATATTTCGCCCAGATTCAGGCTTTACGCCGACTTATACAACTAGGTGGAGAGTTGTATAAGGCTAGTGGGCTCATGGATGACTCATACCTCTAGGGAGAGTGTGGGGCGTCGTGCAGACAGAGATGAGGAGACCAGCTGAACCTTGTCAGCTCATTTAGGCCTCTATAAGAACTCCCAGCTTCATTAGATGTTAGCTCATGCCTGGAACCAGACCTGTGTGGACTGTCTAGGGAGAGTGAACCCCTGTGCGGTGAGGCAAAGCCTGTGTGGCTATTTGTTTGGACTTTTACTAAACCAGGGACTTAGGGACTAGGACAGCACTAGGCAGATCCCAGTTGTTAGTTAGGAAACCTGTATGTTTAGTCAGAGGTCAACTTGACCAGGATTTATTTTGGTTATGTTTCTTTTGCTTTGCTGTGTTTTGTCACTGTAAATAGAAAATAAACCGCACCTTTTTTGATTTTGAAAACCACAACCTCCGTTTGCTGGGCCTGTTTTGTGTGGGGAGCCCATCCCGGGGGTCACACACACCCGCTGCCGAGCTAACCCCCTCACACCAACACTGTGGTCAAACAGTTCGGGGGACGCCTCAGGAGGACATGGTGGGGCTAGGGAAGGAGTGACTGATGCCATTGAGCCGAGGAAAGAGGCCGCTTTGGCAGCTGCTTTGCCAGACAAAATACCCTGAGCCTGGGTGAGAGAGGATGAGGAGGAGGAGGACGGCTTGGTCATCCACTCTACCAAGTCTTGGGCATGTTGCGGCTCAACATGGCCAGCTGCCGAAAAGAAGGACAAGCGTGTCCCATGGCCACGTACTGATGAGGATGCACTGTGTCCACGACCAGCAGCACTGTTGCCTCTAGACACAGAGCCTGCTTGCCCTCTTTTATTGCCTTGTGGCTGTCTGCCTCTCCTTGTTTGCCTTCCAGACATATTAATGGCCTGCTGTGAGATGTAGCTGCACAAAAGGTGGGATATATATATATATATATATTTGTCTGTACTGATAATGCAGCTATCGGAATCAACTGCCTGCTGTGGTATTAGTATGGGAAAAGCAGCAGCAGCAGTTAGTTTTAGGTGAAAACTGTGCAGAGAGGAACACAGTACACTAACTGAAAATACTATCACTACCACTATAATAGTCACTAACTGTATTCAGGTAAGCTTTAGGTGAACGCTATGCAAAGCATACAGTACACTAAGTGAAACACTGACTGTCTGCAGCTAGCACAATCACCTGCCTGCCTGTCACAGTATTTAGAAAACCAGGAACGGATCTAGCTAAACTGAATACAGTGTATTCTAGCTAAACTGAATACAACACCTAGGATGCATATATATCCTCTACACACTGTAACTAACTGACTCGCCTGCCTGCTCTATCTAACTCAATATAAATGACACTGTCTGTCTCTGTAAACTCTCTTTTCACAACTCCAACACACTACACAAGGCCGCCGAGCCGGCGGCCTTATATAGTGTGGGGCGTGTACTAAACCCCCTGAGCCATAATTGGCCAAAGGCTTTGGCCAATTACGGCTCTCCGTTTTTTCTGAGCTGTGATTGGCCAAAGCATGCGAGTCATAGTGCATGCTTGGCCAATCATCAGCCAGCAGTGAATTCTGGGCCGTGACGCGCCACTCGAATTTGGCGTGAACGGCCCATAAAGTTCGAAATTTGGCGAACAGCCAAACAGCCGATGTTCGAGTCAAACATGGGTTCGACTCGAACATGTAGCTCATCCCTATTGCCCATTAAGAATCCTGAGCATGCATTAGGTAAAATATAAAAACGGTATTGCCCAGTCTACTCAGTTAACATTTTTGACAGCCACATTGCAGGTTTGTGTAAAAATAAAACACTATTCAATATTGAAAACAAACTAAACATATTTCCAAACAATATATACAATTAACCAACTTCTAAATCCAGTGCAAATAATAATCAATGCTAAAACAATAAAAAAAGTAGTAGAACATTAAATAGAGTTGATTTCACCAATCTTCTTCAATAGAGACCATCCAACATGAATAAACAGGAAATAAAAGGTGCAAATTTGTTCACTCCACCACGATCAACTCGTGGGCAAACTTTCCTTTACTTTCCACATTGCACCTTACAATTAAAGACAAGGTGCCTTTTAAAAGCCAGGTTGTGCTTTAATCCATTAAAAGGGAAAATATTTAGCTAGAATTCTAGTTTAAGAAAAACTGCTGAAATCACCATATACAAACTCATTGACTTGAGAAAACAGCCAATGTGAAATCCAGTACAGATTATGTTGGGTTTTTAGTACATCAAGGTGACTGCTTTGCTTATTTAAAGGTAAAACATTTTAGGCTTGCATTGATTATTGAGATCCCATTTTTTCTGGCTCAGACTTGTTTAGCTATGACAGAAATAGGATAACTAGTCGTAACAAAGAGTTATAAACACTCAAAGTTGCCTATGATTCCTGACAGATGGCACCACAGGGAGAACATAACACCTATTTTTAAAAAAAGGTTGTAGTTGTCATCATTCTAAAATTATAATGGGGTTTGGCTACACAGCCTTAAATTTGCCACTTCAAAAAAGTATTCAATTAACACAAAACACTCTTTAATGCAGACAGACTTTTCTGTTTTTACAGCCTCTATATGAAAACGAAGGTGCTAAAACTCAAGCCTCAGATCTGTACAAAAACACTAAGGTAGATTCCAACATGAGGCCATATTGTTTTCAAAATTCACTCACTGCATTTAAGGTAATCAATTACAAGAATTTAAAGCTACACCTATGCCTTTAATAATCTTCTGCAGCAAGGAGCAATGTTGATACAGTATCAAGCCTGACCAGTTCCTCGTCATACATAAGGGAGGGCACCAGTAGTGTTAAAACTTGAAAAACTTTAACTTGAATATTGCAATAAATCAAGAGGTAGTGAGTTTATCCTGACAACATTGTGGCCTTGTGTTGGATTTTTCCAAGCAGAGGTGATTTGTTGGACTTTAAGTACGGGAAGAGACATAGAAGTGCCTGTACATACCTCTGCCCAAGAGGACCTCAATATGCAAATACCTACAGCCACAACCCCTGTGATCTGCTATTCAAAATGCTTAAGGTACCTGTTTTTCGATTTTTGTGTCCCTTAAATACCTTTATGTAAAAAAAAAAAAAAAAAGTTTGCTTTAACACATTGCTTATCACAGCTCTGCTTTAATGGGGCTGCTAAAAGCAAAACTGATAACACAGCACAAGGAAGAAAAAGCAGGCAGTAAGCCAGATATATTTGTCTATCATACCAATTCATTTTTAAGTAGGATAAAATAAAATATGTAAATCAGATGATCTTACAGCAAAGAGTCTCAACACATTGGCCACCATGATGGAGACTGAGCTTGCTGAAGCACCAATCACTCCCACAACCCTCTCTGGGCGGCTGAAAATGGCTGGCTCTCCATTGGAACAGCGAATATCTGAGGTATCTTTCTGAATCAGGGCTTGAACAAAGGTAAGAGACTGTTCCAGAGCATAGGTGTCTCGAGAGCAGGTGTCTAGAATACGAGCTCCAAGCGTCAGGTTGGGAAGAAGCTCGGGATCCCCATTAATTTGGTCCAGGGCATATAGCATAGCCTCCATTCGATGTATCCCAGCTTCTTTTTTTACTTCTCCACATGGAACACCAGCTGGGCCCTTGGCATGGACTGGGAACAAGCCTCCTAAAGTGATATCCCCATCTATCTTAATAGAGTGGGGTTGGGTATTCTGCTGACACTCAACTCCCCTCTGCAAGAGGATGAAGAAGAAGAGGGTTCTGGGAGCTGGAGGAGGTCCCATGTCTTTGTGAGTTCCTCTCGAGGGAGGACTGATGGATTTGTAGACTCTGTCATTCAGGCTGTATCCAAAAATATATGACTGGGAGATGTCTGCAGAAAGAGAACATGGAGATAGGTCAGTGATCAGAATTCTATCACAAGAAAAAGATTCATATAAGAACACATTTCAGACACAATGTGTGCAGATGGGTTGTAGGGGTCAGAATGACATACATAAGGAGCATATTGACAGAGGACAAAGGGAAGCATGCAGAAGACAGAGAAAGAGGGCACAGAGAGGAAGTATTTATGAATACATTTACCCAAACCTCCACAGGATACAGAAAGAGGGAGCAGAGTAAAGCTTACAGTCAGCTCACAGTCCTGCCAGTGACAGTACGCCCCAGGCCATCTCTGCATCTATTCTTTAAATCCTATTTATAACTAAGAGAACAAGCACTGAACCCACACACACACACACTGCAAAGCTCTAGCATGAAGACCTCAGACTAATCTGTATTCTTCTAGCAAGACAAGACTAGACCCCCTCTGACAAATGCAATAATGATCTAAGGTTTAAATGCAGCCCCTATGCATCCAACCAATGACATTCACCAAGTAACAAACATATACACCCAATAGCAAAAACCTCAAATAATCTAACCATTTCATATTACTATCCTCTATACACGTACAGCATAGAAATACAGAACTAACATAGCATCTTCTGGTGAACACAAATACCAAGTACGAGATTGATATTTTCTAAAATAAACTCCTACTAATATGAGGTAATGTATAAAAAGCATATAACACATTATATACAGTATTTTATAATATGCTATAGGATAGGTGTACCTAAATATACTAATGGAAAAGCGGACATGTTTACGTAATTGTGATATATAAACACTTAATCAGTTTGCACATCCTTGTTCTGAAAATAAAATGGGGCTCATTTCTATGTAAGCATTATAAAAAAAACACGACACTTTCAAGTAACATGTACACTCTGTTATTACCATGGAACAAGTTTATAATGCAGTGCCCATAAGTTTGGCGGCCATTACAAATACTCAAAGCTCATTTTCCTGTGATTTGCATATAACACAGCATATAGTTCCTTATGTAAAATATGCATCCCAAACCTCAGCATAATTACCTCCTTACGCTTTAGTTTGTCAAAACAATCCATTTATGTGCCACTAATGTCTACTGGTGTATATGTTGGTGAATAGATATCTCTTTTTTTATTTTTATTTTAGAACCAGCTGGTGATACCTGTTTAACAAGATGGCAGCCTAAGTGAGACCACAGATGCCTTTAATACATTCAAAGAAAACACTGGATATCCGCACGATCCACTTAAACAGGGCTTGACAAATTTGCTTGGAATCTAGGAGCCAGCTAAAAAAGTTAGGAGCCAGGTTTTTTTTTTTTTTTAACGACCAATGCGTGCAGAAGCGAACACATCCGCGAGTAGCGCCCGCATATGAAAGCAGTGTTTAAACCACACATGTGAGGTATCGCCGCGGTTGGTAGAGCGAGAGCAATAATTCTAGCCCTAGACATCCTCTGTAACTCAAAACATGCAACCTGTAGAATTTTTTAAATGTCGCCTATGGAGATTTTAAAGGGTAAAAGTTTGTCGCCATTCCACGAGCGGACCCAATTTTGAAGCGTGACATGTTGGGTATCAAATTTACTCAGCGTAACATTATCTTTCACAATATAAAAAAAAATTCGGCTAACTTTACTGTTGTCTTATTTTTTAATTTAAAAAAGTGTATTTTTTTCCTCAAAAAATTGCGCTTGTAAGACCGCTGCGCAAATACGGTGTGACAGAAAGTATTGCAATGACCGCCATTTTATTCTCTAGGGTGTTAGAATAAAAAATATATATAATGTTTGGGGGTTAACTTCTAAGTAAAGGGAAGGAGATGGGCGGGCAGTGAAACATGCAAGCATTGCTGGTTGACTTGTCATACCAACGGCCACCAAAAGATGGCGCCAGATTACAGAATGAAGCCTAGGCCTGCAGAAAGCCGCAAAGCCGCGGCCTAAATTAACGGCCGGCGCGGCCTGACGAGATCACGCGATCGCGGAGGGGGGGCGCACGGAGATACAGGTAACCTCAGCTGTGCTACCCCAGGTGCCAGGTCGCTAATTCTAGTCGCATTTGCGACCTGGCGCCCGGGGATTGTCGAGCCCTGCACTTAAATATATTCTTTAAGCCTGTTAAAGTGATTATAAAGCTTTTTTTTAATAAAAAAACAAACGTGTATTACTTACCTGCTGACCAGACCCGAACCTCCTCTTCTCGGGTCCCCTGCTGATGCTCTGAGCTTCTTCTCCTCCTCGGTTCACCACCATAGGAAACAACTTCCTATGGGGGCGCACCTGTTGGCTCGCTCTATTGACACACACAGCGCAGCTAACCCCCCCTCCCCCCACTCTCTGCTTACAGGATTTGGCCGACAGCAGCAGGATCCAATGGCTCCCGCTGCTGTTTCTGTTAGGAGAGAGGAAGGAGACAACCTCTGCAGATGGGCACAGAGCTGGATCGAGATCGGGCTCAGGTAAGTATATGGGGGTGAGGGGACGAAAAACAGGGACATTTTTTTGTCTTAACCACTTAAGCCCCGGACCATTTCGGGCCATTAGGACCAGGCCTGTTTTTGGGATTCGGCACTGCGCTGCTTTAACTGTAAATTGTGCGGACATGCAATGTTGTACCCAAATGAAATTTGCGTCCTTTTCTTCCCACAAATAGAGCTTTCTTTTAATGGTATTTGATTGCCTCTGCGATTTTTATTTTTTGCGATATAAACAGAAAAAGACCGAAAATTTTGAAAAAAAATTATATTTTCTACTTTTTGTTATAAGAAAAATCGAATAAACTCAATTTTAGTCATACATTTAGGCCAAAATGTATTCAGCCACATGTCTTTAGTAAAAAAAATGTCAATAAGCGTATATTTATTGGTTTGCGCAAAAGTTATAGCGTTTACAAACTAGGGTACATTTTCTGAAATTTACACAGCTTTAAATTTATGACTGCCTATCTCATTTCTTGAGGTGCTAAAATGGCAGGGCAGTACAAAACCCCCCCAAATGACCCCATTTTGGAAAGTAGACACCCCAAGGAAATTGCTGAGAGGCATGTTGAGCCCATTGAATATTTTTTTTTTGTCCCAAGTGATTGAATAATGACAAAAAAAAAAAAAAAAAAATTACAAAAAGTTGTCACTAAATGATATATTGCTCACACATGCCATGGTTATATGTGGAATTGCACCCCAAAATACATTCTGCTGCTTCTCCTGAGTACGGGGATACCACATGTGTGGGACTTTTTAGGAGCCTAGCCACGTACGGGACCCCGGAAACCAAGCACCGCCTCCAGGATTTCTAAGGGCGCAAATTTTTGATTTCACTCCTCACTACCTATCACAGTTTCGAAGGCCATAAAATGCCAAAATAGCACAAAACCCCCCCAAATGACCCCATTTTGGAAAGTAGACACCCCAAGCTATTTGCTGAGAGGCATGTTGAGTCCATGGAATATTTTATATTTTGCCACAGGTTGCGGGAATATGACAAACTTTTTTTTTTTTGCACAAAGTTGTCACTAAATGATATATTGCTCACACATGCCATGGGCATATGTGAAATTACACCCCAAAATACATTCTGCTGCTTCTCCTGAGTACGGGGATACCACATGTGTGGGACTTTTTGGGAGCCTAGCCGCGTACGGGACCCCAAAAACCAAGCACCGCCTTCAAGGTTTCTAAGGGCATAAATTTTTGATTTCGCTCCTCACTACCTATCACAGTTTTGAAGGCCATAAAATGCCAAGATGGCACAAAACCCCCCCAAATGACCCCATTTTGGAAAGTAGACACCCCAAGCTATTTGCTGAGAGGCATGTTGAGCCCATTGAATATTTTTTTTTTTGTCCCAAATGATTGAATAATGACAAAAAGAAAAAAAAAAAAAATGTACAAAAAGTTGTCACTAAATGATATATTGCTCACACATGCCATGGTTATATGTGAAATTACACCCCAAAATACATTCTGCTGCTTCTCCTGAGTACGGGGATACCACATGTGTGGGACTTTTTGGGAGCCTAGCCACGTACGGGACCCCAAAAACCAAGCACCGCCTTCAAGGTTTCTAAGGGCATAAATTTTTGATTTCACTCCTCACTACCTATCACAGTTTTGAAGGCCATAAAATGTCAAAATAGCCCAAAACCCCCACAAATGACCCCATTTTGGAAAGTAGACACCCCAAGCTATTTGCTGAGAGGCATGGTGAGTATTTTACAGCTCTCATTTGTTTTTGAAAATTAAGAAAGACATTTTTTTTTCATTTTTTTTTTCTTTTTTTACATTTTCAAAACTTTGTGACAAAAAGCGAGATCTGCAAAATACTCAACATACCTCTCAGCAAATAGCTTGGGGTGTCTACTTTCCAAAATGGGGTCATTTGGGGGGGTTTTGTGCCATCTGGGCATTCCATGGCCTCCGAAACTGTGATAGGCAGTGAGGAGTGAAATCAAAAATTTACACCCATAGAAATCCTGAAGGCGGTGCTTGGTTTTTGGGGTCCCGTACGCGACTAGGCTCCCAAAAAGTCCCACACATGTGGTATCCCCGTACTCAGGAGAAGCAACAGAATGTATTTTGGGGTGTAATTCCACATATGCCCATGGCATGTTTGAGCAATATATAATTTAGTGACAACTTTTTGTACATTTTTATTTTTTTTTATTTTTTTGGTCATTATTCAATCACTTGGGACAAAAAAAAAAATATTCAATGGGCTCAACATGCCTCTCAGCAAATAGCTTGAGGTGTCTACTTTCCAAAATGGGGTCATTTGGGGGGGTTTTGAACTGTCCTGGCATTTTATGCACAACATTAGGAAGCTTATGTCACACATCATCCACTCTTCTAACCACTTGAAGACAAAGCCCTTTCTGACACTTTTTGTTTACATGAAAAAAAAATTTTTTTTGCAAGAAAATTATGTTGAACCCCCAAACATTATATATTTTTTTAAAGCAAAGGCCCTACAGATTAAAATAGTGGGTGTTGCATTTTTTTTTTCCACACAGTATTTGCGCAGCGATTTTTCAAACACATTTTTTGGGGGAAAAACACACTTTTTTTATTTTTAATGCACTAAAAAACACTATATTGCCCAAATGTTTGATGAAATAAAAAAGATGATCATAGGCCGAGTACATGGATACCAAACACGACATGCTTTAAAATTGCGCACAAACGCGCAGCGGCGACAAACTACATTCATTTTTAAAAGCATTTAAAAGCCTTTACAGGTTACCACGTTAGATTTACAGAGGAGGTCTACTGCTAAAATGACTGCCCTCGATCTGACCTTCGCGGTGATACCTCACATGCATGATGCAATTGCTGTTTACATATGACGCTAGACCGACGCTTGCGTTCGCCTTTGCGCAAGAGCAGGGGGGGACAGCGGTGCTTTTTTTTTTTTTTTTTTTTTATTATTTATTTGGCTTTTTTATTTTATTTTTAAACTGTGCCTTCCATATTTTATTTTTTTACCATTTTTATCATTATCTCAGGGAATGTAAATATCCCCTATGATAGCAATAAGTAGTGACAGGTACTCTTTTTTTGAAAAAAATTGGGGGGTTAGACCCTAGATCTTTCCTCTGCCCTCAAAGCATCTGACCACACCAAGATCGGTGTGATAAAATGCTTTCCCAATTTCCCAATGGCGCTTTTTAGATCCGGGGGGGGGACATTCCCTCCCACTGCTTGTAAAAGCAGTCTAGAGGCTAATTATCTGCTAGAATTGCTTTTACATGAAAGCCGGCCGCTGGCTGAAAAGAATGATACCAAGATGATACCTAAACCCGCAGGCATCATTATGGTATAAACATTCAAAGTCCAGCAACATACCAGTACGTTGCTGGTCCTTGTTGGACATGTATTGTAATCTTTTTTTTCATACAGCCTATTGGCTGAATGAAAAAAAGAGATTGATTGGTGGGTATGCCCACCATTAGAATACCTCCCTTCATCCACCCACTTCTAATGATGGGCATATATGCCAAAGCATGGGGGCATCCTCCCGCAAAAAAGTTATGCCGCGTACACACGGTCAAGCCTTCGTCGGAATTTCAACCGTATGTACGCGGCATAAAAGGTTATGCCGCGTACACACGGTCGGACTTTTCCACGGGCAAGCCTCCGTTGGAATTTCGACCGTATATACACGGCATTAGGAGCAAAATCGCTCCTCCGCCCCTGCTGCCCCCATGCTTCGGCATATATGCTCTTTTTTTTAACTGTGGTGTCACGGCTTTATGTATCGTGGGAGCAAACGCTGTTGCTGTCAAGATAAATAATTCCGCGCTGCAGTTGAATGGCGCACCTGAAAACAAAAAATTACATACCTGAAAAGCAAGCATGATAAAACATTGCAGAATAGAATACAGTAAAAAAGAGCAGAACAATAGAGAGAAAATAGAGAGAGAGAGAACAATAAAACGACAACTATTTTTGTTTTTTTTATTTTATATTTTTTTTGTGTTTTGTTTTTTACGTTTTTTTTTTCTTTTTTACACTTTTTTTGTAACTTTACAACTGTAATGGTTCGGGTCTCTCAAAATGTAATGGCATCTTGGGAGACCCTGTGTAAGTGTGTCCTTGTCTGTGAAATGCTGTACCCTACGCTAAAACTTCACTTTTGAGTGGTAGCGTTCAAAACATTCACCTTGGACTGGTTGATATTGATGGTTGCTATGGACTGGTTGCTATGGACGGTTGCTATGGACAGTTGCTATGGACGGTTGCTACGGATTGGTTGTTATGGACGGTTGCTATGGATTGGTTGCCATGGACAGTTGCTATGGACTGGATGCTATGGACTGGATGCTATGGATAGTTGCTATGGATGGTTGCTATGGACAGTTGCTATGGACGGTTGCTATGGACTGGTTGCAATGGATGGTTGCTATGGACAGTTGCTATAGACTGGGTGCTATGGATGGTTGCTATGGACGGTTGCTATGGACTGGTTGCTATGGACTGGTTGCTATGGACGTTTGCTATGGACTGGTTGATATGGATCAGGCCTGTCTCTGCGAACGCTGCAGTTATGTGTGTTGTGTTTGGTAAGTGACAGTGATCGATCGATACTGCACTTGGGTGGGCTGGGCTGGGCTGGGCGGAGGGGCTAAACGCAGGCGTTAGCAGGTATCTGGGCTGATCCCGCTAACACTGTGTTTTTGGGAACCCTAAACCGCTGGGGATGCTAGTATAGATCTGATCAGATACTATACCACTAAGGGGGGTGTATGCTTTGAGCGTGGGTGTTAGCGTTACTGGCACTAACCTAACACTGCCTGGGGCGACGCAGACCCTCTCTGGCGCTAAAACCTAATTGATCTCACCCGCCGGGCGATCAGGGGGGTTAAACCTTTATTGGGTTATATACGGCGGGTGCCCTGATGCTATAAAAAGCAAACTAATCAACCAGCGTCACCCGTAACCTTTATATGGTGATCACTGGTGAAAGGGTTAACTAGGGGCAATCAGGGGGTTAAAACCTTTATTAGGTTAAATATGGGGGTACCTGACACTATATAAAAACCTGACGGGTAACCTAAATAACTAAATAACTTACTGGCTAACCAGTGACACCAGTGACGCTTATACGGCGATCACTGGTGAAAGGGTTAACTCTAGGGGCAATCAGGGGGTTAAAATAATATATGGGGGTACCTGACACTAATAAAAACCTGCGGCGAACCTAAAAAAAAAAAACTAATAATCTAAAACACCAGCGACACAAATACAGCGATCGGAAAAACAATCGCTTAGTGACGCTGAAGTTAGGGGGTGAAAGGGTTACCTGGGGGGTGATCAAGGGGTTAAACCTTTATTAGGGGGGGTTAGGGGGCTACCCTGGACCTAAAGGGGCCTAATCCTAACTGCCCTGCAACTTTTTACAATCACAGATGACACTAAATGCAGTGATCAGTAAAATAAATGATCACTGCAATCAGTGACACTGTGATTGGGGGCTTTGGGGTGACCTGGGGGGTGATCTGGGGGTGACTGGGGGGTGATTTGTGTGCCTATGTGTACCTACGTGTCAGTGGACTGTTGGTGCACTAACCTCTGTCTTCACTCCTCGGCGCCGGGAACGAAAAGACCGCGGCGAGGGAGATGACATCACTTCCTCCAGCCTTGTTTACATCACATGGCGGAGGAAGCATTTTCATTGGCCGGGAGCGATCGCGAGGGGGGGGGCGGAATCGAGCGGCCGCCCCCTCATGCCTGATCGCTCCCGAACACTTAACGGCCGCTCACTGCAGTGAAGGGGGGTCCGGATGGACCCCCCAACTGCACAAAGGCTATCACGTAGATCTACGTGATTCTGCCTGTCCGTGCCATTCTGCCGACGTAAATCGGCGGTGGGCGGTCGTTAAGTGGTTAATGTAGGGAATGCATTAAGGCAGGGGTGTCCAAACTTTTTTCAAAGAGGGCCAGATTTGATGAAGTGAACATGCATGAGGTCCGACCACTTTGGCTGACATTCTTCGAACCATTAAAATTCGGCCTAAGTGTGTTCGTCCGAGCACTAATACACTGCCCAACAAGAATTACAAGAATTCTCTTGCCTTTGTGGCTGTGTGTGGTGAAGAGATGAGCTTGGACGTGTTATTTGGAGATTAATACCAGCTCTCACCTCATGCGTTCAAGTTTACCTTCGGGTCTGTGTTCCGTACGGAGCCTCTGCTTCTACTGTGGAGGTTGAATGCCACCGCTGGAGACGGAGCACTTTGCTGCCAGTAATAGAGTTCCACACCATGAACAGTCCAACACTTATTTATTTATCTTGTAGCAATGAACAGTACTGGTTGAACTTGACACGAACAGACAGGGTGTGGGTACGAGTAGGTCCAGGCACAAGCTCTCTCCTATTCCATACAGTGCAAATAGGCTTGGCGCACAATCGGTGCCACCGATTGTGAATTTGGTTCCTGCTACAAACCTTGGTGAACGTTGAGGCCTCTGCCACAGATCTGAGTGTAGGTCTCTGCCACCGACCTGGGTTTAGTTGGGTCGCTGCCACCGACCATAAGCACGTGAACTACCTTCCTTGAGAGAATGGCCCCTGTCAGGGAAGACATCCATCCGGACGATCTCCAGAGGCCCACCCGTCACCGGCAATATAATGCA
This sequence comes from Rana muscosa, assembly GCA_029206835.1. Classification (NCBI taxonomy): domain Eukaryota; kingdom Metazoa; phylum Chordata; class Amphibia; order Anura; family Ranidae; genus Rana; species Rana muscosa. The sequence continues at coordinate 239,266,068 of CM055125.1, read as the reverse complement.
CCGGGTCTTCGGGAGGGACACATCTCCGGTCCCTTACGCCCTGGATTCAGGCACCCATACCTGGGGCACCTTAGGTATGTTCCATCCCTCGCGGGACCCAGTGGAAGGTACTGGGCCCCAGGCCTTCCGTAAAGTACTTCACCCCAGACTTAAGGTGTCTGGGATAGAACTCGAACTCCACGTGTCCAGGCCAAGGGCGCCTGGACACCGACCGCGGACAGCAGCCCACAGGCTGAAGGTGCCTGGGACTTCGACCTCGTGCGCAAGATGTCCGCCCCTTTTATACCCTCTCCCAGCAAGCACAGCGGGTTCCCCGCCCCGCCGTACAACTGCTGCGAGAGGTCACAAAGGGTACGGCACTGCAGTGGTGGTTCAACCCCGGCCCAAGGCGACAGCGCCACCCACTGGGCCGCAGGGAACTGACACCACTGATATCTTCACACAAATAAATAGCATTACTCTAACAATCAGTGCATCTGGGTCATGCTACCACCCAGATGCTGCCCCTAAATGTATATACCTGCTACACACATATATATATATATTATATATATATTGTAAAGGACTAGCATCAAATGTAGAACTTGAAGGACACCGCCACTCGCTGGTTCTTCTTTTTAAGGGCTTTGTTTGCCCATTTTTATTAAAAGAAGTTCAAAACAAAATTAAAGGTTTCCCTCGCAGGGGTTTCAGCACTCCTATTCATCAACAAAATGTCATTTAGCCTCCTGGCTTATACATACAGCAGTGCTGCTCAGGCCTTCCACTTCAGGCTTTCATCTGTCTCCTACAGACTTTTCCCTTGGCAACACCGTCCATTTAGATAGCAGCCCCTCACTGCTCTGATCCTCAGAATTGGGTCCACTGCTCTGACCCTCAGACCTGGGTCCTCTGGCTTCCAGTGTGCAGACAAGCACCCTCTGGCTTCTCCAGTGCACACCTGCACTCGTCGGGAGGGTGGAGCCCAGAATGCTGGTCCTGACTCCATTATCAGACCCACACACACCTGAACAATCAGTGTGCCATTGGAGTCTCAAAACCCGGATCCAGGACTGGGGATTTCATCCCACCCGGATCTCTAAGAAATCCCCAAGCTTCAGGTCCCAAAGTGGACTTTAGTAAATCATGAGGAAACTGAAAAGCCAGTTTCCTCCCAAACAAGCAAATACCCTGGAGCCCCTCAACCTGCCTGGTTGAGAATCCTGTATACATACACTGGTGGGGTACCACACTACCACAATATATATATATATATATTATATTATATATTTTCTAGCCCCCAACGAATCCCCGAGCTACACTCAGTATTAAGGATGAGCTTGGGCATGGTATTTGGATTTATCTTATTTATCAGCGTATAACACACACTTAAAGAGGGAAGTTTCGGGAAAAAAACTACAATTAAAGAAGTGTGAAGCAAAATAAGGGTCAGTGCCCACCAATGCAGCCTGATTGCCCATCTGCAGCCTCACCATTGCAATTAATTCAGCCTCACCATTGCCATGAATGCAGCCTTACCATTGCAATCAATGCAGCCTTACCATTGCAATCAATGCAGCCTTACCATTGCAATCAATGCAGCCTTACCATTGCCATGAATGCAGCCTTACCATTGCCATGAATGCAGCCTTACCATTGCCATGAATGCAGCCTCACCATTGCCATGAATGCAGCCTCACCATTGCCATGAATGCAGCCTCACCATTGCCATGAATGCAGCCTCACCATTGCCATGAATGCAGCCTCACCATTGCCACGAATGCAGCCTCACCATTGCCATGAATGCAGCCTTACCATTGCCATGAGTGCAGCTTTACCATTGCCATGAGTGCAGCCTTACCATTGCCATCAGTGCAGCCTTACCATTGCCTTGAATGCAGCCTTACCATTGCCATGAATGCAGCCTCACCATTGCCATCAGTGCAGCCTGATCTATGCCCATCTGCAGCCTCGGAGGGGACAGGGAGGGGGGCTGAACGAGCGCCAACAAATTACATATAGGAGAATCTCCCATTTTACTCTGCGGCCTCTTTAATACAAAGTCCTGCCTTCTATGGTAGACAGAACAGTCATCCAATGGCAGCCCAGGAGACAGGACTTCCAATTGCAGATGCCACAGAGTAAACAGGAGATTCTCCTGTATGTAATCTGACGGCACTCGTCCTGTCCCCTCTGAGGCAGCGCCGATAAATACGGTATATATCTTTTGTGGCCCTGGGGGTCACAAAAGATATAAATATCCAAATCACCGGGGGGGGGGGGGGGAGTAAGCCGAAACGCGGGCCGCGATTGGCCATGCCTGCATTAAGGTAAAAAATGTCCAGTTTATAGAACACTCTAAATCATATTTATGCACTTACAGCGGTATTAAGCCCAAAAATGTAATATATTGCAGCTTATCAATCATTAGATATGGTGGCCGCATTCATTTTCTTTTTAGGCTTTTTTCCCCACTGTTTTCACCTGGTGATCGAACTAGAAATACACCTCCTGCATTAGAGTGCCTCCACTCTGGATGAAGGAGAAACAGTGATAACTTAAGACAGCAGCACTGTCAGTCTGGGGGGAGGGGAGTGTTAGATGCACTAGCAGATTTAAATACACTAAGCAGTTACAGCAAAAGTTTTTTTTCCTTTTGGGATAAAGGTTTTACAAATAAAAGCTGCCCTTGTCAGTGTTAAATGGTTTGTCTCAACCCTCTAACTGCTACCTGCTCTATTGGCAGGACAGCTTGTTCTGTTAAAAAAAACAATAGACTTACTGGCAGGATCACCTGGTGAAAATAAAAATTAAACAAATGCAGCCATTGCATCTAGGAATCGATTGGAAGCAATATAATAAGTGTTTGCTTGTGAGTTTAATACCACTTTAAGCATTGCAATGTATCATGTAAAGGTCAGAGGTCAGCCAGTACAGTTAAAGAGCCAACAGGTGCTTTGATAAGAACCTGTCATGAGTAGGGATGAGCTTCGTGTTCGAGTCGAACATACGTTCGACTCGAACATCGGCTGTTCGATCGTTCGACGAAGATCGAACGATTTGGGCCGTTCGCGCCAAATTCGAGTGACGCGAACGGCCCACAATGCACTACGCCATCGCAGTGTCATCCAGGCGCTGTGATTGGCCAAGCATGCACTGTGACCCCGCATGCTTGGCCAATCACAGCGCCGGCAGCGAGGAGAGCAATGATTGGCCACAGGCAGGATGCCTGTGGCCAATTATTGCTGAGGGTGTTTAGTACACGCCCCACACTATAAAAGGCCGCCAGCACGGCGGCCTAGTGTAGTGTGTTCCGGAGCAGGGATAGAGCAGCATAGGCAGGGACAGTGACTGTTATTTCTTTCTTGCTTAACCTGGATTCCTTTAGTTTAGGGAAAGAGAAGGATAGGTAGGGAGAGTGTCAGTGTGTTTTGTGCTTGTGCTATAGTGTGCTTAAAAAAAACATTTATTCTAGGGACAGAAAACTGTAGGTAGGGACAGTGTCAGTTTCTTTCACTCTGCAAGTCCTTGTTTCCAGGGACCTGGAAGGACAGTGAGTGAATTGTCCTTGTGCTATATTGTGCTTAAAAAAACATTTATTCTAGGGACAGAAAACTGTAGGTAGGGAGAGTGTCAGTTTCTTTCACTCTGCAAGTCCTTGTTTCCAGGGACCTGTAAGGACAGTGAGTGAATTGTCCTTGTGCTATATTGTGATTAAAAAAAACATTTTTTCTAGGGACAGAAAACTGTAGGTAGGGAGAGTGTTTTTTTTCTTTCACTCTGCAAGTCCTTGTTTCCAGGGACCTGGAAGGACAGTGAGTGAATTGTCCTTGTGCTATATTGTGCTTAAAAAAAAACATTTTTTCTAGGGACAGAAAACTGTAGGTAGGGAGAGTGTTTTTTTTTTTTCACTCTGCAAGTCCTTGTTTCCAGGGACCTGTAAGGACAGTGAGTGAATTGTCCTTGTGCTATATTGTGCTTAAAAAAACATTTATTCTAGGGACAGAAAACTGTAGGTAGGGAGAGTGTCAGTTTATTTCACTCTGCAAGTCCTTGTTTCCAGGGACCTGTAAGGACAGTGAGTGAATTGTCCTTGTGCTATATTGTGATTGAAAAAACATTTTTTCTAGGGACAGAAAACTGTAGGTAGGGAGAGTGTTTTTTTTCTTTCACTCTGCAAGTCCTTGTTTCCAGGGACCTGTAAGGACAGTGAGTGAATTGTCCTTGTGCTATATTGTGATTAAAAAAAACATTTTTTCTAGGGACAGAAAACTGTAGGTAGGGAGAGTGTTTTTTTTCTTTCACTCTGCAAGTCCTTGTTTCCAGGGACCTGGAAGGACAGTGAGTGAATTGTCCTTGTGCTATATTGTGCTTAAAAAAAACATTTATTCTAGGGACAGAAAACTGTAGGTAGGGAGAGTGTCAGTTTATTTCACTCTGCAAGTCCTTGTTTCCAGGGACCTGTAAGGACAGTGAGTGAATTGTCCTTGTGCTATATTGTGATTAAAAAAATTTTTTTTCTAGGGACAGAAAACTGTAGGTAGGGAGAGTGTTTTTTTTCTTTCACTCTGCAAGTCCTTGTTTCCAGGGACCTGGAAGGACAGTGAGTGAATTGTCCTTGTGCTATATTGTGCTTAAAAAAAACATTTATTCTAGAGACAGAAAACTGTAGGTAGGGAGAGTGTCAGTTTATTTCACTCTGCAAGTCCTTGTTTCCAGGGACCTGTAAGGACAGTGAGTGAATTGTCCTTGTGCTATATTGTGATTAAAAAAAACATTTTTTCTAGGGACAGAAAACTGTAGGTAGGGAGAGTGTTTTTTTTCTTTCACTCTGCAAGTCCTTGTTTCCAGGGACCTGTAAGGACAGTGAGTGAATTGTCCTTGTGCTATATTGTGATTAAAAAAAACATTTTTTCTAGGGACAGAAAACTGTAGGTAGGGAGAGTGTTTTTTTTCTTTCACTCTGCAAGTCCTTGTTTCCAGGGACCTGGAAGGACAGTGAGTGAATTGTCCTTGTGCTATATTGTGATTAAAAAAAACATTTTTTCTAGGGACAGAAAACTGTAGGTAGGGAGAGTGTTTTTTTTCTTTCACTCTGCAAGTCCTTGTTTCCAGGGACCTGGAAGGACAGTGAGTGAATTGTCCTTGTGCTATATTGTGCTTAAAAAAAACATTTATTCTAGGGACAGAAAACTGTAGGTAGGGAGAGTGTCAGTTTATTTCACTCTGCAAGTCCTTGTTTCCAGGGACCTGTAAGGACAGTGAGTGAATTGTCCTTGTGCTATATTGTGATTAAAAAAAACATTTTTTCTAGGGACAGAAAACTGTAGGTAGGGAGAGTGTTTTTTTTCTTTCACTCTGCAAGTCCTTGTTTCCAGGGACCTGGAAGGACAGTGAGTGAATTCTCCTTGTGCTATATTGTGCTTAAAAAAAACATTTATTCTCGGGACAGAAAACTGTAGGTAGGGAGAGTGTCAGTTTATTTCACTCTGCAAGTCCTTGTTTCCAGGGACCTGTAAGGACAGTGAGTGAATTGTCCTTGTGCTATATTGTGCTTAAAAAAAACATTTATTCTAGGGACAGAAAACTGTAGGTAGGGAGAGTGTTTATTTTCTTTCACTCTGCAAGTCCTTGTTTCCAGGGACCTGTAAGGACAGTGAGTGAATTGTCCTTGTGCTATATTGTGCTTAAAAAAAACATTTATTCTAGGGACAGAAAACTGTAGGTAGGGAGAGTGTCAGTTTATTTCACTCTGCAAGTCCTTGTTTCCAGGGACCTGTAAGGACAGTGAGTGAATTGTCCTTGTGCTATATTGTGCTTAAAAAAAACATTTATTCTAGGGACAGAAAACTGTAGGTAGGGAGAGTGTTTATTTTCTTTCACTCTGCAAGTCCTTGTTTCCAGGGACCTGTAAGGACAGTGAGTGAATTGTCCTTGTGCTATATTGTGATTAAAAAAAAACATTTTTTCTAGGGACAGAAAACTGTAGGTAGGGAGAGTGTTTTTTTTCTTTCACTCTGCAAGTCCTTGTTTCCAGGGACCTGTAAGGACAGTGAGTGAATTGTCCTTGTGCTATATTGTGCTTAAAAAAAAACATTTATTCTAGGGACAGAAAACTGTAGGTAGGGAGAGTGTCAGTTTATTTCACTCTGCAAGTCCTTGTTTCCAGGGACCTGTAAGGACAGTGAGTGAATTGTCCTTGTGCTATATTGTGATTAAAAAAAACATTTTTTCTAGGGACAGAAAACTGTAGGTAGGGAGAGTGTTTTTTTTCTTTCACTCTGCAAGTCCTTGTTTCCAGGGACCTGGAAGGACAGTGAGTGAATTCTCCTTGTGCTATATTGTGCTTAAAAAAAACATTTATTCTAGGGACAGAAAACTGTAGGTAGGGAGAGTGTCAGTTTATTTCACTCTGCAAGTCCTTGTTTCCAGGGACCTGTAAGGACAGTGAGTGAATTGTCCTTGTGCTATATTGTGATTAAAAAAAACATTTTTTCTAGGGACAGAAAACTGTAGGTAGGGAGAGTGTTTTTTTTCTTTCACTCTGCAAGTCCTTGTTTCCAGGGACCTGTAAGGACAGTGAGTGAATTGTCCTTGTGCTATATTGTGATTAAAAAAAACATTTTTTCTAGGGACAGAAAACTGTAGGTAGGGAGAGTGTTTTTTTTCTTTCACTCTGCAAGTCCTTGTTTCCAGGGACCTGGAAGGACAGTGAGTGAATTCTCCTTGTGCTATATTGTGCTTAAAAAAAACATTTATTCTAGGGACAGAAAACTGTAGGTAGGGAGAGTGTCAGTTTATTTCACTCTGCAAGTCCTTGTTTCCAGGGACCTGTAAGGACAGTGAGTGAATTGTCCTTGTGCTATATTGTGATTAAAAAAAACATTTTTTCTAGGGACAGAAAACTGTAGGTAGGGAGAGTGTTTTTTTTCTTTCACTCTGCAAGTCCTTGTTTCCAGGGACCTGGAAGGACAGTGAGTGAATTGTCCTTGTGCTATATTGTGCTTAAAAAAAACATTTATTCTAGGGACAGAAAACTGTAGGTAGGGAGAGTGTCAGTTTATTTCACTCTGCAAGTCCTTGTTTCCAGGGACCTGTAAGGACAGTGAGTGAATTGTCCTTGTGCTATATTGTGATTAAAAAAAACATTTTTTCTAGGGACAGAAAACTGTAGGTAGGGAGAGTGTTTTTTTTCTTTCACTCTGCAAGTCCTTGTTTCCAGGGACCTGGAAGGACAGTGAGTGAATTGTCCTTGTGCTATATTGTGCTTAAAAAAAACATTTATTCTAGGGACAGAAAACTGTAGGTAGGGAGAGTGTCAGTTTCTTTCACTGTGAAAGTCCTTGTTTCAAGGGACAGAGAAGGACACCTGAAGGTAGCCCTTATTGCTTTTTTCCCATCTCCCTGCAGGCCATCTATTAGAATGTCTGGAAGGCAAACAAGGAGAGGCAGACAGTCAGGAGGCAATAAAAGAGGGCAAGCAGGCTCTGTGTCTGGGGGCAACAGTGCTGGTCGTGGACGCGGTGCATTGTCATCAGCACATGGCCATGGGACACGCTTGTCCTTCTTTTCGGCAGCTGGACATGTTGAGCCACATCATGCCGAAGACTTGGTAGAGTGGATGACCAAGCCCTCCTCCTCCTCCTCATCCTCTCTCACCCAGGCTCAGGGTACTGGAAAAGCAGCTGCCAAAGCGTCGTCTTCCCTGGTATCAATGTCAGACAAATCATCAGTCACTCCTTCCCTAGACCCACCATGTCCTCCTCCTGAGGAGTCCCCCGAACTGTTTGAGCACAGTGTTGGGTACATGCTCCAGGAGGATGCCCAGCGTTTCGAAGGGTCTGATGATGAAACCCAGCTAGAGGAAGGCAGTAGCGTGAGAGCAGACAGAGGGGATGCTCAAGAAGGACACCAATCTGGCAGTCATGTTCCAGCAGCTGCAGCATACTGCCAGATTGGCTCCAGTGATGAGGAGGGAGGGGATGATGAGGTCACTGACTCCACGTGGGTGCCTAATAGGAGAGAGGAGGAGGAGGAGGATGAGGAGGAGGCACATCTCCAACGAGGCAGGATGCCCTTTGGTGGCCAGCGTAAGGGCAGTACACCGACGGAATCACACAGCAGAGCTCCGCCTGTGCAGGGCGCTGCCTCTGCCCGTCATTCAAAAAGTTCTTTGGTGTGGGCCTTTTTTGAGGCTAGTGCATCAGATCGCACAGCTGCTGTTTGCAACATATGTCTCAAGCGTATATCGCGTGGCCAAAACATCAGCCGCTTGGGTACCACATGCCTGACCAGACATATGTTGACCTGCCATGCAGCTCGTTGGCAAGCCTACCTCAAAGACCCACACCAAAGAACAAAGCGGACCTCTCCTTGCACCGCATCAGCTGGGATCTCCAACCCCACTATAACTTCAGTCCTCTCTGAAACATGCACTGAGAGGAATGAAGGTGTAGAATTAGGTGTGTCACAGCCAAGTACTTGCGCCCACTCTGCTAGCAGTACACCGACGTCCGATTCTAGCAGGCAAATTTCCCTGCCCCAGCTGCTGGACCGTCGAAAGAAGTTCACTCCCAGCCATCCACATGCCCAGCGGTTGAATGCTAGCTTGGCTAAATTGCTAGCGCTTCAACTGCTGCCTTTTCAGTTGGTAGACTCGGCCCCCTTCCGTGAGTTTGTGCAATGTGCGGTTCCTCAGTGGCAGGTTCCCAAACGCCACTTTTTCTCACGGAAGGCTATTCCGGCTCTCTACCGGCATGTGGAAGGCAATGTCTTGGCCTCGCTGGACAGGGCGGTCAGCGGTAAGGTGCATATTACCGCTGACTCATGGTCCAGCAGGCATGGACAGGGACGTTACCTTTCTTTCACGGCCCATTGGGTCACTCTTTTGGCAGCTGGGAAGGATTCAGGACAAGGTGCAGTAGTGTTGGAGGTTGTCCCACCGCCACGCCTCCAAAATGCTACTACTGGTTGTGACACACCTCTCTCCTCCACCCCCTCCTCTTCTTCTTCCTCCATGGCCTCTTCCTGTGGTTTGTCCTATGAACCAGCGGTGCTCCGTAGCCGTTCACGGGGCTACGCAAGTACGCAGGCAAAAAGATGCCATGCCGTGCTTGCGCTGGTGTGTTTGGGGGACAGAAGCCACACTGGGGCAGAGGTCCTGTCTGCTCTGCAGGGCCAGGCCGAGAGGTGGTTGACGCCACGCCAGCTTAAGCCAGGAATGGTGGTTTGCGACAATGGCACCAACCTCCTCTCCGCCCTCCGACAGGGACAACTGACCCATGTGCCCTGTGTGGCTCACGTCCTTAACCTGGTGGTGCAGCGGTTCTTGGGCAGGTACCCGGGCTTACAGGATGTCCTGAGGCAGGCCAGGAAAGTCTGTGTGCATTTCCGCAGATCTTATAATGCCAGTGCTCGCCTGGCTGAGCTGCAAAAGGAGTTGAACCTGCCCAAGAACCGCCTTATATGTGACATGCCCACCAGGTGGAACTCAACGTTGGCCATGCTGCAGCGGCTGCATACGCAGCAGAGGGCCATCAATGAGTACCTGTGCGACTACGGCACCAGGACAGGGTCAGGGGAGCTTGGTTTTTTTTCTCCACGCCAGTGGGGTATGATCAGGGATGCATGCACTGTCCTGGCACCATTTGAGGAGGCCACGAGGATGGTGAGCAGTGACAGTGCATGCATCAGTGACACTGTACCTCTTGTCCACCTGTTGGAGCACACGCTGCGTGGAATAATGGACAGGGCACTTGAGGCAGAACAGAGGCAGGAAGAGGAGGACTTCCTTGCCTCTCAAGGCCCCCTTTACCCAGACAGTGTTCCTTCTGTCCCACCCATCGCACAGGAAGAGGAGGAGGAGGAGGAGGAGGAGGATTGTGTCAGCATGGAGGTGGAGGCTGGCACTCAGCATCATCAGCAGCAGTCTTTTAGGGATGATTTACAGTCCCAAGAAACCAGTGGACTTGTACGTGGCTGGGAGGAGGTGGCTGCGGATCATGTCGTCCTTAGTGACCCAGAGGACTCCGGAGCGAATGCCTCAGCAAACCTACGCTGCATGGCCTCCCTGATCCTGCAAAGTCTGCGGAAGGATCCTCGTATTCTTCGGATCAAGGAGAGGGACCATTACTGGCTGGCCACTCTCCTTGATCCACGGTACAAGGGTAAGGTTGCGGACCTTATGTTACCGTCGCAGAGGGAGCAGAGGATGAGACAACTCCGGGAGGCCTTGCAGAAAGGTCTGTGCAACGCGTTCCCAGAGACTGGGAGGTTGCAAACTCCTGGTCCTGGACAACGAGTTGCTGAGGCTTCGGCCAGTCAAAGAAGGAGCGGTGGGGAAGGTGGCCGTCTGACCGATGCGTTCAGACAATTCTTTAGTCCGCAGCCCCAAAGTATGATCGGTTCCAGCAACCATCGCCAGCGTCTGATAAACATGGTGCAGGAATATCTAGGGGCAAGGTCAGACTTGGACACCTTCCCCACCGAAAATCCTCTGGCTTACTGGGTCTTGAGGATGGATCACTGGCCAGAGCTTGCACAGTATGCAATTGAGCTACTGGCCTGTCCTGCATCCAGCGTTCTTTCGGAACGCACATTCAGTGCTGCTGGAGGATTTGTCACGGATCACAGGGTGCGCCTGTCCACCGACTCGGTTGATCGACTGACTTTCATCAAGATGAACCAGTCTTGGATCACCACCAGCTACCACACACCTGATGCTGATATAACAGACTAATTGATTTTAACATGTCACATCCCTTCAAGACTGATGCTGATGCTGAGTGCCTGTGCTGTTATGTTGACTGGCTATCCTTCTCCTCCGAGTCCTCAATGATACGATTGATGATGATAGCTTGGAAGATCATTTTTGTTTATGGGTGCCGCCACCAGTGCCTAACGCCCAATTTTTCAGCCCCTGTTTAACAGGGGCGTGTAATTACAATTTTTGAAGCAATACTTTGCAACAGGGCTCATTGCTGTGCTCCAAGTACAGTATCTGTGAGGGGTTGCAGTGTTGTGCCACCAGTGCCTAAGGCCCAATTTTTCAGCCCCTGTTCAACAGGGGCATGTAATTACAATTCTTGATCTAATAATTCACAGCAGGGCCCATTGCTGCACCCACCAAGAGTAACTGTCAGGGCTTACAGTGTTGTGGCACCAGCACCACCATCAAAGGCCCAATTTTTACTACCACTGTTCAACAATTATATGTAATTAAAATTCCTGATATAATAGTTGACAGCAGGGCGTTCCAGCACCAACCAAGAGTAACTGTGAGTGCTTACAGTGTTGTGCCAACACCAACAACTAAGGGGCCTATTTCTGCAGAGTATATACGGCAGGTCCCTACTTTCAAACATCCAACTTACAAACGACTCCTACTTGCAAACGCAAGAAGACAACAGGAAGTGAGAGGAAATCTACCACTAGGAAGGAAAATTCTCTCCTGTAAGAATAAATATGGGAGAAAGGTGTCTCCTCTGTACTGATGCTTTATCAGCAATCCTTGTTTCAAGAAAAACACCACATTTCAAAAACAGTTGTCATTGGGACGGAAAGTGAGGTGAAATGTTCTGAACAGGGGCACAGACAGCAAAACAAATGTTACAGGGGTGATAACCCTTACCTATGTTTTCCAAAAAGTTTAAAAATAGATTTTTGGTCTGGAGCTACACTTCAACAATGTACCTGTTCAAAATTACAAACAGATTCTACATAAGAACAAACCTACAGTCCCTGTCTTGTATGCACCGCCTGTATAGGGCTGTTCAGAGTATATAGGGCCTTTTTTATTTTATGTGCGGGGTTCCCCTTAATATCCATACAAGACCCAAAGGGGCTGGTAATGGGCTGGGGTAGGGGGGGGGGGGGGGTCATGGGGTAGCTATGCCATTTTTCTTAAAGAATTTCATCCATATTACCGGGACCAGACATTACATTAAAGCCGCAAGCAGTTTTAAATGGCTTTTTTTTCCTTTAGAAGTGTCATTTTGTGCAGGGACAGTTCTAAACACGGGAAACACGTGGCACTTCACAGGCATACTTTAGACACCCCCCAGGTACGATATTTAAAGGAATATTTGACTTTTTTTTTTTCACTTTATGCATCATTAAAATGACTGCTCCCGAAAAACGACCGTTTTTAAAACTTCTTTTTGCAGTGATACATGTCCCCTGGTGCAGAACCCGGGTTCCCAAACCCTTTTTAGGACAATAACATGCATAATAGTTGTTATAATTAGCACTTTAGAATTCGAACGTTCGCATCCATTGTATTTAATAGGGTTCTAATGTTCGTTCGAACTTTCGGTCCGTTCGCGGGTTCTGGTGCGAACCGAACCCGGGGGTGTTCGGCTCATCACTAGTCATGAGGGATATACATGTATTAGAACTGATGACTTCCTACAACAGATGCATTTTGTGCTAATAATTTGGCTCCTCTGCTTAGCTCACTGACCTGGAATAAGTATCCAGCTTGTAGAGTCGAAACTTCAGCCCTGCAAACTTACCAGTGAACTAGCAACTTCCGAGAAAGGTGAGTAACAGAAAAACACATACATGTCTCACAACAGGCTACCAAGGAACCTATACCACATTAGGAACCACAACAATACATCAAACAAAATAGCACAAGCTTCGTTTTTACCCTTGGTTCACACGTATGCGTTTTCTAGTGTGTTTTGCAGAAACGCACTACAGTCCATTTAACATGGTTTCCTATGGATCTAGTTCACATCTGTGCATTTTGAGCCGGTTGTGCATATTGTGTTTTGCGTGTAATAGAGTTCAATGGACCTGCACCAAAAGTTCAAGTGTTGCATTTTTTATGCATTTTGCATTTATTTGGGCTAATAGGAAAATATGCCAATTCTGTTCATGTAGTGTGACTTTACACTCTCTGGCACTCAAGTAGAATCGAAGTCGCATCAAAGTAATGCAGGAAACTTTATGTGTCCAAAGTCGCATGTTAGGGTTAGGGTTAAGGTTAAATGTTAGGGTTAGTGGTAATTGTTAGAGCGTTTGGAACCGCCAAGCGTGTGGATTGGGACCCATTGCCTTTCAGGAGCAGTGAGAGGACAGCAAAAAAATCCCTTACTACATACTGCACAACAGAGATCACTCATTACTTAGCAGTCCTGTGGCTGTGCATCATTTACTCTTATGCCGCGTACAGAAGATCGGACATTCCGACAACAAAACCGTGGATTTTTTTCCAACGGATGTTCACTCAAACTTGTCTTGCATACACACGGTCACAAAAATGTTGTCAGAAATTGCGAACGTCAAGAACGTGGTAACGTACAACACTACGACGAGCCGAGAAAAATTAAGTTCAATGATTTCGAGCATGCGTCAAATCGATTCCGAGAATGCGTAGAATTTTTGTGCGTTGAATTGTGTACACACGGTCGGAATTTCCAACAACAACTTCTGTTATCGGAAAATTTGAGAACCAGCTCTCAAATTTTTGTTGTCGGAAATTCCGACAGCAAATGTCCGATGGAGCATACACATGGTCAGATTTTCCGACAACAAGCTCACACCGAACATTTGTTGTCAGAAATTCCAACCGTGTGTACGCGGCATTAGGCCCCTTTCACACATATGGACCGTTCGTCCGTTTTTCTTCCACCCGTTGATGGATGAAAAATGGACATCAATGCATGCCTATGGAAAAACACATGACAACGAATGATCATCTATTTTCATCCGTTTTCATCTGCTTCTGTCAACATCTGTTTTTTTGAACGGATAAAAACCCTGTTTTTCATCCGTCAAAAAAAAATGGATCGGATGAAAAACGGATGTTAACTGATGGTCAGTTTTTCATCCGTTTTTGCATTGGTAGTGATGAACTGAACTGATAAAAAAAACGGATGAACTGAACTGATGAAAAACTGATAAACTGAATTCATGAAATGAACGGTCCGGTCCGTATGTGTGAAAGGACCCTAAAGGCTGGGTTCACACCTATGCAAATTGGATGCGGCTTTCTCCGCATCGAATTCGCATAGCAGGAGAATGTGACTGGCTCTCTTTGGAGCCGGTTCACATATCTCCGCAGCAGGTCTGGTGCGATTTGCTGGAAAAACATGTGCCTTTTTTGGTCCGTTTCAGGTCCGAATTCAGCCCAAAACTCGGGTTGAAATCGGACCTGAAACGGTGAACCAGCACACACTGGACCCCTGCTGTGTGACGGATCCGGCGATGGTGTGAACCAAGCCTAAAGGGAAAGACCATCAAACATCACTGACAGAAAGGCCCCACCACCGGATCACGTTAGCATTAAGGCACCAGGTACTTTGCCACCACCTTTAAGGATTACCACATTCAGGAACAGTTACGGATACCCATATCTGGGGTATCCTAATAGAGTGCACTCAAGAACATTATCCTTGCGTTAATTGAGTCGAATCTAGCTCTATAGTAATTATTTCACTTAAAACTTGGTTTAACACTGCTATAGTTCAGTTAGTTTTTCCTATTCTAGGCTAGTATTCACTTTATTCAGTTCTGCAACTTTGAAGTGTTTTATTTGCTCGATACCAAGTCTTGTACTGTTTACCTGCTTTGAGATAATACATATACTTAACCTGCTATCTGGTAGTCTTGGTCTAATTTTCTGTGCATTGATAAGTTGTTGTAAATCATGAACGCTTACATTATCCAGGTGTAAATGGTCCTCAACCTCTAACCGAGTGTGTCAGTGAGGCCCGATCGGTTTTAAAGTGATTGTAAAGTCTCGTTTTTTTTGTTAAAAATAACAAACGTGTTAGACTTACTTGCTCTGTGCAGTGGATTTGCACAGAGCAGCCCAGATCCTCCTCTTCTCAGTTTCCTTTTTGGTGCTCCTGACCCCCCCCTTCTGTTGAGTGCCCCCACAGCAAGCAGCTTGCTATGGGGGCACCTGAGCCGGGCCACTGCTTTGTGTGTCCATTCAGACATGGAGCCGTGGCCCGGCCCCACCCCTTTCTCTCCTCATTGGCTGACTGACTTTGACAGCAGTGGGAGCCAATGGCGCCACACTGCTGTCTCAGCCAATGAGGAGAGGAGTCCAGGGCAGTCGAGACAATCCTACAACATTGCTGGATCCAGATGAGGCTCAGGTAATTATTAGGGGGGCTGCTACACACAGAAGGCTTTTTATTTTAATGTATAGAATGCATTAAGATAAAAAACCTTCTGCCTTTACAATCACTTTAAGAATCGTGGCAGAGGACCCATCAATATTAGTAGCTCCTGGATGGTTAAGAACTACATCTGGGGGGTTATCTGGGCTATCTCTGTTCTGCAAGCAAGTACCAAGCCTACAATCCAGGAATAGCCACCATGTACCCGGCTGCTAAAATCTAGTGATGCGAGGAGGAAAATGGCCACCAGGAGTCAAGTGTGGTGCCCAACATCCCCAACAAAGAAAAATCCAACAAGCTGCGAAGGCACTAGTTTCTGATCAGAAAGTGTGCATGCTGGAAGAAAAACCAGATCAAAGGGGCCTCTTGAACTTACGTCCTGCTAGAGTGGAGGAGGGGGATCCCTGCCTGTTTTCAAGGGGCTAGTCTACAGCTGACTGGTGAAGTTGAGGCCCAACAAATGTGTTAGACATCAACCCAGAGAGTTCAAGTCAAACAGCTCCCACAAAAGAAGGGGCACTACCCACGCTAGGGCCCAAAATCGTTGCCACTCTGGAAGAGTTTGTGGAAAAGTGCCAGAAGTACAACTCGACATATACTGGGTCTGGGTACCAGAAGCTGAGGGTCTTTTCAGGCAACCAGCCAGTGCCTACCAGTGAAGAGAGTTTTGAGGAATGGCTGGAGCAAGCCATATAAGCCTTGGATAAGTGGGACATTCCTGAGGCTCAGAAGAAACAGAGAATAACCAAGAGCTGAAGGGGTCAGCCTTAGAAGCCATTCGGAACATGAAGCTCAGCAAACTAGACTGTACCTATGATTACCTAAGAATACCTTCAAGATGTGTTCATGAGAACAGAGAATGCCTCCAACCTCATTTGCCAGTTTGAACATACTTACCAGAATGAGGGAGAAAATCTGTCCAAATACATGAGGCGTCCTGACAAGATAATGCATCAGCTGTTGCTGAACAAAGGTATAGAACCCAGCACAGTAAATTATTATTATTATTATACAGGATTACACATACAGAAGACAGTACAATCACAATACAATACAGGAGGAATCAGAGGGCCCTGCTCATTAGAGCTTAAATGAATTAGATACTCATTCTGACACCCTAAAAGAGACAATTGGAGATGCCTGCTCCTGTATCAAGTCACACTGTCCAAGAGAGAAGTGCCCGTCAGTCTTCAAGACATCTTTGGAAGCATTGCTTGAGGCACAGCGGAAGCAGGAAACAAGTCCAGACTAGGCCCGCTATGTAAGTTACCCACATTCCTGACAAGTTGATAGGCCTTCCCTGGTAGTACCAATGCTAGTGGAAGGGATCTGCACAAGAGCTCTCCTCGATTCAGATGCTCAAGTGACTTTACTGACCAGAGATTTCTACAACAAGCACCTGAAGTATATGCCTTGGAAGACTTAGAAGTTCAAGGCTTTAGAGCAGAGAAGTACCCATGTGATGGCTACCTACAGATCAGGTTGTCACTTAACCCACCAACTGTTGAACAATCTGTAACCTTTGACACACTGGCTGTTGTTTGTTCTCAGCCATCGGGGACTATGAGAAGTCCCTTTATCATAGGGATGAGCACAAGTTTTGTGAGGCAACTGTTGGCCCCTGTTACTCCAAGAAGTGGTTCACTGACATAAAATAGACAGGAAGATGTGTCCGACCTGCTGGATTCCAATGAGACAGACTGTTCCACCCCATTCAGAGTTGGAAGAAGAATCTTCAGGAGAGGGGCCATCAGAGCATAAGAAGCAGAGGTCCAAAAGGGCGACCCGCTCATCCCGAGAGATTGTCCCATGACACATTAGGTGAGAGTCTCAAGGAAGCGGTCTTTACCACTGAAGGGGAACACAATGCTGACCCTCACCATTCCAGTTTCTGTGGAGAGTGACTCTGGCTCACCCCAACACACCCCTGTGGGCCATACCAGTTTCAGTGGCCTTTGGTCAAGGTGACCCCCCTCCCTTCACCAGTTGGTGGGAGGTTCCCTTATAAAATCTCGGTGTATATGTTAAGTGTTACATTTATATGCTTACTAACTTGAATTTGCCTCCGCTTGTATATTCAGAGTTTTGTACCACGATATGGACTTTTTATACATGGTACTGGACTCAGACCCATCTTTGGAGGACCAAATTGGTAGGGGGAATGTGTAGCCAGGGAAGCCGAGATCCCCCCGCCAGTTTAATGTAAACATCAGGCAGTGTGTATTAGTGCCGCCTTGGACTTTTCTACCCTCCCCCCACTGTAAACATTGTGGGCCATGTATGTGCCCGCTCTCCTTCTTCACCCCCCATGTGAAGAGGAGCAGTGTGAGCCTGCAGCTAGTGCCTCTCACCCAGAGCTTCAGTGCAGCACAACTTAGGAGTGGGATGGGTCAGTGTAAAAGCCCCCCATTCCTGTTCTCCCCCTTCCCTCCTAGCAGTGCAGGATTGGATCCAATCACAAGGAGCAATAGAAAGCCAATGGGGAAAGATAGAATACATAAAACGTGTAGCGCTAAATAAATGAAATTGCACCTGAATATAATAAAATACAATGTGCAACCGTGCTATATGATCAAATGAACCCAAATACATACACAAGTCCAAATTAATGGATATGATAATAAAAAAAATCAATATGAATGATCAATGGTGGTACTTCTGAAGTGATACCAGTGAAATTAAAATTATATAGTTCAATACCCACCACCAATGGATAATATATTCAATAATAAATGAAAAAAAATGTTCAAAGTAGGTCACAGTGAAGGTGCTCCCAAATGGCTTGAATAAAGCAAGTACAATCTTAGAATAACCGCCACCAACCAGTAGAAAGAAAGACTTACCAGAAGAGAAGTAGTGGACCGTGAAGAACGTATGTTCAGAGGGTAGACTGGGCATGGGTAAACCACTGTAACGAATTAAGACTTGGGAGGAAGTAGAGAGAAAACGTTGTTGGAAGTGGCAGCAGAGGAGCACTACCATCTGGATCAAAGAACCCCCCCTGTATTTCCAAATTGGATTGATGTGTGAGATGCTCTGTCCGAACTACAGCGGAGGATTAAATTTGTTACAGTGGTTTACCCATGCCCAGTCGACCCTCTGAACATACGTTCTTCAGGGTCCACTATTTCTGGTAAGCCTTTCTTTCTACTGGTTGGTGACGGTTATTCTAAGGCCTCGTACACACGACCGATTTTCTCGGCAAGAACCAGCAAGAAACTTGGTCGTGTGTACGCTGCTAGCGTGTTTCTCGTTGAGAAAACCGACAAGAAACCTCGACGAGAAAATAGAGAACCTGCTCTCTATTTTCTCGTCGAGATTCTCCTCGGCGTGTTTCTCGACGAGAAAAGTGAGTGTGTGTACACTTACCTGTCCGCCCGGAAGCCCGCGCATGTTCGAAATGAATTTGACGCATGCGCGGTAGCTTCCTAGGCATACGTAGGGTATACCAAGATGGCGGCGACGGCATCGAATGTGACGAGCGCATGCTCGACGTAGTCGATGACGTCACCGCGTACACTCCTTTCAAAGAACCGCGGGTTCTTTGAAACGAGCGTGTGTACACTCGGCCGGGACAAGTTTCTTGTCCAAGAATCTCGTCGAAAAAAACGACATGTTTTTCTCAACGAGAATCTCGGCCGTGTGTACGAGGCCTAAGATTGTACTTGCTTCATTCAAGCCATTTGGGAGCACCTTCACTGTGACCTACTTTGAACATTTTTTTCATTTATTATTGAATATATTATCCATTGGTGGTGGTTATTGAACTATAAAATTTTCATTTCACTGGTATCACTTCAGAAGTACCACCATTGATCATTCATATTGAACTCTTTTTATTATCATCTCCATTCATTTGGAATTGTATATGTATTTGTGTTCATTTGATCATATAGCACGTTTGCACATTGTATTTTATTATATTCAGGTGTAATTTCATTTATTTAGCGCTACACGTTTTATGTATTGTCTGTTTTCACCATTTGTCCACTGGTTGCGTTAGCTGCTTTTCATTTAGGCAGCACAGAATATTTTCCACTGGTTTCCAATGGGGAAAGAGAGGACTGCTGTTCCGGCATGAAGAACACTGGGACTTGTAGTTCTTAAAAGGGAGTTGCACCATACCGGTTAATGAATGCTAACAAATTGGACTTTAATTTCCAGGAGTCTCTGCATCTAAAAGGGTGAGAGCTTAACCGTTTTTTAAGGGCAAATCTGCCGAGAGCTGGGCGGTCCAGGGAAGAGAGTGACAAGGACAGGCCTACTATCAGGGTCGGTGCCTAACATCTGAGGGAACAGGGACCTTAAGTCTATGGGCAGCACAGTGGTGTAGTGGTTAGCACTTTCACCTAGCAGCAAAAGGGTCACTGGTTCAAATCCTGACCACGACACCATCTGCCTGGAGTTTGCATGTTCTCCCTGTGTCTGCGTGGGTTTCCTCCAGGTACTCCGGTTTCCTCCCACACTCCAAAGACATGCTGGTAGGTTAATTGGATCTTGTCCAAATTGGCCCAGTATATATGTATATATGTGTGTACGACTGTGTGTCCCAAGCACGTTGAGATCCTAAGGGGTAAAATGACCGCACCAGCCAAGCAGACACTGGCTGCAAAAAGCGCCTAGAGGCGATTCAGTTAGCATGTGAGCGCTATACAAGTCACTCATTCATTCATTCATTCATTCATTCATTCATTCAAGTAGAATCCATGCCGAGTGGACCTGCTACGGGATGTGCCACAGTTTCTTGAGAGAAAGAGTCCCCACATAGAGGGGGTCTTACGACCGGAGCCTGTCTGCTTTCACCTAAGGGAGGATAGCCATGCTGCCACAACTTGCCAGAGACTGCACATGTGTGAGTTGGAGCTAAGAGACTGAGCCTCTGGGACCTGATCTCTGAAACCCCCATGGGTGTGGATTGGGACCTGCCGCCTACCAGAAGTGATAACAGGATAGCACCAAATTCTTTGCTACACACTGCACAACAGAGATCGCTCGATACTTAGCAGCCCTGTGGCTATACATTATTTACTCTTAAAGGAACAGAACCTCAAACACTACTGAGAGAAGGGCCTCACCACAAGCCTGCCCACGTTACCATTAAGGCACCAGAAACTCCCCTCAGGAACACTTACGGATACCCATATCTGGGGTATCCTAATGGAGTGCACTCAAGAACGTTATTCTTGCGTTAATTGAGTCTAATCTAGCTCTATAGTGGTTATTTGAGTTAAAACTTGGTTTAACACTGCCGTAATTCAGTTAGTCTTTCCCGTTACAGGCCAGTATTCACTCTATTCAGTTCTGCATGATACCAAGCCTTGTACTGTTTACCTGCTTTGAGATAATACATTCACTTATCCTATGCAGTGTTATATTGTTGTGAATCAAGAACACTTAAAGTTATCCAGATGTAAATGGTCCTCTACTTCTAACCTGGTGTGTGTCAATGAGGACCGAGCGGTTTTAAGTGTCATGGCAGAACAGAGGAAACATCAACATTAGCAGCTCCTGCTGGGGTAAACACTACATTTGTTTCAGAAGAGTTCAGTGAGCAGAGTAATGGCCAATTTGCAGACTAGGGGTTGGTTGTGACCAAGCTGTATTACTTAATAGAAGTGGAGAGAAGTAAGGTCACTAATATGGCTATGTAGTCTGGCAGGAATTTCTGGATCACAAGACTGGCTGAACAGAATTACCAATCTTAGGCAGGCAAGATAATTCATAAATATGCTTTTTACTTG
Organism: Rana muscosa; assembly: GCA_029206835.1. Taxonomy (NCBI): domain Eukaryota; kingdom Metazoa; phylum Chordata; class Amphibia; order Anura; family Ranidae; genus Rana; species Rana muscosa. The sequence goes on along the minus strand of CM055125.1, from coordinate 239,245,214 downwards.
AGTATTTAGGCATTTGCATGAAGTTTAGCGGAGGAACTGAATCTTACATTACAATTTTCATTGTTGAGATGTAACAGCTAGTCTAAATATGGCTGGCCACAACCTAAAGACTAAATTCCTCACCTATCAGTTGCACTGGTAGATTATTTCACTAAATAAGATGTGGAAATTTAGTCATGGAACTTTATATTTTCATAGATAGAAAACTGTAAGAACCAAGACACTGAAATCAGATTGTACACAATTTGAAAACTTGGCAATAAAACTTGCAAGCAGACCAACATCCACAGTTACCCTAATAACACAATCAAGATCATTATTTGCATTTTTCTTATGGGAAATAACAATTTTGACAGATTCCCCAATTTGTGAAGCTTTTTACTGATAATTAGTCCTTTTTTTTTTTTTTTGCATATTTCAATAAAATATTCCCACATAAATCTGCACATAAATGTTGCCAATTTATGAAATTTTCCACACATTTTTTTTCACCCAAAAAGTGTACAGCACCCTGAATTTGTTGTAACACATTCTTCAAAAAATGTTTGTCACCTCACCAGTCAGTCTACTCCCCATCATGTCATACATAGCATAACATTCCAGGCTCAACTTTTACAAACTGATGAAAAAACTTTTAATAAAATAAGGCACAGCTCATTCAAACGTGATTACTTTGTCAGGCTATTTTTTAAATAGGCCCCACAACAGTGTAAAGTGACTAGACTAAAGCAACAATATAGCATATACGATCAAAAAAGCACTAAATTGCAAATACTATTGACATTACAGTAATGTAATGACTACAAATATGCAATTGGCAAAAAAAAAAAAACATGAAAAGGATGATATGCCTAAATAAATAAAGCACTTTCACAAAAGCCTGACAGATATAGACATATAGATGTAAAAAAATACTTACAGGAAATGTTAGAAAGTTTGAGGGAGGAAGGGAAGGTTGCAGCTCCTAAATCGGCCAATAGAAAAATGTATATTGTGCCAGTGACAGGTACTGTCTACTCTCTTCCTAACTATGTTATCAACAGCTGACTGCACTTGCATGAGTTATTTAACTCTTGTCTACCTACCAAAAGTCTCCTCCTGAATTTTTACTAATACTGTATGTACTGTTAATACATGTAAATGTCAGTCTATAGTCTGGCTTAGGTCTGTCTCATTATTGTATCACTCTTGTTGTTCTGTGTCCCTCTCCTGATGTCTCTCTCGAACGATGTCTCTCATTCGCCGGTGTGTATCTGAGCTCTGGGCTGTGAAGCCGAGTGTGCACTCCCCCCCCCCCCTTCCCTCTGAGGTCACTTTACGATTTGAGTGCCACTAAATCCTTTAAAAGCTGCACAGATTTACCATGGGCAAAAGCTGATGTTCTTCCATTATATTCTAGTCCCAAAGCACTGGCACGGTTGATAGCGCAGGGGTGGGGGGGATGGCATCTACGGGCATGAATGGCACAGGGGATGCAGGAAAATGCCCAGAGCATGAGGAAATAAGCAATGGGTGGAACATATTTTGGGTGCACTGGCTCCCCAACTTTGGTGATTTTTCTAGTCCTACTAGAAAACACTTTATATGGATACAGAATAGCTGATTTATAAAAAAAAACTTCAGCAAAATTTGGGCTACTGCCCACTTCCTACAAAAACAATTATTTAATTTTCTTATTGCACATTTGAGAATATAAATGACATAATTAATTGTTACCAGCAACAGCTACATCTCTAATTTCCTTTGATATATCACATACCTTTTAAAATAACCTTTAAATTTCATACCCACCGGCTAAAGAGAACCTAAAAGATACCGGTCATGAGAGAACTATGTAGACAGACGCTATCTAAAAATAATAGTTGTCTGGCTGTCTTGCTGACCCCCTGGCTTTGGTACTTTCAGATTCACTGACCCAGAAGTAGTTTGAAGCCAGTTTAGTCAGATCGATTTATCTGCATTCCCTGACTCTGAATGTGTTTACTATGCTTTTATGTGGCAAGTGGTGCAGAGATCTCACACTTGAGCCCCTGAAAGAGAAAATAAATCAGCAAATATAAATAATTAAACCTGTCACTAAATACTCACAACTGAAATACCAGTTTTGGGTGGGCAGGCCCTTCAAACAAGAACATAAAATATTTGCAAATTAAAGTCATTGATAATACGAGAAAACGTACTTGCTTGGATTGGAGATGGCCGTCCTAAATTCCCGTCTACAGTACATGGAAATATCAGAACCTCTCAGACAAAGCTGCCCTCCGATCTTACATCTTACTGAATAATGTAAGGTGATTTTATGTGCAAGTAACATGCAAGAGGTGTTTTAAGCCGAGAGGCAGAAATTACTCATAGGTTAGTATAGGGGGCACTGAGGCAGCAGTAACAGCCACTACCAAAGGCCAGAGATAATAGGCTGTAAGCAGCCTGCGGCCCTGGCTTAGCCAACTCTGGCACTGAGTGGCTTCTTATTGTCTGGAACAAAAGAACCTACGAAGACCCAGAATAAAGACGAACATAATTACTCAAAAAAGCAGGCCTAAGGGCAGGCCCGTACTGGAGTGGAAGACAGATACATAAAACAGTCCAGGACAGTAAATGTTTCAGATGTAAATGGAAGTACAGTAATGATGGTGGGTAATATAGGTCAGAAAAACTCAATAGCTTGGACAGCAGTTGCTCAATTTACATGATTTTTAATGCAAAACATTATAGTGGCATGCGGTGTGCTTTTTGATTACAAAAGAAAAAGCCATATTAATAAATAAGTATTCACCTGTCATCTTTGCAAGACAGATGACAAAATAAATGCTTAATGGCAATTGGTTGCTATGGGTAATGCAATTCCCTTTCCACTGGATCTCATAAGAAGGCATGATAGCAAAAACAACAGAAACAAACCTACACTAGGAAGGGGGAGACCAGTTCAGAGGAATCACTAGCAATGGTGACAATGAGGACTAATACAGCAGTCCACTTTACTTTTTAAGTGATGCACGAAGGTAACACTTTGCTGAACATTTACAATAATAACTGCTTCTATGTCATGGAAATCTGGGGCAATTGTCTGTAGCAACCAAGCGGATACATTTGATTTTCTAGTCCTACCTTTGCTGTGTTCAGGTTCTGGAATAACTTCTGTGATTTGCCATTACTAAACCATCCTGAAAATGTTAGTTTTCTGTCTGTTATGCTGCTCCAAAAGGCTTTAAAACTTTCTGAATCATTGCCTAGGGGCAAGCATGCAGAGCAGGAGCTTAGACTTTGCTAGCTAAATACTTGTTTCGGGTGAATGCCTCAGAAAGCATTGAGGCTGCAGGCTGCCAGGCAACTAGCATTTGGAGGTGCTGTCTTCCAGTACAGGTCTTTTCTTAGGCCCCATTCACACATGATGATTTGGAATCATGGGTCGAATTGGCGCTATTCTGCTTGAGATTCCACATTACGTGGCAATCGCTGCAAAAGCATGACACGCGCTGCAATTGTTTCAAACAGCTCCGTTAAAAATCTTTTGAAGCTTGTCACCCAAAAAAAGGAGCAGGAGCTTCTTTTGGGTGACAATCACGCATAGGGCAGCACACTGAAGTGAATAGGCTGCCCTATGTGCAACACGCAGAATTGCGTGAAAATCGCCCACAAAACCACGAGCGGGAATGCAAGTTCCTGCTATGGTGTGCCTAATGCTCTTGCCCTCAAACACACTAGTAGCTTTATTATCATCATCAGTTCAGAATGATCCTTACAGTGTGTGTACAAATTGTGGTAGCAATATGTGCACCTGTGGGGCAGGGGCTGATGAGAAATATTTCTGAGACTACCAGCACTATTTTAGAGTACACGCTTTAATATTTTTAATTTTCTATCAGTCTTCAAGCCCAGAGGGCACCTTTTACGGAGAAACGCGCCGGGAGGAGCTTGTTCTGTGACATCATCACACTAAGGCTCTCTGGATGACACCACAGTCTGGGCTGTATAAGCTTTTGTAAAATGCTTGTCGTTTCTAAATCTGTGTAAATTATATATTTTAGTCAATAAATTGAGTATTTTAAAAGTGTTGCGCTATGAGACTTCTCCCTTCTTGTATTTGATGCGTCGGAGCTGGTTAATGGAGTGCTGGCTGAGGTTTTCATTAAATGCTTGGGACTTCGCTGTTAATCCTGGTCATTGGGGTCACTGAGCTGTGTGGAGATCCGAGGGCGAGAGTATCAGCTACTCCAAGCTATACAGAATAAGCGCAATCGATCTCTATAACTTGAGATCATTGCAGGTCTGGTAGGAGGACTAGTTATCTTACTAGCACTATAAGCACTTTTTATATCGGCGCACAGAGCACTTTGTTATGCACGTGGACGGACTCCATAAGATTTTTAGTTTTTTTGATTATGAGTGATTAATGAACAGTTTTTTAGTTATTTATTTATACATTATTATATTTTCACATTTTGGATATGTTAATAATGGACTGTCATTTTTATTGATTTATGTATATATTTTGCCCCATTTGCACAGTTTTGATGAGTTTTTCTATTACCTAATAGGGTTTCATCACATGCACATGTGTTTACTTTATGAATTTATTGTTATTAAAAGCAGACAGCTCACTTTCTTTTAAGGCCTCATGCCCACTGGCGTTTTTACAGCTGTGTTTTTTGCAGCTTAAAAACGCCTGTCCATGTTATTGTAAATATTTTTTTTTTTTTTTGAAAAAAAAAAAACAAAAAAAAACGTCGGAGCTAAAAACGTGACCGCGCGTTAGTGCGCGTTTTTTGACGCTCGCGTTTTTTTCTGCCTAATTCTGACGCTGAGGAACGCACTGGTCCTGTTTTTTTTTTTACAGCTTACAAACGCCTATGCTCTTTACAGCTCAAAAACGTCTAGGTGGGCATGAAGCTATAGACTAACATGGACAGGCGTTTTTAAGCTGTAAAAAACGCTCAAAAACGCGGCTGAAAAAACGCCCGTGGGCATGAGGCCTAAGTGCTGCAGTATTATGAAAACAATAAAATATAACTAATGCTGTACTGGAATACACACAGACTACAGTGATGGCTTAATTAAAACTGTAGCAAATAGAACTTATTTTGTTACAAAGCCAGGCCAGTAGTCATATTTAGAGAATACAATCTGGTTCATATGTGCATCAGAATCACTCCTGCTGCAGTTTTCTCTGCTGTTTGGTTAAAAAAAAAAAACTATGGGAAGTATTAGCTATAGTAAGCATGCTCTTTGTACTCTACCTATATAAAGATGGCCGAGTTGCAGTTAGTTAACACTAAAATTTCCAAGCACTCAGTAGCAGAGACCTGGAAAAAAGGCAGTGTCTGTCTGAACTCACAGATGACAAGCAAGATCCATGTAAATACCAGTAAACCAGAAAAGCATAGACGATAGAGGTGGTGCCAGCACTGGGTCATGTAATAATGCATAATGGATGGAGGCTTTGTGTGAGCAGTACCAATCTGTGCTTGTAATCCTTGGATGGGAGGCAGCTGCCTGCGCCCGATTAACATCCCCCAAATCCCTGCCTCATCGAATGTTGTGTATTCATATTAATTATACCCCACCGGCTGCATGATACTACATGGGCCCCCACCTCATCATCTTGCTTATAATTAATAAGAAGCTTTTTAATTTGGCAGCGAGGGACCCAGAAGCTCATACAGTGTTACATCTGTAAATCAGATCAATCCTTTTTGTGTACACAGCCGCTGTAACCTAACATGTGGTCTCTGTACACACAGGCCTTTGGGACTGCCAAAAAAATAAAAAAATAAACAAACAATCTGCAAGGCAAGGCAACCCACAGCGATCAAGTAGAACTCAACTTTCACTGCCTGACTGTGAAAAACTATTGAGAACTGACTTGTTGATGAGAGTTATCGCACACAGTATTAATTTTGCCATCTCATAGTAAACAAGCCTTACTGACTTGCACAGCACCATAATATCTGTACTCTGCTTTAGATTGGTAGACACGCTCATTTACACACAGGAACCAATGTGCTGAGAACACTTTACTTTGGAATTATCAGCCTGGATTTGATTCGCTCACATGCTAAAATTCTCTTGTGAACGTATAACAACTGAAAATTAGCTATGCTAATGGTGAAATCCAAGTTAAGAAGTGATATGTTCTGAGTTGCCCATAGTGTTGATCCTGTGTTTTTATACAAAATATCAGCCCTTAAAAGGTTAATCTTTTCCTTATTCAACTTCTAAATAAAACGGCAGGCTTCCCTTCACATGGTTAATATATTCCTAATATGTTAAGTGTAGATAGATAAATGTACTGTATTTCAATAGTATATTAAAAAAAAACTAAAGTAAGCAATACTTACCTCTAGTCAATGGTCCAAAGTCCCTCATCGACACCTACTACCTGGCTTCTTCTGAGTTCTGACTGGCACTGGTTCATGAGTCTACATATTTAGCCCTGGTTTACACTGAATGTGGCTTTGAAATCGCACAACTTCACTTGAAATTTCAAAGCCGCATGTTAGAGCAACTTCAGGTGCAACTTGGCTGACATCTGTGCAACTTCATGCACATACCTGTATGTCTATGCAGGTCGCACCTGAAATTGCCAAAAGTAGTGCAGGAACTACTTTTTAAAATCGGTGCGACACCGCAAAGTCGGTGTCGCACCAATTTGAACAGTTCCATTGCTGACAATAGGGTGTGACCTGTCAAGTTGCACCGGTGTGAATGTGGGCTTATATTAATTTAATACAGTGCCTTGACAAAGTGTTCATCCCCCTTGAAATTTTCCACATTTTGTCATGTTACAACCAAAAACGTAAATGTATTTTATTGGGATTTTATGTGATAGACCAACACAAAGTGGCACATAATTGTGAAGTGGAAGGAAAATGATAAATGGTTTTCAAAGTTTTTAACAAATATCTGAAAAGTGTGGTATGTATTCAGCCCCCTTTACTCTGATACCCCTAACTAAAATCTAGTGAACCAATTGCCTTCAGAAGTCACCTAATTAGTAAATAGAGTCTCAGTATAAAATACAACTGTTCTGTAAAGCCCTCACAGGTTTGTTAGAGAACCTTAGTGAACAAACAGCATTATCAAGGCCAAGGAACAAGCACTGCTCAATCTGACAATCGAGCAAATCCCAGGACCGTCGAGATTAGTTACAACCAACATCCTCCTAGCAGCTAGAATCAGCTTGACCAGATTATGGAAGAACACCCATTTGCCCACGATAGAAAACACTCTAGATCTAGTAAATTTGCATTTCAACTATGAACTTACAATGGCATCCATCAGAGGCCTAATTACGAAAACAAAACAAAAATGGGAGCCCTGGGCTAACTGGGAAAGAGCAGAACTGTTTATATGAACCATCAATCCAGAGAGTATACCCCAAAACTGGCAATTAAACCTTCATCACACTATGTCAGTGAAATATGCTGTTATGTTTACACGTACGAACCAACTTACTTTTATTACCTATGTTTTCCTTGGCTAAAAGAAAGAATGTAACCTATGAGCTGTAAATGTGGTATAACCTGAAACGGAATTGGAACGCAACATGTATAATTTCCATGTCATATGTTTGAAAAACCAATAAAAATCTATTGATAAAAAAAAAAGGCCAAGGAACACACCAGACAGGTCAAAGATAAAGTTGTGGAGAAGTTTAAAGCAGGGTTAGGTTATAAAACCATATCCCAAGCTTCGAACATCTCACGGAGCACTGTTCAATCCATCATCCAAAAATGGAAAGAGTATGGCACAACCGAAAACCTACCAAGGTCCACCTAAACTGACAGGCTGGGCAAGGAGAGCATTAATCAGAGAAGCATCCAAGAGGCCCATGGTAACTCTGAAGGAGCTTCAGAGATCCACAGCTCAGGTGGGAGAATCTGTCCACAGGACAACTATTAGCACTCCACAAATTATTATTATCAAATTATTATTACAGATCTGGCCTTTATGGAAGAGTGGCAAGAAGAAAGCCATTGTTGGAAAAAAAAGCCATGAGAAGTCCTGTTTGCGAGAAGCCATGTGGGGGACACAGCAAACATGTGGAAGAAGGTGCTCTGGTCAGAGGAGACCAAAATTTTACTTTTTGGCCTAAAAGCAAAATGCTATGTGTGGTGGAAAACTAACACTGCACATAACCCTGAACACACCATCCCCACCATGAAACATGGTGGTGATAGCATCATTTTGTGGGGATGCTTTTCTTCAGCAGGGACAGGGAAGCTGGTCAGAGTTGATGGGAAGATGGATGGAGCCAAAAACAGGGCAATCTTAGAAGAAAACCTGTTAGAGTCTGCAAAAGACTTGAGACTGGGGTGGAGGTTCACCTTCCAGCAGGACAACGACCCTAAACATAAAGCCAGAGCTACAATGGACTGCTTTAGATCAAGGCATATTTAGGTGTTAGAATGGCCCAGTCAAAGTCCAGACCTAAATCCAATTGAGAATCTGTGGCAAAACTTGAAAATTGTCATTCACAGACGCTCTTCATCCAATCTGACAGAGCTTAAGCGATTTTGAAAAGAAGAATGGGCAAAATTTTCACTCTAGATGTGCCAAGCTGGTAGAGACGTACCCAAAAAGACTTGCAGCTGTAATTGAAGCAAAAGGTGGTTCTACAAAAGTATTGACTCAGGGGTGCTGAATACAAATGCACGCCACACTTTTCAAATATTTATTTGTGAAAAAATTAAGAAAACCATTTATCATTTTCCTTCCACTTCACAGTTACGTGCCACTTTGTGTTGGTCTATCACATAAAATTACAATAAAATATAGTTATGTTTTTGGTTGTAACATGACACAATGCGGAAAGTTTCAAGGGGTATGAATACTTTTTCAAAGCACCGTAATTGATCTGAGATATCCAAAATTGGTTAATTTATCTGTTTATATTGTGGAATAGAATGAATTTAAGGTATGATGACAAGAAAATACAGTAACTGCTGGCGCAAAGACAATGTTTTTGTGAAAGATTATTTCTCTAATAAGGCACATTCAAGACAGGAAATAATATAGCTCATAAGCAATACTAATAGAACTTAAAGTACATGAATCCATATAATAGAATAATGGCGGCAGCTATCCTCTGAGAAAGCCAGCTCTGTGGAATGAAGTAAAGGAGGGAAAGACAGGAAGTGCCGCCTGAGTGTAGTATTAGTGTAAAGCCCCATACACACTATCAGTTTTCCTGCAGGTTTTTGTCTTCAGGTTTACCAAAACCATCTAATATGAGGTCAAACCATAAGAACTTCAATTCGTATGCAATCAGGCAGGCCCTTGCACTACATGGTTTTGGTAAACCCGAAGACAAAAACCTGCAGGAAAACTGATAGTGTGTATGAGGCTTAAACGGTTTAATAGCAAAGATACAAAACACTCACAGGATATGTTAAAATATGCTCATCTGTAGTAAAGTGTCACTCAGGTCTCTTCTGATGTCCTCGCATTGTATCCACGGGCTGCTGGGGTAGAGAGTGGTCTGTTGCACGTCCTGTGGCCACCAGGAAATCCAATGGAACCAGCGTGGAACGCACAAAAATGACATCACCAGAAGCGGGAACACTGCACGGGATAGGCTACATGCTCGGAGCATTGGCTCCTTCTACTGGCCTAAAGATTAAGGTTTATACAGATCTATTTAAATAGAGGGGCTGGCTGTAGTCCCAGGCTCCCTCTATATATATACCCCCCTTGATTCAACCCCATGGTTGGAACACCTGTGGACCAACAGAAGTGAACCCAACAGGGCATCTACGTTTCCCATCTTAACACCTGGCCTGTGTTATACCGTGAAGGAATAATCTTGTAAAACGAAAAACCAACGGCTCACTCGCCTATTTGTCTCCTTCTTTTGGGCCATCCATTTGAGGTGAGTATGATCAGTTATCCGGTCAAAATGACACTCTAACAAATAGCATCTTAGAGCGTCCAAAGCCCTCTTTATGGCTAAACGTTCCTTTTCAATTACTGCATATTAATTTTTATGTTCACTAAGTTTTCTGCTCAGGTACACTACAGGGTGTTGTATATCTGTGACAACACTGCCCTAATACTAACATCATATGCATCTGTCTGAACCAAAGAATCCTTAGAAAAATTAACAGACACTTGCAGACACTGGCCTGGAAGCATGATCTGCATGATTAAACTCGGATAGAACATGATGTCATTGTTCAGGCCTTGAGGATTTTCTGATTCTTTCTAAATGGCTGCTGACATAGACATAGAAGCATTTTGTGCGATTGTATATGTAGCCCAAAACAACTTTGCTGTCTTTGTAGAATTTGATGTTATCAAATTGAATGTCTAGCTCATGCAGCATAAAATCTGCAATTTCTACAGCTAGCACAGTCCCACAAACTAATTTTATAACACCTGCTCATTGTTAATTAGCAACAAGCTCAGGGCAGCTGCACGCTCTCAATGCAGATGCATTGATTTGTAAGAGATAAATGGTATAAAGTGCTCTACTCTTTTTCACCTTAACCACTTAAGCCCCGGACCATTTGGTAGCTAGAGGACCAGAGGTGAATTCAGAATTTTGCACTGCGCTGCTTTAACTGTAAATTGTGCGGACATGCAATGTTGTACCCAAACGAAATTTGAGTCCTTTTCTTCCCACAAATAGAGCTTTCTTTTAATGGTATTTGATTGCCTCTGCGATTTTTATTTTTTGCGATATAAACGGAAAAAGACCGAAAGTTTTGGAAAAATATGATATTTTCTACTTTTTGTTATAAGAAAAATCGAATAAACTCAATTGTAGTCATACATTTAGGCCAAAATGTATTCAGCCACATGTTTTTAGTAAAAAAAATGTCAATAAGCGTATATTTATTGGTTTGCGCAAAAGTTATAGAGTTTACAAACTAGGGTACATTTTCTGAAATTTACACAGCTTTAAATTTATGACTGCCTATCTCATTTCTTGAGGTGCTAAAATGGCAGGGCAGTACAAAACCCCCCCAAATGACCCCATTTTGGAAAGTAGACACCCCAAGGAAATTGCTGAGAGGCATGTTGAGCCCATTGAATTTTTTATTTTTTTGTCCCAAGTGATTGAATAATGACTAAAAAAAAAAAAAAAAAAAAAAATAAAATTACAAAAAGTTGTCACTAAATGATATATTGCTCACACATGCCATGGTTATATGTGGAATTTCACCCCAAAATACATTTTGCTGCTTCTCCTGAGTACGGGGATACCACATGTGTGGGACTTTTTGGGAGCCTAGCCGCGTACGGGACCCCGGAAACCAAGCACCGCCTTCAGGATTTCTAAGGGCGCAAATTTTTGATTTCACTCCTCACTACCTATCACAGTTTCGAAGGCCATAAAATGCCAAAATAGCACAAAACCCCCCCAAATTACCCCATTTTAGAAAGTAGTCACCCCAAGGAAATTGCTGAGAGGCCTGTTGAGCCCATTGAATATATTTTTTTTGTCCCAAGTGATTGAATAATGACAAAAAAAAAAAACAAAAAAAAAAAATTACAAAAAGTTGTCACTAAATGATATATTGCTCACACATGCCATGGTTATATGTGAAATTACACCCCAAAATACATTTTTCTGCTTCTCCTGAGTACGGGGATACCACATGTGTGGGACTTTTTAGGAGCCTAGCCGCGTACGGGACCCCGAAAACCAAGCACCGCCTTCAGGATTTCTAGGCACAAATTTTTGATTTCACTCCTCACTACCTATCACAGTTTCGAAGGCCATAAAATGCCAAAATCGCACAAAACCCCCCCAAATGACCCCATTTTGGAATATAGACACCCCAAGCTATTTGCTGAGAGGAATGGCGAGTATTTTACAGCTCTCATTTGTTTTTGAAAATGAAGAAAGAAAATATATATATATATATATATATATTTTTTTTTTTTTCAATTTTCAAAACTTTGTGACAAAAAGCGAGATCTGCAAAATACTCACAATACCTCTCAGCAAATAGCTTGGGGTGTCTACTTTCCAAAATGGGGTCATTTGGGGGGGTTTTGTGCTATCTGGGCATTCCATGGCCTCCGAAACTGTGATAGGCAGTGAGAAGTGAAATCAAAAATTTACACCCTTAGAAAGCCTGAAGGCGGTGCTTGGTTTTTGGGGTCCCGTACGTGGCTAGGCTCCCAAAAAGTCTCACACATGTGGTATCCCCGTACTCAGGAGAAGCAACAGAATGTATTTTGGGGTGTAATTCCACATATGCCCATGGCATGTTTGAGCAATATATCATTTAGTGACAACTTTGTGCAAAAAAAAAAAAAAAATTGTCGTTTTTTCCGCAACTTGTGTCAACATATAAAATATTCCATGGACTCGACATGCCTCTCAGTATATAGCTTGGGGTGTCTACTTTCCAAAATGGGGTCATTTGGGGGGGTTTTGAACTGTTCTGGCATTTTATACACAACATTAGGAAGCTTACATCCACTCTTCTAACCACTTGAAGACAAAGGGATTTTTATAACAGCTTACCTGTAAAATCCTTTTCTTGGAGTACATCACGGGACACAGAGCGACTTAGTCATTACTAATGGGTTATATAGATTACCTTCAGGTGTTGGCACTGGCCAATTCCAAACCGGAAGTACCCTCCCCTATATAAGCCCCTCCCATCCGGGAGCACCTCAGTTTTGTAGCCAAGCAATAAGTGTCCCAAAAAGAGGGGTGGGAGCTCTGTGTCCCGTGATGTACTCCAAGAAAAGGATTTTACAGGTAAGCTGTTATAAAAATCCCTTTTTCTTTTTCGTACATCACGGGACACAGAGCGACTTAGTCATTACTAATGGGACGTCCCAAAGCAATGCCAAATGAGGGGAGGGATACATAAGCTGGGCGCCATCAGGCATGAGGATCTTTTGCGGCCTGCAACACACTGCGCCCAAAGGCGACATCCTCCTGACTTCTAACGTCTACCTGGTAGAATCTAGTAAACGTGTGTACCGAAGACCATGTTGCGGCCTTACATACTTGAGCCAGGGAGGCCTGGTGATGCACTGCCCATGAAGTTCCAACTGCTCTTGTGGAGTGCGCCCTAACTTTGAACGGAGGCGGTCTCTTTCTCAAGCCATAGGCTTGTATTATGACCTGTCGAATTCACTTGGCTAAAGTGGATTTTGATGCTGCCTGACCCTTTTTAGGGCCTTCCGGCAGAATAAACAAAGTATCCGTTCTGCGAATCTGAGCAGTGGCTTTTAGATAAGCTTTAACTGCTCTTACTACATCCAAGGAATGTAATAACTTTTCCTCTACCGAGCTAGGTTTGGGGAAAAAAGAAGGAAGAACCACATCTTGGTTCAAATGAAACCTCGATACCACCTTAGGAAGAAAGGCTGGATGAGGACGTAATACTACTCTGTCCTTATGGACAACCAGATATGGCTCCTTACAGGACAAGGCGGCTAATTCCGATACTCTTTTAGCCGAACAAACGGCTACTAAGAAAATCAATTTCCTGGTGAGAAGAACCAAGGAAATGTGTTGCAATGGTTCAAACGGTTGTTTCTGTAGAACTGACAGAACCAGGTTTAAGTCCCAAGGACATATGGGAATACTAACCGGAGGGCTAATACGCATCACTCCTTGTATGAAAGCTTTGACTAGTGAATGCGAAGCCAAGGGCCTTTGAAAAAATATTGACAAAGCCGAAATCTGACCCTTGATAGTACTCAAGGCCAGCTTCCTATCTACAGCCCACTGTAGGAAGTCCAAAATCCTCCCTATCACGTACTTACGTGGATGCCATTTCTTGGCCTCACACCACTTAATGTACGCTTTCCAGATCCTATAATAGATCTGCCTGGATACCGGCTTCCTGGCATTGATCATGGTAGATACCACAGAATTAGAGAGCCCTCTCTTTTTCAGAATGTGGGCTTCAATAGCCAGGCCGTCAAACCTAGGGCTGGTAAGGAAGGGTGGTATATCGGTCCCTGCGACAGCAGGTCCGGACGATGTGGGAGGGTCCAAGGACTCCTCACTGACATTTTTACAATCTCCGCGTACCATGCCCTTCGGGGCCACGCTGGAGCCACCAGAATCACTGGTTTCTTTTCTACCCTGATTCTGCGGAGTAATCGCGGTAACAATTGTGGTGGTGGGAATGCATATATCAGCTTGAACTGATCCCAAGGGAACACTAGGGCATCCGAGCCGTAAGCTAGAGGATCCCTTGTGCGAGACACAAATCTGTCCACCTTTGCGTTGAATCTGGATGCTAGCAGATCTACATCCGGTGTTCCCCACCGCTGGCATATTGCCTGGAAAACCTCGGGGTGAAGAGACCATTCCCCCGGGCATAATTGTTGGCGACTTAAAAAGTCCGCTCTCCAATTTTCCACTCCTGGGATGAAAACCGCGGATATGGCTGGGACATATTTTTCTGCCCACTCCAGGATGCAATTTGCTTCCCTCTGGGCTGCACGACTCCTGGTGCCACCCTGGTGATTGATATATGCCACTGCTGTGGCATTGTCTGATTGAATTCTGACAGGGGACCCTTGGAGTTTGGATGTCCATGCTACTAGGGCATACCGGGCTGCTCGTATCTCTAAGAGATTGATGGGCAGGGCCTTTTCTGCTTCTGACCACTTGCCCTGGAGAGACCATTGCTCCAGTACTGCCCCCCAGCCTATGAGGCTGGCATCTGTAGTGACCACCTTCCAAGAAACCGGACTGAAGGGTTTCCCCTTTTCCAGATTCTGGGGCACCAACCACCAATGGAGGCTCTTGCGAACGGAAGGGGACAGGGACATTGGTAAGTCTAAAGCCTGAACTTTTTTGTTCCAGGCTGACAGTATGGCCCTTTGCAAATTCCTTGAATGGAATTGACCGTAGGGTACCGCTTCGAATGAAGCCACCATTTTTCCCAGCAGCCTCATGCAGAGGCGTATGGATGGTTTTCTTTTTGTACCCACTAAGTGGGTCAAATCTTTTAAAGACGACACCTTCTCTGGAGGTAAGAAAATCTTTCTCTGATTTGAATCCAGCCTTAGCCCTAAGTATTCCAGACTTTTGACTGGTCTTAGAGCTGACTTGTCCCGGTTGATAATCCAACCGTGATATTCCAGATACTTGATTGTCTTGTGAATAGCTACTTCCAGCTTTTCCACTGAGTGGTCTATTAGTAGCAGGTCGTCTAGATATGCCATTATCGTTACACCCTGTGTTCTTAGATTGGCCAATAATGGGGCCAGAATTTTTGTGAACACTCGTGGTGCTGTGGCCAGACCGAAAGGTAAGGCTCTGAACTGAAAATGGCGCCCTTCTACCGCAAAGCGTAGAAATTTCTGGTGGGCCGGAAAGATGGGAATATGCAGATAAGCATCCTTTATGTCGATCGAGGCTAACCATTCCTGCCCTTGTAGGGCGGTGGCCACCGATCGGATCGACTCCATCCGAAAAGTCCTGATATTTAGGAACTTGTTTAGCCCTTTTAGATTTAATATGGGCCTCACGTCCCCATTTGGTTTGGGGACTGTGAAAAGGTTCGAGTAAAACCCGAATCCGCTTTCTTCCAGGGGAACCTTCATGATTACACCTTGGAGCAATAGTTGTTCTAGTGCCAGAAGGAGGGATCCTCTCTTCTGGGGATCTCTTGGCACGTTTGACCTCATAAATTGGGCAGGAGGAGTGCCTTTTAACTCCAGCTTGTATCCCAGACTTACTGCGGAGAGCACCCATCTGTCTCTGATGGTGTCCCGCCAGGTCTCTGTGAACAACTGAAGTCTTCCCCCAACCCGATTGAGTGGGGGCAACGCTTCATGCCTTGGGGGGAGGTTTTGTACCTCTCTTGATCCAGGGCTTCTTGTTACCCTGTGATTGTCCCTGATTTCTGCCCCCTGAATTTGACTGCGGAGGCCGTCGGAACTGCTTCACAGCCGATGTGCCCGGGACTGGAGAAGTAGGCCTCTTAAAAGAAGGACTTCTACCCTTGTTCTTAACCGGTAAGAGTGAACTTTTACCGGCAGAAATTTTCTGGATATATTTGTCCAGATCTTCTCCAAATAAGCGTTCTCCATGAAATGGGAAGCTAACCAGGAGTTTTTTACAGGGAGCTTCAGCAGACCAGTTTTTGAGCCACAGAAGCCTACGCATATGTACTATAGACAGCGTAAAGCGGGAGGCCTGTTGGATTGTATCCTTTATGGCGTCCACCGCAAAACACAAGGCTCTAGGCAGGTCAGCTAGGGCAAGAGCCTGCTGATCTGGTAAGTCCCTTAAGACTTGTTTCAACTGATCTTTCACTGCTTGGCAGACTCCAATCGCTGCTACCGCAGGTTGTGTCACCATGCTTGCTGTAGAGAAAGCAGATTTTAGTAAAGACTCCAATTTTTTATCTATTGGGTCTTTGAACATTGGAACATTATCTACTGGACATGTCAGTGATTTGTTAACAGAAGAGATGGCTGCGTCCACTGTAGGGACCCTCCATTTTTTTATGAACTTATCCTCCATGGGATAGATCACCGGAAATCTCTTGGGGGGAGCAAATATTTTATCAGGATGCTCCCAATCCTGGTAAATAAGCCCTTCTAATAAAGGGTGGATTGGGAAGGAACAGACAGCCTGGGGAGCTTTTAGCGACCCCAGCGAGGAAACCGTAGTGGATGGTGGTTCCGCCAGAGGCATTTTAAATGCTGATCGGACCATGTTAGTCAGAGACTGAACCCATAATCTTTCAGCCTGAGATGCTGAGAAAGGTTCTTCCACTGTTGATTCCTCCATAACTGAATCAACCTCATCCTGATCCCCTTCAGGTAGGTCGATCTCTGTGTGGGGCTGTTCCTCCACTAACAGGCACTCTGAAGGAGGAGACGGAGATCGGACGCTCTTTTCCTGTGACAGGGAAGCAGCGATCAATGCTGTTAATCTCTCTTCCAATCCTCCCAGAGTTGAGGATAAAACCTCCTCTGTTATATATACAGGAGCAGGTGGACTGGGGACAGCCGCAGCACCAGGCATTCCTGCGGGGTTTCTACGGCTACTGACCTCTGAATTCTCAGGGGAGATTGGTGCAGTACAAGCATGCCCAATATCCTCAGAGCCCGATGGAGACCCCTTTGGCTTCCTGGAAGACCTATTTCCGGAGCGTCTGGACGACATATCCTTTAAGCACAAAGCTGAGGTATTCCCGTCGTCATACACCAATTTTTGCTGGTAATAGTCTAACACAGTTGCTGCTATATACCAGCTGGTGTCCACTAAAGTGCCTTTCTATGGGGGTGCCTGCATCAACCGCCTCTGTGTGCCACTGTTTGTTGCTAGCTCTGTTTGCATCCAGCTGACACTTGTACTGTGTCTTTTAACTATGCTGGGACGCCTGCACATGCGCAGAAGCGCCGCGGCGCGCATCGAGCGTCATCCACCCGCCCCGCCCCTTTTTTTTCATAGGAGGCGCGTGCACGCGCCCGCCCGTGCGCCATTGGCGCCCTTTTCGAAATCAAACAGGGACTAGGAGCCAGGGCCCTTTTTGCCGGAGGGCCTGTGCGGTGGATGAGCGCAGCAACAGGGCAGAGGAAGTGGATTCCCACAGAGAAACTTACCAACTGCCTGGATCTTTTGACTTGAGAAAACCAAAGATCCACATGACAAGAAAAAATGGACTACAGCGGCCTCTAGTGGTTTAACACAGGTACCGCGGTCCCTTTTTTTTTTTTTCTTGACTACTATTAAAATTTTACATTTTCAGTAGTTACAGGCAAACACAGATATTTAGTGGGAATACCGTTAGGTAACAGACAGAAAGACAAATTAGGCTTGGGGGTCCCCCAATAGAACCAAGTTCCTGGGGGCCCCCACTTACCTGATCCCCGCCGCAGGACTTTGTTTGGTCCACAGAAGTCCAAACTTCACCTATCACGGCAGGCATTGTAATTAAACCTTCAGGGACCGGGTTCCCAAGGATTCCACTCCCCTGGACCTGTATAGCACCCTGCACAGAAAACATCTTGGTCGTGGGTATGACCAGAGCTCTGGATCCCAGGGTCCAGCCCTCCTAAGAGAGGCATTACAGGCAAAACCTTGCTCTTCTGCTGCAAGGCCCGGGTACCGACCGTTTAGCTATGAAGCTTTTTTGGTGGGATCCGGAACAGCTTACTAAGGCCCAAAAGAACCTGTACGCAAGCCCAGTGAAAACACGTTACTCTTTGGCCAACACCTTAGACACTGGCAAAAAACTGAGGTGCTCCCGGATGGGAGGGGCTTATATAGGGGAGGGTACTTCCGGTTTGGAATTGGCCAGTGCCAACACCTGAAGGTAATCTATATAACCCATTAGTAATGACTAAGTCGCTCTGTGTCCCGTGATGTACGAAAAAGAAAAAGCCCTTTTTGACACTTTTTGTTTACATGAAAAAAAAAAAATCTTTTTGCAAGAAAATTATGTTGAACCCCCAAACATTATATATATTTTTAAAGCAAAGGCCCTACAGATTAAAATGGTGGGTGTTGCATTTTTTTTTTCTACACAGTATTTGCGCAGCGATTTTTCAAACGCATTTTTTGGGTTAAAAAATACACTTTTTTTAATTTTAATGCACTAAAACACACTATATTGCCCAAATGTTTGATGAAATAAAAAAGATGATCTTAGGCCGAGTACATAGATACCAAACACGACATGCTTTAAAATTTCGCACAAACGCGCATTGGCGACAAACTACATAAATTTTTAAAAGCCTTTAAAAGCCTTTACAGGTTACCCCAGTAGATTTACAGAGGAGGTCTACTGCTAAAATGATTGCCCTCGATCTGACCTTCGCGGTGATACCTCACATGCATGGTGCAATTGCTGTTTACATATGACGCCAGACCGACGCTTGCGTTCGCCATTGGGCAAGAGCAGGGCAGGACAGGGGTGCTTTTTTTTTTTTTCTTTTTTTTTTTATTATTAATTTTGCTTTTTTATTTTATTTTTAAATTGTTCCTTCCAAGTATTTTTTTTTTTATCATTTTTATTGTTATCTCAGGGACTGTAAATATCCCCTATGATAGCAATAGGTAGTGACAGGTACTCTTTTTTTGAAAAAACTGGGGTCTTCAAGACCCTAGATTTTTCCTCTGCCCTCAAAGCATCTGACCACACCAAGATCGGTGTGATAAAATGCTTTCCCAATTTCCCAATGGCGCTTTTTATATCCGGGGGGGGGGGCATTCCCTCCCACTGCTTGTAAAAGCAGTCCAGAGGCTAATTAGCCGCTAGGATTGCTTTTACATGAAAGCCGGCCGCAGGCTGAAAAGAATGATACCAAGATGATACCTAAACCCGCAGGCATCATTCTGGTATAAACATTCAAAGTCCAGCAACATACCAGTACGTTGCTGGTCCTTGTTGGACATGTATTGTAATCTTTTTATTTCATGCAGCCAGTTGGCTGAACGAAAAAAGAGATTGATCGTGGGTATGCCCACCATTAGAATACCGCCCTTCATCCACCCACTTCCAATGATGGGCATACACGCACCATTTATATATGCCGAAGCATGGGGGCATCCTCCCGCAAAAAAGTTATGCCGCACACACATGGTCGGACTTTTCCACGGGCAAGCCTCCGTCGGAATTTCGACCGTATGTACGCGGCATTAGGAGCAAAATCGCTCCTCCGCTCCTGCTGCCCCAATGCTTCGGCATATTTGCTTTTTTTTTTTAACTGTGGTGGTGAAATCACCTCCTACAGCACTGGAGTCGCAGGGATCAGGCCTGTCTCTGCGAATGCTGCAGTTATGTGTGTTTTTGTTTTGTAAGTGACAGTGATCGATCGATACTGCACTTGGGTGGCCTGGGCTGGACGGAGGGGCAAAACGCAGGTGCCAGCAGGTATCTGGGCTGATCCCGCTAACAATGCGTTTTTGGGAACCCTAAACTGCTGGGGACGCTAGTATAGATCTGATCAGATCAGATATTGATCTGTTCAGAATCAGATACTATACCACTAAGGGGGGTGTATGCTTCACGCGTGGGTGTTAGCGTTACTGGCACTAACCTGACGCTGCCTGGGGTGTGACTCAGACCCTCTCTGACGCTAAAACCTAATTGATATCACCCGCCGGGCGATCAGGGGGTTAAACCTTTATTGGGTTATATACACGGCGGGTGCCCTGACACTATAAAAAGCAAACTAACTAACCAGCGTCACCCGTAACACTTATATGGTGATCACTGGTTAAAGGGTTAACTAGGGGCAATCAGGGGGTTAAAACCTTTAATAGATAATATATGGGGGTACCTGACGCTATAAAAACCTGCGGCGAACCTAAAAAAAATTACCAGCTACCGATCTGCATCACCGACACTAAGACAGCGTTTAGAAAAACGATTGCTTAGCGACAGTGGTGATGGGGGTGAAAGGGTTACCTGGGGGGGCGATCAAGGGGGTTAAACCTTTATTAGATAATATATTGGGGTACCTGACGCTATAAAAACATGCGGCGAACCTAAAAAAAATTACTGGCTACGATCTGCATCACCGACACTAAGACAGTGTTTAGAAAAACAATTGCTTAGCGACAGTGGTGATAGGGGGTGAAAGGGTTACCTGGGGGGCGATCAAGGGGGTTAAACCTTTATTAGATAATATATTGGGGTACCTGACGCTATAAAAACCTGCGGCGAACCTAAAAAAAATTACCGGCTACCGATCTGCATCACAGACACTAAGACAGCGTTTAGAAAAACGATTGCTTAGTGACAGTGGTGATAGGGGGTGAAAGGGTTACCTGGGGGGCGATCAAGGGGGTTAAACCTTTATTAGATAATATATTGGGGTACCTGACGCTATAAAAACCTGCGGCGAACCTAAAAAAAATGACTGGCTGCCGATCGGCATCACTGACGCTAAGACAGCGATCAGAAAAATGATCGCTAAGCGACAGTGGTGATAGGCGGTGAAAGGGTTATCTGGGGGGTGATCAGGGGGTTAAACCTTTATTAGGGGGGGTTAGGGGGCTACACTGGACCTAAGACTAAACTTTGGTGACACTTTTACAGTCACAAATGTCACTCATTGTGATAAATGGTCACTGCAATCAGTGACACTGTGACTGGGGGCTGGGGGGGTGATCTGGGGGGTGATCTGGGGGGCCGATTTATGTCCCTATGTGTCCTGGTGTCAGTGTAGTGTTGTGTGCACTGACCTGATATCTTCTCTTGTACGGCGCTCGGTATATGTGAGCGCCGCACCAGAGATGACATCACTTCCTCCTGCTCCCTCTGTCTGACAGACAGAGGGGGCATTTCCATTCGCCGGGAGCGATCGCGAGGGGGTGGCCAGAAACGAATGGCTGCCCCCTCATCCCGGAACGCTCCCGGACACTTAGCCACCGCTCACTGTATAGGAGAGGGGTCCGATCGGACCCCCCAACTGTACAAAGGCAATCACGTATGCTCTACGTGATTGTGCCTGTCGGTGCCATTCTGCCGACGTATATATACAGTGAGCGGTCGTTAAGTGGTTAACATGTGCTGGATATATCCAAAAACAAAAGAACCTAAATAAGTAATGAAGGTAATTAAATAAATAAAATGTATGATACAAATAGCATTCACGTAAAATGTGGCAAAAAGTGCCAGTGCCTAAATTAAAGTGCAATCCGTGACTCCGTAAAAAAAATTATTCAATAAATATTCAAACAAGAAAGTCTATTGTGATAAACAAAGGCAACGTTTTCATCGAAAAATGTATTGGTGTATAGATCAATCACATCCTCTAATGATCGATGCCAGCGCTCTTTAAGTGACAGTGCAGTGCTATTCTACTTCAATTCACTCCATGTGCGCTGTGCCCCAACCCCAATGGGTCCATACTCACCAGCTGACACCCTTCTGTGTAGAGTGGGTTGCAAGGAATGGTGGGTGTAATGCAAGGTAGATTGATAATAACAAACAATACACATGGTTTACCACATGGAGTAAGCATGTATAACATATACATGAGCGAATGGCAGTTCACAGAGGGCAGATACATTTTAGACATTATATAAAATTTACGTGTGGTGTACCACCCAATCAGTTGAGGGGAAAATAAAAAAAAGTAGCCTTATGTCCTAACTATCTATCTAATATATACAGTAGAGCACAACGAATATTGGTGAATGGGATTTTTAAGGTGCAAAGAGACACAGTATATATCAAAAAATAGGATTTTTGTACTCACCGTGAAATCCGTTTCTCTGACGTCCATGGACCGACGCAGCTCTCATACTGATTACATGTGGGTATATGTCCCTGCTCGCAGGAGAAGACCTAGGCAGAATGTTAGAGGTTAAAACATTCTAGAACAAGCCAGAGCTAAACAGCCCCGCCCAGGGGGCGGTCCCTCCGGACATTACCCTTCCACCTGCAGCTAATCAGCCTCAGTTCGTAACAAAGCAGTACAAACTTAAAAGGAAGGGTGGGTGCTGCGTCGGTCCATGGACGTCAGAGAAACGGATTTTACGGTGAGTACAAAAATCCTATTTTCTCTTATCGTCCATGGACCGACGCAGCTCTCATACTGATTACATGTGGGACGTCCCAAAGCAGTATAAGAAAAGGGTGGGAGCAAAAAAAGTAAGGAACAACCAAAACTTCACTCCAAACCAGCAGAGCCCCTCAACGGAGGAGTTGCAACATTAGACAGCGGCCTGCAACACTTTGCGGCCGAAGGAAGCATCCGAAGATGCAGCCACATCAACCTTGTAGAACTTTGAAAAGGTATGAACGGACGACCAGGTCGTCGCCTTGCACACTTGTGCAACCGACGCTTGATGCCGGAAGGCCCGGGAAGCACCGATTGCCTTGGTGGAATGCGCCGCAACCGGAAAGGGAGGCGCCCGCCCCTTAAGGGCATAGGCCTGTATGACGGTCTGCCTGATCCACCTAAAGACGGTGGCAGATGACACCGCTCGGCCCTGTTTTGGACCAGACACAGATTTCCGAATGGAAACAGTAGCAGACAGGTACACTCGTAAGGCTTGTACCCATCTTAATGCAGGAAGCGCAAACTCTCAGGGAAGCGATGGGTGAGGACACAAGGACGGAAGAACAATGTCCTTCTTAAGGTGAAAGGCCAAGACCATCCTTAGAAAAGAAGGATGGTCGTGGCCGCAACACCAACATATCCTTATGGAGGACCAAG
This sequence comes from Rana muscosa, assembly GCA_029206835.1. NCBI lineage: Eukaryota > Metazoa > Chordata > Amphibia > Anura > Ranidae > Rana > Rana muscosa. Next base: position 239,222,093 of record CM055125.1, on the reverse strand, counting down.
TAAGGCGACTTGCCAGACAAGGCTGCCAACTCAGACACCCGTCTAACTGAAGCAATGGCCAATAAGGCCAACTTCCGGGACAAGGTCAAGAGAGGAATCTCTCTGATATTCTCAAAGGGATGTTCTTGGAGAACCGAGATGCATCAAAATCAGATCCCAAGTAGGGAGAGGAGGCTTGACAGGGGGGACCACATGGCGAACCCCCTGCCCAAAAGGTGCTAATCAAGGAATGGCCCGGCAGCGGTCGTTGAAAAAGACAGTCCGGGCCGAAATCCGACCCTCAAAAAAAGGTATGCAAGGCCAGCTTTTGGGTCACACCACGCTGTAAGAACAGCAAAATCCTGGGAACGGAAAACATCCGAGGATGCCACTCAAGTTCCTCGCACATAGCGATGTAAGCCTTCCAGGTACGGTGAGATATCTTTCTGGAGGAAGATTCCCGTGTCAACAACATAGAAGAGATGACCGAATACTAGAAAACTCGGTCCTTTAGCACCTGGCTTTAAACAGCCATGCCATTAAAGCCAAGGACTGTAAAGCAGGATGAAGTATGCTCTGTGAAGCCGGCGAGGCAACAACAGTAGCAGAGGGTAAGCATATATCAGGCGATACTGCCCCCACGGGCTTCCAACGCGTCTAACGCATCCGCCCAGGGGTCCCTGGACCTGACCACGATCTTGCCACCTTGCGAGTGAGTCGAGAGGCCACAAGGTCCACTTCCGGTGTAAAGAAGGTGGAAACACCTCCGGATGCAAGGACCCTTCGCCTGCAATGCACACGCCCGACAGGACCGTCATGCAGCGAGACGTATGAAAATCCTAAAGAGACTCCGCAATGTATCGGAGAAGGGAGGCCCCAGTGTACAGGGTGCCTCAAATGTTGGCCAATAAAGGCAACTTGACGGAACTTCCCTAGAAACTCAGTCAGAGGACTAGTACCTCAGCCTCCACAGGTGGCGCAAACCCACCCCGGGCACAGAGACCCTAAAGGCTAAAGCAGTTGTAGTGCACCTGCTAGACGACTGATGAATGAAGCAGAGGCTTTTGCCCAGTCATTGAGCTACAAAAAATGCCAGAGACGCAGCCACTAACGGGCGCAACGCCAACCCCAGCCTGGCGAACACAGTCCAAGCCAGCGCTATTGATCACCACTGAAAGCAGGTGGAAAGTGATACCCCTGAAACCAGGGATCCTTGTGACAATGCTCCATCCAGCAGCTACCCATGGATAGGTGCTGATTGTGCAAACACATAGTTTATACTATGTATTGCGTCAAACGCACAAATGGAGAGTGTGGGAGGAAACCCACCCAGCCACAAAGAGCATAATACCACCACATACGGCGTATGTAGTTTAGTATTTGTGGATAAACCTATTAAACGCGTATATACTGTGCCAGCGATGAAGGCGTGCACATCATCGGGGCCTGGACGTAAACCAGCCACACAGATTGCGTACACAACCGTGTAGGTATGTTAGCCTGCGAATAAACAAATTGCACATGTTTATACTGTGCATAGCGCTGAGAATGCGCACACCATTGGAACGCAGGGGAGAAACCTGAGCACCCGGATGAAACCCATGCAGACTGCATACGCATACCGTGTATGGTATTATAGTATGTGTGCTAAACATTTTGCACAAGCCCATGTGTGCATAGCACCGAAGGCGCGCACACTGTTGGCGCGTGGGAGGAACCGAAGTACCCCACTCATACTCAGAGAATGCAATACCTACAACTACTGTAAATGTATTTAGTGTTGTGTATAGACATAATGTGTATGTTTACACCGTGTATTGCACCAAAGGCATGCATGTCATGTAGCATGGGCAGAAACCCACGCAGACTGCATACGCATACCGTATAGGTATTATAGTGTGTGTGCTAAACCTTTTGCACAAGCTCATGTGTGCATAGCACCGAAGGCGCGCACACCGTTGGCGCGTGGGAGGAACTGAAGTACCCCACGCATACTCAGAGGATGCAATACCTACAACTACTGTGAATGTATTTAGTGTAGTGTATAAACATAATGTGTATGTTTACATCGTGTATTGCACCAAAGGCATGCATGTCATGTAGCGTGTGCGGAAACCCACGCAGCCTGCAAAAGACATACCGGGTAGGTCCAATCGCACAAATTTAGACTGTGCATAGCGCCGAAGCGCCCACTCGGAAGAACTCCACGCAGACAGCACACAGATACCGTGTAGGAATGATAGAATGTGAATCAACATAATATTGCACATGTTTATGCTGTGCATTTCCATTGGAGCGTGGGGGGAAACCGGAGTACCCGGAGGAACCCCACGCAAACAGTATACCCATACTGTAAACATGTATAATATGTGCAATAAACATATTGAACATGTCTATACTGTGCAGAGAGCCGAAGCGCACATACCATGAGAGTGCGGGAGGACACCGGAGCCCCCGCCAGCCCAGAGAGTATGATACATACTGTGAGGGGGTTGGCTCGGCAGCGGGTGTGTGTGACCCCCGAGATGGGCTCCCCACACAAAAACAGGCCCAGCAAACGGAGGTTGTGGTTTTCAAAATCAAAAAGGTGCGGTTTATTTTCTATTTACAGTGACAAAACACAGCAAAGAAAAAGAAACATAAACAAAATAAATCCTGGTCAACTTGACCTCTGACTAAACATACAGGTTTCCTAACTAACAACTGGGATCAGCCTAGTGCTGTCCTAGTCCCTAAGTCCCTGGTTTTAAATGTCCAAGCAAATAGCCACACAGGCTTTGTCTCACCGCACAGGGGTTCACTCTCCCTAGACAGTCCACACAGGTCTGGATCCAGGCATGAGCTAACATCTAATGAAGCTGGGAGTTCTTATAGAGGCCTAAATGAGCTGACAAGCTTCAGCTGGTCTCATCAACTCCCTGTCTGCACGACGCCCCACACTCTCCCTAGAGGTATGAGTCATCCATGAGCCCACTAGCCTCAGCTGGGCTTATACAACTCTCCACCTAGTTGTATAAGTCGGCGTAAAGCCTGAATCTGGGCGAAATATATCTACCCCCCTGGATGCAACCAGGTGACTTTACATTCCTGCTGTCACATACCCCCCCCTCTTGTTTTAACCTCGGGGTTGGAACACCAGCAATCAGGCATTCATGTACTCGAGACAAAGCATCCACATTCCCCATTTGAACGCCAGGGCGATGCTTTACTGTGAAGTTGAATTCCTGGAGGGCCAGGAACCACCTATTCACTCTTCTATTTGTTTCCTTGTTTTGAGCCATCCACTTTAACGGAGCGTGATCCGTAACCATGTCAAAGTGCCTACCTAGCAGGTAGTACCGAAGGGAATCTAGAGCCCACTTCACCGCTAAACACTCCTTTTCAACGGTGGCGTAATTTACCTCATGGGACTTCAACTTCCTGCTGAGGTAAATGACTGGGTGCTCTTCCCCGTTCCAGACCTGGGACAATACTGCTCCTAACCCCACATCTGACGCATCACTTTGTACGACAAAGTCTTTAGAGAAGTCGGGTGAGTACAACACTGGCTGGCTACATAAGGCTTGTTTCAAGAATTGGAATGCTGCCTCAGCCTCGGGGGTCCATTTAATCATGACCGACCCTTTCCCCTTCGTCAGGTTGGTTAGGGGCACAGCCTTAGAAGCAAAGTGGGGAATGAATCGCCGATAATACCCAGCGATTCCCAGAAAGGCTCGTACCTGCTTCTTGCTGTTGGGACGTGGCCAACTCTGGATGGCCTCGACTTTGTTGAGTTGGGGTTTTATTACTCCCCTCCCAATGGTGTACCCAAGATATTTGGCCTCCTCCTGCCCAATGGTACACTTCTTGGGGTTAGCCGTAAACCCCGCTTCCCGAACAGAGTCCAGGACTGCTTGCACTTTTGGCAGATGTGAGGCCCAATCTGTGCTATGGACAATTACGTCATCCAGGTAAGCCGCAGCATACTTCCGATGGGGCCTCAGCATCTGGTCCATTTTCCGCTGGAATGTGGCCGGCGCATTCTGTAACCCGAACGGCATTCTTTTATATTGGAACGCCCCGTCTGGGGTTACAAATGCGGTTTTCTCTTTGGCCGACTTGGCCAGGGGGATTTGCCAATACCCTTTTGTGAGGTCAAGAGTCGTCATGTATCGGGCTGTTCCCAGCCGGTCGATCAACTCATCTATACGTGGCATGGGGTAGGTGTCAAATTTTGTAACTTTGTTCAACTGACGAAAATCGTTACAAAATCGCCAGCTCCCATCCGGTTTAGGCACCAACACAATGGGACTAGACCAATCACTTTGGGACTCCTCTATCACCCCTAAGTTCAGCATTTTCTGTACTTCCTCCCGTATTGCCTCCCGTCGGGCCTCTGGGATCCGATAGGGTTTTAACTTCACCCTTTCACCGGGCGGGGTAATGATGTCATGCTCTACCCCAGATGTTTGTCCCGGCAGCTCAGAGAATACCTCCTTGTTGCGAAGCACAAACTCCTTAACCTCCTGTTGTTGGGGTTGTGACAAGGTGGCTGCTATTCCAACCTCAGGAATCACGCAACCAGTTTGAGCTGGTGACCAAGTGTCTGCGACTAGGGACTCTCTATCCCTCCAGGCTTTCAACAGATTAACGTGATAGATCTGTTCGGGCTTTCGCCTTCCTGGTTGTCTGACCTTGTAATTCACTTCGCTTACTTTTTCCATTATCTCGTAGGGGCCTTGCCATTTGGCAAGGAATTTACTTTCAACCGTAGGGACAAGTACCAGTATCCTATCCCCCGGGGAAAAGGTACGGGTCTTGGCTCCACGGTTGTACACTCTCTGCTGTGCTAACTGCGCTTGGGCCAAATGTTCCTTCACGATGGGCATTACCTGTGCAATTCGGTCTTGCATCAGGGCGACATGCTCAATCACACTCCTGTGGGGAGAACTCTCACTTTCCCAAGTTTCCTTGGCAATATCCAACAGCCCTCTTGGGTGTCTCCCATACAGTAACTCAAAGGGGGAGAATCCCGTAGAGGATTGGGGCACCTCCCTAATAGCAAACATCAGATAAGGAAGTAGACAGTCCCAATCCTTTCCATCTCTATCCACTACTTTCTTCAACATTTGTTTTAGGGTTTTGTTGAATCTTTCAACCAGCCCATCGGTTTGGGGGTGATACACAGATGTACGTAATTGCGTCACTTTGAACAATTTACACAGCTCCTTCATAACCCGGGACATAAAGGGTGTACCTTGGTCCGTAAGCAGTTCTTTACAAATACCCACCCGGCTAAACACAAGAGATAGCTCTTTGGCTATGGTTTTGGCCGAGGTATTTCGGAGAGGGATCGCTTCTGGATAACGGGTGGCATAGTCCATTATAACTAATATGTACTGGTGCCCCCTAGCGGACTTGATTATAGGACCTACCAAATCCATGGCGATCCTCTCAAACGGGACCTCAATGATGGGTAGAGGGACCAGCGGGCTACGGAAATGTGGCATCGGGGCCGACCTCTGACACACAGGGCAGGAGGAACAATAATTTTCTATGTCCTTCATCACCCCCGGCCAATAGAATCTCTGTAATACCCTCTCTCGGGTTTTCTCTGTCCCCAGATGACCTCCAACAATGTGCCCATGGGCCAACTCCAACACCAACTTCCTGTAAGGTTTGGGCACCACAAGCTGCTCAACGGTTTCTTCTGCCCTTTTTGCCACCCGATACAGTAGGTCCTTCTCTACGCTGAAGTATGGGTAAGTGCAGGTATTATCTGGGTTCACTAACTCGCCATCTATTTCCACTACGTTTTCCCGTGCCTTTATTAGGGCGGGGTCTTTCAACTGTTCTGTGGCAAAGTTTTCCCTGTGAACCTCAAGATCAGAAAACTCCACAGACGGTAGGTTTTCGTCTGAGGAGGTGGGCTCCTCTCCAGTTTCTTGAGTCTCCCCTGCCAATACTGATAAGGGAAATTCCGGAGAGTCCTCACCACTCTCAGGGGAGTTCTGGCTATCACATTCCTGGTACATAGGGGCACCAGTGGGGGGCTCAGGATCATCCCACAGTTCCCAGAACTTCGGAAAATCCCTTCCCACAATGGCGTCATGCGGTAACTGAGATACTAAGCCCACTGGATGAGAGAGGGTACCTTTGGGGGTCTCGAAACACACTGTAGTCACTGGATACTCTCGGGTGTCCCCATGCACACAAATAACAGCTACCTTGCTATTCCCAGAGACCTTTGTTTTAACTAACTCAGCCTTTATCAGGGTCACAAGGCTACCTGAATCCAGCAATACCACAACATTTCTACCATTAACACACATTTTGCATAAATGTTTCTCAGTTCCTCGAATGGCAGTGCATGCGACTGTCGCACACAGCGACTGACGTCTGCCCGTCAGAAAGTCACACTGCATGGGTTCCTCCACAACCGGGCAATTGGCTGCAATATGTCCCGCTTGCCGGCAGCGGTAGCAAACGATCCTTCTTGCCGCCTCTTGAGCCGCTGATTTCCCAGGCTGTTCTCGCCAAACTTGGGGTAGAGCTCCCACCCTCTCACTCTCTCCACCCTCACCCCTTGGAATCCTCTTATCCGCCCCTGGGGATGGTCTGGTCTTAGGGTGGAAAGTCCGAGTGTCTCTGGAAGAGGCCGTCAGGTTCTCTGTAGCCAAGTATTTCTCCACACGATCCACAAGACCATCGGCCGTCTCTGGGTCTCCATGGCTTACCCACTTTTGGATGGCAGTAGGAAGAGCTCTCAAAAACCGATCCATTACAACACGTTCCACAATCTTTGGTGCGGACAAAGTCTCTGGCTGTAGCCACTTTCTGCTCAGGTGAATGAGATCATACATTTGAGACCTGGGGGGTTTTCCAAGCTGGAAAGTCCAGTTATGCACACGCTGAGCCCGGACAGCCTGGGTGACACCCAGCCTTGCCAATATTTCAGCTTTTAGCATCACATAGTCTTTTGCTTGGTTAGGCTCTAGGTCATAGTAAGCTTTCTGCGATTCACCAGTTAACAGAGGAGCCACCAGTCCAGCCCACTGCTCCTCAGGCCACTTTTCTCTTTCAGCGGTCCTTTCAAATGTGGTCAAAAATACCTCTGGATCATCCTCTCCAGTCATTTTTGTCAATAAACGACTCACCCCAAAGGACGCGGTATTAGTGGGACGGCTTTCCTCACTGGTCTGCGGACGTTGCTGCATTACTGCTTCCATCTGTTGTTGTAGTCTCTGCTCTTGCTTCTGCAACAGGTCTATGAAGCGGGCCTCAGATTGCTGCTGGGCTTGTTGCTGAGCCTCCAGACTCTGTTGCAAAGTTGCGTTTGTCTGCTGCTGGGCTGCAAGGCTCTGTTGATGAGCTTGCTGCTGGGCTGCGAAGTTCTGTTGTTGAGCTGCAAGGCTCTGTTGATGAGCTGCAAGGCTCTTTTGCAAACCTGCATTTGTCTGCTGTTGATTGTCATTTGCTAGAGCCAGCTGCTTCAGTATCTCCTCCATGCTGGCTTAAAAAAAACTGCCACTGGTTCTCCACCAACTGTGAGGGGGTTGGCTCGGCAGCGGGTGTGTGTGACCCCCGAGATGGGCTCCCCACACAAAAACAGGCCCAGCAAATGGAGGTTGTGGTTTTCAAAATCAAAAAGGTGCGGTTTATTTTCTATTTACAGTGACAAAACACAGCAAAGAAAAAGAAACATAAACAAAATAAATCCTGGTCAACTTGACCTCTGACTAAACATACAGGTTTCCTAACTAACAACTGGGATCAGCCTAGTGCTGTCCTAGTCCCTAAGTCCCTGGTTTTAAATGTCCAAGCAAATAGCCACACAGGCTTTGTCTCACCGCACAGGGGTTCACTCTCCCTAGACAGTCCACACAGGTCTGGGTCCAGGCATGAGCTAACATCTAATGAAGCTGGGAGTTCTTATAGAGGCCTAAATGAGCTGACAAGCTTCAGCTGGTCTCATCAACTCCCTGTCTGCACGACGCCCCACACTCTCCCTAGAGGTATGAGTCATCCATGAGCCCACTAGCCTCAGCTGGGCTTATACAACTCTCCACCTAGTTGTATAAGTCGGCGTAAAGCCTGAATCTGGGCGAAATATATCTACCCCCCTGGATGCAACCAGGTGACTTTACCTTCCTGCTGTCACAATACATATACTGTGAATGTATCTGGAGTCGTGCATAAACATATTTTGTACGTTTATATCATGTATGGCACTGAAACACAGCATTGGAACGTGGGGACAGCCACGCAGACACAGAGACCAATAACACATACATACACTGTGAATGTATGCAGTGTAGAGGTATAGGATGAGTTTAAATTATGGCGAAGAGGCGCATAATCTTCTCTGTATCATTCCAACCTGCTTGACAGTGCTGCTGAAGCAGCATACAGGTAACAGTTAACCTCTGATCCTCAGACCGTGTGTCTGTCAGAGCTCAAATCATTCCCCAGGAAATGGCGGGAAATGTTACCTCAGGTATCACACACAAGGCTCACAGGGATTAGAGACATAAATGAATAAAGTCCTCCCTCATCCATGCTGCTCTTGAGGCAGCGTGTGAGGAAAACTGTGAGGAAACTGTGTAAAAGAAAAGCTTGTCACAGCAATTTCAGCCTGAGTGTGATTCTCACATCATCAATGAGATCACTTACAAGCGCCCTGTCATTCACTGACACAGAACTGGAGTCTTCCTCACAAGGGAATGTCCTGTTCATAAACATTAAATATTCAGAGGTAGGGTCCTGAGCCCAATAGCTAGGCCCATATCTGACTCAGAGCACTCCTTCACTAAAGATTTTTGTGGGGGGAGGGGGCTTATAGCTCCTTTTGCTCGCACACCGCTTCCATTCTGACAGGAATGATTCCAGGACTGCTGACAACTGGTCCATAAGGACCGCAGGTGCAGGAAACATATGAACATGTTTAACTGTGCAGCACTGCCAGTTGCCCCAGGCAATGTGGAGAGCAGGTGTATCAGACTCCATAAACGCCACCCTCTGAGACCTTATACACTATACAGTGAATATACAGTCCACCCACTGGCTACGCTGAGGAGGGGATACCCGGGAGGACCCACCAACCCTTAAGGACAGCTCAGTCTGTGAGGAGATTGTGAGGGGATTCGCGCCGCCGCCAGAAATAAATGCGTGGCGGCCACAAGAAAATGGCCGCCGTCCGCAGCTATAACTGTGCCACTAAACGCCAAGATGGCCGCCGAGCGCAAAATTCAAAGCTCTAATGCGCGCCAATGGCGCACGCAATAACCACCTCAAACAGCGCCAATGGCGCACGCAATAATCACCTCACACACCAGAAAAAAATGCAGACATGAGCGCCCAACCAGGCCAGAGTGACCCCCAAGCACCCCACAGCACAGCACCAGTACAGGGTGCAGAGAGCAGCATAACAGGGTGGGGGGACAGGGAGAAACCCCCACACACAGAAACACAGCCAGCATGTACTCACCTGCAGTAGGAGAGACTACTTACCCGTCCCTTTCAGGGACCCACTGGCTTGTTTCAGACAGACCTATCACAGAGTCGTACTGCGTAGCTGTCGGCCCGGTCCACCACGAGAGATACAGTCAGTCAAGTACTGTTCAATCTTGAGAGGACCGCGGGAGCATGAAAGCAACCCGGCCACCCCTGGAGCCATGGGGTATGTCGTGAACTGAGTCTCACGCACGCAAGGCGAGGATCAGCGCGCTCGATGGTCGGACAGGGAAGACTACGAGGATACTAGTGTACCCAACCTGTTGCCCAGCCGACAGTTGATTGAAGGTCTCAAAAATAAAATAATAAAATTCCCAAAAGGAATAAAAATCAAAAGTAAAATCTTCCAGGAGACTGGCTCCTCAGAGCCACGTCTTCTCCTTCTGCTAGGCAGAAAAAAACTGAGGCTGATTAGCTGCAGGTGGAAGGGTAATGTCCGGAGGGACCGCCCCCCTGGGCGGGGCTGTTCAGCTCTGGCTTGTTCTAGAATGTTTTAACCTCTAACATTCTGCCTAGGTCTTCTCCTGCGAGCAGGGACATATACCCACATGTAATCAGTATGAGAGCTGCGTCGGTCCATGGACGATAAAAGAAATTAAATTTTTATTAATATAAAAAATAGAAATGTGTATAAACATGTAATAAAATTCATCTATAATTACACTTAAGAACCAAAAGTAGTACACAGACAAATAATCTCAACGTTTCGCCAATTTAACTGGCTTCTTCAGGAGTCTTTATCAAGTATTACTGAAACGTAAGATATACAACATAAGTATACAATAACAATATGCAAATAAATTTCTTAACAAAATAATATTCATAAACATTCTAACACAGGAATGACACAGACAAGAACCAAAACAACCGAATAGGAAAATCACTAGTACCTGTATATTATAGATTAAATAAATAAAATAGCTGAATTAGAATCAGGGATGCTCTCAAAAATGGAGTAAAATTGGTGACCATAGAGGAGGTGCTATTTTATACACAGCACGGAATGAATCCATGTGCATGGGCAGGCACTGAAAGATGATGAGAAGTCATCTAAGGGAGAGGAATAATACTTAGATTGAGTATACAAAGATACAATTTAATTGAAATTGTGGTGATAGAGAGTCAATCAATAGATACCTGAAATCACTTCAAGGAATCACTGAGGAATCGAGATATTAAATCCCCAATTTGGATGCCTAAAAATAGAGGTGATAAGAAAAAAGGATTGGTAAATCAGTGGAGGAAGAAAAAGTCTTTCCCATGTAAACAAACCAATCCGAATCATGATCCAACTGATTCTGATGAATCTTCTATGTCTTCCTCTTCCCAAGCAGGTCTGGCCTCAAATCTAAGCAACTTATTTTAAAAGAAAAACTGATTGAGTACCTTCATCTGCATCCTCCTCCAAACGCACTCAACAGGACAATATTCGCCCTGGATTTCGTTCACAGACTAAATCTGCACCTTCTTCTGTCAATTCTGTGGGTAATTCTTTCCCCAGTTCTACAGTTACTGCACCTAATGTTTCTACTACCTCTAAGGTAAATTTACCCACCACTAACCTCTCGGGGGACTTACAACCCCCCGTTCTGGGGGATCTCCGCACAGCCCCCATTTTTTCACCCCCTCTCATCATGGACACCAAAAAAAGCACTCAACCCCCTAGCTGCACCGAAAGGGACCAAATCGGCCTCCAAGTAATTGATTTATCTTCACACCCTTTGACAGTTAATGAGACCGAGGTTCTTAGCCTTGGTTTGACCTTCTGTCCTGATCAGGAGGTTGATGCCTTTGAGGTCATTAAAGATGTCAATTTATTTGCTTGAAAAAATAGGATTTTTGTACTCACCGTAAAATCCTTTTCTCTGACATCCATGGACCGACACAGCGGCTCTTATTCACTGAACGTGTGGGTTATGTCCCTGCTTGCAGGAGAAGACCTAGGCAGAATGTGAGATGTTATACATACATTCTAAAAGCCAGAGCTGAACAGCCCCGCCCAGGGGGCGGTCCCTCCAGACATAACCCACCCCCTGCAGTCAGCAGACCTCAGTTCCTAACAAAAGCAGTACAAACTTAAAAAGGAAGGGTGGGTGCCGTGTCGGTCCATGGATGTCAGAGAAAAGGATTTTACGGCGAGTACAAAAATCCTATTTTCTCTTATCATCCATGGACCGACATGGCGGCTCTTATTCACTGAACGTGTTGGATGTCCCAAAGCAGTGTCAAGAGGGATGGGAGCAGTATAAATGGAAAAACCAAAAAAACTTCACTCCAAAACAAGGCAGAGCTCCTCAACGGAGGAGTTGCAACTTTAAACAGCGGCCTGCAACACCTTGCGGCCGAAGGAAGCATCCGAAGATGCAGCCACATCAACCTTATAAAACTTAGAAAAGGTATGAACAGTTGACCAGGTCGCCGCCTTGCACACTTGTGCAACCGATGCTTGATGTCGGAAAGCCCAGGAAGCACTAATTGCCCTGGTGGAATGCGCCGTAACCGGAAAGGGAGGCGCCCGCCCCTTGAGAGCATAGGCTTGAATGATGGTCTGTCTGATCCACCTAGAAATGGTGGCAGACGAAACCGCCTGGCCCTGTTTTGGACCAGAGACAGTCACAAACAGTGAGTCAGACTTCCGAATAGAAGCAGTAGCAGACAGGTACACCCGCAAGGCTCGTACCACATTTAATGTGTGCAGTGCAAACTCTCTGGGATGCGATGAAAGTCGTGGGTGCAACACCGCCATATCCTTATGGATGACTAAATATGGCGACTTGCAGGACAAGGCCGCCAACTCAGACACTCGTCTAACAGAAGTGATTGCCACTAAAAGGGCCACCTTCTGAGACAAAGTCAAGAGGGGAATATCTCTGATATTCTCAAAAGGAGGTTCCTGGAGAACCGAGAGTACCAATTCAGATCCCACGGGGGGAGAGGAGACTTGACAGGAGGGAGCACATGGCGAACCCCCTGCACAAAAGGTGCTAACCAAGGAATGACCCGCTAGTGGTCGCTGAAAGAAGATGGCCAAGGCCGAAATCTGACCCTTAATGATACTCAAAGCGAGCTTTTGGGCCACTGCATGCTGCAGGAAACGCAGGATTCTAGGGACGGAATACGTCCGAGTACGTCAGTCCAGCTCTCCGCACATGGCGATGTAAGCTTTCCAGGTACGTGTGATAGATCATTCTGGAGGAAGACTTCCGTGCCCTTAATATGGACGAAATGACTGAGTCCGAGGCTTTTAACAGTCATGCCGTTAAAGCCTGAGACTGTAAAGCAGGATGAAATATAGGACCTTGAGACAGAAGGTCCTCCCTTATTGCCAACAGCCAGGGAACGTCCGCGGCGAGACGTACCAGTGACGCAGAGGCCAATCGGGAGCAATGAGGATCACCTGAATTCCCTCAGTCGCCACCCTGCGCAGCAGGCGAGGGAGCAACTGCAGCGGAGGATAAACGTATATCAGGTGATAATGACCCCATGGGGCCACTAACGCCTCTGAGGCATCCGCCCAAGGATCCCTGGATCTGGCCACAAACCTCGACACCCTGCAATTGAGTCGAGAAGCCATCAGGTCCACATCCGGCTTGCCCCACCGTCGGCAAAGGAGTCAAAATACCTCCGGGTGCAAGGACCACTCTCCCTGGTCCAGCGTCTGGCGACTCAAATAGTCCGCCTGCCAATTGTCTATGCCCGGAATGTAAACGGCCGACAGAGCCGGCGCGCTTCTTTTAGCCCACTTCAGGGTACGGGCGACCTCGGAAGCCGCAGCTGAGCTCCGAGTCCCCCCTTGATGGTTGACATATGCCACCGCCGTGACGTTGTCCGACTGGATCCTAATGGAGCGATCCAGCAATCTCTCAGCTCACGAGGAGAGGCACAGTCTGATGGCCCATATTTCCACAACATTGATCGGTAAACGGGCTTCGTCCGGACTACAGGACTCCCCAGACTACACCCCAGCCCTTCAGGCTGGTGTCTGTTGTGAACACCGTCCACTGGATGGGGAGGAACGACTTCCCGGACCGAAGAGCCGGGGACCCCAACCACCATGTCAGGGATGCCCTGACCAGGTGACTCACCTGGATCGGAAGATCCAAAGACAACAGGGATTTGTCGCAAGTGAACAAGATCTCCTTCTGCAATGCCCTGGTGTGTGATTGGGCATACGGAACGGCCTCCAAAGAGGCCACCATGAGTCCCAGGACTCTCATGCAAAAACAGATTGACGACCATTATCGGGTTGTCAGCACACGCACTGCAGACTGAAGTGTCAGTAACTTCCCCGGAGGTAGGAATACCTTTGCCTCCAAGGAGTCCAGAATCAGACCTAGATACTCCAGATGCTGAGTCGGGAATGTTCAGGAGCCACCCTGAGGGTCCGACTGATGATAGTCACACTGTCTTCTAATTTTGAGCCACTTTCTGCTCTGAGAAGAAGATCGTCCAGATAGCCCACGACAGCGATGCCTCGCCGTCTCAGCAAACCTAGAACCGGCGCAAGCACCTTGGAGAACACCCTCGGTGCCAAGGCTAGGCCGAAGTAAGAGCCACAAATTGATAGTGGACTTCACCGATCGCAAGCGCAGAAACTTCTGGTGACTTGCGCAGATCGGAACATGCAAGTAGGCGTTTTTGATGTCCAAGGTCATCAGAAAATCCCTTTGGCAGAGTGTATCGATCACTGTGCGAATGGATTCCATGCGGAACTTTTGCACCTTCACGAAGGCATTCAGGACCTTGAGGTCCAGGATAGGCCGAACCCCATCCCTTTTTTGGGACGACAATTGGATTCGAGTAGAATCCCTGAAACCTCTCCTGTGACGGAACCGGCACAATCACTCCGGACCTGATCAATCCTGGATAGCCCCCATAGGGCTGCCCGACGGGCAGGAAGGAGAGGAAGATTCAAGATTTGAGGGAAGAATCTGTCTGGGCCAGGAACGGAAACCTATCCTGTAACCTGAGGTGATCATCTCGCCCACCCACCGGTAGAAGATCCGGGAGGTCCACCGATCCGTGAACCTGCAAAGTCGTCCCCCCTACCCCAGAGTCGGGTGGGGGCAACACTTCACGCGGAGATGGGCTTGGGAGCCGGCTTGTTTGGCTTACGCACCCTGGGGCACTTGTGTCCACCAGCCGCACCGCTGTCAGTCTGGGAGGGCCTACACGTGGACTCTGACTGACGGAAAAAAACCATTTTTGCTGGAAAGTAAGGACCCTGCTTACGGCGGGCCTCCTTACCCTAGCTAGACTGAGGAAGAAGAGTGCTTTTACCTCCCGTGACATCCTTGATAATGTCATCCAGCGCAGCACCTAAAAGGCTACCACCTTTAAATGGTAGATCCGTCAGAAGCTTCCTTAGAGGCTAGGTCAGCAGACCAGCATTTCAACCAGATAAGATGACGCAATACCACCGCCGAGACAGAGGCCCTGAATATTAGGGGCCGCGTCTAACATGGCGTCGCAACCTAAACCAGGCCCTGCACCATTTGGTGAGCCAGAGCAATAGTGTTTGGAGGAAGAATATGCTCCTGTACAGTCTGGTGCAAAAAAATTTGCCCATCCCCTAATTGTCTGAGACACAAGGGTCGCCGCTACCACAGGCCGTAAGGCGGACCCCAACAAGGCAAACATGGCTCTGCTCACCACTTCTGACCTCCTGTCAGCGGGGTCCTTAAATACAGTAGTCCCCTCCATCGGGAGAGTGGTGGCCTTGTTCAACCGGGCGACTGGAGGGTCGACCACTGGGGGAGAAGCCCACGTTTTAAGTAGGGCATCTTCAAGGGGTATCTGATAGACAAACGCCGCGGGACCATAAGTCTTCTGCGGCTTTTTCCCAGACCTTATCAATGAGCTGGTCAAAGAAAGGTACATATGGAAAAACCTTTTTAGAAGGCACGGCCTTAAAGAACCAGGGAGACTGTCCGCCTGAGGTTCTGCATCCGCAGCATTCAGCTTGAGAGTGTACCTCACCGCAGCAATGAGTTCACTTAACAAGCGCCCTGTCATTTACTGACTCAGAACTGGAGTCTTCCTTGCAAGGAATTTCCTGTTCAAAACCATCAAATATTCAGAGCTAGGGTCCTGAGCGGTAGTGGCTAGGCCCATATCTGAATCAGCGCACACCCCCTTTATTTATTTATCTTTTTTTTTTTTTTAATAAAGTGGGGATTTTTGTATTCGACCGCTCCCCCTACCTCCAGGTGCAGGGTGTTGCGATGGGGACCAAGTGTGCCCCGTCGTACGCCAATCTGTACCTGGGGGGGCGGGAGCGGGAGATCTTTTCTTCTGATGAATTTCGGGATCACTTTTCCCATGCTCTCATTTAACGTTGATTCATCGACGACATTTTTGTCGTCTGGACAGGTTCCAAACAGGATCTGTCAACCTTTATGTCCAAATTAACGGAAAATCGCTATAACCGAAAATTTACCATAAATTTTTGGGATATTTCCATTTATGTGAATCCAGATGGCACTCTAGGATCGTCACTTTTTCGAAAGCCATCTGCTGGCAACACAATTTTGCATGCTGCCAGCTCCCATCCAAAATTCTTAGTGCAGAGCATACCATACAGCCAGTATCTGAGAATCAAACGAAATTGTAGTTTGGAGCGAGATTTTGAAAACGGAGACTAAAGCCTTACAATCTCGATTGTTAACCACTTAACAACCACCTGCCGCCGAATAACGGCGGCAAGGTGGTTGCTTAACTCTGGGAGGACGTTATATAACGTCCTCCCTTAGAATCGTTCCTGCGCGCGCCCGCGGGCGCGCACACGCAAACGACTGTGCTCGCCGGGTCCACCGGACCCGTAGCAACACAGATCGGGGTGAATGGCCAATGACAGCGGCCTTTTACCACGTGATCGCGCCGTCCAATGACGGCGCGATCACAATGTAAACAAACCAGGGTCAGCAGCAGTTCATCTCTCTCCTCACCTCACACCGATGCAGCGTGAGAGAGGAGAGACATCAGTGCAACCCTGTGCCACACAGTGAGTTTTTACTACTTTTAGCTGTGCCCAGCAGTGCCCAACAGTGCCCCAAAAGTGCCCCAAAAGTGCAAAAAGTGCCATCTGTGCCACCTGTGCCACACCAGTGCCACCAGAGCCACATCAGTGTCACCAGTGCCACACCAGTGCCACATCAGTGCCACACTAGTGCCACCTGTGCCCATCAGTGCCACCTGTGCCCATCAGTGCCACCTGTGCCCATCAGTGCTCATCTGCGCCACTGCAGTGCCACATCAGTGCCGCCTGTGCCTACCAGTGCCACCAGTGCCGCCTGTGCCCACCAGTGCCGCCTGTGCCCACCAGTGCCCACCAGAGCCACACCAGTGCCACACCTGTGCCCACCAGAGCCACACCTGTACACACCAGAGCCACCTGTGCACACCAGAGCCACCTGTGCCCATCAGTGCCACCTGTGTCCATCAGTGCCACCTGTGCCCATCAGTGCCGCCTTTGCCCACCAGTGCCACCTGTGCCCAGTGCCACCTGTGCCCATCAGCGCCACTGCAGTGCCACATCAGTGCCGCCTGTCCCCACCAGTGCCGCCTGTCCCCACCAGTGCCGCCTGTGCCCACCAGTGCCGCCTGTGCCCACCAGTGCCGCCTGTGCCGCCTGTGTGCCACCAGAGCCACACCAGTGCAACCAGAGCCACACCAGTGCAACCAGAGCCACACCAGTGCTACCTGTGCCACATCAGTGCCGCCTGTGCCCGCCAGTGTCCACCAGTGCCACCACAGTGCTCTGCAGTGCAGCCTCACCAGCCACCAACATGGCAAAAAAATTCTTTACTTGTGAGGAGGCCTACCAGCGTCTAATCATGACCGATGAGAGCAGCGAGGAGTCTCAGTCTGATTCGGATTCGGCCTATGAACCCGTTACAGACAGTGGGTCTGATACAGAATCAGAAGAGGAATGTGTGCCCGTGAAAACAAGGGGTTCTGGCGTGGAGAAGCGGCCTACTACCAGCAACACAGTGCCGTCCACCTCAAGCGCAGTGCCGTCCACCTCAAGCGCAGTACCGTCCACCTCAAGCGCAGTACCGTCCACCTCAAGCGCAGTGCCGTCCACCCCAAGCGCAGTGCCGTCCACCCCAAGCGCAGTGCCGTCCACCCCAAGCGCAGTGCCGTCCACCCCAAGCGCAGTGCCGTCCACCCCAAGCGCAGTGCCGTCCACCCCAAGCGCAGTGCCACTGCAACAAAGGCCAGGCACCAGTAGGGTGTCATCTCAGCCCCAAAGGGATAGGGGCCATGCCAGCCTTCCCTATGGCCTTCAAAACCCCCTGTGGCTTCCCCCTAATTCCGGAGCAGCAAATATCCCCCCTTTCACCGCCCAGCCAGGTGTCCAGGTGAACACCGATGAATTTTCCATGCTCGATTTTTTCAATTTAGTATTCACTGAAGACTTACTATCCTCCATTGTGGCCCAGTGCAACCTCTATGCACAGCAGTACATAGCAAGCAACCCTGGGTCTAGTTACGCCCGTCCCTTTGAGTGGAGAGAACTTACCGTAGAGGAATTCAAAATTTTCCTAGGCCTAACTTTTAGTATGGGACTCTCAAAAAAAAACCAATTGTACTCCTACTGGTCTACCAAACCCATCCACCACATGCCACTCTTCTCATCCCTTATGCCAAGATCCCGATACCTAATGATTATGCGGTTCCTCCACTATAATGACAACACCCAGTGCCCTCCCCGAAATGACCCAGCTTTTGACAAACTATATAAAATTCGGCCACTCCTAAATTTTTTCTCTGAAAAATTTTCCCAGTTATATATCCCTGAACAGAATATCTCCGTGGATGAGTCCCTCATAAAATTCTCAGGCAGGCTGAGCATTAAACAGTTTATCCCCAGCAAAAGGGCCCGATATGGGGTTAAAATGTACAAACTTTGTGACCGAGCCACGGGGTACATCTACGCCTTTCTGGTGTACGAAGGGAAGGACTCCCAACTGCATCCCCCTGAATGCCCAGAGTACATCGGTGTCAGCGGAAAAGTGGTCTGGGAGCTTATCTATCCACTCCTTGGAAAGGGATACCACCTTTATGTGGATAATTTTTATACCAGCTTGCCCCTGTTCCGCAATCTTTACCGGAGGGACACCCCAGCATGTGGCACAATAAGAGCCAATAGAAAAGGCTTCCCACAAAAACTCGCCAATGAAAAGCTACGACGAGGGGAGGCGGCATCATTGAGGAACCAGGAGATATTGGCTGTCAGGTGGAGGGACAAACGAAACGTCCACATGCTCACATCAATCCACAACGACACCTACGTGGAAGTCCCCAAAAGAAACGGCACAATCCAGAAACCAGCTTGTGTCTACGATTATAATTTGTTTATGGGGGGAGTGGAATTTAACGATCAGATGATTGAACCCTATCTTCCCACAAGAAAATCCCGCCACTGGTATAAGAAAGTGTCCCTTTATTTTTTTAGTTTGGCCATGTATAACACTTATGTTATTTACAAAAAATCAACAGAGAACCCCGTATCCTATCTACTCTACCAAGAAGAAGTTATCTCCGCCCTTTTGTACCCTGAAAGCCCACCAGAAACTATTCGCTCTGATTCCGTGAGCAGACTCCACGAGCGCCACTTTCCTGAGAAAGCCGCCCCCCGCGAAACAGGCTACAGACGTCAGAAGAGATGCCGGGTGTGCTCCAGAGGAGGAATTCGAAGAGACGCCATGTATTATTGTCCCGATTGTCCTTCCCAACCAGGCCTCTGTATAGGCGAATGTTTCCGCCGTTACCATACGTTTCTACACTATTAGGGAAGTATGGTAAATGCAATTCTCATTTCCTGTCATTTTCCTCCACACCCCTTATGCCACTGCACTGAACTGTACATACCTCTGCCTTCTCCGGAACCGACCTTGGACTGTTATACGACCACGCTTTTGCCTAACGCTAAACATACCTCTGCTTTCTCCGGAACTGACCCTGGCCTGTTATACGACCACTCTTCTGCCTAACGCTAAACTGTACCTACCTCTGCCTGCTCCGGAACTGACCCTGGCCTGTTATACGACCACTCTTCTGCCTAACGCTTAACTGTACCTACCTCTGCCTGCTCTGGAACTGACCCTGGACTGTTTGACCACGTTTTTTGCCTGCCTCTTGGATTGATCTTTTACCCTGCTATGCTAGTGGGAACACAGGGGTCTCACATATGTGAGGGGCTCCAGAATTGTTTTTCTGGATGAAGAAAACTATTTTTTAGTTTTCTCATTCCCGGATTAGGGTCTGGAGACTCGGGGGCTTCAAAGAGATTTGGGTGGGAGAAGCCCCTACCCCTGTCCCATTCTTTCCTGGCCTGCTACTTGGACCATGTTCCTGCTGATTACCAGGACCAATATTTTGGCACTGCTGGCAATGTCTCTACTTACACTGACCCTGGACTGTATATGGACAGTATTCCTGCCTGTAGTGACTATGGAGAATATTCCTGTCTGCTGCCTGGACAATTCAATTCACTGTCACTGACCACGTCCCTGCCTGCTGCCTGGATCAGGGCTCTCCTTCTGTGGACAATTGCACTACCAAAACCACAGGTAATCTTTGTTTTACCGTTTACTCAGCAGAATGTATTTTAGGGTGTAATTCTTGGTATGTACATGCTGTGTTAGAAATATGAAGGGCCTTCAAAAATGTGATATATTGTAAGGAAATTGGATGTGTAATTTATGTCCCTAGAACACCTGATGGTGCTTCTTGGATGTTGGGCCTCTATGTGGCCAGGCTGTTAAAAAAGCTCACACATGTGGCATCGCCATACTCAGGAGGAGTAGCAGAAAATATTTTGGGGTGTCATTTTTGCTATGTACATGCTATGTGTTGAAAATATCCTATAAATGGACAACTTTGTGTAAAAAAATTGCGTTTTCATTTTTTTTCCACATTTTCAAAAAACTTCTGGAAAAAAATGAACCGTTCAAAAGACTCATTATGCCTCATAGATTATACGTTGGGGTGTTAGCTTTCCAAAATGGGGTCACTTTTTGGGCGTTTCCCTTGTCCTGGTGCTCCAGGGCCTTCAAAAGTGTAATAGGTGGTTGAGAGATTAGATGTGTAATTTATGCTCCTAGAACGCCTGAAGTTGCTACTTCAGTGTTGGACCTCTGTATGTGGCCAGGCTGTATAAAAGTCTCACACATTTGGTATCGTCATACTCAGGAGGAGCAGCAGAATTTTTGCTGTGTACATGCTATGTGTTGGAAATATCCTATAAATGGACAACTTTGTGTAAAAAAATTGCGTTTTCATTTTTTTTCCACATTTTCCAAAAACTTCTGGAAAAAAATGAACCGTTCAAAAGACTCATTATGCCTCATAGATTATACGTTGGGGTGTTAGCTTTCCAAAATGGGGTCACTTTGTGGGCGTTTCCATTGTCCTGGTGCTCCAGGGCCTTCAAAAGTGTAATAGGTGGTTGAGAGATTAGATGTGTAATTTATGCTCCTAGAACGCCTGAAGTTGCTACTTCAGTGTTGGGCCTCTGTATGTGTGCAGGCTGTATAAAAGTCTCACACATGTGGTATCGCCATACTCGGGGGGAGCAGCAGAATATATTTTGGGGTGTCATTCGTGGAATGTACATGCCATGTGAGAGAAGTAACCTGTTATAATGACAATTTGGTGTGAAAAAAATAAAAAATAATAATCATCTTAATTTTGCAAAGAATTGTGGGAAAAAATGACAACTTCAAAAAACTAACTATGCCTCTTACTAACTACCTTGGAATGTCTACTTTCCAAAAAGGGGTCATTTGGGGGGTATTTGTACTTTACTGGCTTGTTAGGGTCTCAAGAAATGAAATAGGCTGTCAGTACATCAGGTGTGATCAAATTGATCAATTTTCAGTAATTGGCACCATAGCTTGTAGACCCTATAACTTTCACCCAGACTAAATAATATCCACTAATTTGGGTTATTTTTACCAAATATATGTAGCAATATAAATATTTGGCCAAATTTATGAGGAAAAATTACTTATTGGCAAAATTTTATAATAGAAATGAAGAAAAATGCATTTTTTTCCAAAATCTTCGGTCTTTTTTCATTTATAGCGAAAAAAATAAAAACCGCAGAGGTGATCAAATACCACCAAATAAAAGCTCTATTTGTGTGAAAAAAAGGACGGAAATTTCATATGGGTACAGTGTTGCATGACTGAGTAATTGTCATTCAAAATGTGAGAGCACCAAAAGCTGAAAATTGGTCTGGTTATTAAGGGGATTTAAGTGCCCAGTTGTCAAGTGGTTAAACAGGGGTTATAGCCGTTCAGTCCTTAAAAGGGCTTATCAACAAGCCAAAATGAAAAACAGAAATTATCTTGTTCATTCCAAAAAGATCAAATCAGCAGGTCAGCAGGTACGTTTAATTACCAGATACTCTGGAGAACATCAAAAAGGTCAGAAATATTATCAACAAATTCTGGCCTTTACTATCCACTGACGAAGTATATTCAACCATATCCGCAAATTACCTATAGAAAATCCAGGTCCATTAAAGATCATATGGTCCACAGCCACCTGCAATCATCTACCAACAAGGTCTCACGCAAAGGTACGGCCCCTTGTGGCCGTTGTGACTTTTGCAAGTTTTTGTATAATTCCACTGAAGTCCTCCTCCCTAATGGGGTGATTTATAAGCCAAGGTTTTTTACCAACTGCCAATCAATTGGCGTTGTATATCTCATGAAATGTGATTGCGGCGCATATTATGTTGGAAAAACCAAGAGGCCTTTTTTCCATAGAATAAGGGACCATGTTTCCCTTATTCAGAAGAAAAAAATGGAAACTCCTATAAGCCGACATAGTGGTCTTTACCACTCTTTTGACTTAACAAAAATTAAGTTTTTCGCGTTGGAGTATATCCCTGTGAAAGAGAGGTGGGGATCCGGACAAAAATCTTTTAGAAAGGGAGGCCAAGTGGATTCATTCACTTATGGCCACCACTTATCCAGGGCTAAATGAGTCCATTAGTTACAAGCCTTTCCTCTAAAGCCCTGTACACACGATCGGTTTTACCGATGAAAACAGTCCGATGGACTTTTTACATCAGACAAACCGATCGTGTATGGGACCCATCAGTCTTTTTTCCATCAGTTTTAAAAAATAGAACATGTTTTAAATTTTAAAACCGATAGCAAATTCTGATCGTCTATGGGCAAGTCCATCAGATAAAAAACCCACGCATGCTCAGAATCAAGTCGATGCATGCTCAGAAGCATTAAACTTCATTTTTCTCGGCTCATCGGAGTGTTTTACGTCACCGCGTTTGGAACGGTCGGTTTTTTGACTGATGGTGTGTAGGCAAGACTGATGGAAAAAACCATCGGATTTTTCCCTTTTCTTTTTTTCTCTCTCTCTGCTTCTTTCAAACTTACATCAATAAATTATTTTTCTTTTTTACTAGGGATCAATTCATTTGGAGTATGGGTGACCATATGGGCGCCAAACTCTTTATTGATTTTCGCTTTAGAGTTGACGCCGTCCGTGTTTTAAAAGATTTTTTTGCCCTTTGCCATATTTCCATCAGGCACTTTCTCTTTTCCCTTTTTCTATTCAGGTTCATATACGTCTTGACACCATTTGTCAGCGATATTTCTAGGCTGCCATCTTGTGGTGACTTAGCATTATCTTTCAAGCCGCAGTTGTTTCTCACTGCGTCTGGTGTATTCAAGGGTCATTTCCGGTGCGTGGCTTCATGGCTTCACGTCATTTCCGGTCGTCCGGCACCCTATTGCGTCAATTACGGAGAATTTTCTGGCCCTTTCATACACGGAACTGACGCGCCCACCCGCCTCTAGAGTTGGCGCCAATTTGGCGTCCTATTGGCATTGGAGGAGATGGCTATTTAAAGCCCATGTATTTGGCTTTGATGGCATAGCTGCTGCTATCGGGAGAGGTGTATTCTTGGCAAGGATTCCATTGAGGCATTTGAAATTTGGAAATGGCAATTTAGCTCTTATCTACATTGATTCATATTACTTTAGATTCTTACTAGTAATCACTTTTTCCTTAGAATCGAGCCGGCCATATATAATCTGATTGGCCAAAATCTCTGGTTTCTCTCTGCTTGGATTTCATCTGCTTGGTGGAATATCCAGGTAGTGACTTTCATTTATCTCTAACATTCATTTGAATAACTTCGATCCTGTTGGTCAATGATTCACCTAAAGTTTTTTTTTTTTTTACCAATCCTTTTTTCTTATAACCACTATTTTTAGGCATCCAAATTGGGGATTTAATATCTCGATTCCTCAGTGATTCCTTGAAGTGATTTCAGGTATCTATTGATTGACTCTCTATCACCACAATATCAATTAAATTGTATCTTTGTATACTCAATCTAAGTATTATTCCTCTCCCTTAGATGACTTCTCATCATCTTTCAGTGCCTGCCCATGCACATGGATTCATTCCGTGCTGTGTATAAAATAGCACCTCCTCTATGGTCACCAATTTTACTCCATTTTTGAGAGCATCCCCGATTCTAATTCAGCTATTTTATTTATTTCATCTGTAATATACAGGTACTAGTGATTTTCCTATTCGGTTGTTTTGGTTCTTGTCTGTGTCATTCCTGTGTTAGAATGTTTATGAATATTATTTTGTTAAGAAATTTATTTGCATATTGTTATTGTATACTTATGTTGTATATCTTATGTTTCAGTAATACTTGACAAAGACTCCTGAAGAAGCCAATTAAATTGGCGAAACTTCGAGATTATTTGTCTGTATACTACTTTGGTTATTAAGTGTAATATAGATGAATTGTATTACATGTTTATACATATTTCTATTTTTTATATTAATAAAAATTGCATTTTTGATATATATTGTGTCTCTTTGCACCTTAAAAATCCCATTCACCAATATTCGTTGTGCTTTACCTAAAACGGGATGTGGTGCCTATTGATTTACAGATGTCAGACATTTTCTATTACTCTCCTTTTAATATATACAGTAGTAAAGAGCATGAATAGTTAGCAATAATATCCATGGCGGGTCACTGTCTCTCCTTGTCCAAGGAAGACGCAATGGTGCAGGAACACCTGAAAGAGAAAAAAAACAGCAATGCAAATGCATCCTATCCCTGTGCTAATATAGTATAATATATTCATAAGTGAACCTTAAAGCGGAGTTCCACCCAAAAGTAGAACTTTCGCTTTAAGCACTCCTCGCCCCCTTACATGCCACATTTGGCATGTAATTTTTTTTGGGGGGGGGAGTGGGGGCTTCATTAGGAGTGGGACTTCCTGTCCCACTACCTCCTTCCGTTCAGGGGCCGCCTAGGCGACTCCTTCTCTCCACTCTAGGCGATCTCCTGGGACACGTGACAGGTCCCAGGAGATCGCCTGTCCACTTCGGGAGCACAGCGCAACTCGCACATGCGCAGTGCGTACCCGGCCGTGAAGCTGAAAGCTGTCATGGCCGGGTGCCCAGAGTGGCAATGGAGGCGCCGGCGGAAAGGAGGGGGAGAGGAGCGACGCTCCGGGCGGCCGCATCGTTGGACCGTGGAACAGGTAAGTGTCTGTTTATTAAAAGTCAGCAGCTACACTTTTTGTAGCTGCTAACTTTTAATAAATATAAAAAGCCTGGAACTCCGCTTTAAGTTGTTAATTGCCCTCAGCTGAGAATAGCATAGCAGTATAAATACACCCTATAATATGTCTAAACTATACACATATACTGTAACTGAAAGTGGGCCCCATCCTTGTCCGAAGATGCCACCCCGTTCCACAACTAGTCTACAGAAACTTTCCTTAGCATGCTCTATCAGATATACACATATGAATAAAGGCTCACTCAGGTTGTCACTACTCACGCCACCTGGTGACTAGCATAGAAAACAATCCTGGTACATTGAACAGTCCATAATTCAAAAAGGTGAGAATTTGCCCCTTTTGCCACAGCTCATTCTACCTAACTAGCTAAGCACCCCAGTGTCCTTGATGTTTCACAGGCCATCAAAAAAAAAAATTCACTCGGGGTAGAACAATATTTCCCAGCAGTCTCCCTTCTTCTCAGGGACAACTCCGGGGACAGGAGGCACGGCTGCAATCAGGCAAAAAGCAGCCAGGCCATGGTGCAAGGGACCGTAATTTCGAACAAAGGTCCCCTTGCAATGGTAATCCCAGTCTGTCGGCGTGAAAGCCAGGAAATTAGAAAAGTTTCCTCATTGGTTGAAGAACAAACATATTAAATGTCATCTCAACAGGTTACTTTTCAGAGGGAGACACACTGGCAACTCCACAAAATACACATTTGTAATCCACATAGGGTCAATGAAACACAATGCGACATCTTCTACCAGTAATATCCGGGATCAGGTAACTTCAAGGCCTCTCCTTTGGCATTTACCGTAGTAATAAAGTGTTTAATATCCTTCTTATTTGATCTACAGATGATCACACAGTCTTCTAAGTAGACTTTGCGACCAAAGCCCCAGGTGTGTAGCACTGAAAAATGCAAGTTAGACTTACCGGTAACTTGTTTTCCAATAGGCTTTCAGGACAGCACCCGAGAGATCATGGCTCCTCCTCCTACAGGAAACACCTCATCAATTAATTCTTTAATTGGAGGCCTCCACGTTGCTTCCATCAGTTGTTTGTAGAGAACCTCCAGCCCCAGCTGCAACACATAAGCGACAGTTATTACATAGTATTACAGCCACAGCATAAAAAAAGGGCGGGATCCTGCTGTCCTGAAAGCCTATTGGAAAACAAGTTACCGGTAAGTCTAACTTGCATTTTTCCAAAACGTCTTTCAGGACAGCACCCGAGAGGATAATCGAGACTTACCCCATTTAGGGTGGGACAACAGCCTGTAAGACTTTCCTTCCGAAAGCCTGGTCCCCAGCCGTCATGAGATCTAATCTATAATGACGGGCAAAGGTCGTCAGACTTGTCCATGTAGCTGCCTTACAGATTTGTTCGGGGGTGGCACCAGCTTTTTCTGCCCAACTCACCGCCGAAGCTCTAGTAGAATGAGCCCTGATACTTACTGGACTCTCCTGGCCTGTAAGGGAATAGGCGTCTGAGATAGCCATTCTCAACCATCTGGCAATGGTTCCTCTAGAAGCTGGTCTTCCTTTTTTTATTTCCGGAAAATAAAATGAATAGTGCGTCTGAACGCCTAAAGTCTTTAGTAGCTTCCAGGTAACTTAAGACTGCTCTTTTAACATCCAGGGTATGGAATTCTTCTTCCTTCTTACCCAACGGATTAGAACAAAACGTAGGAAGTATTATCTCCTGGGTTCTATTTTGAACTGAGGCAACCTTTGGTAAAAAGTTAGGATCCGTCTTCAGCACAATTCTGTCTGAAAAAATAGAAAAAAATGGCTCCCTGATAGATAAAGCTTGCAGCTCACTGATCCTTCGAGCTGTTGTAATAGCTACTAGAAAAATTGTTTTTAAAGTAATTAGCTTCAGGGAGGTTAAATTGAGAGGTTCGAAAGGTTCCCTGGTCAGGGCCTGTAGAACGACTGATAAGTTCCATGACGGACAGTTTTTGATCACTATCGGTCTAGCCCGAGTGAGGGCTTTAAAGAATCTGTTTACTAGGGGTTCTGATGAAATAGATTTCTCAAAATATACCCCCAGTGCGGCAACCTGAACTTTTAGGGTACTGATCGCTAGGCCCTTGTCTGCTCCTTCTTGCAGAAATTCCAAGATAGAAGAAATCTGCTTTAATGGTCTGCCGGATGTAGTGCACCAAGAGTTAAAGACTTTCCAGACTTTGTGATATATTGCTCTGGTAACATTCTTTCTGCTAGATAGGAGGGTAGCCACCAACCTATCCGAGAATCCTTTTCTCCTTAAGAGCTGCTCCTCAGAAGCCAGGCTGTGAGTTTTAGCTTTTCTACTTCTTGGTGAAACAGCGGACCTTGTAACAGAAGGTCTTGCCTCAAGGGAAGATGCCAGTATGGTTTGATCTGCATCTGTAGAAGAGCCGAAAACCAAGGCCTCTTGGGCCAGAAGGGAGTGATGAGGATTACTGTCGTATCCTCTTTCTGGATTTTTGTTATGACCTGCGGAATCAGCTGAAAAGGAGGGAAGGCGTAGCTGAGGTGAAAATTCCAACTGTGCGCCAGAGCATCTACCCCAAGAGATGACTCGTTCCTGTTCAGGGAAAAAAAGAGAGATATTTGTGTATTTTCCTGAGTCGCAAAGAGATCCACTCTTGGCTGTCCCCATTTCTTCACTATTAGATTGAAGACATCTGGATTCAATTGCCACTCCTGGTTCCTGCTGAGGAAATCCGCTATCCTGTTTAGGGTCCCTTTTAGATGGACCGCGGACAAGGATTGAGTATGGAGCTCTGCCCAATTTAGAATGCTCTCTGCTAGGCCTTGAAGTATTCTGCTTCTGGTGCCCCCTTGTCGGTTTATGTAAGCCACCGCCGTGGCGTTGTCCGACAGAATTTGTGTATGTCGCCCTTGGACTTCTTCTGCAAAGAACAATAAGGCCATTTCTATCGCCTTTAGTTCCCTCCAGTTTGAAGATCTCAGTGCTTCCCTTGTGGACCAAGATCTCTGAGCCCAACGACCGCTCATGTGAGCCCCCCAACCCCAGGAGCTGGCATCGGTTGTTAGCCTTACCTGGGTTGGAAAGGACCATAACAGGCCTGCTGAGAGTCTTGCCTGGTTCTTCCACCACCAGAGACTCCTCTTTACTTTGGTGGGGATCTTCACCAGTGAATCTAGTGAATTCTGCTGGCGATCCCAGATTTTTAACAGAAACTTTTGCAGTGGCCTGAAATGGAGCTTTGCCCATTGTACTGCCGGTATGGAAGAGGTCAGGGTTCCTAATGCTGACATGACCCTCCTGATGGACAGAAGCTGACTGGTTTGTAAGAGTGACACAACCTTTAACAGCTTTTCCCGTTTTTCTTCTGGGAGAAAAATCTTTTGCTCCACAGAGTTGATACGGAAACCCAGGAATAACACCTCCTGAGAGGGAATCAGATTGGACTTTTGGAGGTTTAGTATCCATCCGATGGATTCTAGGTGAGCACGTGCTCTATCCAAGTTTCTCTGAAGTCCATCTCTTGTTTGAGCAAACAGTAGCAGGTCGTCTAGATAAGGAATCACTGAAATTCCCTCTAGACGCAAGGGTGCTAGAGCTTCGGCCATTACCTTCGTGAACACCCTTGGAGAAGATGACAGGCCGAATGGAAGAGCTCTGAATTGCAGGTGTACCACCTTCTTCCCTTCTCTCAGTGCTAACCTCAGATATCTCTGAGATCTGGCAGCAATAGGAATGTGGAGGTATGCGTCCTGCAAATCTATTGACGCCATGAAGCATCCTTGACTCAGGAGGCTTCTTACTGAGAAAATGGAATCCATCCGAAATCTTTTGTATTCTACTGACAAATTCAGCATTTTTAGATTTAGGATGAGGCGGTACTTTCCTGAAGGTTTCTGTACAAGGAAAACGTGAGAATAGAACCCCTGGAAGAACTCCTTTGTTGGAACCGGAACAATGACTCTCTGGGATATCAGTTCCTGAATTAGGGACTTCATGGCGAGTGCCTTGACCGGATCCCTCGGGACGTTTGTCACTAGGAATCTCTTTGGGGGTTCTTCCGTGAATTCCACCACATATCCTTGGGAGAGCATGTTTACAATATACTGATTTGTAGTGATGTCTCTCCACTGGGGAATGAACTCCTGGAGTCTTCCCCCTACTTGGGGTGGATTGTCACTGCGGCTTTCCGGGGGTCGCAGGAGGATGGAAGAGCACTCCACTCCTACCTTTTGGTTTCTGGGAAGACCACTGCTTCCTTTTGGTTTGCGTTTTCCCTTCCTGTTGTCCTTTTTGGGGACGAAAAAAACGCTTACGGGTCTGTACCTGTTGTTTTTTGACCGGAAACGCCTTCTTTTTGTCAGCCGTACGGTCAAGAATGGACTCCAGCTCAGAACCAAATAGCAAATTCCCTGTAAAGGGAATGCTACACAGTCTATTTTTAGATGCAGCATCTCCTGGCCAAGTTTTAAGCCACAAGGCTCTCCTAGCAGAATTGGTCAAAGCCGCTGACCTGGCTGACATACGAATGGATTCTGCTGAAGCATCCGCAATATATGATACTGCTGCAGAAAGCGTTGTAAATGAGTCCAGAATCTCCTGTTTTGGAGAATCTGCCGTAACATGGGCCTTCATCTGGTTAATCCAGTGTTCTAAATTCCTAGCGACACAGGTTGTTGCTATTGCTGGTTTTAGATTGTTCATCACAGACTGCCAAGCCCTTTTAAGAAGCAAATCCATTCCTTTGTCCATGGGCTCCTTTAACATGCCCATGTCCTCAAAGGCAAGGTCAGTTGATTTTGAGACCTGTGAAAAAGCAGAGTCCAGTTTTGGAACCTTGTTCCAGATGGAATCCGGGTTGTCCTCAAATGGAAATCTTCTCTTATGAGACCGGGAAAAAAATGGCTTTTTCTCGGGTTCCAACCACTCTTTTTTAATCATGTCCGAGATTATTGAATGGACTGGAAAAACACGGCTTTTTGGATCACCCAAACCTGCATACATGCGGTCATGTAGGGAGAGCTCCTCCTTTTCCTCTTCAATCCCCAAAGTCGCATGGATTACTTTTAAAAGTCCTGCGACTTCTTCAAGCGACATTTTGTACTTAGAAGCGCTCTCTGCTTCATTTTCTTCCTCCTCAGAGTCTGTTCCATCTGGAGCAAGGGAAGCAGATTCTTGGGAAGCGTCTATCGGACCTCCCAATAATATTTGAGAGCCGTCTTGGGGTTCTGAAGAAGGCTGCGGAGCCCTAGGTTCCCTTGAAGGGCCTGGTTCTTCTCTTAGGTTTGACCTAAAAGCTTGAAAGGTGGCACGGAGTTCATCCTTAATTGTAGATACTAGATCACCACAAAAGGATGGAGACTCTTCCCTGACTACATTTGCAGTGCAATCTGCACAAAGCGACTTGGTCCAAGCCTCGCTTAACTTTTCCTTGCAGACAGGGCACCTTCTCTTCACTGGTTGAGCAGAACTTTTGGCCTGCACAAACAGAAAAGAAAAAAACCAGGGACCACGCTAAGAAAAAACTGTTACACAGTACAAATCAATACACCCAGGTGCACATAGGAAAAAACACTTTCACTTCCTTGTGCCCCGCAAGCCATGCACCACCACCACCTTTTACAAAAAGACCCCTAGTATTATGCAGACATGCTAAATCACCAGCCACTGCACCACCAGGGAGATGGGGGGTGGGGGAGATGGAGGGGGAAGAAGGTGAATACCCCCCCCCACAGGAGAAAACGGCCCAGTGTAAAATAGGACACAGTCCCTTACCTTAGCCTTGCTGGTGCCTTGGCTTGCCCCCTTATCCGCTGCATCGCTGTCCATAGCTGTCTGCGGATGCGTGGTGAAGAAAAAAACGCCGGTTCCAGATTCGAAAACGCCGCCGCGCTGACCTGGAACCGGAACTTTAAGGCACCAGGTGACCCTGCCCTCTCCCTCTGCGCTTTGCGGCCGGAAATGACGCGCGCGCCGACCCGGAAGTGCTGCCTCTTCCCATACAGGACGCGGCCGAGGCTCTCCTCGGCCACCAGAACAATGGCGGCCGCTGTAAAGCTCCACGCCGCTATTCGCAAGCGGTCGGCGAGAACACAGCAAACCACCGCTCTGAAGACAAAAAGGAGGCAGCACTCCCGGGCTGTACAGGCTCTCCCCGAGCACGGAAGAGGGAGAGGGAGCCCACGGGACCATCCATGCTAGGAGGTAAGTGGGAGGATCACTCTCCTAAGAAAAAAAGACTGACTGAGAACCTTGTCTCCCAGGAAAGCCCTGAGAGATCGTGGCTCTCACCAGAGGTGTTCCTCCGGCTGGAGGAAACACAAAAAACTGATGGAAGCAACGTGGAGGCCTCCAATTAAAGAATTAATTGATGAGGTGTTTCCTGTAGGAGGAGGAGCCATGATCTCTCGGGTGCTGTCCTGAAAGACGTTTTGGAAATATAATTTTCAGCTATCTTAGGCGACAGCTTTGGAAAATCCACCCGCAAAAGGGATTCGAAGAAAACTTTGCACAGCTTCGTCTACCTATTGGGTTTCTTTATCCAGAATTTCTTCCCCTAAATGAGCCGGTATATAAGGATACAAATATCCGTATTTCTTAGCCACTTTCTTAATGACGATGCGCTGTACCTTGGACAGCCTGGGCAGAATCTTAGGGTCACCGTGCCCAGACAGAACCCACGTGTCTGGAGCACGCCAAACCAGGTACCCCGCAACAGTATCGGGTTTGCAATCAAATTTGGTTGCCTCCACCTGCTTAGTGGGAATCACTTTAGGGACCCAATGCTCCCAGCGTCCCTCCTCAAAAGATTTAGTAATACGCACAGTTGGTGCGGTATTGGCAGACAGTTCAATCTTCACACTTGTATTAGGCCCTGGAGGAACCTCATCCTCTTCCAAGTCACACAACTGCTCCTCTTTACTCTCACTCCCCTTTTCAGTCCAGGACAAAGTATATGAAAACAGTTCAGAGATCTCGCCAGAGGGGATGTCCGAATCGGAAATGGTGGAGCATTCTTCGGCCGGGAGATAGTTACGCATGGAGCTGGCTTTAACCTGCACAACCATGTTGTCTCCCTTAATGGCCACAGATATCACCTCCCCTTCTGGCACACCACTTTCACCCCTTGCAGGCTTACCTGACTCCGGTACCCTTTTCCTCTGTGACTCCGACATCAAAGCGAGCAGGTGGGCCCGACTGCGGCCTCGAGGATCGACCGAAGCACTGGGTCATGGGCCAGCCGTCGAGACAAGAGGAGCAGCTTCCCGCACGACTCGGGTGGTGGCAGGTGGGCTCTTGATAATACTCCCAGCCAAGATAGCGACATTCTTGTCCCATTCCGCTTGCAATATCCACGGAGGTTGGGCTGGTGAGACTACCACAAGCAGGGGTTCCCTGCAGCGTCCACAGATGATCCAAGGCCTCAGATGCGTGGCCAAACTGGAACACTTCCCGCAGATCAGTTCCAAAGCCTCATAGCCTCCAGACGTGTATGATAAAAGACTACCCTTAGGTGTATACCGCACTCTGGTGTCAGTCAAAACAGTTTTTGGCTCGCTCAGACCAAAGCCAACACCCGGAGCATACATTTTCCAATCTGCCATCGCACTTCAAAACTGCACCATCTTCTCCAACCCACAAAAAAGGCACACGTGACAGCACTTCCTTATCCTCCTCTGCAGAGTGGGGGCTCCTCCTCCTGCCAACGGATTGGTGCAGATACTTTCTAGAAACTTAAGCGCCCACCCTTTTCCTTCTGGTGCACGCCAAATCCGTAATGGAGTCCGTTTTAACCCTAGCAGTGCTGGTGGGAAGTGTCAAAAGACCAGGCTGATACTCTCCCATGAGCAATGAGACTTGCTGGTTCTTCCCCACATTGTCAGAATGCATAACACAGTCTATAGGAAGTAGAGATGTTACTTGCCACTTTCCCACGGAGCCAGATGAAATCCTGATGTAGCTGTAGCCGGTTGCTATGGGCAATTGCTGCGAGGATAGCGCCTTTGCCCCACGTTGGGCGCCAAATGCAGCCAAGTTCCGGGCCCCTTGAGGCCCAATGGTGACCTCCAGAATTAGGAACAGCTGACATCCTTCTGTGTAGAGTGGGTTACAAGGTATGGTGGGTGTAATGCAAGGTAGATTGATGGGTGCCAGACACTTCTTGAATGCAAAGAGATGTATTGTCTCTTAAACAGAACTGTGGGAGAGAGGGTTAGAGCCAGGACACCCTTTAGTAGATGCAATGTTAATTGGGAGACTCTGAGACTTCTATAGGCAGACAGCCATGTAGGGAAAGGCATCCAGCTAGGCACCACAGATCTTCTGAGCTCCTTCAATCTTCTCACTCAGTATCTTCCTCAAGCATCACCCCACTGGCCTGCTTGGTCCCTGGCTTGGCACCTGCTGAAGTTTTCCCAATTCTTCACCGTCCCAGACTGGTGAGAATACTGCTCAGGTACTTGCTTCAGCTACTCACAGTGATGTCCAGTAGCAAAGTGGATGGTCCCTTAGTGGCTACAGATTCCCCCTCTACCTCCGACCACAGCTGGTTCTCCGGCCTGCAGAACCATTGCTTCTGGTTGGACTGCAAGCCGCAGTCCCAACCCTACGCTGCTCTCTTGCTTCTGGATAGGCCCTCAGACAGCCTAGCAGCCAGATGTACCCGGGATAGGCCCCGGCCTAGCTGCCCGGGGCATTACAACACACATTGACTCAGAAAGCTGTCCAGGTGGCACAGAAACAGATCACCTGACCCCACCCAAATAAATAGTCTCTCCCCGCAGGCCAAGGGACCCAAGAAAATCCCTGTCCATTGGCTGAGACACCCCATTCATTCCTAATCTGTCCTTGCAATGACCTTGTCTTATCTAATGCCACCAGATACCCAGCCATCTAGTTACAGAAAAGAGAAGTGCAAAATTCCAGAATTAGGGTGAAATCAATTGACATCCCATCAATTGGCCAAGGCAACTATCATTTGGCAGATAAATTTAATAGCAACCAGGGTGGATTTAATTTAAATCAAGTCGATTTAAATCACTAGTAAAAAGGCTTGATTTAAATCCAACTCAATTTAAATCATAATTTTTAAAGAGCAACTGTCCTCTCTGTCCCGCAGCGGCTCCTCCTCTGACCTGCTGTTGACTCACCGACGGTTCCATTCACTTTAATGGGACGGCTGGTGATGCGGCAGTGACACAACAAGGTGAGTGGATGTCTGCTAACAGGCACTGCCATGATGGATCTGAAATGACCGGTGCTCTTTAAATGTAAGGACTTATTCATGCTGGTAGTTAGAATCCTTAATATTTGCAAACAAAATTAAGGTTTCCTCCTCACGCACATTTACGTCTGCAGAATGGCACGGGCAGGCAAAGCAACGTATATATACGTTGCTTCTCTTTTAATACAGAAAAGGACTTTGCTCACTTTGGAAACCGCAGCTTGGCACTACATGCTATTAAGCTTACTGTATGATTTGACAGAACCCAGGTCCTCCTCCACCATTGATTCCTCAGTTGTACACCCCTAGTATGTATGACGCGTGCATATTTTTAGCCCCCAAGTGCATAACTTTACATTTATCAACATTCAACCTCATCTGCCACACAGTTGCCC
Organism: Rana muscosa; assembly: GCA_029206835.1. Classification (NCBI taxonomy): domain Eukaryota; kingdom Metazoa; phylum Chordata; class Amphibia; order Anura; family Ranidae; genus Rana; species Rana muscosa. The sequence goes on along the minus strand of CM055125.1, from coordinate 239,187,444 downwards.
AAAAAACAGTGCATTAAGGTATATGAATCCATTACAACAATAGACTTGTATAAAATCTACAAAACATATACGATATACATAAACAAGAGAAGTAAAAAACAGCGCTCAGGGGAAAATAAACACAGTCCATTCAACCAGTAAAAGATGATATAATTCCACTATGTGTCCAGTGCACTTGCTTGATCAACTCTTCTCAGTGCTACTCAATCTATGTGACTTTCCCATGCTCCTCTTACAGATACAGCTGTGTGAAAAAGTATTTGCCCCCCCCCTTTTTTTTTATATTTGTCACACTTAAATTACTCAGATCATCAAACAAATTTTATAATTACACAAAGATAACCCGAGTAAATACAAAATGCAGTTTTTCAATGATGGTTTCATTTATTGAGACAAAAAAAGCTGTCCAAACCTGCCTGGCTTTATGTAAAAAAGTAATTGCCCTCTAAACCTAATAACTGGTTGTGCCACCCTTGGCGGCAACTGCAATCAAGCGTTTGCGATAACTGGCAATGAGTCTTTCACATTGCTGTGGAGCAATTTTGCCCCACTCTTCTTTGCAGAATTGTTTTAATTCAGCAACATTGGAGGGTTTTCCAGCATGAACGGCCTGTGTAAGGTCATAATACAGCATCTCAATTGGAATTAAGTCCGGGCTTTGACTAGGCCACTCCAAAACCTAAATTTTGCTTTGTTTGAACCATTTGGGAGGTGGACTTGCTGTTGTTTTTCAGATCATTGTCCTGCTGCATAACCCAAGTGCACTTGAGCTTGAGGTCACGAACTGAAGACCGGACATTCTCCTTTAGGATTTTCTGTTAGAGCTCAGAATTCATGGTTCCATCAATTATGGTAAGTCGTCCAGGTCCTGAAGCTGCAAAGCAGCCCCAGACCATCACGCTACCACCACCATGTCTGACTGTTGGTATGATGTTCTTGGTATGAAATGCTGTATTAGTTTTATGCCAGATGTAACGGGACGCACACCTTCCAAAAAGTAAAATTTTTGTCTCATCAGTCCACAGAATATTTGCCTAAATGTCTTGGGGATAATCAAGATGTTTTTTGGTAATTGTGAGTTGTGCCTTTGTGTTCTTTTTGGTCAGCTGTGGCTTTGGCCTTGGAACTCTCCCATGGATGCCATTTTTGCCCAGTCTCTTTCTTATCATTGAATCATGAACAGTGATCTTACCTGAGGCAAGTGAGGCCTACAGTTCTTTAGATGTTGTTCTGGGTTCTTTCATGACGACCTGGATGAGTCATCGTCATGCTCTTGGAGTAATTTTTGTAGACCAGCCCCTTCCTAGACCGATACATGTACATTACTTTGTTTCTAATCTGTTCTTGAATTTTTTTAGATTGTGGCATGATGTGTGGCTTTTTGTGATCTGTTAGCGTGCTTCACTTTGTCAGACTGCTTATAGTTATGTAATTTCTTGATTCAACAGGTCTGGCAGTAATCAGGCCTGGGTGTGGCAAGTTAAATTTTACTCAGCTTTCCAAGAAATTGTGGTTAATCACAGTTCATTCATGATTCAGCAAGGGGGTAATTACTTTTTCACATAGAGCCAAGCAGGTTTGAACAGCTTTTTTCTCCTAATAAATGAAATAATAATTCAATAAACTGCATCTTGGATTTACTTGGGTTATCTTTGTGTAATATTAAAATTAGTTTGATGATCTGAATCATTTAAGTGTCAGAAATCTGCAAAGAAATTAAAAATCAGGAAGGGGCAAATATTTTTCACAACACTGTACCTGTACGTTGTTTCATGCAATCAATCCACTGCATGGATGGGGAGCCAATTAGCGGTCCGGCAGACCCGATGTCCGCAGGCCACCCGCGATCGCTCCACAGAGAGGCAGAACGGGGATCTGCCCATGTAAACAAGACAGATCCCCGTTCTGACAAGGAAGTATACAGAGATCTACTGTTCCTACTAATCAGGAACAGCGATCTCTGTGTTCTTCCTGTCAGTACTTCCCCCACACAGTTCGAAAACACACTGAGGGAACACACTTAACCCTTTGATCTCCCCTGATGTTAACCCCTTCCCTGCCAGTGTCATTTATACATTGATCAGTGCATTTTTTTAGCGCTGATCACTGTATTGGTGTCACTGGTCCCCAAAAAGTGTCACTTAGGGTCAGATGTGTCCGCCGCAATGTCGCAGTCCTGCTAAAAAATCACTGATCGCTGCCATTACCAGTAAAAACAAGTTGGTTGTAACATGACAAAATGTGGAAAATTTTAAAGAGTATGAGTACTTTTTCCAAGGCACTCTGTCAGTCTGCACATCTGTCTTTAGTTCATTTTCATCAATTTTTAAGTTCTACAACAAAATGGCGCCCCAACGAACTTTGTCTCAGCATACAGTAAACCTTCCCTTTTTTTTTAAACGTCTTCAGCTTTTATCTCCTATCTTACGTGTTTCGCCCAATGTAGGGCTTTATAACGCATTTTGCATAATGTGGTGCTTAAAAAGATTGTAAAGTTTTTTTTCTAGAAAAATAACAAACATGTTAGGTTATATTTACCTGCTTTATGAAGTGTGTAGAAGTGCTAGGGTATAGCAAAAATTATTTAAATTGGTGCCTTCGTCCCATCAAAATATTGTAGAGAAAGGGGGAGGCTAAAATGGACTGTATGTGAAACTGATAATCAGTTAAGGTTATATAATAAAAAAGATTTTTATTACAAAATATAGAAAAATTTATATGCATGTACATACAATAAAAATATTGAATGTGACAACCATGAACTAGCTCCTTATTGACATTCTATTGCTACCAATTAAATATCCATTCATCAATAGTGCATTGCATCAAAGCTCTACATGTTTCGCGGTTTACTTTGGTAATATCCGCTTCCTCAGGAGCTATATATAGGCAAATATTTTTCAGAAGATATACATGGATTTTGTCACATAACTATGAATAGAAAAAAATACTATTAGTATATTTACACATTGTGGACATAAAATATTAGTTTTATATAAGAAAACGAGCTGCATCCATGACCCAGACCCATCCCACCCCGAAGTCTCACCGTGGGTGCTGCGCCATATGTGTGACCAAGGAACTGGACCACTTGGCGCATGCGCACCACCGGATCGGATCCGGTGACGTCAGACGCTCGGAGTCATGGGCGTCGCCGGATGGGAGCTCTAGTGTGCTTTGATGGCACATACAGTGCCATCAAAGTCCACTTCTGCTTTATGAAGTGGATTTGCACAGAGCAGCCCAGATCCTCTTCTCAGGTCCCCCCGCCGGTGCTTCTGGCCCCTCCCTCCTGTTGAGTGCTTCCACAACAAGCAGCTTGCTATGGGGCACCCGAGCTGTGTCACAGCTTCCTGTGTCCATTCAGACACGGAGCTATGGCCTGCCCCCCCTCTCTCCTGATTGGCTGACTGAATTTGATTGACAGCAGCGGGAGCCAATGGCGCCGCTGCTCTGTCTCAGCCAATCAGGAGGGAGAGACTCAGCTGGCCGAGACACTCGTGAACATCGCTGGACAGAGATGGGGCTCAGGTAAGTATTAGGTGGTTGCTGTCAGATTGGATGGAGAGCGTCTGTGGACAACAATTTTCAAGTCTTGCCACAGATTCTCAATTGGATTTAGGTCTGGACTTTGACTGGGCCATTCTAACACATGAATATGCTTTGATCTAAACTATTGTAGCTCTGGCTATATGTTTAGGGTCGTTGTCCTGCTGGAAGGTGAACCTCCGTCCCTGTCATGGAGATCCTGCCAGTAACAGGCGCCCTGGACTTCCTGGTTCCCGTTCGCGCGCCCTACGGGTGGCGCCAGAAGGGCTATTTAAATCCAGCAATTACAGACAGTCCCTGCTGTCTGCTCTACAGCGTTAGTGCCTGAGAAACCTGATCTGTTAACCTGTCTGTATCTGACCCGGCTTGCCTTGACCTTCCAGCTATCCGCCTGCACCTGACCTCCGGCCTGTTGTGACCTCTGCTCTGCCTTGCCCTTCTGTACCTTGCTGCCTGCCAGTTAACCGACCCGGCTTGTCTGACTACCCTGCCTTCCCAGGCCCCAGCCCGGTCTGCTGAGCTGTTCAAGTCCTGCTTCCTGAGTTCTTGAGTTCCTGTGTTCCAGAGTTCCTGGTTTCCTGTTCACCTGCTGTGTTCCAGAGTTCCTGGTTTCCTGTTCACCTGCTGTGTTCCAGAGTTCCTGGATTCCTGTTCACCTGCTGTGTTCCAGAGTTCCTGGTTTCCTGTTCACCTGCTGTGTTCCAGAGTTCCTGGTTTCCTGTTCACCTGCTGTGTTCCAGAGTTCCTGGTTTCCTGTTCACCTGCTGTGTTCCAGAGTTCCTGGTTTCCTGTTCACCTGCTGTGTTCCAGAGTTCCTGGTTTCCTGTTCACCTGCTGTGTTCCAGAGTTCCTGGTTTCCTGTTCACCTGCTGTGTTCCAGAGTTCCTGGTTTCCTGTTCACCTGCTGTGTTCCAGAGTTCCTGGTTTCCTGTTCACCTGCTGTGTTCCAGAGTTCCTGGTTTCCTGTTCACCTGCTGTGTTCCAGAGTTCCTGGTTTCCTGTTCACCTGCTGTGTTCCAGAGTTCCTGGTTTCCTGTTCACCTGCTGTGTTCCAGAGTTCCTGGTTTCCTGTTCACCTGCTGTGTTCCAGAGTTCCTGGTTTCCTGTTCACTTGCTGTGTTCCAGAGTTCCTGGTTTCCTGTTCACTTGCTGTGTTCCAGAGTTCCTGGTTCCTGTTCACCTGCTGTGTTCCTGAGTTCCTGGTTCCTGTCCACCTGCCATACTTCCGTGCACCTGGATCCAGCCCCGACTACCCAGCCACCTGCTCCGTGGTTGATCCTGGCAGGCACTCGTACCCCTTCTACCTCCGCGCCTCCTGTAACACTATCAGGGGCCGCTGGTGGAAGCCATAAGGGAGGCCTCCCTCTGCTAAACCGGGCTCGTCACCGTCAGGTACGTGACAGTAGCAGACAGCCATGTTTGAGCCAGAGCAGGGAGGCCCTCGTGCCTCCACCTCTTCAGCCGGTACAGGGTCCACACCCACAGTGGTCATGCTTCCCCCTGAACCCGAAAGATTCGCCGGGGATCGGAGCAAGTTCAGGGCCTTCCGCAACTCCTGTGAATTGTACTTTGCCCTACAGCCCCGCACCTTCTCCTTGGAAGCCACCAAGGTGGGCTTTGTGATCTCCCTGCTCTCCGGAGACCCTCAGAGCTGGGCCCACCGTCTGCTGGAACGAAAGGATGTGGCTTTGGGCAGCCTTACCGCCTTTTTTGATGCCATGGCCCAACTGTATGGGGACCACCAGCTCTCAGTTACCGCAGAAACCGCCTTGTGTACCTTTCAGCAGGGGCGCAGAGCGGCAGAGGACTACGTAGCGGAATTTAGGCGATGGAGCACGGATACCAATTGGAATGACGCCGCCCTCCGCCATCAGTTCCGCATAGGTCTCTCTGACCCCCTGAAAGATGAACTGGCTAGAGTCGGTATACCAGAGACCCTGAATTTATTGATCGATTTGACTATTCAGATTGACCGACGTTTGAGGGAACGAAGGGCTGAGAGGGCCACGGGCTTCTCCCGTCCGACCTGGATGCTCCCCCGGGCTCCCAGCCATCTGTACCCAGCTCCTGCTGCACCTCTGGCCCCCACACCCGATGCACCTGAACCCATGCAGCTTGGAGTCCTTCGTCCTTCCCTCACTCAAGCGGAACGGCAGCGTCGGCGAACGCATAACTTGTGCCTGTACTGTGGGGAACCCGGACACTTCGTCAGAAACTGTCCCCTGAAGTTTCGTGAGTGTTTCTCAGTATCTCCTGGTTTAACCAGCCCTCAGGCCAAGTCTACATCTCACCTTGCCCTTTCTGTCACCCTACAGCTCCCCGGAAGGACTCTGCAAGTGTCCGCCATTATTGATTCCGGGGCTTGCAGCTGTTTCATGGACTCAACCTTTGCCCGCACACATCTGATCTCCCTTCTTACCAAGACCTATGGACTATGTGTTCACCTGGCTGACGGGTCCGTTATCAAGTCTGGACCCGTGGTCCAGGAGACAGCCCCTATACCTGTTACCATCTCCACCACTACCGGGATTCACCGAGTGTACCTCCGTCTGGACATTATTTCTTCTCCGTTGTTCCCTATGATCCTCGGTATGCCCTGGTTGCAAGCCAACAATCCCACAATCAACTGGGCTACGGGGGTAGTTACCTTCCCTTCTCCCTATTGCCAACAGTCCTGCGGCTCACACGAGCACCCTGGGCAGGCCACCTTAATGTGTACTGACACTGAGGCTGGAATACGTCAGGCCATCCCTGAAGTCTACCTGGACTTCCTTGACGTATTCAGCAAACAGGGGGCAGAGACACTACCACCCCATCTGGCCTATGATTGTCCGGACGATCTACTTCCCGGAGTAGCAATTCCGTTCGGCAGGATCTTCCCGCTAACTGAGGTGGAACAGGGGGCACTAAAAAACTATATTGATGAGAATCTTCAAAAGGGGTTCATTCGCCCCTCTACGTCGCCAGCAGGCACAGGCATCTTCTTTGTAGAAAAGAAGGACCACACCCTCCGACCCTGTGGGGGATTACCGTGAACTGAATAAGATCACAATTAAAAATCGCTACCCCCTTCCCCTGGTACGAGAGCTATTTCAGAGATTGGGAGCTGCTACCATTTTTACCAAGCTTGATCTCCGCGGAGCCTACAACCTGGTCCGCATCAAGGAGGGGGATGAATGGAAGACCGCCTTCCGCTCCCGATTCGGACACTTTGAGTACCTGGTAATGCCCTTCGGGTTGTGCAATGCCCCTGCCACTTTCCAGTACTTTATTAATGATGTACTTTGGGACTTCCTAGATCTTTTTGTTATTGTCTACCTGGATGATATACTAATCTTCTCTTCCTCCCTTGATTTTCACCGCAGGCATGTCAGAAGTGTGTTGGGTCGGCTTCGCCAGCATAGCCTGTATGCGAAGGCTGAAAAATGGGAGTTCGAGCGGGAGAGTATAGCATTCCTGGGGTTAATCATCTCCAGCGAAGGCATCAAGATGGATCCACAGAAAATTGCCGCAATCTTGGACTGGCCAGTGCCGGCGGATAAGAAAGGAATCCAACGGTTCGTTGGATTCGCCAATTTTTACCGCAAATTCATCCGGGGATTCTCGGCCATCATTGCACCCATCACCCAGTTAACAAAACAAGGGACCCACTTCCACTGGTCCCCTGAGGCCCAAAAGGCCTTCGAGGTCCTGAAAGGCCTCTTTACCTCCGCTTCTATCCTGAAACACCCAGATTCCTCGCTGCCATTCGTACTTGAGGTAGATGCCTCTGAAGTCGCGGTAGGAGCAATACTGTCTCAAAGACAAGGAACCAGGGCCTTGCTTCACCCAGTAGCCTTCTTCTCTCGCAAGCTATCTGCGGCAGAGAGGAACTATGACGTACGGGACCGGGAACTACTGGCGATCAAGTCTGCGTTGGAAGAATGGCGATACCTACTTGAAGGAGCTGCCCACCCGATTCTGATATTTACTGACCATAAGAATCTGGAGTATCTGAAGACCGCAAAGAGATTAAAACCACGACAAGCCCGATGGGCACTTTTCTTTTCCCGGTTCTCTTTTCATGTCACTTATCGTCCTGGTGCCAAGAATACTAAACCTGATGCTTTATCTCGAATGTTTCATGAATCTAAGGAAACCTCTTCTCCCAATACCATCCTCGCCCCTGGAAATGTCCTTCTTCTACAAGAAGATTTACTCACCCGGAACAGACAAGCCACCACTGGGCAGAGCCCCTCCTCTGAGTTGGAATTGCAGGCTAAAGATGGGCTGTTGTGGCACCAGAACAGGATCTACATACAGGAAGAGCTAAAGACAACCGTGTTGGAGCTCTGCCACGACCATGCCCTTGCCGGGCACTTTGGCATTGCCAAGACCACTGACCTGGTACAGCGCACCTTCTGGTGGCCTCGATTACGCGAAGATTGCAGGAGGTTCGTGGAGTCCTGTACTACTTGCACCCGAAACAAGGGTTGCAGATCCAAGGCCTGGGGACTTCTGAGACCCTTACCTGTTCCAGACAGGCCTTGGAAAATGCTGTCCATTGACTTTATTGTCCCCGGCGGAGAACCATACCACTATCTTTGTGATAGTGGACCGCCTGTCCAAGATGGCAGATTTCGTCCCCATGAAAGGGACCCCCTCAGCTCCTGAAACTGCACAGGTGTTCATCAGAGAGGTCGTCAGACTCCACGGGGTGCCAGCCAATATTGTCTCGGATCGGGGGGTACAATTTACCTCTCGGTTCTGGAGATCCCTCTGCAACTCTCTGGAGATAGAATTATCGTTTTCTTCTGCTTACCATCCCCAGACCAACGGACAGACAGAGAGGACAAATCAGACCCTCGAGCAATACCTACGCTGTTTTTCCTCTTTTGCACAGAATGATTGGCTCTCCCTGCTCCCGTTGGCCGAGTTCGCCTATAATAACTCCATCCACTCTGCGACTAACCAGACTCCATTCTTCGCAAACTACAGTTTTCACCCTACATTTCTGCCCAACTCCCTCCCTGAGTGCTCTGTGCCTGCAGTCCAGGAAAAATTTAACTTTTTCTCGTCTAATAATCAACTTCTGCGTGAAACCATGGCTAAGACTCAGGAACACAAGACGGTCTACGACAGGAGGAGACGGGGTGAATTAGTGCTGGCACCCGGCGACCAAGTTTGGCTCCCCACCCTAAACCTAAGGATGGCATGCCCCTCCAAAAAGTTGGGCCCCAAGTTCTTAAGGCCATTTCCTGTCAAAAGGAAGATTAATGAAGTGGTTTATGAGCTGGAGCTCCCCGACTCCCTTAGAGTCCATCCGATCTTTCATGTCTCCCTGCTGAAACCTTCAGTCTCCAACCCATTCCCAGGTCGAAGTCCGGCTCGCCCTGATCCGGTCATCATAGACGGGGAACAGGAATTTGAAGTGGAGGCTATTATGAACTTTAGGAGAAGAAATAACCAGAACCAATTTCTGATTAAATGGAAAGGTTACGGACCCGAAGAGAACTCTTGGGAACCTGAGGAGAACATTCATGCCAAGAGTCTGATAAAGCTTTCAGGAGATCTCACCCCGAAAGGTTTACCCGGATGGGCATCCGGAGGCTGCCCCTTGGGGGGGGGGCAATGTCATGGAGATCCTGCCAGTAACAGGCGCCCTGGACTTCCTGGTTCCCATTCGCGCGCGCAATCGCACATGCGCGCACGCCCTACGGGTGGCGCCAGAAGGGCTATTTAAATCCAGCAATTACAGACAGTCCCTGCTCTACAGCGTTAGTGCCTGAGAAACCTGATCTGTTAACCTGTCTGTATCTGACCCGGCTTGCCTTGACCTTCCAGCTATCGGCCTGCACCTGACCTCCGGCCTGTTGTGACCTCTGCTCTGCCTTGCCCTTCTGTACCTTGCTGCCTGCCAATTAACCGACCCGGCTTGTCTGACTACCCTGCCTTCCCAGGCTCCAGCCCGGTCTGCTGAGCTGTTCCTGTCCTGCTTCCTGAGTTCCTGGTTTCCTGTTCACCTGCTGTGTTCCAGAGTTCCTGGTTTCCTGTTCACCTGCTGTGTTCCTGAGTTCCTGGTTCCTGTCCACCTGCCATACTTCCTTGCACCTGGATCCAGCCCCGACTACCCAGCCACCTGCTCCATGGTTGATCCTGCCAGGCACTCGTACCCCTACCTCCGCGCCTCCTGTTACACTATCAGGGGCCGCTGGTGGAAGCCGTAAGGGAGGCCTCCCTCTGCTAAACCGGGCTCGTCACCGTCAGGTACGTGACAGTCCCAGTCTCAAGTCTTTTGCAGACTCTAAAAGGTTTTCTTCTAAAATTGCCCTGTACTTGGCTCCATCCATCTTCCCATCAACTCTGACCAGCTTCCCTGTCCCTCCTGAAGAAAAGCATCCCTACAACATGATGCTGCCACCACCATGTTTCACAGTGGGGATGGTGTGTTCAGGGTGATATGCAGTGTTAGTTTTCTGCCACACATAGCGTTTTGCTTTTAGGCAAAAAAGTTCAATTTTAGTCTCATCTGACCAGAGCACCTTCCACATGTTTGCTGTGTCCACATGGCTTCTCGCAAACTGCAAACGAGACTTCTTATGGCTTTCTTTCAACAATGGCTTTCTTCTTGCCACTCTTCCATAAAGGTCAGATTTGTGGAGTGCACAACTAATAGTTGTCCTGTGGACAGATTCTCCCACCTGAGCTGTGGATCTCTGCATCTCCTCCAGAGTTACCATGCTTCTCTGATTAACCACTTAAGCCCCGGACCATTTGGCCTGGCCAAGGACCAGAGCACTTTTTGCGATTCGGCACTGCGTCGCTTTAACTTACAATTGCGTGGTCGTGCAACGTGGCTCGCAAACAAAATTTACATCCTTTTTTTTCCCACAAATAGAGCTTTCTTTTGGTGGTATTTGATCACCTCTGCGGTTTTTATTCTTTGCGCTATAAACAAAAGTAGAGCGACAATTTTGAAAAAAATTCAATATTTTTTACTTTTTGCTATAATAAATATTCCCAAAAAATCTATAAAAAAACTAATTTTTTACAGCTTAGGCCGATACGTATTTTTCTACATATTTTTGGTAAAAAAAAATCAATAAAAAAAAAACAAAAAAAAACGCAATAAGCATATATTGATTCGTTTGCACAAAAGTTATAGCGTCTACAAAATAGGGGATAGTTTTATGGCATTTTTATTATTATTTTTTTTTTTTTACTTGTTATAGTGGCGATCTGACTGCGACATTATGGCGGACACATTGGACACTTTTGGTGCTATTTTGGGACCATTCACATTTATACAGCGATCAGTGCTATAAAAATCCACTGATTACTGTATAAATGTGACTGGCAGTGAAGGGGTTAACCACTAGGGGGCGAGGAAGGGGTTAAGTGTGTCCTAGGGAGTGATTCTAACTGTTAAGGGGCGTGGCTACCAGTGACACATCACTGATCGCTGCTCCCGATGAGAGGGAACAGACGATCAGTGTCACTAGGCAAAACAGGGAGAAGCTTGTTTACACTCGCCTCTCCCCATTCTGCAGCTCTGTGGCCCAATCGCGGGACACCGGCGGCCATGGAGTCCGCGGGCACGGTCACGGAGCTCGCGCACGGCTTGAATTTCAAAGTGACGTATATATACACGTTACTTTGCCCAGTCGTGTCATTCTGCCGACATATATGTACAGGAGCCGGTCGGGAACCGGTTACTGCTCTCCTTGCCCGGCCTGTCAGTTTAGGTGGACGGCTATGTCTTGGTAGGTTTGCAGTTGTGCCATACTCTTTCCATTTTCGGATGATGGATTGAACAGTGCTCCGTGAGATGTTCAAAGCCTGGAATATTTTTTTATAACCTAACCCTGCTTTAAACTTCTCCACAACGTTATCCCTGACCTGTCTGGTGTTACTTGGCCTTCATGATGCTGTTTGTTCACTCAGGTTCTCTAACAAACCTCTGAGGGCTTCACAGAACAACTGTATTTATATTGGGATTAAATTTCACACAGGTGGACTCTATGTACTAATTAGGTGACTTATGAAGGCAATTGGCTCCAGTAGATTTTAGGTAGGGATGTCAGAGTAAATGGGGGCTGAATACAAATGCCCCCCACACTTTCACATATTTATTTGTAAAAAAAAAAAAATGAAAACCATTTATCTTCCACTTCACAATTATGTGCCACTTTGTGTTGGTTGGTCTCACATAGAATACATTTATGTTTTTGGTTGTAACATGACAAAATGTGGAAAATGTCAAGGGGTATGAATACTTTTTCAAGGCACTCTACGTATTTTCTTAACAAAATAAACTGACTGAATTGATGACACTGGTGTGAAGAGCCCCTATTATCACCTAAAAAGCAAAAGTGTGAAATTCATACAATGGTTTCATAAACTATTGTTAAGTAAAGTCATGTAACGATATCATGGAATACATTCGTATTTCTCACATTAATAACTCACTGGAGGTGATGGTTCCTCTCTCTAGCCGCGCTGAATCTGATAACACATCTCCCTCACAGCTCTGCTCAATCCTCCCGCCTTCCTCTATCATGTGACCGCAGCACCGCCCACTACACCCAGAGAGTGTAGCTACACCCTCAACAGTGACGTCATCAAGCTGCGCCGGACAGCACGTTGTGTGGAGCTGAGCTTCAGGCTGTGTAAGTACGGTAGAACGGTCTCCGGTTATTTGTGCTTCTCCCGGCTGTACAGGAGGATTAGGAAGATAAGAGGGCTCCCCCGAGCGCACTTTATTATCAGGTGACCTAGGCTGCTAAGATAATGCCACCAAGTAGACTCTGCTACCTTGTAGAGGGGTGTTAGAGTTGGAAACAATTGTTCTACTTTTTAGTTAATTTATTGATTGATGGTCACATTGTTGCAGTACAGTTGACCATACACTCTGATTATACCATCTTCTTTAGGTCTGCTGTCAACTGTGTAGAGCAAGAGCCTGTCTGATTGGATACTAATGAAATGGATAGTTCTTCATGTTCCACGCTTTTGGCAAGCATGGTGGATATTGTATAATCAGATTGTATTGTGTATGGCAGGGATATGCAATTAGCGGGCCTCCAGCTGTTGCCAAACTACAAGTCCCATGAGGCATAGCAAGACTCTGACAGCCACAAGCATGACACACAGAGGCAAATGCATGATGGGACTTGTAGTTTGGCAACAGCTGGAGGTCCGCTAATTGCATATCCCTGGTGTATGGCCTGGCTTAAATTAGGTCCATTGGTGTGCACAGCCTATTAGGGTGTGCACCCCCAGAGCACAAACACACATGCGTGCGTATCAGCAGATTAGTGGACGTGTCAGTAGGGCAACGATTGGTATCAGTAGTTTTTATTTTTATTTTTTTACAATATTTTTATTTACTTTAAAAAATAAATAAATTAGGAGCCCTGTTATGGGGCTTTGGGGAAAATATCAAGGGTCTAAACTAGAGGTGCACCGAATGGAAATTTTGGTACCGAAAATGAAGGATGCACTTAGCCTGAAAACCGAAAATGACAGTTTAAAAAAAAATATATATATATTTATATTTTTTTATATATAATTGTAATATTTTCGACTTTTTAATTCATAAATTTTACATTTTAATATGAATTTATTATTGGCCATTATTGACATTTTTCCGCAGTCACCCAACCATCTCTTGTATCATGTCTGCAAGCTCTTACTTAAAGTAAAAGTTCACCTTTTACAGAAAATATGTAGGGTGAACTCTTACACTGGAACCCCCCCCCCCCCCCCGGTCCGCTAACCTGGAGTCCGGCGACCCCCCCCCCCCACACTGACAGCTCGTGCAGGGACAGGACGGGCTATGTGTGTTCTAATTAGTGGTCGGCGCCAACCAATTAGAATGCTCCTAAACGTACCTCATGACGAGGTACGTTTTGGAGATTTAGCCGAGGGGATTTCTAAGCCCCAGACCGGTGAGGCAGCGACCCGGTTTGTCAGTGCGGGTGATCGCCGCACTCCAGGTCAGCAGGACTGGAGGGGGTCATGTGTAAGTTCACCTTACAGATTTTTCTGTAAAGGTGAACTTACCCTTTTAAACACATTGCTAATAGTGTTAGCAAAGTTTCCATTCGGTGCACCTCTAGCAGACATGATACAAGAGATCAATGCAGCCTCACCGGTGCCCGGATCAGAGCGGCGATCTCTCGCTGTGTCACAGAGCTGGATTTGAATTTCCCGGGCCGCATGGCCGCAGTAACAAAGTCCCGTCTCCTATGATATGTCACACTGATTCAATTTCCCGGCATTGGCGTATCTTTTACATGGTGGGGGCTCAATTGTTTTCTTGGGGGGGGGGGGGATTACGTGTGCTTGAGTGTACCTAATTTTTTTTTTAAAAAAATATTTATTTTTTCCTCTCTCTATCACATAGGGCACAAAAAGTTCCCTTTGTGATGATTTTTTTTTTTTTTTTGTGACCTGCTCCTAAACGTACCACCCGACGAGGTACGTTTTGGAGATTAAGCCGAGGGGATTTCTAAGCCCCAGACCGGTGAGGCGATGACCCGGTTTGTCAGTGCGGGTGATCACCTCGGCCTGTCGGATGCAGCCTCCCCGGTGCCCGGATCAGAGCGGCGATCTTCCGCTGTGTCACGGAGCTGGATTTGAATTTCCCAGGCCGGACGGCCGCAGTAACAAAGTTCCACCTCCTATGATATGTCACACTAAATAAATTTCCCGGCATTGGATCAGTTTGCCGTCTATCATAGGAGGCAGAACATTGTTACTGCGGCCGCCCAGACAATACAGATCGCCGCTCTGCGTGAAGAGGAGGAGGGAAGGGAGGACTCTGAGCCGCAAGGATGACACCCCGCCATGTGCAACACCGGGGGCGGACCGGCGCCTTTTCCTTTGGCCACATGCCGAAAACACAGTTTTCGGCTGATATTTTTTCGGCGCCCGTAATTTCGGTGCCCCTCTAGTCTACACAGACCCCCTATGTCTCACTTTTGAGACAGAGAGAGAAACTGGGGACAGATTCCCCAGTCCCCTTCTCTGCAGCCTGTAGTAAACACAGTTTACTATGCTTCAGTTAAAAATAAAGACCGGAGTGATCAGTACAGATCACTCACTGTGTTCATTCAGAAAAGGAAGGGACTGGTTAATAAAAATGTTTACCAGCCCCTTCCCCACTCCTGAGGAGGGAAGCTGGCAACATTGCAAGGGGGAAACAGGAAGGGGGGGGGGGTTCGACACAGCACAGGGTCATAAGGATGTGCCCATGCTTATGAGATCCCTTCAACGTGGAAAAGGTAGGTTACAGCTTTCCCATCCCAATAAGGGCCCATTCATACTGTTATTTTCACCGGTAATTTCCCTCTAACAAACCTTAAATTCATGTGCTCTGCATGGGGGAAAAAAAATGCAGACACATTTTATGGTTCATCGCAGCCCATTCAGTATTTCTCTGATTCGAGAGATTTCCTCCTCACTTCCTGTTTATGGTGATAATGTTGTCACCTAGATCGAGAATGAGGGAAAATCTTATGACCGGGCTTGACAAATTTGCTTTGGATCTAGGAGCCAGCTGAAAAAAAAAGTTAGGAGCCATTTTTTTTTTTTTTTAAACAAATTCTACAAGTGGAACATGTAAAATGTTCCCAAAGAGGAACTTATCCTTTATTACACCCAGAGGCATGATGGGACTTGTAGTTTTGCAACAGCTGGAGGTCCACTAATTGCATATCCCTGCTTTAGCCCATTCACAGCCAGAGCCGTTTTTGCGTTTTTTTATTTTTTTGCACACATTTAAAAAAAACATTTTAGGCCTGAAGATTACATAAAACCCCCAAACATGATATATTTTCTGAAAGCAGACACCCTAGAGAATAAAATACAGGTAGTTCCAATATTTGTATGTCACACAATATTACTGCAAAGGTAGGTTAAAAAAAAAACACATTAAAAGTTCATTTTAGGGGGGAGGTGCAAAAACGCAATAAATTACCCAATTTTTTGGTCAAATATGAAGACCGAGGTCACGTAGAGTAAATAGATACCCAACATGTCAAACCTTAAACCAGGTCAGTACACTATTTTCCATAGGCAACATTTTAAAAGCCCCCTATAGGTCATTAGTTTAGCGCAGGGATCTGCAATTAGCGGACCTCCAGCTGTTGCAGAACTACAAGTCCCATGAGGCATAGCGAGACTCTGACAGCCACAAGCATGACACCCAGAGGCAGAGGCATGATGGGACTTGTAGTTTTGCAACAGCTGGAGGTCCGCTAATTGCAGATCCTTGGTTTAGCGTTACAAAATAAGTCTGCTTTTCAAATTATTGCTCTCATTCCGGCTTGCGCGAAGATATGCAATGGTAACGTGTATTGCAATCAACGTGTTCAGGCGTAGGCACCTTGTCTTGTATCTTTTACATGGGTGGGTGCTTAATTTTTTCTTGGGGGGGGGGGATTACGTGTGCTTGGGTGTACCTAAATTTTTTACCTTCTTCTTCTTTTTTTTTTTTTTTTTTCTCTATCACATAGGGCACAAAAAGTTCCCTATGTGATGATTTTTTTTTTTTGTGACATGCTCCTAAACATACCTACTGACGAGGTACATTTTGGAGATTTAGCCGAGGGGATTTCTAAGCCCCAGACCAGTGAGGCAGGGACCCGGTTTGTCAGTGCGGGTGATCACCGTGTTCCAGGTCAGTGGGACTGGGTGGGGGTGAGGAGGGGGTCATGTGTAAGTTCACTTTACACATTGCTAATAGTATTAGCAAAATTTCCATTCGGTGCAGACATGATACAAGAGATCAATGCAGCCTCACCGGTGCCTGGATCAGAGCAGCGATTTTCCGCTGTGTCATGAAGCTGGATTTGAATTTCCCAGGCCGGACGGCCGCAGTAACAAATTTCAGCCTTCTATGATATGTCACACTGATTCAATTTCCTGTCATTGGATCAGTTTGCCGTCTATCATAGGAGGCAGGACATTGTTACTGCGGCCGCCCAGACAATTCAGCTCCGTGACAGATTTTTTTAGGTGCCTGGAAAGCAATGCACTCACGTTCAGCCGATCACTGGTGCCATGCAGTGCTCCTACAGACTTGTCGGTGTGAGCTGTCCGCCTGTACATCGTACGGCCAGGCATTTTTACACTTACAGGACGACTTGATGAACCACCACAGTGCTCAACAGCGCCATGGTAGTTAATTGAGAACTACAAACCGACAGCCGCAGAGGATGTGAGTTTTTGAAGTTCATTCTTCCACAGAACTCTGTAAATGAAAGAGACGACCGTGTTGGCGGAGCCCTGCGCGGCTGTACTCTTTTTAACCACTTAAGGACTGCCCGCACAATGATATACGTCGACGGCTGAGCACAAGGGCGTACAGGTACGCCCCCTTTAAGATCCCAGCCGTGGGTCGCGTGGCGGCACGCTCGCGACCCGGTCCGAAGCTCCATGACCTCACTCGCGGACCCGATTGCCGCCGGTGTCCCGCGATCGGATCACAGAGCTGAAGAATGGGGAGAGGTAAGTGTAACCAAACCTTTCCCCATTCTTCCTAGTGGCATGTCAGTGATTCTCTGTTCCCTGTAATGGGGAACGTCAACTAGTGACGTCACACGCCAAGCCATGCCCCCCTACAGTAAGAATTACTCACTAGGGCACACTTAACCCCTACAGCGCCACCTAGAGGTTAATCCCTTCACTGCCAGTGTCATTTTCACAGTAATCAGTGCATATTTATAGCACTGATCGCTGTAAAAATGACCATGGTCCCAAAAATGTGTCAAGTGTCCGCCATAATGTTGCAGTCACGATAAAAATCGCAGATCGCCTCCATTAGTAGTAAAAAAAAAAAAAATATTAATTAAAATGCCATAAAACTATCCCCTATTTTGTAGACGCTATAACTTTTGCGCAAACCAATCACTATACGCTTATTGCGATTTTTTTTTTTTTTTTTTTTTTCTCATTATAAACAAAAATATGTAGAAGAATACGTATCGGCCTAAACTGAGGAAAAAAATTTTTTGGGGGATATTTATTATAGCAAAAAGTAAAAAATATGTTTTTTTTTGTTTTTTTTTATAGCGCGAAAAATAAAAACCGCAGTGGTGATCAAATACCACCAAAAGAAAGCTCTATTTGTGGGAAAAATACGTCAATTTTGTTTGGGAGCCACGTCGCACGACAGCGCAATTGTCAGTTAAAGCGACGCAGTGGCGAATCGCAAAAAGGGGTCTGGTCCTTTAGCAACAAAATGGTCCGGGGCTTAAGTGGTTAAAAAGCGACAGCTGGTACGGGGAACTTCTCCCCGTAGGGTAGGGAAGGGTTAGGCCTTTATCGTGTTTTTATTGCTGTCTCTCGGGGGGATTCACCCCTTTGTTTCAAGAATACTTTTCCTGTAACATCTAAAACTGTAATTTGTTCAATTTGGAGAGATTTCTTCTTCAAAAATTGTCATTCTTTTCACTAGGCAGCAAAAAAAGGATAGATTTCTTATCGGGTTCTGTTGTGTTTCCAGGACAGGAAAGGACATTTTCCCAGCAGGACAAAGGCAGCCGAAAATAACATAATAAATGTCTTATCCCTTCCCTACTCTGAAACGAAAAATACATCTATTGGCTTATATACACTTTAACCACTTAACGACCGCCCACCGCCGATTTACGTCGGCAGAATGGCACGGACAGGCAGAATCACGTAGATCTACGTGATCGCCTTTGTGCAGTTGGGGGGTCCATCCGGACCCCCCTTCACTGCAGTGAGCGGCCGTTAAGTGTTCGGGAGCGATCAGGCATGAGGGGGCGGCCGCTCGATTCCGCGCCCCCCCCCCTCGCGATCGCTCCCGGCCAATGAAAATGCTTCCTCCGCCATGTGATGTAAACAAGGCTGGAGGAAGTGATGTCATCTCCCTCGCCGCGGTCTTTTCGTTCCCGGCGCCGAGCAGAGAAGAAGCAGGTTAGTGCACCAACAGTCCACTGACACGTAGGTACACATAGGCACACAAATCACCCCCCAGATCACCCCCCAGGTCACCCCAAAGCCCCCAATCACAGTGTCACTGATTGCAGTGATCATTTATTTTACTGATCACTGCATTTAGTGTCATCTGTGATTGTAAAAAGTTCCAGGGCAGTTAGAATTAGGCCCCTTTAGGTCCAGGGTAGCCCCCTAACCCCCCTAATAAAGGTTTAACCCCTTGATCACCCCCCAGGTAACCCTTTCACCCCCTAACTTCAGCGTCACTAAGCGATTGTTTTTCCGATCGCTGTATTCGTGTCGCTGGTGTTTTAGATAGGCAGTTATATTTTTTTCAGGTTCGCCGCAGGTTTTTATTAGTGTCAGGTACCCCATATATTATTTTAACCCCCTGATTGCCCCTAGAGTTAACCCTTTCACCAGTGATCGCTGTATAAGCGTCACTGGTGTCACTGGTTAGCCAGTTAGTTATTTAGGTTACCCGTCAGGTTTTTAGATAGTGTCAGGTACCCCCATATTTAACCTAATAAAGGTTTTAACCCCCTGATTGCCCCTAGTTAACCCTTTCACCAGTGATCACCATATAAAGGTTACGGGTGACGCTGGTTGATTAGTTTGCTTTTTATAGCATCAGGGCACCCGCCGTATATAACCCAATAAAGGTTTAACCCCCCTGATCGCCCGGCGGGTGAGATCAATTAGGTTTTAGCGCCAGAGAGGGTCTGCGTCACCCCAGGCAGTGTTAGGTTAGTGACAGTAACGCTAACACCCACGCGCAAAGCATACACCCCCCTTAGTGGTATAGTATCTGATCAGATCTATACTAGCATCCCCAGCGGTTTAGGGTTCCCAAAAACGCAGTGTTAGCGGGATCAGCCCAGATACCTGCTAGCGCCTGCGTTTAGCCCCTCCGCCCAGCCCAGCCCAGCCCAGCCCATCCCAGCCCACCCAAGTGCAGTATCGATCGATCACTGTCACTTACCAAACACAACACACATAACTGCAGCGTTCGCAGTGCTTGGTTTTTGGGGCCCTGTACGCGGCTAGGCTCCCAAAAAGTCCCACACATGTGGTATCCCCGTACTCAGGAAAAGCAGCAGAATGTATTTTGGGGTGCAATTCCACATATAACCATGGCATGTGTGAGCAATATATCATTTAGTGACAACTTTTTGTACATTTTTTTTTTTTTTTCTTTTTGTCATTATTCAATCATTTGGGACAAAAAAAAAAAAATATTCAATGGGGTCAACATGCCTCTCAGCAAATAGCTTGGGGTGTCTACTTTCCAAAATGGGGTCATTTGGGGGGGTTTTGTGCCATCTTGGCATTTTATGGCCTTCAAAACTGTGATAGGTAGTGAGGAGTGAAATCAAAAATTTATGCCCTTAGAAACCTTGAAGGCGGTGCTTGGTTTTTGGGGTCCCGTACGCGGCTAGGCTCCCAAAAAGTCCCACACATGTGGTATCCCCGTACTCAGGAGAAGCAGCAGAATGTATTTGGGGGTGTAATTTCACATATGCCCATGGCATGTGTGAGCAATATATCATTTAGTGACAACTTTGTGCAAAAAAAAAAAAAGTTTGTCATATTCCCGCAACTTGTGGCAAAATATAAAATATTCCATGGACTGAACATGCCTCTCAGTAAATAGCTTGGGGTGTCTACTTTCCAAAATGGGGTCATTTGGGGGGGTTTTGTGCTATTTTGGCATTTTATGGCCTTCGAAACTGTGATAGGTAGTGAGGAGTGAAATCAAAAATTTGCGCCCTTAGAAATCCTGAAGGCGGTGCTTGGTTTTCCGGGGTCCCGTACGTGGCTAGGCTCCTAAAAAGTCCCACACATGTGGTATCCCCGTACTCAGGAGAAGCAGCAGAATGTATTTTGGGGTGCAATTCCACATATAACCATGGCATGTGTGAGCAATATATCATTTAGTGACAACTTTTTTAAAGCAGCGCAGTGCCGAATCCCAAAAACAGGCCTGGTCCTAATGGCCCGAAATGGTCCGGGGCTTAAGTGGTTAAAGTAGAATCATAGGCAAAACTTTTTTTCTTTTATTTTGTATAGAGGGTTATAACCCCCTGTCGTATCTATTTATTTTGATAAAAAGTGTGTACAATGGTGCTCTGAGTATCAGGACTAAGCAGATTATGTCTATGTAGAATGGGAAGAAATCTTCATACACTTAAGGCAGCACTTGAAGAGGAGAGCAGACTCTGGTAATGAGATAAACAGAAAAAGGTGCCTCCTAAGTGCAGAAATAAAACTTTTAATATCCCAAAAAGAGTTAAAAACACTTATAAGAAGGTTGATAAAAGGAGCACATCATATGTAAATTAGGGCAAGTGATCCGCCATCCTGGTGGTCCCAGTGTGTCTCATTCATATCCAAAGCTGTAACTGTGTGGCAGCAGAACGTTCCAAAGTGGCCAGCAGATGGAAGCCACCGCGCCTGAGGAAACTAGGGAAACCACTGCACTGTCAGGAACAGCGTGGAGCGCAAATCCCAGAAGTGACGTCAGCGGGAGGGGACCAGCAACCAGAGTGGATCGCAAACCGGAAGTGAGGTCATCAGAATGGGACGTGTTTCGGAACTGCTGATTGGTTCCTTCTTCAAGCCAATGACTGGAGGTTAATGGAAGCTGAGCATCTTACAGTCTGTGGGTGGGCTTTGGGCAGGACTATGGGTGGACATAAAACGGAACAGAGGGAGGCAATATTATCCCGGGATTGCGATGTGCTTATACAGGCATAAAAAGTGATATGGATAAATATGCAAAGGTTACACAAATAGCGTACTGAGCACCGAAAGGGAAGAAAAGAAAACTAATAAACAGGACAGACCGAATCTCCCTAACGGGGGCACAGACAGCAGAAAAGACTTGACAGGTGTTCTAATCCCTCTCAACTCTATCCAAAACTAAACAAAAATGCCTTTTAGTTATACTTTAATGGGAGTGAAGTTAGGAACCCCAGAACTGCATAGTCTTCCAGTTTAGCTATTATGGCAATACCCATATTTTGTCTTAAGGGTCAGGCTACTTTTGAAGGATGCATGTGAGAAAAAAAAAATGTCTGTTTCTGGCTTCAGTCATTGTGGGGATTGGCAACCCATCAATCTCAATCTACTCGTCGATTGCAGGTAGGTGATGGGTAGATTGCGTTCCTTTCTTGCCATCCCCGGGAACCTAGATACCTAGACAGGAACCGATCCTCTTTCCTTCTGCAGCAGCTGAAAGGCCACTTTTGCTCCCCTTTCTCCTGCCGGCATTTAGCAGCTGCAGGAGTATTAGGCATCGGTTCCAGTAAATGCCGCCCCTCCTGTCCAGGTTCCCCTTCTTCTGGCCTCCCCAGTGTGCTTTCCCTTCTCTCCTTTCCTGCCAGCTGTGGCAGGGAGATGTTTCAGGGTGGAGGAACGGGCCCGGAAAATGTCATATTTACCAGCCCCTTTCTTTTTATGAATGAACATCCAGTGTTCATTCATACAACTGAAGCCTAGTAAACGTTGTTTACTAGGCTTCAGTTTGTGGATGAACAGGAAGCTCTGTGCAGAGCTATTACTGTACATTTGTTCTGTGCAGCTGAGGCTGCAGAGATTGAGAACTGTCTCCAATCACCTTTCTGTCTTAAAGTGGTTGTAAACCCACTTGTTGGACTTCTACCTATAGGTAAGCCTCATTCTAGGCTTACCTATAGGTAGTGGAAATATCTCCTAAACGTGCACAGTTAAGGAGATATTTCACTTGTAGTCCGTCGTAAATACCTACGGTGCATGCGCGGAGAAGAAACAAAACTAAGTGCCATTTCTTCCCCAGCCTGTGACGTCACGCGGCTCCGGCGAATCACAGAGCCGCAGTCCGTGTCCTGGAAGGAAGAGGGGCCAGGAGATGGACACTGCCTACTCTGGGGACATCGCTGGAATCTTTTGCAGGTAAGTGGCACATAATAGGCTAGTATGCGATGCATACTAGCCCATTATGCTTTTCATTTGCAGTGGGCTAAAGAGGAAGTAAAACCCATCGGGGTTTATTTCCTCTTTAAAAGTGAGGCATCAGGGGCTGTTTAGCCCACTGATATTTCATAAAAGCCCCCCCCCCCCCCCCCCCCAGCAGGGCTGACCAAAAAAAATAATAATAATTGATTGTAAAAAATTCTTTAAAAATACAATAAGAATAAAAAAACGACTTTTTTACATTTCCTTACTATTTAGATTTCTAGTTAAAAAAAAAAAAAACAGCGCTGAATCTTTTTATTTTTTATTTTTTTTTATTTTTCCCTGGATATATTTATTAAAAAAAAATCAAAAATACAAACATAGAGCCAAAAAGAAATTGGGGGAGAGTACCTTCTAAACAGTTGAACCCAGTTGATCTTTGATCTCTTCTATGTTGTTCAGGTAGATCTCCACCTATCGCAGGTTATTTACCACTGCTTTGATTGACCAGAATCAACCACAACTGGTTGCAGGGCTATACGATACTTTCTGCATTCTTTGCATCATTAGGGAGGCACATAGGTTGGAACACCGCAAAACCATGCAAACACTGGCAGTGATCCTTGACTGTCACATGAAGGGAAGAAATGACTTTATCATAGGATGTGATTGACAGCCTGTCTCCACCTTCTCTATGCTGTGTGAGAGACAAGATGGTGACACCAATTGAGGTAATAACTGGTCCTCTGGGGACAGACTGAAGCAGAGCTTAATTACCGATTATGCACCAGTGAATGTATAAACTGAATAGTTTTTATACAGCCTGGTGTATATGAACTATCAGGTTATAAAAGTTTACATTAAAGGATATCTCCACTTTTGTGGGAGAATGGCAAGTAAAGAAAAAAATAATATAAAATAGGACTTGTGACACAAATCCTATTGTAATTGAATGCTATTAAAAATTAAATGTTCTTTTCAATCTGCAGCTCTGTAATATTCTGAATAATGCCATATGGCTACCTGGAGGTGTTCTGTGCTTGTGTGATTGGCTCACTGATTTTCCCAGAAGTCTACACTCAGATACAAGTCAGATTTCAGGCATCCCCTGCAAAAAAATTTAATATTTTGGTGAAATGCTCCCAATAGGAAATCACGTCTAAAGGGATGCAGGCACAGCAGCTTTCCTCATTAGAGTGATAATTATGAAACCACTCCCATTAGACCCGCTTTCCAGCAGGGACACAAACACACAGATTTCTTCAGAATAACAAAAGGTAAGAATCTGTAACAAAGTTTGTTAAAATCACTGCAATGTACATAGATCACCGGGGGGGGATGTTTTTTCTCAACAAAAGTGGAGTTACACTTTAAGTGGCTGCTATCATAAAATGTGCACAAAATATTTCTTTCCTCAACTATAATTTTTTATTTTTTTTTCCTACTTTTAGCACAAAACATGTCGGACAGAGAAAGGGATGTAACTGGGAGTGAAGAAGAGGATGGAACTGACGATAAAGAGGTTGGAATAGAAGAAGAGAAGGATGGGACAGATGAAGAGGAGGCGGATGCTGAGAATGGAGAGATGAAGACAACGGAGAGTAAGGCTGAACAAGGAGAAGAAGATGCAGCCGAACTCCATACAGAGATGCTAGGTGAAGATGAAAATCTTGCTGGTACAAAGAAGAAAAAGCCAGTTGATCCTGGCATCATATACCTGGGTCACATCCCACCTCGCCTCCGGCCTCGCCACATTCGAAACATGCTGAGCATCCATGGAGAAGTGGGGCGTATTTTTCTGCAGGCAGAGGGTAAGCAATTGTTGCCATGAGGGAGACTTTTCTGGAATCTAAACTAGGCTTATTCCAGAGAAACTGTAGACCACGCTTGGTCAATCCCTGTCTGTTCAGCAGAACTGGAGCTCTGGGGCATGCCTGGATCTGCTGCAGACTTCGGGGTCCACTTATAAAGCTGCTTAATCCTAAGCAAAAAAAACAAAACAAATTGCACATTAAGCACTTGCCGACCAGCCACCGTCGTTAATCGGGCGGCAGGTCGGCTCTCCTGCATGAATCGCTGTACCTGTACGGCGGCTCACACACTCTCGTGCCCGCTGGTCAGGTGGACTCTGTCTGCCGGCGACCCGCGATCACCTAGTGCAGAATGGGGATCTGCCAGTGTAAACAAGCGGATCCCCGTTCTGACAAGGGACATGTCACAAATCTTCTGTTCCCAGTGATCGGGCACAGTGATCTGTCATGTCCCTAGCATCCACCCTACAGTCAGAACACAGCTAAGGAACACGCGTAACCCCTTGATCGCCCCCTAGTGTTAACCCCTTCCCTGGCAGTGTAATTTTTACATTGATCAGCCTGTGGGCTGAACGAAAAGAGAACCTAACAGATTTCTCCATTCACATTGATCGGTGGTATGCCCACCATTAGAATACCGCCCTGCATCCACCCACTTCTAATGATGGGCATACAATAAATATAAAAATATATGCCAAAGCATAGGGGTGATCCACCCCTGCACCTATGCTTCGGCATATATGCTTCTTTTTTTCTTTCTTTTTTTTTAACTGTGGTGGTGAAATCGCCTCCTACAGCACTGGAGTCACGAATTTACGTATCGTGAGAGCAAACCCTGTTGCTGTTAAAATAAATAAATCCGTGCTGCAGCTGAATGGTGTACCTGCAAAGCAAACAATGGTAACACTAAATCACAGTATCAAAACAACTTATTTTTTTTTTTTTTTTTTATTGGAAGTTTTTGCCCAAAAAATTTAAAAATATATGCCGAAGCATAGGAGCAATCCACCCCTAATGTCCACCCCTGCCCCCTTACTTGGCTTTAGGATTGGGCCCCCCGGGCCTGACCACCAACATTCCCCAGGGTCCACCCACTGGCCGTCCCACCGAATCCGCTGTGAATGGAGAGGAATACAATTTACAGCTTACCAATACTTAGATGTGGTGGCTGCATTCGTTTTTTTTAGGCTTTTTCTTTTCTGTTTTGACCCTGGTAAACTGGTCAGTAAAACACCTGTATTAGAGTGCCCCCCACACTGGATGAAAGAGCAACAGAGACACCTTTTGGACAACAGTCTGAGGGGCAGGGAGGTGGGGGGTGTTAGATGAACTAGCAGATTTAGGTAAACTAAAGAGAGAGAGAGAGAGAGATACCTGGTCACATTGTTTACTTTCTTGAATGGTCCCCGGGGGCTCTCAGTCTCTCAACATGGCCTTTTGGCTCCTTAATCTTCCCGCCCCCACATCCCCTTCTCAGCAGCACACAGACAGGAAGAGAGGGGCAGGAGAAGGAATGTTTGTGAAGCTCAGGCATGCTGGAGGGGGATGGAGCAGCGTGCGGATCCTCTTCTTCCAGGACAGTCACACCTCCCGAGCCGCTTGTCACTGCACACTGAGCCCAGGGATCGTCAGGAGGACTCAGCGGCCATCAAAGGAGTGGGAGGAGAGGAGTGGGTGAAATAATTTGTGCCCCTCGAGTGACCAACTGACCCCCCCCCCCCCCAAGTCACTGGCTGGGAGTTAGAAGCCAATGCAGCGGGTGGCACCAACGAGAGTCAGGACTAGTATAGGAGGAGGAAAAGAGCAAAGGGGAGGTGCCAAATTGGAGCACAGCATCCTGAAGGACTGGGCCCCTCAGGACGCTCGGGCCCCTTACACTTGTATGGCCTGTAACCCCCCTGATGGCGGCCCTGCCTGCCCCTATGCTTCGGCAGATATGCACTTTTTTTTTTTTAACTGGTGTTGAAATCCCCCTCCTACAGCGCTGGAGTCACGCTTTTACGTATCGTGAGAGCAAACCCTGTTGCTGTCAAAATAAATAAACCTGTGCTGCAGCTGAATGGTGTACCTGCAAAGAAAATAATTGGTTAACAATAAAACACAGTAACAGTACAGTATATTTGTGGGACATACCTGCAAAGCAAACTCAATAAAACATTACATTATAGCATAAATCACAGTAACAGTACAGTAGAATGACATACCTTCAAAGCAAGCACGATAAAGCACAGAAATAATAAAATATTACAGTTTAGCATAACATACAGTAAAACGAAGAACAATAGAGAGCACAAAAATAACACCAACTATTTTTGGCTTTATTTTAAAAATAAAAAAAATTATTTGTTACTGTAAACGTTGCAGGTTGGGGTTTCAAAATGCGATGGCCATCTCATCTTTGAAGACCCTGTGTGAAAGTGTGCCCTAGGACTGCCATGATGTACCCTATGCTAATGCTCCACTAGTGTGTGGTAGCGAAGGAAACAGTCCCCGATGCAGAGACCAGGTCAGGAGGGACAAAAAAAAGCGGGAGTCTCGCCTAAGTTCGTTTTTCACAGACCCGACATCTTCTTTGGGGTGATCGTTGGGTAGAGGTATCAGGGAGGACATCTGAAAAATGCCTCTCATGCAGCCGGCTCACTGCATTTGGATTGGGAAATTGGGGCACAGCACCCCCTGGTTACAGAAGGGCTGTGATCTCTTCCTGGAATTTTAGGAAGGATCCAGTTCATCCTGACGCTTTGTATAGCACATAAGCGTTGTACAGAGCCAATTGGAATAGGTATACAGACTTTTTTTTTTTTTTTTTTTTTTTTTTTATACCAGCGTCTGGCCTTACGGGCAATTAAGTACAGCCCCCATCATCTGGTCGTTGAAGTCCACCCGTCCCATTTTAAAGTTGTATATGTGGACACAGGGGTATCTCAACAACACCAGTCGCCATAGTAATTTTGGACTGCCGTGTCTGCGTGAATGCAAGACAGAACGAAAACGTTTCGTTTGTCCTTCCATCTCACGGCAAGCAATTCATTGGACCTCAAGCATGCTCTCTCCCCCTCACTAAGTCGGGTATCTACAAGTAGTTGGCGGAAGCCCTGGAGATTAGATCGCACAGTGCCACATGCGCCAATTCCTAATTGAAAGGTGTGTCTAAAAAGTGGCACGCTTGTATAAATAGTACCCCTTTCCGGACAAGGGTGACACAAAGTCCCAAATCTTGCCGCTGTACCCCATGTAGTCTCGGCAGTTGGGGGGGCGGGGGGTGGGGACACTACTATCTCTTCCTTCATAAACCAGGAAACTACATGTATAGCCTGTTGCCCTGTCACAGAGCTTATACATCTTGACCCCGTATCTGGCATGCTTGCTGGGGAGAAACTGTTTGAAAGACAGGCGGCCAGATTTAATCAGGGACTCGTCAACGCAGACATCTTGATCAAGAATAAACAAGGCTGCAAATTGTTGGTTGAAGTTGTTTACCAGGGGCCAAATTTTTCGGAGCCGATCGTATTCAGGGTCACCCCGAGGACGATAGAGTTCATTGTGGTTGAAGTGCATGAACCGCAAGATTCGCGCGTATTGAGTCCTGGTAGCAGAGAACACGGGCATATGGTGAATTGGGTCAGTGGACCAATATGATCGCAACTCACTTTTTGGTAATGTCCATGAGGAGGGATAGGCCCAGAAAGGTCTTAAATTCGGGAACAGTTATGTTTCCAGCCAAATTCTCTGGCAAGGGTCAAATTTGGATTTGCGGCGATAAATTGGCCAGCATATAAATTGCTTTGGTCGACCATAGATCTGTACAGATCTTCCGTGAAAAACAGCTAGCAGAATTCAAGGGAAGTAAAATCCGCCGTTTCCACCTGATTTCCGGGTTGGCCAGTGAATGGGGGAAGTACGGGCGCTGCAGAAGTGGTGGGCTGCCAATCAGGATCTGCATACACATCAGGAAGATATGGAAAACAAAGCATTATTATCTTTAAGATGATAAAATATCAGCCAGCACAGCAGGGGATCAATAGCAAAATATGTGAAATGTAAAAAATAAGTGCAGTGCTAATGAAAGTCTCAAAATGAACAGCTCTCTCTCATCTGTCATGCTTGGTATCCTGTAGGCCTCTTCACTACTGTACCTTTCTTTTGACATTTTGGCCACTAAATTTATAGGTACAGCTAGTGTGACTTGCAGGTAAAAATGCACCTGGTTGTCAGACTGCTTAAATCTCTGCAAAAAAAAAAAAAATGCTAGCAGGGATCAGGCATAACTCTAACGCTGCAGTTTTGTGTGCGGTTTTGTAAAGTGACACTGATCTTCTGATACTGCACTTGGTCTGGGCTGGGCAGAGGGGCTAAACGCTGGTGCTGGCAAGTGTCTGGGCTGATATTGCTAACGCCATGTTTTTGGGAACACTACACAATACTACTGGGGACGCTAGTATAGATCTGATCAAAGATATTGATTCGTTCAGACACTATACTAGTAAGGGAGGTGTGTGTGTTTTCATGCTACTGGCAATCCAAGGGTTCAAATCTGACGCTGTCTGGGATCGATGCTACCACTAACTGACCCTAACGCCTAACTGATGTCACCTATGACACTAATACAGTGATCAGAAAAGAGATCTGTACACTATACTAGTGACACTGTAACAGGGGGTGAAAGGGTTAACTGGGGATGATCAAGGGGTTTAACCTTTATTGGGAAATGTATTGGGGTACTCTAAACCTACCTGGGCCTACTACGAACTGCCCTAACGCTGTTTAGTGTCGCAAGTGACACCAATGCAGCGATCAGTGAAAAATCCGAACACTGCACTTGGTGACACTGTGACAGGGTGTGAAGGGGTTAACTGGGGGGGGGGCGTTCAGGGGGTTAAAAGTGTGCCTACATGTCTTGGTGTCAGTATAGTGCTTGGTGTAATCACTGTAGATGTCTTCTCGCTCACTGGAACCAAAAAGGGCTCCATGAGGGGAGATGACATCACTTCCTCTGCTGTGTTTTTACATTGCACAAGCTGAGGGCAGTCTGTCATTCACCAGAACCGATCAGCAGGTCCACGCCAGAAATCATTGACCTGGGCCTGTAGACTGATCAGTTCTGTAACGAATCCGATCGCCGTGGGCACTCGCAACATACCAGTTTGTTTTTTCACGCAGCCGGTGCGCCCTGCCGCAGTATATGTACGATGAGCGGTCCGGAACTGGTTAAAATAAATGGGGGGGGGGGGGGGCAAAGGTGAGCATGAACATGTGACCTGCCGAATTCATATGGCTGGTCGTTTGTCCATTTATGACCTGTATTTTATTCATGCGTCGTATAATGCAGACCACAGTGCTATCCACTCTCCATTATGAACGACAACCTTTGGGATATTAGTCCAGTTTGAGGGCTTCTGTGCACTTCTTTTGGTTCAAGTGTATTCAAAATGTCCACAGACTGTCAACATAGTGCATAATAATTTCCCATTTTTTTTCCAAATTGCTGGACAATATTTGATAAATATAGTACAGTCCACTTTGTTTACAGGGGAGGTGGTCAGTTTTATTTGTACTGAAAAAAACGTGCTAGAACCCACATTTTAACCACTTAAGGACCGGAAGATTTGCCCCCTTAATGACCAGGCCATTTTTTGCGATGCAGCACTGTGTCGCTTTAACGAACAATTGCGCGGTCGTGCGACGTTGTACCCAAACCAAATTGAGGTCCCTTTTTCCCACAAATAGAGCTTTCTTTTGGTGGTATTTGATCACCTCTGTGGTTTTTATTTTTTCCGCTACAAACAAAAAAAAAAGCGACCGTTTTGAAAACCCCAATATTTTATACTTTTTGCTATAATATCCCCCAAAAAATATATAAATATTTCTTCATCGGTTTTGGTCAATATGTATTCTACATATTTTTGGTAACAAAAATCGCAAAAAGGGTACATTGATTGGTTTGTGCAAAAGTTATAGCGTCTACAAAATAGGGGATATATTTATGGCATCTTTATTATTATTATTATTATTATTATATATATTTTTTTTCTAGTAATGGTGGTGATCTGCAATTTTTAGCGGGTGTGCGACATTGCAGCAGACAGATCGGACACTTTTGGGACAATTGACATTTTATACAGCGATCAGAGCTAAAAATAGCCACTGTTTACTGTATAAATTACACTGGCAGGGAAGGGGTTAACACTAGGGGGTGATCAAGGGGTTCAGTGTTCCCTAGGGAGGTGTTTCTAACTGTGGGGAGAGTGTACTGACAGGGAGAAGGGGAAAGATCGCTGTTCCTGATCACTAGGAACAGCTGATCTCTCTACTTTCTTGGCAGAATGGGGATCTGTCTGTTTACATTGACAGATCCCCGTTCTGGCTCTCTAAGGAGCGTTCGCGGGTCACCATTGGCCGCGATGTCCGCCGGAGACCCGTGATCGCTCCTCAGATTGCCCCCCCAGAGCCCTTAAAGTGGCCACTGTACAGCTACGACGATTGGCACAGGGGAGCCAACCTGCCACCGTAGAACGACAGCGGCTGGTTGGAAAGTAGTTGAACAATGCGAAGCAGTTAGCACAATACATAGTACTCTGTGCCCCTGATGACATCACATATGACGAAATGCATAGGATGGAACCAGAACTCCTGCTACCATGCATGTGCAAACTGCTGCAGCTATCTTGGATTCTGGCATTGGGAAGTCCTTTGCATACATTGAACGCTGGTTTACCTTTTGTCAAATGTAAGTGCATATACCGATTTAAATCTTTTGTATCCTACGGTTTTCCACTATGGGCAGTCTTTCTTTTCTTTGATGGCTGTTCATTGAAATCTGGTTACTTTATGAGTCGGATCTATTCTGAAAGGGACAGTTTGTGGAGACCACGCTTTTGATTACAGCTAGAGTGAAGTGACCATATGGTGTGGAAGCACTGTTTGACCACTCTTGATTGGGGGTCATTCAATTCTGGTAAGCCCCCACCTGTTGCACTAGGGTGGTGTGCTGTGCTGTCCTCTTTGCGATCTGAAGGCTTCTGGGACCCACAATTATTTCTCTATTTATTTTTATGAGGTTAACCTTTCTCCTCGGCTCTTCATTGGGACTTGTTTATTTAATTCACATATTATTTTATAATTTTTCTGATTAGTACAGTTGTGCTCATAAGTTTACATACCCTGGCAGAATTTATGATTTCTTGGCTATTTTTCAAGGAATATGAATGATACGTTTTTTTCACTCGTGGTAAGGCCCCTTTCACACTGAGGCGTTTTTACCGCGTTTTCGCTGTAAAAATGCCTGAAATAATCCTGCCCCATCATTCTCAATGTGAAAGCCCTGAGGGCTTTCACACTGAGGCGTTTTGCTGGCTGTGCGTTGGAAAAAATCCTGCAAACAGCTTTTTTGGAGCATCTTTAGGGCGCTAAAAATAGCGCTGTAAAAAACGCAGTAAAACACAGGCGTTAGCGCGGTAAAATCGCGGGAAAAAAAAACTTAGAATTTTTTCGGTTTTCCCCCCCCCAACGCCTCAGTGTGAAAGGGGTCTTAGTGTTTGGCTGAAGCCATTTATTATCAATCAACTATGTTTACAATCAACTGTGTTTACTCTTTTTAAATCATAATTCCAACAGAAACTACCCAAATGACCCTGATCAAAAGTTTACATGCCTATGATTTTGGCCTGACAACAAGTTTGACACACAGGGGTTTGAATGGCTTATAAAGGTAACCATCCTCACCTGTGATCTGTTTGCTTGTTATTCGTGTGTGTAGGTAAAAGGTCAATGAGTTTCTGGACTGACTCCTAACAGACCCTTGCATCTTTCATCCAGTGCTGCACTGACGTTTCTGGATTCTGAGTCATGGGAAAAGCAAAAGAATTGTCAAAGGATCTGTGGGAAAAGGTAGTTGAACTGTATAAAACAGGAAAGGGATATAAAAATATATCAAAGGAATTGAGAATGCCAATCGGCAGTAGTGCTGCACAATTAATCGTTAAAAAATCGTGATCTCAATTCAACCCCCCGACAATCTCCAATGCAGAGTTTGCTGATTCTTTTATATAACAAGTGGAGAGACTTTATCTGCTTTCTCAGCTGTCAAAAGAAAATATCCGGGCCGTCTGCCAAGTTTTTAACAGGAAACGTAACTAATGCTTCCTTCTTAGATCAAAGAAAGAAACTTCTGTGTGTAAAGAAAAAGTAAGGGCAGTCTGCCAAGTTTTTAACAACATGAAACATTGTAATTAAATTTCCCTCTTAGATCAAACTTCTGTGTGTAAATGGAGGAAGTTTAACCACTTAGACCCCTTTCACACTGGAGCGTTTTGCAGGCGTTTATAGTGTTAAAGATAGCGCCTGCAAACCGCCCTTAAATAGCTGTTACATTCACTCCAGTGTGAAAGCCCGAGGGCTTTCACACTGGAGCGTTGCGCTAGCAGGACGGTAAAAAAAGTCCTGCTAGCTGCTCTTTGGAGCGGTGAAGAAGCGGTGTGTTTACCGCCCCTGCCCAATGGGACAGCGTGGCTATACCGCCCGCAATGCGCTGCTTCGGCAGCGCATTGTGGGTGGTTTTAACTCTTGGCTGCTAGCGGGGCTTAAAAGCGCCCCGCTATCGGCCGAAATGCTCCGCAAATCCGCCCATAGCATCGGCGGTAAAAATAGCGGCGTTTTACCGCCGACGCTATGGACGGCTCAGTGTGAAAGGGGTCTTAAAGTCCAAATCTTTTTCTGATACTTGTTTCTTAAGTTAAAATCATTATTTTTTTACTAGAAAATTACTTGGAACCTTCAAAAATTATATATATTTTAGCAGAGACCCTAGGGAATAAAATGGCAATTGCTGCAATATTTTAAGTCGCACTGTATTTGCCCAGTGGTCTTTCAAATGCAATTTTTGGGGAAAAATATACTTCAATGAATAAAAAAAAAGAAAACCGTAAAGTTAGCCCTTTTTTTTTTTTTTTTTTTTGTTTTAATGTGAAAGATGATGATACGCCGGCAGAATCGTGAGAGAATCGTGATCTATCTTTAAGCAAAAAAAATCGTGATTCTCATTTTAGCCAGAATCGTGCAGCTCTAATCGGCAGTGTTCAAACTCTAATCAAGAAGTGGAAAATGAGGGGTTCAGGTAGACCCACTAAAATTTTAGCCACAACTGCCAGGAACATTTTGTTGTGATGCAAAGAAAAACCTACAAATACCTTCAGGTGAAATACAGGTCTCTCTGAAAACATGTGGTGTGGTTGTTTCAATATACAATCAGGAGGCACTTGAAGAAAGATGGGCTGCATGGTCGAGTCACCAGAAGAAAGCCATAACTATGCAAATGCCACAAAGCATCCCGCTTACAATACACCAAACAGCACAGAGACAAGCCTCAAACCTTCTGGCACAAAGTCATTTGGAGTGATGAGACCAAAATGGAGCTTTTTGGCCACAACCATAAACGCTACATTTGGAGAGGAGTCAACAAGGCCTATGACGAAAAGTACACCATTCCTACTGTGAAACACGGAGGTGGATCGCTGATGTTTTGGGGATGTGTGAGCTACAAAGGCACAGGAAATTTGGTCAAAATTGATGGCAAGATGAATGCAGTATGGTATCAAAAAATACTGGAGGAACATTTGCATTCATCAGCCAGGAAGCTGCACATGGGACCTACTTGGACATTCCAACATGACAGTGATCCAAAGCACAAGACCAAGTCGACCTGTCATTGGCTACAGCAGAATAAAGTGAAGGTTCTGGAGTGGCCATCTCAGTCTCCTGACCTTGATATTATTGAGCCACTCTGGGGAGATCTCAAACGTGCAGTTCATGGAAGACAGCCCAAGAATTTACAGGAACTGGAGGGTTTTTGCCAAGAGCAATGGGCAGCTTTACCATCTGAGAAGATAAAGAGCCTCATCCACAAATGCCGTCATTGATGTTAAAGGGGGCAATACACAGTATTAGGAACTTGGGTATTTTTGATCAGGGTTATTTGGGTAGTTTCTGTTGCCATTATGATTTATGTTTCAATAGTGTTTGTTATAGTACAAAAAGCAATAAAAAAACAAATATAAAACAAAGATCTCGGGTTTTCATGAAGCAGTATACAGCAATTCCTGAGAGTCATGCAATAAGTATTTTGATTTACTTGAGGAAACCTCCTCTTATTGCATACATAGGCCATTGCACAAGCTAATGTTGGCAGAAACTCCTTTACTCAATGAAATGTGGTACACATGCCTTTCTCAATACGAATCATAGATTGTATACAGTGCCACCGTGTCTATGACTTAAAACATGTTGTCAATCCTAGGCCTTAGGGTAGGTTCTACCCACCGGGGGAAGAACCAGCTCCCCATCTGACTATCAGGGGAGTCTGGTTCCATCGGTCACACGGGCACCCCCCCCCCCCCCCCCCCCGCCCAAGCAGACTATGGTCTGCCGAGAGTGTAAAAGAGAAACGCAACATATATAACAATACATTTTAAAACCCAATAATAACATTAATATGAAAGGGAGGGTAAAACAAAATAGAGAAAAGAAGTGAAGGCTAGGGGAGGGAGAGTACGGCTCCGAGCTCAGAGACCTATCTCTTGATAATAAAATCTAGTTTGTGAGTGTCCTGGGGTCATTTGTCAGGTATTTAATCCATGGGTCCCCTACTCTTTGAAACCACTTCATCTTGTCTTGTACTATTGCTGTTAACCTTTCATTTAACATCGGCTTAAACGCAAAATGTTGTGGCTAATCGAATGGCAGGGCGGCGGATCTCCAGTTCCTGGCTATCGTTATTTTAGCTGAAATGAATATAAATGTAAGAAGACATCTTTGGACTCTAGAGGCTTCCGCTACCCCGCCACCCAGGAGTGTGTGTTTCACAGATTTCGTCAGGTTTATTTGGGTAAGGGTATATATGAAATTGTAGACCCTGATCCAAAATCTCCTGACTTTGGGGCATGTCCACCATATGCGATAGGTGGATCCCACTAGGCCGCAGCCTCTAAAGCACCTAGTGGAGGCTCCGGGTACAAAGGTGGCCAACCTGGCCAGGACCATATACCATCTTAAAAAGACCTTCTAGTTCGCCTCTATAATAGAGGTATTGATGAGCGATCTAGATGCTGCTTCTGATATCGCATGCCATTCTTCTAATGCAAGGGTTTCCTGAATATCTTGTTCCCATTGGAGCATATAGTTCAATTTAGTCAAGATATTCGGCAAGATTGTGTGTGTGTGTGTGTGTGTGTGTGTATATATATATATATACATACATACATACATACATACATACATGTCCTTCTCAAAAAATTTGCATATTGTGATAAAGTTCATTATTTTCTGTAATGTACTGATAAACATTAGACTTTCATATATTTTAGATTCATTACACACAACTGAAGTAGTTCAAGCCTTTTCTTGTTTTAATATTGATGATTTTGGCATACAGCTCATGACAACCCAAAATTCCTATCTCAAAAAATTAGCATATCATGAAAAGGTTCTCTAAACGAGCTATTAACCTAATCATCTGAATCAACTAATTAACTCTAAACACCTGCAAAAGATTCCTGAGGCTTTTAAAAACTCCCAGCCTGGTTCATTACTCAAAACCGCAATCATGGGTAAGACTGCCGACCTGACTGCTGTCCAGAAGGCCATCATTGACACCCTCAAGCAAGAGGGTAAGACACAGAAAGAAATTTCTGAACAAATAGGCTGTTCC
Source organism: Rana muscosa (assembly GCA_029206835.1). Classification (NCBI taxonomy): domain Eukaryota; kingdom Metazoa; phylum Chordata; class Amphibia; order Anura; family Ranidae; genus Rana; species Rana muscosa. The sequence continues at coordinate 239,151,498 of CM055125.1, read as the reverse complement.
CAGAGTGCTGTATCAAGGCACCTCAGTGGGAAGTCTGTGGGAAGAAAAAAGTGTGGCAGAAAACGCTGCACAACGAGAAGAGGTGACCGGACCCTGAAGAAGATTGTGGAGAAGGACCGATTCCAGACCTTGGAGGACCTGCGGAAGCAGTGGACTGAGTCTGGAGTAGAAACATCCAGAGCCACCGTGAACAGGCGTGTGCAGGAAATGGGCTACAGGTGCCGCATTCCCCAGGTCAAGCCACTTTTGAACCAGAAACAGCGGCAGAAGCGCCTGACCTGGGCTACAGAGAAGCAGCACTGGACTGTTGCTCAGTGGTCCAAAGTACTTTTTTCGGATGAAAGCAAATTTTGCATGTCATTCGGAAATCAAGGTGCCAGAGTCTGGAGGAAGACTGGGGAGAGGGAAATGCCAAAATGCCTGAAGTCCAGTGTCAAGTACCCACAGTCAGTGATGGTCTGGGGTGCCATGTCAGCTGCTGGTGTTGGTCCACTGTGTTTTATCAAGGGCAGGGTCAATGCAGCTAGCTATCAGGAGATTTTGGAGCACTTCATGCTTCCATCTGCTGAAAAGCTTTATGGAGATGAAGATTTCATTTTTCAGCACGACCTGGCACCTGCTCACAGTGCCAAAACCACTGGTAAATGGTTTACTGACCATGGTATTACTGTGCTCAATTGGCCTGCCAACTCTCCTGACCTGAACCCCATAGAGAATCTGTGGGATATTGGGAAGAGAAAGTTGAGAGACGCAAGACCCAACACTCTGGATGAGCTTAAGGCCGCTATGGAAGCATCCTGGGCCTCCATAACACCTCAGCAGTGCCACAGGCTGGTTGCCTCCATGCCACGCCGCATTGAAGCAGTCATTTCTGCAAAAGGATTCCCGACCAAGTATTGAGTGCATAACTGAACATAATTATTTGAAGGTTGACTTTTTTTGTATTAAAAACACTTTTCTTTTATTGGTCGGATGAAATATGCAAATTTTTTGAGATAGGAATTTTGGGTTGTCATGAGCTGTATGCCAAAATCGTCAATATTAAAACAAGAAAAGGCTTGAACTACTTGAGTTGTGTGTAATGAATCTAAAATATATGAAAGTCTAATGTTTATCAGTACATTACAGAAAATAATGAACTTCATCACAATATGCTAATTTTTTGAGAAGGACCTGTGTGTGTGTTAGGGCTGGGAAAAAAAATTGATTTTAATCTTGAATCGAGTTTTGAGCTCAAATCGATTCAGTTTTGAAGAAAATCGATTATTTTTTTTTTAGATTTTTTTTTTTTTTTTTCCCTTCAAAGTTTCCATAGCAGGACTGCAGGGGGCGTATCCGGAATGTCACTGGGCAGCGTTACCCCAATTACATCTACTCGCTGCACCCGCCGTCTGCCTACCTGATCAGCGTGTCATGCAGACAGACGGTGGCCATTGCAGTGTTCAAAAGCCACGCCTCCCGAGTCCTCGTCGTCTGTGATAGGCGGAACACTCAATTTCACAGCAGGCAGTATTCAGCCTATCACGGACATCCTCTCATCCTCGTCTGTGTTATGAGGATGACCATGATAGGCAGAACACTGAATGCTGGGAAATTGAGTGTTCCGCCTATCACAGACGAGGAGGCGGCGCGGCTTTTGAATACTGGAATGGCCACCGGTGTAGCAGTAAAATCCGTATACCATGAAAATCTGCATCAGGTACGGGCACAGTGATTGAAGCATGGGCACAGTGAGACAAGGGTACAGTGAGGCATGGACACAGTTCAATTCAACTAAGAGTAACCTCAGGATTTTTTGTTGTTTTATTAGCTAAATCCAAATACAGTATTAATAATTTGGATGTTTAACAATCTTTGTTGCACACTGCAAAAAACAACAAAAGGTCACAAGCGCTAAATTGGTGGATAAAGAAAAAAATATAATGGATGATAATAATAAGAAAAAAATCCCAAATATTTTGGGAAGTACAAAGTATCCAAAAGGGGGAAAAAATAGGATCCAGCGCAGCAAGAAAAAATCCGTACCCAGAAGTACAAAATACACAACATGCCCACAATATAATCCAGCGCTCATGGAACATACATTATTAACTATTGAAAACTCTTGAAGAATTGATAAAAAAGCTTAGTCCATTTATCACAATAAAGAGAGGGATCCAATCCCAAATGTGCAGAGGGCAAATGAATCTTAACTCTCCAGTTGCCAGTGGTGACAAACTTGTTAAACTTGCAGTGACATCCGTGGAGCAAGGAGGGGTTAAAAAAGTCAAAACAAAGCCGGTGGCATGATCTCCGTGTGAGCACAGTACCTTGAATGATGGACAACAGGCAGACCAGCGTGTGGAGGGCCCTCCAACCCAAAAGGATGCAGAGCCAGGATCGCAGCAAGGCTGGGACAGAAGGAATCACACACAGAGTTTCAAGAGTTTTCAATAGTTAATAATGTATGTTCCATGAGCGCTGGAATATATTGTGTGTTTGTTGCACACTGACTTTGCAGTTAGAGAAAGGGTTTGCCTTTGCAATTTTGTTTGTTGATGCACTTTAATTAATATAATAAAAAAAAAAATCGAATCGTAAATCGAGTTTTTTATAAAAAAATTGCAGATTTTTTTTTGGGGGGGGAAATCGCCCAGCCCTAAGTGTGTGTGTGTGTGTGTGTGTGTGTGTGTGTGTGTGTGTGTGTGTGTATATATATGTATGTATGTATGTGTGTATATGTATATATATATATATATATTCTGATATGTGACCCCTGAGTTTATCATGTTGTCTACACAAATACTCCATGGGAGTCATTGTCGCTAAATCAACTTTACGAGCTATTGTTTGTACATAATGATGTATTTGGGCATATCTATAGCGTTCAGAGGATGGCATTTGATATTTTTCTACCAGTGCGCCTTCACATAGCATACCCCTGTGATCAGAGGTCTGCGATCCGTCATAATCCCTTATTGGTCCACCATTCGAATGTGGAGGGAGTGAGACCTGGGGTGAATTCCTTATTTCTCAATAGAGGTGCTAATGGATTATGGGGTGACTTTAATTTCTGAATCCGAGTGCCATTATGATTTAAAGAGTAAACACAGTTGATTGATAATAAATGGCTTCAGCCAAACGCTATCCATGAGTGAAAGAAGAAAAGTTTTTGTTTATCATTCATATGCTCAGAAAAATGGCCAAGATATCAGAAATTCTGCCAGGGTATGTGAATTTATGAGCACAACTGTGTATATATACAGCGGGTAAAATAAGTTTTGAACCTGTCACCATTTTTCTAGGTAAATATATTTCTAAAAGTGCTATTGACATGAAATTTTCACCACATGTTGGTAAAAAACACAATCCACACATACAATGAAATCAAAAGTTCAAAAATTAACTTGTGTGTAATAAAATGGAATGACACAGGGAAAAGGTATTGAACACATGAAGAAAGGGAGTTGCAAAAAGGCATGGAAAGCTAAGACACCAGCTGAAATCTATCAGTACCGTAATTAGAAAGCAATCCTGCCCCCTGTCAGTGCAAATTAATATGAACTGAATGGAGAAATGAAATGTGCCGCCTATAAAAATTTTCAGATCAAGCAGCTGCCATCAATTGTTGGTATGTGCCAAAAAAAAATGCATAAAGATCTTGTGTTGAGGCGCTAGCTATTACACCTAATAAATATCCTCATAAAAAAAAAAAAACCATAAGCACCAAATAACATGAAAAAAAATATATATAATGAAAAAAAAAAAAAAACCTTTATGTGCTACTAATAGGTGAATATCCTGTAATCATAAACAGCAGTGACTGTCCTTTGTGCAACTATTATAAAAACTCCACGCGTTGATTAGTGCTCCATGCTATTCTTTATAAATGTGTTCCTCCACCTATAATAAGGTGGGCCACTCACCAGATGGCTTTGGGCCATCAGGACACTCACCGCTTATATGGAATTACTTGATGTGGATATGGGCTCAGCATACATTCAGTGTCGTCGGCATGGATATCCCAAAATGAAAAAATACCGGATAATCGTGCAATACGTTTATTTATAAAAAAAAATCCTATCAAAACCTATGCCAATAAAACGAACATTTCCTTTATGTCATACAGCGGCACCCACTATAGATCGCCTGGTCAATATACAATCCTCACCGCTTGTGACTAGAGCCGGCCTGTGTGCCACTTGAGTCGGACGTGACGAAACCGGAAATACTACCGCTACAACAACCTCAATGCATTTTTACCGAAATGTCATCCCGACTTCCTGATGACGCCTTCCGATGAAATGCAATGAGGTCGTTGTAGCGGTAGTATTTCTGGTTTTGTCGCATCCAACTCAAAATGTCAATAGCATAGAGCTGCACGATTTAATTGTTTAAAAAATCGCGATCTCCATTCAACTCCCTCACGATCTTAATCCAGCATTTCCACGATTCATGTAATAAGTGCAGAGCTTTTCTCTGCTCACTCACAGCTGTATAAAAAAAAATAGAGCAGCTGGCAAAGTTTATCACAACATTGCTCAGTGCTGAGAGATAAAAAATATCCTTGTATCATTTGGTTCTTTTAGATCAAAGGGATGCACTTCAATCTGCAAATTAGGTCAGTTTAACCACTTAACCACCTGCCTACCGGGCACGAAAACCCCCTTCCTGCCCAAGCCATTTTTCAGCTTTCAGCGCTGTCACATTTTGAATGACAATTGCGTGGTCGTGCAACGTGGCTCCCTAACGAAATTTGCAGCCTTTTTTTCCCACAAATAGAGCTTCTTTTGGTGGTATTTGATCACCTCCTGCGGTTTTTATTTTTTGCGATATACACAAAAGAAGAGCGTCAAGTTTGAAAAAAAAAACACTTTTTTACTTTTTGCTATAATAAATATCACTTTTTAAAAAAAAAAAAATATTTTTTTTTACATTTTCCTCAGTTTAGGCCGATACGTATTCTTCATATTTTTGGTTAAAAAAAATCGCAATAAGCGTATATTGATTGGTTTGCGCAAAAGTTGTAGCGTCTACAAAATAGGGGATAGATTTATAGTTTTTTTTTTTTTTTTATTATATTGTGACTGCGATATTGCGGCGGACACATCGGACATTGACACATTTTTGGGACCATTCACATACAGCGATCCCTGCTATAAAAATGCATTGATTACTGTATAAATGTGACTGGCAGGGAAGGGGTTAAATGTGTTCTAACTGTGGGGGGGAGGGGATTGACTGGGGAGGTGACCGATGGTTGTCCCTATGTACAAGGGACACACCATCGGTCTCCTCTCCCTGACAGGACGTGGATCTGTGTGTTTACACACACAGATCCACTGTCCTGCTCGGTTACTGGGCAATCGCGGGTGCCCGGCGACCGACAGTCACGCGCATCGGGTCCCCAGCGACGCGGCGGGCGCGCGCCCCTTGGCTGCTTTTAAAGGCATGACGTCCTGTCAGAACAAGAGTCTTCCGCCCGCCGTCTTTTAGCAGAGACCCTAGAGCAGTGTTTCTCAACTCCAGTCCTCAAGGCGCCCCAACAGGTCATGTTTTCAGGATTTCCATTATTTTGCACAGGTGATTTGATCAGTTTCACTGCCTTAGTAATTACCACAGCCCTTTCGTCTGAGGTAAATCCTGAAAACATGACCTGTTGGGGCGCCTTGAGGACTGGAGTTGAGAAACATTGCCCTAGAGAATAAAATGGCGGCTATTGCAATATTTTATGTCGCACTGTATTTGCGCAGCGGTTTTTTAAACTTGATTTTCTCTTATCGTCTATGGTCTGACACGGCTGTCATACTGATTACGTGTGGGTATATGTCCCTGCTTGCAGGAGAAGACCTAGGCAGAATGTTAGATGTTAAAACATTCTAGAACAAACCAGAGCTGAACAGCCCCACCCAGGGGGGCGGTCCCTCCGGACATTACCTTCCCACCTGCAGCTAGCAGACCTCAGTTTTTTTTTCTGCCTAGCAAAAGGAGAAGACGTGGCTCTCTCAGGAGCCAGTCTCCTGGAAGATTTTACTTTTTAAATTTTATTCCTTTGGGGATTTTATTTTTGAGACCCTCAATCAACTGTCAACTGGGCAACAGGTTGGGTACACTGGTATCCTCGTAGTCTTCCCTGTCCGACCATCGAGCGTGCTGATCCCCGCCTTGTGTGCGTGAGACTCAATTAACGACATACCCCATGGCTCCAGGGGTGGCCGGGTTGCTTTCATGCTCCTGCGGTCCTCTCAAGATTGAACAGTACCTGACTGTATCTTTCGCAGTGCACCGGGCCGACTGCTACGCAGTACTACTCTGTGATAGGTCTGTCTGAGACAAGCCAGTGGGGTCCCTCCAGGGACGGGTAAGTAGTCTCTCCTGCTGCAGGTGAGTACATACTGGCTGTGTTTCTTTATGTGGGGGGTTCTCCCTGTCTCCCCCCTGTTATGCTGCTCTCTGCACCCTGTACTGGTGCTGTGCTGTGTGGGGGGTGCTTGGGGGTCACTCTGGCCTGGCTGGGGGAGCTCATGTCTGTTTTAATGGCACTGGGGCAGTGTTCTGGTGTGTGAGTGTTGACATACTGTGGTGGAATAGTGGTTACATGCATGCTTAGCAAAGCAAAGCTTCACAGGTTCAGTTCCTGAGTGGGCTGTTTGTGTTCAAACAGCCGCCCCAGCGCTTGCCGTGCCACAGCCATTAAGGGCAGGAGCTCCTGCCTTGTGGTTGGTGAACAACCGCAAAACGTGCGCCATTAGCGCTGTGAGGTAATTTTGAAAAAACCGCGTAACGCAGTATTGTATGCGGCCGGCGGCCATTTTCTTGAAGCCGCAGCGATTTTGCTTAGTTTCGGCCTCTATCGACCACTGCTGCGGCGCGAATATCCAATCTCCGCACAGTCCGGTCTCCTCACTCACTCCAGGCTTCACCCGTGCGGCAGCGCGGTTTCATACAGCGGAATGAGCGGTCCTTACAGGGGTTGGTGAGCACTCTGGGTGTCCCCCCCCCTCAGCTTCAGCATAGCCAGTGGGTGGACTGTGTTACTCACTATGATAGTGTTTAACAGTCAGAGGGTGGCAGTATGGAGTCTAGTTCACCTGCTTCTCCACACTTGTCTGAGGCAACTGGCAGTGCTCCTGCACCTGCGGTCCCTAGTGACTAGTTGTCGGCAGTCCTGGAATCATCCTTGTCAGGATGGAAGCTGTGTGAGAGCGCAAGGGAGCTGTAAAGAGCCCCCTCCCCCACACATCCTCCTGGGGGAGTGCTCTGTCTCAGATATGGGCCTAGCTATTGCTGCTCAGGACCCTAGCTCTGAGGATTTTCATGTTTGTTAAACAGGATATTCCCTGTGAGGAAGACCCCAGTTCTGAAAAACTGACAGGGTGCTTGTAAGTGAACTCATTGATGCTGTGAGGAACACTCTGAAGCTGAAGGTTGAGGCTGAGGAACCTCAGGTAAAAGCTGTCTCCTTTTTTTGGTTCTTTTAAAGCCGTTTATTCAAAAAAGGTTTATTCCATATGTGCCTTTTTTTGATACATTCATTAAGTCTGGGGTAAGCCGCAGAGGACTTTGGCGGTCCCGCTGCGCCTAGCCATGAGGTACCCCTTTTAAGGAGGACCTGGTTATGAAGGGGCTCTCCCCCCAGTGGTCGACCCCCCGGTTGCCCGTTTGAATAAGGCTACCACGCTCCCAATGGAAGGGAGTCCTGCATTTAAGGATCCCACTGACAGGAGGTCAGAGTGGTGAGTAGAACTATGTTTACCTTATTGGGGTCTGCCTTGCGCCCTATAGGGGCGGCGACACTTGTGTCTCAAGACACTCACAGGATGGGCAAAGATTTTGCACCAGACGGTTCAGGAGCACAATCTCCCTCCTGAGACCATTACCCTGGCTCACCAACTGGCGCAGGGTTTAGTCTCTGTGTGCGATGCCACTTTGGATGCGGCCCCTTTCATTTCTGGGGCCTCTATCTGCTGTGGTGCTGCGTCACCTTATCTGGCTGAGATGCTGGTCGGCCGACCTAGCTTCCACATAGCTCCTGGCTGACTTGCCCTTTAAGGGCGGTAGACTGTTTGGGGCCGCCCTGGATGCCATTATTATGGATGTCACAAGGGGTTAGAGCACCTTCCTCCTTCAGTCTGGTACGGAAAAAGGAGCCCCACCGTAGGCCGGGCCCTCCCTTTCCGGCAAAGAAGAATGAGTTTCTTCTCGTCAGTCAGAATCCACGGGTAAGCCCTCCCAGACTGGGAAAAATGCGGCTGGGGGACATAAGCGTCCCTGGGTGCGTAAGCCTACCAAGCAAGCTCCCAAGCCCACCACCGCATGGAGTCTTGCCCCTGCCCGACTCGGTGGACCTCCCGGATCTCTGACCGGTGGGTGTGCGAGGTGGTCACCTCAGGATACAGGATAGGATTCAGTTTCTGGCCCCCAGACAGATTCTTTCCCTCAATTCTCCCTCTCCTTCCTGCCCGTCGGGCGGCCCTCTTGAGGGCTGTACAGGATTGATCAGGTCCAGAGTGATTGTGCCGGTTCCGTCACAGGTGAGGTGGTTCAGGGTTTCTACTCTAATCTGTAGTCCCAAAAGGTGGACGGGGGTTCGGCCAATCCTGGGCCTCAAGGCCTGACTGCTTTTGTGATGGTGCAAAGGTTCCGCATGGAATTCATTCGCGCAGTGTTCGCTACACTCCATCGAGGGAATTTTCTGGCATCCTTGGACATCAAGGCAGCCTACTTGCATGTTCCGATCTGCGCACGTCAACAGTAGTTTCTGCGCTTGCGATCGGCAAAGACCACTATCAATTGTGGCTCTTCCCTTCGGCCTAGCCTTGGCACCAAGGTTTTTTTTACCAAGGTGTTTGCTCCGGTTCTAGCCTTGCTGAGACAGCGAGGCATTGCTATTATGGGCTATCTGGACGATCTTCTAAGAGCAGACAATGGCTCAGAGTTAGAAGTATGACTATTGTCAGTCAGACCCTTAGGGACTTCGGGTGGCTCCCGAACATTCAGAAGTCGGTCCTGGTCCCGGCTCAGCATTTGGAGTATCTCGGTCTGATCCTGGACTCCATGGAGGCGTAGGTATTCCTAACCCTGGAGAAGTTACTGACTTTTCTGTCTGTAGTGCGGGTCCTGACGTCTCAGAAATGAGGGCATCGTTTAATTAAAATACACTTTAATTAAAAAAAAATAACGAAACAGTAAAGCTAGCCCATTTTTTTTTTTATATAATGTGAAAGATGTTACGCCGAGAATCCTGATCTTTAATCTAAGCAAAAAATAGTGATTCTCATTTCATCCAGAGTCGTGCAGCTCTACAATAGCACCTGTTAGACATATATTTACCTAGAAAAATGGTGACGTGTTCAATATTTATTTTACCCGCTGTGTGTGTATGATATTATATATATATATATATATATATATATATATATATATATATATATATATATATATATATATATATATTATAATTGTGGTGGAGTGGATCACATTTATTGTAACGTGTATACTTGTGTAGTGTTCTATTTTTCATCAATAGATGCATTGTCATTGAGTTTTTGTTTTTTTTTGCCGCAGCTTTTTTTAATATTCAGCTTTAGGTGTAGCCTGGTGGACTGTCACTTGCTGGCTTCTTGAATGATTTGGGGACTTCAGCAGTATAGTCTGCTTGCTTGTTCTCCATTTTTTTTTCTACTTGCATCACTCATTTATCCTGCTATAAGGGTGCTTGCATTTCTCCCATTCCATTGTAAAATGCTAAAATGTAAAGGTCAACCCTTAGGATGGATGTGGCCGGTATGCAGGCCTAGAAACTCCAAGTTCAGCACTTTAGCACCAGAATTGGTGCAACCGTAATATTGCATTTTCACTGAACACAAATATTGAATTATTATTGCATTACTTGCCTTGGCATCAATTTTACAAGCTTGCTATTCCTGGTCTTTGTAGTGTGCTAAATATAAAGATTTGTCGATTTGCCACCAGAGGGAATTCCCAGTGCAGTCACTGTTCTTGTCTCTTGAGACGCACAAGTAGTGCATTGTTTTCGGTAAGTCAGCCATCACATAGACTTGCGAGAAGGAGGAATAAACCATAATTAGAGATGCAAAGTGTAGAGCAGAGCCTGAGCTTTATAATGTGCTCTGTGGTCCAGTGCTGATGCTCACGTGCCCATTGTAGGTGCTTTTGGCTGTGGACACGGGTCAGCATGGGCACCTTGACTGGCCTGCAGCTACTCTGCTCCATATACAACAAATCGTGATGCCCATTTTTTTTTTTTTTTTTAATGCTTTCAACACAACAACTTCAGGGACCACATGTTCACTTGCTGCCCAATACATCACACCAACTTTCAGATGCCATTGTAGAAAAGTCACCAATGTCATTTACTTAACCACTTAAGCCCCGGACCATTTGGTAGCTAAAGGACCAGAGGTGAATTCAGAATTTTGCACTGCGCTGCTTTAACTGTAAATTGTGCGGACATGCAATGTTGTACCCAAACGAAATTTGCATCCTTTTCTTCCCACAAATAGAGCTTTCTTTTAATGGTATTTGATTGCCTCTGCGATTTTTATTTTTTGCAATATAAACGGAAAAAGACCGAAAATTTTGAAAAAAATGATATTTTCTACTTTTTGTTATAAGAAAAATCGAATAAACTCAATTTTAGTCATACATTTAGGCCAAAATGTATTCAGCCACATGTCTTTAGTAAAAAAAATGTCAAGTGTATATTTATTGGTTTGCGCAAAAGTTATAGCGTTTACAAACTAGGGTACATTTTCTGGAATTTACACAGCTTTTCATTTATGACTGCCTATCTCATTTCTTGAGGCGCTAAAATGGCAGGGCAGTCCAAACCCCCCCCCCCCAAATGACCCCATTTTGGAAAGTAGACACCCCAAGGAAATTGCTGAGAGGCATGTTGAGCCCATTGAATATTTTTTTTTTTTTTGTCCCAAGTGATTGAATAATGACAAAAAAAAAAATTACAAAAAGTTGTCACTAAATGATATATTGCTCACACATGCCATGGTTATATGTGGAATTGCACCCCAAAATACATTCTGCTGCTTCTCCTGAGTACGGGGATACCACATGTGTGGGACTTTTTAGGAGCCTAGCCACGTACGGGACCCCGGAAACCAAGCACCGCCTTCAGGATTTCTAGGCACAAATTTTTGATTTCACTCCTCACTACCTATCACAGTTTTGAAGGCCATAAAATGCCAAAATAGCACAAAACCCCCCCAAATGACCCCATTTTGGAAAGTAGACACCCCAAGCTGTTTGCTGAGAGGCATGGTGAGTATTTTACAGCTCTCATTTTTTTTTGAAAATGAAAAAAAAATTTTTTTTTTTTCTTTTTTTTTTTTCAATTTTCAAAACTTTGTGACAAAAAGCGAGATCTGCAAAATACTCACAATACCTCTCAGCAAATAGCTTGGGGTATCTACTTTCCAAAATGGGGTCATTTGGGGGGGTTTTGTGCCATCTGGGCATTCCATGGCCTTCGAAACTGTAATAGGCAGTGAGAAGTGAAATCAAAAATTTACACCCTTAGAAAGCCTGAAGGCGGTGATTGGTTTTTGGGGTCCCGTACGCGGCTAGGCTCCCAAAAAGTCTCACACATGTGGTATCCCCATACTCAGGAGAAGCAACAGAATGTATTTTGGGGTGTAATTCTACATATGCCCATGGCATGTTTGAGCAATATATCATTTAGTGACAACTTTGTGCAAAAAAAAAAAAAATTATTTTTTCCGCAACTTGTGTCAACATATAAAATATTCCATGGACTCGACATGCCTCTCAGTATATAGCTTGGGGTGTCTACTTTCCAAAATGGGGTCATTTGGGGGGGTTTTGAACTGTTCTGGCATTTTATAGACAACATTAGGAAGCTTACATCCACTCTTCTAACCACTTGAAGACAAAGCCCTTTTTGACACTTTTTGTTTACATGAAAACATATTTTTTTTTGCAGGAAAATTATGTTGAACCCCCAAACATTATATATATTAAAGCAAAGGCCCTACAGAATAAAATGGTGGGTGTTGCATTTTTTTTTTCTACACAGTATTTGCGCAGCGATTTTTTCAAACGCATTTTTTGGGGAAAAAATACACTTTTTTTAATTTTAATGCACTAAAACACACTATATTGCCCAAATGTTTGATGAAATAAAAAAGATGATCTTAGGCCGAGTACATAGATACCAAACACGACATGCTTTAAAATTTCGCACAAACGCGCATTGGCGACAAACTACATACATTTTTAAAAGCCTTTACAGGTTACCCCGTTAGATTTACAGAGGAGGTCTACTGCTAAAATTACTGCCCTCGATCTGACCTTCGCGGTGATACCTCACATGCATGGTGCAATTGCTGTTTACATATGACGCCAGACTGACGCTTGCGTTCGCCATTGGGCAAGAGCAGGGCAGGACAGGGGTGTTTTTTTTTATTTATTTTTTTATTATTATTAATTTTGCTTTTTTATTTTATTTTTAAATTGTTCCTTCCATATTATTTTTTTATTTATCATTTTTATTGTTATCTCAGGGAATGTAAATATCCCCTATGATAGCAATAGGTAGTGACAGGTACTCTTTTTTTGAAAAAACTGGGGTCTAGACCCTAGATCTTTCCTCTGCCCTCAAAGCATCTGACCACACCAAGATCGGTGTGATAAAATGCTTTCCCAATTTCCCAATGGCGCTTTTTATATCCGGGGGGGGGGACATTCCCTCCCACTGCTTGTAAAAGCAGTCCAGAGGCTAATTAGCCACTAGGATTGCTTTTACATGAAAGTTGGCCGCTGGCTGAAAAGAATGATACCAAGATGATACCTAAACCCGCAGGCAGCAATCTGGTATAACCATTCAAAGTCCAGCAACATACCAGTACGTTGCTGGTACTTGTTGGACATGTATTGTAATCTTCTTTTTTTTTCATGCAGCCAGGTGGCTGAACGAAAAAAGAGATTGATCGGTGGGTATGCCCACCATTAGAATACCGCCCTTCATCCACCCACTTCTAATGATGGGCATACATGCACCATTTATATATGCCGAAGCATGGGGGCATCCTCCCGCAAAAAAGTTATGCCCCACACACATGGTCGGACTTTTCCACGGGCAAGCCTCCGTCGGAATTTCGACCGTATGTACGCGGCATTAGGAGCAAAATCACTCCTCCGCCCCTGCTGCTTCGGCATATTTGCTTTTTTTTTTTTTTTTTAACTGTGGTGGTGAAATCTCCTCCTACAGCACTGGAGTCGCAGGGATCAGGCCTGTCTCTGCGAACGCTGCAGTTATGTGTGTTGTGTTTTGTAAGTGACAGCGATCGATCGATACTGCACTTGGGTGGCCTGTGCTGGACGGAGGGGCAAAACGCAGGTGCTAGCAGGTATCTGGGCTGATCCCGCTAACACTGCGTTTTTGGGAACCCTAAACTGCTGGGGACGCTAGTATAGATCTGATCAGATCAGATATTGATCTGATCAGATACTATACCACTAAGGGAGGTGTATGGTTCACACGTGGGTGTTAGCGTTACTGGCACTAACCTGACGCTGCCTGGGGTGTGACGCAGACCCTCTCTGATGCTAAAACCTAATTGATATCACCCGCCGGGCGATCAGGGGGTTAAACCTTTATTGGGTTATATATACGGCGGGTGCCCTGACACTATAAAAAGAAAACTAACCAGCGTCACCCGTAACACTTATATGATGATCACTGGTGAAAGGGTTAACTAGGGGCAATTAGGGGGTTAAAACCTTTATTAGATAATATATGGGGGTACCTGACGCTATAAAAACCTGTGGCGAACCTAAAAAAAAAATACTGGCTACTGATCTGCATCACCGACGCTAAGACAGCGATCAGAAAAATTATCGCTTAGCGACAGTGGTGATAGGGGGTGAAAGGGTTACCTGGGGGGCGATCAAGGGGGTTAAACCTTTTATTAGATAATTTATGGGGGTACCTGACGCTATAAAAACCTGCGGCGAACCTAAAAAAAAATACTGGCTACCGATCTGCATCACCGACGCTAAGACAGCGATCAGAAAAATTATCGCTTAGCGACAGTGGTGATAGGGGGTGAAAGGGTTACCTGGGGGGCGATCAAGGGGGTTAAACCTTTATTAGATAATTTATGGGGGTACCCGACGCTATAAAAACCTGCGGCGAACCTAAAAAAAATTACTGGGTACCGATCTGCATCACCGACGCTAAGACAGCGATCAGAAAAATGATCGCTTAGCGACGGCGGTGCTAGGGGGTGAAAGGGTTATCTGGGGGGTGATCTAGGGGTTAAACCTTTATTGGGGGGGGGTTAGGGGGCTACACTGGACCTAAAACTAAATGTAGTGACACTTTTACAGTCACAAATGTCACTGATTGCAGTGATCAGTAAATAAATGGTCACTGCAATCAGTGACACTGTGACTGGGGGCATGGGGGGCGATTTATGTGCCTATGTGTGCTGGTGTTGGTGTAGTGTTTGTGCACTAACCTTGATGTCTTCTCTTGTACGGCGCTCGGTATATGTGAGCGCCGCACAGGAGATGACATCACTTCCTCCTGCTTTCTCTGTCTGTGTGTACATTCCACAGACAGAGGGGGCATTTCTTTTCGCCGGGAGCGATCGCGGGGGGGTGGCCGGAATCGAACGGCCGTCCCCTCATGTCGGATCGCTCCCCAACGAATTCCGACCGCTCACTGTACAGAAGGGGGGTCCGATTGGACCCCCCAACTGTACAAAGGCAATCACGTACACTCTACGTGATTGTGCCTGTCGGTGCCATTGTGCCGACGTATATATACAGTGAGCGGTGGTTAAGTGGTTAAAGCAGAACTTCAGTCCATTTTTTTTTTTTTCATCTTTCCATCTATTAAATCTTCTGCCCTTGTTGTTTTAACTTTGGAAACATTTTTTTCTGCCAGTAAATACCTTGTACAGCCCACTTTCTGTTTCTTGTCTGGTCATTAGCCTAGGCTTATGACATCATGCACAGCTCTCTCTCACTCTTGTGAGAGTTTGCCAGCAAGGGAGTGGGGGTGAGTCATAAAAGGGTGTGTGTGTGTGTGTGTGTGTGTGTGTGTGTGTGTGTGTGTGTCCATCCAGGAAGTGAACAGGCAGCAGCTTCAGCTGCCCACAGGTAAAATGGTTGCAGCCAGACTCAGTGGAATGAGATTTCTGCAGCATATTTGGAAACTACAGAATCACAGTGTATATATAAAATAGCTTTAGAATGGCAAAGATATTTTTTTTGTTTTTTTTCAAAAGGTTTTTTATTCGGCAATACGTACATACAGGGTAGATATGCAAATCAATGTTATGAACACATACATAGCAGACTGGAATACAATAAAAAGAAAAGGGAAGAAGAGAAATCTGCTGTTCAGATACATAAGCACAGTGACCACCCCACATAGCTCAGCCGACAGGCACCCGACAGACCATACACATGTCTGAGGGACAGAGTGAGAACCACTAAGAGAGAGTGTCAGACACACCCAACCATCGATCTCAGATTTTGTTATACTTAGGACACCCTCTATTGTATAGAAACTTACAGTACGGGAGATTGTTGTTAATTTCAGCTTTCCATTCGGCAAAGGTCGGAGGAGACGGTTTTATCCATTTCCATGCAATCAATTTCCTTGCTGAGAAAAGTGTCTCCTGGAGAAACGTTTTTGTAAATTTATCTAAGTCTGGGCCGGGGTAGATCCCCAGTAAACACGACTGTGGGTTCAATTTGAGGGGTGAGCCCATGGTATCATGAAGGAAATCAACTATTTGCTTCCAGAAACCCTGGATCACAGGACAGGCCCAGAGCAGATGGAAGAACGTGCCCAACTCCTGTGTACACATAGGGCAAGAATTAGAATAGTCCCTTTTTGAATCTGGACACTCGGAGCGGGGTGAGGCAAGACCTGTGCAAAAATTTAGATTTGGGTGAGCCTGTCAGAGCTTAGGGGATACTTTCCTACAGGTGTCCAAGGCCTTGCTCCACTCCTCATCTCCAAGGTCTCCCACCTCCCTTTCCCAGCGGGGCTTCAGAGCATAGGCTATTTTCGTGGATGGCGGTATGAGCAGCATATTGTAAAAGTAGGAGATGAGTTTTTGAGGGTCCGAGCCCTTGACTATGGCCATAATGGAGTTGGGGGAGGACTGTGGTAATGCCCCTTGGATTTGTGTGATGAGGGCGTGGCGAACTTGAATATACCTAAAATACATGTTGTCGGGGAGCGCAAACTCATCTTGGAGAACGTGGAATGATTTAAGGTTGCCACCCATGAGAAAGATAGTGTACCCCTCGGGAATACCACAATTCAGGGTTGGGGATCCGGGAAAGTTCAGGCAAGTGACTATTGTGCCATAGGGGAGTGTAATCATTAAAAGGGGTCATGTTCAGCTTGGTCATAGCGATGTCCTAGATTTTCCTGTAATGGTAGAGGGTCGACTTGGTCTGTGTAGTCCGGATACCCCGTGTACCTATTGCAGTGATAGGATCTTGTGTGTGTTGCGTCCAGCGAGGACAAAAGAGGGTCGTGAACCTGTCTGTCAGTTTTATCAACATGGAACAGTTGGGAGAGCTGCGATGCAGTGTAATAGAGATGTAAATCAGGCATAGCGGTCCCCCCCCCAAATCCGTGGGATTCTTGAGGATTCGCCAGGCCAACTTATGTCTGCTACCACCCCATACAAATGGCTTGAGTAGGGATTCGAAGCATTTAAAATGTTTGAGAGGGATATACACCAGGGAGTGCCACAGGACATACAACATTTTGGGGAGCAGCTGCTGACTTTTAATATTAGGACACTTGCCTGTCCTGGAGTCCAGCAACGTCAGCAGCAGAGGACGAGCAATCGCTTATCACTCTGCTGCCCCCACCGCCATCCTCGGTGAGGGAACCAGGAAGTGAAGCCTTGCGGCTTCACTGCCCGGTTCCCTACGGCGCATGTGCGAGTCGCACTGCGCCGTTCTGACTGGTCCCCGTGTGTTCTGGGAGCCAAGTGTCTCCCAGAACACAACGGATATTCTGCGGGAAGTGACGTACTTCCCGCAGATTTCCCGCAGAGAGGACTCCCGGAAGTGGGTGCAAATACCTGTCTTAGACAGGTATCTGCACCCCCCTGAAAGGTGTCAATTGTGACACCGGAGGGGGGATGGGGTTCCGATAAGCGGAAGTTCCACTTTAGGGTGGAGCTCCGCTTTAAAGTCTTAATCAAAGGCTTTCATTTTGGATAGTGGAGATTAGATCCTCCTGTCAGTTTTTGTTGCTGTCCATGCCCCGTTGAGAAAATGTACCCTTTCTATTTGTCATGTTTACTGTTATCGAAAGTGATGGTAAAAGAAAATCACTAGTTTTGGGTTGTTCCTAGAACAGTAATAGAGAAGTAATCATGTGGTTCTGGTGACAACCAGGGATTCCCCTCACTTTGGAGGGATTTCCTCTCTCACTTCCTGTTTTGGCTATTGAGCAGGAAGTAAAGGAATGTCTCCCCAATGGGACAAAACAATCTGATGGATTATAGTTTTGCCTTTAGTTCTACTTTAAATTAGAACTAAAGGCAAAACTTTTTTTTTTTTCGTTTTGGATAGTGAAGAGATAGATTAGAACATCTGTAAGTTTTTTATTGTTGTCTGTGCTCCCGTTAAGGAGATTCACTTTCTCTATTTGTCCTGTTTACCATTATCATTCAGAGTAAAAAAAAGTCCCACATTTTGGGTTGTCTCCAGAAAAGTAATAGAGGGGCAATCTTCCACTAGTTTTGATGACCTGGGGGTCCCCAAGAAATTCCCTTTTTTATTTGCAGGGATTTCCTCTTACTTCCTGTTTTGGCTATGGTACAGGAAATTAGGTAAATCTCTGCAATGAGACACAGATGGCGGAAAAACCCTCCCTTACTCTATCCAAAATTAAGAAAAAAAAAAGTTTTGCCCATAGTTCTACTTTAACCTGTCAGTGGTCATAAAGTTATTGATCCGTGTTTGGCTCCTATATACATATAACATAACAAATTTCACATAGAGGTTGTAAAGTCGAAGTTTTTTTTTGTGTGCGCTGCTCACCCCCCAATACTCACCTGAGCCCCCTCTTGGTTCAGCGATGTGCATAAGAGACTTGGCTGAGGCAAGCTCCATTGGCTCCAACTGCTGTCAATCACCGCCAGAGAGAAGGGGGTGGGGCCAAGCCACGACTCTATATGTCTTATGGACACATGGAGTCGGGATCAAGCACGCACCAGTGCCCCCATTGCAAGCTGCTTGCTCTGGGGGCACTGGTCAGGAGGGAGGTGCCAAAAGCGCTGGCACAGGACCTGAGAAGGAGGATTTTTTTTTATTTATTTTTTAATTGTCCAAACCTTTGTCACTTTAACACATTGAAAAGATCATTTTCATGACGATAATTTCCTTAACCACTTCTGGACCGCCCACATACTGTGGCAGGGCGGCCCGGCTGCGCAAAATAACGTACCTGTATGTGATTTTGTGCACGCGATGTCGCAGTCCCGCTAAAAAACGCTGATCGCCGCTATTATTTGTAAAAAAATATAAGTCCCAAAATCTATACCATAGTTTGTAGACGCAATAACTTTTGCGCAAACCAATCAATATACGCTTATTGGGATTTTTTTTTTTTAGCAGAATACATATTGTCCAAAATAGATTTTTTTTTTTTTTTTTTGTATTTATTTATTTTAATTGGGAAAATTTTATAGCAGAAAGTAAAAAAATTATTTTTAAATTTTCTGTTTATTTTTTGCGCTTAAAAAACAAAAACAAAAAAAACTGTAGAGGTGATCAAATACCACCAAAAGAAAGCTCTATTTGTGGGGGGAAAAAAAGACACCGATTTTATTTGGGTACAGCGTCACACGACCGCGTAATTGCTAGTTAAAGCAACGCAGTGCCGTATCAAAAAAAATGGCCTGGTCATGAAGAGGGTAAAAAACCTTCTGGAGCTGAAGTGGTTAATCTGTTTGGTATAAAAATGTTTTAAAAAAAAACTAATAGCAAATCGGTGTTGCATTGCAACATCCGCCAAAAACTAAAATATCAGTGGGCAGATTCATTACTGACACCTGCTGGCTCCTAGATCAAGCTTACACCTAGATTATACATGAATTTGTCCATTGTGTATTATATCATCTTTCATTTTGGGACTAACGTTGGGTGATGACATTTCTAAAGTCACGTTTGTGTTTGAAACTTTTTTTTTTTTTTTTGGCAGATCGCGCAATACGCAATAAGAAAAAGAAAGCCGGCAGCAATGCCCGCGACTTTACAGAGGGCTGGGTGGAATTCCGGGACAAGCGCGTGGCTAAGCTGATAGCTACAAGCCTGAACAACTCCTCTATGGGCACACGGAAAAAGAACCGCTTCCATGATGACCTGTGGAATATGAAGGTGAGGTTGGAGTTTCTGCCATTTGGGCAGCTGATGGTGTGTACTAGACTTTAAAGTAGTCTGTGGTAATCAAAATAAAAATGTAGAGTGTGTTTTATGGTTTTGCTATAAGAAAAAAAAAAGCAGATTTAAAAGGGAACAAAGGGGTTTATTTACTAATGGCAAATCCACTGTGCACTACAAGTGTAGTTGCTGTAGAAATGAGGGGAAGCTCTGTTAGTTTCTATCATCCAATCATGTGCAAGCAAGAATGCTTCTTTTTTTTTCTCCTCGCATGTCCCTCTCAGATCTACAGCGACTGCACTTATAGTGCACAGTGGATTTGCCTTTAGTAAATGAACCCCAAAGATTCCACCACTTTTAAAATAATTTTTAAAATGGGGTAAAAACGTCCTTATTTGTCCTGCTTTTTGAGCAATATCCAAAACATGGAATTTAATGCAAATAATTTTTTTTTTTAATAGAATTGCATACAGTGCAGTAGGGAAAAATTTTGAACCTGCCAGGTTTTTGTTATGTCTTCATTAGAGAGATTTTTTCCTCACTTCTGTGGCAGTGGCTACATAGGAGGGCCAAACACTGCCATCCGTTAATGTTTTTAAATTTAAATACAGGTGAAACTCCAAAAATTAGAATTTCTTTTTCGTACATCACGGGACACAGAGCGACATAGTCATTACTAATGGGTTATATAGATACCGTCAGGTGCTGGCACTGGCAACTTCCAAAACCGGAAGTACCCTCCCCTATATAAGCCCCTCCCATCCGGGAGCACCTCAGTTTTTTGCCAGTGTCTAAGGTGTTGGCCAAGAAGAAACATGTGTTTTTCACTGAGCTTGCGTACAGGTTCTTTTGGGCCTCAGTAAGCTATTCCGGATCCGACCAAAAAAGCTTCATAGCTAAACGGTCGGTACCCGGGCCTTGCAGAGAAGAGCAAGGTTTTGCCTGTAATGCTTCTCTTAGGAGAGCTGGACCCTGGGATCCAGAGCTCTGGTCATACCCACGACCAAGATGTTTTCTGTGCAGGGTGCTATACAGGTCCAGGGGAGTGGAATCCTTGGGAACCCGGTCCCTGAAGGTTTGATTACAATGCCTGCCGTGATAGGTGAAGTTTGGGCTTTTGTGGACCAAACAAAGTCCTGCGGCGGGGAACAGGTAAGTGGGGGCCCCCAGGAACTTGGTTCTATTGGGGGACCCCCAAGCCTAATTTGTCTTTCTGTCTGTTACCTAATGGTATTCCCGCAAAATTCTGTGCATGCCTGTAACTACTAAAAAAATGTAATAATTTTTAAAGGTGGTCAAGAAAAAAAAATAAAAAAAAAAAAAAATTTTTTTTTATATATATTTAATATATTAGACTGCGGTACCTGTGTTTGTCCACTAGAGGCCGCTGTGGAATGTTTTCTTGTCATGTGGACTAGCTTCTTCTCAGCAGAGCAAAGTCCAGGCAGATGGTGAGTTCTCTTATAGGAAACTGCTTCCTCTGCCATGTTGCAGTGTTTGTCCATCCCCCGGCCTGCGGCAAAGAGGGGCCCTGGCTCCTGTCCCTTGTTACCATATTTGAAATTAGCGCCGAAGGCGCACGTGCCCGCGCGCGTGCACGCGCCTCTATATATAGAGGTGAGCCGGGAAAGGGGGCGGAGCCTGGGGGATGACGCTCTGTGCGCGCCGCAGCGCTTCTGCGCATGTGCGGGCGTCCCAGCAGTTTTAAAAAAACCACAATATTGTAGTGAGCTGGCTATGAAGTACAGAGACAGAGCTGGCAACATTTAAAGGCATACAGCAAGCGGTTGATACAGGCATCCCCTAGAAAGGCACATTAGTAGACACCAACTGTGATATAGCAGCAATTGTGCTAGACTATTCTCAGTAAAAGTGGTGTATTACGGCTGGAATACCTCAGCTTTAGGCTTAGGAATATGCCGTCCAGAAGCTCCGGAACTGAATCTTCCAGGAAGCGAAGGGGGTCTCATCGGGCTCTGAGGATCTTGGGCATACTTCTGCTGCACCAGTCTCCCCTGAAGTTCAGAGGTAAGTGACCGTAGAGACCCCGCAGGGGTACTTGGTACTGTGGCTGTCCTCAGTTCACCTGCTCCTGTGTATGTAACAGAGGAGGTTTTTTCCTCAGCTTTGGGAGGATTAGAGAGAGATTGTCAACATTGATCGCTGCCTCCCTGTCAGGGAAAGCACGCCCGATCTCCGTCTCCTCCTTCAGAGTGCCTGTTAGCAGAGCAACAGTCCCATACAGGGATCGACCTGCCTGAAGGGGATCAGGATGAGGTTGATTCTGTTAGAGGAATCAACAGTGGGGGAACCTTTTCTCAGCATCTCAAGCTGAAAGATTATGGGTTCAGTCTCTGACTAACATGGTCCGATCAGCATTTAAAAATGCACCTTGCGGAACCATCAACCACTACTGTATCCTCGTTGGGGTCGCTAGAAGCCCCCAGACTGTTTTTTCTTTTCCACTTCACCCTTTACTGAAAGGGCTCATTTACCAGGATTGGGAACGTCCTGAGAAAATATTTATTCCCCCAAGAGATTTCCGGTGGTCTATCCCATGGAGGATAAGTTCATCAAAAAAAAAATGGAAGGTCCCTACAGTGGACGCAGCCATCTCTTGTATGTATAAATCACTGACATGTCCAGTGGATAATGTCCAAATGTTCAAGAACCCAATAAAAGATTGGAGTCCTTATGAAAATCTGCTTGGTGATACAACCAGCAGTAGCAGCTATTGGGGTCTGCTAAGCAGTGAAGGATCAGTTGAAACAGGTCTTGAGGGACTTGACAGATCAGCAGGCTTTGCCCTAGCTGATCTACCTAGAGCCTTAGGCTTTGCGGTTGACGCCATAGAGGATTCAGTCCATCAGGCCTCCCGCCTTACGCTGTCTATAGTACATACGCGTAGGCTCCTATGGCTCAAAAACTGGTCTGCTGAAGCTCCCTGTAAAGAATGGCTGGTTAGCGTCCCATTTCATGGTGAACGCTTATTCAGGGAAAACCTGGACAAATATATCCAGAAAATTTCCAGCGGTAAAAATACGCTCTTGCCGGTTAAAAGCAGAGTTAGAGGTCCCTCTTTAAGAGGCCTGCTTCTCCAGTCCCTGGGGCATCGGCTGTGTAACAGTTCCGACGGCCTCCTCGGTCAAATCCCGGGGGTAAAAAACAGGGACAGTAGCAGGGTAATGAGAAACCCTGGGTCAGGGGAGGTACAAAACCTCCCCCAAAGTTAAATTCATTGAAGCCCCCACTCAGTCGGGTGGGGGGAGGACTCCAGTTGTTCGCAAGAGACCTGGCGGGACACGATCAAGACAGATAGGTGCTCTCCGCAGTAGGTTTGGGATACAGTTTGGAGTTAAAAGACTCTCCTCCTTCCCATTTTTGAGGTCAAACGTGCCAAGGGATCCCCGGAAGAGAGAGTCCCTCCTGTTGGCACTAGAACAACTATTGCTCCAAGGAGTAATTATGGAGGTCCCCTGGAAGAATGAGGGTTCGGGTTTTACTCAAACCTCTTTACAGTCCCGAAGCAAACGCGGACGGGAGGCCCATATTAATTCTAAAAGGGCTATACAAATTCCTGTATATCAGGTCTTTCCGATGGAGTCGATCCGATCGGTGGCCACTGCCCTACAAGGGGAGGGTTGGTTAGCCACGATCGACATCAAAGATGCTTATTTGCACATTCCCATCTTTCCAGTCCACCAAAAATTTCTACGCTTTGCAGTAGAAGGGCGCCATTTTCAGTTCAGAGCCTTACCCTTCGGTTTGGCCACAGCACCACGAGTGTTTACAAAAATTCTGGCCCTTTATTGGCCAATCTAAGAACACAAGGTGTAATGATAATGGCATATCTGGATGACTTGTTGCTGATAGACCACTCAGTGAAAAAACTAGGCGTGGTCGTTCACAAGACGATCAAGTATCTGGAATCTCACGGTTGGATTATCAACCGAGTCAAGTCAGCCCTAAAAACCAGTCAAAAGTCTGGAATACTTGGGGCTAAGGTTGGATTCAGGCCAGAGAAAAATATTCTTGCCTCGAGGAAAGGTGTTGTCTTTGAAAGATTTGATCCACTTAGTGGGTACAAAAAAGACAGCCGTCCATACGCCTGTATATGAGGCTGCTGGGAAAAATGGTGGCATCATTCGAAGCAGTACCCTACGGTCAATTCCATTCAAGGAATTTGCAAGGGGCCATACTGTCAGCCTGGAACAAAAAAATTCAGGCCTAGACTTACAATGTCCTTGTCCCCTTCCGTTCGCAAGAGCCTCCGTTGGTGGTTGGTTTCCCAGAATCTGGAAAAAAGGAAATCCTTCAGTCCGATTTCTTGGAAGGTGGTCACTACAGATGCCAGCCTTATAGGCTGGGGAGCAGTACTGGAGCAATAGTCTCTCCAGGGCAGATGGTCGGATGCAGAAAAGGCCCTGCCCATCAATCTCTTAGAGATACGAGCAGCCCGGTATGCCCTAGTAGCATGGACATCCAAACTCCAAGGGTCCCCTGTCAGAATTCAATCAGACAATGCCACAGCAGTGGCATATATCAATCATCAGGGGGGCACCAGGAGTCGTGCAGCCCAGAGGGAAGTAAATTACATCCTGAAATGGGCAGAAAAAATATGTCCCAGCCATATCTGCGGTATTCATTCCAGGAGTGGAGAATTGGAAGGCGGACTTTCTAAGTCGCCAGCAATTAGGCCCAGAGGAAGGGTCCCTTCACCCCGAGGTTTTCTGGACAATATGTCAGCGGTGGGGAACATCGGATGTAGATCTTCTAGCATCCAGATTCAACGCAAAGGGGGACAGGTTTGTCTCTCGGACAAGGGATCCCCTAGCTTGCGGCTCGGATGCCCTAGTGTTCCCTTGGGATCAGTTCAAGCTGATATATGCATTCACACCGCCACAATGGTTACCTCGATTACTCCGCAGAATCAGGGTAGAAAAGAAACCAGTGATTCTGGTGGCTCCAGCGTGGCCCCGAAGAGCGTGGTACGTGGAGATTGTAAAATGTCAGTGGGGAGTCCTTGGACTTTCCCACATCGTCCGGACCTGCTTTCGCAAGGACCGATATACCACCCTTCCTTACCAGCCCTAGGTTTGACGGCCTGGCTATTGAAGCCCACATTCTAAAAAAGAGAGGGCTCTCTAATTCTGTGGTATCTACCATGATCAATGCCAGGAAGCCGGTATCCAGGCAGATCTACTATAGAATCTGGAAGGCGTACATCGCCTGGTGTGAAGCCAAGAAATGGCATCCACGTAAGTACGTAATAGGTAGGAGTCTGGACTCCCTACAATGGGCTGTAGATAGGAAGCTTGCCTTGAGTACTATCAAGGGTCAGATTTCGGCCTTGTCAATATTTTTTCAAAGGCCCTTGGCTTCGCATTCACTAGTCAAAGCCTTTATACAAGGAGTGATGCGTATTAGTCCTCCGGTTAATATTCCCATATGTCCATGGGATCTAAACTTGGTTCTGTCGGTTCTACAGAAACAACCATTTGAACCATTACAGCATATTTCCTTGGTGCTTCTCACCAGGAAATTGATTTTTCTAGTAGCCATTTGTTCGGCTAAAAGAGTATCGGAATTAGCAGCTATGTCCTGTAAGGAGCCATATCTGGTTATCCATAAGGACAGAGTAGTGTTACGTCCTCATCCAGCCTTTCTTCCTAAGGTGGTATCGAGTTTTCATTTGAACCAAGATGTGGTTCTTCCTTCTTTTTTCCCCAAGCCTACTTCGGTAGAGGAAAAGTTATTGCATTCTTTGGATGTAGTAAGAGCAGTTAAAGCTTATCTAAAAGCCACTGCTCAGATTCGCAGAACGGATACTTTGTTTATTCTGCCGGAAGGCCCCAGAAAGGGTCAGGCAGCGTCAAAATCTACTTTAGCCAAGTGGATTCCACAGGTCATAATACAAGCCTATAGCTTGAGAAGTAGACCGCCTCCGTTCAAAGTTAGGGCGCACTCCACGAGAGCAGTTGGAACTTCATGGGCAGTGCATCACCAGGCCTCCCTGGCTCAAATCTGTAAGGCCGCAACATGGTCTTCGGTACACACGTTTACTAGGTTCTACCAGGTGGACGTTAGAAGTCAGGAGGATGTCGCCTTTGGGCGCAGTGTGTTGCAGGCCGCAAAAGATCCTCATGTCTGATAGCGCTCAGCTTATATATGGTGTATCCCCCCCCTCATTTGGCATTGCTTTAGGACATCCCATTAGTAATGACTATGTCGCTCTGTGTCCCGTGATGTACGAAAAAGAAAATAGGATTTTTATAACAGCTTACCTGTAAAATCCTTTTCTTGGAGTACATCACGGGACACAGAGCTCCCACCCCTCTTTGGGAACACTTATTGCTTTGCTACAAAACTGAGGTGCTCCCGGATGGGAGGGGCTTATATAGGGGAGGGTACTTCCGGTTTTGGAAGTTGCCAGTGCCAGCACCTGACGGTATCTATATAACCCATTAGTAATGACTATGTCGCTCTGTGTCCCGTGATGTACTCCAAGAAAAGGATTTTACAGGTAAGCTGTTATAAAAATCCTATTATCGTGCAAATGTTCATTTATTTCACTAATGCAACTTAAAAGGTGAAACTCGTGTAGCTCCCAGGGTGGGTTTTGCGTTTCCCTCTTTACTCTACCTCTGCGGCTACGCCGGATCCACACTTTAAGTATGAAATCCACTGTTTGATTACCTTTTTGGGTCTGCAGCGAGTTACCTCCCACGAGTGGATTGTTCAGCTCCGTTGTCTAGGTGCACCAGTGTATTCAGGAATAAGGCCAATGTCCACACACGAGTAAAACCTAATCAGCAAGGCTTTATTCTTTTTATTTGAAAGTCAACTTGAAGAAAGCGAAGGCAGGAAAGTTAAAGATGTTGGAAGGTTCAGGCACGCAACACTTGGATCCCAAATACAGGTCCTTCTCAAAAAATTAGCATATTGTGATAAAGTTCATTATTTTCTGTAATGTACTGATAAACATTAGACTTTCATATATTTTAGATTCATTACACACAACTGAAGTAGTTCAAGCCTTTTCTTGTTTTAATATTGATGATTTTGGCATACAGTTCATGACAACCCAAAATTCCTATCTCAAAAAATTAGCATATCATGAAAAGGTTCTCTAAACAAGCTATTAACCTAATCATCTGAATCAACTAATTAACTCTAAACACCTGCAAAAGATTCCTGAGGCTTTTAAAAACTCCCAGCCTGGTTCATTACTCAAAACCGCAATCATGGGTAAGACTGCTGACCTGACTGCTGTCCAGAAGGCCATCATTGACACCCTCAAGCAAGAGGGTAAGACACAGAAAGAAATTTCTGAACGAATAGGCTGTTCCCAGAGTGCTGTATCAAGGCACCTCAGTGGGAAGTCTGTGGGAAGGAAAAAGTGTGGCAGAAAACGCTGCACAACGAGAAGAGGTGACCAGGCCCTGAAGAAGATTGTGGAGAAGGACCGATTCCAGACCTTGGAGGACCTGCGGAAGCAGTGGACTGAGTCTGGAGTAGAAACATCCAGAGCCACCGTGAACAGGCGTGTGCAGGAAATGGGCTACAGGTGCCGCATTCCCCAGGTCAAGCCACTTTTGAACCAGAAACAGCGGCAGAAGCGCCTGACCTGGGCTACAGAGAAGCAGCACTGGACTGTTGCTCAGTGAACCAAAGTACTTTTTTCGGATGAAAGCTAATTTTGCATGTCATTCGGAAATCAAGGTGCCAGAGTCTGGAGGAAGACTGGGGAGAGGGAAATGCCAAAATGCCTGAAGTCCAGTGTCAAGTACCCACAGTCAGTGATGGTCTGGGGTGCCATGTCAGCTGCTGGTGTTGGTCCACTGTGTTTTATCAAGGGCAGGGTCAATGCAGCTAGCTATCAGGAGATTTTGGAGCACTTCATGCTTCCATCTGCTGAAAAGCTTTATGGAGATGAAGATTTCATTTTTCAGCACGACCTGGCACCTGCTCACAGTGCCAAAACCACTGGTAAATGGTTTACTGACCATGGTATTACTGTGCTCAATTGGCCTGCCAACTCTCCTGACCTGAACCCCATAGAGAATCTGTGGGATATTGGGAAGAGAAAGTTGAGAGACACAAGACCCAACACTCTGGATAAGCTTAAGGCCGCTATCGAAGCATCCTGGGCCTCCATAACACCTCAGCCGTGCCACAGGCTGGTTGCCTCCATGCCACGCCGCATTGAAGCAGTCATTTCTGCAAAAGGATTCCCGACCAAGTATTGAGTGCATAACTGAACATAATTATTTGAAGGTTGACTTTTTTTGTATTAAAAACACTTTTCTTTTATTGGTCGGATGAAATATGCAAATTTTTTGAGATAGGAATTTTGGGTTGTCATGAACTGTATGCCAAAATCATCAATATTAAAACAAGAAAAGGCTTGAACTACTTCAGTTGTGTGTAATGAATCTAAAATATATGAGTCTAATGTTTATCAGTACATTACAGAAAATAATGAACTTTATCACAATATGCTAATTTTTTGAGAAGGACCTGTATATACACTCGTCGCCACTCAAGCCTGAGTGGGTATTGCTCACCCGGATAGTCCCTATAAGAGCAGTCCTAGCAGCCGGGATGGAGCACGGATGTCGGAGATGATGGATCCCCCCTTTTAGGTAGGCCTCCAGACCTCTCCCCGAGACAGCAGTACTGTCGCTGTCTCCGCCGGGACTGATCTTCCCCCGGAACTCCTTTCCTAAAGATGGGCCCCCTTACAACCGGGCAGCCTGGGATCCTTCTCCAAAGCATAGGCCCTTGTTAAGAGAGCTGGGCCTATGATGCAGCAACAGTGCCTCAGGCTAAAGGTGCCCGAGGCCTAAGCGCACCTCGTGCCATGTGGGCCACGAGGCACGCTCACTGGACCAGAGGTCCCCCTTTACGCCTTTGGGTCCCCCTGGAATCGCCTTACGCCAAATGGTGTCTGCCCCCTTTGTACCCTCTCCCAGTATGCACAGCGGGTAGACCACACCCACTGCACGGCTGCCGAGAGAGGACACCCAAGGTGCTGTGATACCCCCGTGATCCAGCCTGTGCCGGCGGTGACAGTGCCAACTGCAGGCAAAGGAGAATAACACTGCCAGGGCACTATCACACCCAGAGCAGAGCAAACAATTTGAACTATAATTGGTCTGAGCCCAATTACTGGCTCAGACTGCCCCTAAATTTCAATATAGCGCCCCCAAATATGGGGGTGGGGCCGCGCTACACCAATATATGAGATAGACTCATTACATGCAAAGCAAGATAGTGCAAACCGTGATTTGTCATAATTGTGGCTTACAGCTCATGAAAACCCCAAATCCATAATCTCAGAAAATTAGAATATTACATGCAATCAATAAAACAAGCATTGTATATAGAACAATATCGGACCTCTGAAAAGTATAATCATGCATATGGACTCAGTACTTGATTTGGGCCCCTTTTGCAGCAATTACTGCCTCAATGTGGCATGGCATGGAAGCTATCAGCCTGTGGCACTGCTGAGGGTTTATGGAAGACCAGGATGCTTCAATAGTGGCCTTCAGCTCTTCTGCATTGTTCGGTCTCATGTCTCTCATCTTTCTCTTGGCAATGCCCCATAGATTTTCTATGGGGTTCAGGTCAGGCGAGTTTGCTGGCCAATCAAGCACAGTAATCCCACGGTCATTGAACCAGGTTTTGGTGCTTTTGGCAGTGTGGGCAGGTGCCAAGTCCTGCTGGAAAATTAAGTCCGCATCCCCATAGAGCTCGTCTGCGGAAAGAAGCATGAAGTGCTCCAAAATCTCCTGGTAGAGGGCTGCATTGACCCTGGACTTAATGAAGCACAGTGGAGCAACACCAGCAGATGACATGGCTCCCCAAATCAACACAGACTGTGAAAACTTCACACTGGACTTCAAGCATCTTGCAGTGTGTGCCTCTCCATTCTTCCTCCATACTCTGGGTCCTTGGCTTCCAAATAAGATGCAAAATTTGCTCTCATCAGAAGAGGACTTTGGACCACTGAGCAACAGGCCAGGTCTGTTTTTCGTTAGCCCAGGTAAGATGCTTCTGATGTTGTTTGTTGTTCAGGAGTGGCTTGACAAGAGGAATATGACATTTGAAGCCCATGTCCAGGATCCGTCTGTGTGCGGTGGCTCTTGATGCACTGACTCCAGCCTCAGTCCACTCCTTGGGAAAGTCCCCAACACTTTTGAATGGCCTTTTCCTGACAATCCTCTCCAGGCTGCAGTCATCTCTGCTGCTTGTGCACCTTTTTCTTCCACACTTTTCCCTTCCACATAACTTTCTATTAATGTGCTTTGATACAGCACTTTGGGAACATCCAACTTCTTTTGCGATTACCTTGTGAGGCTTTCCCTCCTTATGGAGGGCGTCAATGATGGTTTTCTGCACAGATGTCAGGTCAGCAGTCTTTCCCATGATTGCGATTACTACTGAACCAGACTGAGAGACCATTTAAAGGCTCAGGAACCCTTTGCAGGTGTTATGGCTTAATTAGCTGATTAGAGTGAGACACTTTGAGCCTAGAATATTGCACCTTTTCACAATATTCAAATTTTCTGAGATTGTGGATTTGGGGTTTTCCTGAGCTGTAAGCCATAATCATCACAATTATGACAAATCACGGCTTGAACTATCTTGCTTTGCATGTAATGAGTCTATCTCATAGATTAGTTTCACCTTTTAAGTTGCATTAGTGAAATAAATGAACTTTTGCACAATATTCAAATTTTTCGAGTTTCACCTGTATAATATACAATGAAAATTTAGAACCTCTGTGGGGTCATTGTTGGATTGTGTGCAACTAAAAGTAACTTTCACTAACAATTGCACTTTTCCATCTACAGTATCTGCACCGTTTCAAGTGGTCTCATCTCAGTGAGAGGCTGGCCATCGAGAGGCAAGTGCGGAAGCAGAGAATGCGTGCCGAGGTGTCCCAGGCCAAGAGAGAAACTAATTTCTACTTGCAGAACATAGAGCGCAGCAAAAAGTTCTCCAAAGCTGACCGTAAGAGGGCAATGGATCCAGAGGGCAACAAATTCCCTGACAAGCAGTGGAACTTCACGCAGCGCAAGACTGAGGCTGAAATACAGGTCCTCAAGGCATCTGGTGACCAGAAACGAATCCAGCAGAGGCAGGAGCAGGCAGAGCGTGCACAGGAGAGATCACAGACAAATCGCTCGCTACTGCAGAAAATATTCAATGCTTCTTGAGCAAGGAAAGAAAACGGCAACATTTTAACTTATTGCAGGCACTGTTATAGGGGAGCAAACAAGCGTCCTTTCCTACCCCTCTTTGGATAGCAGTGTTCTATACTTTTCCACTAAGAGCTTCTGTACAGTGTAAATATTTAGTACTTATTTACCTTGATGAAATGAAATCCATCTTAATCAGGCTTTACTAAGAGATATACATAATGGACGTCTGACACCCACCAAAGATAAATGAACTGTAGCGCTCTACACATGTATCATAATATGTCCAAACCCCATAAAGTGCTGTCGGTTGCAGTTGGCTGATGTTGCAAAGGTGTGGTGTGCCCTGGATGAGCACCAGCTCTGCAAATTGGCTTTGAGAGCTGGAAGGGAGCCTTTAATGTGACCGATAACAGCCACAAGTTTTTGGGCACTACCAAAAATGTGGCAGGT
Organism: Rana muscosa; assembly: GCA_029206835.1. Lineage (NCBI taxonomy): Eukaryota > Metazoa > Chordata > Amphibia > Anura > Ranidae > Rana > Rana muscosa. Next base: position 239,120,428 of record CM055125.1, on the reverse strand, counting down.
GTAGCTTTTTAGTTGTTTGTGATGTGTTGGCAGCCTTTTCAAATGAATGGCCTGCCTTAACATGATGCATGTTAACTGCACCACAACAGATTACCATGGTGTGAATGGGACCTTTAAATGAATCTATGAAAATAGTCATATGGCTGCTGCTACTTTTGCTGGCTTGTTTTATCATTTTTATTTCTTTTAGGGGGTAAAAAAACAAAACTATTCTATACATTGCATGGATTTTAGTACTGTATATATGCAGAGTTTTTCAGCACATTTTTTTGTGCTGAAAATGCCCCCATCGGCTTATATTCGATTTTACCTTTTTGCGTCTGATCTCCCGAACTTTGGGGACCCGGTACTGGGCAGCCGTAGGTCCCTTGGACCCAAAACTTGGCACACATGTAGCCCCACTCTTCCTCTACAAGTGTGCAAAGTTTGTTGGCCGGGGAGTGCCGATTTTTCAAAGCTGGGCACCCCTTCCATCGACTCCACTGTTAAACGGTAATTTCTCTGGTAACTTTGGGGACCCGGTACCGGCTGGTCGTAGGTCCCCTGGACCCGAAACTTATCGCACATGTAGCCCCATTTCTCCTCTACAAGTGTGCTAAGTTTGTTGTCTGGGGAGCAATGATATTTCAAAGCCTGGCACCCCTTCCATAGACTCTCACATGTTAAACGTCAGTCTAGTCATGGACACCCTAGGCTTATACTCGAGTCAATATGTTTTCCCAGTTTTTTGTGGTAAAATTAGGTGCCTCGGCTTATACTCGAATATATGGTATGTGTTTGCTGATTCTTGCCTGCTTCTGTCCTTTGAAAGTGGCAGGGGTCTGTGCCAGCACTAGCGAAAAACCCTGCATCTTGGCAATCTGTCAATGTACAAACCCCTTTTCTTGTACATCCCCTCAGAAGAAAGGTTTCCTCTACAGAAACTCTAAAGCCTCGTACACACGATCGGATTTCCATCGAACAAATCTGTGTAATGTTGTCCGAAGGACGTTGGCCGTGAACTTGTAATGCATACAGTAGGGGTGCAACGGATCAAAAAACTCACGGATCGAATCGATCCTCGGATCAGAGTCATGGATCGGCTCGGCAAAAAAAAGACATCTTGTTGCACCCACCAGAGTTTTAGATTTCACAGTTATTTTCAACACAAAACGAAGTTTATATGCTTAAATACATTATTTGGAAATCCAACGGACTGTTTACATGTTACATTTTAAAAGCAGCAGCAAACCTGCTGACCTTACATGGTTGCTTAATGTGACAGAACACCTCTGAATTTCACAAGCTCCGTTTTGTGTGAAAATAACTGAAATCTAAAACTCAGTTGGGTGTAACAAGATGTCCGCTTGGCCCCTGCACAGTAATGATAGTGAGGAGTGTGGGGGTGTGGGGGTGGAGCAAGATGGCGGCGAAACGTCACTACAGCGGCCGCCGCCGGGTGTACAAAGATGGCCGGAGCTAGGCCGAAGCCGCAGGCCTTTCCTATGGCTGAGGCTCCGCGGATAGCGTGGTGTTCCGATCCCAACAGGGTGACCCGTTCGGATCACCACTAATCCGTTGCACCACTAGCATACAGACAGCAAAACTTTTTCAGCCAACAAATACAAAACTACGTTGTTTTTCTGCTCTTTAGCGCCACCCTTTAGGCAACTTCTGCTAATTGTGCTATGGTTAGCATTGCTTCTGAGCATACGTGTTTGTACTTTGGATTTCTTTCCGACGGACTTGTGTACACACGATCGGATAATCCAACATCACACATTTGTTGTCGAAAAATTTGAAAGCACGATCGGAATATCCGACAACAATTGTCCGATGGCGCATACAAACTGTCGGATTTTCCGACAAAACGCTACCATCACACATTTTTTTGTCTGAAAATCCGATCGTGTGTACGAGGCTTTAAGCTGGCTATAGATGATGCGATTTCCCCCCCCCCATCAACAGAGTCAGTGTTGATGGGGGGATTCTTCATGCGGAGCTATTGTGTTCTCCTAGCTGGAGGAACTGCCCCTATCGTGAGATATAGTCGCTGTTAATAATCACATATAAAAGTTTGGCATGCTGGTTGTACCCAAGTTGATCGATGGATCAACTTGAGTACAATCAGCCTGCCCATAGACGGTTTAAATCTCAGCTGGTCCCAGGATTCAGACCAGCTCTGGCCGGCTTAAGTGACTACTGAAGAAATACGCAGGCTGCCATTACTCTCCTGAAAATGTTAGTTGTGCAGCTGTCATGCTGTTCCAGTGCTTTCCAAACCCCTGAACTACATACAGCACATTGCAGATCAGAAGCTCAGACTTTGTTTGCTGTGTTCTTGTTCTGGGTCAGTATGACAACCAAGCAACTAGCATTTTTTGGAGGTTGGTGGGCAAATATACAATATATCAAAGTTTTTTTTTTCTTTCAGCAAGCTAGGGAATTGCAGTGAGTCAGTCACTTTAGGAAGCTATGTGCTGACCCCTGTGTGTTCACTGTAAGGCCCCTTTCACACTGAGGCGTTTTAGCGCTAAAAATAGCACATAAATAACGCCTGAAATACTCCTGCCCCAGTATTCTCAATGTGAAAGCCCGAGGGCTTTCACACTGAGGCGATGCGCTGACAGGAGGAAAAAAAAAATCTCCTGCAAGCCGCATCTTTGGAGCGGTGTGTATACTGCTCCTTCCCATTGAAATCAATGGGACACCGCAGTAATACTGCCCGCAAACCGCGGTTTGCAGGCGGTATTCCTTTTTTTTTTTCTGGCCGCTAGCGGCCGGATATCGCGGTAAATACGATGGTATAGCGGCGCTAAAAATCGTGCCACTATACCGCCACCGCACCTGCCCCAGTGTGAAAAGGGGCCTTAATAATTTCCACTTGCGTACCAAAATGTGGCAGACACAAATATTTTTGTCATCTATTATTGCCAATTTTCTTCTAGCTGTAACATATTATGAATGGTATTTGGTGTATTTTATATGAATAAATTATCATGAACATATTACCTTATAGATTTGAACTTGCATTTAAAGGCCAGCATCCTTTGGTACTACTATTTTAAGTACACTTGTTTTAAATCACTTACTTACAACACAAAGCTTGTAAGTTATTTTCAATATTTTTCTTCATTAAACAAATACCTGGTCATCTTACCATAAGGGTGACAATGCATAGTCCCTGTCACCCTCTCCTTCAACATAGACTGAGAGTGTCTGTACCAACACATTGCATAAGTATGTTCCTAATAATCGGCCTCCTGATGCTCAGCCCACATTACAAAAAAGCCGCTCAGTTTTGAACCATCTACTAACCGCTTCTATCTGAATGATAAAATCAACAGCTGCTGCGGCCTAGCAGATTGTGGCAGCATAAGAGTTAAATTAGGCCTTGTCCTTCCTAATTATGTCACACTAAGTAGCGGCCTAATCCTTGCATCCTCTATGTTGAGCCTCCCCCTCCTACAGCCTGACCTAAATTCCTCAACACCCCCCCCCCCCCCCCCACTGTACTAATTACAGCCTATTAGCTGAGGCGACGAAGAATCTTTTGAGGCATTTGGATGTTCAGAAAGTGCGGACTTTCCCCAACCTTTGCTTGAATAAAACATTTGAGTGCCGTGAGAATCAAAGGCTCTGTTAGGAAATTAGAAGGATTCGTAGGATGAAACACTTTCACAAGGGTGTGCCTGTAGTACAAAAATCCCATTAAAAATACTTTCCCTGGAAAGAGTAATCTGGCACAGGGGACACCTGAGGTCTAAGACCTGCTACAGAGAAGTCCTGATCGCATGGTGCTGCAATTCAAAGTGTGTTACATCTGCTGTCTTTCGGGTCCACTTTTGCGATTTGCACAATTTGGTTTAAAAGGTATAACCAAATGTAGAGAAATGCGACTGATAACAAGAAGCCTTTCAGTTCCACAATCCAGAAACACCAATTATTGTCTGACAAAGTGAGCATTTATTCTCCTTATCCCTCCCAAATTTGATCTTTATTACAAAAAATGTTCTATCACAAAAGCGGTCTCCAAACTACGACCTGGGGGTCAAATGCAGCTCCTTGCTTGTCTTTCTCAGACACTTGGGGGCACTCTTCCACCCACTGAGGCCAACAATGGGGCACTCTTCCTCACCTGAATACCAAAAATGGGGCATGATTTATTCCCACTGACTCCAAGACATTTTCTACGCCCATTGGCCACAACCTAACCCCCCTAAAGTCTGAAGAACAGTAAACTGACCCTTTGTTTATAAAGTTTGGCGACTCCTGTACTACAACATCAAGCTTAAAACTCAGTAGTAATGAAGTCTTTCATCTAGTTTGCACTTGATAAAATAAATATTGCTTATATTTCTAGGGTATTGGTACCACAGAGCAATACCTCCAAACCAGGGCCCTGCCATCTTCCTCCCTGACTGTTCTGGTGGTGAGAACTGGTCCCCCAAAACCGCTCTTCTAGTCCATGATCACCTGCAGCTAATTCATACCACAATCCCTGTGTTCCATGTGCGTTTCAAAGCAATAAATGTTTTTCACTAGAAAAACGTGTTCCAGTTCAAAACCCTGCATGTCCCTGTACTTTTTTTTTAAATGCTTTAAAAAAAAAAAAAACGCATCTGGTGTGAACAAGCCCTGAGATGTGGTCACTAGTATGAGTGCCCACCCACATTCCAGTGCTGATGGAAGACTAGCCTGCCAGCTGTCGTGGGGGCCACAGTTGAGGTAAGTACTACTCTGTGTTATATCATGCTCCAAGAAAAAATTGGAAACGTGACAATTTTTATGATCTTGTAATGGAGTGACGTTAGGCTTTAAAGCTGTATACCTAAGACCAAAATGGAATGCATTGCAGTTTACCAATCATTAGATGTGGAGGCTGGATTCATTTTTTTTTTTTTTTTTTTTTTTTTTTAATTAGCCTTTTTTTTTCACCTGGTGATCTGGCCAGTAACACAACTCCTGTATTAGAGTGCCCCCACTCTGGATTAATGGGCACAGTAGCAGTGTCAGTCTGGGGGAGTGTTAAATTTACTTTATATTTAAATCAGATTTAGATACAGTAACAAATTGAAGCTTGACTCCAGCAAAGAGTTTTTCTTTTGGGATACATAAATAAAAGTTGATCAACGTAAGCACCCCTGTTGGTGGTAAATGATTTGTCTCATCCCTGTAATTTCATACATTCTGCTGGAGAGCTTGTTCTTGTGAAAAACAACAGACTTGCTGGCTGTATCACCAGATGAAAATGGTAGAAAGCAAGCCTAAAAAAGAAAATGAATGCAGCTATCGCATATAAGAATTGGTAAGCTGCAATATATTAAATGTGTGCGTTTGGGTTTAATACTGCTCTAAAGTGGGTCTTAAGGCTTTTCACCTTCATGCAAGCAAAATGGTAATTTACCAGTTTAAAGCCCAACTCTAAACTATTCTTCCTCAACTTTTTATTGCTATCTGTGTTCCAATTTGGAAGATTGCTATCTCTTAGATGTGTGGCAGACAGAACAGGAGAGACCGCAATAAAAAAAATATTATCTAGCAGGGTGAGCAAGTGTTACTCGCTCTGTCAGGATTTGTCTGCTGTCTGTGGCATTAATAGGGCCCTCACTTCCTTCCCCAGGTGTCAAAAAAAGAAGAGAAATCTACTCTATATACTGTAGACACAAGACAGGATCAGTAATCTTTCTCTTTTATCCACAACTATTCTGGGGAAGAAAAGAGAAAAATCTCTCGGAAACACTGACACAGCCGTTGCTCATAGAAATTAAATGAGAACCTTTTGTCATCCGTTTATTATATGTGAAAGGCTGTCTGGGGAACAGGTTTTCCAATTCTGCTTTTCCAAATGTTCCAAGTCATTGTTGCAAAATAATGGTCCATCAGCACTGTTTACCATCTCTCCGATCCCATCTCTATTCAAATGTGTGGCCTTGGCACCCATAGATCGCCCCTAGATTGTGCATAAAGGGCCAAATGCCTTGGTAGCTCTAGAGAATGCCTTAGAGCAGGGGTGCGGTTTGTACAGAGTGCAGGGTTCGGGAGTGCGCTACGTTCAGAGCCCAGCGCTCGGGAGTGCGCTACCTTCAGAGCCCAGCGCTCGGGAGTGCGCTACCTTCAGAGCCCAGCGCTCGGGAGTGCGCTACCTTCAGAGCCCAGCGCTCGGGAGTGCGCTACCTTCAGAGCCCAGCGCTCGGGAGTGCGCTACCTTCAGAGCCCAGCGCTCGGGAGTGCGCTACGTACAGGGCGCAGAGTTCAGAAGGTTATTATGTACAGAGTTCAGGAGTATGCTACGTAAAGAGTGCAGGGTTTAGGGGTGCGCTATGCATAGTGTGCAATCCCAAGCCGCTCCCCCTCCTTCCTGGCCCAGCTCCACTACCTGTGTATGCAGCTCTAGCACCTTCTTGTAAAACTGGGTGCAAGGGCCACATAACAAGGCCTGGCAGGCCAGATTCGGCCCGCTGGCCTTGTGTTTGACATATGTGCCTTCTTAGAGGATATCTGCAACAACTGAACAGATTTAAAGTGACCCAAACTATTGTCTTTGCTTTACCGCATCTAACAGAGGTGCACAGACTGAGTAACTTGAGACAGTGCATCTCTTGCTTCATCTCGTTTCAATACATAGGGACATAAGATGCACCATGTATGTGATGCCACTGACCTTTGATACTAGAAGAGGATTAACATTTCTTTAAAATTGCTGACCTGAAAAAAGAAAGGTGGATCAGAGTGAAGTAAAGAAAGACATCAAAATGGATAAATTGACCAGAGCTAGCTTTCATAGAATGTAGATTATTTTTTATTACAAGAATTGTTCACCCAATCTTCTCTAATAAATAAATATATATATAGATATATACAAAAGGAGAATAAAAAAGAGTTTAGACTCCCTTTATACTATGACAAAAAAATTGTATAGAGTCTTAGCGAGTTAAAGCAGATTTACTGTAACCAAAATATCATCATCCCTGAAATGTGACCACCAAATTTAAAAAGATTCACATAGCACCCTCTTCCCAAGCTGCACAGATCCACTTTTCCTCCTAAGTGACAATGTTGATGATTAGCCTAGTACATGGGGGTGGCTGACCCACTGACTTGTATACTTTCTCAGTCGTCGACCTGGGACAAGTATGCAGATCAAAAAGTTAAGAAGTGCTTATCTGCATACTTGTTCCAGGTCAGCGACACAAATTTTTGAAACCGGAGGATTACCCATGCACCAGTTTTTCTATAATATAGAGATCATAGTAGCCCATAATGTTCCTGTGATAATGGACTTCTTTCAAGCAAGTCTTTCTCAAGAGAGACATGGGAGTTGCCATTGCTGATCTTCTGAAGATGCTGGTCCGCTCCATGAAGAACAAGAGCTGAGCAATCAGAGGTCCTGTGATTTCTCAGTCTCAGAGCTGATGTGGGACAGCTGCAGCGTAGAGGTGAGTATGTGAGCATTAATTAATTTTGTAAACTTTTCATATTTTGTACTAATAAAAGCATTTATATAAGCGGCGTGTTCCACCTGTGGCGTCTTTATCCTGGGGGAATCCATTTTCTTTTACTCTCTTCCTGGTGGGCTTTTTCTGATGAGGTGTGTGTGTGTGTGTGTGTGTGTGTGTGTGTTTTTGTATTCCCATACAGCTCTTTTAGGCTGGGTTCACATATGTGCGAATTGGATGCAGGTTTCTCCGCATCCAATTTACATGACTTGCAATAGAGCTGGTTCACAAAGATCTGGGACGGCTGCGGTCCACATTCCAAAAGGGTCCTGTGCGAATTCAGGCAAAAATTCAGACCTGAACAGGTGAACAGCCCCCCATGCTGTGAACCATAGCTGCACATATGTGAACCCGGCCTCTTCAGTTCTTCACCCTCCAAGTCATCATCCCTCCTCTGCACAACTCTCTTTTTCCAATTTATTTAACCACTTCAATACAGGGCACTTTCACCCCCTTCCTGCCCAAACCATTTTTCAGCGCTGTCACAATTTGAATGACAATTGTGCGGTCAAGCAACACTGTACCCAAATTAAAATTTTTATCATTTTTTTTTTCCCCCCAGAAATAGAGCTTTCTTTTGGTGGTATTTGATCACCTCTGCAGTTTTTATTTTTTGCGCTATAAACAAAAGAAGAGCGACAAGTTTGAAAAAAAAAAAAAAAAAACATTTTTTACTTTTTGCTATAATAAATATCAATAAAAAAAAATGAAACAAATTTTTTCCTCAGTTTAGGCCGGTATGTATTCTTCTACATATTTTTGGTAAAAAAAAATAATAATCGCAATAAGCGTATATTGATTGGTTTGCGCAAAAGTTATAACAGCTACAAAATAGGGGATAAATTTTATTATTTTATTTATTTTAAAGTAATGGCAGCGATTTTTATCGTGACTGCGATATTGCGGCGGACACATCGGACACTTGACACATTTTTGGAACCATTCACATTTATACAGCGATCGCTGCTATAAAAATGCATTGATTTCTGTATAAATATGACTGGCAGGGAAGGGGTTACACTAGGGGGCAATCAAGGGGTTAAATGTGGGAGTGATTCTTACTGTGGGGGGAGGGGACTGACTGGGGGAGGGGACTGACTGGGGGAGGTGACCGATGGACGTGGATCTGTGTTTACACACAGATCCACGGTCCTGCTCAGTTACTGGGCAATTGCGGCCGCCGAGCATGCACATCGGGTCCCCAGTGATGAGGTGGGCGCGTGCCCCCTAGTGGCATGGGAAGGCGATCACGTCATATGACGTCCGCCCAGAACAAGAGAGTCTTCTTCCCGCCATCATATGACGGCAGGCGGTAGACAACTGGTTTAAAAAATAATTAATTAAATCGTCCAGCCCTTGCACTTCATTCACCTAGGTGGAAGGTGTGCACTGTTTCCCCTTTGCCTCCCAGAATAGGAACATCACATACCCCAATAGGCAAAGCCTTTCATTCAGTAAAAGAGGAGGGGGCATCGAGAGACGTGCCAGCTGTACCCGGAACAGCCGGCAGCCTCTTGAATACATCAACGCAAAACATGGCAGTGCGGGACTGCTAGAAAAGACAAGGCTCTCCACTGGGTGGGCGAGTATCTAAAAAGTTACTATCTCTCCACCTTGAAGGTAGGGGTTTAATAAAAAAAAATGCAGGGTGGAGAGGGTGAAAACGCTTTAAAGTCGCTCACCTGGAACAAGTATGTACAATTGCAAAGTTAGGCAACCTTATTTGCATGCTGGCTTAAGTTAAAGCGGAGCTCCCCTGAAAAAAAAAATATTAAAAGCCAGCATCTACAAATACTGCAGCTGCTGACTTTTAATATTAGGACACTTACCTGTCCTGGAGTCCAACGACGTCTGCAGCAGAAGACGAGCAATCGCTCGTCACTCTGCTGCCCCCACTGCCATCCTCGGTGAGGGAACCAGGAAGTGAAGCCTTGCGGCTTCACTGCCCGGTTCCCTACGGCGCATGTGCGAGTCGCGCTGCGCCATTCTCACTGGTCCCTGTTGTGTTCTGGGAGCCGAGTGTCTCCCAGAACACAACGGGTATTCTGCGGGAAGTGACGTACTACCCGCAGAGAGGACTCCCAGAAGTGGGTGCAAATACCTGTCTTAGACAGGTATCTGCACCCCCCTCCCCCCTGAAAGGTGCCAAATGTGACACCGGAGGGTTCCGATGAGTGGAAGTTCCACTTTAGGGTGGAGCTCCGCTTTAAGAAACAGAAATAATTGAAACAGGATGGTAAACATGACAGTCACGGAACTAGCATTTGCAGAATGAGAAGTAGCACTGCAATCTACATGTCTCTCTGGAAAAATAGGATTTTTTACTCACCGTAAAATCCTTTTCTCTGAGTCCATGGACCGACACAGCTTCTCTATTGACAAAGTGGGTATTATCCGTTAATTAGGAGTGACTAGGCAGAAAAACTTGTAAAAAGTGTTGCATCACACCTTCTACAGTACCGCCCAGGGGGCGGACCCTCTGGGTATACCCTCTCAGTCTGCACATCGCAGATCAGTTCGTCAAAAAGCAGTACAAACTTAAAAGGAGGGGTGGGTGCTGTGTCGGTCCATGGACTCAGAGAAAAGGATTTTACGGTGAGTAAAAAATCCTATTTACTCTTTCGTCCATGGACCGACACAGCTTCTCTATTGACAAAGTGGGACGTCCCAAAGCAGTGTCAGAGAAAAAACGAGGGGTGGTAACAGCATAAAAACAAACTTCACCCCAAAACACAAAACAGCACTCCTCCAACGGAGGAGTTGCAACTCTAAACAGCCGCCTGCAAAACCTTGCGGCCGAAAGAGGCATCCGAAGATGCACCTACATCAACTTTGTAGAATTTTGTGAAAGTGTGAGCGGACGACCAAGTCGCCGCTTTACATAGTTGGGAAACAGACGCTTGATGTCGGAAAGCCCAAGAGGCACCTATTGCCCTGGTCGAATGCGCCGTGACAGGAAAGGGGGGCGCCTGACCCTTTAAGGCGTAAGCCTGGATTACTATCTGTCGGATCCACCTAGAGATGGTGGCCGATGAGACTGCTTGGCCCTTCTTGGGACCAGCCACCGAAACAAACAGTGAGTCTGACTTCCGGAACAGGGAAGTAGCAGATATGTATACTCTCAAAGCTCGGACAACGTCCAAGGAATGCAACGCCGACTCCTTAGGATTCGACGGCTGAGGACACAAGGATGGAAGTACAATGTCTTCGTTGAGATGAAAAGCCGAAACGACCTTCGGAAGAAAGGAAGGCTGCGGCCGCAGCACCACCTTATCCTTGTGGAAAATCAAATAGGGAGCCTTGCAGGACAAGGCTGCCAGCTCAGAGACTCGTCTAACTGACGTAACAGCCACCAAAAAAGACCACCTTCTGAGAAAGTGTCAACAGGGGAATATCTCTAATATTCTCAAACGGTGCCTTCTGAAGCACCGAGAGGACCAGGTTCAAGTCCCACGGAGGTAACAGGGGGCGGACCGGAGGGGCCACATGTCGAACCCCCTGCACAAATGTACTCACGAGAGAGTGAGTCGCCAGGGGTCGCTGAAAAAAGACAGCCAGGGCAGATATCTGTCCCTTAATCGTACTTAGGGCAAGCCTTTGGTCTACCCCATGCTGTAAAAACAGCAGGATTCTGGAAACCAAATAGGTACGCGGATGCCATTTCATTTCCTCACACATGGAGATGTAGGCCCTCCAAGTGCGGTGATAGACCTTCCTAGAGGACGGTTTCCGAGCACTTCTCATAGTAGAAATTACTGAGTCTGACAGGCCCCGGTCTCTCAGTACCTGGTTCTCAACAGCCATGCCGTTAAAGCCAATGACTGTAAAGCAGGATGGAATATGGGACCTTGCGACAGCAGGTCCTTCCGTAGTGGTAGGCGCCAGGGGACGTCTGCTACCAGACGTACTAGATCGGCGTACCAAGGACGCTGAGGCCAATCTGGAGCGATTAGGATCATTGGAATTCCCTCTGCCTCCACTCTGCGGAGCAGAAGAGGAAGAAGCCTTAAGGGAGGGAAGGCATAGATTAGCCGATACTGGCCCCACGATGCTACCAACGCGTCCGTTGCGTCTGCCCATGGGTCTCTTGACCGGGCCACAAACCTCAATACCTTCCGATTGAGTCGGGAAGCCAGAAGATCTACGTCTGGTGTGCCCCATCTTTGGCAGAGGAGTTGGAACACCTCCGGGTGTAAGGACCATTCTCCCTGGTCCAGCATCTGGCGGCTCAGGTAGTCCGCCTGCCAGTTTTCCACACCCGGAATGTACACGGCCGACAGTGCCGGTACGCTCCTCTCTGCCCACTTCAGGATGCGAGCGATCTCCGATGCTGCAGCTGAGCTTCTTGTTCCTCCTTGATGATTGACATATGCCACTGCTGTGGCGTTGTTTGACTGGATCCTGACTGGACGCCCTTGCAGTCTCTGAGACCATTTGAAGAGGCACAGCTTGATCGCCCGGATCTCCAGGACATTGATCAGCAGGAGGGCTTCCTCTGGGGTCCAGCGACCTTGCGCCGACTGGACACCCCAGACTCCCCCCCCAACCTGTAAGGCTGGCGTCCGTCGTGATCACTATCCAGTAAACCGGAAGAAATGACTTCCCGGCCATTAGAGCCGGTGCTGTCAGCCACCATACCAGGGATCTCCTGACTAGGTGGCTCACTCGGATTTGATAATCCAGAGATGAAGGGCATCTGTTCCATCTGGACAGAACTTCCCTCTGTAACACTCGAGTGTGGTATTGAGCATATGGGACCGCCTCGAAGGAGGCTACCATGAGGCCCAACACTCGCATGCAAAAACGGAGTGACGACCAATTCCTGGAAGTCAGCTGCCGTACTGCAGCCCGGAGGGTCTGCAACTTCTCCACAGGGAGGAATACCTTTGCCTCTGAGGAATCCAGAATCAACCCCAGGTACACTAGGCGTTGAGTGGGCACCAATACTGACTTTTGCGTGTTTAGTATCCAACCACAGTCTCGAAGAGTCTGACAGGTAATGGACACGCTTACCTCTAATTCTGAGCTTGAAGGGCCCTTCAGCAGAAGGTCGTCCAAGTAACCTGTGATAGCGATACCCCGCTGTCTTAGAAGTGCCAGAATCGGAGCGAGCACCTTGGTGAACGTCCTGGGTGCTGAGGCAAGGCCAAACGGGAGGGCCACAAACTGGTAGTGGTTCTTCCCGATAGCAAATCGCAGAAACCTCTGGTGTCTGGAGTATATGGGGACATGCAGGTATGCGTCCTTGATGTCCAAGGAGGCCAGAAAGTCCCCCGGATGGAGAGCCGTGACTACGGATCGAACCGACTCCATCCGAAATCTTTGTACCTTCACAAAGCAATTGAGGGCTCTGAGATCCAAGATTGGACGAACCCCCTCCTTCTTTGGCACAATGAACAGATTTGAGTAAAAACCCTGACCCCGTTCCTGTTCTGGAACTGGAATAACTACCCCGCGTTCCAGTAGACCCTGGACCGCCCCATACAGGGCCTCCCGACGGGTCGGTAGTAGCTGGAGATTGGAGGTGATGAATCTGTCTGGTGGACAAGAGAGAAATTCTATCTTGTAGCCTGAGGAGATTACTTCGCAAACCCACCTGTCGGAGACTAGAGCAGTCCACTGAGTCGCGAATTTGCGAAGACGTCCCCCCACCCGAGAGCTGGGTGGGGGCGGACCTTCATGTGGACGCAGATTTGTCCACAGGCTTGTTGGGTCTTCGGGACCAAGGACGCTTTTGTCCTTGGGCAGGCGCTTTATCGGCCTGGGGTCTTTTCCCTGTCGCCTTAAGAGGGCGAAAAAACCGCTTACGTGCAGTAAAGGAGGGCCCTTGCCCTTGGCGTGGTCCCCTACCCTTGCTAGTTTGGGGAAGCAAAGTGCTTTTACCTCCTGTAGCATCCTTGATGATGTCATCCAGAGAAGCCCCAAAAAGTCTGTCGCCCTTAAAAGGCAGATCCAATAGGGCTTTCTTGGAAGTCTGGTCCGCAGACCAGCCCTTTAGCCAGATCAGGCGGCGTATTGCTACTGCATAAACCGAAGCTCTTGACAGCAGGGGAATAGTATCCATGTCTGACTCGCAGACAAACTTAAGGCCCTGGACCAACTGGTCGGCCAAAGTTATCTCATTAGGAGGAGCATCTCGCTCCTTTAACCCCTGGAGTAGCAATTTTGCCCATTCAGTAAGTGTCTGAGACACTAGGGCCCCCGCCAATGCCGGGCGTACTGCTGAGCCTACCACTGAGTATAGGTAGCGAGCGAGTGCTTCAGCCTTCTTATCCACAGGGTCCTTGAAAACAGGAGCCCCTTCTACTGGAATAGTGGTGGCTCTATTAAGTCTGGACACCGAAGGGTCCACTATAGGGGGAGAGGTCCATATCTTCAGAAAACTCTCCTCAAAGGGGTACCGTACTGCAAACCTCTTTGGGGCTGTAAAGACCCTCAGTGGGTTCTCCCATTCCTTGTATAAGAGTTTGTCAAAATAAGACACACAAGGGAACACCTTAGCAGTGCGGGCAGGTTTACGAAACCCAAAGGGGACTGGAGTATCTGCTACTTCTTCAGTCCTTTCCAACTTTAGCGTATCCCGCACTGCAGTAATAAGGTCAGATACCAAAGCCGTCTCGCGTACTGACCTGGACTTGGAGTCATCCTCACTGTCCGATCGGTCACGGTCTGCAGTCTCTGATGCATCAGAATCTGGGCCATGAGCCGTAGCTGGACCTGGTTCTGCATCAGAAATATCCCCAGAAGATTGCAGGGGACGGGGGCGTTTATTACCCCCTGTATTCCCGTGTGCTGCTTCCACCCTGGCAGCAAACGCCTCTAGGATTGCCGACATAGCGTCCATAGACACCTCAGGGACACCAGCTGCTAAATCTGGTGTTTCAGGGGAGAAGACATCTGGCTCAGATGCCATGCTGACCACACGCTGACACTCACAGGGCTCCAGGCAAGATATCAATAGGCCACCCTCCTGCGCTGCAGAGATGCTGGGTTACCCAGAGGACTCACCACCCTGGATAGGTACTGCTATGCTGCGCCTATGATGCTGTCCCCTTGCTGCTGTGTCAGTCTGCTTCTTTTATCAGCACTTCCTGTGTGAATTTTCGCGCCAGTGTAATGCACCCTAGAGGCCGGAGGCTCTCGCAAAATGGTTGCCAAAACCGTCTGTATGGAAGATAATGTGGGCTCTAAGAAAATGGCCGCCGACAGAAGATAGAGGTCAGGCAGCTATAGCCCACAAAAAAGATGGCCGCCGAACGGCAATATCTGCATACAGGGTGGACAAACATGGCCGCCGATCACCTGATAGGGGCCAGTGGGTGTGGCCGAACTACAGGAAGATGGCCGCCAGGCAGTTACAAGAGGCCAAACTTGGCATGGACCACCTCAAAATGGCCGCCGACAGCATGGAGACACAGAAACACAGGTAAGCAAAAATGACATTTCTTTTAAATGTTAGTTACAGCCAGCCCCGCTCCAGTGGGACCCCCTAGGTGACCCCCAGCACCCAGCAACCTTTAGCTAGAAGCCCAGGGAGGAGGAAAGGCAGGGAGAGAGGGAAGAAAGGGGCCACAACCACTTACTTGATCTCTCCAGGAATGTCCAGCTAAATCACCCAGCCGAGGCAGGGGAGTTTTACTTACCTATCCTGCATGTATTCTGCTGGAAGACATTCCAAACAGATCATCGTCCGCGCACGGAAGGTGACTGTTGGCCAGGCATGCTGTGATTGGACCCAGAAGGGACGATCATATGTATGCCCTGGAGCATGACGCTCACCGGACAGGCTGCTGCGACTCGGCCGTAAGGTCAGCCGAAGCTGAGCGGTCCGATGCAAGCCTTGGAGCGTAAGCTCACCGGCCAGGCTGCTGCGACTCGGCCGTAAGGTCAGCCGAAGCTGAGCGGTCCGATGCAGGCCCTGGAGCGTAGGCTCACCGGCCACCCGTGGAGCGACGGGCATGTCGTGGAAAACCCAGCGCGTAGCTAGGGTCGGCACACGCTCGATGGCCGAAACTGGGGAGACTACAAGGATCGAGGATCCAGCCTGTCACCCAGTCGGCAGTTGATCGAAGATCGCAGGAAACAACAAATGTAGCAAAAAAATAAAAAATATATATATCTTTTTTCCCCGGACCAATGAGCCCGAAGGGAGCCATGTCCTACTCCTTGCTAGACAGAAAAAAACTGATCTGCGATGTGCAGACTGAGAGGGTATACCCAGAGGGTCCGCCCCCTGGGCGGTACTGTAGAAGGTGTGATGCAACACTTTTTACAAGTTTTTCTGCCTAGTCACTCCTAATTAACGGATAATACCCACTTTGTCAATAGAGAAGCTGTGTCGGTCCATGGACGAAAGAGTAATATTCCTTTAAGGACCTGGAAAAGTGCTTATGAACTTAGTTCCAGTAAGACTTCTATAGGGCTAAGCTGACTTGGCTGTAGGAGAATCATTTCAAAGCCGTTAACATAAATAAATGTATGAAGCTGACACCCTTGTGTTCCAGGCAACCAACAATTCTACTTTTTGACTATGCAGTTTGCTCAAGTTGCCTGTTCAATCCGCACAGAAATACACAACTTCCAAATATTTTTGCTTAGGATGTCCATTATTCCTTATGGCTGTGCAATGCACATCCACCTAACAGGCCACCACTGATGGAAAAGATCCGAGGTTAACACTGCCCTGTCACAGGCAAGCTAAGGCAGTAGGAAAATGCATTAAAATCACTCAATTTAATTAGGAGGGTAGTGGGGGGAATCGGATACCAATTTTATTCTTATAAATGTAGTTTGAATAAATCGGGTCCGGTTTCCACCATTTGTGTCTATTTGTTCTGTAAACCACATTTCTCTTTGTCCTCTTTTGCTGTAGTATAGCACAGCTTGTTCTTCAACCGCCAACAAGAATGTGCACAATAGGTGGTTACTGAGGTGGCATGTTGCTTAACATGCATGTTCTGTGCCACATCATATGGGAAAAAAGGTACCAAGAGCTTTACAAATGTCGATATGGTACAGTTAAGCAATTCTGAAAATGTATTAAAAAAAAAAAAGTAATTGAAACTTGGATTAAAATCTCTCACTTAAACCTAAGTAGAAGCTGAGTAGGCCCTTGTTTGTCCTATTTTTACATTCTTTTAAGCCTCCTTCCAAAAAGTTTCCTCCATACCTTTGCATTTTCAGAACAGACTTTCCATCTTAACACTTGGATTGATGATTAAGGAGAAATTCAGTAATTTTTTATCCCATAGCTCTAAAAAAAAAAAAAATATATCAAGCTGAATCATTAATATTCTTGGCTATACCATGACCATTCACCAGATTTTAAAAAGAGCCTTGTGAACAGATTTGTTTTCTGGGAGGACCCCAAGATATTCTGAATCCAGAAGTCGTCACCAGTAGGAAAAGTCTGACAGTTGTGTGGTCAAAGCTTAGCCAAAGAGAGCCCAGCCCCAATGTAAACAAAATAAATTATATTCTAAAAGATTAGAGGATCAGCTTGTCCTTGTCCCAACAAACGAATCCATGGAATTTTACAACACTGCCCCATAGTAGTCTTCTACAACCAGGAGCACAGAGATAGTTGCAGGACTGCAGGTGACCATGGTATAGTTCTTGCTCTGGCTATCAACCCAGGAAGACGGATTTCTCTAGGCCATCCTCCACCTGTAGGTACTCGAGATAGGACTGGAAATACTGGCTCTGATACTGAGGACTGTTCCTTACATATTGGAGGTAATCTGGGGTACCAGGACACACAACATTGTCAGCCAGAAGAACAGAACCGGCTCTCAGCAATCCACATTCCTAGAAAGACAATCAAAGAACAAACCTTAGCAGATATATAGAAACATTCATGAGTAACTTTATTGTATTTCTTTAGATCTGTGTTTCTTTAACTATGGGTTGGGACCAGTGACAAGCTCAGGCAGGTTTGGATCCTAGTTCAGACCCAACTTAGCGAGCCCACCAGGAAGCCGTCATCTGTACTGGGCCAATCATGTGCAACCAGTCCTTTCTCTGCCTCGCATATACAATAGGTGTGTATACATGTGGCTGTCGGGTGAGAAATGCCTCGGCTGCTTATGCTTGGCCCAGTACAGTGACAACTTCCTAGTGGGCTCGTTCAGGTGGGTTCAGACACGGAATCAAAACAGCCTCATCATTCCCAATCGGGACCCAAATTGGGTCACAGACGTGTTTCTGTATCTAAATAGCCCAGTTCACAAAGCATGAAATCGGATATTATTGCTATATGTGAAATAGCCAATAAACAATGTGGTTAACGTGTCACAGACAGCTCTTGTTTTCCTAAGATGAAAATGTATAAGCACTCTCATTGATGACCCATGCTGTTATCAGAAGTTTGCATATTACACTAAAATAACAGAAACCCGAAAAACAAACCCATATGATAGACAGCACAGATAAGATTGTGAGGTGAAGACACGCTGACAGTAATAAAAAGCATCAAAAAGAAAATATAATGGATTGATTTCACGTCATGTCTTTACTAAGCTGTACAGAAATGGTGAAGAATGCCTGCAATGTGTTATATGGACTTTTTTTTGCCTTTGTCGATATTTCAGTAATAATTTGGGTCCCAGAACAGCAACAATTTTCTTATTTGGACTTTGGATTCACCAGTTTAAAGAGTATGTTTACCTCACACATTTCCAGAAAAGGCCCTAACGCACCACAATATTCTAAATATATTACATTTCTGTGCCCTGTTCCCCAAGCCCACACACACCATTGTCCTCCCCAATCAGTCCTGAAAATGGCAGGGTGCATTCAGTGCCACATGCCCGGCCCCAGAAATCCATGTACGAACACTCCCAAACCTCCTTTCCCAGCTGTGCATGCGCAGTCTGCTCTCTTTCACAGCTCAATGTTTTTGCGAGTGTAAAAGTCAGCAGACTGTCCATGCATGGGTGGGGATGAAACTGAGGCTGGGAGTGCTCAAATGTGAATTTCCTGGGGTCGCTCATTGGGGAGAACAATGGTGTCAACAAGGATCAGCACTGGTTTGAGGAACAGAGCGCAGCATTTTAAGATTTTGGGGACACTGTGGTGCATGGGGGATGTGGGAAACGTGTGCAAAGGTGGACTTGCCCTTTAAGAACACTGGGGGGGGGGATTTACTAAAAATGGATGTAGCGGACCACCACATTTGGGGTTGCTATGCTTGAAATTTAGGGGATAGCCTGAGCAATAGCTTGGCTCAGGCTGTTTGATTTGTTTAATTGGAATCTGCTCTGCTGTGGTGTTGCCTGGTTGTATAGTTCCCTTAGACCTGTAGGTGGCGCTGTTGCCCAGGTCTCGGGTCAAACCGCAGGTTGCATTGCGGCGTTATTGGGTGTCCTCTCTCGGCAGCTGTGCAGTGGGCGTGGTCTACCTGCTGTGCATGCCGGGAGGGGATACATAAAGGGGCAGACGCCATGATCTAGGTAGTTCTGTTCGCGCACATTGGCCCTCCAGGCCGGGGGTGCGTGTGTGTGTGTGTTTGGTCCCGGGCACCTTTGGTCCGAGGCCGCATCGTTCCAGGTAGGCCCAGTAGCTTTAACTGAGGCCTACAACTAAACCAAACCACAGAAGTCCCAGGAAGTCACTGTCTCGGGAGAGGCCTGGTTGCCTGTCAGAGGGAAGGATTCTGTGATCAGCGAAACAGCCCTGTACAGTGCCCCATTGGCACCTACGGTCTCAAAAGTTACAGGTGCTAAGAAGTTCTGGATTTAAGGACTGAAAGATTCTGTGGCAGAGGATCTCCTAAACAGTCCCCGGGAAGGATAAAAGCTAAAGTAAATGTTCGTGCTTCACTCCGGCTGCTAGAACCGTGAGAGGGATCTATCCGGGTGAGCAAAACCCACTCAGGCTTGAGTGGCGCCGAGGGTAAATAAGTGCCGCGTGCCTGAACCTACCTCCCTACCCAACTCTATCTCTATCTTCAACTTTTCCTACCAAGAGAAAAATAAACTCGTCTGTTGGAGTTTAGACACTGTCTGGACATTGGCCTTCTTTAAGAGAGAGAATAGACTTTTCCCTACATTCTAGGGACAAGAACCAACGGAAGGCGGTAACTCGCTGCAGGATCCAAAAACTGTTAACACCGCTCACCCTCTACAACATGGAGGATACTGGGCATGTGGCATGGTGTGTCCTATCCTGCAAGTGGAGGTAAGCAGGACAGGGATCTGTGTGTTACATGGAGAATATAAAATCTGGGGCAGCTCTGCATAGTAACCAATCAGCTTCCAGGTTTTGTCAAAGCAGCTAAAGTTAGAAGCTGATTGGCTACCATACACAACTGCACAAGATTCTGAGAGCTCCAGTTTTAGTAAATCTACCCCAATTTCTTTAGATGACATGGAAATAAATTTTGAACACAGATCAGATATCTACTTGAAATCTACCTCTGTATTCTGTGAATAAAGTGCATTTGTATCCAAATACATTTTTTTGTGGATAAAGTACAGAAAGGTTAAGGCCGAGTTCACACTGTGGAGCAGCGTGCAGCAGGGGGTCTGGTGGGTCCCCATTTACAGTTTCAGGTCTGAATTTTTGCCTGAATTCGGACCTGAAACAGATCCAAAGACACAGAGGGCCCTTCTGTAGTGCGCTCCACAGCCGCCCCAGAGATGTGTGAACTGGCTACATTGAGAGCCGAACCTCCTGTCATGCGAATTGGATGCGGGGAAACACACATCCAATTCGCATAAGTGTGACCCCCAGCCTGAAACTTCTGTCTGTTTTTCTTCTTGCCGTCTGTGAACCCGCTAAAAATATTCACCCTTTCTATTAGTCCTGGTGACCATGTTCAGACAACTGTCCAAAAATGTCTCACTGCCTGTTGTGTCTCTGGGATAAAAAAAGAACCGCAAGAGAATCTGACCCTTCTTTCTGATAAAAGGAGGGTTTGTCTGTAGCTACATTTTAAATATGGCAACTCTAGAATCAGAAATTACATAGGAAATGCAGACCACGAGTTGACACTGGCACTAACAATTGAGGCATGTCATCATGTTATTTACATTTTAAAATGTGATCATCATAAAAGATGATCTTTCATATGGGGGGAGCGAGGAAGCTCAGACACTTACAATAACCCACAAATGCAGCATTTCTAAATGGTAAAAGCCATTTTAACTCACCTCCAGCAGTTTGGTGTCTGGGAGATAGCTGACTTTCCAGTGGTCTATAAACACCAGGTCAAACTTCTCAATGTCTAGTTTCTTCTTCAACTGAGGGATCAAAATGGAGCTGGAGCCCACCAACAATTCCACCTGTGGCACAAAACAGAGATAAGATTCTTCTCCCAGCATAAAAGGTTGCCCTGTTGGACCCCTGAAAGGTGTTCTTGGAAACTCTGGTAGTGAGATCTCCCTGCCAAAATCCCCAGCTCGATTTTTGGGAGTTTTGAGTGTTCTCGTCCACCTTTTTGTGTGGTCCAGCTCGTTCTGCTACATTCTCTGTAGTATAAAATACACAAAAACCCAGCAGAGGGAGTGCGAGCCCCTCACAGGGACCACCGCTGATGTGCAGAACTAGGAACTCAGCACAGAGAGCTCACCCAAGAGATATTAAGAACTGAAAGTGGTTTAATCAATTCAGCATCTAGACAAAGAAAAATAATGAAAATACAAAACAAAAATAACAGTTTTTGGATAGACTTTCCTGATAGAAACACGGAGGATGCAATCATCCTGAAAAAGCAGGTTGTCTGGCCATTATGCTGTTCCACTGCTACTGGCTATAGGACTTTCTGAGCGGGAATATCAAGGTGAGGTCAGAATATCTTATCTCAGGGGTGCCTATTCTTTTGAAGAGCAAGGGCCACTTAAGCAACCAGTCGCGGGCCACAATGAGTGGAACGGGTGGATGCAGAGCAGACACGGACACAGCCCGCTCTACTCTATGGGTCCTTCAATCCGTCCAAACAGGGGATGGATCCCCTTGTATTTTTTTTTATCAGGTCAGATTGGAGGTAGGCGGGTATAACTGGATACAAGCATATAGCATTAGGGTGTGCACCCCAAAGCTCAAACAAACACTACTCACTACTACTCACATCACTCACCATGTTCATTCAGAAAGGGAAGGGGCTGATAAATACATATTTACCGACCCATTGCCTCACTCCTCTAAAAACATCTCTGCAGCCGGCAGGAGAGAAGGGAACCCAGAAGTGTTGCAGAGGGAAGGAGTGGGGAGCCAGGGCAGTAGGGGGAAACTGTGCTGCACAGGGTGATTAGGGTGTGCCTATGGATACAAGTCTGTTTACATCTGCTGCTCCATAGAGGTGAATGGAGAACGTGATTGGGTCCACCTGAAAAACTACAGGTATTGCCAGGCTGTTGCTGTCCCAGGCAGAGTGCAATTGGTATCACTATGACAGGAGCTGGTGCTATACAGGAAGTATCTCCCTTTGTGGTTCTGCTCCTTCTGCAGCCATGCTTCCTCTAGCGCCAGTTCAGAATGCTCATGCTCTTGGATGGTGGGTCAGAAACCCGTGATCTAGGCTTGCCGACCCGCCATCCCAGAGCAGGAGGGCCAGTGGTTGGGCACCCCTGCCTTATCGCTTACTCAAGGTCAGTGACTATAAAGCTTGCTATACACAGTTATTTTTTTTTTCCCATTCAGCCAGTGGACTGACACACAAACACGATGGGAGGAGGAATCCTCCCTGCTGGGACATTTCCAGACTATGAGACCCGCTACTGTCAGAATATACTGATCAGTGGCTGTAGAATTTGATTGTCAAAAGTTCTGCAGCAAAGTGGTTAGCTACTTCTGTATAGCAGCACTAGGGTCATCTGTTCGAATCCCAACCATGGCACTACCTGCCTAGTGTTTGCATGTTCTATTGTGCCTGTGTAGGTTTCCTCCCACACTCCAAAGACATGCTAAAAATTGGCCCTAGTATGTGTATGTATGAATATGCGTTAGAGGCTTTCGATTGTAAGCTCCTTGAGGGCAGGGACTGATGTGAATGTACAGTGGGTATAGAAAAGAATTACCCCCCCCCCTTTAAAAAAATAACATTGCTTTGCAGCCTGAAATGAAGACAGACACGTTCATTGCAACTTAAAACAGCCAAGTGAAAGATAAAAACACCAACATGTCAGGAAAAAACAAAAAAACAGAACCACTGAGTTGGAAAAAGGATCACCCCTCTCCAAAAAATTACTGGTAAACTCAATCAAGGGTAGCTTATCACCTTCTCAATGGCACACAAAGCCATTTGACGTTCAACTGTGATCTGCTGTGGTCATTTTGATTAGCTCAACATGAAAAGAGCTTTCCTGGAGCATTTCAGTTTCTGGTAGTGCAACTGAAGCTAACAAACAACTATGGGTGGCAAGGCACGGTCAAAAGATCTCCGGGATAAAGTTGTGGGCAGGCACAAGTCAGGAGATAAATGCAAAACTCTTTTGTAGGCTTTATCAATGCCTAGAAGCAAAGTGAAGTCTATAATTAGGAAGTGGAAAGTATTTGGTACAACACAGAACCTCCCTGGATCAAGACGTCACTCCAAACTGAATGAAAGAGCCAGGATGATGGTCAGAGAGGCTACCAAGAGGCCAAGAGGCCTACAGCAACTCTGATGCAGTTTCAGGACTTTATGACAAAGATTTTTCATTGTGTGCATGTGACCACAATATCACAAATTCTCCACAAATGTGGCTTGTATGGGAGGGTTGCAAGAAAAAAGCCACTCCTCAAGAAAGGCCACATGCAGTCACGACCGATCTTTGCCAAAACACACCTTGAAGATTCTGAAGCCACATGGAAAAATGTGTTATGGTCAGATGAGACTAAAATTGAATTATTTGACCTTAACACCAAACAATATGTCTGGCGGAAATCCAATACAAATAAAAATAACACCATTCCTACTGTAAAGCAACAGTAAAGGAGGTGGCAATATCCAGGTATGGGTGGTGTTTCTCTGCAGCAGGGACTGGGGCGCTTGTCAGAATAGAAGGAGAATGCATAAAATACCATCAAATTCCTGAGGAAAATTTGCTGCCCTCTGCCAGAAATTTGTCAATGGGAAGAATCTTTACCTTCCAACATGACAATGACCCGAAGCACACAGCAAAAATTACCACACAGTGGTTGAAGGAGAAAAAGGTGAGTGTCCTTGCATGGCCTGGTCAGAGCCCAGACTTAAACCCCATTGAAAATCTGTGGAATGACTTGAAGACTGCAGTCCACAAACAGTCACCATCAAATTTAACCGAACTTGAGCAGTTCTGCAAAGAAGAGTGGGCAAGTATTGCAAAGTCTAGATGTGCAAAGTTAGTAGAGACATATCCCAACAGACTAAAGGCTGTAATTAAAGCTAAAGGTGGTTCAACAAAATACTGACATAAGGGGGTGATCCTTTTTACAACTCAGTGATTCGGTTTTTCCTTTTTTTTTTTTTTTTTTTTATTCTGACATGGCGTTATATCTTTTACTTGGATGTAATTTGTTGTACTGAGCAAATACAACTGGTTAAAACAAAAACTGTGTCTGTCTTCATTTCAGGCTGCAAAGCAACAAAATGTGATTATTTTAAAGGGGAGTGACTCTTTTTTATACCCACTGCACAATATACACTACATTACCAAATGTATTGGGACGCCTGCCTTTACACGCACATGAACTTTAATGGCATCCCAGTCTTAGTCTGTAAGGTTCAATATTGAGTTGGCCCACCCTTTGCAGCTATAACAGCTCCGCTCTTCTGGGAAGGCTGTCCACAAGGTTTAGGAGTGTGTCTATGGGAATGTTTGATCATTCTTCCAGAAGCACATTTGTGAGGTCAGGCACTGATGTGGACGAGAGGGCCAGGCTCACAGTCTCCGCTCTAATTCACCCCAAAAGTGTTCAATCGGGTTGAGGTAAGGACTCCATGTCTTTATGGACCTTGCTTTGTGCACTGGTGCGCAGTTATGTTGAAACAGGAAGAGGCCATCCCCAAATTGCTCCCAAAAAGTTGGGAGCATGAAATAGTCCAAAATGTCTTGGTATGCTGACGCCTTAGGAGTTCCCTTCACTGGAACTAAGGGGCCAAAGCCCAACCCCTGAAAAACAACCCCACACCATAATCCCCCTCCATCAAATGAATTTGGACCAGTGCACAAAGCAAGGTCCATAAAGACATAAATGAGCACGTTTGGGGTGGAGGAACTTGACTGGCCTGCACAGAGTCATGACCTCAACCCGATAGAACATCTTCTGGATGAATTAGAGTGGAGACTGAGAGCCAGGCCTTCTCGTCCAACATCAGTGTCTGACCTCACAAATGCGCTTCTGGAAGAATGGTCAAACCTTCCCATAGACACTCCTAACCCTTGTGGACAGCCTTCCCAGAAGAGCTGAAGCTATTATAGCTGCAAAGGGTGGGCCAACTCAGTATTGAACCCTACGGACTAAGACTGGGATGCCATTAAAGTTCATGTATGTGTAAAACCAGGCGTCCCAATACATTTGGTAATTTAGTGTTTATATAGATTAACAGCGTTATAAAATTTCCTGTCATAAATAAATAAATAAATAAATGTCCTTGTGACAGAAGCTGATCAAATTATCAAATTCTGTGAAGTGTGTACGGCCATGCACTGATCACAATTTGTCTGGTCCCTGCTTTAAGCTGACCATACACTTTACACAACGCCCAATATTCGCTCAGTGGGTGGCCATGTCAGCCATCTCCTCCATACCTCGATGGAGCCAGGCAGAAAATTGCAAAAAAAGTGGCTGCATCCTTTTTATGGATTTAAAAAAAGGATTAGAATAAAGAAGAAGATTTAGGCAAAATAAATAAATAAATGTAAGCGTTTTCTACTTCAGCACTTCGTTTCTCACCTAGGCAAAAATGACATTGCGCTCCCTGGTACCTCTGACACAAGCGCACTGCTGGTTTCTACACATGATGTGTTGCAGGGCTTTAGAACCCTGCAGAGATCTTTTGCACATCTTCGCATGTGTTGGGGTTTCCCCGCACATGTGTGCGTAGACGCCACACGTATGAAGGACCTGGATCCCATCTAAAACCTAAGCTTTCTCATATAGGTATTTTGCTTTATGTCAGATTTTAGAGTAAGCACAATTTTTGCTAAAAAAGAAAAAAAAAAAAAAAAAAAACGATTTCAGGAAAAATTTATAGCCATAAATTAGGCAATAATTATTTGTGGCTATTTTTGTATCAAAGTAGTGTGCATTGTAGCCGACATCCTCCAGCACAGAAGATACTTCCATTAGAGTAATGCCCCTCATTTCCTATACAGATTATTAACCCAGAAATTGTCCCCTCTGAGCAGTCACATGAACCGCATTCTCATGGTACAAAGAGCCATAGCAATCTGAGAAGTCATCTGTGGATAATTGTTGACTTTTTCGCTCAGCTACAGATTTATTTTTTGCTTCAAGCTAAGTCAGTTATTGAAACTAGTCCAAGGCAATCTTTGGCTGCAGCTTCCACTGTGTAGCTGACAAACCTCCTTATTGTTTTGTCATAGGTTAGTCACCTGCCAACTGCAAAACAGTAGTTAATGGAGTTCTGTTTATTGGCATGACAGTTGAGGGGACAACCTGGACATTTTTCCAAGAAGCAGCTTATAGTAAGGATATTTCCTAAGATTCTGAGCTTTGATATATGGGCATTATTGAAAATGTTGTATGTTAACTGATTATAGCAACATTCATTTGCAATCAGGAAAATGCATTTTAAGTAAAATGCAACCTATTATTATTATGTGGTTTGTCTACATCTGAGCATTGCAATTTAGTGTGGTTGTAAAAAAATAAGTAATGTAGCATTTTTTTTTAGCATTTGCATGCGATAAGTAGGCCCATTGAAATTAGGCATGCACAAAAATATGTTTAATGTGTTTGTCTTTTATTTTTGTAAAACTCTTCAACATAAAAAACCCTCTAAACTCATAGTCCCCCCTCACTTTGCATACTGCCGGAATTAAAATCCAAGTTTAATGGGCACATAAAAAAGTGCTTTTATGTGCATTGCTGCATGCATATTGATGTATTATGCCTCGTACACACGACCGGTTTTCCCGGCAGGAAAAAAACCAACGCTTTTCCCGACGGGATTCTGCTCAAGCCTGCCTTGCATACACACGTTCAGTCCAAATACCGCTGAACTTTTGACCGCAAAGAACACTGACGTCAAAGACAACGACGAGCCGACAAAATGACGTTCTATGCTTCCGCGCATGCATCTAATTGTTTACGAGCATACACACGGCCGGTTTTCCCGGCCAAAAGCTGTCATGGCAGTTTTCCCGACGGGAAAACCGGTCGTGTGTACAAGGCATGAGTCCTAAACGATGACTTGCAACGGACAACCTTTAGGGAAAGATTTTTCAGCAAGCTGAGAAATCTTCTTAACTGATATCCTGCATTTTTATCAATTATTAACATTTAAATAAGCCCTAACAATGATTTTTCTCTTATTTGCTTTCTTACGGTTTGTTTAATACACTGGATGTTCCTATAGTAGGTTAGAAACTAAAATTAAAAAGGAAAAGTATTGTTTTTTTTCTCAATTCACACATACTTTGGGTTATTTATATACACTTCCGCTCCAGAAAATCCCCCCCCGCGCGCGCCTTTCCTGACCAGGCCATTTTTTGCAATATGGCACTGCGTTACTTTGACTATTGCGCGGTCGTTCGATGATGTACCTAAATAAAATTGATGTCCTTTTTTTCCCCACAAGTACAACTTTCTTTTGGTGGTATTTGATCATCTCTGCCTTTTTTTTTGGGCTATAAACAAAAAAAACATTATTTTTTACTTTCTGCTATAAAACATATCTAAAATTTCTTCATCAATTTAGGCCAATTTGTATTCTGCTACATATTTTGGGTTAAAAAAATCCTAATAAGTGTATATTGATTGGTTTTGCGCAAAAGTTATAGCGTTTACAAACTATATATTTTTATGGAATTTTTATAATTTTTTTTACTAATAATGGTGGCGATTATTGACTTATAGCGGGACTGCGATATTGCGGTTGACAAATTGGACACCAACTGACACTTTTTTGGGGGACCAGTGGCATTATTACAGTGATCAGTGCTAAAAAATATGTACTGTCACTGTACTAATGACATCTGGCTGGGACGGGGTTAACATCAGGGACGGTCAAGGGGTTAACTGTGTGCCTAACTGATGTTTTACTGTAGTGGCGAGGTGCTTTTACTAGAGGAAGGCATAGATCTCTGTCCCTGCTTTGCAGGAACACAGGATCCTTGCTTTCCTCACTGTCAGAAAGGCGCTCTGCCTGTGAACCATAGGATCAGCAGGTGCCGGCAGACATCGGGTCAGTGGAGCCCGCTGATCAGCTCCCGTTGTGTATAATCACAGCAGGAGCGACCCTGCATAGCACGCCCACCCTGTAGCAGTAAAACTGCTGCAGGGCGGTCAGCAAGTGGATATAGTGTTTACACTGAAATATCATTTATGTGACTTTCACATTTTATAAGCTGTCTTTTTTGTAATTGTATTAAAATGTTGAGATTTGTAGATTAGCAGCTACAGTTACTCAGCATCACAACTGCTATGAGATGGTATTATTTCACAGGAAGTGTACTGTTTTTACTGAGATGGTCAGGGCAGACCTTCACAGCCATAGTGTAGCATTGCTATGTAAACAAGGCAGGACCAGTTTACATAATGTGCCAATATAGCTGCCCCCTGTACATATATAATTACAAACTATATACAGAAATAAGACTTCTTAAAATATTAACATATTTTGATGAGATTATTTGCAGCAACCTGCTCTGTTTTACTTGTATATATAAAATATTCAAAAGACTCTGCATTCCCTTTATTATGGCTGCAATGAGAAACAGACATTTTGCTATATATCTATAGATTTGCTTTGCCTGTTTCCCATGCGAACATGCTTGCACTCTATAGATGGGGAAAATTAAAGACAGTCTCTCCAGAGCAAATTATATCATTATCCACTGCTGGATGCGTTTTGTTCTTATGAATGTTCTGATCTCCTTGTAAGAAAGGCCAACAGGCCTTGCAGGTCCAGTCTACTCTACACACCTTCCAAGATTTCACCAAACAAGCTACCAGTAATAAAGGTCTCACCTTGCAGGTCAGTTCTAGAATCTCTTCAATATGGGCCAATAGCAATAAAGGTCTAACCTTGGAGGCCTCATCCAGAATTTGACAGCATGAGTTTATGAGCCAGATCGGGACCGAGAGCCAGTTACAAGCTGCTGGAGTGCTGTAATCTCTTTTACACAGTGCTCACCTGGTCGAACCTGCATGCGCAAACTGGAGACCCAGGCACAAACTACGAACTTATCATGAAAACCTCTATGCTGTCCTACAATTGCTGGTCAAGAGATTACACTTTTACTTCTGTACATCGATTTTTTGGTTATTCTTAGAAGTGCTCTGTAACGGCACCCCGAGTATGAAAGGGGTTAACGCAGTTTAGGACATTCCATTTCCGAAGGCAGCTACCGACACTCCAGTCAGGCGAACAAGACCCATGAGAATAATTCTCCCCCACTAACGAGACTAAGCGCTGTCTTGAGGTTCAAGCAGGACTGACAATCTTTATTGAAAAGACTACAAGTTTTATACACCAAAAGAGGAGGTGCATCAGATTACTCTGGAAATACACCTGTGACCAGACCTAATTAATATGCTAATTACCTAATTCCTTTTAGCAGCCTGGCTGTCTCCTGAACGTCAATACACATTATCACAGGAATCCTTTCATACAATACAGGGTCAATTAGACCAAGCCCCCATAAAAAGATCCTCAGAAGTTAGTCTGGATTTATTAACATTACAACAGACAACAGACAGGTGTCTGGGGGTGATGACATTAGCATCGTTAAGCAATAGACAGTCGGCCTGTTACATTGAACTTCCTGGAATGGCCAAATAACATCTTCATATTTCTTGAGAGATATTGTTAATGAATATTACTGTCCCATTTTAAGTAGTCCAAGACATAATTTCTCAGTCACCCTATGCCCCTAATAGACATAGGGTGATTTAGACATAAGAGGTGCATGGGGAGCTGAAGCAAGGGTATCCCATACTTTCCAAGGGATTATGGGTTCTACGGGCCCTCCCGTTACATGCTTCCTTTCTTTTATCGTTTGGAATCTCACAGAAAAGACTAATGGGAATAAAAGGTTTCACCTTCCAGGTCCCTTCCAGAATCTTATAGAATGGACTACTGGTAATAAAGCTCTCACCATGTAGGTTGCTTGCAGAATATTTTCTATGGGGCTACCAGCAACAAAGGTCTCACCTTGCAGGTCACTTCCAGAATATCTTCAAAAGGGGCTAATACCAATAAAGGTCTAACCTTGCAGGTCCCTTCCAGAACTTGATGGAATAGACTACTGGGAGTAAAGCTCTCACTTTGTAGGTCGCTTGCAAAATCTTTTCAATGGGGCAGCCTGCAATAAAGGTTTCCACTTGGCAGGCCCCCTCTACAACCTGACTGAATAGATTATTGAGAGAAAAGGTCTCACCTTGCAGGTTTTGCCAGCATGTTGCCTTTCCGTAGTCCCTTTCTGAGTTGGTAGTGAGGATGATGTAAAGGGGTTTTGGGAAGTTCGAGAAAAAAGTTGCAGGGGCAGCTGCAAGCACTGCAACGTGGTGTATAGAAGAGCTTCCTGCAAACGCCACCTGAGCTGGTTTGAACTAGGTGGGAGGGTTGTGTTGCTGGCTGTCTGCTCGGCCTGAGAACAGGAAGAGGAGACACCGGAAGGCACTGGGTAATCAGGGACAAGGGGCATCTACAAGGATAGGTAGGATGGCAAATCGGGTTTGGTGAACAAAAGAAAATATATATATGTTATTACGAGACGGCACCAAATGTGTCCTTGACAATTAAAAGTTATCTATACATTATACTATTTATTTTCAATGCATCTCTATAAAGATGGATTGTAACTCTAGCCTAAGATTTTTATGCCTTTTAATTTTTCAAAGAGAAGGCAATGGTTACAACTTAGTTGGATGAGGACTCCTATGTGTATGTGGCGGTGCTGGGCCAATTACCAAGAACCAGAACTGTCCTGTGGAGTCACATACATTTCCATAGTTTGAGCATGTTTTTGGTTTGTTGTTTTGCCACTGAAAGGTTTGGCATGGAAAAAAAGAAAAAGGGAAAATATTTTCTGCAGGCGAGGAGCAAATGTATTGCCCTGCTTGGACAAAGCACAAGTTTCCTTTAAAGTATGCATTCCCAGCATACTTACTACTAACTAGCTCACTACTGGCTGGAAAAGAGTATACATATAAGAAGTGATGCTAGGAGGACAAAAATTTCTTGTCTGCTCCTTCTCATTCCCAATTTCCATTTCCATTGGCTTTATTTTCTCTGAATAAAACCTCATATTGGTTCATTGCTCAAACTCAGTAATTGGTGGGTTTGTAAATTTCAGCTTGAGCTACTGAAATGTGTGAGCAACACTCTTTTTACAGTAGTAGGCAAGGAGACATATAAAAATACTTAAAATAATATATTTAAAAAAAATCATGCAGAAAAACACTAAACATTCCCTTTAAGAAAGGTCTGACCCACCTGTGCCTCTAACCCTGCGTGCCGGATCACTTCTTTGGCCACCTGGGCATAGTGTGGATTCATTTCTATAGTAACAAGCCGTGCACCAGGAGGCAGCAACCTAGCGATCCGCACCGTAGAGTAACCACAATATGTGCCCAGTTCTAGCACACAGCGAGGACGGGTCTCCAGGACAATAGCATCCAGGATTTCTCCTGATGTGAAAAAAACAAACAAAAAAACATTAAATTGCACCTGTGTACAGTAAAAAAAACAGGCTCACTTAACTTTACATCCTTCAACCCCCTCCCCCCACTGCTCTGTTTAGTGGCCAGGCGACATAACTGGTACTTATAACTAAGGGGAGCATTGGGGTCTCTTCCCCTTCCTGCCAAATGCAGGGTCTGGTGATTGGTCACTCGGGCTGTGACAAGTAGGTGGAGAGAGGGTCCTTAAAGTGTTACTAAGCCCACAACAGTAAAATCAGTCTGGATATGCAGTAAAGGATGTTTGTTATACTCACTGTGGAACCAAAGGGGTTAATCCTCTGCATTGTGTAAAAAGGCTGTTTGAGCCTTTATACACAGATCATCCCCTTCTTCCACTGACTCTAGAACAGGTCCGGATAAGACAGATACTGGAGTCAGGCTGCACATGCTCAGTTTGGTGTGTATTGCTAGAGTTTTTTTTCCCTGGAAGAGTGCATGTTATCAGCACTGTCCAGACAGAGGGTCAGGGGATCCTGGATCCGGATAGGACAGTCAGTGCAGTATGAAAGCTCCTCCTACAAGCTTTAACCAGGCACTGATAGAAGTCACAAGACTGCTATATACTGCTGATGAGAAAAAGGTATTTAGCAGTTTATATTTACTAAAATGATTGCATTTCCATGTTCTGTGTACTGTGGGAGACCAGATATAGTGAATGCAGGGTCCTGGGTTTACTAACACTTTAACATCCCCGAATTGGAGATAACAGCAGGCTAAGTATCTTGGATCCTGGCAGCCAAATAGAGTGGTGGAGAAGTACAGGGAAGGCAGGTGGTGGGCAACAGGTAAAGTGGACCTGAAATCAACAAGTGTGGGAACATCTAGAGATGTCAGGGGATGGGAACGGCGCATGCATAAAAGTGAGATAAAATATATATATCACATACAAATATCATTTATGTATCCTGATCAAATTACCATGCATTATGACACTATGTATTTGTTTTTTGTATTTTGTAGAAGGCTTGTACCACTATTTTTGGACAGTTTCTCCCTTCGAAGAAGCCCGAACCAAGGGCGAAACATGTCGGGAATGTATTCCATCAGACTGTCCTCTTAACACTGTATTGTTGTACTACCACTCTCCATATATATGTTTTTATTATCTCTGTTTTGTATTTTGTTGTTCAAAATAAAAATATTTTATTATAATTTACTTGATATATTACTTGATATATTGTATTTCTGCACCTCCAAAAATCCCACCCTTTCCATCTTTGTTCATCTAGAGATGTCAATTGTGTCCAAGTTATCTTTTGTCCTCAATTCTTCATAAAAAAATAGTAGGCACTTCCTAGTATGCGAGTGTCCCTACTCCTGTCTCCTGTGCATTCAGCCTCGTAGCTGTATATTTACAGTGTGAGATCTAAGGCACTGTTGCCTGTAACTGCTTGTCTCAGGACATTTGGGGTGATTTGGTGATGTGACTACTGTGTTGCTCACTGTTCTGTTTGCTGGAGGTGGGTCTGACACGAGGAAGCAAAGGCCTCACCTCTACCAAAATGGACCACCTTCGTATAGAGAAACAGTGTAGAACAAGGCATGATAAGTTAGTAATGGGGAAAGATACTATTTCTTGGGCACAACTTCCTTTTTGTCAACTGCATGACACAGATTTACTTTGAGGAAAAAATAGGATTTTTTACTCACCGTAAAATCCTTTTCTCTGAGTCCATGGACCGACACAGCTTCTCTATTGACAAAGTGGGTATTATCCGTTAATTAGGAGTGACTAGGCAGAAAAACTTGTAAAAAGTGTTCCATCACACCTTCTACAGTACCGCCCAGGGGGCGGACCCTCTGGGTATACCCTCTCAGTCTGCATCTTCGCAGATCAGTTCGTCAAAAAGCAGTACAAACTTAAAAGGAGGGGTGGGTGCTGTGTCGGTCCATGGACTCAGAGAAAAGGATTTTACGGTGAGTAAAAAATCCTATTTACTCTTTCGTCCATGGACCGACACAGCTTCTCTATTGACAAAGTGGGACGTCCCAAAGCAGTGTCAGAGAAAAAACGAGGGGTGGTAACAGCATAAAAACAAACTTCACCCCAAAACACAAAACAGCACTCCTCCAACGGAGGAGTTGCAACTCTAAACAGCCGCCTGCAAAACCTTGCGGCCGAAAGAGGCATCCGAAGATGCACCTACATCAACTTTGTAGAATTTTGTGAAAGTGTGAGCGGACGACCAAGTCGCCGCTTTACATAGTTGGGAAACAGACGCTTGATGTTGGAAAGCCCAAGAGGCACCTATTGCCCTGGTCGAATGCGCCGTGACAGGAAAGGGGGGCGCCTGACCCTTTAAGGCGTAAGCCTGGATTACTATCTGTCGGATCCACCTAGAGATGGTGGCCGATGAGACTGCTTGGCCCTTCTTGGGACCAGCCACCGAAACAAACAGTGAGTCTGACTTCCGGAACAGGGAAGTAGCAGATATGTATACTCTCAAAGCTAGGACAACGTCCAAGGAATGCAACGCCGACTCCTTAGGATTCGACGGCTGAGGACACAAGGATGGAAGTACAATGTCTTCGTTGAGATGAAAAGCCGAAACGACCTTCGGAAGAAAGGAAGGCTGCGGCCGCAGCACCACCTTATCCTTGTGGAAAATCAAATAGGGAGCCTTGCAGGACAAGGCTGCCAGCTCAGAGACTCGTCTAACTGACGTAACAGCCACCAAAAAGACCACCTTCTGAGAAAGTGTCAACAGGGGAATATCTCTAATATTCTCAAACGGTGCCTTCTGAAGCACCGAGAGGACCAGGTTCAAGTCCCACGGAGGTAACGGGGGGCGGACCGGAGGGGCCACATGTCGAACCCCCTGCACAAATGTACTCACGAGAGAGTGAGTCGCCAAGGGTCGCTGAAAAAAGACAGCCAGGGCAGATATCTGTCCCTTAATCGTACTTAGGGCAAGCCTTTGGTCTACCCCATGCTGTAAAAACAGCAGGATTCTGGAAACCAAATAGGTACGCGGATGCCATTTCATTTCCTCACACATGGAGATGTAGGCCCTCCAAGTGCGGTGATAGACCTTCCTAGAGGACGGTTTCCGAGCACTTCTCATAGTAGAAATTACTGAGTCTGACAGGCCCCGGTCTCTCAGTACCTGGTTCTCAACAGCCATGCCGTTAAAGCCAATGACTGTAAAGCAGGATGGAATATGGGACCTTGCGACAGCAGGTCCTTCCGTAGTGGTAGGCGCCAGGGGACGTCTGCTACCAGACGTACTAGATCGGCGTACCAAGGACGCTGAGGCCAATCTGGAGCGATTAGGATCATTGGAATTCCCTCTGCCTCCACTCTGCGGAGCAGAAGAGGAAGAAGCCTTAAGGGAGGGAAGGCATAGATTAGCCGATACTGGCCCCACGATGCTACCAACGCGTCCGCTGCGTCTGCCCATGGGTCTCTTGACCGGGCCACAAACCTCAATACCTTCCGATTGAGTCGGGAAGCCAGAAGATCTACGTCTGGTGTGCCCCATCTTTGGCAGAGGAGTTGGAACACCTCCGGGTGTAAGGACCATTCTCCCTGGTCCAGCATCTGGCGGCTCAGGTAGTCCGCCTGCCAGTTTTCCACACCCGGAATGTACACGGCCGACAGTGCCGGTACGCTCCTCTCTGCCCACTTCAGGATGCGAGCGATCTCCGATGCTGCAGCTGAGCTTCTTGTTCCTCCTTGATGATTGACATATGCCACTGCTGTGGCGTTGTCTGACTGGATCCTGACTGGACGCCCTTGCAGTCTCTGAGACCATTTGAAGAGGCACAGCTTGATCGCCCGGATCTCCAGGACATTGATCGGCAGGAGGGCTTCCTCTGGGGTCCAGCGACCTTGCGCCGACTGGACACCCCAGACTCCCCCCCAACCTGCAAGGCTGGCGTCCGTCGTGATCACTATCCAGTAAACCGGAAGAAATGACTTCCCGGCCATTAGAGCCGGTGCTGTCAGCCACCATACCAGGGATCTCCTGACTAGGTGGCTCACTCGGATTTGATAATCCAGAGATGAAGGGCATCTGTTCCATCTGGACAGAACTTCCCTCTGTAACACTCGAGTGTGGTATTGAGCATATGGGACCGCCTCGAAGGAGGCTACCATGAGGCCCAACACTCGCATGCAAAAACGGAGTGACGACCAATTCCTGGAAGTCAGCTGCCGTACTGCAGCCCGGAGGGTCTGCAACTTCTCCACAGGGAGGAATACCTTTGCCTCTGAGGAATCCAGAATCAACCCCAGGTACACTAGGCGTTGAGTGGGCACCAATACTGACTTTTGCGTGTTTAGTATCCAACCACAGTCTCGAAGAGTCTGACAGGTAATGGACACGCTTACCTCTAATTCTGAGCTTGAAGGGCCCTTCAGCAGAAGGTCGTCCAAGTAACCTGTGATAGCGATACCCCGCTGTCTTAGAAGTGCCAGAATCGGAGCGAGCACCTTGGTGAACGTCCTGGGTGCTGAGGCAAGGCCAAACGGGAGGGCCACAAACTGGTAGTGGTTCTTCCCGATAGCAAATCGCAGAAACCTCTGGTGTCTGGAGTATATGGGGACATGCAGGTATGCGTCCTTGATGTCCAAGGAGGCCAGAAAGTCCCCCGGATGGAGAGCCGTGACTACGGATCGAACCGACTCCATCCGAAATCTTTGTACCTTCACAAAGCAATTGAGGGCTCTGAGATCCAAGATTGGACGAACCCCCTCCTTCTTTGGCACAATGAACAGATTTGAGTAAAAACCCTGACCCCGTTCCTGTTCTGGAACTACCCCGCGTTCCAGTAGACCCTGGACCGCCCCATACAGGGCCTCCCGACGGGTCGGTAGTAGCTGGAGATTGGAGGTGATGAATCTGTCTGGTGGACAAGAGAGAAATTCTATCTTGTAGCCTGAGGAGATTACTTCGCAAACCCACCTGTCGGAGACTAGAGCAGTCCACTGAGTCGCGAATTTGCGAAGACGTCCCCCCACCCGAGAGCTGGGTGGGGGCGGACCTTCATGTGGACGCAGATTTGTCCACAGGCTTGTTGGGTCTGCGGGACCAAGGACGCTTTTGTCCTTGGGCAGGCGCTTTATCGGCCTGGGGTCTTTTCCCTGTCGCCTTAAGAGGGCGAAAAAAACGCTTACGTGCAGTAAAGGAGGGCCCTTGCCCTTGGCGTGGTCCCCTACCCTTGCTAGTTTGGGGAAGCAAAGTGCTTTTACCTCCTGTAGCATCCTTGATGATGTCATCCAGAGAAGCCCCAAAAAGTCTGTCGCCCTTAAAAGGCAGATCCAATAGGGCTTTCTTGGAAGTCTGGTCCGCAGACCAGCCCTTTAGCCAGATCAGGCGGCGTATTGCTACTGCATAAACCGAAGCTCTTGACAGCAGGGGAATAGTATCCATGTCTGACTCGCAGACAAACTTAAGGCCCTGGACCAACTGGTCGGCCAAAGTTATCTCATTAGGAGGAGCATCTCGCTCCTTTAACCCCTGGAGTAGCAATTTTGCCCATTCAGTAAGTGTCTGAGACACTAGGGCCCCCGCCAATGCCGGGCGTACTGCTGAGCCTACCACTGAGTATAGGTAGCGAGCGAGTGCTTCAGCCTTCTTATCCACAGGGTCCTTGAAAACAGGAGCCCCTTCTACTGGAATAGTGGTGGCTCTATTAAGTCTGGACACCGAAGGGTCCACTATAGGGGGAGAGGTCCATATCTTCAGAAAACTCTCCTCAAAGGGGTACCGTACTGCAAACCTCTTTGGGGCTGTAAAGACCCTCAGTGGGTTCTCCCATTCCTTGTATAAGAGTTTGTCAAAATAAGACACACAAGGGAACACCTTAGCAGTGCGGGCAGGTTTACGAAACCCAAAGGGGACTGGAGTATCTGCTACTTCTTCAGTCCTTTCCAACTTTAGCGTATCCCGCACTGCAGTAATAAGGTCAGATACCAAAGCCGTCTCGCGTACTGACCTGGACTTGGAGTCCTCCTCACTGTCCGATCGGTCACGGTCTGCAGTCTCTGATGCATCAGAATCTGGGCCATGAGCCGTAGCTGGACCTGGTTCTGCACCAGAATTCTCCCCAGAAGCTTGCAGGGGATGGGGCGTTTACTACCCCCTGTATTCCCGTGTGCTGCTTCCACCCTGGCAGCAAACGCCTCTAGGATTGCCGACATAATGTCCATAGACACCTCAGGGACACCAGCTGCTAAATCTGGTGTTTCAGGGGAGAAGACATCTGGCTCAGATGCCATGCTGACCACACGCTGACACTCACAGGGCTCCAGGCAAGATATCAATAGGCCACCCTCCTGCGCTGCAGAGATGCTGGGTTACCCAGAGGACTCACCACCCTGGATAGGTACTGCTATGCTGCGCCTATGATGCTGTCCCCTTGCTGCTGTGTCAGTCTGCTTCTTTTATCAGCACTTCCTGTGTGAATTTTCGCGCCAGTGTAATGCACCCTAGAGGCCGGAGGCTCTCGCAAAATGGTTGCCAAAACCGTCTGTATGGAAGATAATGTGGGCTCTAAGAAAATGGCCGCCGACAGAAGATAGAGGTCAGGCAGCCATAGCCCACAAAAAAGATGGCCGCCGAACGGCAATATCTGCATACAGGGTGGACAAACATGGCCGCCGATCACCTGATAGGGGCCAGTGGGTGTGGCCGAACTACAGGAAGATGGCCGCCAGGCAGTTACAAGAGGCCAAACTTGGCATGGACCACCTCAAAATGGCCGCCGACAGCATGGAGACACAGAAACACAGGTAAGCAAAAATGACATTTCTTTTAAATGTTAGTTACAGCCAGCCCCGCTCCAGTGGGACCCCCTAGGTGACCCCCAGCACCCAGCAACCTTTAGCTAGAAGCCCAGGGAGGAGGGAAAGGCAGGGAGAGAGGGAAGAAAGGGGCCACAACCACTTACTTGATCTCTCCAGGAATGTCCAGCTAAATCACCCAGCCGAGGCAGGGGAGTTTTACTTACCTATCCTGCATGTATTCTGCTGGAAGACATTCCAAACAGATCATCGTCCGCGCACGGAAGGTGACTGTTGGCCAGGCATGCTGTGATTGGACCCAGAAGGGACGATCATATGTATGCCCTGGAGCATGACGCTCACCGGACAGGCTGCTGCGACTCGGCCGTAAGGTCAGCCGAAGCTGAGCGGTCCGATGCAAGCCTTGGAGCGTAAGCTCACCGGCCAGGCTGCTGCGACTCGGCCGTAAGGTCAGCCGAAGCTGAGCGGTCCGATGCAGGCCCTGGAGCGTAGGCTCACCGGCCACCCGTGGAGCGACGGGCATGTCGTGGAAAACCCAGCGCGTAGCTAGGGTCGGCACACGCTCGATGGCCGAAACTGGGGAGACTACAAGGATCGAGGATCCAGCCTGTCACCCAGTCGGCAGTTGATCGAAGATCGCAGGAAACAACAAATGTAGCAAAAAAAAAAAAAAATATATATATATCTTTTTTCCCCGGACCAATGAGCCCGAAGGGAGCCATGTCCTACTCCTTGCTAGACAGAAAAAAACTGATCTGCGAAGATGCAGACTGAGAGGGTATACCCAGAGGGTCCGCCCCCTGGGCGGTACTGTAGAAGGTGTGATGGAACACTTTTTACAAGTTTTTCTGCCTAGTCACTCCTAATTAACGGATAATACCCACTTTGTCAATAGAGAAGCTGTGTCGGTCCATGGACGAAAGAGTAACTTACATTTAGCCTTGCAAGCTGCAAATGTCAAACTCTGGAAAGGGCTCTAGCTTCGGGCAAAGCATGCCTCTACAGAGTTATACATGTGTCTGCCAAAAAAATCAGTATCACCTCCAGAAGTTGTGCAATGGCATTAGATGGGAGAATTGGCTATACTAGGAGATAGATTCCTTTTAAAATGCAAGCACAGCTTTGAGTACCGTATATACTCGAGTATAAGCCGACC
Organism: Rana muscosa; assembly: GCA_029206835.1. Taxonomy (NCBI): domain Eukaryota; kingdom Metazoa; phylum Chordata; class Amphibia; order Anura; family Ranidae; genus Rana; species Rana muscosa. The sequence goes on along the minus strand of CM055125.1, from coordinate 239,081,211 downwards.
CGAATATAAGCAGAGGCACCTAATTTTACCACAAAAAACTGGGAACACTTATTGACTCGAGTATAAGCCTAGGGTGTCCATCTGCATGCCTCACTGTGCCTCACTGTGTCCATGTCTCACTGTGCCCATGCCTCACTGTGCCCATGCCTCACTGTGCCCATGACTAGACTGACGTTTAACATGGGAGTCTATGGAAGGAGTTCCCGGCTTTGGAAAAAAAAAAAATCGGTGCTTCCCGACCGTAGGTCCCCTAGATAACAAACTTTGCACACTTGTAGAGGAGCAATTGGGCTACATGTGTGCCAAGTTTCGGATCCAAACGACCGGCCGGTACCGGGTCCCCAAAGTCACCAGAGAAATGACCGTTTAACATGGGAGTCTATGGAAGGGGTGCCCGGCTTTGAAAAATCGGTGCTCCCCGGCCGTAGGTCCACCGGACAAAAAACTTTGCACACTTGTAGAGTGAGGCTACATATGTGCCAAGTTTGGGGTCCAGGGGACCTACGGCCGGCCGGTACCAGGTCCCCAAAGTCCGGGAGATCAGGCGCAAAAAGATGACTCGAGTATAAGCCGAGGGGGGCATTTTCAGCACAAAAAAAGTGCTGAAAAAACATGGCTTATACTCGAGTATATACGGTAAGCAATAAATGCTAAATGAGTACATTACGGTTTTCATCTCTATAAGTGTTTACCCTTTTGTCATTTTCCTTCCATCTCCAATAGAGCTCAACTCAGCCATAATGTTTTTATAGATAAAACAGGCAGGGCACACATTATTATTGCATCTGCATTCCTGTTGGAGAGATTACAATGCCTGACAATGTTTTTTTTTTTGCTATTCATGCCTATAACCGACCCTGGGCGCAAACAGTTTGCATCCAGGGCTGCTTATCGGTTTCTGTACGCATGCAAATGCTTTGATTTATGGTTACATGCATACAGCCATGGCATCTGTCTGCCTGTCATTGATTTTTACACGACAGTACGCATACCGTTGCATGCACAAATGCGGAATATTGCTGCACTCCTTGGTATCTTTATTGAGGCATTAAAATGACATCACAGATATGACGACAGGAACTTTTAGAGGTGGCACGTTTTGCGTTAAATTCAGCGGTTACCAAACCACATTTTTTTTATAATATATATATATACATATATATATATTACATTATATTATATATTTCATGCAATGTATGTGTATATGAGGTTTGGGTAAGCGCTGAATTTAGTACAAAACGCATCACCTTTTAATGTTCCTGTCATACCTGTGATGTAATTTTAATGCTTTAATAAAGATACCAAGGAGTGCAGCAATATTCCAGATTTTTGCATGTTACTGAATCTCACAGATGAGCTGTGCAGCACCCTGGGTTCCAGTTCACAACATGGTGAGAGTCGGTCACTCACCTAGAGCAGCATTACCTGAGGCTCCAGATATATGCTCTTTCTTGGTATTGTACTGCCATTTGTCATGTGAATGAGGTCGTATTTCTGTTTTGTTAATTTTTTATTTATTTTTTCAGTACTATCTGGGGGTGTTGGGTAAGAGAAGGGGTCTGATATTTCCCTTTTACGGCAAAGATAGAGAAAGAGATTGAGGACACAGTCCTAAGTCTTCTCCACTGCAGCTCCAGCGCTCACTACACTGAATACAGAAATGCTCTGTACGGAGCACTTCCATGTTCATTTAGAAACTGAAGTGATAGCAATCTATTGCTTCAGTTATGAATGAATACCAGAACAATCAGTACTGAGGATCCTGAACATCGGATCCTCCCTCCGGCTGGGAACAGTGCACAGTGGTAGTGATGTGCACTCACATTCTGAATGAATGGTCATGATCAGCAGCCTGTCAACTGCTGATCGTGATTATAGCCAGTCATTTACTCAGTCTAGTAGACCCTTCTGTTATAAGGCTGATGGTCACTGAAGCAAAGCGACGATGAGCTTATAGCAGAAGGAACAGCACAAGTGACCTGCAAAGGGTACAACAACATATAAAATAAAGATCAGGGAAAGTAAAGGCTGTACCGTCACATGACCATCCCCACTTGCTTACCCTTTTTGTCTCCAACGTTCATGGCCCACTCAACCTTGGTGCAAAAAGAGTCGATGGCAGAAATGACACTGAGGGCATCCCCATCCGTGGCGTAGCGCTGTACGAATTGCAGAATCCTAACAGGTCGCGTGGTGCCTGTCAAAAAGTCCTTTAACCGCTCCAGATAGTTGTCGTGCCACCAGAGTGCCCACTCGCCATTTGTACGCACTTTCCAAACCACAAAAAGGAGGCACAACAGCACAGCGCTCAGCAAGGACACCACTGCCAGCATCATGTAACTGGCAGCAGAGAATAGACAAGAAAGACCTGATGGGAAGATAAATATTTAACAGATTTAGGAGACTTCAGACATAACATCTGCTATCAATGAGGCCCGGGCAGATCTTTTTTTTTTTTCCCAAATAACAATTTTATTTATACATTTTTTGTTATGGACATACGTAATGCATTACATGGATACATAAAAGTAAAAGGTACAGATCTTATCAGGCAATGTTTTCTGTTACACCACCACGCCTAACATCTTGCATTTTACTTAAAGACAATAGTAGTTACGTATCTGACGCTAGTAGTTCACTGTAAATGCACGGGCAGATCTTTTAAGGTCAACAGTCCATAAAAAAAAGTCTAAAGTTGACTACACATATTACAATTACTTCAGAGGAAACATCTGCAATCTATAAAGCCCTATACACACGATCGGATTTCCTATGGATTCTAATCCGATGGATTTTTCCATCGGAAATCCGATGAAGCTGACTTCCATCAGTCTTGCATACACACCATCAGACAAAAATCTGACCGTCCCAAATGCCGTGACGTAAAACACTCCGACAAGCCGAGAAAAATGAAGTTCAATGCTTCTGAGCATGCGTCGACTTGATTCTGAGCATGCGTGGGTTTTTTATCCAATGGAGTTCCACACAGACGATCGGAATTTGCTATTTGTTTTTTTCCCCATCGGACAAATTTAAAACATGTTCTATTTTTTCTCACCAATGGAAAAAAGACCAATGGGGCCCATACACGATCGGTTTGTCCGATAAGAAAAGTCCATCCAACTGTTTTCATCGGTAAAACCGATCGTGTGTACACGGGCATAAGAGTTTATAAATGCATCATCTGTACAACCGGATTCCTACAGTCATAAGGTCAATATTTAAAAGGTAAAAAACAAAGCTATACACAGTATCTCACAAAACTGAGTACACCCCTCACATTTTTGTAAATATTTTATTATAACTTTTCATGTGACAACACTGAATAAATTACACTTTGCTACAATGTAAAGTAGTGAGTGTACAGCTTGTATAACAGTGTAAATTTGCTGTCCCCTCAAAATAACTCAACATACAGCCATTAATGTCTAAACCGCTGGCAACAAAAGTGAGTACACCCATAAGTGAAAATGTAATTTGCACATTTTTGTGCGCTTTTGCATGATTTTCTGCTCAAATTAAAAAATGCAAAAAAACATTTAAAAATAATAATAATATATGAATAAAAGTAAAATAAAAATACACAAATAACTGAAAATCTTTATAAATAATTAATAATATGTAATAATAAATAAAAATTATTTAAAAACATATTAAATAATAATAATAATAATAATAATAAATGTATTATTATCATCATCATTCATAATAATAATTTTATTTATTTTGTGTTAGGGTCTTTATTTATTTATATATAATATATATATTTAAGGTTTAGGGGTTAATTATTTATTATTACATAGTATTTATTTATTGTATTCATTTATGATTATTTTTATTTGTGTATCGGTCAGTCAGGGCCCGGCACTTACCCCATGGGCAGCGCTACTGTCTTGGTTTCCTAGCGTCTCCTCCTGGGCGACCGATCCGATCGGATCCCCTTTGACCATTGGGCAACGGGGGTCTCATGACCCGCTTCCTGATTGTCCGGGAGGAGAACTGGGTGGGCTTCAGGTGCCATGCTCTGCATCCCGAGCCCACCCTTTATTGAAGCCTATTAGAGCCTCCGACTCTAATGATGTGCTTAAACCCACCCTTCTCCATTGAAATCCATGCGTCCGGCGCCCTGCATGTAGATCAGGGGGTCGGTAGAATAATAAAAATGAAAAAAAAAAGGGAATAAAAGCTGATGGAAACGCTAAAAAACCTTGCAAAAAATCATGGTTTTCTTTATTGGTGAATAAAAAAAAGCCAAAGCTCAGAAACAGTGTATAAAAGCGTACATAAAACAGCGCCAAAGTTGGTGAATCAAAACATGCGAAAAACCGCTGGAAAAACGCTCAAAGATGCTACGCTCATGCTTGAATGCAGCCTAAAAGTATAAACGTTTTATTCGCAACATATGCCTGCATAGGCCTCTTTTAAAACTAAACATAGAATAGGCTGATTTTACAAGTGACTGTTAAATACATATTTTTAGCCTGAGCTCACAAATAAACTATCCATTACTGTATGGATTTTCCTTGACATTGTAATCCAACAAGCGGAGAAAGCAGGGGGGAGGAGGAGAGGACATTTTTTAACTCTCCACACTCATCCCCCAGGCATGCAGGCAGGTTGAAAGTATGGTTACTACAGTGGTGAGATAGCGGCTTGCCCAGGCTGGGGTAAGGCTTAACCGTTGCAGGCTCAGTTCCTGGGCTTTTGATCTTAGCCAGCCCACCTGTGCTATAAAAAGGGGATGGTTAAGATTCAGGTTCTTTTTCCTGTATTGGTCAGTTCTGTTCATGGAATCAGGTCTGCTGTTGAAGACAGCAGAACTTTCGGAGACATCCAAGTCATGGACAATGCCATAATGGACTCACCTCACAGAGGTATGCCTGGGCAGCCACACCAATATAGTTAGGATTAGGGGAAGGACATTGTTCATATTGTTTAGGAACGATTGCTTTAACAGTTTTAAGAAAAAATATTAATCCCAGATGTAATTAGAAGGGGATTAAGAGAAAGTGGCTACTTTTAAACAACAATTTAGTCTAGGCCAAGGGGTTAGAAAATATAAACCATTTATTTTTAAGTATCAAAAGGGGAAAGGTTTAAACATGCATATTAAATCAAATATACAGGCGATTAAAATAGAACTTCATATACTATTTTTCCGATAGACTCCTAAAAGAGGAGGTCAATTCGGAAAGTGTGGCAATCAAACAATTAAAACAAACAGAACTAACAGTACCATCACCAACAATGAGGGGAAAGACACACAGCACAGATGGTCCGGACGCCGGCAATTAATTTCACAATGGAGCTGCAAAATGGTAAGATTAGCTTGATTGCAGCCAATATCATAATTTATTCATATAACCAGTAGGTACCATAGTGCAGCTTCACTGTGAATAAACCCTAACAAAATTTGAACCTAACAAGGGGAGATGGAAATGTTGACCACTGATATCACCCCTAGTCGGGCCGAGGGGTTGCGTTGCCGACGTCACGTGACCTCCGTGACGTCAACGCGTTTCGCTTTGATGTTGCGTAGCTTCGTCTGGTACTGTTAGTTCTGTTTGTTTTAATTGTTTGATTGCCACACTTTCCGAATTGACCTCCTCTTTTAGGAGTCTATCGGAAAAATAGTATATGAAGTTCTATTTTAATCGCCTGTATATTTGATTTAATATGCATGTTTAAACCTTTCCCCTTTTGATACTTAAAAATAAATGGTTTATATTTTCTAACCCCTTGGCCTAGACTAAATTGTGGTTTAAAAGTAGCCACTTTCTCTTAATCCCCTTCTAATTACAACTGGGATTAATATTTTTTCTGTATGCCGTTTCTCAGGCTACAAACGACAAGATAATTTTATACTCTAGCTATACGCATCTAGTTCATATTTAATGAACGGGCCTTCGGTTCGAATCACCCTGGTACTCGTTTCCCCCCCCCCTTTTTTTGTTTGTTTAACAGTTTTAAACCTGGTCTGAAGTTACTCAAAGGGGTGCATGTTGATTTTCTAAAGAACCAGGGTCTTTAACGCACTACAGGGTATGATGTAACATTGTTACTAGACATGTGCAACTCGTTTCGGTCCGAATGTAAATTTGGATAAATTTTGGGTTATTCATTTGAATGGACCTTAACAACCGATGACTCATCAGCTGTCAGTGGGCTACCCCACTGAGAACCAAAATTTAAATAAAAGAATGCCAGCAATAGAAAATTCTGAAAAAAAAACAGCGTGGGGTCCCCCCCAATCCAGACCAGGCCCTTCAAGTCTAGTAATAATTTTAAGGGGAACCCTATGCCAAAAAAAAATGCTGTGGGGTCTCCTCCAAAAGCTATACCAGACCCTTACCCGAGCATGCAGCCCGGCAGGCCAGGAAAGGGGGGGGGGCAGCTCACCCACCAAACTGAACCATATCAGGCCACATGCCTAACCCCCCACCCCAAAGCACTTTGTTCCCACAACCCTGGGCTGTGGTTGTCTGCGGATGGGGGCTTATCGGAATCTGGAAGCCCCCTTTAACAGGGGGGCACCCAGATCCCAGCCCCCCTCTTGGTGAATGAGTATGGGGTACATACCCCTACAGATTCACCCAAAAAAGTGTAAAAAAATTATAAAGATAGCACACAAGTTTTTGACAAGTCCTTTATTAAAAAATAATGTCCCCCGATGTAGATCCATCATCAATAACACCACCAGACCCCAAAAAAAGAAAAAAAGCCTCAGGTCTCGTTGAAGGCTCACTGCTGACTGCCTGCTCCTCCGTTGAAGTATTTCTTAAATAGCAGCCCCCCTGCCACAAAGCCACACCCCTATGTGGCCTTGTATGATTCTGAAGGTGGGGCACTCGTTCGTCACCCCCCCTTTCCCCGTCTGCTGGGCTGTATGCTCCGATAAGAGTCTGGCATGGATTTTGGGGGGACCCCTTGCTGTTTTGTTTTTACAATTTTGGTTTTCTGGCTCCCTCCCTAGCAGTCAGTATTCAACAGCAACCGGATCTGAACTCACGTTACAGAGATCCATGACCTGGTCACGAGGTACGCAAGTAAAAAGAGTTAAAGTGAGAGCACGCGCGAGATCCACGCTATGAGCTCAGCGGGACCCTATTCTGTTATTGGGAGTGATGTTACAGAAGTACACTGGACTGGTGGAGTGGGCGCAGGTTCAGCACATCCCTCCTAATGCAACATACAAGTTACAGTGTGTAGTGACATGGGACAAGTCACTTTTCAGAGGAGCTTTGTACTTGACCTACTGCACACAGTGAAGGCTTATTTCTAAGTCATGGAACTGTCTAATGCTAGATTGTTCACATTACCGCAGTCTCTGCCTGGTCCTAGGTATTATTAAGCATGCTCCATGTGAAAGGTACCCCCACGTGCAGAGTAAGCCCCGCCCACAGGAGGATGACATTTTCTTAACACATTTTATGAACTAAAGTCTACTTCATGAAGACCACATATTATCAAACAGGGGACCTTGCCAGAAGTCTGACCCAGACACCATTGGGGAGAAGAGCCACAAGAGAAAAAAAGAGTTCTAACATACTTTTGTCAAATCTCCTGCCCAGGTCTATAGGAGACATATCACTCATCTAAGGAACCATATCAGTTGGCTTCCAATATCCATAGAGTCTGGGTCAATCTCAGTATTTTCAAAGCTCAAAGTGAATCCAGAGCATGGTGTGTATGTGAGCCTCTCAGGCTGCAAGGAAGTGTAGTCCAGACTCCAGAGCATCTCAGACACAAAAGGTCCCATTTCAACATTACGGTTATCAATTACTGAAAAGTTTGGGGAAATACTCCATCAATAGAGCCACTGATAGCCTACTCAAAAGAAGGGGAAAAGGTTGTTACAACAATTCGGTGGCCATATATAGTGGTATCGGGATTTGTGATTCAAAGGTGGAGTCTTTATACTGTAGGGAGAATAATCCTTATTAGCCCTCTGATCAATAGACAAACACATTAGTCTACTCAGAAATAGACTTGAGGTAGACCAAGAAGAGATGGGAGAAAGGCAGGTGTCTCTGATGGAGGTTTCCTAATGCCCACTGCTCCTGCAAGTGAGGAGAAGGGGGGTAACTTTCTGTTTGATGACAACAAACCAGAAAGTGATCATGGTCTGAACCCTTCCAGTGAGGAGCCAGGTTAGTTACTATGGTCAACAGATGACAGCTGACAGGCAGTTTCTTGTGCAGGAATCTAACACAGCCAGGTCCAACAGGATCCTGCAAACATTAAGCTCTTTGGGAAGAAGTTGTCCACTTGGGTCCACGGTGACTACTCTCTTTGCAGAAGGATGTTTAAGTGTCCCACAATGGGGGTGCCAGGAAAAAGGCACTAGGCCAGACACAGGAGTCACTGCTCTGAGAGAAGATAAAAAAACAACAACGTGCTGTGCTAAACATACATATAAAATCATGTAAAAAATAAACAACATAATCCTGTGTAACAACAATAGGGCCCCTTTCACACTGAAAGACGATCGGGTCCAGCTGTCAGTTTTTCAGGCGGACCCGATCAGACCATCCATAGCGCTCTACGGAGCAGCGCATGTCAGTGGACATGTGTCTGCTGACACCCGCTGGTATCCGATCCAGCCCGCTAAAAAACAGGTTACCCACCTGTCCAGCGGATGGGACCAGACGACCGTCAGATGGAAATGGACATGCAGTCAGTTTCCATCCGACCGCCCCATAGAGAAGAGCGGGCTGTGTCTGTGTCCACTCTGCATAGTGGAGCGGACATGGACCTGTCATCCGCCTGCTCAGCGGGGATCAGCATAGAGATCCCTCACTGAGCAGGCAGAGTCTGCTCCATCTGCAAGGCACCTAAAAGTGAATCAAGCACAGAACTGTATCAAACTTATCAACAGTGTTCATAAGGTCCATGGAAAACAAATGTCCCCAACACAATGAGGAATCTGCGACTACACATGTGCGATTAATTTTGTTACAAATCGAAATTCGGGAAAAAAATATTTATTTCAGATGTATCCAAGTTTCTGAATCACAATATTAACTAGTTTCAACAAATCGGAAATAAATTAAAACAAAAACAAATTATCGGAATTTGAGTTTGAAAAATAATTTGAAATGGAAACATATTGCAATAAATACAGTAATGTATAAAAGTGAAATAAGAGGATTCCTACCTAGGCTGTTTTAAAGATTAGAAAAGAATAGTACAGAAGATAATAGAATAGAACAATAGAAAAAAAGAACAGAATTGAAAATAAAATAAAACAGAATCAAATTGAAAAGAATAGAATAAAACAATAGGACAGAAAAAAAAGCAAAAGAAGAATAGAATGTGGGGGGCATCGATAGCTTCAAAAAACTATTAGATAAGCACCTGAACGACTGCAACATACATTCATACAATGTAATACTGACATATAATCACACACACATAGGTTGGACTTGTGTCTTTTTTCAACCTCACCTACAATGTAACTATGTAAGAATAGAACAAATATAGCCGTCTTCAAATATTCTATTCACTTATTTTCCATTTCATTACTTTATTTTTTATTCTGTTCTATGCTATTCTTTTATTTTCTATTCCATGCTATTCTATTTTTTATTGTATTCTTTTCTATTTTTTATCTATTAAATTACTTTTATATTCTATTTCATTCCTTTATTTTCTATTCTATTTCATTCTGTTCTATGCTATTCTGCAATTCTATTTTATGATATAGTTGTATGTTTATCATTGTGTTGGGAACTTTTGTTTTCAATGGTGGCCTGGATGGCACACAACTCTAGAGGTTCAGCTGACACAGGAACTGGAGTCCAAGGGGACTGTGGAAGGTATTTTTTGTAAAGTGCCAAAAGGGAAGTAGCAGCTGAGGAGAGCGTCAAAGGCTAGAGATAAGCTTGGGAGCCTAATGGGCACTCTCTGCTCCTAAATGCCAAAAGGGCAAACAAGGACCCACAAGGATTAACAACCTGCCCCCCACTTGTAGAACTGAGGGGCGAACTTTCATGTTGAAGATTTCTAAGATGACTTAGCAGGTTTCTTGTTTATAGCCCTGTGGGCTGTCTGAAAGTCAGACTTAGGGGCTGGGAGCACCTGCTTCAGAAGTTGATGAAGGAGAAAAGTGAGGTTCAGCCAAACTTTCCTTGGACATCTTAAGCTGAGGCAGGTGTACATTCTGGCCTACCTTGGTATTCTTGACAATGATTTCAAGGGTAGATTCAAAGAGACAATGTCCCTTGAAGGCCAAGACAGTCAGGTGCTCCCTCAATGTTGCATCAGAATTCCAGCAACTTAACCAGAATGCTCTGCACATCTGTATGAGCAACAACCCCATGCAGGAATTTGATGGATACTGTTGGTCAGTAGAATCCTAAAAAGAAAGTAAGCTCTCTACTATCATTTATTTGTTTCTGTTAAGGTGGGTTAAATTCTCTCTCAAAGGGGAATAGTCTGGCACACTCAGGTAAGGTCCAGAACCTTTCAGGAATGCCAAACTGGTGTAAAGGGAAGGTATTAGCTGTAGGAGTTCTGAAAGACCAAAGGCTTGAGACAGCAGGCTGATCCTCCAGATCCCATGTGTCAAACACAAGGCCCACGGGCCAAATCCCACCCTCCAAGCCATTTCATGTGGCCCTCGCACCTGTCCTGCAAATGCAGCCCCCCTTTTGTTTCCGCCCCCACCTTGTCTCAGTAGTTGGCAGCAGAGAAGAGGACAGAACTCCTCCGCCAGATCCTGAGCGTCTCCATGCAGCTGCAGAGGCTTGTCTCCGTCCCCCGCCTGGCAGCACTAGGGTCGTTGGTTTGAATACCAACCATGACACTACCTGCCTGGAGTTTGCATGTTCTCCCTGTGCCTGCATGGGTTTCCTCCAGGTACACTGGGGTTTCCTCCCACATTCCAAAGACATGCTGGTAGGTCAATTGGCTCCTGTCCAAATTGGCCCTAGTAGGCTTATGTATTGTAGCGGTGCTCCCGTGGGGTCGCTGCATCTTTCAGCATCCACACATCACCCTGCTGGTCAGACATCCATTTTAGGCACACTTTCTCCAGTCGATGAACAGTCTGTTTGTTTTTGTTGTTTTTATTAGGGGATTAAATTTGGATGGGGAAAAGAGCCATGGGATGCCCAAATGATGAAAACTTCTAGTTGAAATAAAAGTAATTGAATCCAAACTGACAGTCTCTTATACTGCACATCTTCTCCAGCACACTACTTGAGATCACTTGCTTTCCTTACTGTCTAGTTCTAGATTCCTGTCACCGTTAGCACATGGCTAGGCCTCACTCTGAATAAGTCCTAACATTTTCCTAGTAGCCATTTTAGATGAAGAAGATAATTGTGCTAACTGATCCTTGGTGGACTACTGCTCCTAGCACGTCCGATGCAAGTCCTGCCAACCCTCCTGGCTGCAGCAACTTAACTTCAACAACACCACAGTCTCTCCCTCTGGCTCCACATCCAATCCTGGCATGTCTCTCCCAGAGCTTCTCACTCGCCGACCCCGGCATAGATCCCTCCTGAATGACTTTCCTGGCAGTGCTCCCAACTGTCTTACTCCTGCTCCTGTTCCAGGACACCTCTGAATGACCATGTAAAGAGAGGCTCCCTCCCAGCTCGCGAGCTCCAGACCCGAGGTCCCCCCCCCCCAGAAAGAGAGTCCCTCAGGGGTCACCACAGCCTAATAGGCCATCATCTCAGTTCTTCCACCCGACAACTCCTCTCCCAGCAGGCTGATCATGGGTGTATATATAGGAGGCCTGCCCCCTGCCAATCTGAGTTGGGGATTGGTCAGGGCTCCCAAATACACCCCTTGTCACTCCAAACACCAGCCCTGCCTCTTTTCCAGAACCTTCTCACATGAAACAGAGGGGGCGCCAGAGAGCTGAAGCACATGTCAGTCACCTACTGCTACATTAAGCCTCCCCTGCCCCCAGATCAAAAATAAACAGACCTAGCTCACAGTTAGGCCTGCGTAAATTTACATGCACTGGCAGCAAAAACACAAACACTACTCTAGCACCTACCTGTCTAAGGTAGAGGGTGCTACAGTATAAATGTGAGTTAGGGACCTTAGATTGTAAGCTCCTTGAGGGCAGGGACTGATGTAAATGTACAATATATATGTAGAGCACTGCGTAAATTAAATACCTGTAATAATAATAATAATAATAATAATAATAAGAGATGGACTCTGCAGGGGAAAGGCGAAGGGGTGCGCTTAGAGCCACTGAGTTTGGTATCTGCGAGGAATTAAGCGAGTTTGCTCTGATAAGTGTGTGTATGTATAAACAGCAGAGGTGGGGGACTTGGGTCACATGACTTGGACTTAAGTCAGACTTGAGTCACCTGTTTGAGGACTTGCTTGACAGAATTCAATAAATGACTCGACTTGACTTGTCACTAATGACTTGCGACGACTTGGCACCACTAACACTAACCGCAATTACAGCCGCCGTCTGCCTACCTGATCAGCGTGTCATGCAGACAGACGGCGGCCATTTCAGTGTTCAAAAGCCACGCCTCCTCGTCTGTGATAGGCGGAACACTCAATTTCACAGCAGGAAGTGTTCAGCCTATCACGGACATCCTCTTATCCTCGTCTGTGTTATGAGGATGAGCGGATGTCCGTGATAGGCGGAACATTGAATGCTGGGAAATTGAGTGTTCCGCCTATCACAGACGAGGAGGAGACGCAGCTTTTGAATACTGGAATGGCCGCCGGGATGCCGCCGATCAGGAACACGGCTGACGGGCACAGTGAAGCATGGGCACAGTGAGGCATTGGGCACAGTGAGACACGGGCACAGTGAAGCATGGGCACATAACCAATATTATTTATTGTTATCCCTCCTATTATTCTTATACAGTATTCGGTAGATCAGTATTTTGAATAAAGAAAAACTGCGCCAAATAATTGTGCCAAAAATTGGTTTCAAAGAACAACCCTGAATGACATCAGGATAAAAGGTCCAAGGATGTACCCCACATTAGGGGGAAGTGTCCAAAAAGGGGGGTCCAAATATTCAGTGTACTCTAGATTTCACAGCTTATACACCAATAATGATCACCACCGTAAAAAATGGCTCCTTACCACAAACATGCGGATTCGTGCAGGTGGCTTTAGCCCAGCTGTGGCCTTTATTCTGAAAAAAAGAGTCCAAACAGGGTCCACAGGTGTTCCACCAATTGCTAAGGAGAAATCTTGATGGCTCGGTAGCAAACACAGACAGATATATCATAGGGTGATAACGTATTCTAATTCTTATTTTAAGGACTTAATCATAAGAATCATAAATTGTGTAATTACCATATAAAACCCCTAAGAGGGAAACAGCCCCAAAAATGCTAAAAAAAGGGTAAAAAAGTGGAACCTATACTGGCATCGCACAGCAAGTTTACAAAAACCATCAAGCATTATTGATAAAGGCGTTTACTTCCGTTTCAATATTCAATCCATAGGGGGCATAGGTCTTAAGTCTGTGTATCCACCCCATCTCCATTTTGGAGATTTCCCTAACTAGAAGACTCCCCCTCCAATGGGGTTGATATTTATCAATCCCCAAATATAGAGTTTTTGAGGGGTCTCTATTGTGTACCAGGCGATAGTGGTTAGACACTGAATGATTTTTGAACCCAGATAATATGTTAGTCACATGCTCGTTGAGACGGACTTTCAGAGGTCGTTTAGTCCGGCCCACGTATTGCAGGCCACAAGGCCACTGCAACATGTACACAACACCAACGGTGTCGCAGGTGATGCAAGGTTTGATAGTAAACCGTTTATTAGTGACTGTAGACAAAAATTCGGTGACACGTCTCCCAGGGCAGGAATTAAGCGAGCAGACCCTACATCTCTTGCATTTATAATATCCAGTGAGATGATCGAAAAAACCCCTAGTAATAATAGGAGGATTGAGTACATTGGGGGCCACTCGATGACGCAAAGAGGACACCCCTCTAAAAATTACTCTGGGCCTTTCAGGGAGGATATCCTTTAGCACCACATCGCTGGTAGCCAAATGCCATGTCAGGGTCACCTGTGGCCAGGTGACAGATGCACACCGTAGGGGGACAGGAGTGCACCGCGAGGTAGTGAACCCTATGGCTGGCTTCTGTGGATAGGAAACTGGGTGGTTGTGGAAAGCGGGACCAGAGGAGCACAACCGGGATCCCAACGGAAGCGAGAGCCAAGATTCCCCAGGGCGCGGAGTCTAAGACCCAGCTGGTCTTCTCCAGGGCCTCTAGTGGTGAGGATGTTACGCTGCAGGCTGGGACCAGGTCGCGGCCCCTGGAGTTTCCTAGCTCACGCCCCGTAGGATAAGGGGAAGCAGCAGCACACGATAGAGAGAACCGAATAACAAGCCGAAGGTCAGGGGCCACAAGCAGACAAGGATAACGAAGAACGAGCCGAAGGTCAAGGGTCACGAGCAGACAGGGATGGTCGGGGACAAGCCAATAACGTAACAGAGAGACAGACGTAGCACACGGCAGGCAGGAACCCAAACACACAATGCCTAACAAACACGTTGATCAGCAAAGCAGGCTTGCAGTGCACAGGTTAATATAGTGTTCAGTGATAGGGCCTGGGGTGGAGTCAGGCTGGGAGGAGATTATAAAGGAAGCCAGGTGAAGGAGGTCTGGTCTCTAGATGAACACATGAGGAGGAAGGTAAGATGGCAGACAGACATTAATGCATATCCATGACAGTACCCTCCCTCTTATGGGCCCTCCCCCGCCTGGACCCAGGCTTAAAGGGAAATCTCTGATGAAACCTTCTCAACAGATGAGGTGCAGCGACATCAGATGCAGCGATCCAAGACGCCTCCTCAGGACCAAAACCTCTCCAATGCACAAGGTACTGAAGAATGCCTCTGCAGAGCCGAGAATCCAGAACTTGTCTAACCTCGTACTTAAGATTATCCTCAGAGACTGAAAACGAGGTAGGGAGATGACAAGAAGATCTATTGAGGACCAAAGGCTCTCTAGGAATAAGCAAGGGCATGAGACGATCAACAGGAATCTGAGGAGGGTCCCCTAGACCCTTAAAGGGGAACTGGTCATCTTGCACAGGACCATCAGACTGGGCAGATGTCAGTGGAACCCTGAAGTCAGGTTGGTTAGAAGGTGACATGTCGCCGGAGTCAAGCTGAATAGCTGAAGGACAAGCAGAATGTCCCGAACAAGAAAAAGTGAGAGGCTCACTGGGCATGGGCTGGACTGGCATAACTAGTACAGAGGCAGAGTGAATAGCTGAGTCAGGTGTAGCGACTACCTGAATCGCATCGCAAGACGTAGCGACTGCAGGACTTGTAGACAAGCTAGCCTGGTTGTGCGTCCAAGGGTGGTTAGGGACAGAGAAATGTAAATGGTTATGCAACCTGGAATGAATGACCGGCTCAGATTCACAGGGGGCAACCTTGGGTAGGCAGGACGAGGAACAGGAGGGACCCCAAGCCAGGATCTGTCCAGTAGTCCAGTCCACATGAGGAGAATGGAGCTGTAACCATGGGAGACCCAAAATTATAGGCGTTGAGGCCTTGGGTAAGATAAGGAAGGATATCCACTCCTGGTGGAGTGTACCCACCGACATCTTAACAGGGAGGGTCTGGAAGCGGATAGGTCCCCCTGGGAGAACAGTACCATCAATCGCCAAGACCACCAATGGCGTGGTGAGGGGCAAAAGAGTAAGTCTCATGGACGATGCGATTTCCCAGTCCATGAAATTACCAGCGGCTCCGGAATCCAGATATGCTGAGACCGAATGAGAAGAAGCACCAACATGAAGGAACACAGAAAGCAGAAGACGAGAAGGGGAAGGTGATATTTCTGGGTCCAATACTCCACTTTCCAGATGAAGTGGACCCAAACGTTTTTCTGGACAAAGAGAGCAAGTGTCACGAAAATGACCTTTGCCCCCACAGTAGAGACACAGGCCTAGATTTCTGCGCCTAGCACGTTCCTCTGGGGATAGCCTGGTCCTGCCCAGCTGCATGGGTTCCTCAGCTGGCAGGAGATGCTCCACGGGTCGAGGAGAGGGGAGCTCAGGCTGACTAAGGACCAAGGAGTGCTGGCGCCGCTTTTCTAGGGTCCTTTCCTGAAAGCGAATATCGATCTGGTTACACAAGGAGATAACTCCGTCCAGATCAGTGGGGATGGTTCTTCCTGCTAATTCATCCTTCACTCTACCAGAAAGGCCATGCAAAAAGGTTGCGACTAAGGCCTCATTGTTCCAGCTCAACTCAGCCGACAGTATGCGGAAATTAAGGGCGTACTGTCCCACTGAAGCAGACTCTTGGCGGAGACGTAGAAGGGCGCTGGCCGCTGAAGAGACACGAGCCGGTTCTTCAAAGATATTCCGAAAAAGTTTCAAGAAGCCAGACAGGCTAGAAACCACTGGATCATTCAGTTCCCACAGAGGGGCTGCCCAGGCTAAAGCTTCACCGGAGAGGAGGGAAATGATATAGGCTACCTTTGCCCTATCAGACAGAAAGTTTTGAGGCTGAAGCTCAAAATGAATCGTGCATTGGCTAAGAAACCCTCTGCAGGCCTTGGAGTCCCCAGAGAAACGGAACGGAGCTGGCAGTATTAGTGAGTGTGTGGCTGCGACTGGTGCGATAGGTACCACCGCTGGTTGTACTTGAGGTTGCGGATTCGGGGTTCCCAAGGAGGCCTGAAGCTGCTCGAATCGAGAAGCCAGATCCTGGAGGAATCGCATCACCTGAGTCTGATTCGATTCCTGGGTTTCAAGTCTGTGGACTATGCCCTGCAATGGATCATCCGCGGGGATCGGGATGTCAGCCGGGTCCATGGCTGATCAAACTGTCAGGGTCACCTGTGGCCAGGTGACAGATGCACACCGTAGGGGGACAGGAGTGCACCGCGAGGTAGTGAACCCTATGGCTGGCTTCTGTGGATAGGAAACTGGGTGGTTGTGGAAAGCGGGACCAGAGGAGCACAACCGGGATCCCAACGGAAGCGAGAGCCAAGATTCCCCAGGGCGCGGAGTCTAAGACCCAGCTGGTCTTCTCCAGGGCCTCTAGTGGTGAGGATGTTACGCTGCAGGCTGGGACCAGGTCGCGGCCCCTGGAGTTTCCTAGCTCACGCCCCGTAGGATAAGGGGAAGCAGCAGCACACGATAGAGAGAACCGAATAACAAGCCGAAGGTCAGGGGCCACAAGCAGACAAGGATAACGAAGAACGAGCCGAAGGTCAAGGGTCACGAGCAGACAGGGATGGTCGGGGACAAGCCAATAACGTAACAGAGAGACAGACGTAGCACACGGCAGGCAGGAACCCAAACACACAATGCCTAACAAACACGTTGATCAGCAAAGCAGGCTTGCAGTGCACAGGTTAATATAGTGTTCAGTGATAGGGCCTGGGGTGGAGTCAGGCTGGGAGGAGATTATAAAGGAAGCCAGGTGAAGGAGGTCTGGTCTCTAGATGAACACATGAGGAGGAAGGTAAGATGGCAGACAGACATTAATGCATATCCATGACATGCCAATGTTTGTCAATTAACTTCTTGATTTTCTTATGTTGCAACGAGTATCCCCACCATCAGCACGCGGGCCCCTCTCAATAAGGAGATCCTCTCTTTTGGTAGACTTAACGGTATCCAGAGTATCAACAAGGAAGTCTGGGGGACACGCAGTGACGTCACCACGCAGCTCTAGGACGGAAGGGCACTTGTTTATGCCGGCCGGCATTGTTCTATACGTTTGTTGAAGCATCTTTTTTGTAAGTACATTTTATTTATTAAACACGGCTTTTTAAAGAGGGTACTACTCGATGGTTTCCTCTCTTTTTGTCTGCACCTCATATGGAGCGTGAAGTAGTGCTTTCAGTACATCGAAGATCCTTCCCCTGGGTGTCCATGTGTGGGTCCTGAATACAAGGCAAAGACCGTGGCTGGGTTCAGATGAATGTTTGCTCTTTACATACCTCTGGTAAGGAGCCAATCTATATTTACGTGGTGGTCACTTAAACCTTCACGGTGGTAGTGTTCATTATTATACCTAGTGTTTATGGTATCACCATATATTTTTTGTTACTGAGCCTCCAAGAATTCCCATCATTATTGGTGGAGTATCTGGGGATCTTGCTTGGACCCTTTTTCCAGAATAAGGGCCGTGGCTGGGCTCAAGCCTCCTGCACGACTTCACCTGTGGTGTTCAGTGGATAGAGCTGGGACATCTGAATGCATGCTCTTTATATAATTTTTTCTGGTAAGGGGCCAATTTATTCTTAGGTGGTGGTCACTACTATTACTATCACGGTGGTGGTGTTCAGCTATTAGATCTTGTGAATACGTTATCACCCTATGATATATCTGTCTGTGTTTGCTACCGAGCCATCAAGATTTTTCATTAGCAATTGGTGGAACACCTGTGGACCCTGTTTGGACCCTTTTTTCAGAATAAAGGCCACGGCTGGGCTAAAGCCACCTGCACGAATCCGCATGTTTGCGGTAAGGAGCCATTTCTTATGGTGGTGATCATTATTGGTGTATAAGCTGTGAAATCTAGAGTACACTGAATATTTGGACCCCCCTTTTTGGACACTTCCCCCTAATGTGGGGTACATCCTTGGACCTTTTATCCTGATTTCATTCAGGGTTGTTCTTTGAAACCAATTTTTGGTGCAATTATTTGGCGCAGTTTTTCTTTATTTAATTTTGTCTATGTTTATCACATTATTTCTGCTGCCTTACGTTATACTATTTTGTACTAGTCTTAGCGCAGTTTTTTCCTTTTTTCAAGATCAGTATTTTGACTTGATTTGTAACTTGACCAAAATAAATGACTCGACTTGACTTGCTTGCTTTTTGTCACAGTAACTTGGGACTTGCTTGAGACTTGAAGGTTAAGACTTGGGACTTGCTTGTGACTTGCACATGTGTGACTTGCTCCCATGTCTGATAAACAGTATAAACACACACATACACGCGCACTCAATAAGTACCGTATGTGTGCATTGCATATGTGCCAGCTGCTCCAAGGCTGATTTAAAGTGACACTAAACCCTAGAAAAAAAAATCCATTCAATTATGTGTTCTTAAAGGAGTTCTCTGGTCACAGCATACACTTTTATTTTTATAACATCAGCATTGTAATAACAATAGTTATATTTGACAATTATAAGCTTACTTGAAAAACTCCTTTTGTGTTTTGAGTGCTGCCTGCCTGCTGATATCTCTTTCCACAACTTCCTGGATTCCCAGTATGCTTTGCAGCTTCTCCTCTGCGGTTTACTTTCCATTTCTAAGGACTACATATCCCATGGTACCTTGCTACCTGCAAGCAGTGATTCCTGTACTGCCTCTGCCTCCTGAAACCCCTCCTCTCAGCACCTCTGTAGTTCAGAAGTCAGGCTCTGTGAAATGTGTGACATAGCAGTGACTACTCACAGGGCATAGTGAATATGTGTCACGGAATCCAAGGAATTAAATATGTGGGGATCTTCACAAAGCAGAGCTGACCATAGATGACTCAACCAGTGGGCTGATTGAAAAAAAAACAAAAAACTGATTAGATTCCCCCATGCACAAAAGCGAGGTGAATGGGGGATACCCCCCCCCCCCCCCACTGAGCTATTGTATTCTGAAAATGGCACATCTCTGCTGTCAGCATACGCTGATCAGCGCTTTTGCCAATGATCAAACTAAAATATACCAACAGTCCCGTTCGAGAGGAGTCGATTATTGTATTTAAACAGGAACAACCATAAATGGATCGAAATTCAGACAGGTCAGCAGCCAGATCCATCTAAACACACACTGTTTAATTTACATAGCCCCTTTTATTTATGCATGTGGATGATGGCACTGAAATTATGTGAATAAAAAATAAATAAAAATCCAAGTACCCTTTTCCTAAGAGCCCATTCACACAGGGGCAACACGACTTCCAGCGCGATTTTATGAGGCAACTCAGACACGATTTTATGAGGCAACTCAGCGCGACCTGGAGCTATTTACAAGGCAACTCCAAGTTGCCTGCAGGACAGGAGACATTCCAGTGGCCAATCAAACAAGAATCAGCTCTGTGGGAGGGAGGGGGGAGGGAGAGTTTTGCAGGAGAAATGTATGTTATCTTCCTTGAGAGTCGCTCCTATTAAGACAGTGAGAGGCGACTCCCATTGAAATGAATGGGTACAGGTCGCCTAGGAGTCGGATTGAAGTAGTACAGGGACCTTTTTTGAAGTCGGAGCGACTGCAGTAGTGTGCATAAGGACGGCTCCATTAACTTACATTGATTTCTTCAGCCAGCGCGACCTGAGGCGACTAGGGGCGACCTGGGGCGATTTGGAGTCGGATCCAAAGACGCCCCTGTGTGAATGGGCTCTAATTGATATACAGCTGTCACATAATCCAGATCTTCTGCAGCCTTTGTGCAAGGAAACATAAGCAGGAGGAGCTTCTAGTCCTCTGCAGCTGGTCACTTTAAAAAACAAACAAAAAAACAAAAACAAACAGCCTTTGGAATACAGCGTAAAAAAATAATAAAATCAATAAACTGTTTTAAAATTGTCATAAAAACATAAAATTTTAATCAAATCTTTATTATTTTGTGGAAATAACATGGTGTGGGTGGATTTCTGCCAGTCACAGGCTGTGTCACACCCCTCCTGCCTATGTCTTAGAATAAGAGGGAGCTGAAGCCAACAATGTAGTATTCTGCCCTCATTGTGTTTAGCTGGTTAGTGGACATGCAGTAGGGTGGGAGGGAGTGGACTGCCATTAACTACTGTGTATATGCTTAAATGTGTGACTTTATAGTCATATGGGCTGCTCAGATGTCATAGGGAGGAAATGCTCAGCATAGAAACTCACTGAGAATGTGCAGAGTTGCCACCACAGCTGCAAAATCCCCAGCTGAAACAGGGACTTGAACAGAAAGGAGAGATAGAGAGCAGCAGGATCAACCAGATTTTTTTCAGAATACAGAAAACAAATCTCATAGTGATGAGTGAGCATGAACAGCATATTATACACCATTTATTGTTTTTTTTTTTATGATGTGGGTTTAGTGACACTTTAACCACTTAAGGACCGGAAGAATTTGCCACCTAGGGGGGCAGCGCCCCTGCACCATTAATGGACCAGCCGCCCCTGCCTCTATGTCTTTTCTTTGATGTCCAATGGGAACACTCACATAGGGAATAATCGATAGTTCACTGGCAAATCATGCATGCAAGATGAATCAAAGAAACTCCTATAGTTTGAAACTCTAAAATTTATTAGCGATAAAAAGATACCAACTACTTACATAGAGGCAGTTAAAAATTAGCATATATACAATGTATATACGCCCGGGATTCAAGCCAGCAGTCTCGTGGGATCGGCAGGCGTGGTAATGCCACGAGCATGGACTCCACGCAATGCGTTTAGTGAAAGATCATGTCATCTGGGTTTTTCTTTTCATATATATGTTGAACACTTAATCCCTCACATTCTCCTTGGATTGATCTACTAGTTTCATGATTGGACTACATCACTTCTAATTGGACTGTAATTTAGCACCCTGTAGCTTAGGCAGGGAGCTCCTCCCAAATGTACTTGCCAGGAGTAGTTATCCTGGTTAATTAATAAGTTTGGCCTTGTTGCACTTTTCTCATCTACCACTAGGTGGCCAGGTACTTGGTGGTACTAGATATGAGAAGGGCAACCCAAGGTCAGGTTATGGGTAATCTCAGCCAGTGGGCAGAGGTTTTCTTGAATCCCTTGGCCTGCTGGGAGTACCTATATATATTTGGGTGGAGTCAGGTGACCTAGGTTCTGTGCCACCTAGACGGCTGTCTGGGTGGACATGTGTCGTATGCCCCAGGTTGCTAGGCCGGAGATTGGGCCTATCCCAGGGGCATCTGGCTGCCAGGCTGTGTGAGGGCCTTTCCAGAAGTAAGGGGGCAGCGCATGGTTGGGACTGTGGCTTGCAGTCCAACCAAAATTGATGGTTCTGCCATGAGGTAGAAGGGGAGCTGTTGCCACAAAGGGACCAACCACCTTTACCAGGTACCACAGTGAGTAACTAAAGCAAGTACCGAAGCAGTATTCTCACTGAACAGGCACAGTGGAGAATCAGGAAACTTCAGGTGGTGATCAAGCCAGGGACCCAACCAGCGGAGTTGACGTTTGCAGAGCAGCCTTGTGTGTCAAGCCAGGGGCCGAGCCGGTCAGCAGGGGTGAAGCTTGAGAAGTATCTGGAGTGCCAAGCTAGGGACCCAGCAGGGAAGCGGGGGGTGACGCTTGAGGGAGATACCACTTCAAAGATTGGAGGAGCTCAAGGGATTCAGAGTCAGTGAATCAGAGGGTCTAGTGAGAGACCGGGAGCTCAGTGTGGAAGAACTACAAGAGGCAATTGTAGTGAAGCTGAAGGAATTGTTACGTTTGAGTTAGGAACTGTTAAAGACTGTTGCCATAGGAGACAGCATTCCTGCATGTGCAGATGTGGCACCTTTCCCTGCACGGCTGTCCTCCTATTGAAGTCAGAGTCTGCCAATTGAATCTACAACTACTTAAGGGTGTCCTGGCCCTAAACCTCTTTCCCCCAAAAATACAAAAAAAGACTGTTAAGAGAAATAAATCCTCTTTTACATCCAAGAAGTGTCTGGCACCCAATGACTTTCAACATCTTTGCACCCACTATGCCTCACAACATATTGAAGGATGTCAGCTATCTTTGGCCTTATGCCCCATACACACGATCGTTTTTCTTGCCATTTTTTTTCTTGCCGTTTTTCACGTCGTTTTTTTTCATGTTTCCTCTCAAGCCTGTCTTGCGTACACACGATCATTTTAAAAAACGATCAAGCAAAGCGCAGTGACGTATACCACGTACGACGGCACTATAAAGGGGAAGTTCCGCTCGAATGGCGCCACCCTTCATGTTAGTAAAGTTTGTTGAGCAACGATTCGCGCTTTTCAGCCTCGTGCTTTTCAGTCCGTTACTGCGTGACGAATGTGCTATCTCCATTCCGAACGCTAGTTTTACCTCCCGTCTCATACTTGATTCTGAGCATGCGCGTTTTTTTTTCACGTCGTTAAAGCATACACACTATCGTTTTTCACGTCGTTAAAAAAAAACGACATGAAAAACGACGTGAAAAAAGAGAGCATGTTCGAAATTTTAATGGCCGTTTTTCACGTCGTTAAAAATGCTCTGGAGCATACACACGATCATTTTTAATGGGCATTTTTAAAAATGGCATTTTTAACGGCATGAAAAACGATCGTGTGTATGGGGCATTAGAGGTTCTCATTAGACTGGAAAAGGCTAAAGACTTTGCTACAGTAACATGTATGGACAGACAAAAACAGTCTGGCGCTAGGAAACTGGGACATCTATTGCACTAAGAACCTTGTGAATGTCCTGCAAGAGCCCAAAAGAGCAGCTGTATGGATGAGCACACCAGGAGGGGTGTGAATACAAGTAAAAAAATCCAGGAGCAATCACAATTGAAAGCACTGATCGGAACTGTCTTAAAAAGATAAACAGTCAAATAATGAAAACGTTCAATACTATACACACACCCTAGGTACGAAATTTAAAAGGAATATTTCACTTTTATTGTTTCACTTTAAGCATTATTAAAATCACTGCTCCCGAAAAAACTGCCGTTTTTTAAACTTTTTTTTGCATTGATACCCAGGGCCCAGGTCCCCAAACACTTTTTATGACAATAACTTGCATATAAGCCTTTAAAATTAGCACTTTAGATTTCTCCCATAGACTTTTACAGGGTGTTCCGCAGCTTTTCGAATTTGCCGCGAACACCCCAAATTGTTCGCTGTTCGCCGAACAGGCAATGTTCGAGTCGAACATGAGTTCGACTCGAACTCGAAGCTCATCCCTAGTGGACATCGCTGGAGAGAGATGGGGCTCAGGTAAGTAATTAGGGGGTGCTGGGGGGAGGGTGATACACACTGCATTAAGAAAAAAAAAAAAAACTTCTGCCTTTACAACTCCTTTAAGTAGTGGATGCATATAGATTATTTTTTAGAGAATAAGGATATTGTCTAGTCCCTCCGATTCCTCCGGTCTTAAATTGTATTGTAACTGTACTGTCTGCCCTCATGTTGTAAACTGCTGGCGCTATATAAATCCTGTATAATAGTAATACTAATAATGTCATGGTATAAAGTTGTGCATTGTGTGTAGTGAGAACCCTTTTTGTCACATCCAACAATTTTCTGAGATTTTTGAGTGTTGTATTTGTACAGAGAGCCTCAAATAGTTACCAGAGATTATGCAATGTACTCAGTATGTGGAAATATCTTTGCAGCAGTGAATGCAGCTGTATACATTAACTTCCTCCTTCTGGTCACTGGTGTACGCATTTTCTGAAACATGATCCTGCTTGGGGGGGAACCTTTGGCTGGGTGGAGGAGAGATTGCTTTAATGCCCATTTATCCATTAAAGCCGTTATGCAATCTAAATTCAAATGTAATCATTAGTTTGTTTGCTGCTGCCACAAGTAGCGGATGCAGCAACATATTTCACAGCAATGTGCATCAAATAAAAGGGTACAAATAGACAGAAAAAAGACATAAGAAAGCTCCGCCAGAATTAAATGGTCTTGGCAATATTTTCTTATCCTTTTCCATCCAAAAATGTTTTATTAGTTAGACGGAAAAAACATTAATCGGTGCTGATAAAACCAAAAAGAATTTAATTGAAGTTCCATGATCAACGGTCTAATTGTGATAGTGGGGGTTATTTACTAAAGGCAAATCCACTTTGTACTACAAGTGCAAAGTGCACTTGAACTTGCACTGGAAGTGCAGTCGCTGTTGATCCGAGGGGGACATGCAAGGAAATCAAAAAACAGCATTTTAGCTTGCACATGATTGGATAATAAAATCAGCAGAGCTTCCCCTGATTTCAGATCTTCCCCTCAGATTTACAGCGACTGCTCTTCCGAGTGCACTTTTAGTGCAATTTCAAGTGCACTTTGCACTTGTAGTGCAAAGTGGATTTTGCCTTTCAGTAATAACCCCCACTGTCTCATCCACAACAAGGCCACATATGTTGTTTTTGTAGAGTGGTGGGATTGCAGTAACTTGATCCGATGGGGAAATCTGACAAATGTATTTTTGTAGCAGCTGCTCTGAGATTTGGGATCCAATGAGAGTGAGATCTGATCTAGTTAATGCATGTATAGGCTCCATCCATATGAAGCTGGCAGGTCCAAGTTTACAATGCAAACAAGTCACATCACAAAGTTAACAGCAAGACAACGGCGCAGATAGGATAGAGAAGTTTTCTGATTTGACACACATGAGGCTACAACAGGCAACACTCAACAGCAACATACAAACTTGTATTTAAATAAGTCCCACTTACTGAACCGTATGGAATCTCCTGCCTCTGGGCTCCTGGGTGTCCCCAGCAGTCTGATGAGTGCAATCTTTGCAGTGGGAGGAGAAGGAGCCAAATCTCTAACACTCCTCCTTCCTAGCTGTAGGATATTAGACTTCCAAGAGAGGCACTAGCAGGGTGCAACCTATTACAGACCACAGCAGAAGAATATAATTTCTGCAGCTACAGGGGAACTACAAATCCCAGCAGACGCAGAGCTCAGGTGTTCCAAGCCCAATAATTCCTTAACAGTAGCAAACTTCCGTTTAAATGGAAAGTATGGCAAAATTTTAGTGCGCACATACAGTATTTGGAGATGAATTTTTTGTTTTATATATGACTTAAGTTTTTGTAAGCTTGCGTCGCCTTATTTTTGTTACCAGTTAAAGACAAATTGTATAAACTGGGGAAGAGTTAAAGCAGAGTTTCACCCATTTTTTTAAACGTCCTCTGATCACAATTCCCATTCAAAGCACAGTAGTTGGATAGATATTATCAATTTTTTAAATTCTTGATAAATACTTTATTTTAATGCAATTTTGCGGGCACTTCTGGTCCCAGCCACCTGGGCGATTACGTCATCATGCGATTCCCTTGGACTCCTGGGATATTGGCGTCATCTATCCCAGGAGTCTTCAGATAGCCTAATAGTGAAATCTTGAAGTATTTTGAGACAGGAAATGACGTGATCAGGAAGAATTAGGCGCCCGGTTTTCTGTTGATTGACAGTTTGCCAAAACAAAGGGGCCGTAACTTCTACCAATACTGCAATTGCTATGGCAACCTGTAATTAACAAAGTGCGCCACACAGTGTCATTACTGCTCAGGTGTGAGATCGGGAGGTGCATGCTGGGTACCCAGCTGGATCGAGTCCCAGGAGAGGGCTGCAGATGCCCACATTCTCGATGGCTCCTGCCTACATCCGAGATAAAGTAAGAGATTACTTAATTATAAGTAAAAACAAAGACAGTTAACACAATATCCAAATTAGATACATACAGTGCCTTGAAAAAGTATTCATACCCCTTGAAATTTTCCACATTTGGTCATGTTACAACCCAAAACATAAACATATTTGCCACTGCGGAATCTTGGGAAAGAGGGGTTAACATCAGAACAATGTAGTAAGGGTCCCCAGAAACAGCCTGTAACAGTACAGCCAGATACTCCACCTATCACGGTGGCTAAGTGCCTGGTGTAATAGCTAGTGTACCTGCTTGAGTGAGGTCATGCCTGACCACCAAGATGTTGAAGCGTAGAGCTGGGGTCCCAGGGATTGCAGATGTCACAGCAGATAGCGGGCAGGCGGACCGCTCCGAGGGACCAGCCTGTTGGGGACGGATGGATGCAGTGGACCCTACGTCGGAGGCTCCGAGGGGGTGGATGGATAGGCAGCTCTGCAGGAAACAAGGAGGGCGATGTAGGCACAAATGGCAGCCAGGCGCACGCTGAGGATGTCAGCGCCGTCCAATATGGTTGGAGGCAGAGGTGTCAGCGGAGATATGGATGTCACTCAATGATTCACAGACCAGTGGCAATGTAGTAGCATGGATGGAGGGCTGTGACTGACATGTTTCGCATTTGCTACGCTTTTTCAAAGTCACGGGAGGAAGGATAGGCCCAACAATATAAGCACAATGGCAATGGGAGGGGTGAGGCCAGAATACTGACATGGGGACTGGTGTTAACCCCTCCGTAACCAATAACAGACATCCTTAGCTTGCAAATTAGTAATATTAGTAGTTGCAGATTACAAATACAAATGGGTAAAAAAGAACAAATATAACAAGTGACATAAAACTAACACAATAACAAATAGAGTTTATGACATAAATAAGGCGATTGTGCGAGCACACGCACGCACACGTGTGTGGTGGCACAGTCGTGTAGTGGGTAGCACTCTCACCCAGCAGCAAAAAGGGTCGCCGGTTCGAATCCCAACCACAACACCACCCACCCAGAGTATGCACGTTCTCCCTGTATCTGCATGGGTTTCCTCCATATACACCAGTATATGGGAACGTATAATTATTATATGTGGCTAATTAATAGAAAATTGATGATGTGTTATAAATTAAATGAATTAATGAAATAAAATCAAATAATCAAAATACTGTAGAATAATTGTACATACAGAGAGGGATAATAATACCATTAAGTGCATGTATAATGCTAATAATGATAATAAAAATAATAAAATTAGTCATGAAAATGATGAGTTAAAAGGTTGGGATAAAATGTAGCAAACAATTACAGTAATAAATTAATTACAGTAATAAATTATTGACAATATTAAATGGTGTTGAAAACAAGGTAGGGTTGGATTATCAGACAATACTCAAGATGTCAAGCTCCTCGTTCATACCCCCAGGTGAGAGTGAGCCGAGTTGGTAAATCCAAAAGGTTTCTCTCCTGGAAAACCAATATCCCGAACGGACAGTTTTATAGATTACGCAGAAATTGCACTAAAGTTGAAGACTATACTATACAGGGGTCTCTCATAATGAAGAAATTTGAAGAAAAGGGGTACAGTCGTGATTTGGTAGAACAAGCATTCCTTTCAAATACCGACAAACAAACAAAGATTAAAGACGAACATAAAAAGACACAAACAAAGAAAACAACGCCAGGTTTATATCAACGTTCAATACTAAACATAGGGCCATCTTCAAAATTATCAACAAACATTTTAACATTCTGAAATTAGATCAATTTTTAGCACCATTGCTCCCCCCCAAGCCTCAAGTTACCTTCAGATGAACCCGCACCATCCGCAATTCTATCGCTCCAAGTAAATTGACCAATCCCAATAACAATAGACCTTTGGACATTCGAGCTTATTTTGACAACAGAACCGGCATCTTCAAATGCTGCAAAAGAGGGTGCCTAACATGCCAGTCAATCACCAATGGACGACCAGAAATCATTACCTCCAAAGGTGATAGATTTCAAATAAAACAATTCCTTACCTGCTCAACTGAGTATATTATCTATGTCCTGCGTTGTCCCTGCAAACTTTTATATGTGGGGCGAACGATTCGCACTTTATGTGTGAGAGTGGGCAAACACCGCAGACTCATCAAAAAAGGCTGCGACAAACATAGCGTCCCGCGCCATTTCCTCCAGGCACATAACAAAAACTTTAAGGTACTGGAGGTCATGGCAATAGGGGCCATACCAAAAAGGGACACTAAACGGATAACGAAAGGCTTTCCCTCCTTTGCAGGAGAGAAACCTTTTGGATTTACCAACTTGGCTCACTCTCACCTGGGGGTATGAACGAGGAGCTTGACATCTTGAGTATTATCTGAAAATCCAACCCTACCTTGTTTTCAACACCTTTTAATATTTAAATATTGTCAATTACTGTAATAATTTATTACTGTAATAATTTATTACTGTAATTGTTTGCTACATCTATCCCAACCTTTTAACACATCATTTTTAACTCATCATTTTCATGACTAATTTTATTATTTTTATTATCATTATACATGCACTTAATGGTATTATTATCCCTCTCTGTATGTACAATTATTCTACAGTATTTTGATTATTTGATTTAATTGAATTGATTTTATTTCATTAATTAATTTTCTATTAATTAGCCACATATAATAATTATACGTTCCCATATACTGGTATATGGAGGAAACCCATGCAGATACAGGGAGAACGTGCATACTCCGGGTGGGTGGTGTTGTGGTGGTTGGGATTCAAACCGGCCACCCTTTTTGCTGCTGGGTGAGAGTGCTACCCACTACACCACTGTGCCAGCACACACACACAATGTGTGTGTGTGTGTGTGTGTGTGTGTGTGTGTGTGTGTGTGTGTGTGTGTGTGTGTGTGTGTGTGTGTGTGTATATATATATATATATATATATATATATATATATATATATATATATATATATATATATATATATATATCTCCACTTGTCCACCGCCCACTGTCAATTGACGGCGGGCGGAGGATACTCTCGTTCTGGGAGGACGTCATATGACGTCCTCCCTTTAAAACGAGCTAGAAGGCGCGCGCGCGTCCGCCGCGTTCACAAGGCCCCGGTGCGCGTGCCCGGCGGCCGCGATTGCCCGGGAAACGAGCAGGAAAGTGGGTCTCTGTGTGTAAACACAGAGATCCACGTCCTGTGAGGGAGAGGAGGCTGATGGTGTGTCCCTTGTACATAGGGACAACCATCAGTCACCTCCCCCAGTCAGTCCCCTCCCCCCACAGTAAGAACACATTGAGGGAACATATTTAACCCCTTCCCGCCCCCTAGTGGTTAACCCCTTCCCTGCCAATCACATTTATACAGTAATCAATGCATTTTTATAGCAGGGATCGCTGTATAAATGTGAATGGTCCCAAAAATGTGTCAAAAGTGTCCGATGTGTCCGCCGCAATATCGCAGTCACAATAAAAAAATCGCAGATCGCCGCCATTACTAATAAAAAAATGCTATAAATCTATGACCCTATTTTGTACACGCTATAACTTTTGCGCAAACCAATCAATACGCGCTTATTGCGATTTTTTTTTTTACCAAAAATATGTAGAAGAATACGTATCGGCCTAAACTGAGGAAAATTTTATTTAAAAAAAAAAAAAAATGGGTATTTATTATAGCAAAAAGTAAAAAATAGTGTTTTTTTTCCAAACTGGACGCTCTTCTTTTGTTTATAGCGCAAAAAATTAAAACCGCAGAGGTGATCAAATACCACCAAAAGAAAGCTCTATTTGTGGGAAAAAAAGGACACAAATTTTGTTTGGGAGCCACGTCGCACGACCGCGCAATTGTCATTCAAAGTGTGACAGCGCTGAAAGCTGAAAAATGGCTTGGGCAGGAAGGGGGTTTTCGTGCACAGTAGGGAGGTGGTTAAATATATATATATATATATATATATTTTGTGACAGCAGGAAGGTAAAGTCACCTGGTTGCATCCAGGGGGGTAGGTATATTTCGCCCAGATTCAGGCTTTACGCCGACTTATACAACTAGGTGGAGAGTTGTATAAGCCCAGCTGAGGCTAGTGGGCTCATGGATGACTCATACCTCTAGGGAGAGTGTGGGGCGTCGTGCAGACAGGGAGTTGATAAGACCAGCTGAAGCTTGTCAGCTCATTTAGGCCTCTATAAGAACTCCCAGCTTCATTAGATGTTAGCCCATGCCTGGAACTAGACCTGTGTGGACTGTCTAGGGAGAGTGAACCCCTGTGCGGTGAGACAAAGCCTGTGTGGCTATTTGCTTGGACATTTAAAACCAGGGACTTAGGGACTAGGACAGCACTAGGCTGATCCCAGTTGTTAGTTAGGAAACCTGTATGTTTAGTCAGAGGTCAAGTTGACCAGGATTTATTTTGTTTATGTTTCTTTTGCTTGGCTGTGTTTTGTCACTGTAAATAGAAAATAAACCGCACCTTTTTGATTTTGAAAACCACAACCTCCGTTTGCTGGGCCTGTTTTTGTGTGGGGAGCCCATCTCGGGGGTCACACACACCCGCTGCCGAGCTAACCCCCTCACAGTTGGTGGAGAACCAGTGGCAGTTTTTTTTTAAGCCAGCATGGAGGAGATACTGAAGCAGCTGGCTCTAGCAAATGCCAATCAACAGCAGACAAATGCAGGTTTGCAAAAGAGCCTTGCAGCTCAACAACAGAACTTCGCAGCCCAGCAGCAAGCTCATCAACAGAGCCTTGCAGCCCAGCAGCAGACAAACGCAACTTTGCAACAGAGTCTGGAGGCTCAGCAACAAGCCCAGCAGCAATCTGAGGCCCGCTTCATAGACCTGTTGCAGAAGCAAGAGCAGAGACTACAACAACAGATGGAAGCAGCAATGCAGCAACGTCCGCAGACCAGTGAGGAAAGCCGTCCCACTAATACCGCGTCCTTTGGGGCGAGTCGTTTATTGACAAAAATGACTGGAGAGGATGATCCAGAGGTATTTTTGACCACATTTGAAAGGACCGCTGAAAGAGAAAAGTGGCCTGAGGAGCAGTGGGCTGGACTGGTGGCTCCTCTGTTAACTGGTGAATCGCAGAAAGCTTACTATGACCTAGAGCCTAACCAAGCAAAAGACTATGCGATGCTAAAAGCTGAAATATTGGCAAGGCTGGGTGTCACCCAGGCTGTCCGGGCTCAGCGTGTGCATAACTGGACTTTCCAGCTTGGAAAACCCCCCAGGTCTCAAATGTATGATCTCATTCACCTGAGCAGAAAGTGGCTACAGCCAGAGACTTTGTCCGCACCAAAGATTGTGGAACGTGTTGTAATGGATCGGTTTTTGAGAGCTCTTCCTACTGCCATCCAAAAGTGGGTAAGCCATGGAGACCCAGAGACGGCCGATGGTCTTGTGGATCGTGTGGAGAAATACTTGGCTACAGAGAACCTGACGGCCTCTTCCAGAGACACTCAGACTTTCCACCCTAAGACCAGACCATCCCCAGGGGCGGATAAGAGGATTCCAAGGGGTGAGGGTGGAGAGAGTGAGAGGGTGGGAGCTCTACCCCAAGTTTGGCGAGAACAGCCTGGGAAATCAGCGGCTCAAGAGGCCGCAAGAAGGATCGTTTGCTACCGCTGCCGGCAAGCGGGACATATTGCAGCCAATTGCCCGGTTGTGGAGGAACCCATGCAGTGTGACTTTCTGACGGGCAGACGTCAGTCGCTGTGTGCGACAGTCGCATGCACTGCCATTCGAGGAACTGAGAAACATTTATGCAAAATGTGTGTTAATGGTAGAAATGTTGTGGTATTGCTGGATTCAGGTAGCCTTGTGACCCTGATAAAGGCTGAGTTAGTTAAAACAGAGGTCTCTGGGAATAGCAAGGTAGCTGTTATTTGTGTGCATGGGGACACCCGAGAGTATCCAGTGACTACAGTGTGTTTCGAGACCCCCAAAGGTACCCTCTCTCATCCAGTGGGCTTAGTATCTCAGTTACGGCATGACGCCATTGTGGGAAGGGATTTTCCGAAGTTCTGGGAACTGTGGGATGATCCTGAGCCCCCCACTGGTGCCCCTATGTACCAGGAATGTGATAGCCAGAACTCTCCTGAGAGTGGTGAGGACTCTCCGGAATTTCCCTTATCAGTATTGGCAGGGGAGACTCAAGAAACTGGAGAGGAGCCCACCTCCTCAGACGAAAACCTACCGTCTGTGGAGTTTTCTGATCTTGAGGTTCACAGGGAAAACTTTGCCACAGAACAGTTGAAAGACCCCGCCCTAATAAAGGCACGGGAAACGTAGTGGAAATAGATGGCGAGTTAGTGAACCCAGATAATACCTGCACTTACCCATACTTCAGCGTAGAGAAGGACCTACTGTATCGGGTGGCAAAAAGGGCAGAAGAAACCGTTGAGCAGCTTGTGGTGCCCAAACCTTACAGGAAGTTGGTGTTGGAGTTGGCCCATGGGCACATTCTTGGAGGTCATCTGGGGACAGAGAAAACCCGAGAGAGGGTATTACAGAGATTCTATTGGCCGGGGGTGATGAAGGACATAGAAAATTATTGTTCCTCCTGCCCTGTGTGTCAGAGGTCGGCCCCGATGCCACATTTCCGTAGCCCGCTGGTCCCTCTACCCATCATTGAGGTCCCGTTTGAGAGGATCGCCATGGATTTGGTAGGTCCTATAATCAAGTCCGCTAGGGGGCACCAGTACATATTAGTTATAATGGACTATGCCACCCGTTATCCAGAAGCGATCCCTCTCCGAAATACCTCGGCCAAAACCATAGCCAAAGAGCTATCTCTTGTGTTTAGCCGGGTGGGTATTTGTAAAGAACTGCTTACGGACCAAGGTACACCCTTTATGTCCCGGGTTATGAAGGAGCTGTGTAAATTGTTCAAAGTGACGCAATTACGTACATCTGTGTATCACCCCCAAACCGATGGGCTGGTTGAAAGGTTCAACAAAACCCTAAAACAAATGTTGAAGAAAGTGGTGGATAGAGATGGAAAGGATTGGGACTGTCTACTTCCTTATCTGATGTTTGCTATTAGGGAGGTGCCCCAATCCTCTACGGGATTCTCCCCCTTTGAGTTACTGTATGGGAGACACCCAAGAGGGCTGTTGGATATTGCCAAGGAAACTTGGGAAAGTGAGAGTTCTCCCCACAGGAGTGTGATTGAGCATGTCGCCCTGATGCAAGACCGAATTGCACAGGTAATGCCCATCGTGAAGGAACATTTGGCCCAGGCGCAGTTAGCACAGCAGAGAGTGTACAACCGTGGAGCCAAGACCCGTACCTTTTCCCCGGGGGATAGGATACTGGTACTTGTCCCTACGGTTGAAAGTAAATTCCTTGCCAAATGGCAAGGCCCCTACGAGATAATGGAAAAAGTGAGCGAAGTGAATTACAAGGTCAGACAACCAGGAAGGCGAAAGCCCGAACAGATCTATCACGTTAATCTGTTGAAAGCCTGGAGGGATAGAGTCCCTAGTCGCAGACACTTGGTCACCAGCTCAAACTGGTTGCGTGATTCCTGAGGTTGGAATAGCAGCCACCTTGTCACAACCCCAACAACAGGAGGTTAAGGAGTTTGTGCTTCGCAACAAGGAGGTATTCTCTGAGCTGCCGGGACAAACATCTGGGGTAGAGCATGACATCATTACCCCGCCCGGTGAAAGGGTGAAGTTAAAACCCTATCGGATCCCAGAGGCCCGACGGGAGGCAATACGGGAGGAAGTACAGAAAATGCTGAACTTAGGGGTGATAGAGGAGTCCCAAAGTGATTGGTCTAGTCCCATTGTGTTGGTGCCTAAACCGGATGGGAGCTGGCGATTTTGTAACGATTTTCGTCAGTTGAACAAAGTTACAAAATTTGACACCTACCCCATGCCACGTATAGATGAGTTGATCGACCGGCTGGGAACAGCCCGATACATGACGACTCTTGACCTCACAAAAGGGTATTGGCAAATCCCCCTGGCCAAGTCGGCCAAAGAGAAAACCGCATTTGTAACCCCAGACGGGGCGTTCCAATATAAAAGAATGCCGTTCGGGTTACAGAATGCGCCGGCCACATTCCAGCGGAAAATGGACCAGATGCTGAGGCCCCATCGGAAGTATGCTGCGGCTTACCTGGATGACATAATTGTCCATAGCACAGATTGGGCCTCACATCTGCCAAAAGTGCAAGCAGTCCTGGACTCTGTTCGGGAAGCGGGGTTTACGGCTAACCCCAAGAAGTGTACCATTGGGCAGGAGGAGGCCAAATATCTTGGGTACACCATTGGGAGGGGAGTAATAAAACCCCAACTCAACAAAGTCGAGGCCATCCAGAGTTGGCCACGTCCCAACAGCAAGAAGCAGGTACGAGCCTTTCTGGGAATCGCTGGGTATTATCGGCGATTCATTCCCCACTTTGCTTCTAAGGCTGTGTCCCTAACCAACCTGACGAAGGGGAAAGGGTCGGTCATGATTAAATGGACCCCCGAGGCTGAGGCAGCATTCCAATTCTTGAAACAAGCCTTATGTAGCCAGCCAGTGTTGTACTCACCCGACTTCTCTAAAGACTTTGTCGTACAAAGTGATGCGTCAGATGTGGGGTTAGGAGCAGTATTGTCCCAGGTCTGGAACGGGGAAGAGCACCCAGTCATTTACCTCAGCAGGAAGTTGAAGTCCCATGAGGTAAATTACGCCACCGTTGAAAAGGAGTGTTTAGCGGTGAAGTGGGCTCTAGATTCCCTTCGGTACTACCTGCTAGGTAGGCACTTTGACATGGTTACGGATCACGCTCCGTTAAAGTGGATGGCTCAAAACAAGGAAACAAATAGAAGAGTGAATAGGTGGTTCCTGGCCCTCCAGGAATTCAACTTCACAGTAAAGCATCGCCCTGGCGTTCAAATGGGGAATGTGGATGCTTTGTCTCGAGTACATGAATGCCTGATTGCTGGTGTTCCAACCCCGAGGTTAAAACAAGAGGGGGGGGGTATGTGACAGCAGGAAGGTAAAGTCACCTGGTTGCATCCAGGGGGGGTAGGTATATTTCGCCCAGATTCAGGCTTTACGCCGACTTATACAACTAGGTGGAGAGTTGTATAAGCCCAGCTGAGGCTAGTGGGCTCATGGATGACTCATACCTCTAGGGAGAGTGTGGGGCGTCGTGCAGACAGGGAGTTGATGAGACCAGCTGAAGCTTGTCAGCTCATTTAGGCCTCTATAAGAACTCCCAGCTTCATTAGATGTTAGCTCATGCCTGGAACCAGACCTGTGTGGACTGTCTAGGGAGAGTGAACCCCTGTGCGGTGAGACAAAGCCTGTGTGGCTATTTGCTTGGACATTTAAAACCAGGGACTTAGGGACTAGGACAGCACTAGGCTGATCCCAGTTGTTAGTTAGGAAACCTGTATGTTTAGTCAGAGGTCAAGTTGACCAGGATTTATTTTGTTTATGTTTCTTTTGCTTGGCTGTGTTTTGTCACTGTAAATAGAAAATAAACCGCACCTTTTTGATTTTGAAAACCACAACCTCTGTTTGCTGGGCCTGTTTTTGTGTGGGGAGCCCATCTCGGGGGTCACACACACCCGCTGCCGAGCTAACCCCCTCACAATATATATATATATATATACACACACACCCCTATACACACACACACACACACACACACACACACACACACCTGTATATCACCTTATTTATGTCATAAACTCTATTTGTTATTGTGTTAGTTTTATGTCACTTGTTATATTTGTTCTTTTTTACCCATTTGTATTTGTAATCTGCAACTACTAATATTACCAATTTGCAAGCTAAGGATGTCTGTTATTGGTTACGGAGGGGTTAACACCAGTCCCCATGTCAGTATTCTGGCCTCACCCCTCCCATTGCCATTGTGCTTATATTGTTGGGCCTATCCTTCCTCCCGTGACTTTGAAAAAGCGTAGCAAACGCGAAACATGTCAGTCACGGCCCTCCATCCATGCTACTACATTGCCACTGGTCTGTGAATCATTGAGTGACATCCATATCTCCGCTGACACCTCTGCCTCCAACCATATTGGATGGCGCTGACATCATCAGCGTGCGCCTGGCTGCCATTTGTGCTTACATTGCCCTCCGTGTTTCCTGCAGAGCTGCCTATCCATCCACCCCCTCGGAGCCTCCGGCGTAGGGTCCACTGCATCCATCTGTCCCCAACAGGCTGGTCCCTCGGAGCGGTCCGCCTGCCCGCTATCTGCTGTGACATCTGCAATCCCTGGGACCCCAGCTCTACGCTTCAACATCTTGGTGGTCAGGCATGACCTCACTCAAGCAGGTACACTAGCTATTACACCAGGCACTTACTCCACCTATCACGGTGGCTATCCGGCTGTACTGTTACAGGCTGTTTCTGGGGACCCTTACTACATTGTTCTGATGTTAACCCCTCTTTCCCAAGATTCCGCAGTGGCATCAGCATTATTTACTTCCACCATAAACATTGCTCACCAACTGAAGATCTCTTATATTTTTTTATATATCTTATATATATGGATTTTAGTGTCTCTAGCTATTTGTGCAATCTTATATAATTTTATGCAATTTTTTGAAAAGTGTGGCATGCCTTTGTATTTCCTTTACTCTGATACCCCTAACTAAAATCTACTGGAATCAATTGCCTTCAGAAGTTACCTAATTAGTAAATAGAGTTCACTCGTGTGTAATTTAAGTATAAATACAGCTGTTCTCGGAAGCCCTCAGAGGTTTGCTAGAGAATCTTAGTGAACAAACAGCATCATGGTGGCCAAGGAACACACCAGACAGTTCAGGTATAAAGTTGTGGAGAAGTTTAAAGCAGGGTTAGGTTAGAAAAAAATATCCAAAGCTTTGAACGTCTCACGGAGCACTGTTCAATCCATCATCTGAAAATGGAAATAGAATGGCACAACTGCAAACCTAGCAAGACATGACCCTCCACCTAAAAACGGACAGGCTGAGCAAGGAGAGCATTAATCAGAGAAGCAGCCAAGAAACTTATGGTAACTCTGGAGGAGCTGCAGAGATCCACAGCTCAGGTGTGAGAATCTGTCCACAGGACAACTATTAGTCGTGCGCTCCACAAATCTGACCGTTATGGAAGAGAGACAGGAAGAAAGTCGTAAGAAGTCCCGTTTGCAGTTCGTGAGAAGCCATGTGGGGGACACCGCAAATATGTGGAAGAAGGTGCTCTGGTCAGATGAACTTTTTGGCCTAAAAGCAAACCACTATGTGTGGCGGAAAACTAACACTGCACATCAACCTGAACACCCCATCCCCACCGTGAAATATGGTGGTGGCAGCATCATGTTGTGTGGATGTTTTTCTTCAGCAGGGACAGGGAAGCTGGTTAGAGTTGATGGGAAGATGGATGGAGCCAAATACAGGACAATCTTAGAAGAAAACCTGTTAGTCTGCAGAAGACTTGAGACTGGGGTGGAGGTTCACCTTCCAGCAGGACAACAACCCTAAACATACAGCCAGAGCTACAGTTGAATGGTTTAGATCAGGGGTGCCCAACCAGTGCCCCGCGGAGCCCTCTGATGTGGCCCGCGACCTCCTGCTATGGAATAGAATACTGTTATTAAAGGTCAGTTTATTACTAAAATCACAGTGAATATATGGGCATAACTGTTCTGCAGTGGTTACTGGGCTGCTTTCAAACTGATCCACAGATGCAGAGCAGTGCACCTGCGAGTTACCTGCACTGAGCCATAGACTTCTGTTATTACCTGCGAGTTTAGTGAGCTTTCTGAAAGGGCACCAAACCTGCGGAATATAATAGAAGTCTATTGCAAAGTGCAGAAAAGCCAAAAGGTACACAAAGAGGCATCAGTGTGAAAGCAACCATGGGCCCCTTTCACACAGTTAGTCCGACCCAATTAGACCCTCCATTCACCTCTAAGGAGTGGCAGATGTAAACCGACTTGTGTCCTACCTCCAATCCGATCAGGCTGTGTCTGTGCCCGCTCTGCATATGCAGAGCGGACACGGACCTGCCATCCGCCCGCTCCGTTGATTGTGGCCCACTACCAGTCGCTTAAGTGGACCTCGTGCTTCAAAAGGTTGGGCACCCCTGGTTTAGATCAAAGCATATTCATGTGTTAGAATGGCCTAGTCAAAGTCAAGACTAGGGATGAGCTCCGGCGTGTTTGCATTGAACACATGCAGAGCCCACCAGGATGTCGGCACCGCGCTGCGCTAATCACAGCCAGGGAGACAATTCCCAATCTCTGCAGCTGAGCATCGGGAAATGTCTCCCTGCCTGTCATTAGTACAGCGCGGTGCCGACATCCTGGCGGGCTCTGCACGTGTTCAATGCGAACACGCCGGAGCTCATCCCTAGTCAAGACCTAAATCCAATTGAGAATCTGTGGCAAGACTTGAAAATTACTGTTCACAGACGCTCTCCATCCAATCTGACAGAGCTTGAGCTATTTTACAAAGAAGAATGGGCAAAAATGTCACACTTTAGATGTGCAAAGTTGGTAGGGACGTCCCCAAAAAGACTTGCAGCTGTAATTGCAGTGAAAGGTGGTTCTACAAAGTATTGGCTCAGGGGGGGCTAAATACAAATACACGTCACACTTTTCACATATTTATTTGTAAAACTTTTGAAAACCATATAATTTTCTTTCCACTTCACAATTATGTGCCACTTTGTGTTGGTCTATCACATATAATCCCAATAAAATACATTTACGTTTTGGTTGTAACTCGACAAAATATGGAAAATTTCAAGGGGTATGAATACTTTTTCAAGGCACTGTAGTTTGCTACTGCTTCTTCTAAAAAGGAGAGGTGCCCAGCTGTCATACTGGTTTAGGGTTTCAATGGTTCTTCATGAGAACATGTCTTTAAACCTGGGTCACATCTGCTCAGCTACTGTATATCACATGCAGGTCCCTATAATCTGGTGTTATTTGTGTGCTTGAGTGTTAAAGGGTTGTTCTTCTGAAATTGTTTCATTCCTAGTGTATGTAGCACTACCCCCGTAGGAGCTGCTGATTTGTTTCTTTGGACCTGCACTTTGCCTATCAACCCCTGTAAGTTTGGCTCAATTCCCCTTGGCACAACTGGACGACACAATGATTGGGGAACCCACTGGCAGTTGGGAACCACAATGATACCATGCAGTAATACAAATACAGCTAAATACTGTTACCTTGTACTGGCCACCTCTCCAATGGTAACAGATAAGGCTCCACACCAGATGCAGTTTAACCAAGAAATAATAGGATTTTTGTACTCCCCGTAAAATCTATTTCTCTGACGTCCATGGACTGACACAGCTGGATACTGTAAACGCGTGGGTATATGTCCCTGCTCGCAGGAGAAGACCTAGGCAGAATGTTAGAAACATTCTAGAACAAACCAGCGCTGAACAGCCCCACCCAGGTGGCGTTCCTTTCGGACATTACCCTCCCACCTGCAGTCAGCAGACCTCAGTTCGTAACAAAGCAGTACAAACCTTAAAAAGGAAGGGTGGGTGCTGTGTCAGTCCATGGACGTCAGAGAAATGGATTTTACGGGGAGTACAAAAATCCTATTTTCTCTTACCGTCCATGGACTGACACAGCTGGATACTGTAAATGCGTGGGACGTCCCAAAGCAGTATCAGAAGGGTGGGAGCAGTAGTAAAGGAACAACCAAAACTTCACTCCAAACAAGCAGAGCTCCTGAACGGAGGAGTTGCAACATTAAAACAGCGGCCTGCAATGCTTTGCGGCCGAAGGGAGCATCCGAAGATGCAGCAACATCAACCTTATAAAATCTTGAAAAGGTATGAACGGACGACCAGGTCCTCGCCTTGCACACTTGTGCAACCGACGCTTGATGTCGGAAGGCCCAGGAAGCACCAATTGCCTTGGTGGAATGCGCCGCAACCGGAAAGGGAGGCGCCCGCCCTTTAAGGGCATAGGCCTGTATGACGGTCTGCCCGATCCACCTAGAGGCGGTGGCAGACGACACCGCTCGGCCCTGTTTTGGACCAGACACAGACTTCCGAATGGAAACAGTAGCAGACAGGTACACTCGTAAGGCTTGTACCCATCTTAATGTATGAAGCGCAAACTCTCAGGGATGCGATGGGTGAGGACACAAGGACAGAAGAACAATGTCCTTCATAAGGTGAAGGGCCGAGACCATCCTTAGAAAAGAAGGACGGTCGTGGGTACAACACCACCATATCCTTATGGAGGACCAAGTAAGGCGACTTGCCGGACAAGGCCGCCAACTCAGACACCCATCTAACCGAAGCAATGGCCACTAAGAAGGCCAACTTCCGGGACAAGGTCAAGAGAGGAATCTCTCTGATATTCTCAAAGGGATGTTCTTGGAGAACCAAGCTGCATCAAATTCATCAGATCCCAAGTAGGGGGGGGGGGGGAATCACATGGCAAACCCCCTGCACAAAAGGTGCCAATCAAGGAATGGCCCGGTAGCAGTCATTGAAAAAAAGACAGCCCGGGCCGAAATCCGACCCTCAAAAAAAAAAAAAAAAAAAAGTATGCAAGGCCAGCTTTTGGGTCACACCACGCTGTAAGAACAGCAAAATCCTGGGAACAGAATACATCCGAGGACGCTAGGGCCGAAACAACTAATCGATTAATCGACAACTAATCGATTATGAAATTAATCGATTACTATTTTCATAATCGATTAATCGGCCAGTAACATAATGGGGTTTAAAAAAAAAAAAAAAAAAAAATGAGCCATTTATAGTACAAAAAGAGCAAATCGCTACTGCATATATTACTTTCACTGTCCCACAGTAAAAAATGAACCCCTTACAGCGATTATTTGCTTTTTTTGTACTAATTTTAGTTTTTTTAACACCATCATGTTACTAAACATCTCAGGGTCACACCTCTGTTTTTTTGGTGCTTTTTGCAGAAACACACTACAGTTCATTTACATGGTTTCCTATGGGACACGTTCACATCCATGATTTTTTTCAGCTGCTGCGTATTTGGAAAGGGCAAGGACTTTTATTACCGCAAAACGGTGCTATTTAGTTTTTTTGGTTCAATATACTTTAATAGAGAAGCTGCAGAAAAGCATGTAATAATGTGTTTTTGCGGCAATTTGTGTTTTTTAGTCTGCCCAACAA
This sequence comes from Rana muscosa, assembly GCA_029206835.1. Classification (NCBI taxonomy): domain Eukaryota; kingdom Metazoa; phylum Chordata; class Amphibia; order Anura; family Ranidae; genus Rana; species Rana muscosa. The sequence continues at coordinate 239,039,798 of CM055125.1, read as the reverse complement.
CAAATTGTTCCAAAAAAAAAAATGTAAAAAATGCAGCAAAATTACCCCCCTTTTTTTTTTCTTTTCTTCTTTTTTTACGGTTATTAACCGATTAATCGAAACAATAAAATCGGCCAACTAATCGATTAGGAAATAATCGTTAGTTGCAGCCCTAGAGGAGCCACTCAAGTTCCTCGCACATAGCGATGTAAGCCGTCCAGGTACGGTGAGATATCTTTCTGGAGGAAGATTCCCGTGTCAACAACATAGAAGAGATGACCGAATACGAGAGAACTCGGTCCTTCAGCACCTGGCTTTAAACAGCCATGCCATTAAAGCCAAGGACTGTAAAGCAGGATGAAGTATGGGATCATGAGACAGAAGGTCCACCCCAATAGGCAGTCGCCAGGAATGTCTGCGACTAGCCAAAGTAGATCGGCGTACCAATGTCGCCGTTCCGGAGCACTGGAATGGCCTCAGCCCCTACTCTGCGAAGCCGGCGAGGCAACAACAGTCGCGGAGGGTAAGCATATATCAGGCGATACTGACCCCACGGGCTTCCAACGTGTCTGCCCAGGGGTCCCTGGACCTGACCACGATCTTGCCACCTTGCGAGTGAGTCGAGAGGCCATAAGGTCCACTTCCGGTGCCCCACCTCCGGTAAAGGAGGTGGAAACGCCTCCGGATGCAAGGACCCTTCCCCTGCAATGCACACGGCCGACAGGACCGTCTTGCAGCGAGATGTATAAAAATCTCAAAGAGACTCCGCAATGTATCGGAGAAGGGAGGCCCCGGTGTACAGGGTGCCTCAACTGCTGGCCAATAAAGGCAACTTGACGGAACTTCCCTAGAAACTCGGTCAGAGGACTAGTACCTCAGCCTCCACAGGTGGCGCGCACCCACCCCGGGCACAGAGACCCTAAAGGCTAAAGCAGTTGCAGTGCACCTGCTAGACGACTGATGGATGAAGCAGAGGCTTTTGCCCAGTCATTGAGCTACAAAAAACGCCAGAGACGCAGCCACTAACGGGCGTAACGCTAACCTCAGCCTGGCGAACACAGTCCAAGCCAGCACTTCTAATCACCACTGAAAGCAGGTGGAAAGTGATACCCCTGAAACCAGGGATCCTTGTTACAATACTCCATCCAGCGGCTACCCATGGATAAGTGTTGATTGACGCAATACATAGTATAAACAATGTGTTTGTACAAACGCGCAAATAGAGTGTGGGGGAGGAAACCCACCCAGCCACAAAGAGCATAATACCACCACATACGGTGTATGTAGTTTAGTATGTGTGGATAAACCTATTAAACACGTATATACTGTGCCAGCGACGAAGGCGCGCACATCATCGGGGCTTGGACGTAAACTAGCCACGCAGATTGCGTACACAATTGTGTAGGTATGTTAGCCTGCGAATAAACAAATTGCACATGTTTATACTGTGCATAGCGCTGAGAATGCGCACACCATTGGAATGCAGGGGAGAAACCTGAGCACCCGGATGAAACCCATGCAGACTGCATACGCATACCGTGTAGGTGTGCATAGCACCGAAGGCGCGCACACTGTTGGCGCGTGGGAGGAACCGAAGTACCCCACGCATATTCAGAGAATGCAATACCTACAACTACTGTGAATGTATTTAGTGTAGTGTATAAACATAATGTGTATGTTTACACCCTGTATTGCACCAAAGGCGTGCATGTCATGTAGCGTGGGCGGAAACCCGCACAGACATACCAGGTAGGTATGTTAGTATGTGGATATCCAATCGCACAAATTTAGACTGTGCATAGCGCCAAAGCGCCCATACCAATTGCGTGTGGGAGGGAACCGGAGTACCCGGAGGAAAACCACACAGACTGCCTACACATACCGTGTAGGTATTATAGCATGCGTGATAAACATTGAACATGTTTAACTGTGCAAAAGGCGCCCATACCGTCAGCGCGTGGGAGGAAACCGGAACACCCGGAAGAACTCCACGCAGACAGCACACAGATACCGTGTAGGAATGATAGCATGTGAAACAACATATTGCACATGTTTATGCTGTGCATTTCCATTGGAGCGTGGGGGGAAACCGGAGTACCCAGAGGAACCCCACGCAAACCGTATACCCATACTGTAAACATGTATAGTATGTGCAATAAACATATTGAACATGTCTATACTGTGCGGAGAGCCGAAGCGCACATACCATGAGAGCGCGGGAGGACACCGGAGCCCCCGCCGACCCAGAGAGTATAATACATACATATAATGTGAATGTATCTGGAGTTGTGCATGGAGGTCGACCGATATAGGTTTTTCTCTGGCCGATGCCGATATTTAGAAATTGCGGCGGCCGATATATGATGCAGATTTTTTTTTTTTTTTTTTTGGGCCGATATATTACGCCGATTTTTTTTGTTTTTTTCCCTTCATCTCATAAAATCTAACAGTTGGACCCCTTTCACACTGGGGTGTTTTTCAGGCACTTTTGGGCTAAAAATAGCACTTGTAAAAGTGGCTGCAAAACAGTCCTGCAAGCAGCATCTTTGGAGCGGTGTATACCGCTCCTCCACCACTCCTGCCCATTGAAATGAATGGGCACTGCTGCCGAAGCGCCTGCAAAGCGCTTCGGCAGCGGTGCTACACGGGTGCATTTAACCTCTTCATTGGCCGCTAGCTGGGTTATAAGCGCCTCGCTAGCAGCCGAATAGCGCCGCTAAAATGATGGTAAAGCGCCGCTAAAACTAGCGGCGTTTTACCGTTAACGCCTACCCGCTCCAGTGTAAAAGCAGAGTTCCGCCGAAAAAGAAAAAAAATATTAAAAGTCAGCAGCTACAAATACTGCAGCTGCTGACTTTTAACTATATGGACACTTAACTGTCCTGGGCGCCCGATGTCGGCACACGAAGCCGATCTCTCCCTCGGCTCTCGGGGGGTGCTGCTGCCGCCGCCATCTTCGGTAAGGGAATCAGGCACAAAAACAGGTAATCACAATTTTTAGATGACAAAAATAAATAAAAACGGCTAACTTTACTGTTTAGTTTTATTTAAAATTCATTAAAGTGTATTTTTCCCCAAAAAATTGCGCTTGAAAGACCGCTGCGCAAATACCGTGTGACATAAAATATTGCAACAACCGCCATTTTATTCCCTAGGATCTCTGCTAAATATATATATATATATATATATATATATATATATATATATATATATATATATAATGTTTGGGGGTTCCAAGTGATTTTCTAGCAGAAAATACAGGATTTTTACTTGTAAGCTACAAGTGTCAGAAAAGATTTGGTCTTTAAATGGTTAAATTGAGAATTTCTACACACGGAGTTCAGTTCATTGATAAGTAGAAACATTGTATCTCTTTTCTCTCACTTGGCAGGCTGCCCAGAGGTGCTCCACCTCCACGGGAAACTTCAGGCAACTTGTATTGACTTCTATGAAAGAACTTATTTGCAAGTTGTGCTGAAGTTTTTTTAAAATCTGCTTTTTTTTTTTCCCAGCACTATCGGCCGATGCCGATTAAAAAGTGCTAAAAATCGGCCGATATATCGGTCGACCTCTAGTCGTGCATAAACATATTTTGTACATTTATATCATGCATGGCACTGAAACACAGCATTGGAACGTGGGGGAACACTCACGCAGACACAGAGACCAATAACACATACACTGTGAATGTATGCAGTGTAGAGGTATAGGATGAGTTTAAATTATGGCGCAGAGGCGCATAATCTTCTCTGTATCATTCCAACCTGCTTGACTGTGCTGCCGAAGCAGCATGCAGGTAACCTCTGACCCTCAGACCGTGTGTCTGTCAGAGCTCAAGCGTTCCCTAGGAAATGGCGGGAAATGCTGCCTCAGGATATCACACAGAAGGCTCACTGGGACTAGAGACATAAATGAATAAAGTCCTCCCCCCCACCATGTATCATCCATGCTGCTCTGAGGCAGAGTATGTGGAAAACAGTGAGGAAGCTGTGTAAAAGAAAGGCTTGTCACAGCAATTCCAGCTTGAGAGAGAGTGTTCCTCACATCATCAATGAGATCACTTACAAGCGCCCTGTCATTCACTGACACAGAACTGGAGTCTTCCTCACAAGGTTCATAAACATTAAATATTCAGAGCTAGGGTCCTGAGCCCAATATCTAGGCCCATATCTGACTCAGAGCACTCCTTCACTAAAGATTTTTGTGGGGGGAGGGGGCTTATAGCTCCTTTTGCTCGCACACCGCTTCCATTCTGACAGGAATGATTCCAGGACTGCTGACAACTGGTCCATAAGGACCGCAGGTGCAGGAAACATATGAACATGTTTAACTGTGCAGCACTGCCAGTTGCCCCAGGCAATGTGGAGAGCAGGTGTATCAGACTCCATAAACGCCACCCTCTGAGACCTTATACACTATACAGTGAATATACAGTCCACCCACTGGCTACGCTGAGGCTGAGGAGGGGATACCCGGAGGACCCACCAACCCTTAAGGACCACTCAGTCTGTGAGGAGATTGTGAGGGGATTCGCGCCCGCGGCTAGAATCGAAAATAAATGCGCGGCGGCCACAAGAAAATGGGCGCCGGCTGCAGCTACAACTGCGCCATTGAACGCCAAGATGGCCGCCGAGCGCGAAAATCAAAGCTCCCGCTAATGCGCGCGCTAACGGCGCACGCAATAATCACCTCACACACCAGGAAAAAAAAAACTGCAGACATGAGCGCCCAGCCAGGCCAGAGTGACCCCCAAGCACAGCACCAGAACAGGGTGCAGAGAGCAGCATAACAGGGGGGAGACAGGGAGAACCCCCCCACACACAAACACAGCCAGTATGTACTCACCTTGCAGCAGGAGAGACTACTTACCCATCCCTAGGAGGGACCCACTGGCTTGTTTCAGACAGACCTATCACAGAGTCGTACTGCGTAGCTGTCGGCCCGGTCCACCGCGAAAGATACAGTAGGTACTGTTCAATCTTGAGAGGACCGTGGGAGCATGAAAGCAACCCGGCCACCCCTGGAGTCATGGGGCATGTCGTGAACTGAGTCTCACGCACACAAGGCGAGGATCAGCACGCTCGATGGTCGGACAGGGAAGACTACGAGGATACTAGTGTACCCAACCTGTTGCCCAGCCGACAGTTGATTGAAGGTCTCAAAAATAAAAATAAAATTCCCAAAAGGAAAAAAAATTAAAAGTAAAATCTTCCAGGAGACTGGCTCCTGAGAGAGCCACGTCTTCTCCTTCTGCTAGGCAGAAAAAAAAAACAAAACTGAGGTCTGCTGACTGCAGGTGGGAGGGTAATGTCCGGAGGGACTGCCCCCCTGGGCGGGGCTGTTCAGCTCTGGTTTGTTCTAGAATGTTTCTAACATCTAACATTCTGCCTAGGTCTTCTCCTGCGAGCAGGGACATATACCCACGCGTTTACAGTAACCAGCTGTGTCAGTCCATGGACGGTAAGAGAAAAGGGTTTACTTGGTAAAGAAATATAAGCAGAGTTAAACAACAACAGTTGACTTCAAACAGGGCCCTGGAAGTGTCAACGATATGAGAGTAGATAACAGGTTTAACAATGCAAGGTGAAGTCAGACCTGAGTAAGTGCACAGTGGAGGGATCTCCCCAATGCAATATGTCAGCACTGGAGTACCTCTCCACCAAGCCTCACCCAGCTCTCAGAAATAATACTGACTGTATAAACAAGTTCTATTATACATGTGAGTCTATATGCTCTTTGGTTCCCTATAGCGGGCAATACCCATACACATGTCCTACTGCATTAGCTCAGACAAACAAGCTGAATCCTGTAAATGTTCCTTCCAGTTAACAGTAGTCTTCACTAGCTTTAGTTGGTGCACATTAATAATTTGTAATCCAGGGAAAAGATGAAGGAAGATTACACAGTTAACATTTGTGGTGAAAGGGACAAATGGGATGCGGATCCTTTCCAAAGCACCGACTCAATCTTTAATATGGTGTGACTCTGCTTGCGGTACTGCGGTTACCAGCAAGCCTAAGCAATTATGTAAAGTTGTGGAAGTCACCTTCCTGCAACACAGTTAATTGTGTTTGTGGGCAGGTGCCCTTTTACCACATGAGGCCTTGCCCCGCTGGTATCCTCCGACAGGGCCCTCTTGGTTCGCAGCCTCCGGACGAGTCATTGTCCCTGGTCCTCCGTTTAGCCGGTCGCCACACGTTGGTGGATAGGTGACTCTGGATGCTCAGGAGTGTGGAGCTGTCCCTGTCCCTGGTCCGATCAGCAGGGATGTAGCTGGGATCCCTCCGACAGACAGTCTGGCCCCTGTCATTTTAGGCCCAGGCTTTTCCGGCCTAAGCACCCTCGCTGCTGGCCTCTTGCAAGATGGCGTTCCCAAGAGAGCGTGCTGAGGCCTTAATAGCCTGTAATATAACATCCCCCAGCAGGCTGTGCGGTGGCGCACTGCCTTCTGGTAGCACAGTTGCAGTGTGGGTTTGTAGTTCTCCCTGTGAACCAGTCTATGGGGCCGTTTGGTGTGAGAACTTCATGTCCCAGAATCTATTGCTGCTCTCCTCAGTTCTGTACAATCTCCTCCATTGGCTGTTGTAACTCTGCTGTTAATTGGTTTTCTTCTCCAGCCATAGGAATACAATAGAGGTCACTCAATCCAGAGCTGTGTGTGTCAGCTCATATTACACTCCCCCAAGTCTGTGAAAACAGGAAGGAGGAGGGGTAGGAATAAACCCAGACATGGCAGGCAACTTCTCCCTAACTGAAGCTGGAAATCCTGTGTTCATTGTTCTGGCAAACTTGGCGGGATCTGTGGGTTATATTGTGAGACACTTGCTACATGTAGATAAAGGCAGGAGGTTAGGAGACTTATCTAGCATATACCGTATCTCACAAAACTGAGTACACCCCTCACATTTTTGTAAATATTTTATTACCATATATATACTCGAGTATAAGCCGAGTTTTTCAGCCCTTTTTTTAGGGCTGAAAGTATACCCCTCGGCTTATACTCGAGTCAGTACCTGAAAATCTTGTTATTCCGCGGCCTGCGTCCATTGTTTAAATCTCGGGGCTTTCTTCTGGTCCCTTCCGCGATAGGCGTTTCCAGCAAACACTGTGTTGAGTGTTGCGCTTATCATGGACGTTCTCTTGTCCGACGTCCGTGATTGGCGGAACACTGAACACAGTGCCTGCTGGGAAACGGAGTCCGAGAATGAGAGGATCTCCGTGATAGGCACAACACTCAACACAGAGTTTGCTGGAAACGCCTATCACGGAGGGGACCAGAAGAAAGCCGCAAAATTTAAACAATGGACGCCGGCCGCGGAATAAGAAGATTTTCAGGTACACTGACGGACTTGGGCACAGGGAGGCTGCAATGGACACAGTAAGGTGGCAGTGAGGTGGCAATGGGCACAGTGAGGTGGCACAGTGAGGTTGGGCAATGGGCACATTCCCCCCCCCCTAGGCTTATACTCGAGTCAATAAGTTTTCCCATTTTTTTGTGGTAAAAGTAGGTACCTCGGCTTATACTCGGGTCGGCTTATACTCGAGTATATACGGTATATCTTTTCATGTGACAACACTGAAGAAATTACACTTTGCTACAATGTAAAGTAGTGAGTGTACAGCGTGTATAACAGTGTAAATTTGCTGTCCCCTCAAAATAACTCAACACAGCCATTAATGTCTAAACTGCTGGCAACAAAAGTGAGTACACCCTAGGGCTGGGCGATTTTCCCCCCCAAAAAAATCTGCGATTTTTTTATAAACAACTCGATTTACGATTCAATTTTTTTTTAAATTATATTAATTGAAGTGCATCAACAAACAAAAGTGCAAAGGCAAACCCTTTCTCTAACTGCAAAGTCAGTGTGCAACAAAGATTGTGAAACATCCAAATTATTAATACTGTATTTGGATTTAGCTAATAAAACAAAAAATCTTGGTTACTCTTAGTTGAATTGAACTGTGCCCGTGCCTCACTGTGCCCGTGCTTCAATCACTGTGCCCGTACCTGATGCAGATTTTTATGGGATACGGATTTTACTGCTACACCGGCGGCCATTCCAGTATTCAAAAGCCGCGCCTCCTCCTCGTCTGCGATAGGCGGAACACAATTTCCCAGCATTAAGTGTTCCGCCTATCATGGACATCCGCTCATCCTCATAAAACAGACGAGGATGAGAGGATGTCCGTGATAGGCTGAACACTGCCTGCTGTGAAATGGAGTGTATCGCCTATCACAGACGAGGACTCGGGAGGCGCAGCTTTTGAACACTGCAATGGCCGCCGTCTGTCTGCATGACACGCTGATCAGGTAGGCAGACGGCGGCTTGCGGTTAGTTAGTGCTACATTACATCTACTCTAAAAAAAAAAAAAAAAAAAAAAAAAATCGATTTTCTTCAAATCTGAATCGATTTGAACTCAAAACTCGATTCAAGATTAAAATCGATTTTTTTCCCAGCCCTAGTACACCCCCAAGTGAAAATGTCCAAATTGTGCCCAAATAGCCATTTTCCCTCCCCAGTGTCATGTAATTTGTTAGTGTTACAAGGTCTCAGGTGTGAATGGGGAGCATGTGTGTTAAATTTGGTGTTATCGCTCTCTCTCATACTGGTCACTGGAAGTTCAACATGGCACCTCATGGCAAAGAACTGTCTGAGGATCTGAAAAAAAGAATTGTTCAACATAAAGATGGCCTAGGCTATAAGAAGATTGCCAAAACCCTGAAACTGAGTTGCAGCACGGTGGCCAAGACTAGGGGTGCAATGGATCAAAAAAACTCACGGTTTGGATCGTTCCTCGGATCGGATCATTTTTTGGATCACCACCATAATATCCACATCTCCCCCCCACTGTAATGTCCACATCTCCCCCACTGTATAGGAAGATTGTCTGCTCTTATCAGCAGGTGGGTGATGATGACGTCAGCGTGCGCTCTAGGGGAGCTCACCTAGGCCGCCGCCGGGTGTACTAAGATGGGCACCGCTCTGGAGCTAGGCCGAAGCCGCTGCCTTTCTTAGGAGCTCAATCCGCGGATCACGTGGTGTGCCGATCCGAACAGGTTGATCCGTTCAGATCACGGATCAATGACAATCCGTTGCACCACTAGCCAAGACCATACAGAGGTTTAACAGGACAGGTTCCACTCAGAACAGGCCTCGCCATGGTCGACCAAAGAAGTTGAGTGCACGTGCTCAGCGTCATATCCAGAGGTTGTCTTTGGGAAATAGATGTATGAGTGCTGCCAGCATTTCTGCAGAGGTTGAAAGGGTGGGGGTCAGCCTGTCAGTGCTCAGACCATACGCCGCACACTGCATCAATTGGTCTGCATGGCTGTCATCCCAGAAGTAAGCCTCTTCTAAACATGATGCATAAGAAAGCCCCCAGTTTGCTGAAGACAAGCAGACTAAGGACATGGATTACTGGAACCATGTCCTGTGGTCTAATGAGACCAAGATAAACGTATTGGTTTAGATGGTGTCAATCGTGTGTGGCGGCAACTCGGTGAGGAGTACAAAGACAAGTGACTATTCACTGTGAAGGCTTTACAATAAACACACTTGATGATATGGAGTTGTCGGATGCTTCTTTTTCCTGAGGACTACATTGTCTATTGGTGTATGGAAGGTTATCTCAGCTTGGACACCCTGACTGCAACTTCCAAAGTAAGACTTTGTTTTCCACTTCTCTGAGCCATACAATCCCTTTCCATTGAAATAAATACAAGCGTGTCTTGCCTACAGTCAAGAATGGTGGTGGGAGTGTCATGGTCTGGGGCTGCATGAGTGCTGCCGGCACTGGGGAGCTACAGTTCATTGAGGGACCCATGAATGCCAACATGTACTGTGACATACTGAAGCAGAGCATGATCCCCTCCCTACGGAGACAGGGCCGCAGGGCAGTATTCCAACATAACGACCCCAAACACACCTCCAAGGTGACCACTGCCTTGCTAAAGAAGCGGAGGGTAAAGATGATGGACCGGCATAGCATGCCTCCAGACCTAAACCCTATTGAGCATCTGTGGGTCATCCTCAAATGGAAGGTGGAGTGCAAGGTCTCTAACATTCACAAGCTCTGTGAGGTCGTCATAGAGGAGTGGAAAGCACTCAAGTGGCAACCTGTGAAGCTCTGGTGAACTCCATGCCCAAGAGGGTTAAGGCAGTGCTGGAAAATAATGGTGGCCACACAAAATATTGACACTTTGGGCCCAAATTGGACATTTTCACTTAGGGGTGTACTCACTTTAGTTGCCAGCGGTTTAGACATTAATGGCTGTGTGTTGAGTTATTTTGAGGAGACAGCAAATTTACACTGTTATACAAGCTGTACACTCACTACTTTACATTGTAGCAAAGTGTAATTTCTTCAGTGTTGTCACCTGAAAAGATATAATAAAACATTTACAAAAATGTGAGGGGTGTACTCACTTTTGTGAGATACTGTATATTGTGACTGTATAGGCAATGACCTTAGTATAGTGGTTAGCACTTTCACCTAGCAGCAAAAGGGTCGCTAGTTCGAATCCCAACCACAACACCATCTGCCTGGCGTTTGCATGTTCTTCTGGTGTCTGTGTGGGTTTCCTCCCGGGTACTCCGGTTTCCTCCCACACTCCAAAGACATGCTGGTAGGTTAATTGGACCTTGTCCAAATTGGCCCAGTATATATGTGTGTGTGTGTGTGTGTGTGTGTGTGTGTGTGTGTGTGTGTGTGTGTGTGTGTGTGTGTACAACTGTGTGCCCCAAGCGTGTCAAGATCCTACAGGGTAAAATGACTGCACCAGCCAAGTAGACACTGGCTGCAAAAAGCACCTAGAGGCGATTCAGTTGGCATGTGTAGCGCTATACAAGTATATATATATTTTATAGCTCTTCTATATATCAGGATAAAGAGACAGTTGATCGTCTACAGTCACTTCAGCAGAAATAAATGTAGCGGCAGAGTTTACATACTGCGAGGAAGAAGATCCCTTAGAAGTATGATGGATAACACTACAGTGCACAGGGAGGCACATTCTTATCTAATTACAGGTGCACAGTGCTATGTGCTTTGGGTTCTTCCCTAACAGCTTTGGGTTTGAATCTCAGTAGGGAGGCTATAGATAGAGTGCACCACCATTATACTAGCATACTGGTACGGTCAAGTTCAAATCCTTACCCCTCTGCCGTTCAAGACTAGCAAAAAAAAATTAAGTGGTGTTAAACCCAAAAGCAAATATGTATTCTATTGTAGCTTTTTAATTCTTAGATGTGATGGCTGTATTAGTTTTTTCTTCTATTTTCATCTGGTGATCGAGCCAGCAAGCCTGTTTTTCAAAAGCACAAGCTCTTCAGCCAGTGTTGCCAACCGCCAGTATTTTTACTGGCAGCCAGTAAAAAACAGGCAATTTTCTCCTGCCAGTAAAAAAATATGGCTGTGACGCTCGGCTTGGTCCAGAGCTGGCTGGGACCATCCGAGTGCTTGCTACAGTGTGATTGGGCAGCTCTGGTGGAGGCGGTGCCTGAGCATGTTGTGTGATGTCATGGAGCAATGGAGCCAAGCAGAGCCTCATCTGCGGTATGGGAGCCAGGCAGGCTGGGACCAGGATCGTCAGTGCCGTTTAGACTGTAGGGAGCACTAGGCTTGGGGAGAGACTGTCACTGTGACTCAGGAAGGGACATGTCATGTCGGTGAGGTGGCATCATCTGGGCTGCTACACACTGCTGTCAGTGTGACTGTGAGAGTCAATTTTGTGTGTGCTGCCTATTCTGATTTCTTGCCCTCCCGAGGCCAGTCCCTGAGCTACTTACTATTTCAAAAATAAATGTTTTTTGCCTTATTATCTACCTTAAAGCGGGATTCCATCCGCAATTTATTTTTTTTTTTTTAAAGTCAGCAGCTACAAAACACTGTAGCTGCTGACATTTAATAAGGGCACTTACCTGTCCTAGGTGTCCGCGATGTCGGCCCCCCGAGGCCGATCCCTCGATCGTAGCAGGTCCCGGCGCCGCCATCCCCACCAAGGGAAACAGACAGTTCACTGCCCGTATCCTTCTGCGCATGCGCGAGTCTCGCGGCACTGTATGAATGGGCGGCTGCTCTCTGGGATACACACAGTTCCCAGAAGGAAGCGCGCCCCATTCCCCAGAAGACAAACGCAAAGATGAAGACCAGCCGCGGACTAGGCAGAGACGGATCCGCCTAGCAACCGCAATTTCTGGTAAGTAAAAACATTTTTTTTTTACTTTTTTTTTAGGGTGAACCTCCACTTCAAATCATATTGTTAATTGCATATTGTATTTGTTTGTAGCCTAAATACTCTAATTTGCATTTAAAACTATAATTTTGTAACTTTTGGAAACGGCAGTAAAAACTTGGCTGTGCCAGTAAGTTTTGGGTGGCAGTAAATTTCAATCTGGTAGGTTGGCAACACTGTCTCCAGGAGAATGCATCAGTTTACATGGAGGAGACAAACCATTTACCACTGGCAGAGGTAATTAAAATGATCAGTTTTTCTTTATTCATGTAAAACCTTTAGCCCAAAAAAAAAAAAAAAAAAAAAGAAGAAGAAGGAAGAAGAAGATCTGTTGCTGAAAGCTAATGTCATAATGTGCTAATATGCATCGCAAACTATCACATTACGAAAGACTTTCCTTAGAATGAAGATTTCCAGTGGCTGACAGCATGGCTCTGGCAATTTGAATGGCCAAGCCGCAATGACGTTACAGTCGCGGTAAAACGCTCTGAAGGAACGGCCTACTCAGTATGTGTTGAGTATGTCAGCATTCCCACTTAGTGTTGAACTTTCAATGGTCGCTGCCACTCCCTATTCATGCATCCGGCCCCTTTCAGGACGCCGGGTGCATGAATTACAGCGGCGGGGGTGATTTTTTTTTAAAGCACCCGATTAGAGCCAGAGTCTAATAGGCTTCAAAATAGGGTGGACTTGTGGCGCAGAGCATTGCGCTTGGAAGCCCACCCAGGTGTGTTCGAATATTAATTTGCTTTTCTCTTTCCTAAAAAGGACAGGCGATCCTATTGGACACCTAGGAGGAAGGCAGAAGCCGCCGTAATCCACAGGAGGAAGAAGAACTAAAGCTGCCGCTCGCCGGACAGGCAGCCCGCCCGCTCGCTTCCGAGATGGGGCAAGTGCAGGGCTTTTTTTTTTTTTTTAAACTGACAGTTTTATTGAATTTTCATATTTTCCAACAGAAAAAGACAGACAAAACAAAGAATAAAAGGCACGCTTTGTGATAAGTGGTAAACCTCAGGCGAACTGTCCACATACAATGTCGCCCAAAAAGAAACAAAGTTGAGGCATATAAAACAGATAGACAATAAGCCATATCCATAACCAAACAATAAAGTTAGCTTCAAGGCTTCTTTCTGTATTACCATTAAGTTCGGATTCGTTCAGATACAAATGAGTAACAAAAAAAAAAAAAAAGAAGGAGTGAGAAAAAGGATAAAGAAAAGTTAGATAGAACCAAGGAGACTAGAGAGGACGGGGATAAGGAGAGGAGGAAAGGGTAGAAGGGGGCAAAGGGTAGGAGAGGAAAAAAAAAAAGGGAGGACAACCACCCGACCCCGTGCCCTCTCACCGCCTGGGGACATCAACCGCGTGTCAGCCGATATTGGGGGCTTCCAGCTTGTCCCACAATTCCCATATTTGGTTGGGTGCATCAAGGGTATTGTTTAGGGATGCAGTCAGGTATTCCATCCGCTTAACATCTCTAATCCTAGAATGCAGTGCAGGGCTTTGATGTCTCGACTGTCCTCCCTACTGTCCCAACTGTACTCCTTACATACCAGTCAACTTTTCTTTACAGGATCTGTCCACCATGAACTAAATATTCATTACAGGTGAAGTCTTGTGGTATAAGCTGCCCGGTGGGTCCATTTATAATTGTGTGCAGAATTGCCAACTTGAGTTCTCGCCCCACGTGGCTCCAGGGATATTAAAACAAAAAATTAAAAATGTGTCAGCTGGTTACAAAAGAACTCCAAATTTCCTCTTTTGGTTTGAGAGAGTGCGGATGACATTACTTACCAAGCCAGAGAGGAAATCCTACCATGGATGGTTCTGCCCAGGACAGGAAGATGAGAAATACCCTGATGGTGACAAAGGTTGGGAGTTGTGCTCATGTCTCTGGGACAGGAGAGGGGAAGTTTTTCTAAAAGGGGGAAAGAAATGAAAAAAAACTAACTCCTAAGACAGGATCTAACTAAAACATGTTTTGGCTGGAAAGTTGATCTGTTCACCTTTGAGAACCAGGAAGAAAATTGGAGCACTGGTCCTCTTCAGAGCTGAATGACTCTTGTTCATGCAACACACTTCCTGTGAGTGTAGTATATCATGTACCCATCTCATATGGTGGGGGGGGGGGGGAAGAGTGTCACTACAGCACCCATCCTGCACCAACAGTACAATCATGCAGGTGTGGTCATCACAGTAGTAACATTCTCTACACCACCGAATACGGTGTAGCGGCAGAGAAGAGGCAAAAAAAGACCCACTGAGTCACATGATTGCTCGTGTGTGCGTTATACACTCGCTGGGCACTTTATTAGGTACACCTTACTTATACCGTGTTGGACCCCCTTTTGCCTTCAGAACTACTTCCATTCATCATTGCAGAAAAGAAACCCTGCTCGCTCGTAGAAGCAAGTGCATACGCAAGTTACACCCACGTAAACAGCATTCAAACCACACATGCGAGATATCGCTGCGATCGTTAGAGCGAAAGCAATAATTCTTTCACAAGAACTCCTGTTTCTCTAAACAGGTACCCTCTAGACATTATTAAAGTGTCGCCCATGGACATTTTTAAGTACTGTTTGTCTATGTTGGTAATCTCGCGCCAAAAAAAATATTAACAAATAAATGGATAAACAGCTGCTACACCAAAATTTCAGTGACTGAAACAAACATTGGATAAATTATATATACACACACCATGCATATAAGGTGTAAGGTGGGGCTCTAAAGTAGGTGATACATGAAATAACACCTGAATAATAAATTACTAAATAACAAAAAAAAGTTAATTATACTAATAATGTGACAATTAAATAACACCAGCCTGCCTAAACAACCTAGAAAACCTAGAAAACGTAGCTGGTGCATCCCAACTTGGAAAAACCAAGCCGGGTGCACCATACGTTAAAAAAATATACAGTAAATAACAATTCCACAACGACCCCTATTGTGGATATTGATAATGGTGACAAAATCATTAAATCAGAAGCAATGTCCAAATTAATAGTGGAAATTAGAGTCCCAATAATCCATGCATATCATTCAAACAAAGGTGATGTGATAAATTCCAGAAAGACGTCTTCTAAAAACTGAATCCAGACGTAGTGACCTGCGGTACGTGCCTTCACCAACTTAGACCTAATAACACCCGATAGTGCTCAAGATAAAAGGTGGCAGCTTACCAGAGGTGATTGACCCTTTTAATGAAAAAATAAGTCAATTGCGCTTTTTGCAAGTACCACTTTGCTGACATGGAATGCGGATGTCAATACTGGATAAGATCCCTGCCTCATGGAGGCTCAGATGGGAATATGCGGAAAACAAAAGAAATGGAACGGCAATAGTGTAATTCTGTTTAATTTCTAAAACCATGAACATAAAAACAACAGCCAAATGCCCCCTTACTTGGAAGGTGCCACAGACCCAGCACTGAGGCTAGATAGCATGGATGGAGCGGAGAGGATGTCCCGAGTGGAGATGATCCAGCATGCGTTCCACCTGCGACATGCGGGGAGCCAGCGGGACCGGAAGTGTCGTCAGAGCGTAGCCTAGCATCGCCTCAACAGCGGTTTCACATTGCACTTCTTCAGGAAGCGTTCCTGAAGACGTGCAATGTAGGAGGCTAGAATTGTGCTTCAACTCCCCAGACCACTGGGTCTGGATGAAGCGACTGATTAACCCAAAAATAGCTCTATTTCTAATAGAGTTTTAGGAGGATACAAAAGAGGGAAAAAAAAAAAAAAAAAAAAAAAAAAAAAAAATCACATGATTGTGGGGTTCAATCTTTATAATATGGTGCAAGATCATAAAAACATGAGCTACTACCAGGGGGGGGGGGGGGGGATACAAAAGAGGAAAATAAATAAATAAATCACATGATTGTGGGGTTCAATCTTTATAATATGGTGCAAGATCTATGAAATGATGCGGTTCAATGACTGCACAGTTGCAGAATGAGTGATTATCAAGAAAATAATGTATTCTAGTGTTATTTAAAAAATAAAACCTGCACAGGGAACATACTTATTTTCTAAGAACATAGCCAAGAACTCAAGGTGAAAGCCAATACAGATATGCTGCAACTTTATTACAAGGGGTGGACAAAAGAGAAATCCACACAAGAAGCAAGGTCATTTGGAATGAAAGAGCTTTTCATAGACAGAATTCTTTACAGAACAGTACAGCTGTGGAGTGAGCCATAATTACATCTCTATAGCAAAGCCAAAGAGAAGCTTTTCACTGAAAACACTGCTTAGAGATGAACTCCGCTAAACACCATTTTACATCTAAACTGGTAACAATCTGACTCCAACATCATTCCAGAAAATGCGTAATTTGTGTTTAGACATGCTCCATTTTTTTAGCTGTTTGCAGCAGGTTACCTGGAGATTTGACAAAGTGGTGAATGGTTCTGCAGAAGTTAAGCACATTTCTGCCTCTGTGTTTTGCAATAACAAGAAGCGGTTAGACTGTTTGCATTGAAGCAAAAGAAAAAGCCTGTTTGTTGAGCAATAAAAGGAGGACTTTGAGATAGGACGGTTTATTTACACTTTAAGTTTATAAACTGTGTTGCAGGCACTTGTTTCCCCTGGGATCCTGACAATTGGTGGAGAATGCTGGTGTCTCGTCACATTCTGCTTTCTATCACAGATTGCTCCAGGAGGGACGTTCCACTGTAAAATGTCGCATTGCGCATTCGCGACTCCGCCATATGCGTTCCAACACTTTTACGTCAAAACATCACAGTAAAACCGTGTTGGGTAGCCAAATGTGACGAAACACCGCCATCTTGCTACACTCCACACTAAGGCTACAGTGAGACGGGGAAAAGTGGACATCTTTGTACACCCCCCCCCCCCACTTCATTTTACACTTATTTATAACAGTAAACTGAGGTTATATAGTGAAATGCAGTACTTAGAACTCTGACTGTTTACATGTTGAATTTTAAAAGCAGCAGACTTCTGTCAGATTAGCAAACCTGTGAGATCAGCGCGCTTGCCGCGGCTTTTAAAATTCAACATGTAGACAGTCAGACGGAGTTCTAAGTACTGCATTTCACTATATAACCTCAGTTTACTGTTATAAATAAGCGTAAAATGTAAAACTCTGGGGGGTGTACAAAGATGTCCGCTTGTCCCCGTCTCAATGTATCCTTAGTGTGGAGGAGTGCGTCACATTTGGCTACCCAACACGGTTTTAGTGTGCTGTTTTGTCGTAAAAAAAAGTGTTGGAACGCATATGGTGGCATCGCGCATGCGCAGTATGAAATTTTTCAGCGGAATGTCACTTCTGGAGCAATCTGTGATGGGGAGCCAAAAGTAACGAGACACTGGCAATTTGAGAGGTGCAGGCCAATCCCATGTCCTGGGTTAAATCAGTACAGGCTTAAAAAAAAAAAAAAAAAAAAGGAATAAAAAAAAAAACAGATGGCGTGATAGACGAGCCGATTAACCACTTGAGCCCCAGAAGGTTTACCCCCTTTTCATGACCAGGCCCTTTTTTCCCAATATGGCATTGGGGTATTTTAACTGACAAATGTGCGGGCGTGCAACGCTGTATCCAAATATCATTGATGTCCTTTTTCCCCCCCAGAAATAGAGCTTTCTTTTGGTGGTATTTGATCACCTTTGCAGGTTTTTTTATATTTTTGCGCTATAAACAAAAAATGACCGACAATTTTGAAAAAAATAAATAAATTTTTACTTTATGATATAAAACATTCCCAATAAAAAAAAAAAAAAAAATAAAAAAAAAAAAAATTAGGATTTTTATATATATATATTTTTTTTAACAGCTTACCTGTAAAATCCTTTTCTTGGAGTACATCACAGGACACAGAGCACCATAGTAGTTACTTTCTGGGTTATACACCACCTATAGGTGAATGGACACTGGCACACCCAAAGACAGGAAGTCCCCCTCTATATAACCCCTCCCATACAGGAAGTACCTCAGTTTTTGTAGCAAAGCAATACATATCCCAATAAGAGGGGAGGGACCTCTGTGTCCCATGATGTACTCCAAGAAAAGGATTTTTACAGGTAAGCCGTTATAAAAATCCTATTTTCTTTATCATACATCACAGAACACAGAGCAGCCATAGTAATTACTATGTGGGATGTCCCGAAGCAATTCTGATACTCTCCTTGCCAAGGTTACTGTCACCAGAAAAACCAAACTTCCTTGTCAAAAAGGATCAAGGGAATTTGGCGCATCGGCTCAAAGGGCTGTCTTTGTAAAGCCGATAAAACTAGATTTAAATCCCATGGGCACAAGGGTGACCTAACTGGCGGAGTTATACGCGTTACCCCTTGTATAAAGGCCCGGATCAAAAAATGCGAGGCAAGTGGCCTTTGAAAAAACACTGACAAGACCGAGATCTGACCCTTGATTGTACCTCAAGGCTAGCTTCATCTCCCCCACCCCACCCCCCCCCCCCCCCCAACTGTAGGAAGGCAAGAATTCTTCCTAGGACATACTTCCGAGGATGCCATCTTTTGGTTTCACACCAGGAAACAGGACCTCCAGACCCTATAATAAATGGTCCTAGAGGCCAGCTTCCTTGCGTTAATCAGGGTAGTTATTACTGAGCCTGAGAGCCCCCGATTCTTTAAAATGTGGGCTTCAATAGCCAAACCGTTAAATTTAACGATTGTAAGGCAGGATGGAACACTGGTCCTTGCGAAAGCAAGTCTGGACGTGACGGAAGAGTCCATTTTCCCTACTGCCAACCTTACGATCTCTGCATACCAGGATCTTCTGGGCCATGCCGGGGCTACCAGTATTACCGGCTTCCCTTCCTCTTTGATCCTGCGTAGAAGCCGCGATAGCAGTTGAACTGGGGGGGGGGGGGGGGGGGAGACGCATAAATCAGTGAAAACTGATCCCAAGGGGTTACTAACGCATCTGTCCCGCATGCGAGTTGATCCCTTGTCCTAAACACAAAATTTGTTCAACTTCTTGTTGAACCTGGACACCAATAGATCCATGTCCGGGGGTGCCAAATTTTCGGCATATGGCTGAAAAAAATATGTCAGGATGGAGAGACCATTCTCCCGGAAACAATTGTTGGCGGCTCAAGAAATCCGCCTGCCAATTCTCTACTCCTGGAATGAAGACTGCAGATAGGCAAGGTACATGCTTCTCTGCCCAAGCCAGAATATGGTTCACCTCCCTCTGGGCTGTTTGACTTCTGGTACCCCCTTGGTGGTTGATGAAAGCCACTGCTGTGGCATTGTCAGATTTTATCCTGACGGGACAAACCTGAAAGTCCAGGCCATTAGGGCCAGACATGCCACCCGAATCTCTAGAATGTTGATGGGCAAGACTTTTTCGTACTCTGACCACTTCCCCTGGACATTGGTCTCCTCCAGAACTGCTCCCCAGCCCAAGAGGCTGGCATCCATTGTTACGACTTTCCAGGTTACTAGAATGAAGGATTTTCCCTTATGCTAATTTTTGGCGATCAACCACAAAACTGATACTCGGGCGCACCCTTGGGGCCAGATACACTGTGTAATCCAAGGCTTGGATCTTCTTGTTCCAAGCAGACAGAATACTATTTTGCAACAGTCTTGATTGAAACTGGGCATAGGGAACCGCTTTGAATGAAGCTACCATCTTCCCTAACAACCACATGCAAAGGCGAATGGAAGGATCCTTCTTTGCCTTGACCACATGGACCAGATCTCTTATAGCCCTGACTTTTGTCTAAAGCAAAAATAATTTTTCTTGGGCTGTGTCTCTAACCAGACCCAAGTACTCCAGCCTTCTTACTGGCCATAAGGCTGAATACTCTAGGTTGAGAATCCAACCCAGGTGATCCAAGTACTTGACTGTGTTGGACACACTCTGGTCTAGCCATGCAACCGACTGATCTATCAGCAGCAGGTCGTCTAGGCATGCCATTACTGCTATACCCTGGACCCTTAGTCTTGCTAGTACCGGTGCCAGAACCTTTGTAAACACCCGGGACGTGGTGGCTAACCCGAAGGGAAAGGCCACAAACTGAAAGTGGCGCTGTTCTACCACAAATCGCAGAAACCTCTGGTGAGCAGGGAAAATTGGCACATGCAAATATGCATCTTTGATGTCTATTAATGCCAGAAATTCTCCTCCCTGCAGGGTGGATACGACCGACTCCATGCAAAAAGAGCAGATGGTTAGGAACCGATTTAGATCTTTGAGATCTAGAACGGGTCTGACATCTCCATTCGGTTTTGGCACAATGAAGAGATTTGACTAAAACCCCATTACCTGCTCTGCTCTCGGTCTAGCGCCAGGAACAAAGACCTTCTTTGCACTGGGTCCTCAAGAACGTTCGACCACAGAAAACAAAAAAGGTTGAAACTCTAGTTTGTACCATGGAGATGACCCATCTGTCTTAGATCTCTTCCAGCCAAGCCCCCGAAAACTGCAGAAGCCTCCCCCCCCCACTCGATCAAGCGGGGGCGCCCCTTCATAAGGAGGCATTGGGACTCCGTTTTGCAGGCTTCTGTCCCCAAGGCTTCTTCTGGCCTTGAGGCTTACTTCTTGAACCTTTTGACTGGTAAAAGGGCACTCTTAGCACCTGAAATTTTTTGGATATATTTATCCAAATCAACACCGAATAACCGTTCCCCATGAAAAGGGAAAACCTGCCAATAGCTTTTTGCATGGCAATTCAGCTGACCAATGCTTCAACCAGAGAATTCTACACATATGCACCGATAGAAGAGCAAGACGTGACACCTGATAAATATAATCTTTAAGAGCGTCAACCGCAAAACATGAGGCCCTTGGTAGCTCAGCTAACTCACGGGCCGCTTCACCTTGAGCAGGGACACCTTTAATAACCTGCTTAACCGCTTCAGCCCCGGACCATTTTGGTGGTCAAGAACCAGGCCACTTTTTGCAATTCGGCACTGCGTCGCTTTAACTGACAATTGCGCAGTCGTGCGACGTGGCTTCCAAACAAAATCAACGTCCTTTTTTTCCCACAAAGAGAGATTTTTTGCTGGTATTAGATCACCTCTGCGGTTTTTATTTTTTTGCGCTATAAACAAAAATAGAGCGACAATGTTGGGGGGGAAAAAAAAAGCTATTTTTTTTTTACTATAATAAAATATCCCCAAAAATATATATTAAAAAAAACTTTTAGACAGTTTAGGCCGATGTGTTCTACATATTTTTGGTAAAAAAAAAATAAAAAAAAACAACACACGCAATAAGCGTTTATTGATTGGTTTGCCCAAAAGTTATAGCTTCTACAAAATAGGGGACTGTTTGTCATTTTTATTAATAATTTTTTTACTAGTTATGGTGGCGATCAGCGATTTTTATCGTGACTGCGACATTATGGCGGACACATCGGACACTTGACACCATTGTCATTTTTACAGCATCTGTGTTATAAAAATGCACCGATTACTGTAAAAATGACATTGGCAGTGAAGGGGTTAACCACTAGGTGGCGCTGCAGGAGTTAAGCGTTTCCTAGGGAGTGATTCGTACTGTGAGGGGGCATGGCTACACATGACACGTCACTGATGACTGTTCCCGATCACGGGGAACTGTCATCAGTGACAGTGTCACTAGGCAGAATAGGGGAATGCCTTGTTTACACAAGGCATTCCCCTGTTCTGCTCTTGCCGACAGCAATCGTGGGACTCCTAGGAACATAGAGTTCCCGGGACCCGTTGCGGGGGACACGCGCCCACAGGGCGGCAGATTTAAAAGGGACGTACCTGTATGCCAATCTGCCGACTTACATCTGCGTGCAGCGGTCGGCAAGTAGTTAAGCTGGTCTTTTAGGGATTGACAAATGCCTATTGCTGCTACTGCAGGCTGTGCTGCTGCACCTGCTACAGCAAATGAGGCTTTAAGCAAAAAAGATTCCAGCTTCTTAATCGGCTGGATCCTTAAAAACCTGGACATTTAGACTCCTATTCACAGAAGAGATAGCAGTGTCTACTTGCTGGCAAACGCCACTTCTTATGCTTTGTACACACGAGAGGAATTTAGACGGAAAAAGTCAGACTGAAGCTTTTCATCGGATAATCCGTCCGTGTGTATGCCCCATCACTTAGATAGAGAACATGTTCTCAATTTTTCTGATTAAAAAAAATTTGTCGGAAATTTCCGACAGACTAAAAACCACGCATGCTCGGAAGCATTGAACTTCCTTTTTCTCGGCTCGTCGTAGTGTTGTACGTCACCGCATTCTTGGCGGTCGGAATTTGGTGTGACCGTGTGTATGCAAGACAGCTTGAGCGGAATTCCGTCTGAACTCATTCGGAAAAACCGCCGGAGTTTATTCCGATGGGAAAACCGGTCGTGTGTACAGGGCATAAGTGAATTTTTCCTCCATAGGATAAAGAGAAAATCTTCTAGGGAGGAAGAAAATAGCTATGTGAGTGATCCCAGTCAGCATATATCAGCCGCTCCAGCAATGGGTTTACAGGGAAAGCATGTGGAGGCCTTAAAGAACCCAAAGAGGAAAAGGGGGTCTCAGCCCCCTGTGCTGGAGGCAACTTGTATCCAGAACGGACCAACTCCGTACGGGATTAAACCAGCAATTTTTGAGATTGCAAGGCTGAGAAGGGCTCTTCCGAGACTGAATCCTCAGAGGAGGAGTCATCTGCCTGCCCTTCTTCCCAGTCACCCAATGGTATTTAACCATAATCTGCCCATTCCTGTTCCAATACTGGAAGGTCAGGAGAAGGAGGAGGGGACCCATCATTTTTTTTCCCGGACTGGGAGGAAGACGAACATATCAGCTATTTTCCCTTCCAACCCAGCTAACGCTGAAGCCAAATCGTCCTTGGGGACGTATGCAGAGGCTGAAATGTTGGAAGTAGTTACAATGCCTGACAGCCTAAATGGCTCAGACCGGCCAGCTGCTTTTGGTCTTTCAGGGGAGGATAGTACTGTGGAAGCGTGACTAGGATCCTCAGACCCCGACCACGGCGCCCTTGCGCTCCTCCCTGCTGTATTCCCTGCACCTTTCTTTCGGGAAGACATAGTCCCAAGCACAAAAGGCAGGAGGTATTTACAATGTGCATCTACTGCCGAGCTATAGTCCAGCAATGAAAGCATATCGCTATCACTGCTCAGCCTGATGCGGAGTATACGTGCCTCTAAAAATGCCTGTATCCAACACCCTTACAGTGCTTACATTCCCTCGTATCAGCCACCAGACTCTTCCCAGAGTAAAAACTTTATAGGCAGTAAGCCTTGCGCCTGCGCAGTGTATTACGTGAACGTTCATTTCCACGTGCACGCCGGCTGCGCCAAGCCCTAGGGTAGCTCTTTAAACTGAGCCAATTCCCGCGCGCCCAAACGAACGGTCCTGGGATCGGGGGGAGAGGGGCTGTGTCACCAGGGGGATGCCGACCGCCGTGTTTCAGAGGCGGCGATCCCCAAGCCCTTTCGGCGGCCACGACAGATCGGAGTAAGGGGCAACGCTGTTCCACAAGAGTGCTGCCAGACACTGAGCACACAGCAGGGGAAGCATGATAATGTTAAACACCAGGTATGTTACAATTACACCCTCTAGTGGTAAAAAGAAGGCAAGGCATTGTTTACTCGGAAGAAGTCCATAAGTGAACTATATGTGTTCCTTAGGATCTTCTTTTAACTTACCAGTCCCGCCACAGGATACTGCTGGAAAACACAGCCAGACCCAATCTTCACCCATCACGGCGGGTCATGTCATGAAAGACCTTCAAGGACCGGGTCCCCCTTGCATACTGGGGTTCCCACCCTTGGACCTGTATAGCACACTGCCAGGACAACCTTTGGTTTAGCTATGCAACCAAGGACCTGGATCCCAGGGTCCAGCCCTCAGAGGAATCTCATTTTTTTTCTTCCTCAAGGCTCTGGTACCATCCATTTTGGCCATTCTTTTTTGACATCTTGCATGGATCTGACTGCATAGCCCTTTGATCCTGTCAAGGATTTCTCCAACGGGGCTCTTCTTTTTTTAATTGTATTTTTATTAAAGATATTACAGAAAAATACATAAACAGTATTTTGAAATATCAATTAGAAAAATAAGCATTTGAAAAATATAAAACAGCGGTGTTAAACACAATATAAAACGAAAATAATATAAAGACAAAACAAATAAGAATCAGCATAGGTTGATCATCAAGCAGGGAAAGCTACCATAGAGTGAGAGGCCATGTCCATTTTTAAAAGGGTGAGAGTTGATAGATATCAAGAGGTGGGGGTCATAGAAATAAAAATTAAAAAGAAGAGGGGGAAGATGATAAGGGGCGTTCAAGAACCCCAACAAAACCAGAGGGAGCAGGGGGTGGAAGATTAACAAGTTAAATAGAAGCTGTGTAGGATGCCAATAGTGATTTCAATGGGAAGAACTGTATATAGAGCAGTCCCAATAATCCCATATTTTGTCAAATCTATCAACAGCGTCCTCTACCATGGCTGTCATATGCTCCATTCTGCAGATATCATTAATAGCTTGTATAAGCTGTGCCTGAGTTGGAGGGGAGGTGGACAGCCAACATGAGGGAATAGCTCTTTTTGCTGCTAGTAAGAGATAGGAGGCCAATTTATTCGAAGCTTTTCCCCAATCCAGTGATTGGGAGGCCCAGAAGGAGGTGTACCGGATCAAGCGGGATGGGGGATTCTAAAATCTGCTGAAGCAAGGACATGACCATGGACCAGAAAGGAGCAATTAGTTCACATTGCCAAAAAATATGATAATGAGTACCTCCGAGTTCAACCACATCTCCAGCAGAGTGGAGAGAGGGAGGAATCATAATGGTGTAAACCTCTGGAATCCTATACCAAAAAAACAAAAAAAAAACTAAATGCTGTCTCTCTTTGCACCACACATCAGGATATTTTGGAAGAGGAGGTCCAAATTTTAGCCCATGGGGGGGGTTTGTTGGTGTGTAAGATGCGAACCATTTACACATGTATGAGTGGGGTTCTACGGAAAGTGGGAGATTCTCTTGTAGGAGTTGGTGTATATAGCAGATATTAGTCGTGTTTGGTATGGGCCCTGAGAACAAATAACTTCAAAGTGTGTAGGTTTGGTTATAGTAAGAGGGCAAGAGTGTCATTAAGGGCTCTTCTTTTAGCATAGCACCACCACCAACCACTGTGTCCAAACACCTTGAGACACTGGTAAAAAAAAAAAAAAAAAAACACACTGGAGGTACTTCCTGTATGGAAGGGGTTATATAGAGGGGAACTTCCTGTCTTTGGGTGTGCCAGTGTCCATTCACCTACAGGTGGCATATAACCCACATAGTAATTACTATGGCTGCTCTGTGTCCCGTGATCTGGTGACTGACACCCAGGGCCGGCCGCCAGATTCACTCTGCACCGCTCACAGCAGGGGAGAGAGACAGTGAGCAGCACTGAATAGATGACGGTAACTACTGGGCTTAACTTTTCAAGTTAACCAGGTGATAGGACCACCTAGCAACTTATCATTAGCTTGTTAATTTTTCATATTAACTCCAGCAGTTCCCACTCTCCGTTCAGCGCTGCGGTGTCTCTAGCTCTGCATGCATGCCCCAGTAAAAGGTAGGTGGGGGCAATGTATAATATACAGGGGGGCACAGTGGGGTGTTGGGGGGAGGGTGCCAAATGCGCTAGGTACACCCCTGCATGTGGTAGAGGTTATTGCAATTCTTGACTCTGGGAATGTTATCCTTCTCTGATCTAACCAGTTACATGTAAATCTGATACCTGGAGAACAAGTGGGTATCATCTGTATTCACAGAAATGTAAAAGTCTATGTCCACTCTAGTGGGAACTGCTTTACTAAACCTTGGGGTGATCCATGGTTGCAACATAACCTGTTCATCAGGCAAGACTGACACATATTCTAGGACTTATATTTAAAGAATTCAGAAGCCTTTCATGCAGGATTAGAAGCAGATGACCCAGACCTACCCAATTTTTTTTTCAGATTAGGGACCCCACTAAGATCCCATCCAGGGACCAGGGCAAAGTGTAGACCATAGCAACATGGGGTGGATGTGCAGTTACCCCATTTGGGTGTGAATCATGATCTGTTGTAAAGAGTAACCAAACAAAATAATGAAACGACTGAACTTGCTTGGGGGTCATCTCGGGACTGCTAAAATTCACAGCAGGTTTTGCAACTGTTTTATTGGCTAAAAGGATGGTGGAAAACCAAGGGCTTCTGTGGGTCCTACCCAACCTGTCAAATAACAGCCCTGATAGCCCATTTTCTAGGTCTGTTGGTACCACTCCCAATTATCAAAGTACCCTTTGATCATAGACTCGGAGGGCTCCTTAAGTCAGCTAGGGGACAGAAATATACTTTAGTGGTCCTTGCCTATGCCACAGGATATCTAGAAGTAGTTTCACACATTCACAAGAACAGGGCTCTCATTTGAGATTCTGATCAAGCAGTGGCAGTGCATCCATAAAGGGCACCGCCACCTGTCGATAAATGAAATGCACAAATCTATCCATGGTCGCCACTGCCACCCCCTTTTCGGGGGCCGGGCACCTGAATTACAGCAGCAGGGAATTTTTTGGAAGCACCTGATTAAAATAGGCTCTAATAGGCATCCAAAAAGGTGAACAGCGGGCACCAGCAGTTCACTCAGCGTCGTGTTAGGAAAGCGAATATTCATTCGCTTTCCTAACACTGAACCACCTCTCAGGTGCTTGGGTCTGTTACCTGATTGGCTGAAAACAGCAGGCATCCAATCATAGCAGAGGACAGGAGAAGACATTGCGGTGACTGCGTTTGATTTTTTTCAGTTTGTTTGCACCCCACCAAAAAAAAAAGGAGCACCAGCCGCCACTGCAATGAAGGCAACCCATTTATGTCTAAGGTTTTCAAAGCTCTGTAAATTGTTAAAAAAATTTAAGCACTTGCAGACTTCCATATATCATCCGCAGACTGACAAGTTGAGGGGGGGGGGGGGGGGGGTGAGTGTAGTGGAACAAATGCAGGACCTAATGGCAGACATTATGCCTATAGTCACAGAACATTTCCAGGCTGCACAAGAGCCTCAAAGTCAGTTATAAAATTGGCTCACCAAGGTCAGATCGGGTCCTGGTGCCAACAGTGGAGCGCAAAATGACAGGGAACCTTCCAGCCCACAAAGGAAAAAAGCCCTACCCCAATAAAACACTAACTTTCAAAGATCCCTACAGCAAAGATTTAAAAAGTAGGGATAACAAAATGGAACTTGCCAGTTCTGTAATGCTTTTTGAAAATTAAGTCTCCAAACTGGATGTAAATTTACTTCCCTACAGCTCTGCCTATCGAACAGGTAAGCACAGATAGACACTGGTGGTATGTGAAGAAAGAAGAGCAATTTCTTTTTTTCAGTCTGAATTTTGGCAAAGTTTTGTGGTTGGTAAGCCTGATCTTTTGTACTTTGCTGAAGCCAAGCACATGCAATACAGTCTTTAAACAGAGGCAGATGACAATAAGCGGATACACATTTGTTTGAAGTGAATCAAAAAGGAAAAGCCTGCATTTGCTGATCAATAGAGCAAACTTTTAACATTATAAACTATGCTGTGGCCATCTGTTTCTCCTCTGATCTTTCATTTTATAATTTTCAGCCCATGAGCGCTGGCCTTCCTTCACATGGTAACCAGAGACAATGCATCTCTCTCCTCCATTCAGAGAGGAAAAACACATTGGCTATCACATTCAGTCACTGTGAAGCCCGCCAATCAGAGGTGCTCAAATTAGGCATTTTAGGTCCCAAACGTTAGTACTGAGACCCCAGTCTCTGTACTGGGAGGAGAGCACCATGCAGCCCACTACAATGATAGATACACAAATATGCGGCCCCATGGAAAAAAGCCCAGTGGGGCCACATATTTGCCTACACTTGGCATCAAGTGGTTAAAAGCATTAAGAATTTTTACCTAAATACAATAAAAAAATAAAAATAAAAAAAAACACACCTGTGCTGCAAGATCACCCCAGCCCTCACCTCCCCTTATACTTACATAAGCTCAGTTTCAATCCAACAATGTGAGCTGCACCCCTACCCCTCACCACGTTTTCCTCCTCACTGGGCAGACTGGTAGCAAGAGCCATAGGCTGCCCGGTATGTCTAGAGACGCAGACAGAGTGGCTCGGGAGCAAGCCTGCGTGGGTGCCCCCATAAAAAGCCACTGAGGAGCAGTGGGTCCCCAGAAGACTAGGACTGCTCTGTACAAAATTGTTGCACAGAGCAGGCAAGTAGAATATTTTTTTAATAAAACAAAAGCAGTCACTTTATCTGTGTATTGGCTGGATTTCAAGGTTGACCATTAGGCCCCTTTCACACGGACGGATAGAATGGTGCTTTTAGCTGCGGATTTTCTAGTTTTCTACCGCAGCTAAAAGCACACAATGCTTTCTTATGGCACCATTCACACACAGCGTTTAGCTGCGATTTTGTTACATGCGGTTCGGTGCGAATAGAAAAGATAGAATTGAATGCGTCCAGGTGCGATGTAGCGCAGCCATCTGCACATAACTGCAGGTAATCGCAGTGCACTGTGTCAGCTGCGGATAGTAGCGTGAACAAAAGAAAAAAACAGGAAGCACATCAAAATAAAAATGGTTGCTATGGGGATGACAATAATGGCCAACCGCAGCTAAACGCAGCCAAATGTAAACGCACATAAACACAGCTAAAAGCAGTGTACAAATGCAGCTGATCGCTGTGCCTGGGGTCTTGAATTTCAAAAGAAAGTAACATGCTTTTAACTGCGGCAGAACAGCCGCCCGTGTGAAAAGGGCCATAATGTGCGTGAAAGAACAGTAACCAGAGACATCAGAAACTGATATGTTTATTAATCTGTATTTTACAGATCATTTATTATAATAAAAGTAACAGGTTTGCCATTTTCATAAGGAGTTAATATTTCCATTCCTATGCCCCCCACTACCAGAGCTCATGGATAATGCAGTACATCTGGGCATTGAGGAAACAAGTGACACTCCCACCCCCACAGTACACTTCTCAGGGCCTGATGGACCAATTGCTCTCCAGGCAATACGCTTTCACCGACTAGATGAATTTGACTAGACTAATTTTAAAGCAAAATTTGTCATGGTTTAGGAACTGCTACCTGGTATAAAGTGCAGGCACAGAGGTACCCAAACATACCTGTAGCAGCCTCAAAAGTCCCACTATTATTCAAGGCTATTCCGATGGTCTAAGCTCCAGTACTGCCTGGTAATGGTGAATCTTGCCCTCTCCTTTCCACACATTTTGGCCTGTTCCCAAGATGGGCCGCTTCTCTGGTCAGCAAGAATGTATTGGAGGGGACAGGAAAACGGACACAATCAGGAAGTTACAACGTGAGCACAATAGAAAAACAGACAGGCTTTGAGGCTGCTGCAAGTATGCTCATCTCTAGGTGCCTACACCTTATACCCGACAGGATTGCTTTAAAATGGAGCACATACACATACGATATAGATCTGTAAAAAAGACACTCAGTCTTATATTCCAGTGGCTATACAGTATTTTCAAATCCAATGATCAGAATTAATTAGCTCTGTTCCTGTGACCGGTTTAATTATTTTGAGTCGTAGTAGTTTCTTATCCGAAACATACGTGGGTCTGAAATCCCTCTGTGCATTAATCCCAGCCACCACCCTCTCCCATCTTTACAACCTTTAATCCAATTTGTCCAAGCTTGCTCCTCACCGTTGGATTAACCCCTCAGTGCCAGTTCTTTTGCACCAGTGAAGAGCAGCGTTTGGGAATTGAGTAGCTCCAGTGTGCCAGGCTGGGGAGTTGTACAATTTGCTCAGTCAGGAAGTTTAATTGAGCATGTAACAGAATCTCCTGTCTGGCACATACTCAGCTACATGTCAGGAAGGCTAACAAAGTCTCTTGTGCTGGGGTTCGGCTGACATGGCTGTTCATTGTTCTGATGCAGAGCGGCACAGTGGGAGTAAATCCACTTTAGTCTCATAGCATTGTTGCTCAGTCTCTGTATGGAATGGTAGCAGTAAACAAGAATTTTCAGTTCAAGAACAAATACATAGTCCAACGGGGATACAAGGCTATTTAAAAGAGGAGCTCTTACTGATGTCTGTTCTGTACAGGTCGTAGAATCCGACTTATCTGCCAAGCTGGTGTAAAGTCTGCAAATATTCCAGCCATGTGGTTAACGATGGGTGCTCACCCGGAGGCTAAGGAAAGAAAATGACAGGTATTAGGCTCAGTTATGAGAGACTACATTTCCTATACAAGTTGAATTGTTACCTTCAAATGACTGGAAGACGCATCAGTCTCCAATTCTTTGACAGATATCAGTTTGACTCCTCCATTCTGAGGGTAACCAGGCTCTACATATAGAGTGTACCGTTTGTCGTCTTTCAGTAGGAGAACCTGTCGTTCCACTGGGAGCCAGTCAATGGAAAACCTAGGCGATACATGAAAATAGGCTAATCTCAATTTTTATTCATATGTCCTCTAACTTTAGATAAAACCTGTTTGATGGGTCATGTTGAGGCTAAAAAGCCTTCATGCATCTGCTAAAGTAAAGTTAATCTACAAAGCTAAAAGTTTCTCTAAACTGAAAGGAGCAAGATACCCCTTAAAAATGAGTAAAATCACAGATCACAATTACCCACTGAGCTGCGTCAGCAAACCCAACAACAAGTACTGCCAACAATCTGCTGATGAACCCAAAAAACACACAACATGAGAGCACACCTGTCGCGTAAAAATACAGGAGCTGCTATGGCTAGCTTCTTGTAGCACTTATCTGGTTGCCACAACAATGACCAATTTCATTGCAGAGTCACTGATCTATAACAAGTTATGAAACTCCTGATCGTCATCTGGGTCACCAATGTAAACAGGTACCGAAAAAAGACCATAATCTTATCCAGGTAATTAAACAGGCACACTTTAACGGCTTCAATACTGGGCAATTCTACCCCCTTCCTGCCCAAGCCAATTTTCAGCGCTGTCACTTTGACAATTGTGGTCATGCAATGCTGTACACAAATGACAATCCCCCCCCCCCCCATACAAATAGAGCTTTCTTTTGGTGGTATTTAACCACCACTGGACTTATTTTTTTGCTAACAAATAAAGTTTGTAAGTAATTTTTCTTCACTGATGTGCGCTGATGAGGCGGCACCAACATGCTGCACTGATTGGCGTCACTTGCTGGGCACTAATCAGGGCACCGATGATCAGTGCCCCGATTACCTGTACAGTCTCCCCTGCGAGAAGATACCGCTGATCAGCTCTCCTCACACTGTCAGTGAGAGGAGAGCTGATAAACGGCACTTCCGCATGTACATGTGATCAGCTGTGATTGGACACAGCCTATCACATGGTTAAAGAGCCGAGTCGCGCTGCCCCCCCCCACCCCAGGCACGCGAGAGCGGCAACGTAATCCCAGAGTGAGGGGGCGGGGATCCCGCCTGTCATTTCCCTATACGGCAGGTGGTTAAGGCCTGTTGTACATGGGAGTAATAAAAAAAATTAAAATAAAAAATAAAAAAAGGAGTTCACTGATCTAAAGTGAGATGCATGGTTGTCTATTGGACATTGCACAGCAGAGTAAAGATCAGTAATACAGCATTGAGTACAGAGTCGTAAAAAAAACTAGAAAATGTTACATTGGAGTGCAGTCATTTACTAGCGTGTTTAATGTTTACACGAGTATATTACAATACCGTCAATGAAGGATTTTACTCGTCTATACACTTACGTACCTTTCCTCGCCTGTAATCTTTAAGGCCTTTACACACAAACATCAGTAAAGTATGACGCCCATGTACAACAGGCCTTAGGGAGATAATTGGGAACAGATAAGTCTTAAACTTAAAAAGTACATGTTATCCACAAGCGATGGGACTCTTCATCTACCTGACAATGCCCAATCACCAAGCTGCTAATGCTTTCCAGCAAAAACTGCATAAATGCTGAAGTTAGAGTTCTATGATCTTCATTGACCAGACCAAGATCCTTGTATGTGGGACAGGTCTGCTTCCCGAGACTTGTCAAATGCAATTCCTCTCCTTGATGTAGCAGATTCCATCTCTCGCAGAAGGCGATTTGGTTTGTGAGTAGCTGTGTGAAGAGCACCCTATATTGTTTTACCAAGGAGCACACAGCTGTAGATTTCTTAAAATATACACAACTCCTCCACTGCTTGGTTGGTCTGTCTGAGTATGAGGGAGCATGTGCCATTTGTCCTTTCCTGCCAGGAAGTTCTGCTCAGGCCAGAGAAGCTAATCACAAGGCCCTAACACTGTCATGGGAGGGGAGAAGGTCACATCCTTACCTCCCAGGAAGCATTACTCAGGTCAGAGCAGCCAAACACCAGTTGCAATCACTTATGTAGGGGAGAAAAAAAAGGGAGGTCACATCGACACAGACTGACAGCTTATACTGGGATTAGACAGACAGTTGTGGGGAAGGGATTGGAAAGCAAGCATCAGTGAATGGAGAGTTGGCCTGCCAAGAGAACCTGAACTTTAATGAGCAAAGTGACAGTAAACCTGTCATGAGAAAAGCCACTACCATGCCAACCTTAAAAACGTTGGTTAAGCAGCTGTCTGCTGACCCGCTTAGTCAGTGTCCCAGAAGTATGCAGATGTTGTAGGACAAAAAAAAGATGATCCTTTATCTGCATTCTTGATATGGGTCAGATTGAAAAGGGTCAGCATGACAGCTAAGCAAGTAGCATTTTCTAGTTTAAAATGTTGTAGTGAAGAAGAAGAAAATACCCCCCCCCCCCACAAAATACAGCAAATCTGAAGCAACTATTCAGATATGCAGTGTAATAAGACTTGTGCCATAAGAGGGCAGACCTTAGAACAGGAGGGGGCATTTTGCGGAAAGATAATTATTGGCGATAGAGCCGAAAATATGGCGTTGCGCAGTCCTCTTTTTGACGATCTGTGTGTCATGGAGCTCAACTACACAGGCCGCAGTAACAATGTCCCGCCTCCTGTGACAGACGGCACACTGATCCAATGGTGGGACATTGAATCCGTGTGACGTGTCACAGGAGGCGGGACATTGTTACTGCGGCCTGTGTAGTTGAGCTCCGTGACAGACAGAGATCGCCACGAGGAGGGAGGGAACTGGCAGGCTACATGATGGGCACGAGCGAGGCTGCATTGATCTCTTGTACCATGTCCCCAGTCTGACCACCTCCTATATAAAAATATTTTTTTAAACAGTCATTTTTCGGCATAGTGTATTTTTAATTTTCGGTACCAAAAAACCCATTCGGTGCATCCCTAGTAATTTTAGCATCTTTATAAAATACCACACAACACATTTGGTGCAATGATTAAATTGGGGACACAGAAGCTGAACAATGAAAAAGGTGTAATATTACCTGTCCTGCAACGCTCTCATCTCTGCCAGGAGTTGGCCATGGCTTCTATACCAACACTGCAGCTCCGGGATAACAGATGTGATACGAGAGGTGGCCCCATGCTGTAGCTCCGGGGGTAGGCCAGGCATGGAATCTTCAGTCTGCAAAAACAATGCATCTCAATGTGTATTTTTCGGCCATTGACAAATGAGACAGATCTATCCCACAGGATACGGCCCATCATATCAGCAGGAATGATATCTAAATGATAACGACTCCTTGCTTAGCCCTGAGAAATCAGTCTCCATGTGTTGTGGCTGCTCAAAGTTGTCTGCGCATTTCTGTACCACTTTAAAGTGGATTCGATGTTTTGAGGGCATTTCGGGCTAGCAAGCAAACATTTTATTTATTTTTTATCCTGGAGATTAGAATCCTTCTCTAAAGCCTCGTACGCACGATCAGATTTCCATCGGACAAAGCCGTGGAATTTTGTCCGAAGGGCGCTGGCCATAAACCTGTTCTGCATACAAACAGCAAAACTTTGTCGGCTAACAAACAGAAACTACATGGTTTTTCTGCTCTTTAGCGCCACGCTTTGGGCAACTTCTGCTAATGTTGTCTTATGGTTAGCATTGCTTCTGAGCATAGGTGTGTTTATACTTTGGATTTTTTTCCGACAGACTTGTGTACACGATCGGAAAATCCGACAAGACACATTTGTTGTTGGAAAATTTTAAAGCATGCTATTCCACAATTGTCAAAAATTCGACAACAATTGTCCGATGTAACATACAAACGGTCGAATTATCCGACAACATCCTGCCACACAATTCCCGTTGGAAAATCCGATAGTGTGTACGAGGCATTTCACTTCTCTCCATACGCCCAAATCATAAAAATAGAGAAAGCTGGATATAGTGCTTTAATCTTTTAAAACAACCAGTTTAAACACCAAGTATAAAAACCTCAGTTTTCCTGGTGCTTAGAGTGCACCAAAGTGTAAAAATCATTCTGTACTCAGTGTGGGTTTAAGACAGACAGTATTGCCACAGTGTGCTCACAATGCGTGCCTGGAGATACTGTCCGATTGTCTTATACCTGCACTATGAGGACTGAATGCTTTACAGTTTGGTGCACTCCAAGCACCAGGAAAAAGGTGTTTAATGTACTGGTTGTTTTAAAAGATAAAAGCACCACGTCCAGCTTTCTCCTTAGGATTTGGGCATATGGCGATAAGTGTAAGAGAAGGAGTATTCTAACCTCAGGATTTCCAGCAAAGTGACACAGCATAGAACATTTCCCAAGAGAGGGACAAAAGCGCATATAGAATATTGGTTCGTCTTATCCCTTAGGTGGGGGCACATCAGAGCGAGGGAATTATCACTAGTGCATGTGGATGACTGGAGCACATGTTGGTAAACACCAATTAAAGAGACAGTCATTTAGATATGTGAACACATACCTGTTTTTTTTTTTTTTTCCTTTTATGAAAGATGGAGCATTATGCAAGCAAATGCATACCAAAAGGACACTTTATGGACTGATGCATTTAATAAAAAATAAATCCCCCCCGTTATATGGTTTGATAGGACAGTGTTTCTCAACTCCAGTCCTCAGGCGCCCCAGCAGGTCAAGTTTTCAGGATTTCCCTCAGATGAAAACAGATGTGCTTCTGTGCAAAATAATGGTAAGCCTGAAAACATGACCTGTTGGGGCGCCTTGAGGACTGGAGTTGAGAAACACTGCGATTGCATAGCAATTTTCAAATTTAGCATATCCTAACAGATTTAAGGCTGGGTTCACACTAGGTCTTCTAAATGCTTGTTTACATCTATCAAGTGTGAGGAGTGGGATATCAGCATTCTCCAGCCTGTGCAGTCTATCCCTGTGTTGGATTTCATGTCGGCTGCAAAGCCTGACATGTCAGCTTAAGTCAGGGGGTGGTCTGTCTGTATTCCCTACCCGTGTCCTCCGCTGCAGATTGCGAGTCCTCGCTGAAGTCCTCCTCCCTCTGTGACCACGCCATTTTGTTTCCTGCCATTCTGCCACAGGAGGCAGACTGAAGTTTGAATAGCTCCGGTATATTCCTGGCCAAGGAGGTAGTCGTGTTGTGTCTGAAGAGAGTCTGGTCAAGCTTTTTGCCCATTTCCAGATTGATACGCGCCAGGTGCCAGGCTGCAGACCGGGTTTCTTCAGAGCTCTGC
Source organism: Rana muscosa (assembly GCA_029206835.1). Lineage (NCBI taxonomy): Eukaryota > Metazoa > Chordata > Amphibia > Anura > Ranidae > Rana > Rana muscosa. The sequence continues at coordinate 239,004,061 of CM055125.1, read as the reverse complement.
TAGTGAGCATCCATCTCCGTTGCGCGCCAAGCCACACCCTGGGTTTACAGTAGTGCGATTTGAGAGTGGGTTTCCCCGCATCCAATTCGCATGACAGGAGATTGTGACCAGCTCTCTATGGAGCCGGTTCACACACCTCCGGGAAAGGATGTGGACCGGCTTGCACAGGAGTCCTGTGCGACTTTGGCTCTGTTTCAGGGCCCAAGTCAGGCAAAAATTTGGCCCCAATACAGAAAAACAGGGATGCACCAGACCCCTGGTGAGAGCCACATCTGGCTTAGATGTGAACCCAGCCTAAAGGGATACCAACACATTAGCATTTGTGAGCGTGGCACCACTTTTGAATAGAATACTACCACGGCTTGGCACCAGTAAAGTAACATTTTTGTTAAGTATTTGATATAACTTCCCCACTGGGGAACCTCCCCAAAAACGTGTTACTGCTTTCCAACATCAAAAAAAGCCTTAAAATGTTTGAAACCCACCCCACTGTATGCAATACAAAAAAGCTAAACTATAGTTTTTGCAAAAAACAAGGAAAAACAAAAAAAAAAAAAAAAAAAAAAAAAAACACAACCTCCACTATTACTCAAAGTTTAGCTGAGTCTTTAATTTGATCAAGCATAAATTACCTGCACAGGTACCACTGAGACTACAATGACTGGTGATATCAAGTAAATCCCCTTTGTAATGGTCACATTGTTCATCATTTGTCCCTCACCTTTATGTGAAACTGTTCTTCTGATGTAAAGTGCACATTAATCCTCAAAGGGGCCACGGCCGTTTCACCAGCATACAAATCTAGAACCATCTCCTTGTCCTCAACTGACACCAGTGACATTCCCTGAAGAGTCCTCAGGAGCTCAAGGAGTGAAGAGTCCCTAGGACAGAACAGATTGCAGATAAGTTTGGATCACTATATAGTGTGGACAGACATTTTAAAAGCATGTTAAAACAGTTTCTTCTCCATTTCAAACTGAACAAGGACACATTGGGGGGGGGGGGTTTATTTACGAAAGGCAAATCCACTCTGCACTACAAGTGCACTTTCAAGTGCAGTCGCTGTAGATCTGAGGGGGACATGCAAGGAAAAACAAACATTTTAGCTTGCAGATAAAAATCGCAGAGCGTCCCCTCAGATCTACAGCGACTGCACTTCCAAGTGCACTTGTAGTGCAAAGTGGATTTGCCCTTCGGAAATAACCCCCATTCTCTCCTCCCCCGTAAGGAAGCGGGGAAGGGATATAGTCTTAGTCAAATAATTTGCTGACTGTCCTAAACTAGGAGATTTACAATGTACTTCTGTCCAGCTAATAAGTGTCAGACAGAACAGGAATACAAAGGAAATCTCCCCACTGGAGACACAAACTGCAATTACTGTATGACCTGACAGATTCTAGTCCTTTACTACAGGGCTTGACAAATTTGCTTGGAATCTAGGAGCCAGCTAAAAAAAGTTAGGAGCCAGGTTTTTTTTTTTTTTTAACAACCAATGCGTGTAGAAGCGAACGCATACGCGAGTAGCGCCCGCATATGAAAGCAGTGTTTAAACCACACATGTGAGGTATCGCTGCGATTGGTAGAGCGAGAGCAATAATTCTAGCCCTAGACATCCTCTGTAACTCAAAACATGCAACCTGTAGAATTTTTTAAATGTCGCCTATGGAGATTTTAAAGGGTAAAAAAGTTTGTCGCCATTCCACGAGCGGACGCAATTTTGAAGCGTGACATGTTGGGTATCAAATTTACTCAGCGTAACATTATCTTTCACAATATAAAAAAAAAAAAAAAAAAAAAAAAAATTCAGCTAACTTTACTGTTGCCTTATTTTTTAAGTAAAAAAAGTGTATTTTTTCCTCAAAAAAGTGCGCTTGTAAGACTGCTGCGCAAATATGGTGTGACAGAAAGTTTTGCAACGACCGCCATTTTATTCTCTAGGGTGTTAGAATAAAAAATGTACACACACACACACACACACACACACACACACACACACGTTTGGGGGTTAACTTCTAAGTAAAGGGAAGGAGATGGGCAGGCAGTGAAACAGGCAAGCATTGCTGGTTGACTTGTCATACCAACGGCCACCACAAGATGGCACCAGATTACAGAATGAAGCCTAGGCCTGCAGAAGGCCGCAGCCTAAATTAACGACCGGCGCGGCCCGACGAGATCACTGAGGGGGGGGGTACGCACGGAGATGCGGGTAACCTCAGATGTGCTTCCCCAGGTGCCAGGTCGCTAATGATAGTCGCATTTGCGACTTGGCGCCCGGGGATTGCCGAGCCCTGCTTTACTACTAGAGAAATTAAAGGAAAATGGTTTTGGCTGCAACTGGACTTAAAAGTAGAACTAAAAAAAAAAACAAAAAAAACACACAACTCATTTTGGATAGTGTAAGGGAGGGTTATAAACCAACGCCATCCCCACTGTCCACCTCCCCTGTCAGGAGACAAGGCCATTAGACAAATGAAGGCAGGGATGCAACCCCCCCACATGACATGCGACACTCCGATCTCCCCTGTCCAAGAGCTGGATGGCTGAGTGGGTCAGTCCTCTCCGACCGTGCTCTCCTCTTACCTCCTTGGCATCCAATAGGATCGCCTCCCATTTTGGCCAATTGGGAATCGGGTCTCATGAGCCCCGAGAACACCTTTTGGATTAGGGGGCCAGACGCATGGCTGGGGGGGGTTGTGGTGCCCGTGTGCTCATAATGGATGGGCCGCCACCGTTTTCCACAACAGCTAGGGTAAAATGGGCCTTACTTGTTCACGGCCTGAATCCAGCTTTCTGCTGATTGCTCCAGTTTCTCAATTTCGACTTTTAGCTGCTGAATATGGTCCTGGCACTTCTGTACCACCTGCTTCTGCTTCTGTAGCACTTCCCCCAGCTCCTGCTTAGCCTGGGAAGAAAAAAAAAAAAAGAATAAAGGACAAGGTTAGATGAGAAGATAGAATGAAATATTAAAAAGACGAACATGCAACAGGCAGAGCCAACATACCTGTTTTTCGTTCGTTGTTCTCTAGATGACAGAAGGAAAGCAAATAAATAAAACAAAAAATTAAACCGCATCATTTCATTTAATGGAGGACAGTCACTGTATGCTGGGTCAAGCCACTTTCTCGTTTTCCAGTTTACATGAATACATGTGTAGGGCCTCGAGTTAATCAAAATCAGATTATAAAAAAATAAAAAAAACACAGCATTTCTCTACTTATAACACATTTGGTAAATCTAGTATTTAATGAAAAGAAAAAAAATAGAATTTAGAAAACCGTATCTTATAATTTTCTGGGGAGGTGTTAAAGCAAAACTAGTGCTTTGCCCATTCAAGGTAAAGGAATGGGTTTGCTTAATTCTTCCCTTCCCAGCAAAACATATTCCCCTTTCTTTGCTCTATCCCACCCCTGGGAGTGAAGGCCCGTGTAAGCTCCTACTTGCTCTACCTGAAGCTTACACAAGGTTGAGGACTATCCCTGCCACCATGTCACCAGCACTGCACATTAGCGCCGCAATTCACATGTTCCTCCATTGACAAAAATATCTAGAATCCCAGCAGCTGAACAGAGAATAGGGAATATGCTGTTATGTATGCAGTAGGTCTACATTTTTCCTAGTGTAAGCCAACACAATGTTGTGTTAACTGGGCACAGACAGCAATAGTATTTGCTATGTCCTTGTGATTAAACGCACAACCCAGCTTAACACACTAGGTGTGAACAAGCCCTTAAAGTGGAACTAAAGTTCTGCTGTGACAAACTACGAGCAGGCAGGCTCTTTGTGGCAGAAGAGAAATGCAAGGTCTATTCTGCAATAAAATACACCTACCTGCCACATTCTCTTGCTTTTAAAACTGAGCATATAGCCTGGCCCGTGTGCCAGGATGACTGACTCATGTGCAGGTGCAGGAGTGACGTCATCCCACGCCAGCCAAGTGACTAGCACCCAGAACTGTAAAAAGGAGACTCCTTTTTTGCAGTCTGAGAGCACTCTGCCTTGCGTTCTGTTACGATTGATTCTTCCATATACTTCCTGGTGTCATCTCAGGTAAGATTTGCACAATGTATGTAGATTGTGCCCATTTGTGTCTCTATTGGAGACAGCCAAATCATAATTTTCTTCTTTTGAATGATGTACATGAGATATAAATTTTTTTTGTTTACACAGTAATCTCTTAAAAGGCTTCTTTCACAGGGGTAAATTCTCCAAGAGTTAAATGGCATATAAAATAACGCATGCAGTAAATCAGTTGTGAAAGTTAAATTCACTAACCAATGCTGTATTTTTGCAATTGTTTGCTAATCCAAGCCGTGCCTTTCCCATGTGGAATTCTGTTGCCTGAAAATAGCTGTTAAGCTGTGTTGCGCTCCTTTACTAAATCCATCATGCCTAACATTCATAAAAAAAAAAAGTTTTTTTTGTAAATATATGACCTACTGGAGCTGTTGAAAAGTGCTCTTTAACCGCCTCACGTAGATACAAGTCGGCAGAATGGCACGGCAACGTATATAAACACACGTTGCTTCGAATCTGCCCCTAGCGGGCGCGCCAAGGTCTCCGTGACCGTGGTACCCGCAGACTCTATATCCCCCGGTGTCTCGCGATTGGGTCACGGAACAGAACGGGGCGGGATGCCTTTGTAGACAAGGCATCTCCCTGTTCTGCCTGGTGACACAGCACTGATCGTCTGCTTCCTTTCATCGGAAGCGGCGATCAGTGACGTGTCACAGTAAGCCACGCCCCCTAACAGTTAGACTCACTTAACCCATTCCCCATCCCCTACTGGTTAACCCCTTCACATTTATACAGTAATCACTGCATAAATGTGAATGGTCCCAAAATAGTGTCAAAAGTGTCCACCATAATGTCGCAGTCACGGGAAAAAAATAAATATGCCATAAAACTACCCCCTATTTTGTAGACACTATAACTTTTGCGCAAACCAATCACTAAGCTTATTGCGATTTTTTTTTAACCAATATATGTAGAAGACAACGCATCGGCCTGAACTGAGAAAAAAATAATTCGCTTTTTTTTGTAAAAAAATTGGGGATATTTATTATAGCAAAAAGTACAAAATATTGCATTTTTTTTCAAAATTGTCACTCTATTTTTGTTTATAGCGCAAAAAATAAAAAAACCTCAGAGGTGATAAAATACCACTAAAAGAAAGTTCCATTTGTGGGTAAAAAAAATTTGTTTGGGAGCCATGTCGCACGACCGCGCAATTGTCAGTTAAAGCGACGCAGTGCTGTATCTCAAAAAGTGGCCTGGTCAATGGTCTGGGGCTTAAGTGGTTAATAGATTGTTCTATGTTTATAGCCTAATTCTGTGCTTCTGCATATGTTTATATTGTGGAAACTAAAGCAAATGTGACTTTAAACATTTCATGTTCCTATTAAAGTTTAACTTGTTTTAATGGTGTAAATAACCAATTGTATTACAGTGGCCACTTCCAGCTGAAATAATGGTCATGGTTTACATACTCCATTGTTGCACTTTTGTACAAAAAGTTACATTTCAGCCGATGTTCGCAGTCAAATTTGCACTGCATGTCTTTATTTATTAAATCAAAAATACTTGTATACTCGTGATGTATAATGCCACATTTGTGTGTCCGCCGCTTGTGGAACAGGGTCAACTTTGTGGGTGGAATTAGACCCCTCTGAGGGTAGTATTGCACCCATTCCTAGGAGTGAAATTAGGCCCCTTTCTGTAGGCTCTTATTGGGTGGAATGCCCCTGGCTGAGGGCTTGACTAGGCCCCCTTTCTGATACTGCACAGGTTACCGCCACCAAAAGGGTGGTAAATATTGCGCTTTTTTTTAGTTCCGGTCTCATTTGTGAATTAGACGTAACCGGTTACCACACAATTTTTTTGCGATATTTACCGACAATTTTTTTCGTTCACTCAGAATGCAGTGATCAAAAGTGCACTTTGCTCAGAATGCAGGGATCAGGGGGGGGGGGAGGGTGATATTACTGCTATGGGCGTGATCCTGCCCATAACAGTATCCTCTGCCCCCTTCACATCACCCCCCACAGTAGTGTCCTCTGCCTGCCCCCCCCCAACAACATCTAGCAGTAACCTCTGGCCTTTCCTTCCCTCCCACAGCAGTGTCCTACCTGTTAACACACAGGAGACAGCACAGTTCTGGACAGGAAGGCAGGAGCTGGCAGAGTCAATTTTTACCCTGTGACCTAGCAACCAATCACCAGTGGTTTGACTTAAACAGTTCTTTTGGCCAGCCCCTCCCCCCGTCCGAGTCCTGAGCTGTGCTTCCTCCCGGTCTCCGCTGTTCACTGAGAACAGTGGCAGAGGAGGCTGTGGGAGAGAGGACCAGGACACAGAAGGCACAGAGGAGCCGCAAAGGTGGCTGGGAGGAAGTCAAGGACCGGCACCTAGAAGGTGGGGGTCGTCGGCGCAGGAACCTGTCCACAGTCTGTCAGCTGCAGGCGGTCGACAGCTAGACCGCGCTCGACGGGTTGCCAACCCCAAATCTAGATATTATATATGGTCCTAAAGAAGTGGGTGTCCCTGTGAAACGGATAAAAAAAAAAAAAAAAAACACACAACTTCATGGTTATGCTCTAATGTACGGCATATGCAATATTAATGTAGGTTAATAAAATTTGAAGAAAAAAATATTTTTTTTTTTTTTACATAAACCAATCTGAATTTGGTTCTCAAAGGGCATATTTAAAGTCCCGATTTAGTTTCAGTTTCATTAGTTTGGACAATCTAAAATAGGACATCCATCACTTTGGAAAACTCTCACACAGTTATGGCTACAAGACAGGATGTGGGTTCTATGCCTTCCTTACTCTATCCAAAATATATTAGACCCAGAAGGTTTAGTTCAGGGTGCTTCTTGAATGTTAAAAGACCTACCTTACTTCTCTGCACAATGGTTCCATGCAGTAGCTAGGGCTGCAAAATATGATCCTCCAAAAGCTATTCACATATCCCCCTCCCTACTAGGAGCAGCAATGATAACACAGAATGGGACCTTCAAACAAGTATGGTACAATTGTGACCACAACCCATTAAAAGCACCTGTCAGGTTCTCATTAAAAGGGATTTTAAAAACGTTGGTAAGCTGGTAAGGGGAGGCTGGAAATCTAAGCTGCAGATATGTAAAGGAGCCGACATGGAGAGGCAATTTCACGCTGCTGCAGTAACATCTATGGAAGCTTAGCGAAGTTCATACAGTTATACAGCATTGTGAGCCCAATGAGGTTGACTCTCCAATTGTTCCACATGCACACAATTGGCCAGGACTTTGCAACCACTCTACAGTAGAATACAAGAGAACCGATTATCTCACTGCAAAGTATTCCAATGAGGATTCTCTTCAAGGTCTGGTGTAGACAGTTTTCCTACATTTAAAATAGTGTATTTAAAGTGGAGTTTCCAAAAATACATGCATTATTGTGCATATAATAGCCTAAAAAAAAAAAAAATTGCATTTTTTTTTTAACTCACCTGGAAGTACCTGTTGCTATGCGGTCCCACGAAATCTGCCTTCTGAATCACCTTGGATTCAGACATCTCCCTCAGCTCCCTACTGCTCCTGGGAAGGGTGTCATTTCCCAGGATGCAGTGCGCTTCCCCTATGGCTAGAATCACTCGTCAATACAATCCAGGAAGTAAATGCTTGTGGGCTTCAAATGCCCACAAGCAAAATGAAAACTTCAAAGATTTTTTTAAAGTCTCTTTATGCAGTAACTCGGCAGATCGGCGGCGGTTTTAAAAAAAATAGCAAGTCATCTTATATGTACCACTGATTATGGTAAAACAAACTGGCTTTAGTATTATGTATCTAAATGTAACCAGCCTTCCTTTTTTGTCCTGACCTTGTCTTGGTACATTTGAAGACTTGCTTCTAGTTGGTTCTTCTTCTCCTGCAAAAGTTGCACCTTCTCGAGCAGTTGGGGTAGAAGTTCCTCCACCTCCTTCACTTTATTCAGGTACTCAGATTTAAGCCCTTTCCACTTCTGTCTCACCATCTCTCTCTCTTTGTCTGAGAAAATAAAAAAAACAAGATAAAAAAATGCTGCCTTCTCAGCAGCGTTTCAAGCTCCTTCCTGATTGCTCACTCCAGACAAATTCTTTCACCATGCTTACTTCTGTAGGCTCTCCCCTCCTACAAACTTAGGCCGGCCATAGACGATTCAAACCATGTATGGGCAGACTGAATGTACCAAGTCGATCGAGTACAACCAGTCTGACAGATTTTACATGCGATTATTGCTAGCGGCAGGTATAGCCACTAGCAATAATCACCGTCTTCTCCCAGTGGGGACTGCTCACCTGCCTGGGAGAATACAATGGCTTGACAGGAGGGATTACCTTGTCAACACTGTCCATGTTCCAGGAAACAAATTTACTGTGTATGGCCTGCCTTACTCCTGGCTGCTCTTTGCACCAAATAGCTCTCTTCCTAAGTTTACCCAATCCAAAACCCTTTGGCGACTCAACTTCATTCTTTCTGTAGATTGTATAATGTGGTAGTCTCCAACATTAGCCCCAACTGGTTTCCTCTACAAAACTCCACCCCCCCATGCCCCAAATTTAGAGCTGTACTATACGGTTTACAAATGCATCTTAATTCAACTATAAGCAGGATAAACTTGATGCCAGAAGAGGGATCAGGGGACTCACTTAGCAGTTCAGGATTGGATTCTTCCCCGCCAACAGTGCTGGCTTCTTGCAGGAACTCAAGCAGAAAACGCAGAACTTGCAGCTGGTTGCACAGTATGTTTTGCTTCTTGCATCTTTTCTAAAAGACAGGGAGGCAAAGTAACATTAAAAATGTTTGCTGCATCCAAGGCCCCATGCACACGAGATGCCGGTGCAAACTCTGCTGAACGCACGTTTTTAAAGGCTGAAACCAGCTTTTAGAAACGCCTGTTTTGCCGCGATTAAGTCTATAAGCATTTAGTTAAGAATCATCATAAGACCATCCCTAAGCTCAAAACAGTATTTAAACCATTTCAGCCATTTTGTGAGACCAGAGTGAGTAGCAGCATCAGAGAGCAGCAGTGTACTTGTATTTAGCGTGTCACTTGCCACATCACCTGCCACAAGCTGTGGATTGTCCACCGGCCACAAGCTGTGGATTGTCCGCAATGCAAGCAATTTTTTTAATGGTTTTTCATCATTTTTGAGATTTCTAATGTAAAAAAAAAATAGGTCACCTTTAAAAACGCTTATAAACAAAATCGCGGCAAAACGCTGGTACCGTGTTTAGCGTCTGAAACATGGAAAACTTTTGCGTCTGAACCCATTTTATTTGCTTCTGGAAAAACAAGGTTAAAACGCAACTGCTTAAAAACGCCAAAAAAACGACATGCATGGTCACAAAGGATAACATTGAATTAGTTCAGGGGCAGTTGAAAAAAGCATCCAACTGCCTCTGAACACGTGTTTACCAGAGTCTCGTGTGCATGGGGCCTAATAGTATTCATCTGTGATTCCCATTCTGTTTACATAGAGTTCTTCACATAAATGTAAAGAATGCCATTTGTGTGTGACTTAGTGTAGAATATTCTGATAATCAAAATGGTTAGGTATAGTGTATTTTATTTTAAGTTATTACTGCAGATTTTATCTTACAAATTTTAAATATCTTTGCTCCTATGTGCCAGCATTAAATATAGAAACGTATATATTAGCCCCTAGAGGGAGCCCTCAGTGGGCTCAATGCAATTACTCTATTAACACTCGAGATAAGAGATCACTCAAATGGTAGGAGGCATAGCTATAAAACATCAGTAAATTCACTGATGACTATTTTACAGTATATTAGCTGGCTGCTCATTTGTTGGACATTTCCCAGTCACAGCAACCTTATTTATAATAGGTAGAATTGGCACCTGGCCAATGTGACCCCCAGCCCCTCTTTTAGAATCCTGCACCAGCAGAGACTTGTCAGGGGGCATTTGTAGGTGCCTCTTTAACTTGAAGGAAATGACGAGTCTGTCACAGCACTGGTGGTTTGGGAGGGTTAACACCTACTCTTAGGCTCCCCAAACATAAGAGGGTCATACACTTACAGCCCCCCTTTCCATTGGGATACAAGTTTGCATACCAGGGCAGGGTTGTTTCTGTCTGGGTAAGATGGGACACAAATCAAAGAAACTGCATACCATTGAGACTATAAGCACACAGAAGATTCAAGTTCTGCCTCCAGCAGGAATATTGTTTTTCTGCCTATAATATTAAATGTGGCCACTAGATGGAGCCCAGAATAAATTTACTGTTTTACAGAAACTGTTCAGCTTTAATAAAAAGTTCCCATTATACTTCAGTCTAAGAAAAGGAAAGTGGTGCATCCTGGGATCTCAGGTTTCATCTTGGAGACTGGAGAAGGAGCCAGCTAGCAAAGCACATGTTGGACGAGAACTTCTTTGCATCCCCTAAAGGCAGCATTGCTGGTGAGAATCACTCTACGGCCATTTACAGCCTAATTATTCATGGTGTTTCTGTATATTTCATGTACTGATTATATGCACTTCTTTTCCTAATAGTTTCAACCACCCTGTGTTTGTTAATAAACCTACAAAGATTACATTCAGTCTGGCTTATTGCAGAATAGGAGGGTTTAGCTGCATGTGGAGACACAGGGAGAAGAAAAAAATAAAAATAAAAAAAAAGAGCCCACATCTACCCTTGTTACATACGGACTTGTGCTGACAAGTTTCTGGCATATGGACACATTACTAAGGCTGCATTCACACTACATCGATTTTAATCGTGGGCAGATTTGCTGCGATTTGACAGCCCTGAGGTGTGAATGACAAAACGCGGGACTCGCATTTGAGATGTCATTTAAATGACACTTCAAATCGCCTAAATTGTGCCGCAACCCGCATTGTAGGACACATGTCACCCAAAAGTAGCTCCTGAACCTTTTTTTGATGCAACATGCGTCCCGCGATTGCAGCAAGTTTTATAGCGTGACAATCACGGCAGACCTGCACCGTGATTTGAGGAGTCATTCAAATGAATGGCATCTCGAATGTGAGTCTCGCATTTTGTCAGTCACACCATGGCGCTGTGAAATCAAAACGCTGAAGTGTGAATGCAACCTAGGAGACCAATTGGAGGTATGCTTGGTATTGCTTGTGTCCATTTCCCAGTACTAGTGAATTGGGTAGGTTCTAGTGGGTCTCCAGTGAAGGCATTGATCAGTTTTATTCTTTATGGCTGGGATTTTTTTACCCTTATGTAACACATGAACAAGACAAGTTTGTTGAAATGCATCTCCTCACATGGACTATTGCAAGACCTGTTATAATTTTTGCACAATGTGGGGAAAACGGTGGTATACCATTATTGTAACAAGGGTGTAGAAGTTGTTTGCTCAACCGAGATGTTTTATACAGGATTATTTGAATAAAAGAATGATATTTTTAATAATTTTGGCTGTAAACATTCAGTCTATGCACCTATAAAGTCTCAACCACTATGCTGTTTCTTTTGATTTGTTTGTTATAAATGATGCTGGCATATTGCAGGATTGAATAATGCGCTTTCATGAATGTCAAGATGCGACATATTTAAAGGCTTCATTTAATTTTAATTATTTCTTACCTTAGAATAATGAACCAGGACTTTAGCTGAGACTTCATCTCCCTCCTCTTTTTGGTAAAGATTTAAATGTGGTTTATTGGCAATGGAATCCAAAATCCTGGAACAAAAAATAAAATTATGTTGTATTCTTAAGCCCTGGTTTACACTGGTGCGTTTTGACATGTCAAATCAGCAGCATTTGCCAGCAATGGCACCATCTGCAGTGCCGCACCGATATCAAAAAGTAGTTCCTGTACTACTTTTTGCAATTTCGGCCTGCGATTTACATTGACATCTGTGCAGAAACCTGCACAGATGTCTCTGTAATCGCAGCCAAAATTGTGACTGAGCGAAAAGAGCCTCTTCTAGCTTTCTGGACTGGCAGCCATCTACCAACTCAGCAATCTTCTTATATACCTCCTTACACAGACTATATACCCTATATGGACTTAGTGATTTCTACTCCCTCCCTGCCCCTTCAACGGTTTTATTTATATTTGTTCGTAGATAGCTATATCCAAAGTTCCCCATATCAACCCACTGTTTGAAATTGGGACTGACAAGCAGGAGTGAAATTGTGCGAGTTCAGCTGAACTTGCACGTCTTCATTCCCGCAGCCCCGTGTGAACCTGGGCTAAAAAGGGAGTAATTGTTTTGGTAGGGCAGGTAGGAAGAATGGTTCTGTCTTCAGTTTCAATTTACGAGGCATTTGATGTGATGGTTACACGTTTGACACCTGATAACACAATTGTTCCAGCTTCACCAAGTAGTGAATTTTGAATAAGGTGACAACCCTGGAAGTCAAAAACAACTCAATAGCAGGTCACGTGGTCTAAGAGGTTCTGCTTAGGGCTTGTTCACACCAGCGGCTACATTGCAACACAACGGCTGGTATGTGGTAGAGCCAAGATCAGTGCAGTGATGGTGTCCGGAGCTCGGCGCTTTCCACCCGTTCCTCTTTTTATTACCTCAATACTGGGCACTTTCACCCCCTCTCTGCCCAGGCCAACTGTCAGCTTTCAGTTTCACTTTGAACAATTCAATTACTCAGTCATGCAACACTGTAGCCAAATTAAAAATTATCTTTTTTTATGGCAGATATAGCTTTTTGGCTATCTATATAAAAAAAAAGATAAAAAATAATGTGGTTTGTTGAATTTTTTTGCAAATAATCTTTCAAAATTTAGGCCAAACTATATTTTTACATGTCTTTGATAACAACAACCCAAATCTGTGTGAAAGTTATATAGTCTACAAAACTATGAAAAATTATTATTTTTATATTAATATTTTTTTTTTTTTATTTCTTAAGGCCATATAATGCCAGGACAGTACAAATATCCACCAAAAGACCCCTTTTATTTTAGAAAGTAGACAGTCAAAAGGTATTTAGTAAGAGACTTGGTCAGATTTTTGTAGTAAAACAATTGACTAAATGTTGTAATTTTAAAAAAGTTCTCACACACAGCATAGGTATACTTAACCGATTTGGGTTTTTCTGTATATTTATACATCAAAACATTCTGCTACTCCTCCAAAATATAGGGATAACACATGATAGACTTTACAGTCTAGATGTATATAGGGGCCCGAATCCAAGGAGCACCTTTGGGCTTTCAAGGAGGCATCTAACTTCCTGACTACCTATCACATTTTTGGAGCACACAGACACCCAAAACACCCACAAAATGACTCCATTTTGGAAAGCAAACACTCAGAGGTATTTTTCGAAAGGCATAGAAAGAAAAATTAACTTTTTTTTTTTAAACACAAAAGTTCTTGCAGACACATCCAGAGTGGGTGATTCTTCCTCTCCAGCCGCAAATGTGTCCATATTTGTGCTGTCAGCCAAAGATTGCAGCGAGCCATGGGTCTGATCCCGCTCGGTGCATTGATGTCCTGCATTTACTTTAAATAGGCGCTCCCGTTCCACCCCATAAAATAAATAAAGCATGAATCTTATGGAAACAGCAGGGCTCCATAGCAAATATACATGAATGCCCCCATAGCAAGCACTTTAGTGTAAGGAAAATTTACATCATAATTTTTTGATCCACACAAAGAACTTAAAGCGGGGTTCCACCCGCGATTTTTTTTTTTTTTTTTTTTTTTTAAGTCAGCAGCTACAAACACTGTAGCTGCTGACTTAATAAGGACACTTACCTGTCCTAGGCGCCTGCGATTTCGGCCCCCCCGAGGCCGATCCCGCGATCGTGGAAGGTCCCGGAGCCACCATCCTCACCAAGGGAAACAGGCAGTGGAGCCTTGCGGCTTCACTGCCAGTTTCCTACTGCGCATGCGCGAGTCTCGCGGCGCTGTATGAATGGGCGGCTGCTCTCTGGGATACACACCGTTCCCAGAAGGCAGCGCGCCCCATTTCCCAGAAGACAACACGAGGAGGAAGACCAGCCGCGGACTAGGAAGAGGCAGATCCGCCTAGCAACCGCAATATCTGGTAAGAAAAAAATAAAAAAATAAAAATTTTTGTAGTATTTTGGTGCATTCCCCCCCCCCCCCCCCTTTAGGGTGGACCTTCGCGTTAAAATGGTTCACTAGAAATAAACCATCTATAAATGTGCAGCAACCTTTGGGCTAGCCATAGACTGCTGTTGTCTAAATGAGAAGGGCCAAATTATGCATTATACATTACGCACACAAGCTTGTTTAATTTAGGCTTGGCTCCCTTCCAGCCCCTCTCCACATAGAAGACAGGCCCGTCTTGCAGCACAGCTAATAGACAGATGTCATCAATGACTCAGGGGTGTTTAAATCTTGTTTTCAGTCTTCCAGATCACAGGTAATCCTATGAGAATCCTGGCTGGGCGATTATCCTCACACCAGACTTTAATCAGATTCCAGGGCCACTGTCACTAGCTCTGAGCAAAGCTGAACTTTAACTCTTTGTAGGACTGCCGAGAAGATGCATAATTTCCTGTACAGATATAAATACAAACCGACTCTCAATATGAAGTACAAATAGTATTAGGCTGGCCATACACAAGCTCAGGTGACTTGGGCCCCTTTCACATGGGTGCCTCCGTGCAGTGGGGTAATCGATCCACTGATCTGGCAGATGTCAGGTCCGTGTCCACAGAGCAGACAGTCCCCGCTCTCCTCTATGGGGAAATCAGACTGCCTATGTTTCCATCTGATGCGGTGGACGGAAGGAAAAATAGGATTTTTTGTACTCACCGTAAAATCCTTTTCTCTGACATCCATGGACTGACACGGTGTCTCTTTACACTTTACACGTGGGTTATGTCCCTGCTTGCAGGAGAAGACCTAGGCAGAATGTGAGATGTTATACATACATTCTAAAAGCCAGAGCTGAACAGACCCACCCAGGGGGCGGTCCCTCCGGACATAACCCTCCCACTACAGTCAGCAGACTTCAGTTCGTAACAAAGCAGTACAAACTCAAAAAGGAAGGGTGGGTGCCGTGTCAGTCCATGGATGTCAGAGAAAAGGATTTTACGGTGAGTACAAAAAATCCTATTTTCTCTTATCCATGGACTGACACGGTGTCTCTTTACACTTTACACGTGGGATGTCCCAAAGCAGTGTCAAGAGGGATGGGAGCAGTATAAATGGAAAAACCAATCTTTTACTCCAAGAAGGCAGATCTCCTCAACGGAGGAGTCGCAACTTTAAACAGCGGCCTGCAGCACCCTGCGGCCGAAGGAAGCATCCGAAGATGCAGCCACATCAACCTTATAAACAAAAAAAAACTTAAAAGGCATGAACAGACGACCAGGTCGCCGCCTTGCACACTTGTGCAACCGACGCTTGATGTCGGAAAACCCAGGAAGCACCAATTGCCCTGGTGGAATGCGCCCGCCCTTTGAGAGCATAGGCTTGAATGACGGTTTGTCTGATTCCCCTAAAAATGATGGCAGACGAAACCGCTTGGCCCTGTTATGGACCAGGGGCAATCACAAACAGTGAGCCGGACTTCCGAATAGAAGCAGTAGCAGACAGGTACACCCGTAAGGCTCGTACCACATCCAATATGTGCAGCGCAAACTCTCTGGGATGCGATGGGTGAGGACACAAGGACGGGAGGACAATGTCCTCATGTAGGTGAAAGGTAGACACCACCTTTGGCAAAAGGGAAGGTCGCGGATGCAACACCGCCTTATCCTTATGGATGACTAAATATGGCGACTTGCAGGACAAAGCCGCCAACTCAGACACCCGTCAAACAGAAGTGATTGCCACTAAAAGGCCACCTTCTGAGACAAGACGAGAGGAATATCCCGGATATTCCCAAAAAGGAGGGTCCTGGAGGGCCGAGAGCACCAAATTCAGATCCCACGGTGGGAGAGAAGGCTTGACAGGAGGGAGCACATGGCAACCCCCCAGCACAAGGTGCTAACCAAGAAATGACCCGCTAGAGGTCGCTGAAAGAAGACGGCCAAGGCCGAAATCTGATCCTTGATAGTACTCAAAGCAAGCTTTTGGGTCACTCCACACTGTAGAGGACGCAGGATTCTGGGGACGGAATACGTCCGAGGACGCCAGTCCAGCGCTTTGCATATGGCGATATAAGCTTTCCAGGCACGGTGATAGATCTGCCTGGAGGAAGACTTCCGTGTCCTTAACATGGTCAAAATGACAGAGTCCGAGAGACCTCGGTCCCTCAACACCTGGCTTTTAACAGCTCTGCCGTTAAAGCCAGAGACTGTAAGCCGGATGAAACATAGGACCTTGAGACTAAAGGTCCTCCCTCATCGGCAACCGCCAGGGAACGTCCGCAACGAGACGTACCAGATCAACGTACCAGTGACGCTGAGGCCAATCCGGAACAATTAGGATCACCGGAGTTTATATCAGGCGATAAGGACCCTATGGGGCCACCAAACGCATCCGAGTCATCGCCCAAGGATCCCTGGATCTGGCCACAACCTCGACCCTTGCGACTGAGTCGAGAGGCCATCAGGTCCACATCCGACGTGCCCCACCGTCGGCAAAGGAGTTGAAATATGCAAGGACCACTCGTCCTGGTCCGGCGATTGGCGACTCAGATAGTCCGCCCCTACAGAGCCGGCACGTCTTTTCCGGCCCACTTCAGGATACGGATTACCTCGGAAGCCGCCGCTGAGCTCCGAGTCCCCCCGTGATGGTTTACATACGCCACCGCCGTGGCGTTGTCCGACTGGCTCCTGATGGAGCGACCCCGTACTCTCTCCGACCTGAGGAGAGACACAGTCTGATGGCCCGTATTTCCAGAACAGTGATTGGTAAACGGGCTCGTCCGGAGTCCAAGGCCTTGAGCCGACAGGACACCCCAGACTCCACCCCAGCCCGTCAGGCTGGTGTCCCTCGTGAGTACCGTCCATTGGATGGGAGGGGGAACGACTTTCCGGACCGAAGAGCCGAGGGTCCCAACCACCCTGTCAGGGACGCCCTGACCAGGTGAATCACCTGGATCCGAAGATCCAAGGACAACAGGGATTTGTCCCAGGTGGACAAGACCTCCTTCTGCAATGCCCTGGTGTGTGATTGGGCATACGGAATGGCCGCGAAGGAGGCCACCAGGAGTCCCGGGACTCTCATGCAAATAACGGATTGACAACCATGTTCGGGATGTCAGCACCCGCACCGCAGACTGAAGTGTCAGCAACTTCTCCAGAGGTAGGATACCTTTGCCTCCAAGGAGTCCAGAACCAGAACTAGATACTCCAGACACTGAGTCGGGACCAGGACTGACTCCTGAATGTTCAGGAACCACCCGAAGTCCCTGAGGGTCTAATTGACGATAGTCACCTTTCCTCTAAGTCTGAGCCACTTTCTGCTCATAGCAGAAGACCGTCCAGATAGCCCACGACAGCAATACCTCGCTGTAACAGAAGGCTAGAACCGGAGCAAGCACCTTGGTGAACACCCTTGGTGCCGAGGCAAGGCCGAAAGGAAGAGCCACAATCGATAGTGGACTTCGCTGATCGCAAGGCGCAGAAACTTCTGGTGACCTGCGCAGATCGGAACATGCAAGTAGGCGTCCTTGAAGTCCAAGAACGCCAGAAGAAAATCCCTTTGGTGGAGTGTAGCGATCACCGTGCGAATGGATCCCATGCGGGATTTCTGCACCTTCTCGAAGGCATTCAGGGCCTTGAGGTCCAGGATAGGTCGAACCACGTCCTATTTTTGGGACGACAAACAGATTCGAGCAGAATCCCTGAAAACTCTCCTGTGACGGAACCGGCACAATCACTCCGGACCTGATCAAATCCTGTACAGCCCCCAAGAGGGCTGCCCGACAGGTAGGAAGGAGAGGAAGATTCAAGGGAAAGAATCTGTGTGGGGGCCAGGATCGGAATACCATCCTATATCCCGAGGTGACCACCTCGCACACCCACCAGTCGGAGATTCGGGAGGTCCACCGATCCGTGAACCTGCGAAGTCGTCCCCCCACCCCAGAGTCGGGCGGAGGCAAGACTTCACGCGGAGGCGGGCTTGGGAGCCGCTTGTTTGGCTTACGCACCCAGGGGCACTTGTGCCCACCAACCGCACTGCCGTCAGTCTGAGAGGGCCTACCTGTGGACTCTGACTGACGGAAAAAAAAAAAAACGTTTTGCTGGAAAGGAAGGCCCGTTTGCAGCAGGCCTCCTCACCCTTGCTAGTCTAGGGAAGAAGAGTGCGTTTACCTCCCGTGACATCCATGACGATGTCATCCAGAGCAGCACCGAAAGGTCTACCGCCTTTAAATAGTAGATCCGTCAGGAGCTTCCTAAGGCTAGGTCAGCAGACCAGCATTTCAACCAGATAAGACGACGCAATACCACCGCCGAGACAGAGGCCCTGGATATTAAAGGGGCCGCGTTCAGCGTGGCGTCGCACACAGAAACCAGGCCCTGAATCAGTTGGTGGGCCAGAGCAACTGTGTCTGGAGGAAGAATATGCTCCTGTACAGCTAGGTGCAACATTTTTGCCCAACCTGTAAGTGTTTTAGACACAAGGGTCGCCGCTACCACAGGTCGTAGGGCGGATCCCAACAAGGCAAACATGGTTCTGCTCACCACTTCTGACCTCCTGTCAGTGGGGTCCTCAAATGCAGGAGTCCCCTCCATCGGGAGAGTGATGGCCTTGTTCAACTGGGCGACTGGAGGGTCGACCACTGGGGGAGAAGCCCACTTTTTAAGTAGGGCATCTTCAAGGGGTATCTGATAGACAAACGCCGCGGGACCATAAAAAAAAAATTCTTCTGTGGCTTTTCCCAGACCTTTTCAATGAGCTGGTCAAAGAAAGTACAATGGAAAAAAACCCCTTTAGAAGGCCTGGCCTTAAAAGAACCAAAGGAGACAGTATCCGCCTGAGGTTCTGCATCCGCAGCATTTGAGCTTGAGAGTGTTCCTCACCGCAGTCATGAGCACACTAACAAGCGCCCTGTCATTTACTGACTCAGAACTGAAGTTTCCCTCATAAGGAATGTCCTGTTCAAAACCATCCATACATTCAGAACTAGGGTCCTGAGCGATAGTGGCTAGGCCCATATCTGAATCAGCGCACTGCCCTCGAGTAGATAAAGTGGGGAGAGGGCGCCTTTTTTGCACCTTGCGCTTGCACACAGCTCCCATCCTGGTCAGAAATTGATTCCAGGGCTGCCCACAACAGGTCCATAGGGACCGCAGTGCTGAAGCACTGCCTGTTGCCACTGACATTTTTAGGGAAAGCTGGTGACACAGACTCCATATTGTCCCTCTCTGAGACTCTCTCAGATAAAAAGTCCACCCACAGGCTGTGCTGACTGAGGAGGGGGCGCCCAGGGGACTCACCAAACCGGACCAGGGACCGCTAGTTCCGCTGTCTGTACCGCGCTGTCAGCGCTGGTGAGCTGTGAGGAAATTTGCACTGCTACAGCAGCGCTAGAGGCCAAACTAGTGCTGAAAAGCGCGCGGGCTACAAGAAAATGGCCGCCGCACTTCACTGAGGCGATCCGCGGCAAGATGGCCGCCATGACGCAGTTAAAATGAAACAGCACACACGCACAGCGCCACTCAGGCCCCAAAAAAAAAAAAAAAAAAACACAAAAAAGCCCCAAGGCATACATTGCAGACCAGCATGAGCCCCCCAAGAACAGTGTGACCCCCAAGCACCCCACACAGCCAGCGCCAGTAATGGTGACAGAGAGCGACAATAAAATACAGGGGGAGACAGGGAAAATCCCCCACAGAGAAACACACAGCCCTTTGTACTCACCTGCAGGCAGGAGAGACTACTTACCCGTCCCCTGAGGGACACACTGGTGTTTCTGACAGGACTATCCCAGTGCAGTACCGAGTAGCTGTCGGCCCGGTCCACCGCGAAAGATACAGTCAGTCAGGAGCTGTCCAGTCTTGAGAGGACCGTGGGAGCATGAAAGCAAACCCGGCCACCCCTGGAGTCATGGGGCCTGTCGTGAACTGAGTCTCACGCACAGAAGGCGAGGATCAGCACGCTCGATGGTCGGACAGGGAAGACTACGAGGATAATCTTGTACCCAACCTGTTGCCCAGCCGACAGTTGATAGAAGATTCTCAAAAATAAAAAAAAAAGAATTCCAAAAAGGAATAAAATAGGTCAGGAGACTGGCTCCTGAGGGAGCCACGTCTTCTCCTTCTGCTAGGCAGAAAAAAAACTGAAGTCTGCTGACTGTAGTGGGAGGGTTATGCCCGGAGGGACCGCCCCCTGGGTGGGGCTGTTCAGCTCTGGCTTTTAGAATGTATGTATAACATCTCACATTCTGCCTAGGTCTTCTCCTGCAAGCAGGGACATAACCCACGTGTAAAGTGTAAAGAGACACCGTGTCAGTCCATGGATAAGAGAAATAGGACCACCTTCCAGTTTTTTTGCAGATTGATGGCAGCGGGTTTCCGATCAGGTCCGCCTGAAAGACTATTCAGACAGACCTGAGCGGACAGCCCGTGTGAAAGGACTAGAGGTCGACCGATACATCGGCTGGCCGATATTTGGCCATTGATAAATCGGCATCGGCCGATTGTTATCAAAATTAGGCCGATATTTTACACTGGCCGTTGCTCCAGTCCTTCCTTCTCCACACTCAGCGGCTATGGCAGCAGCAAGCGCCGCGCTGAGTGTGTGAACAGAGAAGAGAGAGGGGCTGTCAGCTTGATGTCGGGGGTGGGCGGGACCCAGCAGCTATATTACACCCTCAACTTGCTCTCCTTCCCGGTGTCTTTTACTATGGTCAGTCCAGGCAGCTCATCTCCGCTCCTCCCAGTCTACACTTCTCTCTCTGCCTTTGCTGCACATTCACACTGTAAGGCCCCTTTCACACTGAGGCGTTTTTACCGCGTTTTCGCTGTAAAAATAGCGCTGTAATAACGCCTGAAATAATCCTGCCCCAGCATTCTCAATGTGAAATCTCTGAGGGCTTTCACATTGAGGCGTTTTACTGGCTGGGCGTTGAAAAAAATCCTGCAAACAGCTTTTTTAGAGCAACTTTAGGGCGCATAAAATAGCACTGTAAAAACACCTATCCCCATTGAAATGAATGGGATTCGCGGTAAAAACGCATAGGCATAAGCGTTATGTTAAAAAATAGCGCTAACGCCTATGCGGTTTTACTGCGTTCGCGCTAATTTTGGCGCGAACGCGGTAAAAACGCATAGGCGTTAATGACATTTTTTACCGCGATCGCGGTAAAAATAGCGCTATTTTTTAGCGTTTTTTCAACGCCTCAGTGTGAAAGGGGCCCAAGTCAGCACCGATACTCCTCGCTCCCCTGCCTAGTTCATTTTTTCCCCCTTCTCTTATCTGCTGTCCTCTCCATAAATCTTCACTACACATCATGCTGCCTCCTGTCCTGTCTCAGCATTTCACACACAGATCTTACACCCTTTCCATCCCAGTTTGCTTTTAGCTCTCATAATTGTCCTGTCCCCACCATGCAGCCTAGCACATTCCCTGCATTCTGTCAATAATGAAGACATTAGCACATACAGTACGTTTACCACCCCAAACTCCTCACCGATTCTCTCTTTTTTCTAATATCTTAACCTCCCCCCTTCACATTGTAGCAATTTGTCATGCAATTTGACAAGTCACATCCTATTGCCGGCAAGGCACTGTTCAAATCAATGCGACACTGACTTTGAGTTGCCGCATTCATTTGAAAAAGTAGTACATGCACTACTTTTGCAATTTAGGGTGTGACTTCAATAGACATCTGTGTATGAAGCCACACAGATGTCTTCAAAATCGCAACCCAAAGTCGCACTGAGATGCAGCTCTGAAATTGTGCAATTTCAGGTTAAAGCGGAGCTCCGCCGGGAAAAAAAAAAATATTAAAAAGCCAGCAGCTACAGCTACAGCAGCTGCTGGCTTTTAATATTTGGACACTTACCTGTCCTGGAGTCCAGCGACGTCCGCAGCAGAGGACGAGCGATCGCTAGTCACTCTGCTGCTCCCTCCGCCATCCTTGCTGAGGGAACCAGGAAGTGAAGCCCTGCGGCTTCATGCCCGGATCCCTACGGCGCATGTGCGAGTCGCGCCATTCTGATTGGTGCTCCTGTGTTCTGGGAGCGTCTCCCAGAACACTACGGGAAGTCTGGGGGAAGGGACGTCACTCCCGCAGATTCCCGGAGAGAGGACTCCCGGATGTGGGTGAAAATACCAGTCTTAGACAGGTATCTTCACCCCTGAAAAGGTGTCAATTGTGACACCGGAGGGTTCCAAATACCAAAAGTCGATATTTAGGGTGGAGCTCCACTTTAAGTCGCACAATTTCAAAGCCATAGTCAATGTGAACGGGGGCTAATAGTAGGTTCACACTGGTGTGCTGTGGTCTGGCCACAGTGCGATTGTATATGCACTTTTCCCTGGGCGCTGGATGACCTTGTCCCAGCACTGGTTACAGTTACACTCGGCTTAGTGTGAAACCTTCCAGCGTCACCGCCAATCAGTGACATGTCAGTGCCACCAGTCAGTGCCACCCACCACTGCCAATCAGTGCCATCTGTCAGTTCCAAACCAGTGCCACCTGCTAGTGCCAATCAGTGCCATCTGAAAGTGCCACCTGCCAGTGCAATCTATCAGTTCCAAACCAGTGCCATCTGCTAGTGCCAATAGTACCATCTGTCAGTTCCAAACCAGTGCCACCTGCCAGTGCCATCTGTACTGGGGACATCAAGTGTGTGCTAGAGTTACAGGAGTAAGCAAGTTTTTTTTTTTTTTCTTAAATTGGCCTAAAATATCGGCCACAAAAATCGGCATCATATATCGGCTATCGGCCACCCCAATTTCTAAATATCTGCATCGGCCAGAGAAAAACCCAGATCGGTCGACCTCTAGAAAGGACCCTTAAAGAGAAATCCATATATTCCCCCCCATGCATGCTGAACACAGGATGGACTAATGTTCTGCTGCAGGCTGTTGTATTCTGACAGCCAACTCCCGCAGCTGTCAGAATATTTGAACATCTGATTAGCTGCAGTCAGTTTTACCAACTTTTTTTGCAAGTCTCCTTAGATTTCTGGTGTAAGCAGGGCCACCTGTGGCTCAAATTTCAGCTGACTGCTAAAAAAAAAACGGCTGCAATTTGAGCTGTGAGTAGCCAGCCATAGAGAGGACATGCAGAAATTAGGTTGAAATCGCCTTTTGCTGATCTTACGATTTCAGGCTGAAACCTAAAATGGACAATGCGACTTACCAGTCTGTTATTGACATTAAAGTGGACCTCGAGCATGGCTTTGAAAACGTGCGAGTTCATCTGAAAGCATTTCAGTCTGACAGGTGGCCCTGTCCAACTTCGGGGGCGACTTGGAAGACATCTGTGCAGGTTCATGCACAGATGTCCATTGCAATCTCCCCCAAAAGTTAGCGCAGGAACTACTTTTGGAAATCGGTGCAGCGCCACAATGTTGGCAATGCACGGATTGGGATTCTCCTATTGCCAGCAATGGGTTCCAATTTGACCTATCAGATCATGCCGATTTGAACGGGGGCTCAGCCTCCCAAGAACAATACCAGCTCTCCTCTGTAGGAATAGTTAATAAAATATATGTAGCGCCCTCCCCAAAAGGCCGGGACGCCATTTAAAAATAGAGGGATGTCTGAGCCAGTAGTTGGGCTCAGACGGTTGAATTACATTTAAAAGGTACCTCTGTTCTAGCTGTGGTTTGCCCGATAGCATTTTCCCTTATTGCCTGTAGGTGGCATCTCCACCTCAGGCACCTGTTGGAACACAGGCAAACCATGGTGCATTGGGCGACCTTCTCGGCAGCGGTGCAGTGGGAGCGGTCAACCCGCTGTGTCTGCTGGGAGTTGATACTTAAGGGGCAGATGCCATTGATCGGGGTTCCGTCTTCGCCTCGCGGCCCTCTCGGCACGAGGTATGCGTGTGTGGTTCTGGTCTCTGGGCCACGTTGGCCCAAGGCTGCATCGCTAGCTAGTCTGGCTGGGGCCTACAAACTGAGAAGGGATCCCAAGCTGTCCGTCCAAATGGGGAGGAAGCCGTCTTAGTGAAGGAGACCAGGAGAGGACCTGCCCTGGAGGAGACCGGCAAAGTGCTGACGTCTTGGGTGAGGCCTGGTAACTTTATTGAGGAGGGATCCACTATACCACAAGCCCTGCAGTTCGCCGGATTGGCTTAAAGGCTCGTTAACTGTATGGCTGGAAGTTTGGGACATTGAAATCCTGTGCCAGAAGATTCCTGGATTATGCATTTGTTCACTTCTAAAAAGGTCTGAGGCAGAGACCTTCTTCACCTCGGGAAGTCTGTGGCAGAGATTGCCCTGTTGCTGATTCATGCGTCATCCCGGCTGCTAGGCCATGTGAGAGGGGACCAGCCTTACATTGAGGAAAGAAGGAGGGGACGGGCCTGTCATCGCGAGGCGTGCCGGATTAACCTGGAAGCCTAGTGATGACGTCACAGAACCATGGTGGCACAGAACCGGTCACTGCCAGAAGAGAAGAAGCTCACAGCTGGACAGCTTTGGGTGACTATCCAAAGTTCCAGAACTCACCACCAGGTAGGCAGGGGTGGGTAAAGTTCCACTTGAAAGCAGGATATCAGTCAAAACATTTATTCTTAGCAAAATCCAGCAGGAGCTACAGAGTATAAAAAAAGAGGCGCCTCTAAGTGTAGTAATATGGTTACATTTAATGAAGGTACAACATTTAGCAACTCACATGGTTGATGATTAAAAGAGGCACATCTAATTATGTAGGTATCCGAGGTAAAGATTTTCACATAGACCATCCTCTGCACCACCGGCTCTCACCGCTGTCAGTCTACAATTGTGACCGGGAAGACTACCATGCAGTAGAGCGATCTGAAAGCGAGGCTTGAACCGCTCGTGAAATGGACGACATCAATGGTGGTGAGGAGGACGGTCTTTGTGGACAGTCTGCATACTTAGGTGTGCCTCTATTAATCATCATTCATGTGAGTTGCTAAATGTTGTACCTTCATTAAATGTAACCATATTGCTACACTTAGAAGCGCCTCTCTTCTCTTTTATACTCAACAAACCCAGTGGGACAGCTGCCCAACCGCATGCACTCAGCTTCCAATAATGTGATGAGAGCAGGTATCAGCCAGGCTGACATCTGTTAAAGCAGAATGCGCCCTGGTCGTCTTGTACCCAAGCAGGATGAAGCCCAGAGGAGTTGAGACTATGCTTTCCCTCATCGTCAGGAGCATTTCCCTTACCGCTAGTACTGTACCCAACAAGCGGGGTACCTTTCCCTACACTACTGACTCAAAGCATGCCAAACCTGGGAGCCAGGGCCTTAAAAAGGCTCTGCCTCACCCAAGATGGAGGCCAGGGTCACATGGGTGGCAGCATCCAACTGGAGAGTTTCCTCAGTGACCCAGGAAACCATAGAGGAACTCATTTCCTTTTGACTTCCTTTCCAACAACAATTCTGCTGTGGAAGAGTGTCTCCGGCAGTAGAGAAAGTACACTGCATCTGCCTACATACATATCAGTGAGGTAAGCCTTAAGTACTAGATTGGTCCGTATCTGTTGGTTGTCCATTTTTTTTTCCCCCAAATCCACACTGAAAAAGGCCTTCTTACCCCACTTGGGATTTGATAAGACAATATTCTGAGAGAACTGAACAGCTAAATACACATGTGGGAGCCAAATTTACCAGTCAAGGGATTTGGATTTTTGTTGATCTATTCTGTCAGACAGCAGGACTGATGACCCAACTTTTCCATACTACAGTTAAAGCTGTTCTCTGAGCAACAAGTGTCTAAATGTGGTCACGATGCAGGAGGTCCAAATCTTCAGGTGCCCATGTCACCGCCTGGTTCCTACAGACTATCCAGTGGAAGGATCCCCACATGCTCCAGGAGAATGCAGCAGCATGAGGGCATCATAACGAGGACTGCAGCACTGTTCTCCCACTCCTGCAAGAGTTCCCGTGAGAAATACGTGATGGTGGACTTAGGCAGGTATAAAAAGGGGACATGCAGCGCGAGGAGATAGGTTGTAATTGGGTTCTTTCGGAGCTTGGGTATCTTTTTCACTTATGTTTTAGGTACACTTATGATAAACTACACAACATTTTTTCTGCACTCTTCACAGTATAGTTTGAGTGGAGGGAGTTCCGGAGGTCACTTTCTGCAGTTATTTTTCCATCAGGTTTCTTCCGGTTACAACCTATCTCCTAGCGCTGCATGTTCTCTTTTTTCTACCCTCACAGCAATATCATCTTATTGTCCATGCTAGCTGCTCCTTTTTGTATACACTTAGGCCCCTTTCACACGGACAGTCCGTTCAGGTCCGCCTGTCAGTTTTTTTAGGTGGACCTGAACAGATGCTCATGTAGCCACGGATGTCAGCGGTGACATGTCCGCTGACATCCGAAACGCCAAAGTGTGACGGAGGAAAAACCCTATTTTTCCATCAGTCTGTGGATCGGATGACGGACCGAGCGGCGCTCTGACAGGGCGGTCCCTGCACAGTGTGCAAGGACCGCCCAGTCATCCGCCAGCTCAGCGGGGGATCAACGGAGCAATCCCCGCGGAGCTTCACGGATCCGCCCCGTGTAAAAGAGCCCTTATTCTTAACTGGTAGCGCAATTTTTTCTATTTTTTAAAGGTATAAATTTTTTTTTATTTTATTTTTTTTTATGGCACACAGTATTCGCTCAGCAATTTTTCAAACTCATTTTTTTGGGACTTCCTGTCACGCTTTAAAATTGCGAACACTTGTGGAATGACGCCAAACTTCAGTACAGTAAAACCTTGATTTGAGAGCGTTTTTGCAAGGCAAGCAAAGTTTAATACATTTTGACTTGATATACAAGCAGAGCCGATCCGCTCTATAAGCGCGCTACGCAAGCTGCGTAGGGCCCCCGCAAATGGGTCGGGGCCCCCGATTTTTCACGGCCACCTCTAGAGGTCCGCGGCCGGGCGGAGACAATCTCTCCGCCGGCTGCCATTTTGTTGAAGACCAAACAAGAGGAGGCCATGTAGCTGCCAATAGGAATTGAGCTGCGGCGCCGCCCACCTCCCACCCCGCTGCTGTGTCTGTGAAATGATGTGGGAAGGGGCAGGGGTGGGCGGCGCCGCAGCTCAATACCTATTGGCAGCCACCCAGCCGGCTCCTCCACAGTCCACTGTCCACTCTGTTCTGTAATGGCAGCGGAGAGAGTCTCTGCTGCTAGGAATCATGCCTGGGGTAAGGGGGGCACTCCGCGGGGAATGCCTGCTGTAAGGGGGGGCTCCGCTGGGAATGCCTGCTGTAAGGGGGGGCTCCGCTGGGAATGCCTGCTGTAAGGAGGGGCTCAGGGCTTCCACTGATTCTGCATTATGGTGAGTTGAATAATTTCATTCTATATTACAATGTAATAGAAATAATGCACTTCAATCATCCTGACACCATAACAACCATGGTGCCGGGAGTATGTTTGGAGTATCTTTATCTGCTGATTTGTTAAACTTTCTGGAATACACATATTGATATGCTGTCCCTCCATCCCTCTCTCTTTCCTTCTTTCTCTCTCCATCCCTCATTCATCTCAGACTCTAACCACACCCCCTCCGAGCCACGCCCACAATTTCATGTAAAACACACCCATTTTTTCCCCGCCTTAGAGGGCCCCTTAGCAGAGTTTTGCTTAGGGCCCCAGGGAGGTCAGGATCGGCACTGTATACAAGCGATGTCTTGATATTAGAGTTGCGTCACAACAGAGTATAAAAGTGAAGAGAGGCGCCTCTAAGTGTAGAAATATGGTTACATTTAATGAAGGTAAAACATTTAGCAACTCACATGGTTGATTAATAGAGGCACATCTAAGTATGCAGACTGTCCACAAAGACCGTCCTCCTCACCACCATTGATGTCGTCCATTTCACGAGCGGTTCAAACCTCGCTCTACTGCAGGGTAGTCTTCCCGGTCACAATTGTAGACGGATAGCGGTGAGAGCCGGTGGTGCGGAGGATGGTCTATGTGGATTGCTTTTACATTGCAGGGACTCACCTGTTGGGGGGGGGGGGGGGGGGGAGAAAAAAAAAACCACACACAATATGACTGATGCCTGCAGCTATCATTCAGATAACACCACTTCAATCTAAGCACGTCATATGACGTCCACCCAAAGATTTCACTTGTGGAGGAGCTGGAGACAGAATCTCTATGCAGGGACACGTGACTTCCGGTCTTCCGGTGTAGAAGGCTGAGGTGAGTGTTAGCCTGAAGGGGGTAATTGTGGAAAGTAGGGAACACCTCAGTGCTCAGCTATGGCCTCAGACTGCAGTGAGACAGCGCCCCCCAGTGGCCACCTACCACCAGAAACCTGCCTCCATACACAGAGACCGCAGCCCGCCTGTAGGTTCACTACTTACCGCTGTGCCTCTTCTGCCATCCTGACACCCCTTCCCGCTTCCGCGCTACAAATTTTATTGGCTATCAGCGCTCGTGTCTAATGTTTCTATTGGCCGCAGATTTCCTAATTCCCGCCTCTTCCCGTGAGCCCTTGCGCTGGCTGTTATGGAGACTGTGGTCTGTCAAAAATAGCCATCTCGTCAGCTCCCGGTGGCCATCTTGGTAGAGGCAAACATTGTTTTGTTCTTTTCAATACAATTCCTCCTCTCAAGATTTGACCTGAAAGGTTTCATTTGTGGGCTTCACCAAAATGTCGCCTTCGTCGCTGACTTAAAATCCACGAAAAAACTTCCTTCTTGTGTCTGAAAATCTATAAAGTTCTTCTTGCTGTCGGGATGGTTGATTAACAACCCCTATTGATTGTTCGCTATTGTTGTCTGTTATGGGGATAAATAAGCAGGTTCAGTAGACTACAGTAAAATGGCTCCCCTGCGTTATGACTGAAAAGGGGAGGCGACCTCATGTGGTAGTCAGGTTGGATGGCAAGAAGCACCGCCCACACTGGGGAGCTATTGGTCAAAGAACCAGGTGGGAGCTGTGTGATTGGTGGAGGTTTTGACAGCTAAGGGCCCAATAGAATGGGAGGTACCGCTAATAATGACATCACGGCAGGAGTCTGGGCGGATGGAGCTTCCGGCGGAGCAGGTTATCTGTGTATA
Organism: Rana muscosa; assembly: GCA_029206835.1. Lineage (NCBI taxonomy): Eukaryota > Metazoa > Chordata > Amphibia > Anura > Ranidae > Rana > Rana muscosa. The sequence continues at coordinate 238,974,986 of CM055125.1, read as the reverse complement.
TTGTGTGTGTGTTTTCCTGCAATCTCTAGTGTACCGGGGAGGTGGGGGTCTGTGAGGTTCAGGGGGGGTGTGATGGGGGCTGCAGTCTCCCAGCTATGTCCTGCCTCTGGGAGATCCATTACTACTACTATAGGGGCTCTCATATGTTCTAGAACATCACTGTGCTCCTATGTAGGGAAAATGTCATATCTCTTCATCATACTACCTAATACATCACACCTGACTATCATTTCCTTCCCTATGTTATAGTGGCCATAACATTAGATGATAGCCAGACAATTGCTGGTCATATATGTTACAATGTGATTGTACAATCTTACCTTCATTTACTTTCACCTGATTGTCCGGACAGTAAGTCCCATTATTTCTTAACTTCCTCTAAGGTGCCTTTTACACGGAGCGGAATCTGTCCAGGCGGATCGGTTTGCTCAGCGGGGGATCTCGCCACGGAACGTGCTGATGAGCGTTCTGCTCCGCTATACAGGACCGACACGGACACAGCCTGCTGCTCTCTATGGGGCGGCCGGATGGAAACAAACTGCATGTCCGTTTCCATGTCATTGTCATCCGATCCTCTGTATGGATGGAGAACGTTTCCCCATCCGTCTGTTTTTAGCAGACCAGATCGGATGCTGGTGGGTGACAGAGGACACATTTAGGGGGCACATGCAGAGCAGCCCCATTGACTTGAGTGGGTCGCGTTTAACCTCTTCCCCCACCGGCATATAGTCATAGCTGTACTTTGCTATATAATTCTATTATACCCTGCAGGTGTGATACACTTTCAGAAAGCGCACCAAACCCGCAGGTAAAACCAGAAGTCTAAGGCTCAGTGCAGGTGACGCTGCGTTACACCTGCGGATCAGTTTGAAAGCAGTCCAGTAACCACTGCAGAACAGATATGCCCATATGTACATGATTTTGTTATAAACTTACCTTTATTAACAGTCTTCCATTCAGCTATCATCGGCTGTTGCTGTCCCAGGCAGAGTGCATTTGATCTCACTCTACCTATGACAGGAGTCTGTGCTATACAGGAAACAATGGCTTATGCGGCTCTGCTCCGCAGCTGCTTGCTTCCTCTATCGCTGGCTTCATTCACAACACTGATGCACTGGCAACTTTCAATCTGGGTGTGCCAACACGTCATCCCAGAGCAGGGGGTCGCGGGCCACATCAGAGGGCTCCGCAGGCCACTGGTTGGGCACCCCTGCATTAGAGTCAATGGGCCTGCTCTGCAAGAGCCCCCTCAACTGTGTGCAATGCACAGGGTTTCGGTATGCTAGAGCAGCAATCAAGGAGTTTAAAGGATGCGTTCACCTTTTTTGCAGGTCAAAAAAAATGTGCATTTAATATTTGTTGTTGCAGAAGCCTGTAAAGCATTGCACCAGTGATCAGCAGATCTCCTGCAGACGTGTCAGTGTATCTGCTTTCTCATACGAGGAGGCCTATACACGCTGACAGGAAGAATAAATGAACTTCCACAGCGCCGTGGTAGTTCATTAAAAGAAGCTACAAGCCGACAGCTGCAAAGGCTTCCGGACCCTGTCGTTTTCATTCACAGAGCGCTGTAACTGTGTGCTTTGACAGCTAGTGGGTGGAGAAGAACCCCCGCTAGCTTGCAAAGCGGGGATCGGGGTGGTGCAGAGCCAGTGCATTCATAACATGTTACACCCCGAATATTGGTGTAACGTGTTCTGAAAGGTGAATTTATCCTTTCAAGCAGGCGCTGATGAGGTGATACAACATCTCCTTACTCACTGCCTGTCAAATGTGTGTTCAGATCGCTCTTTAGACACATCACTGAAACAGCTACCGTGTTTCCCCGAAAATAAGCCCGGGTCTTATGTTCATTTTGGCAACAAAAGACACAGTAGGGCTTATTTTCAGGGTAGGTCTTACCATGTAATGTGCTGTCTTCTCTTCCCCTCCCTCTCCCTGCCTAACAGGAATCCCCACTGTGAACCGAGTTAAAATGCTTGTATAATCCACTCTATTACAGTAGTATATAATGTACAACGTGTATGTTTCTGTAATATAATTGTGCCAAATACCTTAGTTACAGCGCCGCTCTGCACTTTTGGGACCCGCCGGAGCTCTCTTCCCCGCAATTATATTACAGAAACACACACATTGTGCATTATATACTATAGTAATATAGTGGATTATAGGGTTTTACAAGCATTTTAAACTAGGGCTTATTTTCGGGGTAGGGCTTATATTGCAGCCCTACTGGAAAATAACGCTAGGTCTTATTTTTGGGGTAGGTCTTATTTTCGGGGAAACACGGTATGTCTGCTTCAGTGATTTCCAGGTGCGTCAGCCAGGTATGTCATATACATAGCTACATCAATCAGATAAAAATAGGATTTTTATAACAGCTTACCTGTAAAATCCTTTTCTTGGAGTACATCACGGGACACAGAGCGACATAGTCATTACTAATGGGTTATATAGTTACCGTCAGGTGCTGGCACTGGCAACTTCCAAAACCGGAAGTACCCTCCCCTATATAAGCCCCTCCCATCCGGGAGCACCTCAGTTTTGTAGCAAAGCAATAAGTGTCCCCAAAGAGGGGCGGGAGCTCTGTGTCCCGTGATGTACTCCAAGAAAAGGATTTTACAGGTAAGCTGTTATAAAAATCCTATTTTCTTTCTCGTACATCACGGGACACAGAGCGACATAGTCATTACTAATGGGATGTCCTAAAGATATGCCAAATGAGGGGGGGGATACACCATATATAAGCTGAGCGCTATCAGACATGAGGATCTTTTGCGGCCTGCAACACACTGCGCCCAAAGGCGACATCCTCCTGACTTCTAACGTCCACCTGGTAGAACCTAGTAAACGTGTGTACCGAAGACCATGTTGCGGCCTTACAGATTTGAGCCAGGGAGGCCTGGTGATGCACTGCCCATGAAGTTCCAACTGCTCTCGTGGAGTGCGCCCTAACTTTGAACGGAGGCGGTCTACTTCTCAAGCTATAGGCTTGTATTATGACCTGTCGAATCCACTTGGCTAAAGTAGATTTTGACGCTGCCTGACCCTTTCTGGGGCCTTCCGGCAGAATAAACAAAGTATCCGTTCTGCGAATCTGAGCAGTGGCTTTTAGATAAGCTTTAACTGCTCTTACTACATCCAAAGAATGCAATAACTTTTCCTCTACCGAAGTAGGCTTGGGGAAAAAAGAAGGAAGAACCACATCTTGGTTCAAATGAAAACTCGATACCACCTTAGGAAGAAAGGCTGGATGAGGACGTAACACTACTCTGTCCTTATGGATAACCAGATATGGCTCCTTACAGGACATAGCTGCTAATTCCGATACTCTTTTAGCCGAACAAATGGCTACTAGAAAAATCAATTTCCTGGTGAGAAGCACTAAGGAAATATGCTGTAATGGTTCAAATGGTTGTTTCTGTAGAACCGACAGAACCAAGTTTAGATCCCATGGACATATGGGAATATTAACCGGAGGACTAATACGCATCACTCCTTGTATAAAGGCTTTGACTAGTGAATGCGAAGCCAAGGGCCTTTGAAAAAATATTGACAAGGCCGAAATCTGACCCTTGATAGTACTCAAGGAAAGCTTCCTATCTACAGCCCATTGTAGGAAGTCCAGAATCCTACCTATTACGTATTTACGTGGATGCCATTTCTTGGCTTCACACCAGGCGATGTACGCCTTCCAGATTCTATAGTAGATCTGCCTGGATACCGGCTTCCTGGCATTGATCATGGTAGATACCACAGCATTAGAGAGCCCTCTCTTTTTTAGAATGTGGGCTTCAATAGCCAGGCCGTCAAACCTAGGGCTGGTAAGGAAGGGTGGTATATCGGTCCCTGCGAAAGCAGGTCCGGACGATGTGGGAGGGTCCAAGGACTCCCCACAGACATTTTTACAATCTCCGCGTACCATGCTCTTCGGGGCCACGCTGGAGCCACCAGAATCACTGGTTTCTTTTCTACCCTGATTCTGCGGAGTAATCGAGGTAACAATTGTGGCGGTGGGAATGCATATATCAGCTTGAACTGATCCCAAGGGAACACTAGGGCATCCGAGCCGCACGCTAGGGGATCCCTTGCCCAAGAGACAAACCTGTCCACTTTTGTGTTGAATCTGGATGCTAGCAGATCTACATCCGGTGTTCCCCACCGCTGACATATTGTCCGGAAAACCTCGGGATGAAGGGACCATTCCCCTGGGCATAATTGTTGGCGACTTAGAAAGTCCGCCTTCCAATTCTCCACCCCTGGAATGAATACCGCAGATATGGCTGGGACATATCTTTCTGCCCATCTCAGGATGTAATTTACTTCCCTTTGGGCTGCACGACTCCTGGTGCCCCCCTGACGATTGATATATGCCACTGCTGTGGCATTGTCTGACTGAACTCTGACAGGGGACCCTTGGAGTTTGGATGTCCATGCTACTAGGGCATACCGGGCTGCTCGTATCTCTAAGAGATTGATGGGCAGGGCCTTTTTCCGCATCCGACCATCTGCCCTGGAGAGACCATTGCTCCAGTACTGCTCCCCAGCCTATAAGGCTGGCATCTGTAGTGACCACCTTCCAGGAAATCGGACTGAAGGATTTCCCTCTTTCCAGATTCTGGGGAACCAACCACCAGCGGAGGCTCCTGCGAACGGAAGGGGACAAGGACATTGGTAAGTCCAGAGCCTGAACTTTTTTGTTCCAGGCTGACAGTATGGCCCTTTGCAACTTCCTTGAATGGAATTGACCGTAGGGTACTGCTTCGAATGATGCCACCATTTTTCCCAGCAGCCTCATGCACAGGCGTATGGATGGCTGTCTTTTTGAACCCACTAAGTGGATCAAATCTCTCAAAGACGACCCCTTTTCTTGAGGCAAGAAAATCTTTCTCTGGTCTGAATCCAGCCTTAGCCCCAAGTATTCCAGACTTTTGACTGGTTTTAGGGCTGACTTGTCTCGGTTGATAATCCAACCGTGATATTCCAGATACTTGATTGTCTCGTGAACAACCACTTCTAGTTTTTCCACTGAGTGGTCTATCAGCAACAAGTCGTCTAGATATGCCATTATCGTTACACCTCGTGTTCTTAGATTGGCCAATAATGGGGCCAGAATTTTTGTGAACACTCTTGGTGCTGTGGCCAGACCGAAGGGTAAGGCTCTGAACTGAAAATGGCGCCCTTCTACCGCAAAGCGTAGAAATTTTTGGTGGGCTGGAAAGATGGGGATGTGCAAATAAGCATCTTTGATGTCGATCGAGGCTAACCATTCCTCCCCTTGTAGGGCAGTGGCTACCGATCGGATCGACTCCATCCGGAAAGTCCTGATATGTAGGAATTTGTTTAGCCCTTTTAGATTTAATATGGGCCTCACGTCCCCGTTTGGCTTCGGAACTGTAAAGAGGTTTGAGTAAAACCCGAACCCCCATTCTTCCAGGGGAACCTCTATAATTACTGCTTGAAGCAATAATTGTTCCAGTGCCAACAGGAGGGATCCTCTCTTCTGGGGATCCCTTGGCACGTTTGACCTTATAAAGCGGGAAGGAGGGGAGTTTTTTAACTCCAATTTGTATCCCAGATTTACTGCGGAGAGCACCTATCTGTCTCGGATCGTGTCCCGCCAGGTTTCTGTGAACAACTGAAGTCTTCCCCCCACCCGATTGGGTGGGGGCAACCCTTCATGCATTTGACTTTGGGGGAGGTTTTGTACCTCTCCTGCTCCAGGGCTTCTTGTTACCCTGCAACTGTCCCTGATTTTTACCTCCGGGATTTGACCGGGGAGGCCGTCGGAACTGTTTCACAGCCGATGTCCTAGGGACTGGAGAAGCCGGCCTCTTAAAGGAGGGACCTCTAACTCTATTTTTAACCAGCAAAAGTGTACTTTTACCGCTGGAAATTCTCTGGATATACTTGTCCAGGTCTTCCCCGAATAAGCGCTCCCCATGAAATGGGAAGCTGACCAGCAATTTTTTACAGGGAGCTTCAGCAGACCAGTTTTTGAGCCATAGAAGCCTGCGCATATGTACTACAGACAGCGTAAGGCGGGAGGCCTGATGGATTGAATCCTTTATAGCGTCCACCGCAAAGCATAAGGCTCTAGGTAGATCAGCTAGGGCAAGAGCCTGCTGATCCGGCAAGTCTCTTAAGACCTGTTTCAACTGATCCTTCACTGCTTGGCAGACCCCTATAGCTGCCACTGCTGGTTGTGTCACCAATCCTGCTGTAGAAAAAGCAGATTTCAATAATGACTCCAATTTTTTATCTATTGGGTCCTTGAACATTTGGACATTTTCCACCGGACATGTCAGTGATTTATTCACACAAGAGATGGCTGCGTCCACTGTAGGGACCTTCCATTTTCTGATGAACTTATCCTCCATGGGATAGACCACCGGAAATCTCTTGGGGGGAGTAAATATTTTGTCAGGATGCTCCCAATCCTGGTAAATGAGCCCCTCCAGTAAAGGATGGATCGGAAAGGAACAAACAGTCTGGGGAGCTTTTAGCGACCCCAACGAGGAGACAGAAGTGGAGGATGGCTCCGCAAGTGGCATTTTAAATGCTGATCGGACCATATTAGTCAGGGACTGAACCCATAACCTCTCAGCATGTGATGCTGAGAACGGCTCCTCCACTGTTGATTCCTCTACAACCGAATCAACCTCATCCTGATCCCCCTCAGGTAGGTCGACCTCTGTATGGGACTGTTGCTCTGTTAACAGGCACTCTGAGGGAGGAGACGGAGATCGAGCGCTTTTCTCCTGTGACAGGGAAGCAGCGATTAATGCTGACAATCTCTCTTCCAGCCCTCCCAGAGCTGAGGAAAAAACCTCCTCTGTTACATACACAGGAGCAGGTGAACTGAGGACAGCCACAGTACCAGGTACTCCTGGGGGTGCCCTACGGTCACTAACCTCTGATTCTTCAGGGGAGACTGGTGCAGCCAAAGCATGCCCAAGATCCTCAGAGCCCGATGGAGACCCCCTATTCCTCCCTGGAATTTCTAGTCCCGGAGTTTTTAGACGGCATATTCCTAAGCCACAAAGCTGAGGTATTCCAGCCGAAATACACCAGTTACTGATAATAGTCTAGTATAAATGCTGCTATAATAAACAGTTGGTGTCTACTAATGTGCCTTTCTAGGGGATGCCTGTATCAACCGCTTGCTGTATGCCTTTAAATGTTGCCAGCTCTGTCTCTGTACTTCATAGCCAGCTTACTACAATATTGTGGCTTTTTTAAAACCTGCTGGGACGCCCGCACATGCGCAGAAGCGCTGCGGCGCGCACAGAGCGTCATCCCCCAGGCTCCGCCCCCTTTCCCGGCTCACCTCTATATATAGAGGCGCGTGCACGCGCACGCGCGCGGCCACGTGCGCCTTCGGCGCTAATTTCAAACATGGAAACCAGGGACAGGAGCCAGGGCCCCTCTTTGCCGCAGGCCGGGGGATGGACGAGCACTGCAACATGGCAGAGGAAGCAGTTTCCTATAGGAGAACTCACCAACTGCCTGGACTTTGCTCTCTGAGAAGAAACTAGTCCACATGACAAGAAAACATTCCACAGCGGCCTCTAGTGGACAAACACAGGTACCGCAGTCTAATATACTAAATATATATAAAAAAACATTTTTTTTTTTTTTTTTCTTGACCACCATTAAAAATTATTACATTTTTTTAGTAGTTACAGGCATGCACAGAATCTTGCGGGAATACCATTAGGTAACAGACAGAAAGACAAATTAGGCTTGGGGGTCCCCCAATAGAACCAAGTTCCTGGGGGCCCCCACTTACCTGTTCCCCGCCGCAGGACTTTGTTTGGTCCACAAAAGCCCAAACTTCACCTATCACGGCAGGCATTGTAATCAAACCTTCAGGGACCGGGTTCCCAAGGATTCCACTCCCCTGGACCTGTATAGCACCCTGCACAGAAAACATCTTGGTCATGGGTATGACCAGAGCTCTGGATCCCAGGGTCCATCTCTCCTAAGAGAAGCATTACAGGCAAAACCTTGCTCTTCTCTGCAAGGCCCGGGTACCGACCGTTTAGCTATGAAGCTTTTTTGGTCGGATCCGGAATAGCTTACTGAGGCCCAAAAGAACCTGTACGCAAGCTCAGTGAAAAACACATGTTTCTTCTTGGCCAACACCTTAGACACTGGCAAAAAACTGAGGTGCTCCCGGATGGGAGGGGCTTATATAGGGGAGGGTACTTCCGGTTTTGGAAGTTGCCAGTGCCAGCACCTGACGGTAACTATATAACCCATTAGTAATGACTATGTCGCTCTGTGTCCCGTGATGTACGAGAAAGAAAAGGGCAAAGTGTGTTTGACTACTATTAGAGTCTCCACTCTTGCAAAGCAGGATTGCCAGTCTAGGTAGAGGGTAGTATTTCCAGTGGCATCAGCCAGGTATGGCATATACAATGCTCCCAAACTATAGCTATGTAAAAATATACCATGCCTGGAATTTTTTTTAACCCCTTGCCGTCTGAGCCAGCATCCCTTTTAAACATATCGGAATGCCCGGGGTGCAGAAAGGAGTGGTGATCATGTTACCACTACCACAGTGGTCACATGATCAGAAGCCAGTCCCACTGGCTACCAATCTGTAGCCTGGGATGAGAGCTGTCTGCGATGCTCTCAGCACATAAACAACAACGGCCCACGGACGCATATGTACGACATGTGGGCGTAAAGCCCACCCTTTTGCCACCACATATATGTGTTGAGTGGTCGTAAAATAAATAGATGGGGTCTCATAGTGTTTTTTATCAATATTATAATATGGGATGAGGCTCTGTGTTCCTATCATAGATTAGCATATATATCCTGTATGAAACTTGTACATGTATATCTGCATCCTAGGAGCCTCCTGACCTGTGGTGCACTCAGCAAGCTGTGCTTTGAATTGGGCACCCCCTACCATGTACATTGTGGTGCAGGCAGAGCTTTTTTTCTCAGATAATAGGTGTAGGTACTCCTCCCTTCTGAGTCACCCCTTTTCTCCACTGCCAGTGCCTACCTACCTCTAAGCACCATCCCTTGGTTCCACCCCCTACCCACCTCCCCATTATCACACCTTTTGGAAAATACAGAACCAAGTATCATTTTGTGGTGCTACGTAATTTGAATGAAATGTGTTAATAATAAAAAGGAAAGCAGTGGGGCGTGGTCTGGACCGGCATGGTGTGAGGAGTGTGGAACGAGAGCTCCGCTTGCCTGAAATCCTCTCTAAATATCCTGGGGCTGTAAAACTACTATATTTCGGGTCACCATTTGCTTTAAAGCTGCGAGGACCATGTCGCCACCAAAAACAAACTCGAATGCCGCTGCAAAACTTGCTAAATTCAAGCTTGCAGAGAAAGGTTCTGGAGTGGAAGATGGCGCCGGCCCCGCTGCGTGTGTTGACCCAAACGCTAAAGTGCTGGAGGCTATATTGGACTGCAAAAGCACGCTAATGGGCAAGATCGAGGAGGTAAAGATTGATGTTTCTCTCCTCCGCCAGTACCTTCAGAGCCTCCGGGAGCGTGTCACTGAGGCGGAGACCCGCATCGGCCGCGTGGAGGACGAGATGCCGCCATTGCAGGTTACTACAGAGCGCCTGCAGCACCAGCTCACCATGGTCCTGGCTAAGCAAGACGACGTGGAGAATCGCCTCAGGAGGTGTAACCTCCGGTTTGTCGGCCTGCCTGAGGGTAAGGAGGGATCCGATCCCCCGTCGTTCCTGGAACGGCTCCTGGTCACTACATTTGGCCGGGCGGAGTTCTCCTCCTGCTTCGTGGTGGAGCGGGCTCATAGACTGACGGCCAAACTCCCTCCTCCGGGAGCACCTCCTAGGACATTCATCGCCAAGCTTCTGAACTTCCGTGATCGAGATGCTGTCCTCCGCCTCACCAGGCTGAAAGGCAACATCCCATACAACAACGGCGAGATAAGGGTCTTCCCGGACTTCTCGGCGGAGGTCCAGAAGAAAAGAGCCCTATTCGCGGAGGCCAAGAAGCAGCTGAGGATCCGCCATTTTGCTTACGCCATGCTGTTTCCTGCGAGGCTCCGGGTGACTGGACACGATCGGGCACACTTCTTTGACACGCCAGAGGCCGTATTTACATGGCTGGAGAGCGAGGCGACCCCCGCCGGCGAGCGGGCCTGAGGACGTGGCTGCGGATAGAGAGGATGCCCTGGGCCTGCCTCCCCCATGCTGCTGGACCTCACCGCCCTTCTGAGATCCGCCACAGGTACTGTACCGGATACCCTTTGCTGTCCCCGCGGGAGCCTGGGCGTTCTCCACGCTGTAGCCACTTTCCCACTACCCGGTTTTGCCCGCAGACCGGCACCGTAGCTCCCTCCCTCCGCCCGGTTGTTCCCTCCATGATGGTTTCCTGGCCCTGTCGGCTGCTGTTGCCATGATCCCGCGGAGGATCACTACTCTCCTCCTGACCTGCGACATGGGGGACAGGCTGATGTACATCTTTCCCGGTTTCCTGCCCAAATAATGATACTTGCCCGGATTGCGCCTTCCCCCCGAGGAGAGGTGACAGGCTTACTGTGGCGCTTATCCTTCCCTCCGACTGCCCTTGGTCGCATCCCTGATGTTTTGCTTCTCCCCACCATTTTGGCTGATCTCCCCCCCCCCCTCCTATGCCTCCAGCAGACACACTTGGATTACAGCCCTGTAACAATGCCTGAAATGGCAAGATGTGAGCTATCATGGCACCTGGGACATGGACGCACTTTTATATATCCTGTTATGCCTCCTGTCCAATCTATCCTGGTGGACTAAGCCCAGGAGCCTCGCTCCTTATGCCGCTGCTTGTTTTGCAGCGGACAATCGTCCCACTAGTTAGGAAGATCCCTGAGGATCTGGTTATTTTTTGCACCGGTGCACAAGGAATGTTTCCCTGGTCTGTCCAGCTCTGGCACGACGGTACGGCCCTTTGCGGGTTGCTCTGCCGGACTGGCCAACCCAGAGTGTTTTCAATGTTATGTTCTTTATTTTCTGTTTTTTTGTTTATGGTGTTTAATGTATACTATCTGCAGAAGGGTTTGGGGTACATCTGCTCACATATCTATTTGGCCGCTCTTCGATATGCTATGCTGTGGTGTGATGGCGGGCCATTGGGGTTTGTGCGGGCTCCTTCCTGGTGCGCCCCGGGCTCGGTGGGCGGTGCCGCGGGCTCCCCTGTTGTTTGGGGGGGTCCGCGGTGCGCGCGCACGGGCTGGGGGCAGCTGGGACAATTATGTGAGTACCGGGGTCAATGCCCAATGTGAAATGCGTTACTTGGAATGTGAGGGGGATACGGGCTAAGCCAAAGCGCAATGCTGTCCTTGCCTGTTTAAAGGCGCAAAGGGCCGAGATAATGGTACTGGTGGAAACCCACCTTACGGGACAACTACTGCTGACACTTAAGAAACCCTGGGTGGGATGGCTGTACCAGGCCCCTCACACTCCCAACTCCAGAGGGGTGGCTATCCTGGTAGCCAAAACTACCCAATTCACCCTATTAATGCTCAAATCAGACCCCCAAGGTAGATATTTGTTTTTACATGCCAGGGTGAGTGGGTTGGAGCTGCTGATCCTGGCAATCTATATTCCTCCCCCGTTCCAGTTTACAGTCCTGACTGAGGGGTTGGCATTTATGGCCCAATTCCCTACTGTTCCCACCATATGGCTAGGGGATTTTAATAATGTAATAAACCGGGACTTAGACTCAGGACCGACCCCTCCGACACCCCCGCTCATCCTTGCACTAGATTTGGTAAGCTCCTCTCTGACCTGGCCTTGGTGGACACCTGGAGATATCGTTACCCCCTGGACAGGACATATTCCTGTTTCTCCGCAACGTATAATACCATGTCCCGTATTGACCTGATACTAATATCCCGCACCCTCCTCCCCCTTCTAGGTGACGTCGGGTTCAACCCGCGCGTCCTTTCAGACCACGCGGCCTACTGGATTGAGCTGCGGCTCGACCCCTCCCCTAGGTCCTACTTTTGGAAACTTAACCCATTCTGGTTGACGGTGGTCCCAGATCTGGAGGATGCGGGCTCTGAATGGGAGTTTTACTTCCAGACCAATAGGGACACTGCACCCTTTGGGACGGTTTGGGACTCATTTAAATCTCATGCCCGCATGTACTTATCTCACCGCATATCCAGATATAGGAAAAATTCATCTCAGGTGCTTAGGCAGGCAGAACAGTCCCTAGTGTCCGCGGAGCGCGAATTTACTGACAGCCCCTCCCCCTCGGCGGCGGACCGGTTGAAGTTGCAGTCGAGGGTGGTGAACAGTCTCTACTTTGAAAAAGCAGAGAGGCAGATATTTTACCATAAGCAGAGACTGTATGAATGCGGGGAGCGGGCGGGCCGCCTTCTGGCCTATTTGGCCCATTTGGATCTCAGGCCTCCGACGGTGGTCTCGCTCCGCGCCCCTGACGGGTCTGTGAGCACGGATCCTGATGAAGTGGCTGGTGGGTTCCGGTCGTTCTACGCATCTCTGTACTCCTCCGTGGCTGCTGACGATGGGGAGGGGCTCGCTGCCCTTCTAAATGGTATTGCTCTACCCACACTTACTGGCTCCCAGATTGAGGCACTTGAGGCCCCCATTACTAGTGAGGAGATTATCAAGGCGCTATCCCTGCTTAACCCCTCAAAGGCACCCGGGGCGGATGGTCTCCCCCTAGAATTTTACACTACATATGCTGACACCTTAGTACCAAAACTACAGGAGCTGTTTGCCCATATATTTGAATCCGGGTCCCTGCCCCCCTCTATGGGAGAGGCCTATATAGTGCTCATCCCCAAACCCGGTAAGGACCTGGAGCTCCCCGAGTCCTACCGCCCTATTTCCCTTCTCCAGCTTGACATCAAGATCCTGGCCAAGGTCCTAGCGGTGCGCCTGAATGCGGTCATTCTTACACTAATTCACCCAGACCAAACAGGGTTTATGCCAGCCAAAAACACGGCCTTCAACCTACGCAGGCTCCATATGAACTTGCAAGCTACGCATGACCAAATGGGGTCCCGGGTAGTGGTCTCCCTAGATGCCGCAAAGGCATTCGACTCCGTTGAGTGGGCATACTTATGGGAATGCCTGGCAAGGTTTGGTTTCGGGTCTCGCTTTATCAAATGGATCCGCCTCCTATATCAGAACCCCCGGGCCAGGATATTGGTTAATGGAAGGGTCTCGGACGCCTTCCCCCTCTCGAGAGGTACGCGGCAGGGGTGCCCCCTGTCCCCCCTGCTCTATGCTTTAGCCGTGGAACCCCTTGCCGCCACCCTTAGAACACACCCGGGAATTCGGGGCCTAAGCTGCGGGGACCTAGAGGAGAAAATTAGCTTATACGCGGACGACATGCTATTATATTTAGCTGATGCAGGCCCTTCCCTGCAGATAGCCCTTGAGACTATCCGCTCTTTTGGTGATTACTCCGGTCTTAGAATTAATTGGGACAAATCCCAGATCCTCCCTATAGACGTAGGGGTCCCAACCGAGCTCCAGGCCTTTTCTCCGCTCCGTAGAGTCAGCTCAATAAAATACCTTGGTATCAATGTCACCCGCTCACCAGAGGATTATGTCAAACTAAATATTGAACCCCTGATATTACATATGAAAGCCAAAACCCAGACTTGGTCCGAGTTGCCACTGGGGGTGATGGGCCGGGTAAATCTAATCAAGATGGTTATCCTCCCCGGATTTTTATATGTGTTGTGGCACGCTCCCGCCTACATACCCCTCAGGCTCTTTAAATCGGTGGAGGCAATCCTCAACTCATTTGTTTGGGGAAATTCCCGACACAAGCTGTCCTGGCAGGTACTGAAGAACCCCACAGAGTTGGGGGGCGCAGCTCTGCCGGACTTTAACTTCTACTACATGGCGGCTCAACTCTCCCATTTTTTCTACTTAGACAAGCACGACAGGGCCCGTTATGTCACACTGATATGCTCCCCCAGAGCTCCCGGGATCACTCACCCTTTCCAGATCATCCTTAAAGACTTTGCGGACACAGGGGCGCTGGGTACTCGCAAGGGCCTGCTTTACAATCACTGCAAGATATGGGAGGTAGTGCGGCGAAAACTGAAAATGCCTAGTACACACTTTCACACGCCCCTCTGGGACAATCCTGGCCTAAACGAACTGCTATCTGTACCCGACTGCATTATCTGGCTTAATTTTGGGGTCAGGTACCTGTCGGATGCTTATTGTGGGTCTGTCATAAAATCGTTCCAGCAATTTAAAGATGACTTTGAACTCCCCAACTCCATGCACTTTCGCTACCTCCAGCTCCGCCACGCCCTCCGGTCACAATTTCGAGACGCACCCCCCAATGTAGAGCGCTTGGATATTATCCGCACGATGGTGGGGCCTGACTCTCGTAAACTCATTTCGATATTCTACAATTCTCTCATCCGCCCTCCTGCGGTGACCCTGGCGTACAATCTGAAACACCGGTGGTCTGGGGATGTGGGGGAGCTGGAGGATGATGAATGGGAAGATGCGCTGGACGCCTGTAAAAAGGTCTCCACCAGACTGTCTGACCGCCTCACACACCTTTACATTTTGCACAGATCCTACCTGACCCCGATTAGAATTTCCAGATTTAAACCTGATTATAACCCCCTCTGCCCCAGGTGCAATAGTCCTACCAGCACTTTTTTTCATATTTTATGGTCTTGCCCAGCAATACAAGACTATTGGTCTCATATTGTGCAGTTCATCCATGATGAGATGGGCTCACCTCTGAAACTATGCCCCAAGGAATGTTTATTGGGGATCTTCCCTAACCCAGACTCGGATAAACTTCACAAAACTTTCCTCCAGGAGACCCTATTCATAGCCCGATTGCTTATAGCAAGGAAATGGCTTCAGGTAGCACCCCCCTCGCTACAAGAATGGAAATCAGCGGTTAATCAGGTGCTCCCTTATAAAAAAGAAATCTATATTCACAGGGGATGCCCCACTAAATACAATAAGATCTGGGACACCTGGCTGGGTAATGCCGCTACCTGCGGCGGGACTCCAGTCTGATGCCCCTCCTTATACTCCTTTCCTGATCTCCTATCGGTCCCGGTTTGATCTGTCGGTTTCCCTTCCCATCATACATCGGGGTCTCTGGCTGGAACACGCTGGACCCGTATGCTCCCCCCTGATGATGAACCCAGCTCATTGTGACTAGACACCTGCTGCCCAGGGCTCCCCGGTTTGTTAGTATAGGACGACTTTGCCAACTGCCGACTCAATATGTGGAAAGATTTATTTTCTTACTTGCTTGTACCTTGATACTGTCCTGCTATGTTTTGATGTAATGCCAACTTATAAAATGTAACCTGTTCATATTCTTCTTAATAAAACACCACGTTATTTGTAAAAAAAAAAAAAAAAAAAGGAAAGCAGTAAAATAAATTCCCTGCAGCCAGCGGCAGTAGACCTGCCACCAAAAACAATAGCTCTGCCCAGCAAAATAGATCCAACCCAGCAACAATATATCTTCCAGCAGACAGCATCAAAAGACTCCTCCCACAATAGCAGCAGATCCCACACCACCAATTTATAGACCCTCCAGCCCACCCCAGCACCCCTTGCCATTACATAATTTCATTGCTGGATCTGCGTTCCCCGTGTTACCGCCAGAAAAAAAGCACTGGGTGCAGGTATCCCCCTATTGGCTGCTGAGGCCATAAAGTCCATATCTTAATGTTTCTGAAACCTAGAACAGGTGCTGTACTACTATGGGGGTCTCATTTCTGGACCAAACTTTACTATATCTCTATGGGGCTTATTTATTAAGTTTATAATTGATATGTGAAGATAGTGTTTGTATGCCATTAAAAATAGGGCCAATCGTTTAATTTTCACTCGTACTTTTATTTGTAGGATCTCTCCGTCCTGTCGGGCTGAGGAAACCTGTATTTTTCGTGGAATGGCTGCAGTTTGGCAGCAGGTCCTGGCAGTTGATGCAAGGTATTAAAACTTAAGAATTCATTTTCTAAAAATCTACCTGTAGTGGTTAAACGTGTGCAAAAAAATAATGCAAAAATGGCTCTGACAGCGATAAGGTTAAGAAGAATGTAAACAATCCCATTATTTGACACTGCTACAGTGGGGCAAAAAAGTATTTAATCATCCACCAATTGTGCAAGTTCTCCCACTTTAAAAGATGAGAGAGGCCTGTAATTGTCATCATAGGTATACCTCAACTATGAGAGACAAAGTGTGGAAACAAATTCAGACAATCACATTGTCTGATTTGGAAAGAATTTATATGCAAATTATGGTGGAAAATAAGTATTTGGTCACCTACAAACAAGCAAGATTTCTGGCTCTCACGGACCTGTATCTTCTTCTTTAAGAGTCTCCTCTGTCCTCCACTCATTACCTGTATTAATGGCACCTGTTTGAACTTGTTATCAGTATAAAAGACACCTGTCCACAACCTCAAACAGTCACACTCCAAACTCCACTATGGTGAAGACCAAAGAGCTGTCGAAGGACACCAGAAACAAAATTGTACACCTGCACCAGGCTGGGAAGACTGAATCTGCAAAAGGCAAACAGCTTGGTGTGAAGAAATCAACTGTGGGAGCAATAATTAGAAAATGGAAGACCTACAAGACCACTGATAATCTCCCTCGATCTGGGGCTCCACGCAAGATCTCACCCCGTGGGGTCAAAATGATCACAAGGATGGTGAGCAAAAATCCCAGAACCACACGGGGGGACCTAGTGAATGACCTGCAGAGAGCTGGGACCAACGTAACAAAGGCTACCATCAGTAACACACTACGCCGCCAGGGACTCAGATCCTGCAGTGCCAGACGTGTCCCCCTGCTTAAGCCAGTACATGTCTGGGCCTGTCTGAGGTTTGCTAGAGAGCATTTGGATGATCCAGAAGAGGATTGGGAGAATGTTATATGGTCAGATGAAACCAAAGTAGAACTGTTTGGTAGAAACACAACTTGTCATGTTTGGAGGAGAGAGAATGCTGAGTTGCAACCAAAGAACACCATACCTACTGTGAAGCATGGGGGTGGCAACATCATGCTTTGGGGCTGTTTCTCTGCAAAGGGAACAGGACGACTGATCCGTGTACATGAAAGAATGAATGGGGCCATGTATCGTGAGATTTTGAGTGCAAACCTCCTCCCATCAGCAAGGGCATTGAAGATAAAACGTGGCTGGGTTTTTCAGCATGACAATGATCCCAAACACACCACCCGGGCAACGAAGGAGTGGCTTCGTATGAAGCATTTCAAGGTCCTGGAGTGGCCTAGCCAGTCTCCAGATCTCAACCCCATAGAAAACCTTTGGAGGGAGTTGAAAGTCTGTGTTGCCCAGCGACAGCCCCAAAACATCACTGCTCTAGAGGAGATCTGCATGGAGGAATGGGCCAACATACCAGCAACAGTGTGTGAGAACCTTGTGAAGACTTACAGAAAACGTTTGACCTCTGTCATTGCCAATAAAGGATATATAACAAAGTATTGAGATGAACTTTTGATATTGACCAAATAACTTATTGTCCACCATAATTTGCAAATAAATTATTTTCAAATCAGACAATGTGATTGTCTGTCTGGATTTGTTTCCACATTTTGTCTCTCATAGTTGAGGTATACCTATGATGACAATTACAGGCCTCTCTCATCTTTTTAAGTGGGAGAACTTGCACAATTGGTGGCTGACTAAATACTTTTTTACCCCACTGTATGTGTACTCAGCAGCTGGGAGATATGTAATGAGGCCAAAAACTTCACTTCAGACATGAGGGGACTCCAAGCTCCATATTTTATTAAGCCTGCTCAGATGGCATCATTTAATAATAACTACCGTACTCAAATTCCACCATAAGCACAACTATACTGTAACTAGTTCTCTAGTGACGTGTGTAGTACAGTTGAATTTGCAGTTACTAACCCACGTTTTAACTCTGCCAGGTACAACGCATACCGCACGCCTGCCCATCCCCAGTTTCGCACACAGTACATCCGAAGACGCAGCCAGCTCCTCCGCGAAAATGCAAAGGCGGGGTATGATCCGCTCTTGCGGCGTCAGTACTTGAAATTGCGCAGCCAGCTCTTGGCACAACGCTACGGGCCTCTGTCTGAGCAGAGCAGCTTCCGGGCACACAGTAACAGCATCCGTAGCTCTCGAACTACTCTGGATCGTATGGAGGTGAGCCTGACCCATGGGGTCTTTTTTAAAATTAAGCAGTATAGAAACTGTCCCTAACCCAAAACACGACATCAAAAATTGCTAGTGCACCTCTAATGCACATCCATGCTTTTAAACACCTTTTAAAGAGTACCTACAAAGACAGAACTTGGTGGCACCAAAGTCTGGTTACAATAAAAATTCTACTCAAGTATGTTCTCTTAACTCAAAAAAGTAGCTTCTATTGCCCTCTGCCTCCTCTAAATCCCTTTTTTGTGGTGCTATTACTGCACCAAATTAAAAATAATTGCCTTCAGTTCATAGATTTGCAAAGTGCCTGTCTTTGTACACCAGGGGTGGGCAACCTTTGAGAGGTGGAGATCTACCTGGAAAAAAGTGAAAGAAATCAAAGATTATTTTATCTCCTTTTTTTTTTTTTTTTGGGAAATTAAGTGGAGTTTCAGCCTGTTTAAAAAAAAAAGTCAGCAGCTACAAGTACTGTAGCTGCTGACTTTTAATATAAGGACACTTACTTGTCCAGGCATCCCGCGGTGTTGGCACCCCTAGCTGATTCCTCAATTTGGCTTCGGGTGCAGGCGCTGGCATCTTCACTAAGGGAAACGGGAAGTGAAGCCTTGCGGCTTCACAGCCTGTTTCCTGCTGTGCATGCGCGAGTTGCGCTACACTTTTTAAATGGTCCGGCTGTCTTCTGGGACCTGTGTGTCACCCAGAAGGCAACTGGGAAGGGAGGAAGAGGGGCCGAAATTTTGTAGATCGCTGCGATCAATGTGTGGCGACCTTACCCGGAAGTGGGAGCGGGTACCTGGTTTTGACAGGTATCTGCTCCCCCCCCCCCCCCCCCCTCTGCTTTAACCAGCAAGGCCTAACGAAACAGTAAGCAAAACTTAGAAAAATATAATAAAACATGTCGCTGTAAAAATGTAAACTTAGCCTACCTTAAAAGTGGACAGCATCAGTATTTTTTTTTTTTTTTTAATAATTATTATTATTAATAAATATATATATATATATATATATATATATATATATATATATATATATATATATATATATAATATATAATTTTTTTTTTATTTTTTATATAAAAAAATAAACAGCCTTGTTGGGGGGGCTCTCCCTAGTAGTGCACCGCCCACCGATCTCTCCTTATTGGCACACTGGCTGTGATTTAACAGCAGAAGGAGCCAATGGCTCTAGCTGCTGTGTGACCCAATGAGGCGAGACACCTGGGAAAGCCGTTGCTCCCATGCATGTCCCTGGATCGAGATGGGGCTCAGCTAAGTTAAGGGGAGGTGTCTGGGAGGGGGAAACTGCACCCAGGTTTTTCTTTTTCGTACATCACGGGACACAGAGCGACTTAGTCATTACTAATGGGTTATATAGTTTACCTTCAGGTGCTGGCACTGGCAACTTCCAAACCGGAAGTACCCTCCCCTATATAAGCCCCTCCCATCCGGGAGCACCTCAGTTTTTTGCCAGTGTCTAAGGTGTTGGCCAAAGAGTAACATGTGTTTTCCTGGGCTTGCGTACAGGTTCTTTTACGGGCCTTAGTAAGCTGTTCCGGATCCCACCAAAAAAGCTTCATAGCTAAACGGTCGGTACCCGGGCCTTGCAACAGAAGAGCAAGGTTTTGCCTGTAATGCCTCTCTTAGGAGGGCTGGACCCTGGGATCCAGAGCTCTGGTCATACCCACGACCAAGATGTTTTCTGTGCAGGGTGCTATACAGGTCCAGGGGAGTGGAATCCTTGGGAACCCGGTCCCTGAAGGTTTAATTACAATGCCTGCCATGATAGGTGAAGTTTGGGCTTCTGTGGACCAAACAGAGTCCTGCGGCGGGGAACAGGTAAGTGGGGGCCCCCAGGAACTTGGTTCTATTGGGGGACCCCCAAGCCTAATTTGTCTTTCTGTCTGTTACCTAACGGTATTCCCGCTAATATCTGTGTATGCCTGTAACTACTGAAAAATGTAAAATTTTAATAGTAGTCAAGAAAAAAAAAAAAAAAAAAAAAAGAGGACCGCGGTACCTGTGTTAAACCACTAGAGGGCGCTGTGGTCCATTTTTTCTTGTTATGTGGATCTTTGGTTTTCTCAAGTCAAAAGATCCAGGCAGTTGGTAAGTTCTCTGTGGGAATCCACTTCCTCTGCCCTGTTGCTGCGCTCATCCACCGCACAGGCCCTCCGGCAAAAAGGGCCCTGGCTCCTAGTCCCTGCTTGGTTTCGAAAAGGGCGCCAATGGCGCACGGGCGCGTGCACGCGCCTCCTATGAAAAAAAGGGGCGGGGCGGGTGGATGACGCTCGATGCGCGCCGCGGCGCTTCTGCGCATGTGCAGGCGTCCCAGCATGTATAAAAGACACAGTACAAGTGTCAGCTGGATGCAAACAGAGCTAGCAACAAACAGTGGCACACAGAGGCGGTTGATGCAGGCATCCCCATAGAAAGGCACTTTAGTGGACACCAGCTGGTATATAGCAGCAATTGTGTTAGACTATTACCAGCAAAATTGGTGTATGACGACGGGAATACCTCAGCTTTGTGCTTAAAGGATATGTCGTCCAGACGCTCCGGAAATAAGTCTTCCAGGAAGCCAAAGGGGTCTCCATCGGGCTCTGAGGATTTTGGGCATGCTTGTACTGCACCAATCTCCCCTGAAATTTCAGAGGTTAGTAGCCGTAGGAACCCCGCAGGAGTACCTGGTGCTGCGGCTGTCCCCAGTCCACCTGCTCCTGTATATATAACAGAGGAGGTTTTATCCTCAACTCTGGGAGGATTGGAAGAGAGATTAACAGCATTGATCGCTGCTTCCCTGTCACAGGGAAAGCGCGTCCGATCTCCGTCTCCTCCTTCAGAGTGCCTGTTAGTGGAGGAACAGCCCCACACAGGGATCGACCTACCTGAAGGGGATCAGGATGAGGTTGATTCAGTTATGGAGGAATCAACAGTGGAAGAACCTTTCTCAGCATCTCAGGCTGAAAGATTATGGGTTCAGTCTCTGACTAACATGGTCCGATCAGCATTTAAAATGCCTCTGGCGGAACCATCAACCACTACGGTTTCCTCGCTGGGGTCGCTGAAAGCTCCCCAGACTGTCTGTTCCTTCCCAATCCACCCTTTATTAGAAGGGCTTATTTACCAGGATTGGGAGCATCCTGATAAAATATTTATTCCCCCCAAGAGATTTCCGGTGATCTATCCCATGGAGGATAAGTTCATAAAAAAATGGAGGGTCCCTACAGTGGATGCAGCCATCTCTTCTGTGAACAAATCACTGACATGTCCAGTAGATAATGTTCCAATGTTCAAAGACCCAATAGATAAAAAATTGGAGTATTTACTAAAATCTGCTTTCTCTACAGCAAGCATGGTGACACAACCTGCGGTAGCAGCGATTGGAGTCTGCCAAGCGGTGAAAGATCAGTTGAAACAAGTCTTAAGGGACTTACCAGATCAGCAGGCTCTTGCCCTAGCTGACCTACCTAGAGCCTTGTGTTTTGCGGTGGACGCCATAAAGGATACAATCCAACAGGCCTCCCGCTTTACGCTGTCTGTAGTACATATGCGTAGGCTTCTATGGCTCAAAAACTGGTCTGCTGAAGCTCCCTGTAAGAAATTGCTGGTTAGCTTCCCATTTCATGGAGAACGCTTATTTGGAGAAGATCTGGACAAATATATCCAGAAAATTTCTGCCGGTAAAAGTTCACTCTTACTGGTTAAGAACAAGAGTAGAAGTCCTTCTTTTAAGAGGCCTACTTCTCCAGTCCCTGGCACATCGGCTGTGAAACAGTTCCGACGGCCTCCGCGGTCAAATTCAGGGGGCAGAAATCAGGGACAATCACAGGGTAATAAGAAACCCTGGGTCAAGAGAGGTACAAAACCTCCCCCCAAGTCATGAAGGGTTGCCCCCACTCAATCGGGTGGGGGGAAGACTTCAGTTGTTCACAGAGACCTGGCGGGACACCATCAGAGACAGATGGGTGATCTCCGCAGTAAGTCTGGGATACAAGCTGGAGTTAAAAGACACTCCTCCTGCCCATTTTATGAGGTCAAACGTGCCAAGAGATCCCCAGAAGAGAGGATCCCTCCTTCTGGCACTAGAACAACTATTGCTCCAAGGTGTAATCATGAAGGTTCCCCTGGAAGAAAGCGGGTTCGGGTTTTACTCGAACCTTTTCACAGTCCCCAAACCAAATGGGGACGTGAGGCCCATATTAAATCTAAAAGGGCTAAACAAGTTCCTAAATATCAGGACTTTTTTCGGATGGAGTCGATCCGATCGGTGGCCACCGCCCTACAAGGGCAGGAATGGTTAGCCTCGATCGACATAAAGGATGCTTATCTGCATATTTCCATCTTTCCGGCCCACCAGAAATTTCTACGCTTTGCAGTAGAAGGGCGCCATTTTCAGTTCAGAGCCTTACCTTTCGGTCTGGCCACAGCACCACGAGTGTTCACAAAAATTCTGGCCCCACTATTGGCCAATCTAAGAACACAAGGTGTAACGATAATGGCATATCTAGACGACCTGCTACTAATAGACCACTCAGTGGAAAAGCTGGAAGTAGCTATTCACAAGACAATCAAGTATCTGGAATATCACGGTTGGATTATCAACCGGGACAAGTCAGCTCTAAGACCTGTCAGAAGTCTGGAATACTTAGGGCTAAGGCTGGATTCAAATCAGAGAAAGATTTTCTTGCCTCCAGAAAAGGTGTCGTCTTTAAAAGATTTGACCCACTTAGTGGGTACAAAAAGAAAACCATCCATACGCCTGTGCATGAGGCTGCTGGGAAAAATGGTGGCTTCATTCGAAGCAGTACCCTACGGTCAATTCCATTCAAGGAACTTGCAGAGGGCCATACTGTCAGCCTGGAACAAAAAAGTTCAGGCTTTAGACTTACCAATGTCCCTGTCCCCTTCCGTTCGCAAGAGCCTCCATTGGTGGTTGGTGCCCCAGAATCTGGAAAAAGGGAAACCCTTCAGTCCGGTTTCTTGGAAGGTGCCAGCCTTATATGCTGGGGAGCAGTACTGGAGCAATGGTCTCTCCAGGGCAGATGGTCGGATGCGGAAAAGGCCCTGCCCATCAATCTCTTAGAGATACGAGCAGCCCGGTATGCCCTAGTAGCATGGACATCCAAACTCCAAGGGTCCCCTGTCAGAATTCAATCAGACAATGCCACAGCAGTGGCATATATCAATCACCAGGGTGGCACCAGGAGTCGTGCAGCCCAGAGGGAAGCGAATTGCATCCTGGAATGGGCAGAAAGATATGTCCCAGCCATATCCGCGGTTTTCATCCCAGGAGTGGAAAATTGGAAAGCGGACTTTTTAAGTCGCCAGCAATTATGCCCGGGGGAATGGTCTCTTCACCCCGAGGTTTTCCAGGCAATATGCCAGCGGTGGGGAACACCGGATGTAGATCTGCTAGCATCCAGATTCAACGCAAAGGTGGACAGATTTGTGTCTCGCACAAGGGATCCCCTAGCTTGCGGCTCGGATGCCCTAGTGTTCCCTTGGGATCAGTTCAAGCTGATATATGCATTCCCACCGCCACAATTGTTACCGCGATTAATCCGCAGAATCAGGGTAGAAAAGAAACCAGTGATTCTGGTGGCTCCAGCGTGGCCCCGAAGGGCATGGTACGCGGAGATTGTAAAAATGTCAGTGAGGAGTCCTTGGACCCTCCCACATCGTCCGGACCTGCTGTCGCAAGGACCGATATACCACCCTTCCTTACCAGCCCTAGGTTTGACGGCCTGGCTATTGAAGCCCACATTCTGAAAAAGAGAGGGCTCTCTAATCCTGTGGTATCTACCATGATCAATGCCAGGAAGCCGGTATCCAGGCAGATCTATTATAGGATCTGGAAGGCGTACATTACATGGTGTGAGGCCAAGAAATGGCATCCACGTAAGTACGTAATAGGTAGGATTTTGGACTTCCTACAGTGGGCTGTAGATAGGAAGCTGGCCTTGAGTACTATCAAGGGTCAGATTTCGGCCTTGTCAATATTTTTTCAAAGGCCCTTGGCTTCGCATTCACTAGTCAAAGCTTTCATACAAGGAGTGATGCGTATTAGCCCTCCGGTTAGTATTCCCATATGTCCATGGGACTTAAACCTGGTTCTGTCGGTTCTACAGAAACAACCGTTTGAACCATTGCAACACATTTCCTTGGTTCTTCTCACCAGGAAATTGATTTTCTTAGTAGCCATTTGTTCGGCTAAAAGAGTATCGGAATTAGCCGCCTTGTCCTGTAAGGAGCCATATCTGGTTGTCCATAAGGACAGAGTAGTATTACGTCCTCATCCAGCCTTTCTTCCTAAGGTGGTATCGAGGTTTCATTTGAACCAAGATGTGGTTCTTCCTTCTTTTTTCCCCAAACCTAGCTCGGTAGAGGAAAAGTTATTGCATTCTTTGGATGTAGTAAGAGCAGTTAAAGCTTATCTAAAAGCCACTGCTCAGATTCGCAGAACGGATACTTTGTTTATTCTGCCGGAAGGCCCCAGAAAGGGTCAGGCAGCATCAAAATCTACTTTAGCCAAGTGGATTCGACAGGTCATAATACAAGCCTATGGCTTGAGAAAGAGACCGCCTCCGTTCAAAGTTAGGGCGCACTCCACGAGAGCAGTTGGAACTTCATGGGCAGTGCATCACCAGGCCTCCCTGGCTCAAGTCTGTAAGGCCGCAACATGGTCTTCAGTACACACGTTTCCTAGGTTCTACCAGGTGGACGTTAGAAGTCAGGAGGATGTCGCCTTTGGGCGCAGTGTGTTGCAGGCCGCAAAAGATCCTCATGCCTGATGGCGCCCAGCTTATGTATAGTGTATCCCTCCCCTCATTTGGCATTGCTTTGGGACGTCCCATTAGTAATGACTAAGTCGCTCTGTGTCCCGTGATGTACGAAAAAGAAAAAGGGATTTTTATAACAGCTTACCTGTAAAATCCTTTTCTTGGAGTACATCACGGGACACAGAGCTCCCACCCCTCTTTTTGGGACACTTATTGCTTTGCTACAAAACTGAGGTGCTCCTGGATGGGAGGGGCTTATATAGGGGAGGGTACTTCCGGTTTGGAAGTTGCCAGTGCCAGCACCTGAAGGTAAACTATATAACCCATTAGTAATGACTAAGTCGCTCTGTGTCCCGTGATGTACTCCAAGAAAAGGATTTTACAGGTAAGCTGTTATAAAAATGCCTTTTTTTTTTTTTTGCCTAAATGCATAGAATACATTAAGGTAAAAAGGAAAAAAAAAAAAAAAAAAACTTCTGCCTTTTAGAACCACTTTAAGAACATGTTTAGCAAGTATAGAAAATACCCTTTGTTTTTCTTAGAAATGCAGTGTCCTTGTCACTTCCTGTGAATTGAATCAGAAAAAAAAAAAAAAAACAGTACATTTTTACTTGTGTAAACTATGCATCCCATCACGCCACATGTAATGTAGATGAACAAAAAGAGGCATATTTTGAAGTCCAGCCTAGGTGGTTTCCTCAGATCTTTTCATAGATACACTGGAGGGGTGAGCATAGCCAGCCGAGGTAGGAAGTGTATTATTCACAGGACTGAGCGTAGTTCCAGTCTCCTAGCCAAAATTATCCTAGACACATCATTGAGATCATTGTAATTCGCTATACCTGCAATGGATATTGCTGGCCATGTGCACATTATAATTATTAAATGATGATTCTTTTTTTCTCCGTCAATTCCGGTTGCGGCCATGGAGGATGTGGCAGCTGAAGCTGGCCTGGCCTAATTTCCTGTATTTCCTGAAGCTGGCTACCCAGCATGCACCTTGCGCCTGCACCGTAATTACACTGTAGGGGCGCTTTGTTCCGATCTGGAAATCCCGCGACTTCTGGGATCAATGACAGATATCCCAGGAGTCAACGGGCCAGGCTGATGACGTATTCGCCTAGGTGGCCGCGACCGGGAGTTGATTAATGAGAGAAGGGTACTTGCTTAAGGAATTTCACCACATAAGCCGTCAAACATTACATCACTAAGAATGCACATTAGAATGTGGCTAATTTAAAAAAAGGATAAAAGTCTGAATAGAGAATACTAATGCAGCCACCTCCTCTTAAGACTGGTAGGCTGCAATATAATACATTCTTGGGTTTAGAATAACTTCTTTTCCCATCCCCCAGACCTAAATGAGCATGCAACAGTTGTAGTGTGGGGGGCAGCCCCACTGCAAGGGAGCATTGTTACTTCCCCTGGAGTTGGGCTTTAAAGGCTAAGTTCACCTTTTGTTCACTTTTTTT
Organism: Rana muscosa; assembly: GCA_029206835.1. Classification (NCBI taxonomy): domain Eukaryota; kingdom Metazoa; phylum Chordata; class Amphibia; order Anura; family Ranidae; genus Rana; species Rana muscosa. The sequence goes on along the minus strand of CM055125.1, from coordinate 238,948,558 downwards.
TTTTTTTCTAAATTCCAGCTCCTCAATATACCACTAATGTACATATTTTGCAAAAATTAAACCACTTTCCATTAATTCTACACCGGCTTACCTAACTCTCTTCATAGCTGTTTTAAACTTCTGCCTTACTTCCTGGTCAGACTTTAGGTTGTGACACAGGAAGGAGTTGATCAGCTGAAGGTAGATGATGCAGGGTGTTTGCTAATGAGATCAGCTGGTCAACTCCTTCCTGTGTCATGACCTAAAGTCTGACCAGGAAGTAAGGCAGAAGTAATGGAGCAGTGAGAGAAGAGAGTTGGGTAAGCCTGGGTAGAATTAATGCAAAGCTGTTTTATTTTTGCAAAATTAGTGCAATAATGGTATAATGGTACATAGAGGAGCTGGAATAAAAAAAAAAAAAAGAAGGTGAACTTAGCCTTTAAGCGAATAAAGAGCAAAGGAAAGGACGGTGACCTAGTACTCATTATTGTTTCGTGTATTCTTTAAGGATCTGGATGAAGAGCCACGGTCTCAGGGAGCAAGAGGTCACAGGCGTTCTGTTAGTCGCGGCTCCTACCAACTGCAGGCACAGATGAACCGTGTGGCTCAAGAGGAGCGGTAAGAGGAACCCATAAAAGAGAATAGTTGTGACACTGTAGGTTCACATTTTTGTAACTATGCAACAAAAACCTTTTTTTTTAGTCTAAAGATTGAAAAAGATTTAAAGTTATTTTCTTTGCCGGATTAGGTCCTGGGCAAATTCTGTACATTTTCAGTGCAGATGTTTTCTTCAGTACAGACTCCTAGATCTGACAAGCAATACAAAGAATTGACATGAGCATAATGTAATATTGTGTAAGTTAGCATATTATGTAAGTTAACTGGTGATTGACGCTTTCACAAGGTTCTTAACTTTCTTCCACCCTCAGGGCTCCTGGCAGCGTGGTGCCCACACCGCTGGCTGAAGCAAGCAGAGCGATGGCGGGTGACACTACCCTGAGTGAGAATTATGCCTTTGCTGGCATGTATCATATATTTGACCAACACGTGGACCAAGCTGGTAAGAAACGTGGAAGGTGTATCTGGATAGTGTGGATTTCTAATTTGCAGCTGATCAACATTATACAGTGCCTTGAAAAAGTATTCATAGCCCTTGAAACTGTTACAACCAAAAACATAAATGTATTTTATGTGATAGACCAGCCCTCAAAAATTCCACTTCCACGCTTGCATTTTGCGAGTGGATTTTGAGGGCTGGCAAGAAGAGCTGCCTGGGAGCCGGGGGGGGGGGTCGAGCACCGCCGATAAGAGAGGAGAGCCGCCACTGGATGATCAGAGCAGGGAACATCACAGCTTTCGTTTCAATAGCTGTGTGTTCCCCCACCGTGCACCGTCACATAAGCCCCTCCTCTTTTTCCAGGACTTTGATAGACAGATCACACGTCCAATCCTAGGACGGGTGACCTGTATCAAAGTTCCCCGGACAAGGGGAGGGTTTATGTGATGGCGCGCGGCGTGGGGAACACACAGCTATTGAAACAAATCTGTGATGTTCCCTGCTCTGATCATCCAGTGGCGACTCTCCTCTCTTCCCCTCCACAGGTAGGCTGCACATGGGGCACAGGCTGCATTGGTGGGCACAGGCAAGCTGCATTGATGGGCATGGATAAAGTTGTTATTATTTTTATAAATTAATTGCATAAAACATTAAAGTGTAATTTCATGGGATAATTTATGAGGGCGGGTTTAGGGGTGGGGCGGGGCAGGGTAGGGGTTGGGTGGGTCAACTGTTGGCGAGTAACCCTTGAGGCTTGGCTAGTAGCTCAGGACTTGAAATTTTGAGCCCTGTGATAGACCAACACAAAGTGGCACATAATTGTGAAGTGGAAGGAAAATGATTAAAAAACTTATTTTTACAAATAAATATGTGAGAAATGTGGCGTGCATTTGTATTCAGCCCCCCTGAGTCAATACTTTGTAGAACCTCCTTTCACTGCAATTACAGCTGCAAGTATTTTTGGGTAAGTCTCTACCAGCTTTGCACATCTAAAGAATAACATTTTTGCCCATTCTTCTTTGCAAAATAACTCAAGCTCTGTTAGATTGGATGGAGAATGTCTGTGAACAGCAATTTTCAAGTCTTGCCACAGATTCTCAATTGAATTTAGGTCTGGACATTGACTGGGCCATTCTAATACATGAATATGCTTTGATCTTAACCATTCTTTTGTAGCTCTGGCTGTATGTTTAGGGTTGTTGTCCTGCTGGAAGGTGAACCTCCGCCCCAGTCTTAAGTCTTTTGCAGACTCTAACAGATTTTCTGCTAAGATTACCCTGTATTTGGCTCCATCCATCTTCCCATCAACTCTGACCAGCTTCCCTGTCCCTGCTGAAGAAAAGCATCCCCACAACTTGATGCTGCCACCACCATATTTCATGGTGGGGATGGTGTGTTCAGGGTGATGTGCAGTTAGTTTTCTGCCACACATAGTGTTTTGCTTTTAGGCCAAAAAGTTTAATTTTGGTCTCATCTGACAAGAGCACCTTTTTCCACATGTTTTCTATGTCCCCAAAATGGCTTCTCGCAAACCGACTTCTTATGGCTTTCTTTTAACAATGGCTTTCTTCTTGCCACTCTTCCATAAAGGCCAGATTTGTGGAGTACGCGACTAATAGTTGTCCTGTGGACAGATTCCCCCACCTGAGCTGTGGATCTCTGCAGCTCCTCCAGAGTTACCATGGGCCTCTTGGCTGCTTCTCTGATTAATGCTCTCCTTGTCCGGCCTGTCAGTTTAGGTGGACGCCCACGTCTTGGTAGGTTTGCAGTTGTGCCATACTCTTTCTATTTCGGATAATGGATTGAACAGTGCTCCGTGAGATGTTCAAAGCTCAGGATATTTGTTTTATAACCTAACCCTGCTTTAAACTTCTCCACAACTTTATCCCTGACCTGTCTGGTGTGTTCCTTGGCCTTCGTGATGTTGTTTGTTCACTAAGATTCTCTAACAAAGCTCTGAGGGCTCTACAGAACAGCTGTATTTTATAATGAGATTAAATTACACACAGGTGGACTCTATTTACTAATTCGGTAAATTCTAAAGGCAATTGGTTCCACTCGATTTTAATTAGGGGTATCAGAGTATACAAATGCACGCCACACTAATCAGATATTTATTATAAAAACTGTTGAAAACCATTTATCATTTTGCTTCCACTTCACAATTATGTGCCACTTTGTCTTGGTCTATCACATAAAATCCCAATAAAATACATTTACATTTTTTGTTGTAACTAAAATGACAAAATGTGGATACTTTTTCAAGGCACTGTCGCTTTATGTATCAGATATACTTTGTGTGCGTGCATATAATCAAATTACACATAGTAGTGTCAATGCACAAAGCTGCATAAGTTATTTTACATTTGTTCGTTATTTTATCTCCTCTGCGGTTTTTATTTTTTGCGCTGTAAACAAAGAAAACTAACAATTTTTTTTTTTTTCTTCTACATATATTTGGTAAAAAAATCCCAATAGGCATATATTGATTGGTTTGTGCAAAAGTTACAAACTATGGGATAGATTTAGTAACTTTTATTTATTGTTTTTACTAGTAATGACAGCTATCTGTGATTTTTAGCAGGACTGATACATTGCGGCGGACAAATCTGACCCAAAGTGACACTTTTTGGGGACCAGTGACATTATTGCATTAATCAGTGCTATAAAATTCACTGATCAATGGTATAAATGACACTGGCAGGGTAGGGGTTAACACTAGGGGCTGATCAACGGGTTAACTGTGTTCCCTGGGTGTGTTCTAACTGTAGGGGGATGGGCTGCCAGGGACATGACAGAGATCACTGTTCCCAATGGCTGGTCGGCAAGCAGTTAAATACCACCAAAAGAAATCTCTATTTGTGTGAAAAAAATTATAAAAATTTCATATGGGTACAGTGTTGCATGACCGCGCAATTGTCATTCAAAATATGACATCGCTGAAAATTGGCCTGGGCAGAAAGGGGGTGAAAGTGCCCAGTAGGTAAGTGGTTAATGAAGTTGAATGAGAAGCTGTTTAACCTTAGACTGCGTAAGGGATTCTTTACAGTTAGTTGTATAGGTGTGGCGCTCCACAATCACTGGTGTCAGCAGTACGTGTCAATAACTTCACAAACCTTTTTAGATGACCATCCTAACTAACACAATATACAGGGATATGGGAAATGGTTGAGACATAAATACACCCACATAGGTTGAACTGGATGAACTCATGTCTTTAGTCAACCTTAGCAACTATGTACACAAACTTATGAATTAATGAATGACTTGTATAGCGCTACAAATGCGAACTGAATCGCCTCAAGGCGCTTTTTGCAGCCAGTGTCATGCTGGCTGGTGCAGTCATTTACCCTGTAGGCTCTCGACACGCTTGGGACACACATTCGTTCACATATATACTGGGCCAATTTGGACAGGATTCAATTAACCTACCAGCATGTCTTTGGAGTGTGGGAGGAAACTGGAGTACCCAGAGGAAACCCACACAGGCACAGGGAGAACATGCAAACTCCAGGCAGATGGTGTCATGGTCGAGATTAGAACCAGTGACCCTTTTGCTGCTAGGTGAAAGTGCTAACCACTACACCACTGTGCTGCCTGGAGTCCCTTATGGGACCCAAATCTTTTGAAATCACAATTAACCATGTTCCTGCCCATTACTTTGATTCTCCTATAGAGCATTCTGGGACCCAGAAGAAGAAAACCAGGCTACATGATTATGAGGCCAGCTTCTCTGGGGAAGGGAAGGCCAGCTATGTACACCCCTACTTACTGGAGTGAAGAGCACAGCTATTAATTTGCCAGGATGCTGCTGTTCCTTCAGTGTTTACACAGCAGGTTGTGAGAAGGAGGTGAGACCACTATTTGTTAACTGTAAAAGTGTGCCGTCACCCTCCTGGTTGAGCTGTCTGGCAGGGGTTCCAGAATCTCATGAAAAATGGGCACGGGACAAATATTTTGTCAAGTAAAATAACTTGCATACACAGTGGGGGGGATTAATCAAAACTGGAGCAGCTGTGCATGGCAACCAAAGCATTGAATATGAAAGATAGAAGCTGGTTGGTTGCACCAGATTCTGGCTCAGTATGTTTTTCATGTGTGAATTTAGATGGATGGAGTTTAGCATCTCTAATTACTTCCATGTGTCTTTCTAGTCCCTAAGGTGCAGTTTGCAAACGATGACAAGCACCTCCTTGCCTGCTGTTCTCTGGATGGTACGATATCTGTGTGCCAGCTGGTGCCAACACCCCCAACAGTACTGCAGACTCTGCGAGGACACACAGGTGCGGTCAGTGACTTTGCCTGGTCCTTATCCAATGATATTATTGTGTCCACCTCTTTGGATGGCAGCATGTGCATATGGAACACCCATGATGGCCGCTGCATACGACAGATCCCTGACCCTGACTCTGCACAGATGCTGTGTTGCATTTTCCAGCCAATCAACAATAATCTCACTGTGGTGAGTATAACATAGTCACCCCCCTGCCGTTGTATGTGTAGACTTTCCATTCTCTCAGATACGTGTTGTTGTTTTTTTTTTTTATGTGATGTAAAATTATTTTGTTGGCGTCCATTGAGAGGGTTGTGTTGATAGATTTGGGGAGAATTAAACAGTTAGGTTATACTGCCACCTACAAGAGGATTGAACACTGGCAAACAGGGAAAAAAAAACTGTAGGGCAGTCTAGGATAACCCCTTTTTTTTCTAAAAAGTGGTCAACACCACAAAAAAACACGAACATGACCAAAAAAAAACTGCCTGCAGCTCCAAGAGCTGTCCAAAACATCAACCTTGTAGAGCAGGGGTGCCCAACCTTTTGAGAAGCGAGGTCCACTTTAGCAACTTCGTAAGCAGTCCGGGGCCACAATGAGCAGATGACAGGTCCGTGTCCGTTCTGGATATGCAGAGCAGATGCTGATACAACACGCTCTACTCTACTCTATGGGCCCTCCGATCTGATCCGCCCAGACAGAAGAGGACGGATCCCCTTCTGTTTTTTTAAGTGGATCGGATTGGAGATAGGCGGGGGTAAATGGACACAAGTCTGTTTACATCTGCCGCTCTATAGTGGTGAATGGAGGGTCTAGTTGGATCCACCTGAAAAAACACAGGTGGACCTGAATGGACCGATCGGGTGAAAGGGGTCTAAGGCTGCTTTCACACTGATGCACTGCGGTTTACCTGCACCTCAATTGGCCACAATCTTCACTTCTTCCTCAGGATTCCTGCAGGTATCGCTGGCTGCTGCTGTCCCCCAGGTGGGTATGGTTGGTGGCTGCTGCTGGCTGTCCCCCAGGGCGGGTCCTGCTGGCTGGTATCTGACCCACCATCCCTGAGCATCAGTGTGACAGGAGCTGGCACTGGAGGAAGCATGCGACTGCAGTAGAGAGCAGAGGCCATGCTTCCTGTATCGCTCCTGTCACAGGCGGAGTACATTTGGTATCATTCTGCCTGTGACAGGAGCCGGTGCTATATATGAAGCATCGGCTCTGCATCCTCTAGCGCCAGCTCCGTTCTTCACACTGATACTCGGGGATGGTGGGTCGGGAACCCGCAATCTGGGCTTGCCGACCCACCACCCCAGAGCAACATGTGGCCCGCGGGCCAGTGGTTGGGTACCTCTGTTGTAGAGTCTGAGACTAGACTTTAGGCTCCATTCACACCTGGAGCGTTCCGGAAACGTGGCAAATGCGAGAAGTGTTTGCAATGCTATTATTTCTAATGGCACCCCAATCCCAGTGTCATTTTGGCGGGATAAATTGTGCTGCAATTCATAACGCTGTCACCCAAAAGAAGCTCCTGCTCCTTTTTGTGTGACAAGCGTCACAATTTGCTGTGGCAAAATCGCACCACAATTGGGGTGCTACTAGAAGTAATAGCATTGCAAACGCACCCCACATTTTGCCGCAGTTCTGGAATCACCGGCAGAATCGCTCGTGATTCCGGAACGCCCTGGTGTACATGGAGCCTAAGCCTTCAGGACGTGTACAGGCAGTCCCAATGAGGGGGTGGTGGAAGCAAACAAGGCCCATAAAAGAAACAATGGATAACAAATAGAGATTGGCTCAGTCACTTATAGGACCTTATATCCGCAGCCCAAATCCGATGAGGCCTGAACATCCACCTGATAGAATGTGAGAATATAAGACCAGGTGGCAACCAGATTGTCCAAGTAGCATTCGTGGATCCTGCATGTCCAGTGGGGTCTAGACCCGGTGTCCTGTGGAGAAATGCCTCCTATAAAAAAAAAAAATACCTGGCCGGAACTGCGCATGCGCCGTACGGAGCCGCCAAACATCTGAGTTTACGATCAGCTGTAGACAGCGCCTGCGCACAATAGCCAACATTGTGCCACACGCTCCCGATGCTCGTGCAAGGGGCGGATTTGTTCATGATGGGAGCGTGTGAGGTGCGGATGTCTACATGAAGGGGGCGTATTTTTAATGATGGCCAGTGCTGCTAACATGGGGTCAGAATTTTTCACGAATCTCAAACACATCTCCTAAACAAATATTTCTCTGCTATTCTTACTACACGTGTTTGCGTGGACAATGTCGGCTATTGTTCGCGGGCGCCATCTGCATCTGATAGTGAATTTAGATATTCAGTGGCTCCGTACTGCGCATGCGCAGTTCCGGCCGGGCATTTCTCGATAGAACACCTGTACTCCAAAATCCAGAAAGATGATGACCATGTTAGAAAGCTGCAATCAAACAAAAAGTTTTAACAGAGCAGAGCTGTAAAGATTTGAGACCATTTTTTTTTTTTTTTTTTTTCAAGAGATCTTAGGGTCATTTTAAAAAGGTGTAGTGTGGTTGTTTTACTAAAACTGGAGAGTACAAAATCTGGTGCAGCTGTGCATGATAGCCAATCAGCTTCTAACATCAGCTTGTTCAATTAACCTTTGACAAAAAAATAAATAACCTGGAAGTTTCTATGCCGAGCTGCATCAGATTTTGCACTCTAATGCCTCGTACACACGACCGGTTTTCCCGGCAGGAAAACTGCTATGACAGTTTTTCGCCAGGAAAAACTGCCGTGTGTATGCTCAATTGCAGTTTTCCCGGCAGGAAAAAAAAAAAGAGAACTTGTTCTCTATTTTCCCGTCCAGGAAAAATTCCTGCCGGGGAAAACCGGTCGTCTGTATGGTTTCCCGAGCCGACAAAATGACGTTCTATGCTTCCGCGCATTCGTCGAATTGTTTACGAGCATGTGCGGAAGCATAGAACGTAATTTTGTCGGCTCGTTGTAGTCTTTGACATCACCGCATTCTTGAAATTCAAAAGTTCAGCGGTATTTGACATGAACGTGTGTATGCAAGGCAGGCGTGGCAGGAAAAACTTAGTTTTTTTTTTTTTTTCCTGCCGGGAAAAATGGTTGTGTGTGTGTACAAAGCATAAGGCTCGATTCACATCTATGCATGTTGCTTTTGAGCATTTCTGCAGTGCTTTTTGCGGTCCTTGCCGTGTTTTTGGACACACGTTTTTTCCGCAAATTGCGTATTTTTTATTTTTTTTAAACTGTATACAGCTGGTTGCTAATGAGGGGGCCAGGAAACCGGCCGCCACGTCCTTAACAACCGATGAGTCATCAGTTGTCAGCGGGCTTCCCGCTAAATGTAAAAATAATAATTGCCGGCTAAAAAAAAAAACGAGGGGAAAAAAAACAGCGTGGGGTCCCCCCTGGTCCATACCAGGCCCTTGGGTTTAGTATGGATTCGGAGGGGACCCCATGCCAAAAAAAAAAGTGTGGGGGTCCCCCCCAAAATCCATACCAGTACCCTATTCGAGTATGCAGCCTGGCAGGTCAGGAAAGGGAGAGGACGAGCGAGCAACCCCCCCCCCTCCTGAACCATACCAGGCCGCATGCCCTCAACATAGGGGGATGGGTGCTTTGGGGCAGGGGGGCTCTGCGCCCCCCACCCCAAAGTACCTTGCCCCCATGTTGATGGGGATAAGGGCCTCTTCCCGACCACCCTTGTCCGGGGTTGTCGGGGGGGTGGGGGGGGCTAATCGGAATCTGGAAATACCCTTTAACAAGGGGACCCCCAGATCCCGCCCCCCCATGTGAATGAGTATGGGGTACATTGTACCCCTACCCATTCACAAAAAAAAAGTAGTTTAGTGTTAAAAAATACAGTAGACCGTTTTTGACAAGTCTTTTATTAAAAATTATCTTCTTCTTTTCCTCCTCCCTCCTCCCTCCTCCCTCCATCATCCTCCTCCCGCATCTTCATCCTCCGGTCTTCCTCCATCTTCCCCTGCTTCTTCTTCCGCTCTTCTGTCTTCTTTGTCCGGTGTTCTTCTTCCTCTGCCGTCGCATACGTCGACGACCCTCCTCTGAAGCTGCGTCCCGCTGATCTGTCGGCGCGGATGTCCTGCATTTCTTAAATAACGATGGGGGCGTGGCAATAGGATTACGTCACTTGGAGGCCACGCCCCTTGTGACGTCACCGCCTGGGACATGATGGGTCCGTGACATCACAGGGGGCGTGGCCTCCGGATGACGTAATCCGATTGCTACGCCCCCATCGTTATTTAAGAAATGCAGGACATCAGCGCCGACAGATCAGCGGGACGCAGCATCGCAGGAGGGTCGTTGGCGGGAGCGGCGGCAAAGGAAGAAGAACACCGGACAAAGAAGACAGAAGAAGAAGCAGGGGGAGAAGGAGAATACCAAAGGAGAAAGATGCGGGAGAAGATGGAGGAAGACCGGAGAAGAAGATTTTTAATAAGAGACTTATCAAAAACTGTCTACTGTATTTTTTAACATTACACTACTTTTTTTTTTAGTGAATGGGTAGGGGGTACAATGTACCCCCTACTCATTCACATAGGAGGGGGCGGGATCTGGGGGCCCCCTTGTTAAAGGGGGCTTCCAGATTCTGATAAGCCACAGACCCCGACAACCACTGGGCAAGGATTGTCCGGAAGAGGCCCTTGTCCCCATCAACATGGGTGCAAGGTGCTTTGGGGTGGGGGGCGCAGAGCCGTTGTTTTTTTTTTTTTTTTTTCACGATATTTTTTTTTTTTTTTTACATTGAGCAGGAAGCCAGCTGACAGCTGATGACTCATCGGTTGTTAAGGACGCGGCGGCCTGCTTTCCAGGCCCCCTCCTTAGCAACCAGCTATATACAGTGTAAAAAAAAGAAATAAAAACAAAATGCAAATCGCGGAAAAATCGCTGTAAAATTGCGGTACTTGCGTTTTGGATGCGGGTCCATTGAATTCTATTACGTGCAAAACGCTGCATTTTGCGGGGAAAAAAAGCCCCCTGACCCTTTCCAAAAACGCAGAGGCACAAAAATACATTGATGTGATCATGTTCCATAGTAACCCATGTTAATAAAAAATCCCTGCATTTCTGCAAAATGCCTAAAAAAACGCATTAGTGTGAATAGAGCCTTAGGCCGGGTTCACACTGGTAACGACACGACAGTCGTACCACTTTGGATCCGAATTTGCCCTGCGACTTGTCGTCCGACATGTGTCGGACTTCAATGAACAGGGATCCGACTTTGATCCCTGACAATACCAGGCACTGTGTCTGGTATGAATCTTTAGCGGGAAAAAAACAGCATGGGTTCCCCCTCAAGGAGCATGGTCCTTCGGTCTGGTATGGATTTTAAGGGGAACCCCCACGCCAAAAAAAATTGGCGTGGGGGGGCCCCCTCCAAACCAGACCCTTATCCGAGTACACAGCCACAGGTCAGGAAAGGAGGGTGGGGACGAGCAAGCGTACCAGGCCGCATGCCCTCAACATATTGGGGGGGGCCCTCTTCCCGGCAACCCTGGCCGTTGGTTGTCAAGGTCTGCGGGCGGGGGGCTTATTGGAATCTGGAAGCTCCCTTTAACAAGCCCCCAGATCCTGGCCCCCCCACCCGATGTGAATGAATATGGGGTACATTGTACCCCTACCCATTCACCTAAACAAAAAAGTGTCAAAAATAAAACACAGTACACGGGTTTTTAAAGTAATTTATTAAGGCAGCTCCGGCGTCTCCTCGTCGTCTCCTCGTCTTCTCCTCCGCTGATGTCTTCTGCCTCTGCCGGTTTTTCTCCCCCCTCTCTGCTCTTTCTCTGGTTCTTCTCCCTCTGACTTCTGCCTCTGCCGAGTCTTCTCCGCTGTCTCCTAGCTCGTTTCCTGGGTCTTCTTCCGATGTTGACTCAACGCTCTGTCCCGCTCTAATGCCCGGTGTGCCACTACTTATATTGGCATGGGGCAAGGTCACCGTGTGACGTCATCCGGAGGCCCACCCCTTATGACGTCACTGCCCAGGGCATTCTGGGCGAGGACATCATAAGGTATGGGCCTCAGGTGGCCCGCCCCATGCCAATATGAGTGGTGGCACACCGTGCACCCAGCATTAGAGCGGGAGAGAGCGTTGAGTCAACATCGGAAGAAGAATTTTTTTTTTTTTTGGTGAATGGGTAGGGGTACAATGTACCCCATACTCATTCACATAGGGTGGGGGGCCGGGATCTGTGGGCCCCCTTGTTAAAGCGGGCTTCCAGATTCTGATAAGCCCCTCATCAGCCAGGGTTGTCGAGAAGAGGCCCTTGTCCTCATCAACATGGGGACAAGGTGCTTTGGGGTGGGGGGGCCCCCCCCTGCCCCAAAGCACCCCCCATGTTAAATGCATGTGACCTGGTACGGGGGGGGGCACGTTTGCTCGTCCCCACCCCTTTTCCTGACCTGCTGGGCTCTGTGCTTGGATATGGGTCTGGTATGGGAAAAAATGGCGTGGGGGGGGGTTCCCCTTAAAATCCATACCAGACCGAAGGGCCTGGTATGCTCTTGTAGGGGGAACCCTTGGTGTTTTTTTTTTTTTTTATTTGGCGTGGAGTTTCCCTTCAAGATCATCAGCGTACAAGTCGCATGCCAAAGTCGGATCAGATGGCGATCCGACTTTAATCCGACTTCAGTGATATTCAATGGGCTGAAGTGGGATCAAAGTCAGACCAAAGTAGTGCAGGGAGCATTCTCAAAGTCAGACCAGTTAAGTTGGCTCCCATTGGGAAACATTGATTTTCACATGTCATGCGACATGTGCTCCCAATGTAGGAGCGTTTGTTGTACCAGTGTGTGAACCCGGCCTTAGTAACTCAACCTCACAGTTCTCTGAAAATACTTACCAAACCCAAAAGGAGGCATATTCAAATTGGGTTTCTAGAAGCCTTAAAGGGACTTAATTCAGTGTGCTTTTTTTCAGAAAGCAAATATTGTGCAACTATTTTTTTATGATACTAATTATCTTGAAGGTACAATAAAAAAAAAAAAATCAATCACTTTAAAAAAAAAAGTTAATAGACCTAATGGCCATGCTGGAGGGGATTTACATGACCAGACTAGTCTATTTGTGGCCAGCTGTTGTCCTGGTATTGTTCACACTAGATCAGGAGAGATTACATGTATCGTGCTTTCATTTTATTTAATCAATTATAAAAAAAACATGGCTTGAGAAGGCAAAATATTCACACATATGTCTTCATACACTATGAAAATGTAACCCTTATGGTATTCCCTCGTTGCTCTCCTCTCTTTCAGGTAGGCAATGGGAAACATAACGTCCATGTTATGAACATATCCACAGGTAAAAAAGTGAAAGGGGGCAGCAGTAAGCTGACAGGCCGAGTACTGTCCCTCTCCTTTGATTCTGCAGGCCGTATTCTATGGACTGGTGATGATCGTGGGAGTATATACTCATTCCTTTTTGACATGGCTACAGGTGAGCAAAGCGCTACAACAGGGAAGATCCATAGACAAGTGGCTGTAAAATAAAAGAACAGTAAAGAGTAAGGTAAGGTGACCAGATTTTCAAATGAAAACCAGGAACACCCTACAATCAAGCAAAGCATGCTACACCAAATGTTGTGAGGGGTTTACAGGGGTATGGTTTAATAACCCCTGAGCCTACTTTGCTCTGGGTCAAGTGTGCATAATGTGTAGAGACCAGAAGTAAAGCACAGAGTGCCTCCTTAACAATAATTCTCCCTCCACTCCAATATTCCTCCTTCCCTGAATTATACTTACCGGACCTTGACACAGCGTTATTGGCGAGTCCCCATAGTTTACCCACTGCTGCCGAGTTCCCTCATCTCCAGTGGTAATGCCTGTACAGCTGCAGAAGGCACCATTTACTTGTAGGATAAAAAGGAGTCTGTGGCAGCACTCCCATGCCTTTCTCTGCACAGGCAATCACCAACATGCTCATGTGACATCCCAGTCCCAAGCTGCATTTAGAGGTGGCTGCCCACAGAGATTCTCCAATCACAATCCAGTTCGGTACAGTAATGGTACAAAGTGCCACTGCTACTGATTTACTTAGGCCCCCCCCCCCCCAACGAACCACTACAAGGGGCATCAGCTTCTTCTCCTGGTTGCCTTTCCACTCCCTTGTCCTGGTCCTGTACCCTAGTGTAGTGTTGATTTACTGGCTTCAGGCCCAGGTGTGCACTGCAGGTCACCATCACTAGCAAGAACAAGGCAGCAAATAATCCATATCCTTACCTCGTAAAAGTCTATACAAGTCATGAAGGGAGAGATCAGGTGATATCAGCATGTAATAAGAAACACCCCAACCCCACCTCCTCCTAGTCAGTCACAGAAATACATCTTTCTCAAGTTTTCTTCCCGGACGGCACACTGAGAGATGACTGGTCCCACCTGACAGGAAACACAATCAATCAAAGAGGTTAAAACCCCCGCCCCTTCCCGTGCTCCTCAGTTTTTGATTGCGTTTCCCCACAGCCTCTGGACTCGGCAGGACAGTCTGTCCTTCCTGGGGGGTAGCCCTTTCCTTTCCTCGGGAGGGGGGGTGGGCAGCATTTGGAAGAGCCCCCCTGAGCGCTGAAGGACCCTAGGTGCAGGGATGTGCCTAGAACTTCAGGGGCCATTAAAGCTTTATTTTTCCCCTTACCTGTCTGGGGGTCCATGCAGGAGGGGAGCTGGCATGTCCTTCTGCTGGGGAGGTATGTTATCTCTGTGGCCGAAGAAACCCTCCTCACGCGGAATTGGAGGCACTGATGGCGCCACTCAGCGTGTAGGTGAGCTGGGCGCCATCTTCCCAGCGCCTGGAGGTGATGGACAGTTTCTCCTCTAGCGCCGGCAAAATGGCGACGGCCGCGTTTCAACCACATGCAGAACAGAGCCAGGAAGAGAGGCGCCCATTCTACTCCTCACAGCGGCTCTGCAAGACGCTACCCCGAGAGGCTTGGCGGCATGGAGCGCGAGGAGAGGCCTGCTACGGCTATAGAGGAGACCACAGGGGGTGAGTCAACCCAGCCAGCAGGGGGTTATTATGGGGGAGGGTACCCCGACTCTTTCCCGTTTTACACAGGGTTTATTGCATTTTTCTATAGCATGCCTGTGTATTTTGTGCTTGCAGGGGAGGACGTCACTGCCCAGGGGGGTTGCCAGCCATCCTTCTAAAGCCCTTGCCTGCTCTAAGAGATGCGGTTACTGCAACGATAAGTTGCCCTTAGACCATTCCAAGCCCTTTTGTTTTAGGTGCATTCAAAAATTGGCTGGGAAGGAGACATCGCAGGTCATGAGAGATTTCCTCTCTGTCCAGACTGAGATTCTATCAACTCTTAAGGAGTTTCAGGCCTCCCTCAGAGCTAAGGAATCAGAATCCCAGACTAGTAGGGAGGGCTCCTCTTCAGCCAAGGTGGTTAGAAGGTGCCCAGAGCCTCTGAGATCTCTCTTATCCCAGGAGTCTGAGGAGGAAGAGGAATCTGAGGTCCCTGATCAGGGTGTGTCCGACGAAGGTCTAATAGACAGTCAGGCAGAGAAGGAGGAAGAGGACTCCAGGCTTGGGAAAACATATTTTACTCTTTCGTTCATGGACCGACACAGCTTCCAATTGACAAGTGGGTATTATCCGTTAATTAGGAGTGACTAGGCAGGAAAAAAACTTGTAAAAAGTGTTGCATCACACCTTCTACAGTACCGCCCAGGGGGCGGACCCTCTGGGTATATCCCCTCACTCTGCATCTCGCAGATCAGTTCGTCAAAAAAGCAGTACAAACTTTAAAGGAGGGGTGGGTGCTGTGTCGGTCCATGAACACAGAGAAAAGGATTTTACGGTGAGTAAAAAATCCTATTTACTCTTTCGTTCATGGACCGACACGGCTTCCAATTGACAAGTGGAACGTCCCAAAGCAGTGTCAAAAAATAAATAAAACGAGGGGTGGTAACAGCATAAAGTAAACTTCACCCCAAACACAAAAACACAGCATTCCCCCAAGGGAGGAATTGCAACTCTAAACAGCCGCCTGCAAAACTTTGCGGCCGAAAGAGGCATCCGAAGATGCACCTACATCAACGTTGTAGAATTTTTTTAAAGTGTGAGCAGACGACCAAGTCGCCGATTTACATAATTGGGCAACAGATGCTTGATGTCGGAAAGCCCAAGAGGCACCTATTGCCCTGGTCGAATGCCCCGTGACAGGAAAGGGGGGCGCTTGACCCTTTAAGGCGTAGGCCTGGATTACTATCTGTCGGATCCACCTAGAGATGGTGGCCGACGAGACTGCTTGGCCCTTCTTGGGACCAGCCACCGAAACAAACAGTGAGTCTGACTTCCGGAACAGGGAAGTAGTAGATAGGTATACTCTCAAAGCTCGGACAACGTCCAAGGAATGCAACGCCGACTCCTTCAGACTCGACGGATGAGGACACAAGGATGGAAGTACAATGTCTTCATTGAGATGAAAAGCCGAAACGACTTTCGGAAGAAAGGAAGGCTGCGGCCGCAGCACCACCTTATCCTTGTGGAAAATCAGATAGGGAGCCTTGCATGACAAGGCTGCCAGCTCAGAAACTCGTCTAACTGACGTAACGGCTACCAAAAAGACCACTTTCTTTTTTTCTGTCTAGCAAGGAGTAGGACATGGCTCCCCTTGGGCCCATTGGTTCGAAGAATTTATTTTTTTTCTAGATTTTGTTTTTTGTTTCCTGTGATCTTCGATCAACTGCCAACTGGGTGACAATGCTGGGTCCTCGATCCTTGTAGTCCCCCCCAGTTCGGCCATCAAGCGTGTGCCAACCCAAGCTACGCGCTGGGTTTTCCACGACATGCCCATCGCTCTACAGGTGGCCGGTGAGACGACGCTCCAAGGCTTGCATTGGACCGCTCAGCTTCGGCTGACCTTACGGCCGAGTCGCAGCAGCCTGTCCGGTGAGCTTACGCTCCAAGGCTTGCATCGGACCGCTCAGCTTCGGCTGACCTTACGGCCGAGTCACTGTAGCTTGTCCGGTGAGCTAGCACTCCACGGCATGCATATGATCGCTCCCGAGGGTTCAATCACAGCATGCCTGGCCGACAGTCACCTCCGTGCGTGGATGATGATCTGTCCGGAATGTCTTCCAGCAGGATTCAGCAGGAAGGGTAAGTAGCTCCCCTGCTTCGGCAGGGTGACTTGGCTGGACATTCCTGGAGAGATCAAGTAAGTGGTTGTGACCCCTTTCTTTCCTCTCTCCCTGCCCTCCCTCCTCCCTGGGCTCTAAGGTTGCTGAGTGCTGGGGGTCTCCATCTGGAGCGGGACTGCACTGTGTATCATTTTTAAAAGATGTAATTTTTGCTTACGTGTGTGCTTCTCCCTCCATGCTGTCGGCGGCCATTTTGCGGTGGTCCATGCTGGTTTCGGCCTCCAGTGACTGTCCGGCGGCCATTTTCTTGTGGTTTTCGCGCCAACAGCTATAGATCGCCGCTTGGCGGCCATTTTCTTGTGGTTCGCGCCTGTTTTTGGCCTCTACCGACTGTTCGGCGGCCATGTTTCCTAGAATTCATGCCTGTATATAGATATAGCTGCTTGGCGGCCATCTTTTTGTGGTCTGCGGCCGCTTTGGCTTCTATATTCGGCCCGGCGGCCATTTTTTTAGAGCCCACATTGTTTCTATACAGACGTTTGGCGGCCATTTTGCGGTAGTCTTCGGCATTTTCTCTGGCGCAAATTTACACAGAAGAAGCTGATAAGAATCAGACTGACACATGCAGCGGTGGGACAACATCACAGGCGGAGCACATGGCAGCATAACAGTACCGTTCCAAGGGTGGTGAGTACTCTGGGAGACCCTGCATCTCTGTATCAGCTAGGAGGGTGGCCCTATTGATACCTTGCATGGCGTCTGAAGCAGACGGTTTTTCCCCTGAAAAACACCTGACTTGGTAGCTGGTGCCCCTGATGCACCTATGGACGCTATGTCGGCAATCCTAGAGGCTTTGATTGCCAGGGTGGAAGCAGCACACGGGAACACGGGGGTAGAAAACGCCCCCGTCCCCTGCAATCGTCCGGGGATAATTCTGATGCAGAACCAGGCCCAGCTATGGCTCAGGACCCGGATTCTAAAGCATCAGAGACTGCAGACCGTGACCGATCGGACAGTGAGAATGACTCCAAGTCCAGGTCAGTACGCGAAAGGGCTTTGGTATCTGACCTTTATTACCGCAGGGATACGCTAAAATTGGAGAATGCTCCAGAAGCAGCAGAGACTCCGGTCCCCTTTGGGTTCCGTAGACCGGACCCGCACTGCTAAGGTGTTTCCTTGTGTGTCTTATTTTGATAAGCTCTTATACAAGGAGTGGGAGAACCCATCAAGTGTTTTTACGTCCCCAAAGAATTTTGTAGTACGGTACCCCTTTGAGGAGAGTTTTCTGAAAAAATGGACCTCTCCCCTGATAGTGGACCCTCCGGTGTCCAGACTTAATAAAGCTACCACAATTCCAGTGGAAGGGGCTCCTCTTTTTTTAAGGACCCTGCGGATAAGAAACCTGAAGCACTCGCTCGCTACCTATACACAGTGGTAGGCTCAGCGGTGCACCCGGCATTGGCTGGGGTCTTAGTGTCTCAGACACTTACTGAATGGGCAAAATTGCTGCTCCAGGGGTTAAAGGAGAGAGATGCTCCTCCTAATGAGATAGCTTTGACCGACCAGTTGGTACAAGGCCTTAAGTCTGTCTGCGAGTCAGACATGGATA
Source organism: Rana muscosa (assembly GCA_029206835.1). Taxonomy (NCBI): domain Eukaryota; kingdom Metazoa; phylum Chordata; class Amphibia; order Anura; family Ranidae; genus Rana; species Rana muscosa. The sequence continues at coordinate 238,930,538 of CM055125.1, read as the reverse complement.
CTATCCCCTTGCTGTCTAAAGCTTCGGGTTATGCGGTAGCTATGCGCCGCCTGATCTGGCTAAAAGGCTGGTCGGCGGACCAGGCTTCCAAGAAGGCCCTGCTGGATCTCCCCTTTAAAGGCGACAGACTTTTTGGAGCCTCTCTAGATGACATCATCAAGGATGTCACAGGAGGTAAGAGCACATTGCTTCCCCAGACCATAAAGGGTAAGGGGCCACGCCAAAGGTAAGGGCCCTCTTTTACTGCACGCAAGCGTTTTTTCGTCCCGCCCAGGGCGACAGGGAAAGGACCCCAGGCCCGCTCAAGGACAAAAACGTCCTTGGTCCCGTAAACCCAATAAGGCTGCGGACAATTCTGCGTCCGCATGAAGGTCCGCTCCCAACCAGTTTCTGGGTGGGGGGGGACGTCTTTGCAAATTTGCGACTCAGTGGACATCCATGATCTCTGACCGGTGGACTTGCGAAGTGATCTCCTCAGGCTACAAGATAGAGTTTCTCTGTTGTCCCCTGGACAGATTCATTCCCTCCAACCTCAAGCTACATACGACCCGTCGGGAGGCCCTGTACGGGGGCGGTCCAGGGTCTGCTGGAACGCGGGGTGGTCATTCCAGTTCCAGAGCAGGAACGATTTCAGGGTTTTTACTCTAATCTGTTCATAGTGCCAAAGAAGGAGGGGGTTTGTCCAATCTTGGATCTCAGGGCCCTCAATTGCTTTGTGAAGGTACAAAGATTCCGGGTGGAGTCGGTTCGATCTGTAGTCACTACTCTCCATCCAGGGGTCTTTCTGGCATCCTTGGATATCAAGGACACATACCTGCATGTCCCCATATACTCCAGCCACCAGAGGTTTCTGCGATTTGCAATTGGGGAGAACCACTATCAGTTTGTGGCCCTCCCGTTTGGCCTGGCATCATCACCCAGGGTGTTCACCAAGGTGCTCTCCCCGATTCTGGCCCTTCTAAGACAGCGTGGCATCGCTATAGTGGCCTACTTGGACGACCTTCTTCTGAAGGCCCCTTCAAGTTCACAATTGAAGGTAAGCGTATCCATAACCTGTCAGACTCTCCGAGACTGTGGTTGGATACTAAACACGCAAAAGTCAGTATTGGTACCAACTCAATGCCTAGTGTATCTGGGCTTGATTCTGGATTCCTCAGACAAGAGTATTCCTTCCTGGGGAAAGGTTGCAGACCCTTCAGGCTGCAGTACGGCAGCTAACCTCCAAGAGTTGGTCGTCATTACGTTTCTGCATGCGAGTTTTGGGCCTCATGGTAGCCTCCTTCGAGGCGGTCCCTTATGCTCAATATCACACTCGGGTGTTACAGAAGGAGGTTCTGTCCAGATGGAGCAGATGCCCATCATCTCTGGATTATCAAATCCGCGTAAGCCACCTAGTCAGGAGATCCCTGGTATGGTGGCTGACATCACCGGCTCTACTGGCCGGGAAGTCATTTCCTCCTGTTTCTTGGATAGTGATCATGACGCACGCCAGCCTTACAGGTTGGGGGGGGGTCTGGGGTGTTCAGTCGACGCAAGGTCGCTGGACCACGGAGGAATCCCACCTGCCGATCAATGTCCTGGAACTCTGGGTGATCAGGCTATGCCTCTTCAAGTGGTTTCAGAGGTTGCAAGGGCGTCCGGACAGCAGTGGCATATGTCCACCATCAAGGAGGAACAAGAAGCTCAGCTGCAGCATCGGAAGTCGCTTGCATTCTGAGATGGGCAAAAAGGAGCGTACCGGCACTGTCGGCTGTGTAAATTCCGGGTGTGGAGAACTGGCAGGCGGACTACCTGAGTCGCCAAATGCTGGACCAGGGAAGATGGTCCTTACACCCGGAGGTGTTTCAGCTCCTCTGCCAAAGATGGGGCACACCAGACGTAGATCTTCTGGCTTCCCGACTCAGTCAGAAGGTATTGAGGTTTGTGGCCCGGTCAAAGGACCCATGGGCAGACGCAACGGACGCGTTGGTGGCATCATGAGGTCAGTATCGGCTAATCTATGCCTTCCCTCCCATAAGGTTCCTTCCCCATCTGCTTCGCAGAGTGGAGGTAGAGGGAATTCCAATGATTCTGATCGCTCCAGATTGGCCTCCAGCGTCCCTGGTACGCCGATCCAGTATGTCTGGTAACACTACCACTACGGGAGGACCTGCTGTCGCAAGGTCCCATACTCCATCCTGCTTTACAGTCACTGGCTTTAACGGCATGGCTATTGAAAACTAGGTTCTGAGGGACCGGGGCCTGTCAGATTCAGTAATCTCTACTATGAGAAGTGCCCGAAAACCGTCCTCTAGGAAGGTTTAGCATCGCACTTGGAAGGCCTACATTTCCATGTGTGAGGAAATGAGTTGGCATCCGCGTACTTATTTGGTTTACAGAATCCTGCTATTCTTACAGCGTGGGGTGGACCAAAGGCTTGCCTTAAGTACTATTAAGGGGCAGATATCTGCTCTGGCTGTCTTTTTTTTCAGCGACCCCTGGCGACTCACTCTCTCGTGAGTACATTTGTGCAGGGGGTTCGACATGTGGTCCGTCCCCCGCTACCTCTGTGGGACTTGAACCAAGTCCTCTCGGTGCTTCAGAGATCACCGTTTGAGAATATTAGGGATATTCCCTTGTTGACACTTTCTCAGAAAGTGGTCTTTTTGGTAGCTGTTACGTCAGTTAGACGAGTTTCTGAGCTGGCAGCCTTGTCATGCAAGGCTCCCTATCTGATTTTCCACAAGGATAAGGTGGTGCTGCGGCCGCAGCCTTCCTTTTTTCAGAAAGCCGTTTCGGCTTTTCATCTCAATGAAGACATTGTACTTCCATCCTTGTGTCCTCATCCGTCCAATCCGAAGGAGTAGGCGTTGCATTCCTTGGATGTTGTCCAAGCTTTGAGAGTATGCCTATCTACTACTTCCCTGTTCCGGAAGTCAGACTCACTGTTTGTTTCAGTGGCTGGTCCCAAGAAGGGCCAAGCAGTCTCGTCGGCCACCATCTCTAGGTGGATCCGACAGATTAGTAATCCAGGCCTACGCCTTAAAGGGTCAAGCGCCCCCTTTCCTGTCACTGCGCATTCGACCAGGGCAATAGGTGCCTCTTGGGCTTTCCGACATCAAGCGTCTGTTGCCCAATTATGTAAATCGGCGACTTGGTCGTCTGCTCACACTTTAAAAAAATTCTACAACGTTGATGTAGGTGCATCTTCGGATGCCTCTTTTGGCCGCAAAGTTTTGCAGGCAGCTGTTTAGAGTTGCAATTCCTCCATTGGGGGAATGCTGTTTTTTTGTGTTTGGGGTGAAGTTTACTTCATGCTGTTACCACCCCTCATTTTTTTTTTTTACACTGCTTTGGGACGTCCCACTTGTCAATTGGAAGCTGTGTCGGTCCATGAACGAAAGAGTAAATAGGATTTTTTACTCACCCTAAAATCATTTTCTCTGTGTTCATGGACCGACACAGCACCCACCCCTCCTTTAAAGTTTGTACTGCTTTTCTGACGAACTGATCTGCGAGATGCAGAGTGAGGGGATATACCCAGAAGGTCCGCCCCCTGGGCGGTACTGTAGAAGGTGTGATGCAACACTTTTTACAAGTTTTTATTTTTTATTTTTTCTGCCTAGTCACTCCTAATTAACGGATAATACCCACTTGTCAATTGGAAGCTGTGTCGGTCCATGAACTCAGAAAAGGATTTTACGGTGAGTAAAAAATCCTATTTTTCGGCCGACGACATGGAGGGCCTCCTCAGGGTGATATATGCATCTGAGGAGATACAGGAGCCTGCCGCACAAGTATCTGCACAGGACAAAATGTACCGGGGCTTGGTGAAGCCTCAATCCAAGGTCTTTCCGGTTCATCAAGGATATTATCCTAAGAGAGTGGAAGGAACCCGAAAGAAAACTTCCTAAAGTGGAGTTCCACCCTGAAAAAAAAAAATTACACAAAAATGCTGCAAAAAAATTGATTTTTTTTTAAAAATCTTTACTCACCCGAAATAGCGGTTGCTATGTGGAAGTCCCTAATCTGCCTCTTCCTTATCTGCGGTGGGTCCTCTTCCGCATCCTCTTCTAGTGAATGGGGCACGCTGCCTTCTGGGAACTGTGTGTAATCCCAGAGAGCAGCCACCCATTCACAAATCGGCGCGAGATTCGCACATGCGCAATAGGAAACGGGCAGTGAAGCCGTAAGGCTTCACTGCCTGTTTCCCTTAGTGAGGTTTGTGGCGCAGGACCTGCAGTGATCGAGGGATCGGCATGGGGGGGCCATCATCGCGGGCGAGTAGGACAAGTAAGTGTCCTTATTAAAAGTCAGCAGCTACAGTGTTTGTAGCTGCTGACTTTTAATAAAAAAATAAAAAATCGCAGGTGGAATCCCGCTTTAAGTATAAGACTTGGGGAGATATCGCCTCATTATAAACCTGAAACCCTTGAATGCTTCCCTGCATTACAAGAAGTTTTGAATGGAGAGCAATTTACACCCTCAGAAAGCGCCTTCTGAAGGATGTGTTTTTGGTGACGATAGATTTGAAGGACGCCTATCTTCACGTCCCGATCTTCTCAAAACACCAAGCCTTTCTCAGGTTCGCAATCGCTTCTGCCCGAAGGAATTCAGCACTGGCAGTTCGCTGGTCTCCCCTTCGGACTGGCCTCCAGTCCACGGGTGTTTACGAAGATTCTGGCAGAGGTGGTTGCCTTCCTGCATCTTCAGGGAATAGCTTTAGTCCCTTATCTCGACGATCTGCTGGTCTACAACCAGAATAGAGATCTCCACCTCGCAGATCTGGCCAAGGTCGTGAGTACCTTGGAATCTCTGGGATGGGTCATCAGCGAGGAGAAATCCTCGCTGGTTCCAGCCCAAAAGAAAATCTTTGGAGTCAGATCCATCCTCTCAGAATAACTACAGACGCAAGTGCCTGGGGTTGGGGGGGCTCACCTGGAGGAACTTCAAGCCCAGGGTTCTTGGAACCGGGGTCAGAGAAGCGCTTCTTCAAACTTACAAGAATTATTGGCAGTCGGGGAAGCCCTAAAAGCGTTCAAGGAAAGAATCCAGGGCCGGGAGGTCCAGATTCTGTCCGACAATGCGACTACGGTGGCATTCCTGAATCATCAGGGAGGCACCAGGTCTTTTACGCTTCTGAATAAAAAAAGAACAAGTGCGCTAATGTGAATTGACTAATAATCAAAAAATTATGAATCCACACATATATTGAATAAATAAAGTCCAACAGTGATAACAATGAATGTGTCCTGTAAAAATGAATATATTCTAAATAAGTCCCATCAAAAATCAGCAATGAAGGGAAGCCGTGAAGAGGTGAACCGCAAAAAGTTTGAAATTCGGTGCATGCACACCCGTGTCCACCACCAACAATCAAGCTGCTTACCAGAGGTAAGAAACAAATAAGCCCATCAGCAATCCCAGAGGGAGATCCAGAGAAATCCAGATAAACTTCGCAGAGTTCCAACGCCACTTGATAGGCAGTGGATACAGCAAATATTTCCCAAGGAGAGAGAGGAGGCTCAATAGTGCATTACCCAATGTAAAATTTATTTTTAAAACGGGTTTAAAAACACTTACACAATGTACAATTTAAAGAACATAACAACCGGCCGGTCCGCCGTACTTGTCCCGTAGTGCTGACGTCATCACTACGGGACAGGTACGGCGGACCGGCCGGTTGTTATGTTCTTTAAATTGTACATTGTGTAAGTGTTTTTAAACCCGTTTTAAAAATAAATTTTACATTGGGTAATGCACTATTGAGCCTCCTCTCTCTCCTTAGGCAGTAGATACAGCAAAGATTTCCCATCAAGTGACGTTGGAACTCTGCGAAGTTTATCTGGATTTCTCTGGATCTCCCCCTGGGATTGCTGATGGGCTTATTTGTTTCTTACCTCTGGTAAGCAGCTTGATTGTTGGTGGTGGACACGGGTGTGCATGCACCGAATTTCAAACTTTTTGCGGTTCACCTCTTCACGGCTTCCCTTCATTGCTGATTTTTGATGGGACTTATTTAGGATATATTCATTTTTACAGGACACATTCATTGTTATCACTGTTGGACTTTATTTATTCAATATATGTGTGGATTCATAATTTTTTGATTATTAGTCAATTCACATTAGCGCACTTGTTCTTTTTTATTCTTTTGTATACTTTATATGTTATCACATATCACAGGTGCTGCTGTATATTTATTTATGTTACTGGCTAGCGCGGTTTATTGCTTTAATCTTTCACGCTTCTGACCTTGGCTCTGGAAATCCTCGGATGGGCAGCCATTTTTTTTATTTGTTTGATGACAGGGTTGTTCTTAGACAAGGACCCCCTGTACCTTCCGAAGGTAGCCTCAAAGTTCCATAGAACACAAGAGATAGTCCTTCCTTCTTTTTGCTCCAATCCTCCAGAATGAGAGGGAGAGTTCTTTTCATTGTCTGGATGTCAGACGTTGTCTGTTATCTTATTTGGATAGGGTAAAAGTTTAGAAAGTCCAGCCCTTTTTTAGTTAATTTTTCTGGACAGAAGAAGGGTAAGCAAGCAAGCATCTAGAGCAGGGGTCTCAAACTGGCGGCTCTCCAGCGGTTGCGGAACTACAGGTCCCATCATGCCTCTGCCTGTGGGAGCCATGCTTGTAACGGTCAGCCTTGCAATGCCTCATGGGACTTGTAGTTTCGCAACAGCTGGAGGGCCACCAGTTTGAGACCCCTGATCTAGAGGATCCATATCTAGATGGATTAAGCAGACGATTTCCCTAGCTTATGATCAGGCTGGTAAAACAGTCCTGAAGATTAGATTAAAGCACATTCCACTCGGTCTCTGGCGACCTCTTGGACAGAAAGGGCCGGAGCTTCGGTGGAACAGATATGTAGAGCTACTACCGTGTTTCCCGAAAATAAGACCGGGTCTTATATTAATTTTGGTCACAAAAAACACACTAGGGCTTATTTTCAGGGTAGGGCTTATTTATTTACCGTATACTAATAAGGTGCGCAAAAGGTCTCAAGTCTGACTGGCTGGTTGTTGCTTTAAAAAAAAAAAAATCCTTTACAGCATGATACCATATACAATACAGTGTTTGTGCTGTGTCATTTATCCCTCTCTATTTTTACATCATTATGAAATGATTGTAATGTTTTACTGGTAGGGAGTTCAGTTTTATATAAAATTACCTTTTTAACAACTTTTATGCCATATGCACCCTCCTCTTCATCTGAGATCTGAGGAAAGAGAAGAGCCGAGATTGTGGTGACGTCAGCCTGCTCCGTGCACTAAAGAGGGAGGGGGCGCCGACGTCAGCGGGAGGAGAGAAGGAAAAAGAAGAGCCGAGATCACCGCTGACGTCAGTGCACTGAAGACAAAGGGGCCGCCAACATCAGGTGGGAGGAGGGGAGGAAAGAGAAGAGCCGAGATCCCGGCTGATGTCAGCCCGCTCCGTACGCACAAGAGGAAGGGGCAGCAGACATCAGCTGGGAGGAGAGAAGAGGACCTCCGGTGTGTCAGCGGTGGGTGTAAACATGTTTTTTTTAAACACAGCAGCAAACGGAGACACTGGCCAATATTTACAAAGGGTTTTTAATGAGATTTGCTAGGTCTTATTTTCTAGCCCACCCTGATAATCCAGACAGGACTTATTTTCGGGGAAACACGGTACATGGTCCAGCCAGAATACATTCCTGAGACACTACAGAGTGGAGTTGCTGTCACCTCAGGACCTGGCGTTTGGTAGGAAAGTCCTACAACCAGTTGTCCCGCCCTAAGGTAGGCCTGAGCTACTCGCTCATCTCTGTGTGCCGTCCTGGAAGATGACTTGAGAAAGTAACCAGTTACATTTACCGGTAACAGTGTTTCTGGGAAGTCTTCCAGGACGGCAGGCCTACTTCCCACCCGCTCTTGTTAAATATGTTGGTTTGTATAGAGTTGTGGTGGTGTTTTCACTCTTGTGCACTGGTGTGGGTCTGTACTTTGTCACAACTGAGGAGCATGTTTCCTGTCAGGTGGGACCAGTCATCTCTCAGTGTGCTGTCCTGGAAGACTTCCAGAAACACTGTTACCGGTAAGTGTAACTGGTTACTTTTTACCCAGCGACTGTTCCCATAAATCAAGGACTTCTGGTCACCCTACAGAGACTGTAGTATGCGCAAAGTTCTCTGCCAGGGGACAGAAAAAGAGCAGCATGATTGGATGATTAACAATGGGACGGCAGTTAACACTTTTACTGCCATTACCACCAATGCATGAGGGTGCTAATACTTTCACCACTATGAACACCAATATAGGGATTAACTTCCACATTCACCAGTGTGGAGGTGGATTAACTATTACTTTCAAGACCACCAATACAGGGGGGGTGGGGGTTAACTTGCCATGACCCCCAATGAGGGTGGGGGTATGGGGCAAATGTAGCAGACTTTAACTGCCATGACTATAGATTTGGGGGAATGGTGGATTAATGTGCACTGCCACCAACCATCAATGCAGGGTGGGTGGGGTAAATTTCACTGCCATCGACTACCAATGCAGGTAAAGGATGAAGCTTAACTTTCATTGCCCCTGATCACCAATGTGTGTTAATAATAATAGTACTGGCACCAATGCTGGGAGTTATTATTGTGGCCAATGACACCAGTGCTGAGGGTTATTGCATTTCAAACTTTTCAGTGTGAATTGCTATACTCTGCAAAAAATGTGTCAGGTCCAAAATTTTGTTAAAGAGAAAAAATGTGTTGCGTTAGGGGCAAACTTTAGGCCCTCTATAATTTTCCAGTTGACTATCCCTACCCAGAGATAGGCCCATTTAGACCTTTTGAGATTGATTGCTGCACCTACGTTATAAAGGCAGCCCATTCATGGTAATGGACAAACACATGGGATGTGGCACCATACGCTTATTCCCAAGATATGGTCAATCTTTTTATACTGTACTTGGTAATGGACAAAATAAACTTTTTTTTTTCCTTTCATGCAGTTCACCACATTTATGTATTATTGTATTTGTCTGTTGGGGTGCTAGTCCAAATGAGCTGAACCACAGTTCAGAAGGACATAAATACTTTATACTTACAGAATGTGCTTATCATAGGAAACCGGTACTGGGAGAAATAGGCTGCCATTGCTGACTGCTTCTGAAAATATATTTCCTTATTAGTCATTGACTCAAAGTACTGAGGTTAAAGCCTGCAGATTGGTGTTAGTACTGAAGGCAAATTAGTATGACAGTCAGGAAGACAGCATTTTCAGCAGGAGGTCACAAGTGTCAGATCCCAACTAGGAAGGATGTGGCTGGAGTTGGGCTTTAAAAGACAAAATCCTGTTTAAACTTTACATAGTAATCATTCCTTACAGGCAAACTGACTAAGGCCAAACGTCTGGTGGTTTCGGAAGGCAGTGCTATATCCAGCATATCTGCTCGTTCATGGATTAGCCGTGAGGCCCGGGATCCTTCTTTATTAGTAAATGCTTGCATCAACAAACTGCTGCTGTACAGGTGAGTCTCCTAAAAAGAGAGTTTCCATCTCTTTACATGGGACACGGGAAACTTGCCATGAATCTTAAAAAAGACATTCAGATGTTTTACACAATATAAAATGTGCAGTCACCGCTTAGAGCCCATTTACACAGGGGCAACACCACTTCCAGCGCGATTTTATGAGGCAACTCAGACACGACTTGAGAATGAATCACAGCGCGACCTGGAGCTATTTACAAGGCAACTCCAAATTGCCTGCAGGACAGGAGACATTCCAGTGGCCAATCAAACAAGAATCAGCTCTGTGGGAGGGAGTTGTTTGCAGGAGAAATTTATGTTTTCTTCCTGGAGAGTCGCTCCTATTAAGACAGTGAGAGGCGACTCCCATTGAAATGAATGGTTACAGGTCGCCTGAGAGTCGGATTGAAGTAGTACAGGGACCTTTTTTGAAGTCGGAGCAACTGCAGTAGTGTGCATAAGGACGGCTCCATTAACTTACATTGATTTCTTCAGCCAGCGCGACCTGCGGCAACTAGGGGCGACCTGGGGCGATTTGGAGTCGGATCTAAAGACGCCCCTGTGTGAAGCATTTATAAAACCCATACAGCTTTACTTTAAATTCTAATATTTATTTGGCTTGTGTTGATGGCCTTGCAAGAGGCCATCTGAGCACACCCTGCATTGAGATATTCTCAGTGCAGCCAGAACATATCTCCAATCACTACTAATAAAGTTCATGAACCTAAGTGGTAGTGGTCTTTAAACCTCTGTGCACATCTGCACTTGGGTGGCTGTTCTGCCAAGGAGCAGCAAATAGGAGCATGTCCATTATAGATGTTTTTTTACTGCACATAGGCAGGGCTCAGATGACCTCTTAAAAGGATCCTTATTCCTGTAAAAATACAAGACCAGACAGACCTTGAAGCACTGAACATATGGATAATGACAATGCCAGACCTTGCACTTAAAGTGGATGTAAACCCAGTAACGTGAACAGCCTCAGATGATACACAGAGATGAAACAAATCTCCCTACATAAATAGTATTTCTATATCTGCTGTCCTCAGCTTTCTACACTGTTTAGAAAGGGAATCCTCATAACTTTTTCTTCCTGTTCCACCACTGGGTATACACTGTGCGACAGCTGATTGGAAGACAGACACACGAATGAAGAAACATGCAGAGCTGCAGTGTGACTAGACAAGCTCCCTGCTAATCTATCTCTATGCACCCACCCGACACAAAATTATCAGCTGCTTTTATCGCCTTTGTTGGAGAGCTTGTCCGAAGTTATGCTAATAAAAGAGCAGAAGAAAGACACGGGACTTGGGGTGTTGGAGAGAGAAATAAACACTATGTGCCCAGGTCAGATTTTATGAATGGGGTATACATCCACTTTAAAACAGTGGTAATGTCCATTTCTAGAAACAAGGAGAGGGGCGCTTCTTGGTGTAGAAATTAAAACACTTTACTATTAAAACAATAGCAACTCACATGGGAGAAGATAAAGAAGAGCACATCTGTAGGCTGAGAAGTCCAGGAGCAAGATGGATGATCAAGTGACAGTTGTTCCACTTATCAACTGGGTGATATGGCGGTGAGCTGTCAAAGCCTTGTCTGTCATATATGTTCCTGCCATATCTCCCACTTCACCAGTTGATAAGTGGAACAATCGTGACTTGATCATCCATCTTGCTCCTGGACTTCTCAGCCTAGAGCTGTGCTCGTCTACCTTCTCCCACGCAAGTTGGTATTTTACTATTAAAGTGTGTTAATTTCAACTGAGGTGCCCCACGCCTTGTTTCTCTCTCAGCTTGCTAAAATTTTGGCTTCTGGTCTCCTTCCGTGGCAGCCCTGAGTATTTGGATCAACTTCTCACTCCATATTATTTCAGACTTTATAGGGTACTCCAGGAGGTACTAGTGCATTGAGGCTCATCAATACAAAATCTTACAATAGTTATATGCCTGGCCATTATTCCACCAGTTGTTACAGAAGAGCTTATACACTTGACCAAAGCTGGGCAAAAAAAAATGCAATCTTTTTCATATTCTTAAAACTTAATTTTTTTTTTTAATGGTATATAGTTCTCTAATCTCCTTTTTTTTTTTTTTTTTTTTCCCCAGGGTTGTGGATAATGAGGGAACACTACAGTTAAAACGTACTTTTCAGATACAACAAACTAACAATGCCATCCGGAGTATTTTCTGCCCCCTCATGTCATTCAGGCAGGGAGCCTGTGTTGGTATGTATATTCTATAACAAATCTCTAGGATGTCCCTCTTGCATACAACTGCTCTGCATCAGTCTTCATTGCTTCTAGTTGCATTATATCACCTCTTACCAAACAGGGGAAAAAAAACTCCAGATTGTACATGTAGTGTGGGGCACTCTGTTCTACACAAAGGTGTTCTCATACAAGTGTGTAGTTGATACATAAGTCAAAGCATCCCAGTTGCCATGCTGGTGTAGTTAGTGTTTCAACATTCTGGCACGGATCTGTGTGGCTGACATTTTTTTTGCTTTTGTTCAGTATAAGACACTTGCATAGCAGGTGCAGATAAAATGCATTACAGCACATTCTCCCAAGGATGTAGGAATACCAGCCTCCTACTTTGATAAGTACACTCTGCAGATACAACCAGTACTATGTGAGCTTGCTATACCTACACCAACTGTTGACTGCAATAACTTGCTTATGCATGCTGACTGTGGTAGAGGATATTAGGACTGATTAAGTATAACGCTTCTGGAAAATAAAGAGCAGTATTTTCTACACCTGTTGCTGAATGGAGCTATACTCCCTTTTACCTAATCTGTTCACGCTGGTATCAGGGCTAATAACCTACTAAGCCTTTTCTGTTCTCTTCTACAGTAACTGGCAGTGAAGATATGTGCGTTTATTTCTTTGATGTGGAACGGGCAACAAAGGCCATTGTAAATAAACTACAAGGACACAGTGCAGCCGTCCTGGGGATCAGTTTCAACTGTGATGAAAGTTTGCTGGCCTCTAGTGATGCAAAGGGGATGGTTATTATCTGGAGACGGGAACAGAAGTAACCAGTCTTATCTTATGGTCAGAACTGCTCTCTCTACCACCATCACTGACTCTTATTTATATATCCTGTATGTCTTATGAATAAACTCTAATCCCTGCTAACCTCTGTAAGGAAGATCATTGCACAATATGCTGATGACGCAGCTCTCTTCCATTTTGAGATGTGGGAGGATCAGGTTTGTAAGATTTACTCATTGGGCACAACTCACTAAAGGTTATGATGGTCATGTGACCACTTAGCACATGCAATATTGAAAAACGTCACTATCATAGATTCACAATTGCTCATATGCAGTATTTAGCACAAACACTAGACACGCTCATTAAATATTGCATTTAAAAAAAAAAAAGGCATTAAAGTCAATTCACAGAAGGAAATAAATGCATTCAGTAATTAAGTACTGGTCCAAGCTTGCGATAACAGTTTGAGATAAGTGATTGTTTTTTTAAAAACAGGCTGGAAAATACAAGCTGGAGCAGGTGCCAGCTAGATTCTTTGGAGGCTGGCAGATGGCATAGGATGGAGCCTTTTGCATTACTTTAAATGCCAGAAGACTGAATGCAGAGGAGACAATCTCAAGTGCTCCTTTTAAAAGGATAAGTTCACAGATGCTAATACAATTTGGGAGGATTTACAAAACGGAAAACCCATTTTACACTGAAAGTGCAGTCGCTATAAATCTGAGGGGACACTCTGCTGATTTTATCATCCAATCGTGCAAGTTAAAATGCTTTTTTTTCCTTGCATGTCCCCCTCGGATTTACAATGACTGCACTGGTAATGCAAAGTGGATTTGCCTTTAGTAAATAACCCCCCCCAAAAACCATTCCACTTATCGTGGCACTGTATACCCAACTCATAGGGTACCTTGAGCCCTTAAATAATGGCTGTTCTGGGTTAATTGTTGGCTGCATTACACTAGCAAGATGCTTGCAACAACTTAGCACATAGTTTCATGCAGTATTTGAGGCATAATTCAGAAATAGAACACATGCATGTTATTTTACTGCATACTCTGTTGTGGTAAAACACTGCTTCATGAATTCTGCCCAATGTCATCATTTTAGAGTCTAAACATCACCTTCATTTGAAATCAGGCCTACGGTGGGGTGGGGGGAAGTCTACAATAGGTGTTTAAAAAAAACACTACCACCAAATCATGTCTGATACAAGGGGGTGCTGATAAGTACTAAGCCTTACCCAGGGAAAAAAAAATAATTGAGCAAAGAAGCTGTAAATTGCAGGGTGTACTGGCCAATTTGTCTATATTCAATGGTGCAAAGATCAACTACCCGCAATTTGAACTTATTTTTCGTGTCCAAAGTAAACATGGCAGTACCTACAGAAAAATTCAACGTGGGAAAAGCATAGGACCATAAATAATCAAGTTCCTGTTTCTCCAAGGGAAAAATGCAAAAGCGGATCCATGATGAAATGTCACAAACTTTGGGTGACAGTGGCCCTTGATATGCAACATCAGGTCGTCAATTTTACAACTGGCCCTTTTAGTGTTGAAAGTGAGAAACCCAGTGGAAGGTCTGTTTCTGCAAAAGTTTTGGGATCCACTTTGATGCAAGCTTTCTCATTTCCAAGTTGTTGTGGATAATGGTACCAACTCTCTTACGTGATTCCCAGATACTTTTGGCGGTTTTCCATGATCATGTCATAGATGACTTTCACAGTTGAAGAAACAGGCCTTCCACTGGGTTTCTCACTTTCAACACTTAAATGGGCAGTTTTAAAATTGACAACCCAACCTTTAACTGTTGCATCTGAAGGGCCGCTGTCACCCAAAGTTTGTGACATTTCATCATGGATCTGCAATTAGCGGACCTCCAGCTGTTGCAAAACTACAAGTCCCATCATGCCTCTGGGTGTCATGCTTGCTGCTGTCAGAGTCTCGCTATGCCTCATGGGACTTGTAGTTTAGCAACAGCTGGAGGTCCGCTAAATGCATATCCCTGCCTTAGAGAAACAGGAACTTATTGTCCTTTGCTCTTCCACATTGAATTTTTCTGGATGTGCTGTCATGTTCACTTTGGACCTGAAAAAGAAAGATAAGTTAATCATTAGGTAGTTGATTTTTTGCACCATTGAATATAGACAAAATGGTGGAGATGCACTGGGATCAGATAAACAACACAGGGTAGTTAGGACATTGAAGGAGACTAGATCCATGAAAGAACAAAAAAAAAAAAAAATTGGATTTTTGTACTCCCCGTAAAATCCGCTTCTGACGTCCATGGACTGACACAGCTGGATACTGTAAACGTGTGGGTATATGTCCCTGCTCGCAAGAGAAGATCTAGGCAGGATGTTAGAAACATTCTAGAACAAACCCGAGCTGAACAGCCCCCGCCCGGGGGGGGGGGGGGCGGTCCCTCTGGACATTACCCTCCCACCTGCAGTCAGCAGACCTCAGTTCGTAACAAAGCAGTACAAACCTTAAAAAAGGAAGGGTGGGTGCTGTGTCAGTCCATGGACGTCAGAGAAATGGATTTTATGGTGAGTACAAAAATCCTATTTTCTCTTATCGTCCATGGACTGACACAGCTGGATTACTGTAAACATGTGGGACGTCCCAAAGCAGTATCAGAAGGGTGGGAGCAGTAGTAAAGGAACAACCAAAACTTCACTCCAAACAAGCAGAGCTCCTCAACGGAGGAGTTGCAACATTAAACAGCGGCCTGCAATGCTTTGCGGCCGAAGGGAGCATCCGAAGATGCAGCCACATCAACCTTATAAAATCTTGAAAAGGTATGAACGGACGACCAGGTCGTCGCCTTGCACACCTGTGCAACCGACACTTGATGTGGGAAGGCCCAGTAAGCACCAATTGCCTTGGTGGAATGCGCCGCAACCGAAAAGGGAGGCGCCCACCCCTTAAAGCGGAGGTCCACCCTTTTTTTATGTTTATTAAAAGTCAGCAGCTACAAAAAGTGTAGCTGCTGGCTTTTAATAAACATACACTTACCTGCTCCACTGTCCAGCAACGCGCTGCCTGGAGCTCCGCTCCTCTCCCCCTTCCTCCGCCGGCGCATCCATTCACAGTATGGGCACCCGGCCGTGACAGCTTTCGGCTTCACGGCCGGGCACTCACTGCGCATGCGCGAACGGCGCAGCGCTCTGAGAGTGGACAGGCGATCGCCTGGGACCTGACACGTCCCAGGTAATCGCCTACAGGGAGGAGCCGCCCCAAGGCGATATGACGTATCGCCTAGGCGGCTCCAGGGCGGAAGGAGGAAGTGGGACAGGAAGTCCCACTCCTACTGAAGCCCCCACTCCACCCCCCAAAAAAATTACATGCCAAAATGTGGCATGTAAGGGTGAGGAGTGAAATAAAAAAAAAAAAAAGGAAAAAAATTGGGTGGAACTCCACTTTAAAGGGCATAGGCCTGTATGACGGTCTGCCTGATCCACCTAGAGACGGTGGCAGACAACACCACTCGGCCCTGTTTTGGACCAGACACAGACTTCCGAATGGAAACAGTAGCAGACAGGTACACTCGTAAGGCTTGTACCCATCTTAATGTATGAAGTGCAAACTCTCAGGGATGCGATGGGTGAGGACACAAGGACGGAAGAACAATGTCGTCTTAAGGTGAAAGGCCGAGACCATCCTTAGAAAAGAAGAACGGTCATGGGCGCAACACCGCCATATCCTTATGGGAGGACCAAGTAAGGCGACTTTCAGGACAAGGCCGCCAACTCAGACACCCGTCTAACCGAAGCAATTGCCACTAAGAAGGCCACCTTCCGGGACACGGTCAAGAGAGGAATCTCTCGGATATTCTCAAAGGGATGTTCTTGGAGAACCGAGATGCATCAAATTCAGATCACAAGTAGGGAGAGGAGGCTTCACCGGGGGGGAGATCACATGGCGAACCCCCCTGCACAAAAAAGGTGCTAATCAAGGAATGGCCCGGTAGCGGTCGTTGAAAGAAAAAAGACAGCCCGGGCCGAAATCCGACCCTCAAAAAAAAAAAGTATGCAGGGCCAGCTTTTGGGTCACACCACGCTGTAAGAACAGCAAAATCCTGGGAACGGAATACATCCGAGGATGCCACTCAAGTTCCTCACACATAGCGATGCAAGCCTTCCAGGCACGGTGAGATATCTTTCTAGAGGAAGATTCCTGTGTCATTAAACATAGAAGAGATGACCGAATACAAGAGAACTCGGTCCTTCAGCACCTGGCTTTAAACAGCCATGCCATTAAAGCCAAGGACTGTAAAGCAGGATGAAGTATGGGATCATGAGACATAAGGTCCACCCCAATAGGCAGTCGCCAGGAACGTCTGCGACTAGCCGAACTAGATCGGCGTACCAATGTCGCCCTTCCGGAGCAATGAGGATCACTGGAATGGCCTCAGCCCCTACTCTGCGAAGCCGGCGAGGAAACAGTAGCGGAGGGTAAGCATATATAAAGGCAATACTGCCTCCACGGGATACCAACACGTCTGACGCGTCCGCCCAGGGGTCCCAGGACCTGACCACGATCTTGCCACCTTGCGAGTTAGTCGAGAGGCCATAAGGACCACCTCCGGTAAAGGAGAAACATCTCCGGATGCAAGGAACCTTCCCCTGCAATGCACACGGCTGGCAGGACCGTCTTGCAGCGAGATGTATGAAAATCCCAAAGAGACTCCGCAATGCATCGGAGAAGGGAGGCCTCCGGTGTACAGGGTGCCTCAACTGTTGGCCAATAAAGGCAACTTGACAGAACTTCCCTAGAAACTCGGTCAGAGGACTAGTACCTCAGCCTCCGCGGGTGGCGCAAACCCATCCCGGGCGCAGAGACCCTAAAGGCTAAAGCAGTTGCAGTGCACCTGTTAGACGACTGATGGATGAAGCAGAGGCTTTTGCCCAGTCATTGAGCTACAAAAATCGCCAGAGACACAGCCACTAACGGGCGTAACGCTAACCTCAGCCTGGCAAACAGTTCAAGCCAGCGCTTCTGATCACCACTGAAAGCAGGTGGAAAGTGATACCCCTGAAACCAGGGATCCTTGTGACAATGCTCCATCCAGCAGCTACCCATGAATAAGTGCTGATTGTATAAACACATAGTTTATACTATGTATTGCGTCAAACGTGCAAATAGAGTGTGGGAGGAAACCCACCCAGCCACAAAGAGCATAATACCACCACATACGGCGTATGTAGTTTAGAATGTGTGGATAAACCTATTAAACACGTATATACTGTGCCAGCGACGAAGGCGCGCACATCATCTGGGCTTGGACGTAAACCAGCCACGCAGTTTGCGTACACAACCGTGTAGGTATGTTAGCCTGCGAATAAACAAATGGCACATGTTTATACTGTGCACAGCGCTGAGAATGCGCACACCATTGGAACGCAGGGGAGAAACCTGAGCACCTGGATGAAACCCAAGCAGACTGCATACGCATACCGCGTAGGTATTATAGTATGTGTGCTAAACATTTTGCACAAGCCCATGTGTGCATAGCACCGAAGGTGCGCACACTGTTGGCGCGTGGGAGGAACCGAAGTACCCCACGTATACTCAGAGAACGCAATACCTACAACTACTGTAAATGTATTTAGTGTATAGACATAAATGTGTATGTTTACACCGTGTATTGCACCAAAGGCATGCATGTCATGTAGCGTGGGCGGAAACCCGCACAGACATACTGTTAGTATGTGGATATCCAATCACACAAATTTAGACTGTGCATAGCGCTGAAGCGCCCATATCAATGGAGTGTGGGAGGGAACCGGAGTACCCAGAGGAAAACCACACAGACTGCCTACACATACCGTGTAGGTATTATAGCATGCGTGATAAACATTGAACATGTTTAACTGTGCAGAAGGCCAAAGGCGCACATACCGTCAGCGCGTGGGAGGAAACCGGAACACCCGGAAGAACTCCATGCAGACAGCACACAGATGGCGTGTAGGAATGATAGCATGTGAATCAACATATTGCACGTTTATGCTGTGCATTTTTATTGGAGCGTGGGGGGGAAACCGGAGTACCCAGAGGAACCCCACACAAACAGTATACCCATACTGTAAACATGTATAGTATGTGCAATAAACATATTGAACATGTCTATACTGTGCAGAGAGCCGAAGCGCACATACCATGAGTGCGGGAGGACACCGGAGCCCCCGGAGGAAACCCACGCCGACCCAGAGAGTATAATACATACATATACTGTGAATGTATCTGGAGTCGTGCAAACATATTTTGGACGTTTATATCATGTATGGCAGTGAAATACAGCATTGGAACTTGGGGGGGGACACCCACACAGAGACCAATAACACATACATACACTGTGAATGTATGCAGTGTAGAGGTATAGGATGAGTTTAAAATTATGGCGGAGGCGCATAATCTCTTCTGTATCATTCCAACCTGCTTGACTGTGCTGCCGAAGCAACATGCAGGTAACAGGTAACCTCTGATCCTCAGACCGTGTGTCTGTCAGAGCTCAAAGCGTTCCCCGGGAAATGTTGCCTCAGGATATCACACAGAAGGCTCACAGGGACTGGAGACATAAATGAATAAAGTCCCCCCCACCATGCTGCACCAACCAGGGGGAGGGAAACACTGTGTACCACTGTATCATCCATGCTGCTCTTGAGGCAGCGTGCGAGGAAAACAGTGAGGAAGCTGTGTAAAAGAAAGGCTGGTCACAGCAATTCCAGCTGGAGTGTTCCTCACATCAATGAGATCACTTACAAGCACCCTGAAATTCACTGACACAGAACTGGAGTCTTCCTCACAAGGGAATGTCCTGTTCATAAACATTAAATATTCAGAGCTAGGGTCCTGAGCACAGTAGCTAGGCCCATATCCGACTCAGAGCACTCCTTCACTAAAGAAGTTTGTGGGGGGAGGGGGCTTATAGCTTCTTTTGCTCGCACACCGCTTCCATTCTGACAAGGAATGATTCCAGGACTGCTGACAACTGGTCCATAAGGACCGCAGGTGCAGGAAACATATGAACATGTTTAACTGTGCAGCACTGCCAGTTGCCCCAGGCAAGTGTGGAGAGCAGGTGTATCAGCCTCCATAACGCCACCCTCTGAGACCTTATACACTATACAGTGAATATACAGTCCACCCACTGACTAGGAGGGGATACCTGGAGGACTCACCAACCCTTAAGGACCGCTCAGTCTGTAAAGGAGATTGTGAGGGCATTCGCGCCACCGCTAGAACCGAAAATAAATGCGTGGCGGCCACAAGAAAATGGCCGGCGGCCGCAGCTATAACTGCGCCATTGAACGCCGAGATGGCCGCCAAGCGCGAAATTCAAAGCTCTAATGCGTGCCAATGGCACACGCAATAACCACCTCAAACATCGCTAATGGGCACGCTAACGGCGCACGCAATAATCACCTCACACACCAGAAAAAACTGCAGACATGAGCGCCCAGCCAGGCCAGAGTGACCCCCCAAGCACCCCACAGCACCAGTACAGGGTGCAGAGAGCAGCATAACATAGGGGAGATGGGGAGAAACCCCCCATATAAAGAAAACAAAGCCAGCATGTACTCACCTGCAGTAGGAGAGTCTACTTACCCGTCCCTTTCAGGGACCCACTGGCTTGTTTCAGACAGACCTATCACAGAGTAGTACTGCGTAGCTGTCGACCCGGTCCACCGCGAGAGATACAGTCAGTCAGGTACTGTTCAATCTTGAGAGGACCGCGGGAGCATGAAAGCAACCCGGCCACCCCTGGAGTCATGGGGCATGGCGTGAACCGAGTCTCACGCACACAAGGCGAGGATCAGCACGCTCGATGGTCGGACAGGAAAGACTACGAGGATACCAGTGTACCCAACCTGTTGCCCAGCCGACAGTTGATTGAAGGTCTCAAAAATAAAATAAAATTCCCAAAGGAATAAAATGTAAAAGTAAAATCTTCCAGGAGACTGGCTCCTGAGAGAGCCACGTCGTCTCCTTCTGCTAGGCAGAAAAAAAACTGAGGTCTGCTGACTGCAGGTGGGGAGGGTAATGTCCGGAGGGACCACCCCCCTGGGCAGGGCTGTTCAGCTCTGGTTTGTTCTAGACTGTTTCTAACATCTAACATTCTGCCTAGATCTTCTCCTGCGAGCAGGGACATATACCCACACGTTTACAGTATCCAGCTGTGTCAGTCCATGGACGATAAGAGAAATAAAAGTATTTCTGCCTCAAGTCGCATTCATACCAGCAGCTCTTCAGGCGCTTGGCTGGGTACACTCGAGGAAACGGTTGACAACCACTCCTATAAAGTACCCCTAATAGGCCATGTTTTGAGAATTTCTCTTACCTTGGAATTTTGGACAGCCATTTTAGCTATTGACAGATTTAAAACACCTGTGCAAGAAAGGAAAACCTGCAAACATGGCCTGTCGGTGATACTTGGACAGGGTTGAAAACCACCGCTCTATCGGACCTAGGTGTTTAAAGGGTCCAGGGCTGCTGGGCAAGCATCTACACATTATCATATACAACTGAAGTGTTAATAAACACAAAGGACTTTTGTATGGTATGTACTAGAGCATCAATTCCTTTTAAACAAAGCCCACTTGCACCAAGTATTAACTACTTAAGGACCACCCAGTGTGTGTGTGTGTGTGTGTGTGTGTGTGTGTGTGTGCGCGCGCACACACACACACACACACACAGTGGGGCAAAAAAGTATTTAGTCAGCCACCAATTGTGCACGTTCTCCCACTTAAAAAGATGAGAGGCCTGTAATTGTCATCATAGGTATACCTCAACTATGAGACACAAAAAGTGGAAACAAATCCCGACAATCACATTGTCCGATTTGGAAAGATTTTTTTTTTTTTGAAAATTATGTTGGAAAATAAATTTCTCTTATCATCCATGGACTGACACGGTGTCTCTTTACACTTTACACGTGGGTTATGTCCCTGCTTGCAGGAGAAGACCTAGGCAGAATGTGAGATGTTATACATACATTCTAAAAGCCAGAGCTGAACAGCCCCACCCAGGGGGCAGTCCCTCCGGACATAACCCTCCCACTACAGTCAGCAGACTTCAGTTTTTTTCTGCCTAGCAGAAGGAGAAGACGTGGCTCTCTCAGGAGCCAGTCTCCTGACCTATTTTTATTCCTTTTCTGGAATTCTTTTTTATTTTTGAGAATCTTCTATCAACTGTCGGCTGGGCAACAGGTTGGGTACAAGATATCCTCGTAGTCTTCCCTGTCCGACCATCAAGCGTGCTGATCCTCGCCTTCTGTGCGTGAGACTCAGTTCACGACAGGCCCCATGACTCCAGGGGTGGCCGGGTTTGCTTTCATGCTCCCACGGTCCTCTCAAGACTGAACAGCTCCTGACTGACTGTATCTTTCGCGGTGGACCGGGCCGACAGCTACTCAGTACTGCACTGTGATAGTCCTGTCAGAAACACACCAGTGGGTCCCTCAGGGGACGGGTAAGTAGTCTCTCCTGCCTGCAGGTGAGTACAAAAAGCTGTGTGTTTCTCTGTGGGGGATTTTCCCTGTCTCCCCCTGTATTTCATTGTCGCTCTCTGTCACCATTGCTGGCGCTGTGTGGGGTGCCTGGGGGTCACACTGTTCTTGGAGGGGCTAATGCTGGTCTGCAGATATGCTTGGGGCCTTTTTTTGTGTGTTTTGGGGCCTGAGCGCCGAGTGGCGCTGTGTGTGTGCTGTTTTTTTCACTTTTGCTGAGTCATGGCGGCCATCTTGCCGCGGATCGCCTCAGTGAAGTGCGGCGGCCATTTTCTTGTAGCCCGCGCGCTCTTCAGCACTAGTTTTGGCCTCTAGCACTGCTGTAACAGCGCAAATCTCCTCACAGCTCACCAGCGCTGACACAGCGCGGTACAGTGAGCGGTCCCTGGTCCGGTTTGGTGAGTCCCCTGGGCGCCCCCTCCTCAGTCAGCACAGCCTGTGGGTGGACTTTTTATCTTAGGAGTCTCAGAGGGGGGCAATATGGAGTCTCTGTCACCAGCTTCCCCTTAATGTCAGTGGACAACAGGCAGTGCTTCAGCACCTGCGGTCCCTAAGGACCAGTTGTGGGCAGTCCTGGAATCATTTCTGACCAGGATGGGAGCTGTGTGCAAGCGCAAGGGAGCAAAAAAAGCACCCTCTCCCCACTTTACTTCATGAGGGCAGTGCGCTGATTCAGATATGGGCCTAGCCACTACCGCTCAGGACCCTAGTTCTGAATGTATTGGATGGTTTTGAACAGGACATTCCTTATGAGGAAAACTCCAGTTCTGAGTCAGTAAATGACAGGGCGCTTGTTATTGTACTCATGACTGCGGTGAGGGACACTCTCAAGCTAAAATGCTGCGGATGCAGAACCTCAGGCGGATAGTCTCCTTTTGGTTCTTTTAAGGCCAGGCCTTCTAAAGAGGTTTTTCCATATGTACTTTTTGACCAGCTCATTGATAAGGTCTGGGAAAAGCCGCAGAAGAATTTTTTTTATGGTCCCGCGGCGTTTGTCTATCAGATACCCCTTGAAGATGCCCTACTTAAAAAGTGGGCTTCTCCCCCAGGGTCGACCCTCCAGTCGCCCGGTTGAACAAGGCCATCACTCTCCCGATGGAGGGGACTCCTGCATTTGAGGACCCCACTGACAGGAGGTCAGAAGTGGTGAGCAGAGCCATGTTTGCCTTGTTGGGATCCACCCTACGGCCTGTGGTAGCAGCGACCCTTGTGTCTTAAACACTTACAGGTTGGGCAAAAATGTTGCACCTAGCTGTACAGGAGCATAATCTTCCTCCAGACACAGTTGCTCTGGCCCACCAACTGGTTCAGGGCCTGGTTTATGTGTGCGACGCCTTTAATATCCAGGGCCTCTGTCTCGGCGGTGGTATTGCGTCGTCTTATCTGGTTGAAGTGCTGGTCTGCTGACCTAGCCTTAGGAAGCTCCTGACGGATCTACCATTTAAAGGTGGTAGACCTTTCGGTGCTGCTCTGGATGACATCGTCATGGATGTCATGGGAGGTAAAAGCACTCTTCTTCCTTAGACTAGCAAGGGTGAGGAGGCCCGCCGCAAACAGTGGCCTTCCTTTCCAGCAAAACTCGGTTTTTTCGTCAGTCAGAGTCCACGGGTAGGTCCTCTCAGACTGACGGCAGTGCGGCTGGTGGGCACAAGTGCCCCTGGGTGCGTAAGCCGAACAAGCGGCTCCCAAGCCCGCCTCCGCGTGAAGTCTTGCCTCCGCCCGACTCTGGGGTGGGGGGACGACTTCGCAGGTCACGAATCGGTGGTCCTCCCGAATCTCCGACTGGTGGGTGTGCGAGGTGGTCACCTCAGGATACAGGATAGTATTCCGATCCTGGCCCCCACACAGATTCTTTCCCTCGAATCTTCCTCTCCTTCCTACCTGTCGGGCAGCCCTCTTGGGGGCTGTACAGGATTTGATCAAGTCCGGAGTGATTGTGCCGGTTCCGTCACAGGAGAGTTTTCAGGGATTCTACTCGAATCGGTTTGTCGTCCCTATCCTGGACCTCAAGGCCCTGAATGCCTTCGAGAAGGTGCAGAAATTCCGCATGGAATCCATTCGCACGGTGATCGCTACACTCCACCAAAGGGATTTTCTTCTGGCGTCCTTGGACTTCAAGGACGCCTACTTGCATGTTCCGATCTGCGCAAGTCACCAGAAGTTTCTGCGCTTGCGATCAGCGAAGTCCACTATCGATTGTGGCTCTTCCTTTCGGCCTAGCCTCGGCACCAAGGGTGTTCACCAAGGTGCTTGCTCCGGTTCTAGCCTTCTGTTACAGCGAGGTATTGCTGTCGTGGGCTATCTGGACGATCTTCTGCCAAGAGCAGAAAGTGGCTCAGACTTAGAGGAAAGGTGACTATCGTCAATTAGACCCTCAGGGACTTCGGGTGGTTCCTGAACATTCAGGAGTCAGTCCTGGTCCCGACTCGGTGTCTGGAGTATCTAGTTCTGATTCTAGACTCCTTGGAGGCAAAGGTATCCTACCTCTGGAGAAGTTGCTGACACTTCAGTCTGCGGTGCGGGTGCTGACATCCCAAAAATGGTTGTCAATCCGTTTTTTTTGCATGAGAGTCCCGGGACTCGTGATGGCCTCCTTTGCGGCCGTTCCGTATGCCCAATCACACACCAGGGCATTGCAGAAGGAGATCTTGTCCACCTGGGACAAATCCCCGTTGTCCTTGGATCTTCAGATCCAGGTGATTCACCTGGTCAGGGCGCCCCTGACATGGTGGTTGAGATCCTCGGCTCTTCGGTCCGGAAAGTCGTTCCCCTCCCATCCAATGGACGGTACTCACGACGGACACCAGCCTGAAGGGCTGGGGTGGAGTCTGGGGAGTCCTGTCGGCTCAAGGCCTTGGACTCCGGACGAGCCCGTTTACCAATCACTGTTCTGGAAATACGGGCCATCGGACTGTGTCTCTCCTCAGGTCTGAGAGAGTACGGGGTCGCTCCATTAGGAGCCAGTCGGACAACGCCACGGCGGTGGCGTATGTAAACCATCAAGGGGGGACTTGGAGCTCAGCTGCGGCTTCCGAGGTAGTCCGTATCCTGAAGTGGGCCGGAAGAAACGTGCCGGCTCTGTAGGCCATTTACATTCTGGGCATAGACAATGGGCAGGCGGACTATCTGAGTCGCCAATCGCCGGACCAAGAAGAGTGGTCCTTGCATATTTCAACTCCTTTGCCGACGGTGGGGCACGCCGGATGTGGACCTGATGGCCTCTCGACTCAATCGCAAGGGTCGAGGTTGTGGCCAGATCCAGGCATCCTTGGGCGATGCCTCGGATGAGTTGGTGGCCCCATAGGGTCCTTATCGCCTGATATAAACTCCGGTGATCCTAATTGTTCCGGATTGGCCTCAGCATCACTGGTACGCTGATCTGGTACGTCTCGTCGCGGACGTTCCCTGGCGGTTGCCGATGAGGGAGGACCTTCAGTCTCAAGGTCCTATGTTTCATCCGGCTTACAGTCTCTGGCTTTAACGGCAGGGCTGTTGAAAGCCAGGTGTTGAGGGACCGAGGTCTCTCGGACTCGGTCATTTTGACCATGTTAAGGACACGGAAGTCTTCCTCCAAGCAGATCTATCACCGTGCCTGGAAAGCTTATATCGCCATATGCGAAGCGCTGGACTGGCGTCCTCGGACGTATTCCTTCCCCAGAATCCTGCGTCCTCTGCAGTGTGGAGTGACCCAAAAGCTTGCTTTGAGTACCATCAAGGATCAGATTTCGGCCTTGGCCGTCTTCTTTCAGCGACCTCTAGCGGGTCATTTCTTGGTTAGCACCTTGTGTTGGGGGTTCGCCATGTGCTCCCTCCTGTCAAGCCTCCTCTCCCACCGTGGGATCTGAATTTGGTGCTCTCGGTCCTCCAGGAACCTCCTTTTGGGAATATCCGGGATATTCCCCTCTTGTCTTGTCTCAGAAGGTGGCCTTTTAGTGGCAATCACTTCTGTTTGACGGGTGTCTGAGTTGGCGGCTTTGTCCTGCAAGTCGCCATATTTAGTCATCCATAAGGATAAGGCGGTTTTGCATCCGTGACCTTCCTTTTTGCCAAAGGTGGTGTCGACCTTTCACCTACATGAGGACATTGTCCTCCCGTCCTTGTGTCCTCACCCATCGCATCCCAGAGAGTTTGCGCTGCACATATTGGATGTGGTACGAGCCTTACGGGTGTACCTGTCTGCTACTGCTTCTATTCGAAAGTCCGACTCACTGTTTGTGACTGTCTCTGTTCCATAACAGGGCCAAGCGGTTTCGTCTGCCATCATTTCTAGGGGAATCAGACAAACCGTCATTCAAGCCTATGCTCTCAAAGGGCGGGCGCCTCCCTTTCCGGTTACGGCGCATTACACCAGGGCAATTGGTGCTTCCTGGGTTTTCCGACTTCAAGCGTCGGTTGCACAAGTGTGCAAGGCGGCGACCTGGTCGTCTGTTCATGCCTTTTAAGTTTTATAAGGTTAATGTGGCTGCATCTCCGGATGCTTCCTTCGGCCGCAGGGTGCTGCAGGCCGCTGTTTAAAGTTGCGACTCCTCCGTTGAGGAGCTCTGCCTTCTTGGAGTGAAGTTTTTGGTTTTTCCATTTATACTGCTCCCATCCCTCTTGACACTGCTTTGGGACATCCCACGTGTAAAGAGACACCGTGTCAGTCCATGGATAAGAGAAAATAGGATTTTTTGTACTCACCGTAAAATCCTTTTCTCTGACATCCATGGACTGACACGGCACCCACCCTTCCTTTTTAAGTTTGTACTGCTTTGTTACGAACTGAAGTCTGCTGACTGTAGTGGGAGGGTTATGTCCGGAGGGACCGCCCCCTGGGTGGGTCTGTTCAGCTCTGGCTTTTAGAATGTATGTATAACATCTCACATTCTGCCTAGGTCTTCTCCTGCAAGCAGGGACATAACCCACGTGTAAAGAGACACCGTGTCAGTCCATGGATGTCAGAGAAAAGGATTTTACGGCGAGTACAAAAAATCCTATTTGGTCACCTACAAACAAGCAAGATTTCTGGTTCTTAGACCTGTATCTTCTTCTTTAAGAGTCTCCTCTGTCCTCCACTCATTACCTGTATTAATGGCACCTGTTTGAACTTATCAGTCTAAAAAAAAAAAAAGACACCTGTCCACAACCTCAAACAGTCACACTCCAAACTCCACTATGGTGAAGACCAAAGAGCTGTTGAAGGACACCAGAAACAAAATTGTAGACCTGCTCCAGGCTGGGAAGACAATCTGCAATAGGCAAGCAGCTTGGTGTGAAGAAAACAACTGTAGGAGCAATAATTAGAAAATGAAAGACATACAAGACCACTGATAATCTCCCTCGATCTGGGGCTCCACGCAAGATCTCACCCCGTGGGGGCAAAATGATCACAAGAACGGTGATCAAAAATCCCAGAACCACACGGGGGGGGACCTAGTGAATGACTTGCAGAGAGCTGGGACCAACGTAACAAAGGCTACCATCAGAAACACACTTAGCCGCCGGGGACTCAGATCCCGCAGTGCCAGACGTGTCCCCCTGCTTAAGCCAGTACATGTCCGGGCCTGTCTGAGCTTTGCTAGAGAGCATTTGGATGATCCAGAAGACGATTGGGAGAATGTCATATGGTCAGATGAAACCAAAGTAGAACTGTTTGGTAGAAACACAACTCGTCGTGTTTGGTGTAGAGAGACTGCTGAGTTGCAACCAAAGAACACCATACCTACTGTGAAGCGTGGGGGTGGCAACATCATGCTTTGGGGCCGATTCTCTGCAAAGGGAACAGGGCGACTGATTCGTGTACATGAAAGAATGAATGGGGCCATGTATCGTGAGATTTTGAGTGCAAACCTCCTCCCATCAGCAAGGGCATTGAAGATGAAACGTGGCTGAGTCTTTCAGCATGACAATGATCCCAAACACACTGCCCAGGCAACGAAGGAGTGGCTTCGTAAGAAGCATTTTAAAGGTCCTGGAGTGGCCTAGCCAGTCTCCAGATCTCAACCCCATAGAAAACCTTTGGAGGGAGTTGAAAGTCTGTGTTACCCAGCGACAGCCCCAAAACATCACTGCTCTAGAGGAGATCTGCATGGAGGAATGGGCCAACATACCAGCAACAGTGTGTGACAACCTTGTGAAGACTTACAGAAAACGTTTGACCTCTGTCATTGCCAACAAAGGATATATAACAAAGTATTGAGATGAACTTTTGATATTGTCCAATACTTTTTTTTGCAAATTATGGTGGAAAATGTCTTTCCAAATCAGACAGACAAGGTGATTGTCTGGATTTGTTTCCACATTTTGCTCTAAACTGATGAAGAAATTAGTTTTACTTCTTTGGGGGGATAATATAGCAAAAAAAAAAAAAAAAAGAAGTTTTAAAATTTTTTTTTTTTTTTTTGCGCTATAAACAAAAAGGCAAACGCATAGGTCAGGGATATGCAATTAGCGGCCCTCCAGCTGTTGCAGAACTACAAATCCCATGAGGCATAGCAAGACTCTGACAGCCACAAGCCTGACACCCAGAGTCAGAGGCATGATGGGACTTGTAGTTTTGCAACAGCTGGAGGTCCGCTAATTGCATATCACTGGCATAGGTGATCAAATATCACCACAAAAAAAAAAAAGCCATGTGTGAAAAAGACATCAATTTTGTTTAGGTACAATGACACGCGACCACACAATTGTCAGTTAGTGTTGCAGTGCCGTATCGCAAAAAATGGTCTGGTCATTAGGGGTAAATCCTTCCGGTCCTGAAGTGGTTAAATAGATGTCACTTTACACAGCCTCTACTCCTCCTATGGTTCTGTGGTAATAAGCTGAATTTTAAAATCATGTATGAGAACATTCCACCACCATCTTACACTAAACACTATAATTTGTAGGAAATTAGCTCAATGTAAAAACAAAGCACGCTGCTTATTTGACCAACAGTGGTAAACGCAATGTTTGGAAATGTGAATCTGTCTTTAGCCACTTCAGCCCCGGAAGAATTTACCCCCTTCCTGACCAGAGCACTTTTTGCGATACAGCACTGCGTGACTTTAACTGACAATTACACGGTCCTGCGACGTGGCACCCAAACAAAATGGACATCTTTTTCCCACAAATAGAGCTTTCTTTTGGTGGTATTTGATCACCTCTGCAGTTTTTATTTTTTGCGCTATACGGCAAATTAAAGGGCATGTACCTGTATGCCCATAGCTGCAATTGTGCCGACGTAAAGACATGGATGAGCGAGTTTGGGGTGGAGGAACTTGACTGGCCTGCACAGAGTCCTGACCTCAATCCGATAGAACACCTTCAGGATAAATTAG
The DNA here is from genome assembly GCA_029206835.1 of Rana muscosa. Classification (NCBI taxonomy): domain Eukaryota; kingdom Metazoa; phylum Chordata; class Amphibia; order Anura; family Ranidae; genus Rana; species Rana muscosa. The sequence continues at coordinate 238,901,260 of CM055125.1, read as the reverse complement.
AGCCGGGACTGCAAGCCAGGCCTTCTCGTCCAAAATCAGTATCTGACCTCACAAATTACGCTTCTGGAAGAATGGTCAAACATTCCCATAGACACACTCCTAAACCTTGTGGACAGCCTTCCCAGAAGAGTTGAAGCTGTTCTAGCTGCAAAGGGTGGGCCAACTCAATATTGAACCCTACAGACTAAGACGTCGTTAAAGCTTATGTGCGTGTAAAGGCAGGCGCCCCAATACTTTTCACAATATAGAGTAGCTGTCACTAGGAAGTTGAACAGCCATATATACCCAAGTAAGTGGTTTGGCTCCTTCTTTGGGCTATATACTCTTGCACAGCAGGTCTCAGTGGAGATTAGTGTCCCAAGCTGTCATCTGGTCCAGTTCACCAAGTGGATGTGGCAGCTTTGGCTCCAAGGCCTTGTTAGCAGCTGTGTGATCTGCCAGATCTAAAACTACCTGCAGGTTGCCCACAAGGTGTGAGTATTCCCCCCCCCCCCCCCCATCTCCTTGCCTGGGATTGCTTTTGGACATCTAGGTGGTCTATACTATTCCCCCCCTCAAAAACAAAACAAGAAAATAGATTTTTTTTTTAGCCGTATCTCATCACCCCCCCCCCCCCCCCAAAAACTTTTTTATGTCCCTAGACAGAAACTAAATAGTCTAGAGGCCAATATTAAAAACAAGTTGTAGGAATGTAATATATGAAGACCACGTGATAGAAAATTTGTCAAGATCTTCCAGCCACACCAAGTAATACTGCTTGTGGTTGTTCAGATTACATGTTGTTATTGTATTTACAACAAAAGGGTCAGACTTAAAAGGGGTTAAAAAGGATAAAACAGTGAATACGTCATACAATAGTAATCTATAAAAATTCATCTGATTGTTCATTAAAAGGAGATAGGAACACTGAAAATCTGTCCCATAACAGGACAGCAGAGGCCAATATGTGTAATTGCAGCCCATCCCAGAGATGTTAAAAAAAATTTAAAAAAAGGCCAGTGTGGCAAAAATTCAAGTAAATAAGAAAAAAAGAAAAGTCCAGGCTGTATTCATCACTCCGAATGAGTTATCAGGTATTTTCAAAAGCCCGAAAAAAAAAAAAAAAAAAAAAAAAGGGGGACATGGACATTTTTTTCACATATTAAAATAATAAAAAAAAATCTTTAGCACCAATTCTCAAAGCAAGGATGGAAGAAGGGGGCCCTAAAGTAGGTGTAAACAGCTTTTCCCAAGTAACCGATCTTTCAAGTACTGAGAGCAGAAGCAGTCCTGAGTTGCCTTCCCAGACAGTAGTATTCCGCATTTAAAAGAGGTATTTACGACAGCTGTTTGCCCCACATTTGCATTCCACTCGTATTCGTTTTTTTGGAGATCCAGTTAGGCCAGCCAATCCAAAGTTGGTATCCATCTTTGTACTTTCAACATCAACTGGATCAACTGCAAAAGAAAAGACAAAACAAAGGATCTGTAACATACCTCCTCTTACACTTGATCTTGAGAGCTTACTTGAAATGCCAACATTGCATTGACAATTTATAACATTGTATGGCCAATCTATTTTGGCCACAACCTGCCACCAGATGGGAGTCATCCGATTAAATCGAGGTGGGACTATTTAAAGCGGAAGTAAACCTTTCTATCCTTAACAGCCAAGGAAGCTGCCTCTGATCTGCAGTTGCCATTGCGTTTCCCCTGTGATGGCACTTGGCAGTTAAATTGAGAGCACAAGCAACTGTGGCAGTTATCATTCATGGCATGCTTTGGTAAACCATTACATTGTTGGTTTTAGTTTTGCTTTAAAAAGGCTGTCATCACCTTTAGGAGCATGTTACACCCATATTTAGGGTGCAACATGCTCCAGCAGATCCCCCACTGTACAGGCGGTGTGTATGGGCAGACACCTCTACCAAGAGTCTACAGGAGCCTGGCATTGCACCGGTGATCTACTACTAACCGGTGCAATGCTTTCCAGGTTCCTGCGGGGGGTGGGGTGGATAATAAATGCACATTTTTTTCCTGCAGGAGTGCATTTATTATTTTTCCCTAAAAGGTGAACGCGTCCTTTAATGTTGTAGGACACATTACAAATTAGTGTGAACACAATAAGGTGACAACAATGCTATAGGTCTTTAGATGAAATTACCAGTTTATAAAAAGTATTAGTACAAACCTGGGCTATTCAAACTGAGCATATGATAAAGTATATATATATATATATATATATATATATATATATATATATATATATATATATATATATATATATATATATATATATAGAAGTAATCATCAGTGGAAACCACATGATAAAAAAGGGAAGTGCAGGAATGCAGAAAAATATAAAAAATATATAAAACCAACATACCTACCTGCTGTAGCATTGGTTCCTTGTTGAAAGCTGCCCCCCACCGGCTCTAAGCCGAAGAACTGAGCGATCATGTGACCACTGAGCAGAGAACAGTGACTATCGGTCAATGGCTCTGTGTTCTACCCCTCGAGCATTTCAGGCTGGGGGTGGAAGCAGCATGCTTAGCCAGCTGCCGGTGAGGTATCTGGGTGGGGGTCGCGCCAGAGTCTTCAGCGGACCTGTCAGCCGACTTTTGCACATTAAGTCACAGAAGAGCACAAGTTAAGTGTGTTCCTGTGACCCCACACTCTTTAAGGCTGGGTTCACACGATGCCAGACAGCGCATGCGATTTGCAACGCATTGCTGTGCACATCAAATGCGATGCAAATTCAGCCAGTTTGTATGGTTGCATTCGCACCAATATGGTGCAGGACCTTCTTTGGTCCGCACTGGATTTGGATTGCATAGGTGTTCACACCTATGCAATCCGATTCCTGCACCATGTCACAGTTCACACTGCGATCCGATCTGGGGGTGTCATTTACTTTGTATTGACACCCGCAGTGGTTTGCAGAGGGCAGTGTGAACCACCAGCGATATAGGGTGTGATGCGGGAACCCGCACTGGAATCACGCATCCCACAAGTGTGAACCAAGCCTAATTCAGTAGAGATCCAAGGCCCCTTTCACGTGGGCGATCTGATCAGGTCCGCCTGTCAGTTCTTCAGGTGGAACTGATCGGACCCTCCAGTCTCTATGGAGTGGTGGATTATCTGAACCTATTTCCCATCAGTCTGACGGATTGGATGGAAACGGACAGACCGTCCGTTTCCATTCAACTGGCCCATAGCAGGCTGCGTCTGCTCAGCAGAGCAGTCAGCCACCTGATCAGCAGAGTGAACCCCCCCCCCCCGAGCAAGTGGATCCCTCTTCATGGAGGCGCCCATGTTAAAGGGGCTTAAATGCAAAACTGGACCTTGCGCCTTGGGTAGGTGAAAAAGCTTGATAGCTGAAGATGTTGGGGGCTGCAGAAAAAAAAAAAAAAAAAAACTTCAGCTACAATAATCCTTGGATTTGCCAATTGTTTTCACTGAAAGCAACATCTGCTTGTGCATTTTTACTACAATGTCCAGTTTGAACTGCCCAATGTAGTAATAGATTTACATTAATGCAAGAGATAATAAGAAAGTACATTACATTTGTGGGAAAAAATGATTTACCCTGCATTCTGTAGTCAAACGTGAGCTCTTCTCCAGTACGAATTGTACGCGTAGAAAAAAATGCAATACGTGGCAGCCTCTCGTCCTGATTATCAATAAAGACGTTGTATACCTGGAGGTTAGGCCTGCACTGTAGAGGAACATGTAAAGGAATCAGATACACCTTGTATATCACACTTTTCCTATGCTAATCAGGCCCACTTTTGCTTGTATGAGCCCCCATCCCAAATTTTGAGGGATACCCTTATTTAAAGCTGAAATTTAGCTCTCTCCCCACCCCCGGCTATGGTTTAAGTGGGGCAACTTACCGATAATTGATGTCCCAGCATTGTACATGCTGCTGGATGCTGAAGAATCTTCACTGCTGGACTGCCCTGCCCTCTTACTGTGGATGAGCTTTCAGCACACAAGAGGGGGGTTAAATAACTTTGGGCTGAGCCGCTATGAAAAAATAAAAAAATAAAACGAGGGGAAGGAGAAGGCGCAGTCAAGGACCCAACAGAAGATCATCCACAGGAAGAGGATGCGGCAGCCCAGCAGTGAAAATAGTCAGGATCCAGAAGCCTGCATGGTGTGGGACATCCTTTGTTACAGGTAAGTTACAAAGTTCTACAGCAATACAAAAAAAAAAGGGGGGGGGGGGGGGGGCCTTCCGGCCCAAGCCAATTTTTTATCTTTCAGCGCTGTTGAATTTAGAATGACAATTGCATGATCATGCTAAACTGTACCCACACAAATTTTTTAGCATTTTGTTCCCACAAATAGAGCTTTCCTTTGGTGGTATTTAATCATTGCTGGGGTTTTTTATTTTTTGCGCTACAAAAAAAAAAGGACCGAAAATTTAGAAGAGAAAAAAAGTTTGTTTTGGTTATAACATTTTGTAAATACGTTCTCCTTCACCGACGTTCACGGATGAGGCTGCACCACCAGGCACTGATAAAGCAGCACTAATGGGCACCGATGAGGTGGCACTGTTGGGCATCACTGATGGAGACATCTGGCAGACATTTATAGTGGGCACTAACTGGCACAATTTGTGGGCACTGATTGGCATCTTTTAGGGTACTGTGGCATCCCCGATGGCCATGGGGGGGGCATACCTGCTCATCAATGCACACTAGCTGCGGCAACGCTGCTTTGCGGAACTACAAGAAATATACCCAATTGCATTCGGCGGGCAGTATTGCCCGCTAAATGACCCATTCAGATAAATAAGGCCGTGCCACAACCACCTTGCAACTGCATGTAATGTGCAAAGGCAGTAAAGAGGCAACATAACACCTCCTAGCTACCTTCTGAAAAGTGATTCACCACAGACCGCTCCTCAGTGGACAAAGCCAATGCAAAGGAGCCCTAAGGGAGATCATAGATCACCCATCACTCTACATCCCAAGCCATTCTAGAGTGATCTTTAGGCTCATAAGGCGAGCATGGCGGACACAGAGCAGTAGCCAAGCACAGCCAGATATAACACCCATGCACTGGGGTTAAAACAAAAAAAAAAAAGGATTTGTTCAGAATTGTCTGTTGACTAGTGTTCAACTCCCATATACCACTCAAATATCGCAGAAGCAGAGGTAATACTTACACTGTGGTTCACAAAGTGCGATATATTTCCATAGTGAGCAGCATCTACGGTGTAAACATCTTCAATGTAATCCAGGTCAAACAGATAAGTTGCCCCCTGTCGGTCGTAGATATGTCCTCTACGCTCCGCCTCATCAGAAGTGATTATCTGAAATACAGATTTAGTGAGACATCTGCAGAGAACACCCAAATACTACATTTAGAGTAGCATGTTCCTATACCCCAAATGTAGATTGGTATTACCGTATATACTCGAGTATAAGCCGAGTTTTTCAGCACATTTTTTGTGCTGAAAATGCCCCCTCGGCTTATACTCGAATGTGTCCATCTTCAAATTTGTGCGCCTGATCCCGGCCAGTCGTAGGTCCTCTGGACCCCAAACTTGGCACACATGTAGCCCAACTCGCTCTCTACAAGTGTGCAAAGTTTGTTGTTCAGGGGACCTACGGCCGGGGAGCACTGATTTTTCAAAGCCGGGCACCCCTTCCATAGACTATGTTAAACGTCAGTCTAGTCACACAGCGCCGGAGATCAGGTAGGGAGATTGGGCACAGTGAGGCATGGGCAAAGTGAGGCATGCAGATTGACACCCTAGGCTTATACGAGTCAATACGTTTTCCCAGTTTGTGGTAAAATTAAGTGCCTCAGCTTATACTCGAGTATATACGGTAGTCCCTATAATACTGAAATAAAAGCCCACAGAGGGGAAATGAGAGGGAAAGTTGGGACTTACAATATTCATCTAAAATTACATTTTAAAAATCGAGGCAATATTTAACAAAAAAAAAAGTGGTCTCAATAAAATGAATTTTTAGATGAATATTGTATTGTCCATGTTAAATGGTGCTGGTATCATTAAGTTCCAACTTTCCCCCCTCTGTGGGCTTCCAACCCAATTATTACACATATAATATTCTGAAGAAATTAAGGGCTAACAAAGCAAGAAGAAAATGCATCCTATGGCTTCAGCACTGGTTTACAGTCAGTCAATTTCTGGGAAATTACCGAAGCCCTAATTACTCAAAGTGATACTAAGGGCTCTCCCCCCCCCCCCCCCCTTAAAAATAATAAGCATGTCATACCTGCTCTGTGAATGATTTTGCAGAGAGCAGTCCAGATGTTCCTCTTCCTCGGGTCCCTCTTTGGGAACTTCTGCCCTCCCCCCGCAAACAGCTTGCTATGGGAGGCACTAAAGCCGAGCTGCAGCTCTGTGTCCTCATTCAGACACGGAACCGTGGTTTGGCCCTGCCCCCTCTCTCTCCCAATTGGCTAACTGATTGACAGCAGCGGAGCAAAATGGCGCCCCTGCTGCGTCTCAGCCAGCCAGTCAGTCAGGAGGGAGAGTCCCAGACAGCCGAGGCACTCGTGCACATCGCTGGACTACAACAATTACAGGTAATCATTTCAACCTTTATCTACTCATGTTTAATTCATCAACAAAGTGGGTGAACTGTACTAAGTATTCTGTTGCTAGTTTTATCAAGAATAAATTAAACCAAAACTACCACTAAGGCCTCATGCACACAGGCTTATGAAGATATATTGGAGTTTGAGCACAAATGCATTTCACTGGAAAGAATATTAATTTATTCTGGCCACTGGAATAAATGTACAGGTTTACATGCATTTTTTTCTGCTCAAAAGGCACCTCTCAGAATGCGCCTTTGGCAAGTTTTTATTTTATTTTTAGCCTGTAAACACCCAAGTGTGCATGGCCACATAGGATAACACAGGGCTTGACAAATTTGCTTGGAATCTAGGAGCCAGCTAAAAAAAAGTTAGGAGCCAGGTTTTTTTTTTTTTACGACCGATGCGTGCAGAAGCGAACGCATATGAAAGCGGTGTTCAAACCACACGTGAGGTATCGCCGCGATCGGTAGAGCGAGAGCAATAATTCTAGCCCTAGACATCCTCTGTAACTCAAAACATACATACAACCTGTAGAATTTTTTAAAATGTCGCCTATGGAGATTTTAAAGGGTAAAAGTTTGTCGCCATTCCACGAGCGGACGCAATTTTGAAGCTTGACATGTTGGGTATCAATTTACTCAGCGTAACATTATCTTTCACAATATAAAAAAAAAAATTGGGCTAACTTTACTGTTGTCTTTTTTAATTAAGTGTATTTTTTCCCCCCTCAAAAAAGTGCGCTTGTAAGACCGCTGCACAAATACGGTGTGACAGAAAGTATTGCAATGACCGCCATTTTATTCTCTAGGGTGTTAGAATAAAAAATATATGTTTGGGGGTTAAAGCAGAGTTCCACACAAATTCCTAACTAAGTCCTATCATCTTCAGTATATTGCATAAAATGTTCACATGACCACGAATTTTTTTTGTGCTGCATTTTCCTTGGAATTGAAGTATATTGTGAGGCTTCCTGTCAGTCCCTCCCGCGGGAGTAGGCGTGTATCTAGCCTTTCCCCGGCGCCGCACTGACTCCTGGGAGCCAGGTGTCAGGCATCCCAGGAGTCAGTGCGGAGCGCAGCCCTGCGAAATATCCCGATATCTGTAGATCGGAACCTTGAAGTTTGTGGCGCTGCTCGCCGTAATCGCTGAGCGGTGAATGCTGGGAGTTAAGCATTCACTGCATCCCAGGAAATCAATGCTTGTGGGCTTCAAGATGCCCACAAGCAAAATGGCAATAGCAGGAAGTTTTATAAACTCATTTATCGCAAAACGGACGGGGGATGTTTTAAAGTGCCGGAGACGTGAGTACTTATAATGCAAACGTTTTTACATAGAATGCATATAATAAAAAAAAAAAAAAAAAAAAGAAAGAAAGGTATGGACCGCAGAACCTCCGCTTTAACTTTTAAATAAAGGGAAGGAGATGGGAGGGCAGTGAAACAGGCAAGCATTGCTGGTTGTCTTCTCATACCAACGGCCACCACAAGAGGGCGCCAGATTACAGAATGAATCATAGGCCTGCAGAAGGCCGCAGAGACGCGGCCTCAATTACTGGCCAGCGCGGCCCGACAAGATTGCGCGATCGCGGGGGGGGGGGGGGGGGGGGGCGCGCACAGAGACACAGGAAACCTCAGCTTTGCTGTCTCGGGCGCCAGGTCGCCAATTCTAGTCGCATTTGCGACCTGGCGACCGGGTTTTGTTGAACCCTGGGATAACAGACGTGCTTTTACAAGCAAAAAAATTTAAATTATGGAGATATAGCCTCAGTTTGTAAACGCAGTGTGCTTGAAGCCTAAATGAACAGGTGTTTGCGTCACGATTCACTCCAAGAAACCACAGATGGAACCTGTATGCAAGCTAAGAAACCCAAGGACAAGCAGCTTTCATCTGAGACTTCATACATGGATTTTGCTTTGTGACAAAAAGATTCCCCAAGCATAATAAAAACTTGTGAAGACAGAAATGGAAGCTGAAACTTTGTAAAAGGTGCAGACATTGAGGCTGTTATTCTGATCAAGGCAAGATCGGTATACTGAACAGGTCAGAAATAGAGTTCAGCTACAGCAGCATTACGCCCAAGCAATCAATACATTGCAGCTCACCAATCCTTTAAAGTGGTGGCTACATTAGTTTCCTTTAGGGCTCTCCCTTCATTTTCACCTGCTGATCCAGCCAGTAATACAATTTCTGTCTTAGGGTGGCTCCACGCTGAATGGAGAACAATGGAGACACCCTTGTACAGCAGCACTATCAATATTGACAGTGGGTAGTGTTAAAGTGGTATTATGCAATGACTAGTATCATTTAGCACTTCCACCTAGCAACACTAGGGTTGTCTGTTTGAATCCCAACCATGGTGTACCTGCCTAGAGTCTCCCTGTGTGGGTTTCCTCAGAGTACTCCGGTTAACTCCCACACTCCAAAAGACATGCTGGTAGGTAGGGCTGGGAAAAAAAACGATTTTAATCTTGAATCGAGTTTTGAGCTCAAATCGATTCAGATTTGAAGAAAATCGAATTTTTTAGAATTAGAATTTTTTTTATTTATTTTTTTCCTTCAAAGTTTCTGTAGCAGGACTGCAGGGGGCGTATCCGGAATGGCACTGGGCAGCGTTACCCCAATTACATCTACTCGCCGCAGCCGCCGTCTGCCTACCTGATCAGCGTGTCATGCAGACAGACGGCGGGCCATTGCAGTGTTCAAAAGCCACGCCTCCCGAGTCCTCGTCGTCTGTGATAGGCGGAACACTCAATTTCACAGCAGGCAGTATTCAGCCTATCACGGACATCCTCTCATCCTCGTCTGTGTTGTTATGAGGATGACCATGATAGGCGGAACACTGAATTCTGGGAAATTGAGTGTTCCGCCTATCACAGGCGAGGAGGAGGCGCGGCTTTTGAATACTGGAATGGCCGCCGGTGTAGCAGTAAAATTCGTATCCCATGAAAATCTGCATCAGTGATTGAAGCACGGGCACAGTTCAATTCAACTAAGAGTAACCTCAGGATTTTTTGTTGTTTTATTAGCTAAATCCAAATACAGTATTAATAATTTGGATGTTTAACAATCTTTGTTGCACACTGACTTTGCAGTTAGAGAAAGGTTTTTTTTGCAATTTTGTTTGTTTGTTGATGCACTTTAATATAATTAAAAAGAAAAGAAAATTGGCCCTAGTATGTATGATTACTACTTAGGGACTTTAGATAAGCTCCATGAGGGCAGGGACTAATGTGAATGTACAATACATATGTAAAGCGCTGCATACATTGACAGCCCTACAGAAGCAAAAAAAAAAACAGTTTGGCATGAAACGGCACCACCTATGTGCAAAATATTATAAGTGATTAACCACTGCCTTCAATTTTTTAGCCTATTGCCAAAAACCAAACATATGTTGAGGCGCTGGCTACATAATAAAATTAACTAGAGTGAAAAAAAAAAATAATATATGTGAAACAGATCCCAGTGATCAACTGATAAATCAATATCCAAATACCATAAGCAAAAAAATTCTTATACAACTTCAACCTCGGTGACAACTAATTTTGAAAATATATTTTATAAATAAAAAAAGCTATTGCGATACAAATAAACCATAAGTCCTTGCGAATATATATTGCTTTACATCCACTTTGAATATTCACCACGTGCAATAAAGTGATAAACGCTATGTGCTCTTCTCAATCAATGTGCACCTCCACCTAAGGTAAAGGGAGCCCCCTCACACTTTAGGCCACCAGAACCCTCACCGCTTTGGGCGATTAGGTTTCTGTAATGGATATATCGTGGACAGCCACTCACTGAGCTGTATCCTTCAATGTTACCAGGGATAGCTCAGAATAAAAAAGACTGATACCCAATAATCCTGCAATATGTTTAATAAAATAGACTATTAAAATAAAAATAGCGGTGCGCTAACATTTAATTGTGCCCTGGAGCACCCACTATGCAAAGCCTTGGAGAATAGTTATCATTGCCACTTGTGTCTCTGAACCAGCGTGCGTTCTACCTGGGCCAGAACTTTCACCAATGTACAGACCTCAATGCATTTCATCAGGAAGTCAACTTATTATAGTCATTTGTATAACAAGAGCTTATGAATAATTAAAAAAATTTGGTAGCGCCAAGGTTGAAGAAGTTGTACAAGAATTTTTTCAGTTGATCACTGGAATGTGTTTCACATACAGTATCTCACAAAAGTGAGTACACACCCCCTCACATTTTTGTAAATATTTTATTATATCTTTTCATGTGACAACACTGAAAAAATGACACTTTGCTACAATGTAAAGTAGCGAGTGTGTACAGCTTGTATAAAAGTGTAAATTTGCTTTCCCTTTTAAAATAACTCAACACACAGCCATTAATGTTTTAACCGCTGGCAACAAAAGTGAGTACACCCTAAGTGAAATTGTCTAAATTGGGCCCAATTAGCCATTTTCCCTCCCCAGTGTCATGACTTGTGTTACAAGGTCTCAGTTGTGAATGGGGAGCAGGTGCGTTAAATTTGGTGTCATCGTTCTCACTCATACTGGTCACTGGACATTCAAAATGGCACCTCATGGCAAAGAACTCTGGAGGATCTGAAAAAAAGAATTGTTGCTCTACATAAAGATGGTCTAGGCTATAAGAAGATTGCCAAGACCCTAAAACTGAGCTGTAGTACGGTGACCAAGACCATACAGCGGTTTAACAGGACAGGTTCCACCCAGAACAGGCCTGGACATGGTCGACCAAAGTTGAGTGCACTTGCTCAGCATCATATCCAGAGGTTGTCTTTGGGAAATAGACGTATGAGTGCTGCAAGCATTGCTGCAGAGGTTGAGGGGGTGGGGTGGGGGTGGGGTCAGCCTGTCAGTGCTCAGACCATACGCCACACACTGCATCAAATTGGTCTGCATGGCTGTTTGGCTGTCGCACCAGAAGAAAGCCTCTTAAAAGATTATGCACTAGAAAGCTTGCAAACAGTTTGCTGAAGACAAGCAAACTAAGGACATGGATTACTGGGAACGATGTCCTGTGGTCTGTTGGGGAGAGAGAATTCAGCGTGATGTCGGGATGGGCGGGACCCCAGCTATAAAAACACCAGCCAATGGGACAGGATCTGGGCAGGCAGCTATGTGTATGTGGCCACGCCCACCATCTTAAGCAGCCCAATCATCCGCTGGTGTTTGATAGCTGCAGTGCCCCGCCCACCCCCGACATCACGCTCAATTCTGACAGCTGGTCTCTCTGCATTCAGTTACATATAGTGTGTAACGTGAAACTGACAAATCGGCTCAGTGTGAAACCTGCCAGTGCCAACCAGCCAAAAAAATTAATAAATAAAAATAAAAAAATCGGCCACAGAAAAACCCATATCGACCTCTAGTTCAGATGCTGTCAAGTGTGTGTGGTGGTAGCAACCAGGTGAGGACAAAGACAAGTGTGTCTTGTCTACAGTCAAGCATGGTGGTGGGAGTGTCATGGTCTGGGGCTGCATGAGTGCTGCCAGCACTGGAGAGCTACAGTTCATTGAGGGAACCATGAATGCCAACATGTACTGAAGCAGAGCATGATTCCCTCCCTTCGGAGACTGGGCCGCAGGGCAGTAGTCCAACGTAACGACCCCAAACACACCTCCAAGACGACCACTGCCTTGCTAAAAAGAAGCTGAGTGTAAAGGTGATGGACTTGCCAAGCATGGTTTCAGACCCTATTATGCATCTGTGGGGCATCCTGAAAAGGGAAGGTGGAGGAGCGCATCCACCATCTCTGTGATGTCGTCATGGAGGAGTGGAAGAGGACTCCAGTGGCAACCTGTGAAGCTCTGGTGAACTCCATGCCCAAGAGGGTTAAGCTAGTGCTGGAAAATAATGGTGGACACACAAATTTACACTTTGGGCCCAATTTGGACATTTTCACTTAAGGGTGTACTCACTTTTGTTGCCAGCGGTTTAGACATTAATGGCTGTATGTCGAGTTATTTTGAGGGGACAGGAAATTTACACTGTTATACAAGCTGTACACTCACTACTTTACATTGTAGCAAAGTAATTTCTTTAGTGTTGTCACATGACGATATAATTTTTTACAAAAACGGGAGGGGTGTACTCACTTTGAGATAGTGTATATGTTTTTTTCCCCACTCGAGTCAATTTAATATGTAGCCAGCACCTCAACATATGATGTTTACGATTAGCGTTTTACAAGTACCTGTAATAAGAATTAAACCTAAAAGCAAAACATACTGAAGATTACCATTTCTTAGATGGGATAACTATTCATTTTCTTTTCTAGGCTTGCCTTCTTCTATTTTTATGTGATGATACACAGCAAGTCTTTTTCAAAAGAACAAGCTCTCCAGCAGGTATTAGTTATATAGACGAGACAAACCATTTAACACTAGCGGCGGTGCTTACAACGATCAGCTTTATGTAAATCCTTATCCCGAATGAGGGGGGGGGGAAAGAAAAAAAAAAAAAAAAAAAAAAAAAAAGTTTACTGTAACTGCTTATCAAATTAGTTGGAATTTAGTTTGTTTCCTTTATTAGCGTTTTTCAATCTGCTAGCACATCCAACACTCCCCTTAGAAGGTCGATGCTGCTGTCCAAAAGGTGCCTCCTCATCCAGAGTGGAGGCACCAATACAGGTGGTGTTGTAATGGTCAGACCACCAGGTGGGGGAAATTCTATGATTGGTAAGCTGTAATATATTACATTTTTGGTTTACCACCACCTTAAACTGGTCATATAAAGATTTGTCCTCTCTCCCTCCTCCCCCCCCCCCCATTCAGCCTGCAGCTTTAACGGAAAAAAAAAATCCAAAAAGGATTTCTCCACCCACACTACACAGAGCAACCCTGCCAGCTGTCAAGATACCCAAACAATGCTGTTATCTGATTGGGAGAGGGTGCTGGCCTTGTTTCCGTTCTGACATATCACACTGGATGCAGCGGATAAAGGCCCCGCACTAAGTGAATTTCAGTTGATTCATCAGGAACTGACCAAAATTCACTGTGTATGGCCAGCTTTTGATGCACTTGACTAATAAATTACCACCAGCTAACACTTTATAAGCAGTTCTAGAAAAAAAACTCATTTAGACTTACCGGTAACGGTATTTCTACGAGTCTTTCAGGACAGCACCTGGAGAGAGCGCAGCTCCACCCCTTTCCCCAGGAAACACTGCAGTCAGTTTTCTTTAAAGACCGGACACTTCCACCATGGCCTCAGTTGTTTAAGAGTACCTCCAGCCATGCTGAAATTAGATAAGCAGAACATAGCAATAACACCACATCTCTAGGGCGGGTCATCGGTGCTGTCCTGAAAGACTCGTAGAAATACCGTTACCGGTAAGTCTAACTGAGGTTTTCTCACCTCGTCTTTCAGGACAGCACCTGGAGATGATAAAAGTACTTACTCTAGGGTAGGACCACCGCCTGTAGGACCTTTCTGCCAAATGATTGTTCAGACGCAGAGAGCAAATCCAACCTGTAATGGCGGTTGAAAGTGGAGAAGCTTGTCTACGTAGCTGCCTTGCAGATTCTTCCCGGAGAAGCTCCTGCTCGTTCTGCCCAGGATGTTGCTACTGGTTGAATGGGCCCCTACTCCTGTGGGAGGTTCTATCCCTGAAGCTCTATACGCTTCGCTGACAGCCATTCGTAGCCACCTACCTATGGAATTCTTGGAAGCACCATAACCTTTACGTGGGCCAGAAAACAAAATAAAACAGGGAATTAGATTTTCTGAATTCACTTGTTATCTTTAGATAGTGCAGTATGCACCTCCTTACATCTAGGCTGTGGAAGGCGGCTTCTTTCGTGCCCACTGGTGTAGGGCAGAAGGTAGGGAGAACTATTTCCTGTGACCTGTGGAATACTGTTGCCACTTTTGGTAGGAAACCAGGGTCAGTTCTCAGCACTACCCGGTCTGGAAATATAGAAAAGAAAGGTTCTACGATTGACAGGGCCTGTAGATCACTCACTCTCCTAGCTGAAGGAACTGCCACTAGGAGTGCTACCTTAAGGGACCAAAATTTGATTGGTGCTTCCTCCGGAGGTACAAAGGGTCTTTTTGTCAGACCCTGTAACACCGGAGATAAGTCCCATTTTGGGAAAAACTTAAAGGGTACTGGCCTAACTCTGGTCAGTGTCTTAAAAAAATCTTATGATAAGCGGGTCCTGAGATAGTTCTCTCCAGGAACACCGATAGAGCGGCCACTTGAACCTTTAGGGTGCTAATCGCCAACCCTTTCTCCATTCCTTCATGGAGAAATTCTAACAGAGAAAGTCTCCTTAGGTGAACAGATCTTTTCTCTGCACCAGGAATTAAAACATGTCCATGTTTTGAAATAGATTGCTTTAGTGACCTTCTTTCGGCTGTCTAATAATGTTGAAACTAGCTTATTGGACAAGCCCTTATTTTTTAGGATTTGCTCCTCAGTAGCCAGGCAGCTAGTCTGAGGTGCTTGATATTGGGATGTTGCAGGGGAGCCTGTGTTAAAAAGGTCCTTCTGTAAAAGGAAGAAACCAGTGGGGTTCCGCCGCCATCCTCGGAATGGTTGAAAACCAAGTCCTTTTGGGCCAGAATGGGGCTACTAGAATTACTGTTGTAGACTCCTTCTGTAGCTTTTTGAGGACCAATGGGGATCATTTGGAGGGAGGGGGGAGCGTAGCACAAGTGGAAGGTCCATGGTTGTGCTAGCGCATCTAGTCCCTCCGCTTGATCTCGCCCGTTTAGGGAACAGTATGTTTCCACCTTCGGATTGGCATGGGATGAGAACAAGTCTATTTGGGGGACTCCCCAGCTTCCTGTTATCTTCTAGAATACTACTGGATTCAGACTCCATTCTGATTCCAGTACCCTTTCTCGGCTTAGGAAGTCCACCATTTGGTTCAGCTCTCCCTTTAGGTGTACCGCCGTCAGGGATGCCAGATTGGATTCCGCCCAGTACAAAATCTGGAGGGCTGAGGATAGTAACACTCTGCTCCTCGTGCCTCCCTGCCTTGTTATATAGGCCACTGCTGTGGTATTGTCCGATAACACCTGAATATGGTGACCCAGAACTTGTTTCCTGAAAGCCCATAGTCCCAGGAGAATGGCCCTCAACTCTCTCCAATTGGAGGATCTCCGGGCTTCTCTGGTTGTCCATGCTCCTTGGGCCATCTGTCCGTCCAGATGAGCACCCCACACCCAGGAGCTTGCGTCCGTTGTCAGGTCTGTTCTACAGGGAATGTCCAAAGCAGGCCTGTTTAAATTTGCTTGCTTTCTCCACCACCACCACAGTGTTCCCTGGACTTGAGGGGGCATTTTGATCAATTTTTCCAGCGACTCTCCATAGGACCAAATTCCTGAGAATTGTCTGCTGAAGATCCCTCGCATGGAGACATGCCCATTGTACCACTGGTATTGATGCTGTGAGTAGGACTGACATAGCTGCTCTGATTGTCATTGGCAGATTTGTCTGAGTCCCCTTTACTGCCCTCTGGAGCTTCTCTATTTATTCTTCTGGGAGAAAAATCCTTTCCTGGAATTTAGTGTATATCCCAGAAATGTTATTGTCTGGGACGGGATCATATTTGATTTCTCTTGATTTATGATCCATCCGAGACTCTCCAGATGTCTTTTTGTCTCTTTGATCTATTTCCAATAGATCCCTTATCTTGGAAAAGAGCAAGAGGTCGTAAAGGTATGGCACCATTGATCTTCCCTTTAGTCTGAGGGGTGCTAGAGAGCCTCTGCTATGATCTTTGTAAATATCCTTGGTGAGGATGACAGTCCGAAAGGGAGGGCTCTGAACTGCAGGTGTGAGATTGCGTCTCCCGTCTTCACAGCCAATCGTAGATACTTCTGCGATACAGGTGCTATAGGAACGTGTAGGTATGCATCCCTCAGGTCTATGGATACCATGAAACAACCTGGCGTCAGGAGACGTTTTACAGAAAAAATTGTGTCCATCTTGAATTTTTTGTATCTGATGGATCTGTTTAATATCTTCAGGTTCAAGATTAACCGGAATTTTCCTGACGGTTTCTTCACTAGGAAGATGTGTGAATAGCACCCTATCCCTTCTTCTGGGGGAACAGCTATAATTACCTTCTGTTGGATGAGTTCTTCCAGTAAAGATGACATTTCTATAGACTTCTCCAGATCTCGAGGAGCTGGGTTACATAGAAGCTGTTTGGAGGGGGTTGCGAGAATTCCAGTCTGTAGCCCTCTGTTATTATTTTGAGGACGAATGGACAGGATGTCGCCGTCTTCCATTGTGGAAGAAAGGCCTGCAACCTTCCTTCCACCGTCAGGCGACTGTCACTGGCTGTTTGTGGTTTGACCAGGAGGAGGGAATAGTACCCCCTGACTTTCCTCTCCTTCTCTGGGACCTTCAGGGTCTTTTATAGGCTGTGTCTTTAACCTCGGTTTGCCGAAAAAAAAAAATTTTCCCTGAGGAATCACTTTTTTCTTTATTGGGAAGGCCTCCTTTTTATCAGCCGTTCTATTAAGTACGGCTTCCAGATCAGGGCCAAAAGACCAAGTCACCCTCAAAAGGCAAACCACATAGTTTTGCCTTTGAGGCTGTATCCCCTGACCAGGTCTTAACCCATAAGGCTCTATGGGCTGAGTTGACCAGGGCTGCTGATCTTGCCGACATCTTGGATAGATTCTGCAGAGGCGTCTGCCATGTACCCTACAGCCTTCTGAAGTATAGGTAGCGTGTCTAGCAGGTCCTTACGAGAAGTTCCTGCTTCAATACGAGTTATTAATTGCTCCAGCCAGGGTTCTAGATTTCTTGCCACCACGGTTGATGCCATTTGCTGGCTTTAAGTTATCTAAAGTCGAATCACATGCCTTTTTTAGTAGGGAGTCTGCCCTCTTGTCAATGGAGTCTTTTAGGGTGCCCATGTCCTCGAAGGCCAAGTCTGTATTTCTTGAAACCTAAGAAAAGGCTGCGTCAAGCTTTGGCTTTTTATTCCAAACCTGCTGGCTATCATCCTCAAAAGGGAATCTTCTTTTGAGGGATTTGGAGAAGGGGCCCTCTCTGGGTCCTTTCATTCTCTTTTTACCGTCTCAGAGATGTATTTGTGCACTGGGAACACCCGCTGCTTTACTTCTCCCATGCCTTGAAACATTTTATCGTGCAAGGATAATTGCGTCTTATCCTCTTCGATATTAAGAGTTGTGTGTATTGTCCTTAATAGGTCGTCCACTTCCTCCAGGGATAACCTATAGCGCGAAGAAGAAATTTATTTTTCTTCTTCAGAACCTGTGGCAACATCTTTCTCCTCGTCCTCTGAATCGCTGACCCCTCTGGGTGCAGGAGTACTAGGATGAGAACAGGGTGGCAAATTGCCTCTGTTTGGCTGGGCCACCGAACGTCTATCCAAAAAGGAGCGGAAAGACTGGAAAGTGTCCGCTAGTTCCTTTCGGAAGGAGCTCAATAGCTCTCCTGGTTGAGCAGCAGCTGAGGCAGTTTCCTCTTTTAACAACTCTGCTATACATGTCTTGCATAACGCCTTGGGCCATGTTTCCCTAAGCATGTTTTTGCAAGACGGACATCTCAACTTAGGAGGAGGGGAGGAATGTTTGGTCTTGTTTTTGGCTTTAGGCTGAAATACACCAACACCATACAATTTTTTTTAAAAAACATTTTTAAATATATAGTAACAAAACCTTCTAAACCAGCTGAGAAAAAAGAAAAAGAAAAAGAAAAAGAAAAAGAAAAAGAAGAAAAAGAAAAAGAAAAAGAAAAAGAAAAAGAAAAAGAAGAAGCCCGCGTTGCACCGCCGGAAGTCCCGCCCCCGGCCGGAAATGACGCGTTTGCCACCCAGAAACATGGAGGCTGAATAAAACGGAGGAGCACGCTATCCCTCCTTTCAGACCCCCAGTGCCGGTCTGATAAGAGCGGGACCTCCCGCAGCCTGAACCCTCGCCGTAAATGAAGGGGAGAAAACACCGGAATATCCCCCTCACGCAAGGGGGGGGATGCTGGGCTAGCCTGAAGAACAAAAAAAGAAAAAACATCTAACAGGTATGCCTCATACTGTCTCCACCTGGAGAGAGCGCAGCATACCCCTGGTTCCCTGCAGCGCTTCCACCATGGTGGAGGAATCACTACAACTGAGGCCATGGTGGAAGTGTCCGGTCTTTAAAGAAAAAACTGACTGCAGTGTTTCCTGGGAAAAGGGGTGGAGCTGCGCTCTCTCCAGGTGCTGTCCTGAAAGACGAGGTGAGAAAATAGGATTTTTTGTACTCACCGTAAAATCCTTTTCTCTGACATCCATGGACTGACACGGTGTCTCTTTACACGTGGGTTATGTCCCTGCTTGCAGGAGAAGACCTAGGCAGAATGTGAGATGTTATACATACATTCTAAAAGCCAGAGCTGAACAGCCCCACCCAGGGGGCGGTCCCTCCGGACATAACCCTCCCACTACAGTCAGCAGACTTCAGTTCGTAACAAAGCAGTACAAACTTAAAAAGGAAGGGTGGGTGCCGTGTCAGTCCATGGATGTCAGAGAAAAGGATTTTACGGTGAGTACAAAAAAATCCTATTTTCTCTTACCATCCATGGACTGACACGGTGTCTCTTTACACTTTACACGTGGGATGTCCCAAAGCAGTGTCAAGAGGGATGGGAGCAGTATAAATGGAAAAACCAAAAATTTCACTCCAAGAAGGCAGAGCTCCTCAACGGAGGAGTCGCAACTTTAAACAGCGGCCTGCAGCACCCTGCGGCCGAAGGAAGCATCCGGAGATGCAGCCACATTAACCTTATAAAACTTAAAAGGTATGAACAGACGACCAGGTCGCCGCCTTGCACACTTGTGCAACCGACGCTTGATGTCGGAAAACCCAGGAAGCACCAATTGCCCTGGTGGAATGCGCCGTAACCGGAAAGGGAGGCGCCCGCCCTTTGAGAGCATAGGCTTGAATGACGGTTTGTCTGATTCCCCTAGAAATGATGGCAGACGAAACCGCTTGGCCCTGTTATGGAACAGAGACAGTCACAAACAGTGAGTCGGACTTTCGATTAGAAGCAGTAGCAGACAGGTACACCCGTAAGGCTTGTACCACATCCAATATGTGCAGTGCAAACTCTCTGGGATGCGATGGGTGAGGACACAAGGACGGGAGGACAATGTCCTCATGTAGGTGAAAGGTCGACACCACCTTTGGCAAAAAGGAAGGTCACGGATGCAACACCGCCTTATCCTTATGGATGACTAAATATGGCGACTTGCAGGACAAAGCCGCCAACTCAGACACCCGTCAAACAGAAGTGATTGCCACTAAAAGGCCACCTTCTGAGACAAGACAAGAGGGGAATATCCCGGATATTCCCAAAAGGAGGTTCCTGGAGGACCGAGAGCACCAAATTCAGATCCCACGGTGGGAGAGGAGGCTTGACAGGAGGGAGCACATGGCGAACCCCCAACACAAGGTGCTAACCAAGAAATGACCCGCTAGAGGTCGCTGAAAGAAGACGGCCAAGGCCGAAATCTGATCCTTGATGGTACTCAAAGCAAGCTTTTGGGTCACTCCACACTGCAGAGGACGCAGGATTCTGGGGACGGAATACGTCCGAGGACGCCAGTCCAGCGCTTCGCATATGGCGATATAAGCTTTCCAGGCACGGTGATAGATCTACTTGGAAGACTTCCGTGTCCTTAACATGGTCAAAATGACCGAGTCCGAGAGACCTTCGGACCCTCAACACCTGGCTTTCAACAGCCCTGCCATTAAAGCCAGAGACTAAGCCGGATGAAACATAGGACCTTGAGACTGAAGGTCCTCCCTCATCGGCAACCGCCAGGGAACGTCCGCAACGAGACGTACCAGATCAGCGTACCAGTGATGCTGAGGCCAATCAGGAACAATTAGGATCACCAGAGTTTATATCAGGCGATAAGGACCCTATGGGGCCACCAACGCATCCGAGGCATCGCCCAAGGATCCCTGGATCTGGCCACAACCTCGACCCTTGCGATTGAGTCGAGAGGCCATCAGGTCCACATCCGGCGTGCCCCACCATCGGCAAAGGAGTTGAAATATGCAAGGGCCACTCTTCTTGGTCCGGCGATTGGCGACTCAGATAGTCCGCCTGCCCATTGTCTATGCCCAGAATGTAAATGGCCTACAGAGCCGGCACGTTTCTTCCGGCCCACTTCAGGATACGGACTACCTCGGAAGCCGCAGCTGAGCGCCGAGTACCCCCTTGATGGTTTACATACGCCACCGCCGTGGCGTTGTCCGACTGGCTCCTGATAGAGCGACCCCGTACTCTCTCCGACCTGAGGAGAGACACAGTCCGATAGCCCGTATTTCCAGAACAGTGATTGGTAAACGGGCTCGCCTGGAGTCCAAGGCCTTGAGCCGACAGGACTCCCCAGCCCGTCAGGCTGGTGTCCGTCGTGAGTACCGTCCATTGGTTGGGAGGGGAACGACTTTCCGGACCGAAGAGCTGAGGATCTCAACCACCATGTCAGGGGCGCACTGACCAGGTGAATCACCTGGATCTGAAGATCCAAGGACAACAGGGATTTGTCCCAGGTGGACAAGATCTCCTTCTGCAATGCCCTGGTGTGTGATTGGGCATACGGAACGGCCACGAAGGAGGCCACCACGAGTCCCGGGACTCTCATGCAAAAAAACGGATTGACAACCATTTTCGGGATGTCAGCACCCGCACCGCAGACTGAAGTGTCAGCAACTTCTCCAGAGGTAGGATACCTTTGCCTCCAAGGAGTCTAGAATCAGAACTAGATACTCCAGACACCGAGTCGGGACCAGGACTGACTCCTGAATGTTCAGGAACCACCCGAAGTCCCTGAGGGTCTAATTGACGATAGTCACCTTTCCCCTAAGTCTGAGCCACTTTCTGCTCTTAGCAGAAGATCGTCCAGATAGCCCACGACAGCAATACCTCACTGTAACAGAAGGCTAGAACCGGAGCAAGCACCTTGGTGAACACCCTTGGTGCCAAGGCTAGGCCGAAAGGAAGAGCCACAATCGATAGTGGACTTCGCTGATCGCAAGCGCAGAAACTTCTGGTGACTTGCGCAGATCAGAACATGCAAGTAGGCGTCCTTGAAGTCCAAGGACGCCAGAAGAAAATCCCTTTGGTGGAGTGTAGCGATCACCGTGCGAATGGATTCCATGCAGAATTTCTGCACCTTCTCGAAGGCATTCAGGGCCTTGAGGTCCAGGATAGGTCGAACCACGTCCTATTTTTGGGACGACAAACAGATTCGAGTAGAATCCCTGAAAACTCTCCTGTGACGGAACCGGCACAATCACTCCGGACCTGATCAAATCCTGTACAGCCCCCAAGAGGGCTGCCCGACAGGTAGGAAGGAGAGGAAGATTCGAGGGAAAGAATCTGTCTGGGGGCCAGGATCGGAATACTATCCTGTATCCTGAGGTGACCACCTCACACACCCACCAGTCGGAGATTCGGGAGGACCACCGATTCGTGACCTGCGAAGTCGTCCCCCCACCCCAGAGTCGGGCGGAGGCAAGACTTCACGCGGAGGCGGGCTTGGGAGCCGCTTGTTCGGCTTACGCACCCAGGGGCACTTGTGCCCACCAGCCGCACTGCCGTCAGTCTGAGAGGACCTACCCGTGGACTCTGACTGACGAAAAAACCCCGTTTTGCTGGAAAGGAAGGCCCCCGTTTTCGGCGGGCCTCCTCACTCTTGCTAGTCTAAGGAAGAAGAGTGCTTTTACCTCCCATGACATCCATGACGATGTCATCCAGAGCAGCACCGAAAGGTCTACCACCTTAAATGGTAGATCTGTCAGGAGCTTCCTAAGGCTAGGTCAGCAGACCAGCACTTCAACCAGATAAGACAACGCAATACCACCGCCGAGACAGAGGCCCTGGATATTAAAGGGGCCGCGTCCAACGTGGCGTCGCACACATAAACCAGGCCCTGAACCAGTTGGTGGGCCAGAGCAACTGTGTCTGGAGGAAGATTATGCTCCTGTACAGCTAGGTGCAACATTTTTGCCCAACCTGTAAGTGTTTAAGACACAAGGGTCGCCGCTACCACAGGCCGTAGGGCGGATCCCAACAAGGCAAACATGGCTCTGCTCACCACTTCTAACCTCCTGTCAGTGGGGTCCTCAAATGCAGGAGTCCCCTCCATCGGGAGAGTGATGGCCTTGTTCAACTGGGCAACTGGAGGGTCGACCCTGGGGGAGAAGCCCACTTTTTAAGTAGGGCATCTTCAAGGGGTATCTGATAGACAAACGCCGCGGGACCATAAAAAAATTCTTCTGCGGCTTTTCCCAGACCTTATCAATGAGCTGGTCAAAGAAAGTACATATGGAAAAACCTCTTTAGAAGGCCTGGCCTTAAAAGAACCAAAAAGGAGACTGTATCCGCCTGAGGTTCTGCATCCGCAGCATTTTAGCTTGAGAGTGTCCCTCACCGCAGTCATGAGTACAATAACAAGCGCCCTGTCATTTACTGACTCAGAACTGGAGTTTTCCTCATAAGGAATGTCCTGTTCAAAACCATCCAATACATTCAGAACTAGGGTCCTGAGCGGTAGTGGCTAGGCCCATATCTGAATCAGCGCACTGCCCTCATGAAGTGGGGGGAGGGCGCTTTTTTGCTCCCTTGCGCTTGCACACAGCTCCCATCCTGGTCAGAAATGATTCCAGGACTGCCCACAACTGGTCCCTAGGGACCGCAGGTGCTGAAGCACTGCCTGTTGTCCACTGACATTTAGGGGAAGCTGGTGACAGAGACTCCATATTGCCCCCCTCTGAGACTCCTAAGATAAAAAGTCCACCCACAGGCTGTGCTGACTGAGGAGGGGGCGCCCAGGGGACTCACCAAACCGGACCAGGGACCGTTCAGTTCCGCTGTCTGTACCGCGCTGTGTCAGCGCTGGTGAGCTGTGAGGAGATTTGCGCTGTTACAGCAGCGCTAGAGGCCAAAACTAGTGCTGAAGAGCGCGCGGGCTACAAGGAAATGGCCGCCGCACTTCACTGAGGCGATCCACGGCAAGATGGCCGCCATGACTCAGCAAAAGTGAAAAAAACAGCACACACACAGCGCCACTCGGCGCTCAGGCCCCAAAACACACAAAAAAAGGCCCCAAGCATATCTGCAGACCAGCATTAGCCCCTCCAAGAACAGTGTGACCCCCAGGCACCCCACACAGCACAGCGCCAGCAATGGTGACAGAGAGTGACAATGAAATACAGGGGGAGACAGGGAAAATCCCCCACAAAGAAACACACAGCCTTTTGTACTCACCTGCAGGCAGGAGAGACTACTTACCCGTCCCCTGAGGGACCCACTGGTGTGTTTCTGACAGGACTATCACAGTGCAGTACTGAGTAGCTGTCGGCCCGGTCCACCGCGAAAGATACAGTCAGTCAGGAGCTGTTCAGTCTTGAGAGGACCGTGGGAGCATGAAAGCAAACCCGGCCACCCCTGGAGTCATGGGGCCTGTCGTGAACCGAGTCTCACGCACACAAGGCGAGGATCAGCACGCTCGATGGTCGGACAGGGAAGACTACGAGGATATCTTGTACCCAACCTGTTGCCCAGCCGACAGTTGATAGAAGATTCTCAAAAATAAAATAAAAAAGAATTCCAGAAAAGGAATAAAAATAGGTCAGGAGATTGGCTCCTGAGAGAGCCACGTCTTCTCCTTCTGCTAGGCAGAAAAAAACTGAAGTCTGCTGACTGTAGTGGGAGGGTTATGTCCGGAGGGACCGCCCCCTGGGTGGGGCTGTTCAGCTCTGGCTTTTAGAATGTATGTATAACATCTCACATTCTGCCTAGGTCTTCTCCTGCAAGCAGGGACATAACCCACGTGTAAAGTGTAAAGAGACACTGTGTCAGTCCATGGATGGTAAGAGAAATAAGATTTTTTGTACTCACCGTAAAATCCTTTTCTCCGAGTTCATGGACCGACACAGCTTCCAATTGACACGTGGGTATTATCCATTATTTAGGAGTGACTAGACAGAAAAAAAAAAAAAAACAACTTGTAAAAAGCGTTGCATCACACCTTCTACAGTACCGCCCAGGGGGCGGACCTTCTGGGTATATCCCCTCACTCTGCATCTCGCCAGCATCTCACCAGTTCGTCAAAAAGCAGTATAAACTTAAAAAAGGGAGGAGTGGGTGCTGCGTCGGTCCACGAACTCAGAGAAAAAGGATTTTACGGTGAGTACAAAAAAATCCTTTTTACCCTTTCGTTCATGGACCGACACAGCTTCCAATTGACAAGTGGGACCTCCCAAAGCAGTGTCAAAACGAGGGGTGGTAACAGCATAAAAGTAAACTTCTCCCCAAACACAAAACAGCACTCTTCCAACGGAGGAGTTGCAACTCTAAACAGCCACCTGCAAAACTTTGCGGCCGAAAGAGGCATCCGAAGATGCACCTACATCAACTTTGTAGAATTTTGTGAAAGTGTGAGCGGACGACCAAGACACCGCTTTACATAATTGGGAAACAGATGCTTGCTGTCTGAAAGCCCAAGAGGCACCTATCGCCCTGGTCGAATGCGCCGTGACAGGAAAGGGGGGTGCTTGACACTTTAAGGCGTAAGCCTGGATTACCATCTGTCGGATCCATCTAGCGATGGTGGCCGATGAGACTGCTAGGCCCTTCTTGGGACCAGCCACGAAACAAACAGTGAGTCTGACTTCCGGAAAAAAGGGAAGTAGTAGATAGGTATACTCTCAAAGCTCGGACAACGTCCAAGGAATGAAACGCCGACTCCTTAGGATTCGACGGATGGAGGACACAAAGATGTTAGTACAATGTCTTCATTGAGATGAAAAGTCGAAACGATCTTAGAAAGGAAGGCTGCGGCCGCAGTACCACCTTATCCTTGTGGAAGATCAAGTAGGGAGCCTTGGATGACAAGGCTGCCAGCTCAGAAACTCGTCTGATGTAACAGCCACCAAAAAGACCCCTTTCTGAGAAAGTGTCAATAAGGGAATATCCCTAATATTCTCAAATGGTGGTTTCTGAAGCACCGAGAGGACCAGGTTCAAATCCCACGGGGGTAGCAGGGGACGGACCGGAGGGGCCACATGTCGAACCCCCTGCACAAATGTACTCACGAGAGAGAGTAGGTCGACAGGGGTCGCTGGAAAAAATAAATAAATAAAATTAAAAAAAAAAAGACAACCAGGGCAGATATCTGCCCCTTAATAGTACTTAAGGCAAGCCTTTGGTCCACCCCATGCTGTAAGAACAGCAGGATTCTGGAAACCAAATAAAGTACACGGATGCCACTTAATTTCCTCTCTAGGAGGATGGCATCCGAGCACTTCTCATAGTAGAGATTACTGAATCTGACAGGCCCCTGTCTCTCAGTACCTGGTTCTCAATAGCCCTGCCATTAAAGCCAGAGACTGTAAAGCAGGACGGAGTATGGGACCTTGCGATAGCAGGTCCTTCCGTAGAGGTAGACGCCAGGGGACGTCTGCTACCAGACGTACTAGGTCGGCGTACCAAGGACGCTGAGGCCAATCTGGAGTGATCAGAATCCTTGGAATTCTCTGCCTCTGTTCTGCGAAGCAGATGGGGAAGGGGCCTCATGGGAGGGAAGGCCTAGATTAGCCGATACTGACCCCACGATGTTACCAACGCGTCTGTTGCGTCTGCCCATGGGTCCCTTGACTGGGCCACAAACCTCAATACCCCCCGATTGAGTCGGGACGCCAAAAGATTTATGCGTGGCGTGCCCCTTTTTTAGCAGAGGAGCTGGAACCCATCCGGGTGTAAGGACCATTCTCCCTGGTCCAGCATTTGGCGGCTCAGGTAGTTTGCCTGCCAATTCTCCACACCCGGAATGTACACGGCCGACAGTGCCGGTACGCTCCTTTCTGCCCACCTCAGGATGCGAGCGACCTCCGATGCTGCAGCCGAGCTTCTTGTTCTTCCCTGATGATTGACATCTGCCACCGCTGTGGCGTTGTCTGACTGAATCCTGACTGGATGCCTTTGCAGCCTCTGAGACCCTCTGAAGAGGCACCGCCTGATCGTCCAGAGTTCCAGGACCTTGATCGGCAGGTGGGATCCTGTAAGGCTGGCGTCAGTCGTGATCACTATCCAATGAACAGGAAGGAATGACTTCCCGGCCAAGAGAGCCGGTGATGTCAGCCACCCTATCAGGGATCTCCTGACTAGGTGGCTTACCCGGATTAGATAATCCAGAGATGATGGGCATCTGTTCCATCTGGACAGAACCTCCTTCTGTAACACTCGTGTGATCTTGAGCATATGGGACCATCTCGAAGGAGGCTACCTCTGAGGAATACAGAATCAACCCCAGATACACTAGGCGTTGAGTCGGCACCAATACTGACTTTCGCGTGTTTTATACCCAACCACAGTCGGAGAGTCTGATAGGTTATGGACACGCTTACCTCTAATTCTGAGCTTGAAGGGGCCTTCAGAAGGTCGTCCTAGTAGCCCATGATAGCGATGCCCCTCTGTCTTAGAAGGGGCAGACACAGGTCGAGCTCTGGAACTGGCTTGTAGCCCGAGGAGATCACTTTGCAAACCCACTGGTCGGAGATCAGAGATGTCCACCGAGTCGCAAATTTGCAAAGACGTCCCCCCACCCGAGAACTGGGTGGGGGCGGACCTTCATGCGGACACAGATTTGTCCGCAGGCTTGCGGGACCAAGAACGTCTGTCCTTGCGCAGGCGCTTTGTCAGCCTGAGGTATTTTTCCTGCCGCCCTGGGCGGACGAAAAAAAAACGCTTGCGTGCAGTAAAGGAGGGCCCTTGACCTTGGCGTGGTCCCTTACCCTTTATGGTTTGAGGAAGCAGCGCGCTTTTACCTCCTGTGGCATCCTTGATGTCATCTAGATAGGCTCCAAAAAGTCTGTCACCCTTAAAAGGGCAGATCCAACAGAGCCCTCTTGGAAGCCTGGTCCGCAGACCAGCCCTTTAGCCAGATCAGGCGGTGTATAGCTACCGCATAAACCGAAGCTTTGGACAGCAAGGGGATAGTGTCCATGTCTGACTCGCAGACAAACTTAAGGCCTTCTACCAACTGGTCGGCCAAAGTTATCTCATTAGGAGGAGCATCTCGCTCCTTTATCCCCTGGAGCAGCAATTTTGCCCACTCAGTAAGTGTCTGAGACAATAAGGCCCCAGCCAATGCCGGGCGCACCGCTGAGCCTACCACTGTGTATAGGTAGCGAGTGAGTGCTTCAGATTTCTTATCCACAGGGTCCTTGAAAACAGGAGCCCCTTCCACTGGAATTGTGGTAGCTTTATCAAGTCTGGACACAGAAGGGTCCACTATCGGGGAGAGGTCCATTTCTTCAGAAAACTCTCCTCAAAGGGGTACCGTACCGCAAGATTTCTTTGGGGGCGTAAAAACCCATGATGGGTTCTCCCACTCCTTGTAGAAGACCTTATCAAAAGAAGGCACACAAGGAAACACCTTAGTAGTGCGGGTAGGTTTACAGAACCAAAAAGGCGATCAGAGTCTCTGCTGCTTCTGCAGCATTCTCCAATTTTAGTGTATCCCGCACTGCAGTAATAAGGTCAGATACCAAAGCCTTTTCGCAAAAATGACCTGGACTTGGAGTCATTCTCACTGTCCGCTTGGTCACGGTCTGCAGTCTCTGATGCATCAGAATCTGGGTCATGAGCCATAGCTGGGCCTGGTTCTGCATCAGAATAATCCCCGGAAGATTGCAGGGGACGGGAGCGTTTACTACCCCCCGTGTTTCCGTGTGCTGCTTCCACCCTGGCAGCAAAAGCCTCTAGGATTGCCGACATAGCGTCCATAGGTACATCAGGGGTACCAGCCACCAAATAAGGCATTTTAGGGGGAAAACGGCCGCTTCAGACGCCATGCTGACCCACGCACGGACACCCACAGGGCTCCAGGCAAGGTATCAATAAGCCATCCTCCTAGCTGATAGAGATGCAGGGTCTCCCGGAGGACTCACCACCCTTGGAACGGTACTGCTATGTTGCCGTGTGCTCCGCCTGTGATGCTATCCCATCGCCGTCTGTCAGTCTGATTCTTATCAGCGTCTTCTGTGAAAATTTGCGCCAGAGAAATGCACCCTAGAGGCCGGAGACTACTGCAAAATGGCCGCCAAGCGGCTGTATATAACAATGTGGGCTCTAAGAAAATGGGCGCTGAGCCTGAATATAGAGGCAAAAAGCGGCCGTGGACCACAACAAAATGGCCGCCGAGCGGCAGTATATACATACAGGCGAGAATCCTAAGAAACATGGCCGCCGAACAGGCCAAAGCGGGCGCGGACTACAAGAAAATGGCCGCCGGCCAGCGATTTAAAGCTATTGGCGCGAAACTATAAGAAAATGGCCGCCGGACATTCACTAGAGGCCGAAACAGGCATGGACCATCACAAAATGGCCGCCGACCGCATGGAGGGAGGAAACACACACACACACACACACACACACACACACACACACACACACACACACACAAACACACACACAATTACATTCTTTTTAAATGCCAAACACAGCGCAGCCCCGCTCCAGATGGAGCGGCAGGGAGAGAGAAAAGAAAAGGGTCATAACCACTTACTTGATCTCTCCGGGAATGTACAGCCAATGTCACCCTGCCGAAGCGGGGGGAGCTACTTACCCTTCATGCGTGTCTCATGCTGGAAGACATTCCGGACAGATCATCATCCGCCGCGCACGGATGTGACTGTCGGCCAGGCATGCTGTGATCGAACCCTGGGGAACGATCATATGCATGCCCTGGAGCGTTAGCTCACCAGACAGGCTACTGCGATTCGGCCGCAAGGTCAGCCGAAGCTCAGCGGTCCGATGCAGGCCCTGGAGCGTAGGCTCACCGGCCACCCGTAGAGCGACGGGTATGTCGTGGAAAACCCAGCGTGTAGCTAGGGTCGGCACACCCTTGATGGCTGAAACTGGGGGGGGGGGGGGGGGGGGGACTACAAAGGATCGAGGACCCAGCCTGTCACCCAGTCGGCAGTTGATCGAAGATCGCATGAACCAAAAAAGCAAATTGTAGGAAAAAAAAAAAAAAAAAAAAATTCCCTGGACCAATGGGCCCGAAGGGAGCCATGTCCTACTCCTTGCTAGCCAGAAAAAATCTGATCGGCGGGATACAGTGAGGGGATATACCAAGGGGGTCTGCCCCCTGGGCGGTACTGTAGGTGTGATGCAACACTTTTTACAAGTTTTTTTCTGCCTAGTCACTCCTAAATATTTGATAATACCCACTTGTCAATTGGAAGCTGTGTCGGGTCCATGAACGAAAGAGTAAAAAAAGTTATTTTGGAATAAATGTTTTACATAAAAGCTGACCCTTCTAAGCACCCGTCAGTGGTAAATGGTTTGTTTCAACTCTCTAACTGCTACTTTGTCTGGACAGCTGGGTCTGTTAAAGTGGTTGTAAACCATCACCTATACCCAGTAAAGTGACTGGCCTCAGGTGATAGAGATTAAACAAATACTCCTACATAATTTGTACCTGTTAATCTGCAGTCTCCTCTTTTCTACAAAGTGCTAAATCTATACAACTTGAGAGAGAAAAAAAAAAAACCAACACACAAGTGGCAGAGAGATTAAATTACACTCTGTATAGCTCAGTGAGGAGAGCTCCGAGAGCTGGTTGGAGGGAAGAGAGACACCCCCTCCACACAGGAAGAGAGCTGAGGCCCTCAATCAGCTGGAGATCCTCTGTCACCTTCTCTCGGTGTCAGGAAAAACTTGTCAAAAGTGATTCATGCTGATAGAGGAAGGAGGCAGCAGACAGAAATTACACTTAGTGCTCTGGATTGAGACAAGTACACACTATAGAGAGATATGCTTTGTTCATATTTCACAACTCACACTATGTGGTGACAGACGTTTTACCGCATATTAGCCTTGTCAGCTTCGAAAACAGACAGAGGCTATGGGTCTAATAAAATTCTGCCATTTGAAACCCCAATTCTGCTATATATAAACAGGAGATATTCTCTCTCAACATGTCATTTTCCTTGTGAAAAGTGCTTGGAAGAAGGTAAAGATCAAGTGTCAGTGCATACCAGCTTACCTCTCCTACATATTCCATTACAAAGCTGTTTTTGCGTATCTTCTCCAGTGTCCTCACACCCCATCCCCTTCCATCAGGGGTCCTAAAAATACAGAAGTTATACTGGATTCCTTTCTGCACCACTCTATTTGGGCACAATGGGCCACATCGGCAGAGGGAATTGCATTCGTAAATTGGAAAGCCTGGCTTCACTTTCACTTGTCCTTCTTCATTATAAGCAAATTTGTGCTGAAAACCTCCAGGGCAACAACCTCGCTCATCTGTAAAACAGTCCCGACACTTGCACCCTACAGCAGACTTGGTAATGGTCACTCCTTCCCCAACCTTGTACTCATTAATGTACACAAAGTCCTTGGGTGGACCCTCTAGATCCACTTCATTTTCTACTGTTATAAGACCTGGGTGGGCTCGTTTGGAATTCAGATGCTGCTCCCACAAACGAAGCCGTTGCCTTTGCTTGGCTTTAAGCACCACGTAGTGCGAGAGGCTGGAGTCTAGTCTGCGGGGGCAGCGGCCAACTATCTTTTTACTGGTTGATGTCCCGGCAGCCTTTGCTCTTCGTAACAGCTCCCGCTCCAGATCCCGGTGAAACTGTCGAATTAGGTTAAAACATCTGAGATGGCGACGTGGTTCCCACGAACAATCAGTATCCGGGTAGCCTTTCCACTTCACAAGGTAAAGTTCCTCCTCCTGAAGGGTGAAAACATCATAAAATTATGTGAAGTCTCACTGCGCTGCATACTCTAATGCCATCTAATTCCACTATGCTCTCTGCTGGTCTGAATGGGGTCTGCCCAGTCCTGGCAGCATGTATGCTAAAGCCTTACATGTTGCTCTCATGGCAGTGACACAGGCAGTATAGCTAAAAAGGTGTTTACCACCACAGTCTCTAAACCAGCACAAGTCTAACCTGCAGGTTCCCTTAATCTTTAACACGCGTTAAAATGTAACTTTTTTTTACTAAACAAATTACTTAAACCCCCCCCCAAATGATATATTTTCTGAAATAGAGGCCCTGGAGAATAAGATGGTGGCAAATTTCAAGTCACACAAAATTTGCGCAGCCATTTAGCAAACAAGTTCCCAGAAAAAAAAAAAAAAAAAAATAGGATTTATGTTAGAGGTCGACCGATATGGGTTTTTCTCTGGCCGATGCCGATATTTTGAAATTGGGGCGGCCGATGGCCGATATATGATGCCGATTTTTGTGGCCGATATTTTAGGCCGATTAAAAAAAAAAAAAAAAACCCTCACCCACTCTATTCCTTCCTGCTTACTCCTGTCACTCTAGCACACACTTGATGTCCTCAGTACAGATGGCACTGGTTTGGAACTGGCAGGTGGCACTGGTTTGGAACTGACAGATGGCACTGGCAGGTGGCACTATTGGAACTGACAGATGGCACTGGTTTGGAACTGACAGATGGCACTGGCATGTGGCACTGGCTGGCGGTACTGGTTTGGAACTGACAGATGGCTCTATTGGCACTGGCAGGTGGCACTGGTTTGGAACTGACAGATGGCACTGGTTTGGAACTGACAGATGGCACTGGCAGGTGGTACTGGTTCGGAACTGACAGATGGCACCGATTGGCAGCAGGGGGCACTGGTTTGGAACGGACAGATGGCACTAGTTTGGGACAGATGGCACTGATTGGCAGTGGCACTTGCAATTGGAACTGGGTGGCACTGGCGTGTGACACTGGTTGGCACTGGCTGGTGGCACTGACAGATGGCACTGATTGGCGGTGGCACTGACAGATGGCACCGATTGGCACTGGCTTGTGGCACTGACAGATGGCACTGGCTGGTGGCACTGATTGGTACTGGCTGGGGGCACTGACAGATGGCACTGGCTGTGGCACTGATAGATGGCACCGATTGGCGGTGGCACTGATTTGGGTGGCACTGACAGATGGCCCTGATTGACACTGGCTGGTGGCACTGACAGATGGCACCGATTGGCGGTGACACTGATTGACACTGGCTGGTGGCACTGACAGATGGCACTGGCTGGGGGCACTGACAGATGGCACTGGCTGGGGGCACTGACAGATGGCACTGGCTGGGGGCACTGACAGATGGCACTGGCTGGGGGCACTGACAGATGGCACTGGCTGGGGGCACTGATTTGGGTGGCACTGATTGGCACTGGCTGGTGGCACTAACAGATGGCACCGATTGGCGGTGGCACTGATTGGCACTGGCTGGGGGCACTGACAGATGGCACTGGCTGGGGGCACTGACAGATGGCACTGGCTGGGGGCACTGACAGATGGCACTGGCTGGGGGCACTGACAGATGGCACTGGCTGGGGGCACTGACAGATGGCACTGGCTGGGGGCACTGACAGATGGCACTGGCTGGGGGCACTGACAGATGGCACTGGCTGGGGGCACTGACAGATGGCACTGGCTGGGGGCACTGACAGATGGCACTGGCTTGGGGCACTGGCAGGTTTCACACTAAGCCGAGTGTAATGTGTGAAACTGACAGAGAGGAGAGAGAGAGAGAGAGAGCTGTTAGAATTGAGCTCGATGTGGGGGTGGGCGGGCCAGCAGCTAAATTACACCAGCCAATGATTGGGCTGCTTTAGACGTAGTGGCCCGCCCAGATACCATCCCATTGGCTGGTGTAATATATCTGCTGGGTCCCGCCCACCCCCGACATCAAGCTGACACATCCTCTCTCTCTCCTCTTACTTTCAGTTTCACACACACACACACACACAGCACGGGGCTTGATGCTGCTGAGTGTGGAGAAGTGTGGAGGAGGGAGGAGGAGGGGGGAGGAAGTGCAGCCAGTGAATAATATCGGCCAGTTTTGATATTAATCGGCCAAAGCCGATTTATCAAAAATGCCTAAATATCGGCCGATATATCGGCCAGCCGATATATCGGTCGACCTCTAATTTATGTACTCACCGTAAAATCCATTTCTCTGACGTCCATGGACGGACACAGCCTCTTCAAGATTGACAAGTGGGTTTATGTCCCTGCTCATTAGGAGAAGACTAGGCAGAATGTTAGATGTTTTAACATACATTACCAGCGCTTAACATCCCCACCCAGGGGGCGGTCCCTCCAGACATAACCCTCCTCCCTGCAGCCTCAGTTCGTAACAAAGCAGTACAAACCTAAAAAAGGAGGGGTGGGTGCCGTGTCCGTCCATGGATGTCAGAGAAATGGATTTTACGGCGAGTACAAAAATCCCATTTTCTCTTACCGTCCATGGACGGACACAGCCTCTTCAATCTTGACAAGTGGGACGTCCCAAAAGCAGTGTCAAAGAGGGGTGGGAACAAGATCAAGGGGACACACACACACACACACACACACCCCCCGGAGGAGTTGCAACGTTAAATAGCCGCCTGCAAAACCTTGCGGCCGAAGGAAGCATCTGAAGATACAGCCACACATTAACCTTATAAAAAAAAAAAAAAAAAAAAAAAAAAAAAACTTTGAGGACTACCAGGTCGCCGCCTTGCACACTTGTGAAACAGACGCTTGATGTCGGAAAGCCCAGGAAGCACCAATTGCCCTGGTTGAATGCGCCGTAACCGGAAAGGGAGGCGCATGCCCCTTAAGGGCATAGGCCTGTATGACAGTCTGTCTGATCCACCGAGAAATGGTGGCAGCAGAGACCACCTGGCCCTGGTTTTGGACCAGACACACAGACACAAACAGCGAGTCAGACTTCCAAAAAGAAGCCGTAGCGGACACCGCCTGGCCCTGGTTTTGGACCAGACACACACACACAGACACAGACACAAACAGCGAGTCAGACTTCCGAAAAGAAGCCGTAGCGACAGGTACACTCGCAAAGCACGTACCACGTCCAACGTGTGAAGCGCAAACTCTCTGGGATGCGATGGACGAGCACGAGGACACAGGGATGGAAGAACAATGTCCTCATTAAGGTGGAAGGCCGAGACCACCTTCGGGAGAAAAAGGCTGTGGGCGTAGCACCGCCTTATCCTTATGAATGACCAAGTATGGCGGTTTGCAAGACAAGGCCGCCAATTCAGACACCCGTCTGACAGAATTTATGGCAACTAAAAAAAGCCACCTTCTGGGATAAAGTGAAGAGAGGAATATCTGATATTTTAAAAACGAAGGTTCTTGAAGAACCGAGAGCACCAAATTCAGATCCCAAGGAGGAAGAGGTGGTTTAATGGGGGGGGGGGGGGGGAGCACATGGCGGACCCCCTGCACAAAAGGTGCTAATCAAAGAATGGCCCGCTAGCGGCCACTGAAAGAAGACCGCCAAGGCCGAAATCTGACCCTTGATGGTGCTTAAGGCAAGCTTTTGGGTCACAGCACGCTGCAAGAACAGCAGGATCCTGGGAACGGAATACGTCCATGGACGCCAATCCAGCTCCTCGCAAATAGCGATGTAGGCCCTCCAGGTATGGTGGTATATCTTCCTGGAAGACTTCCGTGCCCTCAGCATGGTCGAGATGACCGAATCCGAGAGACCATCGATCCCTCAACACCTGGCTTTCAATAGTCATGCCGTTAAAGCCAGCGACTGTAAAGCAGGATGAAGAATGGGACCTTGAGACAGAAGGTCCTCCCGCATTGGCAGTCGCCAAGGAATGTCCGCCACGAGGCGCACAAGATCTGCGTACCAAGGACGCCGAGGCCAATCTGGAGCGATGAGGATCACTGGAATCCCCTCGGCCTCCACCCTTCGAAGCAAGCAACTGCAGCAGAGGATAAGCATATATCAGTCGATACCGACCCCACAGCGCTTCTGCCCAGGGATACCTGGCCACAAATCTCGACACCTTGCGATTGAGTCGAGAGGCCAGCAGGTCCACATCCGGCATGCCCCACCGCTGGCAAAGGAGCTGAAACACCTCCGGATGCAAGGACCATTCCCCCTGGTCCAACGTCTGGTGGCTCAGATAGTCCGCCTGCCAGTTGTCTAACCCTGGAATGTAAACGTCCGACAGAGCCGGCACGCTTCTTTCCGCCCAGCTTAGGATGTGAGTGACCTCGGACGCCGCAGTGGAGCTCCGAGTTCCCCCCTGATGGTTGACATAAGCCACCGCCGTGGCATTGTCCGACTGGATCCTGACCGAGTGCCCCTGCAGTCTCCGACCTCGAGGAGAGACACACAGTCCGATTGCCCGGAGTTCCAGGACATTGGTCGGCAGACAGAATTCGTCCGGAGTCCAAAGCCCCTGGGCTGATATAACTCCCCAGACTTTGCCCCAGCCCGAAAGACTGGCGTCCGTCATGACCACTGGATAGGGAGGAATGACTTCCCTGACCGAAGGGCCGGGGATCTCAGCCACCAAGTCAGGGATGCCCTGACCGTGTGACTCACCTGGATCTGACGATCCAGCGACAACGGGGACTTGTCCCAGCTGGGCAGGATCTCCTTTTGTAAGGCCAGAGTGTGAGATTGGGCAAATGGAACCGCCTCGAAGGAAGCCACCATGAGTCCCAGGACCCTCTTGCAGAAACGGAGTGACGAACACCTTCGGGACGACAGTACCCGTACCGCAGCTTGAAGAGTCTGCAATTTTTCCAATGGTAGAAAGACCCTCGCCTCTGGGGAGTCCAGGATTAACCCTAGGTACTCTAGCCGCTGAGTCGGAACCAGGACCGACATCTGAATGTTCAGCAGCCAACCGAATTCTCAGAGGGTTTGACTGACTATCAACATATTTTCTTCTAATTCTGAGCCAGAGTCTGCTCTCAGAAGAAGATCGTCCAGATATCGTGGGCTAGCAATGCCTCGCTGTCTCAGCAAAGCCAGAATCGGGGCAAGCACCTTGGTGAAAACCTGCGGTGCCGACGCCAAACCGAAGGGAAGGGCCACAAACTGATAGTGGTCTTCGCCTATCGCAAAGCGCAGAAACTTCTGGTGACCCGCGCAGATTGGGACATGCAAGTAGGCGTCCTTGATGTCCAAGGATGCCAGAAAGTCCCCCGGGTGGAGCGCAGCAATCACTGAGCGAATGGATTCCATGCAGAATTTTTGAACCCTCACAAAGGCATTCAGAGCCTTGAGGTCCAGGATTGGATGGACTCCGTCCTTTAAGACCACAAACAGATTAGAATAAAATCCCTGAAACCTCTCCGACGGTACTGGCAGAATTACTCCGCATCTCAGTAAGTCCTGCACTGCTCCCAATAGGGCAGCCCGACGTGCTGGAAGGAGAGGGACGTTTGAGGGAAAAAAATCAGTTTGGTGGCCAGGAAAGGAACTCTATCCTGTACCCCGAGGTGACCACCTCGCATACCCACCAGTCGGAGATCCAGGAGGTCCACCAATCCGTGAACCTGCAAAGGCATCCCCCCAGCCCAGAGTCGGGCGGGGGCAAGACTTCATGCGGTGGCGGGCTTGGGCGCCGGCTTACGCACCCAGGGACGCTTCTGTTCTCCAACCACACCCTTGTCAGTCTGGGAGAATTTTACCATGGGCTCTGACTGACGAAAAAAAAACCTGTGCGGGAAAAGAAAGGCCCAGTTTACGGCGCGGCTCCTTTCCCCTAGTAGGCTGAGGAAGCAGGGTGCTCTTACCACCCGTGACATTTTTAATAATGTCATCCAGGGCAGCACCAAACAGTCTTCCGCCTTTAAAAGGCAATTCCGTCAGAAGCTTCTTAGAGGCCAGGTCAGCAGACCATCATTTCAACCATATCAGGCGACACAACATCACTGCCGACACTGAGGCCCTAGCAATCAGGGGGGCAGCATCCATAGTGGCATCACACACATACACCAGACCCTGTATCAGTTGGTCTGCCAATGCAATGCATTTCGGCGGAAGATTATGCTCCTGTAGTCTGGTGCAAAATCTTTGCCCATTCTATCAGTGGGTTCCTTAAAGGCAGGAGTCCCCTCAACCGGGAGTCGTGACTTTTTTTCAACCGGGCGGACCGGGGGGTTAGGGGGTCGACCACCGGAGAAGAGGTCCATTTCATAAGCAGGCTCTCCTCAAAAGAGTACTCAACAGACAGACGCTGCGGGACCGCGAAAGTCGTCTGCAGTTTGTCCCATACCTGGTCTATGAATTTGTCAAAGAAAGGTGTGTAAGGAAAAACCTTTTTTAGAAGAAGAATGCGCTTTAAATGAACCAAAGGAGACCGCCTCCACCAGAGGTTCCTCAGCCGCAGCATCCAGCTTGAGAGAGTGTCCCTCACAGCATCAATGAGTTCACCAACAAGCGACCTGTCATGCAACCCCCAGTCAGCGCCTTCGCCAGAGTAGGTGACAGAGTAGCAAAAAACAAGCGGGAGACAGGGAAACCCCCCATAACATAGGAACACACAGCATGTACTCACCTGCGGAGGCAGGAGAAACTACTTACCCGTCCATGAAGGACCCACTGGTGTGTTCCTGACAGACCTATCACAGTGCGGTACTGAGTAGCTGTCGGCCCGGTCCACTGTGAAAGATACAGTCGAGCTCTTCAATCATATGTGGACCTCGGAGCAAAAACTCACCGGCCACCCCTGGAGCATGTTGTGGACTGATCTCACGCAGACCGAGGATCAGCACGCTCGATGGTCAGACTGGGAAGACCACGAGGCTAGCGAACTACCCAACCTGTTGCCCAGCCGACTGTTGATAGAGAATCTCAAAGATAAAAAAAATTAAAAAATAATTAAAAAAAAAAAATCTTCAGGAGACTGGCTCCGAAGAGAGCCACGTCTTCTCCTCTGCTAGGCAGGAAAAAAAAAAAACTGAGGCTGCAGACTGCAGGGAGGAGGGTTATGTCCAGAGGGATCACTCCCTGGGCGGGGCTGTTCATCTCTGGTAATGTAATGTATGTTAAAATATCTAACATTCTGCCTAGTCCTCTCCTATGAGCAGGGACATAAACCTACTTGTCAAGATTGAAGAGGCCGTGTCCGTCCATGGACGGTAAGAGAAATAAAAAAAAAAAAAAAAAAAACGCAACACTAAAATATATTTTAGTGCAGACAAATATGAACACCCAATTCCTTGGTAAAAGATAATGTTGCGTCAAGTAAACAGATACGAAACCAGGCAATATAAAAAATTATGCACACCTGCAAAATGGTGACAAACTAAAAAGGGTACCTAAAAATTTTCATAGGGGACACTGTTAAAGTTTTTACAGGTTATAATTTTGGACTTAATCATCATCAATCCAACATTTGCAGCGATACCTCATGCAGTTTACATTACACATGTGGGACCTACGATTGCGTTTGCATATACAGTCAGGTCCATAAATATTGGGACATCGACACAATTCTAATCCTTTTGGCTCTATACGCCACCACAAATGAAACGAACAAGATGTCCTTTAACTGCAGACTTTCAGCTTTAATTTGAGGGTATTTACATTCAAATCAGGTGAACGGTGTAGGAATTACAGTTTGTATATGTGCCTCCCACTTTTTAAAAAGGGACCAAAATGGGACAATTGGCTGCTCAGCTGTTCCATGGCCAGGTGTGTGTTATTCCCTCATTATCCCATTTACAAGGACCAGATAAAAGGTCCAGAGTTAATTTCAAGTGTGCTATTTGCATTTGGAATCTGTTGCTGTCCACTTTCAATATGAGATCCAAAGAGCTGTCACTATCAGTGAAGCAAGCCATCATTAGGCTGAAAAAACAAAAACCCATCAGAGAGATAGCAAAAACATTAGGTGTGGCCAAATCAACTTTTTGGAACATCCTTTAAAAGAAAGAACGCACCGGTGAGCTCAGCAACACCAAAAGACCCGGAAGACCACGGAAAACCACGGAAAACAAACTGTGGTGGAGGACCGAAGAATTCTTTCCCTGGTGAAGAAAACACCCTTCACAACAGTTGGCCAGATCAAGAACACTCTCCAGGAGGTAGGTGTATGTGTGTCAAAGTCAACAATCAAGAGAAGAAGACTTCACCAGAGTGAATACAGAGGGTTCACCACAAGATGTAAACCATTGGTGAGCCTCAAAAACAGGAAGGCCAGATTAGAGGTTTGCCAAACATCTAAAAAAGCCTTCACAGTTCTGAAACATCCTATGGACAGATGAGACCAAGATCAACTTGTACCAGAGTGATGAGAAGAGTATGGAGAAGGAAAGGAACTGATCATGATCCAAAGCATACCACCTCATCAGTGAAGCATGGTGGTGGTAGTGTCATGGCGTGGGCATGTATGGCTGCCAATGGAACTGGTTCTCTTGTATTTATTGATGATGTGACTGCTGACAAAAGCAGCAGGATGAATTCTGAAGTGTTTCGGGCAATAATATTATCTGCTCATATTCAGCCAAATGCTTCAGAACTCATTGGACGGCGCTTCACAGTGCAGATGGACAATGACCCGAAGCATACTGCGAAAGCAACCAAAGAGTTTAAGGGAAAGAAGTGGAATGTTATGCAATGGCCAAGTCAATCACCTGACCTGAATCCGATTGAGCATGCATTTCACTTGCTGAAGACAAAACTGAAGGGAAAATGCCCCAAGAACAAGCAGGAACTGAAGACAGTTGCAGTAGAGGCCTGGCAGAGCATCACCAGGGATGAAACCCAGCGTCTGGTGATGTCTATGCGTTCCAGACTTCAGGCTGTAATTGACTGCAAAGGATTTGCAACCAAGTATTAAAAAGTGAAAGTTTGATTTATGATTGTTAATCTGTGCCATTACTTTTGCTCCCTTAAAAAGTGGGAGGCACATATACAAACTGTTGTAATTCCTACACCGTTCACCTGATTTGGATGTAAAAACCTCAAATTAAAGCTGAAAGTCTGCAGTTAAAGCACATCTTGTGAGTTTCATTTCAAATTCATTGTGGTGGTGTATAGAGCCAGAAGTGTTAGAATTGTGTCGCTGTCCCAAAATGTATGGACCTGACTGTATGTAAATCCCCCCCCCCCCCCCATGCAACTTTGTACATTACTGCCATCACAAGGGGAAGGAACAAGCCCCCTATGATATAGCTTTGGGCAGGTGACATGCACGCTTTATGGAGACATCAGGGGTTTATTAGACACCTAATGTTTACTCTGCCCCCCAATGACACTAATCAAGCCCAAATCATGGGGGGGGCCTTCGTACTAGTGTCTATAGAGCTCCCCAGATCACCTGCAAAAGATGACACTCATCTCCTGACTGCTGCCATGACGTTTTTATATGTTCGGCAGACAGCAGGTGGTTAACAGTCAAGACTGAGACATACGCACACTTTCTACGACCAGTTTAGACAGAAGCCAATTAATTACTTTTCCTAATAAAAAGGAAATCTTTACAAAAAGGATCTGTAATAATAGTGCATTTACCTGCACCCTCTTATAGTCACACAGATATTCCACTTCAAAATTGCAGATATTTTTCCGGTTCACCCCAAGAGCAGCACAACATACATGCTGAAGTCGACATAACTCCTGAATATGAGACTCTGTGGACAGACCCTCAACTGAACAACCTGAAGAAAATGAAAAAAAACAAAAAAACAACCCCATCAGCAGTGCATGACAAGTAATAGGTTACATCCAAAATAAAAACCAAGAAAAAAAAAAAAAAAAAAAAAAGACAAAAAAAAAATAAATTATAAAAAAAATTATAGAAAAAAAAAAAAAAAAAAAAAAACACACAAGGCATTTGGAGTTTTTCAAACTTTCTATGTGCATAAAACCACCATCTATAGATCGAGAGCACACCATTTGTTACAAAACTTTTTGGACCATTTTGGAGAAAATTTACATTTTTAAAGTGGTCAGTGTTTTATAAGACAGGAATGCACAATTACTGGCTACCAGGTTGCAAATGCTAATGAAAACAACTGTGGTGACCAGTCCTATGCCATCGGGTGGTAGGGCACTAGGGCTGCAACTAACGATTATTTTCATAATCGATTAGTTGGATGATTATTGTTTGGATTAATAGCCTTAAAAATAAAAAAAAGGTAATTTTGCGACGATTTGCATTTTTACATTATGTTTTGGCCAATTTGTTGTGTGGCAGATAAAAAAAAAAAAAAAAAAAAAAAAACACAAATTGCCGCAAGAACGCATTATTACATGCTTTTCTGCAGCCTCTCTATTAAAGTATATTGAACCAAAAAAAAATAAAAAATGGCAAAGGTTTTGCACTAAAAAGTTCTTGCCCTTTCCAAATACTCAGCGGCTGAAAAAATCATGGATGTGAACGTGTCCCGTAGGAAACCATGTAAATGAACTGTAGTGCGTTTCTGCAAAAAGCACCAAAACACAGAGGTGTGACCCAGGCCTGAGATGTTTAGCAACATAATGGGGTTAAAAAAAAAATTAAAAGAGAAAATAATCGCTACTGTAAGGGGTTAATTTTTTACTGTGTGACAGTAACTGCCGGTTCACACAGGGGCGAAATGACTTTGTGCGCGACTTCAGCGTGAACCACAGCGCGACTTGAAGTCGCCTCCAGGGCAGGGGACTTTGCCAGTGGCCAATCAAAGAGTAATCAGCTCTGTGGGAGGGGTTTTCTGAGAAAACAATTTTTATTTCCTGTAAAGTTGCTTCAGTTAAGACAGCGGATCCGACTTGGAGGCGACTTCCATTGAAATCAATGGGTACAAGTCGCCTAGAAGTCGGATTGAAGTCGTACATGAACCTTTTCTGAAGTCGGAGCGACTTCAGTAGTGTACATTAAGATGGCTCCATTCACGTCAATTGATTTTCTCAACCGCGCGACTTGGGGCAACTTCAAGACGGATCTCAGGACGCCCCTGTGTGAACCGGCTCTAAAAGTAATATTTTACATTAGGGATTTGCTCTTTTCCTAATTTGAGCTTTTTTTTTAACCCCATTATGTTACTGGCCGATTAATCGATTATGAAAATAGTAATCGATTTCATAATCGATTAGTTGTTTCGGCCCTAAAGTGCACTGAAATACAGCTGTATTGCCAGCCCCTCCCAGGGTTTAGTTCTATTCTTCTGGGCTTATGAATAAATGTAGAAAATATCACTGGGCAAGAACTGACAGCAGATCTTCCGCGGCCATCTCTGAGCTCTTGGACATACACAATCAGCTGGCTTAGGAGTCCCTGGACCGGTGGCTGTCCAGTGACCTTGTTTGTATAGGAGGTGGTGGTCAGTCTGCTGTTGGGGGGGGGGGGGGCACTCCCCAGTGTGGGCAGGTTTTACAAAACGTGCTCGTAGGCGATGCTGCCTATGAGCACATTAGGACATTGCCTTTTAGGTTAAAAAATAAATGAAAAATACACAGCGGTTTTCTACTTTTTTAAGCTCATGTAATCTGGGCCAAAAAGTTGTCTCCCATCATCTGTATTCCACTCAAGCATATACATTGACTCAAACTGTATGTACAAATATTTCATTAGTCAGATAGATATTCTAACACCACAAAGATCAGTTTGAAACCATTGACTCAGCGTGGCTCAGCCTGCTCTTTCCTCACAGGAGAAGGGGGATTACAGGTACCTGAAAAGCTAAAGCAGAACTAGACACAAATCAAAAATATATTTTTAACAATACTGCTACAATTAGTACATTGAAGGGTATAATAATCCGGCTGCAATGAGGACATTCATGGGCACTGACCCCTAGGTTGCTTCTAAGTTGTTTATTTAAAAAAAGTTTTCTTCCTGAAAATTCCCTCTTAAAATTAGGGTGCGTGTTACACGCCGATAAATTTGGTACTTAAAGTTTCTTCAGTTGCTGCCTGGTTTCTGGCCTAAAATTGTGGCCAAAATTGTCATACATCCCAGAAATCTTCATGGGTGTATTTTTAATGGAGAGAAGGGGCTCTCTCAGCTAAGCACACCCTCTCAACCTACATGCCTGATCTAAGGGCAGATTGATTCCATTTAGTAAAAATGCTACATGAATTGAATCATCTGCCCTTACTCAAGCCACAATTAGAAATGCTAGTGGGTGATTTTTGAAGTGGCTTCTCAACAAAAAAAAAAAATATGCGGACGCGTGGATTTGCATGGGGTTGCG
The DNA here is from genome assembly GCA_029206835.1 of Rana muscosa. Lineage (NCBI taxonomy): Eukaryota > Metazoa > Chordata > Amphibia > Anura > Ranidae > Rana > Rana muscosa. The sequence goes on along the minus strand of CM055125.1, from coordinate 238,857,739 downwards.
TTAAATATTTTAAATTAATTAACTATATCTCATCACTAAAAACACTAAGTTATGAACAGTTAAAACATTTGTCTTGTCAATTTTAACCGCTTCCATACTGGGCCAATTCTGGCACTCCTCTCCAAGTAAAAATTATTATTTTTTTGCTAGAAAATTACTCGGAACCCCCAAACATATGTTTTTTAAGCAAAGACCCTAGGGAATAAAATGGCGGTTGTTGTAATTTCTTTATATCACACGGTATTTGCGCAGCAATTTTTGAAATGCTTTTTTTTTGGGGGGGGGGGAACGGTCTAGAATTATTGCTTTTGCTCCAACGTTCGCAGCTATACCTTACATGTGTGGTTTAAACGCAGTTTACATGTGTGGGCTCGAAGTACGTTTGCTTCTACATGCGAGCACGCGGAGACAGGGTCGCTTTAAAAAAAAAAAAAAGTTCTGAGGGGTGTGGCTTGGAGTCCATGAGAGCTGCTGCTTGATCTCACAGCTCCGGCTCCATACATCTATCCTGCCCTCAATCCTCTACCAAAAAGGCACCATTTTGCTCCTAAGGATCTTGGGCACCAGGTTCAGGCATGATGGTGAACAAATACGGACCACCCGCACCCCAATCCGCAGCGGAACAACTGGCCCGGTTTAGAAGGCAAGATGGCGCCGACCCTTCAGCAGTGCACGAGGCCGCGCATCAGCCAGCTATATCTGCAGCACAGGATTCTTAACAAGGGGTGAGTGGCTCTGTCCCTGCCGTTTTCTGCACCCAGGCTGTACACTCTGAATCCTTAGACTCCCTGGCTTACTCAGAGGACTCTGCATCCCCGAGCCCCTCTATTGCTGAGCCTACCCTGGCTGAAATGATGGTAGCCATTAAGGATGTTAAAACTTCCCTCACTATTCAAATGGAAAGCATCCATATTGATTTCTCCCTCCTGAAGCAGGATGTTCAAAACCTGAGGGACAGAACTGGGGAGGTGGAGGGTCGTGTCAGCTCCCTGGAGGACATTGTGCATCCCTTATCTGCCACTGTACGCACAGCCACAGATGAGTTGGGGGCCCTCAGAGCCAAGTTGGATGATTTGGAGAATCGTTCCAGAAGGAACAACCTCCGATTTGTGGGGTTTCCCGGAACGATCAGAGGGTTCCCGCCAGGAAAGATTTTTGCATAAATGGCTGCGTGATGTACTCGGAGTGGAATAATTCTCCAAAACCTTTGAAATTGAGAGGGCGCACTGCGCAACCTGGGGCCCCTCCGAGATCTCATTGCAAAATGTCTTAATTTCCGGGACAAGGTTACTATTCTACGCCTGGCCAGAGAAAGAGGTCCCCTCAAGTTCAACAGTAATAACATTTCCATCTATCCTGATTTCTTTGCTGAAGTAAAGCGCATATCCTTTGCAGCAGTGGAAGATCTTCTCCGCAATGAAGGCCTTCCCTATGCAACGTTGTTCCCCGCTAAGCTGCGGCTCATCTATGAAGGCAAAGCTCACTTTTGCTCCTGTCCTAAAGAAGCCATGTCCTGGCTGGACTCAAGATTTTGGAAACAACCCAGACAACGCCGCAATTGAATCCACAAGTGACAGATCAGGAGTTTCCTGGTGACCCTTCATTTCTCCTACCCGCTTCCTAGGGGCATGGCCCTTTGGGAATCTATTAATGTGCCTCTCCCCCCTTGGTCAGAGACCGGACCCAACTGTGACCTACTTCCATTTTTCCTACAGAGGTCACCTTTGCACTATTGACAATTCTGATGAGAGCTCCTATCAGCAATGCCCTTTGAGCTGCTTACAGATTACTACTGTTGTGCCTCCTGCACTTATTACTGTTTGTGCCTTTAAATCTCAGTTTTCTTTCAGATTCTGCAACATGGACGTTTCCACTACATTTATGAGCCCTTATGGAACTGCTACTTCCATACCAGTAGGTGGCGACGCCACAGGGCTTCTTACTTCCTCTCAAAACTGTTGCTGAGGGGGGTAGGTTTTTGTTCTGGGATCTAATGCTCACTGTGTTTGGGTTAGTAGAGCGGGGAGGGGGTGGGCTGTGGTTGGGATGTTTAATTTGGTGGTCTTCTCATGGGTTTTAGATACCGAGAATGGCTGGCCTCTTTGGTTGGTAAGTTTGCTCCTATGAAAAATTGCCTTTCGCTGCTATTGCACTCCTATTATAGACAGTATCGTAGTAATTATTTTTTTTTGTGGTATGCTGCATCGTATGAGTATCCTTGCATTGTTCCTGTGCCAACTACACTTACTCATGGCTGACATGTTAAAACTAATTTCATGGAATGTTAGGGGGTTGAACTCCCCCCACAAGCGGTCCCTGATGTTTTCCCATTTAAAAAAACACAAACCCCATATCATTTGTCTCCAAGAGACCCACCTTACGGGCTCTACGCTGAAGTCCCTTAAACGTCCTTGGTTGGCTACCCAAGATCATGCTACTTATTCCAACTTCTCCCACGGGGTCTCGATTTTGCTGGTGAAGTCCCTCCCGGCTGAGACTTTGCTTGTGAAGTCTGATCCTGCAGGACGCTTCATTATACTTAACCTTCGCATAGCCTCCACAATTCTTACGCTAGTGAACATTTATATTCCTCCACCTTCCCCCCCCCCCCCCCCCCCCATCTGTCTCTAATGTTACTGTCCAGATCCCCGGTCCCCTGCTCCTTGTAGATGATTTCAACGCTATACTTGACCCTTCAGTAGACCTTTGTTGACTGGACCCAGGTATTTGCCCTTACTGAACTGTGGCGTTGGAAGCACCCGGATGACAGTTTTCCTGTCATTCCGATTCATTCCATACTATGTCTCGTATAGATATGGCATTCATCCCGGCGGATGTACTCCCACTGGTTCATTCAATAGCATACCTGCCTAGAGGGATTTCGGACCATGCCCCGTTGCTGGTTAGTCATCTCCTCCTGCCAAAAACGGGCCCTCGGGTCTGGAGATTGAAGTTGCACTGGCTTGAGGATGAGATTGTACAGGCGGAGTGCCAGAAGGGTGTGACCGAATACTGGAGGCTGAACCTGGGTACCACTGAATTCACCAATGCCTGGGATGCTTCCAAGGCAGTGTTGAGAGGTACCTTTATGTCTATTACTGGTATTCTGCGCAAAACTAATCAGCAACGTACTGAGGAACTAGAACAAGCTTTGGTGAAGGCAGAGTACTCTGAAAGGCCCTCTGCGACCATGTTAGCCCCGTGGCTTCATAGTCACAGGGAATACGAACTTCGCTTGCTAGATCTCACTAAAAAACGTCTGCTCTATGTCACACAGAAGACCTTTGAGCATGGCAACAAAGCGGGTCGCCTACTCGCATATCTTACCAGATCCGACTGTGCCCCTATCTCTATCCCCAGGATATTAGTCTCAGGGACTACGATTAGTGCTGTCCCTCAGGATATAGCAGAAGCCTTTCTCTCTTTATCAGGACCTCTATACTTCCAGAGCTGATTACTCGGAGACACAACTTGATGACTACTTAGGCCAAGTATCACTCCCCCAATTGACAGACCAGGTCCAGGGAGAGTTGGATCAGCCGCTGTCTGTGGAAGAACTTTCACTTGCAATTTCACAGATGCCGGCTCATAAGACACCAGGTTTGGATGGGTTTCCAGTAGAATGGTATAAGCAATTTCAACACCTCCTTGGCCCTATTTTGCTTAAAACGTACAATGCGGCCTTGAAGGAAGGGGTACTTCCCCCCTCAATGAGGGAGGTGCTTATTGTTTTACTTCTTAAACCTCAAAAAGGAGCCACTGAAATGCGACTCTTATCGGCCGATGTCTCTTATTAACCACTCCCCGCCCAGTCAATAGGAGATTGACGTCCGGGAAGTGGTTCTGTTATCCACACTGGACGTCTATTGACGTCCTGCAGGATAACAGCCGCCGCGCGCCCAGGGGGGGGCGCGCATCGCGGCGATCGGTGGAGCAGTGTCAGTCTGACACACCGCTACATTGATCTTGGTAAAGAGCCTCCGGCGGAGGTTTTTTACCACATGATCAGCCGTGTCCAATCACGGCTGATCACGATGTAAACAGGAAGAGCCGTTAATCGGCTCTTCCTCACTCGCGTCTGACAGACGCGAGTAGAGGAGAGCCGATCGGCGGCTCTCCTGACAGGGGGGGGTTCACGCTGATTGTTTATCAGCGCAGCCCCCCCTTGGATACCCACACTGGACCACCAGGGAAGCCCCCCAGGACCACCAGGGAAGCCCCAAGCATGTGGATGGCCAGGTAAGTCCCCCATGGCCATCCACAAATACATACACAACATATGCCAATCAGTGCCCACAAATGGGCACTGACTGGCACCATCATGGCACAACCAAAATGTATGATGCCCAGCAATGCCAGCCACCAGTGTCAGTGCCCCCTACCAGTGCCCACCCACCAGTGCCACCCATAAGTATCCAGTGCCGCCTATGAGTGCCCATCATCGGTGCAGAAAAGGTACTTATTCACCCAAAAAATTAACAGAAACGAAAGAAAAAAAAAAAGTTTTTCTCAAAAAATTTCGCTCTTTGTTTGTTGTGCAAAAAATAAAAATCACAGAGGCGATCAAATACCACCGAAAGAGAGCTCTATTTGTGGGAACAAAATGATAAAAAAAATTGTTTGGGTACAGTGTTACATGACCGCGCAATTGTCATTCAAATTGCGACAGCGCTGAAAGCTCTAAATTGGCTTAGGCAGGAAGGTGTATAAGTGCATGGTATTGAAGTCGGTAATGTCGATGCCCCTTATTAAGGTCGATACCAAAATTCTGGCTAAAGCTCTGGCAAACCGTCTGAACAGGGTGATTGCTAAGTTAGTGGGGAGTGATCAGGGTGGTTTCATACCGGGTCGATCGACCAGGATGAACATTCGCAGACTGTTCAACAATTTGACGTTATTCGCGTGACTGTCCACCGACCCGGGTTGTAGTGTCCCTAGACACCTGAAAGGCCTTTGACAGTGTGGAATGGCCATACCAGTTTCGGGTCTTGCAGTTGTATGGCTTTAGCCCCCGGCTGATAGCCTGGATCCGACTCCTCTATACCATGCCACTCGCCCGTATTCGCATTAACTCACAGATTACCGATGCCTCCTAGATTACCAGAGGCACCAGACAGGGCTGCCCTTTATCACCTTTTGTTTGCCCCGGCCATGGAGCCCTTTGCTATTCGGATCCGTAATTCCCCGCTCATTCGCGGGTTTGCCCATAAATGGGATATAGGAACGGATTTCTCTCTATGCGGATGATACATTGGTTTACTTAGACTCTCAGGACTCACTAACCACGGTGACTACCTTTGGAGACTTCTCCGGATTCCAAGTGAATTGGGAGAAATCTACCCTCTTCCCCATTGATTAAACTCTTACTCCACAGACTCGCTCAGACTCTAGATTACAAATGGCCACCTCTTTTAGATACCTAGGTGTTATGGTTCAATAGCCGTTATCCCTATATATTGCCAATAACTTAGGCCCTCTACTGCTTCAACTGCAGACTCAAACTAAACAATGGAGGGACTTACCCCTGGACCTGATGGGGCAAGCCAACCTACTGAAGATGATATATCTGCCCAAACTATTGTATGTCCTGGCCAACTCCCCTTGCAAAATTCCCAAAATAATTTTCAAAAGTATTGACTCGATCTGTATAGCGGTCCTTTGGAATGGTAGGCCCCCTAGAGTGGCACTGGAGACACTTCGCCCTTCCGTCTCACTTAGCAGGATTATCTTTCCCTGATTTTTACCTTTACTATCAAGCATCTCAACTGGTTAATATTCATGACTGGCTACACCCTGATTTGAACAATGCCTGCACCACCACTGAAGGTGCCATGGTCTTATCATTCGAAACACTGCATAACATTGTCTATCGTGGATGCACGCCTCCGGGACCTGGACTGACTGTTTTACGTACCTCTCTATCCTTATTTAAAACTGACACTCAAACATGCCCCTGGCTCATGGTCAGTCTCCCCAAATAGTCCACTTTGGTTTAACCCTACACTTCCGGAATTTAACTCCTTGCCTGACCCACAGAGGTGGACTTCCTGAGGGATCAAATATTTGTGTCACATATACACCCCTCAGGGCTTTAAATCTTTCACCCAAATGAGAAATGACTGACTTACCGCATACCTACTTGTGGTTTTACTACCAGCTTAGACATGCTGTGCAAGCACAGTTTGGCTCCCTAGACAACCCGCTTGTGATTTCTGACTTAGAAAAACTCTTGCGATCCCCAGACCGCACAAAACGTATCTCTACTTATTACTTAGCTCTGGCGGCGGACTCCAAGCCTAGATTTAAGGCGTCACATCGCAAATGGGACTCCCTAGGTATCTCTATAACGGAGGATGACTGGTCCGAATTTTGTGACACTTTCAAGGCTTCTGTTAAATCTCCAGGGACAGGATAATCCAAATAAAAATCTTCCACCAATCGCACCTAACCCCGGCTAAGATGCACAAAATGGGCATATTATCCTCGCCTGAGTGCTTCCGGGGATGTGGACATACAGCTGACTTCATTCATTGTTTTTGGAGTTGCCCCATAGTGCGGGATTTTTGGAGGAGTGTAGACTCCTTCCTTTCTTCGGCACTGGGGCTTCCCAACATACTCAACCCCAAGAATTGTCTCTTAGGGGTCTTCGGTGATCTCATTGTTCCCTCCCAGGTCAAACGATTACTTCGTATCCTATACTTTTATGCTAAAAAAATCAATTTTACGGACCTGGAGGGGAGCAGCAACTCTAACAAGGGGACTGTGGTTGAAACTGGCCAACGACGCTCTTCCACTTTACAAACTCACCTTTGAGATCCGCAAGAGGAAGAAAACATTTCATAAAATCTGGGGCAGGTGGCTGGCTATACTACCATGAGGGGAGTAAACCAGTAGCAGCATACCTTATACCACAACTGCACTCCTGTTCAATTACACCGGCTATGATTGTCATGCAAGTATATTATGAATGATGTACGTTGTCTATTATACTGTTTAAACGGATGTGCAGATCTTTTGTTTAGACTGATGTAGGAGCAAGTTGTATAATTTGTGTGTGACGGACCTTGTTAGGTCCTTACATACTGTCTTTGTACGTATGTAAAGAAAACCCAATAAAAATATATCTTGAGCTGAGGGCGGAGGGAGGGGGACAAGTCTTCTCCCGCTGCCTGTAAAACAAGCGGCTGAACAGCCGCTAGGATTGTTTTTACGGTGCAGGGAATGGCTGACAGGACAAAAAAAAATATGATATCTGAATGATGCCTGGCATCAAATTTAATCACTCAAAGTCCAGGACGTCATAGGACATCCAGCCAGCGGGAAGTGGTTAAACACATTTTACCATTTAAAGTGGTTCTAAAGCAGGGCTCGACAAACCACAGGCGCCAGGTCGCCATTGCGACTAGAATTAGCGGCCTGGGGCAGCACAGCTGGGGAATCCTGTCTCTCCGTGCCCACCCCCCCTCCACGCTGCGGGATCGCGTCGGTCCACGCTGCGGGATCGCGTCGGTCCGCGCCGGCCGGTAATTGAGGCCGTGGCTTTGCGGCCTTCTGCAGGCCTATGCTTCCTTCTGTGATCTAGCGCCATCTTGTGGTGGCCGTTGGTATGACAAGACAAACAGCAACGCTAATGGAGTTTCCCTGTCTGTCTGTTTTCACTGCCATCTCCTTCCCTCTAATTAGAACCCCCAAACATTATATATATTTTTTATTCTAACACCCTAGAGAATAAGATGGCGGTCGTTGCAATACTTTGTCACACCGTATTTGTGCAGCGGTCTTACAAGCGCACTTTTTTGGGAAAAAATACACTTTTTTTTATAAAAAAACAAACAAGACAACAGTAAAGTTAGCTCAATTTTTTTTAATATTGTGAAAGATAATGTTACGCTGAGTAAATTGATACCCAACATGTCACGCTTCAAAATTGCGTCCGCTCATGGAATGTCGACTAACTTTTACCCTTTAAAATCTCCATAGGCGACATTTAAAAAATTATACATGTTGCATGTTTTGAGTTACAGGAGGAGGACTAGGGCTAGAATTATTGCTCTCGCTCTACCGATCGCGGCGATACCTCACGTGTGGTTTGAACACCGCTTTCATATGCGGGCGCTACTCACGTATGCGTTCGCTTCTGCGCGCGAGTTCAGCGGGACGGGGCACGTTCCTGGCTCCTAACTTTTTTAGCTGGCTTCTAGATTCCAAGCAAATTTGTCAAGCCCTGTTCTAAAGGCAGAGTTTTTTTTACCTTAATGCATTCTGCAAAACGCCCCTGATATTTCTGAGTCACGGGGGAACAGAGGGAGCCACCATGAACAAAAAGGTCCTATTTAAGGAATGGGAAGCCAATGGTTTCTGAAAGATAGCAAGAACTGAGACCTGTTGTAGGAAGGAAAGTATTCTTTCCATGAAGAATCTTAGGGCTGGGGCCTCGAGACACACCAGGTGAAGTAGGTCTTCCACCTACCATAGACCTTGCAAGAAATACACTTCCTAACGTAGCATCCCTCCGCTGAGTACCCCCATAGCAAGCCTCAACCACGCTGAGCCTGCCCCTTTCTCACAGGCAGGGAGAGAGACTGCTCCCAGGCAGGGAGAGAGACTGCTCCCAGGCAGGGAGAGAGACTGCTCCCAGGCAGGGAGAGAGACTGCTCCCAGGCAGGGAGAGAGACTGCTCCCAGGCAGGGAGAGAGACTGCTCCCAGGCAGGGAGAGAGACTGCTCCCAGGCAGGGAGAGAGACTGCTCCCAGGCAGGGAGAGAGACTGCTCCCAGGCAGGGAGAGAGACTGCTCCCAGGCAGGGAGAGAGACTGCTCCCAGGCAGGGAGCTGGATTGAGATTGGGCTCAGGTAAGTATGGGGGGGGGGGGGTTTACCAGTACCCGAAAAGATAAAGCTGGACTAGACTCAAATTTGCAATTCATTTTTAATCCCAATACTGCTACAATTAGTACATAGGAAGGTATATTTTATTTACTTGGCAACATTTGGGAAAGTCAATGTTCCCAGGGCCAACACTCTGCCTGATGAATGAAGAGGCTGGTTGGACTGCAGCACTGCCACCATGTCCAGCAGCTTTTTGTTTTTCTCTTCTGGGAGAAAAATTCACTGCTCTACTGAATTTGATAACCCAGTAAGAGTACCTCCTGAGCAGGTACTAGGTTGGATTACAATCCATCCTAGGGTTTCTAGATGTTTGAAGGCTCCGACTAGGTTCTGTGGAAGCTTTACTCTGGATGGTGCAAAAAAATAGGTCGTCCAAATAGGGCTTGCCTCTAGATGAGAGGGAGAGGGACCCAAGAAGAAGAGGATTTGGGCTGCCCTGTGCAAAACCACAGGGCCTTACTGGTGCCTAAATCTGTCCGCACTGCTGCTCCCTCCTCCATCACAGAGTCCTCAGCAGAAAGGCTGGATAGAATGCCAGCCCAGACATGCCACCTTCCCTTGCGGACAGAAATTATGCTACGCACCTGACCCGGGAGTACCGCCCCTTCTGGAATGTCACATCCTTTGGACGAGGCTGAGGAGCTCCTCAGCCACCAGAAACATGGCACCCCAGGGAATGCACTGGCCCTCACACACGACCAGAACAGAGCAGGAGAGTGGGGGATCTGCGTGCAACTAGTGGTCAAACACCAGTCCCTAGACTGTGCTTGATCAGCGAGTACAGTTAGGCTGCATTCACACAGGCATTTAGACACACTAAAAATCCCAGCAGCGAGAATCTGATTCCAGCAGCTGGGACTGACAGCTGTGTGCCGATGGCTGCAGCCACCACTGTTAAAAAAAAAAAAGGATTTTTTTTGTACTCACCGTAAAATCCTTTTCTCTGACGTCCATGGACTGACACAGCATCTTCAATCTTGACAAAGTAGGATGTCCCAAAGCAGTGTCAAAGAACGAGGGGTGGGAACCGTATCAACGGGAAAATATAAAATAAACTTCACCCCTAACAAGCAGAGCTCTTCAACAGAGGAGGTGCAACATTAAACAGCCGCCTGCAAAACCTTGCAGCCGAAGGAAGCATCAGAAGATGCACCCACATCAAACTTAGAAAAGGTATGTGCGGACAACTAGGTCGCCGCCCTGCACACTTGTGAAACAGACGCTTGATGTCAGAAAGCCCAGGAAGCACCAATTGCCCTGGTTGAATGCGTCGTAACCGGAAAGGGAGGCGCCCGCCCCTTAAGGGCATAGGCCTGTATAGGCCCTGTTTTGGACCAGACACAAACAGCGAGTCAGACTTCCGAATCGAAGCCGTAGCAGACAGGTACACCCGCAAGGCACGTACCACATCTAATGTGTGAACTGCAAACTCTCTGGGATGCGAAGGAAGAGGACAAAGACGGAAACACAAATGTCCTCATTAAGGTGGAAGGCCAAGACCACCTTCGGGAGAAAAGAAGGCTGAGGGCATAGCGCCGCCTTATCCGTATGGAGGACCAAGTATGGAGGTTTGCAAGACAAGGCCGCCAATTCAGAAACCCTTCTGACAGAAGTAATGGCTAAAAGGAAAGCCACCTTCTGAGATAAAGTTGAGAGGAATCTCTCTGATGTTTTCAAAAGGGGGTTCTTGAAGAACCGAGAGCACCAAATTCAAATCCCAAGGAGGAAGAGGTGGTTTAATAGGGGGGGGGGGGCACATGGCAGACCCCTGTACGAAGGTACTAATCAAGGAATGGCCCGCTAGCGGCCACTGAAAGAAAACAGCTAAAGCTGAAATCTGACCCTTAATGGTGCTTAAAAGCAAGCTTTTGAACCACACCACGCTGTAAAAACAGCAGGATCCTGGAAACGGAATATGTCCGTGGACGCCAATACAGCTCCTCGCACATAGCGATGTAGGCCTTCCAGGTACGGTAGTATATCTTCCTGGAGGAAAATTTCTGTGCCCTCAGCATGGTTGAGATGACCGAATCCGAGAGACCTCGGGACCCTAGGCACCTGGCTTTCAATAGCCATGCCGTTAAAGCCAGCGACTAAAGCAGGATGAAGAATGGGACCTTGAGACTGAAGGTCCTCCCTCATGGGCAATCGCAAAGGGACGATGAGACGTACCAGATTGGCATACCAATGAGGCCGAGGAAAATCCGGGGCAATGAGGATCACCGGAATGCCCTCGGCCGCTATCCTGCGCAGCAGACGAGGAAGCAACTGCAGCGGAGGGTAAGCATCCATCAAGCGATACTGACCCCACGGGGGACCCAACGTGTCCGAGGCATCCGCCCAGGGTTCCCTGGACCTGGCCACAAACCTCAACACCTTGCGATTGAGTCGAGACGCCATCAGGTCCACGTCCGGCGTGCCCCACCGCCGACAAAGGAGTTGAAACACCTCCGAAGGCAAGGAACACTCCCCCTGGTCCAGAGACTGGCGACTCAGATAGTCCGCCTGCCAATTTTCTACGCCCGGAATGTAGATGGCCGACAGAGCCGGCGTGATTCTTTCTGCCCACCTTAGGATGTGGGCGACCTCGGATGCCGCAGCCGAGCTCCCCCCTGATGGTTGACATGCCGCGGCCGTGGCGTTGTCCGACTGGATTCTGACCGAGCGGCCCTGTAGCCTCTTCGACCACGCGGAGAGACACAATCGCTCGCAATTCCAGAACGTTGATTGGTAGACGAGATTCGTCCGGAGTCCAGAGCCCTTGAGCTGACAGGACTCCCCAAACTCCTCCCCAGCCCGTCAGGCTGGCGTCCGTCGTGACCACCGTCCACTGGATGAGGAGGAACGACTTCCCGGACCGAAGAGCCGGGGGATCTCAGCCACCACGTCAGGGACGCCCTGACAGTAACTCACCTGGATCTGAAGATCCAAATGACAACGGGGACTTGTCCCAAATGGACAGTATTTCCTTCTGCAATGCCCATGTGTGATTGGGCATACGGAACTGCCTCTAAGGAAGCCACCATGAGTCCCAGGACTCTCATGCAGAAACAGATTGACTACCATTTTCGGGACGTCAGGACCTGTACTGCCGACTGAAGTGTCTAACTTTCAAAGGGTAGAAACACCTTCGCTGCCCAAGTGTCAAGGATCAGTCAGACCCAGATACTCCAAACGCTGAGTCGGGACTAGAACCGACTTCTGCATGTTCAGGAGCCACCCGAAGTCCCGGAGGGTCTGACTAACTATTGTCACATTTTCATCCAACTCGGCCATTTTCTGCTCTGAAAAAGGAGATCGTCCAGATAGCCCACGATAACAATTCCTCGCTGTCTCAGCAAAGCTAGAACCGGGGCAAGCACTTTGGTGAAAACCCGTGGTGCCGATGCTAGGCCGAAGGGAAGAGCCACAAACTGATAGTGGACTTCACCTATGGCGAAGCGCAGAAACTTCTGGTGACTTGCGCAGATTGGGACGTGCAAGTAGGCGTCCTTGATGTCCAAGGACGCCAGAAAATCCCCTTGGTGGAGTGTCGCAATCACCGTGCGAATGGACTCCATCCGGAATTTTAGTACCCTCACATAGGCAGTCAAGGTCTTGAGGTCCAGGATTGGCTGGACCCCATCCTCCTTTGGAACAACAGGTTCGAGTAAAACCCCTGAAACCTCTTGTGACGGAACTGGCACAATTACTCCGCACCTGAGCAAATCCTGTACAGCCCCCAAGAGGGCCGCCCGGCGAGCAGGGAGGAGAGGGAAAGAATCTGTTTGGGGGCCACGAGCGAAACTATCCTGTATCCTGAGCCGACCGCCTCGCACACCCACCGATCGGAGATCCGGGAAGTCCACCGAACCGTGAACCTGTGAAGACGTCCCCCCACCCGAGAGTCGGGCAGGGGCAAGACTTCATGCGGTGGCGGGCTTGGGAGGCTTACGCACCTTATGCTTCTGTCCCCCTGCCGCACTCTTTTCAGTCTGGGAGGGCTTACCCGTGGAGTCTGAATGACGAAAAAACGTATTCACTGGAAAGGAAGGGTCCAGCCTACGGTGGGGCTCCTTTCCCTTAACAGAAAGAGGAAGGAAGGTGCTCTTACCCCCTGTGACATCCTTAATAAGGTCATCCAGGGCGGCCCCAAACAGTCTAACGCCCTTAAAGGGCAAGTCAGCCAGGAGCTTCTTGGAAGCTAGGTTGGCCGACCAGCATTTCAGCCAGATAAGGCGACGCAACACCACAGCAGAGATAGAGGCCCCAGATATTAAAGGGGCCGCATCCAAAGTGGCATCGCACACATAGAGCAACCCCTGTGCAAGTTGGTGAGCCAGGGCAATGGTCTCTGGAGGGAGATTATGCTCCTGCACCGTCTGGTGCAAAATCTTTGCCCAGCCTGTGAGTGTCTGAGCCACAAGGGTCGCCACCACTATAGGGCGTAAGGCGGACCCCAACAAGGCAAACATAGTTCTACTCACCACTTCTGACCTCCTGTCAGTGGGATCCTTAAATGCAGGAGTCCCTTCCATTGGGAGCGTGGTAGCCTTATTCAAGCGGGCGACCAGGGGGTCGACCACTTGGGGGGGGGGGGGGGGGGAGCCCATTTTTGAACCAGGGCCTCCTCAAAGGGGTACCTTATGGCTAGGCGCCGCGGGACCGTCAAAGTCTTCTGCGGCTCATCCCAGACTTGGGTCGATGAATCTATCAAAAAAGGGCACATATGGAAAGACCTTTTTTGAAGAAACGGCTTTAAAAGCAACCAAAGGAGACAGCCTCCACCTGAGGCTCCAGAGCCGCATCATTTAGCTTGAGAGTATCCCTCACAGCATCAATGAGTTCACTTACAAGCACCCCGTCAGTTACTGGTTCAGAACTGGGATCTTCCTCACAGGGCATGTCCTGTTCAAAAACATTAAAATCATCAGAGCTAGGGCCCTGAGCAGCAGTAGCTAGGCTCATATCTGAGTCAGAGCACTCCCCTACTGGAGAATGTGTGGGGAGGGGGCGCTTTACAGCTCCCTTGCGCTCGCATACCACTTCCATCCTGACCAGGAAGGATTCCAAGACTGCCAACTGGTCCATAGGGACCGCAGGTGCAGGAGCACTGCCAGTTGCCTCTGACAAGTATGGGGAAGCAGGTGGACCAGACTCCATACTGCCACCCTGAGACCTTATACACAATTACAGTGAATAATACAGTCCACCCACTGGCTGCGCTGAGGCTGAGGAGGGGATACCCAGAGGACTCACCAACCCTTATAAGGACCGCTCGGTTCTGCTGTATGTAACCGCGCTGGAGCACGAGTGAAGCCTGAAGAGAGTGAGGAGATTCACGCCGCAGCAGCGGCGATAGAGGCTGAAAAGGGAAAGTGCCGCGGCTCCAAGAAAATGGCCGCCGGTCGCATGTATTACTGCGCCATTGAACCACGGCAAGATGGCCGCCAAGCGCAGTTTAAAACACCACACAGCGCTAATGGAGTCTCCAAACGCACACAGGGCAGTACAGACATGAGCGCCTCGTCAGGCCAGCGCGACCCCCAAGTACCCCTACACAGCACAGCGCTAGTACAGGGTGCAGAGAGCAGCATAACAGGGGGGAGACCGGGAGAAACCCCCCATATAGAGAAACACAGCCAGCATGTACTCACCTGCAGCAGGAGAGACTACTTACCCGTCCCAGAGGGACCCACTGGCTTGTTTCAGACAGACCTATCACAGTAGTAGTAGTAGTACCGAGTAGCTGTCGGCCCGGTCCACCGCGAAAGATACAGCATGGTACTGTTCAATCTTGAGGACCGCTGGAACATAAAAGCCACCCCTGGAGTCATGGGGCATGTCATGAACTGAGTCTCACGCACACAAGGCGAGGATCAGCACGCTCGATGGTCGGACAGGGAAGACTACGAGGATACCAGTGTACCCAACCTGTTGCCCAGCCGACAGTTGATTGAAGGTCTCAAATAAAATAAAATTCCCAAAGGAATCAAATTTAAAAATAAAATCTTCCAGGAGAAAAATGAGGCTGCAGGTAGGAGGGTTATGTCTGGAGGGGCGGGGCTGTTCAGCTCTGGTTTTGTTCTAGAATGCATGTGTCTAACATCTAACATTCTGCCTAGATCTTCTCCTGCGAGCAGGGACATATACCCACACGTTTACAGTATTAGAGCGGTGTCAGTCAATGGACGATAAGAGAAAAAAAGAAGTATACATGGCCTTTGCTTAATACTTTGTTGAAGTACCTTTGGCACCAATTACAGCCTCAAGTCTTTTTGAGTATGACGCTACGAGCTTGGCACACCTATTTTTGGGCAGTTTCTCCCATTCTTCTTTGCAGTACATCTCAAGCTCCATCAGGTTGGCGTAGCGATGCTACGTGCTGACGCCAATGCGCTCCACGCGATTCCGGAAGTTCGGGTGTTCTGCTTTGCCGGCAATTGATTTTATCCTACAAAAGTATAAAAAAAAACTGTATGCACATGTAAGTAGCCATTTTGCTTTCTTTTTTCAATAAACCCTCCTTTTTAGTATTACACCATTGGAGCTTTTCTTTGTATGATCATTCTCTGCTCCTGGACGATTGGGATGTCCCGCTGTGAGGGGAGATTACAGTGAAGGATCCATCTACCATCTCATTGCCCTAGAGGCTTGATTTTTGCTACCTCGCAGCGGTCAGTCCGCTTGCCTGTTTGACCAGCCTAGAGACAGAGGGGGGGGGGGGGCAACAGGGCAATTCCCCCCCCCCCCCCGAGATCATCTGTCACACTCACTTGCTGTTTTTTTTTTGCGCCTGATCTCCCGAAATTTGGGGACCCGGTACCGGTCGGCCGTAGGTCCCCCTGGACCCCAAACGTGGCACACGTGTAGCCCCATGTCTCCTCTACAAGTGCGCAAAGTTTGGTGTCTGGGGGACCTACGGCCAGGGAGCACTGATTTTTTTTAAAGCCAGGCACCCCTTCCATAGACTCCAATGTTAAACGGTAATTTCTCCGGTGACTTTGCGGACCCGGTACCGGGCGGTCGGTCGTAGGTCCCCATGACACCAAACTTGGCACACCCATAGCCCCATGTCTCCTCTAGTGTGCAAAGTTTGGCGTCTGGGAGACCGACGGCCGGGGAGAACAGATTTTTCAAAACCGGGCACTCCTTCCATAGACTCCCATATTAAACATCAGTCTAGTCATGGGCACAGTGAAGCATGGGCACAGTGAGGCATGCAAATGGACTCCCTAGGCTTATACTCGAGTCAATACGTTTCCCAGTTTTTTGGGGTAAAATTAGGTGCTTCGGCTTATATTCGGGTCGGCTTATACTCTAGTATATACAGTACTTGTTCTGCGGCTGCCTTTCTGAGTCTCTCTCTCTCTGTTTCTCACATCAGCCGATCAGCGGCGCCGAGAGAGAGACTCGTCTAATGTAGTTATGCTGCGCACTGACACGATACCAGGAGCGGAGGAGGTGGGTGGAGCCTCTTCCCTGCACTCGTTGCTAACACCTGGGCCGCTTGGCGTCTAGCAACGAGTGACGTCAGTGAGTCACGTCAGGCCACTCTGCGGGCAGGTGCGATAGCATGCGGCTCCACAGACGGGTAAAAAAAGCGGGCGGCTCCGCTTGCGGTGCGGTTTGTGGGCGGGCGGCGCGGTTCGTAGGCAGACCGTGCTGCTCAGTGTGTTGGCAGCACAGGTGAGAGTGAGAGAGCAGGCTCAGTGTGGCAGCTGGCCAATCAGCTAGCCAAGAGTGGGGGAGCAGAGAGATGAGATCATCTCTCACCGCCCGTGCCTGCCCTGCATTCCTGCAGTGACTTCCGCCCTCACTGTGCAGACAGCAGTGAGATTACATTATCTCTCTGCTGCCTGACAGGAACACAGCAAGAGACAACCAAAACTACACCTTAGCAGGCAAGTTAGTGACAATCCGCAAGGTGTGGCAGGCGACGTGGCAAGTGACAATCTGGATCTGGTGGCAGGCAAGTGACAATCCGCAAGGTGTGGCAGGTGATGTGGCAAGTGACAATCCGCCACGTGTGGCAAGTGACAATCCGCCACGTGTGGCAAGTGACAATCCGCCACGTGTGGCAAGTGACACGCTCAGGGCTCCCACTAATTGCAGGCGACGGTGGCAAGTGACACACTGGGGACTCCCACTGATTCTGCATTGAACTATTTAATTTTATATTACAATGTAATAATAGAAATAATGCGCTTCAATCATCCTGACACCATAACAACCATGGTGCTGGGATGATTGAAGCGCCGACACCAGCCATTTCCCCGATAAATTTTTAAGACTATCTGGTAAGAGTCTGACTACCGTGTGTGGTGTGCCACAGGAAACTGCATCAAGTCACTTGGTGGTGGATATTTGCTTTTGGATTCATCATATTTAACCACTTAAAGACCGCCCCATGTACATATACGTTGGCAGAATGGCACAGACAGGCACAATCACGTACCTGCCTTCATGCGGGTGGGGGGTCCGATCGGACCCCCTCCCGGTACATGGAGTGGTCTGTATCGCTTCAGGAGAATGAAAGGCTTCCTCTGCCTGTGTAATGTAAACACAGGCAGAGGAAGTTATGTCACCTCTCCATGCGGTGCTCTATTCGTCCAGAGCGCCGAGGAGAGAAGACGCAGGTTAGTGCGCCAACAGCCCACTGACACCAGGACACCTAGGTACACATTTCACCCCCCAGCCCCCATTCACAGTGTCACTGATTGCAGTGATTATTTACTGATCACTGCAATCAGTGACATTTGTGATAGTAAAAGTGTCAGGGCAGTTAGTGTTAGGTCCCTTTAGGTCCAGGGTACCCCCCTAATAAAAAGGTTTAACCCTCTTGATCGCCCCCCCAGGTAACCCTTTCACCCCCTATCGCCAGTGTCACTAAGCGATCGTTTTTTTGATCGCTGTATTAGTGTCGCTGGTGCCGCTAGGTAGCCAGTTATTTTTTTTTTAGGTTCGCCGCCAGGTTTTTATAGCATCAGGTTCCCCCATATACAACCTAATAAAAGTTTTAACCCCCCCGATTTCCCCTAGAGGTAACCCTTTCACCAGTGATCACCGTATAAGTGTTACGGGTGACTGACTGTTAGGTTGCTTTTTATAGCATCAGGGCACCCGCCATATATAACACAAAGGTTTAACCCCCTGATCGCACGGCAGGTGAGATCAATTAGGTTTTAGCGTCTGTGTCACACCCCAGGCAGCGTCAGGTTAGTGCCAGTAGCGCTAACACCCACCTCCCTTAGTGGTATAGTATCTGAACAGATCAATATCTGATCAGATCTATACTAGCGTCCCCAGCAGTTTAGGGTTTCCAAAAACAGTGTTAGCGGGATCAGCCCAGATACCTGCTAGCACCTGCGTTTTGCCCCTCCGTCCAGCCCACCCAAGTGCAGTATCGATCGATCACTGTCACTTACAAAACACAAACACACATAACTGCAGCGTTCGCAGAGACAGATCTGATCCCTGCGACTCCAGTGCTGTAGGAGGTGATTTCACCACCACAGTTAAAAAAAGCAAATATGCCGAAGCATTGGGGCAGAGGAGTGATTTTGCTCCTAATGCCACATACATACGGTCGAAAGTCCGACGGAGGCTTGCCCGTGGAAAAGTCATACGTGTGTACGCGGCATAACTTTTGCAGGAGGATGCCCCCATGCTTCTAAATGGTGCATGTATGACCATCATTAGAAGTGGGTGGATGAAGGGAGGTATTCTAATGGTGGGCATACATCTCTTTTTTTCGTTCAGCCAACAGGCTGCATGAAAAAAAAAAGAAGGATTACAATACATGTCCAACAAGGACCAGCAACGTTCTGGTATGTTGCTGGACTTTGAATGGTTATACCAGAATGATGCGTGCGGGTTTAGGTATCATCTTGGTATTCTTTTCAGCCAGCGGCCGGCTTTCATGTAAAAGCAATCTTAGCGGCCAATTAGCCTCTGTACTTCTTTTACAAGCAGTGGGAGGGAATGTCCCCCCCCCCCAGATATAAAAAGCGCCATTGGGAAAGCATTTTATCACACCAATCTTGGTGTGGTCAGATGCTTTGAGGGCAGAGGAAAGATCTAGGGTCTAATAGACCCCAATTAAAAAAATAAAATAAAAGAAGGAGTACCTGTCACTACCTATTGCTATCATAGGGGATATTTACATTCCCTGAGATAAAAAATGGAAGGAACAGTTTTAAGAAATAAAAGCACCCGTGCCGCCCTGCGCAATTTTAAAGCATGTCGTGTTTGGTATCCATGTACTTGGCCTAAGATCATCTTTTTTATTTCATCAAACATTTGGGCAATATTGTGTGTTTTAGTGCATTAAAATTAAAAAGTGTATTTTTTCCCCCAAAAAAGGAGTTTGAAAAAATCGCTTTGCAAATACTGTGTGGAAAAAAAAATGCAACATCCACCATTTCAATCTGTAGGGCCTTTGCTTTAAAAAAATATATATAATAATGTTTGGGGGTTCAATGTAATTTTCTGGCAAAAAAATAAATAAATATGTTTTCATGTAAACAAAAAGGGCTTTGTCTTCAAGTGGTTAGAAGAGTGGATGATGTGCAACATAAGCTTCCTAATGTTGTACATAAAATGCCAAGACAGTTCAAACCCCCCCCCCCCCCCCCAAACGACCCCATTTTGGAAAGTAGACACCCCAAGCTATTTGAGAGGCATGTCGAGTCCATGGAATATTTTATACATTTTGACACAAGTTGCGGGAATAGGATTTTTGTACTCACCGTAAAATCCGTTTCTCTGGCATCCATGGACTGACACAGCGTGTCTTATACACCTTTACACGTGGGTTATGTCCCTGCTTGCAGGAGAAGACCTAGGCAGAATGTGAGATGTTATACATACATTCTAAACAGCCAGCGCTGAACAGCCCCGCCCAGGGGGGCGGTCCCTCCGGGCATAACCCTCCCACTGCAGTCAGCAGACCTCAGTTCGTAACAAAAG
This sequence comes from Rana muscosa, assembly GCA_029206835.1. NCBI lineage: Eukaryota > Metazoa > Chordata > Amphibia > Anura > Ranidae > Rana > Rana muscosa. Next base: position 238,837,902 of record CM055125.1, on the reverse strand, counting down.
CAGTACAAACTTAAAAAGAAGGGTGGGTGCTGTGTCAGTCCATGGATGCCAGAGAAACGGATTTTACGGTGAGTACAAAAATCCTATTTTCTCTTGTCATCCATGGACTGACACAGCGTGTCTTATACACCTTTACACGTGGGATGTCCCAAAGCAGTGTCAAGAGGGATGGGAGCAGTATAAATGGAAAACCAAAAACTTCACTCCAAACAAGGCAGAGCTCCTCAACGGAGGAGTTGCAACATCAAACAGCGGCCTGCAACACCTTGCGGCCGAAGGAAGCATCCGAAGATGCAGCCACATCAACCTTATAAAAACTTAGAAAAGGTATGAACAGACGACCAGGTCGCCGCCTTGCACACTTGTGCAACCGACGCTTGATGTCGGAAAGCCCAGGAAGCACCAATTGCCCTGGTGGAATGTGCCGTAACCGGAAAGGGAGGCGCCCACCCCTTGAGAGCATAGGCTTGAATGACGGTTTGTCTGATTCCCCTAGAAATGGTGGCAGACGAAACCGCTTGGCCCTGTTTTGGCCCAGAGACAGCCACAAATAGTGAGTCAGACTTCCGAATAGAAGCAGTAGCAGACAGGTACACCCGCAAGGCTCGTACCACATCCAAAGTGTGTAGCGCAAACTCTCTGGGATGCGATGGGTGAGGACACAAGGACGGGAGGACAATGTCCTCGTTTAAGTGGAAGGCCGAGACCACCTTTGGCAGAAAGGAAGGTCGCGGACGTAACACCGCCATATCCTTATGGATGATCAAAAAGGGCGACTTGCAGGACAAGGCCGCCAATTCAGACACTCGTCTAATGGAAGTAATGGCCACCAAGAAGGCCACCTTCTGAGACAAAGTCAAGAGGGGAATATCTCTAATATTTTCAAAGGGAGGTTCCTGGAGGACCGAGAGCACCAAATTCAGATCCCACGGGGGGAGAGGAGGCTTGACAGGGGGGAGCACATGGCGAACCCCCTGCACAAAGGTGCTAACCAAGGGATGACCCGCCAGCGGTCGCTGAAAGAAGATGGCCAAGGCCGAAATCTGACCCTTAATGGTACTCAAAGCGAGCTTTTGGGTCACGCCACGCTGCAGAAAATGCAGGATTCTGGGAACGGAATACGTTCGTGGGCGCCAGTCCAGCTCTTCGCACATGGCGATGCAAGCTCTCCAAGTACGGTGATAGATCCTTCTGGAGGAAGACTTCCGTGCCCTTAACATGGTCGAAATGACCGAATCCGAGAGACCTCGGTCTCTCAGCACCTGGCTTTCAATAACCATGCCGTTAAAACCAGAGACTGTAAAGCAGGATGAAATCTAGGACCTTGAGACAGAAGGTCCCCCCGTATCGTTAACCGCCAGGGAACGTCTGCGACGAGACGTACCAGATCGGCGTACCAGTGACGCCGAGGCCAATCCGGAGCAATGAGGATCACCGGAATTCCCTCGGTCGCTACCCTGCGGAGCAGGCGAGGGAGCAACTGCAGCGGAGGATAAACGTATATCAGGCGATACTGACCCCATGGGGCCACCAACGCATCCGCCCAGGGATCCCTGGATCTGGCCACAAACCGACACCTAGCGATTGAGTCGAGAAGCCATCAGGTCCACATCCGGCGTGCCCCACCGTCTGCAAAGAAGTTGAAAGACCTCCGGGTGCAAGGACCACTCCCCCTGGTCCAGCGTCTGGCGACTTAGATAGTCCGCCTGCCAATTGTCTACGCCCGGAATGTAGACGGCCGACACGCTTCTTTCGGCCCACCTCAGGATGCGGGCGACCTCGGAAGCCGCAGCTGAGCTCCGAGTCCCCCCTTGATGGTTGACATACGCCACTGCTGTGGCGTTGTCCGATTGTATCCTGATGGAGTAACCCTGTAGTTTCTCCGACCATGAGGAGAGGCACAGTCTGATTGCCCGTATCTCCAGCACATTGATCGGTAAGAGGGCTTCGTCCGGAGTCCAAAGCCCTTGGGCCGACAGGACTCCCCAGACTCCCCCCCAGCCCGTCAGGCTGGCGTCCGTCGTGATCACCGTCCATTGGATGGGGAGGAACGACTTCCCGGACCGAAGAGCCGGGGACCTCAACCACCACGTCAGGGACGCCCTGACCAGGTGACTCACCTGGATCTGAAGATCCAAGGACAACTGGGATTTGTCCCAAGTGGACAAGATCTCTTTCTGTAAGGCCCTGGTGTGCGCTTGGGCATAAGGAACAGCCTCGAAGGAGGCCACCATGAGTCCCAGGACTCTCATGCAAAAGCGGATTGACGACCATTTTCGGGACGTCAGCACCCGTACTGCAGACTGAAGTGTCAGTAGTTTGTCTGGAGGTAGGAAGACTCTTGCTTCCAAGGAGTCCAGAATCAGACCTAGATACTCCAGACGCTGAGTCGGGACTAGAACCGACTTCTGAACGTTCAGGAGCCAAACTCCCTGAGGGTCTGACTGACGATAGACACACTTTCTTCCAATTCTGAGCCACTGTCTGCTCTTAGAAGGAAATCGTCCAGATAGCCCACGATAGCAATGCCTCGCTGTCTCAGCAAAGCTAGGACCGGAGCAAGCACCTTGGTGAACACCCTCGGTGCCGAGGCCAGGCCGAAGGGAAGAGCCACAAATTGATAGTGGACTTCGCCGACCGCAAAGCGCAGAAACTTCTGGTGGCTTGCGCAGATCGGAACATGCAAGTAGGCGTCCTTGATGTCCAAGGATGCCAGAAAATCCCCTTGACGGAGTGTAGCGACCACCGTGCGAATGGATTCCATGCGGAATTTTTGCACCTTCACGAAGGCATTCAGGGCCTTGAGGTCCAGGATCGGCCGAACCCCGTCCTTTTTTGGAACAACAAACAGATTCGAGTAGAACCCCTGAAACCTCTCCTGGGACGGAACCGGCACAATTACTCCGGACCTGATCAAATCCTGTACAGCCCCCAAGAGGGCTGCCCGACGGGCAGGAATGAGAGGGAGATTTGAGGGAAAGAATCTGTCTGGGGGCCAGGAGCGGAACTCTATTCTGTATCCTGAGGTGACCACCTCGCACACCCACCGGTCAGAGATCCGGGAGGTCCACCGATCCGTGAACCTGCGAAGTCGTCCCCCCACCCCAGAGACGGGCGGGGGCAAGACTTCACGCGGAGGCGGGCTTGGGAGCCGGCTTGTTCGGCTTACGCACCCAGGGGCGCTTGTGCCCGCCAGCCGCACTGTTGTCAGTCTGGGATGGCTTACCCGTGGACTCTGACGGACGAAAAAAACCCTTTTTTGCTGGAAAGGAAGGACCCGGTTTACGTCGGGCCTCCTTACCCTTGATAGTTTGAGGAAGGAGAGTGCTTTTACCTCCCGTGACATCCTTGATGATGTCATCCAGAGCAGCACCAAAAAGTCTACCACCCTTAAAAGGTAGATCCGTCAGGAGCTTCTTAGAGGCTAGGTCAGCAGACCAGCATTTCAACCAGATGAGACGACGCAATACCACCGCTGAGACAGAGGCCCTGGATATTAAAGGGGCCGCGTCCAACGTGGCGTCGCACACATATATCAGACCCTGCACCATCTGGTGGGCCAGAGCAATAGTGTCTGGAGGAAGGTTATACTCCTGCACAGTTTGGTGCAAAATTTTTGCCCATTCCGTGAGTGTCTGAGACACAAGGGTCGCCGCTACTACGGGCCGTAGGGCGGATCCCAACAAGGCGAACATGGCTCTACTCACCACTTCTGACCTCCTGTCAGTGGGGTCCTTAAACGCAGGAGTCCCCTCCATCGGGAGAGTGGTGGCCTTGTTTAAACGGGCGACTGGAGGGTCGACCACCAGGGGAGAAGCCCACTTTTTAAGCAGGGCGTCTTCAAAGGGGTATCTAATAGACAAACGCCGCGGGACCATAAAAGTCTTCTGCGGCTTTTCCCAGACCTGGTCAATGAGCTGGTCAAAGAAAGGTACATATGGAAAAACCCTTTTTAGAAGGCTTGGTCTTAAAAGAACCAAAGGAGACTGTATCCGCCTGAGGTTCTGCGGTCGCAGCATCTAGCTTGAGAGTGTCCCTCACAGCATCAATGAGTTCACTAACAAGCGCCCTGTCATTTACTGACTCAGAACTGGAGTCTTCCTCACAAGGAATGTCCTGTTCAAAACCATCCAAATATTCAGAGCTAGGGTCCTGAGCAGCAATAACTAGGCCCATATCTGAAGCAGAGCACTCCCCTTGTGGAGATAAAGTGGGGAGAGGGCGCTTTTTTGCTCCCTTGTGCTCACACACAGCTTCCATCCTGGTCAGAAATGATTCCAGGACTGCCGACAACTGGTCCATAGGGACCGCAGGTGCTGGAGCACTGGCTGCTGCCTCTGGCATGTTAGGTGAAGCTGGTGACTGACTCCATAATGTCCCTCTCAGACCACCCACAGGCCGTGCTGACTGAAGTAGGGGAATGCCCAGGGAACCCACCAACCTGACCAGGACCGCTCGGTTCCGCCGCTCTGTCTCACTGCGCCGCTCAGCGTGAGTGAGCTGAGAGGAGAGAGTGTGAGGAGATTCGCGCCGTTTCCAGCGGCGCTAGAGGCCAAACTAGTGCCAGAAAAGACGTGCGGCTACAAGAAAATGGCCGCCGCAATGTGCTCCGGCGGGCCCCGGCAAGATGGCCGCCAATGTAAAAATCAGCACACACACAAAACATGGCGCCGAACGGCGCCCAGGCCCCTCACCTCCAAAAACAAAACAGCCCCAGCGAGTGCAGAGCAGCATGAGCCCCCCCCAGGACAGTATGGCCCCCAGGCACCCCCCATAGTACAGCGCCAGCACTAGTGAACAGAGAGTGACATTAAAAACACAGGGGGAGACAGGGAAATCCCCCCACACAAGAAACACACAGCATGTACTCACCTGCAGCCAGGAGAGACTACTTACCCGTCCCCTGAGGGACCCGCTGGTGTGTTTCTGACAGAACTATCACAGTGCGGTACTGAGTAGCTGTCGGCCCGGTCCACCGCGAAAGATACAGCCGGACTGTTCTATCTTGAGAGGACCGCGGAGCTGGAAGCCCACCGGCCACCCCTGGAGTCGTGGGGCATGTCGTGAACTGAGTCTCACGCACACAAGGCGAGGATCAGCACGCTCGATGGTCGGACAGGGAAGACTACGAGGATATCTTGTACCCAACCTGTTGCCCAGCCGACAGTTGATAGAAGATCTCAAAAAAAAAATAAAAAAAAATAAAAAAATAGGAAAAAAAATTTCCAAAAGGATAAAAATAGGTCAGGAGACTGGCTCCTGAGAGAGCCACGTCTTCTCCTTCTGCTAGGCAGAAAAAAAAAACTGAGGTCTGCTGACTGCAGTGGGAGGGTTATGCCCGGAGGGACCGCCCCCCTGGGTGGGGCTGTTCAGCTCTGGCTGTTTAGAATGTATGTATAACATCTCACATTCTGCCTAGGTCTTCTCCTGCAAGCAGGGACATAACCCACGTGTAAAGGTGTATAAGACACGCTGTGTCAGTCCATGGATGACAAGAGAAAAGACAATTATTTTTTTTTGCACCAAGTTGTCACCAAATGATATATTGCTCAAACATGCAATGGTTATATGTGGAATTGCACCACAAAATACATTCTGTTCCTTCTACTGAGTACAGGGATACCACATGTGAGACTTTTTGGGAGCCAAAACACGTACGGGACCCCAAAATCCAAGCACCGCCTTCAGGCTTTCCAAGGGAGTAAATTTTTGATTTCACTCCTCACTGCCTATCAGTTTCGGAGGCCATGGAATGCACAGATGGCACAAACCCCCCCAAATGACACCATTTTGGAAAGTAGCCCCCCCCCCCCCCCAAGCTATTTGCTGAGAGGTATGGTGAGTATTTTGCAGATCTCGCTTTTTGTCACAAAGTTTTGAAAATTGAAAAAAAATTAAATAATCTTTTCTTAATTTTCAAAAACAAATGAGAGCTGTAAAATACTCAACATGCCTCTCAGCAAATAGCTTGGGGTGTCCAAAATGGGGTCATTTGTGCTATTTTGGCATTTTATGGCCTTCGAAACTGATAGGTAGTGAGGAGTGAAATCAAAAATTTCCGCCCTTAGAAATCCTGAAGGCGGTGCTTGGTTTTCGGGGTCCCGTACGCGGCTAGGCTCCCAAAAAGTCCCACATGTGGTATTCCCGTACTCAGGAGAAGCAGCAAAATGTATTTTGGGGTGTAATTCCACATATAACCATGGCATGTTTGAGCAATATATCATTTAGTGACAACTTTGTCAATTTTTTTTTTTTTTTTGTCATTCAATCACTTGGGACAAAAAAAATAAAATATTCAATGGGCTCAACATGCCTCTCAGCAATTTCCTTTGGGTGTCTACTTTCCAAAATGGGGTCATTTGGGGGGGGGGGGGGTTGTACTGCCCTGCCATTTCAGCACCTCAAGAAATGATAGGCAGTCAAATTAAAAGCTGTGTAAATTCCAGAAAATGTACCCTAGTTTGTAGACGCTATAACTTTTGCGTAAACCAATAAATATACTTTTACTAAAGACATGTGGCTGAATACATTTTGGCCTAAATATATGACTAAAATTGAGTTTTAGATTTTTCTTATAACAAAAATTAGAAAATATATTTTTTTTCTTCAAAATTTTCGGTCTTTTTCCGTTTACATCACAAAAAATAAAAATACCAGAGGCAATCAAATACCATTAAAAGAAAGCTCTATTTGTGGGAAGAAAAGGACGCAAATTTTGTTTGGGTACAACATTGCATGTCTGCGCAATTTCCAGTTAAAGCAGCGCAGTGCCAAATTGTAAAAAACACCTCTGGTCTTTATGCTGCGTATTGGTCCGGGGCTTAAGTGGTTAAAGAATGCATTTAAGCCTCGTACACACGAGGCTTAAATGCCTCCTGTGTACGAGGTTTTTTGTCCGAACGGAGTTGGTCGGGAACACCCATAGCATACACACGCTCTGACTTTTCTGCAAACTTTTTGCAACATCACGTGGTTTTTCTGCCACCCTTTAGTCAACTTCTGCTATTGTTGGTTGATTTTAACATTAGTTGTTTTGTCCATCGTTTTCTGTACACACGGTCGGACTTTGCTCCGACTTTTGCTGGGCAAAAGTTTGTCCATTTGCAGACCCAACTTTTGTCCGATGAAAACAAGAAAAAAAAAAAGTTTGTCCGATGGAGCGTACACACGGTCGGATTGTTGGTCCAACTTGCTCAAAATGGAGTTTGTTGGGCAAAAGTCCGACCGTGTGTACAGGGCTTACGATTTCAATGTGTTTTTTTTACTATTTGTTTTGCCATTAGTACTTATTCATATCTATTGACTAGCATGATTTTATTTTTGTTTATTTATGCTCCCTGGTTTATATCTCCTGGTTAATCGCTGCAGTCTTCATTTCACATTATATAATTTACCACAGTATACACCCTCTTTATGTACTCTACCATACAGGCCTGATTGGTGGAGTGCTGCAGAGATGGTTGTTCTTCTAGATCAGGGGTGCCCAACCTTTTGAGGAGCAAGGGCCACTTTATCGACTTGGTAACCGGTCGCGGGCCACAATGAGTATCAGTGGCGTAGCGTGGGTTGTCAGTGCCCAGGGCAAGGCAAGTAATTAGCGCCCCGCCCCCCAACCTGTGGACTTTTAGCACTCCCCGAGTCCCTTCCTACAATAGTACTGACCAGCCTGATTCCCACACTGACCACTACACTAACCTACCCGATTCTTACACTGACCCCTACACTACCTGATTCTTACACTGACCCCTACACTACCTGATTCCTACACTGTCCACTACACTGACCACCTCACTGCACTTATACCGACACCAGACTTATATATATATATATATATATTATATATATACACACACACACACACACACAGGCTGCTCCCTCTCTCCCCAGACCGTATCCACCCCCTCACCTGCAACTTGTATCTTCCATCATGATCAGTCCGGAGGAGAGGGGGAGCCTGGAGGAGGTGAAGGCAGGGTTGTTCACAATGCGGTGGAGGCGGAACTCCAGGAGCAAGCGCGATCACAGATAGGCCAAGCCCGCCGCGCATGACCCCATTCTTCGCACTAATGCTCGGAGATGCCGCGTCGGGAACCCGCGATCTGGGCTTGCCGACCCACCATCTCAGAGCAAGACATGGCGGGCCACTTCGGAGGGCACCGCGGGCCAGCGATTGGGCACCCCTGTTCTAGATGGTTCGTCTCTCTTCGCAGAGAAACACTGGAGCTGTCAGAGTGACCATCGGGTTCTTTGCCACCTCCCTGACTAAGGCCCTTCTCCCCCGATCGCTCAGTTTGGCCAGCCCTAGGAAAAGTCCTGGTGGTTCCAAACTCCTTCCATTTACAGATGGAGGCCACTGTGCTCATTGGGACCTTCTATGCTGCACATTTTTATGTACCCTTCCCCAGGTCTGTGCCTCCATACTATCCTGTCTCGGAGGTCTACGGACATTTTCTTGGACTTCGTGGCTCGGTTTGTGCTCTGACATGCACTGTTAACTGTGGGACCTTATATAGACAGGTGTGTGTGCCTTTCCAAATCATGTCCAATCAACTGAATTTACCACAGGTGGACTCCAATCAAGTTGTAGAAAAATCTCAAGGACGATCATTAGAAACAGAATGCATTCAAGCTAAATTTTGAGTGTCATGGCAAAGGCTGTGCCGAGGATCTTGAAGGGGAACCCCTCGCCAAAATAAAGATCCATACAAGACCCTTATCCGAGCATGCAGCCCGGCAGGTCAGGAAAGTGTGGGGGGCACAAGCGAGGGCCCCCCCCATATCCCCCCCCAAAAAAAATGCCAAGAATGAAAACACTACACGGGTTTTTTAAATAATTTATTAAAAAGGGGTTATAAAGGTTTGGTTTTTTTCACCTTAATGCATCCTATGCATTAAGGTGAAGAAAAAAAAAAAAGTGGCAATGACGGCCCCCCCCCTCGTTTTACTTACCTGAGCCCAGAATCTGCTGTGCGCTTCCCCCGGCGTCCTCTTCAACTCGGAGTCTGGCCGACGATTGGCTAGATTGATATCAGCGCAGTGACGCGGCGGGGCCGTGTGATATAGCTATGGCTGCCGGCTGTATCACGGGATCACGGGAGCGCGCTTGCAAGCTAACCTCCTTGGGAGAGCACTTCCCATGAAGGGGGTTAGCTGATGCGGGAGGAGCCGAGACAGCCGCAGAGGGACCCCAGAAGACCAGGATCGGGGCCACCGTGTGCAAAACGAGCTGCACAGAAGTATAACATTTTATTTTATTTATTTTTTTAAATGGGAACCTTTAGTGTCCCTGTAATGCAGATCCGGCATCTCTTCCGATTTTTTCTTCCTCTGGCGATGTTTTCTCCCCTCTGCCAGGCCTCCTCTTTCCGCTGCCTTTTTTCTCTGTTCTTCCTTCGATGTTGTCAACACACTCTCCTAAAGTAATTCTAGGGCTGCCATGTGCCATTACTTATATAGACATGGGGCGGGGCCATCCAGTGACATCTGGAGGCCCCACCCCTTGTGAGGTCACTGCCCGATGCATGATGGGGCAGTGATGTGACAAGGAACGGGGCAACCGGATGATGTCACCGGATGGCCCCGCCCCATGTCTATATAAGTAATAGCACACGGCGGCCGTACCATTACACCGGGAGAGTGCATTGAGACAACACCAGAGGGAGAGGACAGCGGAGAGGCGAGGCCTGGCAGAGGCAGCACAGAGAGGGGGAGAAGACATCAGCGGATGGAGAAGAACCAAAGGATGAAGACATCACCGGAGAGAGAAGAAATTTGAAGACACCGGAGCTGCCGTAATAAATTACTTTAAAAACCTGTGTATGGTTTTCATGCGACACTTTTTTGGGGTAAATGGGTTGGGGCACAATGTACCCCATAGTCACATAGGGTGGCTGTCTGGGATCTGGGGGCCCCCCCCTTGTTAAAAATAAGCCCCCCGCAGACCCCGACAACCACCGGCCAGGGTTGTCAGGAAGAGGCCCTGGTCTCCATCAACATGGAGACAAGGTGCTTTGGGGTGGGGGGTGCAGCTCCCCCCACCCCATGTTGAGGGCATGTGGCCTGATATGGTCCAGGAGGGGGGGGGGGTTTGCTCGTTCCCACCCCCCAACCTGCCAGGCTGCATGCTCAGATAAGTGTCTGGTATTGGATCTTAAGAGGGACACCACACCATTTTTATTGGCTTAAAATCAATACCACACCGAAGGGTCTGATATTGTCTTGGGGGGGACCCCACGCCAGTTTCTCTTAATTTTGGCAAGGGGTTCCCCTTCAAGATCCTCAGCACACAAGTCGGATCATAATCCGACTTGTGGTTCGACTTTATTCAAAATCAATGGTTCCTTATGGGGGCCCATTGATTTGAGTAGGAGGCAGAGAAACGCTGCTAAAAGTTAGCATGGCTAAACGTGCATTAACGCCAATGCAAAATGCTACTAAAACACATTTTTACAGCCACTTTTTCCTGGCGTTGGTAGTGGCTTTGCAGCTCGTTTTTTTCTAACGCCCGGTGTGCATGAGGCCTTACACAAATGCTCAGAGCATGCTGAATTGAAAAAGCCATGGGCTTTCTCAATTCCTTCAGATTTTAGATGTACTAGATAAGTTCAAAATGCTGACCTAGCTAACCCAAAGGATCCTGCAGATGGAGCGAATACTTTTGAGATTTGCCAAAGAGTAAGGCTATATCATGTATACTTTGCTCTTTATCCCAAAATGTTCCTATTAGGTTTGCCAAGAAGTTGGTGCGCCATATTCCCACGGCTGCTAGATGTTTAGTGGCCCACCACTGGAAGACACATCTCACCCACCCCTATCGAGTTGTATGCCAGGATTAAGGACGTGTAACTTATGAAGTCTCTTACAGTACGCCGCTCTGAAAAGCTGAAGAGCCACAGAGCGGTATGGGAACCATGGCACCTGCGGGAGGACGCCCATGAGGTCCCTAGATTTCTTCCTAGTCATCTAATCAGCGTCTTCTGTTCCCAGGAGTGCTGAGCACAGAACTCTATTCTATCCCATTTTACCTTTTCCTCCGCTTGTGGACGCCTTCTCGGGACTCTCTGATGGGAGTCGGTTTTACCCCTGTGAATGGTTTTGTTACTGGAGGTCTCTCCGGGTTGGGCTGGACTGCGGGAGCCTACATAAATCAGGTAGTTCAGACTTTCAAAGTTACCTTTATATTTACTCTGTAAGCATTCTCTCGATACCCCTGTTTTATTACATTTGAGCCTTCTCTTTCTCTTTGTACTGGTCTGTTGATGGCCCTGTGTCATGTCCACTGTTACTTATTTTTTCAATTTGGAAAACTAATAAAAAAAAAAAAAAAAAGGGTAATGCACTAGGCCGGTGTGCCCTCTCTTTCTTTTTTAAAGTCCAACGTGCTGCATTTTTGGTGCATGTTTAACCACTTGCCGCCAAATCAGATACCTGTACGTCATTGGCTTCAAGTGGTTGTACCGTGTTTTGTTTTTTTAAAGCCAATGGCCAGCTCTCTAGTAATAACCAATGCGGCAAAGCAACCGCTCAGCTGTTATTACAAGCAGCAGGAGGGGCGTGTTCCCCTCCCTCTCTGGCGCGGGCTCCCCCAAACCACCGGGAGCCTTGAACTAGAGACCTGAACAAAGCCTCAAATCGGCTTTGATAGGGTTTCGGATCTAGTAACCAGTAAGCAACGTCACTTCCGTTTTACTCGGGAGCCAACGGCGCCAGTTTTCAAAAATGCCAATCAGGAGGAGGGGTTTGGGGTCTTATAGACCCCCAGATCCCTCCATAAAGAGTACATGTCACTGCCCATTACTATCACAGGGTATGTTTACATTTCTTGTGACAGCAATACATTTATTTTATTTTTTTTAAGCGTCCCATCCCTCTGTGCTCGCATGCACCAAAGCAAATGTATATGCAAGTCACGCCCGCATACATAAACAGTGTTCAAAACACACGTGAGGTTATCGCCGTGATCGTTAGAGAAGAAGGAGAGCAATAATTCTAGCCAAGACCTCCTCTAACTCTAAATTGGAAACCGTAAAATTTTTAAAGCGTTGCCTATGTATATTTTTTAAGTACCGTAGTTTGTCGCCGATCCATGAGTGTGCACAATTTTAAAGCATGACGTTAGGTATCCATTAAGTCAGCATAACTTCATCTTTCACAAAAGTGGTTGTAAACCCTAATGAGCAAGTATGCGTAGCATACTTGCTCATTATGAATTACTTACCTTACATCAAAGCCCCCCGCAGCAGTCCTCATACCCCTCCGGCCGGCTACCTCTCCCGGGTGGATGATTCAGGCTATCGCAACTCTGGAACTGTGATTGACTGGAGCCGCAATAAGGTAACTCTTGCGCGGGAGCTGCCGGTAACGCCACACCGACTGCCATTGCTTCAGTGTGCTGTAGTGCGCATGTGCCGATGACATTTAGGAGATATCCTGGGTAGCTTACACGTAAGCCTTATTATAGGCTTACCTGTAGCATAGTGTGGTGTAAAGGGTTTAAAACCACTTTAATGCGCTGCTTTTTTTTTTAGTACATTAAAGCATATTTTTTCCAAAAAAATTGCTCTTGAAATACAGTGACATAAAATATTGCAACAATGTTTATTCTCTATGGTCTCTGCTAGGTGTGTGTGTGTGTGTATATATATATATATATTTTACACACACACACACACACACACACACACACACACACACACGTCTAAACCATGGTTCCTCCAGAAGTTGTTAGGGGTTCCTTGAGCTGTGGCTGATGAACCACCTATTTGATGATGCCTACAGAGTTCAAGTTTCAGCATTACTTAGCAATGCCAGCAGCGTTATTATCTTTTAGCTGTCTTTAAGAGTGGCATTCTTACTATTGACCACCACAATAAGGGCATTGTTCCTACTGAGCCCTGATAAATTGGTTTTAGTAAGGTTTCCTTGAGATATGAACATTTTTGGGGTTCCTCTAAGGTTTAAAAGGGTGCGAAAGAGATATATATATATATATATATATATATATATATATATATACACACACACACACACACACACGTTTGGGGATTCCAAGTACCTTTCTCGCAAAAATAGAGATTTTAGCTTGTAAGAAACAAAGTGTCAGAAAAATGCCTGGTCTTCAGGTGGTTAAAACTGCACCTCCACACTGAAATGCATTAAAAAAACATATCAATAACGCCACCGCGGTTACGTTTTTTGGTGTGTTTTGAGTCACTTTTTCTCCCCACAGGTGCTGGATGACATAAGGCAACCAAAGAACACACTGGAACGCAGCAAAAAACACATATGCATTTTTGCAACACAGCAGTGCTAAAGCAGCCGGAATTCTGTGCCCATGCAGGGCTGTTTACCCTCTCTGGGATGCACAGGTACACACGCAGGGCTCAGATTAGGCGCAGCGTCTGTCCAGCCACTGCATCCTATACATACACCCCATGTGAAGGCTCAGTGTGTAACTTTGTGCATTACATCTCCCTAATGTGCTGGAGAAATAATTCCCATTTACAATACCCTCCTGGAGCTCTGGATCCCCTGCCAGGAACATGGCTGAGATCAGCACCAGGGAAAGGGGAGTCCTGGGCCATCCAGGAAGAGTTCTAGGAAGACAAAAAGCTCCTTTCCTTCCAGCACAGAAGTGCCCAGACTCCACACTGAGGACTATAGGAGCACAGTGTTTAATCTAGGGTTGCCACCTCATCCCTTTAAACCCGAACACATGAATTACACAGGTTCTGAGGCCAATTTAATGCAGGTAAGGCACCGAGTGAGTTTAATTGCCACCTTAATCAGCCACAGAACCTGTGTAATTCAATTGTGTTCGGTTTTAAAGGGATGAGGTGGCAACTCTAGTTTAATCAGAGGATGCAACGACAGGGCCCCTTTATAAGCACCCCTGCTCTCCAGTAAAAGGGTAACAACCCCACCACCACCCCTGGGACAAATGCACTGTCCTGTCACAGGTGACCCTACACCATGGAGACCAGGAACTGAGAGTGAGAGCTGGAGGAGGTGAGGCGTGGAAGCCTCGGACCTCCATACACCCCTCTTCCTGGAGTCCCCCCCCCCTGCACCCAGCCGTCACCTCCTCTCCCTCACAGCACCCCAAACCCCACTTCTTCCTCCCCGGGACACTCACCACGGACAGCGTTTAAATTCTCCGCCATGTTGCGCGGGACAGTCTCTGCGCCCCCGGTTGCAGTCTTTATTCTGATTGGCCCCTGAGTCCCGGCGCGGGCAGCATGGCCGGCTTCCGATTGGCTGCGGCCGGCGTGACGTCGCCAAAGAGGCGGGTACGTGAAAATGCGCGCCATTTCATTAGGCTCGGCAAAGAGGCGGGAAAAGCGCTTGCGTCCGCCTCAAGGTTGTTGGCAGCCGCAAGAGGCCGAGAGCAAATTGGCGGCCTTTGGCGGCCATTTTCGTTAAGCCTTTACATTGAGCATTGCGGATAGTGGGCTACAGTACGATGGCGGCTATGCAAAATACTGGGTACATGTTGTGAAAAAGTGATTGTATTGTTTAAGACTCTATGAGCCAGCAGAACTTTTATACTAGCGTTATCTGTTAAATGGCTGGGCATACGTAGAAGAGTGTATCGCTGGTGGGCATCTCTGTCATTATGACAGCTGGTCGTGCTTTGTGCTAGCCCTGACAGCTGATTCCCTCTGATTACACACAGATAGCCTCTACCCCTCAGTGTATTCTTCGTGAGAGGGCTGTCAGGGAGCTACCACAGCACTCTTCATTCATACATTTCTGTGATGTCTAAATTACCATTTTTTTTTAAAATAAAACATTTCCATTTATTAAAGCAGAACTAAGCTGTAACAGAGCACCATAAACCGAAAGCACCATTTCATTCATTTGTGTTATTCCAAACAAACCCACCTATCCATCTATGTCTCCGTGATTGTTGTGAAATCACTTTGAAAAAACACCCCCTTAGCATTTCTTACCACAGCCATCATGAGTGATACATCTCAAGCAGATAATTCATGGTGCATTTACTTCCTGGAATCCACCTTCCTCTAGCTCAGGCAGGAGGGTGTGCTTAGCTGAGAAAGCCCATCTTCCCCTCCTCCAGATGAATGAAAAAAATGTCCATGAAGACTCCTGGGATGTATGACATCATTTTGGTCTAGGGCAGAACCTGGAAAGCAACTGAAGAAATGTGAAAGCAAAGATTCAAATAAGTAAATACAGTGTAGCACTACCCCCGTAAAAGCTGCTGGTTTAAGTTTGGGCCTGTACTCTAGGGTGACCAGACATCCCCGGTTTTCGGGGACAGTCCCTGGATTGAGGACACTGTCCCCGAACCAAGTCTGTCCCCGGTTTTGTCCCCAGATTGGATTTGAACAGGAGCTGGGGAAATTTCAAAGGCAGTCAGTGCAGAATTAAAAATAAAATTCTAAATTACACACCCCCCGCTCCGCCACTGCTACTAGCTTAGGGGGGGTGTATTTTTTTCATTATCTGTGCCCCTTTCTGATGATCATGTGCTGGTCGGAGCGGAGGGAATATTTCTTCAGTTTCGGGCGCATGCCCATTCAGCTCCGCTCCCATGTTCTTCTGCCTTGGCTCAAGTCCTGGCCAGGCGGCTGCCTGCTTATCTCCTTGCCTTCCCTGGTGGAGTGATCTTCCTCCGCTCCCCACCCAGTAGTAGCCGGGGGCCCGGAGAGTAAGACTTGATAGGCTGTGAGGCGCGTGGCGGCGGCCGCGATGGGCAGAGAGTCGCTGATTGCCGCCATTACTAGTAAAAAAAAAAAAATATGTCCCCGGATTTAATTTAAAAAATCTGGTCACCTTACTGTACTCTGCCTATCAACCCCTGTAATTTGGCTTGATTCAACCTTGGCACAGCTGGACAATAATGTGATTGTGGGCCCCTAATAGGCTATAGAGGGCCACAATGATACCACACAACAATAAATGTAGTTGAATATTGTTACCTTAATATGGTTCACCTGCCACACGGCTGCAAAAGACAGAGTCTCACACAAGATGCAGTTCAACCAAAGGGTAATTAGTTTACTTGGTAGAGGAATTAGAATAGAGATTATACATATAACATTTGACTCAAACAGATTCCTGTGAGAGTCTACTGACATACATGTACATAACAGTTTCAGGGTTTCACTATACAAAAGGGACCCAGTTTACACAACCTAGGATCAGACC
Organism: Rana muscosa; assembly: GCA_029206835.1. Taxonomy (NCBI): domain Eukaryota; kingdom Metazoa; phylum Chordata; class Amphibia; order Anura; family Ranidae; genus Rana; species Rana muscosa. The sequence goes on along the minus strand of CM055125.1, from coordinate 238,821,729 downwards.
TGAGGAAGTGCACGGTGGAGGAATCTCCCAATGCAATGATAACCGCAGTGGGATACTTCTCCACGAGTCCCACCCAGCTCACTGAAATAGCAAAATGACAATAAAATAAATGCAAACGGTTATCTTACACATATGAGTTCAATGAACTATTTGGCTCCTCCTTGTGGGCAGCTCAACTGGTGCGTATCCCGTTGTATCAACTTAAGCAATGAACTGAACTGATGATTGTTCCTAAAAGTTTCCTGTAATCTTCGGCTAGCTTTTGTTGGTGCACTTGAGTATTTGTAATCCAACAACAAGGTGAAGAAAGAATAAACGCTTAAAATATACAGTATAAGGGCAAGTGAAACGCTGATTCTCCCAAAGCGCTATACCACTCCCGGTTGTAACGTGTCTCCACTTAAGGCCCTGCAGTTTTTAGCAAGTACAGGTGAAACTATGGCAGTCACTTTCCTGCGACCCAGTTAGTTATGTTGGTGGGCAGGTGCCCTCTCACCACATGAGGCCTCGCCTCGCCGGTATACTCCGTCTGGGCCCTCTTGGTTCTCAGCCTCTGGGCAGGTCGTGGTCCCTGGTCCTCCACACAGCCACTCATAAGGTATCGGTGAATAGGTGACTCTGGATGCTGTGGAGTGTAGAGCGGTCCCTCTCCCTGGTCCGATCAGCAGGGCTGTGACAGGAATCCCTCCCTCAGGCGATCCGGTCTCCGTCACTTTAGGCCCAGGCTTCTCTGGCTTAAGCACACTCGCTGCAGGCCTCTTGCCTGTTGTCAGATGGCATCCCAAGAGATGGAACAAAAGCCCCGCCTTGCCTTAAATAAGTTCTCCCAACAGGCTGTGCGTGACGTCAAACACTTTGGCGGCACAGTGGTCTTGTGGGTAATGTAGTTTCAATTCTATCCACGCCATTAGTGTATTTGAATCTGATTCCACATTTCCCATAATGCTCTATCACGAGTAACTGAACTAAACAACTTTTAGTAGTCTAGCAGGAACGGGCACCAGCGGGAGCCAACATTCTCATCTATATACAAATTATAGTCTGTTAAGATGCATGCAATGGTAACACCTTGCTACACACTCCCCCCACTTGAAATCTTTGGTCCCCAAAGACAGCAGTAATAGTGACCTGTTACATTCTTTGTTCAGATACACAAGGAGAAAAAGTGTATACAAGAAATAAGACAATTCACATTTTCATATAAACTAGGCAAAGGAACCCCCCACCATGCTTTGGAAAGGAGTTTGTTCTCCCTACAGGCCACCTTGACTGGAATGGGCCAACCAGATGTGCCAGGGGGTGAGCTTGGGCTGTCCTCCACCGAATGTGCAGTGGAAGGACCAGGCATCTCAGTTGTTCTTTTTGAGGTAAGCACTGTCTCTACGGAGCATTTACCCAATTGATTGTAAGTCAGTCTCTTGGGTGGGTGAATGACTCTTCTCTCTCTCTCTGCTCCTTAGGTGCTAAGGCTTCAGGTACACTGGCCTCTGTTTCCTCCGCAACTTCTTCTCCTTGCTCAGGCACACTGGACACTGTCTCTTCCACTGCTTCCAGTTCTCCTTCTGTAAGGTATGGAACCTCTTCAGGATCTTCCATTGTCAGGGTCCAGCGCCTCAGAAAGCATGCTTTGAGGCACAAACTCAGGGGCCTCTGGTCTGAGAGTCCCAATGTCAGTCACTTCAGGTAGGGACAAAGGAAGGGTCGAAGGCCCTGGTAGCTTAGATGACCACAACCAGTCTGATTCCACCTCTTCATCCTCACTGTCTTCATTCTCCACATCTTGAGGTACAGACTGAGACCTAGTGACTGGCCGAGATCCTTGAGAGGTTGAGGGAGTCGCCTATAAATCTGACATTGGTGGCAGGCGAACTGCCTCGGAGAGGGGCAACAGGTGATTTTGATGCCAAGTCTTTAATGGGCCTACACCCCCTTCTGGTCTGATCTGGTATACTGGAAGCCCTGGTAATTGCTTGCAGATGACAAAAGGCTGTGACTTCCAGCGGTCAGCCAATTTGTGTTTGCCAGGGACTCCCAGATTTCTCAACAGTACTCTATCACCTGGTTCCAGATCCTGCACTCGGACTTTGAGATCAAAGTTCTTTTTATTTCTCAGTCCCCTCCTGTCCGAGGTAGCTTGGGCCTTGTTGTAGGCGGTCTTTAGACTTTTCCGCAGCCGATCAACATACCCTCTGTGGGAGGTTGCTGAGGTGTGATCCAAAGATATGCCAAAGGCCACGTGTACTGCTAATCGAGCCTCTCGTCCAAACATTAAGCGATAGGGAGAGTACCCCGTAGCATCATTTGCAGTATTGTTATAGGCATGAACAATGGCAGCTACATGTTTGCTCCAGTGTTGCTTCTTCTCTGAACTCAAAGTGCCAAGCATGTCAAGAAGAGTTCAGTTAAATCTTTTAGGTTGAGCGTCCCCTTGGGGGTGGTAAGGAGTGGTTCTGGACTTTTTGATGCCTAATAGGTCTAAAAGTCTTTTAACAAGGCTACTTTCAAAGTCTCTTCCTTGATCCGAATGGATACGCTGGGGCAGACCATAGTGAACGAAGAACTTCTCTACTAAGACCTTGGCCACTGTAGATGCTTGCTGATCCTTTGTTGGGAATGCTTGGGCATATCTAGTAAAATGATCAGTCACCACTAGAATGTTTCCCTGTCCACTCAGATCAGGCTCCAGGCAAATAAATTCAATGCACACCAGCTCCATGGGTCCCTGACTCTGAAGATGGCCCATTGGGGCAGCTCGGGAAGGCAAGGTCTTCCTTTGGATAAATCGAATACAGGAGTGGCAGTAACCCTCGACTTTAGCCCACATGCAGGGCCAGTAGAATCGATCCCTCACCAAATGGAAAGTTCTCTCAGGCCCTAGATGGCCATGGTTATCGTGGAGGGTCGTCAACATTGTCTCTCTGTGTTTTCTGGGTAAAACAGCTGCCATTTTTCTTCAAGACCATCAGAGGGGCCCCTTCGGTAGACCACCCCTTGATGTAACTGCAACCTATCCCATTTTCGGTGTAGCAGACGAGCCTCCTTTGGGGAATCAGTAAGGAGCATGTCAGAACACTGATTCTCCTGAGCCTTTAATGCCAAGTTACCCAGAGGGTCTTCCAATTGGTCCCTTCTCAGGTCCTTCTTTGACAGCTTTGGCAGGCCTTCATCCCCCACTTGGGTCACATTGCAGTAACATTTGGGTACTCCAGCAGCAGAAACGCCAATCTCTTCAGCCCTGGATCCTCCTCCAGCCTGACGTTCAGCTCCCTGGTATAAGGCTCGCACCCCTTCTGGTGTCAGCTGAGTCCACTCTCTTGAGGAGTCACTGGTGAGGCCATGAGGCCTTCTTGAGAGGGCGTCCGCATCCGTGTTCCCAACTCCCGGTCGATATTTCAAACTAAAGGTGAAACCCGAGAGGGCAGCCAACCACCTATGTCCTGTGGCATCCAGTTTGGCTGTAGTGAGGAGGTAGGTGAGTGGATTGATGTCAGTCTTGACCACAAACTCTGCTCTGTAGAGGTAGTCTCTCAATTTTTCCACTAAAACCTACTTCAAGGCCAGGAACTCAAGCTTATGCGTGGGGTAGTTCCTTTCAGGGGTGACCAAACTCCGACTCACATGGCCGTAGGTGACCGTCATGTTCTTGATATAGCACCCCGCCCAGCCCATCTCGACTGGCATCGATGTGTAATTCGTAGGCCTTGGTGGTGTCGGCATAGGCCAAGACTGGGGCAGTGGTTATGCTCCTCTTCAGCTGACTGAATGCCTCCTCACACTTGGAAGTCCACTGATCCTGGATGGACTCTTTAGGTTTTCTAGGTCCTATTGTGGGCTTCACAGGTTTGACTGGTTCTGAACTTCTGGGACATCTTCCTCCCCTTCACTCCTCAGTAGTTCATTGAACGGGCGGGCTATCTTGGCAAACCCTTCTACAAATCTTCGGTAGTAAGAGCAGAATCCCAGAAATGACCGAAGCTCGGTCACATTAGTGGGTTTCGGCCAAGAGGTGACGGCATCCAGCTTCTCAGGGTCTGTGGCTATCCCCTCGGCAGACACGATGTGACCAAGGTAGTGGACTGAGGGCTGATAGAACTGGCACTTCTCTATGGAGAGCTTCAGGCCTTCTTCATGAAGTCTCTTAAGGACCTTCTCCAACCGCTCTTCATGCTCTTCCAGAGTCCTGCCGAACACTATGATGTCGTCCAAGTACACCAGCACTTCGATCAGGTTCATGTCACCCACTGTTTTCTCCATCAACCTTTGGAAGGTGGCCGGTGCTCCTGACAACCCTTGAGACATGCGATCAAACTTAAAGAACCCCACCGGGGTAATGAAGGCAGTTTTCTCTTTAGCCTCAGGATGCATGGGGATCTGATAATACCCACTCTTCAGGTCCTTCACACTGAACTACTTAGCCCCTGACAGGCTCTGCAGGGCGTCTTCTATCCGGGGGGTGGTGTACTGGTCAGGAATGGCCCTTCTGTTCAAGGTTTGGTAGTCAATGCACAGCCTTAGCGACCCATTTTTTTTTTCGCACCACCACTATTGGAGAAGCGTAGGGGCTCCTGGATTCCCTGATGATCCCACTCTTTTGAGTTCTGCCAGTTGTTCACGTAGGTCCTCCAAGTCCCCCAGAGAAACCCGTCGGACCCTTTCTCTGAACGGTTTGTCTTCCTGTAGACGGATCTTGTGGGTGGCACTCTTTGCACACCCTACATCAAATTCGTTCTTGGAGAATGCAGTCTGCCATCGTGCAAGCTGGGCTTTGACCCTTTCTCTCTATTCTGGTGGGAGGGTGGTGTCTTCTGGGTAGAACTTCTCTACTGGGACCTCACCCTTTTCCTCCTTCTTCAAGTCAGATGGCGCGACTGGAGTGGCTGTGTTCACTTGGCCCAACAGCATTCTGTCCGTTACCTTCACAGGTGAGGTGGTCGTGTTGCGAACGCTTACTGAGACCTTTCCATGATTCCTCTGCAGGGCCTTCAATGGAACTACCTCGGGGATTATTTCTATCCCCTTTTCTTCCTTCCGTTGGTCCGTTTTAAGGACAATAAAGGGGTCTGGTTGCTTCCAGGTAAGCTTGACAGATGCTTCCAGACAAGTCACCTCCCCAGGCTGTAGTACTTTCTCTCCTCTATCCAAACGCCAGATCTTGCCTATTCCTTCTGCTGGAGCCTTCTGTTTTAGTACTAGGCACTGGTACGCCTGTTTTAGCATGGGGTGCACTCCTGCAGTTGAAGTATTTTGCTCCTGGGCCAGAGGTGTTAATAGTCTCCTGACTAGGTCAGTGTTGGTCCCTATAATGAGGGAATTTTACTAGCTCCTGGCGGGCGAGGGCAGACCACTGCCAAGGTGTCAAAAGTCTCTGTTTCTCCTGCCACTGAGGGATCAAAGGTTAGTTTGATTGGTAAATAACCATCATAGGGAAAGTTTTGAGTTCCAATGCCCCATATCTCCAGTTCTTCCAACTTCTGCAAAGGCAAGTGTTTAAGGTGCTTGTCATACAATTCTCTGTACAGGAGAGTCACTTGAGCCCCTGTATCCTGTAGGGCCTTGGTGTAAATCCTTTCTACTTGAATTCAGACTACTGGGGAGGGCCCCATTAACTTGACAGGAAACTTTCGGAAAGGGGCCTGCTTGCCCGGTTCAGTGGTTTGTACCCTTACTTCTCTCTTTCTGAAACTTTGACCAGATTTCGACCCCTATTGGGTCTGGTGTGCACTGACTCTCCGTCGCTGGGCAGGTGGGTTTAAGGAGTGGGGGACAATAGCTCACTCAGAGGCAACAACTGAAGTCCAAAGTGAGGGTCGGAACTCCCGATGTTGTCTCCTCGCGTCGTTAGTTTTCATGGAGTTAGCTGAAACTGGTGGGCACCCGGTTGACTCCTTCACCGGGGCCCGAGTCTGGAGTTTTCCGCTGGCTTGCGGTACTGTGCTGCAGCTTTCTCCGGGCTTGGACATACTTCCCGATAATGTCCGACTCCTCCACAGTTGAAACAGATCATCAGTTTCCTTGGTTTCTGCACTTGGGCAACATTAGAGCTGAGAGACTTCTTGGGCTCCTCTGGAGTGTTTCCACTGGGCAGAACAGTTGGCTGGTTGGTCAGTATGGACATCATTTCTATTAGTTGGGAGACTTGAGTCTTTAGAAGCTCAACCTGAGGGTCACTGTCAGGGACGTGCTGGGCTTGAACCTGGGACCTCTTCTGTGTCTGGCATTGACTCTTCCAGCGGAGCTATCTGAGATGCTGGACAGTTCCCTGCCTGATCTGCTGGATAACCTATCTGATCCATTAGACTACTCTGCTTGGTGTCTGATTACTGTTGAACTCTGAACCCCTTGCTCCTCCCATGTACTTCCTATAAAAGACATTCCAGAGCTGTTGCCCCTTGCGGTTTGATCTGCTTCTGTTCCCCGAGTTCCTGATTCTGTGCTTGTATCCTGTTCCTGTGTTTGACCCGGCTTCCTGACCACGCTTCTGTCTCCAGTCCTGACCTCGACTCGTTTGACCCTGCTCAGTTATCTGCCAGTCTGCCTGTTGCCAAGATTCGGCCTGGACTTTGACTACTCTCTGCCTGCCACTTGTGATGTTTACCTTGATGTGTATGACCCGGCTTGTCTGACTCTGCAAACCTGCACCAGCTTACCTGCATCCTCTGCTCTGCAAGCTGCACCTGCTGACCTGCATCCGCTGCTTCCGGAACCAGCCGTTCCAGTCTCCACTCGGCTCCACCACTCCAAGCAGTGAGGATCAGACAGGCACCCTTACCTCACCGTGCTCTTACCACTACTGTCCCCACTCCAGTGGTCTCCGAGCCGGGGTTGTACGGGAGGTCCCTCTCCGCACGTCAGGCTCACACCCAAGGTACGTTACAGTATCAAACCGCCATGCCTGAGCCTGCAGGAGATACCTTGCCTATGGACAATGTCTATCGACACCTTACAGCTCTCACTCAGATCGTGAAGTCTCTGCAGGGCAGCCATGTCCGAATGGATAAGCAGACACAAACTCAAGCCACCTCTGCAGATTCACCTCCAACCCCAACTTCCTCTATTGGAATGTTACCATCTCCTGAGCCCAGGGTCCCTGTTCCTGAGAAGTTTTTCGGGGATCGGAGTAAATTCCGTGCGTTTCGCAACGCATGTGAACTTTACTTTTCGTTGCTACCTCTGACTTTTTCATCTGAAGCCACCAAGGTGGGCTTCGTTATCGCTTTGCTGCAGGGGGAACCTCAAGCTTGGGCCCATCACTTACTTGAAGTCCGCCATGTAGTTCTAGACTCTCTGCCCTCTTTTCTTGATGCCATGGCCCGACTTTATGACGATCCACAGCGGACTTCTACTGCCGAGGCTGCTCTCCATGCGCTCCAGCAAGGCCGCCGAGCGGTCGAGGACTATGTGACTGATTTCAGACGCTGGAGCGCGGATACCCAGTGGAATGAGGCGGCTCTGCGGCATCAGTTCCGTCTTGGTCTCTCTGAAAGCCTGAAGGATGAGTAAGCACGGGTCGGTGTTCCTGATGTTCTAGAGACTTTAATTAATTTGTCTATCCAGATAGACCGACGACTCCGGGAGCGCAGAGCAGAAAGGTCTACCCAACAGCTCCGCCCAGCTTGGATGCTACCCCGGATACGAGCCCCTGTGTACCCTGCCAGTGCCAGTACGGTTCCACCTGAACCCTCTTCCCTCAACCAGACCGTCAAGCCAGGGCAGCTTGGACTAATGAAACATTCCCTATCGGCCAAGGAACGACTTCGTCGGCTGCAGAATTATCTATGCCTGTATTGCGGTGAACCCGGTCATTATGTCTCTTCTTGTCCTGCTAAGCTGCGCAAGGTCCTGGCTACCTCTTCTCCCAACTACTCACCTCCATCTACCAATGCTACTCACCTGGCTCTTCCTATCTCTTTCCAACTACCAGGGAGGACAATACCAGTAACTGCAATAATCGACTCAGGGGCATGTAGTTGTTTTGTCGATCTAGACTTTGCAGCAAAACAACACATCCCACTCCAACCTAAGACTCAGGGACTTTCCATTTTCCTGGCAGATGGGTCTCGCATCAAGTCCGCAGTAGTGACCCAGGAGACCCCTCCTTTGCCTGTGATCACCTCCATGGACCATAAGGAACTATTGACTTTGGATGCTATTGCATCTCCCATGTTTCCAGTTATCCTGGGTCTACCCTGGCTTCAGGCACACAATCCACAGATTGATTGGGGAACCGGAAGTATTAAGTTCCAGTCACCATACTGTCAACACCACTGCATGCTTCCACGTCCCAGCACCTTGGGGCCTCTGTTATGCCTGGATTCAGATCCAGAGATACGAGCTTCTGTACCCAAACAATATCATGAGTTCCTGGACGTCTTCAGCAAACGAGGGGCCGAAGTCCTCCCGCCTCATCGTCCTTACGATTGTCCAATCGAGCTTCTTCCCGGAGCTGAGATTCCTTTCGGACGGATCTTCCCCCTATCTGAACGGGAGCTTGAGGTACTGAAAGAATACGTTGATGAGAACCTTAAGAGGGGTTTCATCCGTCCTTCCACTTCTCCAGCAGGGGCAGGAATCTTCTTTGTGGAGAAAAAAGACCATTCTCTTCGGCCCTGTGTAGATTACCGGGAATTAAATAAAATCACGGTCAAGAACCGGTACCCTCTGCCTCTGGTACCTGAACTTTTTCAAAGACTCAGGACTTCCTCTGTGTTTACCAAACTAGACCTGCGGGGGGCGTACAACCTGGTACGCATTCGAGCAGGGGATGAATGGAAGACTGCCTTTCATACCAGGTTCGGCCATTACGAATACCTAGTAATGCCCTTCGGCCTATGTAACGCCCCTGCCACCTTTCAGCATCTAGTCAATGATGTTTTCAGAGACTGTCTGGACATTTATGTAGTTGTCTATCTTGATGATATTTTGATTTTTTCCTCCTCTCTTGAGCAGCACCGGAAACACGTCAAGAGTGTACTCTGTCGTCTCCGCCAGCATGGACTGTACGCAAAACCAGAAAAGTGTGAATTCGAGCGACAGAGTATCCAGTTCCTTGGCCTAGTGATCTCTACAGAGGGATTCAAGATGGACCCACAGAAGGTTTCAGCCATTCTGGATTGGCCTGCACCTTCAGATAAAAAGGGGGTGCAGCGCTTCGTTGGCTTTGCCAATTTTTATCGGAGGTTTATCAAGGGATTCTCTGCTATTATTTCCCCGATTACGCAGCTAACGAAGCAAAATGCTCGATTCCAGTGGACATCTGAAGCACAGGCTGCTTTCACAAACCTAAAAATACTTTTTACGTCTTCTCCTATTCTAAGTCATCCCGATCCTGCCCTACCGTATCTACTTGAGGTAGATGCCTCAGAGACAGCGGTTGGAGCTGTTATCTCCCAGCGCCAAGGTCTCAAGGACTTGATACACCCGGTAGCCTTCTTCTCCCGTAAGCTTACCCCATTCGAGAGGAATTATGATGTTGGAGACCGGGAGCTCCTGGCCATTAAATCTGCCCTTGAGGAGTGGAGGTACTTGTTGGAGGGAGCAGCGCATCCTATACTCATTTACACAGACCACAAGAACCTAGAGTATCTGAGAGCTGCCAAACGTCTGAGACCACGCCAGGCACGTTGGGCACTATTTTTCTCTAGGTTCTCGTTCCACATAACTTACCGGCCAGGCTCCAAGAACACCAAACCAGACGCTCTTTCCCGCATGTTTGATGATCCAAAAGAGGTGTCAGCTCCAGATACCATTCTATCTGAAGGCAACTTCTTACTTTTACAAACTAGCCTGATGTCTGTCTTGAAGCGAAATTCTACAGGTGTCACTTGTCCCTCTGGAATCACTCTGGTACCCAAGGACGGGTTACTTTGGAAGAATGACAAAATCTTTGTGCCAGAAGAAGTTCGAGTCACAGTGTTAAACTTGTGTCATGATCATCCCCTGGCAGGCCATTTCGGAATGCATAAAACCCTTGAACTGATTCAACGCACGTTTTGGTGGCCGGATCTTGAAAAAGACTGCAGGGAATATGTAGGTTCATGTGCCACCTGTATCCGTAGCAAGACCACTAGAAGCAAGGCCTGGGGTCTGCTCAGACCCTTACCAGTCCCTGACCGTCCCTGGAAAATGATTGCCATGGACTTCATAGTGGAACTCCCCCCGTCTGAAGGTTGCACAGCCATCTTTGTAGTGGTTGACCGTCTATCCAAGATGGCCCACTTCGTGCCTCTCAAAGGCACGCCCTCTGCCATGGAAACTGCCCAGGTCTTCATTAGGGAAGTAGTAAGGCTACATGGGGTCCCTGCGGACATCGTTTCGGATAGAGGGGTGCAGTTCACCTCTCGCTTTTGGAAGGCTTTGTGCAAGGTCCTGAAGATTGAGTTGTCCATGTCCTCGGCCTATCACCCCCAAACTAACGGGCAAACCGAAAGAACGAATCAGACGCTCGAACAGTACCTCAGATGCTTCACCACCTTCGTTCAAGACGACTGGGTAGCTTTACTACCCTTGGCAGAGTTTGCCTTTAACAACGCCAGTCATTCGGCTACAGGTCAATCACCATTTTTTGCCAACTACGGGTTTCACCCGACCTTCTTACCTGATCTCATCCCTGATTCAACAGTCCCAGCGGTCCAGAGTATTGTTGATTTCCTGAGCCGTAACAGCAGGATATTGCAGGAAGCCATGACTAAGGCACAAGCAGCCAATAAAAGGATCTTTGACAGGAAAAGGAGAGGGGAATTATGCCTGCAACAGGGTGACCAAGTATGGTTATCGACCACCAACCTTAAGATGGCTTGCCCCGCAAGGAAACTGGCACCCAAGTTCATCGGTCCTTTCCCAGTAAAACGGAAATTAAACAAGGTCTCCTATGAACTTGCCTTACCGGAGTCGTTGAAGATTCACCCAGTCTTTCACGTTTCCTTGCTGAAACCCGCAGTGCCCGACCCGTTTCCAGACAGGGGATCGGGACCACCCAAGCCTGTAATCATTGACGGTGATGAGGAGTTCGAGGTGGAGGCTGTCTTGGACTGCCGAAGAAGAGGGAACCAGCTTCAATTCCTGATCAAGTGGAAGGGGTACGGTCTGGAGGAGAACTCCTGGGAACCCCAACAGAACATCCACGCCCGAGAGTTAATCCAGGCCTTTTTTCGCAGTCACCCCCAGAAAAGAGCTCTATTGGGCACCCGGAGGTTGCCCTTAAGGGGGGGGGGCACTGTCAGGGACGTGCTGGGCCTGAACCTGGGACCTCTTCTGTGTCTGGCATTGACTCTTCCAGCGGAGCTATCTGAGATGCTGGACAGTTCCCTGCCTGATCTGCTGGATAACCTATCTGATCCATTAGACTACTCTGCTTGGTGTCTGATTACTGTTGAACTCTGAACCCCTTGCTCCTCCCATGTACTTCCTATAAAAGACATTCCAGAGATGTTGCCCCTTGCGGTTTGATCTGCTTCTGTTCCCTGAGTTCCTGATTCTGTGCTTGTATCCTGTTCCTGTGTTTGACCCGGCTTCCTGACCACGCTTCTGTCTCCAGTCCTTACCTCGGCTCGTTTGACCCTGCTCAGTTATCTGCCAGTCTGCCTGTTGCCAAGATTCGGCCTGGACTTTGACTACTCTCTGCCTGCCACTTGTGATGTTTACCTTGATGTGTATGACCCGGCTTGTCTGACTCTGCAAACCTGCACCAGCTTACCTGCATCCTCTGCTCTGCAAGCTGCACACGCTGACCTGCATCCTTTGCAATGCAAACCTGCACCTGCTGACCTGCATCCCTGCTCTGCAAACCTGCACCTGCTGACCTGCATCCCTGCTCTGCAAACCTGCACCTGCTGACATGCATCCCTGCTCTGCTGACCTGCATCCCTGCTCTGCAAACCTGCACTTGCTGACCTGCATCCCTGCCCTGCAAACCGGCACCTGCTGACCTGCATCCTCTGCTCTGCAAGCTGCACCTGCTGACCTGCATCCGCTGCTTCCGGAACCAGCCGTTCCAGTCTCCACTCGGCTCCACCACTCCAAGCAGTGAGGATCAGACAGGCACCCTTACCTCACCGTGCTCTTACCACCACTGTCCCCACTCCAGTGGTCTCCGAGCCGGGGTTGTACGGGAGGTCCCTCTCCGCACGTCAGGCTCACACCCAAGGTACATTACAGTCACCATCATCAGCATTTATCACTCAGACTCCGGCAGCGGATTCAGGTCTCTGACTCTTCTTTTTGCTGTCCAACATGACTTCTTCCTCCCTGACAATCCAGATCAAGTCTGGATATTTCAAGATACCACCATCTTTCCAGGTTCTCAACAGGAGGGTAATGGGGTCTAAAGGTTGGGCCCCCTTCAAAACCTGCTTTGCTCTGATCTCGTCCACCTCCCAAGGGTCTAACCCCTTTTTCAACAGGATTTGGTGTATGATCTTGTCCAGGCGCCTTATGTACTCCGACAACTTCTCTCCTTCTTTCTGATAGGAGTGTTCCATTTGGTAGATGAGGTCGGTGGCTTTCTCAGTGTGACTGAATACATCCTGTAAGATGCTCAGGTAGTCTTGGGCAGTACAGTCTTTCTTACTGAGCTTCAGGTTGCGAATGGCTTCCAGAGCAGGTCCATTCAGACTCTCCGTGATCCTCTGTTTCTTATGTGGCTCTGGTATGTCCCATTCATCCAAAGCTTGGGTAGCCTGGTCCAGCCACTCTTCAAAACTGTCTTCCACTGAAGGTACCGGTTGCCTTCTAGAGAAAATCCTGAGCTTCCTGTAGCCAGCAGCCGAGTATGCGTGGGGATCCTTTTGGCACTTTTTAACAAATTCCCCAAGGACAGCACAGATTTCGGGCCCAATGGTAGCCAGAGGTGACTTGGCAGGAACTTCTGGTTTGCTAGAGTCAGCTTGAGTGGAGGAGGCACGGCCTTCTCTGGGTGCCTCAGGGTGTATCACATTAAGTTCTCCCTTGTTGGCCAATTTCACACTTGCGCCCCTGAAGTGTTCAGGGATTTCCTGTTTCCACTCAATCAATGCATAAGTATGTGGTGTCCCTGTGTCTATTTTTACAGCAATCACCCATGCTTTCTTGTCTGGGGACAGTGTCTTCATGGCTTGACTTAGCTGTTCTTCACCCCAGGCCTCTCCTGGAATTTCAAGCACCACGCTGTAGTCTGAGCGGGCGTTTTCTTCCTTGCACAATGCTATAGCAGCAACAGAACCCATTTTAATGGCGGTAGAGGTTCTGTCTGGGGGCGGGGTTTAGATTGCAGAGTCACAGGAATCCCGGACGAGCCTCCACGTGTAGCACTACCCCCGTAGGAGCTGCTGGTTTAAGTTTGGGCCTGTACTCTGCCTATCAACCCCTGTAATTTGGCTCGATTCCCCCTTGGCACAGCTGAACAATAATGTGATTGTGGGCCCCTAAAAGGCTATAGAGGGCCACAATGATACCACACAACAATAAATGTAGTTGAATATTGTTACCTTAATTTGGTTCACCTGCCACACAGCTGCAAAAGACAGAGTCCCACACAAGATGCAGTTCAACCAAAGGGTAATTAGTTTACTTGGTAGAGGAATTAGAATAGAGATTATACATATAACATTTGACTCAAACAGATCCCCCTGAGAGTCTACTGACATACATGTACATAACAGTTTCAGGGTTTCACTATACAAAAGGGACCCAGTTTACACAACCTAGGATCAGACCTGAGGAAGTGCACGGTGGAGGAATCTCCCAATGCAATGACAACCGCAGTGGGGTACTTCTCCACGAATCCCACCCAGCTCACTGAAATAGCAAAATGACAATAAAATAAATGCAAACGGTTATCTTACACATATGAGTTCAATTAACTATCTGGCTCCCCCTTCTGGGCAGCTCAACTGGTGCATGTCCCGTTGTATCAACTTAAGCAATGAACTGAACTGATGATTGTTCCTAAAAGTTTCCTGTAATCTTCGGCTAGCTTTTGTTGGTGCACTTACCGTATTTATCGGCGTATAACACGCACCCCAAGTTTAGCAGGGAATTTTAGGGAAAAAAACTTTTAGGAGGGAAGTTTAAGAAAAATTTTTTTTACATTTAAATGCAGCCTTACCAGTGTCATTTGCAGCCTTGTCACAGTGTAGCCTTGCCAGTGTCCCATGCAGCCTTGCCCAGTGTCCAGTGCAGCTTTGCCCAGTGTCCAGTGCAGCCTTGCCAGTGTCCAGTGCAGCCTTGCCAGTGTCCAGTGCAGCCTTGCCAGTGTCCAGTGCAGCATTGCCCAGTGTCCAGTGCAGCATTGCCCAGTGTCCAGTGCAGCATTGCCAGTGTCCAGTGCAGCATTGCCAGTGTCCAGTGCAGCCTTGCCAGTGTCCATTGCAGCATTGCCAGTGTCCAGTGCAGCCTTTGCCAGTGTCCAGTGCAGCCTTGCCAGTGTCCAGTGCAGCCTTGAATTTAAATTTGGCGCCGCCGAGATCGCCGCTGATACAGGGCGGAGTGCGGCGAACGCCGCTGAGAACGCAGGGATGGGCGGAGCCGAGATACACATAGCCGAGTGTATTCGGCTATACTCGGCTTTTCTCGGCTTCGCTCACAGTCACGCCGAGTCCCGCCCTATGATGGACATATCACAGGTCCAATGGCGGGACTGGGCGTGACTGTGAGCGGAGCCGAGAAAAGCCGAGTATAGCCGAATACACTCGGCTATGTGTATCTCGGGGGCGATCGCTCCGCTCCGCTCACAGTCAGCGGAGATCGCCGGGGATAGGTGAGTATCGGCGTATAACACGCACCCACGATTTTCCCCTGATTTTAAGGGGAAAAAAGTGTGTGTTATACGCCGATAAATACGGTAAGTATTTGTAATTCAACTAAAAGGTGAAGAAAGAATGAACGCTTAAAATATACAGTATAAGGGCAAGTGAAACGTTGATTCTCCCAAAGTGCTATACCACTCCCGGTTGTAACGTGTCTCCACTTAAGGCCCTGCAGTGGTTAGCAAGTACAGGTGAAACTATGGCTGTCACTATCCTGCGACCCAGTTAGTTATGTTGGTGGGCAGGTGCCCTCTCACCACATGAGGCCTTGCCTCGCCGGTATACTCCGTCTGGGCCCTCTTGGTTCTCAGCCTCTGGGCAGGTCGTGGTCTTGGTCCTCCACACAGCCACTCACGAGGTGTCGGTGAATAGGTGACTCTGGATGCTGTGGAGTGTAGAGCGGTCCCTCTCCCTGGTCCGATCAGCAGGGCTGTGACAGGAATCCCTCCCTCAGGCGATCCGGTCTCCGTCACTTTAGGCCCAGGCTTCTCCGGCCTAAGCACACTCGCTGCAGGCCTCTTGCCTGTTGTCAGATGGTGTCCCAAGAGACAGAACTTAAGCCCTGCCTTGCCTTAAATAAGTTCTCCCAACAGACTGTGCCTGGCACCAAACACTTTGGCGGCACAGTGGTAATGTAGTTTCAATTCTATCCACGCCAATAGAGTCTTAGGGGTTGATTTACTAAAGGAAAATCCACTTTGCACTTGAAAGTGCACATGGAAGTGCAGTCGCTGTAGATCGCTGTAAATCTCAGGGGAAGCTCTGAAATTAGGGGAAGCTCTGCTGATTTTATCATCCAATCTTGTGCAAGCTACAAATGCTGTTTTTTATTTTCCTTGCATGTCCCCCTCAGAACTACAGCATCTGCACTTCCATGTGCACTTTCAGTGCACTTGCAAGTGCAAAGTGGATTTTCCTTTAGTAAATCAACCCCTTTGTCTCTGATTCCACATTACCCATAATGCTTTATCACGAATAACTGAACTAAACAACTTTTAGTAGTCTAGCAAGAACGGGCACCAGCGGGAGCCAACATTCTCATCTATATACAAATTATAGTCTGTTAAGATGCATGCAATGGTAACACCTTGCTACAACAGTATAATATACCTTCCCATCCATCTACTGTTAGTTGTGATTGGCTCTCTATGGAGTCGTTTCACTCATCTCCCCAGCGGCTCTGGTGCAAATTGCACAGGAGTCCTGTGCGTCTTCTGGTCTGTTTCGAGACCGAATTCAGCCCAAAAAAATCGGACCTGAAACTGTGAACAGCCCTGTGCCGCAGTGTGAACAGCCTGAAAATAATGAAAGGCATAGTTCACAAAAAACTACCTTTGCAGATAAGGGACATCTGTAGCCCTTGCTATAGGTGTAGGCCATTTACATACCTTATAAAGCCTGACTGGAATACTTCCAGGACGTTGCTAAGCGAGGCCTAGTCGTCCCTGCTCACCTCCACCATCACAGAAGTGAGCTCTTTCTCTGATTTAAACCCTCTCACATACTCTTTCTCTCCCCCGATACAGTAGCTCATTCATGTGATAGCGAAGGTGAGTAGTAATAGCTGGGAGTCTATTAGCAACATCCTGGAAGTTTGGCCTACACCTATAGCGAGGGCATTATTCAACTTTTATCAATGTTACACAGTTTGTTTTTATCTACAGGCACCACTTATCTGCATAGGCAGTTTTATTTTTTTGGTAAAAGTGAACTAACCCTTTGGGCTCGGTTCACACTTGTGTGATGTGGGAACCAGCACCTGAATCGGTTCACACTGCCCTCTGCGAACCGCTTAGGGTTGCTACCTCATCCCTTTAAAACCAAACACATATTAATTACACAGGTTATGTGGCTGATTAAGGTGGTAATTAAACTCACTTGATGCCTTATCTGCACTGAATTAGCCCCAGAACCTGTGTCAGATTCATTTGTGTTCGGGTTTAAAGGGATGAGGTGGCAACCCTAGCTGCAGGTATCAATACAAAGTTAATAACACCCCCAGATCGATATGCAGATCACAGTGCGAACTGTGAAATGGTGCAGGAATCGGATCGCAGGGTCCTGCACCATTTTGATGCGAATGCATTGCAAATTCAGCCATACAAACTGTATGGCTAAATTTTCTTTGCACAGACAACACAGCAATGCGTTGTGAATCACATGCGATGCCCAGTGTTGCCAACCGTCTGTATTTTTACGCACAGCCAGTAAAAACTGGCACTTTTTCACCTGTCCATAATAATATAAAGGTTCCTCTTTATATCAATAACCCCTCTTAGCTTAGTGTATTAACTCTGCGGAAGGTAGTCTGTGGTCACCAGAGTCCCGTCCATGTTCCCCTTTACATCAGAGTCTGGAGGATTCCCCCTTACAGTACAAAGGGAAACTCTGTGGACCATGATGTAAAGGGGAACTTTGATGTAAAGGGCAATTCTGCAGACGCTAATGAGAGTGGGAACACTGAGGTAAAGGGGAACACGTGGACTCTGGATACCAGAGCATTCCCCCTTACCTCATGATCCGCAGCGTTCCGCTTTAGACAGGTGATGGATGGGGGTATGCAGGGAGTGTATCAAGGTATGCAGGTGATGAATAGGGTACAGAGGAGGTGTATGCATGTATACAGGTGATGAATGGGTGTACAGGGGGTATATGGAGGTATACAGGGTATGAATAGGGGTGAACAAGGTGTGTATGGAGGTATACAGTTAAGAGATAGGGGGTGTATGGAGGTAAGCAGGTGATAGATGGGGGCATAAGCGGAGTGTGTGGAGGTATACAGGTGATGAATAAGGGAACAGAGGAGGTGTATGGAGGTATACAGGTGATTAATGGGTTAAACAGGAAGTGTAAGGAGGTATACAGGTGATCGATGGGGGTAAAATGTAGGTGTATGGAGGTATACAAGTGATGAATGGGGGTATACAGCGGTGTATTGGGGTATATGTGTAATGAAAGGGGGTATAAAGGGGGTGTATGTGGCTAAACAGGGAGATTATGTGTATACAGGTGTACAGGTGATAAATGGGGGTATACAAGGGGTGTATGGAGGTATACAGGGGAGAGATAGGGGTTTACAGGGGGTGTAGGGGGTATACAGTTGATGGATAGGGGTAATCAGGAGATGTATGGAGGTATGCAGCCTGGTGATGGATGGGGGTATTTAGGGGGTGTATGGAGGTATATAGATGTAGCGGGGTCCTCAATTTAGTGGGATACACTTGGGGGTAGTGTGACCCAAGTGTGTAATTGTGTTAGGGTTCAGACCCCTTTTTTGTTATTCGTGGAGGATTGGGTGGTGTAATATTCTCCTTGACCAGTGGGTGTCAGTGTACCTACTGGCTCCGGGTAGAATCACTACCGGAGTGCTACCCTTTTTTGTCCCTTCCTGGAGATGGTACGGCCGGGGCGGGGAACCCGCCGTGGTGTCGACGGGAGGAGATAAAAGGGGGAGACGCCCTCGCCACGAGGTCTTCTTCTTCTTTCGGGGGGGATCATCTCTTCACGCACCCAGGCACCTTAGGCCTGGGTGCGGGCGGTTCAAGGTTCCGGCCTAGGTGCCCTAGGCCTGGCCGGAATGAAGATGGAGTCCATCCCAGGCACCTTCAGCCTGGGGTGAGGTACTATTGAGGAGGCCTAGGACCCGGTGTCTCCGACTGGGTCCCGCGAGGGTGGAGTTGCTCCAGGGCGCCCCTTGCGAGGGGGCCCGCATCTGAGGTGAGGAGGCTGGGGAGGTCACCCGTTCGAAGACCCGGTGTAGTGTCAACCCGGTGACGGATGGGCCTTCGGTAACTCCCTTGGAGGACATCTTCCCCTGATAGAGGCCGCAACGCAACGGAGGTATTCATGTCAAGACTCCTACAACCCTTGGTCATAGCACAGGGGGTGTAGGGACCCAGATCAGTATAGTGCCTCGACCTGCTCATCCCACCGTATCATGCCATCGCATTGCCTGTATGTGGAGATACGAAATAAACCAACAGTTGGACTGTGATCGGTGTATGGACTCTGTTAATGGGAGCAAAGGGTGGTTCGGTGGTTTCTGCACGATAGACTCGGTACATGCTCAGGACACACCGGCCCGAGGAAACATCAGGTATTGGCCTTCACCTCGTCCGCCGTTGCGGGGAGGACATGGGCCGTAGCGCACCTCACCCTGTCGCGTGACATACCCCTAGCTGAAGAGGACGGGGTGAGGGGGGGGCTACACGTGGGGGCTCGTCGTCCGGGATAGTGTGTGTCTTGGCGATGGAACTGAGAACGTCTGTGTTTGAACTTTGCTGCCCGGAGGAGTTCCGAACAGGTCGGCCATGTGATTGGCCAAAGTGCATCCCTGCTCGGAGTTGTGGACATGACCCTAAGTCGGGAAAGGCCCACGCAGAGGAGCGTAAAAAAGGAGAGGTCCAGCTGTGTGAAGTACTACATGTGGGGACTGTTAATGCACTGCGCCACGAGGCACCCCATGACTGTACAGTTCGTGGGCGGAGGCTGGCGGAAGCCCGCGAATACGTACAAGTTGTGGGAGGAGTCTGGCCACGTGTGGAGATACACGTGGAGACTCCGGCGCGTGGTCAGCGCGTGATGGAACAGCAAGTGGTCGGGATGGCCTCAAGCTCCCCGTGGATACCGGTACCTTACCCCACAAAGATGACTGCATTTGCTGCTCCCCTGACAGACACGGGGATAAGACTTAGGCCCCGAGGACAGTTGGCTCTGTATTCATGCAGAGACACGGAGGCCCTCGGTGTGATCTGTCCCGGATGCTCGGGACTGGTGGTCCAACTGAAGCCATTCGGGCGATGTGAGGCGTGCAAGGAGTTCCTTTTTGAGGTTGAACCATACACGGAAAGGCCCCGGGCCCTACGCCTCAACTGCATCACAGGAACCGCCACTCCGGAGGGAGAGATCCAGGCCTCTGCGGAGGTCCCCGTACGCGCTGACCAGGGCGAAGTGACTGCCCAACCAGAGACTGAGAGAGAAAAATCCGAAGACACTGCTTCGGTCACCACAGACTCCCTGCTGCCACCCCCGAAGAGGAAGATAGGCCTGGTGCAGGCATCCTGTGGTCGTGGTCGAGCTTCACCCCGCCGCTTGCCTGGCCTGGATGGCGCCGGTAGAGAAGAGAGTCCCGGACATCCCAGTTCTTCAGTAGGTCCAGGTGAGCTAGGGGCTAGGACTGTGGTGTTGGTTGGAGGTGTCGGGAGTCCACAGCCGATGGAGCCCGCAAGGGAGGGTAGCCTTCCATCCACTAGAGACTACCTTCCCGCCGAGATGTATGACACCTCCGACCTAGAGTCGTTGTCAGACTGTGGGGATGACAGGGAAATAGACGAGCTGTTTCACCGGAAGGGCTGGGACAGACGCCCGCTACCTGTGCTGAGTAAACCACAGGATTCCCCCATGTCCATAGAAGACAGTACGCTCCGGGCGCAGGCCCCGGAGTTCCCGAGGAAATCTAACCCTCTGACCAACTTTCCTCATTCAACTACATCACCCGCTCTGATGGTGGGGACGCAGCGTGCTTCGTTGCGGGCACCAAAGACAAAGCAACCCGAGATGGTGAAGGTACCTCGGCACCCGGAGGCCATCGTACAGCCAGGAGAAGGTGAGCGAGATGTGATGCCGCCCCTAGCCAGATTGCAGAGACTTTTCTCCCAGAGAGTCACCCGTGAATATGGGTGGGAGTACCCCTACTTGCCTCGGGACTTATTGTATGAAGTTGAGGTCCTGCGACCAAGGTGGTATGACGAGTTTGTATGGGAAAAGCTTAAAGTACCCCATGCCAGGCGATACCTGTCATGTCCGCCGCCTGTGTCTAAAAAGTTCAAGGACTGCAGAGCTGATTGGAGACTTGGGCGCCATATTCATGCTGATAAGGTGCTCATCTGTAGGAAAGAAGGAGAGGATGTCGAGTATTCAGTGGAAGTGTTTGACGGGCACCTGAAGCCTCTGTTTCTGCCGGATCCAAGGTTCTACTTATAGGAGGAGTGAGCTCCTATCTTGTTGCAGTTGAAACTTTTTGGATGAGACATTCCCAGACGCCTAGAACTGTGCCCTACTTTTGTTTTGATTTGGGCTTTTCTTTTACTCACTGGAGACTTGGGAGCTGTTGTGTTTTTTTTTCTCCCTTTTCTTCATGTGCCAAAGGCAGAGACTTTTGGGGTAGAGTCAGAGTAGGAAAGCAGGAAGAATGAAGATCTCACCAAGTGTCATTACCGCAGCTCTGTCACCAGGTGGCAGTGTTGTGCAACGGTTGTTCGAAATGCTACACATGCATTACTTACTTATTGGAGTGAGCGGGTCTCTCGGCTGACGGACCCACTCATGCCAAGTTAACACAGAGTGTTAGGATGTGTTTTCTTTTTGTTGTTTCCCTTCTGCAGGAGATTCATCGGTTAAGACTGCTGAGAGTGGGGTGGTTCTTAGACAGCGATGGGAGGGATTGTACATGTGTACAGAATAGATGTCTTATACAAATGTTTATCGTTTTATATTTCCCCTTTCCCTTTTGAGCAGGTCTTGGCACATTTAGTATTCAAAAAATTTTTTTTGAGGGATAGCCTCTGGGGCCCACTTCATGTCACCACTCTTTGGGAGACATGGGTGTGCACCTGACGCTGGGGACCAGCGTCAAATCACAGGGGGGAGTGTGTAGCGGGGTCCTCAATTTAGTGGGATACACTTGGGGGTAGTGTGACCCAAGTGTGTAATTGTGTTAGGGTTCAGACCCCTTTTTTGTTATTCGTGGAGGATTGGGTGGTGTAATATTCTCCTTGACCAGTGGGTGTCAGTGTACCTACTGGCTCCGGGTAGAATCACTACCGGAGTGCTACCCTTTTTTGTCCCTTCCTGGAGATGGTACGGCCGGGGTGGGGAACCCGCCGTGGTGTCGACGGGAGGAGATAAAAGGGGGAGACGCCCTCGCCACGAGGTCTTCTTCTTCTTTCGGGGGGGATCATCTCTTCACGCACCCAGGCACCTTAGGCCTGGGTGCGGGCGGTTCAAGGTTCCGGCCTAGGTGCCCTAGGCCTGGCCGGAATGAAGATGGAGTCCATCCCAGGCACCTTCAGCCTGGGGTGAGGTACTATTGAGGAGGCCTAGGACCCGGTGACTCCGACTGGGTCCCGCGAGGGTGGAGTTGCTCCAGGGCGCCCCTTGCGAGGGGGCCCGCATCTGAGGTGAGGAGGCTGGGGAGGTCACCCGTTCGAAGACCCGGTGTAGTGTCAACCCGGTGACGGATGGGCCTTCGGTAACTCCCTTGGAGGACATCTTCCCCTGATAGAGGCCGCAACGCAACGGAGGTATTCATGTCAAGACTCCTACAACCCTTGGTCATAGCACAGGGGGTGTAGGGACCCAGATCAGTATAGTGCCTCGACCTGCTCATCCCACCGTATCATGCCATCGCATTGCCTGTATGTGGAGATACGAAATAAACCAACAGTTGGACTGTGATCGGTGTATGGACTCTGTTAATGGGAGCAAAGGGTGGTTCGGTGGTTTCTGCACGATAGACTCGGTACATGCTCAGGACACACCGGCCCGAGGAAACATCAGGTATTGGCCTTCACCTAGCCCGCCGTTGTGGGGAGGACATGGGCCGTAGCGCACCTCACCCTGTCGCGTGACATACCCCTAGCTGAAGAGGACGGGGTGAGGGGGTGGCTACATAGATAATGAATGGGGGTATACAAGGGCATAGTTGCCAACTGTCCCCAATTTCCCGGGACATTCCTGGGATTTAGACCCTTTTCCCGATTTTATTGCGTCCTGAGAAATGTCCCAGGAAATTCGGTTTTTCTGCCTCTTCACTTCCGCGCAGCCCGCCGCTACTAGAGGTCTGCGGCCGGCGGAGACAATTTTTAAGAAGATCAGAAGAACAACGTGTGGCTACAATAGAAATTAAGCTGCTGCGGCGCCACCCACCCCCCGCCCTGCCCTGTCTGTGATTTGTTATGAAAAGGAGCGGGGTGGGTGGCGCTGCAGCAGCTTAATTTCTATTGTAGCCACGCGGCCAGCTCCGCCTCTATTTTGAAGTTCGGGTTCGTACCGGACATTTGGGTTTTTGGTACCCGGACCCGGACCCGAACAATGTACTGTATGTTCGGGTTCGGGTTCGGTGTTCGTTAATGTAATGGCACATTTTAAAAAGCTGCAGGGCAGCCAATCACATTTGTGTGCCCTTAGAAGCCATCACAGCCATGCCTACTAATGGTATGGCTGTGATTGGCCAGTGCAGCATGTGACCCAGCCTCTATATAAGCTAGAGGCACATAGCACAGCACGTCACTCTGCTTCAGATAGTGTAGGGAAAGGTTACTGCTGCTGCTGCTTTGAGGGAGAGAATTAGATAGGAGTCCTGATTCAGAAATCAAATTACTCAGCGATCTACCTTGCTTTTGTTGTCTGGATGCAGTGCACAATCTTTTTATCCTGCCCTGAGCCCAGTGCCAGAGAAAAGATAACTTTTATCCATCTGTTAGTTAGGTTGTCTTCGGCGGGCATTTTATGCAAGCTCAGTGCACCAGCACTGCATATGTTACTGTGAGATACACCCTTTAGATGCTGTTCTCCTATTCTGCTATTCAAAAAAAAAAAATTTAGGGCAAAAAAATTTTTTTTTGGTGCATTTTCTGCCATAAAAAAATATTTTGGTGCATTTTCTGCATATCTGTATGTATGAGATAGACACTTTAGATACTGTTCTCCTATTCTGCTCTTCAAAAAAATAATAATTTAGGGCAAAAAAAAATTTTTTGGTGCGTTTTCTGGCATAAAACATTTTTTTGGTGCATTTTCTGCATATCTGTATGTGTGAGATAGACACTTTAGATCAGGGGTGTCCAAACTTTTTTCAAAGAGGGCCAGATTTGATAAAGTGAAGATGCGTGAGGGCCGATGATTTTGCCTGACATTCTTTCAATCATTAAAATTTGGTCTAAGTGTGTTTGTCCGAGTACTAATACATTGCCCAACAATAATACTTTTGCTTTTGTGGCTGTGTGTGGTGAAGAGATGAGCTTGGGCGTGTTATTTGAATATTGTGAGGGGGTTAACTCGGTAGCGGGTGTGTGTGACCCCCTGGATGGGCTCCCCACACAAAAACAGGCCCAGCAGACGGAGGTTGTGGTTTTCAAGATCAAAAGGTGCGGTTTATTTCTCTATTTACAGTGACAAAAACACAGCAAAGCAAAAAGAAACATAAACAAAATAAATCCTGGTCAGCTTGACCTCTGACTAAACATGCAGGTTTCCCTAACTAACAACTGGGATCAGCCTGGTGCTGTCCTAGTCCCTAAGTCCCTGGTTTAGTAAATGTCCAAACAAATAGCCACACAGGCTTTGTCTCACCGCACAGGGGTTCACTCTCCCTAGACAGTCCACACAGGTCTGGTTCCAGGCATGAGCAAACACCTAATGAAGCTGGGAGTTTTTATAGAGGCCTTAAACGAGCTGACAAGCTTCAGCTGGTCTCATCAACTCCCTGCCTGCACGACGCCCAGCACTCTCCCTAGAGGTATGAATCATCCATGAGCCCACTAGCCTCAGCTGGGCTTCATCAACTCTCTCCCTAGTTGTATAAGTCGGCATAAAGCCTGAATCTGGGAGAAATATACCTACCCCCCTGGATGCAACCAGGTGACTTTACCTTCCTGCTGTCACATACCCCCCCCTCTTGTTTTAACCTTGGGGTTGGAACACCAGCAATCAGGCATTCATGTACTCGAGACAAAGCATCCACATTCCCCATTTGAACGCCAGGGCGATGCTTTACTGTGAAGTTGAATTCCTGTAGGGCCAGGAACCACCTATTTACTCTTCTATTTGTCTCCTTGTTTTGAGCCATCCACTTTAACGGAGCGTGATCCGTAACCATGTCAAAGTGCCTACCTAGCAGATAGTACCGAAGGGAATCTAGAGCCCACTTCACCGCTAAACACTCCTTTTCAACCGTGGCGTAATTTACCTCATGGGACTTCAACTTCCTGCTGAGGTAAATGACTGGGTGCTCTTCCCCGTTCCAGACCTGGGACAATACTGCTCCTAACCCCACATCTGACGCATCACTTTGTACGACAAAGTCTTTAGAGAAGTCGGGTGAGTACAACACTGGCTGGCTACATAAGGCTTGTTTCAAGAATTGGAATGCTGCCTCAGCCTCGGGGGTCCATTTAATCATGACCGACCCTTTCCCTTTCGTCAGGTTGGTTAGGGGCACAGCCTTAGAAGCAAAGTGGGGAATGAAGCGCCGATAATAACCCGCGATTCCCAGAAAGGCTCGTACCTGCTTCTTGCTGTTGGGACGTGGCCAACTCTGGATGGCCTCGACTTTGTTGAGTTGGGGTTTTATTACTCCCCTGCCAATGGTGTACCCAAGATATTTGGCCTCCTCCTGCCCAATGGTACACTTCTTGGGGTTAGCCGTAAACCCCGCTTCCCGGATAGAGTCTAGGACTGCTTGCACTTTTGGCAGATGTGAGGCCCAATCAGTGCTATGGACAATTACGTCATCCAGGTAAGCCGCAGCATACTTCCGATGGGGCCTCAGTATCTGGTCCATTTTCCGCTGGAATGTGGCCGGCGCATTCTGTAACCCGAACGGCATTCTCTTATATTGGAACGCCCGTCTGGGGTTACAAATGCGGTTTTCTCTTTGGCCGACTTGGCCAGGGGAATTTGCCAATACCCTTTTGTGAGGTCAAGAGTCGTCATGTATCGGGCTGTTCCCAGCCGGTCGATCAACTCATCTATACGTGGCATGGGGTAGGTGTCAAATTTTGTAACTTTGTTCAACTGACGAAAATCGTTACAAAATCGCCAGCTCCCATCCGGTTTAGGCACCAACACAATGGGACTAGACCAATCACTTTGGGACTCCTCTATCACCCCTAAGTTCAGCATTTTCTGTACTTCCTCCCGTATTGCCTCCCGTCGGGCCTCTGGGATCCGATAGGGTTTTAACTTCACCCTTTCACCGGGCGGGGTAATAATATCATGCTCTACCCCAGATGTTTGTCCCGGCAGCTCAGAGAACACCTCCTTGTTGCGAAGCACAAACTCCTTAACCTCCTGTTGTTGGGGTTGTGACAAGGTGGCTGCTATTCCAACCTCCGGAATCACGCAACCAGTTTGAGCTGGTGACCAAGTTTCTGCGACTAGGGACTCTCTATCCCTCCAGGCTTTCAACAGATTAACGTGATAGATCTGTTCGGGCTTTCGCCTTCCTGGTTGTCTGACCTTGTAATTCACTTCGCTCACTTTTTCCATTATCTCGTAGGGGCCTTGCCATTTGGCAAGGAATTTACTTTCAACCGTAGGGACAAGTACCAATATCCTATCCCCCGGGGAAAAGGTACGGGTCTTGGCTCCACGGTTGTACACTCTCTGCTGTGCCAACTGCGCTTGGGCCAAATGTTCCTTCACGATGGGCATTACCTGTGCAATTCGATCTTGCATCAGGGCGACATGCTCAATCACACTCCTGTGGGGAGAACTCTCACTTTCCCAAGTTTCCTTGGCAATATCCAACAGCCCTCTTGGGTGTCTCCCATACAGTAACTCAAAGGGGGAGAATCCCGTAGAGGATTGGGGCACCTCCCTAATAGCAAACATCAAATAAGGAAGTAGACAGTCCCAATCCTTTCCATCTCTATCCACCACTTTCTTCAACATTTGTTTTAGGGTTTTGTTGAATCTTTCAACCAGCCCATCGGTTTGGGGGTGATACACAGACGTACGCAATTGCGTCACTTTGAACAATTTACACAGCTCTTTCATAACCCGGGACATAAAGGGTGTACCTTGGTCCGTAAGCAGTTCTTTACAAATACCCACCCGGCTAAAAACAAGAGATAGCTCTTTGGCTATGGTTTTGGCCGAGGTATTTCGGAGAGGGATCGCTTCTGGATAACGGGTGGCATAGTCCATTATAACTAATATGTACTGGTGCCCCCTAGCGGACTTGATTATAGGACCTACCAAATCCATTGCGATCCTCTCAAACGGGACCTCAATGATGGGTAGAGGGACCAGCGGGCTACGGAAATGTGGCATCGGGGCCGACCTCTGACACACAGGGCAGGAGGAACAATAATTTTCTATGTCCTTCATCACCCCAGGCCAATAGAATCTCTGTAATACCCTCTCTCGGGTTTTCTCTGTCCCCAGATGACCTCCAAGAATGTGCCCATGGGCCAACTCCAACACCAACTTCCTGTAAGGTTTGGGCACCACAAGCTGCTCAACGGTTTCTTCTGCCCTTTTTGCCACCCGATACAGTAGGTCCTTCTCTACGCTGAAGTATGGGTAAGTGCAGGTATTATCTGGGTTCACTAACTCGCCATCTATTTCCACTACGTTTTCCCGTGCCTTTATTAGGGCGGGGTCTTTTAACTGTTCTGTGGCAAAATTTTCCCTGTGAACCTCAAGATCAGAAAACTCCACAGACGGTAGGTTTTCGTCTGAGGAGGTGGGCTCCTCTCCAGTTTCTTGAGTCTCGCCTGCCAATACTGACAAGGGAAATTCTGGAGAGTCCTCACCACTCTCAGAGGAGTTCTGGCTATCACCTTCCTGGTACATAGGGGCACCAGTGGGGGGCTCAGGATCATCCCACAGTTCCCAGAACTTCGGAAAATCCCTTCCCACAATGGCATCATGCGGTAATTGAGATACTAACCCCACTGGATGAGAGAGGGTACCTTTGGGGGTCTTGAAACACACTGTAGTCACTGGATACTCTCGGGTGTCCCCATGCACACAAATAACAGCTACCTTGCTATTCCCAGAGACCTCTGTTTTAACTAATTCAGCCTTTATCAGGGTCACAAGGCTACCTGAATCCAGTAATACCACAACATTTCTACCATTAATACACATTTTGCATAAATGTTTCTCAGTTCCCCGAATGGCAGTGCATGCGACTGTCGCACACAGCGACTGACGTCTGTCCGTCAGAAAGTCACATTGCATGGGTTCCTCCACAACCGGGCAATTTGCTGCAATATGTCCCGTTTGCCGGCAGCGGTAGCAAACAATCCTTTTGGCTGCCTCTTGAGCCCCCGACTTCCCAGGCTGTTCTCGCCAAACCCTGGGCAGAGCTCCCACCCTCTCACTCTCTCCACCCTCACCCCTTGGAATCATCTTATCCGCCCCTGGGGATGGTCTGGTCTTAGGGTGGAAAGTCCGAGAGTCTCTGGAAGAGGCCGTCAGGTTCTCTGCAGCCAAGTATCTCTCTACACGATCCACAAGTTTACCGGCCGTTTCTGGGTCTCCATGGCTTACCCACTTTTGAATGGCGGTAGGAAGAGCTCTCAAGAAACGATCCATCACAACACGTTCCACAATCTCCGGTGCGGACAAAGTCTCTGGCTGTAGCCACTTCCTGCTCAGGTGAATGAGATCATACATTTGAGACCTGGGGGGGTTTCCAAGCTGGAAAGTCCAGTTATGCACACGCTGAGCCCGGACAGCCAGGGTGACACCCAGCCTTGCCAATATTTCAGCTTTTAGCATCCCATAGTCTTTTGCTTGGTCAGGCTCTAGGTCATAGTAAGCTTTCTGCGATTCACCAGTTAACAGAGGAGCCACCAGTCCAGCCCACTGCTCCTCAGGCCACTTTTCTCTTTCAGCAGTCCTTTCAAATGTGGTCAAAAATACCTCTGGATCATCCTCTCCAGTCATTTTTGTCAATAAACGACTCACCCCAAAGGACGCGGTATTAGTGGGACGGCTTTCCTCACTGGTCTGCGGACGTTGCTGCATTACTGCTTCCATCTGTTGTTGTAGTCTCTGCTCTTGCTTCTGCAACAGGTCTATGAAGCGGGCCTCAGATTGCTGCTGGGCTTGTTGCTGGGCTGCGAAGCTCTTTTGCAAACCTGCATTTGTCTGCTGTTGATTGGCATTTGCTAGAGCCAGCTGTTTCAGTATCTCCTCCATGCTGGCTTAAAAAAAAACTACCCGCATTCTCCACCAACTGTGAGGGGGTTAACTCGGTAGCGGGTGTGTGTGACCCCCTGGATGGGCTCCCCACACAAAAACAGGCCCAGCAGACGGAGGTTGTGGTTTTCAAGATCAAAAGGTGCGGTTTATTTCTCTATTTACAGTGACAAAAACACAGCAAAGCAAAAAGAAACATAAACAAAATAAATCCTGGTCAGCTTGACCTCTGACTAAACATGCAGGTTTCCCTAACTAACAACTGGGATCAGCCTGGTGCTGTCCTAGTCCCTAAGTCCCTGGTTTAGTAAATGTCCAAACAAATAGCCACACAGGCTTTGTCTCACCGCACAGGGGTTCACTCTCCCTAGACAGTCCACACAGGTCTGGTTCCAGGCATGAGCAAACACCTAATGAAGCTGGGAGTTTTTATAGAGGCCTTAAACGAGCTGACAAGCTTCAGCTGGTCTCATCAACTCCCTGCCTGCACGACGCCCAGCACTCTCCCTAGAGGTATGAATCATCCATGAGCCCACTAGCCTCAGCTGGGCTTCATCAACTCTCTCCCTAGTTGTATAAGTCGGCATAAAGCCTGAATCTGGGAGAAATATACCTACCCCCCTGAATGCAACCAGGTGACTTTACCTTCCTGCTGTCACATACCCCCCCCTCTTGTTTTAACCTTGGGGTTGGAACACCAGCAATCAGGCATTCATGTACTCGAGACAAAGCATCCACATTCCCCATTTGAACGCCAGGGCGATGCTTTACTGTGAAGTTGAATTCCTGTAGGGCCAGGAACCACCTATTTACTCTTCTATTTGTCTCCTTGTTTTGAGCCATCCACTTTAACGGAGCGTGATCCGTAACCATGTCAAAGTGCCTACCTAGCAGATAGTACCGAAGGGAATCTAGAGCCCACTTCACCGCTAAACACTCCTTTTCAACCGTGGCGTAATTTACCTCATGGGACTTCAACTTCCTGCTGAGGTAAATGACTGGGTGCTCTTCCCCGTTCCAGACCTGGGACAATACTGCTCCTAACCCCACATCTGACTCATCACTTTGTACGACAAAGTCTTTAGAGAAGTCGGGTGAGTACAACACTGGCTGGCTACATAAGGCTTGTTTCAAGAATTGGAATGCTGCCTCAGCCTCGGGGGTCCATTTAATCATGACCGACCCTTTCCCTTTCGTCAGGTTGGTTAGGGGCACAGCCTTAGAAGCAAAGTGGGGAATGAAGCGCCGATAATAACCCGCGATTCCCAGAAAGGCTCGTACCTGCTTCTTGCTGTTGGGACGTGGCCAACTCTGGATGGCCTCGACTTTGTTGAGTTGGGGTTTTATTACTCCCCTGCCAATGGTGTACCCAAGATATTTGGCCTCCTCCTGCCCAATGGTACACTTCTTGGGGTTAGCCGTAAACCCCGCTTCCCGGATAGAGTCTAGGACTGCTTGCACTTTTGGCAGATGTGAGGCCCAATCAGTGCTATGGACAATTACGTCATCCAGGTAAGCCGCAGCATACTTCCGATGGGGCCTCAGTATCTGGTCCATTTTCCGCTGGAATGTGGCCGGCGCATTCTGTAACCCGAACGGCATTCTCTTATATTGGAACGCCCGTCTGGGGTTACAAATGCGGTTTTCTCTTTGGCCGACTTGGCCAGGGGAATTTGCCAATACCCTTTTGTGAGGTCAAGAGTCGTCATGTATCGGGCTGTTCCCAGCCGGTCGATCAACTCATCTATACGTGGCATGGGGTAGGTGTCAAATTTTGTAACTTTGTTCAACTGACGAAAATCGTTACAAAATCGCCAGCTCCCATCCGGTTTAGGCACCAACACAATGGGACTAGACCAATCACTTTGGGACTCCTCTATCACCCCTAAGTTCAGCATTTTCTGTACTTCCTCCCGTATTGCCTCCCGTCGGGCCTCTGGGATCCGATAGGGTTTTAACTTCACCCTTTCACCGGGCGGGGTAATAATATCATGCTCTACCCCAGATGTTTGTCCCGGCAGCTCAGAGAACACCTCCTTGTTGCGAAGCACAAACTCCTTAACCTCCTGTTGTTGGGGTTGTGACAAGGTGGCTGCTATTCCAACCTCCGGAATCACGCAACCAGTTTGAGCTGGTGACCAAGTTTCTGCGACTAGGGACTCTCTATCCCTCCAGGCTTTCAACAGATTAACGTGATAGATCTGTTCGGGCTTTCGCCTTCCTGGTTGTCTGACCTTGTAATTCACTTCGCTCACTTTTTCCATTATCTCGTAGGGGCCTTGCCATTTGGCAAGGAATTTACTTTCAACCGTAGGGACAAGTACCAATATCCTATCCCCCGGGGAAAAGGTACGGGTCTTGGCTCCACGGTTGTACACTCTCTGCTGTGCCAACTGCGCTTGGGCCAAATGTTCCTTCACGATGGGCATTACCTGTGCAATTCGATCTTGCATCAGGGCGACATGCTCAATCACACTCCTGTGGGGAGAACTCTCACTTTCCCAAGTTTCCTTGGCAATATCCAACAGCCCTCTTGGGTGTCTCCCATACAGTAACTCAAAGGGGGAGAATCCCGTAGAGGATTGGGGCACCTCCCTAATAGCAAACATCAAATAAGGAAGTAGACAGTCCCAATCCTTTCCATCTCTATCCACCACTTTCTTCAACATTTGTTTTAGGGTTTTGTTGAATCTTTCAACCAGCCCATCGGTTTGGGGGTGATACACAGACGTACGCAATTGCGTCACTTTGAACAATTTACACAGCTCTTTCATAACCCGGGACATAAAGGGTGTACCTTGGTCCGTAAGCAGTTCTTTACAAATACCCACCCGGCTAAAAACAAGAGATAGCTCTTTGGCTATGGTTTTGGCCGAGGTATTTCGGAGAGGGATCGCTTCTGGATAACGGGTGGCATAGTCCATTATAACTAATATGTACTGGTGCCCCCTAGCGGACTTGATTATAGGACCTACCAAATCCATTGCGATCCTCTCAAACGGGACCTCAATGATGGGTAGAGGGACCAGCGGGCTACGGAAATGTGGCATCGGGGCCGACCTCTGACACACAGGGCAGGAGGAACAATAATTTTCTATGTCCTTCATCACCCCAGGCCAATAGAATCTCTGTAATACCCTCTCTCGGGTTTTCTCTGTCCCCAGATGACCTCCAAGAATGTGCCCATGGGCCAACTCCAACACCAACTTCCTGTAAGGTTTGGGCACCACAAGCTGCTCAACGGTTTCTTCTGCCCTTTTTGCCACCCGATACAGTAGGTCCTTCTCTACGCTGAAGTATGGGTAAGTGCAGGTATTATCTGGGTTCACTAACTCGCCATCTATTTCCACTACGTTTTCCCGTGCCTTTATTAGGGCGGGGTCTTTTAACTGTTCTGTGGCAAAATTTTCCCTGTGAACCTCAAGATCAGAAAACTCCACAGACGGTAGGTTTTCGTCTGAGGAGGTGGGCTCCTCTCCAGTTTCTTGAGTCTCGCCTGCCAATACTGACAAGGGAAATTCTGGAGAGTCCTCACCACTCTCAGAGGAGTTCTGGCTATCACCTTCCTGGTACATAGGGGCACCAGTGGGGGGCTCAGGATCATCCCACAGTTCCCAGAACTTCGGAAAATCCCTTCCCACAATGGCATCATGCGGTAATTGAGATACTAACCCCACTGGATGAGAGAGGGTACCTTTGGGGGTCTTGAAACACACTGTAGTCACTGGATACTCTCGGGTGTCCCCATGCACACAAATAACAGCTACCTTGCTATTCCCAGAGACCTCTGTTTTAACTAATTCAGCCTTTATCAGGGTCACAAGGCTACCTGAATCCAGTAATACCACAACATTTCTACCATTAATACACATTTTGCATAAATGTTTCTCAGTTCCCCGAATGGCAGTGCATGCGACTGTCGCACACAGCGACTGACGTCTGTCCGTCAGAAAGTCACATTGCATGGGTTCCTCCACAACCGGGCAATTTGCTGCAATATGTCCCGTTTGCCGGCAGCGGTAGCAAACAATCCTTTTGGCTGCCTCTTGAGCCCCCGACTTCCCAGGCTGTTCTCGCCAAACCCTGGGCAGAGCTCCCACCCTCTCACTCTCTCCACCCTCACCCCTTGGAATCATCTTATCCGCCCCTGGGGATGGTCTGGTCTTAGGGTGGAAAGTCCGAGAGTCTCTGGAAGAGGCCGTCAGGTTCTCTGCAGCCAAGTATCTCTCTACACGATCCACAAGTTTACCGGCCGTTTCTGGGTCTCCATGGCTTACCCACTTTTGAATGGCGGTAGGAAGAGCTCTCAAGAAACGATCCATCACAACACGTTCCACAATCTCCGGTGCGGACAAAGTCTCTGGCTGTAGCCACTTCCTGCTCAGGTGAATGAGATCATACATTTGAGACCTGGGGGGGTTTCCAAGCTGGAAAGTCCAGTTATGCACACGCTGAGCCCGGACAGCCAGGGTGACACCCAGCCTTGCCAATATTTCAGCTTTTAGCATCCCATAGTCTTTTGCTTGGTCAGGCTCTAGGTCATAGTAAGCTTTCTGCGATTCACCAGTTAACAGAGGAGCCACCAGTCCAGCCCACTGCTCCTCAGGCCACTTTTCTCTTTCAGCAGTCCTTTCAAATGTGGTCAAAAATACCTCTGGATCATCCTCTCCAGTCATTTTTGTCAATAAACGACTCACCCCAAAGGACGCGGTATTAGTGGGACGGCTTTCCTCACTGGTCTGCGGACGTTGCTGCATTACTGCTTCCATCTGTTGTTGTAGTCTCTGCTCTTGCTTCTGCAACAGGTCTATGAAGCGGGCCTCAGATTGCTGCTGGGCTTGTTGCTGGGCTGCGAAGCTCTTTTGCAAACCTGCATTTGTCTGCTGTTGATTGGCATTTGCTAGAGCCAGCTGTTTCAGTATCTCCTCCATGCTGGCTTAAAAAAAAACTACCCGCATTCTCCACCAACTGTGAGGGGGTTAACTCGGTAGCGGGTGTGTGTGACCCGCTGGATGGGCTCCCCACACAAAAACAGGCCCAGCAGACGGAGGTTGTGGTTTTCAAGATCAAAAGGTGCGGTTTATTTCTCTATTTACAGTGACAAAAACACAGCAAAGCAAAAAGAAACATAAACAAAATAAATCCTGGTCAGCTTGACCTCTGACTAAACATGCAGGTTTCCCTAACTAACAACTGGGATCAGCCTGGTGCTGTCCTAGTCCCTAAGTCCCTGGTTTAGTAAATGTCCAAACAAATAGCCACACAGGCTTTGTCTCACCGCACAGGGGTTCACTCTCCCTAGACAGTCCACACAGGTCTGGTTCCAGGCATGAGCAAACACCTAATGAAGCTGGGAGTTTTTATAGAGGCCTTAAACGAGCTGACAAGCTTCAGCTGGTCTCATCAACTCCCTGCCTGCACGACGCCCAGCACTCTCCCTAGAGGTATGAATCATCCATGAGCCCACTAGCCTCAGCTGGGCTTCATCAACTCTCTCCCTAGTTGTATAAGTCGGCATAAAGCCTGAATCTGGGAGAAATATACCTACCCCCCTGGATGCAACCAGGTGACTTTACCTTCCTGCTGTCACAATATATATATACATCTTTTGTGGCCCCAATGAATCCCTGTTATTAAGATATACTGTATTTATCGGCGTATAACACGCACCTTTACTTTAAGTGGGAAGTTTCAGGAAAAAACTAAAATTTTAAATAAAGAACTGTGAAGCAAAATAAGGGTCAGTGCCCATCAATGCAGCCTAATCAGTGCCTATCTGCAGCCTCACCATTGCCATGAATGCAGCCTCACCATTGCCATGAATGCAGCCTCATCATTGCCATGAATGCAGTCCCTATGTGCAGCCTCACCATTGCCATCAGTGCAGCCTGATCGATGCCCATCTGCAGCCTCAGAGGGGACAGGGAGGGGGCGGGACGAGCGCCAATAGATTACATACAGGAGAATCTCTTGTTTACACAGCGCCTTATTTAATAAAATTTCCTGCCTTCTATGGTAGACAGAACAGTTGTCCAATGGCAGCCCAGAAGATAGGACTTCCTATTACAGACGCCGCCGAGTAAATAGGAGATTCTCCTGTATGTAATCTGACAGCGCTCATCTCCCTAGCTTAGGCAGAGACCGCCTGACAGATTTACTTACCAGGAGCAGTTATCCTGGTCGATTGATAGAGATCCATTGATTTCTCCCTAAGTTTGGCCTTGTTGCAATTTTCTCTTCTATCACTAGGCGGCCGGGTACTTGGTGGTACTAGATAAGAAGAGGGCAACCCAAGGTCAGGTTATGGGTATATGGGGTATCTCAGCCAATTTCTTGAATCCCTTGGCCTGCTGGAAGCACCTATATATTTGGGTGGAGTCAGGTGATCTATGTTCTGTGCCACCTGGACGGCTGTCTGGGTGGACGTGTGTCGTATGCCCCGGGCTGCTAGGCCGGAGATTGGGACTATCCCGGGGCATCTGGCTGCCAGCAGGGAAGCGTGGTTGACGCTTAAGGGAGATACCACCACAAAGATTGGAGAGACGCAAGGGATTCAGAGTCAGTGAATCAGTGGGTCTAGTGAGAGACCGGGAGCTCAGTGTTGAAGAACTACAAGAAGCAGTTGTAGTGAAGCTGAAGGAACTGTTACGTTTGAGTTAAGAACTGTTAAAGACTGTTGCCATAGGAGACAGCATTCCTGCATGTGCAGATGTGGCATCTTGCTGGGGGCTTTCCCTGCACAGCTGTCCTCCTATGAGTCTTCTAATTGAGTCTGCAACTACTTAGGGCAGGCATGTCCAAAGTCTGGCCCGTGGGCCAATCGCGGCCCGCGACCTGGTTTTAAACAGCCCGCCTGGTTATCTACACATATATATGTTTTGTGGCCCCCGACGATATCCCAGCGCCGGGGCAACAAAATATATACCGCATTTATCAGCGTATAACACGCACTTTTTTCCCCTTAAAATCAGGGGTGTGTGTTATACACCGATCCTGCTGCCTGTGAGGGGAAGAGGAGCGAGCACCGCCGAAATAGCCAGAGCCGAGTGTACTGTGTACTCGGCTAGGCTCGGCTCCACTCACAGTCACGCCCAGTCCTGCCATTGGACGTGTTTTATGTCCATCATAGAAGCCGGGCCAAGGGGCGGGACTGCGAGAGGAGCCGAGTACACCCGAATAAACAGGACATCCGGCTCTATCTCGGCGGCAAAATTTAAAACAAATAAAGCTTAATTTTTGGGCACGGCTGGCTGCAGATGGACACTTGGGCATGGCTGGCTGCAGATGGACACTTGAGACAGGCTGGCTGCAGATGAACACTTGGGCACGGCTGCAGATGGACACTGATCATTCCTGGCAATGATAGGTGCTGCATTCCTGGCAATGGTGAGTGTATTCCTGGCAATGATAGGTGTTGCATTCCTGGCAATGGTGAGTGCATTCCTGGCAATGATACGTGCTGCATTCCTGGCAATGGTAAATGCATTCCTGGCAATGATGGGTGCTGCATTCCTGGCAATGATGGGTGCTGCATTCCTGGCAATGATGGGTGCTGCATTCCTGGCAATGGTGAGTGCATTCCTGGCAATGGTGAGTGCATTCCTGGCAATGGTAAATGCATTTCTAGCAATGATGGGTGCTGCATTCCTGGCAATGATGGATGCTGAATTCCTGGCAATGGTGGGGCTGCATTACTGGCAATGGTGGGGCTGCATTACTGGCAATGGTGGGGCTGCATTCCTGGCAATTGGGGGTGCTGCATTCCTGGCAATTTGGGGTCTGCAGATGG
The DNA here is from genome assembly GCA_029206835.1 of Rana muscosa. Lineage (NCBI taxonomy): Eukaryota > Metazoa > Chordata > Amphibia > Anura > Ranidae > Rana > Rana muscosa. Next base: position 238,785,225 of record CM055125.1, on the reverse strand, counting down.
GCACTGACCCTTATTTTGCTTCACAGTTCTTTATTTAAAATTTTAAGTTTTTTTCCTGAAACTTCCCTCTTATACGCCTATAAATACGGTATATCCAAATAATACGCCTGAGCTCATCTCTTTACTCACACACAGCCACAAAGGCAAGAGAATTCTTGTTGGGCTGTGTATTAGTGCTCGAACTTACACACTTAGACTGAATTTTAATGGTTCAAAGAATGTCAGGCAAAATGGTCAGCCCTCGAGCATGTTCACTTCATCAAATCTGGCCCTCTTTGAAAAAAGTTTGGACACCCCTGACTTAGGGTGTCCTGGCCCTAGCCCTCTCCCCCCCCCCACAATACAAAAAGGACTGTTAGGAGAAATAAAACCTCTTTTACATCCAAGAAGTGTCTGGCGCCCAATGACTTTCACCATTTGTGCACCCACTATGCCTCACAACCCACTACATATTAAAGGATGTCAGCTATCTTTGGCCTTAGAGGTTCTCATTAGACTGGAAGAGGCTAAAGACTTTGCTGCACATATATCCAAATCACCATAGGGGGGCCACATTAAACTGGAAAGCGGGCCACAATTGGCCAGTGGGCTGGACTTTGGACATGCCTGGTATAAATGGATCATATCCTGAAGGAGCAGATGCGTGAAACGCATTGATAAAGGTTTCTTTACACTGCTGTATATGCAATTATATCTTGGCAAAAAAACTACTTTACACTAAGAAAGATGCCCTTATAAAAATCTGTTTTTAAATGCCAATAAGGCCAACACTATTATGATGTGTATATAAATGTTGGTATGTTTTTAGATTGTTGTTTTTCTCTGTTGCATAAACTACCACTGCCGCCTATAAAGCCCCATACCTTTTAGCTACAAGTAGAGTTTATATATTTTGGGATGCCACTCCTCAATTGTCCACCAGCATAACTAATCTTCTGTTGAGGGCGTTTAGATTGTACATACATTTTACTAGAAATGTGACATAATAATTTCTGTGGGACATTTTTCATTACTCATTTTATTTCTGTTTATTAGAAAACACTATAAGCATGAATCTCAGAGATACACTCCAAGTCACTTGGCACAAAGATCTGCAAATTAATATTTAGTCATTAGAGGATGAAACTCAAGATATAGAAACCCATTGTGCCATAGTTATAAGGTAAATGGTCCAGTGATGGCTTGTCATGAACTCAGTCATCCCATTCGTCATCATCATCGTCATCCCCTGGATCATCATCATCATCATCTGAAGAAACAGAAAACACAGAAAATTATAGGGGAATATGGGAATGGAAGCAAAGTAATTGAATAAAAATGCTCCTTAGTCTTCAATCTCCAGACAAGTTTTTTTTAGTTTTGGATAGAGGCAGGAGGATTAAAACCTCTGCTGGGATCTCTAATGGTTTAAGAGACGTACAAGACGACGCGATTCCGGATGTGCATTGACTTTTTTATTGCAATGTACCTTTTGACTGTCATTGTTCTGCCATGTTTGGCAGACTACTTTCTGTTGTACTGTGCCATGTGCTTTGCTGAAGAGTGAAATAAAAACTATAAATGAGAGGAAAAAAAAATTCTGTTGGGTTTTTATTGCTTTCTGAGACCTTGTTGTGGAGTTTTCCACCTACTTCTTGTCCAAAATTGCCACCAGAACAGGAAAAAGTGGAAGTCTTTGAGGCTGCTCAACTCATGGAGGGGTCCTGGTTGGTCCCTTTGGCCTTATTCACGTGGGCTTATGAGGTAACGTACAACATAACATGAGGTGTATTTCTGCTCTCTGGGTAGCCCAGGTGCTCCATAAAGCAGCCCATAGGCATGAATGGCTGTGTATTTTGTTTACTGCACAGGGCGTCCATTCAAAATTTTTGGGACTGTAACACAGCTTAAGACTCCCCCCCCCCCCGGCCTGACCACCAATATTTCCCAGGGCCTGCCTACTGGCCATCCCACCGAATCCATCCACTGGCCATCCAGTCCTTTAGTGCACCCACTTTTATTTTAACACTTTTACAACTTAATATATCCTCCATCCCACGTCTTCCTCCTCCTCTAGTCTCATCTCCTCCTCCTCCAGTCCCATCTCCTCCATCCCATGTCCTTCTCCTCCTCCAGTCCCATCTCCTCCATCCCATGTCCCCCTCCTTCTCCATCCCATGTCCTCCTTCTGTCCCATATCCTCCATCTGATGTCCTTCTCCTTCTCCATCCCATGTCGTCCTCTTCCAGTCTCATCTCTCCCATCCCATGTCCTCCTTCTCCATTCCATGTCCTCTTCCTCCTCCAGTCCCATCTCCTCCTCCTTATCCAGTCCCATTTCCTCCACCCTATGTCCTCCTTCTCCAGTCCTACCTCCTCCATCCCATGTCCTTCTCCTTTCCCAGTCCTATGTCCTCCATACCATGTCCTGGTCCTCTTTCAGTCCCGTGTCCTCCATACAATGTCCTCCTCCTCCTTCAGTCATATCCCAACCATCTCATGTCCTCCTCCTCCAGTCCCATCTCCTCCACCCCATATCTTCCTCCAATCCCATCTCCACCATCCCATGTCCTTTATGGTGGGTGGTGAGAGACAGAAAGAGCAGGAGGGGGTGAGAGTGGGGAGAGAGATAGAGGGGGAGGGAAAGAGAGAGAGGGGGGAGAGAGAGAGAGAGAAAAGAAAGAGAGGTGGGAGAGAGAGAGAGAAGGGGTGAGAGAGAAGGGGGAGAGAGAGGGAAGGGAATAAGAGAGAGAGGGTGGTGAGAGAGAGAGAGAGAAGACAGAGAAAGGGAGAGTGATGGGGTGTAAGTAAGAGGGAGTGTGAGAGGGGGGGAATAGAGAGAGAGGGGGTGAGAGCAGGGGGAAAGAGAGAGAGGGGGGTGAGAGCGGGGGGCAACAGAGAGGGGAGAGAGAGGGGGACAATAGAGAGGGGAGAGAGAGAAGGGGGTGAGAGCAGGGGGCAAGAGATAGAGGGGGAGAGAGAGAGGAGAGTGAGAGAGTGCCCCCTAGCCCTGTTTGCAGTCACTCCTGTGCCCCCATGTCCCAGTGCCTGTCTGCGGGTAGGTGACTGTGTGTGATGCCTAGTACCTTCCATGCCAGCATTAGGACGTTCATGCTGGCCAGCAACGGGCAGGACTCCTTTTCCTTCTGGGTGTTGATGCGAGTGCTCTACTCCCTACAGCAGATCCCAGGCTGCCTATGCCTCCTGCCAGTCCTTGTCCTCCAGGCTGCTGTTACTGTTGATGTTGGAGCCAGCAGCGTAGAGGAGATTGGAGAAGTCCAAGCTTTGGGAGGCGCTGCTGCTCACCTATTTGGGTGTCAGGCAGGCGGTGAGGTCTTCTTCCTCCCCGGCGCTAGGTCCTAGCTTAGGGTGACCAGATTTTTAAAATGAAATCCGGGGACATATTTTTTTTTTTACTAGTAATGGCAGCAATCAGCGACTCTCTGCCCATCGCCGCCGCCCACCTCACAGCCTGTCAAGTCTCACTCTCCGGGCCCCGGCTACTACTGAGTGGGGAGCGGAGGAAGATTACTCCGCCAGGGAAGGCAAGGTGATAGGCAGGCGGCTGGCCGGGACTTGAGCCAAGGCAGAAGAACATGCGAGCGGAGCTGAATGGGCATGCACCCAAAACTGAAGAAATATTCCCTCTGCTCCGACTAGCACATGGTTATCAGAAAGGAGCACAGATAATGGAAAAAATACACCCCCCTAAGTAAGTAAGAGCGGCAGAGAGAGGGTGTGTAATTCTGTTTTTTTTTTCTTTAATTCTGCACTGACTGTCTTTGAAATTGCCACAGCCCCTATTCAAATCCAATCCGGGGACAAAACCGGGGACAGACTTGGGCCGGGGACAGTGTCCCCAATCCGGGGACTGTCCCCGGAAACCGGGGAAGTCTGGTCACCCTATCCTAGCTGCCCTCACTGCGCTGCTTGCCTTCCTTCCTGGTCGCCCACTCGCTGTGTGGAGATGAACAGCAAGGCACTATGCTGCCCGCACCCCATCAAAGACTGCCCTCATTGGGGCCCCGTCCCTCGGGACGCCTACATCTGTATGGGCTGTCCACCCCTGATGGTGGCCCTGTTGCTGTATGTTCTAATCTCAGATTGCCTGCCACTGCAGTGTGTACACAATGTTCTCCAGAGAGGATCTATACGCAGGCCTTACCTGAAGAATGGATCACTTTACTTCTTTTCTGCATGACATGCATGAGAGCACCCACTAAGCCCTCAGAACTAGCCTGTGGGAGAGGAGAGGATGGGGCTTCCGTCTGTTCTGTTACCTAATGTTATAAAGGATCATTTAGAGAAAACATGCTTGGTTAAAATTTGCCACATTAGACAGCAGCATTTAATGTCAACCTATCACAAACCTGGGAGATTTAAAATAGATATATGAGGAAAATGCATATGTTATCATCAGTGAAAACAGCAAAAACAGGATGTTGGATTGGATAAATTGGAACCAATAGAACCCAGAGTTTGGGGGAAACGTAGCCAACTTGGAGAGAATTATACTATCAGCGCTTTAAAGTGGAACTTTAGTAAAAAAAAAATGTATTAATAGATCAATTTAGTCTGGCCCCTTTTGCAGGTATAGCTAGTGTAAAACATCAAAAATAAGTGCTTATACTGTTTAAAATCCAGTAATACACTGTCTCACCCTGCTCTGAACATGCTCAGTTGCTCTGTTTTCGGCACTGTGCCTAAAATCAGAGCCAGGAGAGGCCAATCTGCTGACAGAATAAAATATTTTCTCCTTCTTAGGGGCTCTGGGCTTTAACAAAATGGCAGCCTCCAGCAAGAAGAAACAGGAGCAATGCTGGAGGCAATTTACAGCACGCACTAATTTTGGTAGCATAATTATTAAGGTGGAATATATGTTCCTTTCTAAAGCAATTTATTTTTTATCACGTTGTTATGGGTAAATTTCTTCTTTATGACCTTCAGTCTACATAGGGGTCAGTTCTAAAGAATCAATGTCTGTATGATAGGAGTGCCCAGGTGGAAGGGTGCATTAAAGTGCATTATTCATAGCACATTATTAATATATGTAGAACATCACTGGGAGTGTTTTTAAAATTAAAGTCTAGTTTTTTGTTTTTTTCAAATAACAAACATGTTATACTTACCTGCTCTGTGTAGTGGTTTTGCACAGAGCAGCCCAGATCCTTCTCTTCTCGGGTCCCTCTTTGTCACTCTTGGCCCCTCCCTCCTGTTGAGTGCCCCCACAGCAAGATCGCTGGATCGAGATGGGGCACAGGTAAATATTAGAGGGGCTGAGGGGGGCTGCTGCACACAGAAGGCTTTTTATTTTAAATTTTTTTGGAAAATGATTTTTATTCCACATTTTTATAAACAATACACAAGGTACAAAAGCAACAACTGTTCACCCCCCCCCCCCTTTCCCCGTAGTGCAAGTTTTTTATCTTAATGCATAGAATCATTAAAGTGGTTGTAAACCCACTTTTTCAACTTGCACCTACAGGTAAGCCTAGATTAAGGCTTACCTGTAGGTGCAAGAAATATCTCCTAAACCTACACGGTTTAGGAGATATTTAGTAAAAATGACATTGCTCCGTGTCTACGGCGCATGCGCGCCGTAGAGAACGGCGCATTCATGGGGTTAATCCCATTCACAAAATCGGCTACTTCCCAGCAATAGCTGGGCGTAGCCGATTGTGACGGCTCTTGCGCGCATGCGCAGAGTGACGTCACCGCCGCTCCGGCCAATCACAGCGCCGGAGCGGCGCTGTGATTGGCTGCAGCGGTGATACCCGGAAGTAACCTTCCGGCTATCGCCGCAGCGATGGATGCGGCTAGATGGAGGGACGCGGACGGCTTCGGGGGCCCCGATCTAAGGTAAGTGGTACATAATGAGCTAATATGCAAGTCATACTAGCTCATTATGCCTTTCTCTTACAGGTGGGGGGGAAAAAAAAAAAACTAAATGTGGGTTTACAACCACTTTAACCACTTGCCAACCGGGCCATAGCCAAATGATGGCTGCAGCGTGGTCGGCTTATTCTGGGAGGGCGTACAATGGTTCTCCAGACCCGGCACATCACAGATTGGGGGTAAAGGACCAATGACAGTGGCGATCACTTGTCAATAAACTGACACATGTCCGGTTCAGCTCTCTCTCTCATGCAATCGGTACAGTGTGTGAGGAGAGGAGGGAGTTGGTGCAGCAGCGCTTGTGGGCTGGATCTGAAGTGCCCACAGCTCTGATCTTTGCCAATTCACACCTCATCCATGCCTCAAACATGCCCATCTCTAGCTCAAACATTCCAATCCATGCCTCAAACATGCCTTATCTGTCACTCAAACAAGCCAATCTGTGCCACAAACATGCCAATACGTGTCTTTAAACATGCCAATCCGTGCCCCAAACATGCCTCATTTGTGCCTCAAACATACCAATCCGTGCCTCAAACATGCCCATCTGTGCCTCAAGCATGCCCATCCATGCCTCAAGCATGCCCATCTGTGCCTCATACATGCCCATCCATGCTTCACCCGTGCCTCATCCATGCCCATCCGTGTCTCATCCATGCCTCATCCGTGCCCATCCGTGCCTCATCTGTGCCCATCCGTGCCTCATCTGTGCCCATCCATGCCTCATCCGTGCTCATCCATGCCTTATCCGTGCTTCATTAATGCCACATCAGTGCTCATCCATGCCCATCTATGCCACATCAGTGCTCATCCGTGCCACATCAATGCCACATCAGTGCTCATCCTGCATGTTGGCCTCTGTATGTGACCAGGCCGTGTTAAAGTCTCACACATGTGGTATCGCTATACTCAGGAGTAGAAGTATGTATTTTGGGGTGGCATTTTTACTATGTACATGCTATGTGTTAGAAATATCTTAAAAATTGACCATTGTGTAAAAAAATAAAATAAAAATCTTTCCACATTTTACAAAATGTGTGGAAAAAATTGACATGTTCAAAAGACTCCCTATGCTTCCTAGATTATACATTGGGGTGCTTGCCTTCCAAAATGTGGTCATTTTGTGGGCGTTTCCATTGTCCTGGTACTCCAGGGCCTTCAAAAGTGTAATAGGTAGTCAAGAAATTAATTGTGTAATTTATGTCCCAAGAAAACCTGATGATACTCCCTACAGGTTGGGCCTCTGCATGTGGCCAGGCTGTATAAAAAAAGTCTCACACATGTGCTATCGCCATACTCAGGAGGTTTAGCAGAATGTGTTTTGGGGTGTAGTTGCAAGAATGCATATGCAATGTGAGAGATAAAAACCTGTGTGACAGCAGGAAGGTAAAGTCACCTGGTTGCATCCAGGGGGGTAGATATATTTCGCCCAGATTCAGGCTTTACGCCGACTTATACAACTAGGTGGAGAGTTGTATAAGGCTAGTGGGCTCATGGATGACTCATACCTCTAGGGAGAGTGTGGGGCGTCGTGCAGACAGAGATGAGGAGACCAGCTGAACCTTGTCAGCTCATTTAGGCCTCTATAAGAACTCCCAGCTTCATTAGATGTTAGCTCATGCCTGGAACCAGACCTGTGTGGACTGTCTAGGGAGAGTGAACCCCTGTGCGGTGAGACAAAGCCTGTGTGGCTATTTGCTTGGACATTTAAAACCAGGGACTTAGGGACTAGGACAGCACTAGGCTGATCCCAGTTGTTAGTTAGGAAACCTGTATGTTTAGTCAGAGGTCAACTTGACCAGGATTTATTTTGGTTATGTTTCTTTTGCTTTGCTGTGTTTTGTCACTGTAAATAGAAAATAAACCGCACCTTTTTTTTGATTTTGAAAACCACAACCTCCGTTTGCTGGGCCTGTTTTGTGTGGGGAGCCCATCCCGTGGGTTAAACACACCCGCTGCCGAGCTAACCCCCTCACAGTTGGTGGAGAACCAGTGGCAGTTTTTTTTAAGCCAGCATGGAGGAGATACTGAAGCAGCTGGCTCTAGCAAATGCCAATCAACAGCAGACAAATGCAGGTTTGCAAAGGAGCCTTGCAGCCCAGCAGCAGACAAACGCAACTTTGCAACAGAGTCTGGAGGCTCAGCAACGAGCCCAGCAGCAATCTGAGGCCCGCTTCATAGACCTGTTGCAGAAGCAAGAGCAGAGACTACAACAACAGATGGAAGCAGTAATGCAGCAACGTCCGCAGACCAGTGAGGAAAGCCGTCCCACTAATACCGCGTCCTTTGGGGTGAGTCGTTTATTGACAAAAATGACTGGAGAGGATGATCCAGAGGTATTTTTGACCACATTTGAAAGGACCGCTGAAAGAGAAAAGTGGCCTGAGGAGCAGTGGGCTGGACTGGTGGCTCCTCTGTTAACTGGTGAATCGCAGAAAGCTTACTATGACCTAGAGCCTAACCAAGCAAAAGACTATGTGATGCTAAAAGCTGAAATATTGGCAAGGCTGGGTGTCACCCAGGCTGTCCGGGCTCAGCGTGTGCATAACTGGACTTTCCAGCTTGGAAAACCCCCCAGGTCTCAAATGTATGATCTCATTCACCTGAGCAGAAAGTGGCTACAGCCAGAGACTTTGTCCGCACCAAAGATTGTGGAACGTGTTGTAATGGATCGGTTTTTGAGAGCTCTTCCTACTGCCATCCAAAAGTGGGTAAGCCATGGAGACCCAGAGACGGCCGATGGTCTTGTGGATCGTGTGGAGAAATACTTGGCTACAGAGAACCTGACGGCCTCTTCCAGAGACACTCGGACTTTCCACCCTAAGACCAGACCATCCCCAGGGGCGGATAAGAGGATTCCAAGGGGTGAGGGTGGAGAGAGTGAGAGGGTGGGAGCTCTACCCCAAGTTTGGCGAGAACAGCCTGGGAAATCAGCGGCTCAAGAGGCGGCAAGAAGGATCGTTTGCTACCGCTGCCGGCAAGCGGGACATATTGCAGCCAATTGCCCGGTTGTGGAGGAACCCATGCAGTGTGACTTTCTGACGGGCAGACGTCAGTCGCTGTGTGCGACAGTCGCATGCACTGCCATTCGAGGAACTGAGAAACATTTATGCAAAATGTGTGTTAATGGTAGAAATGTTGTGGTATTGCTGGATTCAGGTAGCCTTGTGACCCTGATAAAGGCTGAGTTAGTTAAAACAGAGGTCTCTGGGAATAGCAAGGTAGCTGTTATTTGTGTGCATGGGGACACCCGAGAGTATCCAGTGACTACAGTGTGTTTCGAGACCCCCAAAGGTACTCTCTCTCATCCAGTGGGCTTAGTATCTCAGTTACCGCATGACGCCATTGTGGGAAGGGATTTTCCGAAGTTCTGGGAACTGTGGGATGATCCTGAGCCCCTCACTGGTGCCCCTATGTACCAGGAATGTGATAGCCAGAACTCCCCTAAGAGTGGTGAGGACTCTCCGGAATTTCCCTTATCAGTATTGGCAGGGGAGACTCAAGAAACTGGAGAGGAGCCCACCTCCTCAGACGAAAACCTACCGTCTGTGGAGTTTTCTGATCTTGAGGTTCACAGGGAAAACTTTGCCACAGAACAGTTGAAAGACCCCGCCCTAATAAAGGCACGGGAAAACGTAGTGAAAATAGATGGCGAGTTAGTGAACCCAGATAATACCTGCACTTACCCATACTTCAGCGTAGAGAAGGACCTACTGTATCGGGTGGCAAAAAGGGCAGAAGAAACCGTTGAGCAGCTTGTGGTGCCCAAACCTTACAGGAAGTTGGTGTTGGAGTTGGCCCATGGGCACATTCTTGGAGGTCATCTGGGGACAGAGAAAACCCGAGAGAGGGTATTACAGAGATTCTATTGGCCGGGGGTGATGAAGGACGTAGAAAATTATTGTTCCTCCTGCCCTGTGTGTCAGAGGTTGGCCCCGATGCCACATTTCCGTAGCCCGCTGGTCCCTCTACCCATCATTGAGGTCCCGTTTGAGAGGATCGCCATGGATTTGGTAGGTCCTATAATCAAGTCCGCTAGGGGGCACCAGTACATATTAGTTATAATGGACTATGCCACCCGTTATCCAGAAGCGATCCCTCTCCGAAATACCTCGGCCAAAACCATAGCCAAAGAGCTATCTCTTGTTTTTAGCCGGGTGGGTATTTGTAAAGAACTGCTTACGGACCAAGGTACACCCTTTATGTCCCGGGTTATGAAAGAGCTGTGTAAATTGTTCAAAGTGACGCAATTGCGTACGTCTGTGTATCACCCCCAAACCGATGGGCTGGTTGAAAGATTCAACAAAACCCTAAAACAAATGTTGAAGAAAGTGGTGGATAGAGATGGAAAGGATTGGGACTGTTTACTTCCTTATTTGATGTTTGCTATTAGGGAGGTGCCCCAATCCTCTACGGGATTCTCCCCCTTTGAGTTACTGTATGGGAGACACCCAAGAGGGCTGTTGGATATTGCCAAGGAAACTTGGGAAAGTGAGAGTTCTCCCCACAGGAGTGTGATTGAGCATGTCGCCCTGATGCAAGATCGAATTGCACAGGTAATGCCCATCGTGAAGGAACATTTGGCCCAAGCGCAGTTGGCACAGCAGAGAGTGTACAACCGTGGAGCCAAGACCCGTACCTTTTCCCCGGGGGATAGGATATTGGTACTTGTCCCTACGGTTGAAAGTAAATTCCTTGCCAAATGGCAAGGCCCCTACGAGATAATGGAAAAAGTGAGCGAAGTGAATTACAAGGTCAGACAACCAGGAAGGCGAAAGCCCGAACAGATCTATCACGTTAATCTGTTGAAAGCCTGGAGGGATAGAGAGTCCCTAGTCGCAGACACTTGGTCACCAGCTCAAACTGGTTGCGTGATTCCTGAGGTTGGAATAGCAGCCACCTTGTCACAACCCCAACAACAGGAGGTTAAGGAGTTTGTGCTTCGCAACAAGGAGGTATTCTCTGAGCTGCCGGGACAAACATCTGGGGTAGAGCATGACATCATTACCCCGCCCGGTGAAAGGGTGAAGTTAAAACCCTATCGGATCCCAGAGGCTCGACGGGAGGCAATACGGGAGGAAGTACAGAAAATGCTGAACTTAGGGGTGATAGAGGAGTCCCAAAGTGATTGGTCTAGTCCCATTGTGTTGGTGCCTAAACCGGATGGGAGCTGGCGATTTTGTAACGATTTTCGTCAGTTGAACAAAGTTACAAAATTTGACACCTACCCCATGCCACGTATAGATGAGTTGATCGACCGGCTGGGAACAGCCCGATACATGACGACTCTTGACCTCACAAAAGGGTATTGGCAAATCCCCCTGGCCAAGTCGGCCAAAGAGAAAACCGCATTTGTAACCCCAGACGGGGCGTTCCAATATAAAAGAATGCCGTTCGGGTTACAGAATGCGCCGGCCACATTCCAGCGGAAAATGGACCAGATGCTGAGGCCCCATCGGAAGTATGCTGCGGCTTACCTGGATGACGTAATTGTCCATAGCACAGATTGGGCCTCACATCTGCCAAAAGTGCAAGCAGTCCTGGACTCTGTTCGGGAAGCGGGGTTTACGGCTAACCCCAAGAAGTGTACCATTGGGCAGGAGGAGGCCAAATATCTTGGGTACACCATTGGGAGGGGAGTAATAAAACCCCAACTCAACAAAGTCGAGGCCATCCAGAGTTGGCCACGTCCCAACAGCAAGAAGCAGGTACGAGCCTTTCTGGGAATCGCTGGGTATTATCGGCGATTCATTCCCCACTTTGCTTCTAAGGCTGTGCCCCTAACCAACCTGACGAAGGGGAAAGGGTCGGTCATGATTAAATGGACCCCCGAGGCTGAGGCAGCATTCCAATTCTTGAAACAAGCCTTATGTAGCCAGCCAGTGTTGTACTCACCCGACTTCTCTAAAGACTTTGTCGTACAAAGTGATGCGTCAGATGTGGGGTTAGGAGCAGTATTGTCCCAGGTCTGGAACGGGGAAGAGCACCCAGTCATTTACCTCAGCAGGAAGTTGAAGTCCCATGAGGTAAATTACGCCACCGTTGAAAAGGAGTGTTTAGCGGTGAAGTGGGCTCTAGATTCCCTTCGGTACTACCTGCTAGGTAGGCACTTTGACATGGTTACGGATCACGCTCCGTTAAAGTGGATGGCTCAAAACAAGGAAACAAATAGAAGAGTGAATAGGTGGTTCCTGGCCCTCCAGGAATTCAACTTCACAGTAAAGCATCGCCCTGGCGTTCAAATGGGGAATGTGGATGCTTTGTCTCGAGTACATGAATGCCTGATTGCTGGTGTTCCAACCCCGAGGTTAAAACAAGAGGGGGGGGTATGTGACAGCAGGAAGGTAAAGTCACCTGGTTGCATCCAGGGGGGTAGATATATTTCGCCCAGATTCAGGCTTTACGCCGACTTATACAACTAGGTGGAGAGTTGTATAAGGCTAGTGGGCTCATGGATGACTCATACCTCTAGGGAGAGTGTGGGGCGTCGTGCAGACAGAGATGAGGAGACCAGCTGAACCTTGTCAGCTCATTTAGGCCTCTATAAGAACTCCCAGCTTCATTAGATGTTAGCTCATGCCTGGAACCAGACCTGTGTGGACTGTCTAGGGAGAGTGAACCCCTGTGCGGTGAGACAAAGCCTGTGTGGCTATTTGCTTGGACATTTAAAACCAGGGACTTAGGGACTAGGACAGCACTAGGCTGATCCCAGTTGTTAGTTAGGAAACCTGTATGTTTAGTCAGAGGTCAACTTGACCAGGATTTATTTTGGTTATGTTTCTTTTGCTTTGCTGTGTTTTGTCACTGTAAATAGAAAATAAACCGCACCTTTTTTTTGATTTTGAAAACCACAACCTCCGTTTGCTGGGCCTGTTTTGTGTGGAGAGCCCATCCCGGGGGTCACACACACCCGCTGCCGAGCTAACCCCCTCACACCTGTCAATATGACAATTTTGTGGGAAAAAATCTTAATTTTGCAAAGAATTGTGGGAAAAAAATGACAACTTCAAAAAATTCAACATGACTCTTACTAAATACCTTGGACTGTCTTCTTTCCAAAAAGGGGTCATTTGGGGGTATTTGTACTGTCCTGGAAATGTCCAGTGTTTCAAGAAATTAGATAGGCCGTCATTACATCAAGTTTGATCAATTTTCAGTGATTGGTACCATAGCTTGTGGACTCTATAACTTTTACACAGACCAAATAATATATACTGATTTTGGTTATTTTTACCAAAGATATGTAGCAGTATAACTTTTGGCCAAAATTTATGAAGAAAAATTACTAATTTGCAAAATCTTATAACAGGAACAAAGAAAAATGCATTTTTTATACAAAATTTTCAATCTTTTTTCATTTGTAGCACAAAAAATGAAAAACCCAGTGGTAATTAAATACCACTAAAAGATAGCTCTATTTGTGTGTAAAAAAGGTAAAAAATTTCATAGGGGTACAGTGTAGCATGACCGAGTAACTGTCATTCAAAATGTGGGAGCACTGAAAGCTGAAAATTGGCCTGGTTAGTAAGGGGGTTTAAAGTGATTATAAAGTCTTGTTTAAAAAAAATAAATAATAATTAACAAACATGTTATACTTACCTCCTCTGTGCAGTTTATTTTGCACAGAGCAGCCCTGATCCTCCTCTTCTCGGGTCCCTCTTTTCCCCTCCCATCGAGTGCCCCTCAGCTAGCAGCTTTCTATGGGGGCACCCGACCCGAGTCAGAGCTCTGTGTATCTATTCAGACACGGATCGCTGACCTGGCCCGCCCCTTTCTCCCCTGATTGGCTGACCAACTTTGATTGACAGCCACGGGAGCCAATGGCGCCGCTGTTGTGTCTCAGCCAATCAGGATCCCCTAGACTGGTCTTTGGAGAAAGAGTAAATAAGCCTGTTGTGTGTATGGCTGCGGTTCGGAGATTGGGAAGACCTGGACAAGTAATTCCTGTGGCTCCTACAGGAGTAGTGCTACATTTACATAAAACAGGGCTTACTAGATTTGTGAACCACCTTTTTCGTACAAAATAAAGTTCTCTAAGGCGTACTTAAGCATACACCGTGGGAGGTCCATCTGCACAGAGATACACAGTTGCCCAGCAGCTATCTGATTGGTAACAGTGGCTGTGTCCATGCAGCCATTGCGTTCCAAATGTCATGAATGGGACTGCCTGCACAGGGATGCATGGAACATCTGTGCACCTCCGTGAGGGCAAACATGGCCCTTGTGTGGGTGTACACTTAAAAAGGAAGTAAACCCTGATGGGTTTTACTTCCTCTTTATTTCCCTGCAAAGGTAAAGCATAATGGGCTACTATGCATTGCATAGTAGCCCACTACGTGTCCCTTACCTGAAACCAAAGCCTGCAATGTCACCCCTCTTCCTTCCGGGGCCGCGAACTCCGGCTCTGTGACTGGCCGGAGTCGCGTGATGTCATTCCCGTGCATGCGCGCGGGAGCCACCAGTAATGGCATGACCCCTTTAGAAACGGCACGATCACCGTTTCTAAAGTGCGCCTGCGCCGTAGATATCGGCGCATGCATCGGAGACATCGGCGCACGGCTCTATTGTAAATATCTCCTAAACCGTGGAGGTTTAGGAGATATTCCCAGCACCTACAGGTAAGCCTTAATCTAGGCTTAACTGTAGGTAAAAGTGGTTGTACAGGGTGTACAACCACTTTAAGTATGCCCGAGTGAATACGGCTTAAACATTAATAGTCTTCTTGCTGCAAAAACAACAATTTGTAAATTTCAAGTGCAATGGTGGCAAATAATTTGAAACTAGGCTTCCAGGTATCAGGGATAACCATGCATATTCTGTGTTATGCTTTGATTATCTTACAGGAAAAATGCACTGAGTGAATTATGAAGGCTGCTAATGCTTAAATCGCTTTGAAAGAAAGTCAGAAAGATTTGCACGCACCTACTATGAACAGCACCAAAGGGTAGTATGCCTATGGGCTACACTAGAGGCTTAGTCCACTAGGTAGCCACTGATTCTGTCCTTATTACAATCCTCCACTGTGTCCAGTGCTCTGGTCATGTTGTGTTCTTAGTGTGATAGAATTGTAATGTGATCCTGTCTAATGTCCAGTTAATGCTGTGCTCCATGTCTGTAAATATCTGCAGATTTAAGCAGTACATAAAAACTCTGATGGGTACTTAATAAAGAATGTAGTGGCACAGGTCAAAATACTATATATGCTTTCTACCTGTAGCTCAATAAGAAGCCTCTCCTTACCTTGTTCAGCTGCTTCCCTTGTCTTATCTGGTCCAGAAGAGCCCCTCTACCAGTAGGGAGGGAGGGCACCGCCACTGGACTTGCCACTGGACTTGCTAATCCAGGAGGTGGCGGAGGTGGAAGACCACCACTAATCTGTGGAAGTGGAGCTGCTGGCGGAGGAGGTGGAGGTGGGGGAGCAGGTGGATTGGGACTCCCTCGAGGTGGTGGAGGTACTCTTGGTGAGCCAGAAGGTGGTGGAGGAGGAGTGACACGAGTTGGAGGAGGTGGTGGAGGAGCAGTTGACCTGTTTGGTGGAGGAGGCAAGGGACCAGTTCTACTTCTTCCTTGTGATGGTGGAGGTGGCAGTGGGGCATGGCGGGAGGGTGGAGGTGGAGGGGCAGAATCTGTTAAATCTGTAGAGAAAGAACATAGAATCATTAGTCTCTAACAGTGGTTTCCAAACTGTATCCTGGGAGCCAGATGCGGCCCTTTGCATGCTTTTATCTGGCCCTTTGAGCACTATTTCCGCCTCCCCCCACCCCCCCCCAAAGTCTGAAGGACAGGAAACTGGCCATTGGTTTAGAAAGTTGGAGACCCCTGCTCTCTAAGGTATAGAATGTGAATCTATCGCTTTAAACGCCCTGATAGATTTATTGCCTGTGTGGCCCTGGTAATGTGTCAAGATGACTAACAGTAGATTTGGTAAAGCATAACGGAGAAGACTTTTAATTTGGCACCCCCAGCATTCCTCTTATGTAACCTATCTGCTAATATCTGAAGGAGCTGTTAGAGCAGCGAATAGGTAATTTGTAATTGTAGTAGATGTACTTATGTTACTTTACACATTTAAAGCCAGGGCAGTGACAGTGGCGGATACCACAGAGGCTGACATTTTTTAACTTTTTAACATATGGACTTGGACATATGTTGTTTGGTCTCACCTCCCTGTCTCATCTCCTCTTTCACAGCTTCAAGTCCACCATGCTGCTCAATAAAGTCGTAGATTAGTTTGGATGTCTCTGCATCCTTCAATTGTGCTTCGCTGATTCCTGCTTTAGAAAAGAGGTTCAGCAGTTCTGGGTCCAGAGCATTCACCTTAAAGGAAGTAGAAATATTTGTGACTCTGAGGAGCTGTATGCTTATAAAAGGCTCACTGAACAGAACAGGTAGTGAGTAGATGAAGGAATAGAAAAAGGGCAATTGGCACAGTGGGTAGTTGTAGCAAGTAACTCCACTGTTGTTGGAAAAAAAAACATTCCCCTCTGTGTGATCTATGTACATTGCAAGGATTTTAACAAACTTTGTTGCAGATTCCTACCTGTTGTTATTCTGAAGAAATAGCTGTGTGTTTGTATATGCCCGTGAATCTAATGGGAGTGGTTTCATAATTATCAACCAGCTGCTGCACCTGCATGGCTCTAATGAGGAAAATTGCAGGGTCTGCATCCCTTTAGATGTGATTTTCTGTTGGGAGTATCTCACCAAAAATGACATTTTTGTTGCAGGGGATGCCTGAAATCTGACTTTTCTGAGAAAGTAAGTATATCCAATCACACAAGCAGGAAATGGTGTTTTTGGTGGGTGTTCTGTACACATTTTGTGTATAGAACACCTCGAGGTAGCCATATTGCATTGCAATTTTTAATAACATTCAATTACAATATCACTTGTGTCGCAATTGTATATACTATATTATTATTTTTTTTAATTTGCATGAAAGTGGAGTTAGCCTTTAAGTATGTTGCTCAGGGACTATAAAATAAGATGCTAAAGCTTGATTCCACTTCATTTTTTATTTTTTTATTTTTTTTTAGTTTTTGGATATAGTGGGGAATGTTTAGAAATTATTTCAGGGTTTTTTGTTTTTTTTGTTTGTTTTTTTATAAATCTATGGCTGCATTTGGAAGATTTCCTCTTGCTTCCTGTGTGAGTATTTCAGTGGAAACCTTATTGTGTTATTTGTGTTATACAGGTCTATAGTGCTGTATATACAGTACTTACATCAAAACCATTATTGGGATCCCAGCCAATGTGACTCACATGCCTGTAAATGTCAAACAGTTTTTATGTGATTGAGAAAACATAGAAAATTGTCAAAAAGACAATAAAAAAAACACTTTTTTTTCTGGGCTGTAACAATACTTGAATACGCAAACATCATTTTATTGAGAAAGTGTCATCCCAGTCCAATATTTCTTTAGCTTTGCATATAATAGGAAAGGCTTAAAACATTTATCCAGTTTTTAGTGCTGTCTGCTGTCTGTATTCCATCTGGTAAGCTTCTATTTAATTCCTGTCCCAATGATAGTAGTGGTTGCATGCATTCACATTCACATTTTGAGAACATGCATATGCGTGTTTTTGCGCCACGCTCCGAGGGTAGCCCATTTATTTATTTTTTTTATTTTTTTTGTGTAGCACTCTCTAGTGTACTACTGTAGAAGTGTAAATAGATTTCCTGGGGCTAATAATGTCAGCCTACGAACCCTTGGCTGACACCACGAGCTCCCAGGAAAGGAAAATTACGGTAAGTATGGTAACAATTTTCCGTATTTTTTCTTCTAGTGTAGGTAAATTTGTGCAGGCTTGGCTTGCAGCCAAGCCTGTCTATGTTTTCCTGAGTTAGGCAGAGATCCAGGGAGAGCTGGATGACTTACAGGCAGCATCACTGAGACATCCCCCCTATTTCTAGAATATACTGGAACCTTCTAGAAAAATGGGAGGGGAAGTAAGGTGGAGCTGCCTGGAGTATTCTGAGGGCCCTGACCAATCCCCAACTTGGGTTGGCAGGGGGCAGGCCCCCTCAAATACTCAGGGTCAGCCCAGCTGGGGAGGAGAGTTTGGGTGGAAGCTGCAGATGGAGTGTTAGGCAGTCCAATTTGATAATTTGTTAGGCTGGCCTTTGAGGGAGCTCAATGGTCTTGGGTCTGGGCTCGGGTGCGGACGGGACCTTCTCAAAACCTACAGAGGTGTCCTGGCCAGGAATCACTGGGAGCAAGGACAGTGGGAGAACACTGTCAAACTAACCTCACTTTAAAGCTAATTACCGTTGGGATAAGGTAAGAAAATATGCTTTTTTAATGGTACCCTAGACAAAAACAACTGTTTATCCATTCAGTGTGGCAAAAGCTCTACTGCAAGGGTAGTTTTAAAATTTCTCTGGAGTTCAGCTTTAAAGTAGTTAGACCTTGCCCCTGAGTTATGCTTGAGCTCTATCTGATAGAAAAATATCATAATTGATATGTTCTTATGATAAGACTATATGAATTTAAAAACAAAAAACTTTAGTAACCCAGATGTCTACATGCATACTTACTTGAAGCCGCTGGGTGCACCAATATCGGCTTTGGAGAACTTCTTCTTGCCCTTTTTGCTTTTGGACTTTTCAGATGGAAGAGGTAGAGCCCGATACCTGGCAGAAGTGATGTCTGGATTTTGGATGTTGATGGCAGGCATGCTGAGGCCGGGAGATGGGATTTGGTGCAGTGGACTCGGAGGACCTGGAGCAAAATGCATTATACTGTCATATATATAAAGCAGACTGCAATTTAGCTAAATGGTGGGTTTCTGCACTTAAATTACACTGTTGTATGTAAAGAAAGGTCACAAAGTTGTGGAGAAGTCTGGAAAATTCACACAATTCTTTAATCAACCTCATTCTGTAGATTAATCATACAAACTTTCCGCCACTGATCACTACATTGGCTTATTTATCTATGTAGCGCCCTGCTCCCAATGACTGGGCGCTATGTTAAATTTAGTGGGTGTCTGAGCTGGTAGTTAGCTCAGACTCTGTAAATAATTATGCTAAATTAGCCTCTGTTCCGGCTATGGCTGTGTTGGAAGACTTCCCACTGTTCGCCTGTAGGTGGCGTTACCACCCCAGGCCGATGTGGAAGACTGACAGGCCAGAGTGGATTCAGTGCCTTTCCCCAGGAACAGTTCAGTGGGCGTGGTCTACCTACTGAGCATGCTGGGGAAGGGTATTTAAGGGGCAGACGCCATCTTTTGGGGTCCTTCTTCCCCTCGTGGCCCTCCTGACACGAGGAGTGTGTGTGTGTCCGAGGCTGCAACTCTACCAAGTAGGCCCAGTTATGCTGACTGGGGCCTACACTTTGAAGGTGATCCTGAGCTGTCCGTCCTGCGGGAGGAAGCCACTCAATGGAGGAAACCAGGGGAGGACCTGTCCTGGAAAAGACAGAGCGGAAGGCTGGTGTCTTGAGAAGGGCCTGGTAATTCTATTGGAGGATGCACCGTAGCTAAAGTTCACCTTGCAGTCTGCCGGGTCGGCTTAAAGGCTCTTTGACTGCTTGGCTGGAAGTTTGGGCGCTAAGTCCGGTGGCAGAGGATCCCGGATTATCCAATTTTGTGCACAACCAGTCTATGGCAGAGACTGGTCCTGATCTTTTTCCGTGCATCATTCTGGCTGCTAGGCCAGGTGAGAGGGGCCTATCCGGGTGAGCAATATCCACTCGAGGAGGAGTGGTGAATGACTTTATAGTTGAGGAGTTTTCCGCAGTGATCTGTACTGCATACCTGAACCTACCCCTTCCCTTCACCCTTCTACTATTCTTCATATGTTTTATGCAAAATAAAATAAAACCTAACTGCATAAGGTTTTACACCCTGTGTGGACATTGGAGTTCTTACAAACTTTATTCCCCTAGACAACGAACATTGAGGTAACGTGCAAGGCCCAAATTAAACCAGCAGCTCCTACGGGGGTGTGCTACATATGTTTGCAACATACCATTGGAGACTGATCCAGGAGGTGGCGGGAGGGGTAAGGTGCTTCTTCTTTCTGAAGGTAGCAAAGATAGAATTAATTAAGGATGAAGCCTGACAATCATACAGACAGTAAGCAATGCACAAACTTACCATCTAAAACTGGCGGAGGTGGTGGAAGAGTCTGGCGTTTGTCTGCAAATAGAATAGAGAAAAATACATTGTTTTCAGGGTTGCTTCGCACTGCTCTTTTCTAGTAATGAAAACTTTTCAAACAGCAATGTGGAAAATACATAATGAGCAGTGCTGATAGATAACAGACTAGGTCTTACACCAATCAGTTTTTCTTACACCAATCAAAAAGTTTTACTTTTTCAGTGGAATTGAAGGCAAACAGTGAAGGTTGGCTATGTTGTACGATAATTTTGAAACGTTAATTACACCTAAGCAGAGCCCTGAAAAATCTACCCTTTGTCTGGAATTCCTCCTGGCAGTGCATTTCCTTGTATGTGAAGGTGCCTAGGCAATCCTGTGCATACAGCCTCATAGTTGTAAATCTGCAGTGTGAGATCACCTAAAGAACTGCTGCCTCTGTGTCCTAATCTTAGGTGATTTAGCGTGAGAGTTGGTGATGTCAGTATTGTGCTGCTCATTGTTTTCTATTCTGGAGGCTCTTGCATGAGGATATAAAGCCCTGCCATTACCAAGATGGCCACCTCCATACAGAAACATAGTGTGGAACAAGGCATCGAAAGTCAATAAAGAGAAAATATCTGCTGCAGGAAGATCACAGGCAAAACTGGAGATAAGCCCTTTGCCCTCTGTCGGGCATAGATTTCAGAATTCAGTTATTCTTTAACATTCACTGAAGGCTTCAAGCATTTTTTACCCTAAATCAGGGATATGCAATTAGCGGGCCTCCAACTGTTGCAAAACTACAAGTCCCATCATGCCTCTGCCTCTGGGTGTCATGCTTGTGGCTGTCAGAGTCTTGCTATGATACCTCATGGGAATTGTAGTTCTGCAACAGCTGGAGGTCCACTAATTGCATATCCCTGCCCTAAATAAAATAAAAAAAATGGATCCTGTCCTTTTGAAGCATGAAAAACAGCACAGTGCTTGTGCTGTGTCTTTTGGCCCCCTGTATTACCTGAAATACTGGCTGATCTTGCCTGGTTCTGCCCTCCCCCTTGTAAACTGACCACGGTATATAATGGCTGCTTAGCCCTGACACCGTGGTCAGTTTACGTGCCTCAATCATCCGCTCTCTCCTCTGCCCTCCTCTCTCCCCTCTCTCCCTGTCAGCTCGTGACAGTGCCCGTCCCTCCTCCTCCTGCTGCTATAATAACTTTATAATTTTATGGCAATCCCCCATGTTAGATAATGCAATGTCTCCAGTGTTCATGCTTTATTAAAAAAATGCCTCTGTATAAAACATTTCCAATCGCCGCTCACCTGACTGGCCACCTCTCTCTTCTTCTTCTCCTCCTGACTGATGTCGGGGGGGGGGGGATTCTCGCCCCCTCCTGCTGTAGCTGTCAGTTCAGGAGAGGGAATGGTGGACGGTCACGTGAGGGCCGAGCGGCGCTCGAAAATAAGGTATACAGGGGCATTTTTTTATTAAAGCATATACACCGGAGACATTGCATTATTTAACACAGGGGATTGGCAGAAAATTATAAAGTGGATTTACAATCACTTTAAAGTGGTTCTAAAGTCATAATGTTTTTTAACCTTAATGCATTCTATGCATTAAGGTAAAAAAATCTTTCAGTAGCTGTCTCTATTCCCATTTCTCTTGGGGGGATATTTCTTGCTTTTTACATTTTCCTTTCTGAGTAGCTCATCCCCCAACCAACATTCTGGCCATTCTAGGACAGAACAACATGTCCTGCTCCAGCAGCCCCCTGTTAGACCCCCATCACAAATCCTAGGAGGCTGCAGGAGCCCATTCACAGAGCAGCTGGGGGCTGAGCCTCCCACGTCATCGGGGCAAAGCGGCCTGAACCTGGAAGAGGCATCCAGCTGAGGACAGATAGCTGATCGGCGGATCGCTGCAGGACAATGCTGGATCCATTGGGCAGGTGAGTGTGTATTTTCAGGAGAATGCATAACAGATAAGGGGCGATGGAGGGAAAAAAAAATAAGGGAAAGTGTGAAGTTCCTCTTTAATGCTTGCAGCATGTTACATGAGAAAAATTAGAAGGACAAGGTTTGTACAATAAGGGGATTTAGGTAAGTGTAGGAGAGGGATAATACAAAATAAGTTTTAAAGTAGTGTTTTTCATTCCAACAGTGAGCCCACTGTAATCCTCCAGGTTAAAAAAAAACTGTTTTGAAAGTCGTCCCCAGATTTCAGGTGGCTGTCATATCTTTGTACCTTGTCTGTGCTGCCGTTTTTGTAACTTCTCCTCCACGACAGAGTGAAATGTGTCAGCTTCTTCCTCATTTGCGAAATTAAGTCCAGCCTGGCAGTCCTGCAGATAGGATGCAAAGTGTAAAAGTTTTGCGCATTGCGACATCTAATTCAGTCTTCCCTCTGCAGACAGACTGGGGTTGATTTAAAAAAAAGGCAAATTATCTGTTTACTTTGTAAGGGAAGTTGTACTTTGTGAGGGATTTTACCCCAGAACTTAGTGAATTTAGTGAAATTTCACTTGGCAAATATTACCCAGTCATGTGCAAGGAAAAAAAAGCATTTTTGCTTGCATGTGATTGGATGATGGAAGTCAGCAGAGCTTTACCCCATTTACAAATTTTTGGGAGTCTATTTGCCTTCAATAAATCATTCCCACTGTGTCCCATAGTGACACAGGGGCAGGTGGATGGGACCACAGCCCACTTTCGCAAAACCGAGATTCTGATACACCGGGAAGTGTGTCCGATTTTGCTGGAGGCCGTAGCTATTGAAGAGATACAAGGGCAGGTCAATGTTAATGATATTTTAACAAGGTGCAGAGTTTTTATACACTGATCATGCATTGCTTAATGGTTACTCGCCACCAGTCGCCCCTCCCAACCCCTACCCTGCCCGCTCCTAATTCCGCCCCTAAACACGCCCTCATAAATTATCTTATAAAATGACACATAAATGTTTTATGCAGAATTAAGTTACAAAAATAAATATTAACAATAACTTTATCAGTACCCAACAATGCAGCCTCACCTGTGCCCATCAATGCAGCCTACCTGTGCCCAACAATGCAGCCTACCTGTACCCAATAATGCAGCCTACCTGTGCCCAACAATGCAGCCTACCTGTGCCCAACAATGCAGCCTACCTGTGCCCAACAATGCAGCCTAACTGTGCCCAACAATGCAGCCTACCTGTACAGGGGAAGAGAAGAGAGGCAGAGGATTGCCGGTCGGATCATCAGAGAGCGGGGAACATTACTGTAACAGCTTTCATTTGAATTGCCGAGTGTTCCCGCCGCTCATCGTCACATACAGCCCCGCCTCCTAGCCCGTGTACTTTGATATACATCACACATCAAAGTACCCAGGCTAGGAGGCAGGGCTGCGTGTGACGGCGAGGTCGGGGAATACTCTGTAATTCTAATGAAAGATTTTATGATGTTCTCCACTCTCTGATGATCTGTCCGCCTGCTCTCTTCTCTCTTCCCCTTGGTGATCGCAGGGAGAACGGCTCCCATTCAACCCCGCATGCTGGTCGTGCTCGCCCACCGTTCCGAAGCAGTCCACGCTCGCCAGCCATCATTTTCCCATCACAAAATGCTAGTAGGCGAGTGGAATATTTGAGGGCTGCTAAAAATGATTGCATTTCCATGTTCTGTGTACTGTGGGATACCAGATATAGTAAATGCAGGGTCCTGGGTTTAGTAATACTTTAACTGAAATCGTTTATATTTGGCAGTGGTTTCTGTAACAGTGGTAAAAGAAAGTTAATTGAAGGTATGAAGCAAAATGTCTAGTCATTTGGTCATGTGACTTCAACTGCAGGGAAGGTTTAGAGTTTGACTAATCCCTTGCTTTTGCAGAGATCACATGACCGAATAGTGGTCAACTGGCCAGCCTCTATGACATCCAAGGCCTATGGTTTCTACAGGCGAGGCTCCAGGGTGGTGAAGTTGTGTTTAAAAAGCAGATAGCATGAGGCGTCAAAAAGCATGGGAGAATATGTGGCCTAGTCATAGGCGTGCCCACGGGGTGTGACGGGTGTGCCTGCAATGTACGTACTTGTGTGTACCAGTCACTCAGTCACTGCCTGGGGTAATGTCCTGCCACCGGCTGGCAAATACAGCTGTTTGCTGCGAGTGGGAGGAAGGAGCAGGGAGGGAACTAGCCACAGAGTAACACAGCCGGGAGCCGCATAAGCCGATGCAGCTTCTATAGTTCCGGCTGCAGGTCCCGCCGGCGGAGTGATCTAATTCTGCACTCCGCCCCCCCCCTCCGGCCTTTCTCTCCTGACTCCATCAGAAGCAGAGGAGTAGCCTGGATAGCGGCAGCGGCAGACGAGTGGCTTTAGGCAGGCAGCCTGTTTAATCAAGGTGAGAGCGAGTGTGAGAGAGACAGCACTGTGGTCTGTGCACAAATGAACATTTTTTTTTTCCCCAAAACAGCCAACCAATTGATAAACCTTACCTTACCCTGGCTTGTCACTAACTAAAAAAATAATAATATATATATATATATATATTACATACTTTTTCACTGACAAGCCAATTGTATATGTGATATATATATATATATATATATATTGTGACAGCAGGAAGGTAAAGTCACCTGGTTGCATCCAGGGGGGTAGATATATTTCGCCCAGATTCAGGCTTTACGCCGACTTATACAACTAGGTGGAGAGTTGTATAAGGCTAGTGGGCTCATGGATGACTCATACCTCTAGGGAGAGGGCTGGGCGTCGTGCAGACAGGGAGTTGATGAGACCAGCTGAAGCTTGTCAGCTCATTTAGGCCTCTATAAGAACTCCCAGCTTCATTAGATGTTAGCTCATGCCTGGAACCAGACCTGTGTGGACTGTCTAGGGAGAGTGAACCCCTGTGCGGTGAGAAAAAGCCTGTGTGGCTATTTGCTTGGACATTTAAAACCAGGGACTTAGGGACTAGGACAGCACTAGGCTGATCCCAGTTGTTAGTTAGGAAACCTGTATGTTTACTCAGAGGTCAAGTTGACCAGGATTTATTTTATTTATGTTTCTTTTGCTTTGCTGTGTTTTGTCACTGTAAATAGAAAATAAACCGCACCTTTTTGATTTTGAAAACCACAACCTCCGTTTGCTGGGCCTGTTTTTGTGTGGGGAGCCCATCCCGGGGGTCACACACACCCGCTGCCGAGCTAACCCCCTCACAGTTGGTGGAGAACCAGTGGCAGTTTTTTTTTAAGCCAGCATGGAGGAGATACTGAAACAGCTGGCTCTAGCAAATGCCAATCAACAGCAGACAAATGCAGGTTTGCAAAGGAGCCTTGCAGCCCAGCAGCAAGCTCACCAACAGAGTCTGGAAGCTCAGCAACAAGCCCAGCAGCAATCTGAGGCCCGCTTCATAGACCTGTTACAGAAGCTAGAGCAGAGACTACAACAAATGGAAGCAGTAATGCAGCAACGTCCGCAGACCAGTGAGGAAAGCCGTCCCACTAATACCGCGTCCTTTGGGGTGAGTCGTTTATTGACAAAAATGACTGGAGAGGATGATCCAGAGGTATTTTTGACCACATTTGAAAGGACCGCTGAAAGAGAAAAGTGGCCTGAGGAGCAGTGGGCTGGACTGGTGGCTCCTCTGTTAACTGGTGAATCGCAGAAAGCTTACTATGACCTAGAGCCTAACCAAGCAAAAGACTATGTGATGCTAAAAGCTGAAATATTGGCAAGGCTGGGTGTCACCCAGGCTGTCCGGGCTCAGCGTGTGCATAACTGGACTTTCCAGCTTGGAAAACCCCCCAGGTCTCAAATGTATGATCTCATTCACCTGAGCAGAAAGTGGCTACAGCCAGAGACTTTGTCCGCACCAAAGATTGTGGAACGTGTTGTAATGGATCGGTTTTTGAGAGCTCTTCCTACTGCCTTCCAAAAGTGGGTAAGCCATGGAGACCCAGAGACGGCCGATGGTCTTGTGGATCGTGTGGAGAAATACTTGGCTACAGAGAACCTGACGGCCTCTTCCAGAGACACTCGGACTTTCCACCCTAAGACCAGACCATCCCCAGGGGCGGATAAGAGGATTCCAAGGGGTGAGGGTGGAGAGAGTGAGAGGGTGGGAGCTCTACCCCAAGTTTGGCGAGAACAGCCTGGGAAATCAGCGGCTCAAGAGGCGGCAAGAAGGATCGTTTGCTACCGCTGCCGGCAAGCGGGACATATTGCAGCCAATTGCCCGGTTGTGGAGGAACCCATGCAGTGTGACTTTCTGACGGGCAGACGTCAGTCGCTGTGTGCGACAGTCGCATGCACTGCCATTCGAGGAACTGAGAAACATTTATGCAAAATGTGTGTTAATGGTAGAAATGTTGTGGTATTGCTGGATTCAGGTAGCCTTGTGACCCTGATAAAGGCTGAATTAGTTAAAACAGAGGTCTCGGGGAATAGCAAGGTAGCTGTTATTTGTGTGCATGGGGACACCCGAGAGTATCCAGTGACTACAGTGTGTTTCGAGACCCCCAAAGGTACCCTCTCTCATCCAGTGGGGTTAGTATCTCAATTACCGCATGATGCCATTGTGGGAAGGGATTTTCCGAAGTTCTGGGAACTGTGGGATGATCCTGAGCCCCCCACTGGTGCCCCTATGTACCAGGAATGTGATAGCCAGAACTCCTCTGAGAGTGGTGAGGACTCTCCAGAATTTCCCTTGTCAGTATTGGCAGGGGAGACTCAAGAAACTGGAGAGGAGCCCACCTCCTCAGACGAAAACCTACCGTCTGTGGAGTTTTCTGATCTGGAGGTTCACAGGGAAAATTTTGCCACAGAACAGTTAAAAGACCCCGCCCTAATAAAGGCACGGGAAAACGTAGTGGAAATAGATGGCGAGTTAGTGAACCCAGATAATACCTGCACTTACCCATACTTCAGCGTAGAGAAGGACCTACTGTATCGGGTGGCAAAAAGGGCAGAAGAAACCGTTGAGCAGCTTGTGGTGCCCAAACCTTACAGGAAGTTGGTGTTGGAGTTGGCCCATGGGCACATTCTTGGAGGTCATCTGGGGACAGAGAAAACCCGAGAGAGGGTATTACAGAGATTCTATTGGCCTGGGGTGATGAAGGACACAGAAAATTATTGTTCCTCCTGCCCTGTGTGTCAGAGGTCGGCCCCGATGCCACATTTCCGTAGCCCGCTGGTCCCTCTACCCATCATTGAGGTCCCGTTTGAGAGAATCGCAATGGATTTGGTAGGTCCTATAATCAAGTCCGCTAGGGGGCACCAGTACATATTGGTTATAATGGACTATGCCACCCGTTATCCAGAAGCGATCCCTCTCAGAAATACCTCGGCCAAAACCATAGCCAAAGAGCTATCTCTTGTTTTTAGCCGGGTGGGTATTTGTAAAGAACTGCTTACGGACCAAGGTACACCCTTTATGTCCCGGGTTATGAAAGAGCTGTGTAAATTGTTCAAAGTGACGCAATTGCGTACATCTGTGTATCACCCCCAAACCGATGGGCTGGTTGAAAGATTCAACAAAACCCTAAAACAAATGTTGAAGAAAGTGGTGGATAGAGATGGAAAGGATTGGGACTGTCTACTTCCTTATTTGATGTTTGCTATTAGGGAGGTGCCCCAATCCTCTACGGGATTCTCCCCCTTTGAGTTACTGTATGGGAGACACCCAAGAGGGCTGTTGGATATTGCCAAGGAAACTTGGGAAAGTGAGAGTTCTCCCCACAGGAGTGTGATTGAGCATGTCGCCCTGATGCAAGACCGAATTGCACAGGTAATGCCCATCGTGAAGGAACATTTGGCCCAAGCGCAGTTAGCACAGCAGAGAGTGTACAACCGTGGAGCCAAGACCCGTACCTTTTCCCCGGGGGATAGGATACTGGTACTTGTCCCTACGGTTGAAAGTAAATTCCTTGCCAAATGGCAAGGCCCCTATGAGATAATGGAAAAAGTGAGCGAAGTGAATTACAAGGTCAGACAACCAGGAAGGCGAAAGCCCGAACAGATCTATCACGTTAATCTGTTGAAAGCCTGGAGGGATAGAGAGTCCCTAGTCGCAGACACTTGGTCACCAGCTCAAACTGGTTGCGTGATTCCTGTTGTTGGAATAGCAGCCACCTTGTCACAACCCCAACAACAGGAGGTTAAGGAGTTTGTGCTTCGCAACAAGTAGGTATTCTCTGAGCTGCCGGGACAAACATCTGGGGTAGAGCATGACATCATTACCCCGCCCGGTGAAAGGGTGAAGTTAAAACCCTATCGGATCCCAGAGGCCCGACGGGAGGCAATACGGGAGGAAGTACATAAAATGCTGAACTTAGGGGTGATAGAGGAGTCCCAAAGTGATTGGTCTAGTCCCATTGTGTTGGTGCCTAAACCGGATGGGAGCTGGCGATTTTGTAACGATTTTCGTCAGTTGAACAAAGTTACAAAATTTGACACCTACCCCATGCCACGTATAGATGAGTTGATCGACCGGCTGGGAACAGCCCGATACATGACGACTCTTGACCTCACAAAAGGGTATTGGCAAATCCCCCTGGCCAAGTCGGCCAAAGAGAAAACCGCATTTGTAACCCCAGACGGGGCGTTCCAATATAAAAGAATGCCGTTCGGGTTACAGAATGCGCCGGCCACATTCCAGCGGAAAATGGACCAGATGCTGAGGCCCCATCGGAAGTATGCTGCGGCTTACCTGGATGACGTAATTGTCCATAGCACAGATTGGGCCTCACATCTGCCAAAAGTGCAAGCAGTCCTGGACTCTGTTCGGGAAGCGGGGTTTACGGCTAACCCCAAGAAGTGTACCATTGGGCAGGAGGAGGCCAAATATCTTGGGTACACCATTGGGAGGGGAGTAATAAAACCCCAACTCAACAAAGTCGAGGCCATCCAGAGTTGGCCACGTCCCAACAGCAAGAAGCAGGTACGAGCCTTTCTGGGAATCGCTGGGTATTATCGGCGATTCATTCCCCACTTTGCTTCTAAGGCTGTGCCCCTAACCAACCTGACGAAGGGGAAAGGGTCGGTCATGATTAAATGGACCCCCGAGGCTGAGGCAGCATTCCAATTCTTGAAACAAGCCTTATGTAGCCAGCCAGTGTTGTACTCACCCGACTTCTCTAAAGACTTTGTCGTACAAAGTGATGCGTCAGATGTGGGGTTAGGAGCAGTATTGTCCCAGGTCTGGAACGGGGAAGAGCACCCAGTCATTTACCTCAGCAGGAAGTTGAAGTCCCATGAGGTAAATTACGCCACCGTTGAAAAGGAGTGTTTAGCGGTGAAGTGGGCTCTAGATTCCCTTCGGTACTACCTGCTAGGTAGGCACTTTGACATGGTTACGGATCACGCTCCGTTAAAGTGGATGGCTCAAAACAAGGAAACAAATAGAAGAGTGAATAGGTGGTTCCTGGCCCTCCAGGAATTCAACTTCACAGTAAAGCATCGCCCTGGCGTTCAAATGGGGAATGTGGATGCTTTGTCTCGAGTACATGAATGCCTGATTGCTGGTGTTCCAACCCCGAGGTTAAAACAAGAGGGGGGGGTATGTGACAGCAGGAAGGTAAAGTCACCTGGTTGCATCCAGGGGGGTAGATATATTTCGCCCAGATTCAGGCTTTACGCCGACTTATACAACTAGGTGGAGAGTTGTATAAGGCTAGTGGGCTCATGGATGACTCATACCTCTAGGGAGAGGGCTGGGCGTCGTGCAGACAGGGAGTTGATGAGACCAGCTGAAGCTTGTCAGCTCATTTAGGCCTCTATAAGAACTCCCAGCTTCATTAGATGTTAGCTCATGCCTGGAACCAGACCTGTGTGGACTGTCTAGGGAGAGTGAACCCCTGTGCGGTGAGAAAAAGCCTGTGTGGCTATTTGCTTGGACATTTAAAACCAGGGACTTAGGGACTAGGACAGCACTAGGCTGATCCCAGTTGTTAGTTAGGAAACCTGTATGTTTACTCAGAGGTCAAGTTGACCAGGATTTATTTTATTTATGTTTCTTTTGCTTTGCTGTGTTTTGTCACTGTAAATAGAAAATAAACCGCACCTTTTTGATTTTGAAAACCACAACCTCCGTTTGCTGGGCCTGTTTTTGTGTGGGGAGCCCATCCCGGGGGTCACACACACCCGCTGCCGAGCTAACCCCCTCACAATATATATATATATATATATATATATATATATATATATTTACACAATATATATCTATATAATATTATATATATTATAGATATATATTGTGTATATATATACTGTGAGGGGGTTAACTCAGTAGCGGGTGTGTGTGACCCCCTGGTTGGGCTCCCCACACAAAAACAGGGCCAGCAGACGGAGGTTGTGGTTTTCAAAATCAAAAGGTGCGGTTTATTTCTCTATGTACAGTGACAAAAACACAGCAAAGCCAAAAAGAAACATAAACAAAATAAATCCTGGTCAGTTTGACCTCTGACTAAACATGCAGGTTTCCTAAACTAACAACTGGGATCAGCCTGGTGCTGTCCTAGTCCCTAAGTCCCTGGTTTAGTAAAAGTCCAAACAAATAGCCACACAGGCTTTGCCTCACCGCACAGGGGTTCACTCTCCCTAGACAGTCCACACAGGTCTGGGTCCAGGCATGAGCTAACATCTAATGAAGCTGGGAGTTTTTATAGAGGCCTTAAACGAACTGACAGGCTTCAGCTGGTCTCATCAACTCCCTGCCTGCACGACGCCCAGCCCTCTCCCTAGAGGTATGAGTCATCCATGAGCCCACTAGCCTCAGCTGGGCTTCATCAACTCCCTCCCTAGTTGTATAAGTCAGCATAAAGCCTGAATCTGGGAGAAATATATCTACCCCCCTGGATGCAACCAGGTGACTTTACCTTCCTGCTGTCACATACCCCCCCCTCTTGTTTTAACCTTGGGGTTGGAACACCAGCAATCAGGCATTCATGTACTCGAGACAAAGCATCCACATTCCCCATTTGAACGCCAGGGCGATGCTTTACTGTGAAGTTGAATTCCTGTAGGGCCAGGAACCACCTATTCACTCTTCTATTTGTCTCCTTGTTTTGAGCCATCCACTTTAACGGAGCGTGATCCGTAACCATGTCAAAGTGCCTACCTAGCAGATAGTACCGAAGGGAATCTAGAGCCCACTTCACCGCTAAACACTCCTTTTCAACCGTGGCGTAATTTACCTCATGGGACTTCAACTTCCTGCTGAGGTAAATGACTGGGTGCTCTTCCCCGTTCCAGACCTGGGACAATACTGCTCCTAACCCCACATCTGACGCATCACTTTGTACGACAAAGTCTTTAGAGAAGTCGGGTGAGTACAACACTGGCTGGCTACATAAGGCTTGTTTCAAGAATTGGAATGCTGCCTCAGCCTCGGGGGTCCATTTAATCATGACCGACCCTTTCCCTTTCGTCAGGTTGGTTAGGGGCACAGCCTTAGAAGCAAAGTGGGGAATGAAGCGCCGATAATAACCCGCGATTCCCAGAAAGGCCCGTACCTGCTTCTTGCTGTTGGGACGTGGCCAACTCTGGATGGCCTCGACTTTGTTGAGTTGGGGTTTTATCACTCCCCTGCCAATGGTGTACCCAAGATATTTGGCCTCCTCCTGCCCAATGGTACACTTCTTGGGGTTAGCCGTAAACCCCGCTTCCCGGATAGAGTCTAGGACTGCTTGCACTTTTGGCAGATGTGAGGCCCAATCTGTGCTATGGACAATTACGTCATCCAGGTAAGCCGCAGCATACTTCCGATGGGGCCTCAGTATCTGGTCCATTTTCCGCTGGAATGTGGCCGGCGCATTCTGTAACCCGAACGGCATTCTCTTATATTGGAACGCCCCGTCTGGGGTTACAAATGCGGTTTTCTCTTTGGCCGACTTGGCCAGGGGAATTTGCCAATACCCTTTTGTGAGGTCAAGAGTCGTCATGTATCGGGCTGTTCCCAGCCGGTCGATCAACTCATCTATACGTGGCATGGGGTAGGTGTCAAATTTTGTAACTTTGTTCAACTGACGAAAATCGTTACAAAATCGCCAGCTCCCATCCGGTTTAGGCACCAACACAATGGGACTAGACCAATCACTTTGGGACTCCTCTATCACCCCTAAGTTCAGCATTTTCTGTACTTCCTCCCGTATTGCCTCCCGTCGGGCCTCTGGGATCCGATAGGGTTTTAACTTCACCCTTTCACCGGGCGGGGTAATAATATCATGCTCTACCCCAGATGTTTGTCCCGGCAGCTCAGAGAACACCTCCTTGTTGCGAAGCACAAACTCCTTAACCTCCTGTTGTTGGGGTTGTGACAAGGTGGCTGCTATTCCAACCTCCGGAATCACGCAACCAGTTTGAGCTGGTGACCAAGTTTCTGCGACTAGGGACTCTCTATCCCTCCAGGCTTTCAACAGATTAACGTGATATATCTGTTCGGGCTTTCGCCTTCCTGGTTGTCTGACCTTGTAATTCACTTCGCTCACTTTTTCCATTATCTCGTAGGGGCCTTGCCATTTGGCAAGGAATTTACTTTCAACCGTAGGGACAAGTACCAATATCCTATCCCCCGGGGAAAAGGTACGGGTCTTTGCTCCACGGTTGTACACTCTCTGCTGTGCCAACTGCGCTTGGGCCAAATGTTCCTTCACGATGGGCATTACCTGTGCAATTCGATCTTGCATCAGGGCGACATGCTCAATCACACTCCTGTGGGGAGAACTCTCACTTTCCCAAGTTTCCTTGGCAATATCCAACAGCCCTCTTGGGTGTCTCCCATACAGTAACTCAAAGGGGGAGAATCCCGTAGAGGATTGGGGCACCTCCCTAATAGCAAACATCAAATAAGGAAGTAGACAGTCCCAATCCTTTCCATCTCTATCCACCACTTTCTTCAACATTTGTTTTAGGGTTTTGTTGAATCTTTCAACCAGCCCATCGGTTTGGGGGTGATACACAGATGTACGTAATTGCGTCACTTTGAACAATTTACACAGCTCTTTCATAACCCGGGACATAAAGGGTGTACCTTGGTCCGTAAGCAGTTCTTTACAAATACCCACCCGGCTAAAAACAAGAGATAGCTCTTTGGCTATGGTTTTGGCCGAGGTATTTCTGAGAGGGATCGCTTCTGGATAACGGGTGGCATAGTCCATTATAACCAATATGTACTGGTGCCCCCTAGCGGACTTGATTATAGGACCTACCAAATCCATTGCGATTCTCTCAAACGGGACCTCAATGATGGGTAGAGGGACCAGCGGGCTACGGAAATGTGGCATCGGGGCCGACCTCTGACACACAGGGCAGGAGGAACAATAATTTTCTATGTCCTTCATCACCCCAGGCCAATAGAATCTCTGTAATACCCTCTCTCGGGTTTTCTCTGTCCCCAGATGACCTCCAAGAATGTGCCCATGGGCCAACTCCAACACCAACTTCCTGTAAGGTTTGGGCACCACAAGCTGCTCAACGGTTTCTTCTGCCCTTTTTGCCACCCGATACAGTAGGTCCTTCTCTACGCTGAAGTATGGGTAAGTGCAGGTATTATCTGGGTTCACTAACTCGCCATCTATTTCCACTACGTTTTCCCGTGCCTTTATTAGGGCGGGGTCTTTTAACTGTTCTGTGGCAAAATTTTCCCTGTGAACCTCCAGATCAGAAAACTCCACAGACGGTAGGTTTTCGTCTGAGGAGGTGGGCTCCTCTCCAGTTTCTTGAGTCTCCCCTGCCAATACTGACAAGGGAAATTCTGGAGAGTCCTCACCACTCTCAGAGGAGTTCTGGCTATCACATTCCTGGTACATAGGGGCACCAGTGGGGGGCTCAGGATCATCCCACAGTTCCCAGAACTTCGGAAAATCTCTTCCCACAATGGCATCATGCGGTAATTGAGATACTAACCCCACTGGATGAGAGAGGGTACCTTTGGGGGTCTCGAAACACACTGTAGTCACTGGATACTCTCGGGTGTCCCCATGCACACAAACAACAGCTACCTTGCTATTCCCAGAGACCTCTGTTTTAACTAATTCAGCCTTTATCAGGGTCACAAGGCTACCTGAATCCAGTAATACCACAACATTTCTACCATTAATACACATTTTGCATAAATGTTTCTCAGTTCCCCGAATGGCAGTGCATGCGACTGTCGCACACAGCGACTGACGTCTGTCCGTCAGAAAGTCACATTGCATGGGTTCCTCCACAACCGGGCAATTTGCTGCAATATGTCCCGCTTGCCGGCAGCGGTAGCAAACAATCCTTTTGGCTGCCTCTTGAGCCCCTGACTTCCCAGGCTGTTCTCGCCAAACTTTGGGTAGAGCTCCCACCCTCTCACTCTCTCCACCCTCACCCCTTGGAATCCTCTTATCCGCCCCTGGGGATGGTCTGGTCTTAGGGTGGAAAGTCCGAGAGTCTCTGGAAGAGGCCGTCAGGTTCTCTGTAGCCAAGTATTTCTCTACACGATCCACAAGACCACCGGCCGTCTCTGGGTCTCCATGGCTTACCCACTTTTGGATGGCAGTAGGAAGAGCTCTCAAAAACCGATCCATTACAACACGTTCCACAATCTCTGGTGCGGACAAAGTCTCTGGCTGTAGCCACTTCCTGCTCAGGTGAATGAGATCATACATTTGAGACCTGGGGGGTTTTCCAAGCTGGAAAGTCCAGTTATGCACACGCTGAGCCCGGACAGCCAGGGTGACACCCAGCCTTGCCAATATTTCAGCTTTTAGCATCACATAGTCTTTTGCTTGGTCAGGCTCTAGGTCATAGTAAGCCTTCTGCGATTCACCAGTTAACAGAGGAGCCACCAGTCCAGCCCACTGCTCCTCAGGCCACTTTTCTCTTTCAGCAGTCCTTTCAAATGTGGTCAAAAATACCTCTGGATCATCCTCTCCAGTCATTTTTGTCAATAAACGACTCACCCCAAAGGACGCGGTATTAGTGGGACGGCTTTCCTCACTGGTCTGCGGACGTTGCTGCATTACTGCTTCCATTTGTTGTAGTCTCTGCTCTTGCTTCTGTAACAGGTCTATGAAGCGGGCCTCAGATTGCTGCTGGGCTTGTTGATGAGCTTGCTGCTGGGCTGCAAGGCTCCTTTGCAAACCTGCATTTGTCTGCTGTTGATTGGCATTTGCTAGAGCCAGCTGTTTCAGTATCTCCTCCATGCTGGCTTAAAAAAAACTGCCACTGGTTCTCCACCAACTGTGAGGGGGTTAACTCAGTAGCGGGTGTGTGTGACCCCCTGGTTGGGCTCCCCACACAAAAACAGGGCCAGCAGACGGAGGTTGTGGTTTTCAAAATCAAAAGGTGCGGTTTATTTCTCTATGTACAGTGACAAAAACACAGCAAAGCCAAAAAGAAACATAAACAAAATAAATCCTGGTCAGTTTGACCTCTGACTAAACATGCAGGTTTCCTAAACTAACAACTGGGATCAGCCTGGTGCTGTCCTAGTCCCTAAGTCCCTGGTTTAGTAAAAGTCCAAACAAATAGCCACACAGGCTTTGCCTCACCGCACAGGGGTTCACTCTCCCTAGACAGTCCACACAGGTCTGGGTCCAGGCATGAGCTAACATCTAATGAAGCTGGGAGTTTTTATAGAGGCCTTAAACGAACTGACAGGCTTCAGCTGGTCTCATCAACTCCCTGCCTGCACGACGCCCAGCCCTCTCCCTAGAGGTATGAGTCATCCATGAGCCCACTAGCCTCAGCTGGGCTTCATCAACTCCCTCCCTAGTTGT
Source organism: Rana muscosa (assembly GCA_029206835.1). NCBI lineage: Eukaryota > Metazoa > Chordata > Amphibia > Anura > Ranidae > Rana > Rana muscosa. The sequence goes on along the minus strand of CM055125.1, from coordinate 238,749,553 downwards.
ATAAGTCAGCATAAAGCCTGAATCTGGGAGAAATATATCTACCCCCCTGGATGCAACCAGGTGACTTTACCTTCCTGCTGTCACAATATATATATATATATATATATATATATATATATATATAATCTCACATATACAATTGGCCTGTCAGCGAAAAAGTATGTAATATTTATATATATATATATATATATATATATATATATATATATATATATATATTGTGACAGCAGGATATATATATATATAATCTCACATATACAATTGGCCTGTCAGCGAAAAAGTATGTAATATTTATATATATATATATATATATATATATATATATATATACACACACACACTACATGTCTTTGGTATAAAAAATATATCCCAAGTGTATATTTACCCACTTCCCATATGCCCACAGCCCCAATATATGGCGTACGGAAAGCAGTGCCAAATGTGGGTTAATGTACCTGTACGTCAGCCCACATTAGAGCAGTGGCAGCTGGTGCTCCAAATTTTTTGGGGGGGCGCAAACAAGCTGAAACCCCCCCCCATCAATTGCAGCCACTGTGCCCATCAAACGCAGCTACTGTGCCCATAAATTGCCTTCTCCCGTCCTCTCTTCCCTTCCTCTGCTATGATTGGACGCCTGATAGGCATCCAATCAGAGCGCCTGTCGTTTCAGCCAATCAGGTGACAGGTAACAGACCCGAGCACCAGATTGGCTGAGAGGCGGTTCAGTGTTAGGAAAGGGAATAATCATTCCCTTTCCTAACATAACGCATGGCGCCCGCTGTTCACCTTTTTGGACGCCTATTAGAGCCTTCGCCTCTAATCAGGTGCTTCCAAAAACGCCACTGTAATTCAGGCTCCCGGCGCCCGAAAAGGGGCCAGGCACCTGAATAGGGGGTGGCAGCAGCGATCATAGATAGATTTGTGCAATGCATGAATCTATCTATGGTGATAGAGAGGTAGGAGGAGAGAGGGGGCGGCGCCCGTGCGCCCCTTATGGATGCACCGCCACTGCATTGGAGACTCCTGTGTGTCTCACAAAGCGTGCAACTGGGAGCCCTGCGATCGATGTGTGGCCTGGACACAGTGAATCACATTGCCGCTGGGCTTTTTTTCAGCAGGAATGCGGGAGAACACAGTTCCGGCACCTCAGCACTGAATGTATATGCCAAGTGGTGGTGGGATTTGCTGGAGTGTCTATTGATGTTGGCTGATGGGGTCTCTATTGTCACTGGGTGATCTATTGATGCTGGGGAAGTCTATTACTGCTGGTGGGATCTATTGTTTCTGGGGGGTCAATTGTTGATGGGAGAATACTACTGTTGAGGGAGGGGGCTTATGTTGTTGGCTGCTGGAGAGTATATTGATACTGGATGCTGGAAGATCTATTGTTGCGGGGGAGTATTTTTGTTAATAGGAGGGATCTGTTGTTGCTGGGGGTGTCTATTGTTGCTGAGAGGGATCTATAGTTGCTGGTGAATCTATAGTTGCCGTGAGGGATCTATTGTTGCTGGGGAGATGTCTTGTTCTTGGGGGATCTATTGTTGCTGAGGGAATCTATTGTTGCTGGGGGAATCTAACAAATTTATTTAAAGCAGTAAATACAATTCAGGATATTAAAACATGACACTTATTTAAAAAAAAATCCTACTTACCGTTCAGTTTTTAAAATTGCTTATTTGATTTAGAGATTTATTTAAAAGCTCTGTTTATGTTAAAAGATTATTTAATTAATAAGTTAAAACAATTATGTTTGTTTACATTCATAAATGTTTTTTTAATTAAAAATGTTTTAATACATTTTAAAATGTTTGTTAACATTTATTTATAAGAGTGTGTGTGTGTATATATATATATATATATATATATATATATATATATATATATACATATAGATATAGATATAGATATAGAGAGAGAGAGAGAGAGAGAGAGAGACAGAGATAGATATAGATATACACATACACACAGATGCACGTGTTTTTGAGCTTTGGTTTGAGGTGCACACCCTAATGCAATAGGCTGCGCACGCCTATGGGCCTAGTTGAGGGGTCTGAATCTGGCTGCTTAATAACAATTGCATCGCATATCATAAAATAAAAATACTACTGCATGTACCCATATGAAAAATATTTGACACAGGTCATACATAACTCAAACTGTCTACAGACCCTGTGCATGCATACACAGGCCTCCCAACACACATCACCACTCACATCAGTCATTACAAGGAATGTAAAGAAACTCACCTCTGCTGGAAAAGTGTGGAAATATGGACGAGGAGTTTGGTAGGCGAGCTGCTGGTATATTTCCTGTTCCCAAACCAGCTTCTCTTCCTGCAAAACAAAATGTTAGCCTAGTGAAGCTGTGATCACAGCCTAGAAACACCCCAACACTGTAAGATCTGATCAGGCAGAGGACTGCTCATGCACCCCTACTGCCTAGCCTGTGGCCCGTTGTCACTTTTTATGCGGTCCTTTGGTATCTCTGACTCTGAATACAATAATCTGAGTTTTTCTGACGTCAGTGCTTACTAAGGAAACTGAGGATAAAATATTCTTCATCATTTGGCTTCTTGTAGTTAAATGGTTTGGTTTATTTCTTTCATGCTGTCTTATGTTTTTTCAGCTGTCCCTTCCTTTTCTATTTTTATGTTTTTGTTAATCCTCTGTGTAACGGCACCCCAAATACGAAAGGGGGTAACGCCGTTTAGATATCTTCCCTCTCCTGGACACAAATTCACTGTCGATCCTCCACAGTCAGAAGACCCCTTCCCATAGGAATTACTCCTTCTGGAAGAACGAGACGCACTCTGTATCTTCCTAGGTTCGAATGAATTTATTGAGAAAAACATTGTAACTTTTATACCCATCCAATACTGCATTAACCTAAAATTAACAATGGTCCAGCTCCACCCACAACATTACAAGAGCCAATACACATTATTTTGACGTCTGCTAGGAGACAACAGGTTCTAATCCCCTTTATGTTTAAATAACTATGCATGACCTTTATATTCACCAGACTGTCTGGTACTTTACAATACACACAAGGACAGACTTAATTTCCCCAATCCACATCACCACAAACAATGAACAGGTCTTCTAGAAGCTGGAATTCATTAGCATTACACTAGGCAGACAGGTGATTGAGGTTGAACACCTCAGTATCTTTCAATTAACCTGTTGAGTCCAGAATCAGTAAATAGTCCTTTACAGATATCCTTGGGAATATGGTGGATAAATATTACAGATCCAGTTTAGGTAGTCCAACATATATTTCTTAATGTCCATTATTTCCTGGCTCACCCTGTGTCCAAAGTGACCCCCCTGATGACTCTGATCTTGTATAATTGTATAAGTGATCTTGTTGAAAGAAACATCAAATGTGGCAAACAGTTTTAGTGGAAGCATTGATTTGTAAAGGGGCTGTAATAGCAGTGATTTCTATCAATCTCATATTATGGGGTTGATTTATTAAAACTAAAGAGTGCAACATCTGGTGTAGCTGTGCATGGTAGTAAATCAGCTTCTAATTTCAGCTTGTTTAATTAAAGGGATACTATAGGTTCGATTAAAAAAAATAATAATAATAACAAACATGTCATACTTAGCTCCTCTGTGCAGCTTGTTTTGCACAGAGTGGCCCCAAACATCCTCTTCTGGGGTCCCACGGCGGCTCTCTTGGCTCCTCCCCACATCAGATAGCCCCCTCTGGGAAGCGTTCTCCCAAGGGGGTTACCTTGTGGGCATGCTTCCGTGTCCAGCATTCGGCGTCCATAGCCACCTAATGCAGGACTCGGCACCGCCCCCCGGTGCCCACGTCACTGGATTTGATTGACAGCAGAGGGAGCCAATGGCTGCGCTGCTATCAATCGATCCAATGAATGTCAGAAAAGGGTTCACCCGTTGGTGGCGCTGTCGTTTCTATAGATCGTAGTACCGGTGTCCACCAGCGGATGTCTTCTAACAGCCAAGACCTGTAGTAAAGGGTTTCACCTGCTGGTGGCACTGTTGGATCCATGGGTCGTAGTACCGGTGTCCACCAGCGGGTGCTTTCCGGCAGTGTGGAGCTGACATTATCGCCTGCGATCAGGCGTCACCTTGGTATCGTTCTTGTGCCCTGACCTGCGACCCTGTTATCCTGAACCTGTACCTGATCCTGTGCCCAATCCTGATCCTGAGCCTATCCTGGTCATTTCCCTCTTGTGTTCTGTCCCTTGCATCCCTGCTCTGTATCCTGATCCCGTCCACCTTCTCCCTCTCCTATCCTGTCCCTTCCCCCAGCTTCTGATTCCTTGTGTATGACCCTGGCCTGGCTAATGTTTACGATTCTGGTATACCCCTCTAGTGTTCTCGTTCGTTTGTCTGTTGCTGTTTTTGGGTCACTGTCTTGTTGTGGGTTTATTGTATATAGTTTGTGATTGGTAGTATGTTTATTTATGTAGCGCCCTGCTCCCAATGACTGGTCGCTATGTTTCAATTTAGAGGGTATCTGAGCCAAAAGTTAGGCTCAGATGTAAATAATTGATGCTAAATTAGCCTCTGTTCCGGCTATGGCTGTGTTGGGCAGACTTCCCACTGTTCGCCTGTAGGTGGCGTTACCACCCCGGGGCAATGTGGAAGACTGACAGGCCAGAGTATATTGGGTACCTTCCCCCGGGAACAGTTCAGTGGGCGAGGTCTACCCGCTGAGCATGCTGGGGAAGGGTACTTAAGGGGCAGACGCCATCTTAAAAGGGTCTTCGTCCCCTCACGGCCCTCCTGGCGTGAGGGGTGTATTGTGTGATTTTTGGCCTCGGAACCATGCTCGTCCGAGGCCGCTACTCCAACAAGTAGGCCCAGTTATGCTGACTGGGCCTACGCTTTGAAGGTGATCCTGTGCTGTCCGTCCTGAGGGAGGAAGCCACTCAATGGAGAAAACCAGGGGAGGACCTGTCCTGGAAAAGACCAAGCGGAAGGCTGGTGTCTTGAGGAGGGCCTGGTAATTCTATTGGAAGATGCACCGCAGTTAAAGTTCACCTTACAGTCTGCCGGGTTGGCTTAAAGGCTCTGGACTGTTCGGCTGGAAGTTTGGGCGGTAAATCCTGTGGCAGAGGATCCCGGAGTATCCAATTTGTTCACAACCGGTCTGTGGCAGAGACTGGTCCTGATTATAGTTCGTGCATCATTCCGGCTGCTAGGCCAGGTGAGAGGGGCCTATCCGGGTGAGCAATACCCACTCAGGGAGGAGTGGTGACTAACTTTATTAAGTGAGAAGTTTCCCCAGTGATCTGTACTGTGTGCCTGAACCTACCCCTTCCCTTCACCCTTCTACCATTGTTCATCTGTTTATTGCAAAAGGAAAATAAAACCTAACTGCTTAAGGTTTTACATCTTGTGTGGACATTGGAGTTTCTACAGACTTTCTTCCCCTAGACCAGGGTTCCCCAACCCCCGGGCCGTGGCCTATTTGCAGATGGGCCGCGAAGGCTGCACTGTGTGAGGTGCGGCAGCGGGCAAGCAGAGAGATGACATCTCTCACCGCCCGCCCGGATCACGGCACTTCCGCCCACACAGCGGGGCTCCTACTGCGGTGAGGCGCGGGAGCAGAGAGATGAGATCATCTCTCGCCGCCCGCCTGGAACGCGGCACTTCCGCCCACACAGCGGGGCTCCTATACTGCGGTGAGGTGCGGGAGCAGAGAGATGAGATCATCTCTCGGCGCCCGCCCATAACGCGGCACTTCCGCCCACACAGCGGGGCTGCTATACTGCAGCGAGGCGCGGGAGCAGAGAGAGAATCTCTCACCGCCCGCCCCGCATTACCGCTGTTCTCCCTCACCTGCCTGTGCTGCCACCACGGCAGGTGACAAAAAAATCTACTGGCAGGTGGCAAACCACCTCTGGTGGCAGGTGGCAATCCACACCAGGTGGCAGGTGACATGGCAATCCACACCTGGTGGCAGGTGACGTGGCAATCCACACCTGGTGGCAGGCGACGTGGCAATCCGCACCTGGTGGCAGGCGACGTGGCAATCCGCACCTGGTGGCAGGCGACGTGGCAATCCGCACCTGGTGGCAGGTGACGTGGCAGGCGACGTGGCAATCCGCACCTGGTGGCAGGCGACGTGGCAATCCGCACCTGGTGGCAGGTGACGTGGCAGGCGACGTGGCAATCCGCACCTGGTGGCAGGCGACGTGGCAATCCGCACCTGGTGGCAGGCGACATGGCAATCCACACCTGGTGGCAGGTGACGTGGCAAGCGACAATCCACATCTGGTGGCAGGCGAGGTGGCAAGCGACAATCCACATCTGGTGGCAGGCGACGTGGCAATCCACATCTGGTGGCAGGCGACGTGGCAATCCACACCTGGTGGCAGGTGACGTGGCAATCCACACCTGGTGGCAGGTGACGTGGCAAGCAACAATCCACACCTGGTGGAAGGCGACGTGGCAAGTGACAAACCGCATCTGGTGGCAGATTCTGCGTTATGGTGAGTTTGAACTATTTCATTTTATATTACAATGCAATGACAGAAATAATGCGCTTCAATCATCCCAACACCATATCAGCCATTGTTCTGTGATGATTGAGGCGCTAACACTAGCCATTTCCCCGACAAACTGCCCGCGAAAAGCTACATAACAACCCAACCCCCCCCCCCCCCGGGCCTTGGTACGATTGTATTACACAACGCCGGTCCTCGGTGCCAAAAAGGTTGGGGACCACTGCTCTAGACGACGAATACTGAGGTAACGTGCAAGGCCCAAATTAAAGCCAGCAGCTCCTGCGGGGGTGTGCTACATTTATATTCACTTTCCTTAATAAATTATTGTTCACTTTACATGTGTTTTTCACTTTGCAGTCCACTCAGTCTGGTCTTACCTGTACATGACAATGAAGAGCCGAGAACCTGTGGAGAGAGTGACGGTGGGATCACGCCCACGGAATTTCGGGCTCAGGTAAGTAAAACGGGGGGCTGGGGGGCCGAACACTGCAAGGTGTTTTTTCACCTTAATGCATAGGATGCATTAAGGTGAAAAAACACAAAGGTTTACAACCCCTTTAAGCTTTGACAAAAAACCCAGAAGCTGATTGATTTCTATGCAGAGCTGCACCAGATTTTGCACTCTCCAGTTTTAGTACATCAACCCCTATGTTTCACCTGCCTATTAATCCTGAAGTATGTCTCCAGTGTTCAACAACTTCTATGACATGTTCACAGTCACTAATCATCTTGTGTAGCATGTCTGCAGTCTCTGATAGTCGCTTGTAACATGCCTACGGTCCATGGTCATCTTCTGTTGCATGTCCACAGCCTTTGACAACTCCCTGCAGCATTACATAAACGTTAACCATTTTGCCACTTAATTGAGTCCCCTTATATCGAGAAAGTGAACCACCTTTACCATACAGTGGAGGTGTCTTCAGTAGAGTGGCCACCTTATCCCTTGAAACCCGGACATATATGAATTATCGAGGCTAATTTAATGCAGATAAGGCACCAAGTGAGATTAATTACCACCTTAATTAAAGTGGAAGTAAACCCTCCTATCATTTTCAACCAAGGAAGCTTCCATCTTGGCCTCTGTTTAATCTTCAACTGCCATGGTGCTGCACATGTGATCAGTCATGACACCAGCCATTGGATAGTTTGACAGTTTAGTTGAGAGCACAACCAATGAGACAGTTACATTTCCGTCACGTGACAGAAATGTAACTGTTTCATCCATGGGTTTACGTCCACTTTAATCAGCTACAGACCCTGTGTAATTAATATGTGTTTGGTTTTAAATGGATGAGGTGGCAACCCTAGTGTTCAGTGAGCAGTTGAGGTTATCAGGTTCTCAAACGGAAGGCTGCAACATTGTGGTGACTTCCAAACACATATATGGGAACTGTCCAGAACACACTCTGGCCAACCTAAACAATTAAAGTGGTTGTAAACCCCTCCTTACAACTTGCACCTACAGGTAAGCCTAGATTAATGCGGCGTACACACGATCGTTTTTCATGCCGTAAAAATGCCACTTTTAAAAATGGCCATTAAAACCGATCGTGTGTATGCTCCAGAGCATTTTTAACAGCGTAAAAAACGGCCATTAAAAATTTCGAACATGCTCTATTTTTTCACGTCGTTTTTCATGTCGTTTTTTTTTAACGACGTGAAAAACGATAGTGTGTATGCTTTTACAAGGGGAAAAAGACCGCGCATGCTCAGAATCAAGTATGAGACGGGAGCGCTCGTTCTGGTAAAACTAGCGTTCGTAATGGAGATAGCACATTCGTCACGCTGTAACGGACTGAAAAGCACGAGGCTGAAAAGCGCGAATCGCCGCTCAACAAAGTTTACTAACATGAAGGGTGGCGCCATTCGAACAGAACTTCCTCTTTATAGTGCCGTCTTACGTGTTGTACGTCACTGCGCTTTGCTCGAGCGTTTTTTTTTTTAATGATCGTGTGGATGCAAGACAGGCTTGAGAGGAAACATGAAAAAACACGACGAGAAAAACGTTGGTTAAAAAAATGGCATGAAAAACGATTGTGTGTACGCCACATTAGGCTTACCTGTAGGTGCAAGAAATATCTCCTTAACCTACACGGTTAAGGAAATATTTGCTTTTCAAAACCGCGCCGATGACGTCACACACAGGCGCACTGCGCGTTGCTGGTTTTCTCAATGGAGACTGCCGGTTGTCTCAATGGAGAAAGCCGGCCCCGCACGCATGTGTGTGACGTCATCGCCGCTCTGGCCAATCACAGTGCCGGAGCGGCGATAACAGGAAGACGGTCGGAGCTGACACGGCGGCGGCAGCGGAGGGGGACGAGGAGCGCTTCGGGGGCTTCGATTTGAGGTAAGTGCCACATAATGAGCTAGTATGCTATGCATACTAGCTCATTATGCCTTTCTCTTGCAGGGCGTATGTTTATCTCAAAATGTTGAGGAGGGTTTACTTCCTCTTTAATTGGTCTCCTAGTTGCAGGTTGTTCCCTCTGGCCTAGCCATTTCCTCCCCTTTTCAGCAGAATGTCAGGTTCACAGAGTTGCAAAAGTTCCCAGATATGTATCTATATATGTGATGTCTGGATTTTCCTGATCAGACCTAACCTATCGGAAGGAGGGAATATTATTGTTATTATTATTATTATTATTATTATTATTATACAGAATGTATATAGCGCCAACAGTTTGCACAGCGCTTTCCAGCATGGGGATTTATGCAATGTAAGATGCCTATATGAAATAATATAATCCCAGCTTCAATTATACCATTCTTGGAACAAACTATATTCCCACTGGCCTCTCATAATTAGTCCTATCATAAAATAGGCAAATTTTACTCTTCTTACATGCTGTCTTACTTCATTGTTCATATTTCCAGCTATTTGAACTGCATTATCAACACTGAGGCTGGGTTCACACTATTGCGAATTGGATGCGGGTTTCTCCAAACCTGAAACTGTGAAAAAGGGCGCACCGGACCCCTGCTGTGAACCGCTCTGTGCCGCAGTGTGAACCCAGCCTTAAACTACTTACTGGACAACTTATACACTCACTGGCCACTTTATTGGGTAGTCATTGACACCTGTTTAATTGCTTGGTAACACAAATTGCTAATCAGCCAATCACATGGTAGCAATTTAAAGGGGTTGTAAACCCTCATGGTTTTTCACCTTAATGTATTCTATGCATTAGGGTGAAAAACCTTCTGTGGTGCTGCAGACCCCCCGAGCCCCCATTTAACATACCTGACCCCCATCTTTATCCGGCCGGGAATGAGCACACCAGCACTAGCTGATGTCTCGTGTCCTGATTGGACCGATTGACAGCAGCACAGCTATTGGCTCCCGCTGCTGTCAATCAAATCCAATGACGGGCCGAATCTTGCATTCTGTGTGAATGAACACGGGAGCGCGCCTGCACGGGTGTCCACCAAGGAGAGCGCTTCTCCAACGTGGGCACTCGATGCAAGGAGGAGCCACCAGCGCCGCTGAGGGACCCCAGAATAGGAGGACTGGGGCCACTCTGTGCAAAACGAACTGCAGTGGAGGTAAGTTTGACAAGTTGTTTTTTAAAAAAAAACAAGGGTTTACAACCCCTTTAATGCATTTAGGCATCTAGACTTGCTGAAGTTCAAACCGAGCATCAGAATAGGGAAGAAAGATTTAAGTGACTTTGAACGTGGCATGGTTTTTTGGCTGGTCTGAGTATTTAAAAAACTGCCAATCTACTGGAATTTTCATGCAGAACCATCTCTAGGGTTTACAGAGAATGAGGTCCAAAAAAAGAAAATATCCAGTGAGCAGTAGTTGTGTGGAGGAAAATGCCTTGTTGATGTCAGAAGTCAGAGGAGAATTGGCAGACTGGTTCGAGATGATAGAAAGACAACAGTAACTCAAATAACCACTCGTTACAACCAAGGTATGCAAAATACCATCTCTAAATGCACAACACATTGAACCTTGAAGCAGATGGGCTACAGCAGCAGAAGACTACACCAGGTGCCACTCCTGTCAGCTAAGAGCAGGAATGCGAGGCTACAATTTTCACAGGCTTACCAAAATTGGACAATAGAAGATTGTAAAAACATTGCCTGGTTTGATGAGTCACGATTTCAGCTTAAACAACATGAAACATGGATCCATCCTGCCTTGTATCAATGATTCAGGTTGGTGGGGGGTGTAATGGTGTGGGGGATATTTTCTTGGCACACTTTGGGCTTCTTAGTACCAATTGAGCATCATTTAAACGCCACGGCCTACCTGATTATTGTTGCTGACCATGTCCATCCCTTTATGACTACAGTGTACCCATCTTCTGATGGCTCCTTCCAGCAGGATAATGCCCCATGTCACAAAGATCAAATCATCTCACCACTGGTTTCTTGAGCATGACAATGAGGTCACTGTACTCCAATGGCCTCCACAGTCACCAGATCTCAATCCAATAGAACACCTTTGGGATAGCATCACAAATCTGCAGCAACTGCGTGATGCTATCATGTCAATATGGACCAATCTCTAAAGGAATGTTTACAACACCTTGTTGAATCTATACCACAAAGACTTAAGGCAGTTCTGAAGGCAAAAGCAGGTCCAACACGGTACTAGCCAGGTGTACCCAATAAAGTTGTCGGTGAGTGTATGTTTCTATACAAATTGGATATACTTTTGCAAGCTTTCTTAAAAAAACTTTTTGATTTTCTGTAAAAAATATATTGAGAAAGAAGGTGAAACAGGAAGGAAGCACTACTTGCTGTGAGTAGATGAGAGTTCAGTTAAAGAGGAAGTAAACCCTCTTTTTTTTTTTCATGAAAAAACCCTGCAAGAGAAAGGCATAATGAGCTAGTATGCATAGCATACTAGCTCATTATGAATGACTTACCTGAGATCGAAGCCCCAGAAGCGCTTCTCGTTCCGCCGCCATGTCCCCTCCGAGCGCCTTCCGGAAATCGCCGCTCCGGGGCTGTGAATGGCCGGAGCGGCGATGACGTCACTCCCACGCATGCGCGCGGGACCGCCACGATCCCGCGCATGCACGTGGGACCGGCATGATCCCATTCATAAAACGGGGACGCTCAGTGCGCCTGCGCCGTTGTCTACGGCGCGCATGAGCCGTAGACATCGGTGCAGTGTTTTCTGCAAATATCTCCTTAACCGTGTAGGTTAAGGAGATATTTTTTGCACCTACAGGTAAGCCTTAATATAGGCTTACCTGTAGGTGCAAGTTGTCAGAGTGGGTTTACAACCACTTTAAAAGGTGCCACAAGAAATGTGTCAGGCAGATTGTTCAGTTGTGTTGCGCCAGGATATAGTCTATTCTAGTCTGGGCTCTCTGCACAGGATTCAGTTTTATTTATTGAGCAACCTTGTGTCATATGGCAGGATAATGGAAATGAACATTGCTGCTGGAGGGCAGACTGTGGTGACCCAAAACACATAAGGATGATAGAAAACAAATTGTAATTTGTGACTTTTAGGGCCCTTTCACATGTACGGATCCCGCGAGGATCCGCACCTTTATCATCCGCTTGCTCAGCGGGGATCGCTCCGTTGATCCCCGCTGAGCCGGCAGATGCCCTGTCAGATCTCCCCTCTCCTCTATGGGGGGATCGGATGAACACGGACCGTCTGTCCGTGTTCATCCGATCCGATCCGCAGACGGATGGAAAAATAGTATTTTCCTCCGTCTGCAGAAAAGGAGCATAGCGGACACCGATGAGATCAGGTGTCAGCGGATGTTCATCCGCTGACATCCGCAATCCCATAGGGATACATGTATGTCCGTACTTCATCCGAAAACGGATGGATGAAATACGGACATATGGTCCGCAGGTGTGAAAGGGTCCTTGCAGGGGAAGAGTAAAAAAATCTGATAATTTAAAAATGGAAATTTTAGGTTTGTGAATTTAATGGAATAGCAGATTTTTACAAAGTAAATGTAATGTTAATTTTCCCTTTTGTTAGGTTTGCCTAAAGCCCCGTACACACGGTCGGACTTTTTGCCAACAAACTTCATTTTGAGCAAGTTTGACAAAAAATCCGACCGTGTGTACGCTCCATCGGACAAACTTTTTTGGTTTTCATCGGACAAAAGTTCGGTCTGCAAACGGACAAACTTTTGGCCAACAAAACGATGGAGCAAAGTCCTACCGTGTGTACAGAAAACCGATGGACAAAAGAAATAATGTTAAAATCAACCAACAATAGCAGAAGTTGACCAAAGGGTGGTGGTAAAGAGCAGAAAAGAGCAGAAAAACCACGTGATGAAGTTTTGGGAAAGTTTGCAGAAAAGTCCTGTGGTGTGTATGCTATGGGTGTGCTCGGCCAACTCCGTTCGGACAAAAATCCACGGAAAAGTCCGATGGAAGTCCAACCGTGTGTACGAGGATTTAGTCTTTAAAAATGCTTACTCTTAAATATGAATTTTGGGCTGCAGAATAAATCATACCGTAATATTGTATACCCGGATGAAGTAGGAACGTCTGGGGTTGTCCTTCTCGAGACATAGCACTCCACAGCACTGCTTCACCCAGTGGTCATTGCTTGGTGCTAGGTATAATTGTGCCACAGTTGTTGCCAGTGCCTGAGAAGAAATGCATTAACATTCAGAGATTGTGCAAATTAAAAAATATTAAACAATATTGCAAAGAGTTGGTATTATATCAAAAACTAGAAAATTATGATAAACAGCTCAGATAAGCTGATCTTGTTTGCTAGGTCGCTAGTTATAGTGTGGTCACCATAACCCCATGTACTGGCCGAAAAAGAACTTGGGTAAAGACAACCAACTTACTGCAGTGGTTACTTAAAAGAGAAGTATGGGTTTCCTTTTTTTGCTTACATCTATTCTATGTGAGCTGCTGATATCTATAAACCCTCCCAGCCCTCTCAGAAGTGCCCCCATTCTGTTAAAATCTAGATAAATTCCTGTGGGAGGTTCTACAGTCTTTCATACAGCATCATCCAGACAATGGTGTGAATATAGAGTATGGATACACCCCATTTCCTGTCATTTTGCTTGATTGATGTTGGCTCTCCTCCCTCTGCTTGTTTCTGAGACTTCACAGAGTTAGCTGCTCCCCCCCCTCCCTTTCCCTCCTCCCTCCCCCCCCCCTATCTATCAGCACAACCACGTCTCTTAGGGGAGTGGAGACAGAGGCAGGGGGTGTCTTGGTGTGCTGGTGGAGATGTTCACACCCCCTGAGAACTTTTCAAACTGAAAGTGGACCGTTTTTGCCAGCAGAAGGAAAGTTCATGTGCACATGCTGTAAAAACTAAAAGAGGTAGGAAAAAAAGATTAGCTGATATGTGACTTATGTCATATGTACTAGTTATTTAACCCATCCCATACTTCTCCTTTAAGGTGACACTCATAGCTTCAAAAATTAACATTACATAACAATTTCTTGAAACAAGTTTTATTGGTGTTAAAAAAAGCATAGATAGTAATAAATATTGAAAATGTAGAAAATGCTCAACACCTTGTACACTTATAATAAAAACAGCTAAATTGCTACAATGTGTACGGACATCCGTATCATGCACCGATGGCTGCTGTGTGGTAGATAATTCTCATTTCCCCAAAACATAGTCCACATCGCCGTCAATGGTACATGAAACTTCCCCTTATAATTCATCATATGCCATATTATTCTTGTCATCTATCAGGTTTATGAATAGTGACTGATGATTATAGAACAAACATTGATTATGTGATGGGTTCTACGATGACACAAGGCTTTACTAAGTATCTATACATACATTAAGCCACAGAGGCCATATGCACTGTATTTGCCATATGGGTTATCTTCCCTACAAAGTTTTTTCACCTTACCCACTTTGCTAAATTGTCACTGTGGGCATGGGGTATGTAAGAAGCTTTGGTCGTGGGGATCAGCCAGATATTAACCCTGCTAGGCTTAACACGGCAAATAATAAGTCTCAATGGTTAAAGTAGAACTATAGGCAAATCTTTTTTTTAATTCGGATAGAGTAAAGGAGGGTCATAACTCTTGTCAAATTATTTTTTGCCATCTGTGTCCCACTGGGGAAATTTTTATTTTTTTTCTCTTTAAATATTTTATTTATTATATTATATTTTGTAAGATACAACAAATTACAATAATATTCATCGTAATAAACAAGTTTCAAGCATAAAATTAAACATAAACAGGAGAGATTCTCATACAAATTTAAGTTAATCGATTATAGTATTGATTTTTAAACATTCTACTACATAAAACAAAATGTCAGAAATTACTGGGGAAATTTCTATTCACTTACTGTCCCACAGCCAAAACAGGAAGTGAGAAGAAATCCCTGAAAGTTATGGAAATTCCTTGGGGGACCCCCAGGTCATCAGGACTAGTGTCCCCATTGGAAGATTTCTCCTCTATTACTTATTTTTGGACAACCCAAAATTTGGTTAACAGGACAAATAGAGAGGGCGAATCTCCCTGATGGGGGCACAGACAGCAATAATAACCTAAAAGGTGTTTTAATCCATCTCCCTCCCCAAAAAAGTTTTGCCTTTAGTTGCACATGTAGGTAACCAGAACTTAAAGAGGATGGGTTTTACTTCCTCTTTATTCCCCTGCAAAGTAAAAGTATAATGGGCTAGTATTGATCGCATACTAGCCCATTATGTGGCACTTATCTGCAAACAAAGCCCGCAATGCCCGCAATGTCCCCGCTGGTGGAAGCATCCATCTTCACCCCTCTTATAGAAGTGGCATGACCGTGCCCAGGGCCGGCCCTATGATGGGACCGGGTGGTACCATGGTACCAGGCGGCACTTTTAGGGGGGCGGCAAACTGACGCCCGCCAGCCAGCCTGTTCCGCCCGCTCCACTGCCTGTGAGGAACCCGACGCCGCTGCCTGTGAGGACAGTCACAGCCCGAGTCAGTGAGTGAGCAGGCAGGCGCCGCTGCCTGTGTGAGGACACTCGCAGCCGGGGGGGGCTGTCAGTGAGTGAGCGGGCAGGCGCGGCTGCATGTGTGAGGACACTCGCAGCGGGGGGGGGGGCTGTCAGTGAGTGAGCAGGCAGGCGCCGCTGCCTGTGAGGAGCCCAGCGCCGCTGCTGTTAGTGGTGACAGGGGCGGCCTCAGGCAGAACACTCGCAGCGGGGGGCGGGGGGCTGGAGCAGTCAGTGAGTGAGCGCGCAGCGGAGCAGAGAGATGATGTCATCTCTCACCGCCCGCCCTGAATCACCACAATTCCACCCTCACTGTGCAGCCGTGTGCACTCTGGGACACAGCAAGTGACAACGCGCAACGTGTGGCAGGTGACGTTGTGAGAATCCGCAACGTGTGGCAAGTGATGTCACGTGGCAAGTGACAATACGCAATGTGTGTCACGTGACTATCTGCAACATGTAGCAGGTGATGTCGTGGCAAGTGACAATCCGCAACGTGTGGCATGTGACGTGGCAAGTGACAACCCGCAACGTGTGGCAGGTGACGTGGCAAGTGACAACCCGCAACGTGTGGCAGGTGACGTAAGTGACCATGCGCAACATGTGGCAAGTGACAATCCGCAACGTGTGGCAGGTGACAATCGGCAACGTGTGGCAGGTGACAATCGGCAACGTGTGGCAGGTGACAACCCGCATCTGGTGGTGGAGTCCAAAGCAAAACTGTAAGTACAAACACACATCACAAGTTGTATGAGACATGAGAGCCTGAGAGGGACTTGCCTTGCCCAGCCCTGATTAACCACTTAAGGACTGGAAGGATTCGCCCACTTAAAGCGATTGTATGGCTTTGTTTTTTATTTTTTTTAAATAAAAAACATGTTATACTTACCTCCACTGTGCAGTTAGTTTGGAAAAGAGTGGCCCCGATCCTCTTGTTCTCGGGTCCCTCGGCGGCTGCCTCAGCTCCTCCCTGCATCAGATAACCCCCTTCTGGGAAGCGCTCTCCCAAGGAGGTTAGCTTGCGGGCGCGCTCCCTGTCATGCACACTGCGTCCATAGAAACAGCGTGTACGACTCATTCCCGCCCCCCACGAGCCGCGTCATTGGATGTGATTGACAGCAGTGCGAGCCAATGGCTGCGCTGCTATTAATCTATCCAATCTAGCCAATAAACGGCCAGCCTCCGTGGAGAAGAGGACGCCGGGGGACGCGCACAGCAGGTGAACGGGCTCAGGTAAGTAAAACAGGGGGCCTGGGGGGCAGTAATTGCCAGGTGTTTTTTCACCTTAATGCATAAAGGTGAAAAAACACGAATCTTTACAACCCCTTTAATGACCAGGCCATTTTTTGCGATACGGCACTGTGTCGCTTTAACTGACAATTGCGCGGTCATGCGACACTGTACCCAAATAAAATTGATGTTCTTTTTTTCCCACAAATAGAGCTTTCTTTTGGTGATATTTGACAATATGTTTTACTCTTTGCTATAATAAATATCCCAAAAAAAAAAAAAAAAAATGTCTTCATCAGTTTAGGCCAATATGTATTCTTCTACATATTTTTGGTACCAAAAAAACACAATTAGCGTACATTGATTAGTTTGCGCAAAAGACATTGCGGCCGCCCGCCATGCACAGGTCCCTTCATACTCCTATATACACGTATAGAGCCATGACAGGTTCTCTTTTTACTCCTATACATGTATAGAGCCATGACAGGTCCTCTTTATACTCCTGTTGACATGTATAGAGCATGACGGGTCCCCTTTAGTTATCATGATATAAAATAATGAATGTGGGGGCCTTTTGGTGGGCGTGATTTTTTTTTTTTGGGGGGGGGGGGGCAGCATTTCATTCTTGGTCCCAGGCAGCACAATGTCTTGGGCCGGCCCTGACCGTGCCCTTTCTATAGTGCGCATACGCTGATGACGTCGATATTGTAAATATCTCTTAAACCGTGCAGGTTTTAGAGCTATTTCCAGTACCTACAGGTAAGCCTTATTATAGGCTTACCTGTAGGTAAAAGTGGTCTGTAAGGGTTTACAACTACTGTAAGGACTTTGTGCCACAGACTGCCATCACACACTTCGGTGTCTTGAATGAACTCTTCTGTGAGACTCATTCTCAGGAGGACATTGACAGCGCCTGGCGGGTGCTGTGTTGCTTTAAGGACGCTTTGTGGTTCACAGTCTGGCCAGTGACTATACCTTGATGGACCTTAAGGAAGAGGACAAGGAGGTCTGAAGATTTCCACTTCCCCCCCACTCTCCTTTGTGTGTCTTTGTCCTTTCAATAAAGCTTTGGGCCTGTGAACTCTTTCCCCTCTCCTATAACTTTAACCCTCCCCCCCATCACACCCGTTGCTTGTTGAATTCTATTATGTTTTGGAACGCATCAGGGACGATAAAAATCAATGATTTTTTTATTTCAATTGGGTTTTTTAGATTTTTATCAAATATATTTGAAGTAAAAATCTTTCTAAAGATAGTTTTCTATTTAGGATACATTAATAATTGAGTTTATTCAGCATGAAATGGAGCTTAGTTATGTAGCATGAGGCTGTATATTCTGCAATATTTACATTTTTGGTAAACTCATTCAATGAATCCAAGCTCTGCAAGCTGAGAGAACATGCACTGCATTGATCCATTCACACAATTTCACAGTAACCATGAGATAAAAAAAAAGTTCAGGAATATTCCTTTATCCCATTGTTTTGGAAATCTATGTACATAACAAACTGTATGATTAAATCGGTTCTGATATCGCTGTTTTACTAACCTGAAAGATTATTATTCTAAATAGGAAACCTTAATTTTGTTTGCAAATTTTAAAGATCCTAACTACCAGCAAGAATAAGTCCTTATATTTAAAGAGCACCTGTCATTTCAGATCCATCATGGCAGCGCCTGTTATCGAGTATCCACTCCCCTGCTGCCGCCACGTCCCTCACCTTGTTGTGTCACTGCCGCATCACTAGCCGTCCCATTAAAGTGAATGGGACTGTCTGTGAGTCAACAGCAGGTCAGAGGAGGATCCGCTGAGGGACAGAGATGACAGCTGCTCTTTAAAAATTATGATTTAAATCAAGCCTTTTTACTAGTGATTTAAATCGATATATCTTGTCTTGTAACTTATATCTTAATTAAACCTGTGTAGCACACGGACCCTTTTCTCCTGCCTACCTTCACTTTGCTGAGATAAAGGCACACCGTGCCACATGCCCGTATCCTCCTGGTATAGGAGGTTGAGCGGTGTTCTTAATATTTTGGGTCCTGCAGCGAGTTACCTCCCTCCATTGGTTCTCATCCCTAGAGTATAGGGAAAAGTCTGTTCTTTTCCCCGAAAGAAGGCCAATGTCCAGACAGTGTTTAAACTCTAAACAGACGAGTTTATTTTATCTTGATTGAAACAGATTTGGGAATAGGTTGAAGTTAGTGACAAAAGTAGGTAGGGAAATAGGTTCAGGCACGCAGCACCCAGTTACCCTATTCTTCACTCAAGCCTGAGTGTGAATTGCTCACCCGGATAGATCCCTCTCACAGTTCTAGCAGCCGGAGTGAAGCACGAACAGTTTCTTTAAGTACACACGACCGATTTTCTCGTCCAAAACCGGCAAGAAAAGTGCCGCGAGAGCTTTTTTGTCGAGAAAAACGTTCGTGTGTATGGTTTTACGGCGAGAAAATTGCCGTGAATCTCGACGAGAAAATAGAGAACCTGCTCTCTATTTTCTCGTCAGGATTCCAGATTTCCTCGTCGTGTTTCTCGTCGGCCTCTTTTGTGACGAGAAAATGGTTCGTGTGTATGCTTTAACGAGTCTTTCAAAAGCGCGCATGCTCAGAAGCAACTATGAGACGGGAGCGCATCTTCTGGTAAAACAAGCCTTCGTAATGGAGATAGCACATTCGTCACGCTCGAAATTATTGCATCGTTTAAATGTTGTGCATTGAAATCTTCTTTAGAATGTTACATTAATCAAAACGGAAGAACTTCTTTTGCTGCTGATATTCACACAGAGTTATGACTATCTTTTTTTAACCTTTTTCATGCTGCTCTTAAGAAGATTTATGTGTATTATATCGTGCAAGTTTTTATGAATATTTTACATTTTTATATTTTTCAAACTGATGTTAATTTTAATTTCGCAATGTTTTGATAGTGATCTCCCATTGAATATTTTAATATATAGTTGTTAAATTTTACACCCTCTTTTTGGGAAATCAGATTCTTTTATTTTTTAGGGGGGTTGTTATCTGTCCCTTTTTTTGTCAGTCAAATGTATCTGCTTACTCCAAAGCTAAATTTTAAATTTTTACAAATACACATAGTCAAGTATGAACTTAAACAAAAATAACATTTATTCATGTTTTGTAAAAAATAAAGAGAAGGCAGCGCTGGAGAAGCTGCTGCCATTTGTGCATCCCAGGGACCCCAGAGCACACAGCAACCCTGTGTGGACACTAAAATTGGGAGCTTGAGAAGGCCAACATTTCTGAGCACAATCTGATGCTGGCCTCCCAGAGGTCAGGAACAGCAGCAGGTGAGATATATGTCCCAAGTGTGTGGTACTACAACAGGCTGCCTTCTGTCCGACCACAATGAAGCAAGGCCATCACTTCCTCATCTTCCTGGCAACCTTCCCTGCAACCTTTCCTGAAGCCTTCCCTGCAGCCTTCCTTCTTCGTTTGGCTGGAGGCTGGGCCACTGGAGGGGTACTCCTGTCAGGAGGAGGAGGAGGTGGAGGAGAAGGGGGTGGGGCAGAAGAAGAAGGTGGAGGTGGAGGAGAAGGGGGTGGGGCAGAAGAACAAGGTGGAGGAGGAGGTGGAGGTGGAGGAGAAGGGGGTGGGGCAGAAGAAGAAGGTGGAGGTGGAGGAGAAGGGGGTGGGGCAGAAGAAGAAGGTGGAGGTGGAGGAGAAGGGGGTGGGGCAGAAGAAGAAGGTGGAGGAGAAGGGGGTGGGGCAGAAGAAGAAGGTGGAGGTGGAGGAGAAGGGGGTGGGGCAGAAGAAGAAGGTGGAGGTGGAGGAGAAGGGGGTGGGGCAGAAGAAGAAGGTGGAGGTGGAGGAGAAGGGGGTGGGGCAGAAGAAGAAGGTGGAGGTGGAGGAGAAGGGGGTGGGGCAGAAGAAGAAGGTGGAGGTGGAGGAGAAGGGGGTGGGGCAGAAGAACAAGGTGTCGCCAGATAACGTAACGTGGCGATGAGCCTCTGCTCAGCACTGATGGCTTCCCGCATAACGGTGTCCTGCCTGGTAATATAGGGGGACACCAAAGCCAACAGTTCCTGAAAAACGGGGTCAGACATCCGCAGAAAATTCCTGTAGTCCTCAGGATTATTCTCGACGATCTCCCGCAGCAGAGGCATGTGGCAGAATTGGTCCCGCTGGAGCAACCAATTCTTGGTCCATGAACTCCTCCTCACACCATTCATGGACTGGTCTTGGTCCAAAACAAGCAGACCAACACCAAGCGCACGCACAGCACGAACTCGACGACGAGAACGTCCAGGCGACATGGCTAGGAAACGGTCGTCTTATCAGAACGTACAGAACAGAACGCACTTTAGAACAGCAAGGCCTATGAAGAACGAACTGAAAATCAGAAACGAACAGGCAAGAACGCACTGTAAAACAGATACGACCTGCCTAGACGCCCTGAAAGTCAAGATACGAACCCACAAGCACAAACTGAACCTCAGAAAACGAACTAAAAAGCACGAAGACTGAAAAGCGTGAATCGTCTCTTCCCAAACTTTTACTTCACACGCGGTAACACGAGATCAGCAAAAGCAGCCCAAGGGGTGGCGCCAAGAAAATCGATCTTCCCCTTTATAGTGCCGTCGTACGTGCTGGACGTGAGCGCGGAGAACAACGAGGAAATTGGGAAATGTCAGTGTGTACGCATGGAAAGTTTGACGAGAAACTCGTCAAGGTTAACAAGAATCTCGTCGAAAAAAACGACGTGATTTTAACGACGAGAAACTCGGTCGTGTGTACGAGTCTTTAGAGATCCTCTGCCACAGAATCCTTTAGTTACTGAGTTAGAACTTTGGAACTCCCATAGATTAATAGAGACCATAGGTGTCAATGGGACACGCTACAGGAGCTATACTGCAACTCACAAATCCTTCCCTCTGATAGGCAACCAGGCCTCTCCTTCACCGTGAATTCCTTCAACGATCCATCGGACAGGTCCTCCCCCGGTTTCCTCTCCTTCAGAGCGGGCCACCCTCACACGGGTTCCCTGGGACTTCAGTGAGTTGATTGTAGACCCAGTTGAAGGTACTGGGCCTACCTGGAACTTCGTAGCCTCGGGCTAAAGGTGCCTGAGACTCCTCGACCAGTTCACGCACCCAGCAAGGCCAACGGGCGCGACTTTGCCACCAGGGGTCCTCCCCTGCACTCTCCTCCTCCACACTACCCCTTTCCATTGGCGTCTGCCCTTTATGTACCCTCTCCCGGCATGCACAGCAGGCCGAACTCTGCCCACCACACGGTAGCCGAGAGAGGACACCCAATAACACCACAATGTCACCAGTGGTTCAACCCGAGACCTGGGCAACAGCGCCACCACAGACCCAGGGGAACCATACACCAGACAACAACGTGGCAGAGCAGAGTCCATAATAACCAGAATTGTAGAGTCTGAGCCATACTATGGCTCAGACTACCCCTAAATTTGCAACATAGCGACCCCATTTTTGGGGGTCCTGCCACACCTGTTTTCGGTAAATGCTTTCGGGGTAAGCGGCGTCATGCATGACATGATGTTTCGGGGTTAGGGTTGCCACCTGTCCAGGATTCACCCGGACAGTTCGGGTTTGGAATCAGGCGTCCGACTGAACAATGGCTTCCTAGCAGGTTGCTGGCTGCAGTTGTCTAAGCTGAGAGTGTGTTACACTCTTTCCCACTGCCCAAAGCCAGCACTAAACCCCCCCTCCCAAAACACCCCTACCCCTCTGTGTTTGCCCACACTCCAATCCCTGGCGCTGTGCTTCAGAAAAGAAAAGTTGGGGCCGGAAATTTAAAATCCAGCAGCCTCAGATATATCTGGATAAGAGGAGCTGACTGCCAAGGGGTGAGTGAGCTCACCATCCACCCCTGTCTGTGACTGAAGTCTCCCCCTTCTCTCTCCTGCCTCTGAGTGAGTACATTAAGGCAAAACAGGGTTCTCAAAACACTCCTTACATCAGAGTTCCCCTTTACACCAGAGGCCAAAGTGTTCTCCCTTACATCAGAATCTTCTCCATACATCAGAGTTCTCAGTGTTCCTCCTTAATTCAAGGTTCCCAGAGCATCCCTTATGTTAGAGGCCACAGAGTTCTCCCCTACATCAGAGTCTGTAGAGTCCCACCTTACAGTGTAAGAGAACTCTGCAAGTTCAGATGTAAAAGGGGAACTCTGTGGACTCCGATGTAAAGGGGAACTCTTGTTATTAACTTCATATGATAAGAAATGTTATTTAATAGCAAAATATATGTATAGTTTATACTATAAAAAAAAAATTGCCATGCGCCGCTAAAGTGTTCGGGTTTGACTTAAAGAAAAGGTGGCAACCCTATTCGGGGTATTATTACTCTGCACAACACATTAGGCATCATACCGCAGGGTGAATGTATTTATTTGTATACTTGAAACTGTATTGTTGTGTAGTGTATTTATACGCTGTGTCGCAGTACAGGGTAGAATGTACCCCAATTAAGTATTTGTTTTTTGTATATTTTATTATGCAAAATAAAGTATACCTTTTCAACTAAACAAAAACATGTAAGTAATTTGTCACCCCTCTATAACCGTATACTCATCAGTAAATCACAATGGGCTTGATGACATATTCAAGGGGGTACAAAATTATTACATATTCATGAGGGTACAAAAGCCATGTGCATTGTGTTTAGCCTATTGGCAATCTTCCATACAAAACTCTTTCGCCTTAATGTTAGATATTGAATTTATTACTATTTTAAGTGATAAAAGTTTCTGTACTCTTTATTGAAACATGTTAAATTTGAAGGTTGCTGAGGACAGACAAAAGGACATTTGCTGTGTATGTAATATCTATTCTAAGGAACTATGTCAGGATAATGGGTGGAGTTATGTTACTAAATATACACAAGTGGGTGTTACTTCCCTAGGACAGTTAATGATACCTTCCTTGGAGCGATGCTAAATGTA
Organism: Rana muscosa; assembly: GCA_029206835.1. NCBI lineage: Eukaryota > Metazoa > Chordata > Amphibia > Anura > Ranidae > Rana > Rana muscosa. The sequence goes on along the minus strand of CM055125.1, from coordinate 238,725,994 downwards.
AATAATGCTGACATAACATTATTAAACAGTATATCTATCCAAGGGTTTTGAACATGAGGGAGGGAATGTCGGGCGATGGGGCCCTGGAGAACTGTCGGGAGAAGTGATCCTTCGCTATGGAAGGTCAAGGGACCCTGCTCGAAGATATACCATCCTACGATCTGTCACCTCATTCCCCCTTCTGAAGCTACAAACTTACCATGTGTTACCAGCTGTCATTATGTAAGCATTGTCTTTTTCTTGTCTTTGGAAGAATAAAAGAACCTTTTTGAAGATAACCTGGCTCTATTGAATAATGGAACCAAACGCCTTGATGGAAGGGGACATTAATTGTTTTTACAAGTGTCCCCCACCCAACATTATGGCGAGCCTCCAGCTGTTCTTTTTCCTCACTACTTGACAACAGGAGGGAGTCAGATGAAGAGATGAGACGAAAACATTGTCAAGTCTTGGGAAAAAAACAACCAAAGAACTTAGAACGAGAAAGGACGTTTGTGTTCCATCACACGTGGACAGAAGGTCCGAGAAACTGAGCCAGCTAAAGGCGAGAAGAATTGCAGCCGTCGAATAAAGCCAATTATTGATCTTGACTCCAAAACAAAAGGGTGAGTTTCTGTCTGTTTTCTCACCCACAGATCGCTTGTAAACTTGCAAGCAGAAGAAAAGAAGAAAAAACAAAAAAAAAACAAAGACTCAGCTTACAAGGTTGATTGACTAGGCCTTTTGGACAGAATGTTTCAAGATATTGTAGGAAATCCAGAGAGGACTTTCAGGTTGTGATGAAAAGCGTAAACGTTTACGTACGTGAAGATTTCTGCCGAGGGAGTTCAGTTCCTACAAAAGATGAGGAAAAGTCTCACAGAAGAAGTGTTGAAATGGGAACTAAGACTTCACGTTAAAAAAAGGCCACCATTGTAGATACAACAGGCAGATGTACTCTTTGGGTGAGCTAATATGAAAAGTCGGATTTTGATGTTTTGGATGGTCCAAGGATGAAGACTAAACACTTACACATCTCATTCCTTCAGCAAACACAGAAGGAGAAAGACATTTTCAATACACACACATCTTTACATTGTGTTTACTTAGGCCTATTTACAGCCTACAGAAACATTACATTTACACGAGTCAAGGAACAAGGCAAAAGCTACAAGAAAACTATTCTTCAAAGAAAAAGATGAGGACAATATTCCAAGAAAAAGCAACGAATAAAAGCAACGAACAAAGAAAAAACAAATGAAAAGAAACAAACAACAGGCAAAGCTAAAGGACATTATTCATCTCTTGTTTTTTTTTTAAGTGTACACAGGACAATCATTCTAAACAAGGGGTAAATATGTTTGTTTATTTAAGTGAGTGGATAACATGGGATGGTTAACATCTCAAAGCTCAGAAGTATGTCCCAGTACTATCGGGAATTAATACATTCCATATATATGGAATACAGGCATGTAGCAGTAGTAGAGTAATTAATTAATTAATACCAGAGTGTAAAGAGGTTCTTTAATAAGGAAACTAAGTTTAACGCTGCATGAAAATGTTTATGAATATTTAAGCCCTAAACAACAGAAAATGTGTTATTACAAAATGTGGTCATTCAAAGCACAAACAAGGGGCAGAACAAAGTTTTAAGAAAAAACTATTGATTAAGATAATGGAAAACAACATGGTATTTAGTCTTTAACAAAAATCCTACAGTTTTGGTTGAAGGAAATAATAAGTTAAGGATTGAGCAATTTTTACAAAATATTCCAAACTAGGATTTGGTTATTAAATTAAAAGAAGTAGATTGTTCTAATTTACTTAAGGCTACCCAGGAGAAATATTAAAATATGAAAGTTTTGTTCAATCTAAAAACTATCAAAAATTGTAAAAAAAACTATTGTTAAAAGTTTTTGTAATTGAGTATTTCTGATAAAAGTAAAGACTTTAGTTGAGGGAGGAATTTTTCTCGGGGAAATTGCCAATCACAGTTCATGGGCAGGAACCAATCTGTGAGTTTCACGAGATTGTCCTCTAAACAATTTTTTGTCATTACTATAATCAGGAACATCATATAACCTAGTGTACATGATTTTTAGCAGATGTACAAATCAAATATGTTTAAAAAAATGGTAAAAAAGGTTAAAAATGATAAAAACGATAAAATTAAATTGTTACCGGATTGTACTGTGAAGGGGAGATGCAATTCATGGTAGCTAAGACCGACATGTAACAGATCTTTCTCTGAAAAGTGTGACATGTAAAAGGAATGTACTGTCAGAGAAATGCAGATCGAGTTACACTGCCTAGTCAGATATGCCATCGTCATGACAGTTTTTCACTTCTATGATCAATACACATATTTGTGTTAAAACTTCCAGAAACTGGAAGAGGGTTCATGGATGAGAAAAAGGTATTATTACTTACCAAAGTAATTGTTTTGAAAAAACATGTGGGTTTTGCACCATTTGTTTAAGGTGTTATTTCAAGACAAACAGGAGGTGTTAATACAGACAGCTCTGATTAACCGTTGTTTATGGACAACTGGGTGTTAAAACGTAAGGTCAGTTGAAGTAAGATATAAATACATTGAGATTAGAATAATGCAGTGTGATAAAACCACAGTTGTATAAGCAAATCATGCAATATTACTTTATCAATATTTAGTGAACATTTATTGGGAAGGAATCTCTTGTGCTTATGTACATGGATCCATATATTGGCACAATGGAACTTTCCGTATATTTGTCTGCACTGAAAGATGATTGAGTGTGCCATGTGTTTGTTTAGCAGTCAGAGTGACGGAGCACGTGTGGTTCATTCAATCATACTGTATGAGAAACATGATTGGTTCTAAAAAAAAAAAAAATGTACTTCAACATGATCAAGTTTCTTTTAGAAATAGAATATTTAGGAAAGCCCAGACTAAATTAATGTTCTTTTGCAAAATTAAAGCAGTTATAAGTGAAGTTTTAGTGAAAGAAAAATACAATAATCTGGTAAGATTATTACTTTTACAAAATTTAATTTAGTCACAGGATAAAGAGGGGGACGATGAAATTTTGTCTTAGTTAAAATCAGTACAGACTGATAATGGAGATAAAATTCATTGTAAAAATAATTGATTCTAACAATAATGGATAGAGTTATTTTTAAATGAAAATATTTATTTTTGCATATCCAGGTACCCGACTGACTGACTAATTGATTTTTGTTTAGGCTAATGAAAGAGATTCTGAACTACTCAATTTAGAGCACTTTGTCATCAAACTTCTGAATATTGTTTTATTTGTTTATAGAACAATTCAAAAGGAAAGAGTAACCTGATACTACAAAGTATTGAGAGATTTGTCAATCTATGAAGATTGATTATATTATTTTTTCACCTGCTAAAGGAGGATACAAGGATGTTTTTTCCTTTGGTTAATATTTCTTTTGATAAATTAATTAACTTAATTGAGGTAATTCTAGAAAAAAAAAAAAAAATATTTTTAACATAAGCTAAGTTGTTGTGAACGTATGTCATATTCCATTGGGGTTGGATTTCAAACCATGGAATCAGATAATGATTTTTTATTTTATAGGACAGGTAGTAAAGGACAAGTATGCAATTTTAGATATTTAATACGTTTTTATGTTTCTTATCATCTTTAATGCTCAGGTATTGTAGAACGTATGAATAGTATTACAAAGTCTAAATAGGGTAAGATGATTCAAGAAAAGGTAAAGATTAGGTGACTTATTTACCTGTTATATTTTTAGTTTAAAAACTTTAATATTTTCTGAACATAAGGAGTTAATGACAGGATGAAGAATGTCTGTTCTTCTATGTCTATTGAAATTAGCATACTAAGTTATTTGCAATCTGTTGTATAGGAAAAAAGTACAGGTATAGGAATTTCAGAAGTTTGTTCACAAAACATGGCTAGGCCTTTGCTAAATTTAAATAGAAATGATGTTTTGAATGAGATTTTTACTTCTCATGAGTATGTTTAGTGATTTATTCCAGTAGCTAAAGTTATGATTAAGAATTATAGATCTGAAGGTACCAGGGATGCCAATAGAGTTGCAAACTGAGATATCAATTGGGAAGATTATTTTATTATTTTTAAGGTAATAGGGATTAAAATTATTTTTGTTTCAAAATAATTGGTAAAAATAAAAATAAGAGTAAAATGGGTAAACACAGAAAGGATTAGGAGTCTAAAATAGTTTATATTGAGTAATGAAATTATTCTATTCTATGAATTTTTTACATGACCATGACACAAGCACAGCTAAATTTGTTATTATTTTCTTGTTTTTTTCAAAATGATGTATTTAATATGTTCTCAAGGACTATCATTTTTGGATGAACTTCAATGATTCATTCATATGGTCTTGCAAAAAAGAAAAAAAACGACATATTGATCGGTCGATCATTATGTGAGGGGGAGTTAGGATGTAATTTTAGTATAGGAATGTTTTGAAATACAGAAAAAATAGTTGACTATGTTGACATTGAAATCTGATACTTTCTCCTACACAATCTTTGTTAGTTTAGTAGATCATGAAAGATTGATATCACAGTAATAACTAATAGTAATGATACTACCTTAGTTTACATAATAGTTGATATTTTTTGGTTTTTAAATCTTTTATAGGAATACATATTAATACACACAGAATTATTTCACATACAATTATTATTTTTTGTATTCATTTTTATAGAACACATAACTTGGAAAAGTTGTATGGATAGTTTGTTATTACAAGAATGTACAATAAAGTGTACATTTGAAGTATAAATATAGTTAGAGTACATACAGGCTTGTGTGGAAGAAAATAATCTTAATGTGTCTAAACAGAGTTACTGTTGAATTAAATAATATGAAACGTTGTAAAAAAGAAAATGGAAAAAGTTGCTTGTTGGTCATGGATAGATAAATAGAAAGATAAATAGAAAAATAAAGAGAAAGATAAATAGAATATATAAAAATATGACAATCAAATAATGGGAAAGTTATGTTTTTGTGTATCAACAGACGAGTAGATTACGTATTATGTTTATAATTGTTCAGTGTCAAGGATAATGTATAAAAACTTATATTGAAGAAATTATTTGGTTATTGAAATTTCAAAGACTGGAAGAAATTTTATTTATTAATTAATTAATAATTTATATTACAAAACAATATAATTTAATATATCAAAGATATTAATTTCTCCTTTATGTTAAAATAGCTATGTGATATGGTTAAAGTTATAAGAAGAAAAATCTATGAAGGTAAAGGAAGAAAATTTTTAATATTACATAGTTTAGATGGAGAATAAATTAAAATTATTAAATAATATAATAATTTATAGTTTCTTGATGGAATGAAATGGTTAAATATTTCACAGGAATATCTCAGAGTTTTGGAAAAAGCTTATGTACAATATCTGAAACACTAAATTGTATGAATGTTTATTGTATTGTATGTATTGGAAAAAAGAGGATCAGAAACATTTATTATTTAAGATGAATGCACTTATTTTGTTTTTTAATAATAGTGCATTGAGGGGGAATTGTTAGATATTGAATTTATTACTATTTTAAGTGATAAAAGTTTCTGTACTCTTTATTGAAACATGTTAAATTTGAAGGTTGCTGAGGACAGACAAAAGGACATTTGCTGTGTATGTAATATCTATTCTAAGGAACTATGTCAGGATAATGGGTGGAGTTATGTTACTAAATATACACAAGTGGGTGTTACTTCCCTAGGACAGTTAATGATACCTTCCTTGGAGCGATGCTAAATGTAAATAATGCTGACATAACATTATTAAACAGTATATCTATCCAAGGGTTTTGAACATGAGGGAGGGAATGTCGGGCGATGGGGCCCTGGAGAACTGTCGGGAGAAGTGATCCTTCGCTATGGAAGGTCAAGGGACCCTGCTCGAAGATATACCATCCTACGATCTGTCACCTCATTCCCCCTTCTGAAGCTACAAACTTACCATGTGTTACCAGCTGTCATTATGTAAGCATTGTCTTTTTCTTGTCTTTGGAAGAATAAAAGAACCTTTTTGAAGATAACCTGGCTCTATTGAATAATGGAACCAAACGCCTTGATGGAAGGGGACATTAATTGTTTTTACAAGTGTCCCCCACCCAACATTATGAGATCAATAATTGGCTTTATTCGACGGCTGCAATTCTTCTCGCCTTTAGCTGGCTCAGTTTCTCGGACCTTCTCACTCTGGGCATAGGATAAGTAAGAGACTTTGATCATAGGGATCAGACAGGTATCAACCCTATGGCTGGTGCTCGACCCAACACAGCAAGTGATAAGCCACAGTGATCATGTACTCCTCATACAGATAAGTTGTCACCCCTTAGGAGCTCTTTGACCAGAACCTCGTCGTTAAATAGGCTTGGCAGCATATTCAAAAAAGCATCCATCTTAAGGGTACAGCGACCATAAATCTGGTAGTGTGTACATGGCTTGGCTAAAGCCCCATACACACGGTCGGACTTCCATCGGATTTTTGTCCGAACGGAGTTGGCCGGGCACACCCATAGCATACACACCACAGGACTTTTCTGCAAACTTTCCCAAAACTTTTTGCAACATCACATGGTTTTTCTGCTCTTTTCTGCTCTTTACCGCCACCCTTTGGTCAACTTCTGCTATTGTTGGTTGATTTTAACATTAGTTGTTTTGTCCATCGGACAAAAGTCCGATGGTTTTCTGTACACACGGTAGTACTTTGCTCCATCTGACTTTGCTCCATCTGACTTTTGTTGGGCAAAAGTTTGTCCGTTTGCAGACCCAACTTTTGTCCGATGAAAACAAAACCAAACGAAAAAAAGTTTGTCCGATGGAGCGTACACACGGTCGGATTGTTGGTCCAACTTGCTTAAAACTAAGTTTGTTGGGCAAAAGTCAGACCGTGTGTACGGGGCTTAAGGCTCCATGTACACTGGACGCTGGTGCAAACTCCTCTGAACAAATTTTTTTAAGGCTTGGAACCGGCGTTCAAAAACGCCCGTTTTGCCGCGTTTGCAAAACGTATTTATTAAGATAACCTCATAGGACCCTCCCCAAGCTCCAAAAACATTGTTATTTTAACTATTTCAGACATTTTGACAATACTGAGTAGCAGCAGCAGAGGGAGCAGCTGTATACTTCTATTTGCCTCTATTTCTGTGTTTTTTTTTTGCAATGGATCCCATAATGAGCATATGTGAGGAAATCCTCCTGATGTTGCTCTTGATGAGGCTAGAACGACGAAGAAAATTGCGTGCGAGGTCCAGAGTCAGAGTTCGTCGCTATTGGACCCATCCCTTGATTGCGCAGCCAATGTCGGTAGGATCATTGTCCAAGTTACCAAGAAAACTTGAGTAAAATGGAATATTAACATAAATTTAACCAGGAAAAAATTGAATTTAAAGCAAAAACTTCAATTTCATGAAACTATGTTTGATCAAGTCAGGGGTCAAGCTCAATGGTGGGGTCATCTTGGTCAAATCTGAACATATGGGCCAAATTCCAAAAAAAAATTGGATAACAGCAATGCTAGTGGTGTATAGCATTGCATCAAGGACTATATATGGTCTATGAATCATTGCAAGTAATTAAAACATTTTAAACAATTTTTTTTATATTTTTTAATAGTTTTCCATCATATTTTTGTTTTTCAGGTCAAAAAATAGGGTACCTTTAAAAACGCTTATAAACGAAAACGCGTCTAAACACAGGTACCGCGTTACATACTACAACAAAAAAGGTGTCCACCACCCCCACCTATAATTGGCTTTTGCAGTGAGTAGCATAGGAAGGCTACATATGATATAAACAAAACCAAGTGTAGCGGGTCCCAAATTTCAACCCCCGCTATACCTAAATTTAGGAGTGACCAGAGCCATAGTTGGCTCAGGTCTTCTAATTGTTGGACACTGCCTTGATGCTGTGTCACCTGGCGTGCAGTTCCCCTTTTTGGTGTATAGGTGGTGTTATCACTTATGCCCGGGGTTGAACCACAGGTGATGGAGTAGGTATTGGATGTCCTCTCTCGGTGTCAGGTCACCTGTGGCCAGATGACAGGTGCACACCGTAGGGGGACAGGAGTGCACCACAAGATAGTGAACCCTATGGCTGACTCTTGCGGATAGGAAACTGGGTGGTTGTGGAAAGCGGGACCAGAGGAGCACAACCGGGATCCCACAGGAAGCTAGAGCCAAGATTCCCCAGGGCGCGGAGTCTAAGACCCAGCAGGTCTTCTCCTGAGCCTCTAGTGGTGAGGATGTTACGCTGCAGCTAGGTCCAGGTCGCGGCCCCTAGAGTCTCCTAGCTCACGCCCTGTAGGGTAAGGGGAGAAGAGGGGAAGCAGCAGCACAAGATACAAGAATAACGAATAACAAGCCGAAGGTCAAGGGTCACAAGCAGACAAGGATAACGAAGGACAAGCCAAAGGTCAAGGGTCACAAGCAGACAGGGATAGTCAGGGACAAGCCAATAACGTAACAGAGAGACAGACGTAGCACACGGCAGGCAGGAACCCAAACACACAATGCATAACGAACACGTTGATCAGCAAAGCAGGCTTGCAGTGCACAGGTTAATATAGTGTTCTGTGATAGGCCCTGGGGTGGAGTTAGGCTGGGAGGAGATTATAAAGGAAGGAAGCCAGGTGAGAGAGAGTCTGGCCTCTAAGATGAACACAAGAGGAGGAAAGGTAAGATGGCAGACAGACATTAATGCATATCCATGACACTCGGCTGCCGTCGGTGGGTGGTTCCGGCCTGCTGTGCATGCCGGGAGAGGGTATATAGGGGGCAGACGCCATTGGTAGAAAAGCAATACCCAGGGCCCATGCCCCGAAGGGAATACCCGGGGCCCACTGCCCGGAGGGAGCTACCCCTCAGAGGGGGGTGCGCCCAATCTTGATCGAGGAGTCTCGGGCACCTTCAGTCCGAGGCTGCAGAGTTCCAGGTAGGCCCGGTACCTTTAACTGGGTCTACAACCGAAGAGGAGTCCCAGGGGACCCACGTGAGGGTGACCGCTCTGACACGGAGGAAGCCAGGGGAGGATCGGTCCTATAACAGGAGGCGAGCAATAAAGTATTGCTGTCTTGGGAACGGCCTGGTGACCTGTCGGAGGGAAGGATTCCTGGCTTTGCAGACTTCTCTGCGGAGCATTGCAAGTTCAGGAGGGATCTCCTTGACTTGGTCCTTGGAGGGGACTGAGTCATTGTTCCAGCATCATGCCGGCTGCTAGTGCTATTGAGTGACTATCCGGATGAGCTGTACCCACTCGGGACCGAGTGGTGACGAAGCATAGAGTGTGCCTAAATCCACTTCTATCTGCTAACCTTTTCTCACTTCAACTCTCTGGTTCCTGAAAGCAAGATAAAATAAACTCACGTTGGAGTTGATATGTTGTGTGGACATTGACCTCATTGGGAAAGATAAAGACTCGCCTCTATAACCTAGAGGGGAGAACCAGACGAAGGAAGCAACTCGCTGCGGGACCCAAGTATGTAACACCGCCTGACCTTTATAATCTAGAGGATACGGGCATGTGGCATGGTGTGTCTTATCCCCCTGCTTGAGAAGGTAAGAGGGAGAAAAAGATCCGTGTGCTACACAAGGATAAATCCAAGGAAAAAAAACAAGCTTTACTCACCGGCCAGCCCGCTGACAACTGAATCAACCTATCTAACAATATGCGTTAAAACAAGGGTTTAGTCTGCACACATTTGCAAATACATGCGTAAGCCACAGAGCCTCGTCACGGCACCCTGGTATCTGTGGTCCTATCTCTAAATTATGAGAGACTCCACAATGGAAGCACATGCATTCTGATGGATAGGTGGAGGTCAGGTGGACTGAAGGGAGCCACCCCTTCTTAAAGTTGCAGGAGCACACTGAACACCCAGCAAATCGCACAATGGCTGCAAACGTGTCAGTGCGCTGCCTGACCAGTATACCAGTAATACTACAACAAAAAAGGTGCCCACTGGCCTTTGCAGAGAGTAGCATAGGAAGGCTACACATGATATAAACAAAACCAAGGATAAATCCAAGGAAAAAAAACAAGCTTTACTCACCGGCCAGCCCGCTGACAACCGAGACTGTACCTGTAACCTAATTGTGGAGGGGTAAAGGGAGGCTTGCAGCAGACATTTTGGGGTTGATTTAATAAAGGCAAATAGACTGTGGACTCTTCTGTAAAGCCCTGTACACACGATCGGATTTCCTATGGATTTTTCCATCGGAAATCCGATGAAGCTGACTTCCATCAGTCTTGCCTACACACCATCAGTCAAAAATCCTACTGTCCCAAACGCTGTGACGTAAAACACTCCAACGAGCCGAGAAAAATGAAGTTCAATGCTTCTGAGCATGTGTCGACTTGATTCTGAGCATGCGTGGGGTTTTTCTCCGATGGAGATCCACACAGACGATCGGAATTTGCTATCGTTTTTTTTCCCATCGAATAAATTTAAAACATGTTCTATTTTTTCTCACCGATGGAAAAAAGACCGATGAGGCCCATACACGATCGGTTTGTCCGCTGAGAAAAGTCCATCAGACTGTTTTCATCGGTAAAACCGATCGTGTGTACACGGCATAAGTGCAGTTTTACCAAAGCTTAGTAAATGAGGGGAAGCTCTGGTTACTTCCATCATCCAAGTGCAAGCAAAAATGCAATTTTAAAAAAAACTTCTTGCATGTGTAGCGCCCTGCTACTTTTGAGTAGGCACTATGTGTTAAATTTAGTTGTCTGAGCTGTAGTTTAGCTCAGAAGGATTACGCTAAATTGTTGGCTCTGTTTCAGTCCAGCTGGGTTGCATGTTTTTCCACTTGACAGTAGGTGTCACTGTCACCACAGGTCAAGGTTGGAAATGCAGCAGGCTTGATGTATTTGGTGTTCCTTTACCAGAAGTGGCTCAGGGGGTGTGGCTAACCTGCTGTGCATTCTGGGAGGGGGTACTTAAGGGACAGAGACCGCTCTAACGGGGTTAATTTGCCGGATCCTGACCTGAGGGCCCTCCTGGCCTCAGGGATGTGCGAGACGCTTTTCGGCCCAAGGCTCTGCAACTGAGAGTAGGCCCAGGAGTTTCTGGGGCCTACTAGTCCAGGGATGGTCCTACGCGGTCTTGCCTGCGGGAAGAAGCGGAACAATTGGGGACTCAATTGAAGGACGCATCCTGGCCAATTTACTTCACAGTGCTGCTGGATGGCTGAAAGATTCTGGCACCGTGAGCTGTGTATTTTCTGAGGAACTTTGCAAAGTGTCAGTGTGGTTACACGATCTTGTGGCAGAAGATTGTGAAACGACTCGACGGTACTCATCAAATCTGTGGCTGAGACTTTGAGCGAGCTTCGCACCGGTTGCTAGGTCAGTGAGAATAGGCCTATCCAGTGGTTGCTGAATTCTGAAGTGGAACTGATTTGTCCTCTGGATCTAAGATTGTGCCCGTGATCCGCAAAAGCAAGGTACCTGAACCTTCCCTATCCCTCTACCCCTCTGTTGGAACTGTTTAATAAAACTCTTGAAGAAAAAGAAACCAAGTGTTGGTGTGGACATTCATGAAAGCTCTTCAAGAGGGATCCCTGAGACGAGTGTGGTGATCATAAAGGTAACGGTAGGCCCAAATTTATTTCCAGCAGCTCCTGCGGGGGTATCGCTACACATGTGATTGCGTGCATTGGTATTCTTTGCAAAGTGAAGCTTCACCTCATTTACTAAGCTCTGGAGCAACTGAATTTGCAAATGCACAGTATATTTGCCTTTATTAAATCCACCCCAGTGAGTTACACAGCAGGGCAGCGGTGCACTCCTCTAAGATTACACTGTATGCAGTCTGTTTATTCCGATTTTGACTTTGGCAATATTCTTTAAATTCCTTTTATAAATAGGAGCTGCTGGTTATATTTTTGGGTCATGCCGTTACCTGTCTGTTCCACCGTATCCGTCATAGGGGTTCCATTGAAGAGTTTTCACAGATGTCAGCATCAACACATAGTCTATTTTTCAATGGTTTTATTAAAGAAATGTCAATGGGAGGGATGGAGAATTAGGGGAGATTCAGGTACCTTGCTTTTGCGCATCACGGGTACTTCCTAATCCAGAGGACCAACAGCTTCCACACTGGATATAACAACTACCCGATAGGCCTCTCTCACTGACCTAGGAGCCGGTGCAATGTTCGGCCAAAAGTCTCTGCCACAGACTTGAAGAACTCGTATAGTCTAAGTACAGTCACACAGTACCAGTTTCATTCAGCCGATCCGGCAGCACTGTGAGGTAGATATGTCAGAATGCGTCCTCCAATTGAGTCTCCAGGCTCTTTCCGAGGCACCAGCCCTTTTGGCTCGGTCCTCTCCGAGAAAAGTCCTCCCCTGGTTTCTCCAATTGCTCGGCTTCTTCCGGCAGGCAAGACAGCAAACGACCACCCCTGATCAGTAGGCCCCAGAAACTCCTGGGCCTACTTCCAGTAACGAGGCCTCGGGCCAGCCGGCCCCGAGGCAGGAAACTGCTACGGCACACGTTAGGCCAGGAGGGCCATCAGGTCAGAGCTTCCCGGAAGACGGTGACTGTCCCTTAAGTATCCTCTCCCAGAATGCACAGCAGGGAGACCAATCCCACTGAGCTGTTTCTGGGCAACAGGTACCCAATACATTCAGCCTGCTGCATTTCCAACCATGACCTGTGGTGACAGCGACACCTACAGTCAAGTGGAAAATGCGCAACACAGCTGGACTGGAACAGAAACCAGCAATTTACCACAATTATTCTGAGCTAACTACAGCTCAGACAACTAAATTTACAACTAACGCCTACCCAATAGGAGCAGGGCGCTACATAAAATCCAGTAAAAACAAAATTCACTTTTTGATAATTCTATTTGTATACCATGTTGCTGTTCCTGGGATTATATTCACACACTTTGTCTATTAAAAGAGATCCCACAACCTTTGAAAGCAGGTATGTGCTTTTGAAGTATTGAAGATATACATATGGTCGTTTTAAGAAGAATTAGAACTATGTAAATTTTATCTGCAGGATAAAGCTCATTTGCCATTGTGACTAGCTAAACCATCACTTCCCACAGAGCTCTAATTGGTGTGAAAGAATGACTGTTTAGTACCTGAAGGAGTGTCAGACATATTATAAGGAAACCTGTCAATAATGTTATATCAATCATTTTCCTTCAATTGAGTACAGCAGTTTATTTGCTGATTACACTTTTTCTTTGCACCCTAGGGGACTCAAAACAAATCTGGTTCAGCAAAGGCCATGTGATTGCTTTGACATTCACATTCACATACAGGCCTGTCATGTAAAACATGCCATTACACAGAAACCCTTGTTTTGTTTGAAGGTTTTTTTTAACCACTTCCGCCCCGGAAGGATTTTTTATTAGTAATGGCGGCGATCTGTGATTTTTATCATGACTGTGACATTATGGTGGACACATCGGACACTTTTGACACTATTTTGGGACCATTGTCATGTATACAGCGATCCGTGCTATAAAAATGCACTGATTACTGTGTAAATGACACTGGCAGGGAAGGGGTTAAACACTAGGGGGCGATCAAGGGGTTAACTGTGTTCCCTCACTGTGTTCTAACTGTAGGGGGGATTGTCTCACTAGAGCATGACAGAGATCACTGCTCCCGATGACAGGGAGCAGTAGATCCCTGTTATGTTAGGCATAACATGGAAATGCCTTTTTCATTACATAGGCATCTCCCCGTTCTGCCGCTCCGTGTCACGATTGCGGGCCCCCGGTGGATATAGAGTCCGCAGGACCCGTGGGCATGCTCCCGGAGTACGCGGTGGGTGCACGCCCACTATGCCGCGATTTAAAGGGGACATACAGGTACGCCCATTTGCCCAGCCGTGCCATTGTGCCGACGTATATCGGCGTGCGCTGGTCGGCAAGGGGTTAAATATGCATATGAAATACATTTATAATAGTATTCAACAGCAAGCATGTGAACACATGAAAGTCAGGTCAAAAATTATTTGCAGATTGCAGATATAAAATGCAGATTGTGCTTCCAACCCCTCAACGGTTTTCTTCCAACCCTTCAACAGTTTTGGGGGCGGCCATCCTACAGTCACTAGAAGCATTACAACTACTTTACTATAGAGGTCCCAAGGCCGTTTATCAACTAACTCCATCCATGGAAACTACTCTGCGAGCCACCTAGTATGTCCCTCTCCCCACATACCCCATTGTGGAACATCCCCCCCACCTCATATTTTTGCCATGAAACATCTTTCACATGATGATCAGGCGCTATGTTAAATTTAGTGGGTGTCTGAGCTGGTAGTTAGCTCAGACTTTGTAATGTTGAAGGCTGAATTAGCCTCAGTTCCGGCTATGGCTGTGTTTGGAAGGACTTCCCACTGTTTGCCTGTAGGTGGCGTTACCACCCCAGGCCAATGTTGGAACTTACTGGAATTTCAGCCACGGAGCCACGCTGGCCCGAGGCTACATCTATGCTAGGTAGGCCCAGTTGTCCTGACTGGGACCTACACTTTGAAGGTGATCCAGTGCTGTCCGTCCTGCGGGAGGAAGCCACTCAATGGAGGAAACCAGGGGAGGACCTGTCCTGGAGAGGACCACGCGGAAGGCTGGTATCTTGAGGAAGGCCTGGTGACCCTATTGGAGGATGCACCGTAGCTAAAATTACCTTACAGTCTGCCGGGTTGGCTTAAAGGCTCTTAAACTGTAAGGCTGGATATCCGGGTACTAAAATCCCGTGGCAGAGGATCAATGAACAGTTCAACTTAATCATCCTAAAGGTCTGTGGCAGAGACGGTTATTTCTTATTTGTTCGTGCATCAATCTGGCTGCTAGGTCAAGTGAGAGGGACCTATCCGGGTGAGCAATACCCACTTGAAGGAGAGTGGTGAGTGTGACTTTGAAAGCTTAGAAGTTTTCCCCAGTGATCTGTGTGTGCCTGAACCTTCCCCTAAGAGCCCATTCACACAGGGGCAACTTTGGATCCGACTTCAAGTCGCCCCAGGTCGCCCCTAGTCGCCTCAAGTCGCGCTGAATGAGAAAATCAATGTAAGTGAATGGAGCCGTCTTAATGCACACTACTGCAGTCGCTCCGACTTCAAAAAAGGTTCCTTTACTACTTTAATCCGAATTCTAGGTGACTGCTAGGCGACCTGTACCCATTGAATTCAATGTTAGTTGCCTCCAAGTCGGATCCCCTGTCTTAACAGAAGCAACTTTCCAGGAAGAGAACATACATTACTCAGGCAAACCCCTCCCTCCCCCTCCCTCCCACAGAGCTGATTCTTGTTTGATTGGCCACTGGAATGTCTCCTGTCCTGGAGGCAACTTGAAGTTGCCTTGTAAGTAGCTTAATGTAGCGCTGTGATTCATACTCAAGTTGTGTCCAAGTTGCCTCCCAAAGTCGCGCTGGAAGTCGTGTTGCCCCTGTGTGAATGGAGTCTAACCCTCCATCCCTCTACCTATGCAAGTTGTTTGGAAATAAAACCTGACGAAAAGGATTCATGACTTGTGTGGACATTGAACTTTCTATAGATTCTCATCCCCTAGACAACGAACAGTGAGGTAACGTGCAAGGCCCAAAATTAAACCAGCAGCTCCTACAGGGGTGTGCTACACACATATTATGGAGAACCGTACACTGATTCCTTTCCCGCTCCTCTGCAATAAATATCATTTAACAGCTCCTTTTTTTTCCGGTACATGCAGATTTCACATGCCTTTATGTATTTATTTTTCCTACTAGACAACTAGATATGGAATGTTCTGAACTTGAATCGTTGCTTAGGTCAGATGATCTGGGAAAACTTAGGTCTGCCATTTATTAGACCATCTTCTAATGGTGTTCCTCCCGGACCTGTTTTCCCTCAGACAGAAATGGCTGGGGGATATCCCGGATTTCGACAAGGAAGATTGGACAGATATATGGGACTCCCCTTTTACTTTTAATAATTTTTATTGAAAAATTTAAAGGCAGATGAAGAGAAATACCCAACATTGTTACAACAGCCAGGACTCTGGCACAGGTATTTTAGATACAGTGAACAATATACATCTCTCCATAACTAGAGCATTTGATATAAAAAAATAAAAAATAAATAAAAGAAAGGTAACAATGGAAAGCTAAATAGCCTCGACCCATTTCCGTCCATAGAGTGGGCGGGACAAAGCATCAAGAAGAATTGTTACATAACTCATGTCAAGGACAAAAAGGAGAAAGCAAAAAATTCACTACGCAAAATGCACACAAAAAAAATAAAAGTGTCATGAGTTCCAACTGTAACCAATCATAAAGAGAAGGGATCCCAAACGGGAGGAACCTCAGAAGTGACAGAAAATAATGAAATAAAAAGAACAGAAGGTGGGAATGGATAGAGGAGAGAGAAACCCAGACAGCAGAAGTCACATTAACATAGTCGGCACAGGGGCCTCAGAACGCTTAGTAGTGTCATTGACCACACTGGTAATTTTTTCATTGAGCATTATCCAAGACACCTTTCGTCTTTATAGCGAGATACACACTAAAGTCTTTTTCCAGGTCCAGGCTAGTGAGTTTTTCTGCCAAGAGCATGAAGAAAACAAATCGGTGCTTAGAATGGGGAAGGTTCTCAATTTTGTGCATTTAACAGAGTAATACAGGGTTGTTGGGGGACCGGGATCTCCGAAACCTTTTGTTCAAAGCGTAACTTCTGGCACTTCCATCATTTATGATACATAGTGCCAAACGAGTGGCATCCCCAAAAACATAGGGGTGAGGAAGACGGATAGAGCCTCGATAAACAGGAAGGCACCATATACCACCTAGTCAGTACTTTGACATTAGCTTCCACTAGGGAAATATTTAAAACACGCTTATAAGCCAAAATGGAAGGAAGAGTAACTCCCCTTTTAAATATCTGGTTTCAATACGAGATAGGTTGGATCAATTTAAAATTCTGCACAGGGCCTATTATACACTGCATCGCCTCCATAGGCAAATCCAGCATCCTCTCCGGCCTATTTGCCAACATCTTCGTGTCCTCATCAGATGGAAGATTTTATACACACCTTTTGGGACTGTTTGGCTATCTGACAGTTTTGGGGAGAAGTTGTGAACCTAATTAATGCAGTGGCTTGTACGTCCTTTGCTCCTTCCTCTAGAATTTGTTTACTGGGCCTAGTGGATGATCTTGTCCCCACCACAGCGCAAAGGACGCCACTTAAGTTACTCCTATTTTACACCAGGAAGGCAACTACCTTGTCCTGGAAGAAATCTCCTCCTCTTTTAACCCAGTTTTGGCAACAACTAGTGAACTCCACTCTACCTATGTGCAAAGACACATAAAGTATGCTAACAGGGGCTGTCCAAAAAAAAATTGATAGAGTGCGGTGAAGGTGGATAGAAGATGCTACCACTGCTTTTATGCCTAACATGCTTTGATCTAGTCTGATTGGTTTTATATTTCTCTTTTAGCCTCACAAATGGGGTAATATACCTATCCATATGATGGTCCCTTGATTATTTGGGATTATGCTCTGATGTACGATTTTGGTATATTATGCATTCTTTATTCTTGGTGAGAGCCACACACCTACACAGGCAAGTTGTTTTTGTTTGGTTGTTCTCAGTTTTAATTTTTGTTAGTTTGGCACCAAGTGCCTCAACGCTTTTTTCTTTTACAGGTTGGTGCTCCCCTGCGTGGGCTGCATCACCGAAGTGTCTTCTGTTTGTGTACTCTACTTTAAATTTAAATAAACTGATTTTAAAAAAAAAAATGCAGATTGCAGATATAAAATTAGTTCTACCGGAACATATTCTATAGAAGAATGCACAAGCCAATTTTGGATATGTGGGGGAGATATATGCAGGAGATGCCCACAAGCCTGGGTAGGAAGGTGCTGCTCGCCCTATTAATTATACTACAAATACAATAAAGTTTCTCCCAAGAGCTTTAATGCAGCAAAAGAAGTCAAACAAGTGCACAAGGAATACAAATGTTAAAATTCAAATATACATACTGTGTAAAATATGAGCTCTGGTAAACCCCAACTACTGTAAATGATGTCCTTTAAACAAATGGTAGGTGACAAACTTTATATATGAATTTCTGAAATGGTACTCCTGCCCAAGATAAAAAACGCATTTCGATTGCAATAATCAGAATCTTCCTCAGGGGGATGAGGACATCTGGATTGAAAACATATACGGTAATATTAGAATTATGAGGGCACCTCATTAATATGCTCACCTTTCCTTATTCCTTTTCCCTTCTTTATCTTCTTATGCACATTTAGATAATTATTTATGATTTTTTATAGATGTGCCTCCACCTCCTGCACTTTCTCAGCGCTATGCGCGTGGCCTTTTTGTGGGCCACAGGTGGGTTATTTGTCACTCCTGTGATGATGACAGCCATGAAACATTTCTGAATTTTAATCTTTATTTGCTCTGGTTTGCTGCTTAATTCCTCCATCTTTAACCACTTGCCGCCCGCCCACCATCAAATGATGGAGGGACGGTGTTGCTCTCGTTCTGGGTGGATGTCATATGACATATGTACAGAACGGGCGCTCTCGTTCGCCTGTGGGGGCGCACACCGCAGCGATCGCAGGTGCGGCGTGTTGCTAGGACACGGCGCGACCCCGATCTCTGTAAAGAGCTGCTGTTGCGGAGAGCCGTTCAGTAGCATCTCCTCACAGGGGAGAACAGGGAAGGTAATCAAGGCACTGATCATCAGTGCCCTGATTACAGGAAAGCTGTAGCAGTGGCACCAATCAGTGACAATGTGTGCCACCAATCAGTGCCCATGCGTGCCACCAATCAGTGCCAATGAGTGCCTATCAGTGACACAAATCAGTGCCCATCAGTGACACAAATCAATGCCCATTACTGGTGCCAGTCAGTGTTGCAATTTAGTGCCCATCAGTGCTGCCCATCAATGCCACCCATCAGTGCCCATCACTGCCGCCAATCAGTGCTGCCTATCAGTGCCCACCAGTGCCGCCTATTAGTGCCCACCAGTGGCACCTATCAGTGTCCATCGGTGCCGCCTATCAGTGCTCCTCAGTGTTTCATAATAGTGCCACCTATTAGTGCCCATCAGTGCAGCATAATAGTGCCTCCTCATCAGTGCCGCCTAATCTGTGCCCATAAGTGCCGCCTCATCAGTGCTCATAAGTGCCACCTCATCAGTGCCTATTAGTGCAGCCTATCAGTGCCCATCAGTGCCGCCTCATCAGTGCACATCAGTGAAGGAGAAAAATTCATTATTTACAAAATTTACTGACAGAAACTGTCTTTTTTTTTTTTTTTTGGTAAAACAGTTTGCTGAAGACAAGCAGACTAAAGACATGGATTACTGGAACCATGTCCTGTGGTCTGATGAGACCAAGATAAACTTATTTGGTTTAGATGGTGTCAAGCATGTGTGGTGGTAGCAACCAGATGATGAGTACAAAGACAAGTGTGTCTTGCAGTCAAGCATGGTGGTGGGAGTGTCATGGTCTGGGGCTGCATGAGTGCTGCCGGCACTGGGGAGCTACAGTTCATTGAGGGAACCATAAATGCCAACATGTACTGTGACATACTGAAGCAGAGCATGATCCCCTCCCTTCGAAGACTGGGCTGCAAGGCAGTATTTAACCACTTCCCGCCTGGCCTATAGCAGATTGACGGCCGGGAATTGGTTCTGTTATCCTGACTGGGCGTCATATGATGTCCAGCAGAACAACATGCCGGCGCACGCCCGTGGGGGTGCGCAGCTCGGCGATCGCGAGTGCGGCATGTCAGTCTGACACGCCACATCTCTGATCGTGGTAAGAAGCCTCTGACAGAGGCTTCTTACCACGTGATCAGCTATAACCAATCACAACTGATCATCGTGTGAACCAGGAAGTGCCGGTAAACAGCATTCCTCGGTTCACGCTGACAGGGAGAGCCAATCGGCGGCTCTCCCTGTCAGAGGGGGGGTCTGTGCTGATAATCAGCACATTGATTATCAGCACAGCCCCCATCAAATGTACCCATCAGCTGCCAATTGGTGCCCAGTAGCTGCCAGTCAGTGCCCCATCATAGCCTCCTGTCAGTGCCCAATAAAGTGCCAATCAGTGCCCACCACAGTGCAAATCAGTGACCATCATAGTGCCAATCAGTGTCTATCACAGTGCCAATCAGTGCCCAGCATTATCACCTGTCAGTACCTGCCCAATCAGTGCTGCCCATCAGTGCCATCTATTAGTGTCCATCACTTCCACCTGTCAGTGCCAATCAGTGCCAATCAGTGCTGCCGGTCAGTGCCCATCAATGCCACCTGTCAGTGCCCATCAATGCCGCCTGTCAGTGCCCATCAGTGCTGCAAAACAGTACCACCTATCGGCGCCCATCAGTGCTTCATTTCAGTGCCGCCTATCAGTGCCCATCAATTCTACATATCAGTGCCTCCTCATCAGTGCCCATCAGTGCCACCTTATCAGTGCCAACTCATCAGTGCCCATCAGTGCCGCCTCATCAGTGCCCATCAGTGCCGCCTCATTAGTGCCCGTCAGTGAAGGAGAAAACAACAGGGTAGTGGTACCCCCTTTTCCCACTTCTCCCTCTTTCTCTCTTTGCGGCTGTCTGACTCGTCTAGGGGTACCAGAGAAAAGAATGGGGGGGAAGTACCACCAGCTCGCGCCCTCTGATGTGTGTTATGCAGAGGTGTGAGCTAAACCATTTTTTTACCTTTGGGTCTGTGTTCACGTCTGGAGCTTTGACTTCTCTTGTGGAGGATGATAAATTTTTATGTATCTCATTCCAGATAGTGAGATTTGTCCCAAGTGTGTATAAAAACTGTCCCCCCTTTTCTTGTCCGTCCTGACGAAGCCTCACGGCGAAACGCGTCGACGTTCAAAGGGACTCCCTACTGCTATATACATTGTATGGTCTTTTTTAATCTTTGTTTAATAATTTTGCGATTCAATAAACTTTTTTGTATTCCATTTTTGTGTGTTGCCTGCAAAGTCCTACCTTGTTTTGCTCCTTCTTGAGCAAAATTTTTTTTCCCTTCCCCTTCTGTATGTGGAGGATGATTGTCACTGTTGCAGGCAGGGGCACTTAGCTCCCAGTATCTGGAGTTCCACACCAAATAAAGTCCAACACTTATTTATTCTGTTAGAGCAACAAATAGTCCTGGAAGAGTAGACTGGTTGAACTGTAAGAACAGACAGGTGTGGGAAGGAGAAGGTCCAGGCACAATCAAAGAATTAAAGTTCTCTCCTGTTCCGTATAGCGCAAACAGGCTTGGCACACAGTCGCTGCCACCGACTGTAAATTTCGTTTCTGCCACAAACCTTGGTGAAAGAAAAAGCCTCTGCCACAGACCTTGATGATAGGTCTCTGCCACCGACCCGGTTCAGTTGGATCCCCACCACTGACCACAAGAACATAGAATACCTCCGTTAGGATAAATAGCCCTGGTCAGGGAGAGACATCCATCCGGACGGTCTCCAGAGGCCCACACCATCACCGGCATTATGCTGTACCAGCTCTTCGGGAGGGTCACATCTCTGGTCCCTTACGCCCTGGATTCGGGCACCCAATTCGGGGTGTACCCTAGGAATACTCCATCCCTCGCGGGATCCAGTGGAAGGTACTGGGCCCCAGGCCTTCTTGCAAAGTACCTCACCCCAGGCTTAAGGTGCCTGGGATGGAACTCGACTCCACGTGCCCAGGCCAAAGGCGCCTGGACACGGACGAACGGACAGCAGCCCCAGGCTGAAGGTGCCTGGTGCTCGGACTCCTGGTGCGCAAGATGTCAGCCCCCTTTATACCCTCTTCCAGCAAGCACAGCGGGTTCCCCGCCCCGCCGTACTGTTCCTGCGAGAGGACAAAAAGGGCACGACCCTACAATGGTGGTTCAACCCCAGCCCAAGGCGACAGCGCCACCCAGGGGCCGCAGGGAACTGGACACCATTGATATCTTCCACGAACAAACAACCATAAAACCCTCGTAATTAGTGCATCTGGGCCATGCTACCGCCCAAACACTCCTCTAAATATTGATACCCGCTACAACAGAAACAAAGAAAAACTTTTTCTTTCAAACATTTATTTTTTTTAGTTTGTTTAGCAAAAAATAAAAACCCCAGTGGTGATCAAATACCACCAAAAGAAAGCTCTATTTGTGGGAAGAAAATTATAAAAATGTCGTTTGGGTACAGTGTTACATGACCGCGCAAATTGTCATTCAAAGTGCGACAGCGCTGAAAGCTCAAAATTGTCCTGGGCAGGAAGGGGCGAAAGTGCCTGCTATTGAAGAGGTTAAATATGATAACGACCCCAAACACACCTCCAAGATGACCACTGCCTTGCTAAAGAAGCTGAGGGTAAAGGTGATGGACTGGCCAAGCATGTCTCCAAACAGCATGTCTCTAAACCCTATTGAGCATCTGTGGGGCATCCTCAAACGGAAGCTGGAGGAGCGCAAGGTCTCTAACATCCACCAGCTCAGTGATGTTGTCATGGAGGAGTGGAAGAGGACTCCAGTGGCAACCTGTGAAGCTCTGGTGAACTCCATGCCCAAGAGGGTTAAGGCAGTGCTAGAAAATAATGGTGAACTAATTTTTGTTGCCAGTGACCAGTATGAGAGAGTGAGAGAGATAACACCAAATTTAACACACCTGCTCCCCATTCAGACCTGAGACCTTGTAACACTAACGAGTCACATGACACCAGGGTGGGAAAATGGCTAATTGCGCCGAATTTTGAAATTTTCACTAAGGGGTGTACTCATTTTTGTTGCCACTGGTTTAGACATTAATGGCTGTGTGTTGAGATATTTTGAGGGGACAGAAAATTTACACTGTTATACAAGCTGTACACTCACTACTTTACATTGTAGCAAAGTGTCTTCAGAGTTGTCAAATGAAACAATATTATCTGATACTGTTTATCTATCACCATCTCTATAGAATGTGGGCACAGGAACCAGAGCCCACCCAGCGTCTCCCCATCTTACCGTGCATTTCCTCCCCAGCAACTGGAACACCTTCTGGTTCTCCTTATCCAAAAGAAGGACAGAAGAGACATTCTCCTGGTTGCGGCCCGCAGGCTTAGTCGCTCCTCTGCTCATGGCTGGAGTTTGTCTCTTGTTGTGAGTGCAAAGTCACAGAAAAAGGGAACTTCCGCACAAAAGTAGATTAAGACAGAACGGAAGCTGAAAACCACCAGAAATTAAAAAGGGCTTACTAAGTGCAGAGGGAGGGGAAGTTACACAAATTCAGCAATGAACCACTTACATGTCCATGTATAAGTCAGGTGAGACGCTGTCATTTCTTAAAGATGCCTTGGCTGCCAAACAGGGCTTATTTAATAACATGGTGAAGCTCCTTAACTGATATCAGCTAATTAATGCTTACACTTTAGCTGCTAAAATGTCGTTTTTGATTTATTGTCATTAGAAAAGAACTAAAAGCCAAACCCTGGAAGTTTTAAAAAACCTTTTTATTCAGCTGTAAAATGTAAATACAGCTAATATAAGTGTCTTAGATTTATTCCTATATTATCCTCCTGCAAATCAGAAACAAAAAGTGACATTGGGGGCATGTGAAGCATATTTTAGGCACTGTAATCGAGGAAGCGGTGTGTTGGCTAATAAAAAGCATGTTACATATTACACCCTATATATGGGTATAACATGTTACAAAAGGTGCATCTATCCTTTAAACCAATATGCAGTTCAGGGGTTCGGACTTCACTCACTACATGCATTTTTTCTGGTTAGTGATTCAGAATGCATTGAAGGCAGATAAAGCACCCTGATGTTTAGGTAGGGCTGCTAGTAAATTTAGTTGCCAGGCGATAGTTGCCTTTTGGCCAATTGTTAGGAGATCAATTGATTTCCCCCTAGTTCTGGAATTTGCTGCACTTCTCCTTTCTGTCACTAGCTGGCCGGGTAGCTGGTGACATTGGATAAGACAAGGGCATAGCAAGGACAGATTATGAATGAATGGGGTGTCTCAGCCAATGGGCAGGGATTTTCTTGGGTCACTTGGCCTGCTGGGAGAGCCTATTTATTTGGGTGGAGTCAGGTGATCAGGGTTCTGTGCCACCTGGAAGGCTGTCTGGGTGGACGTGTGTTATGTTGTCCCGGCCTGCTAGGCCATAAGCCTTAGGCCTATCCATAGATTCCAACTGTCCCTGATTTCGAGTGACTGTCCCTGATTTGGAGCAATATCCCTCTGTCCCTCATTCCTCCTCATTTGTCCCTCATTTTGGTCTGATCTATAGAGTTGTATAGAAAATGCACCTTTTATCTATCAAAAGGTGTTTTCCAGCCCTAAACCTTTCATCTGATTTCTAAATTGCTGCATTTGTAAATTCCAAAAGCCAATATAAAGGAATAGTAGTGGCAAAACAAGCACTTGTGGGTTTAACCAATCTTGTTTTTTTTTGTACAATTCTCCTTTAACGGGGCGTGGCAAGGGGTGTGTCCTATGCCTGCATACTTTTGCTGGTAGGTGTTCCTCATTCCCATCTCAAAAAGTTGGGAGGTATGCCTATCCCAGGGACATCTGGCTGCTAGGCTGTCTGACGGTCTATCCAGAAGCAGGAGAGCAACGCAGGGTTTGGACTGCGGGCTTGCAGTCCAACCAGAAGTGACGGCTCTGCCGAACGGGAAACCAGTTGTAGTCGGAGGTAGAGGGGAAGCTGTCGCCACTACGGGACCATCCACCCTGTTACCAGAGACCACTGTGAGTAAGCTGAGGACAGTACCAAAGCAGACTTCTTACCAGCCAGGGATGGTGAAGAAGTGCGAAAACTTCAGCAAGTGCCAAGTCAGGGATCCAGCGAGACAGCAAAGGTGACGCTTTTGGAGCATCAATAAGTGCCAAGCCAGGGACCTAACGTGTCAGCGGGGGTGAAGCTTAAGGAGTATCTGTGATTGCCAAGCCAGGGACCCAGCAAGGAAGCGGGGATGACACTTGAGGAAGATACTGAGTGCTAAAGTGGAAGAGCTCAAGGGGATCCAGTGGCTAGTGGATCTGAAGTCTAGCGAAAGAGAGACTGGGAGCTCGTTGAGTGAAGCCCCACAGTGAGTGAGTGTGGGGTATAGAGAACTGTTCGTGTTGCAAATAGTTGAATACAATTGCCGTTAGTAACAGCTACAAGATTGTTGCCAAAGGAGACAGCGGTCCTACCTATACAAAAGTGGTGTCCGGCTGGAAGCCTTCATTTGACCTAAACAAATCATAAGGGATTCATAAAAAATCCTATGCATTTATTTTTTAATATTTTGATATTGAAAAAAAATGGAAAATGTAAAGATTATGTTGAAAAGTATGCGGGTAATTTTAGGCTAACATAATGCAAGAGCCATAATTGGTGAGGCTGGCAGACACCCCCCTTCACCTCCCCCCCGTGGCCTGTCGGTCTAGTCAGCCACGGGTCACCCGCACCAAGTCCTCCCACCCCCCCTCGGGCTGTTGGTTGGTAATCCAGCCCTGCACTTACCCCATCTAGGTCAGACAAGGCGCCTACAGGTGGTGGCTTCTATCGCGTCTCCTCCTCCTTCTGTGCAGTACGGCGTTTTCCGCCGTGCGTCTCCTCCCTCCTCCTCCTAGGTGTCCAATAGGATCGTCTGTCCTTTCAGTCAATTGGGTGATGGGTCTCAGGACCTGCTTCCTGTTTGGCCAGGAGGAGGATCAGTGTGAGAATAGTGAATTTTCATTTGCTTTTGTCACACAACTGGATGGGCTCGGAGTGCAGTGCTCTGCACCCCGAGCTCACCTTTTTTTTAAGCCTATTAGAGCCTCTGGAATCCATGCGTCCGGCTCCCTGCATGTAGATCAGGGGGCCGGACTCATAGATAGGGGGGGGCGGCGCCCATGCGCCCCTAATGGACGGACAGCCACTGCTTAGCAGTCCACCAATACTTCCTTATTTCTTTGCAAATCTTTATGCAACAAGACAGATGCCTATAATAACACAATAGTATAGATACAATTCAATACAGGAGGAATCAGATAGCCCTGCTTGTTAGAGCTTACAATCTGAGAGGGCGGGTCAAGTGATACAAAATGTAATAACTGTGAGGGATGGGCTGATGGAGAAAACAAATGTATGGTTGTTAGGTGGAGGCAGGATAGGCTTCTCTGAATAGAAGGGTTTTAAGAGATCACCTAAAAGTGGACAAAGTAGGATATAGTGCGACAGATTGCACAGATGAAAAGCTCCTTGCACAGATGGAAAGGGCTGCAAGGGCTGGGGCAGTGATAATAATGGGGGATTTTAACTACCAGGAAATTGACTGGAGTAATGGCACTGCTGGACAGTTAAAAGGCAAGAACAAATTTAAACCTATTTTATGATCCATTTTATTGAGGCCCCGGCTAGGAATGACGCTCTGCTGGACCTGGTAATCTCTTTTACAAAGTTTGGACCTGGTAATCTCAAACCATGCAGAGCTTTTTACCAATATTTATATAAAAGAACATCTGGGTAGCAGTGACCATAATATGATTTAATTTAATGTTAGATAAAAGGCTAAAAATAAAACCTATGTGGCTCACGACCAAAGTTAAAATAGCTATAAATAATAAGAAAATAACTTTAAAAAAATATAACAATGAAGGAACACTATCATCATTTAAATGCTACAAAGAATATAACAGAATATGAAAAAAGGAAATCAAGGATGCAAAAATTCTAAATGAACTGCAGATTTAAAAGATAGTAGGACAAACCCCCAAAAAATCTTCAAATATATTAATAGTAAAAAGGTCAGGTCTGAGCATGTAGGCGCTTTACAAAATAATCTGGAGTGGGTGACTGGGGAAAAAGAGAAGGCAAATGTATTAAATACTTTCTTCAGCTCTGTGTATACAAAGGAGCATGGGGGAGCTCATGTCCATAATGGGGATGGTATTGACACAGCCCCAAATGATCCACAAATGCTCAGAAGTGATATGGTCCAGAAATATTTAGACAGAATAAAGGTGGATAAAGCAAATTTTTAGGGACTCGTTAATGACTGGAATGGTACCACTGGATTGGCGCAGGGCCAATGAGGTGCCTATATTTAAAAAGGAATCAAAGTCTTTAACAAGTAACTATAGACCTGTTAGTTAAACTTCTATAGTTGGGAAGATACTGGAGAGTTTAATAAAAGACCACATAGATGATTTCTTGCTGGAAAAAAAAAAAAGCAACAGACAGCATGGATTCATGAAAGACAGAAGTTGTCAAACAAATCGGATTTCTTTTTATGAGGAGGTAAATAAAACTATGGACAGAGGGGTAGATGTAGACGTGGTATACTTGGATTTTGCAAAAGCGTTTGGCACAGTTACACACACACGGCTCATGTGTAAGGTAAAGTCTACAGCAGGGGTCCTCAAACTTTTTAAACAGGGGGCAAGTTCACGGTCCCTTAGACTGTTGGGGGGCCGGACTATAGTTTAAAAAAATATAAACAAATTCCTTTGCACACTGCACATATTTTTTTTGTAGTGCACAAAAAACTGTTTTAATCAACATAAACATATTAGTATTTCACAGAATCCCTTCATCACAGACTCCCCCCCTCCCCGTCACAGATCCCCCCCCATCACAGACTCCTCTCCATGAAAGACCCCCCCCATCACAGACTCCTCTCTATCACAGATACCTCTCCATCACAGAGCCCCCCATCATAGACTCCTCTCCATCACAGATCCCCGCCATCGCAGACTCCTCTCCATCACAGATTCCCCCATCACAGACTCCTCTCCATCACAGATCCCCCATCACAGACTCCTCTCCATTACAGATCCCCCTTCACAGATTCCTCTCCATGACAGACTTCCCCTTCACAGATCTACCCCCATCGCAGACTCCTCTCCATCAAAGATCCCCCCATCACAGACTCCTCTCCATCACAGATCCCCCCCATCACAGACTCCTCCCCATCACAGATCCCCCTTCACAGATTCCTCTACATGACAGATCCCCCCCATCACAGATCCCCCCCCCATCACAGACTCCTCTCCATCACAGATTCCCCCATCACAGACTCCTCTCCATCCCAGATCCCCCCATCACAGACTCCTCTCTATCCCAGATCCCCCTTCACAGATTCCTCTCCATGACAGACTCCCCCATCACAGATCCCCCCCATCACAGACTCCTCTCCATCACAGAGTCCTCTCCATGACAGACTCCCCATCACAGATCCCCCATATCACAGATCCCCCATATCACAGACCCCCCCCATCACAGATCCCCCCATCACAGATCCCCCATATCACAGATCCCCCATATCACAGATCCCCCATATCACAGATCCCTCCAGCAATATTACACTGTCCCTTCCATAAGATCGCAGCACTCCCCCTCCCCTACCTTATTCACACAAGACGCAAAGCATGACAGGTCCGGACAAAGCGTGGGACTTTTCAAATGAAAGGCAGATGATTGATTGCTGGGACTGCCCCGCTGCCTAGTAACCAATTACCCGCTACTTAACTCGAAAAGTCCCACCCTTTGTCTGGACCTGTAATGCTTTGTGTCTTGTGTGAATAATGTAGCAGAGGGGAGGGGAAGTGCTGCGATCTTATGAAAGGGGCAGTCCGTGCCGTGGGCCGGGTAAATCACCTTGGCGGGCCGTAGTTTGAGGACCCCTGGTCTACAGGTTTGGAAAGATCAGTTTGTAAATGGATAGAAAACTGTCTAAAAAAACCTCTGAATACTCTGAATAGTCTAAGGTTATCAGTGGTGTACCCCAAGGTTCAGTGCTGGGACCCTTACTTTTTTTTATCTTTATAAATGATATTAGGTCTGGAATTAAAAGTAACATTTCTGTCTTTGCAGATGACACCAAGCTATGCAGTGAACTATCGTCCTTACAGGATGTCTCCAATTTACAAGCTGATCTAATTGGGCAACTAAGAGGCAAAAGAGGTGTAATGCTGATAATTGTAAAGTTATGCACTTGGGAGCTAAGAATATGAATGCATCATACATACCAAGTGGAGTACAACTGGGGGTTC
Source organism: Rana muscosa (assembly GCA_029206835.1). Taxonomy (NCBI): domain Eukaryota; kingdom Metazoa; phylum Chordata; class Amphibia; order Anura; family Ranidae; genus Rana; species Rana muscosa. The sequence continues at coordinate 238,697,011 of CM055125.1, read as the reverse complement.
CGTAGTGGAGAAGGATCTGGGGGTTTTGGTAGATCATAAGCTCAAACAAAGGGCTGAAAAACTTGGCTTATACTCGAGTATATACGGTACTCGCATATCAAAGTGAGTTTCCCCATTGAAGTCAATGGAAACTAAAATAATTTGTTCCGCATTGACTTCAATGGCATGCAATACTGCCACGGCTGACCTCGGCAAACCTCGGAAAGACTTTGTTCCCGAGATTTGCCGAGGTCAGCCGTGCTGCCCTCGGGCCTTTCCGTGCATTTCCACATGGCGCAGATCGGCTGCGATCGGGAATGTTCTGCTCTGCTCGGCTCCGGCTCCCCCCACCTCAGGCCAAATGCGGTACTGCACACCACGTTGGCTTGAATCGTGCTCGTTTTGCGAGACAACACTCGCAAACCGAGTTACAATTTTTAAAAATACAGTGCTCGTATTGTAAAGACGTGGAGGCCCTCGGTGTGATTTGTCCCGGCTGCTCGGGACTGGTGGTTCATCTAAAGCCATTTGGGCGATGCGAGAGCTGTAAGGAATTTCTTTTTGAGGTGGAGCAACTTACAGAGAGGCCTCGGGCCTTCCACCTCAATTGCCTTACGGGCGCCACCACTCTGGAAGGAGGAATCGAAGCTTGCACAGTCACCCCTGCGCGCACTGACGAGATTTCGGAGGAAGTCACAGAGGAGATCGCTTCAGCGAGTGAGAAACCGGAGGATGCTGCTTCGGTTACAACAGAGTATTTTCTAACACTGCCCAAGAGGAAGATGGGAAAAGCTTCCCGCGGCCGTGGTGGAGCAACGCCCCAGCGCTTACACGGAACGGATGCATCCAAAGGGAAAAGTCCCGGACGTCCGAGTTCTTCTGCAAGCCGAGGTAAGCCGGGGGGAGAGACTTTGTTAAAGGCCCCTAGCCCTGGGGATTCACATGCTAGTGAGTTAGCCATAGGGGGTGAATCATCCTTCACCACGAACTACTTACCTGCGAAGGAGTACAATACCTCTGACCTAGAGTCCATCTCTGATGCGGGTGATGACGCCGCAATTGATGAACTGTTTGAGAAGAAGGGACAAGATGCCCCTGTCCTTGTTCCGTAAGCCTAGGGACCCACCCATGTCTATGGGGGAAAGTACACCCCAGGTGGTGGCTTCCGAACCTGAGGAGGGATCTGTCCCCTTGCCTGCCCTTCCACCGTCGGAGGCACCTGCTTCCACTACTGCCACAAGACGGGTGTCACTGCGGGCCCCTGCAACTGGCCCGGAGGCAGTTAAAGTGCCTCGGCACCCAGATGCTATTGTCTTGCCCAGCGTAGGAGACCGCGCTACCATGCCACCGCTGTCCGACTTGCAAAGACTTTTTAACCAAGCCAGCGAGTATGGGTTGGAATACCCGTACCTCCCGAAGGAAATGCTGTTTGAGGTTGAGGCCTGCAGACATCGGTGGTACGAAGAGTTCGTATGGACACACATCAAAGTACCCCAGGCCAGAAGGTACTTTTCTTGTTCACCCGGAGCCACTCAGCGGTTCAAGGACTGCAAATCTGCTTGGATGTTGGGTCGGCACATCTATACGGACAAGGTACTTATTTGTAGAAAAGACAAGGACAATGTGGAGTACCATATAGTCACATTCGACAAGAATTGGAAGCCGCTGGTGTTGCCTGACCCACATTACTACTTGTAAGAGACTAGACTCTTGTGTTTTTTTTTTTGTGTTTGAACGTTTTTTTTTCAAGCCCAGGAACTTTGCCCTAGTTTAAAGGGTACTCTACTCTTGGAGGAGTGGGAGCTGTTGCTGTTCTCCCTTTTCTTCCCACCGCAAAGATAACAAGGACTTTGGGGTAGTAGACAGTTTAGGGCCACAGATCAAGGAGAAGGAAAAAGTTTCGGTTGGGATGAGTGTTCTGACGTTGGCACTACCACTAGGTGGCGGTGATACGTAAGTATTGCAAGGACAATAAGGCATTATGCGGTTACCTGTTGGAAGGAAGGGATTCTTCTCTAGGGGAGAGCCTCTTCATTCTAACTACTGCTATTTCAGGTGTGTTTTCTCTCCCCTGCAGGTGAACGGCAAGCAAGACTGCCGAGAATGGGGCGGGTCTTAGTTAGTGCTGCAGTGGGAAATGTAAATTTTATTGTAAAAGTTTGTATGACTTCAAATGTTTTATACACTTGTGTATTCCTTTTCCCGTTTGTTTCCCTTTCCTTTTCCATTTTAGGTTCAGGCACAAACAAGAAGAAATTTTTAAATTGTCATTTTTTTTTGATAGTTTGTCTCTGGATTGGGCGTATGCTGACTCTGGTTGAGAGGCATAGGTTGGTTCCAGACACTGGGGACCAGTGTCCATCAAGTGAGGGGGATGTGTAGCGGGGTGCTATATTTAGGGGGAGCATCTGAGTGGTAAGTAGGCTCAGATACACTAATTGTTAGGTTTCATGAACCAGTTCTGTCCCTGGGAGATAGTACTGATGTGAAGTTCCCTGGGGCCTATAGGTGGCACTGTTGCCATAGGCCTGGGTTGAACCGTGGTACAGGGTTGTGCCTTTTCTTGTCCCCTCTCGGCAGCAGTACGGCGGGGCGGGGAACCTGCTGTGCCTGTCGGGAGAGGGTATAAAAAGGGGCGGCCATCTTCCAGTCGGGGTCCACGCCCAGGCACCTTAGGCCTGGGTGTGTGTGTGTGTGTGTCGCCTCCGGGTGCCCTAGGCCCGGGTCGTTGGTTCCGCGCCCAGGCACCTTAGGCCTGGGCGTGTGCATTGTCTCCGGGTGCCCTAGGCCCGGAGCCGGAGCTGCTGTTCCATCCCAGACACCTTCAGTCTGGGGTGAGGTACTTTGGCGAGGGCCTGGAACCCAGCAACCTTTAGCTGGGGTCCGCTAAGGATCAAGGCTCCCAGGGATCTGCCTTGCGAGGGGACCAGTATCCAGGATCGAGGAGGCCAGGGAGGTGACCCTTTCTGAAGACCCAGCGCACAGAGGGGGCCTCTGGTAACTCTCTGGAGGGATGTTCTTATCCTAAAAAGGGGCCAAGTTACTCAAAGAAGGAAGTGCGGGTTCTTTATGTCATAGTGGCAGTGACTCTACGCACACCAGGTCAGTGGCAGTGACTTGCAACTATTCACCAGGTCAGTGGCAGTGACCAACCTCATGGTCCGTGGCAGGGACCATGCGCCAAGCCTGTTCATACAAACCAGAACAGGAGAAACCTTGAATTAAGTTTGTGCCTGGACCACCTTATCTGACCCGTGTTTGTCTCAACCTGTCTGCTCTCAAAGAGACTATTTATTGCCCTTATGAATAAATAAGAAGTTGGACTTTTCAGTTGGTGTGGACAGTTGCTAACTGGGGAGAACTAAGGACATGTTTCTGGCTAGCCCAGAAACGAGATCAGCTCTGGAGGTTTTCAAACACTGGCTGCAGGCAGGCCCGAGAAACTAACACCGCTCAACCTTCCCATCCAGGAGGGTACGGGCTTGTGGTGCGGTGTGCCTCAGTCTTTTCCTGCGAAGGAGCCAACTATAAGAAAAGCAGGTAAAGGCTGGAGTGGGTGCGCTACATATATAGGATTGTATTTTTTCTTTTTTTTCCTTGGTTGAACTTCATGGTCTTTTTTCAAGCTGACTAACTATGTAACTATGTTAAATCTTGAAAGCACCGATGACTTGGAATACTTTTCATTTTCATGTGTTAAATTGTAATGCCGCATACACACGACCGTTTTTCATGACGTTAAAAATGTTTATTTTCCTGTATATTGTGAAATCCTAATAAAGACTTTGAAACATAAAAATGTAATTTTTTAAATTGGTCATTAAAAACGATCGTGTGTAGGCTCGAGAGCATTTTTAACGACGTGAAAAATGGCCTAAAAAAATTAGAACCTGCTCTATTTTTTTCTCGTAGTTTTTCACGTCGTTCTTTTTAACGTTGTGAAAAACGCTAGTGTGTATGCTTTTATGAGGGGGAAAAAAACGTGCATGTTCAGAATTAAGTATGAGACGGGAGCGCTCGTTCTGGTAAAACTAGCGTTCGTAATGGAGATAGCACATTTGTCACCCTGTAACAGACTGAAGAGCACAAGGCTGAAAAGCGCGAATCGTCTCTCACCAAACTTTACTAACACAAGGATCAGCAAAAGCAGCCCAAAGGGTGGCGCCATCCGAATGGAACTTCCCCTTTATAGTGCCGTCGTACATTTCGTACGTCACCGCGCTTTGCTCGAGCATTTTTTTTTCAAGATCGTGTGTAGGCAAGGCAGGCTTGAGAGGAAACAAGAAAAATCACGTCGAGAAAAACGTCGTTTTTTTCAATGACATTAAAAACGGCCGTGTGTACGTGGCATAAGAGTGTTAAAATAAAAGTGGGTGCACTAAAGTACTCAGTTGGATGGCCAGTGAGTGGGCCCAGGGGAATGTTGGTGCTCAGGCCTAAAGCTGTGTAAGGGGCTCCAAAATTTCTGATGGCTGCCCTGGGCTTACCTATAGATATAGTGAATATCTCCTAAACCTGCACAGTTTAGGAGATGTTCCCACTGCATGCAGCCAGTGATGTCACCCATGCATGTGCTCTAAAAGGATGGCATACCCCTGCCGTCCCCTCAGAGCTCCATGCTGCAGGTGGTCACTTCCATGCGTGGAAGTGATGCGATCGCGGCGCGGCCAATCCGACGTTGGAGGACGCAAACCCGTAAGAAAGACCAGAAAAAGATGGAAGCCCTGTCATCGTGCTGCTGGAAGGCTTAGTTCGAAGGCAAGCATTTCATAATGTGCTAGTATACAATAGTGCGATTTTACTATCGCTTTAAGCTGGCTACAAATGGATCGAAATTCATCCAGTTCAGCAGGGACCAGCCAAATTTAGATCCATCTATGGCCATTTTCTTTTGTTTGCTTTTGTTGAGCAGGATGTTGGAAATTTTTAATTCGATCAGTGGCTGCAGCACTGATCAGTGTATTCCGACAGTGTAGGAGTCCCTGCTGTTGGAATATAGTAACACAAAGAAGAGGATTCCTTCCTCCACCTCACTTGTGTGGATGGGGGAATACATTTTTTTTTTTTTTTGGAGGATCAGCCTGGCTGATACAAGAAAAAAATAACTATCCATCTATGGCCAGTCTTACATTAAATGGGAATTTTTTTTTTATGCAATTAACTTCCATTTAAAAAAAAAAAGTAAACAAATGCAATATTGCAAAGTTTCTTGAAATCACTCGGCTCCTTCCTAGGTGACATGCACACATATAGACCATGGTAATGTACAGCAATGTTTGGATGTACGAGGCATGATGGTTATTAGAAAGGCAAATAGCAATTTACAAAGTGTGTAAACACCAACAAGCAATCGGAAAGGTATTGTCACTATTGTGTTTGCTTCACTCTCCAGGAGGGGGTTTCTTTCCAGACCAACCCAGCTCCTTCCCGCATGTTCTGAGCCTGATCAGACAGGGGTATCAACTAGAATTCTCAGAGATACCGCCAAATCGATTTTACATCACAAACCTACCAAGGGATCGGGAAAAAGCCCTGGCTGTGAAGTCTCTTTTGCAAGAACTGATGCAACAGGAAGTTATTTCCCAAGTCCCGAAGGATCAAGAAGGGAAGGGGTTTTATTCCCAAATTTTTCTGGTCAAAAAACCATCAGGAAAGTTTTGCCTGATCCTCAATCTGAAGATTCTCAACCTGTCCATAAAATACAAAAAATTCAGAATGGACACAATTTTTTCTGTGAGGAATCTACTCACTCCAGGTTGTCACATGGCATTGATCGACCTGAGAGATGCATATCTCTATGTTCCAATAGCACCCCAGTCACAAGTTTCTGCGGCTAGCAGTCAATCTGGGAGGAGGAAAGGTTTGGCACCTGCAGTTCCGGGCCCTGCCCTTCGGCCTTTCCTCTTCTCCCAGAGTCTTCACAAAAGTGATGGCAGAGGCTTTGGAACCCCTGAGGCTGAAGGGAATCCCAAAAGTACCTTACTTGGACGATCTACTGTTGTTCGCAGACTCAAGAGATCAGGTGGAGATCAATCTACAAATAACTCAAGCACACCTAAAGGGTCTGGGTTGGCTTCTCAACCTGCAAAAATCCAATCTACTACCATCCCAAAGGGTGAGGTTCTTGGGGTACGAAATAGACTCAGTACAACAGAGGATATTTCTTCCCCAAGAGAAGATAGAAAAAATACAGTTAGCTCTGAAAGCTCTTCAATGCAACTCAGATCTCTGTGAGACAAGCCATGTCCATCCTAGGGCTGTTAATAGCAGCAATTCCTTCAGTACAGTGGGCCAGATTTCATGCCCGTCCTCTGCAGGCAGACATCCTGAAAAATTGGTCCTATCAGGAACCTCTAGAGAAAAGGTTCAACATAGGTCCAAAGACAAAAAGATCACTCTGGTGGTAGAGAAACCAAAGAAACATCTCGAAGGGGCTTCTTTGGAACTTTCCAGCAACCTGCCGACTAACAACGGATGCGAGTGCATGGGGGTGGGGAGCCCACCTGGAAGATCAGGCAACTCAGGGGGTCTGGTCAAAGTCCGAGGCAAGGAGATCCTCGAATTGGAGGGAGTTGAAGGCTATACAGCTAAGTCTTCTCTCCTTTCAATTAGTTCTAAAGAAACAACATGTACAAATATTATCGGACAACATGACGGCAGTAATATATTTAACAAAACAAGGGGGTACAAGAAGCAAGACATTGATGGAACTAGCTCATCAAATTCTGACATGAGCAGAAAATAATTTAGCCTCTCTATCTGCAGTCCACCTGAAAGGTACGGAAAACACTCTTGCAGATCTCCTCAGGAAAGAAATAAGGGAAGCAGAGTGGTCTCTGGACCAGGAGGTATTTGAGAAAATCACCGGAAAGTGGGGCTTTCCCCAGGTGGACCTCTTTGCAAAACAAGAAAATGCAAAGACACCGACCTTCTTCTCTCTTCAGAGGCAGGATGAAACGCTAGGAGTAGACGCGCTAGCCCACAAATGGGACTTCCCTTTGTCCTACGCATTTCCCCCGTTCCAACTGGTACCAAGGGTGTTTGCAAAATTCAGAGTGGAGCCCACAGAACTAATCTTGATAGCTCCCTATTGGCCAAAGAGACATTGGTTTGCCACCTTGACGAATCTCTTAGAGCAAAACCTCCCTGTAGATTACCGATCAGGGCAGACCTGCTGTCTCAGGGTCAGATTCTCCATCCAGACCCAGGCTTCCTCAACCTAACAGCCTGGTTTCTGAAGAACAAATCCTAAGGCAGAAAGGATTATCAGAAAAAACTCATCAATACCCTCCTGGCAAGCCGGAAAAAAGTAACCAGGGCTATATACTTTAAAGTCTGGAAGGTCTATAACACCTGGTGTTCCAGCAAGAACTTTAATTTCCTTAAGACTGTTTCAGTTCTAGAATTTCTTCAAGAGGGATTGGAGAAAGGTCTAGCAGCAAGTACCCTCAAGACGCAGGTAGCTGCCTTATCAGTTTTTTTAGAAAAAACCCTGTCAAGGGAACCTTTTTGATAATTTGATTTTTCAGGGCTATGGCAAAACTGAAGCCTAGACCTGTTATTAGTTTTCCCAAATGGGATTTGTCTTTAGTTCTTCAGGCTCTCACTAAATCACCATTTGAACCTATAGAAGAATCTTCGTTAAAATTTTTGACCCTCAAAACTATTCTGCTGGTAGCAGTAACTTCTACTTGAAGAATTGGTGAAATACAAGCACTTTCAGTTAAAGAACCTTTTTGAGATGTCTTCCAGATAGGCTAGTCTTAAAGACAGACCCAGCTTTCCTTCCGAAAGTATCATCAACCTTTCACCATACACAGGAGATCATTCTCTCTACCTTTTGCCCCTTACCTTCGGGACCAGGGGAAGAAGCCTTCCACACTTTGGACATCAGGAGATGTCTTCTAAAGTTTCTGGAAGTCGTCTTCACTATTCATCCTGATGGAAGGTACCAACAAAGGTAGCAAGGCTTCCAAGAGTACCCTGGGAAGATGGTTAAAGCAAGCCATTAAAGAGGCCTACATCTCTTTAGGACTGGAACCTCTGGTGGGTATTTTACCTCATTCTACCAGAGCAGTGGCAGCATCATGGGCAGAAAAGGCCGGGGCAAATCTGCAAGGCGGCCACTTGGTCCAGTTTCTCAACCTTCATAAGACACTACCGCTTGGATCTGATGTCAGCCTCGGACCAGTCCTTTGGTAGGAAGGTTTTACAGGCAGTGGTCCCACCCTGAAGTAAGTTTCTCGGTTATCCTCTACAAGGTGCTGTCCTGAAAGGCGAAGGGAGAAAACCTTAGTTAGACTTACCGGTGATGGTATTTCTACGAGCCTTTCAGGACAGCAGCCTACTTCCCTCCCTTGGTTATCATAAGTAAGATATAATTTGTGGGACCTGGTAATTGTGTGCTTATATCTTCCAGCATGTCGGAGGATTTCTCGGTAACAACTGAAGGCATGGTGGAAGCAGCTGCTTTTTAAAAGGGGCGTTGTCACACAGTGTTTCCTGTGAAGAGGTGGAGCTACGCTCTCTTCAAGGTGCTGTCCTGAAAGGCTCGTAGAAATACCGTCACCGGTAAATCTAACTTTTTTTTTTATATTCCTTTATTTTCTATTCTATTTTATTCTTTTTGGAAATTGGAAAACGATTCGAAAACTATTTGAAATTGATTCGAAAACATTTCGAATCGTTTAAAAAATGAATAAACTAAACGAATCCCGAAAACGAATGAAACAAATTTAACTAAACTAATTTATATAAATAACGAATCAAAACAATTTTTTTCGTTCTGCACATGTCTAAGAACAACTGCCTACAAGTGCATCATCCTTTGTGAAGTGACAGGTAGTTGCACAACTTTAAATTTTTGAGTAAACTCTGCGACAAAAAATATTATAAAATAGGTAAAAAAACACACCAGGTCAAATGAATCGACCTCAACTTAAACTAAAGCTGCTCCCCTGAGAAGAAAATAACTCCCAGTGATGTGTAGAAAAAATATAGGGGGCGCTAATAAGTGCACGTAAAAAACCAATAGTGATTAATTAGTTGTGCGTGTACCAATAACTCAATTGATATAAATAGCAATATTGAATACTGTAAATTAGTGTCCCAATATGTTATATAAACAAAGGTTCAACAGAAAAATGTCCAAAATTTGCTGCTGTAAAAGAAATCCTCAAGTTTTCATGTGACTCCAATACTCAGTGCTAACAACTCAGTGCTGACAACCAATAACTTGAAGTGATGTGGATTGTGCTCCTTCACCAAGGAAAAACATACACCCAAAGTGCTGTAGTAAATCCTGCTTACCAGAACTAGTTGACCACTTTAACTAAAAAGTAGGTCAAAATCGCTTATACAGGGTGGTGCCTGTTCACATGGATTGGACCTGGGAAAAATCCTTCCTCCTCATAGTGCCATGACCGGAAAATTAAGATGGAAACATTCCATAGTGTAAAACTGTTTATTGATCCGTTAAGAAACATAAAAAGAGCCAAATGGCTACTCACATATACAAGTGCCTAATCCCGGCACTGGGGCTGCAGGCTCTCAGAGGAGTAGAATGAGAAAGTCCGCTTCGATCGGTCCACTTCCATGGACGGCGTGCGTTCCACCTCCCTCCTTCCGCTAACCACCCAGGCCGGATGTGGGCGTAAAAAACACGTGACCAGATACCGCCTCGACGTACGTTTCGTAGGATGCTACGTCATCAGGAAGCGTCATATTGGTTGTCAGCACTGAGTTGTTAGCACTGAGTATTGGAGTCACATGAAAACTTGAGGATTTCTTTTACAGCAGCAAATTTTGGACATTTTTTCTGTTGAACCTTTGTTTATATAACATATTGGGACACTAATTTACAGTATTCAATATTGCTATTTATATCAATTGAGTTATTGGTACACGCACAACGAATTAATCACTATTGGTTTTTTACGTGCACTTATTAGCGCCCCCTATATTTTTTCTACACAGTTGCACAACTTTAACCACTGGTTTACTGCAGCAGCATGACGGTTGCAGCAGGGCCCCCCTGGACATCCCCTGGGCTCTAGGCTCCTGCTTTGGTTATCCTGAGGACTAACTGGCTCTGCTGCAGTTGTGAAAAACAAGCTTTTAAAAAACATAAAAAGGAAAAGGCAAAAGAGCAGGATTTCCTGCCATTATTTCCACCCTGTTCATGTCCACCTGAGAGTGTTCCCATTAACCTTTGTGCACTCCAGATCCTTATCTTACATTCTTTATAAAAAAAATAAAAAAATTGTTCTCATTGGATTGACCCTTTTAATTTGCAAGTGAAAGTGTTTCTTTCTTTCAGTCTAAGGCCTCATGCATATGAAAAGGAAAACAAGGATATGGACAGCCGCACTCCACTAAGGCCTCATGCACACTGGACTTTATAAAAAACGGCAGTAGCATTCGCTGTAGAAATCTGTAGCTGTAGAATGAGTTTTGCAGTGTTTTTCAGCGTTTTTTTGCAAAACTATAGCTTATGGCTCAAAAACGCTGATAAACACAGAATAGACGTTTTTAAGCTTTTATTAGAGTTCGCATTTTTACAGCTGAAAAACTCAACACTAGTTCTGGGTTTTTCTTCTTGCCAGAAAACGCTAATGCCCAAAATAATGCTGAGAACAGCCTATGTGTGCATGGACACAAAGGATAACATGCTGGAAAGTTTACCGTGTGCAGAAAAAAAACGACTGAAGCTAAAATCAGCAGCTGTACAAATGTCCAGTGTGCATGAGGCCTTAGCCACAAGTTCTTCTTTCAAATAGGACTAAATATAACAGATTCACTTTAACCACTTGACCTCTGGAAGATTTACCCCCTTTCATGACCAGGCCGTTTTTTTGCTTTTTGGCACTGCGTTATTTTAAATGACAATTGTGCGGTCATTGCGACGCTGTACCCAAATAAAAATTATGTAATTTTTTCCCCACAAAAAGCACTTTCTTTTGGTGATATTTGATCACCACTATAAACAAAAAAATACAGACCATTAAAAAAAATACAAGATTTCTTACTCTCTGCTATAAAACATATCCAATAAAAAAATTGAAAAAGAATCAAAATTTGTTGATAAATTTAGGCCAATATGTATTCTGCTACATGTTTTTGGTACAAAAAAATCCCAATAAGCGTATATTTATTTGTTTACACAAACGTCTACAAACTATGGTTTATATTTATGGAATTTTTAGTTATTTATTTTTCTATACTAGTAATGGCAGCAATCAGCGACTTATAGCGGGACTGCAATATTGTAGGCGGGCAATCGAACACTAAAGCCCTGTACACACGATTGGATATCCTATGGATTCTAACCCGATGGATTTTTCCATCGGAAATCCGATGAAACTGTTTTCCATCAGTCTTGCCCACACACCATCAGTCAAAAAACCGACCGCACCACAACGACGTGACGTACACCATGTGCAACGGCACTATAAAGTGGAAGTTCAAATCTAATGGTGTCACCCTTTGGGCTGCTTTTGCTGATTTCGTGTTACCACGTGTTAGTAAAAGTTTGGTGAGAGCCAATTTGCGTATTTCAGTCTCCGTGCTTTTCAGTCCGTTACAGCATGACGAATGTGCTATCTCCATTACGAACGCTAGTTTTACCAGAACGAGCGCTTTGTCTCATAATGCAGTCTGAGCATGTGTGGGGTTTTAACCGATGGACTTGCCCATAGACGATCGGAATTTGCTATCGGTTTTTTATCCATCGGAAAAATTTAAAACATGTTCTATTTTTTCACACCGATGGAAAAAAGACCGATGGGGCCCATACACGATCGGGTTGTCCGATGAAAACAGTCCATTGGACTGTTTTCATCGGTAAAACTGATCGTGTGTATAGGGCTTTACTGACACTTTTGGGGAACCAGTGACATTAACACAGTGTTGACACTGGCAGAAAAGAAATTAAACATCTAGGGCGATCAAAGGGTTAACTGTGTGCCTAGTAGGGTTGCCACCTGTACGGGATTGACCCGGACAGTACGGTAACTTGTGCCCGGGTTTCTGTTCCCTGGAAACTCGGACACAACATATTTCCAGAGCCTCTGTGTCCGTCTTTCTTCTCTTCGTCTTATTTACATATGCAGATCTCTGTTCTGTGTGTTTTACACACGATCAGAGGGTGCCAGCAGACATCCAATGCCTGACACCCGCAGAATGGCTTCTGCTGTGATTTAATCAGGGAAGATAAAAGAAGTTCTTAATTTACTTTCCAAAACTTGTGCATCACAAAGAAACTGGATTTGGAACCTGTTTAGACTGACATACAGGAGCCTATAGTACATGCAGAGATTCCTGACAATTTGAGTATGTTGCAATCGGTTATAGAAATGACAATATATTGCTTTTTAACCCAAGTCCTGCTCACCCGCTGCACCAAATCCAGACATCACTTCTGCCAGGGAATTAGGCCCTGGACTCTCTACCAAATACATAATAATAAATTTTTTGGTGGAGTGGCCTTTGAACACACTACATATCCCCCACCAAAATAAAGATTAAGAAAAAAGAGGGCAAGAACACACACCAAAAAACACATTGGTAGCATATTACCTTATAACAGAGTACAAAAAATAAAACTGACAACTTGTTTAAAATTTATTAAAATATTCGATCAGTTAACAATCCACACATGTAAACCAAGATATTTTCAGCTGCTCTCCAAGAGCACAACACGTGTGTGAGTGTGTTACATGGGAAGGCCAATGGATTCAAATGGCGCAGCGATCCCACAGGATTCACAGTGATCGGGACGGAGGATTGATTGTCAGGCAGAGAGTATCGCTTTCTTAGATGGAACCAGCTGCCTTATGGATGGGTGGCTCCCAATCCATTAACTGTCTCAAGTCTTTCACATAACAAAGGCACTTACATTAAAAAACCTGTATGGCTTCTGTAAATTGGAGACGTCATGTCAGACCTGTTAAAAAAGGCAGTGTAGTGATTCTACTTCAGGATGTATAGTCACCAAGGAAGGATGTGAAGGTAGTTTTAAGACACCTGGAGATACTCTGTATCACTATGTGGTGCTACATGGCACATGATAATGCTGTGTATTTGTGCTGTGGCCTATCTCAGAGAGATGACCTAACCCCCTGAGTGCGACACACAGATACCCTTGCAGGGTCAGTGAGGTAGATGCACTGTGATTTGTTGATTTCGGTACAGATCAGGGGATAAGTGACCTGGCATGCATGAATTCTCAAGGGAAACCGCTGTATGCCCCAGCGACTGGTGTACAGGACTGACAGCCAAGGTCCTGCAGTTACCGAGACACCAAAGAAGAAGGAAGCAACACAAACAGTGATTGTAGTGATGTCTTGCAGCAGCTGGGGGGATGGGGAGGTGATTCTGGGCTGGGGGCACTTTTTTGGCATACATCATCTTGTCCTGCAATGACTGAGAGCCCCTCTCTCCTGTTGGCCAGCTGCTCCTGAATTCCGCAACGATAACCAATATTCTGATCTTGATGTGGTCAACAGACCTGTCCTTTGAGCCTACACAGGTCTCAGGAGAACTGGCCTAATGTCCTTATCCAGTGGGAGAGGGGAACCAAGTAGGGGCGCTAGTGACCCCCGACGTTGCTTTTTCCCGTTGTCGTCCAGTCCACAATGATAAAACTCAAACTCATAATCATGAATACGAAGCCCAAAGCGGCAAAGATGGCAGCCTGTGGAAAGAACAGAAGACTGAGTTCAAGTCATGGGGCACGAATGAAGACAAGAGTAGGGGGGAAAAAAAATTACTTGCAGAAAGTGAGTATTTGTGATTCTGACTTAATGAGATAAAGAATATTGTTATGTCCAGCAGTTTGAATTAAATTAGCTGTGGCAGGAATCTGGGTGCTGACATTGCAAATTTGTGAGTTCCCTAGCTTTAGCATTTGCTGTTTAGCTTTAGAAAAAGTTTTCACAAAAAATGAAATGGTGAACACTGTACGACCCCCCCCCCCCCCCACCAACCCCCGGGCCCCTGCTGAACTTTCCTTTGTGAGTGGTGAACTATCAAAGCCCATGCAGCTGGTGCAGCAGCCTGGGAGATTTAAATTTCCGCTCTTCTCCCTCTTCTTTCTGCAGCATTTCCAGGATAGATCAGAGCAATTCGGATTGGTCAGCGCCATTACAGAGCATTGTTCTGATCGGTCCTGGAAGAGCTGCAGAAAGAAGAGAGAGAAGAGCTGTGTTTTCAAATCCCTGGATGACTACATCAGCTTCATGGGTACTGACAGCTCATCACCTAAAGTGATAAGTATAGCGGGGACCGGTCGGGATGGGGAGGGTGTACCGAATTGGTTCACAGTTCTTTTCTGAAAAGGTGAACTAACCCTTTAAATGGTTCAAGATGCTAATGGGGCAAGACCACATGTTGGCAATGAAAAATCTACATTAGCCCTCTGCACCCTTCTATACACCCATACATATTTCTAGCAAACTTTTGCATATAAACAGGGATTTTTGGTTCACATACTGTATATTGCAATACGAGTAAGTATTTGGCATTTTGCAGTGTACAGTAGGGTGTGGCCATAGAGAGATCACTTTGATACAGCTGACTATCTTGAATATGTATTGCAATAGAAGTGAACCAAAAATCCCTGTTTTTATGCAAAAGTTTGCTAGAAATAAGTATGGATGTACAGCAGTGTGCAAAGCATTCATTTATATTTTTTAGTTCTAAAATATTTATTCACTGACTGTCACACTGATCAAATGTGCTCACTACTGTCTGAATCTCTGAAATTAAAGTAGGCAAATTAGAACTTTTTGATTTCACTTTGACTTATTTGTAAATTCTTACACTGGTTAAGAGTCACAAGGCTACATACATTATTAATGGTCCACTACTACCAGGAGAACAAGTTACTGGATCAAAAGGGACCTAGATTTGGGTCTATCTACTGTAACTTGGTGTCACTTGGTCCAGATGAAACATCGACCCTTTTTTTATAGATATATAAATTAAGTGAATGGTAGTGCAGAAGGCAGGCAAGGCACATGGCCACACAGACCTGAATCTTTGGACGAGAAAACAGTGGCTCCTTTTCATTAGGAACTATTCTTATATAGAATATGCTTGGAAGGATGAAAATCAGGCTTGGTGCTGAAGTGGCTCCTGTAGTAAGAGAAAAGAAAGGGTTACGAGAGTAGTTTTTGATTCAGATGCAGCACCTTAAAGCGGAGTTCCGCCTAAAAAAAAGAAAATTAAAAGTCAGCAGCTACAAATACGGCAGCTGCTGACTTTTAAAATAAGGACACTTACCGGTCCAGGGCGCCCGTGATGTCCTCACCCGAAGCCGACCCATCCCCTCGGCTCAAGGTGGAGGCCCCGGCATTGCTAGTAAGGGAATCAGGAAGTGAAGCCTTGCGGCTTCACAGCCTGGTTCCCTACTGTCTTCTAGGACCTGTGTGTCTCCCAGAAGACAGCAGAAGGGGGAGGGGGGGGGGCAGAGGAGGGGCCGGACATAGTGTAGATCGCCGCGCATACTGCGGCGATCTTTCGCCAGAAGTGGGAGTAAATACCTGTATTAGACAGGTATCTGCCCCCCCCTCCCCACTGAAAGGTGCCAAATGTGACACTGGAGGGGGGGAGGTATCCAGACAGCAGAAGTTCCATTGTTGGGTGGAACTCTGCTTTAAATACATTGATAGGCTACATTATCCAAGTGTTTGTCAGCAATAATAAGGCTGTGTGGACAAGAGGTCAGATGACCCCAAGCCAATCTATGTTTTACAGCCATTTAACAGAACTAAAATAATGGCATGGCTGCCTTTAGAGATGCACATATTAGTCACCCAATTAGCGCACCCGTCTCTGCACAGAGCACCTCTACAACTCTTTCTCTGGTGTACATTCTGGCACTGAGCCTGTGTGCTGGGATGACTGCACTTCTGCGCATGCACAGGAGTGACGTCATCCTGCATCATCCAATGAAGACAGCCACAATCTGACATTGGAATGAAGCTGGGTATAAAATGGCGGTGCCAGTGAGGGACGTTGGACCATTGAAGAAGAGGTAAGTTTAGTTCTGCTTTAAGTATTAAATCCCAATGACTAAATCACAACAGACAAAACTGTTTCACTTTGGATAGATTTGGGAAGAGTAAATACGTATGCTAGCCTATTAATTTTGTAAGAGACACCAATGGGAAAACTTCTCCATGTTTTCTGTCCATTTGATAGCCAGTCTAGTAATGGGAGGTCATCACATTAGGGTACAGTTGTGCATGGTAGCTAATCAGCTTCTAACTTCAGCTTGTTCACTTAAGCTTTGACAAAAAAAAAAACTTGGAAGCTGGTTGGCTACTATGCACAGATGCACCAAATGTTGCACTTTTTAGTTTTAGTAATTCAACCCCAGGGATAGGAAGACACAAGCATAATAGGTATAACAGTAACAAAAACCGGGATACATATGCATGTCCAAATCTGAAATTCACAATAAAAATTACTTTAAATACCCAGTACAACAATAATTCTAAGTAAATGCTTACTGATATTATAATATACCGTATATACTCGAGTATAAGCCGAGTTTTTCAGCACATTTTTTGTGTGCTGAAAATGCCCCCCTCGGCTTATACTCGAGTCCTTGTCCATCTTCATCTTTGTGCGCCTGATCCCGGCCAGCCGTAGGTCCCCTGGACCCCAAACGTGGCACACGTGTAGCCCCACTCTTCCTTTACAAGTGTGCAAAGTTTGTTGTCCGGAGGACCTACAGCCGGGGAGAACTGATTTTTCAAAGCCGGGCACCCCTTCCATAGACTCCCATGATAAATGGCAATTTCTCTGGTGATTTTGGGGACCCGGTACCGGCCGGCCCTAGGTCCCCTGGACCCCAAACTTGACACACATGTATAGCCCCACTCTTCATCTACAAGTGTGCAAAGTTTGTTGTCTAGGGGACCTACGGCCGGGGAGCACTGATTTTTCAAAGCCGGGCACCCCTTCTATAGACTCCCATGTTAAACGTCAGTCTAGTCACACAGCGCCGGAGATCAGGGTTGCCAACTTTCAGTAAATTTACAAACAGTTTGTAAAATCCGTAATTGTTGCATCTGTCCATGAATGTCAGTTACGGACATGCAGCCTACATGTCTGTAATAGACATTCAAGGACAGATGCAAAAAGTACAGATTTTACAAACTGTTTGTAAATTTACTGAAAGTTGGCAACCCTGCCGGAGATTAGGTAGGGAGATTGGGCGCAGTGAGGCATGGACGCAGTGAGGCATGCAGATGGACACCCTAGGCTTATACTCAAGTCAATAGGTTTTCCTCGTTTTTTTGTGGTAAAATTAGGTGCCTCGGCTTATATTCGGGTCAGCTTATACTCGAGTATATACGGTACGTTCCCTGTAGGTGGCACTTCACCCCACTAACCTTACTTTCCACTCTTGAACTAAAAATTGCCAGACCTCCACTGGGTCAAAGGGTTGCCCCTCCAGGAATAAACAATACATACTTTACATCACCTTAAATCATTAAGAAACTACAAATGCATGCATTTTACCTTTTATGGGAAGAAAACTACCCGCTATAGTAAGAATACAGTATCTTACCAATGACGCCAAAAATATCTTTGATGTTTGGAATAAAGATCACCAGCAAGTTGACCACAAAAAGCAAGCACACAGCAATAAGGATGTGTCTCCACCAACGAAAGTCCTGTCCTGGGCAGACTAGCTGCTGGATGGCTCTGCGGATCTGAGACAGGAAAAGCCATAAGTTATAGGAAGGTTTGACACACCGAGCAGGAAAAAGTGAGGAAAGCTTCTCTTACCGGAAACAAGACAACTGGCACAGTGAGGGTGACAGCCACCAGTACAGCAACGCGAACACACAGCATCAGCTTATCAAGAGGGTCCACCCTCATGTATGTGTGCAACATCTCCGATTCCACCTCACCTAACATTAAAAAACATTGCCTGTGTTATATTCTAAGGCAGATAACATGTGTATTTCAACGGTTCAACTTTAATTTTCATCTAGCATTCATCCTATATTTTCACCTGCATCTTTATTTCCTGGATCTTTCTTAAAGCAGAACTAAGCCCACCAATTATCTGTTTCCCAAATGAAAGCTCAAATTAGAAATTGCTAACAAATGTTCTTACATCCTTAAAGTGTCTGTAAACCTTAGACATGAAGTATGAACAAAGCATATCCCCCTATTGATTCCCGAGCACTTCTCCTTTCCTCTTTGTGATGTCAGACGTGTCTGCCCTGCTCTATACATGCCCATCAGCAGGTCTGTTATTTGCGTGGGAATAAACAGCGGTCACATGACTTGCTGGTCAGCATATATGGAGTCTAACATGTCTGGGAGGAAGCTTCACAAAGAGTAGAGAAGGAGCGGCTAGAGGGCAATCCAGCTGTCAGTCAAGCCCCGAATGATGGGCGGGGAGGGCGTGGTTTACACCCCGGAAGATACAGGCATGCTCTGTGATTGCACAACGTGTCTGCATCTCAGTGTGGGATGACAGAGGATGTAAACTGACCGCGCTAGCATGGTTCAGCTGCCCAGCTTAACTTAAACCAGTTTACCATCAGGAGTAGGGGCATAGGCAGGGTCAACCAGGTAATAGAGAAGAACAGCGAGCACTGATAACAAAAACAATATGAAAAATCAAATACAAATACATTAAAGATACAGTGCAATGATTTTTGTTATTTTTAGGTTTACAAACACTTTAATTTTCCTTTAACATAAAGCCAATGAAAATTTAGGCTGAGGGTTACGCAGATCTCAGGGCCATCTTCTCTAGTTCTCAGAAGACAAATCTGCACACAGTGCAGTCATATAAAAAGAATCAGAAGTCCCATACATAAGCACTGTAAAGAGCCTGCTTAATCGGGCTACTTTGAATCACATTCTCTTCTGACAAAACTTTTTTTTTACTTTTTTACTGACACAAGCTGTGTAATTCCTTTTGAGGAGGTGGTCTTAAACTGGTCACTACGTCCACCACCCTTGACCAAGCTAACTAAAAGGATGCTCACCATAGAAAGTCAAGTAGCCAAAAACTGCAGTCAACAGGTACATGATGAACATGGCAAGGATGGATACGTTGGCCACATTCTGCATCCGGGACTTGGTAGCTCTGGATGGAGGAAAAAAAACAAACGTATGTGTAAATTAAAAAATAAATAAATAAATACATTTATATATTATATATATATATATATATATATATATATATATATATATATAAAATTTGTGTGAAGATTTTGCCCTATGTGTAGTGCTTATGCAATGCTTGTATAAGTCTGCATAGATAACAGTGATTTTTTTCTTCAGCTATAGTGTTGTTGCCAGCTTATAAAATGCTTGTACAAGTCTGCATAGATAACAGTAATTTTCTTCAGTTACGGTGTTATTGCCATCGGTGTAAAAAAAAAAAAAAACCCGGTCCAGCAGATGGCGCAAGGTGGCTTACACGTAAGGACCAAGGCATAAGCTTTTAAAAGTCTTGAAATACAAACTGCATGGTTAACCACAGCAACCAGTCAAATTACAGCCTCCATTTCCCAGTATTAACGGGAATCTTTTTAAAAAGCAGTATGCCTGTCAGAAGCTTTTGATGGAAGCTACTGTTCCAAAAACATACACTAATTCTATGGCAAGGACTCTCTTGTAGGTAAACTGCATAGATGCAACTTCAACTGTAAGATTATCCCAAGTCTGACTATTTTTAAAAATGTTCCCTCTGCCCTCCACCTGCCTATCCTGCACAACCTGTATAAAAAAAAAAAAAAACTGTATACTTACCTATTTTTAATCTGCTCCAGTGCGGATAAAAATAGGTAAGTACACATATTTTTTATTTATACAGGTTAGGCAGAATAAGTAGGAGAAGAGGAGAGGGAACATTTTTAATAATAGATAGTGTTAGGCCTTTCATCCACCTTCACTATGCCGGAACAGTTATGCAGTCTGTGAGTTTGAGAATAACTTCTTCAATCAGAGACAAGCAAAGAATTTTGATTTGTCTCGAAATCCCTTCTAAAAGAAAACTAATGGTTTTGGGTCAAATTTTTTTCTAGCTTGTAAATATTTAAATTCTTTGCTTAGCAAATGTTTTTATACATGACAAAGGATTCTCAGAGAAGTATGGGCTTGCAAGAGAGACAGTACAGCAGTAATCCTCTTTCAGGAGGCTAGCTCTTGTGAAAACTTTGGACAGAGCTATCCAATAATTGATGAGCCATTGCTCCCGCTGTTTTATTTGTATGTTTAAATTAAGGCTTACTGCCAAAACGCATTAGCCATTTGCTTTTACTCATGGTCATGTATCAAAAAAGGATTCAGAAGGATTTTCGAAGTTGATGGCTCTTTCATTCATTTGGTGTTCTATTAATTGCTGGACGAGAGGACATCGGAGCCTGAGCACCCGTGTGGCTTCTGTTATCCATTCATCTACTCTACAGTTCCACTGTTTAGAGAGGTGTGCCTATCTCTTCTCCTAGCTATGGGGCACTCAGAGAAGAGAAGGAGTGAAGAGCGCTGGCTGGGGACAAGGGAGGAGGAGGAGGAGGAGAAGGGCTGCCCTGTGCACAGAGCAGGCAAGTAAACAAGGTTTGTTATTTAAAAATAAAAAATGTAACTGTTAATATCACTTTAATTCATTTTTAACCCCTTCCCGGCCTTTTAAGGGTTCTAAAAGCCAGGAGGCGGGCACTTGGGTCATGTGACCGCTGTGATTGGCTGTCACAGTAGTCACATGATCAGAAAGCCCCTCATCGCTAGTATGCATGGAGGAGTCGTTGCTCTCACAGTTTTATTTTTATGTTTAAAGTGATTTTAAAGTCTCGTTTTTTTCCCTATAAAAATAACAAACATGTTCTACTTACCTGCTCTGAGTGGTGGATTTGCACAGAGCAGCCCAGATCCTCCTCTTCCCGGGTCCCTCTTCTGTGATCCTGGCCCCTCCCTCCTGTTGAGTACCCCCACAGCAAGCAACTTGCTATGGGGGCACCCGAGCCGAGCCACAGCTCCCTGTGTCAATTCAGACACGGAGCCCCAACCCAGCCCCGTCCCCTCTCTCTCCTGATTGGCTAGCTGACTTTAATCGACAGCAGCAGCAGCCAATGGTGCCGCTGCTGTGTCTCAGCCACTCAGGGAGGGAGAATCTCGGATGGCTGAGACACTCGTGGACATCACTGGATCTAGATGGGGCTCAGGTAAGTATTAGGGGGCCTGCTGTACACAGAAGGCTTTTTATCTTAATGCATAGAATGCATTAAGATAAAAAACCTTCTGCCTTTACAACCACTTTAAATTTTAGCTTGAGCTATTGAGCTTTGTAAATAATTTTTTTCTTTTTTACTTTGGTTAAAATAGAGATAAAGATAAATAAACTAAAAGGAGCCTAGAGTTCCACCTGCTGACATGGCTTAAAAATCAAACATAAACTATTTATTTGCAACATTTACGGTAGTATATACCCAACTACAAAAAAAAATAGAAACATTACATTTTTAAAAATTGTATGCTTTTAGTCCTGACCATAAAACCTATGTACATTCCCTGTACATTTAAAATAGCACTAAAATGAGCTGACCCCTTCTTTGTGCTTGTTTTGAGTTTCTTGGCAATCTCAAAATGCACAAAAAAAAATACTTCAAAGGCAGAAGCAAACATGTATAAAAGTGCATTTGCAAACACACTGTTCTCTTTTCCTGTGTACATAAAATGCCAACCGCGCATAAAAAATACGATGCAACATCACACGAATGAAACACAAAGACGCGGGTTTGTACAGCTTCACAGGAAATACCCCAGGGCGATTTCTGATGCATCCAATTTCTTTCCAAATATATGCATGCCCTCTAGCAGTAGGTAAAGGTGTACGGAGACAGCTGAACACTGTATAAATCTTGTTTCCCAGCAACCAGCAGAGTCCACAATCACAGGCCTTTCATCTATTTGTAAATCTTAAAAAATAATAATAAAATATACCCAGCATCCCTTTGTAGGTATATTTCAAACTCTTTATTAAATGAAGTTTAAAAAAAAAAAAAAATAGGGGTTTTGTATATGTTTCTGTCTACTTTTTACGAACAAGACTAATGTAATAAAAAACGTAATAATATGTGTGTTTTTAAAAAAAAGATAATTCCGTATAAAATATAGCCTCTTAATAATATTTTATGCTCTTAGTTTTAGTTAGCAGGCTCCTTTTCACTTGTTTTCCCCTGTCTCTTTTGCTCCTTTGTTGTAAAAAGTTAAACATTTTACACATAATAATGAGTTGAGTTGCTTTTTTGAATGGCTCCATCTGATTAAAGTTGAACTCCAGGTAAACTAAAAGTCCTCCCTGATCTTCTGCTCCCTAGAAAGGTCCTTGTAGCCTATTCTCCCCTGCACTCTGATGGTCCAAGATCCTTTGATGTCATCAAGACCATTTCAGGGATCTTAGTCCTTAGACATCGAGGGACAGACCACTGCTAAAGTGTGGGGAGTGGAGCATTAGGTATGTAAAGTGCTCTTAAAGTGGAACTCAACTGTACCTGAGCACTACAAACTGAAAACACTATTTAAAGTGGTTACACAAAGGTAAAAAACCTTCAGTATGCAGCTCCACCTGAAGTCCCCCCCCCTTACTTTCCAGAGCCTGATCGCAAAACAATCGATGTGCACAAGACCGGCTGCTCTCCCGGGTCTCTCCCTCCTCATTGGATGAGACACAGCAGCGACAACCATTGTGAATCACAGCCAGTGAGCTAATGAGGAGAGAGAGGGGCAGCCAGAGCCCCGTTTTGTGTGTCTTATGGGGCTCGGGAGTGAGCATGCATGAGTGCCCCCATAGCAAGCGAGAAAAGGAATCAAGAGCGCCGGTGGGGGACCCGAGAGGAGAAGAAGGATCGGGGCTGCTCTGTGAAAAACCATTACACAGAGCAGGCAAGTATAAAATATTTGTTATTTATAAAAAAATATCTACACCTTTAATATTACTTTGATTCATTTTTAATCCTTTCTCGCCCCTTTAAAAGTTCTAGGAGGCGGAGGCGAGCATTCTGGTCATGTAACCACTGCCATTGGCTGTACCAGCCGGATACCATGCTGGGAGCGTACAGGGAGTGTACTCTCAGCACGTCCAGTCATTTGCAGCCGCTTGGCATTAAGGCCCACCCGCCAAGTGGTGGCATATATGCGTGCGGTCGGCGTCAAGGGGTTAAAGGGTAACTCCACTTTAATGGCAAAAAAATAGCAAATAAAAAATATAGCATGTAGAATTGCTACACAAGTCATATTGTAACTAAATAATATTAAAAATGATCTTTCCTTTTCAGTCTGCAACAGTGTAATTTTCTGTAAAATGCAATGGTATACAGAACGCCCCCCAGAAATGTCATTTCCTGCTTGTGTTCTTGGCTCACTGATTTTCCCTGAAATCTGCACCAAGATACAAGTCAGATTTTGGACATCCTCCATCTAAAGCAGAGATACTCCATCTAAGTAGGGGTGGCCAACCCTTTGAGGAGCGAGGGCCATGGACTTGGTAACTGGTCACGGGCCACCATGAGCGGAGCCGGCAGATGACAGGTCCGTGTCTGCTCTGCATATGCAGAGCCGACAGGGACACAGCACGCTCTACTCTATGGGCCCTCCGATCCGCCCAGACAGAAGAGGACGGATCCCCTTCTGTTTTTTTAAGTGGATCAGATTGGAGATAGGTGGGTGTAAATGGACAAGTCCATTTACATCTGCCGCTCTATAGTGGTGAATGGAGGGTCCAATTGGATGCACCTGAAAGACAGAAAGGCAGACCCGATCGGACCGGTCGTGTATAAGGGGCCTAAGGCTGCTTTCACACCGATGCCCTGCGGTTTACCTGCACCTCAATTGGCCTCAATCTTCACTTCTTCCTCAGGATTCCTGCAGGTATTGCTGGCTGATGCTGTCCCCCAGGTGGGTATGGTTGGTGGGTACTGCTGGCTGGTATCTGACCCACCATCCCTGAGCATCAGTGTGGCAGGGGCTGGCGCTGGAGAAAACATGCGGCTGCAGTAGAGAGCAGAGCCAATGCTTCCTGTATCGCTCCTGTCACAGGCGGAGTACATTTGGTATCACTCTGCCTGTGACAGGAGCCGGCGCTATACAGGAAAAGTAGGGGGAGAGGCGCTATACAGGAAGCATCGGCTCTGCTTCCTCTAGTGCCGGCTCCATTCTTCACACTGATGCACAGGGATGGCGGGTCAGGAACCCGCCATCTGGGCTTGCCGACCCACCATCCCAGAGCAGGAGGTGGTAAGCCACATCAGAGGGCATCCCTGATATAAAAGGGATGCAGACCCTGCCACTTTTCTTTATTAGAACCCTACAAATACAGCAGCTGATAATTATATAGTCACTCACATTCACTTTGCTCATGGACACAGACAAACAAACCACTATTTCTTCAGAAAAACAAAAGGTAGGAATCTGCAACAGTGTTAAAATCCTTGCAATGTACAGTACATTGATCACCCAGAGTGGAATGTTTTTTTCTCTCAACAAAAGTGGAGTTACACTTTAAGTAGACTAAAAAAGTGAAGAACTGGCTGTGCTGCCAGACAGAAATTCCTGGATTAGAAAACTGGCTAAACAGAAATACCAATATGCCGGCAATAAAACAGTTCACAGTTATGCATTTCAACAGTGAATACTGACTGGGGAATTGTCACTTTACCCCAGCTACCTACCTGCGGAGCTCGGTGTATATGGGCAGAACTTCAGGGTGGCAAACAAAAGCAAAAGCGACGATGGGGATGGCATATGCAGTCTGAAATAAAATATAGAAAAATGGGCTTACTTTGGGAAGCTACAGTCTACAGGGATATTAGTTTTATGTTAATAATCCAATCAGTATGAGGTTTAAAAAAATAAATAAATGTGTTTCTGTGCAAAGTGTATACTTTGATCGTGGCAAGAGGGCCATCATCATCTCTTTACATATACAGCCTCTGCCTATTGCTTTGTAGTACTATACAATGGTTGTTCCCCACGGGTCCTCTTATCTTACTGCAGGTTTAAATGACTGAAAATAACAGACTCTCTCAAGTCTCTAATGACATGAAACATTCACAATGTTATAAGAAACTAGACACCAAAAAATATATAGCAAAACAATATTAAGTGTCCATCCACTAGCTGACAGCTAAATGTAAATAAAATAAATTCCGGCAATTACTTGAGAAAAATCCATACCAGGCCCTTAGGTCTTAGGTCTGGTATGGATTTTGAGATGAACCCCCACACCAAAATAAAAAAAATGGAGTGGGGGGTCCCCCCCAAAATCCATACAAAACTCTTATCCGAGCATGCAGCCTGGCAGGCCAGGAAAATGGGGGGACACGCAAGCGTCCCCCACCTTCCTGAACCACACCAAGCCACATGCCCTCAATATGGCCCCCAAACCATTTTTTTTTTACATTTTGGTGTGGGGTTCCCCACAAAACCCATACCAAACCTAAGGGTAAGGATTGGGGGGGGCACACACTGTTTTTTTCTCAAGTGTGAATTGCTGGCATTTCTTTTGTTTACTCTCAGCATTCCCCGCTGATAGCTGATGCGTCATCTGTTGTTAAGGACGCAGTGGCCGGCTTGCTGGCCCACTCCTTAACAACCTGGTTGTCAGGGACGCTGGTGGCTGCCTGCTCCTTACCAAAACACTAGCACTCCTAAACACTGCAAAAAACACTTATCAGAAACCGCTTAATATTAGCATTTTTTTAATGGTTTTTAAGCTGCTAGTGTGCATGGAACTTCAGCAAGAAAAAAAAAGTTAATTCTGTTTTTACTTATGCAGCGGGATATTTCCCTTTAATCCCCCAGAGACTACAGTACCCAGTGAACAACGGGACACCCAAGGTGCATTTCCCTGCGCAAAGACTGCTGGGGTGGGTTATTTAACTGAAGGGCGGGGCTGAATTCGGCCTCTTTGGACACCGCCCGTCCAGCAAGTGGAACTCTGTATCGAGCCAGCTGAGATACAAGGCCTGAAGCCTGGGCCTTTCTCCAAAGAGCCTTCTGCTCTCACCGAGGAACCCAAGGGACGTCTTTTCCTACTGTTGCTGTATCATCGCCAGGAGGACCGAAGACCGGGAGGTCGTGAGATCTGTGTACCAAGACACAGCAGCGGAAGATACGGACACGGACTGGTCCGGTTGGGTGAGAGAGCACCTGCTCAGAGAATTATACAGGATCTCTAGGCCCAATAACTGTTATCCGGAGTTATCACTAGTGTTTGCCGTTGCGCGCCGGAGGGACCGTGCATTGGAGTAACTTTTAGAGATTTGTTCTTAATCCACCAAGTTATCCAAACTCCTTTTACCCTGTGGATTACAGTTTATTTCTTCAAAAGTGCACCACCGTTTGCTAACGAAGATTTTCCCCTACAGAAGATTTTCCCCTACAGAACTTCTACACAGTACAGTCAGGCCTGACTTAGCGTGGACATTACTGGGTGCCATTTTGTCCACTAGGGAGAATAGCTGCAGCAGGGACCAATAGCGTTATACATAGGATTGTATATCTATCTGTTTGCTGACATACTCTTTTCATTGCAGGGCTCTGCACATGTCATGTATACTGTTGTTTATTTGCTTACCCAACATTCACAGTAAAAAGTGCAAGGGTTAAGTATACCTGTGTTGTGTCATTTACTGTGTAGAAGAGACTGTTAATATAGCTATGCTTTATTGCTGTGTGATTTGATCATAGGGTTGTGCCTCCGCGAGTTACAGGCCACACAATCTTATCATCCCCTACTAACTGTGCCGCGGGAGGTTAGAGCCAATTCTTGGGGGGTTGACAGCGGTACATTGCAGGCCCGAAAGTTATACCAGCGGCTCTCTTAGCTGGGGGTATCGCTACTTATTTTTGTGAAGTGTGATTTTTAATGATTGGTCCATTAACTCCAACCATTTGTTTAGGCTAGAGTGGGAAGAATTAAAATGTATGTCTCTGTCTGTGAGCCCATTGGGTAGATATACCCTCGCTTCCTGTACGAGAAATAGGGAAATAGTTGTCATGGGGACAGGAAGGAAACGATAGCTAAAAAAAAAAAAATTTCAAAAGTTTCCACACTCTACTAAAAAAAAATTGTGTCAACCTGTGTTCCCTTCATAGATATTACCAAGTACTTCCTGTCCTAACAGGAAATAAGGGTAAACCTTCCCTATATGGACACAGCCAGCAACAAAACCTATCAGAGACTCTTGTCCTTTCCTTCACTATCAAAAGCAAAACGAACCGTTTCAGCTGCAGTTGATACCAAATTGTAGTAAACCAACTGAAGCTAGTAAAAATGTATCGACCTTTCTAAACTGGGATCTTGTTTCTTCTTGCATATAGTACTTAGTGTTTAGTCGTTGATGAAACTAGCAGGGGGCGGTAAAATTAAACAGACATACCTGAGTGTTGAGAGTAAACATCTTAGCTGTGCACGTCTCCTCTGTGGCAGTAGTAGTATTGTAGCCATTGGTGTAGAGGTGATGCTCCGTGGTTGTTGAGTTGCTCAGGGGACAAGG
Organism: Rana muscosa; assembly: GCA_029206835.1. Classification (NCBI taxonomy): domain Eukaryota; kingdom Metazoa; phylum Chordata; class Amphibia; order Anura; family Ranidae; genus Rana; species Rana muscosa. The sequence continues at coordinate 238,669,496 of CM055125.1, read as the reverse complement.
TATTACAGATTTCTTGTATATGACCTGAACAGGATGATCAGAGGACACGAAGGGGAGATATCAATAGGCGTGAAGACAAAGGGCTAAAATCCAGGAAATGTGATCCACATTTCATAATCCAGAGGCATAGGAGGCAAGTGTTGGATTTTTTGGAGTTGGTTTTGGCCTATTACTACACCTTAGTCTACAACAGTGGTCTCCAAACTGTGGCCTTTTGCTTGACCTTATCTAGCCCTTGCAGTACACTTCCTCCCACTGATACGAGGCACTATTCCTGCCACTGGACACCAATGGTAGGGCATAATTCCTCCCACTGATATTAACAATGAGGTACTATTCCTCCCACTGACAACAATGGGGCACTATTCCTTCTACTGATACCAACAATTGGTCATAATCCTCCCACTGACACCAACATTGGAGCATTATTCCTCCCACTGATGCCAATGATGGGGGGCAATTCTTCCTCTTACAGACCACAGGTGCTATGTCGTTTTTTTTTTTTTTTTTTTTCACTCCCACTGACCACCAAGCATGAGAAGTTGTCTACTCCCACTGGCCACAGACCCCCCCCCCCCCAAAGTCTGAAGAACAGTATACTGGCTCTTTTTTTATAGAAAGTTTGGAGACCCCTGGTCTACAACATTGGATATCCATTGGCTATCCTCAAATTGCTAAGATTAATATGTTGCAGTTTACCGGTCCTTAGATGTGGGGTCTGCATTCATTTTTTTTGGTCTTCTTTCCTTTATTTTTATCCGGTTATCCTGCTGCTAAGACACTTCCTGTACTAGGGTGTCAATACACGCGCACCTTACTGTATCTATGAAATACCAGACTTGTCACCTTACAACAGGAAGCCTGTTAGGACTTTAGAACACCTGTCTGATCTCATCTCCATAACATGCGGTGAAGGTGTTCTGTAGTCTACAGAGATAATAGAGCAAGGCTTTTAACACTGATAACAGTGCAGCACCAGCACAATGTACAGGAAGTTAAGAACTCACTAGATTTCTGGCAGAATCTCCAGGTATTTTTTTATTTATTTTTGCATTTTTAGAACAGATATAATACACTTTAAATGGTATACTTGAAAGATTAAAAAGATGCAAATGAGAGATGTTCGTTATTGCATACACTTTAATTGTGCACTGTGATGGGATCCAAGCAAGGGTTCAGCGTTCTAACCTGTGAATAACGAAGTCTGCGAATCCATACACTTTGTAGCCACACCTGACAATCACCCCTATTTTGGTTTCAAAGTCCTAATTGCATATTACTTTGCCTTCATTTTCCTTGCTTACTAACTGTTATTAGGATCAGCTACAGGCCGGATCTAGCTTAATTGATCTGGGGATGTAGTAAAAAAAAGAAGTCAGCGAGCATAATGACAATACTGAGTGACAGTCACATGAGTTACGACTCGGAAGTCACATCTGACAGGTAGTGCTGAGGCAATGTCAGTATGTAATAAGCTGTCAGTGGATTAGGATGATTAAACAGAACCTGTGCCTCCTTAAATCAGATGTCCCTACCAGTGTCCCTCCTTACATCAGAATCCCTCATCAGAGTGCCCCCTTACATTAAATGTCAGCATTAGATTGCCCCCTTACATTAACTGCCCCTCTGAGTACCACCTATGTCAACTGCCCCTCTCAGAGTGCCACCTACATCAACTATCTCCCTCTAAGTGCCACTTACATCAACTGCCCCTCTCATCAGAGTGCCACCTACATCAACAATCTCTCTCTAAGTGCCACTTACATCAACTGCCCCTCTCAGAGTGCCACCTACATCAACAATCTCTCTCTAAGTGCCACTTACATCAACTGTCCCCATCAGAGATTTCTATTGTCCCCTTTAGAGTGTTCCTCATCAGGATGCCCTCTTATATCAATTGTCCTTATCAGACTAGCTCACAGTGATCACTGGATGCACAACTGAGATCTGGAGGGGTTTAGCCCACCCCAGCACCCCCCTAGATCTGGGCCTGATCATCTACTGTCTTGTAAGGGTACTTTGCTTTGTCCATCTATACATCAGCTATCGCTGGTGGGGAAAACAGATTTGCATTGTCCTGTTGACCGTTACATTGCAACATATGCATATCCTGCCCTAATATAATTTTTTTTTAAAAAATTCTTAAAAAATTGGGGTAATTTAAAGGTTTCTTATAGCATCTAGCATCCAATAGGAACTCATTCTCCAGTGCGACAGAGTAAAAAGTGGGATCCTTTGCTTTTGATCGCTTTGTCTGCAGAGATAATGGCAAGCATAATGGCAGGTGGTGGTCTTACCAAAACCTAATGTATGTATAGCCAAAAAAAAATGGTTACAACATCTGTCTGGAGATTAGTTCTTATTGATTAGGAGAAATTCTCATAATTGAATATCATCAATAAGCACACTAATAAAAGGAGGAAAACTTTTTTCAAGGCATTTCTATAGCTGTCAGTAAAAGACCATGCCCCATGGCTCTTTAGAATTGCCCCAAGACTCCTGGATAGGACAGAAAGAACTTAAAAATTCTGATGTGGAAGTTTAGCAAATTATAAAATACTATTTAGAGAAATACCAGAACTGCAAAGTCTGTTTGTTATAAAAGCCAAATATTTAAGCTTACCGCACACAAGAAGAAGACCATACAGCTTAGAGAGAAGCCACTTGTATAGCCCAGATAACCTGAAAGAGATAGAGAGATTATCCACATATGAGGATTCAGTCACACACTTTAAGCAGAATGCCTGGAACAAAATGTTTTATTTAAATATTTTCCTCAATATCCACCAATGATAGGAGTCCACTGTGTACATCAAATGTCTTTGCATACCAAGATATTAAAGGAGAAAGCTTGTTTGGCAATACTTTTCCTATGGATCACAGGAGTGCAGTTTGTTTTGCACTCCTGTGACCTGTTTTCAGCTGACAGCAGGCTGAAGCCCACTGTTAGGCTCTGAGGAAGAAGGTATTCCTTCGAAACGCGTCAGCCAGCAGTAGCCCTTGAAATCTCCTCCTGTACCATCTGAAGTCCGTTGTCTTCAGACCAATTGCTGTCATCTGGAGATTATTTATATCGCAAGTTTTTACCATCTGTTTGTGAGAAGATTCTTATATTTTACTTCTAATAAAATATATTTAAGCATAATGCAGAAGGTCGATGCGCCCCCTTTTTCTTTTCTAATTTGACTGTTAGGATACCCCTATCCGTGAGGGCAGCAAGGCCTGTGACACTTTACATTACAAGACCTAGTACAGTCACTTGTGCGCAGGAGTGTTTTTTTTTCTTCTGAAGCCCACTGTTGGCTGATGTCACAGAGTCAGTCCAAGCTGGGGAAAGATCGCGACCATATGGTCGGAATCCACCCAGGAGCCTGGGCCAGCCATTCCCAGCCCCTCCACAGCTCAGCACTACAGTGAGCAGAGCAGACAGGGGTGACCGACAGTCACCAGCTCTCTGCTCACGGAGCTCCGAGAACTGAGTGATCAGTGGTGTTAGATTACTCGGTTCTCAGTCTTAGAGCCATTGGAGGACAGAGGCAGCATTGGACCAATACTGCATCCACCTAGGTAAGTATGATTAAAAAAACATGTGTCTGAGACATCATCACTGTGCTGTACATAGCCTGTGCAGAGCAGAGCTGTGGGAGGGGCCCAACAGGCCCCACCCAGTACAGTCTGCCTGCAGAAAACTACAGGAGGGGTGGAGACAAGACCAGTCATCCTGCACAAGGAGAGAGTACAGCAGTATTTGGTCTTTATTACAGGAAGCTCCTACACAGAGACAGGAGTTGTTTCATGTGGAATTTCTGCATAGATCTAAAGTAATACACAAAGGTTTAAGTAAGATTCTTCACCTCCCCCTTATTTTTCTCCTATGCCTTGAAGACCTACACACTCTGATGGTATATATCAGCACTTTATCTTTTTCCGATCTTTGTTGCCTACTTTGTGACTTTTGTGTGGTTTCTACAGATTGTACCTACCTATACACATCATGGTACCATATGGTACTTGAACTGTGGTATTACATTTGTTATCTGTTGATATTTTGTACTTTGAAACAGACTGTATACTGAACAGAACACCCAGCACAGACTGTACACCAGGTATAACACCCAACGTAGACTGTACACAGGACAGAACACCCAGCACAGACTGTACACCGGACAGAACACCCAGCACAGACTGTACACCGGACAGAACACCCAGCACAGACTGTAGACCGGACAGAACACCCAGCACAGACTGTACCCCGGACAGAACACCCAGCACAGACTGTACACCAGACAGAACACCCAGCACAGACTGTACCCCGGACAGAACACCCAGCACAGACTGTATACCGGACAGAACACCAACACAGACTGTACACCGGACAGAACACCCAGCACAGACTGTAGACCGGACAGAACACCCAGCACAGACTGTACCCCGGACAGAACACCCAGCACAGACTGTACACCGGACAGAACACCCAGCACAGACTGTACACCGGACAGAACACCCAGCACAGACTGTACACCGGACAGAACACCCAGCACAGACTGTACACCGGACAGAACACCCAGCACAGACTGTACACCAGACAGAACACCCAGCACAGACTGTACACCGGACAGAACACCCAGCACAGACTGTACACCAGACAGAACACCCAGCACAGACTGTACCCCGGACAGAACACCCAGCACAGACTGTATACCGGACAGAACACCAACACAGACTGTACACCGGACAGAACACCCAGCACAGACTGTAGACCGGACAGAACACCCAGCACAGACTGTACCCCGGACAGAACACCCAGCACAGACTGTACACCGGACAGAACACCCAGCACAGACTGTACACCGGACAGAACACCCAGCGCAGACTGTACACCGGACAGAACACCCAGCACAGACTGTACACCGGACAGAACACCCAGCACAGACTGTACACCGGACAGAACACCCAGCACAGACTGTACACCGGACAGAACACCCAGCACAGACTGTACACCGGACAGAACACCCAGCACAGACTGTACACCGGACAGAACACCCAGCACAGACTGTACACCGGACAGAACACCCAGCACAGACTGTACACCGGACAGAACACCCAGCACAGACTGTACACCGGACAGAACACCCAGCACAGACTGTACACCGGACAGAACACCCAGCACAGACTGTACACCGGACAGAACACCCAGCACAGACTGTACACCAGGTATAACACCCAGCACAGACTGTACACCGGACAGAACACCCAGCACAGACTGTACACTGGACAGAACACCCAGCACAGACTGTACACCAAGTATAACACCCAGCACAGACTGTACACCGGACAGAACACCCAGCACAGATTGTACACCGGACAGAACACCCAGCACAGACTGTACACCGGACAGAACACCCAGCACAGATTGTACACCGGACAGAACACCCAGCACAGACTGTACACCGGACAGAACACCCAGCACAGACTGTACACTGGACAGAACACCCAGCACAGACTGTACACCAGGTATAACACCCAGCACAGACTGTACACCGGACAGAACACCCAACACAGACTGTACACCGGACAGAACACCCAGCACAGACTGTACACTGGACAGAACACCCAGCACAGACTGTACACTGGACAGAACACCCAGCACAGACTGTACACCAGGTATAACACCCAGCACAGACTGTACACCGGACAGAACACCCAGCACAGACTGTTCACTAGGTATAACACCCAGCGCAGACTGTATACCAGGTATAACACCCAACACAGACTGTACACTGGACAGAAAACCAGCACAGACTGTACACAACACCCATCACAGACTGTACACCAGATATAACACCCATCACAGACTGTACACCAGACAGAACACCCAGCACAGACTGTACACCGGACAGAACACCCAGCACAGACTGTAGACCGGACAGAACACCCAGCACAGACTGTACCCCGGACAGAACACCCAGCACAGACTGTACACCGGACAGAACACCCAGCACAGACTGTACACTGGACAGAACACCCAGCGCAGACTGTACACCAGGTATAACACCCAGCACAGACTGTACACCGGACAGAACACCCAGCACAGACTGTACACCGGACAGAACACCCAGCACAGACTGTACACCGGACAGAACACCCAGCACAGACTGTACACCGGACAGAACACCCAGCACAGACTGTACACCGGACAGAACACCCAGCACAGACTGTACACCGGACAGAACACCCAGCACAGACTGTACACCGGACAGAACACCCAGCACAGACTGTACACCGGACAGAACACCCAGCACAGACTGTACACCGGACAGAACACCCAGCACAGACTGTACACCGGACAGAACACCCAGCACAGACTGTACACCGGACAGAACACCCAGCACAGACTGTACACCGGACAGAACACCCAGCACAGACTGTACACCGGACAGAACACCCAGCACAGACTGTACACCGGACAGAACACCCAGCACAGACTGTACACCAGGTATAACACCCAGCACAGACTGTACACCGGACAGAACACCCAGCACAGACTGTACACCGGACAGAACACCCAGCACAGACTGTACACCGGACAGAACACCCAGCACAGACTGTACACCAGGTAGAACACCCAGCACAGACTGTACACCAGGTATAACACCCAGCACAGACTGTACACCGGACAGAACACCCAGCACAGACTGTACACCGGACAGAACACCCAGCACAGACTGTACACCGGACAGAACACCCAGTGCAGACTGTACACCGGACAGAACACCCAGCACAGACTGTACACCGGACAGAACACCCAGCACAGACTGTACACCAGGTATAACACCCAGCACAGACTGTACACCGGACAGAACACCCAGCACAGACTGTACACCGGACAGAACACCCAGCACAGACTGTACACCGGACAGAACACCCAGCACAGACTGTACACCAGGTATAACACCCAGCACAGACTGTACACCGGACAGAACACCCAGCACAGACTGTACACCAGACAGAACACCCAGCACAGACTGTACACCGGACAGAACACCCAGCACAGACTGTACACCGGACAGAACACCCAGTGCAGACTGTACACCGGACAGAACACCCAGCACAGACTGTACACCGGACAGAACACCCAGTACAGACTGTACACCAGACAGAACACCCAGCACAGACTGTACACCGGACAGAACACCCAGCACAGACTGTACACCGGACAGAACACCCAGCACAGACTGTACACCGGACAGAACACCCAGCACAGACTGTACACCAGGTATAACACCCAGCACAGACTGTACCCCGGACAGAACACCCAGCACAGACTGTACACCGGACAGAACACCCAGCACAGACTGTACACCGGACAGAACACCCAGCACAGACTGTACACCAGGTATAACACCCAGCACAGACTGTACACCAGACAGAACACCCAGCACAGACTGTACACTGGACAGAACACCCAGCACAGACTGCGCACCAGGTATAACACCCAGCACAGACTGTACACCGGACAGAACACCCAGCACAGATTGTACACCGGACAGAACACCCAGCACAGACTGTACACCGGACAGAACACCCAGCACAGACTGTACACTGGACAGAACACCCAGCACAGACTGTACACCAGGTATAACACCCAGCACAGACTGTACACCGGACAGAACACCCAACACAGACTGTACACCGGACAGAACACCCAGCACAGACTGTACACTGGACAGAACACCCAGCACAGACTGTACACTGGACAGAACACCCAGCACAGACTGTACACCAGGTATAACACCCAGCACAGACTGTACACCGGACAGAACACCCAGCACAGACTGTTCACTAGGTATAACACCCAGCGCAGACTGTATACCAGGTATAACACCCAACACAGACTGTACACTGGACAGAAAACCAGCACAGACTGTACACAACACCCATCACAGACTGTACACCAGATATAACACCCATCACAGACTGTACACCAGACAGAACACCCAGCACAGACTGTACACCGGACAGAACACCCAGCACAGACTGTACACCGGACAGAACACCCAGCACAGACTGTACACTGGACAGAACACCCAGCGCAGACTGTACACCAGGTATAACACCCAGCACAGACTGTACACTGGACAGAACACCCAGCACAGACTGTACACCGGACAGAACACCCAGCACAGACTGTACACCGGACAGAACACCCAGCACAGACTGTACACCGGACAGAACACCCAGCACAGACTGTACACCGGACAGAACACCCAGCACAGACTGTACACCGGACAGAACACCCAGCACAGACTGTACACCAGACAGAACACCCAGCACAGACTGTACACCGGACAGAACACCCAGCACAGACTGTACACCGGACAGAACACCCAGCACAGACTGTACACCGGACAGAACACCCAGCACAGACTGTACACCGGACAGAACACCCAGCACAGACTGTACACCGGACAGAACACCCAGCACAGACTGTACACCGGACAGAACACCCAGCACAGACTGTACACCGGACAGAACACCCAGCACAGACTGTACACCGGACAGAACACCCAGCACAGACTGTACACCGGACAGAACACCCAGCACAGACTGTATACCGGACAGAACACCCAGCACAGACTGTACACCAGGTATAACACCCAGCACAGACTGTACACCGGACAGAACACCCAGCACAGACTGTACACCGGACAGAACACCCAGCACAGACTGTACACCGGACAGAACACCCAGCACAGACTGTACACCAGGTATAACACCCAGCACAGACTGTACACCGGACAGAACACCCAGCACAGACTGTACACCGGACAGAACACCCAGCACAGACTGTACACCGGACAGAACACCCAGCACAGACTGTACACCGGACAGAACACCCAGTGCAGACTGTACACCGGACAGAACACCCAGTACAGACTGTACACCAGACAGAACACCCAGCACAGACTGTACACCGGACAGAACACCCAGCACAGACTGTACACCGGACAGAACACCCAGCACAGACTGTACACCGGACAGAACACCCAGCACAGACTGTACACCAGGTATAACACCCAGCACAGACTGTACACCGGACAGAACACCCAGCACAGACTGTACACCGGACAGAACACCCAGCACAGACTGTACACCGGACAGAACACCCAGCACAGACTGTACACCGGACAGAACACCCAGCACAGACTGTACACCAGGTATAACACCCAGCACAGACTGTACACCAGACATAACACCCAGCACAGACTGTACACTGGACAGAACACCCAGCACAGACTGCACACCAGGTATAACACCCAGCACAGACTGTACACCGGACAGAACACCCAGCACAGATTGTACACCGGACAGAACACCCAGCACAGACTGTACACCGGACAGAACACCCAGCACAGACTGTACACTGGACAGAACACCCAGCACAGACTGTACACCAGGTATAACACCCAGCACAGACTGTACACCGGACAGAACACCCAACACAGACTGTACACCGGACAGAACACCCAGCACAGACTGTACACTGGACAGAACACCCAGCACAGACTGTACACTGGACAGAACACCCAGCACAGACTGTACACCAGGTATAACACCCAGCACCGGACAGAACACCCAGCACAGACTTTTCACTAGGTATAACACCCAGCGCAGACTGTATACCAGGTATAACACCCAACACAGACTGTACACTGGACAGAAAACCAGCACAGACTGTACACAACACCCATCACAGACTGTACACCAGATATAACACCCATCACAGACTGTACACCAGACAGAACACCCAGCACAGACTGTACACCAGACAGAACACCCAGCACAGACTGTACACCAGACAGAACACCCAGCACAGACTGTACACCAGACAGAACACCCAGCACAGACTGTACACCAGACAGAACACCCAGCACAGACTGTACACCAGACAGAACACCCAGCACAGACTGTACACTAGGTATAACACCCAGCGCAGACTGTACACCAGGTATAACACCCAACACAGACTGTACACCAGATATAACACCCATCACAGACTGTACACCAGACAGAACACCCAGCACAGACTGTACACCAGACAGAACACCCAGCACAGACTGTACACCAGACAGAACACCCAGCACAGACTGTACACCGGACAGAACACCCAGCACAGACTGTACACCAGACAGAACACCCAGCACAGACTGTACACCAGACAGAACACCCAGCACAGACTGTACACTAGGTATAACACCCAGCGCAGACTGTACACCAGGTATAACACCCAACACAGACTGTACACTGGACAGAACACCCAGCACAGACTGTACACCGGACAGAACACCCAGCACAGACTGTACACCAGACAGAACACCCAGCACAGACTGTACACCAGACAGAACACCCAGCACAGACTGTACACCAGACAGAACACCCAGCACAGACTGTACACCAGACAGAACACCCAGCACAGACTGTACACTAGGTATAACACCCAGCGCAGACTGTACACCAGGTATAACACCCAACACAGACTGTACACCAGATATAACACCCATCACAGACTGTACACCAGACAGAACACCCAGCACAGACTGTACACCAGACAGAACACCCAGCACAGACTGTACACCAGACAGAACACCCAGCACAGACTGTACACCGGACAGAACACCCAGCACAGACTGTACACCAGACAGAACACCCAGCACAGACTGTACACCAGACAGAACACCCAGCACAGACTGTACACTAGGTATAACACCCAGCGCAGACTGTACACCAGGTATAACACCCAACACAGACTGTACACTGGACAGAACACCCAGCACAGACTGTACACCGGACAGAACACCCAGCACAGACTGTACACAACACCCAGCATAGTCTGTACACCAGACAGAACACCCAGCATAGTCTGTACACCAGATATAGAATAGCACATATGGGTTTTATAAAGAACTGATCTCAATACAATTACACATGGCATATTTTATGAAAGTGCCTGGAAGGAGAATAGTCTACTGGTACCAATCAGATTTTTTCTTTCACTTAATTTGGTTGTGCTGGACAGTAGAGATCCATATTTCAGTTTGATACATCTGGCCTATTGCTGATTAGCTATGAGAACTCTATACGTGTTCGGACAAGGTCCTTAGATTCGGGTCTTACCAAGATGTTTCATGAGAGCGAGGGGAAGAATGATGAGGATTGTGACAATGATGATGAGCAGGTTACCTTGGAAATACCAAGCCCTGTGGAGAAGAAGGGATTCAGACAGTGGTAATGTAAAACGGTGAGCCAGGTAAACATGCACACACACACACAGATAAGCGTTACAATCCTTTATGATCTTACTCAGTTTTCGCGGTCAACCCCATGAAAGTCTGGATGACGAGTGGCAGCTCGTATTTAATAATGTATAAATAACTTGACATAGCTGAAATAAAAAGAAAGGGTTGGGTTACATGATTCATTAGTCATCACACAAATAAGGTACGCTTATTTTTGATTTGCAAAGATGCTGCAGAGACAATGAGGTACATGTGTAAAACTTCAATTGTTCGGTGCAATTTACTGTACCAAACAATATGACTGTTTTCTTATCTTCAGCATCGCAAGTTTCACATTCTTTATACAACCTATTTTTAGTGCATTTGGAGTTATTGCAAAATGTATTTGAGCAGCTTTAACATGACATTTTATTCGTTTTTTGTTTAATATTTTGAGTATTGCACTTTACATAAAGATTTGTACATGCTCTGTCTAGTGGTCTTTTAGCACAGGGAATTAGCATCCCTGCTTAATGACTGCTGACATTAGCCAAGTTCATCTTAAGATGCATATAAAGCCAACATTTTAAACTAATAAACTTATTCGGATGACAACTGTCGATAACAGGGATTTCAAATAGTTAGACAAAAATTGCAGTATGTGACCAGCCAGAAACTCCATGGCTCTCAACTGGTTAAACCTGTCCACCATGTATGTATGGATAGGGAGCATTTAAACACAATCGCTGCTCTGCACTACTAAACAAAAGGCAGAACCTGTATATCCATTTCTGCCCCGGAAGGTTTACCCTTTCATGACCAGGAAATTTTTTGCAATACAGCACTGCGTTATTTTAACTGACAATTGCGCGGTCATGCAACACTGTACCCAAATAAAATTGATGTCCTTTCTTTCCACAAACAGAGCTTCTTTTGGTAATATTTGATCACCTCTGCGGTTATTTTTTGCGCTTAAACAATTTTGAAAAAAAAACAATATTTTTTTCTTTCTGCTATAAAACATCCAATAATTAAAAAAAAAAATCTCTTCATAAATTTAGGCCACTATGTATTCTGCTACATATTTTTGGTAAAAAAAAAATCCCACAAAGCATATGTTGATTAGTTTGTGCAAAAGTTGTAGCGTCTAAAAACCATGGGATATATTTATGGAATTTGTATTTATTTACTTTCATTAGTAATGGCGGTGATCAGCGACTTATAGCGGGACTGCGATATTGCGGCAGACAAATCAGACACTTGACACTTTTTGGAAACCAGTGGCACTAATAAAGTGATCAGTGATAAAAATATGCACTGTCACTGTACTAATGACACTGACTGGGAAGGGGTTAACGTCAGGGGCGATCAAAGGGTTAACTGTGTGCCTCGCTGGCGTTTTAGTGTAGTGTGGGAGGTGCTTTTATTAGGGGAGGTGCTTTTATTAGGGGAAGGCATGGGTTGGTGTTTCTTTGCAGGAACACAGGATCCATGCCTTCTGTACTGTACAGAACGGCAATCTGCCTTGTTTACATAGGCAGAACGGCAGTCTGCCTATGTACAGAATGATCAGCAGGTGCCGGCAGTCATCGAGTCTGTGGGACCCGCTGATCGGCTCCCGATGTGTAGAATCGCCGTCTGCGACGCGCACTTGGCCCACTACCCAGAAGTTGCAGGATCACGTGTGTATATATATATATATATATACATACATACATACATACATATACACACACACATATATGTGATCCTGAGCAGCACAGCCGTCCTGTAGCAGGAAAACTGCTATAGGGCGGTCTGCAGTTGGGTATTAAATAATGAGCAAATATCGCCGCCCCATATTTACTGTGGTTAGGCCTGGTGACTTGCTATTTAGGAAAATTGCCAACTGCTATCACATTCAGCAGGGAGATTTGTAGCCCTTTGTAAACTTCGAAGGCTAAAGCAGCTGTAGGGGGGAGGAGCAGGTCTGTTTTTAGCATATTGGCACTCATGGGATAGAGACTAGGGCAGCAGGGTATGGAGGAGCAGGGGATCTTAAAGGGAGTCAGAATACTCTCTATACTTCAACATAAAATAATCTCCTCTTTCTCTTGTTTTGTGTTCCATATAATTATAAAGTCCTTTCTATAAAATAAATAGCATGCTGCCATCAATTGCAGGAGTAGTTTTTATTGAGATAACCATGACACAGAGCTTGTATAACAGCATGTCCGTGTTCAAGCGTGTCAAGGGCTACATGGTGTCGAAAGACGAAAGGAAAGAAAATATGGGTTATTATTATTAAACCACCTGCTTGTTCAAAGGCTGACTGGCTCCTGAACTCCTCATGCAGGAGTGTCCACCACTGCCTTATACCTCATTACAATCTAAGATCTGATGATTCTTAACATTTCCTTTTGCAGTGGTTAAACAGAAGATAGAAGGGAAATGGATTTCTTACCGCCCACATTATGGATGGTTATTATCAACGCTGCCAAAACCTTCCCCACGGGTCCAAATGCTCTCATTCCAAGCTGTTCGTAGGCACGTATACCTGAGGAGGAGGAGGAAAGATTCAAAGAGGAAATTGGTGGGAACTGGTCACTGGGTGTGTAAATGGAGAAAAGAAGAAGGTGTGAGTATAAATGTAGAGGTTGCAGGAAGCTCAGGGAGAGTAGATAAAAGAAAGGATGTTCAAGTCTGATTAGATATGTGACATTTCAAAGAGAACTCCACTAAACCCTGCACATACAGGTATGTGTACCAAAAAATAAAGTTTGGACCAAACAAAGGTAAAAGTGATCCAACTGTCTGTGAACTACATGTGATCTGATGATCTCAGGGTTGGTCAAACCTTGCTGCAGAGGTCCCTCTAAAGCCCCGTACACACGGTCGGACTTTTGCCCAACAAACTTCAGTTTGAGCAAGTTGGACCAACAATCCGAACGTGTGTACGCTCCATCGGACAAACTTTTTTTCGTTTGGTTTTGTTTTCATCGGACAAAAGTTGGGTCTGCAAACGGACAAACTTTTGCCCGACAAAAGTCCGATGGAGCAAAGTCCTACCGTGTGTACAGAAAACCATCGGACTTTTGTCCGATGGACTAAACAACTAATGTTAAAATCAACCAACAATAGCAGAAGTTGACCAAAGGGTGGCGGTAAAGAGCAGAAAAGAGCAGAAAAACCACGTGATGTTGCAAAAAGTTTTGGGAAAGTTTGCAGAAAAGTCCGAGCGTGTGTATGCTATGGGTGTTCCCGACCAACTCCGTTCGGACAAAAATCCACGGAAAAGTTTGATGGAAGTCCGACCGTGTGTATGGGGCTTAAGTGTCACACTGGCACAGTCATGACTGAGGGAACTGCAGAATGCAGAGGCTCCGATTATCTATAAAACATTAAACACCTGACCAATCCCCCCTTCCAAAATGACCAGACGACACATTTTATTTGGAGTCGAATGGCTATTGCAGCCTTTTATTACAAACCATTAAATACAACATTCACGAGAAAACAAGTTTAATGCATATGTAGCGCCCACCCCATTTAGGGGTGCTATATACCCAAATTTAGGGGCTGGTCTGAGATAGTAGTTGGGCTCAGACCGTTCTCAATTTGTAGGTTGTTCTATTTTATTTCCAGGTGGTATACTGGTGTGCAGTTCCCTGTAGCCTGTAAGTGGCACTGCCATAATGGGTCAGGGTTGAACCACTGGTATTAGTGCTGTGCCTTGGGTTATCCTCTCTGGGCAGCGGTACAGTGGGCGTGTTTGGCCTATTGTGCATGCTGGGAGAGGATACATAAGGGGCAGACGCCACTTGGGAGGGGTCTTCAGAGGAGGAGAGGAGTTGGAGTCCAAGTGCGTGGCGCATGGCCCTCCAGGCCATGGGGCCACGTGTGCACCGGTCCCAGGCACCTTTAGTCCCGGTTCTAATAATGTGATTCAGTGCCACCTATAATTAGATTAGATATAATTATTGTGAATAGAACTAAAGACTATAATATTTAAGCTGCTCCCCTGCGGATGGAGTATATACCTCCTGACTGTGATTAGTAAATGTGAATAGGGGGCGCTATTCGCACAAATTAAAATGAATTAATACGTGATGACAAATATCTTTAGATTAATGAAGTGAAAACAGTGATCAATAGAAAATATATAAAAACACAATCATGTGATATTTCATATAGACCAGGATTTTGACATCCAATGATAATAATGCCAAAAAGTAGGCAATATTTAAATAATTCGATTTGGACTGCAGGGCGCAGCTTTCTTCTGCCCATCAAAGCCAGTGCCATCTTAGATTGTGGTGCTGACTTCCTATGGGCGGGCAAAATAGGCATGTCAAAAACATGTGCTTATGCCAGAGTGAATGCTTAGGTACCTGATGTCTTCCCAGCAAGGTAATTGAATCCTCACACTGTTAAGATGCTGGGAATGCAGCAAATTGTGCGCATACAACATACCTACAAATTGTATGAAGTCTGTCTTTGTGACTTTCTCTCAATGACTCCACTATCCTGACAAATCCCACAAAATACAGCTTCAGCCTAAAACTGCCCTTGTGCATCATGTGTGTGTATATAAATTAGGGCTGTGGAAATTAACTATTAATTCCTCGATTAATCGATTAATTTTTTTGATCGATCAAAATTCTTTTGATCGGTACTCACCTCTCTCCCGGCTTCTGGGTCTTCAGGGAGTTCCATCAGAGATCCGGTGACGTCACGGACACCGGCTGGGCTTGCCATGTCCATCTGAAGGGCTCCTTTGCTGTGCCTTCATATCTGCATGCTGGCGGGACCTTACTATCTGCCACACGCAAGGGCTGTTACACTTCCCTCTATCACTTACCTATATCAACCTGGGATTAAACAGCCATCCACTGGGAGTTGTGATAGTTCCCTTCACGGGACATCTACATGCCGACGGACTGATGTTAGCCCCTCCTCATCTGGATTCAGCAGTGGTATCATTGTACACATTTTTATACTAGTATCATACTTAGCTACATGTTTTTACAACTGCTTTTGCTGCCGTTTGGTATTACTCGCACCATTTTTACAGTTTATGTAGCTACATCGATTTTATCTCCAGTGCAATATTTATTTTGTTACCTACTTGAAGACTATAAAAGTTTTAATGCTATTCCCATTGAGTGCTGCCTTTGTGTGTTTTTTGTATCCTGCTATCTATTTTTCCAGTGGTTGGTAGCTGCACTGGGAATCGGCCTGCAAGGAGATCAGCTAAAAGTAGTTGGATCTGTATGTGCGTTATAATTAATCAAAATTAGTAGATTAATCGATTAAAAAAAAAAAAATTGATTAATCGAACACAAAAAATTTAATCAGTAACAGCCCTAATATATATGTGGTGGGACAATAGAATGTAAGCTTCTTAAAGTGGTTGTATACCTATTTTTTTCACTTTGACCTACAGGTAAGCCTATAATAAGGCTTACCTGTAGGTAAAAAGAATATCTCCTAAACCTGTACGATTTAGGAGATATTCCCCTCGCATGCAGCCGCTGACTTCAGCGGAGCATGCGCTCTGAGTTCCCCTGGCTGAAAGACCGGCAGACGCCGGACCTTGCCGGAAAGAAGTCTCCCGTGCGCATGCGTGACAACATTGCGGCTCCGGCCACTCACAGCACCGGAGCTGCGATACCCGGAAGACCCGCCGAGGGAAAATGTCTGCTCCCTCGGCGTGACTGAGATCACCTACCGACGCCTCGTTCTAAGGTAAGTATTTCATAATGAGCTAGTATGCGGTGCATACTAGCTCATTATGCCTTTTGCCTTACAGGTTTTAAAAAA
This sequence comes from Rana muscosa, assembly GCA_029206835.1. Classification (NCBI taxonomy): domain Eukaryota; kingdom Metazoa; phylum Chordata; class Amphibia; order Anura; family Ranidae; genus Rana; species Rana muscosa. The sequence continues at coordinate 238,652,418 of CM055125.1, read as the reverse complement.
AAAAAAACTGCGGGTATACAACCGCTTTAAAGGAAAGAGACTGATGTAAATGCCTTTGAAAATGGTTGTTTTTTTTTTTTTTTTTTTTTTTTAACTCTGTATAAATTAATAAAATATATAAATAATTGGTGGCTTCCAAAAGCACTGTGTACAGGACATAAAGAAGAAATAATAATACAAAAAAGAGAAAGCTACTTACCAACAACACCTGAACACTTGAGGAGGAGGTGGATGGAATAAGCAGACAAGACAGCAATGCATATTAAAAGGATCCTATAGAGAAGACCAAAGACACATTTTAATGTTCAAAATAAGCATTCACAATCTGCAGTCCTTTAGCTGCTGAAGAACTACAAGTCCTAGCACACTCTGCTAAACGGTGAATAATGGAGCATGATAGGGCTTGTAGTCCTGCTGGCTAAAGCATATCTGGCCTACAAGCTCTACGCTTCTTATCAGAAACCTGTCCTGAAATATGGGGCTGCCATTGCTGACCTCCTCCTGAAAGTACAATTATTTTTTTCAAGATTTTTGGGTCTTTTTTCGTTTTTTCTTGGCAAAAAATAAAAAACCCAGCAGTGATTAAATACCACCAGAAGAAAGTTTTTTTTGTGTGAAAAAAAATGATAAAAATTTAATTTGGGAACAGTGTTGTATGACCACGCAATTGTCATTCAAATTGCGACAGCGCTGAAAGCTGAAAATTAGCCTGGGCAGGAAGGGGGTGAAAGTGCCCAGTAGGCAATTGGTTAAAATACATTCAGTGCTGGAGGTGCCGAAACGGTATTCCCCGTGTTCGCGCTGAAAAAAAGCCTAATGCCGCGTTCACACGATCGGTTTTTCCGATGAAAAAAGACCGATGGACTTTTTTCATCGGAAAAAACAATCGTGTGTGGGCCCCATCGGTCTTTTTTCCATCGGTGTAAAAAAATAGAACATGGTTTTAAATTTTACTGATGGAAAAAAAAACGATAGCAAATTCCGATCATCTGTGGGGAACTCCATCGGAGAAAAATCCACGCATGCTCAGATTAAATTACAAGACGGGAGCGCTCGTTCTGGTAAAACTAGTGTTTATAATGGAGATAGCACATTCGTCACGCTGTAACGGACTGAAAAGCACAGAGACTGAAAAGCGCAAATCGGCTAACACCAAACTTTTACTAACACGCGGTAACACGAAATCAGCAAAAGCAGCCCAAAGGGTGGCGCCGTTGGATTTTAACTTCCTCTTTATAGTGCCGTCATACGTGTTGTATGTCACGGCGTTTTGGACGGTCGGAATTTTGTCTGATGGTGTGTAGGCAAGACTGATGGAAGTCAGCTTCATCGGAATTCCGATGGAAAAATCCATCGGATTTTATTCCATCGGAAATCCGATCGTGTTTACAGGGCATTAGAGATATCTATACTGAGTGGGGATAAGATGGAGTTTTTTCATTTTTTAATGTCTGTTTGTATGTCTTTTTTAAGGAAAGATTAATAAAGGAATTTGTAACAACATCTGTTAGGAATTGTCCAATCTAATTATCAGCGTAATCCCAGAGAAAGGTTCATTTGAAAGAATATTTGTAGAAGTATAGAAGAAAGTTTAGCCAAGATCCATTTTATTCACTTTTTGAGGTATTCTACCAGCCCCTCAACATTTTATTCTATGTTACCAGAGGTGTCCCTGGACTCTAAAAATGCTCCTACAGGAGATCTTTGCCCTCCTAAAGAGCTCTGCTGTTCAAAGCCTAGATTTCTGCTTAGAATTATGTCTCCAACCACCAACCAATGGTGTCCTGTAGCCTCATAGCAGCCAGCTGATGGAACCACAGTGATCAGCATCTTCATTTGGGTCTTCAGGTGGAATAGCTCTTCAAGGGAGCAAAGACAGGCGGTATATGGAAATTAGGAACAGGTAAGTATTACTGTGTTTCCCCAAAAATAAGACCTACCCTGATAATAAGACCTAGTGCGATTTTCGGGGAGGGCTGTAATATAAGCCCTACCCTGAAAATAAAACCTAGTTTAAGGTAGTTGTGGAATGCTAGAGTCCACTCTCCTGAAGTAGTATATGGTGTTCGAGGGTGTGTGTTAGCTTGGCGCTCAGCTGATCTCCTCTTCTCTTCTCTCAGCGGGGATCTCGGCCCCTCCCTGATGTGCTCGGAGGGGGGGGGCCATGGAAGCGCCGGGCGGCGCACAGCTGGTCCCCTCCCTCTGCAGTGCTCCGGCGGGTCATGGTAGTGGCGCTATGGGAAGGTGTTTGACACACATGTTTTGCAGAAAGGTACAGTTTTCATTGTGTGATACTGTAATGCAGTGCATTCTGGTGTTTTGCAGCCACTTTTACTCGATTCCACTGGCCACTAGGGATTCCTGACAGGCAGGGAGGGAGATGAGGAGAGAAGACAGCACATGATAAGACCTACCCCGAAAATAAGCCCTACTGGGTCTTTTGTTGCCAAAACTAATATAAGACCCGGGCTTATTTTCGGGGAAACACGGTAATAATCTTCTAATACAGGCCCTTTTTTTTAGGTGAAGGTCACTTTATGATGGCCACAAAAACGCAGCGTGGAGGAATCCAACTGTTCAGAAAAGAAGGACCAGATCTTAGGACAATCTGATATGTGCAGCTGCTTTTTTTCTCCTTGCTGCTACGTGAAATATGCCAACGTAGAGCGCCAGACCATGTGTGTTCATCTCCACTTAGACTGATCCGCATTGATCTGGCTCAATGAACTAAAGTCTCTGGTAAAAATGAAGCTGGTTATTCAGGATTAAGGTGAAATAGTGGCTTTAACTACTTGGAGCCCGGGCCATTGTCAAATGACGGCCACAAGGCGGCTCCTTAGGGCTGGGAGGCTGTCTATTGACGGCCTCGGCTCCTCCGGTCACTGAGATGCCGATGCGCGTGCCTGGCGGCCGCGATGTCCTCCAGGTACCCGCGATCGGCCGTTACACAGCCAAGGACATGGATCTCTGTGTGTAAACACAGAGATCCATGTCCTGTCAGGGAGAGGAGACCGATGGTGTGTCCCTTGTACATAGGGACACAGATCGGTCACCTCCCCCAGTCAGTCCCCTCCCCCCCACAGTAAGAATCACTCCTAGGGAACACATTTAACCCCTTCCTCGGCCCCTAGTGTTAACCCCTTCCCTGCCAGTCACATTTATACAGTAATCAGTGCATATTTATAGCACTGTTCGCTGTATAAATGTGAATGGTCCCAAAAATGTGTCAAAAGTGTCCGATATGTCCCCCGTAAAATCGTAGTCCTGACAAAAAACGCAGATAACCGCCATTACTAGTAAAAAAAAATAATAATAAAAAAAATGTCATAATTCTATCCCCTATTTTGTAGGCGCTATAACTTTTGCGCAAACCAATCACTATACGCTTATTGCGATTTTTTTTTACCTAAAATATGTAGAAGAATACGTATCGGCCTAAAAAAAAAAAATATTATTATTTTTTTATTATAGCAAAAAGTGAAAAATATTGTGTTTTTTTTCAAAATTGACGCTTTTTTTTGTTTATAGCGCAAAAAATAAAAACCGCAGAGGTGATAAAATACCACCAAAAGAAAGCTCTATTTGTGGGAAAAAAAGGACGTCAATTTTGTTTGGGAGCCACGTCGCACAACCGCGCAATTGTCATTCAAAGTGTGACAGAGCTGAAAGCTGAAATTTCGCCTGGGCAGGAAGGGGGTATATGTGCCCAGTAAGCAAATGGTTAAAGGGGTTGTAAAGGTTCCTTTTTTATTTTCTAAATAGGTTCCTTTAAGCTAGTGCATTGTTGGTTCACTTACCTTTTCCTTCCATTTCCCTTCTAAATGTTTTTTTTCTTTGTCTGAATTTCTCACTTCCTGTTTCTCCTCACTAAACTTCACACCATCATCTGAGTGGTGTTTAGTCAGCCAGAACAGCTTACTGAACAGCTTACTGAGGATGAACAGGAAGTGAGAAATTCAGACAAAGAAAACAAATATTTAGAAGGGAAATCTAAGGAAAAGGTAAGTGAACCAACAATGCTTAAAAGGAACCTATTTAGAAAATAAAAAACGAACCTTTACAACCCCTTTAAAGGAAGCTCTACCTAAGGATACTTTCACACTGAAGCGCTGGAGGTATAGCGCCGCTATTTTTAGCGCCACTATACCGCCGTTTTTGCTGCGATTTGCGGGCGCTAGCGGGGTGATTTTAACCCCCGCTAGCGGCCGAAAAAGGGTTAAAAAAAGCCTGCAAAAACGCCTCTTTGCGGCGTTTTGGAGGCGCTACCCCATTGATTTCAATGGGCAGGGGTGCTATAGGAGCGGTATTTTTACAGCTCCTATCGCACCTCAAGAATGCGGCTTGCAGGAGTTTTTTAACCCTCCTGGCAGCGCACCGCTTCAGTGTGAAAGCCCTCGGGCTTTCATACTGGATACAAAGGAGCCGCCTGCAAAGCGCCTCAGTGTGAAAGGGGCCTTATAGTTCATGTAGAAGGTCTTTGTTTCTGAATGCCACATTGTACATTCGGGCGTAGCTCTACTTAAACACATGCATTGGCACACAAAAGGTAGCAGAAGCTGTAGTCATCTGCTTCACGTGTCATGCAAACAGAACGAGCTGTGTCCAAACAAAGCACATCGAGCGTGTCCTTGGAACGTCATTATAGCAATGGAAAAATGAAGACTTGTGCTTTTTAAACACACGTCAAATGTAGGAAATCAATTCCTGTCTACTCAATGACGTCTCCAGCAGTTGGAGTATACAGAGAAGCTTTTACTGCACCAATGATTTGAAGAATAATGCACACGCTCTTTTGATCTCTCACCCCTCTATATGGATGTATAGCTTAAAGCCGTATTAAACCCAAAAACAAAAAATGACTACATTGCAGCTTATCAATCATTAGATATGATGGCTGCATTAGTTCTCTTTTTTTTGCCCTTTTCTCCTCTGTTTTCACCTGGTCATCTGGCCAGTAACACACCTCCTGTATTTGTGAGACACAACACTGGATGAAGGAATAGGCACAGGGGGCACAGCAGACAACACCATTGTCAGTTGGGGGGAGTGTTAAATGTACTAGCAGATTTAGAACCACTAACAAACTGAAGCCAAACTCCAGCTCACATTTTATAAGCAGTTACAGCAAACATTTTTTTTTCTTTTTGAGATAAAAGCTTTACATGAATAAATAAAAGAAGATCATTTAAAATCATCCCTGCCAGCGTTAAGTGATTTGGCCCATCCATGTAAACTGATACACTCTGCGGGATGCCTATGCTTTTGAAAATCAACAGACTTGCTAGCTGGATCACCAGATAAAAAAAAAGAGAAGAAAGCCTAAAAAAAAAAAAAAAAAAAAAGGAAACCAATACAACCATTACATCTAAGAATTGGTAAGCTGCAGTATAATAAATGTTTGTTTTTGGGCTGAATACTGCTTTAAGGCTGGGTTCACATATGAGTACGCAGCGGCTCACAGCAGGAGTCTGGTGCGTCCTCGTTCACCTTTTCAGCTCCGATTTCCACCCCAATTTTGGGCAATTTCGGACCTGAAAACGGAACAAAAGACACACAGCGTTCCTGTGCAATTCGGACCGGAGCCACTGCGGAGATATGTGAACCAGCTTCATAGAGAGCCGGTCACAATCTCCTGCTATTGCGAATCGGGTGCAGGGAACCCACATGCAATTCGCGCTAGTGTGAATCCAGCTTTAAAGGTGAAGTGCAGCCAAAGCTCATGGATCACAGGAGTGCAGTTCGTTCGTTCTGCACTCCTGTGACCTGTTTTCAGCAGACAGCGTGCTGATCCAGGCAGGCTTGGGCAAGATCACATCAATGAAGTAGGGATCCGCCCACATACCTGGACCGGTGTTCCGTCAGAATTGGCGACCCGTCAGATTAGGTAACAGAGGTGACGTTCGTCAGCTGAATACTTACTGCACATGCGCAGCAGGTTTGCCGATTTGACAGAACACCTGCACTCACTCGGAAGCGGCAGCGGACATCTTACTACACCCAGCTACATCTTGAATTTCACAGGCATTTTAGCAATTAACTAAGCAGATATAAATAAATATAGTATATTGACATCTGTGATGCTGATGTTAATGTTACATTTTGAAAGAAGCTGGACGCCAGTAGTCAGAAGGTGACGGAGGCCATCTTGTTACACCCTGCATTGGTCAGCGCTAAACGTTTAGGCTTTGAAAATGCAACATGAAAACAGCATGATAGATCTGAATATACTATGTTTTTTATTTTTTATTATTGAAGTTTTTCAACACATACAACACACACAGCTTAAGCACCTACAGTACAGAAAAAGAGCATGTACAGGAAATAATATACTTTGCAATGTGAACCCAGTGATACAGTGCATAGCAATGGAAGGGTACAACAATACCGCCCAAGTAAAATCTAGGAGGGTATATATTATGATAAACCCACTAGTCATCAGAAACACATCAGAATTTACCGGGATAAGAGGAAGGCATAAGAGCAAGGCAAAGCCCTGACACGATAACCCGGCTCACCCCCAACTCACTAAGCTGTTTCAGGTTCAGCTAACCAAGTGCGCCAGACCTTGTCGTACTTCAGTGGGCAGCCCCGATTAGCATAAGTACTGTATCCTTGTATAAAGGAAGGCTGTTGTTCACTAGGCGTTTCCATTGCACTAGAGAGGGGGCGCAGGCTTCTTCCATTGCATAGCAATGTTCTTACGTGCGTAGAAGAGCAGCAGGGTAATCAGCGTGCGTTTGGCAGAGGACGGTACAATGGTCTCAATGAGCCCCAAAAGGCACACCTCCATTGTCAAAGGCACAGCAACCAAGGCAACTCTGTTAACCAAATCTAGCATCACTTCCCAATACTGCTGGACCCCTGAGCACCGCCAGAAGATATGGGAGAAGTCGCCCGGTGAGGCGCCGCATCTCCAACACTCTGAGGAATGAGCAGGGTCCATCTTGTGAAGTCTGTGTGGGGTGAAATAAGCCCTATGAACAATTTTGTATTGCACTAACCTGTCACGCATGGAGACCAGAGAGTTGAAGGGGAGGTCCCACACATCATCCCAATCATCATTGTCTAACGTGGGGATATCAGTCTGCCATTTAGTCCAGAGATTGTCAAGAGGAGGAAGAGACACAAAGATCAAGTATGAATAGAGATGCGAGGTGGGCTTTTCTTCGCAACTAAAACTAAGTGTCCTCTCCAGTTCCGACTGCGCCATAATACACGAAGATTGTGGAAATTGCGCCGCAAATGCATAGGACAGTTGAAGATATCTGAATAGGAAATGGTGAGGTAAATTATACTGGGAGGAAAGGTGAGAGAAAGGGAGTAAGGAGTTTTGGGACACTATTTGTGACATGAGTTTGATACCGTATTTTGTCCACGCGTATGGGTCAGGGATTTTATAGATGTGGGATAAGCTAGGGTTCAGCCAGATAGGGGCATTGGGGGAGATTTCATTTCTCAATAGCCAATCCTGTCCGCCATGCCCGCAGGGTGGTAAGCATAGAGGGGGTCAGAGGATAGGGGGCACGAGGGCCCCTAAAAAGTAACAATTAAAGAGCTTCCAGTGAACCGACCACTCTTGCTTCCAGCACAGTTGACGAGTTCATTCTGTCCAGCTGTAGCCACCATGCCGCTGTCACCAACCGTGTGGAGAGGTAATATTTATAACAGTCCGGGAATGCCATGCCACCCTGCGTTCGTGGCCTCATTATAGTTGTCAGTCGATACCTGGGAGGAGAGGGGCCCCATAGGAAGGAAGAAAAGATGCGGTTCAATTTCTTAAAAAAAGACTTGGGTACCCATTGTGGGGAGTGGCGGAAGAGATATGTGAGTTTGGGAATAATCTTAATTTTTATGAGGTTGACTCGCCCCCATAATGACAGGGGCAGGTTACTCCATGATTTGAGCTTCGTCTGGGACTCTAAAAGTACTGGGGCGAGATTTAAAGATATAAAGTCCGAAGTTGAACCGGAGACAAGCACCCCGAAATATTTAAAGGAATCCACCCACAGGAGGGGGCTATCGGGAGGGGATGTGGACCTGGCCGCTGGATCAATCGGGAATAGGAGGGACTTGGACCAATTTACCCTAAGACCGGTGACCTCAGCAAAGGTGTCTAAAATATTCAGCGCCCCCTGCAAGGACGGGCCAGCATCATTTAGGAAGAGCAACATGTCATCCGCGTACAGGGCCACCCTCTCCTCTAGCAACCCGAGTCAGAGACCTTTAATTTGCGGTGAGGTGCGAAGTGCCTCCGCCACCGGCTCAATAGCAAAGGCAAATAAAGCCGGAGAAAGAGGACAGCCCTGCCTAGTTCCCCTGGTAAGCCTGAAGGGGACAGATAGTCCACCCCCCAAGCGCACCGAGGAAGTGGGGCATTTGAAAATCACCTGGAGACACTCGATAAATAGTAGAGGAAACCCTATCCTTTCCCACAAAAAGGGTCACTCGACCGCATCGAAGGCCTTTTCTACATCTAGAGAGGCCACCGTCCGTGATCCCATATTAAGGTGTTGAGCGTGTATGTTAGTGAAAAGCCTACTGAGATTAACATCTGTGGACCTACGGGGCATGAAACCTGTCTGGTCTGGGTCTATCACTGAGGGTAACATGGGATACAACCGAAGGGCCAGAAGCTTAGTCAAAATTTTAATGTCAGAATTAAGAAGTGCTATAGGTCGATAGGAAGCGCAGGAAGTGGGGCCCTTAGGTGCCTTATATATCAGTGTCAAGTAGGCATGGTACATAGATCCGGGCAGTCCACCGTCTGCCAGACATACGATATATAATTGTGCCAACAGGGGTGCCAAAAGTTCCACATGTGCTCTATAAAAGTCTATCGGGAGCCCATCCGGCCCCGGCGCCTTGCCGGGAGGGAAAGACCGGATAGCCTTTATGACCTCCAAAGCCGTAAATGGTTGGACCAAATCAGAGAGCCAGCCAAGCGCCAACGGATCCAACAGGGCGTTCAGCGACTCAGGCTGAAAATCTGAGGACAGGCTGGATGAGTATAAAGTGTCATAAAAGGTGTTGAAGGTCTGTAAGATATCAGAGGGGGAGGACACCGTCCCACCCCCCGGGGTCTGTAGGGTAGACACAAGGGTAAGGGGTTGATCATGCTGTGCCATCATGGCCAGCAGGCGGCCATTCCTATCACCATGTTCAAAGGCCCTCTGCTTACCCTTATATGATTCGAGTCGTGTGACCTCAGCCAGGTGCAACTGCAGTTCCCTCTAAGCCGCCATCAGCAGATCAAAGTGAGCAGGGGTGGGGTCATTACTATAGTGTGGTCATTTACCGCCTTCTGCAGCGCCAGAGTTGTAGCCGATTGTTGTTTTTTAATGCTAGCAATAAAATAAATATACTGTCCCCTCGTGAAAGCTTTAAAGGCATCCCAGACAATGTCAGGAGAAGAGGATTCCTTGTTTTTTTTCCAGAACTCAGTCAGCAGGGGCGGCAGTTTGTCAGAAAGGTCTGGGTGAGAGACCCATTGTGTGCCCAACCTCCAGAGCGCAGCGCTCCGGAAAGCCGTGGAGCGAAGCACCACCTCCAGAGGACTATGATCAGACAGCCCACTAGGCAAATAAGGCGTCTCCAACACATCCGCTAACAGTGCAGGGTTGAATATACTATGTTTATTTATATACGCTCACTTTATTGGTAAAATTACTGTGAAATTCAAGATGTAGCTGGGTGTGGTAAGATGTCCGCTGGCGTCTTATGACTGCAGGTGTTCTGTCAGATTAGCAAACCTGCGCATGCGCAGTAAGTATTCAGCTGACGGAACATCATATCTGTTACCTAATCTGACGGGTCACCGATTCTAACAGAACACTAGTGTTCTGTCAAAAGAGCCAACTCAGCAAAATCTCCAATTATGTCACCTCCGCTTTCTCTCCAGCAGTTGTAATTGCAGATTTTGACGACTTGCCTGTCTTCACAGAACACCGGAAGCGTATACACTACAGTATACGACGACTTGGGTGTTTTGATAGAACAATGGGTAAGCAGGTGTTCACCACATCGCACACGAGGAAGGGCCTCTGTACCCTGCCGGCCGGCACTATTTTTATGCGTATTTTAAGCTTCATCTTGTAAGTACATTACTTTTTATGAATAAACTGTTTTAAGACGTGATCACCCTATTGGTCCTTTCTTCTCCTTCCCATGTGATCCTCCACACTGCTGTGGAGAGGTTAAGCCAGGGAGTGAATGTATGCTGAATACACCTATGCCTGATCTGTGTCCTGGTATCCATCTACCTGCAAGCTAAAGGCCGTGGCTGGGTTACAGCCGACTGCACATCTTTGCTTGCTTTCTGGTAAGCAGCCATTTGTTTTGCGGTGGTGGGCACTCTAATACTATTTAAAAACAAAAAAATGCGGCGCCTAAGGTGTAAAGATGGCCCAAACTAGTATCTAGATTGGGACAATGAACAAACAATAAGTGTATACGGCCTAGGAAAGCCTGAGAGAAATAAATCCCAGCCTGGGAAACACAGACAACACTGGTCTGGGAGAGCAAGAAGACGCCTTGGAGTTCTGTGGTATTATCTGGGAGAGGATTGGATTCCTTGTGCCTGTTTCATTCGCTGCCGAGAGGACAGATCCAGAGAAGTCTATCCCATCATCTTTGCCTGTTTGACCCACCACCGCTGGTGTGTGTGTCCACGCATAGGGGTAAGAGTATCCATTTCTTTCCCCCATCCCTGGTGTTGGAGTCACGTCCCCGGGTGCTATGGATATATGAACATTTGTTTTCCACGTTCCTGAAGTTCCTTTGGATTTCCTTTATGAGGACAATATATTGAAGTTACATACTCATTTCCTTCAGTTGTTTTCAGTTCATATACTGGTCACCTCTATTGGACTTTTATAGTAGTTCACTGTATTAGACACTTTATGAGGTTGTTCACACACTTATGAAGCCATACATTTATGTCGTATATATTTAGATTTATTTCTCTCAGGCTTTCCTAGGCCGTATACACTTATTGTTTGTTCACTGTCCCAATCTAGATACTAGTTTGGGCCATCTTTACACCTTAGGCGCCGCATTTTTTTGTTTTTATGTATTATTTGTGCAACATGTCTATTTGCTGATGCTGGCAGCCATAATTCCACTTTGTTCACTTAGTAGCGCAACTTTTTTCTTTTATTTTTTGCACTCTAATACTATTGTCAAGCACGGTGGTGTCATCATACCAAGCACTGTTGATGATAATACAAGCTTTTGGACTGTTTTTACCTTGGACCAATTCTATTTGTGGACTGTTTTTTACTGGTTTGCTGCTGGTTATTCCGTGTGACCTGCCGGTATTAGTGGTCACTATATTATGTCGTTTTGAGGAAGGATATAATAACATTGACATAAACCCCCCCCTTCCCCCCCACCCCCCTCATTGGCGCAGCTCCTTCTTTTCCAATGGGTAAGCAGGACCCGATGCGCGTGACCGGCGGGCGCGATTGCCACCGGCCACGCGCGATCGCGTGCTCGAGAGCCAGATCTTGTGTTTCTACAAAGTAGAAACAACGATCTGTCATCTCTCTTAGTTAGTCCCATCCCCACACAGTTAGAACACAGTGAGGAAACACACAGTTAACCCCTTGATCGCCCCTAGTGTTAACCCCTTCCCTGCCAGTGACATTTATACAGTAATGAGTGCATTGTTATAGCACTGATCGCTCTATAAATGTCAATGGTCCCAAAAATGTGTCAAAAGTGTCCGATCTGTCCGCCGCAATGTCGCAGTCACAATAAAAATCGCAGATCACCGCCATTACTAATAAAAAAAAAATCATAATAAAAATGCCATAATTCTATCCCCTATTTTGTAGACGCTATAACTTTTGTGCAAACCAATCAATATACGCTTATTGCGATTTATTTTTATCAAAAATATGTAGAAGAATACATTTTGGCCTAAACTGAGGAAGAAATTCATTTTTTTTATATATATTTTTTGGGGATATTTATTATAGCAAAAAAGTAAAAAATATTGCATTTTTTTCAAAATTGTCACTATTTTTTTGTTTATAGTGCAAAAAATAAAAACCGCGGAGGTGATAAAATACCACCAAAAGAAAGCTCTATTTGTGGGAAAAAAAGGACGTAAATTTTGTTTGGGTACAGAGTCGCATGGCTGCACAATTGTCAGTTAAAGCGACGCAGTGCCGAATCGCAAAAAAAGGGCTTGGTCAGGAAGAGGGTAAATCCTTCCAGGGGCTGAAGTGGTTAAGACCACTTTTCACAACCTGCAGACCCCATGTCACTTTTCTTCTACATGCTTTCTGCTCTTTGGACTGCTAGTGAACAATACCATATGCAAGTTCTTTCCCTCCTGTCATCTCCACCAAAACACCCCCCATTTTATCCATCAGCTAACAGAGCAGGCAATTTCACCGCAAGCCTGATCTCATTTTTCACTTGGTGTGTGGTACACTCAATATGAAGAAATATTTCAATAATTAAAAAGGAAGGACTTTGCAAGAATGTATAAGAAGTAATTGGTGTGTTTATGGTTTGCTAGCATTGCTCTTTAATTACATAAGTGGTCAGTATAACATGCTATGTAAGGTGGTCTTTGTGCATGTATATAATCCAGGCTTGTCTGTATACTGGGTCCAGTCTGTTCTCTGTGTGGGAATATGAGCCTGCAATCTCTCCAGCTGCAGCTGTTTACGGCTATTACTCTCACAGAAGCTGTTCATGGAAAGGACTTTCCCAAACTGATAGGAACCTGGATCTGTGCCAGGAAATACTGCACCGTTAGGAGGGTAGGAATACTCACACGAAAAGAATGATTCCTGTGTTCGACATTGCATAGGCCAGGCCTAAGATCCCACTCCCCATAATGGCATTGCCCAGGTTGAACACCGACATCCCAAATGACGTCTTGCCTTCGAACTGTGGGAGGAACAACAAATGGTTAGCCAGAGAGAGAGCAAGAGCGAGGCCTAGAACATATCTTTCACAACACTAGCTAGCTTCAAGTAGGCATCTACACGTCATCCATGCTCATATATAAAAGAGTCCAACCAAAGGGACACTACAACTTTTAAGGTGCCAACAAAAAATCTACAAAAAAAATCAAAACTTGATACTGAAGCCTCTCTGCACTTGGGCACCATGTTGTTTAAGGTTACAAAGTAAGCCAAAAGGGTTTTCAGTATTTAACACCAATTTTTGGCATAGATTGAGACCTTTATCCTTTACACTGATGGAAATCAACTTTAAAGAAGTAAACATTTTTGATGTTCTGGCCCCTATGGGACAAAGGAGATCTAGTACCTTGTCCCATGTTTCTAGGCATTTCCTAAATCCCTAGTTATTACATCCGACCTATTCCCCTTCCCCTCCTACTGCGGCTGGTCCATTTAAAGGGGTTGTAAAGGTTTGTTTTTAATTTTCTGAATAGGTTCCATGTGACTGTGACATCATGGGAGCATGTGACTGTGACGTCATGAGAAGCCTATATAAATAGTTGATGAGCGAATAGCCAAGCATTACAGCGGGAGGAAGCGACGAGTCAACATCGAGGAGGAGAAGAGGGAAGAAGACGCAGACGGCGACGGAGAAGACTGGCCCCTCCACTAGCAAAAGAGCTGGAAGAAGATAGTGGAGGGGCCGGCAGAAGAAAGAAAGAAAGAAAGAAAGAAAGAAAGAAAGAAAGCACCGGAGAGCGAGGGAAGAAGGCGACGGAGAAGACCGGGCCCCGCTAGCAAAAGAGCTGGAAGAAGATAGCGGAGGCCCGGCAGAAGGAAGGAAGAACTGGAGAGCGCGGAGATGACACCGGAGACCCCCCGAAGACGGAAGAGACCCCCGGAGTCGGAAGAGACCCCCGGAGCTGTGCAATAAATTACTTTAACAACCTGTGTGTGTTTTTTTTATTGACATTTTTTTCCACCAGGTGAATGGGTAGGGGTACGATGTACCCCATACTCATTCACATAGGGTGGGGGGCCGGGATCTGGGGGCCCCCTTATTAAAGGGGGGCTCCCGGACTCCGATAAGCCCCCTGCCCGCAGACCCCGACAACCAACGGCCAGGGTTGTCGGGAAGAGGCCCTGTCCTCAACATGGGGGCATGGTGCTTTTGGGTGGGGGGGCCGCAGGTCGCCCCCCTGCCCCAAAGCACCAAACCCCCCATGTTGAGGGCATGCGGCCTGGTACGGTTCAGGAGGGAGGGGGGCCGCTCTCTCGTCCCCCCCTCTTCCCCTGCGGCCGGCCAGGTTGCGTGCTCGGATAAGGGTCTGGTTTGGATTTTGGGGGAACCCCCACGCCGTTTTTTCGGCGTAGGGGTTCCCCTTAAAATCCATACCAGACCCAAGGGCCTGGTATGCTCTTGGAGGGGAACCCATGCTGTTTTTTTATTTAAAATTTGTCCTGGAGTTCCCCCTCAAGAGCAGCAGGGCACAAGTCGCATGCCAAAGTCGGATCATGCAAGACTGCGGTCCGACTTTGATCTGACTTCAATGATAGTCAATGGGCTGAAGTCGGATCAAAGTCGGACCAAAGTAGTACAGGGAGCATTTTCAAAGTCGGACCGACATGTGTCGGACCAGTTAGGACGGCTCCCATAGGGAAACAATGATTTTCACACGTCATGCGACATGAGCTCCCAATGTCGGAGCATTTGTGAACCCAGCCTTAGGCAGACTGTCTCAGCTGTGAGCACTTTCCACTGACAAGCGGTGGCAAGAAGAATGCAGAGGGAGGGGTGTGTGTATCAACCTTTGCATTGCTCTTGCTGTTGCTTGTCTCAGAAAAGTGCTCAGTGCCAAAACGAGCTGCTGTTATGAAGCATTCGTCTCCTTCATAGTTGTTGACGGATCAGCCACAGCATGAAGGGAGGGGGTTCAGGTTACAGCAAAACACACACAAATAGCTCATAACCTCCATGTCTTCTGGATTGTGTCTACAAATGTTTTAGGCCCCTTTCACACTGGGGCGGGCATATGCGGTGGCAGTATAGCAGCGCGATTTTCAGCGCCCTATACCGTCGTGTTTACCGCGATATTCGGCCGCTAGCGGTGCGGTTTTAACCCCCGCTAGCGGCCGAAAAAGGGTTAATACCGCCCGCAAACCACAGCTACGGCCGCGGTTTGCGGGCGGTATTACCGCGGTGTCCCATTGATTTCAATGGCAAGGAGCGGTATACACATCGCTCCTTCACCGCTCCAAAGATGCGGCTTGCAGGAGATTATTTGGTCTCCTGCCAGCGCACCGCCTCAGTGTGAAAGCCCTCGGGCTTTCACATTGAGAATGCTGGGGCAGGAGTATTTCAGGTGTTATTTATGCACTATTTTTAGCGCAAAAACGCCTGAAATACGCCTCAGTGTGAAAGGGGCCTTAGTCCTTGAAATATTCAATTTTAAGAAAACGATCATCAGTGTTATTTAATAATTTTAGCATCAAATATTCTACAATAATATGGCTTGAAAAATATAATGGGATAGGATTAGGGTAGAGTACGTGATGTACAATTGCTTTTTTATATTGTATTATAATTTTTTTATTATATTTTTTGTACCTAACAAGTTTTGGGATGTTGGTACAACAGGCACATTATACATGTGCATTACCAGACATAATTTAATAATAAAAAAATTGTATAAAAGTGGGTACTTACAAAATGCAACTAACAAAAAGCCATAAACATAGTGCATGGACATGCCCCCTTAACGTAATTTGGGGGTGCACCCCCTTCCTCAGCACTAGGCCTAGCTCTGAGGAAGGGGGTGCCCCCCGAAACACAATAGCTGTACCCCCTGTTTTGTGCATTTCCATGCACTGTGTTTGTGGCTTTTTGTTAGTTGCATTTTGTGAGTACCCACTTTTATACAATTTATTTATTAAATTATCTCTGGTAATGCACTAGGTGTGCGGGCCTTCCATTTCTGTTTTTCATATATATAGAACTATATTTGCAATGTGATAAAATGGCTGGAGACGTTTTGGGTGCAAGAGAGAAACAAAATTTGCCTAGAGATGAGCTTTACAGGGAATATATTGTGTTTTCGATAATTTTTTTAGATAAATATGTAAAAGAGATCAGTCGGAAGCAATTAATGTTATTGATTGTTAATTTCTTCAAATACATTTTTATAGTTAGTCATTTTTTTTATCATGGGTAGAAGGGAAGAAAATTACTTGATTCCCCCAAAGTGCTATTGTCATGTAGGAATCCCTCCCACAGTGCTATGGTGTTCTGCCGCCAGGGAGTCTTCCCTGCCAGCAGAACTCAATGGGGTTGGTTTGCAAAAGGCAAAAAGGCTGTGCACTTTGCAAAGTGCAGTTGTTCCAGAGCTTAGTAAATGATCAGAAGCTCTGCCGACTTCCATCATCCAGTCATGTGCAAGCAAAAATGCTGTTTTTTTTTTCCCTTGCACTTGTTTGGGTACTCACCTTGCAACGTGAAGCTTTACCTCATTTACTAAGCTCCGGAGCAACTGCACTTGCAGAGTGGACAGTCTATTTGCCTTTAGTAAATCAACCCCAATGATTACTGCTAGCAACTATAGCCGCTGCCAGTGATCGCATGCAAAAAAAATCCAATTGGCTGAAGTCGATCCATGGTCCCTGCTGAACCAGCCAAGATTCGATCCATCTATGGCTAGCTTTAGTGCCATTCTCTGGGCTTTAATTCAAGGACATCCTTTTTACCAATTGGCAACCAAAACTTCCACTGCATTTTCATAAGTCACATAAGGCTGAGCCAGTGCTTTATAAAAGGAGCAGAATAATGGATTTAGCACTTGAATATATGCCCATTTTTTTAAAAGGAACATTTTGCTAGCATTGTTAGCTTGGCGTTGCATGCTGTTGATAAATCTGATCTACAAGTACCTCCAAATCCTTTTCCATCACCCAGGGGAGCCCCATGTACGTTTAATGTAAATACAAGATATTATTATTTTTTAAAGCTGCCCCACCCCAATATAATTACCGTATTTATCGGCGTATAACACGCACCCTAACTTTAAGAGGGAAGTTTCAGGAAAACAACTTTCCACAGCCCCCTTCGTATAACACGCAGGCACAGTTTACCCTCTATTTTCAGGGTAAAAAAGTGAGTGTTATACGCCAATAAATACAGTTAAAAGAATTATATTCTGCTGATGCTATGCTTCTATACTAAGACCCACATTAATCAAAGTATTGATCACATTGCCATACAAAATGCAAACAACCTGCAATAGAATTTTTCTTCTAAATGCTACTAATTCGGAGCTTGTAACCCATTGCAAAATGGCACAGCGAGACTTCAGCTTGTAGACCGTGAATTGGTGTATCTCCGCAGTGTGCCATGTATGTTTATTTCTGTCACTGCTGACTGGTCAGTTAAATAAAAACTACTTTGGAGAATTATATGTTTTTCCACAGCTGCCTGGTGACCAGCGGAGCCGGAACACGACAGCGTTCTAGAATAGCTCTTTGTATTCTTATGATAGTTGGATGCAGCATGCTGAAGTCCCAGTGGGGAAGGGATCATCAGCACAATAAAATAACTGAGCTGAAGTTGAGCTATGAATGCATGATGGGGGGAATGACACAACGTTGTTATTGTATCTGTGGGGTGTGTAATTGCTTTTTTTTTTTTGTGTTCTGCTGTATTATGTTTTGGTGAAAAAACCTGGGCTTCTGGTTACATTCATTTCTTCTTTTTTTTTTTTTTATTGTTTTTTTTTATCTTCTAAGAAGGTCTTGAAGTCTAAATCCAGGTACACGTACCAAAATTCCTGCTGAACCAGCCGAATTTCGATTTGTGTGTACTCCTCTCTGACTAACAGAAGCCGATTATTAGACTGCCTTCTGTTGAATGGTCCTGCTGGAAAACAAGCATTTGATTAGGTGCTGCAGCGCTGATCAGTGGATTCTGATGAGGGGGGTGGTTGGTTGTGGGAGTCCCTGCTGTCACAATACAATAGAGCAGCATGGGAGATTCCTGCATCCACATCGTTTGCACAGATACAGGAATCCGAGTTGCACAAAAAAATAAATAAAACCTCACAGTGTGTACCAAGCTGAGGTTTACCCCCCCCCACACAAAAAAAAATCAGCACAAGGGACATTACATCAATGTAACGTGTCCCTTGTGCTGTTGACTTCTGCGTTAGTTAAAACCTTCCGTCCTCCAATCCCCCCTCTTTCACCGTTGTAATTTTATGGTGCAGCAGAGGCTAAAACAGCCGAGGGACCTATCATATACATCAGGGATATGCAATTAGCAGACCTCCAGCTGTTGCAAAACTACAAGTCCCATCATGCCTCTGTCTCTGGGTGTCATGCTTGTGGCTCTCAGTGTCTTGCTATGCCTCATGGGATTTGTAGTCCCGCAACAGCTGGAGGTCCGCTAATTGCATATCCCTGATATACACTCATCAACAGTGACCACTATGCCCACCCTTTCTGCCTCCCACCTCCATTCATTGAAACTATACTACAGATTCTATGAACGAAAAACAGTCTATGAATGCAGGAGGCAGATCTTTTGTTCATCCATCCCTCGTCCATTTAGAAATTGCATTTTTATTAGTGGTAGCTATAACTATAATACAGCTTCAATCATAGCTCCCAACTGTCCCTGATTTTGAGGGACTGTCCCTGATTTGGAGCAATGTCCCTCTGTCCCTCTTTCCCCCTCATTTGTCCCTCATTTTGGTCTGATCTGTATAGTTGTACATAAATGCACTTTTTTTTTCTTTCAAAATGTGTTTTCTAGTGCCAAACCTTTCACCCAAATTCTAAATTGTTGCATTAGTAAATTTTAAAAGCCAATATAAAGGAATAGTAGTGGTAAAAAAAATCCCTTGTGGATTTAATTAACCTTTTTTTGGGGGTTAATTCTCCTTTAAAGGGGGTGTGGCAAGAGGCGTGTCCTATACCCCCATACGTTTGTTAGTAGGCGTCCCTCATTCCCATCTCAAAATGTTGGGAGGTATGGCTTCTATGGATGAATGGCGGGGGCGGGGGCAGGGCAGAAGTGCAGAAATGGTCATGCACCCTTGATGTATAAAATAAATAAGTATCAATACCGCTGCTGCCATTATGGGCCTTGTTTGGAAAATGCTGCTTTCTAGGCTGACCCTCTAGTCTCAGTACTTCCAAAGTCATTGATCTGGAACATGTATCCAATAAAGGCATTCTGAGCAGACTCAGCTTCCATGTCCAAGATGGCAGCTCTGAGGACGAGCAGCGGGAAGAAGAACCAGCTGGGAAGACAGCACTGGTACATCCCCGATTTAGTATTTGTGACTTGGGGAAAAAAAATGCTGAAGTTCCTCTTTAACCACTTCCCGTCCAGTGACATACCCATACGCCGCTGGGCTTTCGGTGGTTTACCGGGATGATGCCTGCAGCTGCAGTATCTTTTTTTAGAGCAGGCGCTTGGCTCTCTTGTAAAAAGCAATTGGAGTGGTTTACCAGCTGCTCAATTGCCATTACAAGCAGCGGGAGGGGACATCCCACCACCTTACATGGCTCTCTCGGGCTCTCCCAGCCGGCGCAAGCTGGCCAGACAGCCAAGCAAAGCCGGGAAGCTTTGATCGACTGTTCATTATAGTATATCGGAAGCAATGACATGACATCACTTCCGGTTTACGCAGAAAGCATCTGCACAATTTTTGTGAAAATCGAAAGCATTCAGAAACACCAATCTTGGTGTTTTGAATGCTTTTAAGTGCATAGAAGGGATTTGGGGTCTTATAGGCCCCATATCTCTCAATAAATAATACCTATTGCATGCCTATTGCTATCACAAGGAGGTTTACGTTCCTTGTGACAGGAATAAAAGTGATAAAAAAAAAAAATTGCTTTTTTTTTTTTTGGAAGAAATTAACTTTATTGAATTTCAATGAAAAAAAAAAAAAAAAAACCTACATAACACAATTTTTACTATTTATATATTTTAATATTTATATTGTGTAGCGATACCCCCAGTTAAGGGGGCTGCCTTGTTTGTTTTGGGCCCTGTAGTGCACCGCCGCCAACCCCCGGCAATCGGCTCTAACCTCTCGTGGCACAGTTAGTAAAGGGGATGATAGAATTGCAATCACTCTAATATTCTCTATGACACAATCCCACTGTATGGTATAGCACAGTAAATGACACTGACAACCAATATACTTAACTATAATATTTTACTGTTGGTAAAGGTTAAAATGATAAACAGTATGCAGTGTCACATGCAGAGCCCTGCAATATGGATATACTTTTTAAAACATCAAAACGTTCAGCAATATGATAGACAGTTTAACAGACCCCGCTCCAGCTATCCTCCCTCATGAGCAAAAATGGAGCCCAGCAATGTCCTATACTACCCAGGCAGGCCTGACTATGATTTGGGTATAGTTCGGTGGAAGAAATCTTCGCTAGCAAACACGGTGGTGCACTTTAAGAACAATTGTAATCCACAAAGTAACGATGATCGGTAACTTTACAATACCAGGGAGACTAATAACTCAGTTCTGCAGATAGTCTCCCCAAAGTGTAACTGCAATCACTGTGATGGCCTTGAATAAAGTTAATGGGCCTAGAGATACTGTGGTGTAGCTCTGAGCAGGTGCTCTCTCACCCGACGGGACTAGTCCTTGTCCGTTACTTCCGTTACTGTGACTCGCTTCACAGTGTCCACGACACCCGGGTCTTCGGTCCTCCTGATAACAGCACTCAGCAACAGGATCAGACCCTCCGCAGGCTCCTCGGTGGAGCGGAAGGTTCTTTGGAAAAGCACAAGGCCCAGGCTTCAGTCCTTGTACACGCAGCAGGTCAGCACAGGGATCCTCTTGCTGGGAGGGTGGTGTCCAAAGAGAAAGAACCAGGCCCCGCCTCTCCCCTATAAAGTCCACCCCAGCAGTCCCTGCGTGGGGCAATGCACCCTAGGTGCCCCAAAGCGTGCTGGGAACTGTAGTCTCTTGGGTTTAAGAAAACGATACCCCGTTACATATATACTATAAATGGCTCTGTGTTTTAATAGCAAAAGTATAAAAAATAAAATAAAATAAAATGTAATAATTAAGAAAAAAAATAAAAATTAAAGTGCACCTGTCCTCCCGTGCTTGTGCACAAAGGCGAACGCATGCTTTGGTCCCGCACGCACGCAAACAGCGATCATCCCACACATGTGAGGTATCACCACGAATGTCAGATCATGGGCACTAATTCTAGCACCAGACCTCTTCTGTAAATCTAAAGTGGTAACCTGTAAAGGCTTTTAAAGCGTTGCCTATGGATGGTAAAATTTACGGTTTGTCGCTGTTGTACGGGCGTGCGCAATTTTAAAGCATGACATGTTTGGAATTTATTTACTCAGCATAACTTCATCTTTTATAAAAAATTGGGTTATGTATTGTGTTTTTTTTTATTGAAATTCAAAAAAGTGTATTTTTTTCCAAACAAATTGCATTTGAAACAGCACAAATACAGTACCCTTTTACATAAAATAAATTGCTAAACCCACTCATTTATTCTCTATGGCCTCTGCTTTAAAAAAAAAAAAAAAAAATATAATGTTTGGGGGTTCCAAGTAATTTTCTAGCACAAAATACTGATTGTTACATGTGAACAAAAAAGTGCCAGAGAAGGCCCGGACTGGAAGTAGTTAAGCGGATTGCCCCTTCAATATTTCCTAGCCTGTCACTTCTGTATTCACTGTAATAGTCAAAAGATGTGTGATGTAGTGGGGTGCCCTAAAATAGACACATTAGGATTCTCACTGCAGAATCCTGCCAGCTTTGGAAAAAATATATATATCTCCGTATACTGCCTGTTATAACAAATAAAGTAAAAAATAAAGTTTGATAACTTGCACTGAACTGATGGAAAACTTTTTTTAAAAGTGAAAGGTCCTCCATAAAGACTAGGTTGTGTTGACAGAATGGCCATTCTAATAAGTGGGGAAAAGCGGTCCACAATGACAGCTTTGCTGAGAATGCAGCTGGATGGCTGACATTGATAAATAGGCCATATCTAAAATAGCTCATAGCTCAGCGCTGAGCAATCCAGGAAGAAAAAAAGGCTCTGTGTTTTACAGGAGAGATGCCGCTTGCTGGTAATAAAAGGGGAAGTATAGTGTATTTTTATAAAACACAATCTACAGTATGTAATTATTTCAATTCATATGTTAAAATCATTACTGACTTCAACATGTTTTGCATGCTTATCTTATTTACTTCTTTTTATACAGTGCCAAGGCTTAAAGTGGTTGTAAACCTCAGATATGAAATATGAACAAAGCATATTCCTCTATAGTGTGTACTTGTCTCAATTAAGAGCCGTAAGTGTCATTTCTATCTGCTGCCTCCTTCCTCTGCTACCAGAATGAGTCAGTTCTGACAAGTTTTCCTGACACCAAGAGAAAAAAGGTGACAGGGGAGGGACCTCTAGCAGATTGACAGCCTCAACTCTGATCATGTGTGCTGTGTGAAGGAGGTGTGTCTCTTCCCTCCAATCAGCTCTCAGAGATCTCCTTACTGAGCTCTGCAGAGTGTAACATCATACGCTTTTTTCTGGCATCTCAGACAAGCTTTAAAATTCAGCATTTTGAATGGCTGCAGAGCAGGGGTAGGCGACCTGGGGCCCTCCAGCTGTTGTGGAACTAAATTTCCCATGAGGCATTGCAAGGCTGGCAGTTACAATTACTCCCAGAGGCACGATGGGACTTGACAGCTGGAGGGCCCCAGGTTGCCTACCCCTGCTGTAGAGGAAAGAAGGCTGTAGATAAAACAGGTACAATTTATGTAGGATTTGTTTCATCTCTGTGTATCACCCAAGGCATGGGTGCTCAACCTGTGGTCCTCCAGCTGTTGTGGAACTACAATTCCCAAGAGGCTCTAAACGTTTCTGCTCTATCTAAAAGAATAAAAAAAAATTGGCTGGAGTTTGGCTTTAAAGCGTTAGTAAACTGCTGGGTGTTTTTTTTTGCTTGCAAGGCAATGTCATAATGTGCTAGTATGCATTGCATAGTAGCACAATATGTGAAACTTACCTAAAAACAAAGCCCTCCAGTGGTGCGCTGTCACCGCTGAAGGCACTTCCATCTTCACCCAGTCTTCATACTCGGTTTGTGGACTTTGGCTGGGTGAGTGACCGGGTCCGCGATGATCTCACTCCCGTACATGCGCACGGAAGCCGCTGTTTACCGCACAGGACGTCGTTCCTTCAGAGCGCATGCGCCAATGACATCACCGGTTGCATCTACAGTAAATGTCACCTAAACGGTGCGAGTTTAGGAGATATTTACAGTACCCATTAGGTAAGCCTTACTATAGGCTTACCTATCCGTAAAAATCATGCATGGGAATTTACTCTCACTTTAAATATAGATATATGTAGATTAAACCACTAGATGGAGTACTATATTACATTGTAATATGTCTGCCTCTCTGCTTAACAGCTATTGAAATATATATATATATATATATATATATATATATATATATATATATACACATACATACACACACACACACACACATATATATATATATATATATATATATACACACACATACACACACACAATATTGTCAAAAGTATTGGGACACCTGCCTTTACACACACATTAACTTTACTGGCATCCCAGTCTAAAGCCCCGTACACACGGTCTGACTTTTTGCCAACAAACTTCATTTTGAGCAAGTCGGACAAACTTTTTTGGTTTTCATTGGACAAATGTTCGGTCTGCAAATGGACAAACTTTTCGCCAACAAAAGTCCGATGGAGCAAAGTCCGACCGTGTGTACAGAAATCCATCGGACTTTTGTCCGATGGACAAAACAAATAATGTTAAAATCAACCAACAATAGCAGTTGACCAAATGGTGGCGGTAAAGAGCAGAAAAACCACCTGATGTTGGAAAACGTTTTGGGAAAGTTTGCAGAAAAGTCAGAGCGTGTGTATGCTATGGTTGTGCCCGGCCAACTCCGCTTGGACAAAAATCCACGGAAAAGTCCGATGGAAGTCCGACCGTGTGTACAAGGCTTTAGTCCGTAAGGTTCAATATTAAGTGGGCCCACCCTTGGCGGCTAGAACAGCTTCAACTCTTCTGGGAAGGCTGTCCACAAGGTTTAGGAGTGTGTCTATGGGAATGTTTGATCATTCTTCCAGAAGCGCACTTGTGAGGTCAGGCACTTATGTGGATGAGAAGGCCTGGCTCGTAGTCTCCGCTCTAATTCATTCCAAAGGGCTTCTATAGGGTTGAGGTCCGAACTCTGTGCAGACCAGTTGAGTTCCTCCACCCCAAACTCGCTCATCCATGTCTTTATGGACCTTGCTTTGTGCACTGATGCACAGTCATGTTGGAACAGGAAGGGGCCATCCCCAAACTTTTCCTACAAAGTTGGGAACATGAAATTGTCCAAAATGCCTTGGTATGCTAACACCTTAAGAGTTCCCTTCACTGGAACTAAAGGGCCAAGCCCAACCCCTGAAAAACAGCCCCACACCATAATCCCCCCTCCACCAAATGATTTGGACCAGTGCACAAAGCTCATAGACACACTCATAAACCTTGTGGACAACCTTCCCAGAAGAGTTGAAGCTGTTATAGCTACAAAGGGTGGGCCAACTCAATATTGAACCCTACGGACCAAGACTGGGATGCCAATAAAGTTCATGTGCGTATAAAGGAATGTGTCCCAATACTTTTGGTAATATAGTGTAGCCGTCCCACATACATAGCTTTACAAATTATACAGAGAACTAAAGATTTTATGCATTAACAACCTGACAGGATTATCAACATTAGGGTCATTTATTTTACTTGTATAGATAGCAAAAAGTCTGTAGCTAAAGGGATATTGGCCGAATCAGTAGGATGAAAATGCAGAACAAGAAAACATTAGCTTTCCTGCCCTACAAAGTAACCAAATATGTATTTAAAGCTTGCATTTTCACTTTATTGTTGACTTGGAGAAGAATAAAAATAGACAGAGGATCCACAGGAAGTGAGGTGTCACAAAAACAGAGTCTACATCTTAACCCCTTCATGACCTATTTCCCCCCCTTAGTTCTGTGGACCCTCTGTCTATTTGTATTCTTCTCCATGTCTATTGAGATTCAGATAGGCAGAGAGGAGCCACAAGGGCACAGGCAAAGCTTGGATTTCATTTTGGAAGATGAGGGCAAAGAGGGACAATTTAGGCTTGAAGATTCTGAAAGGGGGATGGTGGAAAGATTGGTGCGTAAGGTAGGGTGACCGGTTTCCGGGGACAGTCCCCGGATTGAGGACACTGTCCCCGGACCAAGTCTGTCCCCGTTTTTGTCCCCGGATAGGATTTGAACAGGGGCTGGGGCAATTTCAAAGACAGTGCAGACTTTTTTGTCCGCTAGTGGGGGTTAAAAGTGCCCCGCTAGTGGCCGAAAAGCGGCACAAATCCAACGGTAAAGCGCCGCATAAAAATAGCGGCGTTTTACCGCCGACGCTCCGGGCGTCTCATGTGAAAGGGCTCTTACACACCCCTGCTCTGCTGCTCCTACTAGCTTAGGGGGGTGTATTTTTTCCATCATCTGTGTCCATAGGCGTGTGCACAGGGTGTGCCAGGTGTGCCCAGGCACATCCTAATCACCCTGTGCAGCACAAATTCCCCCTACTGCCCTGGCTCCTCCCCTTCTCCCTACAGCGCTTCTGACTTCCCTCCTATCCTCTCCCGCTGGCTGTTGCTATGGGGATGTTTTAGAACGAGTGGGAGAAGGGGCCGGTAAATATGTAATTTACTGGCCCCTTCCCTTTTTGAATGAAGATCGTGAGTGATCAGTAGTGTGTGTTTGAGCTTTGGGGGTGCACACCCTAATGCAATAGGCTGCGCACACCTATGTCTGTGCCCCTTTCTGATGATCTTGTGCTGGTCGGAGCGGAGGGAATATTTCTTCAGTTTCGGGCGCATGCCCATTCAGCTCCGCTCGCATGTTCTTCTGCCTTGGCTCAAGTCCCGACCAGTCGCCTGCCTGCCTATCTCCTTGCCTTACCCGGTGGGGTGATCTTCCTCTGCTCCCCACCCAGTAGTAGCCGGGGCCCGGAGAGTAAGACTTGACCGGCTGTGAGGTGGGCGGCGGCGACAGGCAGAGAGTCGCTGATTGCCGCCATTACTAGTAAGAAAAAAAAAAATCTGTCCCCGGATTTCATTTTAAAAATCTGGTCACCTTAGCGTAAGGGGATCTTTTGGGTCAGTTGAATAGTTTGGATTGTAAAAAAAACAAAAACACCTGCCTATCTGGTGGTATGATGCGTCACCCTGGCCAGTTTTCCCAGGAGCTAGATCTTGTTGATGCGCAATTCTGTAATGTCCTCAAGCAGGGGTGATCTTGGTTCAATGTTGTCTTTGTGGACACCCAAAGGACCCTTAATGGTAACCTCCTGGTAATTCTTGCCAATAATTGTTTATTTGGTTCAATATTAATTTATGTTATTTGACTTGTTTACCGCTTGGTATGGCTGTCGTGGCGAAATATAATCCACGTCACTCAGTCAATGTCGTTATTTAAAGTGGAACTTTAACCAATAAATTAAGTCCTGCTTGATCACTTCAGGCTGGCCTGTTTGCAGATATATGTAAAACATTAAAAATAAGTGCTCAGTTGCTCTCTATTTTTAGGCACTGTGCCGAATTTGTAGAGGCCGATTTTCTGTCAGCCTAAAGATTTACAGCAGTAAATCTTTAGGCTGACAGAAAATTGGCCTCTACTCAGGGGCTCTGGGCTTCAGCAAAATGGCAACCTCCAGCAAGAAGAAACAGGAGCAATGCTGGAGGCAGTTTACAGCACACACTAATTTTCATAGCATAATTATTAATGTGGAATGTGTGCTCCTTGCTAAAAAAAAGTTGTTATGAGTAAAGTTCCACTTTAAGGTTGAGTACTAAGGACCTGAATTGACAAATCCATTAGTTCTAAGGTATCCACTTAAAGGTATTTTAACTCCACACTTTCTGCTTTCATTATTGGATAACATGGTGTGACAGGCAACAGTTAATGTCATTTCCAAAGTGATTGGAAAGGCTTTAAACACAGAAAATAATGATTTTTCAACTTTTACTGCAAACATACATCCCAGGACAGGGTTCTTTTTTTTTCCTCAGATTTTCCTCAGATGCTAAAAAACCGAGAAAAACAATGAGAAACGTTCAGTATAAATAGTTTGCCCTTTAAACTCCTATTTTTGTGCAGGTCTCTTGAGATACATCATACTGTACATTCTTCCTCTGGGACACAAATGTTTCTAAGAGCCTCTGTGACTTATATTTGCTTAAGGTGGGTGTGCATTAAAATTCAAGTCTATGGGAAAATCTGTTTGAAGCATGTCAGATCCAGGTCAGAAGCTGGTCAACTGCTGGTCAATGGCGCCTGTCTAGAATTCCCGAATGAGCCCAAAAAGCAGCTTTAACTGTTTGTAAATAGAAGACATCGGCAAGAGACCACCAGTGTTAATTTTGTTGACTAAAACATTTTAATCGACTAACTTAATACCACTTTAGTCGACTAAAATATGACTAAAACAATTGAGATAATTAAAATACGACTAAAGACTAAAATGGGACTAAAAGTAAAATGCCATTTTAGTCAAAAGACTAAAACTAAATAGAAATTTGACGTAAAAACTAACACTAGCCTGTAGTGCATGTTCATACCTCAATAACATAAATAATAACATTAGATTTTTCACTCTAGCAGTATATAATGAGTTTGGAAATTGTAAGAGAAATTCTTAAATAATGCATTACAATTAAACTACACCCATTAGATTTTAGATGACTAAAATGAGTTTTAGTCAACTAAAATTAGCTTTAGTCGACTAAGATGTACTGGAGATTAAGTCAACTAAATACGACTAAAACTAAAAACACTTGCAGAAGACAAAAATGGGACTAAAACTAAAATGCCATTTTAGTCCTAATGCCGCGTACAGACGATCGGAAATTCCGACAACAAATCTTCGATGTGAGCTTTTTGTCGGAAATTCCGACCGTGTGTAGGCTCCATCGGACATTTGCTGTCGGAATTTCCGAAAACAAAAATTTGAGAGCTGGTTCTCTAAATTTTCCGACAAGAAAAGTTCTTGTCGGAAATTCCGATCGTCCGTATGGAATTCCGACGCACAAAAAAAAACACGCATACTCAGAATCAAGCAGAAGCGCCAAACTGCCTATTGAACTTCATTGATCTCGGCTCGTCGTACGTTTTGTACGTCACCGCGTTCTTGACGTTTGGAATTTCTGACAACATTTGTGTGACCGTGTGTATGCAACACAAGTGTGAGCCAACATTCCGTCGGAAAAAAATCCACAGTTTTCTTGTCGGAATTTCCGATCGTGTGTGTATGTGGCATAAGACTAATGCCGCGTACACACGACCGTTTTTCATGACGAGAATTTTTTTATTTTTTATTTGGTCATTAAAAACGATCGTGTGTGGGCTCCAGAGCATTTTTCACGACGTGAAAAATGACCATTAAAAATTTGGAACATGCTCTAATTTTTCTCGTCGCTTTTCACGTTGTCGTTTTTCTCGTCATGAAAAACGGCCGTGTGTAGGCTTTAACGACGTGAAAAAACTGCGCATGCTCAGAAGCAAGTTATGAGACGGGAGCGTTCGTAATGGAGATAGCACATTCGTCACGCTGTAACGGACTGAAAAGCTTAAATCGTCTCTCAACAAACTTTACTAACACAAGGATCAGCAAAAGCAGCCCCAAAGGGTGGCGCCATCCGAATAGAACTTCCCCTTTATAGTGCCGTCGTACGTGTTGTACGTCACCGCACTTTACTCGAGCATTTTTTTCCACGATAGTGGGTAGGCAAGGCAGGCTTGAGAAGAATCACGTCGAGAAAAACGCAGTTTTTTTGTTCAATGACATTAAAAACGGTCGTGTGTACGCGGCATAAGACTAAAACTCAAGCCACGTACACACGACCGGTTTTCTCGGCAAGAAACTACAAAAAAACAGTTGGGTGAGCTTTCTTGTCGAGAAAACCGTTCGTGTGTATGCTTTCTCGTCGAGAAAACTGGCCAAAATCTCGACGAGAAAAAAGAAGACCTGCGGTCTTTTTTCTCGTTGGAGTCTCATTTTTTCTCGTCAGACTGTTTTTGGACGAGAAAACCATTCGTGTGTATGCTTTTCAGAGTCTTAAAAAAACGCACATGGTCAGAATAAAGTATGAGACGGGAGCGCACCTTCTTGTGAAACTAGCGTTCGTAATGGAGATAGCACATTCGTCACGCTGTAACGAACTGAAAGCACGAAGACTGAAAAGCGCGAATCGTCTCTCACTAAACTTTTACTAACACGCGGCAACACGAGATTAGCAAAAGCAGCCCAAGGGGTGGCGCCATGAGAATGGAACTTCCCCTTTATACTGCCGTTGTACGTCTTGTATGTCACCGCGCTTTTAAAAACGACAAGATTTTGGATTGACAGTGTGTATGCAAGGAAAGCTTGACAAGAAACCCGTCGAGAAAGTCAGCATTTTTTTGGCGACGAGATTCTCGGTCGTGTGTACGCGGCTTCAATCAAAATTCGCTGCCAAAATTAACACTGGAGACCACAGCACATTGACATAGCCCCCTAGGGTTTTAGAGATACAATTTATTTATTTTCTTTGCCTGTGCCCTCTTATCTTATAAGGTACCAATATTGTTACGAAAATTAGCCCTATGTTCTATTGCAGACCGCAGTTCATACTGTGCCTTGTCAGTATTTTACCCTTCCTGAGAGACAGGCCATTCGCTACAAAGCACGTGCCGTTTTTCCTTCATAACATATAACCGAGTGCCTGTCCTGCGAGGAAATGGGTTCCTTTTTATACACAATGGACCAAGACATGGGTAAGATAGCCAGCTTAGTGTAAGAAATGTACAGTTTTATGATCCGGGATCTTTGATAGATAGAGTGAAAGGGCTCGGATAAGCAGTACGGGATATTGTGCCACTTACGTCGGTGAAATGGGATTTCTGACTGGAGACATGTTTCAGGAATCCCTCCTGCTCTTGGCTGGCTGGCTCTTCAGGTTCATATCTGGAATATACACAGAAATTTTATTAAACATGCTAAAACACACATGTCATCCTTATCTCAGTCCATGTGCAGACTAGTCACTGTACAAACCAGCAAATATTCCATTGCAAATATTAGCACACAGACAACTTTGTTTACCAAGAAAATGAACCTAGATATGAGAGGACATAACCAGTGATCCATCTTTGCCCCATGACAAGCCAGAACTGCCAACGTCCCCTCATTTTTCCACTGCCATAGTTTACCTAGCCCAGCTTAGAAATGTATGAAGATGGGACCTCCTTCTATGTCCCAACTATAGTCTATGACCAATACATTTGCACATTATAGTATCTCCTTTTAAGCACCAGAGATTGTACTTGTTTAACTGAAAGTCTTAGTTTTTCAGAAATATTGGGAAATATAAGCGGATCAGCAGATTTTGCCATTTTTGCTAAATGCATTGGAATCGAAAGGGTAGGTGGATTTAAGGTGGTTTACTTGGACTATGTTTTTGGAGTTTTTTCTTTAAAGCGGAGGTTCACATATACTGCAGCTGCTGACTTTTAAAAAATGGAGACTTGCCCGTCCAGGTCGCCCGCGACGTCGGCAGCCAAAGCCAGGCTACCGCTCGGCTCTCGGCTTCCCCCGCCGCCATCCTCGGTGAGGGAATCGGGAAGTGAAGCGCTGCGGCTTCACTGCCCGGTTCCCTACTGTGCATGCGCGAGTCGCGCTGCGCCATCCTCACTGGCCCCCGCTGTGTTTTGGGAGCCGTGTGTTTCCCAGAACACAACAGGGGGGGGTGACGCGAAGGGGCGGGACTCCCGCGAGGAGTCTATACCCGGAAGTGGTGCAAATACCTGTTTTATACAGGTATCTGCACCTCCCCCCCTGAAAGATGCCAAATGTGACACTGGAGGGGGGGGAGGGTTCCCGAAAAGCAGAGGTTCACTTTTGGGTGAACCTCCGCTTTAAGGTGCAATGGGCTTTAAATGGCTTCTTATGCCACATACACACACGATCGGAAAATCCAACAAGAAAACCGTGGATTTTTTTCCCCGACGGAACGTTGGCTCAAACTTGTGTTGCATACACACGGTCACACAAAATTCCGACCGTCAAGAACGCGGTGACGTACAAGACGTATGACGAGCCGAGATCAATAAAGTTCAAAAGGCAGTTCGGCTCTTCTGCTTGATTCTGAGCATGCGTGTTTTTTTGTGCGTTGGAATGGCATACAGACGATCGGAATTTCCGACAAGAACTTTTCTTGTCGGAAAATTTGAGAACCAGCTCTCAAATTTTTGTTGTCGGAAATTCCGACAGAAAAAGTCAGATGGAGCCTACACATGGTCGGAATTTCCGACAACAAGCTCCCATCGAACTTTTTTTGTCGGAAATTCCGACCGTATGTACGCGGCTTAAGGGTTATAAAAGCTTCTTTTCACTTATTCTGGACCTGTTCTTGTGTCAAAACATTACCCCTCATTAGCCTCATTATTTCACAGGAAGCAAAAAACAGAAAGGGCAATAGGTGCCCCCGTCTGTGGAACCCCTCCCCCATTTTTTTTCCCCTTTCTTTCTTTGTAAATACTTATTTTGAATTGAAGACTATATGGGCTTCAGAAAACAAAATTCCCAATAAGCACCTGGAATCACTTTCCCTTAAAACAAGCTTCTGGATCCCCCAACTCCCAGACTTTCCGTTCTGGAATTACTTGAATCCAAGCCGGACATATGTCTGGCCTTCCACTTATTTTTACAATGTTCTATGGACTTTATTGTTACATGAGTTATTGTAGAATGTAGATGGTACAATGTTAGACTCCAACTGTTTTACTTTCCTTGATTTACCCATTCCCACTCTTCCTTGTATTCTTTGTTTTTCTCTGGCCTTTGTACTGAAAAATGCATCAATAAAGAATGCAAAAACAAAACAAAACAAAACAAAAACAAAAACAAAAACAATTAATTACACAAAAAAGGCAAAAGAAAAAAAAAACCAAATAAATACAAAAAAAAAAAAAAAAAAACCCACTAAGCTAAATAAAGTTAAAAAAAAAAACACAGAAAGAGAAGTAAAATAAAAATAAATAAAAAAATTAAAATAATGGACAGTACAAAAGTAACAATTAATTTCACAAAAAGACAACAAAACACAAAAAAAAAAAAACACACTAAGATAAATAAAGTTAAAAGAACAGAAAGAGAAGTAAAATGTAAAAAAAGAGACAGTACAAAAGTAACAATTAATTACACAAAAAAGGCAAAAGAAAACAAAAAAACACAAATAAATACAAAAAAAAACCCCACTAAGCTAAATAAAGTTTAAAAAAAAACACAGAAAGAGAAGTAAAATAAAAAGAAATAAAAAAATAAAAATAATGGACAGTACAAAAGTAACAATTAATTTCACAAAAAGACAACAAAACACAAACACAAAAAAAAAAAAAAAAAAACACACTAAGATAAATAAAGTTAAAAGAACAGAAAGAGAAGTAAAATGTAAAAAAAGAGACAGTACAAAAGTAACAATTGATTACACAAAAAGGCAACAAAACACAAACATAGAAACCCCCACTAAGATAAATAAACAAAGCTATCCTAAATGGCTATCCTAAATACACTTCTGCTACCACACCATCTAATTAAAAAATATAGCACATTTTTGTTCTCAAGCAATTTTTACCCAAGTAGCAAAACAGTTTCTAGTTCCGTGAAATTTTGCAACAATCATTCCTCGCATCCCTACTGTTCCTCAATGTTTTGTAAATTTGATCTACATGGCAGATATCTCAAAGGGATGGTCAGACATTTCCTTGGATCTGTGGGACACAAAAACCCACTATGACCCTCTTTTAGTTTAGCCATGCAGTGAAGGTGATGCAGGTGTGAGGAAAGCTTTATTGGAGTTCTTCATTAGAAAGGGAATGATATGCTATCAGATACAAAGAAACTTTCCAGAATTTTGGAAAAACTGTGGGACGATGATAATAACTGCATTTAGTGGTTGGGCATAGTGGTTACTGCTAGACATGTGCACTGCCAAAAAATTTGTTAGTTTTCGTTTAGTTTCATTCGTTTTTTGTTTCGTTTTTCGGGTCATTCGTTATGATCGCAATTCGTAAATTCGTACATTCGTAAATTTATACATTCGTAAATTCGTACATTCGTAAATATATATACATTCGTAAATTCGTACATTCATAAATTCGTACATTCGGAAATTCGAAAATCCGAAAACCCGAAAATCTGAAAAAATAACTTAAATTATAGGTATTGTAATTTCCTTTCAAATTTGGCTGTTAGCGAACGTAACGAATACAAATTTATCCGAAGTTACGCATAACCTGAAATAATAAATACCACATCTAAACAAATGGAACGGAACAAATTAATAATAAATAATAATAATAATATAACGTTTTTATTATTATTATTGTTATTTATTATTATTATTAAGTCATTACGTTCCATTAGTTTAGATACGGCATTCATTATTTCGGAAAACAATTCGTAACTTCGTTAAGTTCACTAACAGACAAATTTGAAAGGAAGTTCCAATACCTATAAATTTAATAGTTAGTAATAGTTAAGTTATTATTAGTTAATTATTATTTCGGATTTCCGAAATTTACTAATTTACTAATTTACGAATGTACGAATTTAAGCATTTACGAATGTACAAATTTACGAATGTACGAAACTACGAATTTACGAATATTCATTAAACGAGTTTTCGTTAATTCTGATATTTCCGAATTAACGAATTTGTCGAAATTCGTTAAAAAACTAATTCGGAACTAAACAAATTGCACATGTCTAGTTAATACACTGATCATCTCAAGAGATGCTTGGAACGGGTGCATTGCTTGCTTTTATGGAAGCTCAAAGGCAAGAGACGATGAGGCAATTATGGTCAGAATGGAAAACAATTGCATGTCTATGGCGCACCCCCTGGTCCAGTGTTCTCAGAGTAAAGCCTGGTACACACGATCGGATTTTCCGCGGACAAAGCGTAGGACCTTTAGCCGAAGGGCGTTTGCAATACAAGTTCATGGCCTACAAACGGCAAAGAATTGTCAGCCACTAAACTACGTAGTTTTTCAGCTCTTTAGCTCCACCCTTTGGGCAACTTCTGCTAATGTTCTGCTATGGTTAGCATTGCTTCTGAGCATGCGTGTTTGTACTTTGGAGTTTCGTCCGACAGACTTGTGTACACACGATCAGATAATCCAACAACACACATTTGTTGGTGGAAAATTTTAAAGCATGCGATTTGTTGACGGGAAATCCGACCACAATTGTCCGATGGAGCATACAAACGGTCGGATTTTCCGACAACAGCCTGTCATCACACAATTCCCGTCGGAAAATCTGATCGTGTGTACGGGCCTTAAGTCTCAACTATTTAAATTGATCTTTCTGCTACTGTCTATGGTACATTGTTATTATGACTACATGTTACCTACTGTACAAATGCAATAAAAAAAGTATTGGAAGTATCCCTAGAAAATGCCTGTTGTTACTTGAATAAACATTGAAAGCTCATTGACATGACACATCCCTAGATCATTTGCAATTTTGTGGAGAGAGTTATTGTTAGCATACAACATGTGATTCATCACAACCATCATTAGACACCTTAAAATAGGAAGAACACAAACCCTATGATGGAAACATAGACCTTCTAAAGACGTTTATTGTGGAATTGTCAGAAAATTTTGAGTGTACCCACTTCTGCCTCTTGATTTCCTTTTATCTAAATTATGTTTCCTCTTTATATTTCCTGTTTAACAACAACACCTGCGTGTATATAGCGGAGACAGATACAACAGCATTCTGTTCGGGTAAATACAAGGAAAGGTCCAGTTTTATATCAGAGTATTAAAAACACCATCAATCATTTTGTTTCGAAAAATGAGGTTAGTCCAGAAGAAAAGATGGCCTCATATCTGTAGCTATAAATAAAGTAATACAGATGTATACAAAAAAAAAGGCTACGGCCAAGCGAACTGATAAGAGTACAGTTGCAATAGGCATGTGTGAGTTGTTTTATCTGCCATAGGATCCATAGTTCTATTGTGCCATTCTGGTAAGGCACACCTGCCAGACTGTACAGCCAGGACCTAGACCTTTCTGCAGACTACAATGCATTTAAATAATACAATCTGATCCAGGACCTTACCTGGTTTGTGACTGGACAATACATACTTAAAAGGGGTTGTTAAGGCAGTTCACACAAGCACTGCCAGCCCCACTGTTAGTATAACCTGTAGTATATACTGTATGCCGTTTTTTAAAATTCATCCTCCAAATACCTTATTTCTTATCCCCTATCAGCGGTCACGTGACCGCCCATCGCTCTCTCCCTCCGATGTATGCACTAGAGAGGGAGGGGCCGAGCTCTCCCTCTGACATCTGCTGAGCACATCCAATAACGCGGCACGCCGGGAGGCGGGGCCGAGTGATACAGTCGGCGGCTATGACCGCCGCTGTATCACGGGAGCGCGCCCGCAGTAACTCCACACCATGCGAGCTCGCTCGCATTATGGTGTGGAGTCCTTGCGGGGAGGAGCTGAATCAGCCGCCGAGGGACCCCAGAAGACCAGGATCGGGGGCCACTGTCTGCAAAACGAGCTGCACAGTGGAGGCAAGTATAACATGTTTGTTATTTTTATTTTTTTTAAACGGGAACCTTTAGTGTTCCTTTAAGACTGGAGAGTGCAAAATCAGACTCAATTCTGCATAGAAACCAATCAGCTTCCAGGTTTTTTTGAGGTTAGAAGCTGATTGGCTACCATGTACATCTGCACCAGATTCTGAGTGTTCCAGTTTTCGTAAATCTATCGCTGTAGGAGTTACAATCGGATTGTACAATACCTCTAATGCAGGCCATAGATGATGCAGTTTTCTTTCCTTTAACTATGAGTTGTAGGAAAACTGCTAGATTCCCTCATAAATACAGTCACTGTGTTCTCCCAACATGTGAGGGGAGGGGGGTTGCAGGGAGCCATCCCTTGCCAGGATAACACAGTGTATTGCTAGTGGCTATAGCCGCTGGCAATAATTGCATGCTAGAAATCTGATGAGCTGGTTGTACCCGAGTCAATTAATGGGTACAATCAGCCTGTCCATACATGGATCAATTTTTTGGTCGGTCCTCGCTGAACCGGCTAAGATTTGAACCACCTATGGCCAACTTAACTGCTAGGAGTTGCAATTGGTCAATTGATGCAGAGAAGACACAGGTGCCGTCACCCATAGGAGCTCGCAACCCGCCCATAGGAGGCCGCAACCTGCCCATAGGAGCCCGCAACCCGCCCATAGGAGCCCGCAACCCGCCCATAGGAGCCCGCAACCCGCCCATAGGAGCCCTCAACCTGCCCATAGGAGTCCGCAACCTGCCCATAGGAGCCCGCAACCCGCCCATAGGAGCCCGCAACCCGCCCATAGGAGCCCTCAACCTGCCCATAGGAGCCCTCAACCCGCCGCCCATAGGAGCCCGCAACCTGCCCATAGGAGCCCGCAACCCACCCATAGGAGCCCGCAACCCGCCCATAGGAGCCTGCAACCTGGACGCTGCCCGCACCCGTAGGAGCCAGCCTGCCTGCAACCGATGGGGTATTTGCCTGAGTAGGGGGGTGCCGCCGACCAACCAACCACCAGCCGCCACTGCAATTGATTATCACTAAACGGGTAGAAAAAATGGTTTGCTATAGGATAAGCTACACAATTGGCATATTGTAGTGTGCTGTAGCAATCAATCCTGCAGTGATTTAAGTGCAACTGATCACTACAAGATGCT
Organism: Rana muscosa; assembly: GCA_029206835.1. Lineage (NCBI taxonomy): Eukaryota > Metazoa > Chordata > Amphibia > Anura > Ranidae > Rana > Rana muscosa. The sequence continues at coordinate 238,615,625 of CM055125.1, read as the reverse complement.
GGTTAAAGCAGTTGCAAACCCTTCACTCCTCAAATATTGCACTGCCATCCAATAGATTATCTTTGCTTGTTGTTATACCTCAAATACTTTAAAAAATGTAAGCTTTTGTGCCTTTTTATTAGTAGTTTCCATCTGGTCACGTGACTGCAGTACCCCCACACTTGTTAAAGCGGAACTAAACCCTCCTTCCCTTTACAGCCAAGGAAACCGCCATGGCTGTCCATATGCTGATCAAAATTCAGCCAGTTCAGTAGGGACCAGCTGAATTTCAAGCAGTGTTTGGCAGTCCTGCTCGACAGATTTCGAAGGGAGATGATGGGACATTTTCCACCAGCTATTTCATGGCTTGACAGTTTGGATTTGATCAGAAGCAACTGTGACAGTTCTAATTCATGGCATGCTTTGAATGTAATGGTTTTTGAGAAACAGTGAAATCAATGGGTTTAGTTTGGCTTTAACACCGAGACTGTGTGTATACGCTCCATGCTGTTGTGCAACTTCTAGAAGTAACGTATGTCACCTGCATATGCCGTTTCTAAAGTAACTAAACCAGGATAGGTGGATCTGTTCAGGAGATGTTTACAAAGTCAGAGTGTATCCTCATTCATGAAAAAGCATCCGACATGGTTACGTCACCTGAACAGGAAGAGAGATAACGGCTCCGACAACGCTGGTAGCATGACTCAGCTCTGCTTTTTAGCTGCGGCAAGCTAGTGTTATCGGCCGGAGTGGGGACATAGACTGGAGCGGGGCAGAATGAACAGAAAAACGGCCAGTGGCGATTACACAGCAAAGAATGGATAATACAAAAAGGTGATTTATGGACTTGCCTGGAATTCCACGTTAATAGCAAGTGCTTAAAGTGATACACTGAACAGTGGTTTTGCACAGAGCAGCCCCGATCCTCCTCTTCTCGGGTGCCTCTTACGCGCTCCTGGCCCCTCCCTCCTATTAAGTGCCCCCACAGCAAGCAGCTTGCTATGGGGGCACCTGAGCCGAGCCCCCACAGAGCCGTGGCCCAGCCACGCCCCCTTTCTCTCCTCATTGGCTCTCTGACTTTGATTGACAGCATCGGAAGCCAATAGCGCCGCGCTGCTGTCTCAGCCAACGAGGAAGGAGAGTCCCGGACAGCTGAGTCTCTCGTGCAACATCGCTGGATCGAGATGGACCTCAGGTAAGTATTAGGAGGGCTGAGGGGGGTTGCTGCACACAGATGGCTTTTTATCTTAATGTATAGTACGCATTAAGATAAAAAAAAAACATTCTGCCTTTACAACTACTTTAAAATAGCATGTGTAGCTTACCCCTGATAGTGTTCACATGTAATACAGAAAAGTTAGAAATGTGCAGCAAAGGGCAAAACTTTTTTTTTTAGCTGTGGGTAAAGTGGAGAGGGATTAGAACAACTGCTAGGTTTTTATTGCCGTCTGGGTCCCTGTAGTAGGAGATTCACCCTCTCCAATTTTCCTGGTGACTGTTATCACCAGGAGTAAAGGTAAAAAGAAAATCACAAATTTTGGGTCGTCACCAGAATAGGTATAGAGGGAAAAACTTCCAATGGGGACACCTGTTGTGGTGACAACCCGGGATTTCCCTCAATTTGGAGGGATAACCTCACGCCCCCCCCCCTGTTTCGGCTATTGGACAGGAAGTGAAGGGAAATTTCCCCCCACACTGATGGCAAAAAAAAAAAAAAACTGACAACCCCCCCCTCCCACCAATCCCTTTACTGTACCAAAAATTAACAAAAAAAACATTACCAGAACCCCCTTCTCTGCTCACCCTTCCTCCAATGTTGCTCTTGTGTTCAGGCTTTCCGACACGCTTCCGTTCAACATATGAGCATCTTCTCCATCTGCTAAGTTGTCCATCTCCATAATAGGTACACGGCACGTCTATGTGTGAGCTGATAACAGAAGTAGGAGTGTAGAGGCCACGATGTGTAGAATACTGACCTGGTACTGGAGAAGAGACAGGAAAATTAGTAAGGACCAGTATGACACCCCATTGGTCTACAGACAGAAGACGCCTATATCTTATTATATTTACAGTAACAGAACATCTCATAGTTTTACTAATGTCAACATTGGCTGTTGGTGGGCAACTATTCAGGGCATGATATTTTGCCGGACTGATGACGCTCACTTTGCACAGATTACATGTGGCATGTTTCTTTAGATATTTGAGCCCCAGTTCATTCTCACAGTTTTATCCTTTAGTTTGGAAAAGAGAGCTACACACTTCAAGTTCAACCTTAAAGTGGTTGTAAACTTTAAAATGCAAAATGAACAGAGCATATCCCTCCATAGCATTTACTAGCCTCAATCCAAAGCACCGAGTGCATTTCTGTCTCTCCTCTCTTCCCTCTGCCATCTGCAATAGTTACTTCTAACAGGTTATCTTGACACCACAGTATCTTGGGAGACAGACCAACCCCCCGTCCATCACATAGAAGGTGATTGACAGCCTCAGCTGTGCATGCTTTCCCATGAGACTGTGTAGAGGAGTGTGTCCAGTCCCTCCACTCAGGTCTCAGATTACACTCAGCTCTCCTCTCTGTGCAGTGTGTGACCTGGGATCCCTGCCTCCTGCCACTGAGAAATGCCTTTGATCTGTGTGTTTTAGACCGTTACTTCAATGGGTACACATAAGGGTTTACAACCACTTTAAAAAGGGAAAGTCCCTTGTGTTCTAGATGTCGATTAAACCTCTTTTCATCCATCTTTCAGGTTCTTTAGTGTACTTTTAGGTGGAGCTGGCTTGAAACTTAAAGGGGTTGTAAAGGTAAAAGTTTGTTCACCTTAATGCATCCTATGCATTAAGGTGAAAAAACATCCGACAATACGCCCCCCCCCCCCCAAGCCCCCGTTTTACTTACCTGAGCCCTCGAAAGTCCCGCTCTCGCCCCCCTCATCCTCCTCGATTCTGAGTCTGGCCGTTGATTGGCTACACTGGATGGATTGAAAGCAGCGCAGCCATAGGCTCACGCTGCTGTCAATCACATCCAATGACGCGGCGTGCTAGGGGGCGGGGCCGAGTGATACAGTGAGTGGCTATAGCCGCCGACTGTATCACTGGAGCGCGCCCGCAATCACTCACCACCAAACGAGCTTGCTTGCATATAGGTGGTGAGTTCTTGAGGGGGAGGAGCCGAGACAGCCGCCGAGGGACCCCAGAAGACCAGGTTCGGGGCCACTCTGTGCAAAATGAGCTGCACAGTGGAGGTAAGTATAACATGTTTGTTATTTAAAAAAAAAAAAAAAAATTATTTACAACCCCATGAAAAATGTATCAAAATGCATAAACCCACTAATACTTAAGTGCCACTAAACTCTGGTTTACAAAAAAAAATCTATTTATGCTCCATGTACACAGAAGCTCAAAAACGGTCATTTTTAAAGCAGCAGAAAAAGCTAGCTTTTATCCGCGTTTTTTTTTACTAGCTTTTATTAGCGTTTTTCAGTGTAGCGTTTTTTTTTTTCAATGGACCAAAAAACGCGAAAAAACGCTCGCGGCCAGCGTTTTTGAGCGTTTTGCGTTTTTTTGCGTTTTTTCTGCCGAAAAACGGCACTTTGAACGCAAGAAATTTCTTGCGTTCAGAAAAAAGGCCATTAACTCCACTGCTCATTAAAGCTAAAAAACGTGGGGGGCGTGGCCTGACGCAGCATGTGAGCAGACGTTCCTCTCTGCAGCTCCAAGATCCCTCTGCACAATCCTTCGCAATCCTGCTAACCTGCCAAACCAATCGGCCCAAAACTTTCTCCAGACACCCAAGAGGGACCCTGCTACTCATCCACGGAAGAATTTTGGTGGATGGGAGGAAGAAAAGGGAGAAAACAGCCCCCGGTCAGGATGAATATTACCACTCGGTCCTCCCAAGATGGCCGCCGCTCCACCATGCTACATGTGCCTCTCTCATCTACACCGGAACTCTTCGGTGACGATCTGGACCCCTCACTACCACCATCCCCTGGGGCTTCAGCCCCTTCAATACCCCTGGCCCACCCCGCTCCGAGTGATGACGGTCTCGAGGAGGGGCCGGAACCGGAGCCCACCTTGCTGGATGTTCTCAAAATCCTGAAGGTAAATCATTCTGATATTATGGGGAAGGTGGAGGAACTAAAGCTGGACATTACTATAATGCGCCAGGACATGCATAAGGTCAGGGACCGGGTCGCTGAGACAGAACGCCGCATTAGTGACCTGGAAGACACTGTAGGCCCGGCCCTGCCTGTGCTGAAAACCCATGGCAACAGAATTCAATCGTTGGCAGATAAGATCGATGATTTGGAAAATCGTTTACGTAGGAATAACCTGCGCCTGGTGGGCCTCCCAGAACGGGTCGAGGGTGCAGACCCGGTATCCTTCCTTGAATGCTGGTTTACCCAGGAATTTGGCAAAGACTGCCTGTCCCCATGTTTTGTGATCGAACGGGCCCACAGGGTCCCTGGGAGACCGCTCCCTGCTGGAAACCCCCCTCGCACCATGGTTATCCGTCTCCTAAATTATAGGGACAGGGACGCTATCCTGAGGGCTGCCCGCATAAAGGGAAGCCTGAAAATCAACAACGCATCGGTCTCCCTCTACCCAGATTACTCCCCAGCAGTTCGTGCTGCGAGAGCCAAGTATCAACATGTTAAACAGAAGTTGAGAGAACAGACCATACAATACTCCATGCAATTTCCCGCGACGCTGAGAGTCGTCCACCAGGACCAAGTGCACTTTTTTCAGAACCCTGCTACTGCGCTTTCCTGGTATGAATCCCTGTCCAAACCCGGCCGCGCATCTGACCGACCACCTGCAACCTGATCGGGGTATCCCCCCCGCACAGGCTACAAAGCCACTTCATTTTCTTTTTCTCGCCCCAATCGGGGGCTCTTTGTGCCTATGGCAGGTACCTTATTCTACAGCTCGACAAGAGGCTATGGATCTTTAAGGGGAAGATTGGGATGCTGCAGTTGTTTTCCTTTTTCTTTCCCCTTTGGTTTTCTTTTTTTTTTTTTCTTTTTTTGTTCTCTGATCATTGACTGATCGAAATAGTTTGCTGACTTGCCTGTATTGGCCATGTTCCTAGTGTCTACTAGCAGTTTTGGGACAAAGCCGGCCCCTTGTTCTTGGGGTACGGCAGGGGTAGTAACGAAATCAATGTGGATTTCAACTGGTAATGTATGTGTAATGGTTTGTGTGTTTGCATGGATGGTGGTTGTGTGGATGTGTTCATGGGTACTCCTTTTCTCCTGCTCCCCCCCAGTGTTGGATTGCAGCCGCGCCGGTGACAAGTGTCTGATTTGTATTACCATATATGGGCCCCTTTTTAACCCCCCGCCATGTCTATAATCACATGCATCTCCTGGAATGTCCGGGGGTTAAATTCTAAATTTAAAAAGAGCATCCTTATTTGAATTTCTCAAGCCACATAGGCCACAGATACTATGCCTACAGGAGACACATCTCCTAGGCTCCAAAATACTTGCTTTGAAAAAACACTGGGTGTCACAGGGGTATCATTCCACGTACTCAAATTATGCTAGGGGAGTCTCTGTCCTCATAAGGAAGGGACTCCCTTTCTCCTGTGACCAGGTAGTTATTGACCCAATGGGTCGGTACGTTTTTTTACTGTGTAAAATCCACGCCACCCCATTGCTCTTGGTGGTGGTGTATGCCCCCCCCCCTGTCACGGCTGCAATCTTCACTGACTTAAGTTTACAGTTTTCTAAATTGCTGGGTCTGCCTACCCTTGTGCTGGGGGATTTCAATTCTGTCCTGGACCCAGGTCTGGACAGGTTGAGGCCCCTCCAATATGAATCCAAGCTATTTAGCCACTGGTGTGCCTCCTTTGGTTACGTCGACCTTTGGCGGCGTGGCCATCCACTGATAAAAGAATACTCCTGTCAATCCAGAACATATGGTACTCTTTCCAGGCTGGATTATGCCCTGGGAACCTCTGATATGGTCCCTTATGTTAAGTCGGTCGCATACATCTCGCAGACAATCTCAGACCATTCGGCCCTTAAGATAGAGTTGGTGATGGGTCACCGACCCTCTTTTCGGCAGTGGAGGCTCAGCCCTTGCTGGATCTCCACCCCCGAAATACAGGACCCGGTGGGACAGGACATGTCTCACTTTTGGGCGGATAATGAAGGATCTGCCTCCCCTGGCCCCACATGGGACGCCTTTAAGGCGACTGTGCGGGGTTCATACATCTCTAACACTACCAGACATAAAAAAAACCTCCAGGCCACTCTTTTAGCCCTAGAGTCCTCCTTGGAGATTGCGAGGACCCAGTATTCTGCGTCCCCCACCCCGGACTCCCACGGGGTCCTGGTGGGGGCGCATAGGGCCCTGGACCTCCACAGGGTGGATGTAACGCAGAAACAACAGAGATATCTGACGGCCAGGCTGCTTGAACACAGTGGGAAAAATGGCAAGATGTTGGCATATCTCTCCCGCATGGACTGTGTTGATAGGACTATTCCGCAAATCCAGGTGCCGGATGGCTCCATCGCTTCAGACCCTAGGACCATTAATCTAACTTTTAAATCCTTCTATGAGGACCTATATTCGTCCCAGCCCTCTCCACCTGAATGGGAAACTATGGGTTTCTTCGAGTCTCTCCGGTTCCCTGTACTGGAGGACTCACACAGATCCATCTTAAATGAACCTTTGACGGTAGAAGAAATTACCACTGCCATATACTCACTCCCCCCGAACAAAACTCCTGGATTGGACGGTTTGCCCGCTGAATGGTACAAACACTATGCTGGGGACTTGGCACAGAGGTTGCACTCTCAGTTTGGGCAGGCAATGGAGGAGGGCGTTCTCCCCTCCTCCATGTGTGAGGCCCTGATTGTGGTGATCCCCAAGCCTGATAAAGATCCAACGCTATGTGGCTCATACCGTCCAATCTCCTTACTCAATAGCGATGTTAAGATACTGGCCAAGGTACTGGCAGTGAGACTACAAAAGATTATCCTACACCTTATCCATAGGGACCAAACTGGATTCATGCCTGGAAAGAGTACATATGACAACATTAGACGATTGTTCATACATATCCATAGAGCTGACACTGAGCATAAAAGTGGCCTGGTGTTGTCCCTGGATGTGATGAAGGCCTTTGATACTGTGAAATGGACCTTTTTGTGGGAAGTCATGCACCGAATGGGTTTTAGTCACCAATTTATAAAATGGGTTCGCCTGCTATATATCAATCCCAGGGCAAGAATATGTACTAACAAGGATGTATCGGATGTCTTTTCTTTACACAGGGGAACACGGCAGGGCTGCCCGCTCTCGCCACTCCTGTTCGCACTTGCCATAGAGCCTTTGGCTCTGGCGGTGCGACAGACGGCGTCGGTGGGCGGCATATGTTATGGTAATCTTACAGAGAAGATCTCATTATATGCTGATGACGCATTAATATACCTTGATGGCACAGAACAGTCCTTTAAATCTTTAATGGAAGTGGTGGAGGAGTTCGGGAGGGTCTCGGGACTAAAGGTGGGCTGGGACAAGTCTGTTGCTTTTCCCATAGGCCCCAAACAGGATTATACTTACTTATCTCACTCTAACCTGTCAGTCAGATCCACATTTAAATATTTGGGCATTCACATTAATGCAGACCTGGCCCTCTTTGAATCTCTTAACATTGCCCCAGTTGTTACACACATGGAGACCAGGTTGCAAACTTGGGCCTCATTACCTTTGAATTTGATAGGGCGGGTGAACATATTTAAAATGATATACCTACCTAAATTTTTATATGCCTTTAGGGCATCCCCTATTTTTCTCTACAAAAAGCTCTTCAAAAGAATAGACTCGTTATTATCCTCCTTCCTATGGCAGGGGACCAATCCCAGAATAGCGAAGGCTTCCCTCCAGGCCTCTAAGGGTGATGGGGGACTGGCCTGCCCCAACTTGCGACACTATTTTATAGCAGCACAATTAACCTATGTCTATGAATGGTTCCAGGGGGCCTCCGCATCCTGCTCTACCTATCTACTGCAGGCACTTGCTGGCCTAGAGACCCCATTGGTAGATATTATGCATAGATCTTTACCAAAACGATGCTCCCGCGGCTCCCCGATAGAAGTGAGTTGGTTGGCCTGGCATGAAGGGAATAAGACGATTTCAGAATTGGGGGGGGTCTCACCGAAAACCCCCCTATGGCATAACCCCAATCTTCTGGAGCTCATGGGTCACCCCGATGCATTGTGGTGGACACGGCTGGGCATTACCCACGCTGCCCACATTTTTCTCAATGGTGAATTTATCTCTTTTGAAGTCCTAAAAGCTACAAGTGGATTATCAAATAAATTCTATTTTAAATATCTTCTCATACGACACGCTGTCCGTGCGCAGTTTCATGGCCTGACTCTTGAGCTCGCTGAATCCCCGCTTGAGGCATTGATGTCGTGTTCTGGCATTACGAAATTAGCCACGACCATTTACTCCCGACTGCAGACGGGTGGGAGTTCTCCCTTCCGTGCTGCACAGCGGAAGTGGATGGTCGACATCCCTGGGCTTTCAGAGGAGGGGTGGGAGGAGGCCTCTGGGGCCTGTTTCTTGGATATTGTTGGGTCTAACGACCAATATATACAGTTCAAATTTATTCATCAACTGCATTACACGCCGGCCCGTCTGGCTCGCATGGGTTATGTTTCAGGGGCCCTCTGCCCTAGATGTAAGTGCACCAATGCTGGTTATGTACACATGTTTTGGTCCTGCCCGGCCCTCTTGGGGTTCTGGGTGGACCTATTCTCTTTTTTTGAAAACAATCTATGCCTAGTGACCCCCCACACTGTTGAAGTGGGGCTCCTGGGCATCCTTAATGACCACATACCCAGAACCCACGAACGGACCCTAGTCCGCTTGATACTCTTTTATGCCAGAAAACTGATATTACTACAATGGAAGTGTGAATCTGCTCCCAACATCCAACTGCTGTACCGCATGATAAACAAAGTCGTACCAACCTTTAAACTAATCTATAAAGGAAGGGCCTGTATACAGAAATTCTACAAGATCTGGCAACCTTGGCTGGATATAGACAGCTCCTTTTGGAAGGATACCCCTCTGTCTCAGCAGTAGTGGGCCCTGATTCAGCCCCTCCTGTTTGATGGGGGGGGGGAGAACTACCTCCTATCCTAAATAAAGAAGCTGGGGACATGAAACATATCCCACATAAATGTGGGGGGGGGAGTAGGAGGAGTGCCCCCACCCAGCTGTAGTTTCGGCTGGGGAAATGGGTGGAAGTGCTGGGTGAATGGGTATGAGTGTTGTGTGAGTGAATGCAAGCACTTAAGTATTACTGAATAAGGATAACCGAATGAGTCCTGTGAAAATCACAGTTAAATACTCTCGATACACCTTTGGTATTAGGGTTTTGTGTTTCTTTTTTTTTTTTTTTCTTCTCCTCCGTTGAGGAACTGGGACACCTATGTGGCCATGTGGCCACAAGCTGTAGGCCTTATTAGGCTTGAATGTTATTTCGAGACTATATTGTTTATGCTCCCGCTTCATGGTGTAATACTGGTATATTGCTACTGAATACAAGAAAATAATGTGTAAGCGTGTATGTTGATATGCTCTGTAATTTTTCTCTGTTCAATGGAAAAATCAATAAACATAAATTTAAAAAAAAAAAAAAAAGCTAAAAAACGTTATGTGTACATGAACACATAGGCTCACATAGAGTGCAGTTAATGGGCTTTTTAAAAAACCGCCAAAACGCCAATAAACTGCAGTTTATCAGCTTCTGTGTACATGGAGCCTTAAGAGTAATGGCTGAAAAACATTCCTGTAAAAAATACTGATGAGGCTCGCTTCATTTCTGGCCACATGGTTGAAGGCCTAGGAGTTTGGTCATATTATATCTGCTGAAAGGAACAGCCGGCCATTCTAAATTCTAATCTCCTTCTTCACCAGAGATCACATGACCAAATGCTTAGCCCTTTAAACAAGTTGTCAGATCTGAAAGGAGCGAGGATCAGCATTTTCCCCAGGTAAGGTCATTATTTCAGACCCAATTTTATTCTACTGCTACAGTTGTAACACTGTTGTTAAGATTTGAATTTAGGTCCACTATAAAAGAAAACCTACACTGAGGCCACGTACACACGACCGGTTTTCTCGGCAAGAAACGACAAGAAAATTGCTGGCAGAGCTTTCTTGCCGAGTAAACCGTGCGTGTGTACGAGACTTTCAGGTTTCTCGTCAAGAAAACTGCCCAGAATCTCGACGAGAAAAATAGAAGACTTGCTCTCTATTTTCTCGTCGGGATTCACGTCGGCCTGTTTCCCAACGAGAAAATTGTGTGTATGCGGCAACAAACGTACCTGTCCTCCGGTAAGCCCGCGCATGCTCAAAATGACTTTGACGCATGCGCGGTAGCTTCCTAGGCATAGGTAGGGTGTAGCAAGATGGCGGCGACGGCATCGAATGTGACGAACGCATGTTCATCGTAGTCGATGACGTCACCGCGTTCGTTCCATTCAAAAGAACGGCGGTTCTTTTGAATGGAGCGTGTGTACACTCGGCCGGGACAAGATCCTTGTCAAGAATCTCATCAGGGAAAAACAATGGGTTTTTTCCTGAAGAGATTCTCGGCCGTGTGAACTAGGCTTGAGAGAAATATGGAGGCTGCAATTAATGATTATTTTTAACATGCTAGTTGTCTGTCGTGGTGATCTTCTGGCTTCCTTGCTTTCTGAGGAACAGACCTGGAGCAAGCATACAGATCACGGAGGTCATAGGTTTTCAACATAAGCTGGTCACGGATTCAGGAAATTGCAAACATACAATCAGTGGTACATAATAATATGGCAAATAGATCCTTTGCCCTATGGAAAATGTCCAAGAAAATTCCACTTCCACGGATCAATTGTTCTGGTGGCAACAGATTGTTACAAGCTTTGCTTTACTAAAAAAGTAAAATGATTTACGGCAAAAAAATTTACCCAAAATTGTCAAGGCCATATGAGTTACAATCTGATTGCGCAATTTATTGAAAGCGCTATGAATGAAAAGGTCCACCTTCTCCATTCATAGAGTGCTTGTCCTTCATGGAAAGCTGTAGTATGGCATCTATTAAACACTTATGGACCGAGCCTCTTTTTTGAGATCTGTTGTTTACAAGTTAAAATCATTTTTTTTGCTAGAAAATTACTTACAACCCCCCAAACATATTTTTTTTTTCCAGACACCCAAGTGAATAAAATGGCGGTCGTTGCAATACTATATGTCGCACCGTATTTGTTGCACACTTTTTTGAACTAAAAAATGAAATAGCAAAGTTAGGCCAATTTTTTTCTAGATTGTGAAAGATAATGTTACGCTGAGTAAATTTATACCCAACACGTCATGCTTCAAAATTGCGCCCGCTCGTGGAATGGCGACAAACTTTGGCACTTAAAAATCTCCACTGGCGACGTTTAAAAATTTCTATAGGTTACCAGTTTTGAGTTACAAAGGTGCTAGAATGATTGCTCTTGGTCTAAAGATCGTGGCTATAACACACATGTGTGGTTTGAACAAAATTTTCATATGTGGGCGTGACTTACGTATGTATTTGCTTCTGCACGCGAGCTCAGCGGGATGGGGCGCTTTTACATTTTTATTTTTATTATTTATTTTACTTTTTATTTTTACGCTGTCCATTTAAAAAAAAAAATTGGGGTCACTTTTATTCCTATTACAAGGAATGTAAACATCCCTTGTAATAGAAAAAAAAGCATGACAGGGCCTCTTTAATGTGAGATCTAGGGTCAAAAAGACCTCAGTTCTCATATTTACACTTTGGGCGGAAGTGACATTTGACGTCGCTTCCGTCACCCAATGGTATGGACCCGAGTAGAGGCCATCTTTCCCTCACTCGACTTCCAGCCTTATGCCGTGTACACAGGATCGTGATTCACGGCGGTAAAAACACCGCCGTGAATCACAACAGGAAAAACGAGGGAACGGCTTGTTCCCCCACACACGGCCGTTTTTCCCGTCATTTTTTCTCTTGACGAGAAAAACGACCGTGTGTAGGCTCCGCGGCAGTGTTTCCCTATGGGAAAACTGCAGCGGAAAAAAATGACAGGAATCACGATGAGAAAAATTAGAGCATGTTCTAATTTTTCTCGTCGTGATTAATGCCGTTTTTCCCCATCGGGAAAAACGGCAAAAAGCCCACAGACGATCGTTTTTCTCGTCCAAAGGAAAAAATTTCAAAAATGATCGTGTGTACGCGGCATTACAGGGGAAAGGACCGGATCGTCTCGATAAAAGAGTATGACTAAAACTAAATTGAAACTTGACATCAAAATTAACACTGGTCTGTAGTGCATGTTCAAACCTTAATACCATAAATAATAACATATTAGATTTTTCACTCCAGCAGTATATAAGGAGCTTGGAAAATATAGAGAAATGCTTAAATAATGCAGTACAATTTAACTACACTCATTAGATTTTAGATGACTAAAATGAGTTTTAGTCGACTAAAATATAGTGAAGATTTAATCCTCTAAATACGACTAAAACTAAAACAATTGCAGAAAACTAAAAATGGGACTAAAACTAAAATGACATTATAGTAAAAAACATATCGAAATTTGCTGCCAAAATTAACACTGTGGCAGAGGACAGAAGATTTCAACAAAGAAAATAGTCACCAGCATAAGGGACGCTTCTCATTCAATGTAAGGCAGGCCATAGATTAAGCGAATTTCTTTCCTGCAACCATCTCTTTCCTGCGGCGCTATTGTGGGTGGGGGTGCAGGGAGATGTCCATGCCGGGAGAACACAATGATTATAGCTAGCAGCTACAGCCGCTGGCAATAGTTTCATGCTAGAAATTGAACATGCTGGTTGTACCCAAGTCAATCGATGGGTCAAATTTAGCCTGCCCATAGATGGATTGAATCCCGGCCGGTTCAGCAGGGACTTGAGATTTGAACCATCTATGGCCGGCTTAAAGCGGAGTTCCACCCAAAAATTGAACTTTCACTTTTAGGCTGGGTTCACACCTATGCGAAATGGTTGCGGCTTACACCGCATCCAATTTGCATATAATTTTAAAATACATTGATTTCAATGAGGCTGGTTCACATATGTGCGATGCATTCGCACTGCGCATTGCCAAAAAAAGTGTGTGTTTTCTAGGCATTGCGGTGTGGCTCAGGTGCGAATTCAGGTCCATTATCTTCTATGGCACGCATCTGATTCACAGATGTGTTCAGTTTTCATCAGGATTTCTCTCCTTCACCTCACTACACTTCCCCCCTCCTCTCTCGCAGGTCACCAAATTCGCACCTAAAACGGAGATGATCTGCTGAACAGTTCTCTTATCTTTTCGCAGAGATAAGAGAGCTGGAATTCGCACCACACAAGTGTGAACCCAGCCTGTGTTGGTGACCCTCCTACATGCCACATTGGGGGGTGTAGTGGGGACCCTGTTTTACAGGCACCCAGCTCCCACTTTCTCCCTGGTGCTGGAAGGCTCTCCCCCCTCCCTCCCTGCAATCTTCTAGGACATGTCACAGAAGATTGCCTAGCCACAGCCAGGCGCCCACAGTAACAATGCCGGCGCTGTGGAGAGGAGTGGGGCTTCATGGGCCCGCATCGCTGGACCGTGGGACAGGTGATTGTCTGATTATTAAAAGTCAGCAGCTACACTTTTTGTAGCTGCTGACTTTCGAATGGGTGGAGCTCCACTTTAAGGCTGCTTTTACACTGAGGCGCTTCGCAGGCGCTATTGCACTAAAAATAGCGCCTGCAAAGCGCCCTGAAAGAGCCGCTCCTTTATATCCAGTGTGAAAGCCTTAGGGCTTTCACGCTGGAGCTTTGCGCTGGCAGGACGGTAAAAAAAGTCCTGCCAGCCGCATCTTTGAGGCGCTGTAGGAGTGAATATACCGCTCCTACAGCACCCCTGCCCATTGAAATCAATGGGGCAGCACCTCCAAACCGCCCGCAAAGCGGCGGTTTTAACCCTTTTTTGGCCGCTAGCGGAGGTTAAAACCAGCCGCTAGCGGCTGAAAATCGCGGCAAAAACTACGGTAAAGCGCCGCTAAAAATAGCAGTACTTTAACGCTGACGCACCCATCGATCGCTTCAGTGTGAAAGCACCCTAAGTTTTATCCCTTGTGCTGATTTAAGAATAAAAAAAATGTAACACTTAAGCTTCAATGTCATGTGTGGCCTTACCCTTTACACAGCATTAGAGTCTTCAGTACGGAGCGAGGGGACAATGTACTGCACTTGGTTAAGCAGCTGTCACTCCCCGTCTGAGCTTCCTGTGGGTATTGGTGCACTGCACAGAGGTCTGCAGGTGTCACACTACTTCTCTGGGCAGTTATATGGATATAAATAGGTTTGTACAGTACAACATTAGAGGTTTTCTTCTTTTCCCCAACCAGAATATTGATAAAATGTCATAACAAGTGTAAATTTGTCTCTCATGCTTCCTGAACAGCTGTGACTTGCTTAAAAAAGACATCATAAAAACAAAAACCGCTACGAAATACTGTCTTTTCTTTGATCCTACATATAAAAACTATCACAGCCAATACAAAAATAATCTACAAATCGGGCTGCAACCAACGATTATTTTCATTCTTGTTTCAATGGTTTTTATTTCAAGTTTTCCATAGTAAAACAGAAGTACAAAATATATAAACCATTCCATAGTGGCATTTGCAACACCCCTCTTTTTTGTTTACAAAAGTTTTATTTGGAAGATTCAAAAATAATTTACAAAACTGTGAGGAAGTATTACAGTAGAAGATATAATGCAATATGATATATACCATGAGAATAGAGTAGAGTTTTTATTGAGAGCAGAAAATCATATGACAATATAGGGATAGGGTACCTAGTGAGTTTGGTGCAAATCAGAGGAAGGGGTAACAAGGGGGTGTATAGGGGCAGAAAAAAAAAGAGTCAAAATAGAAAAAAAGAATTTCCTGAGATTCGGAAGGCATATGTTTCAATCATTAGACCAGTACATCCATTTTGAATTAAAGGTGTGAATGCTATCAGTTAGGGTATGATGGATTCTTTCGGATAACTGTAGATTTCTCATTCTGGATAAAACCTGGGGCCAGGGTAAGTTATTGGATTTCCAATTGAGAGCAATCATCCATTGAATTGAGCTTACAAGTGAATGGATCAGTCTAACACAGGGTGGGGGGATATCTGGGATATTAGCATAGAGAATACATATTTGTGGGGAGAGGGTAATTCTCTTTTTGACTATGGTTTCTATTTTCAATTTGGCGTGTCTCCATATTGTTTCTAAAAATCTACAACTCCAGAAAATGTGAGTGTATGTGCCAGTTTCTATGCAACCTCTGAAGCAGCATGGAGAAGATGATGGGTAGAAAGAGTGAATTTTTTCAGGAGTTAGATATAGTCTAGTAAATAGTTTCATTGGGGATTCTCTGTATGCTGGAGCTATGTTGCATTTGCGGAGATTGTCCGTCATAGTGTTCCAGGATTCTATGGGGATGAAGCAATCTAGTTCGGATTCCCAGTGTAACATTTGGATAGATTTGTCTGGCATCGAGGAGCTGTTAAGGTCTTTATAAAAAAGGGAGATTAGGCCCCTATCTCTCGAGGAGTTTAAACAAACGTGTTCGAATATCGTCGTAGGGGGACGAATACATAAAGAGTAATGCTCGTTGAAAAAGTTTTTGATTTGAAAGTAGTTTGTGAGTTCCGAGGATGGGAGATCGTATTTAGATTGGAGAGCGGGGAATGTGAGGAATGTATTGTTAGAGGACAATGATTTTAGGGAGGACAAGTTATTATTTCGCCATAGGGGGAACGAACGTGTGTTGTTCAAGTTCTGTGTAAGTCTGGGGTCACCTAAAAAGGAGGCAAGAGGGGGAGTGTCAGATGAAAGTTTGAGGGTTTTAGTAAGTGTAAGCCATAGTCGGAGAAAATGGGCAACAATAAGGTTATGTTTGAGAAGTTTTTGGTGATGAATACAGTTAGACCAGATGATGCCTTGTAGGTGGTATGGAGCAATGGAGAAGGATTCGAATTTAAGCCATGGGAGCTGTGGAGTGGGAGCATGCCATTGGGCAATCTGTGAAAGTTTAGTGGCAATAAAGTAGTGCCAGATATTGGGGAGGCCTAGGCCGCCCTTATTTTGGGGTCGAAACATGAGAGGGTAGCCACATCTTGTTTTTTTTGATGACCAGATAAATTTGTTAATCTCCCTTTGAAGGGATTCAATCCTTGTTTTGGGGACATTGATAGGTAGAGCTCTAAAAAAATATAATAATTTTGGAAGGAGGGTCATTTTAAAAGGCGCAGATCCTACCGAGGAGTGAAATGTGGTATGTGGACCATACTTTGAGTAGGGAGCTAATCTGTTGGAATAGGGGGGTAAAGTTGGTAGTATATAAGGTTTTGTGATGGGAAGTGATGAGGACACCTAGATATCTAAATGATGTAGAGCACCATATAAAGTTGAAGTTTTTTTGTAGGGTAGTGGTAAGGTCTGTGGGGAGGTTGATAGGGAGGGCAGAACATTTGTTGACATTAATACCTAAACCAGAAATGTTGTGAAACGATTTAAGTTCGGAGATAAGGTTTGGTAAAGATGTTAAGGGGTTCGAAAGAAACACCAGCGCGTCATCAGCATAGAGGCGAAGTTTGAATTCATGTGGGCCTTTGTCATACCCTTTGATGTTTGGGTTGTTTCTTATGGCTTGTGCTAGAGGTTCAATTGCTAAGGCGAATAAAAGTGGGGAGAGGGGGCAGCCCTGTCTGGTACCTCTGCTTAAGGGGAAGAAGTCAGAATTGTGGCCTGGGATTTTGATTCTGGTCTGGGGGTGGTGGTAGAGTGCTTTGAATCCATGAATAAATTTGTCTGTGATGCCGAATTTAGGGAGAAGGAAGTTAAGATAGGACCAATTTACACTATCAAATGCCTTATGAATGTCGAGACTAAGGAGGCATAGTGGGCTGGAGGAAAGATTAGCATCTTGGATGATATTGGTAACAAGTCGGATGTTGTCTGTGATTTGACGGCCAGGGATGAACCCTGATTGGTCAATATGGATAAGGGGGGTGATAACTGATGCTAGTCTATCAGCAAGGAGTCGGCCAAAGATTTTCAAATCATTATTAAGGACTGATATTGGGCGAAAATTTTGGGGAAGGGAGTGGTCTTTAAGAGGTTTGGGAATAAGAGACAAATTTGCAAGGAGCATGTCTTCTGGGAAATGGCCACCTGTGAGGATATGGTTAAAAAGTTTAGTTAATCTAGGTACTAAAAGGGGTGTAAATTTTTTGTAGTATAATGTGGAGAAGCCATCAGGACCCGGCGCTGTCGAAGTTTTGAGAGATTTAATGATGTTAGTAATTTCTAGCTCTGTACAGGGATTATTGAGAGTTGCAGTTTGTTGGTCAATAAGGGTGGGGAGATGTATATTGTCTAACCAATTAAGTGAGGAGGTGGAGGGGTGGGTCTGGGGCCCTGAAAGGAGATTTTTATAGAAAGTGGAGAAGATGTCCAGGACATCACGGGGATGTGTAACCAAGTTACCTTTGTGGTTACGTAGTTTGTATATGTGTGGGGGGTTATGTTCCTGGTTGAGTTTGCGTGCAAACATTTTGGATGTGGCGTTGCTATGTAACATGAATTTTGCTTTGGAAAATCTAAGGGATTTCTCAGTGTCAGCTGATAGAATTGTGTCTAGGGATTGGCGTTTGGAATGGATTTGGTTTGTAATTTCTGGAGATGGGGATTGGCTAAGTTTGTTGTACAACAGGTCTAATTCTTTAGTTAGAGTTTTGATTTCTGTAAGTTTAGCTTTATTTTTGGCTGCAGCAATGCTAATCAAGTGTCCTCTCAGGACCACTTTGTGTGCCGACCAGAGTGAGGTAGGAGCGATGTCTTCAGTTGAGTTGTTGGCAAAATAGTCTACAATGTGAGAGTTAATGTCTTGTAGTGTGTGTGGGTCAGATAAAAGGGAGTCATTAAGGCGCCAGCTAAATGCAGTGGGGACGAGCCCCACTTGAGAGGTGTCAAATTCAACCATGTCATGGTCAGACCAGGGGCAAGGGTGAATTCGAGCTCTAGAGGAGTTCGCTAGAAGAATGGGGGTACAAAATATATAATCTAGTCTGGCGTAGCAGTCATGTGGGTGGGAGTAATGGGTATAGGCCTTTATGCCTACATTGTGGGATCTCCATGAGTCGATCAGTTGGAATTTTGCAACACCCCTCTTTAAGGCAAATATAATCTTCCTATGATACGGCCCTGACATATTACCATCTGAGATGCATACTGTTATTACAACTACATACGTGTTCTTCTAGTGGGGTCTATGTCTAGGCGAAATTAACATTTTTACGTTACATCCAGATGACCCACATTATTTTGTCAGCCTAATCAGGGGTAACATAGAGGGTAATCGTACCCAAAGAGAGGTAGTTCAAGAAGAAGAGAAGAAAGAAAGAGTTAGAAAAGAGTTAGAAGTTTAGAAAGTGACCCCCGCACCCCGACTTTCGCCCCCCACCGGCCCCCTACATTAATACAGTCCTAGAGCCTCCTGTTAAATACTGGATCCAGGGACTCCATATCTTTTCAAACTGTTGCATTTTATCATTCAGGCCTCATGCCCACGGACGTTTTTACAGCCGCGTTTTGAGCGTTTTTTACAGCTTAAAAACGCCTGTCCATGTTAGTTTATAGCTTCATGCCCACCTAGGTGTTTTTGAGCTGCAAATAGCATAGGCGTTTTTAAGCTGTAAAAAAAAAAACCAGGACCAGTGCATTTCTCGGCGTCAGTGTTAGGCATAAAAAAACGCGAAGCGTCAAAAACCGCTAAACGCGCAAAAACGTGCAAAAAACGCAGTGATGGCGTTTTTGAGCTCCGACTTTTTTTTTTTTCCGAAAAAAAAGGTCAAAAAAATAGGATTTTTATAACAGCTTACCTGTAAAATCCTTTTCTTGGAGTACACCACGGGACACAGAGCTAGTCATTACATAATGGGTTAAGGGTCACCAGCGGTGATTGGACACTGGCACAACCAATGGAAGACAGTTCCCCTCCATATAACCCCTCCCATCAGGGAAGTACCTCAGTTTTGTAGCAAAGCAGTAAGGTTCCCATAAGAAGGGTGGGACCTCTGTGTCCCGTGGTGTACTCCAAGAAAAGGATTTTACAGGTAAGCTGTTATAAAAATCCTATTTTCTTTATCGTACACCACGGGACACAGAGCTAGTCATTACATAATGGGACGTCCCAGAGCAATGCTCATATGAAGGGGGAGAGACACAGATCAAAACAGGCCGCTTGCGGACCAGAAGCCCTATACTGCTGCCTGCAGCACACTTCGCCCAAAGGCGGAATCCTCATGTCCTTTCACATCTATTTGATAGAATTTGGAAAATGTATGGACTGAAGACCAAGTTGCAGCTTTACAGATCTGAGCCATCGAAGCCTGGTGGTGCACTGCCCATGAAGCACCTATCGCCCTGGTAGAGTGCGCCTTAACAGGAAAAGGAGGAGTCCTGTTCTTTAAACCATAAGCTTGAATAATTACTTGTCTAATCCACCTGGAAATGGTGGATTTTGATACCGCTTGGCCCTTCTTGGGCCCATCTGGTAAAATAAACAAAACATCTGTTTTACGTATCTGAGCGGTTGCTTGCAGATACACCTTTACCGCTCTCACTGGATCTAGAGAGTGTAATAATTTTTCCCCCGCCGTCCGCGGGTTTGGAAAAAAGGAAGGCAGAACAATGTCTTGATTCAAGTGAAAAGCCGACACCACCTTAGGCAGAAAAGCCGGATGGGGTCGTAGTACGATCTTGTCCTTGTGACAAATTAGATAAGGCTCTTTACAAGAAAGAGCTGCTAGCTCTGATACTCTCCTAGCAGAAGCTATAGCAATCAGAAAGGCCAATTTCCTACTTAATATAATTAAAGGAATATGGCGAATAGGTTCAAAAGGTTGCTTTTGCAACACTGACAATACCAAATTCAAATCCCATGGACACAAGGGAGACCTGACTGGAGGATTTATCCTCAGTACCCCCTGAATGAATGTCCGAACTAGGGAGTGAGATGCCAATGGTCTCTGAAAGAAGACTGATAGAGCCGATATTTGCCCTTTGATGGTGCTAAGGGCTAATTTCATATCCACTCCTAACTGGCAAAAAGCAAGAATCCTACTTATTTCATATTTCAGAGGATTCCAACTTCTGGATTCACACCAGGAAACGTATGCTTTCCAGACTCTATGATAGATGAGTCTGGAGGCTGGCTTTCTAGCATTAATGAGCGTAGAAAGAACCAGGCCAGAGACCCCTCTCTTTTTCAAAATGTGGGTCTCAGCAGCCAGGCCGTCAAATTTAGCCTTTGTAAGGAAGGGTGGAATACTGGACCCTGTGACAACAGGTCGTGTCGAAGTGGAAGCTTCCAGGGCCTTCCTATCGCCATTTTTACGATCTCGGCATACCAAGGCCTCCTGGGCCAGTTTGGGGCCACTAGGATTACTGGTATTCCCTCCTCCTTGATCCTGCGAAGCAGTCTTTGTAGAAGAGGGATCGGAGGGAATGCATAGATCAGTGAGAACTGATTCCATGGAGTTATTAGAGCGTCTGTCCCGTAGGCTAGAGGATCTCTCGTTCTGGACACAAAGTTGTCCAATTTCTTGTTGAACCTGGAAGCTAGCAGGTCTACATCTGGGTTTCCCCATCTCAGACATATGGCCTGAAAGATCTCTGGGTGAAGAGACCACTCTCCTGGTAGCAGCTGCTGACGACTCAGGTAGTCTGCTTGCCAGTTTTCTATCCCTGGAATGAAGATTGCAGAGATGCAAGGTACATGCTCTTCTGCCCATGCCAAGATCCGGTTCACCTCTCTTTGGGCTGCCCGACTGTGGGTGCCTCCTTGGTGATTGATGTAAGCTACTGCCGTAGCATTGTCGGATTGAACCCGAACTGGGTAGCCCTGTAACCTGTATGTCCAGGTTTTGAGGGCTAGATATACCGCCCGGATCTCTAGCACATTGATGGGCAGGATCCCCTGAGTCTTGGCCCAGGTTCCCTGGGTAGAAGCCTCCTCGAATACTGCACCCCAGCCCGATAGGCTGGCATCCGTAGATACCACCTTCCAGGCCACTGGGAGGAAGGACTTTCCCTTCCGTAAATTCCTGGCTTCTAGCCACCAATTGAAGCTGTGGCGTACTTGTGAGGACAGGCGCATGGGTATATCCAGAGCTTGGCTCTTCCTGTTCCAGGAGGCTAAAATATTGCCTTGAAGTAGTCTCGAATGAAACTGGGCGTAAGGGACCGCCTCGAAGGAGGCTACCATCTTTCCCAATAGTCTCATGCAAAGGCGAATAGACGGCCTCTTGTTTGCTTTGACCTTGTGGATCAGGTCTTTCAGAGACTGTATCTTTGGCTCTGGCAGGTATACCCTGTTTTGGGCTGTATCTATGATCATGCCCAGGTACACTATCCTTCTTTGGGCCTGGAGAGAGGATTTTTGTAAGTTTATAATCCATCCTAAATGCTCCAGGTATCCTACTGTAGTGTCTACAGCGTGATCCAATCCCTCCTTTGACTGATCTATTAATAGTAGATCGTCTAGATAGGCTGTTACCGCAATGCCCCGTGTTCTTAGGTTTGCTAACAGAGGAGCTAGCACCCTTGTGAATACTCTGGGCGCGGTGGCTACACCAAATGGCAGGGCCACAAATTGAAAGTGGCGATCTTCTACCGCAAACCTTAGGAATCTTTGGTGAGCGGGGAGGATTGGTATGTGTAGATATGCGTCTTTGATATCTATGGACGCAATGAATTCTCCGCCTTTTAAAGTAGCGACCACGGATCGAATCGTTTCCATTCGAAAATGGCGAACGTTCAGAAACTGGTTTAGATTTTTTAGATCCAGGATGGGTCTGACTTCTCCGTTCGGTTTTGGAATCACAAAGAGGTTTGAGTAAAAACCTGAACCTTGCTCCTTTTGGGGTACCTCTGTAACCACACCTTGAGCTATTAAGTGATTCAAACCTTTGAAGAAGGATCCTCTTTTTTGTGGATCCTTGGAGAGTCTTGAACTTCGGAATTGAGAAGATGGGATCTCTCGAAATTCCAGTCTGTACCCTGAGGATATTGTGGATACCACCCATTTGTCCTGGGTTTCTGTCCGCCAAGTCGCTGAGAACTGACGAAGCCTTCCCCCCACTCGGCCGAGCGGGGGCGCCCCTTCAATGAGAGGTTTTGGGGGCTTGCTTATTAGCTCTTGAACCCCACGGCTTCTTGTTCTTCTGAGCCTGTTCTTTGGCTTTTTTGGGCGGCTGAAAAGGCCGTCGCCACTGGCTGGAGTCAGATTTCCCGGGAGCTGGGGAGAGAGTGTGTTTAAAACAAGGTCTCTTGTTTTTCTTTCTCTCAGGTAAAAGTGTCGTTTTACCACTTGATATCTTTTGGATATATCTTTCTAAATCTTCCCCAAAAAGGCGTTCGCCATGGAACGGGAAACTTGCCAACAACTTTTTGCATGGGGCTTCCGCTGACCAATGCTTAAGCCAAAGTACTCTGCGCATCTGTACCAGCTGGAGTGTAAGGCGTGATGCCTGTATGATAGAATCTCTCATGGCATCCACTGTGAAGCATAAGGCTTTAGGCAAATTCTCCCAATTTTTAGCCTGCTCTGAAGGCAGCTCCTTCAGCCCCTGCTTTACCTGTTGGCTGACGACCTGACACATACCGACTGCTGCTACTGCAGGTTGGATAATTGAGCCGGCCAAAAGGAAGGAGGATTTCAGTAAGGATTCCAACTTCTTCTCAGAAGGATCTTTAAACACTTGTACATTATCCACTGGACATGTCAGGTTTTTATTTACACAAGAAATAGCCGCATCTACCGTAGGCAGGCTCCATTTCTTTAAAAAAATTTCCTCCATAGGATAAAGAATGTTAAACTTTTTTGGAGGTGAAAAACGCTTATCTGGATGTTGCCAGTCTGCGTACAATAGATCCTCTAGTAACGGATGAACCGGGAAGGAGCATGCACCTTGCAGGGATCTTAATGATCCTAGGGAGGAGACAGGTGATTCTGTTACCTCCAAAGAGGGTAACCTAAATGCAGCTCGCACGGCTCCTGCATAGCATTGCACCTGTGACTTTAAAATCTGGGATACCGAAAAAGGCTCATCCGATATCCCTGATCCGTCTGACTCCTCATCCTCTGCTGATGTAGCCTCCTCCTCATCCTCCTCCTCCTCAGGTACTTCTGAAGGGAGGTCCAATACTGGAGGAGATCTGCTTCGCTTATTGTCCTTTTTAGAGGATTTAGCGATTAAAGTAGCAATTTTCTCCTCCAGATTATTTAGGGCAGCTGATAAAGTGTCCTCAGTGACATATGCAGGCCCAGGCTTCACTGGGGAAGCCGCCATACCTGACAGAGGTAATGGCTTATCCTGTACAGGTGCTTTTGGCAACACAGGAGAGGAAGGTACCGAGTCAGCACAGCTAGAGCCCCCTGTCTCAGGCGGCGGTGCTCTTTTATCTCTTTTTGTCCGCATTACTTCCCCTGGAAGACTTACTGTTTAGACAAAATACAAGGTACCTAAATGCATATACTACCGTGTTCAGTTTAGCAAATACATTAAGTATGCAACTTTTAACACATAACTATGCATAACATGGATGTCTTCTAGGAAGTACCCAATCCAACCACATGGAGTCTTACGTCCCTGTATAGCTGCTGTGTTTCTCTGCCAGGAACAAGAGAACTAACGAGCTTGCTTGCTGCTGCAGTGCTTTTTACACTGACAGTCTTTTAAATTTGGCGCCGTTTCTGTGCCTGCGCGCGCCACGTGCCCGCGCACGCCTCGGCCCCCCCCCCTCCGATAAAGCGCGCTCCCGCGCGCACGCGCGGCCTTTAGCGCTATGGTGGTGGCCATAGTGAGAGAGGACTCTCATCAGCCCCTGTCCCCACTTACCTGCATCTGCAGGTGTCTGTATCGGCCACCGGAAGGAGGAGCGGGGTGCTCAAGCAAGCTCAGCAGCGGAGGTGACGAGCAGTGTACTTCGCCGAAGCCGACACTGAACAGAGTGAGGTGAGTATATTCAGCTCTTTACTCCCCCCAGTGGTGGAAAAAAAGAAGACATCCACTTTTTGAAAAAGGTCCCAACCTAGTTATGGACCTTCTAATCTCACCTTATCCACGCCGCAGGTTTTTCTGCTGAAAGTTTTCAGACAGATACCAAACTTCACCCTTCACGGTGGGCTATGTGTGCCAACCTTCAGGGATATGGGTTCCTATTTAAAGGATACCTCTCCCCTGGGCCTTGTACAAGACTCTTACCAGGACTTTATAGCGAAATAGCGAAAGTGCTGGATCTTAGAGCCCAGTCCTCCGAAGAGAGACATTACAGGCGACGCCTCATGGATGAGGCCCGGATCCCATCCAGATTCAGCTCATTTGTAGGCGTCTTGGATGGATCCGAAAGCATAGCTCTTTTACCCCCAGAGGGTCTCTTTGGAAGAGCTTTCCTTTAGCACCTCCTAACGCGTCCAACACCTTTCGACACTGGCGAAAAAACTGAGGTACTTCCCTGATGGGAGGGGTTATATGGAGGGGAACTGTCTTCCATTGGTTGTGCCAGTGTCCAATCACCGCTGGTGACCCTTAACCCATTATGTAATGACTAGCTCTGTGTCCCGTGGTGTACGATAAAGAAATTTATACAATAACATGGACAGGCGTTTTTAAGCTGTAAAAAACGCGGCTGTAAAAACGTCCGTGGGCATGAGGCCTCAAAGTTGCAGTCATTCGTTCATTAAGCATGATCCAGGAGAGTTTGTGTTTGAGCTGGTCAAATGGCACCACCGCTGATTTCCGTGATTTTGCTATGGTAATTTTAGCCGCTGTAAATATAAACGTTATAAGACGCCTTTGGGATTTTGAGGCTGGTTCTAACTCGGCACCCAGCAATGCCTGTCTTAGGGATTTAATCAGGTTTACCTGGGTGAGGGTATGCATAAAATTGTACACCCTTATCCAGTAGCGCCTCACCTTGGGGCACTGCCACCATATGTGGTACATCGTCCCCAGCCTGGAAAACATTGAGAGGATGCCTCGGGTATAAAGGTCGCCAGTCTCACAGGGACCATATACCATCTCATTAATACTTTTAAATTGGCTTCTATTAATGAAGTATTTATGATGGACTGTGTGGCCCCCTGGGCTATTTTGTGCCACTCGTCCAGCTCAATGCTCTCATTTTTTTTTCTATTAAAAGGTTGAATCTGGTACAGATCAGACTCAGAAATCAAAACTTTTTTCTTAAAAGGAAAAAAATAAAAAATAAAACACTACTTTGCAGATTTTCAGACAGGATTGTAATATAATATTATGCATGACAGATTCCCCTTTCATAGGCATCACAAGCGCACCCTGGTGCATTTAAACCAGAAACTCCTGGGCCTACTTCCAGTAACGAGGCCTCGGGCCAGCCGGCCCCGAGGCAGGAAAACTGCTACAGCACACCTTAGGCCAGGAGGGTCATCAGGTCAGAGAGACCCGGAAGACGGTGTCTGTCCCTTAAGTACCCTCTCCCAGAATGCACAGCGGGGGGACCAATCCCACTGAGCTGTTTATGGGTAAGAGGTACCCAATACATCCAGCCTGCTGCATTTCCAACCCTGACCTGTGGTGACAGCGACACCCACAGTCAAGTGGAAAATGCGCAACACAGCTGGACTGAAACAGAATCCAGAAATTTAAACAATTATTCTGAGCTAACTACAGCTCAGACAACTAAATGTACAACTAGCGCCTACCCAATAGGAGCAGGGCACTACATATATAAATATTTTATTAATAATAATAATAATAAAATGTACCCAGATATAAGATATACAGGGTATTTCAACAGGGAGTCAGACATGAAGCTATATGAACGGTGGAGGGGGAATATAAAACTTTTACATTAAAATAGTACTAGAGGCTGAGACTTTTTTGCATGGATATAACGTATATACTCGAGTATAAGCCGACCCAAATATAAGTCGAGGCACCTAATTTTACCACAAAAAAACTGGGAAAACTTATTGACTCAAGTATAAGCCTAGGGTGTCCATCTGCATGCCTCACTGTGCCTCACTTTGCCTCACTGTGTCCATGCCTCACTGTGCCCATGCCTCACTGTGCCCATGACTAGACTGACGTTTAACACGGGAGTCTAGTGAAGGGGTGCCCGGCTTTGAAAAATCGTTGCTCCCCGGCCGTAGGTCCCCCAGACAACAAACTTTGCACACTTATATATGAGAAATGGAGCTACTTGTGTGCCAAGTTTCAGGACCAGGGGAGAAATTACTGTTTAACATGGGAGTCTATGGAAGGGGTGCCCGGCTTTGAAAAATCAGTGCTCCCCGGCTGTAGGTCCCCCGGACAACAAACTTTGCGCACTTGTAGAGAAAGAGTGGGGCTACATGAATACCAAGTTTGGGGTCCAGGGGATTACTAATCCATAGCCACGATTAGGTTGCCTATTGAAATCTAGTTATCAGGTTTCCCCATGGAATTTTCAAGTGATTGTACCCATTCATGACTCTAAATGCTAAGGAGGTATCTTTGCTGCAAGGTACAATAACCTACTCTACCAGTACGCATCATCCATGTGAAACAAACTCAGTGGCCACGTGTGTGAGTCACGCCTGTGGTTCTGATAGGTGAAGATTAAGGACTTCTATGTGAAAGTACTATGAAGCACACCCTTGTACAGACGCGAGAAATAAAAGTTTTGTGTGCATAATTATTCACGTGGTAATCACATACAGATTATCAGCCAAAATGTAAATTATTATTATTCATAAAAAATAGCAATATATAAACTGAGAAAAAAAAGCAGGTCCCCACAGGACTCTAAATTGCTCTTCTCTGTGAAGGTGAACCATCCCAGTAAGGGCACACCTTAGCCCCCAGCTGTTGGTAGCATGAAAAAGACACCATGTCCTTCCAGCTACAAGCAGGTAGAAGTGACATTGAGGGCCCTTCAGACTATCCATTCTCGTGCTTCTTGTTAACACATGCCTGAACGTGCATTAATATGCATTGCATGAAGGCAGCCTGATCAAAGTAATGGGCTGCCAATGCACCAGAACAGTCCAAAAAAATCAGACATGCAGTGTTTTTTAGATGCAGTGCACCACAACCCAAGGTAGAACATTACCCTGATGTGTCTCAGGTGCATTGGGTTACCTGCTTCTGGTGCCACTGAAAATAAAAGCCATTGCCATACATTAGAGCTACACGATTCTGAATAAAATGAGAATCACAATTTTTTTTATTTTTTTGCTTAGAATAAAGATCACGATTCTGAAGAACTTTTTTATTTTAAAGATTTACAACCCCTGAACATTAGGTTATCAAACAAGATGGCAATACAATAAAACATAATACCCTTTGCTTTAATCAAATTTAAAGAAATGTACGGAAAAATAATGTAATGTGTAAAGAAATAAAATAACTAATAAATAACTATAAATAATTATAACAAATATTATCTAAAAATAATAAAAATTATTCAATAATGTAATCAAATCAAAAACACTGAAATTTGCTCAGTTGCAGAATTGTCGCTGTCATTAGATTTAGTGTTTGATGACGAATTTCCCCACAAATCGCTATCGCTCAATTCTGCAAGTGATTCTAATTTATTATCGCTGTTTTCTAGCTGGTCTAAAACCACTTTTGACGTAAACTGACACTTTTTGGTTGCTATGGACAATCTCCAAATTCCAGGCAGAAAAAACTGTATTTATAATATAAAAGTGCATGCAGGACACTGGACAGACCACTAGGGACAAAGGGGATGTGTAATTATTTGACACAGTACTGTTATCAGTAAGATTACAGTATACTGTATGTATACTGTGTTTTTCACTTTTTGAATTTGGCGCCGAACTCCGTCCCCGTGCGTCGCAACGTCACAGGGAACGGAGCTCGGCACTCGGCAGTGTGAATCGAGCGAGACACGGCTCGCATACGCTGCGGGGAGACATCGCAGGATCCAGGGAACAAGGTAAGCAACTCTCCCTGGATACTGCGATGCGATCCCGAGTCTGGCTCGGGGTTACCGCTCTTGGTAGTAAAAACTCAACCCAAGCCAGACTTGGGATTACCGCCAGGGAGGTTAATAAGGCTGATTAGAGTTAATTAAGGGTTAATATGGGGTTAACTAGAGGAACAATTTAACCACTTGCCGACCAGCCACTGTATATATACAGCGGCAGATCAGCTCGATAGCGCAAACCGCCGTACCCGTACGGCAGTCCGTGTATGTGACACTGTGGGCGCGGCCGCGGACTCGATGTCCACCGGCGACCAGCGATCGCGGTACATAGAGGCAGAACGGGGACCTGCCTATGTAAATAAGGCAGATCCCTGTTCTGACAGGAGACATCACGGAGATCTGCTGTTCCCAGTGATCAGGAATAGCGATCTCTATGGTATTCCAGTGAGCCCAGCCCCCACACAGTTAGAACACACCCAGGGAACACAAGTAACCCCTTAATCGCCCCCTAGTGTTAACACCTTCCCTGCCAGCGTCATTTATACATTGATCAGTGCATTATTTTAGCACTGATCAATGTAATAATGTCACTGGTTCCCAAAAAGTTTTACTTAGCCCAGGTTCACACTGGGGCTGCGGGAGTGAAGCCATGCGAGTTCAGCTGAACTCGCACGATTTCACTCCTGCCTGTCAGTCCCGATTTCAGCTTGGTTACAGAGACATCTGACACAGATGTCAATGTAAATCGCGGCTGAAATCGCAAAAAGTAGTACAGAAACTACTTTTTGTAATCGGTACAGCGTCACAGATGTGGCGTCGCACCGATTAGGACGGTGCCATTGCCCGCAATTTGCGGCAAATTTCGCCGATTTGACATGTCAAATCGCATGTCAAATCGCACCAGTGTGAACCAGGGCTTAGGGTCAGATTTGTCCGCCTCAATGTGGCAGTCCCGCGAAAAATATTGCAGATCACCGCCATTACTAGTAAAAACATAAAAAATAAAAATCCATAAATCTTTCACATAGTTTGCAGACACGATAACTTTTGCGTAAACCAATATACACGTATTATGATTTTTTTTTTTTTTTTTACCAAAAATATGTAGAAGAATATATATTGACCTAAACTGATGAATAAATTAGTTTTTTATATATATATTTTTTTTGGAATATGTATTATAACAGAAAGTAAAAAATCTATTTTTTTTTCAAAATTATCAGTCTTTTTTTGTTAATAGTGCAAAAAATAAAAACCGCAGAGGTGATCAAATATCACCAAAAGAAAGCTCTATTTGTGGGGAAAAAAAAATGTACATCAATTTTGTTTGGGTACCACATCGCACGACCGCGCAATTGTCAGTTAAAGCGACGCAGTGCCGTATCGCAAAACCTTCCGGGGCTGAAGTGGTTAATAAAAAGAAAAAAAAAAAAAACACACAAGGTTGCTTTAAACTGACTTTATTTGCAGACTGAAGTTCATCCATTTGATATGTAAATTAATAAACATAAATATTCAGCGTTTCTTTTTATCTGTCTCTTTCAGCGCTGAGCAATGTTGGTAAACATTGCCGGCTGTTTTTTTTTTTTTTGACAGCTGTGAGCAGGGGAATTGCTCTGCACTTTTTACATGAATCGTGGAAATGCTAGATTAGGGGGTAGTCGAATCGAGATTGCGATCTTTTAACAACTAATTGTGCAGCTCTACCACAGAGCTACATGGATGTAAATTTTTACCAATTATAACAAAGTGCCAGTAAAAATTAATGGCACTAATGCATGTAAGGTGCATTAATCTGCATTGCAGCAATGCATGTGTTAGCCCAACTTACTACAAATTCACAGTGTAGTGTGTTTCAGCTCTAAATACATTGTGAAAAAGTTATCATCTTTTACTTGGTCCTGAACACACTTTTCTGTAATGCAGTGCATTGTGGTAACTCTCGCTTTACCACAACACACATTATTTGCGTTTGCATGTTGTGGTATTATTTTATTTGCATGGTACCCCAACACATATACATTGCAGCTGTGTCCGAATAAAATATTGCAGGTCTGTTTTGTGTGTTGGCAGCCCAACTAAACCCACAATAAACTGCTTAATACCTTTTTTCATCAGCAGTATATAGCAGTCTTGTAACTTCTATCAGTGTTTGGTTAAAGCTTGTAGGAGGAGTTTTCATTCTCCTCTACCTGTCCTATGAGGCTTCAGGACCCGTGACCCTCTGGACAGTGCTGATAGGCCCTGTGCTGATCACATGCATTCTCCCAAGAAAAAAAGAACTCTCTAGCAATACACACCAAACTGAGCATATGCAGAGTGCCCCCAACCCTCTGTTCTAGCAGAAGATGAATTGGGGACATTGGAAAAAGGGGAGGATCAGAGAAGATAGGATCGAACAGCCTTTTTACACAATGCACAGGATTAACCCCTTAGGTTCCACAGCAAGTATAACAAGAATGCTTAACTGCATATACAGACGGCACCCACAGATTGTCAAGGGAAAGAGACAGAACTGTGATCTGCCAATGTAAACAAGGCAGATCGTCGTTCTGACAGAGGGGGAAGTGATGAAGCTTCTGTCCCCGCAAAGCAGGGAATGACTTCCATCTTTTGCTCTAGTAAAAGCACCTTGCACGCACACAGTATAGTAAAACACTGGTTAGGCACACAGTTAACCCTTTGGTCACCCCTGATGTTTAACCCCTTCCCAGCCAGTGTTATTAGTACAGTGACAGTGGATATTGCTATCACTGTATTAGTGTCACTGGTTCCCAAAAAGTTGTACACCGCAATATCGCAGTCCCGCTAGAAGTCACTGATCGCCACCATTACTAGTAAAATAAATAAAAAAATTATATATCCCGTAGGTTTGTAGATGCTATAAATGTTGTGCAAACCAATCAATATACACTTATTGGGATTTTTTTTTACCAACAACATGTAGCAGAATACATTTTGACCTAAATTTGATTTTACATTTTTTTTTATTGGATATGCTTTATAGCAGAAAGTAAAAAAATAATGTTTTTTCCCCAAATTGTGTCTTTTTTTGTCTATAGTGTCGTACGTCCACACAATTGTCAGTTAAAGGGGAGTTCCAGCCTTTTTTGTGTTTATTAAAAGTCAGCAGCTACAAAAAGTGTAGCTGCTGGCTTTTAATAAACAGACACTTAAGCCCTGTACACACGATCGGTTTTCCTATGGATTCTAATCCGATGGATTTTTCCATCGGAAATCCGATGAAGCCGACTTCCATCAGTCTTGCCTACACACGATCTGTCAAAAAACCGATCGTCCAAAATGCCGTGACGTAAAACACTCTGACAAGCCGAGAAAAATTAAGTTCAATGCTTCTGAGCATGCGTCGACTTGATTCTGAGCATGCGTGGACTTGATTCTGAGCATGCGTGGGTTTTTTGTCCGATAAATTTAAAACATGTTCTATTTTTTCTCACCGATGGAAAAAAGACCAATGGGGCCCATACACGATCGGTTTGTCCGATGACAAAAGTCCATTGGACTGTTTTCATCGGTAAAACCGATAGTGTGTACACGGCTTAACCTGTTCCACTGTCCAGCGACGCGGCCGAACTGAGCTTCGCTCCTTTCCCCCTCCTCTCCGCCGGCGCCACCATTCTAACTGTGGGCACCCGGCCGTGACAGCTTTCGGGTTCATGGCCGGGCACTCTCTGCGCATGCGCAAGCGGCGCTGGGCAATCTGAGTGGATAGGCGATCGCCTGGGACCTGTCACGTGTCCCAGGTGATCGCCTACAGGGAGGGGCCACCTTAGGCAATATGATGAGTCGCCTAAGCGGTCCCTGGGCGGAAGGAGGAAGTGGGACAGGAAGTCCCACTCCTACCAAAGCCCCCACTCCCCCCTCAAAAAAAATTACATCCAAATGTGGTATGTAAGGGGGCGAGGAGTGGTTTAAATACTTTTGGGTTGAACTCCGCTTTAAAGTAATGCAGTTCTGTATTGCAAAAAATGGTCTGGTCATGAAGGGAGGGGGGGTTCCAAAGGTCAATTGGTTAACAGAGGAGCCAAAAAAACAAAATAACCTAAAAAAATAAAATAAATACCCCTCATGTACTGTTCGAGTTCAGGGTATAGATCATAGGGCGACTTAGCGCACAAGTGTGGACAGGGACAGTAATGTTGAACATAGTCCGGCTCAAGTCTGAATGGGGGCTGAGGTGCTGCTTTAGCCCCTATAAAGAATGGAATTTAGCAATACCCACAGTTTGAAGACGGGGTGGGGATGGGTGGAGGGCTAAGCAAGGTCCTCTTTGACTGGGGTGACCACGTGTCCCGGATTGCCCGGGACAGTCCCGCATTTTACAGGTCTGTCCCGGGCACATTCATTCTAGGACAATACAGTGTCCCGGAATGAAATTGACACAGCCACCCCCTGGGTCAATCTGATGCCCCCAAAAAAGGCAGCCACATCACCACTTTATTCACTAACAGTACTTGTCCTGGCCAATAAGGCCGGGAGGAGCACAATCCCCCCCCTGCTTGTGATTGGAGAAATCATAAATCCCGCCTCTTGTGTCCAATCACTGTGCTGTGATTCGTTACAGCACAAGCTGATTTTTGGGAAGGGAGGGTGTCCCTGAATGGTATTTTGGAAATGTGGTCACCCTATCTTTGACAAGGCTTCTTGAATTAAATTGTTCACATAAATTAAGCAAGTAAATCACCTGAGGTGTTTGGCTGGATGGAAAATAGCGAAGAGTTGTTAATATCCTCTACAGCGGCTGAAGATTTTGTCCATCCTAACCTGCAAGACACAAAAACACCAAGTCATTGAGTCAGTGATTAGCACTTCACCTCCAGAATTCTCACATTAGATCTGAATGTTGCACACACATAGCAGGCTGAATGTCACATGCACATCATTCACTGACGCTCTACTTCACGCACTTATTAGATTTCATGGTATGCAATGTTCAAACTGTCATGGGGGGCAGCAATATGGTCACATGATTCGCCTCCCATTCCCAGTCCTGATTTGAACTCTTTAGCTGATTGTGACCGATTCTTCTCCAGGGATAAACGTTCTTACTACACAGATGTAAAAAATGTATTACTGTGGGGAGACATGTTCCAAGGCAAAGTCAACTTCTTGTCTAATCTCAAAACCACTATTCCGCCAACTGTCACTAATAAAAGGAAACCGGAAAATGAGACAAAGGTCGTAATTTCTTGTGAAAATGTTAGCTGCCAATCACTGGAACAAGGATGCAGCTTGTAGAGTCACAAAAGGATCCCAGGTCTTCATACGTGTTCTAGGCCAGTCACTCAGAAAGCACTGAAGCCTTTGGATTAGCATCTAGGTTATTTCAAAAGTAGAGTTCGGCAATTTCAGCGTAACTAATAATCTGCTATAGTACTTAGGGGATTGTAGCCGTATTAGTGCACCTGCAACAGAAACAACTGTCCCTGATACCATCTCATTTGCGCTAACATCCAATTTTGTAGGACAAGCTTTCGTGCGGTGTCCCTTTCTTCAAGGTCCAAGCATTAGTACTAATTGGACCTTGAAGAAGGAGACATACCCGAAAACAAGTCTTAAAAAATTGGATGTTAGGCTCCATTTGTACCTGAGCGTAATCGATTTACTGGTGTTTTTCTTTTTTTTTTTTTTGCAGCTTTTTTAAAGCGTTTTAGAAGTTAAAAATAATAATATTATTATTATTTTTATTATTATAGTACAGGATTTATATAGCGCCAACAGTTTATGCAGTGCTTTACAACTTGAGGGTGGACAGTACAAATACAATACACTTTAATTATTATTATTATTCACCATTTATATAGCGCCAACAGTTTATGCAGCACTTTACAATGTAGAGGGGGGACCAGAGCCGATCCACCCTATACGCTGACTACACAAGCTAAGTAGGGCCCCGTAAATTACTCGAGGCCCCGCCTCCCCCTCGTGTCATAGCGCCGCCCGTGTCAATTAATGTCACAGGCGCGGTGACAGACCCACCAGTGGCTCCCCGTGCCTCCACGACCGTGTCCCATCACTCCCGAGTTCGGGTCCGCTATATTATCTGCTCCTGCTGCCTGAGCCTGCCTCCCTATCTAATCTACCCCCTGCACGGTCTGTGTCAGCGGCGCGCCTCCGTCAGCTCAGTGTGCTGCAGACGGGACACTGGAAGAGCCTCCATATTGTCGGTTGCTCTCCTCTGAATGGCTGCGGAGGTGGGGTTGAAGGCGAAGCCTGCCCATTCCCTGCTGCTGTGTTGAAAAGTGCAGAGATCGTGCTGGGAGACTGGCTTGAAAAGTATGTTTTTGCCAAAGTTTTCTCACCCCTCCTCCCCATACATGATACACCATACATACAGTCCTCACCACTCCCCCCCCCACCATACACCATCTATACAGTTTTGTCCCCCCCCCCATACCATCCATCCATATAGTTCTCTCTCCCCTCATACACCATCCATATACACAGTTCTCACCCCCGCCCCTATATACCATCCATATATACAGTTCTCACTCCCCCCCGCCCCTATATACCATCAATATTTACACAGTTCTCACCCCCCGCCCCTATATACCATCAATATATACAGTTCTCACCCCCCCGCCCCCTATATACCATCCATATGTACAGTTCTCACCCCCCGCCCCTATATACCACCCATATATACAGTTCTCACCCCCCGCCCCTATATACCTTCCATATGGATGGTATATAGGGGCGGGTGGGGTGAGAACTGTGTATATGGATGGTATATAGGGGGGAGGGGGAGTGAGAACTGTGTATATGGATGGTATATGGGGGGGGGTGAGAACTGTGTATATGGATGGTATATAGGGGGGTGAGAACTGTGTATATGGATGGTATATAGGGGGGTGAGAATTGTGTATTTGGATGGTATATAGGGGCGGGGGGTGAGAACTGTGTATATGGATGGTATATAGGGGCGGGGGTGAGAACTGTGTATATGGATGGTATATAGGGGGGGGTGAGAACTGTATATATTATATACAGTTCTAACCCCCCGCCCCTATATACCATCCATATATTATTATTAATTATAATTTGACTGTTTTGTTTAAAGGAGGGAGGATTGTATTGGGAGCACTGAAGTGTCAGGTGTGACTGTGTGGCAATGGCAAATGGTTTACATAGCTCACGGCATCACGGGTCAGGTAGAGGGCCCCTTAGCAGAATTTTGCTTAGGGCCCCAGGGAGGTCAGGGTCGGCACTGGGGGGGGGACAGCACAATTACAGTACAGTTTAATACAGAAGGTACAGGAGGGCCCTGTTTGTAGAGCTTACATTCTAAAGGGAGGGGGTGATGGTACAAAAGGTAATAGCTGCAGAGAATTATTAGATGGGGATGGCTTTGTGGGATAGGCTTCACTGAATAAATGAGTTTTTAGGGATCTCCTAAAGGTGGACAGGTTAGGGGCTGATCGGACATACCGGGGCAGGGAGTTCCAGAGGATGGGAGAGACTCTGGAGAAGTCCTGAAGGCGAGCATGGGAGGAGGGAATCTAGAGAGCAGGAGGTCCTGGGAGGAGCGGTGGGGACGATTTGGGCGATATCTGCAGATGAGGTTGGTGATGTAGATGGGGGCAATGTTGTGAAGGGCCTTGTATGTTGTGGTTAGCATTTTGAATTTCACACGGTGGGGTAGGGGAAGCCAGTGAAGGGATTGGTAGAGAGGAGCAGCAGTAGGAATCAGAGGGCCAGGCCGTGCTCCTTAGAGTTTACATTCTAAGAGGGAAGGTCAAGAGATACAAGAGGTAATAATGGTGGGGGATGTGCTGATGGAGAAAATAAATGTACAGTGGTTAGGTGGAGGCCAGATAGGCTTTTTCAGAAGAGATGAGTTTTCAGGGATCATCTGAAAGTGGACAAAGAAGGAGATAATTGGACAGATTGGGGTAGAGCATTCCAAAGGATTGGAGAAGCGAATCAGACATGGATACTATCCCCTTGCTGTTTATAGCCTCGGGTTATGTGGTGGTGTTATGCCACCTGGTTTAGTTAAGTGCTGGTCTACGGACCAAAAAACTTCCAAGAAGGCCTTAATGGACCTGCCCTTTAGCGGTGACAGTCTTTTTGGAGCCTCTCTGAATGACATCGTTAAGGATGGCACAGGAGGTAAGAGCTTGCTGCTCCCGCAATCCAAAAAGGGGTAAGGAGCCACGCCATAGGCTAGGGCTCTCCTTCACCGCGCACAAGTGGTCTTTTGTCCGCCTAGTGCGGTAAGTAAACGACCCCAGGCCGATAAAGCGCCTGCTGAGGGACAGAAGCGTCCCTGGGTTCGCAAGCCCAACCTTGCTTGCCTACCGAACAGATTTTTTCCCTCTAAACCGCCAGCTTCAGCCGACTCGTCGGGAAGTCCTATATGGGGCGGTTCAAGACCTGCTGATACGCAGGGTGGTCCTTCCTGTCTCAGTACAGGAAAGGATTCAGGGGTTCTACTCTAATCTGTTCGTAGCGCCGAAGACGCTCTGTTGTCGCTGCCCTCCATCCGTGGGGATTTTCCAGCATCCTTGGTCATCAAGGACGCATGCTTGCATGTTTCCATATGCACCAGGCATCAAAGATGTCTGCGTTTAGTGGCCGGGGAAGACCACTACAACTGGTGGCTCTCCCCTTTGGCCTGGCATCGGCACCAAGGGTGTTCACCCAGGTGCTTGCCCCGATTGTGGCCCTACTACTAAAGCCCCGTACACACGGTCGGACTTTTGGCCAACAAACTTCATTTTGAGCAAGTTGGACCAACAATCCGACCGTGTGTACGCTCCATCGGATGAACTTTTTTTGCTTTTTTCTTGTTTTCATCGGACAAAAGTTGGGTCTGCAAACAGATAAACTTTTGCCCAACAAAAGTCAGATGGAGCAAAGTCCGACCGTGTGTACAGAAAACCATCGGACTTTTGTCCGATGGACAAAACAACTAATGTTAAAATCAACCAACAATAGCAGAAGTTGACCTAAGGGTGGCGGTAAAGAGCAGAAAAGAGCAGAAAAACCACGTGATGTTGCAAAAAGTTTTGGGAAAGTTTGCAGAAAAGTCTGAGCGTGTGTATGCTATGGGTGTTCCCGACCAACTCCGTTCAGACAAAAAACCACGGAAAAGTCAGATGGAAGTCCGACCGTGTGTACGGGGCTTTAGACAGCGTGGCATCGCTATCATGGGCAACCTGGACTTTCTGCTTCTGAGGGCCACCTCAAACTCAAAATTAGAGGTGAGCGTGTCTATAAGCTGTCAGACCCTCCGTTTCTTGGTTGGGTGCTGAACACTCAGAAGTCAGTATCGGTACCGTCTCAACTCCTAGTGTATCTAGGGTTGATTCTGGTGAAGGTTTTTTCCTCCCTATGGGAAAGTTGCAGGCCCTTCGGGCTGCGGTGCGGCAGTTGACATCCCAAGATGGTTGTCATGCCATTTTTTCAGGAGAGTCCTGGGCCTCATGGTAGTCTCCTTTGAGACAGTACCATTTGCACTATTTCCCACGCAAGTGTTACAGAAGGTAATTCTGTCCAGAGGGTCAAGTGCCCTTCATCCCTGGATTGTCAAAATCCGGGTGAGCCACCTAGTCAGGACCTCCCTAGTTGGTGGCCAACATCACCTGCATTTCTGTCTGGGAAGTCGTTCCTTCCTTTTTACTGGATGGTGGTCGGATCCCAGGACGCCCCTGTGTGAACCGGCTCTTAGTCAGCCAGAACAGCTTACTGAGGAGGAACAGGAAGTGAGAAATTCAGACAAAGAAAACAAAGAAAAAAATTATTTAGAAGGGAAATCGAAGGAAAAGTTAGTGAACCAACAATGCACTAGCTTAAAGGAACCTATTTAGAAAATAAAAAAAACAAACCTTTACAACCCTTTTAATTTATCCTATGCATTAAGGTGAAAAAACACCTTGCAGTGACCGCCCCCGGCCCCCCCCCCCCGTTTTACTTACCTGTGCCCCAAATTTCCCTCGGCTGGAATGCGTCGTCCCTCTCTCCACGGGGTCCCGGCTCTTGATTGGCTAGATTGATAGCAGCACAGCCATTGGCTCCCGCTGCTGTCAATCAAAACCTATGACGCGGGCGCGAGTCATACATTCGGCGGCTGTAGATGCCGAATGAATGACTCTGGAGCGCGCACGCAAGGTAACCCCCCGGGAAAGCGCTTCTCCTAGGGGGTTATCGGATGCAGGGAGGAGCTACGAGAGCTGCAGAGGGACCCCAGAAGTTGGTGTTCGGGACGACTCTGTGTAAAACGAGCTGCACAGTGGAGGCAAGTATGATACGTTTGTTATTTTAAAAAAAAACGATCCTTTACAATCACTTTAAGGACTGTAATAACATAGAAGAAACAAAACAAAACAAACTGGAAGACCTGCGTACATCAGTTACTGAAACCCAGGAGATCGTAATGCACTCGCTGAGCTAGAAAGATTAAACTGTATATAACATGTGTCTGTGTTAACTAGCCACAGCCGTGGAAGGCTCCGCTAGCCATTTGGCCCAGACTCAGTCATACTTCCTGGGGAAACCTCTCTGAGCATACGTGTCTTTGTAATAAAGGAGAGCATTATTACCCAGCCGTTTCCAGAAAGAGAATCGGGGAGGGGCCTGTTTTTTCCAGCATTGCGCAATAGCTTTCCTGGCATAAAATAGGAGGAGACCAATCAGGGTTCTCTCTGCCACTTTGAGAGCCAGATCCTCCACCAGACCTAGCTGGCACACCCTTGGGGAGGGGGAAATGGTGATGTTGGTCACCAATTGAATAACAGGGATCACCTGTGTCCAATATAATGTTATTCCCGGACAGGCCCAAAATATGTGGATAAAGTCTCCCTGAAGACAGCCACAACGCCAGCATGAGTAAGCACTGATCCTACGGTGTGAAACGCGTCAGCCTGTCTGTTTTCATTTTGCTGTGGTGTGGACTTCTGTGATTTTATAATAAAGGAACCTTGTTTGGAGTGCGGCTGTCCAAGAATTTCTTCCAATTGTTTCCCACAACGCCAGCATGCTGAAGAATGGGCGGGTCCCATTTTATGCAAACGGTAGGGAGTTAGATTGGCCCTATGTACCAGCCTAAACTGAATAAGGCAATCTCATAGTGAAACAAGAATCTTGAATGGTTAATCCCATATATGTCTTCCCAGTCCTCAGAATCCAACTCAGGAGCAGCAATGAACCAACGCTGATGAAGCGCTGATAGCTCCGGAGAGGAAATATGGATCAGTGATTGTATCTACTTATAGTGCCACATTCAATAATCAAGACAAGAAATTAAACCCCTACGGTGGACTTTTAAGGCACAAGTAGCTAATGAGACTATATATATATGAGTATCTTAATAGAAAAATAAAATCACCCAAGCAAGAGGACTATGTTTGTTATGTCTCATTTATGGTGAAATTGTTACAGATATGTATGCAATCCATGCTTCACATGTTCATCTGGGTTTTATACAATGGCCCTCAGCATGCCTCGGAGGAGGAGTGTCTTAGCCATCAGGAGTGTCTTATTGCATACTGGAGGAACGCCCGGGGTGTCCTGATTGGGTCCACTACATGCAAGTTAAAGGCCGCGGCTAGGTCATAGCCGACCGCGCTTCTTTACTTGCTTCTGGTAAACAGCCATTCTTACTACGGTGGTGGTTGCTAAAGCACGGTGGTGTTTTGTATTGTCCTTACGCTATCACCCTATGATCTTCTCCCCCTGTTTGTTACTTATTGCATACGGAGCCATCAGCGGCAGCACACTGTAAGCTGGAGGAGTGTCCTGGGTGTTCTGACTGGGTCCAAGTTCGTTCCACCCACTACAGGCAAGCTAAAGGCCGCGGCTGGGTTATAGCCGACTGTGTACTTTTGCTTGCTTCTGGTAAGCAGCCATTTTTTACGGTGGTGTTCACTCCGGGGTCAAGCACGGTGTTACTGTACTGTACTAATCTGGATGGTTTTCAGTATTTGTGTTCCTCCTCTCTGATTTCACACCAGCACCTGGGGACCATTTCTATGGACTACCATTTTTGTCACTCTTGACTTTTGAGGACTCTGTAGCAACATTCATTGGCGCAGTTTTTTTCTTATTATATTATTGGTTTTATCTTATGGCCGTTGGAGGACTTATCTCTCAGCAACAGTTAAAAAAAAAAAATTGTCATGTGTTTTTAGAATCTCTTATTATTGCAGAGGAAGGAACAGTGTCTGGTCTCTGTTTGTTCGGTTATTTACTTAGCTACCATGTATTCCATTCCTCTTCCACGTGCTTTCAGGCAGAGAGTTGGCTGTGCCAGGAATATTATTTATTGGAAAAACAGCGATATCTGGTCACTCCATGCACAAAATTTATTTTAGATTTATTGGTGTATGTTGGAGAGCTAAAACTGTACACAATGTTAAAACTTTTTTTTAGGTTTGGATCGAGCAGGGAATGGTTAAAACCCCTCAAGTTTTTACTGCCTACTGAAAAGATCTCACTGAAATCTGTGTCTGGAAATCCAAAATTTTACAGATTGTCACCAAAACAGAAACAATTTTCCAGAAGCAAAATTAATAAAAAAAAATTACTTACAATAATAAAAATCTAAGTTAAAAGTACACAAATCCTATAAGCGTTATATACCATTAAAAATACACAGCCGCACTTACACAGAATTCCTGTATTATATATATTAAAAAAAAACGTCCAATATCCAAAAACAATGTATGTCTGTATACATTACGGTTCGTGCATAAGAATTCACAGAAAACATGCATTTCCTGGTGCCTTCCATGGCAGCATACCAATGGTTGGTGACTCCGCCCCTAACCAACCCACAGGACCAATTACAACTCTATAAAAGAAAGAGTTAGTCCCCTCATACACCATTCTTTTTTCTGTCCTCAAACCCGCAGGATCGTGGACGCGAAGCTAGATGTTTCCGGTCTGTAGAGCCCGGATAACTTCAGATATGGGACTTGGCACCTGGGATGTTCAGGATGGAGCCTTTTTCAACCTTGTCAAGCATCAGATGGATCTGGTTTCCACTATTTGAATGTTTATCAAGAGCAATCCTTAGTTTAATGTCTCTGAGGGATTCACTATGTTCAAAGAGAGAGCTGCCTTCGGTGCACTCACAACTCCTCCACTCGCATGCACGCAAGAGTCTTCTCTATAACATATTACTCTCAGACAGTTTTTTTGTTTTGTTGTTCTTAAATACTATGTCCTCTGGCCAGGGATTCTCGAAAATCCAAGTCCTAAGGGGAAGTCTCCTGTTTTTCGTCCCTTCTTGGCAAGGTAGTCTTTCCAGTTCATACCTAGAGTTCCTTCTATGAACCTCCTTATCTAGAAATAGGTACTTCCAGCTTCTGTGGAACGTTCTAGCAACTTCGAACTGCACGAGCTAGATAGGGCAAGCCCTCTCAGACTTTTCATTGGTCTGACACAAGCGTCTAGTGATACTAACAGCTTCTTTAAAAAAAAAAGAGAGAGAGAGAAAGAGAAAGAGAAAGAGAGGAGACTGTCAACATTAAAGACAACTTCAACGACTTGGATTGTTCTTTCATTCAGAGAACGTATTGGGCTAGTGGTCCTCCGGTCCCAAAGTCAATGAATGCTGGACTCTGCGGGAGTAGCATCTCCCTGGACAGCGGTAACGCGAATCTCTCCAGAAACTCTGTCATACGCAAACCGGTCATCCTGTACCACATTCATGGCCTATGCTAGTCTACGTTTACTCATAGCGCCTTCAAAAATAAAAAAATGTAATAAAAAAAGAAGGGGAAAAGAGGCTTTTCAGCTGTCTACTCTGTAATTGAGATTAAAATATTTTTTGCAGCAACCCTCCCTGTGAGCGTGTTATTAACCATTGGTATGCTGCCATGGAAGGCACCAGGAAAACTGAAAATTGTATACTTACCTTTCCGTAATTTTCCTTTCCTGGTGCCTACCCATGACAGCATACACCTTCCCTTTTATATAATCCTTAAATGTTTGAGTCTAGTTACAAGAATGGTGTATGAGGGGACTTACTCTTTCTTTTATAGAGTTGTAATTGGTCCTGTGGGTTGGTTAGGGGCGGAGTCACCAACCATTGGTATGCAGCCATGGGTAGACACCAGGAAAGGAAAATTACGGTAAGTATACAATTTTCCATTTTTCTGCAGCGTTGGGCTGTATTTTAGTGCGCATTGAATTGAGGTTTTACTTGTGTTTTTTTTTTTTTCTGTACAGGCCACGTCTTGGGTCAAAGCTCTAACATCCTTTTTTTTGTATTATTATGATAGGTGCGCTGGGCTGACTCACTATGACATTTTTTTTACTTGACTTTTTGTTGTGTAAAATTGTAGCTATACTGCATTTTTTACAACACAAGTCATCTATCAACAGGGCACATGTGTTGAGCCTGCATTAACTAACGCAGATCAATGCAGTTCAACGGTCATGGTGTAAACAAGCTCTTACAAATGCCCTAAAGGTGGCAGGTCAAGATAA
Source organism: Rana muscosa (assembly GCA_029206835.1). NCBI lineage: Eukaryota > Metazoa > Chordata > Amphibia > Anura > Ranidae > Rana > Rana muscosa. Next base: position 238,573,132 of record CM055125.1, on the reverse strand, counting down.
ATATAATTAGAGTTCACCAGTATGAATCACTATGCAATGAATCTGGTAATCAACTAAGTGAGGATGGCTGTAGTTGCTTGAAAAACAGGCCACCCAGGGGCCAGGTTGTTAGGCCGGTTCCCCGGCCAGGTGGTTTGGTTGCAGCTTTGCAGGGGTGAAACGCCATGGCTCAAACGCCACCATACACTTGAACAGGTTCTAGAAATTCCTAGGCCCATGGTCAATACTTCTACATTTTCAAGGCCTTGATTTCTATGGTAGTTCCAGTTTCAGTCCCATCTGGGGGCCATAGAGTGTTAACCCAGGTATGCTGCGAGTGTGCCTGGTGAACATGCCTGGCCACTGCGCTGATGAGCCCTGCATCTCCGGACCACCACCAGCTCCCAACCCCAGCAAGCTGCTAAGCTCCCCTCAGGTGTTGACAGTGTTCCTCACCTCCAAGAGGCACGTGATTTCACAAAGCATTGTCACTTGTCATATCATACATGCGTCTGGTGTCACTGGTCTGTAATGAGGCACTACAGCAGCTTTTATGAACTTTACTACACGTTCCATTGAGCATCTCACAAACATTCCATGGTAAAGTGTACATTATAGTCCCAAACACTTGGTGACATCCTTCCAGACTAAATGGAGTAACTTCCAGTATTTGGTCAGTAATGTTTTTTAAAGTCCTGCTGGTTACAAACTCTGAAGGTGTGCTGTGGTGCTCACCTGGTGGCAATAAAAAAGTTTTATTTATGGTGAAGCATCTTCAGCCTCTAGGCCTTATAGGCTAGACCAGCCCTCAAAAATTGAGGTGCAGAGACGGACCAGGCTGACCGTTTCCTGGCTGAAGCGATCAGCCAGGAAACTGTCAGCTGGAGGACACAGAGCGGCATGGCTGGACTTCCGTGGTGCCGCTTTGAGCTGAAGCTGCAGCGGTCTCCTCCTCTTGTGTATCACACACACACAGCGGACATCTCCCGCTGTGTGTTACGGAGCTAGGTCTGTGTTTGGCGGCGCGGTGTAGCAAGGTCCCGCCCCCCTAGACCAGCTTGTGTTATAGTAGATTGATTCAGTGTTCCGCCTATCACACGAGCCGGTATAGGGGGGCGGGACCTTGTTACACCGAGCCGCCGAACACAGACCCAGCTCCGTAACACACAGTGGGAGATGCCCGCTGTGTATGTGTGTGTACCAGCATCAAGGCAATGGGGAGTCTGGAGTGATGGGGCATGGTGACGCTGCATTTGATGGGGCACTGTGAAGCTGCATTTAATGGTACACAGTGAAGCTGCATTTAATGGTACACAGTGAAGCTGCATTTGATGGGGCACTGTGAAGCTGCATTTAATGGTACACTGTGAAGCTGCATTTGATGGGGCACTGTGACGCTGCATTTGATGGGGCACAGTAACGCTGCAATTGATGGGGCACGGTGACGCTGCAATTTGATGGGGCACGGTGACGCTGCAATTTGATGGGGCACGGTGACGCTGCAATTTGATGGGGCACAGTGACGCTGCAATTTGATGGGGCACGGTGACGCTGCAATTTGATGGGGCACGGTGACGCTGCAATTTGATGGGGCACGGTGACGCTGCAATTTGATGGGGCACGGTGACGCTGCAATTTGATGGGGCACGGTGACGCTGCAATTTGATGGGGCACAGTGAAGCTGCATTTGATGGGGCACAGTGAAGCTGCATTTGATGGGGCACGGTGAGGCTGCGTTTGATGGGGCACTGTGAGGCTGCGTTTTATGGGGCACAGTGAAGCTGCATTTGATGGGGCACTGTGAGGCAGCGTTTGATGGGGCACTGTGAGGCTGTGTTCATGGGCAGAGTGAGGCTGCGTTCATGGGCAGAGTGAGGCTGCGTTCATGGGCAGAGTGAGGCTGCGTTCATGGGCAGAGTGAGGCTGCGTTCATGGGCAGAGTGAGGCTGCACTGATGGGTACCGATATGTTTTATGTTAATATTGTTATTAATAATATTTTTTTTGGAACTTAATTCTGCTTAAAACATTTAACTGTTAAATGAATGAGATAATTTACAAGGGTGTGTTTAGGGGCGGACTTAGGGGTACGGGAGGGGTTGGGTGGTGCAACTAGTGGCGAGTAACTCTTAAGGCCTGGCTAGTGGCTCAGGACTTGAAATTTTGAGCCCTGGGCTAGACATTCAATTCTGAAAACAAAACTTAAAGCGGAGGTCCACACAAAAAGTGAACCTCCGCTTTTCGGAACGCTCCCCCCCTTCGGTGTCACATTTGGCACCTTTCAGGGGGGAGGGGGGTGCAGATACCTGTCTAATACAGGTATTTGCACCCACTTCTGGGAATAGACTCCTGCAGGAGTCACGCCCCTTTGCGTCACCCCCCCGCTTTCTTCTGGGAAACACACTGGCCCCAGGAGACAGCGGGGACCAGTGAGGACGTGCCGCGCTACTCGCGCATGCGCAGTAGGGAACCGGGCAGTGAAGCTGCAACGCTTCACTTCCTGATTCCCTCACCGAGGATGGCGGCGGGGCCAGCCGAGAGACATGCGATTGCTCGGCTTCGGCTGCCGACATCGCGGGCACCGTGGACAGGTAAGTGTCCATTTATTAAAAGTCAGCAGCTGCAGTATTTGTAGCTGCTGGCTTTTAATATTTTTTTTTTTTCGTGGGACCTCCGCTTTAACTAAACACAATTAGTTCATTTACAAATTGAAATGAAAACAAAACGTTTTCGTCCTCCACATGGCCTCTAGGCCTTATAGCAGGCATGTCCAAAGTCCGGCCCGCTGGGCCAATCGCGGCCCGCGTTCTGGTTTCGGACGGCCCGCCTGGTCATTTTGACATGTATGTCTTTTGTGGCCCCCAAGGAATCCTCGAGTGCCGGGGGCCACAAAGAAATACATGCTGGCTGCCGAGGAGGAGGCGGGACGAGCGCTGTGCATACTTCCTGTTTACACGGCGACCTGTGTAAAAGGAAGTCCCGTCTCCTGCGCTGCCATTGGACGACTGTTCTGTTCATTACAGGAGGTGGGACTTTTGATTAAAGAGGCTGCAGAGAAAACAGAAAATTCTCCTGCATGTCTGTCAGCGCTCGTCCCGCCCCCCCCCCCCCCGTCTCCTCCAGTGCTGCAGATGAATGAATCAGGCTGCAATGGTGAGTCTGCATTCATGGCAGGGGGGTGCTGCATTCAGGGCAAGGGGGGGTGCTGCATTCAGGGCAGGGGGGGGGTGCTGCATTCAGGGCAAGGGGGGGTGCTGCATTCAGGGCAGGGGGGGGGTGCTGCATTCAGGGCAAGGGGGGGGGTGCTGCATTCAGGGCAAGGGGGGTGCTGGGGCAAGGGGGGTGCTGCATTCAGGGCAAGGGGGTGTTGCATTTATGGCAGGGGGGTGCTGCATTCAGGACAACGAGGGTGCTGCATTCAGGACAACGAGGGTGCTGCATTCATGACAACGGGTGTGCTACATTCATGACAACGGGTGTGCTACATTCATGACAATGGGGGTGCTGCATTCATGACAATGGGGGTGCTGCATTCATGACAATGGGGGTGCTGCATTCATGACAACGGGGGTGCTGCATTCATGACAACGGGGGTGCTGCATTCATGACAACAGGAGTGCTGCATTCATGGCACTTGTGAGGCTGTATTGATGGGCAGTGACCCTTATTTTGTTTCACAGTTCTTTATTTAAAATTTAAGATTTTTCAAAGTGAAGGTGCGTGTTATACACTGATAAATACGGTATATACAAATAACACGCCAGAGCTCATCTCTTCACCACACACAGCCACAAAGGCAAGATAATTTTTGTTGGGCAGTGTATTAGTGCTCAAACGAACACACTTATGCCGCGTACACACGTTCATTATTCACGGCGGTTAAAAAAACGCAGTGAATAATGACAGGAAAAACGAGGGAACCGCTTGGTTCCCTACACACGGTCGTTTTTTCCCGTCATTTTTTCTCTTGACGAGAAAAACGACCGTCTGTGGGCTCCGCGGCAGTGTTTCCCTATGGGAAAACTGCCGCGGGAAAAAATGCTGGAAAAAACGACAAGAAAGTTTAGAACATGTTCTAATTTTTCTCGTCGTTTTTTATGCCGTTTTTCTCGACGAGAAAAACGACATAAAGCCCACAGACGATCGTTTTTCTCGGCGAAATGAAAAAATGCAGTTTTTCTCGTCGAGAAAAGCGGTCGTGTGTACGCGGCATTAGACCAAATTTTAATGGTTCACAGAATGTCAGGCAAAATGGTCGGCCCTCACGCATGTTCACTTCATCAAATCTGGCCCTCTTTGAAAAAAGTTTGGACACCCCTGCCTTATAGTGTCTCTCCCCCTCCCCCGAGAGGAATACTCCAACATTACTGCTTCTACATGGCTGCTCTTCCTTTCCATCTCAGGCCTTATGCCGCGTACACACGACCGCTTTTCTCGACAAGAAAAACTGCATTTTTTTTTCGCCGAGAAAAACGATCGTCTGTGGGCTTTATGTCGTTTTTCTCGTCTAGAAAAACGGCATAAAAAACGACGAGAAAATTTAGAATATGTTCTAAATTTTCTCATCGTTTTTTCCAGCATTTTTTTCCGCTGCAGTTTTCCCATAGGGAGACACTGCCGCGGAGCCCACAGACGGTCGTTTTTCTCGTCAAGAGAAAAAATGACGGGAAAAACGACCGTGTGTAGGGAACCAAGCGGTTCCCTCGTTTTTCCTGTCATTATTCACGGCGGTTTTTTAACCGCCGTGAATAATGATCGTGTGTACGCGGCATTAGACAGGCTCCTCCTCAGCCACACATAGCAATGGGGATGGACACCAGAAGAATACTCGCCTTGTCAGACAGGGACTACACATTAAAGGGGGTAACCCTCCCCTCCCTTACATGTTTGTGAAGGTGTGCATGATCAGAGTTCACTGATATATATGTCACCATGCAGCGCCTGAGTCTGGAACATTGCTAAATAGAATGGCAACTCATTTCAGGTTTTTGTAGTTCTTATAACAGAATATAATCCATCCTTCTCAATAAATCTCCTGGATTCTTGACTTATCTAGATGAGGGTTTATTAGTACTCTTGCAGTGAGCGTAGTGATTGTAATAGCCTTAAATATAAAATGTAGAGCTCTTCAATGTAGTACTATCAAATTATCAATCAGAAGGCAATTTAAAGCATTCAACTCTTCAAAGTACAATACTGTGCAAACGTATTAGGTAGGTGTGAAAAAATGCTATAAAACAAAGCTTTCACCAATAGAAGTGTTCATGTTTATGAATTAACAAAATTAGTAAAAAAAACAAAACAAAACACAAAAGAGAGTAAATGAACAGAAGAGAAAGCCAAATCAAATCAATATTTGGTGTGACCGCCCTTTGCCTTCAAACCAGCATCGATTCTTCTAGGACGGTAAACTTACACAGTTTTTGAAGGAGCTCATCAGGTAAGTTGGAGAACTAACCACATATCTTCTGTGGATATAGGCCGTCTCAGATCCTTCTGCCTCTTTAGGTAATCCCAGAAAGACTCCATGACGTTGAGATCAGGGCTTTTGTGGTGGCCAAACCATCCCTTCCACGACTCCTTGTTCTTCTTTACTCTGAAGATAGTCCTTAAAGGGCAAGTTCACCTTTACAGAAAATTCTGTAAGGTGAACTTACACAGGATGCCCTCCTCACCCCCACCCCCCAGTTCCGCTGACCTGGAGCGCGACTCATCGGGTCGCTGCCTCACCGGTTCGGGGCTTAGAAATCCCCCGCAGCGTAATCTCCAAAACGTACCTCATCAGGAGGTACGTTTAGGAGCATTCTAAATGGTTGGCGCCATCACCTGGGCGGCACCAACCAATCAGAACCCATGTAGCCCGTCCTGTCGCCGTGGGCGAAGAGGAGACAAAGCCGCAGGGATTTTCCGTAAAGGTGAACTTACACTTTAATGACATTGGCTGTATGTTTGGGGTTGCTGCCCTGCTATAAAATACTTTTGAAACCAGTCACACTCCTCTCTGATGGTATAACATGATGTGTAAGTATCTGCCTATATTTCTCAGCATTAAGGACACCATTGATCCTCACCAAATCTCCAACTCCATTTGCAGAAAGGCAGCCCCAAACCTCCACCATGCTTCACTGTTGCCTGCAGACACTCATTGTACCGATCTCCAGCCCTTCACCGAACAAACGGCCTCCGGCTACAGACAAATATTTCACATTTTGATTTATACTGTAAGTCCAGAGCACCTGCTGCCATTTTTCTGCACCCCAGTTCCTATGTTTTTGTGTATAGTTGTATAGAGTCTTGTTTCCACATCGGAGGTGTGGCTTTTTGGCCACAATTCTTCCACGAAGACCACTTTTGGCCAGATTTTTCTGAACAGTAGTTGTATGTACCTGGATCCCACTGGTTACCACCAGTTCTGTGCTGATGTCACTGCAGGACATCTTCTGATGTTGAAGGGAAGTAAGCATGAGGTGTTGCCCAATTGAACATTGCCCAATCAATGGTGTCCTCAATGCCAAGAAATAAAGGCAGATACTTTTCCATCATGTCATACTCTCAGGGAGGTGTGCGATTGGCCCAAAATCTATTCTGCAGAAGGACAATGACCCTAAACATACAGCCAATGTCATTAAAGTGGTTGTAAACCCACTTTTTAAACAAAGACCTACAGGTAAGCCTAGATTAAGGCTTACCTGTAGGTGCATGAAATATCTCCTTAACCTACACGGTTAAGGAGATATTTGTATGTAAATGCGGCGACGCTGACGTCACCCCATTCACAAATTCGGCTAGGTCGCAACATTCGACGACGTAGCCGAATTTGACAGCTCACGTGCGCATGCGCGGAGTCACGTCTTCGCCGCTCCGGCCAATCACAGCGCCGGAGCGGCGCTGTGATCGGTTGCAGCGGCGATACCCGGAAGTAACATTCCGGCTATCGCCGCAGCGATGGATGCGGCTAGAGGAGGGACACGGACGACTTCAGGGGCCCCGATCGACGGTAAGTGGTACATAATGAGCTAGTATGCTAGTCATACTAGCTCATTATAGCTTTGTCTTGCAGGTTAGAAAAAAAAAACGACAAAAGGGTTTACAACCACTTTAAGAACTATCTTCAGTGTAAAGAAGAGCAAGGAATCCTGGAAGTGATAGTTTGGCCCCCACAGAGCCCCGATTTCCACATCATGGAGTCTGTCTGGGATTACATGAAGAGACAGAAGGATTTGAGGCAACCTACATCAATAGAAGATCTGTGGTTAGTTCGCCAAGATGTCTGGAACAACCTTCCTGCCAAGTTCCTTCAAAAACTGTGTGCAAGGGTGTCTAGAATAACTGATCCTGGGTTGAAGCCAAAGGGTAATCACACCAAATATCGACTTGAGTTCGATTTTTCTTCTGTTCTCTCACTTTGTATTTTGTAAACTGAAACACAGCACTTTACATATGGTCACTTAGATAAAAACCAAAGCAATGGGTGATTGGATACAAAATCCTATGCATCAGTCCACAGCATAAACAGGGAGTCTCACCAAGGGTACAGATAACTTTAATTCCTGTGATATCAGAATTATTCATAAACAGAGTGCAGCAAACAGAAAATTCCAGGCGCACATTCCAAGTTCCAAGAGTGGTATCAATGTACCTATGCATTCCCTTATTGACAAAGAGCTCTCAGAAGTAACTGAAGGAATACTGTAAACAGTCTTGGGTGTCAAAACCAGCACTGCACATTAAGACAAACCGAGATCACTTCAGTATTAATTAAATATGTGTGCAAAACTCCAGGAAGAATTAGAAAGAAAAGATCACAATGTATTTTTGTTGACCCTAAGAGCCGGATCACATAGGGGCGACTCGTCAGGCGACTCAGCCGCCTGACAAGTCGCGCTCCGCTCTATTCAATGGAATCGTTCTAATAGGAGCGACGCAAGTCGCTCCGACTTAGAAAAAGGTTCTTGTATGACTTTGGGGGGCGACTCAGGGCGACTTGCATTGACTTCAATACAGAAGTCATTTTGCAAGTCACCTCTCAAGTCGTCTTGAGATCGCCTAGCCAAGTCGCCCCCAAAGTCGTGCCGCCCCAGTGTGAACCGAATCTTACTGTCAGTAACATTGTACAAGCTGTCAGGCTCATGCGCGTGTGCATAAGAATGCACATATTCGTGTGCAGGAGCGCCCAAGTGAACCCATGACTTTGCGCATGTCACCACGGATTCTGGCACCAAGTGGGCTATTTTTTATTTTATATAATATTAAAACATCTATATAGCATACAAAAACAAGGTGACCATAAACATCCACAGTTTGTTGCGTATCAAAGCATATAGATATAAAACGTCTCAAATCACTGTAAGGGTGTAAAGAGAAGAAAGTAAGAAAAAAAAAAAAAAGGAAGTACCATGCAACATGGGCAGAAATGGTAACCAGGGATCAACAGTGCCATTAGGTAGAAATGATGGTTAAAGGTCAGCCCAATAGAAAAGGGGGGCCATACTGGTCAAAATAGTGATCAGTGAACCATAGGAGCCAAGCGGGCCATTTAAACCTGGGCTTTCCATTGGCTCATTGTGTAATGGTCTTTCAGTCTTTGTTACCCATGACCATGGCTTCCACCTGACCTGCTCTTGGATTACCCTCATCTGCGGCTGGCTGCGGTTCTGTTTTGAGGCCCTGGCCTGGATGTCTGAACAAGATTCTACTTGTTGACCCTCCACACTGCCTCAACATTGCAATTCTCTGCTTGTCCCTGACCTTGGTCCTGCTTACAATTTGATGCTCACCGATTACTGACCCCGGATTGTGACCTGACTATGTCATTTTATTGAAGGTATTCTTTAAATTTGGACAGGTTCGGAATCCTTATTGAATATATTTGTAGAGATCCTATATACCAATGTGGACAATCAGCAATTCACTCTAGCATATGATATCAACCTCCCTGGCGGTATGATTCTGTCTGATTTTAGGTGCTGAAAGCGGTACAATTATTTTGCATGGAAATTTGGCGTTTTATATTGTAGGCCTGTAATTCTTAGGAATAACTCACTTAAATCTGTCCAAACCAGAGTCTAGTAGACATCCCGGGTATGATAAAGTTTGAAACACAAAATCATAAATTATATTATAATAAATAACTATAAATAATTATAACAAATAATAATATAAAAATAATAAAAATTATTCAATAATGTAATCAAATCAAAAACTTTGAAATTTGCTCAGTTGCAGAATTGTCGCTGTCATTACTTTTAGTGTTTGATGACGAATTTTCCCACAAATCGCTATCGCTCAATTCTGCAAGTGATTCTAAATTATTATCGCTGTTTTCTAGCCGGTCTAAAACCACTTTTGACATAAAGGGACACTTTTTGGTTGCTATGGACAATCTCCAGTTTCCAGGCAGAAAGAAACTGTATTTATAATATAAAAGTGCATGCAGGGCACTGGACAGACCACTAGGGACAAAGGGGATGTGTAATTTTTTACAGTATACTGTATGTGTATTGTGTTTTTACTTTTTAGAATTTGGCGCCGATCTCCGCCCCCGTGCGTCGTAACGTCGCAGGGAACGGAGCTCGGCGGCACTGTGTGTGAATCGAGCGAGGAGACAGCTCGCACACACTGCGGGGAGACATCGCAGGATCCAGGGGACAAGGTAAGTAACTCTCCCTGGATACTGCAATGCAGCCCAAGTCTGGCTCGGGGTTACCGCTTATAGTACTCGGGAATACCGCCAGGGAGGTTAAGACTTAAAGCGGAACTTCACCCAAAAGTGAAAGTTCTGCTTTTTCCACCCCCCTCCCACTTTTGGATAATTTTTTTTTTGGGGGGGGGGTAGAGGGTACATAGTTTTGATAGGTACCCGCTCACACTTCCGATCCGAGCAGAAGTTTGGCCCCCTCTTTTTGCCTGCAGCCTTCTGAGACATGTCACAGGTCCCAGGAAGCTGCAATGCAAGACCATTCACAAAGTGCAGCAAGGCTCAAGCATGCGCAGTGGGAAGCTAGCTGTGAAGCTGCAAAGAGTCGTCAGAACCGACTTACTAAAGTAAACATGCCATGTGAGGTCAGGCACTGATGTGGACGAGAAGGCCTAGCTCGTAGTCTCCACTCTAATTCATCCCAAAGGTGTTCTATCAGGTTTAGGTCAGGACTCTGTGCAGGACAGTCAAGTTCCTCCACCCCAAACTCGATCATCCATGTCTTTATGGACCTTGATTTGTGCACTGGTCCAAATCATTTAGTGGGGGGGGGGGGGGGATTATGGTGGGGGGTTGTTTTTCAGGGGTTGGGCTTGGCCCCTTAGTTCCAGTGAAGGGAGCTCTTAAGGCATCAGCATACCAAGATATTTTGGACAATTTCATGCTCCCAACTTTGTAAGAACACTTTGGGGATGACCCCTTCCTGTTCCTACATGACTGCACACCAGGGCACAAAGCAAGGTCCATAAACACATGAATAAGCGAGTTTGGGGTGGAGGAACTTGATTGGCCTGCACAGAGTCCTGACCTCAACTCGAGAGAACACCTTTGGGATGAATTAGAGAGGACATTGTGAGCCAGACCTTTCCGTCCACATCAGTGCCTGACCTTACAAATGTGCTTCTGGAATAATGATCAAACATTCCCATAGACACACTGCTAAACCTTGTGGACAGCCTTCCCAGAAGAGTTGAAGCTGTTATAGCTGCAAAGGGTGGGCCAACTTAATATTGAACCCTACAGATTAAGACTGGCAGGCATCCCAATACTTATTGTGTGTATATATCTTTTTTTTTTTTTTTAACTGTTCTGTCTCTTATGGTACATAGTACATGCAGTACTCTGGGGGTTTGAGGTGCAAGCCATGGGCGCCATCTTTACTAACAGGAAGTGGCTTGTTAAGTTTTTTTTTGCTAATTGTGGAGCTGGCCCTCATTTGGGGTATCTCTATACCTATAAATACGCAGTGGACGTAGCGGACCAGCACCTCAGAAGATGCCTTATTAGGACGAAACATCGGGAAGGGCTCTGCTGATGCCACTGCGTCAAATAAATGCTCTCATTTTAAACGGAATCACACTATGTGGGCCAATTTTTCTTCTTTTACCATATGATACATTGGGAGGATTTGTACATGAAGTATCGTGGCTTAAAGTGGTTGTAAACCCACTTTTGCAACTTGTACCTACAGGTAAGCCTAGATTAAGGCTTACCTGTAGGTGCAAGAAATATCTCCTTAACCTACACGGTTTAGGAGATATTTGCTAAAAATGACATGCATCCGTGTCTACGGCGCATGTGCGCTGTAGACAACGGCGCATTCATAGGGTTAATCCCATTCACAAATCCGGCTAAGTCCCAGCAATGCTTCGGTTTAGCCGGATCTGACGGCTCCCGCGCGCACGCGCGGAGTCACATGTTCGCCGCTCCGGCCAATCACAGCGCCGGAGCGGCGCTGTGATTGGTTGGAGCGGCGATACCCGGAACTAACCTTCCGGCTATCGCCGCAGCGATGGCTGCGGCTGAAGAGGGAGACGAGGACGGCTTTGGGGGCCCCGATCTAAGGTAAGTGATGCATAATGAGCTATTATGCTAGTCATATTAGATCATTATGGCTTTCCCTTACAGGTGGTTTTAAAAAAAAAATTTTTTTAGGGGTTTACAACCACTTTAATCTATGGTGGATATTCACTGATGTCAATATTCTGCCTGTTCTATATTGGAAGCTGTGCTTGCTGTACTTCTCCCTGGGTGTGCTACACCAACAAGTTCGTTTGACCCCTCAGGCGTACGTACGCCTTGCTGGGTCCATCTCGTTTGGTAAGCCTTTGATCTTCACGGTGGTGGATTACCTGCAGACAACTATACATTTAAATCACTTTTAGCACTTTGGAATACTTGGTCTTTTTATTTACTTGCTCACCAATATATATAATGTTTTTTTAGAATATATACCATCCTTTCATATACCATTTTAACCATTTGAGCACCATAAGCACATTGGAATTAGGACTTCACAATCACTTGCTTAATCTGCTTTCGCCATTCATGGTGTCTAATTCCATTTATAGGTTTATTTATTATTGTTTATTCCATTATTTTGTATCATTTACCATTTTGTGAATCAAACCACTTTATTGGTTGTATCCATCCTTTCACTATGGAGGTTACATCTTGAGTTTTGGTCACACATACCATCACTTTGAGCGCCGCACTTTACCACTTCCAGTACTCTGGGGGTTAAATACTAAAATCGGTGAGTGCAAAATCTGGTGGGACGCTGAATAGACACTAATCAGCTTCCAGGTTTTATTGCCAAAGCTTAATTGAGCAAGCTGAAGTTAGAAGCTGATTGCCTACAATGCAGAGCTGTACCAGGATTCTAAGTGTTCCAGTTTTAGTAAATCTCCACCTCTGTCCCATGTTTCTAGATGCCTCCTAACCCTAGCTATGATCTGATCTGCCTCTGTCTCCTCCTGCGGCAACCAATCCAACAACAGCTAGGAAGGAGACGCCTGCTTCATAATAGCATGGTGCAGCAGTCTAGGGTTTTGAAATCCCAGATCTTCTCCCTCTTCTTTCTTCATGGCTTCCAGGTATGGATCAGACGATGCTCTGTGCCAGTGCTGACCAATCAGAATCACTCTGATCCATCCTGGAAGTACTGCAGAAAGAATAGGTAGAAGAGCAGGGGATACAAATCTCATGCCGCGTATACACGACCGTTTTTCATGACGTAAAAAATGCAATTTTTTAAATTGGGCATTAAAGACGATCGTGTGTAGGCTCCAGAGCATTTTTTAACGACGTGAAAAACGGCCTGAAAAAAAATGAGAACCTGCTCTATTTTTTCACGCCGTTTTTCACGTCGTTCTTTTTAACGTCATGAAAAACGGTAGTGTGTATGCTTTTACGAGGGGAAAAAAAACCGCACATGCTCAGAATTAAGTATGAGACGGGAGCGCTCGTTCTGGTAAAACTAGCGTTCGTAATGGAAATAGCACATTCGTCACGCTGTAACGGACTGAAAAGCACGAGGCTGAAAAGCGCAAATCGTCTCTCACCAAACTTTATTAACACGAGGATCAGCAAAAGCGTCCCAAAGGGTGGCGCCATCCGAATGGAACTTCCCCTTTATAGTGCCGTCGTACGTGTTGTACGTCACCGCGCTTTGCTCGAGCGTTTTTTTTCACAATAGTGTGTAGGCAAGGCAGGCTTGTGAAGAATCCCATCGAGAAAAAAGTTTTTTTCAATGACATTAAAAACGGGCATGTGTACGCAGCATCATAACTGCTCCTGTCCTGGGCTGCCTGGGCACTGACAGCTCACCACCCACAGTGGTCAGTAGGGGGTGGGGGGAGGGTATATACGGTGTTCGCTCACCTTTTAATCTATTCTGAAAAGGTGAACTTGCTCTTTAAAGAAACCTGGAATAAAAGAAACATGGAGTCTGCCACTGCTCACCTTTCCCTCTGAAAATACTAGTTGCATTCTTAAGCCTAGTACACACGGCCGAGATTCTCGTCAGAAAAAAACATAGTTACTCTTTCGTCCATGGACCGACACAGCTTCTCTATTGACAAAGTGGGTATTATCCGTTAATTAGGAGTGACTAGGCAGAAAAACTTGTAAAAAGTGTTGCATCACACCTTCTACAGTACCGCCCAGGGGGCGGACCCTCTGGGTATACCCTCTCAGTCTGCACATCGCAGATCAGTTTTTTTCTGTCTAGCAAGGAGTAGGACATGGCTCCCTTCGGGCCCATTGGTCCGGGGAAAAAAGATATATATATATATATATATATATATATATATATATATATTTATTTTTTTTGCTACATTTGTTGTTTCCTGCGATCTTCGATCAACTGCCGACTGGGTGACAGGCTGGATCCTCGATCCTTGTAGTCTCCCCAGTTTCGGCCATCGAGCGTGTGCCGACCCTAGCTACGCGCTGGGTTTTCCACGACATGCCCGTCGCTCCACGGGTGGCCGGTGAGCCTACGCTCCAGGGCCTGCATCGGACCGCTCAGCTTCGGCTGACCTTACGGCCGAGTCGCAGCAGCCTGGCCGGTGAGCTTACGCTCCAAGGCTTGCATCGGACCGCTCAGCTTCGGCTGACCTTACGGCCGAGTCGCAGCAGCCTGTCCGGTGAGCGTCATGCTCCAGGGCATACATATGATCGTCCCTTCTGGGTCCAATCACAGCATGCCTGGCCAACAGTCACCTTCCGTGCGCGGACGATGATCTGTTTGGAATGTCTTCCAGCAGAATACATGCAGGATAGGTAAGTAAAACTCCCCTGCCTCGGCTGGGTGATTTAGCTGGACATTCCTGGAGAGATCAAGTAAGTGGTTGTGGCCCCTTTCTTCCCTCTCTCCCTGCCTTTCCCTCCTCCCTGGGCTTCTAGCTAAAGGTTGCTGGGTGCTGGGGGTCACCTAGGGAGTCCCACTGGAGCGGGGCTGGCTGTAACTAACATTTAAAAGAAATGTCATTTTTACTTACCTGTGTTTCTGTGTCTCCATGCTGTCGGCGCCCATTTTGAGGTGGTCCATGCCAAGTTTGGCCTCTTGTAACTGCCTGGCGGCCATCTTCCTGTGGTTCGGCCACACCCACTGGCCCCTATCAGGTGATCGGCGGCCATGTTTGTCCACCCTGTATGCAGATATTGCCATTCGGCGGCCATCTTTTTGTGGGCTATGGCTGCCTGACCTCTATCTTCTGTCGGCGGCCATTTTCTTAGAGCCCACATTATCTTCCATACAGACGTTTTTGGCAACCATTTTGCGAGAGCCTCCGGCCTCTAGGGTGCATTACACTGGCGCGAAAATTCACACAGGAAGTGCTGATAAAAGAAGCAGACTGACACAGCAGCAAGGGGACAGCATCACAGGCGCAGCATAGCAGTACCTATCCAGGGTGGTGAGTCCTCTGGGTAACCCAGCATCTCTGCAGCGCAGGAGGGTGGCCTATTGATATCTTGCCTGGAGCCCTGTGAGTGTCAGCGTGTGGTCAGCATGGCATCTGAGCCAGATGTCTTCTCCCCTGAAACACCAGATTTAGCAGCTGGTGTCCCTGAGGTGTCTATGGACGCTATGTCGGCAATCCTAGAGGCGTTTGCTGCCAGGGTGGAAGCAGCACACGGGAATACAGGGGGTAATAAACGCCCCCGTCCCCTGCAATCTTCTGGGGATATTTCTGATGCAGAACCAGGTCCAGCTACGGCTCATGACCCAGATTCTGATGCATCAGAGATTGCAGACCGTGACCGATCGGACAGTGAGGAGGACTCCAAGTCCAGGTCAGTACGCGAGACGGCTTTGGTATCTGACCTTATTACTGCAGTGCGGGATACGCTAAAGTTGGAAAGGACTGAAGAAGTAGCAGATACTCCAGTCCCCTTTGGGTTTCGTAAACCTGCCCGCACTGCTAAGGTGTTCCCTTGTGTGTCTTATTTTGACAAACTCTTATACAAGGAATGGGAGAACCCACTGAGGGTCTTTACAGCCCCAAAGAGGTTTGCAGTACGGTACCCCTTTGAGGAGAGTTTTCTGAAGATATGGACCTCTCCCCCTATAGTGGACCCTTCGGTGTCCAGACTTAATAGAGCCACCACTATTCCAGTAGAAGGGGCTCCTGTTTTCAAGGACCCTGTGGATAAGAAGGCTGAAGCACTCGCTCGCTACCTATACTCAGTGGTAGGCTCGGCAGTACGCCCGGCATTGGCGGGGGCCCTAGTGTCTCAGACACTTACTGAATGGGCAAAATTGCTACTCCAGGGGTTAAAGGAGCGAGATGCTCCTCCTAATGAGATAACTTTGGCCGACCAGTTGGTCCAGGGCCTTAAGTTTGTCTGCGAGTCAGACATGGATACTATTCCCCTGCTGTCAAGAGCTTCGGTTTATGCAGTAGCAATACGCCGCCTGATCTGGCTAAAGGGCTGGTCTGCAGACCAGACTTCAAAGAAAGCCCTATTGGATCTGCCTTTTAAGGGCGACAGACTTTTTGGGGCTTCTCTGGATGACATCATCAAGGATGCCACAGGAGGTAAAAGCACTTTGCTTCCCCAAACTAGCAAGGGTAAGGGACCACGCCAAGGGCAAGGGCCCTCCTTTACTGCACGTAAGCGGTTTTTTCGCCCCCTTAAGGCGACAGGGAAAAGACCCCAGGCCGATAAAGCGCCTGCCCAAGGACGAAAGCGTCCTTGGTCCCGCAGACCCAACAAGCCTGCGGACAAATCTGCGTCCACATGAAGGTCCGCCCCCACCCAGCTCTCGGGTGGGGGGACGTCTTCGCAAAATCGCGACTCAGTGGACTGCTCTAGTCTCCGACAGGTGGGTTTGCGAAGTAATCTCCTCAGGCTACAAGATAGAATTTCTCTCTTGTCCACCAGACAGATTCATCACCTCCAATCTCCAGCTACTACCGACCCGTCGGGAGGCCCTGTATGGGGCGGTCCAGGGTCTACTGGAACGCGGGGTAGTTATTCCAGTTCCAGAACAGGAACGGGGTCAGGGTTTTTACTCAAATCTGTTCATTGTGCCGAAGAAGGAGGGGGTTCGTCCAATCTTGGATCTCAGAGCCCTCAATTGCTTTGTGAAGGTACAAAGATTTCGGATGGAGTCGGTTCGATCCGTAGTCACGGCTCTCCATCCGGGGGACTTTCTGGCCTCCTTGGACATCAAGGACGCATACCTGCATGTCCCCATATACTCCAGACACCAGAGGTTTCTGCGATTTGCTATCGGGAAGAACCACTACCAGTTTGTGGCCCTCCCGTTTGGCCTTGCCTCAGCACCCAGGACGTTCACCAAGGTGCTCGCTCCGATTCTGGCACTTCTAAGACAGCGGGGTATCGCTATCACAGGTTACTTGGACGACCTTCTGCTGAAGGCCCCTTCAAGCTCAGAATTAGAGGTAAGCGTGTCCATTACCTGTCAGACTCTTCGAGACTGTGGTTGGATACTAAACACGCAAAAGTCAGTATTGGTGCCCACTCAACGCCTAGTGTACCTGGGGTTGATTCTGGATTCCTCAGAGGCAAAGGTATTCCTCCCTGTGGAGAAGTTGCAGACCCTCCGGGCTGAAGTACGGCAGCTGACTTCCAGGAATTGGTCGTCACTCCGTTTTTGCATGCGAGTGTTGGGCCTCATGGTAGCCTCCTTCGAGGCGGTCCCATATGCTCAATACCACACTCGAGTGTTACAGAAGGAAGTTCTGTCCAGATGGAACAGATGCCCTTCATCTCTGGATTATCAAATCCGAGTGAGCCACCTAGTCAGGAGATCCCTGGTATGGTGGCTGACAGCACCGGCTCTAATGGCCGGGAAGTCATTTCTTCCGGTTTACTGGATAGTGATCACGACGGACGCCAGCCTTACAGGTTGGGGGGGAGTCTGGGGTGTCCAGTCGGCGCAAGGTCGCTGGACCCCAGAGGAAGCCCTCCTGCCGATCAATGTCCTGGAGATCCGGGCGATCAAGCTGTGCCTCTTCAAATGGTCTCAGAGACTGCAAGGGCGTCCAGTCAGGATCCAGTCAAACAACGCCACAGCAGTGGCATATGTCAATCATCAAGGAGGAACAAGAAGCTCAGCTGCAGCATCGGAGATCGCTCGCATCCTGAAGTGGGCAGAGAGGAGCGTACCGGCACTGTCGGCCGTGTACATTCCGGGTGTGGAAAACTGGCAGGCGGACTACCTGAGCCGCCAGATGCTGGACCAGGGAGAATGGTCCTTACACCCGGAGGTGTTCCAACTCCTCTGCCAAAGATGGGGCACAACAGACGTAGATCTTCTGGCTTCCCGACTCAATCGGAAGGTATTGAGGTTTGTGGCCCGGTCAAGAGACCCATGGGCAGACGCAACGGACGCGTTGGTAGCATCGTGGGGTCAGTATCGGCTAATCTATGCCTTCCCTCCCTTAAGGCTTCTTCCTCTTCTGCTCCGCAGAGTGGAGGCAGAGGGAATTCCAATGATCCTAATCGCTCCAGATTGGCCTCAGCGTCCTTGGTACGCCGATCTAGTACGTCTGGTAGCAGACGTCCCCTGGTGCCTACCACTACGGAAGGACCTGCTATCGCAAGGTCCCATATTCCATCCTGCTTTACAGTCATTGGCTTTAACGGCATGGCTGTTGAGAACCAGGTACTGAGAGACCGGGGCCTGTCAGACTCAGTAATTTCTACTATGAGAAGTGCTCGGAAACCGTCCTCTAGGAAGGTCTATCACCGCACTTGGAGGGCCTACATCTCCATGTGTGAGGAAATGAAATGGCATCCGCGTACCTATTTGGTTTCCAGAATCCTGCTGTTTTTACAGCATGGGGTAGACCAAAGGCTTGCCCTAAGTACGATTAAGGGACAGATATCTGCCCTGGCTGTCTTTTTTCAGCGACCCCTGGCGACTCACTCTCTCGTGAGTACATTTGTGCAGGGGGTTCGACATGTGGCCCCTCCGGTCCGCCCCCCGTTACCTCCGTGGGACTTGAACCTGGTCCTCTCGGTGCTTCAGAAGGCACCGTTTGAGAATATTAGAGATATTCCCCTGTTGACACTTTCTCAGAAGGTGGTCTTTTTGGTGGCTGTTACGTCAGTTAGACGAGTCTCTGAGCTGGCAGCCCTGTCCTGCAAGGCTCCCTATTTGATTTTCCACAAGGATAAGGTGGTGCTGCGGCCGCAGCCTTCCTTTCTTCCGAAAGTCGTTTCGGCTTTTCATCTCAACGAAGACATTGTACTTCCATCCTTGTGTCCTCAGCCGTCGAATCCTAAGGAGTCGGCGTTGCATTCCTTGGACGTTGTCCGAGCTTTGAGAGTATACATATCTGCTACTTCCCTGTTCCGGAAGTCAGACTCACTGTTTGTTTCGGTGGCTGGTCCCAAGAAGGGCCAAGCAGTCTCATCGGCCACCATCTCTAGGTGGATCCGACAGATAGTAATCCAGGCTTACGCCTTAAAAGGGTCAAGCGCCCCCCTTTCCTGTCACGGCGCATTCGACCAGGGCAATAGGTGCCTCTTGGGCTTTCCGACATCAAGCGTCTGTTTCCCAACTATGTAAAGCGGCGACTTGGTCGTCCGCTCACACTTTCACAAAATTCTACAAAGTTGATGTAGGTGCATCTTCGGATGCCTCTTTCGGCCGCAAGGTTTTGCAGGCGGCTGTTTAGAGTTGCAACTCCTCCGTTTTGTGTTTTGGGGTGAAGTTTGTTTTTATGCTGTTACCACCCCTCGTTTTTTCTCTGACACTGCTTTGGGACGTCCCACTTTGTCAATAGAGAAGCTGTGTCGGTCCATGGACGAAAGAGTAAATAGGATTTTTTACTCACCGTAAAATCCTTTTCTCTGAGTCCATGGACCGACACAGCACCCACCCCTCCTTTTAAGTTTGTACTGCTTTTTGACGAACTGATCTGCGATGTGCAGACTGAGAGGGTATACCCAGAGGGTCCGCCCCCTGGGCGGTACTGTAGAAGGTGTGATGCAACACTTTTTACAAGTTTTTCTGCCTAGTCACTCCTAATTAACGGATAATACCCACTTTGTCAATAGAGAAGCTGTGTCGGTCCATGGACTCAGAGAAAAGGATTTTACGGTGAGTAAAAAATCCTATTTTTTCCTGACGAGAATCTTGACAAGAAACTTGTCCCGGCCGAGTGTACACATGTACGATTCAAAAGAACCACCGTTCTTTTGAATAGCACGAACACGGTGACGTCATCGACTACGACGAGCGTGCGCTCGTCACATTCGATGCCGTCGCCGCCATCTTGCTACACCCTATGCCTAGGAAGCTACCGCGTATGCGTCAAAGTCATTTCGAGCATGCGCGGGTTTCCACGGCGACAGGTAAGTGTACACACGCTCGGGTTTCTCGTCGAGAAACAGGCCGACGAGATTCTCGACGAGAAAAAAGACCGCAGGTCGTCCTTTTTCTCGTCGGGGAATCTGGCCAGTTTTCTTGACGAGAAACCTGAAACCCGCGTACACACAGCTGGTTTTCTCGGCAAGAAAACTCTCCCGGCAGTTTTCTTGTCGTTTTTTGCAGAGAAAACCGGTCGTGTGTACGAGGCTTTATTATACAGCCTCTCTAGCTGGCCATACGCCTTGCAAACTGAATACACAACCCTCATTCAGTCTACTTTAGTCATCTGGTGTCAATACTTGGAGTGTTGTAGATAAAGACTCCTGACTCAAACCCAAAAATGTTATATATTAGAGCTTACCAATCATTAATGGTGGCTGCATTAGTTTTCCTCTTTAGGTCCCCCCCCCTCGGTTTTTACCTGGTGATCTGGCCAGTAACACACCTCCTGTATAAGAGTGCCTACACTCTGGATGAAGGAGCACAGGGGGCACCTTTAGACAGCAGCATTGTCAGTCTGGAGGGAGGGGAGTGTTAGATTGACTAGCAGATTTAGATGCACTAACAAATTAAAGCCAAACTCCAGATAACACTTTATATAGCAATTACAGGAAACAGTTGTTTTGCCCTTTTGGCATAAATGTTTTGCATAAATAAAAGCTGATCGTTGTAAGCACCTCTGCCAGTGGTAAATGGTTTGTCCCAACCCTATGACCACTACATCTGCAGAACAGCTTGTTCCGTTGAAGAACAGCAGCCATACTGGCTGGATCACCAGTGAAAATAAAAGAAAAAAAGCCTAAAAAAGAAAACAAATGCAGCCATCACATCAAAGAATTGGTAAGCTGCAATATAATAAGTTTGCTTTTGGATTTAATTCCGCTTTAACTCTGATTTTCCTGTTCTGCTCACTGCTTCCAGGTCCGTAAATCAGAAATGACTAAAGCCAGAAGACTTGCATGACAGCCAGACAACTAGAATTAAGTCTCCCGGGATTCCCAAAAAGGCCAACTGTCAGGATGTCATCCAATGTGACCATACGAGTCACACGGGTCCTGCTGCCAGGAGCCTCTGCATACTGCGGGATTGTGTTTCCAGCATTGATAATAACCATACAGATTACAGAACCAGAGAGCTCTGAGCCCCTCGTGCCCCATAGTGGTCACATCGTCTACTATGGCTACAATTACTCCTCTGCAATGCATAATAAAGACTGCAGGACTACATCTCCCAGCATGTCCCATCATACAGGCGCTGTGCGGTGACTACAGGACTACATTTCCCAGCATGTGCCATCATACAGAGGCTGTGCGGTCACTACAGGACGACATCTCCCAGCATGTCCCATCGTACAGGGGCTGTGCGGTGACTACAGGACTACATCTCCCAGCATGTCCCATCATACAGAGGCTGTGCGGTGACTACAGGACTACATCTCCCAGCATGTCCCATCATACAGGGGCTGTGCGGTGACTACGGGACTACATCTCCCAGCATGTCCCATCGTACAGGGGCTGTGCGGTGACTACGGGACTACATCTCCCAGCATGTCCCATCATACAGGGGCTGTGCGGTGACTACGGGACTACATCTCCCAGCATGTCCCATCATACAGGGGCTGTGCGGTGACTACAGGACTACATCTCTCAGCATGTCCCATCGTACAGGGGCTGTGCGGTGACTACAGGACTACATCTCTCAGCATGTCCCATCGTACAGGGGCTGTGCGGTGACTACAGGACTACATCTCCCAGCATGTCCCATCATACAGGCGCTGTGCGGTGACTACAGGACTACATTTCCCAGCATGTGCCATCATACAGAGGCTGTGTGGTCACTACAGGACTACATCTCCCAGCATGTCCCATCGTACAGGGGCTGTGCGGTGACTACAGGACTACATCTCCCAGCATGTCCCATCATACAGAGGCTGTGCGGTGACTACAGGACTACATCTCCCAGCATGTCCCATCATACAGGGGCTGTGCGGTGACTACGGGACTACATCTCCCAGCATGTCCCATCGTACAGGGGCTGTGCGGTGACTACGGGACTACATCTCCCAGCATGTCCCATCATACAGGGGCTGTGCGGTGACTACAGGACTACATCTCCCAGCATGTCCCATCGTACAGGGGCTGTGCGGTGACTACAGGACTACATCTCCCAGCATGTCCCATCGTACAGGGGCTGTGCGGTGACTACAGGACTACATCTCCCAGCATGTCCCATCATACAGAGGCTGTGCGGTCACTACAGGACTACATCTCCCAGCATGTCCCATCATACAGGGGCTGTGCGGTGACTACGGGACTACATCTCCCAGCATGTGCCATCATACAGAGGCTGTGCGGTGACTACAGGACTACATCTCCCAGCATGTCCCATCATACAGGGGCTGTGCGGTGACTACGGGACTACATCTCCCAGCATGTCCCATCATACAGGGGCTGTGCAGTGACTACAGGACTACATCTCCCAGCATGTCCCATCATACAGGGGCTGTGCAGTGACTACAGGACTACATCTCCCAGCATGTCCCATCATACAGGGGCTGTGCGGTGACTACGGGACTACATCTCCCAGCATGTCCCATCATACAGAGGCTGTGCGGTGACTACAGGACTACATTTCCCAGCATGTCCCATCATACAGGGGCTGTGCGGTGACTACAGGACTACATCTCCCAGCATGTCCCATCATACAGGGGCTGTGCGGTGACTACGGGACTACATCACCCAGCATGTCCCATCATACAGGGACTGTGCGGTGACTACAGGACTACATCTCCCAGCATGTCCCATCATACAGGGGCTGTGCGGTGACTATGGGACTACATCTCCCAGCATGTCCCATCATACAGGGGCTGTGCGGTCACTACAGGACGACATCTCTCAGCATGTCCCATCGTACAGGGGCTGTGCGGTGACTACAGGACTACATCTCCCAGCATGTCCCATCGTACAGGGGCTGTGCGGTGACTACAGGACTACATCTCCCAGCATGTCCCATCATACAGAGGCTGTGCGGTGACTACAGGACTACATCTCCCAGCATGTCCCATCGTACAGGGGCTGTGCGGTGACTACAGGACTACATCTCCCAGCATGTCCCATCATACAGGGGCTGTGCGGTGACTACAGGACTACATCTCCCAGCATGTCCCATCGTACAGGGGCTGTGCGGTGACTACAGGACTACATCTCCCAGCATGTCCCATCATACAGAATCCGACAGGATGGGTGTACCCAAGTTAATCGATCAACTTGGGTACATTCAACCTGACATGGTTCGAATCGCGGACAGTTCTTGCTGAACGGACCGATATTCGAACCGTCTATGGCCGGCTATATGGTGGCTTCAATAAATCATCAATTTATTTTCCTACTAACCTCTTCTAATGGTAATAACCAATTAATAGTCAACAACCCATTCAATTGATACGTCACATATGGGGGAAGCGAATTGCACCGATAACTAAGATATGATCATTTTTCCACGTTATTGATAGTTTCTCTGTTTCCACCACGCAATCTCATAACCTGAAATACAATCGTATTTATAAACAAAGTATCTCATTGTTGCCATTTGATGAAAATGATCAATAATCTTCCACCCTGGCCAATCAGCTTAGTTTGATTGCATCCAATCTAAAGTTTAAAATCGATCAGCAAGGAAGTTATGGCTATTTAATGGTTTGTGGATTTAATCGTTTCGATTGGATCACACATTGATCAGATAAAAAAAAAATTGGGTCACCATTCTGCTAGTCAAATAAAAAGGAAAGTTATGGAACTCTCTGCAAGTTGCTGATCACGTCCAGATCTTTTAAGCTGGCCATACATTATACAATTTTCTTATAGAATATGAGGTCACACCTAAACACTTTCACTTTGTATGCAATCAGACAAGCCCTTGTACTACATAGTTTAAGGTAAATCGAAAGGAAATTGTATAATGTATGGCAAGCTTTAGTTGTGAACTGAAAAGCTTGAGTCCATCAATCAATCCATCTGCATTGTAGAGTAAAGACGGCTCCATGTACACTGCCATAGAGAACGATCGCTCTGCCGTCTTCACTAGGTAAATGGCATAAAGACGCCTTCGCTGTTTCAGCCAATCACGGCATAGAAAGAGATCCAATTTATTTTGTTTATTTTCCTAGCACACGCTTGGCCATTTGAAGCAAACACAGCTTTATTTATAAGCTCAGTGAGCATGCTAAATAACTCCTGTATTATAAATCATAATAATAATAAATAATAATACTAATAATAATAATAAATAATAATACTAATAATAAATAATATTATTATTACCAACAACATTACCTTTCTAAGTCAACAGCTTCTACTTCACTAATCAGCCCCTTTGTGTGAGTGCGTTAGCCTCATGGTGGCCATACATGCCTCAATAAATGATCGATTTATTTTCCCCATCGGTCTCTCTTGATAGGAATAAATCAATCTGTAGTCTCAACAACCCAATGGATTGATATGACACACACAGGGAAGCGGATTTGGACATTTCATTACAATTTGTACTATTTTCCTGAACTAAAACCACATTCACAACTGGAATTTTGTTCACGCAAGAAAAACTTTCCAACTTCTTCCGTTGAATTTTCTCGATGTTGCGACAAAAAAAAAAAAAAACGCCCCCCACTAACCGTTAGAGAATCAAATTAACATTTCCTTTGCGTTAGATTGCTAGCCTAATGGTGGTCATACAAACATCAATATATGATCACTTTCGTTTCTGGTCAATCTCTTCTGATCAGCGGCGGCTCCATTATGATCTCCATGCGGGACGCCGGACACATAGATTTCTATGAGTTATTTTATTTTCTTGAAGCACATGATTCGAGCCAAAGGCTCTAATTGGCTTCAAAAATATTGGGATCGGGCCACAGAGCAGTGCGCCCCGAGCTCACCCACTTGTGACATTAGCAAATCAATATTCAGTATTGTCTTCCTGCTTCTCCTCGCGGCCAATCAGGACAGGAAACGGGTCTTAAGACCGGATCGGCTGGGAGGAAAAACCGAGACATGGGTGGGGTAAGTGTGGACCCCCCCCCGCACCAAAAATAAAAATAAATAATGGAGTACCAGCCACCACTGCTCCTGATCTCTGACGGACTACCCAATTATTTATATCGATCGACAGGAAGTGTGGATTTGGAAGTTTCATTACAATATGTACTTTTTCCCGAACTAAAGCCACATTTACAGTTGAAAGTTTGTTCATTAGAGAAAAATTGTCCGTCTTGTTCTTTAGATCTTTCTCGTTACTGCAGTCAAAAACGAATATCGATCTGTCCCCACTAACCATTAGAAAATTGAATGAACGTTCCCCTTGTGTTAGATTGCTAGCTTAATGGTGGCCACACATGCTTCAATAAATGATTACATTTCTTTTCCAATCGATCTCTCCCAATAGGTTTTTTTTTTTTGCTTTGAATTTTCTTGTTACTACCGTCAAATACAAACGTTGATCTGTCCCCACTATTAGAAAGTCAAACGAATGTTCCCTTTGTGTTAGCTTGCTAGTCAAATTGTGGCCATACACGTTTCAATAAATTATCAAAAATTTCTTTTACAATCAAGATCTCCTGATGGGAATACAAATTTCAGCTTGTTCCTTAGAAATGTTCTCATTACTGCAGTCAAAAACGAACGTCAACTTGACCCCACTAACCATCAAACAATTGAACGAACGTTCCCTTTACATTGGATTGCTAGTCTACTGGTGGCCACACACATTTCAATAAATGATTCATTTATTTTCCAATTGCTGATAGGAAAAAATATTTAAATCTTGTTCCTTTTCTCATTACTGCAGTGAAAAGCGAATGTCGATCTGTCCCCGCTAACCACCAGAAAATCGAACGAATGTTCCCTTTTTGTTAGATTGCTAGCCTATTGGTGGCCACACGTTTCAATAAACAGTTTATTTATTTTCCAAGCGATCTCTCCTGATAGGAAAACATTTCCAGCTTATTCCTTCAAATTTTTCTCATTATTGCAGTCAAAAAAAAATGAACGTCGATCTGGCCCCACTAATCATCCGAAAATTGAATGAACGTTCCCTTTACGTTGGTTTGCTAGTCTAATGGTGGCCATACACGTTTCAATAAATGATCAATTTATTTTCCAACTTGTTCCTTAGAATTTTCTTGTAACTGCAGTCAAAATAAACGAACGTCAATCTGGCCCCGCTAACCACCAGAAAAATTGAACGAACGTTCCCATGGTGTTATATTTCTAGTCTACATGTTTCAATGTACGATACAATTTTCTTTTTCAATTGATCTCCCGTGATAGAAAAAAAAAACATTTCCATTTGTTCCTTTGAATTTTCTCATTCTTGCAGTCAAAAACGAATGTCGATCTGTCCCCACTAACCACCAGAAAATTGAACGAACGTTCCCTTCGCATTAGATTGCTAATTTAATGGCGACCATACGGTACATGCTTCAATAAACGATCACTTTCCTTTCTGACCAATCCCTCCAGATAGGAAAAAAAACAAAAACAAAAGAAATAAATCGATCTATGATTAACAACAATGGTCATGACAATAATCATATCGATCGTCTTTCTGTTCTCCCCATACAATCTCATCAAAATTCACGAGCAAGATGATTGATAATTTCCCGCCTTGGCCTGATTAATTCGGTTTTGATCGAATCGAACCTAAAATTGATCGGAAGGGATCATGCCCTTTTAGCGAATCATGAACGCACTAAATCCCCTATGAAATAAAATAAAATAAAATGTGCTTAAAAATACATTTCTGTGCGTTTTGTAGGGTGGAATCTCGGAGCTTCAAGTAACTCATTCTTTTTTCGAATATGCCTGTTCGATCGTTTGCCGGTTCGATCCTTACACATGGATTGGGGAATAAAATACATTTGCATGTGGCCACTGTATGTATGTATGTATGTATGTATGTATATATGTATGTATGTATGTATGTATGTATGTATGTATGTATATATATAATACGAATGTAAATTTCCAAGATCGGCCATTCCAGCTGTTGCGGATTCAGGCAAACGATCGCTATGTTCCCTGTCCTGCTGGCACTTGTAGTTCAGCCTCAGCCAGGATCACTGAGCATGCTGTAGGGATGTCGGTAGACGGGGATCCACGCCTCTCCAGCCACATGGTGCTGAGAACAATAAGAGTCGCCTCTTTATATCGAACGACCCCCCCCTTTGGCAGTCCTCCCCCTATAGATCCAAGGACCCCACTTCCAATCAGCTCCCCCCCCCCTCCCCACTCCTACATGTGATGGGGGAGGGGCCCCTGAACTTGAAGCTCAAGTGTCTGTCTGATGCAAGAGAAGCGTGGAGTTTCATCAAGTCTGTAAGGGGGGACCCCCCCTCAGCCCCTCCCCCACCTCACCCCAGCACTCACCCTACACATCTCAGGGAAGGGGCGCTCCTCTGGTTTTTGGGGGGGATAGTTCCTTGAAGTTTTGTCAGTAGGAACAGAAAGGGGACAGAGAGCTGAGTGCTGTCACCCTCTACTCAACTCATAACACACGGGAAAGGGCCTATTGGCCAATCAGGGTGAGGGTAAGAGTGACACATAGGCAGGCCCCGCCCTCTGTATGTTCAATGCTGTCTCTTGCTTGTGGGGTGGAGAGAGAAGAAGAAAAAAAGGAAACCCTATACTAGAGACACAGCCCCTTCCCTCTATATACAGCTCTGCCTAGGAATTCACCTACAACAACTTTACTACTAAACTAAGCCAGCGCCGCAGGCTCACCGCGCAGGATCAACGCGCAGGATTACCGCGCAGACTCACTTTTGCTTTTGCCGGATATTATTACGTCATCAAAGATAATAAATCCACCCGCACGCCGTATTCTATGGGACGCCCTTTTTTTTAGCAGCGGTAAAAAGTCGCGCTTTTTGCAAAAGTGTGTTCACGTGCGTTTATGTGATCTCGCGCGTCTGGCGTTTTAATGCATTCTATAGGCCGGAATGTTCATTTATTCTGGTCCAGTGCAAACGCGCGTTAATATGCGTTTATACGCATTTAGGGCCAGTTCACACCACATGCAGCCCAGTGCGTTTTTTTTTGTTCTGTATCGAAAACGCATGGAAAGTAGGTTAGATGGTTTTCCCTGGCAAAGTTCACGCCAGTGTTTGCAGTTCCAGAAGAAAAAAAAAAGAACACGCTGCATTTTTCCTGCACTGGAACGCTGTAAAACGCACCAAAAACGCACCGGAACGAACCAAACAAGCACTGGAACACACGTGTCCTTATTTAAGGTTGAGAAAAAAAAAAGAGGGATGAAAATGCACTGGACTGCATCCAAAACGCACTGGAATGCGTCAAAAATGCGCATGCAAAAAACATTTTTCCTGCACTGGAACGCTGTAAACGCACCAAAAACGCACCGGAACGAACCAAACACGCACTGGAACACACATGTCCTTATTTAAGGTTGAGAAAAAAAGAGGGAGGAAAATGCACTGGACTGAATCCAAAACGCACTGGAATGCGTCAAAAATGCACATGCAAAAAAGCATCTGGGACGCATCGGGACTGCGTTTCTATGGTGTGAACTGGCCCTTACGCGCTTGCTTTTCTGCATGTGCGTTTTTGACACATTACAGTGCATTTTTCATGCGTTACAGTTCCTTCCCCCGCCCTCTTTTTTCTTAACCTTAAGGCTTTGTTTCCACTAGTGTGACTTGTTATGCGACTTGGGACTGCAAAGTCGTACCCCATGATTTCCAATGAGTACCGTTCATATCTGTGCGACTTCAAAGTTGTCCCTGCACTACTTTGGTCCCACTTTGACGTGACTTGAGATCCATAGACCTCAAGAATATACAGGCATTGCTTCAAGTCTCATCAAAATCGCGGCAAAAAATCGCGGCAAAATCGCGCGACTTTAGGGTTACAATAGTGGAAACAGAGCCTTAGGGTCAGTTCACACCACATGCAGTCCAGTGCGTTTTTTTTCTGCATCAAAAACGCAGAAACAAATCGCTGCAAAATCGCACAACTTTCAGGTCGCAATAGTCTAAACCTAGCCTAGGTTTTTTCACTATTGCAACCCCAAAGTCGCGCGATTTTTCCGTGATTTTGATGTGACTTAAAACAATGCCTGTGTATTCTTGATGTCTATGGACCTCAAGTCGCATCAAAGTCGGACCAAAGTAGTGCAGGGAGTACTTTGAAGTCGCACAGATATAAACTGTGCTCATTGGAAATTATGGGGTGCAACTTGTCATGCGACTTTGCAGTCCCAAGTCGCATAAGTGTGAAAGGGTCTGGATGCATTCCAGATGCTGTTCTGCATGTGAGTTTTTGATGCTTTCCAGTGTGTTTTTCATGCATTTTACAGCGTTCTGGTACAGTCTAGTGCAGAAAAAACGCAGAATTTTCAGGTTTTTTTTTCTTCTGGAACTGCAAGCACTGGTGTGAACTATGCCATTGAAAACCATATAACCTACTATCCATGCCTTTTTTGTGCAGAAGAAAAAACGCACTGGACAGCATGTGATGTGAACTGGCACTTTTTTTGTGCTCAAAAACTCCTCTCCTGAATGGGATTGCATTTTCCCGGTGTGGTTTTTTTCACACGCATTTTCAACACTTTTTAGGCCTGGTTCACACCTATGCGTTTTTCTGTGCATTTCCAGTTTTGCAGAAACGCACTACTTTTTTTGAGACTTTTTTTTTTTTATCCCCGCAACAGGTTGCATTTTTTGGTTCTAGCTTTGCTGAAACGCACTACAGTCCATTTAACATGATTTCCTATGGGTCACATTCACATCTCTGCGTTTTCCACCGGTGCGTTTTGTGGAAAGGGTTCGGGACATTTTTTCCCCCCTGCAGCAGGTTGCCTTTTTTTGCTCCATAGACTTCAATAGTAACGCATTAGAAACGCATTATAAATACATGCAAGTGGTGATGAAGTCGCCCCAAAGTAGTGCAGGATCCTTTTTCGCTGCGACTTGAGCCGCTCTGATTAGAACGGTACCATTGCAGTAAATGGGGTGAGACTTGTCAGGCGACTTTGAACTCTTAAGCCGCATGACAAGTCGTGGCAGTGTGAACCGAGCCTTAGGGCCAGTTTACACCACATACAGTCCAGTGCGTTTTTTTCTGCATCAAAAACGCATGGAAAGTAGCTTATATGGTCTTTAATGGCATAGTTCACACCAGTGATTGCAGATCCAGTGCGTTCCGAAGCCAGAAAAAAAAGTAGAACATGCTGCATTTTTCCTACACTGGACTGCACTGGAACGCTGTAAAAAGCATCAAAGCGCACCGGAACGCATATGTCCTCATTAGGTTTAAGAAAAAAGAGGGGGGGAAAAAGGCACTGAAACGCATCAAAAACGCGCATGCAGAAAAGCATCTGGAACGCATCTAAACTGCGTTTCTATGGTGTGAACTGGCCCTAAATATAATAGGAGTCCACAGTTACAATTAGTTGGCCTGCATACAGAATGTATTATTTGTTTACATATCAGGAAATACAGTACAGCACACATACAGCTCAGTACACTGTCCATACACGTCAGTAAGTGCCTGAGAACTTGTGGATGTGTGAGAAGCAATGCATCATGGGACATATAGTCCTGGGCAGGAAGTAAGTGGTTCTAAAGGCAGAAGTTTTTTTTTTACTTTGCTATAGGGGCACTATATACTATACTTTGCAGCTTACTATTGGGGCACTCTGAAGGAAGGAGGAGCCAGAAGCGTCGGTGGGGGACCCCAGAAGAGGCGGATCTAGGCTGCTCTGTGTAAACCATTGCACAGAGCAGGTAACATGTTTTTTGTTTAAAAATAAATCATTTTAAAGGCTGTGTGCAGGGAAGATCAGGATCTGAACCCAGAGAAGGTGGAGGCTGATAGACTGAAGATAATAGAAGGCATTACAATTAGGCTTAAAGTAAAAGTTTACCAGTATTGTGCATTACATATAAAATGATCATATCCATGAAAAAAAAGTCTCAGCTTTTAGTACTACTTTAATATAAAAGGTTTATATCTCCCTTCCACCCTTCAGAAAGCTTCATGTCTGACTCCTAGTTATAACTCCCATATATCTTACTTCTGGGTGTATTTATTATTTTATATATATGATAGAAGCAGGGCTTTTTTTTCTCAGAGAATAGGTGCAGGAACTCCCTCCTTCTGAGTCACCTGTTGTGTCCACCCCCTGCCCACCTCCGAGCACCATTCCTTGGTTCCACCCCCTACTCACCTCTGAGCACCATTCCTTGGTTCCACTCCCTACCCACCTCTGAGCACCATTTCTTGGTTCCACTCCCTACCCACCTCCGAGCACCATTTGTTGGTTCTACCCAGTACCTACCTTCGAGCACCATTCCTTGGTTCCACTCCCTACCAACCTCCGAGTACCGTTCCCTGGTTCCACCCTCTACCCACCTTTCGAGCACTGTTCCTTGGTTCCACCTCTGAGCACCGTTCCTTAGTTCCACCCCCTACCCACCTCCGAGCACCATTTGTTGGTTCTACCCAGTACCTACCTTCGAGCACCATTCCTTGGTTCCACTCCCTACCAACCTCCGAGCACCGTTCCTTGGTTCCACCCTCTACCCACCTTTCGAGCACTGTTCCTTGGTTCCACCTCTGAGCACCGTTCGTTGGTTCCACCCCCTACCTACCTCCGAGCACGATTCCTTGGTTCCACCCACTACCCACCTCCAAGCACCATTCCTTGGTTCCACCCTCTACCCACCTTTGAGCACCATTTGTTGGTTCCACCCACTACCCACCTCCGAGCACCATTCGTTGGTTCCACCCACTACCCACCTCCGAGCACCATTCCTTGGTTCCACCCCTACCTACCTCTATGCACCATTCCTTGGTTCCACTCCCTACCAACCTCTGAGCACCATTCCTTGGTTCCACCCCCTACCCACCTCTGAGCACCATTCCTTGGTTCCACCCCCTACCCACCTCTGAGCACCATTCCTTGGTTCCACCCCCTACCCACCTCTGAGCACCATTCCTTGGTTCCACCCCCTACCCACCTCCGAGCACCATTCCTTGGTTCCACCCCCTACCCACCTCCGAGCACCATTCCTTGGTTCCACCCTCTTCCCACCTCTGAGCACCATTTGTTGGTTCCACCCACTACCCTCCTCTGAGCACCATTTGTTGGTTCCACCCACTACCCTCCTCTGAGCACCATTTGTTGGTTCCACCCACTACCCACCTCCGAGCACCATTCCTTGGTTCCACCCCCTACCCACCTCTGAGCACCGTTCGTTGGTTCCACCCCCTACCTACCTCCGAGCACCATTCTTTGGTCCCACTCCCTACCCACCTCTGAGCACCATTTCTTGGTTCCACTCCCTACCCACCTCTGAGCACCATTTCTTGGTTCCACTCCCTACCCACCTCTGAGCACCGTTCCTTGGTTCCACCCCCTACCCACCTCTCAGTAATGGATACAGAACCAAGTATCAATTTGTGGTGCTACGTAATTTGTATATGATAGGAAGTAAAATAGATCCCCTGTAGCCAGCAACAATGGAGCTCCCCAAAGCAACAATAGACTCTGAACAGCTAGTAACAAAAGACCCCTCCCTCAACAGTTGATGTCTCCCAGCAACGATTGTCTCCCAGTAGCATAAGAGCCCCCCAGCAACAATAGATCCCCTACCAGCGACAACTTACCTCCCCAAAAATAGACCCCCCCTGTAAAAATATATCCCCTCCAGCAACAATAGATCCCCCAGCAGCCAGCATTATTAGACCCTCCAGTACACCCCCTCACCCCTTTGCCATTACATACATTCCGTTCCTTGGTTCCACCCCCTACCCACCTCTCAGTAAATGGATACAGAACCAAGTATCAATTTGTGGTGCTACGTAATTTGTATATGATAGGAAGTAAAATAGATCCCCTGTAGCCAGCAACAATGGAGCTCCCCAAAGCAACAATAGACTCTGAACAGCTAGTAACAATAGACCTCTCCCTCAACAGTTGATGTCTCCCAGCAACGATTGTCTCCCAGTAGCATAAGAGCCCCCCCAGCAACAATAGATGCCCTACCAGCGACAATTGACCTCCCCAACAATAGACTCCCCCCCAGTAAAAATATATCCCCTCCAGCAACAATAGATCCCCCAGCAGCCAGCATTATTAGACCCTCCAGTACACCCCAGCACCCCTTGCCATTACATACATTCAGAGCTGGAGGTGCCGGAAATGCATTCCCCCCGCGTTCCTGCTGGAAAAAAGCCCTGGATATAAGTAATATATATTATTACTTTCATTTTCACAGTATAAATTAACCCATTATAGTAGCAATTATCTGCTCTTTTTGTACTAATAAAGGGCTATTTTTTTTTTTTTTAAACCCCATTATGACAGCTGATACAAAAAAAAAAAAAAAGCATGCTGCTGCTACTAAACGTCTTAGACCTGATTCACACCTATGCGGTTTTTTTTTGGGTGCATTTTGCAGAAACACACTACAGTCCATTTAACAGTGTTTCCTATGAGACACCTTCACATCTAGGCTTTTTTTTTCAGCCGCTGCGTATTTGGAAAGCGTCAAGAACTTTTTTCAATTCAAAACTGTGCTTTTTTTTTTGTTCAATGGAGAAGCTGCAGAAAAGCATGTAGTGCGTTTTTTGCAGCAATTTGCATTTTTTTAAGCGGCCCAAAAACTAATTGGCCAAAAAAAAGCATCAAAAAATGCAAAACGCAAAATCGCGCCTGCAAAAAGCACTGCAGAAATGGATCAAAAGCAATCTGCATTAGGTGTGAACCGAGCCTTATGGTGGCCATACATGTATTGATTTTCAGACGGGAATATTCATACGAATAATCTTACAGTCGTTTTTTCCAACTTTATTCGGTGTGTCACACACTGACGTTGCGCTGCTGTGCAATGACATGTGGTGCCATCCAGTGGGTTGCAGAACAATGCAGACGTCACATTTTTTTGTGTACTGCACCCCTCTGTGCGGTGTTAATGAGCCACACAGCAATTGTTTTCTATGTGTCTATGTGTCCTAATTGGGATCTGTGTTTATCAAGGGTGGAAAACTACACACAGGCAGGGCAGTGGTTTAGTGGTTAGTACTTCAACCCAGCAGCACCAGGGTTGTCAGTTCAGATCCCAACCACGGCACTACCTGCATGGAGTTTGCATGTTCTTCCTGTGGCTATGTGAGTTTCCTCCGTGTACTCCGGTTTCCTCCCACACTCCAAAGACATGCTGGTAGGTAATTGGCCCTAGTATGTGTATGTATAAATGTGAGTTAGGGACTTTAGAATTGTAAGCTCCTTGAGGGCAGGGACTGATGTGAATGTACAATATATATGAAAAGCGCTGCATAAATTGATGGTGCTATATAAAGTACCTGAAATAAAAAATAAAAAACTGTGTGAATGAGCCCTTCCATTAAAAGCATGCAATAAATGCTAAGGGGTTGATTTACTAAAGGCAAGTAGACTGAGCACTTTGCAAAGTGCAGTTGCTCCAGAGCTTAGTAAATAAAGTAAGGCTTCACTTTTCAAAGAACACCCAATCACGTGCAAGGAAAAAAAAAAAAAGCATTTTTGCTTGCATATGATTGGATAATGGAAGTCAGCAGAGCTTCCCCTCATTTACTAAGCTCCGGAGCAACTGCTCTTTGCAAAGTGCTCAGTCTATTTGCCTTAAGTAAATCAACCCCTAACTGTCACAGTTGCTTGTGTTCTTTGTCAAGCCATCAAAGGTCAGGTGCCATAACTGATCACATGTGCAGCACCATGGCAGATCAAACAGAGGCTACACCGGCTGCTTCCTTTGCTGTAAAGATGAAAAGCATTTCGTTCCACTAAGGGCTGGTTTACACCATAGAAAACGCAGACCGGATACTTTTCTGCATTTGTGCGTTACGATGTATTCCAGATGCTTTTTTTCATTTTTTTCCCAGTGTACCGGTGCATTTTTGATGCGTTCCAGTGCAATCTTGTGCGTTTTTGATGCGTTTTACTGCGTCCCAGTGCAGGAAAAATGCAGCATCTTTTATTTTTTTCTGGAACTGGAAAGCCCTACTAACTGACCGCACTGTGAACTATGCCATTGGAAACCATATGGGCCAGTTCACATCACATGCAGTTCAGGGCCTTTTTTTCTGTATCAAAAACCGCATGGAAATTGGATTAAATGGTTTCCAATGGCATAGTTCCCACCAGTGCAGTCAGTTCCAGGGCTTTCCAGTTCCAGAAAAAAAAGGAGAACGTTTCCCCTGCACTGCAACGCAGTAAAACTTATCAAAAACGCACCGGAATGCACCACAACGCATCAAAAATGTGCCGGACCCCAGTAAAGGAAAAAAGAAGAAAAAAATCATCTGGAATGCATCCAGATATGCATCAAAATCGCACCGGAAAGTGCCAAAAAAGTGTTAAAAACACGCATGCAGAAATGCATCTGGAGTGCATTTTTGTGGTGTGAAGCAGCCCTATAATCTACTTTCCATACGTTTTTGATGCAGAAAACAAAGCGCTGGACTGCATGTGGTGTGAACTTGTTTACACCAAATGCGTTGGGCGGCTATTCCTGCGCAGACCCACCGCAAGAAAAAGCAGCATTCCTCTTTTCCTATATAGCTGGTTCACGCCATTGCGGTAATGTGCGCTGGAAAAATTACGGCATGCTGTGCTTTTTTTCTGCAAGGTGGCAAACAGAACTTTCTGAAATAACACTATGTAACATTTCAATAAAATTTATTAAAAAGAAAAGTAAGCAATGGGATGCATCGTGATTGGCGCATTGGCACTGCAGTTATCCTGCGGCATCGCACCGCACACCAGACGCTGCATTGTAGCGCAGAGGCTGATGTGTGAACACGCCCTAAATGACACTTTAATCTGATTTATTATTTAGGGTGATGACACAGACAGCTTTTTTATTTAGGCTCATTTTATTAGAGCAATTTGTCACTAAGATTTTTTATGGGATTGCTAACAGTGAAATTTTTAAAGGCATCTATCGCTCAATGATCGACATTTATCAGCATTTGGGCTTGCAAAATTGAAAGGTTACAGCAATCCCTATTCTGAAGGATAGCGATTTGTAGCACAGCAAAACCCAATATTGTTGCAAATCCGCAGTAATTCTAACAATAAAATCGCTGGTAATTTCTGGCATTAACAATTTGCAGCAGCTATAAGGCTCCATTCACACTTGTGCGACTGGTCATGTGACTTTGGACACATAAAGTTGCATGACAAGTCGCAGCCCATATACTTCAATGGAAGCCCTTTAAAACGGAGTTCCACTCAAAAGTAGAACCTCTGCTTGTTTGCTTCCTCCCCCCTCCGGTGCCACATTTGGCACCCTTCAGGGGGGAGGGGAGAACGGGTACCTGTTGTTGACTGGTATCCCTCCCCACTTCCGGGAGACCTGACTGCGGCATAATCCGGCAAGGTCCCCGGGAAGTTCGCCCCTCCTCCTCCTTCCTCCGCCGCCGGGCCAGTTAGAAAGCGCAGCGCAGTAGGGAAGCTGTGAAGCCGAAAGGTTTCCCTTGGCACGAATGGCGGCGGCAACAACCGAGAGCCATTTGGAAAATCAGCTGGGGTGCCGACATTGCGGGATCCCAGGACAGGCAAGTGTCCTAATATTAAAAGTCAGCAGCTACAGTATTTGTAGCTGCTGATTTTAAATAGTTGGGGGGGGGGCAACTTTTAAAAGGTTCCTGCACTACTTTGATGCAACTTTCCTGCGCCTTGAATGCCATAGATTGCAACGTAAAGTCTAAAAAGTCACATGAAAGTTGCATCCTAATGTCATTAATACGACAATTCTGCAAGTCAAAGTCACAGCCAAGTCGCACCCATCCAAAGTTGCATCAAAGTTGCATTGAGGCTGGGTTCACACTATTGTGAATTAGATGTGGTTTCTCTGCATCCAATTTGGATGTCAGGAGATTGTGACAGGCTCTCAATGGAGCCGGTTATCACAGCTCCAGGACGGCTGCGGAGTGAATTGCACAGGAGTCCTGTGTGTCTTCAGGTCCAAATTCAGCCAAAAATTCGGACCAAAATTGGACTTTGCGATTTGACATGTCAAATCGCATGACAAATCGGCTGCTATTGCCGGTAATGGCACCGTCTGAATCGGCGCGACGCCAACTTCGCAGCGCTGCACAGATTCCCAAAAGTAGTTTCTGTACTACTTGTGGCGACTTCGGTGCGATTTCAATAGACATCTGTGCAGGAACCCGGGACTGACATGCGGGTATGAAATCGTGCGAGTTCAGCTGATTTAAATCCCGCAGCAGTGTGAACCTGGGCTCAAGGTGCAATGTAAAGTCGCACTGGAAATCGTACAACTTTGGAGCAAAAAATCTGCCCTTATGGCATCGGCCTAATTACTTTTTTGTTTTGAACATTTTTTTATTTACAATATTAACTTTGTTACATTTTTGTTTGTTGTGATCTTTTTATTGACACATCATTTTGTCATGTATCAATTTGAAATGTTAATAGTTTTTTATTGACTTTTCAGTTCCAAGATACAGAGTCAAACATCATATTGGATAACGCCGGCTTGTATTCAGCATCTAGGAGAGCGGCGTGCTTTTACCTAGATGGGCAATGAGATGATCTGCTACACAGACTGAGGATTGTTGACTATATGATCCCGGGATGGTGAATATATTTTTGAATTTACAGGGTTGCTTATGCATCTGAAGAGCTCCTGGTGTTCCCGTTCATTCGGATATACGGACGGGTCACACACGGAAGTGGTATCAATAGTTTTTAGGACATTCTTCTGCAATAAAATAGCAGAAGGGACGTTACCCGGTCAATCAAGATGGCTGAAGACTGGCACCCAGAAGAAGATGCCAGTGCCAGCGAAGGACGGGGACTGTTGAAGGTAATTTTTAGTTCTGCTTTAAGGTCTTATACATATACACACTGACCATTTAGCCCAGGTACACCAAAAGTATTGGGACACCTGCCTTTCCACACACATGAACTTTAATGGCATCCCAGTCTTACTCCATAGGGTTCAATATTGAGTTGGCCCACCCTTTACAGCTATAACAGCTTCAACTCTTCTGGGAAGGCTGTCCACAAGGTTTAGGAGTGCGTCTATGGAAATGTTTGACCATTCTTCCATAAGCACATTTGTGAGGTCAGGCACTGATGTTGGACAAAAAGGCCTGGCTCGCAGTCTCCTCTCCAATTCATCCCAAAGGTGTTCTATTGGGTTGAGGTCAGGACTCTGTGCAGGCCAGTCAAGTTCCTCCACCCCAAACTCGCTCATCCATGTCTTTATGGACCTTGCTTTGTGCACTGGTGCGCAGTCATGTTGGAACAGGAAAGGGCCATCCCCAAACTGTTCCCACAAAGTTGTCCAAAATATCTTGGTATGCTGACGCCTTAAGAGTTCCCTTCACTGGAACTAAGAGGCCAAGCCCAACCCCTGAAAAACAACCCTCCACCATAATCCTCCTCCACCAAATGATTTGGTGGAGCAGCGACGTAGCAGATTGTCGCTTTGCCTGTACAGTCCACTCGTCCACAGTATATTGCGGGTGGGTGATGCAGACGTAATTAAAAGCGGGGTTCCGGGCATACATTTTTTTTTTTTGGCAATCTCAATTACATTATTATCAATATTCATTAAAACAGATTAAGAAAGCACCATCGGTACATAAAAAGTTGCAAAAACGTACCTGATATCTTCTGAGGGATCTTGTGGCCGTTTCCATCATAGGTGTGGGCATTATGAAGCCCAGTTCACGTTTCTTCCTGTATTTTCCTAGAGAGGTGCATGCTGGGTAACCAGCATGCACCTTGATCTTGTGCATGCGCAGTATAACGGCGCTCGTAGCACCGTTAGTTTGGATTGTTGCCATGACAACGGACGGTGAAGGAGGAACGTCCCGCCCCGTTGTCATGACAACTTAGATAACAGAAACCAGCAGATAACAAAACATGCCCAGAGACTCCTGGGAAATGAGTGTCATCATTTCCCAGGAGGCAATGGGGACTTAGGACAGGAAGTTTTACCACCGCGGACTAGGAACTAGGCAGATTACAAAATCTGCCTAGTAACAGCCATAGAGAAGCGAGTAAAAAATTTTTTTTTAAGAGATTTTATTTTTTTTACATTAAAGGCAAGCTATTCATAAAAAGATAATTTTTAGGGTGGAACTCCGCTTTTAAGAAGATTTTTTTTTTTTACAGAGAACTCACATATCTGTGAAACTCTTTATCTCTCAAAAACGTATGTATGTGAACAACATGCAGAAAACAAAAAGAAAGAGAGAAGTCAGGAGAGCTCTTCTAGTGACATAGATCTTGTGAAAGCACCAAGATAAAATCGGAGGTCAGCAATGAACGGTCCTGTATTGCTGTCATGATCCTCTGAAAAAGCCATTTTCAGCACAAAACTTGTCGGAGATGACCCTTGTTACTGTTAAATAAACAAGAAGAGTTGCTGCAGCCTGGAGTGCAGCGATTCATTCTCTTTTTCTGGCTGATTTGCCGGAGTGCAGCGAGCTGGACCAGCACCCAACACTCACTTTGAGCACTACACATAGTGTATCTTCTTGTGCTCTCATGGCATCTTTACTACCACTTAAAGACCACAATACATATACAGTATATGTTGTGGTTATGAAGCGGTTAATTGTTGTTATGACTGAAATGGCTGAAGCTGTCCCCCATAACCCCGGTATTTATTTTGTTTATTCAGCCAGCGATTCTCTTTCTCATAAAAGCGATACGAGCGGCTGATTAGTCACTGGATCACTTTTAGAAGCAGCGCCCCTCCCCTCCTGCTGGTGTTTATCGTTCTTACCGGCAAGCCCGGGAAACAACCGGTTCACGGAGCTGGTCACAGAGGTGGGAGCCCTCGACCCCAGAGCTGCACTTCCATTCCCTAAGGGCCCTTTCAGCCGTTGCGGATCCCGTGAAGATCCGATTTTAACCATCCGCTTGCTCAGCGGGGATCGCTCCGTTGATCCCCGCTGAGCCGTTGTCTTGTCGAGCTGGTTCCCCTATCAATATGGTTCAGAGCTCGACTGCGCAGGCGCTGCCGAACAGCTGTTAAAGCTTGGAGATTTCCGTCGGCTCGGCTTGCGCCTGCGCAGTCAAGAGGGAACCAGATTGATAGGAGGAACCATAGGCTCGGCAGCTGTGGACGCGCTCGCCCTCGATGCTTCATTACACACGCCGCTTTCTTCTTCATACAGCAAGGGGCGGATCAGATGTGATATTGAGCAGTGCGATTTGTTTATTTATACACGACGCTCTATATAGCTCCTTGCTGGATAGAGCGGCGTGTATAAACAAACAAATCGCACTGCTCAATTTCACATCTGATCCGCCCCTTGCTGTATACAGCAGCATAAAGAAGAAAGCGGCGTGTGTAACTAAGCAACGGGAGCGAGCGCGTCTACAGCTGACGAACAGCTGTTCACGCTTGGAGAATTCCGTCGCCTCGGATTGCGCCTGCGCAGTCGAGCTCTGAACCATATCGATAGGAGGAACCAGCTCGGCAGAACACCGGCAGATGACAGGGCGGTCCCTGCACACTGTGCAGGGACCGCCCTGTCAGATCTCCCCTCTCCTCTATGGGGGGATCGGATGAACACAGACCATCTGTCCATGTTCATCCGATCCGATCCGCAGACGAATTGAAAAATAGGATTTTCCTCCATCTGCAGAAACGGACCATAGCGGGGACTGATGAGATCGGATGTCAGCGGCATCCGCTACCCCATAGGGATACATGTATGTCCGTACTTCACCCGAAAACGGATGAATGAAAAACGGACATATGGTCCGCACGTCTGAAGAGCCCTAAGACCCCTTTCACAATGGGGCAGTTTGCAGGCGCTATTGCGCTAAAAATAGCGACTGAAAATCGACCCTAAACAGCGGCTGCTGTTTCTCCAGTGTGAAAGCCCGAGGGCTTTCACACTGGAGCGGTGCGCTAGCCGGACCCCTCCAAAAGTCCTGCTAGCCGCATCTTTGGAGCAGTAAAAGAGCGGTGTGTTTACCGATCCTTCCCATTGAAAGCAATGGGAAACTGCGGCTATACCGCCGGCAATGCGCCTCTGCAGAGGCGCATTGTGGCTGGTATTAACCCTTTTTCAGCCGCTAGTGGGGGTTAAAACCACACCGATAGCGGCTCAATACCGCCGCAATTCCGACGATATAGCGCCGCTAAAAATAGCGGCGCTATACCACCAGCGCACCTCCCGCCCCAGCGGAAAGGGGCCTAAGTGTAAGTTTGGATATTGTTTTCTAAATAAACTTGGTTACTTTATATTAATCCAGCGCCTTGGCTACTCTGTTTCTCTTACAATAAAGGGAACCTGTTACTTTTCCCATCCTGGGCAAAGTGCAATTCCACTTTAAAAATCTCTTTTGCTTGAAGCATTTTCTAAAAATGGTGTCGTTTAGGCAAAGCGGCCTTTTATACCCCCGATACAGAGGAATGTATAGGAACATTCATGAGTTTGTGGTGGAAATGGCTTGGGAACTCCCCATATAACGAGCCAAATGTAATTTCAATTGTTGAGAGAAGCTTCACGAACCAGTTCCGCCGAGGGGTCATGCTGACGTGTGCCAGGAATTTCTTTTAAGTGACATCACCATTGAGGTTTCACATAACACACTCATAGTAGCTCCAGGAAATGTGGAGTCCTTCCTGTGCTCATTTATAGGTCCTAACAATGTATGGCTGTCTAGTGCTTGAGGAACTACAAGTCGCAGCCTTCCCAACAGCTTGTTTGGGTATAGCAAGAGCCAATGAACCTTCAGCTGGGTGGTTAGTACCATCTGTTCCATGATCATTGTTCCTGAAGAACTAGAGGTTGCAGACTGTCCAGCAACTGGAACCTAAATCCTGAGGAACTACAAGCCTCAGGATGTCCATCAACCCACCCTTTAGAACCTCAGAATCTCCAATTTTCATTATACATCAGTTTGTAATGAAAATTCACAGGTTACCTAGCTTTGTGACAATATTTTCTGAGGAACTGCAACTGCCAACGTGCTCAGCAACTTGATGCCACTTCCTGAGGAACCACAGTGCCCAGCATGCTCTATAACCTGAGTCTACAGTAGTTTCGGAGGAACCATAGTTCTCAGGACATTTAGCAACTTGACCCCTGAAGAACTGCAGATCCCAGCATGCTCAGCAAAACAATGCCAAATTCTGAGGAACAACATCTCAGACACCTGACCCCAGATCCTGAATAACTACAGTTCCCAGCATGATCGGCAACCCGACCCCACCATCTGGAACCGGAAAATCCGTACGCGTTAAATTACCTCTAGGTTCCTGAGGGACTACAATCCCTGTTTACTTTGTTGGTGGTTCCTAGCTATCCCCCTTCCCAGTCCCAGCATCCTGTAGTAATTCATAAGCTACTCCATGTTCTTATGCCGCGTACACACGATCGGAAATTCCGACAAGAAAACCGTGGATTTTTTTCCGACGGACTGTTGGCTCAAACTTGTGTTGCATACACACGGTTACACAAATCTTGTCGGAAATTCCGATTGCCAAGAGCACGGTGACGTACACCACTACAATGAGCCGAGAAAAATGAAGTTCAATGATTCCTAGCATGCGTCAAATTAATTCAGAGCATGCATGTTTTTTTGTGTGTCGGAATTGCATACAGACGATCGGAATTTCCGACAAGAACTTTTCTTGTCGGAAAAATTGAAAACCAGCTCTCAAATTTTTGTTGCCGGAAATTACGACAGAAAACGTCCGATGGAGGCTACACACGGTCGGAATTTCAGACCAAAAGCTCACATCGAATTTTTCTTGTCGGAATTTCCGATCGCGTGTATGCGGCATTAGAGTAAGCCCTGGTTTACACCAGTGCAGATTTGAAATCGTGCTACTTCAGCGTCATTTCAAAGCCGCCGATTTTGATGTGCCATTTCATTGCGGCTTGCGTTTCTTTCACTACTATTTTGCAACTTCATTGTGACTTGCCTTGATGCCTGTTAAATGAAGTTGCAAAAAAGTAGTGCAGGGGCCTTTTACAAAGTCTCAAGTCACAGCGATGTGAACCGTCAAATCGTATGACAAATCACACTGGTGTGAACCAGGGCTAAAACCTTTTTGGTTCAAATCATTGC
Organism: Rana muscosa; assembly: GCA_029206835.1. NCBI lineage: Eukaryota > Metazoa > Chordata > Amphibia > Anura > Ranidae > Rana > Rana muscosa. Next base: position 238,530,189 of record CM055125.1, on the reverse strand, counting down.
GAATCAAGTTTCAGTGGCTTTGAAAAACGCTCCTGCACTAGTTTTTTTATGATTTCATTGCGCCTTGCATTGACTTCTGTTAACTGAAGTCGCAAGCTGCAATAAAATGTCACATCAAAATTGCACTGATCGGCGGCTTTAAAATTGAAATAGTGTGATTTTGAAGAGCTGCACTGGCGTGAACCTTGGGCTAAGTATTGGATAGAGTGGGGAGTGATTAGAACCCCTGTCAGGTTTTAGTGCTGTGCGTGTCAATGTTAGGGAGATTCACCCTCTCTATTTGGCCCGTTTACTATTATCATTGAGAGTGAAAGTAAAAGAAAATCCCACACTTTGGGTTGTCACCAGTATTATGACGCGGTAATGATTTCAGCAAAACGATAACCTTTTTTGTAAGGCTAGGTTCACACTTATGCGGTGCGGGAAACTCCGCGATCCGTGTGCGTTTCCTGCACCACGTACAAAGCGCACTGCCCTTGCGATCTGGAGTCAATACAAAGTTAATGCAGGTCGTAAACGTAGTACAAAACGACCATGAGATCCAGCTCACAAAAAAAAGGGAATGCATTTTTGGTGCGACGCGGTATGATTTGAGCCCATTCATTTCAAATCGTAGCGTTCTGAATGTCATGTGAATTGAACAGGAATGCGGTGCAGTTCCTGTGCGATTTAAATACGGTACATAGAGATACAGGTCAGTCTTGTTACTAAAAACAAATAAGTAGTGCGCTAGTAGATCAAACAAAAAGAGCCGCTGGCAAAGAAACAATCGGATTGGATTGTAAACCGCATGTATAATTTTTTTTTTTTTGCCGCGCTAATGCCGCGGCCCGCGAGGATATGTGAGAATTTGGAAAGATGGCAGCATATGCTTTTATATTTTCTAGAGATCGTGGCATGTCCACCAATGCTTGATTGTTTGATCAAATCACCTGGCAATAGTGGGAGATATCAGTACTGGGATACTTGTTTATATCAAGGTGGGCGACTACCAGCGTTGTCTTATGGAATAGCTGCTTTATAGTAGGGATGAGCTTTGTGTTCGAGTCGAACCCATGTTCGACGCAAACATCGGCTGTTCGATCATTCGACGAAGATCGAACATTATGGGCCGTTCGCGCCAAATTCGAGTGGCGCGTCACGGCCCATAATTTACTACGGCATCGCAGTGCATTGCTGGCTGATGATTGTCCAAGCATGCACTATGACCCGCATGCTTTGGCCAATCACAGAGCGGTAATAACGGAGAGCCGTAATTGGCCAAAGCCATGGTGGCTTTGGCCAATCATGGCTCAGAGGAGTAGGTACACGCCCCACACTATATATGGCCGCCTGGAAGTCAGCCTTGTGTAGTGTGTTGGCGTTTGTGAAAGAGAGAGTTACAGAGAGAGAGACAGTGTCATTTATATTGAGTTAGATAGAGCAGGCAGGCGAGTCAGTTAGCTGCTGTTACAGTGTGTAGAGGATATATATGCATCCTATGTGTTGTATATATATTTATACACTGTATTTAGTTTAGCTAGATCTGTTACTGCTGTTCTCTATACTGTGACAGGCAGGCAAGTGATTGTGCTAGCTGCAGCAGAATTTCACTTAGTGTACTGTGTGCTTTGCATAGCGTTCACCTAAAGCTTACCTGAATACAGTTAGTGGTGTTCTCATAATAAAACCACAGGCAGAGTGCTGCATTAATTTCATGTAGTGTACTGCAGTACTTCTGTCTTTTGCAGAGCGTTCACTTAAAGGAACCTGAATAAAATTTTTGGTGTTCTCGTAATAAAACCACAGGCAGAGAGCAGCTAGTATTTTCAGTTAGTGTACTGTGTCCTCTGCACAGTGTTCACCTAAAACCAACTGAAGACCTTTGCTGCTTTTCTCATACTAATACCACAGCAGGCAGTGGAGTCTGATAGCTGCATTATTTATATATATATATATATATATATATATATATATATATACACATCTCACATTTGTGCAGCTACATCTCACTGCAGGCCATTAGTATGTCTGGAAGGCAAACAAAGAGAGGCAGACAGTCACGAGGCAATAAAGGAGGGCAAGCAGGCTCTGTGTCTAGAGGCAAAAGTGCTGGTCGTGGACACGGTGCATCCTCATCAGCACGTGGCCGTGGAACACGCTTGTCCTTCTTTTCGGCAGCTGGCCATGTTGAGCCGCAACATGCCCATGATTTGGTAGAGTGGATGACCAAGCCGTCCTCATCCTCTCTCACCCAGGCTCAGGGTACTTTGTCTGGCAAAGCAGCTGCCAAAGCGGCCTCTTCCCTTGGCTCAATGGCATCAGTCACTCCTTCCCTAGCCCCACCATGTCCTCCTGAGGAGTCCCCCAAACTGTTTGACCACAGTGTTGGGTACATGCTCCAGGAGGATGCCCAGCATTTTGAAGCATCCGATGATGGAACCCAGCTAGAGGAAGGCAGTAACGTAAGCCCAGAGAGAGGGGGTAGTAACGTGAGCCCAGAGAGAGGGGGTACCCAACAAGGACAGCTATATGGCAGTCATGTTCCCCCAGCTGCAGCATACTGACAGATTTGCTCCAGTGATGAGGAGGGAGGGGATGATGAGGTCACTGACTCCACATGGGTGCCTGATAGGAGAGAGGAGGAGGAGGCACATCCCCAACAAGGCAGGATGCCCTCCAGGGGCCAGCTTAAGGGCAGCACACCGACTGCATCACACCGCAGAGCTCCGCATGTGCAGGGCGCTGCTGTCTCTGCGCGTTATTCCAAAAGTTCTTTGGTGTGGGCCTTTTTTCAGACGTGTGCAGCAGATCGCACCGTTGCCATTTGCAACATGCAGTCCGTTGGCAGGCGTACCAAAAAGACCCACACCAAAGAACAAAGCGGGCCTCTCCTTGCTCCTCATCAGCTGGGATCTCCAACCCCACTATACCTTCAGTCCTCTCTGAAACCTGCACTGAGAGGAATGAAGGTGTAGAATTAGGTGTGTCACAGTCACAGCCAAGTACCGTATTTATCAGGGGAAAATCGTGGGTGCGTGTTATACGCCGATACTCCGTCGAATTCCCCTGCTGAAAACGAGCGAGAGGAGCCGTAGCCGAAGTTCAATCGGCTTTACTCGGCTCCTCTCGCAGTCCCGCCCATCTCTGACTGCGCCGCTGACATAGAGAAATCCGAGTGTACTTCGGCTAGTCTCGGCTCCTCTCGCAGTCCTGCCTGTGACTGTGAGCAGAGCCGAGTCTAGCCGAAGTACACTCGGCTTTCTCCGTCAGCGGCGCAGTCAGTGGAGATGGGCGGGACTGCGAGAGGAGCCGAGTCTAGCCGAAGTACACTCGGCCCCGCTCGCTCCTCTCCACAGAAATCAGCGCCAAATTTAAAAAAACGCCGGGACTGACACGATCGCAAAGGCACTGGGCAAGGCTGCAGATGGACAGATGGACACTGGGCACGGCTGCAGATGGACACTGGGCACGGCTGCAGATGGACAGATGGACACTGGGCAAGGCTGCAGATGGACAGATGGACACTGGGCACGGCTGCAGATGGACAGATGGACACTGGGCAAGGCTGCAGATGGACAGATGGACACTGGGCAAGGCTGCAGATGGACAGATGGACACTGGGCAAGGCTGCAGATGGACAGATGGACACTGGGCAAGGCTGCAGATGGACACTGGGCAAGGCTGCATGCTGCATTTAAATGTAAGTTTTTTTTCCTTGAATTTCCCTCCTAAAAGTTTTTTTCCTTAAAATTCCCTCCTAAACTTGGGGTGCGTGTTATACGCCGGTGCGTGTTATACGCCGATAAATACGGTACTTGCGGGCAATCTCTCCTTTCGGTACACCGACGTCCGATTGTACCAGGCAAATTTCCCTTTCCCCAGCTGCTGCACTGCCGAAAGAAGTTCGCTCCCAGCCATCCACATGCCCAGCGGTTGAATGCTAGCTTGGCTAAATTGCTAGCACTTCAACTGCTGCCTTTTCAGTTGGTAGACTCTGCCCCCTTCCGTGAGTTGGTTGAATGTGCGGTTCCTCAGTGGCAGGTTCCCAAACGCCACTTTTTCTCACGGAAGGCGATTCCGGCTCTCTACCGGCATGTGGAAGGCAATGTCTTGGCCTCGCTGGACAGGGCGGTCAGTGATAAGGTGCATATTACCGCTGACTCATGGTCCAGCAGGCATGGACAGGGACGTTACCTATCTTTCACGGCGCATTGGGTGACTCTACTGGCAGCTGGGAAGGATGCAGGACAAGGTGCAGTAGTGTTGGAGGTTGTTCCGCCACCACGCCTCCAAAATGTTACTACTGGTGATTCTGACACACCTCTCTCCTCCACCCCCTCCTCTTCTTCTTCCTCCATTGCCTCTTCCTGTGCTTTGTCCTCGGAACCAGCAGGGCTCCGTAGGTGTTCAAGGGGCTAAGCAAGTATGCAGCCAAAAAGATGCCATGCAGTGCTTGAGCTGGTGTGCTTGGGGGACAGGAGCCACACTGGGTCAGAGATTCTGTCAACTCTGCAGGGGCAGGCTCAGAGGTGTTTGATGCCACGCCAGCTTAAGCCAGGAAAGGTGGTTTCCGACAATGGCACCAACCTCCTCTCCGCCCTCCGACAGGGACAACTGACCCATGTGCCCTGTTTGGCTCACGTCCTTAACTTGGTGGTGCAGCAGTTCTTGGGCAGATACCCGGGCGTACAGGAGGTCCTGAAGCAGGCCAGGAAACTCTGTGGGCATTTCCGCCGGTTATATAATGCCAGTGCTCGGCTGGCTGACCTGCAAAAGGATTACAGCCTGCCCGAGAACCGTCTAATCTGTGACATGCCCACCAGGTGGAACTCTACATTGGCCATGCTGCAGCGGCTGCACATGCAGCAGAGGGCCATCAATGAGTTTCTGTTGCAATATGGCACTAGGACAGGGTCAGCGGAGCTTGGATTTTTTCCCCCACGCCAGTGGGCCATGATCAGGGATGCATGCACTGTCCTGGCACCATTTGAGGAGGCCACGAGGATGGTGAGCAGTGACAGTGCATGCATCAGTGACACTGTCCCTCTTGTCCACCTGTTGGAGCACACGCTTGCTGGAATAATGGACAGGGCACTTGAGGCAGAACAAAGGCAGGAAGAGGAGGATTTCCTTACCTCTCAAGGCCCCCTTTATCCAGACAGTGTTCCTGCTGGCCCGGCTATCACACCAGAAGGAGGAGGAGGAGGAGGAGGAGGAGGAGGATTATTGCATCAGCATGGAGGTGGAGCCTAACACTCAGCATCAGCAGCAGTCTTCAAGGGATCAATTACAGTCCCAAGACACCCATGGACTTGTACGTGGCTGGGAGGAGGTGGCTGTGGATCATGTCGTCCTCAGTGACCCAGAGGACTCTGTGCCGAATGCCTCAGCAAACCTACGCTGCATGGCCTCCCTGATCCTGCAAAGCCTGCGCAAGGATCCTCTTATTTGTGCGATCAAGGAGAGGGATCATTACTGGCTGCCAACCCTCCTTGATCCACATTACAAGGGTAAGGTTGCAGACCTTATCTTGCCGTCGCAGAGGGAGCAGAGGATGAAACATCTTCGGGAGGCCTTGCAGAAAGGTCTGTGCAACGCGTTCCCAGAGACTGGGAGGTTAAAATTCCTGGTCCTGGACAACGTTTTTCTGAGGCTCCGGTCAGTCAAAGAAGTAGCGGTGGAGAAGGTGGCCGACTGGCCGTCTGACCGATGCATTCAGACAATTTTTTAGTACGCAGCCCCCAGGTATGATCTCTTCCAGTAACCATTGCCAGCATCTGGTTTACATGGTACAGGAATACCTAGGGGCAAGAGCAGACTTGGACACCTTTCCCACCGAAAATCCTCTGGGTTACTGGGTCTTGAGGATGGATCACTGGCCAGAGCTTGCACAGTATGCAATTGATGTACTGGCCTGTCCTGCATCCAGCGTTCTTTCGGAACACACATTCAGTGCTGCTGGAGGCTTTGTAACCGATCACAGGGTGTGCCTATCCACCGACTCGGTCGATCGACTGACCTTCATAAAAATAAATCAGTCTTGGATCACCACCAGCTACCAAGCACCTGATGCTGATGTAACCGAATAATTTTTTGGGAAATGTCAGATCCCTTCAAGACTGATGCTATGCTGATACTGAGTGGCTATCCTCTTCCTCCTCAATAAACATGCTGATAGCTTGAAAGAACATTTTTGGTTCTGGGCACCGCCACCAGTGGCTAAGGCCCAATTTTTCAGCCCTTGTTTAACCACCTCCCTACTGTGCACGAAAACCCCCTTCCTGCCCAAGCCATTTTTCAGCTTTCAGCGCTGTCACACTTTGAATGACAATTGCGCGGTCGTGCGACGTGACTCCCAAACGAAATTTGTGTCCTTCTTTCCCCACAAATAGAGCTTTCTTTTGGTGGTATTTGATCACCTCTGTGGTTTTTATTTTTTGCGCTATAAACAAAAGAATAGCGTCCAGTTTGGAAAAAAAACACTATTTTTTACTTTTTGCTATAATAAAAACCCATTTTTTTTTTTTAAATAAAATTTTCCACAGTTTAGGCCGATACGTATTCTTCTACATATTTTTGGTAAAAAAAAAAAAAATCGCAATAAGCGCGTATTGATTGGTTTGCGCAAAAGTTATAGCGTGTACAAAATAGGGGATAGATTTATAGCATTTTTATTTTTTAATTTTTTTATTAGTAATGGCGGCGATCTGCGATTTTTTATTGTGACTGCGATATTGCGGCGGACACATCGGACACTTTTGACACATTTTTGGGACCATTCACGTTTATACAGCGATCCCTGCTATAAAAATGCATTGATTACTGTATAAATGTGATTGGCAGGGAAGGGGTTAACCACTAGGGGGCGGGAAGGGGTTAAATATGTTCCCTCAATGTGTTCTTACTGTGGGGGGAGGGGACTGACTGGGGGAGGTGAACGATGGTTGTCCCTATGTACAAGGGACACAGCATCGGTCCCCTCTCCCTCACAGGACGTGGATCTCTGTGTTTACACACAGAGACCCACTTTTCTGCTCGTTTCCCGGGCAATCGCGGGTGCCCGGCGGCAATCGCGGCCGCTGGGCACGCGCACCGGGGCCTTGTGAACGCGGCGGGCGCGCGCCTTCTAGCTCGTTTTAAAGGGAGGACGTCATATGACGTCCTCCCAGAACGAGAGTATCCTCCGCCCGCCATCAATTGACAGTGGGCGGTGGACAAGTGGTTAACAGGGGCGTGTATTTACAATTTTTGATGCAATGCTTTGCAGCAGGGCTCATTGATGTGCTCCAACTACAGTATCTGTGAGGGGTTGTAGTGTTGTGGCACCAGCACCAGTGCCTAAGGCCCAATTTATCTGCCCCTGTTTAACAGGGGCGTGTAATTACAATTTTTGATGCAATACTTTGCAACAGGGCTCATTGCTGCGCTCCAAATACAGTATCTGTGAGGGGTTGCAGTGTTGTGGCACCAGTGCCTAAGGCACAATTTTTATGCCCCTGTTCAACAGGGGCATGTAATTACAATTCTTGATCTAATAATTCACAGCAGGGCCCATTCCTGCGGCCACCAAGAGTAACTGTGAGGGCTTACAGTGTTGTGGCAAGACCACCACCACCACCAAAGGCCCAATTTTTCTGACCCTGTTCAACAGGGGCATGTGATTACAATTCTTGATCTAATATTTCACAGCTGGGCCCATTCCTGCGCCCACCAAGAGTAACTGTGAGAACTTACAGTGTTGTGGCACCAGCACCACCACCACCACCACCAAAGGCCCAATTTTTCCTACCACTTTTCAACAATGTCATGTAATTACAATTCTTGATCTAATATTTAACAGCTGGGTCCATTCCTGTGCCCACCAAGAGTAACTGTGAGGGCTTACAGTGTTGTGGCAACACCACCACCACCACCACCACCAAAAGCCCAATTTTTCTACCTCTGTTTAACAGGGGCATGTAATTACAATTCTTGATCTAATAATTCACAGCAGGGCCCATTCCTGCACCCACCAAGAGTAACTGTGAGGGCTTACAGTGTTGTGGCAACACCAACACCTAAGGGCCAAATTTCTGCAGAGTATATACGGCAGGTCCCTACTTTCAAACATCCAACTTACAAACGACTCCTACTTGCAAACGGAAGGAGACAACAGGAAGAGAGAGGAAATCTTCCTCTAGGAAGGGAAATTCTCTCCTGTAAGTGTTAATATGGGAAAAAAATGTCTCCTCTCCACTAATGCTTTATCAGCAATCCTTGTTTCAATAAAAAAAACAAATTTTCAAAAAACATTTGTCATTGGGACGGAAAGTGAGGTGAAATGTTCTGAACAGGGGCACAGACAGCAAAACAAATGTTACAGGGGTGATAACCCTTCCCTATGTTTTCCAAAAAGCTTAAAAATAGATTTTTTTGGCTGGAGCTACATTTAAAAAAATGTACCTGTTCCAAATTATAAACAGATTCTACTTAAGAACAAACCTACAGTCCCTGTCTTGTTTGCACCGCCTGTATACTGCTGTTCAGAATATATAGGGCCTTTTTTACATTCGGGTGCAGGGTTCCCCTTAATATCCATACAAGACACAAAGGGGCTGGTAGAGGGCTGGGGGGGGGGGGGGGGTACCCATGCCATTTTTCTCAATGATTTCCATCCATATTGCCGGGACAAGACATTATATTAAAGCCGCAAGCAGTTTTAAAATGACTGTTTTTCCTTTTAGAAATGTCATTTTGTGCAGGGACAGTTCTAAACACGGGAAACACGTGGCACTTCACAGGCATACTTTAGACACCCCCCAGGTACGATATTTAAAGGAATATTCACTTTATGCATCATTAAAATCACTGCTCCCGAAAAAACAGCCATTTTTAAAACTTCTTTTTGCATTGATACATGTCCCCTGGGGCAGGACCCGGGTCCCCAAACCCTTTTTAGGACAATAACTTGCATATTAGCCGTTATATTTAGCACTTTTGATTTCGAACGTTCGCGTCCATTGTATTTAATAGGATTCTAAAGTTCGCGCAAACTTTACGTCCGTTCGCAGGTTCTGGTGCAAACCGAACCCGGGGGTGTTCGGCTCATCCCTACTTTATAGATGTTTGGCTATATTCATATACATATTATGTTTATTTACCATCTTTAGGACTGATGTAAGGGGCAGCTAGTGTGAGAGCCCATTTTTGGATTTAAAGATTTGATCTGCTGATGTACCTAAGACTGCCAGTTCATCCAGTTCTTCCTCTTTTGTCCTGGAGTAAACAATACCTATATAGTAAAACCTTGGTTTGAGAGCGTTTTGCAAGACAAGCTTTTTTTTTTTTTTTAATACAGTTTGACTTGATATACAAGCGATGTCTTGATATAAAAGTAGCTTCATATCAAAACTGAGTATAAACGAGAAGAGAGGCGCCTCTAAGTGTAGCAATATGGTTACATTTAATGAAGGTACAACATTTAGCAACTCACATGGTTGATGATTAAAAGAGGCACATCTAAGTATGAAGGCATGTACGCACTTTAACATCCACTTTTATGTTTTTGGTGGTGCTTTTTTATATTAGAATTTTTTGTTAAAGGGACAATGCAACACATTTTTTATTTTAAGTGTTTTGGGTATTATTGTATTTAGATACTAGGAGTGCTGCTGTCAGTAATCGCTATTTATTTAACATATATTACGTATGTATTAATTATTTTATTGGCATTATATGCAGGGTTTTTATTTCAACAGACCTGTGCTCAATTCGACCGAATTTGAAAAATGTAATCAATTCGAATTCCATTCAAAATTGAATTTATTCTATTTGAAATTTTGGAAGATGTTTATATTTTTTCTATTCAATTCCATTCTATTTTTTTTTCTATTCTTGTCTTTTCTATTCTATTCTTGTCTTTTCTATTCTGTTCCATTCTATTCAAAATTTTAATTCCGAAAGATGGTTATATTCTACTTTATTCTATTCCATTGTTTTTTTTCTATTCTATTATTTTCTTTTCTTTTCTATTTTAGTCTATTCTTTTCTATTCTATTCAAATTCTAATGTATTCTATTTGAAATCCGAATTTCTGAAGAAGGTTATATTCTTTCAATTTTATTCTATTCTATTCTTTTTTCTATTCTATTTTATTTGAATTCAAATGTATTCTATTTGAAATTCGAATTTCAGAAGAGAGTTATATTCTTTCTATTTTATTCTATTCCTTTATTTTCTATTCTATTTTTTTTCTGTTCTTTTATGTTCTATTTTATTTTGTTCTGTTTTACTCTATTTTTTTATTTTCTATTCTTTTATTTTCTATTAAATTCTATCCCTTTAATTTCTATTCTATTTCTATTCTTTTATGCTATTATATTATATTCTTTTGTATTCTATTCTAGCATATTCATACGCTTTGTTTTCTATTCTATTCTGTTCTCTTCTGAAATTCGAATTTGATTTAAAAACTATATAAATTAGATTCAAATTAGATTAGAAAACTATTAGAATTTTGCTCAAAAATCTTTGTTTTGTTATTTCAGGTTTGTTTAAATTCGTTACTATTGTAATTCGGATACATCCGAATTTCCGAATAACAAAGAATTTGTCAGAATTTCAATCGACATGTCTATATTTCAACATTGAATGGGCTTACCTAAATGTGCAAAAATGCCACCTGCATAGGTGTGAGCAGAGCCTAATAGAACTTCAATTCATTAAGGCAATGCATCTCCAACACACACATATTGCAGCATACTACAACCCGTGGTAACACAATACCTTGCATTATGGCCCGCTGTGTTGCCAAAAATGGGGTATGTAGATTTTTATTGTTTTGTAAATTATGTTTTTATTGTTTTTTACAGTACAGAAAACAACCGATTTTTTTATTTTATTTACTACATTGCCAGTCATTTTAAAAGGTTCTCTAAAAGTAACTCAAGTGAAAAAACTAGTGTTAACGCATGTGTGATAACACAACACATTGCAATAGTAAAGTGAGAACCCAGCCGAAGGACCTGTTCGCACTTTTGGCGGTAACGTGTTGCTGTGATGCAATATCATCCATTTGACTGGCACCCCGCGGTGCCCTGCTGACAGACGTGTATTGCAATGCAGAACATAGTGTGGCAATGCAATGTGCGCTGTGGTGCGCCGCCAGTAAATGGTTCATGCACACTAAAAGCAGAACTTCACCTGAAAAGGGAAGTTCCGCTCATCCAGGGCTGGACTGGGACAAAAATTTAGCCCTGGACTTCATCCAGACCGGCCCACTTTAATTAAATAAAATGCTGCCCCCCACCCCCGCAAAAAATCACGCCCACCAAAAGGCCCCTACATCCATTATTGTATATCATGAGAGGGTGAGAGAGAGGGGAATGAGAGAGAGAGAGGGAGGGTTGAGGGAAAGGGGGTGGGTGAGAGAGGGGGGTGAGTGTAAGAGAGAGGGAGTGAGTGTAAAAGAGAGGGGGTGAGTGTAGGACCCCTTTCACACTGAGGCGTTTTTCAGGTGCTTTTGGGCTAAAAATAGTGCCTGTAAAGCGCCTGAAAAACGCCTCCGCTGCAGTTCCAGTGTGAAAGTCTGAGTGCTTTCACACTGGGGCGCTGCCAGGGCGTTAAAAAAAGTCCTCCAAGCAGCATCTTAGGGGTGGTGGAGGAGCGGTGTATACACCACTCGTGCCCATTGAAAAAAATGTCCACGGCTGCTGAAGCGCCTGCAAAGCACTTCGGCAACAGCGCTACACGGGCGCATTTAACCTTTAATTTGGCTGCTAGCGGGGGGAGGGGGGGGGGGTTAAAAGCGCCTGCTAGAAGCCGAATAGTGCAGCTAAAATGACAGTAAAGTGCTGCTAAAACTAGCAGCGTTTTACCGTCAATGCCCGCCCCAGTGTGAAAGCAGCCTAAGAGTCAGGGAGTGAATGAGACAGAGGAGGGGGCAGAGAGACAGAGGGGGAATCTGAGAGACAGAGGGGGAATCTGAGAGACAGAGGGGGAATCTGAGAGACAGAGGGGGAATCTGAGAGACAGAGGGGGAAGCTGAGAGACAGAGGGGGAATCTAAGAGACAGACAGGGGGGCTGAGAGACAGACAGGGGGGCTGAGAGACAGACAGGGGGGCTGAGAGACAGACAGGGGGCTGAGAGACAGGGGGGCTGAGAGACAGGGGGGCTGAGAGACAGGGGGAGCTGAGAGACAGGGGGAGCTGAGAGACAGGGGGAGCTGAGAGACAGGGGGAGCTGAGAGACAGGGGGAGCTGAGAGACAGAGGGGGGGAGCTGAGAGACAGAGGGGGGGAGCTGAGAGATAGAGGAGGAGAGCTGAGAGACAGAGGGGGTCTGAGAGACAGAGGGGGGGTCTGAGATACAGAGGGGGGGTCTGAGATACAGAGGGGGGGTCTGAGATACAGAGGGGTCTGAGAGACAGAGGAGAGGTCTGAGAGACAGAGGGGGGTCTGAGAGACAGAGGGGGGTCTGAGAGACAGAGGGGGGCTGAGAGACAGAGGAGGGGGCTGAGAGACAGAGGAGGGGGCTGAAAGAGGGGGGACTGAGAGAGACGGGACTGAGAGACAGAGGGGAGGACTGAGAGACAGAGGGGGCAGAGAGACAGAGGGGAGGGCTGAGACAGACCACATAGCACTGTCCCTTTCTGCAGTCCCTCCTCTGCTCACCTCCCCGCTGTCTCAGTGTTCTGGCAGGTTTGTGTAGGATGCCGGGTACCTGATGGCCAGCAGCGGCAGCGCCAAGTCTCCCTCTTGATCCGGGGGGTGCTCTCGCTGCTCTGCTCCTTACAGCGGTGCATGTTCTCTTCCTCCGGGCTCCCAGTCAGCCTGCCCTCCGGCCCAGGCCGTATGGTTCCTGGAGCAGAGAGGAGGTGGAGGAATCGAGGTTCTGGGAGCGCCGGGGTGGCCGCGCTCGCTCCTGTTCGCCTCTTCAGTGGTCAGGGAGGGGATGGAGCTCTTCTCCCTCCTCGGCTTTTACATCCAACTGCCCTCCTCGCTGGCCACCTTCCCCGAATCCCCGCCGCTGTTTGCTGCCACGCTCCCGCCGAACTGCATAAAAAAACGGCCCACAAAAAAAAAAAATGTTTTTATTTATTTTTATTCTTTTGTGGGCCGCTGTTTGCTGCCACGCTCCCGCTGCCGCCGAACTGCATAAAAAAAATTTAGTTTTTTTTACGGCCCACTGAGCCATCGGCCCACAGGGAAACTCCCGGTAGTTCCAATGGCCAGTCCATCCCTGCGCTCATCCCCCTCCTTCCCCCCTTCTCTCAGCATTGCAAACTGTTTTGTTTTTTTGGGTGGGTGGGTACCTATTTTGACAGTTCAGCCCCCTCCCCACCTGCAACCTCCTGGAATACGTCACATATCCCAGGAGACTGCGGAACCATTGAGAAAGGGCAGCGTAAATCACGCGTATGTAGTGGGACGCTGGCAGTGAACCACCAGGAAGTCACAGATGGCGCCGCCGGGAACTAAAAGACTGGAAAAGAACCGGCCCGGGAGATGACAGCGCTGGATCCCTAAGTCTCTATATACTGATGTAGCGACCTCCCTCTCTCTCTTGCTTTATCGGTTATGCGGCTGTTGTCTAGCGGTCCCTGGGAGAGAGAGAGATGAGATACACCACGGCCCATGTCCTCCATAACTAAGAGGTGAAAGCCAGCAAATTGGGTCTTGTGTCGGTGTCCTAGAGTCAAGTCCAGTACTTCGTCCCTGACTCCTTTGCTCTTAGTAACCCAAGTTCCACACAGTGAATAGGTCCAACTCAGTTTTATTCTTCTTGCCAAACAATTAACAGTTTCTTCTACTGAGTAATAATGGGGAATAGATCGAGACACAATCCTTTCCCTTCTGATGCTAACCACTGTGATATCACCAGTGGCAGGTAGTCACTGCCACTGGCCATGTGAGGTAGAACATGAATTACCTTCGCTAGCACGGTCCCTGTCAGAGGAAGAAATCCGTCCAAGGGAGAAACAGGAGGCCTCTCTGTCACCAGCAATGCTGCGCTGGACTCTTCAGAGAAGTTCCGCACACCAGTCCTCACGAACTCAGACACGGGCACCCAAGGAGTTAGGGCCCCCTCGGATTCCTCCACCCTCGCGGAACTTAGTCAAAGGTACTGAGCCCCAGGCATCCGCCATAGTACCTCACCCCAGGCTAAAGGTGCCTGAGATGGACTCCATCTCCGCTCCGGCCAGGTCAAGGGCACCTAGGCCCGGAACACTGGAACGCTAGCACCCAGGCCAAAGGTGCCTGGGTGCGGCCGCGTCCTCCAACTCTGAACTCTGAACCCCGTGGTAAGGGCGTCCGCCCCTTTTATCCCCTCTCCCTTTGCGTCACAGCGGGTTCCCCGCCCCGCTGCACCAGCTCCAGGGGAGGACAAAAAGGTACAGTCTTGCGGTGCGAGTTCAGCCCCGGCCCAGGGCAACAGTGCCACCTATAGGTCCAGAGAACCTCACACCACCAGAGTCCTCCAACCAAGAACCAGAAAAGGGTCTCGGATCCCCTAGCAATCTGTGCATCTGGGTTACACTACCACCCAGATGCCTCCCTTAAATTCAAGTACCCGCTGCACTGAAATATATATAGAAGAAAAAAAAAGACACTTAGGGCCAGTAACACCACAAAAATGCACTCTGGATGTGTTCCGGATGCGTTTTTGCTTACAGTTCCCCACACAAAAAAAATCACTCCAGATGCGTTTCTGCATGAGCATTTTTAACGAGTTTTCAACGCGTACCAGTGCATTTTTGTTGCGTTTTGCCGCATTCCAGTACAGTTCTGTGCGAAAAAAAAAATGCAGCATGTTCTACTTTTTTTCTACACTGTAACACTCTGGAACTGACTGCACTGGTGTAAACTAGGCCATTGGAACCCATATAATCTACTGTCCATGCGTTTTTGATGCAGAAAAAAAACCACACTGGACTGCATCTGGTGTGAACCGGCCCTTAGTGTAAAAAGTGTGTTCAGAGCTTGCACCCATCTATCTGAATACAACATGACAATAATTGGATAAACATATAATAAGTGCGCATCAAACACAAAAAACATTGCAATTAACAAAATTATGAAAAATCATTCTCAAAGGGGTTGATTTTCTAAAGGCAAATAGACTGTGCACTTTGCAAAGTGCAGTTGCTCCAGAGCTTACTAAATGTGGTAAAGCTTCACTTTGCAAAAATATCCAATCACAAGGAAAATTTAAAACACAGCATTTTTGCTTGCACATGATAGGATGATGGAAATCAGCAGAGCTTCCCCTCATTTACTAAGCTTTGGAGCAACAGTCTATTTGCCTTTAGTAAATTAACCCCAGAGTATGCACTTTGCAAAAGCACAGTTCAGTTGCTCCAGAGCTGAGTAAATGAGGTAAAGATTAATTTTGCAAAGAGTACCCAATCACATGCAAGGATGATAAAAAAAAAAATACATTTTTGCTTGAACATGATTGGATGATGGAAGTCAGCAGAGCTTCTGTTCATTTACTAAGCTCTGGAGCAATTGCACTTTGCAAAGTGCACAGACTATTTGCCTTTAGTAAAACAACCCCATAGGGGGTTATTTACGAAAGGCAAATCCACTTTGCACTACAAGTGCAAACTACAAGTGCATTTGAAATTGCACGGAAAGTGCACTCGGAAGAGCAGTCGCTGTAAATCTCAGGGGAAGATCTGAAATGAGGGGAAGCTCAGCTGATTTTATCATCCAATCATGTGCAAGATAAAATACTGTTTTTTTATTTTCCTTGCATGTCCCCCTCGGATTTACAGCGACTGCACTTCCAAGTGCACTTTCAGTGCAATTTCAAGTGCACTTTGCACTTGTAGTTTACACTTGTAGTGCAAAGTGGATTTGCCTTTAGTAAATAACCCCCATAGTGTGAATGGGCCCAGGTAAATCTCCAGCTGAAAATGGAGCAAACGCCTCGTACACACAGTACGATTGTTAGCAGGGGATGGTCTGTTGTCCTAAAATCTGACCGTTAGTACGCTCCTTCAGACAATTGTTGTCCAACTTTCAGCTAACAAATGTTGGATGACAGGCTAGTAAATTTTCGGCGGACAACGGTCTGTTGTCTGATTTTCCTATCGTCTGTACAAAAGTCCGTCACACAAAAGTCCAAAGTACAAACAAGCATGCTCGGAATCAATGCTCACCAAACACGACATTAGCAGAATGTGCCCAAAGGGTGGCGTTCAAGAGCTGAAATTCCACATCGTACGTCACTACGTTCGTGTTTGTCGGCCGACAATTATGTGCCGCTAAGCCTCGTATACACGATCGGATTTTCTGCGGGACAAAGCGTAGGACTTTTGTACGAAGGGCGTTGGACAGGAACTTGTATTGCATACAAAACGACAAAGAATTGTCGGCCAACAAACACGAAACAACATGGTTTTTCAGCTCTTTAGCGCCACCCTTTGGGCAACTTCTGCTAATGTTGTGTTATGGTGAGCATTGCTTCTGAGCATGCATGTTTTTACTTTGGATTTTTGTCCGATGGACTTCTGTACACACGATCGGATAATCCGACAGCACACATTTTGTAGGCAGACAATTTTAAAGCATGCTATCCCACATTTGTTGGTGGAAAATCCGAACAACAATTGTCCGATGGAGCGTACAAGCGGTCGGATTTTCTGACAACAGCCTGTCATCACACAATTCCCGTCGGAAAATCCGATCGTGTGTATGCAAGACAAAATCCAGGCACATGCCCTTTGGACAAAAGTCTGATGCTCGGTTGGCCAAAAACCGGATGGTGTGTACGAGGCTTTAGAGAGGCATATAGAAGATACAGCCTACTGGTTTTTATCAAGGCATTGCTGTAAAGTTTCTGTCTGCCCTACTTTATATTGTTGGTGATCTGGGAACCCCTTTTGGTGCCAAAAATTCCCAAACCCACCCAATGCAGGCTGTTTTGTATCACAGACAGAGTGCCTGATGAAAAAGCCACCAATCACATTTAAAGCTGCTTTGCTTTGTAGAACCTGATTGGTTATAAATAAAGCAGACAGAGATGAAGCTACACAGGCTTCAGGAAGCACACACCCATTGACCCTGTGAGGTGCTCTCTGGAATTTTGGCTGCAGTGAATTAGGCCGGTTTCACACTGGGGCGGTGGCGGTATAGCGCCGCTATTTTTAGCAGCGCTATACCGTCCGTTGGGATTGCAGAGGTATTCGGCCGCTAGCGGTGCGGTTTTAACCCCCGCTAGTGGCCGAAAAAGGGTTAATAAGACCCGCAAACCGCGGCTGTAGTTGCCGCGGTATCCCATGTATTTCAATGGGAAGGAGCGGTGTAGGAGGGGTAAACACACCGCTCCTCTCACCGCTCCAAAGATGCGGCTAGCAGGACTTTTTTTTAAGTCCTGCTAGCGCACCGCTTCAGTGTGAAAGCCCTCGGGGCTTTCACATTGGAGAGAAAGGAGCCGCTGTTTAGGCTCGGTTTGCAGGCGCTATTTTTAGAAAAATAGCGCCTGCAAACCGCCCCAGTGTGAAAGGGGCCTTACAGATCCAAATGAAGGTTAAAGTGGAAGTAAACCCATTGATTTAACAGTTTAAAAAAACAGTTAAAGCGGAGCTCCGCCGGAAAAAAAAATATTAAAAGCCAGCAGCTACAGCTACAGCAGCTGCTGGCTTTTAATATTTGGACACTTACCTGTCCTGGAGTCCAGCGACGTCCGCAACAGAGGACGAGCGATCGCTCGTCACTCTGCTGCTCCCTCCGCCATCCTCGCTGAGGGAACCAGGAAGTGAAGCCCTGCGGCTTCATGCCCGGTTCCCTACGGCGCATGCGCGAGTCACGCTGCGCCGTTCTGATTCGTCCTCCTGTGTTCTGGGAGCCGAGTGTCTCCCAGAACACTACGGGAAGTCTGAGGGAAGTGACGTCACTCCCGCAGATTCCCGGAGAGAGGACTCCCGGATGTGGGTGAAAATACCTGTCTTAGACAGGTATCTTCACCCCCCTCCCCCCTGAAAGGTGTCAATTGTGACACCGGAGGGGGGGAGGGTTCCGATTAGCAGAAGTGTAAATTTAGGGTGGAGCTCCACTTTAAATTCCCGGCATGCCGGAAATGCTAACTGTCCCATTGGTTGTGCTCTCAACCAAACTGTCAAACCATCCAATGGCTGGTGTCATAACTGATCACATGTGCAGCATCATGGCAGTTGAAAGATTAAACAGAGGCCAAGATGGCAGCTTCCTTGGCTGAAAACAATAGGAGGGTTCTTCTGCATCTCATTTTCCAAAATGATGTCTTTGCAGTTTCCTTCTTCCTAGAAAACATTTAGTTGTGTTGAACATTCACTGCGCTGGTGGTTTGTGCTTGCAAACACAAATGTCCTTGTCACTGTTATCAGTGAAATGTCTGTGTGATAACAGAGTAATAATTTATGGCTGCTGGGCGTGAAGGCGTGTCGCTTTCTTATAGGCCTGTGTGCAGGAAGCAGCATGCACTCTGTTGGGTCATCCCACGCTGCCTATGTTTGTGATGACGATATGTGTATGCCAGCACAGCGTGCCAGCCAACGGCTGAAAAAAATAACAATGTGTGTTCCTCCCAACACTCTGAGATGGGAATAAGAGATTTCTTCACATTTTACATCTGGCAACATCATTTGCGATTTTTACTTTCACTTTCCAGCAATTTATTTTACGCTGAAAGCGATTATCGGATTGATGTGAGCAAGCCAGCAAAAAAGTATTTTTTATTTTTTTTTTTACATTGGCACAGTTTACCCTCTATTTTCAGGGTAAAAAAGTAAGTGTTATATGCCAATAAATACAGTATATAAAACACATTAGGTGCTAAAGAAAATGTGACCATATGTTAACCCTAATGCCGCGTACACACGATCGATTTTCTCGACGGTGAAAACACCGCCGAGAAAATCGACATGAAAAACGAGGACCGGCTTGTTCCCCCACACACGGCCGGTTTTCATTACATTTTTTCTCTTGGTCGTGAAAACCGACCATGTGTAGGCTCCCTGGCAGTGTTTCCCTATGGGAAAACTGCCGCGGAAAAAAATGCCGTGAATAACGACGAGAAAAATTAGAGCATGTTTTAATTTTTCTCGTCGTGATTCTTGAAGTTTTTCTCGTCTGGAAAAATGCTGGAAAGACCACACACGGGCGTTATTCTCGTCAGAGAGAAAAAATGACATTTTTCCCGATGAGAAAAATGGTCGTGTGTACGCGGCATAAGGCTTCATTCACACCTGAGCGATCCAAATCGCTGCGGTTCAAAATCGCTGCAAATTGTAGGACGCTTGTGCGATGCCATTACTAATATTACACTGTTATACAAGCTGTACACTCACTACTTTACATTGTAACACAGTGTCATTTCTTCAGTGTTGTCACATGAAAATATATAATAAAATATTTACAAAAATTTCACAGGTGTACTCACTTTTGTGAGGTACTGTACGCAAAGCGCTATGTTAATAAAATAAGTAAAATGGTAAAATAAGTAACAAAAAAAAAAACCCATTTTGGCCATACTTCTCTTGTGAAGAACCACTCCAGTATCTGGAAGGATCCCAACAATATTGTCGGGATCCAACCGCATGCCTGATTAGCAGGTGGCTCAGCCTCTGAGCAGGCCACAGAGAACTGGCGCCAGCTCCTCCTGCACTCCTCACTGCCTTCCACTCTGAGCAGACCAAGAGTTGAGTGATCAGCAGTCATGTGATTACTCAGTTCTTGGCGTCAGAGACAACATGGGATAGCTGCAGCTTTAGGCCTCATGCCCACAGACGTTTTTACAGCCACGTTTTTGAGCGTTTTTTACAGCTTAAAAACACCTGTCCATGTTAGTCTATAGCTTCATGCCCACCTAAGCGTTTTTGAGCTGCAAATAGCATAGGCGTTTTTAAGCTGTAAAAAAAAAACCCAGGAACAGTGTGTTCCTTGGCGTCAGCGTTAGGTATAAAAAAAAGCGAAGCGTTAAAAAACGTGCGAAAACACGCAAAAACGCCGCAATTGCGTTTTTGAGCTCCTGCGTTTTATTTTTTTTCGAAAAAAATACTGTCAAAAAATGTATACAATAACACGGACAGGTGTTTTTAAGCTGTAAAAAACGCTCAAAAACGCGGCTGTAAAGACGTCCGTGGGCATGAGGCCTTATAATGATGCTGCAGCATGGAGGTGACTGGATACAGAAGGAGAAGCAGTGTTCTGATGAGGTTACCACTAACTTCTCTAGCCTCCCTGGCGGTATGATTATGTCAGATTTTAGCTGCTGAAAGCGGTACAATTATTTTTCATGGAAATTTGGCGTTTTCTATTGTAGGCCTGCAATTCTTAGGAATCAACTTACTTAAATCTGTCCAAACAAGAGTCTAGTAGACATCCCGGGTATGATAAAGTTTGAAACACAAAATCATAAATTAGAATATAATAAATAACTATAAATAATTATAACAAATAGTAATATAATAATAATAAAAATGATTCAATAATGTAATCAAATCAAAAACACTGAAATTTGCTCAGTTGCAGAATTGTCGCTGTCGTTACTTTCAGTGTTTGATGACGAATTTCCCCACAAATCGCTATCGCTCTATTCTGCAAAGGATTCTAATTTATTATCGCTGTTTTCTAGCTGGTCTAAAACCACTTTTGATGTAAAGGGACACTTTTTGGTTGCTATGGACAATCTCCAGATTCCAGGCAGAAAGAACAGTATTTATAATATAAAAGTGCATGCAGGACACTGGACAGACCACTAGGGACAAAGGGGACGTGTTATTATTTGACACAGTACTGTAATCAGTAAGATTACAGTGTACTCTATGTATTGTGTGTTTTTTACTTTTTGAATTTGGCGCCGAACTCCGCCCCCGTGCGCCGCAACGTCGCAGGGAATGGAGCTCGGCACTCGGCAGTGTGAATTGAGTGAGACACGGCTCGCACACACTGCGGGGAGACATCGCAGAATCCAGGGGACAAGGTAAGTTACTCTCCCTGTATACTGCGATGCAGCCCGAGTCTGGCTCAGGGTTACCGCTCTAAGCATGAAAAACTCACCCCGAGCACGACTCGGGAATACCGCCAAGGGGGCTAGCCAATCTGAGGGCTGCTGTGCAGAAGATTATAGGAGGCCAATATAAGATGCAGGTAGGTCCAAACTTTTCAGTACAAGAGCCACAACATAAATTTTACAAATATTCACGGGCCAGCAAGTCACCATGATATTATTTAGAACAAAGAGAAATAACTTAAAGTGGTTGTAAAGGCTAAAGGTTTTTTTAGAATGATTGCATTCTCTGCATTAAGGTAAAAAACCTTTCAGGTGCAGCTCCCCCCCACAGCCCCCGCTAAATACTTACCTGAGGCGGATCTCGGTCCAGCACTGTACACGAGAGGAGTGCCGCTGCTCACTCTCCTAACTGGACGCAATGAGAGCAGCGAGAGCCAATGTGCAAAACAAACTGCACAGTGAAGGTAAGTATAACATGTTTGTTATTTAAAAAAAAAAAAAAACGAAGCCTTACAACCAACCACTTTAACTCCAATCTGTTGTGGTGTGGTTATTATACTGGAAGGTGGGGTTTTGGTATAGCAGTCAATACAAGCCATATTTATTACCATAGTCATGAATACATAATTGAATGGTGTTTTCATATCTTCCTGAAGTTCTGATTTCATTAAAGGGGTTGTAAAGGGTCGTTTTTTATTTTCTAAATAGGTTCCTTTAAGCTAGTGCATTGTTGGTTCACTTACCTTTTCCTTTAATTTACATTCTAAATGTTTTTTTTCTTTGTCTGAATTTCTCACTTCCTGTTTCTCCTCACTAAACTTCACACCATCATCCGAGTGGTGTGGAGTCATCCAGAACAGCTTACTGAACAGCTTACTGAGGAGGAACAGGAAGTGAGAAATTCAGACAAAGAAAACAAAGAAAACAAATATTTAGAAGGGAAATCTAAGGAAAAGGTAAGTGAACCAACAATGCACTAGCTTATAGGAACCTATTTAGAAAATAAAAAACAAACCTTTACAACCCCTTTAAATGCAAGTAAAAATATTTAGACATAGATGCAGTAGATGAAGTGTGGCGCTATGTCCACTTATTACGCCTACTAATTCATTACTAAATGCAATAGTTAATTACCGTCTTTGAAAAACATCTTTTTTTTGCTTTTGTGCTTTTTTATTATTGATGAGCTTCACATTCACCTACTTAGTCCCATTCACAGCTCTTGCAGTCTCTGATCACCTCTGTTCCTGAAAACTGTAAGTGTGGACACCAACTGGACGTAGCAATGGATTGTAGCTTCCACCTTCCTGGAGCCCTTTCCCAAACACGACTAGAGGGCAATGCCTGATGCTCCCAACTGCCAACACTAAGAAAGAGAAGCCAGTGCCAGGCCACAGGCTTCTGGAACACTCTTAAGGCCGGTACACATGATCGGATTATCCAACGGGAATTGTGTGATCGGATTATCGTTTGTATGCTCCATCGGACAATTGTTGTTGGATTTTCCGCCAACAAATGTTGTATAGCATGCTTTAAAATTTTCCGATAACAAATGTGTGATGTTGGATTATCCGATCGCGTGTACAGAAATCCTTCGGAAAAAATCCAAAGTACAAACACACATGCTCAGAAGCAATGCTGACCATAACACAACATTAGCAGAAGTTGCCCAAAGGGTGCCGCTAAAGAGCTGAAAAAGTTTTGTGTATGTTGGCCGACAATTCAATGCAATACAAGTTCATGGCCAACGCCCTTCAGACAAAAGTCCTACGCTTTGTCCGTGGAAAATCTGATCGTGTGTACCAGGCTTTACATAACAGAACTACTGCTACAGAGAATGACACCAAAATGCTGGCGTCACTGGCCCTCTAGTGGAATTTCCATAGGAATATAAGGAGAGCACACTTTAGAGAGAGTTGCTAGGTTGCTTGACTCAAACCAGACCCCGACTATGATGTCTGTGATATGGGTGGGGTAAAACGCTTCTCAATGGGTCATAGACAGCCATAATGACCCATTATGAGTGGTGGGCGACTCTACCAATATATATATAAAAAAAAAAAAAACGTATTGGGTAGATTTGTGTTTTATGTTGATAAACATTTGAAAACTCTGACAGCGCATAAATGTTTTAAAGCCCGATTTTGTTCCTCTTTTTCATATTTTGAATTCTTTAGACTAATGCCGTGTACACACAAGCGGAAATTCCGTTGAGAAAAACCCTGGATGGTTTTTCCGACGGAATTCCACTCAAGCTTGGCTTGCATACACACGGTCACACAAAAGTTCTCGGAACTTTCGACCGTCAAGAACGCGGTGACGTACAACACTACGACGAGCCGAGAAAATGAAGTTCAATGCTTCCGAGCATGCGTCCAAATGTTTCCGAGCATGTGTCAGAATTTTGCGCGTAGGAATTGCTACAGACGATCGGAATTTCCGATCGGATTTTGTTCCGTCGGAAAAATTGAGAACCTGCTCTCAATCTTTTACTGCCGGAAATTCCGCCAGCAAAAGTCCGATGGAGCATACACACGGTCGGAATTTCCGATCAAAAGCTCATGTAGCGGCCTCACCCCTCTCACCCCTTCTCATTCTCGGCTTGTCTGTCTTTGTCTAGGGGTGTTAGTACCGGGGGGAGGGATGAGATACACCACGGCCCATGTCCTCCATAGTGACGAGGTGAAGGCCAGAAAGATCAGGCTTTGTGTAGGTGTCCTAGAGTCAAGTCCTGTCTTTCGTCCTTGACTCCCCTTTGCTCCTAGTAACCAGAGTTCCACACACTGAATAGGTCCAACACAGTTTTATTCTTCTCAGCGAATAAACACACAGCACAGTCAAGTTGGGACCTTTGCAACAGAATGGGAGTAGGTCGAGGCACAATCCTTCCCAATATAGCTAACCACTGTGGTGTCACCAGTGGCGAATAGTCACTGCCACTGACTATATGAGGTAGAACATGAATTACCTTCGCTAGCACAGCCCCTGTCAGGGGAAGGATATTCATCCAAGGGAGATACCAGAGGCCTCTCTGTCACCAGCCCCTGTCAGGGGAAGGATATCCGTCCAAGGGAGATACCGGAGGCCTCTCTGTCACCAGCGATGCTGCGCCGGACTCTCCAGAGAAGTTCTGCTCACCAGACCTCATGAACTCAGACACGGGCACCCAAGGAATTAGGGCCCCCTCGGATTCCTCCACCCTCGCGGAACTCGGTCGAAGGTACCTCACCCCAGGCATCCGCCATAGTACCTCACCCCAGGCTAAAGGTGCCGGAGATGGACGCCATCTCCGCTCCGGCCAGGTCAAGGGCACCTGGGCCCGGAACACCGGAACGCCAGCACCCAAGCTGAAGATGCCTGGGTGCGGCCGCGTCCTCCAAACTCTGAACCCCGTGGTAAGGGCGTCCGCCCCTTTTATCCCCTCTCCCAGCGCCAGGGGAGGACAAAAAGGCACAGTCTTGCGGTGTAAGTTCGACCCCGGCCCCGGGCAACAACGCCACCTGTAGGCCTCAGGGAACCTCACACCACCAGAGTCCTCCAAGAACCATAAAAGGGTCTCGGATTCCCTAGCAATCAGTTCATCTGTGTTACACTACCACCCAGACGCTTCCCCTAAATTCAAATACCCGCTACACTCACATCAGACTTTTGCTGGCGGAAATTCCGACCGTGTGTACGCGGCATTATTGATTCAGGCCACAATTGTCTACTCACGATCAAAGTATTCAATAAAACTGGACTATAACTTTAAATGATCTCAGACAAGATCCTATATAGAAAAAAAGCGTTGGGAGACTCTGAGATGGTCCTTCAGCAGGACAGGGATGAAGCCACACTCTGTAAAAATACATATTTCTCATTAATGTGAATTCCCCTGAGCCCTGTTATTCCCAGAAATACTGGGATATTAATAGAGGAGAGCTGGGGAGGTCAGGGTAGACTTTGCTCCCTGTGTAGGAGCCTGTGGAAATGATAGGAAAATACCGTCAGTTATTTCTGGCTAGGCCGCACTGAGCTGCCTCTGTGTGTGAGCTTTACTCCGAGAGCCCATCTCATCAGCAGCTCTTCAAACATTCATAAAAGGCTTTCAGTTTCCAGGTAACTCTCAACAAGCCAGCCATATCAGCTCGTAAAAAGCTAAAGGGACTGTCAAGATTTTATTCAGATACGCATAGAGAAAAGGAAATCATAGTCTTTTAGGGTGATACGGTATATACAGCGGAGAAAAGAATTATTTGATCCCCTGAAGTTTTGTAAATTTACTTTTCTCACTCACTGTAGGTGTATTTTAAATGATAGAGATATTATCAACCAAAAATCCAGCAAAAACACAATACAAATGTTATAAATGGAGTTGTAGAAAAATAAGTATTTGATCCCCAAGCATAACATGACTTAGTACTTGGTGGAGAAACCCTTGTTGGCAAGCACAGAGGTTATGCCGCGTACACACGACCGTTATTCATGTCATGCAAAAAAACAAAGTTTTTCTCGTCGTGATTCCTCTCAAGCCTGTCTTGCCTACACACGTTCATGAAAAAAAAAAACGCTCGAGCAAAGCGCGGTGACGTACAACACGTACAACGGGACTATAAAGGGGAAGTTCCATTCGAATGGCGCCACCCTTTGGGCTGCGTTTGCTGATCCTCGTGTTAATAAAGTTTGGTGAGAGACGATTCGTGCTTTTCAGTCCATTACAGCGTGATGAATGTGCTATCTCCATTACGAACGCTAGTTTTACCAGAACGAGCGCTCCCGTCTCATACTTGATTCTGAGCATGCACGTTTTTTTTCCCCTTGTAAAAGCGTACACGACCGTTTTTTCACAACGTTAAAAAGAACGACGTAAAAAAACGTCGAGAAAAAATACAGCAGGTTCTAATTTTTTTTTACGGGCAGTTTTCTCGTAGAGAAAACTGCTATGGAGCATACACACGACCGTTTTTCACGACCAATCTAAAAAATGGCGGTTTTCTCGTCATGAAAAACGGTCGTGTGTACGCGGCATAAGAGTTTCTTGTAGTTGGTTACCAGGTTTGCACACATCTCAGCAGAGATTTTGGTCCACTCTTCTTTACAGATCTTCTCTAAGCCCTTAACCACTTTAAGCCCCGGACCATTTTGTAGCAAAAGGACCATGCCACTTTTTCCGATTCGCCACTGCGTCGCTTTAACTGACAATTGCGCGGTCGTGGGATAGGGTTCCCAAACAAAATTGGCGTCCTTTTTTCCCCACAAATAGAGCTTTCTTTTGGTGGTATTTGATCACCTCTGCGGTTTTTCTTTTTTGCGCTATAAACAAAAATAGAGCGACAATTTTGAAAACAATTCTATATTTTTTACTATAATAAATATCCCCAAAAAATATATCTAAAAAAAAAAATTTTTCCTCAGTTTAGGCCGATACGTATTCTTCTACATATTTTTGGTACAAAAAAAAAATCACAATAAGCTTTTATGGATTGGTTTGCGCAAAAGTTATAGCGTCTACAAAATAGGAGTACGTTTTATGGCATTTTTATTAATAATTTTTTTTTATTAGTAATTAGCGGCGATCAGCGATTTATCGTGACTGCGACATTATGGCGGACACATCTGACACCACTTTGGGACCATTGTCATTTTTACAGCGATCAGTGCTATAAATATGCACTGATTACTGTAAAAATTACACTGGTAGTGAAGGGGGCGCTGAAGGGGTTAAGTTTGACCTATTGAGTGATTCTTACTGTGTGGGGGCGTGGCCTGGCACGTCACTGATCGTCGTTCCCGATGATAGGGAAAAGACGATCACTGCCACTGCCACTAGGAAGAACGGGGAAAGGTTTGTTTACACTTATCTCTCCCGTTCTTCAGCTCTGTGACCAGATCGGCGATCGGGCCCGCGGATCCCGCGGGTGCGGTCACGGAGCTCAGGACCGGGCCGCGAGCGCACCGGCGGTGGCGCGCATGCGACCCACGGCTGGGATCTTAAAGGGGATGTACCTGTACGCCCTTGTGCCCAGCCGTGCCATTCTGTCGACGTACATCGTCGTGCGGCGGTCCTTAAGTGGTTAAGGTTTCTTGGCTGTCGCTTGAAAAAACGTAAAATTTCAGCTCCCTCCATAAATTTTCTATAGGATTAAGGTCTGGAGACTGTCTGGGACACTCCATGACCTTAATTTGCTTCTTCTTGAGCCACTCCTTTGTTGCCTTGGTGGTATGTTTTGGGTCATTGTCATGCTGGAATACCCATCCATGACCCATCTTTAGTGTTCTAGCTGACGGAAGAATGTTCACATCCAAGATTTTACAATACTTGGCCCCATCCATTGGCCCCTCAATGTGGCAAAGTCGGCCTGTCCCTGCTGATTTTGTACGTTTGTCCACTGACAAAAAAAAAAGATCAGTCTATAATTTTATTGGTCAGTTTATTTTAACAGCGAGAGACCGAATAACAACAAAAATATCCTGAAAAACGCATTTCAAAAAAGTTATAAATTGATTTGCATTTTATTGAGTGAAATAAGAATTTGACCCCTTCGCAAAACATGACTTAGTACTTGGTGG
This sequence comes from Rana muscosa, assembly GCA_029206835.1. NCBI lineage: Eukaryota > Metazoa > Chordata > Amphibia > Anura > Ranidae > Rana > Rana muscosa. Next base: position 238,502,682 of record CM055125.1, on the reverse strand, counting down.
CAAAACCCTTGTTGGCAATCACAGAGGTCAGACGTTTCTTCTAGTTGGCCACCAGATTTGCGCACAATTTAGAGGAGATTTTGTCTCACTCCTCTTTGCAAATCCTCTCCAATTCATTAGGGTTTTGAGACTGACGTTTGGTAACTGGAACCTTCAGTTCCCTCCACATATTTTCTATGGGATTAAGGTCAGGAGACTGGCTAGGCCACTCCAGGACCTTAATGTGCTTCTTCTTAAGCCACTCCTTTGTTGCCTTGGGCGTGTGTTTTGGGTCATTGTTGTGCTGGAATACCCATCCACGACCCATTTTCAATGCCCTGGCTGAGGGAAGGAGGTTCTCACCAAAGATTTTATGGTACATGGCCCTATCCATCATCCCTTTGATGTGGTGAAGTTGTCCCCTTAGCAGAAAAACACACCCAAAGCATAATGTTTCCACCTTCATGTATGATGGTGGGGATGGTGTTCTTGGGGTCATAGGCAGCATTCCTCCTCCTCCAAACACGGCGAGTTGAGTTGATGCCAAAAAAACGTGATTTTGGTCTCATCTGACCACAACACTTTCACCCAGTTCTCCTCTGAATCATTAAGAGGTTCATTAGCAAACTTCAGATGGGCCTGTACATGTGCTTTCTTGAGCGGGGGTACCTTGCAGGCGCTGCAAGATTTCAGTCCTTCACGGCGTAGTGCGTTACCAATTGTTTTCTTGGTGACTATGGTCCCAGCTGCCTTGAGATCATTGACAAGATTCTCCCGTGTAGTTCTGGGCTGATTCCTAATGCCCCATACACACGATCATTTTTCATGCCGTTAAAAATGCCATTTTTAAAAATGGCCATTAAAAATGATCGTGTGTATGCTCCAGAGCATTTTTAACGACGTGAAAAACGGCCATTAAAAATTTCAAACATGCTCTCTTTTTTCACGTCGTTTTTCATGTCGTTTTTTTTAACGACGTGAAAAACGATAGTGTGTATGCTTTAACGACGTGAAAAAAAACGTGCATGCTCAGCTCGTTACCTGTATAGAAGACATTTGAGAGCCAAAAATCTTGCTGATTGATGAGTGAAATAATTATTTCACTCATTAACCATTTCCGGACCGCCACACGCCGATATACATCAGCTGTTTGAAGAGGGATATCTCTGTTATGGCAGCAGCTAGCTGCCATAACCCAGGTATCCTCCTCTTCAGCCGGCGGTCCGGTTTCCGATAATAGTGGTCTCTGCAGCGTATTCCCAGCGAGATCACTTTTATCGGCGTCGGGAGAGGGACCCCTCCCACCGCTCTCCTGTGCCCTCCGCCGCTTACCAGAGCCGTCGGCAGCGGCTTGGGTGATCGGGTCCTTCTCGTGGCTGGGTATGGAGACGAGTGAAGGGAAGATGGCTCCCACCCGTCCCCATACCATAGCAGGGCGGAAGCGACGTCAAAACGTCACTTCTGCCCATAGCTCTTAAAGGGCCATATTTTTTTTGCATTTTAGTGTAAATATGAGATCTGAGGTCTTTTTGACACCAGATCTCATATTTAAGAGGTCCTGTCATGCATTTTTTCTATTACAAGGGATGTTTACATTCCTTGTAATAGGAATAAAAGTGACACAATTTTTTTTTTTTAAATGGAGATTTTTAAGGGTAAAAGTTTGTTGCCATTCCACGAGCGGGCGGAATTTTGAAGCGTGACATATTGGGTATCAATTTACTCGGCGTAACATTATCTTTCACAATATAAAACAAAATTGGGCTAACTTTACTGTTGTCTTATTTTTTAACTCAAAAAAGTGTATTTTTTCCCAAAAAAGTGCGATTGTAAGACCACAGCGCAAATACGGTGTAAAAAAGTATTGCAACGGCCACCATTTTATTCTCTAGGGTGTTAGAAAAAAAATGTATAATGTTTGGGGGTTCCAAGTAATTTTCTAGCAAAAAACAAAACAAAACTGTTTTTAACTTGTAAACAACAAATCTCAGAAAGAGGCTCAGTCCTTAAGTGGTTAAAATGCAAATCAATTTATAACTTTTTTGAAATGCGTTTTTCTGGATATTTGTGTTGTTATTCTTTCTCTCATTGTTAAAATAAACCTACCATTAAGGCAACCTTACAAAATCTGCAGGGGATCGAATAATTATTTTCCCCCACTGTATATATATATATATAATTAACAAGAATGACTAGCGGCAACCCTCGTGGCCCCTCTAAAATTGATCAGCAGCGGATCACATTTCAGAGGACAGTCATCTTGGAGGCAATATGTCCCTATTCACCACCTGTTTTAACCATTAACCGCATAACCTACATATACCATGGCAAGGCAGCACGGCTGCGCCAGATCACGTACCTAGTACGTGATCTGACACTTCCGGGTAGGTGGCGTGCGTGTGCGGCGCCGGCAACCCGGCCGTGCTATGATCAAACACAGCAAATGTTAATCACCAGGTGTCAGCCAATAGATTGCCGCTGCCACCTGGCGAGGACTTTGCCTATGTTAAAAATCCGGAGCCCTGTCCTGTCAACGGGGAAGTAATAGATTTTCTTTCCCCACAATGCAGGGGAAAAAAAAGATCACTTTCTCTAGTAAAATCACCACACAAAGTACACCAAAACACTGGCTAGGCACACATTTAACCCTTTGATTGCCCTAGACGTTTAACCCCTTCCCAGCCAGTGTCATTAGTACAGGGACAGTGTATATTTTTAGCTCTGATCACTGTATTAGTGTCACTGAATTAGGCCGGGTTCACACTGGGGCGACACGACAGCTGTCCTACTTTGGATCCAACTTTGCCCTGCGACATGAAGCCGACATATGTCCGACTTTCAATGAACTGGGATCCGACTTGGATCCCCGCCAATACCAGGCACTGTGTTTGGTATGAATCCTGAGCGGGAACTCCACGCCAAATTTTAAATAAAAAAACGTCATGGGTTCCCTCTCCAGGAGCATACCAGGCCCTTCGGTCTGGGATGGATTTTAAGGGGAACCCCTACGCCGAAAAAACGGCGTGGGGGTCCCCCCAAGATCCAAACCAGACCCTTATCCGAGCACGCAACCTGGCAGGCCGCAGGGGAAGAGGGGGGACGAGAGAGCGGCCCCCCCTCCCTCCTGAACCGTACCAGGCCGCATGCCCTCAACATGGGGGGTTTGGTGCTTTGGGGCAGGGGGGCGACCTGCGGCCCCCCCCACCCCAAAGCACCCTGCCCCCATGTTGATGAGGACAGGGCCTCTTCCCGACAACCCTGGCCGTTGGTTGTCAGGGTCTGCGGGCGGGGGGCTTATCGGAATCCGGGATCCCCCCTTTAATAAGGGGGCCCCCCAACCTATGTGAATGAGTATGGGGTACATCGTACCCCTACCCATTCACCTGGTGGAAAAAAATGTCAATAAAAACACACACACACACACACACACACAGCTTTTTAAAGTAATTTATTGCACAGCTCCGGGGGTCTTCTTCCGACTTCGGGGTCTCCGCGCTCTCCGGTTTTTTCTTCCTTCTGCCGGGCCTCCGCTATCTTCTTCCAGCTCTTTTGCTAGCGGGGCCCGGTCTTCTTCGTCGCCTTCTTCTCCTCTCGCTCTCCGGTTCTTTTTTCCTTCTGCCAGGCCTCCGCTATCTTCTTCCAGCTCTTTTGCTAGCGGGGCCCGGTCTTCTTCGTCGCCTTCTTCCCTCTTCTCCTCTTCGATGTTGACACGTCGCTTCCTCCCACTGTAATGCTGGCTGTGCGGTGCGCTCCGATTTATATAGGCCTCTCATGACGTCACAGTCACAAGCTCCGGGTGGCCCCGGAGCATGTGACTGTTGCGTCATGGGAGCATGTGGCCACCCGGAGCATGTGACTGTGACGTCATAAGAGACCTATATAAATCGGAGCGCACCGCACAGCCACCATTACAGCGGGAGGAAGCGACGTGTCAACATCGAAGAGGAGAAGAGGGAAGAAGGCGACAAAGAAGACCGGGCCCCGCTAGCAAAAGAGCTGGAAGAAGATAGCGGAGGCCCGGCAGAAGGAAGAAAGAACCGGAGAGCGCGGAGACCCCCGAAGTCGGAAGAAGACCCCCGGAGCTGTGCAATAAATTACTTTAAAAAGCTGTGTGTGTGTTTTTATTGACGTTTTTTTCCACCAGGTGAATGGGTAGGGGTACGATGTACCCCATACTCATTCACATAGGGTGGGGGGACAGGATCTGGGAGCCCCCTTATTAAAGGGGGGCTCCCGGACTCCGCCTGCAGACCCCGACAACCAACGTCCAGGGTTGTTGGGAAGAGGCCCTGTCCTCATCAACATGGGGGCAGGGTGCTTTGGGGTGGGGGGGCTGCAGGTCACCCCCCTGCCCCAAAGCACCAAACCCCCCATGTTGAGGGCATGCGGCCTGGTACGGTTCAGGAGGGAGGGGGGGCTGCTCTCTCGCCCCCCCCTCTTCCCCTGCGGCCTGCCAGGTTGTGTGCTCGGATAAGGGTCTGGTTTGGATTTTGGGGGGACCCCCACGCCGTTTTTTCGGCGTAGGGGTTCCCCTTAAAATCCATACCAGACCGAAGGGCCTGGTATGCTCTTGGAGGGGGAACCCATGCCGTTTTTTTATTTAAAATTTGGCGTGGAGTTCCCCCTCAAGATCAGCAGAGCACAAGTCGCATGCCAAAGTCGGATCATGCAAGACTGCGGTCCGACTTTGATCCGACTTCAATGATAGTCAATGGGCTGAAGTCGGATCAAAGTCGGACCAAAGTAGTACAGGGAGCATTTTCAAAGTCGGACTGACATGTGTCGGACCAGTTAAGACAGCTCCCATAGGGAAACATTGATTTTCACACGTCATGCGACATGAGCTCCCAATGTCGGAGCGTTTGTCACCCCAGTGTGAACCCGGCCTCAGTGTCAGAATGTCCGGCGCAATATTGCTATAAGTCACTGATCGCTACTTTTAAAAATAAATAAATAAAAAATCCAGTATATATCCCATAGTTTGTAGACGCTATAACTTTTGTGCAAACCAATCAATATACGCTTATTGGGATTTTGTTTTTAACAAAAATATGTAGCAGAATACATATTGGCATGAATTTATATATGCTTTATAGCAGACAGTAAAAAATATTGTTGTTTTTTTTTTTTTTTAAATGGTCAGTCTTTTTTTGTTTATAGCGCAAAGAAATAAAAAACGCAGTGGTGATCAAATACCGCCAAAAGAAAGCTCTATTTGTGGGGAAAAAAGGACATACATTTAATTTGGGTACAGTGTCACACGACCACACAATTGTCAGTTAAAGTAACGCAGTGCCGTATCGCAAAAATGGCCTGGTTATGAAGGGGGGTAAATCTTCCGGAGGTCAAGTGGTTAAAGGCCAGCACCACTGCACTGCACCCGTATTGCAGTTGCAGTTTTCTCTATTCACTTGAATGCGTCAGAGGGCCTAAGTATTGCTGTGGCCGTGCCATGTGTGCAACCCTGTCCAGCCACTGTGCTAAGTTAAGGGGGGCGGTCAAACTGCGACTCAAATGCCTATTTTTACCACTCCCCCTCCCAGCCACAAGTGTGAAGGAGCCTTTACTGAATTAACCTTTACTGAATTAGCCCCGGAAAGTGTTAAATGTTTCCCAAAACATTTTTTGTGCTTCAAAGCAATGCATGTTGTAGCCTTTTGTATCAGTGATAACAATGTGTGGCCACAGAGCTTCCTGTTTTACCTAATAATAAAGGAAAAGCAAATATAAACATAGCAAGAAAGAAAAATGTAGATTTTTAGATAAAAGTAACTAGTGTCAATGTCACACACGCAGGCCGCAGGCATTGTATACAGTGACAGTCACATGCAATAAAGTGTTCAATAGATTTGCTTCACTCACTCAGATTAATCCCCCCCCCCCCCCCTCCACACCCCTCATTAGTGGAAGTAAGTGTGCCTCCCCACCCCATGAGGTAAACCTGCCCTTTTTACTTTGTTATTTAAGTGGAACTAAACCCATCGATGGCATATACACACGTTCGGAATATCCGATGAAAAAATTCCGCCGTTCTTTTTCCATCGGAAATTCCGAACGAGTGCAATTATTGTTTAGTGCATATGGTGTTCTGTAAAATAGGATAAATATATCTTACATTTGAAGGAGCTGCAAATAGCCAAGTGTAATGATAAATGCAACCTTGAATGAATGACTTGTATAGCGCTACAAATGAAAACTGAATCACCTCTAGGCGCTTTTTGCAGCCAGTGTCATGCTGGCTGGTGCGGTCCTTTATCCCGTAGGAAAGGGGTGTCCAAACTTTTTTCAAAGAGGGCCAGATTTGATGAAGTGAACATGCGTGAGGGCCGACCATTTTGCCTGACATTCTGTGAACCATTAAAATTTGGTCTAAGTGTGTTCGTCCGAGCACTAATACATTGCCCAACAAGAAGTCTCTTGCCTTTGTGGCTGTGTGTGGTGAAGAGATGAGCTCCGGCGTGTTATTTGTATATACCGTATTTATCAGTGTATAACACGCACCTTCACTTTAAAAAATCTTAAATTTTAAATAAAGAACTGTGAATCAAAATAAGGGTCACTGCCCATCAATACAGCCTCACAAGTGCCATGAATGCAGCACCCCCGTTGCCCTGAATGCAGCACCCCCGTTGTCCTGAATGCAGCACCCCCTTTGCCATGAATGCAACACCCCCTTGCCATGAATGCAACACCCCCTTGCCATGAATGCAACACCCCCCTTGCCCTGAATGCAACACCCCCCTTGCCATAAATACAGCACCCCCTTGCCATAAATACAGCACCCCCCTTGCCATAAATACAGCACCCCCCCTTGCCATAAATACAGCAACCCCCTTGCCATAAATACAGCAACCCCCTTGCCATAAATACAGCAACCCCCTTGCCATAAATACAGCAACCCCCTTGCCATAAATACAGCAACCCCCTTGCCATAAATACAGCAACCCCCTTGCCATAAATACAGCACCCCCCTTGCCATACATACAGCACCCCCCTTGCCATACATACAGCACCCCCCTTGCCATACATACAGCACCCCCCTTGCCATACATACAGAAATCCCCTTGCCATGAATTCAGACTTACCATTGCAGCCTGATTCATGGACCTCTACAGCCTTGGAGGAGACAGGGAAGGGGCGGGACGAGCGCCGACAAACATACAGGAGAATTTCCTGTTTTATCGGCTGCCTCTTTAATCGAAAGTCCCGCCTCCTGTGATGGATGGAACAGTCGTCCAATGGCAGCGCAGGAGACGGGACTTCCTGTCGCAGTGTAAACAGGAAATACTCCTGTATGCACGGCGCTCGTCCCACTTCCTCCAAGGCAGCCAGCAGCATGTATTTCTTTTGTGGCCCCCGGTGCTCGGGGATTCGTTGGAGGCCACAAAAGACATACGTGTCAAAATAATCAGGCGGGCCGTCCGAAACCGGAACGCGGGCCGCGATTGGCACGCGGGCCGGACTTTGGACATGCCTGCCGTAGGATCTCGACACACTTGGGACACACATTTGTACACATATATACTGGGCCAATTTTGGACAGGATACAATTAACCTACCAGCATGTCTTTGGAGTGTGGGAGGAAACCGGAGTACCCGGGAGGAAACCCACACAGACACAGGGAGAACATGCAAACTCCAGGCAGATGGTGTCGTGGTCAGGATTCGAACCAGCGACCCTTTTGCTGCTAAGTGAAAGTGCTAACCGCTACATCACTGTGCTCACTATCTTGATGTTCTTCCGAGAACACTTGTGGAAAATGCTCCTGTCTCCATGCAGGATGTGGCAAGTTGCTCTTGATACCTCAGGAAATATTCCTGGGTCTTGGGGTAACATCAAGATGGTGTGAAAAGCGCCAGTTTAGACCTTAGTGGGGCCTGCGGTAGTTAAAGGGGCTGTAAAGTCCCGTGGTTTTTCACCTTAATGCATCAGCTGCCCCCCAGAGCCACCCTTTTTATGAACCCGTTCATTCTAGCGATGAGCACGAGTCCAGCGGCTCCAGCCACTATCTCTGTCCTCATTGGATAGATTGATAGCAGCAGGGGCCATTGGCTCCCGCTGCTGTCAATCAAATCCAGTGACATGAGAGCGGGGCCGAGTCCTGCTGTCTGTGTCAATGGACGCAGCAGTGGGACTCGAGGGCGCTCTCCGTGGGGGCACCCGATGAGGAGGGACCAGGAGCGCCACCGGGGCACCCCAGAAGAGGAAGATCAGGGCTGCTCTGTGCTTGAGCCACCAACTTTTGTTTAAATATGATACAATATACCCGTCCAGAGTAGAAACTTTTACAGATGATGGTAGGCAAAGTATGGTAGGCAAAATACATTTAACCACTTGCCAACCGGCTCATGTACATATACGTCGGCACTTTGAAGAGGGATATCTCGGTAACGGCAGCAGCTGCTGCCACACCAGAGATATCCATCTCTTCAGGAGCCAGTCCTGTAAACGATAATGGTGGTCTCTGTGGCGGATTCGCCGCAAGATCACCGTTATCGGCGGCGGGAGAGGGTCTCCCCCTTTCCGCCGCTCTCCCTGCGCCGCTTACCGGAGCCGTCGGTAGCGGCGGAGGCGATCAAGTCCTTGTCCCTCTGTGGTATGGATACGCCCATGCGTCTTAAAGGGACATTTTTTTGTTGTCTTTTTTTCAAATTTTTATTTATTTTATTTTTTTTATTGCATTTTAGTCTAAATATGAGATCTGAGGTCTTTTTGACCATAGATCTCATATTTAAGAGGACCCTTTAAGAGGGCTCATATTTAAGAGTATACATTTGTTTTGTTTTTTTACATCAGATGCATTTTGCAGCTTTTGTAGTGGTGGTTAAAGAGGGGTTTGAGTAAATATAATTGGGGTAATGTATTTATTACACCACACTGATGCATTTCGTGGCTAAAACTTCATCAGTTCATGAGTGTTACACAGAAGATTTGTGATAAACAGTTGCTGGTCAATCATCAGCATGATTGCCCAGCAACTAGGAATCACAGATGTTCTGTGTGACACTGATAAACTGATGAAGTGGCTTTTAGCCACGAAATGCGTCAGTTTAGTGTAATAAATCTATTTGTGCTCATTACCCCAACTATGATTACTCAAACCCCTCTTTAACCACCACTACAAAAGCTTTGAAATGCGTTGGTGTAAAATAAAATTATACTTATTACCGAACTACATTGACTCCAACCCACTTTTAACTTTTGCTACAAAAAAAAAAAAAAAAGACACCGATGCCTCTGCCATACAGGTGTTTGACAGCTTTTTTGCTCTACCGTGAACAAATTAAAGGATTTATTCAGTTTCAGCATTTTTGTTAAAATAATATAAATAAAATCTGACTGTTGAAAGGACCCATCGGTGGTAAATCCCTGAGGGGTTGATTTACTAAAGGCAACTAGACAGTGCACTTTGCAAAGTGTAGTTGCTCCAGAGCTTATTAAATGATGTAAACCTTCACTTTGCAAAGAATACCCAATCACATGCAAAAAAAAAATGTTTGCTTGCACATGATTGGATGATGGAAGTCATCTAGAGCACAGGTGTCAAACATAAGGCCCGTGGGCCGAATCCGGCCCTCCAGGCCATTTCATGCCCTCGCACCTCTACTGCAGCTGCAGGAGAGCTCCAGCCCTTCTCTGGTCCTCCTCCAAAGCGGACTTTCTGCTTTCAAGCAATACATCCAGCTTCTTCCCAGCAGCAGCATAAGGAAAGGGGGGTGCACAGTGATGTAAGAGAGAGTGGGGGACTCAACTTCTGATGGTGGGGTGGCTCTTGACACTTAATGTAAGGGGAGGGGATGCACTAGACATCTAATCTGACAGATACATGCGGCCCTTTTGAGGACAATCATAATGCCGATGCGGCCCACGATGACATGGAGTTGACACCCCTGCTCAGTGGCGGTGCGTCCATAGAGGGCGCCGGAGCGCCGCCCCTTCTCGCTCCCGCACCGCCACTGAATGACAATACACAGATTCATGCATTGCATGAATCTGTGTATTGTCACCGCTGCCGCGCTGCCCACTATTCATATGGCCGGCCTCCTGGTGAGCGCCGGCCATATGAATTAGAGTGGTGGCCGGCGGTGGGTGTGTTCTGGAAGTGTCTATCAGAGCCAGCGGCTCTGATAGGCTTTCCGAATACAGCTCTCAGGCTGTAATCGGCTTCCAAAAACTCCTCCCAGGTACGCACGGGGGTGCGTTCCTTGGAGAAGACTGTGGAGGTTTCAATCAATCAGGTTCACCGGATCTGGTTACCGGTAACCTGATTGGCTGAAGCGACATCGAGGGCGGGAGAACACATTGAGGACGGCGCGGACCGAGGAAGGTAAGTGCAGGGCTGGGGGGGGGGGGGGGGGGAACAGGCTGCATTTGGGGGACAAACTGGCTGCATTTGGGGGGAACTGGCTGTATATGGGGGACAAACTGGCTGAATATGGGGGCACACTGGCTGTATATGGGGGCACACTGGCTGTATATGGGGGCACACTGGCTATATATATATGGGGACACACTGGCTGTATATGGGGACAAACTGGCTATATATATGGGGCACACTGGCTGTATATGGGGGCACACTGGCTATATATATGGGGACACACTGGCTGTATATGGGGACAAACTGGCTGTATATGGGGGACAAACTGGCTGTATATGGGGGCACACTGGCTGTATATGTGGACACACTGGCTATATATATGGGGACACACTGGCTATATATGGGGACAAACTGGCTATATATATGGGGGCACACTGGCTGAATATGGGGGCACACTGGCTGAATATGGGGGCACACTGGCTATATATATGGGGGCACACTGGCTATATATATGGGGGCACACTGGCTATATATGGGGGCACACTGGCTATATATGGGGGCACACTGGCTGTATATGGGGGCACACTGGCTGTATATGGGGGCACACTGGTTGTATATATGGGGGCACACTGGCTGTATATGGGGACAAACTGGCTGTATATGGGGACAAACTGGCTGTATATGGAAACAAACTGGCTGTATTTGAGGGGGCAAACTGGTGGTGTTTGGGCACATAGGCTGCGTTTAATGGGCACAGTGGCGGCAATTGATTTTTTTTTTGTTTTCAGTTTGTTTGCGCCCCCTCCAAAAAATTTTGAGCACCAGCCGCCACTGCCCCTGCTCTAGAGCAACTGCAAAGTGCTCAGTCTATTTGCCTTTAGTAAATGAACCCCTGTATCTGCTACTTTTGCTTGGCAGCTTGGCTCGGTAAAGAAAGTGGAAAAATCAAAGATCTACTGGCAGGATTAATGGATAATAAAACTATTAAAGGTGGAACTGAAAAAAAATAAAAAAAATAACCTGCAGTAATAATGCTATTGACAGACTACACTGTATTTATAATTTTTGGATTTTGCCTGTAGTTACAACTTAAGGCATACCTGTGAAATATGTTAGTGGGCAGGCTGATAGCAGAGCATAAATGTAGGTATACCTCTATTTACATAAGAAGTAAAAGTAAAGGAGCGCCCGGTATCCAGGGACTGTAGGTATTAAAAATGTTTTATTTGAAGTTTCAGCAATACAAATTAGGCCAACGCATTTCGGGGGACCTTCATCAGGGCTGCTAATAAAAGTTGTTAAAAAATGGTCCTGTTGGGGGGTGCCTTTGGCACATAGATCAGACCGATAGATGTCCAAACGCTGACTGTGTGTTCAGAGGAGCCAAGCCACCCACAGCTCTGAAGTCAGACCCAGGTGAGGACACTTGTTTGGTGAGGTTGGTATTGAGAGATTGTGAGTAGCATGTCGGAAATTTATTGATGCAGATCAAGGTACATGCACCCACCATGTTTTGCCTTTGTTTATACAGGCATACCCCACTTTTAAGTACACAATGGGACCAGAGCATGTATGTAAAACGAAAATGTACTTAAAGTGAAACAATACCTTTTTCATTTCTAGGGTGTAGTGGGGGTCAGAGGCTATAGTGGGGGTGTCAGGAGCTATAGTTGAGGTCTCAGGGGCTATAGTGGGGGTGTCAGGGGTTACACTGGAACAGGGCGGGCTATGCTCTCGGAGCTTTAGCTCCTTCTACTGCGGCTGCAAAATGTCTGTACAGTACTTTACATACACTCGTGGGTATGTCCTTACTCGTGAGTGTATGTAAAGTGAGTGTACTTAAAGCGGGGTATGCCTGTACTCTGCTTTTTTGTGACGGATCCTCATTAAAGGAAACCGGTATGAAGCATTCATTCCATGGATAAAAGATTTTGGTTTAACATTAACTTACATATACGCTATATGGATTCTGAATGTAGCCCCGTGTCACCTACACTGAGTTGCATTCAGGGAGATGCCATGTTTACTGCAGGGGCACTCCCATATGTTCACTTTGGGTCTCATGCACACTGGCGTCATATTTGGATGCAAGTTTTCTGGCAGTCTCCCTTCCCAGAAGAAGATCAATTGACATGCTTGGGTTCCATGTACACTGGGCTTAATAAAATGCCAGTTCTTTTGGTAGAAAAAAAAACGCTAATTTGGGGGGTTTTTGTACAGGCGTTTAGGAGCAGTTAGCATTTTTTTCTGCCAGAAAACTGCTCTGAAAAATGCAAGACAGAAGGCGCTTTTTTCTTCCTCTATATCAGGGGTCTCTAAACTTTCTACACAAAGGGCCAGTTTACTGTCCTCCAGACTTTACAGGGGCCGGACTGTGGCCACTGGGAGTAGAAATTATCCTGGCATTTGGCATAATGCATCTTTGGTATTAGGGGGAGGAATAGTGCCCTATCACTGATGTCAGTGGGAAAAGTAGTACCCCATTATTGGTTGAGTGGGAGGAATAGTGCCCCATCATTGGTTTCAGTGGGAGGAATAGTGCCCCATCATTGGTATTAGTAGGAGGAATAGTGCCCCATCATTGGTTTCAGTGGGAGGAATAGTGCCCCATCATTGGTCTCAGTAGGAGGAATAGTGCCCCATCATTGGTCTCAGTAGGAGGAATAGTGGCTCATCATTGGTATCAGTAGGAGGAATAGTGCCCCATCATTGGTTTCAGTGGGAGGAATAGTGCCCCATCATTGGTTTCAGTGGGAGGAATAGTGCCCCATCATTGGTTTCAGTGGGAGGAATAGTGCCCCATCATTGGTCTCAGTGGGAGGAATAGTGCCCCATCATTGGTCTCAGTAGGAGGAATAGTGCCCCATCATTGGTCTCAGTAGGAGGAATAGTGCCCCATCATTGGTATCAGTAGGAGGAATAGTGCCCCATCATTGGTCTTAGTGGGAGGAATAGTGCCCCATCATTGGTCTTAGTGGGAGGAATAGTGCCCCATCACTGGTCTCAGTATGAGGACTAGTGTCCCATCATTGGTCTCAGTGGGAGGAATAGTGCCCCATCATTGGTCTAAGTGGGAGTAATAATGCCCCATCATTGATCTCAGTGGGAGGAATAGTGGCCCATCATTGGTATCAGTAGGGGGAATAGTGCCCCATCATTGGTATCAGTAGGGGGAATAGTGCCCCATCATTGGTATCAGTAGGGGGAATAGTGCCCCATCATTGGTCTCAGTAGAAGGAATAGTGCCCCATCATTGCTCTCAGTAGAGGGAATAGTGCTCCATCGTTAGTGTCAGTTTGAGGAATAGTGCCACTTGATTGTCGTCAATGGGAGAAATAGTGCCCCATTGTTAATGTTAGTAGCAGGAATATTGCCCCGACCTGTTGTTGGTGTCAGTGGGAGGAATAGTGTCTTGTATCAGTGGGAGGAGAAGTGCCCCAAGGGCTGGATAAAAGGAAGTAAAGGGCCGTGTTTGGCCCCCAAGGTGCAGTTTGGAGACTTCTGCTCTATAGCTTAAAGTGTTTGCTACCCCAACACTTCATATTCCTAAAATGTGCCCGCTGTACCATGTACTTGTATAAAAAAAGAATCATGTACTCTTTGGATTGCTTCCTTTATGTGAAATCCCTGGTGTTCCTGCCAGTCCCTCTGCTTTACTAATAAAAACTGGCCACACTAAGCAGGAGAGCACAGTGTGGTCAGTTCTCTAGCTATGCTGGGAACTCAGTGTACTCTCCTCCAATGATCAGATTTGTCCTGACATGCCCTCGCTGCACAGCCATTCACTAGGGGGATCAGTGTGCTGCTGCTTCTCCTCCCCCAGCTCTTATGCAGCTGAGAATAGATGGAATGTGATCACTTATAAAAAAGGGGAAAAAGGTATTTATAATGTTTTTTTATATCTATACAAAATGTTTTGCCTTCCATTTCTATTTTAAACTGAATGGGTTTGCGTTACAAGGTGATCGTTTAAAATCACTTTAAAACAAACACATAGGATAACATTAGCTGCTTCTATAGGCAAAACGCTAAACTCCTCTAGAAGCAGCTTTTTTAAACCAGTGTGCCTGGAATTTTTCATAATTTGCGAATAGTATCTAAAGGTTTCTATTCTAATGTTTCTGAACATCGAGTGGACAAATGGACATAGAAAACCATTGTTCAAGAATGTTCGCCTTAGGCCCCATGCACACGAGACGCTGGTAAACGCGCGTTCAGAGGCAGTTGGACGCTTTTTTCAACTGCTCCTGAACCCATTCAATGTTATCCTATGTGTCCATGCACACACTCTCGTTTTTTGGCGTTTTTAAGCAGTTGCGTTTAACCTCCTTTTTCCAGAAGCAAAAAAATAGGTTCAGACGCAAACGTTTTCCACGTTTCAGACGCAAAACGCGGCTAAGCGCGGTACCGGCGTTTTTCCCGCGATTTCGTTTATAAGCGTTTTTAAGGCTACTTTCACACTGAGGCGCTGGATGCGCTGGCGGTATAGCGGTGCTATTTTTAGCGCCGCTATACCGTATTTTTTGCCGCGAATTGCGGGCGATAGCGGGGGGATTTTAACCCCCGCTAACAGCCGAAAATGGGTTAAAAACGCCCGCAATAACGCCTCTTTGCGGTGTTTTGGAGGCAGGGGTGCTATAGGAGCGGTATTTTTACCACTCCTATCGCGCCTCAAAGATGCGGCTTGCAGGGGTTTTTTGATCCTCCTGCAAGCGCAACGCTCCAGTGTGAAAGCCCTTAGGCTTTCACACTGGATATAATGGAGCAGCTTTTATGGGGCGCATTGCAGGCGCTAGTTTTAGCGCAATAGCGCCTGCAAAGCGCCTCAATGTTAAAGGGGCCTAAAGGTGACCTATTTTTTTACATTAGAAATCTCAAAAATGATGGCAAATGATAAAAAAAACATTAAAAAATACTGTAATTACTTGCATTGCATTGTGGACAATCCACAACTTGTGGCAGGTGACGTGGCAAGTGGACAATCCACAACCTGTGGTAGGTGACGTGGCAAGTGGACAATCCACAACTTGTGGCAAGTGGACAATCCACAACCTGTGGTAGGTGACGTGGCAGAAGACATGGCAAGTGGACAATCCACAACCTGTGGCAAGTGACGTGACCAGGTGACGTGGCAGAAGACATGGCAAGTGGACAATCCACAACCTGTGGCAGGTGACGTGGCCAGGTGACATGGCAAGTGGACAATCCACAACTTGTGGCCAGGTGACGTGGCAGGTTATGTGGCCAGGTGACGTGGCCAGTGGACAATCCACAACTTGTGGCAGGTGACGTGGCCAGGTGATGTGGCAAGTGGACAATCCACAACTTGTGCCAGGTGACGTGGCCGGTGACGTGGCAGGTTACGTGGCAAGTTGATAATTCACAACTTGTGGCAGGTGACGTGGCAAGTGGACAATCCACAACTTGTGCCAGGTGACGTGGCCGGTGACGTGGCAGGTTACGTGGCAAGTTGATAATTCACAACTTGTGGCAGGTGACGTGGCAAGTGGACAATCCACAACCTGTGGCAAGTGACGTGGCCAGGTGACGTGGCAGATGACATGGCAAGTGGACAATCCACAACTTGTGGCAGGTGACGTGGCCAGGTGACATGGCAAGTGGACAATCCACAACTTGTGGCCAGGTGACGTGGCAGGTTACGTGGCCAGGTGACGTGGCCAGGTGACGTGGCCAGTGGACAATCCACAACATGTGGCAGGTGACGTGGCAAGTGGACAATTCACAACTTGTGGCAGGTGATGTGGCAAGTGACACGTTAAATACAAGTACACTGCTGCTCTCAGCTGCTGATATCACTCTGGTCTCACAAAATGTCTGAAATGGTTAATAATACTGTTTTTTGAGCTTAGGGAGGGTCTTACGATGTTTCCTAACTAAACGCTTATAGACGCAAACGTGGCTGCAATCGTGGCAAAACGGGCGTTTCTAAACGCCGGTTCCAGCCTTTAAAAACGTGCGTTCAGCAGAGTATGCACCAGCGTCTCGTGTGCATGGGGCCTTACAAACATGAAGGCTCCATATTAAACGCTGGCGTGTATGAAGCCTGAGTGCTCAGCAACTTAAAAAAAGCCTCAAGTTCACCTTCAGATTGTTCAGACAGAAGGTCTGCCTATGCCTGTTACTAAGAATTCACCACCATAATAACACGTGGTTAATCAGTAGTGATGAGCCGAACACCCCCGGGTTCGGTTCGCACCAGAACCCGCGAACGGACCGAAAGTTCGTACGAACATTAGAACCCTATTAAATACAATGGATGCGAACGTTCGAATTCTAAAGTGCTAATTATAACAACTATTATGCATGTTATTGTCCTAAAAAGGGTTTGGGAACCCGGGTTCTGCACCAGGGGACATGTATCAATGCAAAAAGAAGTTTTAAAAACGGTCGTTTTTCGGGAGCAGTCATTTTAATGATGCATAAAGTGAAAAAAAAAAAGTCAAATATTCCTTTAAATATCGTACCTGGGGGGTGTCTAAAGTATGCCTGTGAAGTGCCACGTGTTTCCCGTGTTTAGAACTGTCCTTGCACAAAATGACACTTCTAAAGGAAAAAAAAGCCATTTAAAACTGCTTGCGGCTTTAATGTAATGTCTGGTCCCGGTAATATGGATGAAAATCTTTAAGAAAAATGGCATAGCTACCCCATGACCCCCCCCCCCCCCCTACCCCAGCCCATTACCAGCCCCTTTGGGTCTTGTATGGATATTAAGGGGAACCCCGCACATAAAATAAAAAAGGCCCTATATACTCTGAACAGCCGTATACAGGCGGTGCATACAAGACAGGGACTGTAGGTTTGTTCTTATGTAGAATCTGTTTGTAATTTTGAACAGGTACATTGTTTAAGTGTAGCTCCAGCCCAAAAATCTATTTTTAAACTTTTTGGAAAACATAGGTAAGGGTTATCACCCCTGTAACATTTGTTTTGCTGTCTGTGCCCCTGTTCAGAACATTTCACCTCACTTTCCGTCCCAATGACAACTGTTTTTGAAATGTGGTGTTTTTCTTGAAACAAGGATTGCTGATAAAGCATCAGTACAGAGGAGACACCTTTCTCCCATATTAATTCTTACAGGAGAGAATTTTCCTTCCTAGGGGTAGATTTCCTCTCACTTCCTGTTGTCTTCTTGCGTTTGCAAGTAGGAGTCGTTTGTAAGTTGGATGTTTGAAAGTAGGGACCTGCCGTAGATACTCTGCAGAAATAGGCCCCTTAGTTGTTGGTGTTGGCACAACACTGTAAGCACTCACAGTTACTCTTGGTTGGTGCTGGAACGCCCTGCTGTCAACTATTATATCAGGAATTGTAATTATATATAATTGTTGAACAGTGGTAGTAAAAATTGGGCCTTTGATGGTGGTGCTGGTGCCACAACACTGTAAGCCCTGACAGTTACTCTTGGTGGGTGCAGCAATGGGCCCTGCTGTGAATTATTAGATCAAGAATTGTAATTGCATGCCCCTGTTGAACAGGGGCTGAAAAATTGGGCCTTTGGTGGTGGTGGTGGTGTTGACACAACACTGTAAGCCCTCAGAGTTACTCTTGGTGGGTGCAGGAATGGGCCCTGCTGTGAATTATTAGATCAAGAATTGTAATTACATGCCCCTGTTGAACAGGGGCTGAAAAATTGGGCCTTAGGCACTGGTGGCACAACACTACAACCCCTCACAGATACTGTACTTGGAGCACAGCAATGAGCCCTGTTGCAAAGTATTGCTTCAAAAATTGTAATGACACGCCCCTGTTAAACAGGGGCTGAAAAATTGGGCCTTAGGCACTGGTGCCACAACACTCCAACCCCTCACAGATACTGTACTTGGAGCACAGCAATGAGCCCTATGGCAAATTATTGCAAAACAATTTTTAATTACACGCCCCTGTAAAACAGGGGCTGAAAAATTGGGCCTTAGCCACTGGTGGCGGCACCCATAAACAAAAATGATCTTCCAAGCTATCATCATCAATCGTATCATTGAGGACTCGGAGGAGGAGGATAGCCAGTCAACATAACAGCACAGACACTCAGCATCAGCATCAGTCTTGAAGGGATGTGACATGTTAAAATCAATTAGTCTGTTATATCAGCATCAGGTGTGTGGTAGCTGGTGGTGATCCAAGACTGGTTCATCTTGATGAAAGTCAGTCGATCAACCGAGTCGGTGGACAGGCGCACCCTGTGATCCGTGACAAATCCTCCAGCAGCACTGAATGTGCGTTCCGAAAGAACGCTGGATGCAGGACAGGCCAGTAGCTCAATTGCATACTGTGCAAGCTCTGGCCAGTGATCCATCCTCAAGACCCAGTAAGCCAGAGGATTTTCGGTGGGGAAGGTGTCCAAGTCTGACCTTGCCCCTAGATATTCCTGCACCATGTTTATCAGACGCTGGCGATGGTTGCTGGAACCAATCATACTTTGGGGCTGCGGACTAAAGAATTGTCTGAACGCATCGGTCAGACGGCCACCTTCCCCACCGCTCCTTCTTTGACTGGCCGAAGCCTCAGCAACTCGTTGTCCTGGACCAGGAGTTTGTAACCTCCCAGTCTCTGGGAACGCGTTGCACAGACCTTTCTGCAAGGCCTCCCGGAGTTGTCTCATCCTCTGCTCCCTCTGCGACGGTAACATAAGGTCCGCAACCTTACCCTTGTACCGTGGATCAAGGAGAGTGGCCAGCCAGTAATGGTCCCTCTCCTTGATCCGAAGAATACGAGGATCCTTCCGCAGACTTTGCAGGATCAGGGAGGCCATGCAGCGTAGGTTTGCTGAGGCATTCGCTCCGGAGTCCTCTGGGTCACTAAGGACGACATGATCCGCAGTCACCTCCTCCAAGCCACGTACAAGTCCACTGGTTTCTTGGGACTGTAAATCATCCCTAAAAGACTGCTGCTGATGATGCTGAGTGCCAGCCTCCACCTCCATGCTGACACAATCCTCCTCCTCCTCCTCCTCCTCCTCCTCTTCCTCTTCCTGTGCGATGGGTGGGACAGAAGGAACACTGTCTGGGTAAAGGGGGCCTTGAGAGGCAAGGAAGTCCTCCTCTTCCTGCCTCTGTTCTGCCTCAAGTGCCCTGTCCATTATTCCACGCAGCGTGTGCTCCAACAGGTGGACAAGAGGTACAGTGTCACTGATGCATGCACTGTCACTGCTCACCATCCTCGTGGCCTCCTCAAATGGTGCCAGGACAGTGCATGCATCCCTGATCATGCCCCACTGGCGTGGAGAAAAAAAACCAAGCTCCCCTGACCCTGTCCTGGTGCCGTAGTCGCACAGGTACTCATTGATGGCCCTCTGCTGCGTGTGCAGCCGCTGCAGCATGGCCAACGTTGAGTTCCACCTGGTGGGCATGTCACATATAAGGCGGTTCTTGGGCAGGTTCAACTCCTTTTGCAGCTCAGCCAGGCGAGCACTGGCATTATAAGATCTGCGGAAATGCACACAGACTTTCCTGGCCTGCCTCAGGACATCCTGTAAGCCCGGGTACCTGCCCAAGAACCGCTGCACCAC
The DNA here is from genome assembly GCA_029206835.1 of Rana muscosa. Lineage (NCBI taxonomy): Eukaryota > Metazoa > Chordata > Amphibia > Anura > Ranidae > Rana > Rana muscosa. Next base: position 238,482,861 of record CM055125.1, on the reverse strand, counting down.
CAGGTTAAGGACGTGAGCCACACAGGGCACATGGGTCAGTTGTCCCTGTCGGAGGGCGGAGAGGAGGTTGGTGCCATTGTCGCAAACCACCATTCCTGGCTTAAGCTGGCGTGGCGTCAACCACCTCTCGGCCTGGCCCTGCAGAGCAGACAGGACCTCTGCCCCAGTGTGGCTTCTGTCCCCCAAACACACCAGCGCAAGCACGGCATGGCATCTTTTTGCCTGCGTACTTGCGTAGCCCCGTGAACGGCTACGGAGCACCGCTGGTTCATAGGACAAACCACAGGAAGAGGCCATGGAGGAAGAAGAAGAGGAGGGGGTGGAGGAGAGAGGTGTGTCACAACCAGTAGTAGCATTTTGGAGGCGTGGCGGTGGGACAACCTCCAACACTACTGCACCTTGTCCTGCATCCTTCCCAGCTGCCAAAAGAGTGACCCAATGGGCCGTGAAAGAAAGGTAACGTCCCTGTCCATGCCTGCTGGACCATGAGTCAGCGGTAATATGCACCTTACCGCTGACCGCCCTGTCCAGCGAGGCCAAGACATTGCCTTCCACATGCCGGTAGAGAGCCGGAATAGCCTTCCGTGAGAAAAAGTGGCGTTTGGGAACCTGCCACTGAGGAACCGCACATTGCACAAACTCACGGAAGGGGGCCGAGTCTACCAACTGAAAAGGCAGCAGTTGAAGCGCTAGCAATTTAGCCAAGCTAGCATTCAACCGCTGGGCATGTGGATGGCTGGGAGTGAACTTCTTTCGACGGTCCAGCAGCTGGGGCAGGGAAATTTGCCTGCTAGAATCGGACGTCGGTGTACTGCTAGCAGAGTGGCCGCAAGTACTTGGCTGTGACACACCTAATTCTACACCTTCATTCCTCTCAGTGCATGTTTCAGAGAGGACTGAAGTTATAGTGGGGTTGGAAATCCCAGCTGATGCGGTGCAAGGAGAGGTCCGCTTTGTTCTTTGGTGTGGGTCTTTGAGGTAGGCTTGCCAACGAGCTGCATGGCAGGTCAACATATGTCTGGTCAGGCATGTGGTACCCAAGCGGCTGATGTTTTGGCCACGCGATATACGCTTGAGACATATGTTGCAAACAGCAGCTGTGCGATCTGATGCACTAGCCTCAAAAAAGGCCCACACCAAGGAACTTTTTGAATGACGGGCAGAGGCAGCGCCCTGCACAGGCGGAGCTCTGCGGTGTGATTCCGTCGGTGTACTGCCCTTACGCTGGCCACCAAAGGGCATCCTGTCTCGTTGGAGATGTGCCTCCTCCTCATCCTCCTCCTCCTCCTCTCTCCTATTAGGCACCCACGTGGAGTCAGCGACCTCATCATCCCCTCCCTCCTCATCACTGGAGCCAATCTGGCAGTATGCTGCAGCTGCTGGAACATGACTGCCAGATTGGTGTCCTTCTTGAGCATCCCCTCTGTCTGCTCTCACCCTACTGCCTTCCTGTAGCTGGGTTTCATCATCAGACCCTTCGAAACTCTGGGCATCCTCCTGGAGCATGTACCCAACACTGTGCTCAAACAGTTCGGGGGACTCCTCAGGAGGAGGACATGGTGGGTCTAGGGAAGGAGTGACTGATGATGAGTCTGACATTGATACCAGGGAAGAGGACGCTTTGGCAGCTGCTTTGCCAGTACCCTGAGCCTGGGTGAGAGAGGATGAGGAGGAGGAGGAGGGCTTGGTCATCCACTCTACCAAGTCTTCGGCATGATGTGGCTCAACATGTCCAGCTGCGGAAAAGAAGGACAAGCGTGTCCCATGGCCATGTGCTGATGACAATGCACCGCGTCCACGACCAGCACTGTTGCCCCCAGACACAGAGCCTGCTTGCCCTCTTTTATTGCCTCCTGACTGTCTGCCTCTCCTTGTTTGCCTTCCAGACATTCTAATAGATGGCCTGCAGGGAGATGGGAAAAAAGCAATAAGGGCTACCTTCAGGTGTCCTTCTCTGTCCCTTGAAACAAGGACTTGCACAGTGAAAGAAACTGACACTCTCCCTACCTACAGTTTTCTGTCCCTAGAAAAAATGTTTTTTTTAAGCACAATATAGCACAAGGAGAATTCACTCACTGTCATTCCAGGTCCCTAGAAACAAGGACTTGCACAGTGAAAGAAACTGACACTCTCCCTACCTACAGTTTTCTGTCCCTAGAAAAAATGTTTTTTTAAGCACAATATAGCACAAGGAGAATTCACTCACTGTCCTTCCAGGTCCCTAGAAACAAGGACTTACACAGTGAAAGAAACTGACACTCTCCCTACCTACAGTTTTCTGTCCCTAGAAAAAATGTTTTTTTTAAGCACAATATAGCACAAGGAGAATTCACTCACTGTCCTTCCAGGTCCCTAGAAACAAGGACTTGCACAGTGAAAGAAACTGACACTCTCCCTACCTACAGTTTTCTGTCCCTAGAAAAAATGTTTTTTTTAAGCACAATATAGCACAAGGAGAATTCACTCACTGTCCTTCCAGGTCCCTAGAAACAAGGACTTGCACAGTGAAAGAAACTGACACTCTCCCTACCTACAGTTTTCTGTCCCTAGAAAAAATGTTTTTTTTAAGCACAATATAGCACAAGGAGAATTCACTCACTGTCCTTCCAGGTCCCTAGAAACAAGGACTTGCACAGTGAAAGAAACTGACACTCTCCCTACCTACAGTTTTCTGTCCCTAGAAAAAATGTTTTTTTTAAGCACAATATAGCACAAGGAGAATTCACTCACTGTCCTTCCAGGTCCCTAGAAACAAGGACTTGCACAGTGAAAGAAACTGACACTCTCCCTACCTACAGTTTTCTGTCCCTAGAAAAAATGTTTTTTTTAAGCACAATATAGCACAAGGAGAATTCACTCACTGTCCTTCCCAGTCCCTAGAAACAAGGACTTGCACAGTGAAAGAAACTGACACTCTCCCTACCTACAGTTTTCTGTCCCTAGAAAAAATGTTTTTTTTAAGCACACTATAGCACAAGCACAAAACACACTGACACTCTCCCTACCTATCCTTCTCTTTCCCTAAACTAAAGGAATCCAGGTTAAGCAAGAAAGAAATAAATGTCACTGTCCCTGCCTATGCTGCTCTTTCCCTGCTCCGGAACACACTACACTAGGCCGCCGTGCTGGCGGCCTTTTATAGTGTGGGGCGTGTACTAAACACCCTCAGCAATAATTGGCCACAGGCATCCTGCCTGTGGCCAATCATTGCTCTCCTCGCTGCCGGCGCTGTGATTGGCCAAGCATGCGGGGTCACAGTGCATGCTTGGCCAATCACAGCGCCTGGATGACACTGCAATGGCGTAGTGCATTGTGGGCCGTTCGTGTCACTCGAATTTGGCGCGAACGGCCCAAATCGTTCGATCTTCGTCGAACGATCGAACAGCCGATGTTCGAGTCGAACGTATGTTCGATTCGAACACGAAGCTCATCCCTATTAATCAGGTTGACAAAAGATACAAATCCATCTACTTCAACCAATAGAAAAATAAATAAAAAATAGAATAAATAAATAACCTTTATAAACAGAAATCCTATACATACAGCTGATCCAGAGGAAGGCAAAAAACAAACAAACAAACAAACAACCCTCTAAAGAATTGTCCACAATAAATTCCATGTTGATCCCCCAGAAGACAATTGCATATTCTGGCCAGAAGTAGTTCTGGGGGGAGTCTAATGTACATTTTCCAGCTCTTACTGTAAAGAAACCTTTACATTGGTGTAAGTTAAATCTCTTTATCTTTTCACCTGAAGGTGAATAACTGTACACCAAGTTCACTAAAGCCAGTCATACATGGATCGAAATTCATCTGGTTCAACAGGGACCAGTTGAATTTTGATCCATGTATGGGCGGGCTAATACCTATAACCAAGTAGATCCATCAATCGACTTGGGTACAACCAGCCTGTGGGATTTTTGACATGTGATTACTGCCGGCGGTGCTAGCAGTAATCAGTGTGTTCTGCCAGCCGGTGTTCTGTCGAGAAGTGCCCGCTATCGAGAAGTGCACGGGTTGTACTGCGCATGCGCCATACGAAACAGCACAACAGCTGATTTGCTGATCAGCTGGGCTGACGTAACCATGGCGCATGCGCACATCGTAGGAGGTATCTCTCGATGGGAGATACCATTTCACAGGCACAATTTAAACCTATACAAACAGCGGGGGGGGGGGGGGGGCGGTAGATCTCAGATTGTGCATCGCTGCTGCTGGAGGGCGGCTAGTGGCTGTTTTGAAGGGCTGGTTTTGTCTGTGTTGCAACCCGCCCTTTCACACAGGCAAAACCGGCCGTTCAACACAGCCAACCTACCCTGCAACACAGACAAAACTGGCCGTTCAGCACAGCAAACCCGCCCTGCAACACAGACAAAACCGGCCGTTCAGCACACTGTAAAGCAACAGCGAGGCACAATCTAAGGCTACTTTCACACTGAAGTGCTGGATGCACTGGCAGTATAGCGCCGCTGTTTTTAGCGCCGCTATACCATCGTTTTTGCCGCGATTTGCGGGCGCTAGCGGGGTGATTTTAACCTCTGCTAGCGTCCGAAAAAGGGTTAAAAACGCCCGCAATAACGCCTCTTTGCGGCGTCTTGGAGGTGCTACCCCATTGATTTCAATGGGCAGGGGCGCTATAGGAGCGGTATTTTTACCGCTCCTATCGCGCCTCAAAAATGCGGCTTGTAGGAGTTTTTTGATCCTCCTGCAAGCGCAACGCTCCAGTGTGAAAGCCCTCTGGCTTTCACACTGGATACAATGGAGCAGCTTTTATGGGGTGCATTGCAGGCGCTAGTTTTAGCGCAATAGCGCCTGCAAAGCGCCTCAGTGTGAAAGGAGCCTAAGAACTACGGTCTCCCCCCGCTGTTTGTATAGGTTTCAATTGTGCCCGTGAAATGGTATCTCCCATCGAGAGATATCTCCTACGATGTGCGCATGCGCCATGGTTACGTCAGCCCAGCTGATCGGCAAATCAGCTGTTCCGTACGGCGCATGCGCAGAACATCCGGGCACTTCTCGACAGTACATCGGGAAGGCTCCCGGTGCCCTCTGCTGGCAGAACACAATAGCACTGCAGAAGGAATTCACCCATTAACACATTCAGTTGAAATCAAGCTATTTTCTTTCCTTCCACCATTGTTGGAAGTAAAGAAAATCAAATCATCTATGGGCTGCCTAAGACCTCATACACACTATACAACTTTTGTTGTCCGATTTCCCTTTAGATTTACCAAAACCATGTAGTACAAGGGCCAGCCTGACTGCATACAAATTGAAACTATTAAGATTTGAACTCATATTATATGGTTTTGGTAAATATGAAGAAAAAACCTACAGAAAATTGAATAGTGTGTCCCCAGCTTAAGGCTGCCCATACACGGATCAGTTGGTTGATCGAAAATACTGAATGGATTCCCCCAGCCACACATGCGACATGAACGGAGGAATCCACTCTGCTGTGTTATTGTATTCTGACAGCAGGGGCTACTCCACTGTCAAATTCACTGATCAGCGCTGCAGCTGATTGGCTGCAGTGCCGATTGAACAAAAGTTTACCAACAAGCTTGCTCCAGATGAAGTGGATCATCAAGCCTCGTACACACAATCGGACTTCCATCGGGCGAATCCGTGGATTTTTGTCCGAAGGGCGTTGGCCGTGAACTTGTTCTGCATACAGACGGCAGAACTTTCTCATCCAACATACACGAAACTACGTGGTTTTTCAGCTCTATAGCGACACCCTTTGGGCAACTTCTGCTAATATTATCTGATGGTTAGCATTGGTTCGGAGCATGCGTGTTTGTATTTTGGATTTTAGTCCGACGTATTTGTGTACACACGATCGGATAATCCGACATCACACATTTGTTGTCGGACAATTTGAGAGCAGGACCATCCAACATTTGTTGTCGGAAATTCCGACAACAATTGTCCGATGGAGCATACAGATGATTATCCGACTAAACCCTGCCATCACACAATTGTTGTCGGAATATCCGATCGTGTGTACGGGTCTTCAGACTTCTAACGAACGGGAACAGCCACAGATGGATCAAAATTTGACAGTTCCTGCTGAACCAACTAAATTTTAGTCCATCTGAGGTCAGCTTTAGAGCCGGTTCACACTGGGGCGGCACGACTTTGGGGGCGACTTGGCAAGGCGATTTGCAAAATGACTTCTGTATAGAAGTCAATGGAAGTCGCCCCGAGTCGCCCCCAAAGTAGTACAAGAACCTTTTTCTAAGTCGGAGTGACTTGAGTCGCTCCTATTAGAACGGTTCCATTGAACAGAGCGGGACGCGACTTGTCAGGCAGCTGAGTCGCCTGACGAGTCGCCCCTATGTGAACCGGGTCTTAAAGACAGGCCTGGAGTAAAAGCAAAGACTAGACGGATGGCCAACATGACTGGGTCAGAAGGGGTTTGAGAATAGGAGGAGTAGTTACTAAGGTGGGCAATGTAAGAGTGGGCACTTACCTGATTGGTGGACTGGTGGTCAGGCACTGGGTCAAAAGCCTCTTTGGTACCCTAGTCATGGACCACCTATGTATTTATACATGACAATCATATTCCCCCTTAATCCACCCTTCTGAAAAGAGAACTACAAGACCAAGGATGCCCATGTATGCCTCATCTGCCTCGTATCTCTGCAACATCTGCATTGCATGCCAGCTCTGCACGGCTGCCCAAAAACAACAAAAACTGAAAAAAAGTTTTGAAAATGTAAGGCTCACCTTTCTCTGAGATCCTACAGATGAGTCAGATCCTGAGAACAGTTCTCATCCACACAGTAGCAGTAATCCAGGACAGCAGGGAAGGATATTTAGCAGCTGGAACTGTTGTACAGGATTCTTACAGTGCTGGTGAAAACTTTTAGCACGTGTGCCTGCAGACAGTTCTTGATGACTTACAAAGTGGTGGGAGGGGTTTCCTGACCGCATGGGGCTGCTGGTGGGAGTGGGCAAACAAAAAAACATCTGATCTATCCAAAGCCATCACAGCTCCACTTAGGTATACAGTGGGGGAAATAATTATTTGATCCCCTGCAGATTTTGTAAGTTTTCCCACTTACAAAGAAATGAAGGGTCTATCATTTTTATCATAGGTGTATTTTTAATGATAGAGACAGAATATCAACCAAACATCCAGAAAAAAAAACACATAAAACAAATGTTATAAATGGAGTTGTAGAAAAATAAGTATTTGATCCCCAAGCAAAACATGACTTAGTACTTGGTGGAGAAACCCTTGTTGGCAAGCACAGAAGTCTGACGTTTCTTGTAGTTGGTGACCAGGTTTGCACACATCTCAGGAGGGATTTTGGTCCACTCTTCTTTACAGATCTTCTCTGAATCCGAAAGGTTTCTTGGCTGTCACTTGGCAACTCGAAATTTCAGCTCCCTCCATAAATTTTCTATAGGATTAAGGTCTGGAGACTTGCTAGGACACTCCATGACCTTAATGTGCTTCTTGTGTCACTCCCTTGTTGCCTTGGCGGTATGTTTTGGGTCATTGTCATGCTGGAAGACCCATCCACACCCCATCTTCAGTGTTCTGGCTGAGGGAAGAAGGTTCTCATCCAAGATTTTACAATACATGGACACATTCATTGGCCCCTTAATGCGACAAAGTCAGTCTGTACCTTTAGCAGAGAAACAGCCCCAAAGCATTATGTTTTCACCTCTGTGCTTGATTGCAGGGACTGTGTTCTTAGGGTCATAGTCAGCGTTTTTTCCTCCTCCAAACACGACGAGTCTCATCTGACCACAGAATTTCCCCCCAATTATTCTCTGAATCATTTAGATGTTATTGGCAAATTTCAGATGGGCCTGTACATGTGCCTTCTTGAGGACCTGTGGTCCCAACTGCCTTGAGATTATTCACAAGCTCCTACCGTGTAGCTCTGGGCTGATCCCTTACTTTCCTTATGATCATTCTTACCCCATGAGGTGGGAATCTTGCATGGAGCTCCAGACCGAGGGCGATTGATGGTTATTTTGTATTTCTTCCATTTAAACAATCGCTGCAACAGTTGTCTTCTTCTCACCAAGCTTCTTGCTGATGTTCTTGTAACCATTTCAGCCTTGTGCAGGTCTACAACCTTGTCCCTGATGCAGAGGCGGCTCTAGGCTTTGTGAGGCCTTAGGCAAAACTTGACATGGGGACCCATGCACACCCAAGATGGGAAAAATAATTCAAGAACAAGAGCCTCTACCGCACAACACTGGCCGGTGGTTGTGGGGGTCTGCGGGCAGGGGGCTTATCGGAATCTGGAAGCCCCCTTTAACAAGACGGCCCCCAGATCCTGCTTTTTAATAACTAAGGGGCAGGGGTGGTGTCACCTGGTGAACCCGCCCCCTTGTGACGTCATTGACTGAGGGCATGCTGGGTTATTGATGTCACAAGGGGTGGTGTCACCGATATTCACTGGTTTTAGGGACGCTGGCGGCCCCTCTCCTGAGTCAGGGTTCTTAACGCTGCCTGAGCGTGGCAGTGTTAAGGTCCCCTGTCCCTCAAAACTGTGGTAATGCATTGGGTAATTTAGGCGGCCGTGAGGCCCCTGTGAGTGCAAGGCCTTAGGCGACTGCCTAATTAAAGAGCCGCCTCTGCCCTGATGTCCTTTGACAGCTCTTTGGTCTTGCCCATGATGGTAAACTTTGAATGGAAGAAAGCTTTTCAGGCGCTTTTGAAGCGCTTTCAATTCATTTCAATGGAGAGGGGCGTTTTTTCAGCGCACTGCCCCAGTGTGAAAGCATTCATTGATTTTAATGGAAATAAGTTTTCGGAAGCTTTTCAGGCGCTTTTCTTAGCGTGAAAGCGCCTGAAAAGCACCTCAGTGTGAAAGTGGTCTAATGAGTTGTCTTTAGGAGCACCTTCTTAAATTGACAGGACTAATCTGTGTACCACATGAGCACGTATTGTAGTCAGTCTGTGGGAGACAGAATTATTGTTAAAGCGGTGTTCCAGCCGCAATTTTTTTATTTTTTAAAAGTCAGCAGCTACAAACACTGTAGCTGCTGACTTTTAATAAGGACACTTACTTGTCCTAGGCGCCTGCAATGTCGGTCCCCCGAGGCTGATCGCTCGATCGCGGCAGGTCCCGGCGCCGCCATCCTCACTAAGGGAAACAGGCAGTGGAGCCTTGCGGCTTCACTGCCCGTTTCCTACTGTGCATGCGCGAGTCGCACTGCGCTTTATGAATGGGCGGCTGCTCTCTGGGATACACACAGTTCCCAGAAGACAGCGCGCCCCATTCCCCAGAAGACACCACGAGGAGGACAAGAATGAAGACCAGCCGCAGACTAGGAAGATCTGCCTAGCAACCGCCATTTCTGGTAAGTAAAACAATTTTTTTTTTACATTTTTTATTCCTTTTTTGGAGCATTTTTATGTCATTTTTTTTAGGGTGCAATCAAATACTTATTTTACTCACTGAACTGCAACTTAATTTATAACATTTGTATCGTGTTTTTTCTGGATTTTTGGTTGATATTCCGTCTCTATCATTCAAAATACACCTATGATAACAATTATAGATCCTTCATTTCTTTGTAAGTGGGCAAAATCTGCAGGGGATCAAATACTTATTTTCCCCACTGTGTATCCCATCCCAGAAGACACACAGGTTCAATGCCAGGTGTGCTCCACCTTCAATGTCCTTCCCCTCTCTTTAAAGTCACACATAGCAAACTGCCTGACTATTTGAGGATATAAAGTACCTCTTTCTTACCACCTGAGGCTCTATCATGTGACCCAAAGCCTAGGCAAAAGATCCAATGGTCTGTGGAAATGTGAGTGTTCCACATCATTAGACACTGCAGAGAATCTACTTCCGAAACGATTCCAAAGGCACAGTATGGGGGGAAAAGAACCCGGATATTTATTGAGTAAATATGGCTGACCATAAGTACACAGGTCATTCATTATCAATTATGCACAGAAAACAAATAAAATAAAAAAACAACAAAAAAACAAACAAACAAACAATAGCATTAAAATGTTTAAAACAATGATAAACTCAAAATCAAAAATGTAATATATTGCAGCTTACTATTCAGTCTGTTATTTTGAAAAGGGGGGGGGGAAGCAGGGGAGTGCCTTGCCATCCTAGGCTATGGGAGTATGTGTTTCTATTGATACACACAGTGTAGGGAGACACGACTCCATAGGAATGCTGCAAGCAAAAGAGGCCATGCTGAAGCAAGAAACCTGTCACAGAGGTCATAGCACTGCCTTAAAACGGAACATAGGCAGATGTTCACACAGGCAGATTTCCGTTCTGTGTGTTTTACACACCATTGGCAGGTGCCAGTGGGCATCCAGTGCCCGGCACCCGCAGATCAGCTTCTGCTGTGATTAAAGTGGTTGTAAACCCACTTTTTAAACAAAGCCCTACAGGTAAGCCTAGATTAAGGCTTACCTGTAGGTGCAAGAAATATCTCCTTAACCTACACGGTTAAGGAGATATTTGTATGTAAATGCGGCGACGCTGACGTCACCCCATTCACAAATTCGGCTAGGTCGCAACATTCGACGACGTAGCCGAATTCGACAGCTCACGCGCGCATGCGCGGAGTCACGTCTTCTCCGCTCCGGCCAATCACAGCGCCGGAGCGGCGCTGTGATTGGCTGCAGCGGCGATACCCGGAAGTAACATTCCGGCTATCGCCGCAGCGATGGATGCGGCTAGAGGAGGGACACGGACGACTTCGGGGGCCCGGATCGAAGGTAAGTAGTACATAATGAGCTAGTATGCTAGTCATACTAGCTCATTATAGCTTTGTCTTGCAGGTTAGTCAAAAAAAAAAAAAAAAGGGTTTACAACCACTTTAATCACACCAGAAGCAAGCTGCCGGTGGTGCACACACACGCCCCCTGCAGGCGGAAGAGCAGAATCCCATATATATATATATATATATATATATATATATATATACGCGATTCTGCACAGGACTAAATCTGCTATGGGGTGGACGGCAAGTGGTTAAGTTGATTAAAAGCAATAGGTTACTTTAATACTGGTCCAGCAGAATCCATCCTTTGCTCCCCTGATGAAGAAGAAGTCTAGAGAAGCTCAGAGTCAGTTCTATTTACAGTTTACACAGGGCCAGGGATTTTCCCCACCCCCATTTAACAGTGCGAAGCCAATCGCTAAACACCTGTGTGGTCACCCCTGAGGAAGGAGAGTAAGCCACATGCTCCTCCATAGTCATAAGTACCAAGTATTTGGAGTGTATGGTACTTAGTAGTAGGTAAATGGAGTGCATGGAGCAAATGTAAGGTGGATATATTTGGAAGGTAGGCAAAACATTTAAGGCAACTCATTGTTTTATCCCACAATGCCAAAAAACTGGTTCAATTTAAAGGGTCCGTCCACAACCAACAGTTGCATTGTGGGTAAAGAAAATACTCTGACTTGAGATCCCAACTCCTCCCACTTGCTGCAGTATTTACAAGAGATCTAGCTTTACCTGTTGGATTTTTCATTTATGCCACTTCAGGGGGAACGGAGCAGGAAACAGGATAGGCAGGAGCCCGCTGTTGCAGTGCCAGAGAGACATAAGCCCAAGGAAGGTTTAGGTCTGCGTCCTCCACCCATAAACAAAATGTTAGAAAAAATGATGATGATGTCACTTCTATGTAAAACTTTATTCAGCCACAGACAGCCAGCAGCAGCCTCCCATCCAGGAACTGTCCCTACTGACGCGTTTCACTGAAATGGGGACTTAATTGTAGAGATAAAAATAAAGTTGTTTCCAGCAGTGATGTCATCAGTGTGCGTCCTTCGATTTATTGTAGTCACGGTATTAGGAGTGAGGATGGGCTCCTTGGTCAGCACTTCAGTGAAGGACAAGGGTTGTTTAGCGTCTGGCGTGGTGCCATTCTCTTTGGATGACCTAAGAAATCGAAAAAAATTAACTACAGACCACTTAAATCTTTTCTTTGTTTATCCTTTATTAAAACAATTTCTTATTTAATCCATCTCATGCCCTGGAAAGTTCATCTCCATAGGGCACGGTTTTATTTTATCAGTATCATAAGTAAATTTACTCATGAGGCCATTTTTGCAAAGTAAATATTAATCTTTAGCTTTCAACCTTTCGAGTGGGAATAAAATAATGGCACACTGATGAAACCCAAGCAGGAAACAATCAGCCTGGAGGACAAATTTATCATCTGAGTGCGTTTTATCAAATTCAAGGCGGACGGATGCAGCAGGATTTACACACTGCTTCTGTGCAAGGCTTCAGCCTCTCGTCACATGACTCGGTCCTTTCTTGTTTCAATTTTTACAGGGAAGCTTCCAGGGTTTTAGAGAGCGGATGATAATCTGAAGTTTTGATAATTATATTATTTTTAACATTCTGGTCGGTTTTATGAATAAACAACTTTTTGTTTTCTGCCAATTTTGGTTAGAAGAATGACTATTAAACAAGTTAGACAAGTCCTGATTATTTTAAACCACTTAAGGACAACCCGCCATCGTTTTAGGTTGGCTGTTTGAAGGGGAATACCGTTGTTATGGCAGCAGCTAGCTGCTGGTATCCTAATCATCAGCGGGCAGTCATCTTTCAGATAAAAGTGGTCTCTGCGGCGGATTCACTGCAAGATCACTTTTTTATCGGGGGGGGGGGAGGGAACCCCCCTCCACTCCTTTGGTCTCTGCCTCTTACGGGAGCCGTCGGTAGCGGCGGAGACAATCGGGTCCTCTTCCCTGACAGGCATGGAGCCAAGTGAGGGAAAGATGGTCCCCACACCATTGTATGGTGGCAGCGACATCAAGCACCACTTCCACCCAATGGTCTTAAAGGGGAAATTTTTTTTTTTTTTTTACAAAAAAATTAATTACATTTAATTATTATTATTTTTTATTGCATTTTAGTGTAAAAGTTAGATCTGAGGTCTTTTTGACCCCAAATCTCACATTTAAGAGGTCCTGTCATGCTTTTTTCTATTACAAGGTATATTTACATTCCTTGTAATAGGAATAAACGTGACCCAAAATTTTTTTTTTAAAAGCACAGTGTCAAAATAAAAAATAAAAAAGTAAAATAAATAAAAGTTTAACGAATCAATTACATACAGATAATTTTGTTTTTCGAATTTTCTATTCTAATTAAATGATTAACTGTTAATTTTAGTTTTTAATATTATTAATCATTTATTATTATAAACTATTAAATTATAGGTATTGGAATTTCCTTTCAAATTTGGCTAAAGTAACTGTCAATGAACGTAACGAATACGAATGCATCTGAAATTAAGAATTTTTCGAAGTAACAAATTCCGCATCTAAACGAATACGAATGCATCTGAAGTTAGGAATAATCCAAAGTAACAAATAGCGATCATAACAAATGATCCGATAAATAAAAAAAATAAAAAAAGAATGAAACAAAAACTAAAATAAACCAATTTTTTGGGTAGTACACATGTTTAGCTGATTTTTTTTTTTTTAAATATACTGTATGCAGTATACTGTATAAAGTTAGTGTATGGTACCCGCGCACATCCTATGTGAGGCCTAGGTGCATTTGCCAGGTAGGAGACATAGACTAAAACTGGTTGAGCGGGGCACACACAATATAGATAAATATAAATAATTTGTATTATACAACATATTATCTTTTATTTACAAACAAACATTTTATACATAACAAAGGAAGTCTAGATCTCTATGAGGTTTCTAAACAAAGAACAAAGCAGTAGCAGCCTGCTTTCAGACACCCCGTCTCTAATTGAAAACAGCCAAAGAGAGAAAAAGGGAGGAGTAACTGCTCTGAGTCTTTAAGCTGTGTGTGTAAATTTCAGCTTGACTACTAGTTGTAAGGAAATACTGGAAACCATGTGATGAGGAGTGTCTGACATTATGTATATGAGACTAGATAGTGTAGGAATAATATTTCCAGAAGGAGTCTATTTAGTAGTAGTGTTGTGTTGGGACTGACTGTCACATGCAGCTTCTGATATGCCCTGACACAGGTGTATGGAAACTCAGACAGTCACGTTTACCTGCAACATACATTTGTGTATGTTAGAATGGGAGGTCTCCCCCCAAACCGGTCCGTCCGCTTCTTTATCAACCGCTATCGCTGATTGACATAGACATGACATGTAATTTACTCTCACAGGATAGGCTCCTGCTTAGGACAGCCTGTCAACTAGCTGATGACATGGGACACTGGAGGGAGGGGGGAGCTGGGTACACGTGGTGAGGACAGAACCACTTTGTTGTGCACAAGGGTGTGGAATGGTGGAAAAAGCAACAGGGAGCAGCCATGACAGTTCAACAGCATACCTACAGAATAAATATATAAGTGACCATTTCCACTCGTAAATGAGCAAAATCTAGGAAGTCAATGTCCACGTGGGCCAGTGATGTTAGTTAAGTGGCTACTTAGGTGTTTGGTATGGTGATCGCACTCTGCGGTATTGGCTGAGCATATCTTTATATCATATCATTACTCAGGGTGGGCTCTCCTCTAAATGATATTTTTACACAGTATGGGCTATTTTCTCAATGATTTTAGTTTGCAGTATGTTATATTCTTTAAATTATATTATTATAAAGTGTGAGCTATTCTCTAAATTATAGTCTGTCCTCTTAATTATTATAATTTATTATTACATAATATCATTCTCCATATGGTATTATTACATAGAATGTTCTCTATATAATATTATTACATGGTATGATAGAGGCTACCCTTTTTAGGAGCTATTCTCTATATGATATTTTTAAATAGTATGGTCTATTCTCTCTATGACATTATTAAACAGTATGCATTATTCTCCCTGACATGTTATCGCACAGTATGGACTATTCTCTATGATATTAAACACAATAGGGAATATGTCTTATAAATGATTGCATAGCATGGACTATCATCTATATATTATTAGCACATAATTGAGACTATCCTTTATATGATATCATTGTATAGTATGGACTATCCTTAGTTTATATGATACTATGAGACAGTAGGGGCTATACTCTACATCAGTGGTCTCCAAAATGTGGCCCGAGGGCCGGATGGGACACTGCTTGCCTTTATGCGGCCCCTAGGGCACTATTCCTCTCATTGATTCAAGGCATTAATTCCTCCTACTGACACCAATGATGAAGCACCATTTTCTCCACCGACACCAACAGTGGGGCATAATTCCTCTCACTGATGACAGCAGTGGGGCCCTATTCCTTCCACTGGTATAAATGTTGGAACACTATTCCTGACACCAATGATGGGGCACTATTCCTTCCACTGACACCAAATCATGGGCTAGCCTCTATATAGTTTTAATACAAATAATGGGCTAGCCTCTATATGGTTTTATTACAAATAGTGGGCTAGCCTCTATATGGTTTTATTACAAATTGTGGGCTAGCCTCTATATGGTTTTATTACAAATCGTGGGCTAGCCTCTATATAGTTTTATTAAAAATAATGGGCTAGCCTCTATATAGTTTTATTAAAAATCATGGGCTAGCCTCTATATAGTTTTATTAAAAATCATGGGCTAGCCTCTATATAGTTTTATTAAAAATAATGGGCTAGCCTCTATATGGTTTTATTACAAATAGTGGGCTAGCCTCTATATGGTTTTATTACAAATCATGGGCTAGCCTCTATATGGTTTTATTACAAATCATGGGCTAGCCTCTATATAGTTTTATTAAAAATCATGGGCTAGCCATATGGTTTTAATACAAATCATGGGCTAGCCTCTATATAGTTTTAATACAAATCATGGGCTAGCCTCTATATGGTTTTATTACAAAGCATGGGCTAGCCTCTATGATTTTATTACAAATCATGGGCTAGCTTCTATATGATTTTATTACAAATCATGGGCTAGCTTCTATATGGTTTTATTACAAATCATGGGCTAGCCTCTATATGGTTTTATTACAAATAATGGGCTAGCCTCTATATGCTTTTATTACAAATAATGGGCTAGCCTCTATATGCTTTTATTACAAATAATTGGCTAGCCTCTATATGGTTTTATTACAAATCATGGGCTAGCCTCTATATGGTTTTATTAAAAATAGTGGGCTAGCCTCTATATGGTTTTATTACAAATCATGGGCTAGCCTCTATATGGTTTAATTAAAAATAGTGGGCTAACCTCTATATAGTTTTAATACAAATCATGGGCTAGCCTCTATATGTTTTTAATATGCAATATGGGCCCTCCTCTATATTCTATTATTACACAGTAAAGGGTATCCTCGATATGACATTATTTCACCACTATGGACTGTTTTCTATATAATATTATGAAATTATTACAAAACATGCGATTTACACAGTATAGACTATGCTCTATATGATATTTTTATATAGTATGGACTGTATATGATAATATTACATAGTCTTAGCCATCTATTATGTTATATAAAGTTACACATATAGCTGTGGGCCCCCTGCATCTTTGAGGCGTCACCCCCCATAGTCCTGCCGTTTCCCATTTTAGCACTTGGCACTGGAATAAAGAGATGTGGAACAATGCTCAGGTGTCCTGGCCGAGGTCAGCGCTCAGCATCAGTCCTTTCTTGTGTACAAAGCAGGGGTGTATATATGGCGTGGATGTCACACGGGTCACCAGCCCATGGCATGCATTGTGTAATATATAACACGGAAATTTACAAGGATATTTCTATCGTTTACATTCTCCTTTTTATTCCTGGAAAAAGCTCTTCTGTTACACTTCTAGGTAATCAGACTACTCAGGTGCATTCATCTGATTGATTGACTAATTATTTTTCCCCATAAATCTTAGCGGTATTAAACCCAAAAACAAAAATGTAATATATTGCAGCTTATCAATCATTAGATGTGGAGGCTGCATTCGTTTTCCTTTTTTTTTTAAGCTTTTTCCTTCGTTTTTAACCTGGTGATCTGGTCAGTAACACAACTCCTGTATTAGAGTGCCTCCACTGTGGATGAAGGAACACAGGAGGCACAGCAGAATTGTTTATCCAGGGGGAGGGGAGTGTTAAATGGACTAGCAGATTTGAATACACTAACAAATTGAAGCCAAACTCCAGCTCACACTTTATAAGCAGTTACAGTAACATTTTTTTTTCCTTTTGGGATGAAGGTTTTACATAAATAAATAAAAGCTGATCATTGTAAGCACCCCTGTCAGTGTTAAATGGTTTGTCTCATAATTGTAAGGCCCCCTTCACACGGGGAGGAATCCGTCCAAGCGGATCCTCCTGCTTGCGAGAGATCTCTCTGCTGATACCTGCTGAGCAGGCGGATGACCAGGGCTGCCATCAGGGGGGTACGGGCAGTACACCTGTAAGGGGCCAAGAGGTCCCCAGGGCCCCGGATGGTAAACCCCCTTTTTTATGTATTTTTTATATATATATATATATATATATAAAAAAAATTATATATATATATATATATATATATATATATATATATATATATATATTTTTTTTTTTGTTTTTTGTTTTTGTAAGGGGCCCAGAGGTCCCCAGGGCCCCGGATGGCAACCCCCCCTTTTTTTTATAACATTTTTTTTTATAAATTATTATTATTTTTATTTCTTTTTTTGTAAGGGGCCCAGAGGTCCCCAGGGCCCTGGATGGTAAACCCCCTTTTTTATGTATTTTTATTTAAAAAAATATATATATTTTTTTTGTAAGGGGTCCAGAGGTCCCCAGAGGCCTCGGGTGGCAACCCCCCCCCTTTTTTGTTTTTTTTCTCTCTTTGTTCGTCAGCACCCAAAGCCCCCCCCGAAATCAACAATTTGCGGCGGCAGCACCCCCCCGCTTCTCAATTCGTGGCAACCCCCGCTTCTCAATTTGCGGCCGCCACCCCCCACCCCTGCTTCTCAATTTGCGGCGGCAGCACCTACCGTAAGGGGCCCCAAAACTCCTGATGGCGGCCCTGCGGATGACAGATACGTGTTCGCTCCGTTATGCAGAGCGGACACAGACACAGCCCGCTGTTCTCAATTGTCATCGGATCCGCCAGACGTATGGTGAACGTATCCCCATCCGTCTGTTTTTAGTGGACCAGATGGGATCACATGCCGGCGGGTGACAGCGGATACATCTCCGCTGACATCCGCCGCCCCATAGAAAACAATAGGCAGTCTGATGGGGTTTGCCTAAAAAACGGACAGACGGACCCGATCCGTCCACTGATGTGAAAGGGGCCTTACTGATAATTCTGCTAAGAGCTGGTTCTATTGAAAAACAACATACTTACTGACCAGATCACCAGATGAAAATAGAAGAAAGAAAGCCTAAAAAAGAAAATGAATGCAGCCCTGATATTTAAGAAATGGTGAGCTGCATTATAATAAACGATTACTTTTGGGTATAATACTGGTTTAACCACTTAAGGACCGAGCCTCTTTCTGAGATTTGGTGTTTACAACTTAAAAATTATTATTTTTTTGCTAGAAAATTACTTAAAACCCCCAAACATTATATATAGTTTTTTTTCTAACACCCTAGAGAATAAAATGGTGGTCGTTGCAATACTCTGTCACACCGTATTTGCGTAGTGGTCTTACAAGCGCACTTTGTTTGGAAAAAATTCACTTTTTTTAATTAAAAAAATAAGACAGCAGTAAAGTTAGCCCAATTTTTTTTTTTAGATTGTGAAAGATAATGTTACGGTGAGTAAATTGATACCCAACATGTCACGCTTCAAAAATTGCGCCCGCTCGTGGAATGGCGTCAAATTTTTACCCTTAAAAATCCTCATAGGCGACGTTTAAAAATGTCTACAGGTTACATGTTTTGAGTTGCAGAGGAGATCTAGGGCTAGAATTATTGCTCTCAGTCTAACGATCACAGCGATACCTCACGTGTGTGGTTTGAACAGCGTTTTCATATGCGGGCGCTGCTCACGCATGCGTTCGCTTCTACACGCAAGCTTGTCGGGACAGGGCAGTTTAAAAATAAAAAATAAAAATCTTATTTCTTTTACCTTTTATTTTTAATTTTTACACTGTTCTTTGGAAAACATCCCTTGTAATAGACAAATGACATGACAGGACCTCTTAAATATGAGATCTGGGGTCAAAAAGACCTCAGATCTCACATTTAGACAAAAATGCAATAAAAAAAAAATTTATGTCATTTAAAAAAAAAAAAGTCCCTTTAAGAGTATTGGGCGGAAGTGATGTTTTGACGTTGCTTCCACCCTGTAATCATATGGAGACGGGTGGGGCCATCTTCCCCTCACTCATCTCCATGTCACACAAGGGAGCAGATGCGATTGCCTCTGCCACTGCCAGCGGCTCCGGTAAGCGGCGGAGGGCGGCAAGAGGGGGCCCTCTCCCGCCACCAATAAAAGTGATCTCGTGGCGAATCCGCCACAGAGGCCACAGAGACCACTTTTAATTTGAATCCGACCGCCCGCTCTTGAAGAGGATACTGGGGTTATGGCAGCTAGCTGCTATCATAACAACAGTATTCCTCTTCAAAGTAGCGACGTAAAACTTCCGGCGGTCCAGAAGTGGTTAAAGTGGTTAAGGCTCAAGGTTTTTTACCTTCATCCATTCTATGTATGCAGGTAATACATCATACCCCACAAACACTTACCTGAGCCACATCCCGATCCAGCGATGTGCACGAGAGCAGCGGCTCTCCCGGGTCTCTTCTTCCTTATTGGCTGAGACAGCCAGTAAGCCAATGAGAGGAGAGAGGGGGCGGGGCCGAACAGCGCTCCGTGCCGTAATGGACACACAGAGCAGCGGCTTGGTAGCCAACCTGCTCAGGTGCCCCAGTAGCAAGCTGCTTGCTGTAGGGGCACTCAGCAGGAGGCAGGGAACCTGAGAAAAGGGGGGATTAGGACTGCTTTGTGCAAAAGCACAGCACAGAGCAGGTAACTATGAAATGTATGTTATAAAAAAATAAAAAAAATGATCTGCCTTTAATAACACTTTAAAGAGCGCCTGTCAAGCAAACGAGGAGGCAGACAGAGAGTATGAGCAAGGCCTGTTTTTTTTTTTTTTTGGTTCAATCATAAAGGTTTAAAGTCAACCTGAAATAAAAATGTTATGAATTGCTATCTTATAGGTAACAACTAGAAATATTAATTGTGTCT
Organism: Rana muscosa; assembly: GCA_029206835.1. Lineage (NCBI taxonomy): Eukaryota > Metazoa > Chordata > Amphibia > Anura > Ranidae > Rana > Rana muscosa. Next base: position 238,462,783 of record CM055125.1, on the reverse strand, counting down.
AAACAGTTTTCCGGAAAGATGTATCTTTTGTCTGGAATTCCTCCTGGAGAATATCAGTGCAATTCCTGGTATGTGACGGTGCCTAGGCACTAGGGTTGCCACCTGTCCGGGATTCACCCGGACAGTCAAGGTTTTGAAATCATGTGTCCGGGTTTCAGGTGGACTGAAACCCGGACACATTATTCAGACTGGGCTGTAGCTCCCCAAGTAACCAAGGTAGTCACACACAAATCCGATAGTCACACACAAATTTGTTGCCATACGGCTGCCTGGGGGCAAGTTTGACATCACTCGGGGGGCAGGACGATGATGTCAGCATGAGCAATTTGGTCACACTCACTGTATTCTGCGGCACGCTATACGCACCACAATACTACTCTCCTTGGGACACCCAAAGGTATCCCAGGCCGCAAAAGTGTTCGGGTTTGGCTTAAAGAAAAGGTGGCAACCCTACTAGGCACTCCTGTACCTAAGGCTATATAGCTGTATACCTGCAGCGTGAGATCATCTAAGACACTGCTACCTCTGACTGACAGTGTCACCAGATCTGGATTCAGGGTGCGTTAGCACATATGCTTTGGTGTTTTTTTCAAGACATTTGCGGTGCATTAAAAAAAAAAAAAAATATATATATATATATATATATATATATATACGCACACACTTTCCTGCAGAGAATCACAACCCACTGCAGTGTCAGAAAATACTATCTGCCTTTTTTATTCAATTGCATGTCGGCAGGGGAGGGCTGGGCCAGGGGGCAGGGTGGCAATTGCCTCCCAGGCCACCCTAACTTATGTTCAAAATGGCCAGCAGCCGCTGTCCGTTACCATTTTCTTTTTTATTCTGGTCTAGGAAGTCGGGCCGGGGGCATGGCCTTGGCGGCTGACCACTAGCTGTTGCATTCCGGGAGTTGTAGTCCGGGCTCAAGCTTCCGGTGGGTGGAAAACACAGCAGCGCAGAGGAAACTACAACTCCCTGGGACCGGATTCTTGGAAGCAGGCAGAGGCAGGGCGTGCCAGGGAGTCGGGACGCAGGGCTGCAGGGCTTGCTGCAACTGGACCCCAGGATCAGGAGCGTTACCCCCCCGGGAGACCGTGGCGTGCAAGGACCTGCTGAGCTGAGATCGCTGAGGTGAGAGACCCTGACACCCCTAGCTGACCCCCCATCTCCCCCCATACACCCCATGTAACCTGCCCCAGTGATCAGGCTGCATTGATGGGCACTGGAGTTGGCTGCACTGATGGGCACTGGTGAGGCTGCATTGAAAAACCAGGTGGGCCATGGATGGTGAGCTGATTCGGCGGTTCAATGGGCCACTTGACTGGACTTGCCCCCCAGGCCTAAGGCCGCCAGCCATCCCCTGCATGTCGGTGTGAACTGACACTACAGGAAACAAGGAGGTTTGCCTTGTTCATGTGCTGGAACAGTATTGAGTAACAGCCTAATGCAGGTCCTGTGAATGAGCCCTGAGGGCCTTGTCAATCTTCATTTTCATGGAGGTAAATCCACACATTTTTTCTGAATGAATGAAAATACATTTCACCTAGAAATCCATTTCTTACCTCTGTGTATTTGGTTCACATCCATGCATTACGTTTAGTGTGTTTTGGAAGGGGAAACTACACTATATTGTCAAAAGTATTGGGACACCTGCCTTTACTCACACATGAACTCTAATGGCATCCCCTCTTAGTCCGTAGGGTTCAATGTTGAGTTGGCCCATCCTTTGCACCTATAACAGCTTCAACTCCTCTGGGAAGGCTGCCCACAAGGTTTAGGAGTGTGTCTTTGGACATGTTTGACCATTCTTCCAGAAGCGCATTTGTGAGGTCAGGCACTGATGTTGGACAAGAAGGCCTGGCTCGCAGTCTCTGCTCTAATTCATCCCAAAGGTGTTCTATTGGGTTGACGTCAAGACTCTGTGCAGGCCAGTCAAGTTCCTCCAACCCAAACTCGCTCATCCATGTATTTATGGATGCAGTCCGATTTGAGCCCATTCAAAATTAATGGGCTCAAATCGCACTTCCCTGAATCGCACAGGAATGCACAGTACGTTCCTGTGCGATTCATAGTGTGAACCATGGCTTAAAGCAGTAAATTCCAGGATAAACTTAACTAATTTTAAAACTGCTTCCACACCCCCATAACACCAATGCTGACTAACCTGTGTAAGAAAGATGTATATACTTTCCCATTTTTAGGCAGCTCTGGTCTAGTCACATGATCTACCCCATGTCTCAGCCAACACTGGCTGCAGGGACGAGGAGAGTGTTCAACAATGGCTGACAATGCGTGGAAGTGGTGACGTCACCCATAGGCTTCCTATGGTTTATCTGTTGTTGTCGCTTCATCGTCTCCCTTGCAGCCGCTGCTGGCTGACGAAGGGGAGCCGGAGCACATGACCGTACCGGAGCAGGCTGAAAATCTGTAAACATATACATTCATACACAGGTTAGTCTGCATAAGTGTTAGGAAAGGGGAGAGAGCATTTTTAAGATTAGTTGGGTTTATCTTGGAATTCCACTTTGAGGATGAATTGCCCCACAGTTCCTGTAGCTACAGGAGTCAGTGAGGGCTTGTTTCAAATCTCATCTACTTCTTGTTAAGAATATGCAAATACTTGAATATCTACAGCCTGGTCACAGGTTCACTTTAAGGTGGAATCTCTAAGTAGAACATGGGGGGAGAGAAATGTCCAGGTTGGTGAGGGGCAAGATAAGACCATGGTATAGGTATTATTGATGATGATGATGATGATAATGGAAAGATTTGTCTTGTGAAGATGCTGAGTTGAGTTGTAAGGTATAAAGAAAAGTGGGGAATGTGGGAAACTCTGTTTTGTCCTGTTGTCACACGCAAGTATGGATGAGCTTTGTGTTCGAGTCGAACTCATGTTCAACTCAAACATTGGCTGTTCGGCCGTTCGCCGAATTTCGAACATTATGGGCCGTTCGCGCCAAATTCGAGGCATCGCAGTGCATTGCTGGCTGATGATTGGCCAAGCATGCACTATGAGCCGCAGGCCAATCACAGCGCCGTCAGCACAGAGAGACATAATTGGCCAAAGGAAGGGTGCCTTTGGCCAATCATGGCTCAGGGGAGTACGTACACGCCCAACACTATATAAGGCCGCCTGCGTGTCGGCCTTGTGTAGTGTGTTGCAGCGTGTGAGAGAGATAGAGAGAGAGTCAGAGTGTAATTTCATTTTAGTTAGATAGAGCAGGCAGGCGATTCAGCTGCAGTCAGTGTATTTAGTATATATATGCATCCCAGGAGTTGTATATATAGTGTGTGTATATATATATATATATATATTCACTGTATTCAGTTTAGCTAGATCTCACTTCAGAGTGTTCCTGTTATTCTCGCTGCAGTATATTAAGTCAGTGTACTGTATACTGGGCTCAGTGTGCACGTAAAGCTGACTGCAGACCATCCCTGTTCTCTTCCTAATAATATAGGCAGGCAGTTGATATACTGGGCTCAGTGTGCAGGTAAAGCTGACTGTAGACTATTCCTGTTCTATTCCTAATAATACAGGCAGTTGATTGAGCTAAGCTGCAGTTTATTAAGTCAGTGTACTTGTATACTGGGCACAGTGTGCAGCTAAAGCTGACTGCAGACAATTCCTTGTGTACCTATTCAGAATATTCCAATACATCAAATAAAGTATGTCTGGAAGGCCAACAAGGAGAGGCAGACACACACAGGCCAATAAAAGAGGGCAAGCAGGCTCTGTGTCTAGAGGCAGAAGTGCTGGACATGGTGCATCCTCATCAGCATGTGGCCGATGGGCACGCTTGTTCTTTTATTTCGGCAGCTGGCCGTGTTGAGCCGCAACATGCCGAAGAGTTGGTAGAGTGGATGACCAAGCCATCCTCATCCTCTCTCACCTAGCCTCAGGGTACTTTGACTGCCAAAGCAGCTGCCAAAGCGGCCTCTTCCATTGGCTCAATGGCATCAGTCACTCCTTCCCTAGCCCCACCATGTCCTGAGGAGTCCCCCGAACTGTTTGACCACAGTGTTGGGTACATGCTGCAGGAGGATGCGCAGTGTTTTGAGTGCTCCGATGATGGTACCCAGCTTGAGGAAGGCAGTTACGTAAGCCCAGAGAGAGAGGGGGTGCCCAAGAAGGACAGCAAACTGGCAGTCATGTTCCCCCAGCTGCAGCATACTGCCAGGTTTGCTTCAGCGACGAGGAGGGAGGGGATGATGAGGTCACTGACTCTACATGAGTGCCCGATAGGAGAGAGGAGGAGGAGGAGGAGGAGGAGGAGGAGCAGGAGGAGGCACATCTCCAATGAGGCAGGATGCCCTCCAGGGGCCAGCTTAAGGGCAGCACACCGACTGCATCACACCACAGACCTCCGCATGTGCAGGGCGCTGCTGTCTCTGCGCGTTATTCCAAAAGTTCTTTAGTCTGGGCCTTTTTTGAGACGTGTGCATCAGATCGCACCGTTGCTATTTGCAACATATGTCTGAAGCGTATCTCACGTGGCCAAAACATCAGCCGCTTGGGCACCACATGCTTGACCACCACATGCTTGACCAGACATATGTCGACCTGCCATGCAGTCCATTGGCAAGGATACATAAAAGACCCACACCAAAAAACAAAGCGGACCTTTCCTTGCTCCTCATCAGCTGGGATCTCCAACCCCACTATACGTTCAGTACTCTCTGAAACCTGCACTGAGAGGAATGAAGGTGTAGAATTAGATGTGTCACTGCCAAGTACTTGCGGGCAATCTGCTATCGGTATACCAACGTCCGATTGTACCAGACAAATTTCCCTGCCCCAGCTGCTGCACCGCCGAAAGAAGTTCACTCCCAGCCATCCACATGCCCAGCAGTTGAATGCTAGCTTGGCTAAATTGCTAGCACTTCAACTGCTGCCTTTTCAGTTGGTAGACTCTGCCCCCTTCCGTGAGTTTGTGGAATGTGCGGTTCCTCAGTGGCAGGTTCCCAAACGCCACTTTTTTTCACGGAAGGCGATTCCGGCTCTCTACCGGCATGTGGAAGGCAATGTCTTGGCCTTGCTGGACAGGGCGGTCAGCGGTAAGGTGCATATTACCGCTGACTCATGGTCCAGCAGGCATGGACAGGGACGTTACCTATCTTTTACGGCCCACTGGGTGACTCTGCTGGCAGCTGGGAAGGATGCAGGACAGGGTGCAGTAGTGTTGGAGGTTGTTCTGCCACCACACCTCCAAAATGCTACTAGTGGTGATTCTGACACACCTCTCTCCTCCACCCCATTCCTCTTCTTTTTCCTCCATGGCCTCTTCCTGTGCTGATTTGTCCTCGGAACCAGCGGTGCTCCGTAGGCGTTCAAGGGGCTACGCAAGTATGCAGCCAAAAAGATGCCATGCCGTGCCATGTGGTGCTTGAGCTGGTGTGCTTGGGGGACAGGAGCCACACTAGGGCAGAGATTCTGTCAGCTCTGCAGGGGCAGGCTCAGAGGTGGTTGACGCCACGCCAGCTTAAGCCAGGGATGGTGGTTTCCGACAATGGCACCAACCTCCTCTCCGCCATCCGACAGGGACAGCTGACCCATGTGCCCTGTTTGGCTCACGTCCTTAACTTCGTGGTGCAGCGGTTCTTGGGCAGATACCCGGGCTTACAGGATGTCCTGAGGCAGGCCAGGAAAGTCTGTGTGCATTTCTGCCGGTCATATAATGCCAGTGCTCGGCTGGCTGACCTCCAAAAGGAATTCAACCTGCCCAAGAACCGCCTAATCTGTGACATGCCCACCAGGTGGAACTCAACGCTGGCCATGCTGCAGCGGCTGCACACGAGCAGGGGGCCATCAATGAGTACCTGTGCGACTATGGCACCAGGACAGGGTAAGGGGAGCTTGCTTTTTTTTGCCACGCCAGTTTTCATGATCAGGTATGCATGCACTGTCCTGTCACCATTTGAGGAGGCCACTAGGATGGTGAGCAGTGACAGTGCATGCATCAGTGACACTGTCCCTCTTGTCCACCTGTTGGAGCACACGCTGCATGGAATAATGGACAGGGTACTTGAGGCAGAACAGAGGGAGGAAGAGGAGGACTTCCTTACCTCTCAAGGCCCCCTTTATCCAGACAGTGTTCCTGTTGGCCCGCAGATCACACAGGAAGAGGTTGAGGAGGAGGAGGAGGATTGTGTCAACATGGAGGTGGAGACTAGCACTCCTCAGTCTTCAAGGGATCATTTACAGTCCCAAGAAACCAATGGACTTGTACGTGGCTGGGAGGAGGTGGCTGCGGATTATGTCGTCCGTAGTGACCCACAGGACTCCGGACCAAATGCCTCAGCAAACCTACGCTGCATGGCCTCCCTGATCCTGCAAATCCTGCGAAAGGATCCTTGTATTCGTGGTATCAAGAAGAGGGATCATTACTGGCTGGCAACCCTCCTTGATCCACGTTACAAGGGTAAGGTTGCGGACCTTATCCAGCCGTCGCAAAGGGAGCAGAGGCTGAAACATCTTCGGGAGGCCTTGCAAAAAGGTTTGTGCAACACGTTTCCAGAGCCTGGGAGGTTACAAATTCCTGGTCCTGGACAACGTGTTGCTGAGGCTTCAGACAATTTTTTAGTCCGCAACCCCAAGGTATGATCGGTTCCAGCAACCATCACCAGTGTCTGATTCACATGGTGCAGGAATACCTAGGGCAAGATCATACTTTCCCACCAAAAATCCTCTGGGTTACTGGGCCTTGAGGATGGATCACTGGCCAGAGCTTGCACAGTATGCAGTTGAGCTACTGGCCTGTCCTGCATCCAGCGTTCTTTCGGAACGCACATTCAGTGCTGCTGGAGGCTTTGTAACCGATCACAGGGTGCGCCTGTTCACCGACTCGGGCGATCGTCTGACCTTCATAAAAATGAATCAGTCTTGGATCACAAGCTACCAAGCACCTGATGCTGATAAACCGAATAATTTTTTTTTGAATGTGAGATCCCTTCAAGACTGCCTATACTGATGCTGAGTGACTATCCTCTTCCTCCTGTTTATGTTGATGGCTTGTAAGAACATTTTTGATTCTGGGCACCGCCACCAGTGCCTAAGGTCCAATTTTTCTGCCCCTGTTTAACAGGGGAGTGTAATTATAATTTTTGCTGCAATACTTTGCAGCAGGGCTCATTCCTGCGCTCCAACTAGAGCAGTGGTTCTCAACCTGGGGGTCGGGACCCCCTTGGGGGTCAAATGAGGATTTTCCAGGGGTCACTGAAACCTGGGCTGTTCCTGAAGCCCACGGCCGCCCACTCAGCCTCTTCACAGCCACCCATTCAGTTCATGGCATGGCAGGGGGGGGGGGTGGCAGGGACTAGAGGTCAGCTGACTGGTGAGGAATGTGAAGTGGGAGGGGCTGGAGGACCCTATCTGCTGATTTCAGCATAGGTGTCACTGCTATGAGAAACCACAAAGTCAGAGACACGGTGAGTAACACTACCTGTGATTATAGTTGCCTTTAAAAGTCACCACTACAGTTCTCAGATCAGCAGATGACCTTGATCAAGAGCACCTAAGTTGGCTGATCAGAACTCCCCGCCAGCACTGCCACTGATCCCAACTTCCCCCAGCACTGCCACTGATCCAAACTCCCCGCCAGCACTGCCACTGATCCCATTCCCCCCCACCCCTCCACCAAGGAGTAATAGAAGGAATAAAAATAGAGAATACATGGAAGGGGGAGGAACAAAGAAAAAGAGAGAGAAAAAATAAGAGAAAGAACAAGAAAGACGGCTAGAGAGGGATGGGGAAAACAAACAAGAAATTAGGATAGAGAGAGATAAAAGGGAAAGAAAGGAGAACAAAGAGAAAGTGTGGTACATCCTAAAATGTCCTAGTTGCAATCTGGTAACACCCAAGAGGATAGTATGTGACCGGTCAAAATATATTAATGCATTAAAGTGTCTGTTCACCAATGCCAGAAGTCTGCCAAGCAAAATAGGTGAGTTGGAAGCTCTGGTGCATGAGGAGAGCTATGATGTAATCGGTATTGCTGAAACTTGGCTTCATTCCTCACATGACTGGGCTATTAATATTCCTGGCTATGCACTCTTTCGGAAAGACAGGGTAAAAAGGAAAGGCGGAGGGGTCTGTCTCTATGTGAGAAGTGATCTCAAAGCGAGTGTGAAAGAGGACCTGGTGGATGGAGAGTGGGAGGAGTCTGAAGCATTATGGGTGGAACTGCATACAGATGTGCGTAGTTCAAAGTTAATCATTGGAGTTTGTTATAGACCACCCAATGTTAATGAGGAGGTGGAGACTCGGCTCCTTGCACAGATGGAAAGGGCTGCAAGGGCTGGGACGGTGATAATAATGGGGGATTTTATCTACCCAGAAATTGACTAGAGTAATGGCACTGCTGGGACAGTTAAAGGGCAAAAATTTATAAACCTATTGCAGAACAATTTTATGGTCCAGTTTATTGACGCCCCAACTAGGAATGATGCTCTGTTGGACCTGGTAATCTCAAACCATGCAGAGCGTATTACTAATGTTCAGATAAAGGAACACCTGGGTAGCAGTGACCATAACATGATTTCATTTGATGTTAGCTGTAAGCAAAAATCACATACGGGAAAGATAAAAACACCTGATTTCAAGAGAGCAAATTTTCCAAGGATGAGGGCTGCTCTCCAGGACTTAGACTGGGAGGGAATATTGGCATCAATGGTCATAGAACAGAAATGGGAATTCTTCAAAAAGACTGTTTGTGAACTCACTGCAAAGTATATTCCCATGGGCAATAAATTTAAAAGGCTAAAAATAAAACCTATGTGGCTCACGGCCAAAGTTAAAAAAGCTATAAACTATAAGAAAAGAGCTTTTAAAAAATATAAAAATAAGGGAACACTAGTGTCATTTAAATGTTACAAAGAATATAACAGGATATGTAAAAAGGAAATCAAGGATGCAAAAATTCAAAATGAACGACACATTGCAAAAGATAGGACAAACCCCAAAAAAATCTTCAAATATATTAATAATAAAAAGGTCAAGTCTGAGCATGTAGGCCCTTTACGAAATAATCTGGAGTGGGTGACTGGGGACAAAGAGAAGGCTAATTTATTAAATACTTTCTTCAGCTCTGTGTATACAAAGGAGCATGGGGGAGATCATGTCCATAATGGGGGTGGTAGTGACACAGCCCCAAATCCACAATGGCTCAAAAGTGATATGGTCCAGAAATATTTAGGCAGAATAAAGGTGGATAAAGCACCTGGACCAGATGGCATACACCCACGGATCCTAAAAGAATTGAGCTCTGTAATTTCAAAGCCATTATATTTAATTTGTAGGGACTCATCAATGACAGGAATAGTACCACTGGATTGGTGCAGGGCCAATGTGGTGCCTATATTTAAAAAGGGAACAAAGTCTTTACCAAGTAACTATAGACCTGTTAGCTTAACTTCTATAGTTGGGAAGATACTGGAGAGATTAATAAAAGACCACATAGATGAGTTCTTGCTGGAAAAAAACTACGGTATTTAAGCAACAGACAGCATGGATTCATGAAAGACAGAAGTTGTCAGACAAACCTGATTTCTTTTTATGAAGAGGTAAGTAAGACCTTGGACAGAGGGGTGGCAGTGGACGTGGTATACTTGGATTTTGCAAAAGCGTTTGATACAGTTCCCCACACACGGCTCATGTGTAAGGTAAAGTCTACAGGATTGGAAATATCAGTTTGTAAATGGATAGAAAACTGGCTAAAAGACAGAATTCAGAGAGTAGTGGTTAATGATTCTTACTCTGAATGGTCTGAGATTATCAGTGGTGTACCCCAAGGTTCAGTGCTGGGACCCTTACTTTTTAATATGTTTATAAATGATATTGGGTCTGAGATCAAAAGTAAAATTTCTGTCTTTGCAGATGACACTAAGCTATGCAGTGGAATAACGTCCTTATAGGATGTTGCCAATTTATAAGCCAACCTCAATGCTCTGTCTAATTGGGCGACTATGTGGCAGATGAGGTTTAATGTTGATAAATGTAAAGTTATGCACTTGGGGGGGATAAGAATATGAATGCATCATACATACTAGGGGGAGTACAACTGGGGGGATCCATAGTGGAGAAGGATTTGGGGGTTTTGGTAGATCATAAGCTCAATAATGGCATGCAATGCCAAGCTGCGGTTTCCAAAGCGAGCAAAGTCCTTTCTAGTATTAAGAGAGGTATGGACTCCAGAGAGAGAGATATCATTTTGCCCCTGTACAAATCATTAGTAAGACCTCATCCGGAATATGCAGTTCAGTTCAGTGAGGACTTACAGTGTTGTGGCACCACCACCACCAAAGGCCCAATTTTTCTACCACTGTTCAACAATGGCATGTAATTACAATTATTGATCTAATAGTTCACAGCAGGGCCCATTCCTGCGCCCACCAAGAGTAACTCTGAGGGCTTACAGTGTTGTGGCAACACCACCACCACCACCACCAATGGCCCAATTTTTCTTAACTGTGAGGACTTACAGTGTTGTGGCACCAGCACCACCACCACCAAAGGCTCAATTTTTCTACCACTGTTCAACAATGGCATGTAATTACAATTATTGATATAATAGTTCACAGCAGGGCGTTCCAGCACCCACCAAGAGTAACTGTGAGGGCTTACAGTGTTGTGGCAACACCAACACCTAAGGCCCAAATTTCTGCAGAGTATATACGGCAGGCCCCTACTTTCAAACATCCAACTTTCAAACGACTCCTACTTACAAACGGAGGGAGACAACAGGAAGTGAGAGGAAATCTACCCCTAGGAAGGGAAATTCTCTCCTGTTAAGCCCTGTTTACACGATCGGATTTCCTATGGATTCAAATCCGATGGATTTTTCCATCGGAATTCCGATGAAGCTGACTTTCATCAGTCTTGCCTACACACCATCAGTCAAAAATCCAACCGTCCCAAACCCCGTGACGTAAAATACTCAGACGAGCCGAGAAAAATGAAGTTCATTGCTTCTGAGCATGTGTCCACTTGATTCTGAGCATGCGTGGGTTTTTTCTCCGATGGAGTTCCACACAGACGATCGGAATTTGCTATAGTTTTTTTTTCCATCGGATAAATTTAAAACATGTTCTATTTTTTTCTCACCGATGGAAAAAAGACTGATGAGGCCCACACACAATCGATTTGTCCGATGAAAAAAGTCAATCGGACTGTTTTCATTGGTAAAACCGATCGTGTGTTCAGGGCTTAAGAGTTAATATGGGAAAAAGGTGTCTCCTCTTCACTGATGCTTTATCACCAATCCTTGTTTCCCTAAAAAACCCAAATTTTCTAAATCCAATCATCATTGGGACGGAAAGTGAGGTGAAATCTTCTAAACAGGTGCACAGACAGCAAAACAAATGTTACAGGGGTGATAACCCTTCCCTATGTTTTCCAAAAAGCTTAAAAATTTATTTTTTGTCTGGAGCTACACTTTAAAAATGTACCTGTTCCAAATTACAAATAGATTCTACTTAAGAACAAACCTACAGTCCCTGTCTTGTTTGCAACGCCTGTATACTGCTGTTCAGAGTATATAGGGCCTGGGGGCCCCACACCTTTCCTTTTTTTTTTATTTGTGTGCGGGGTTCCTCTTAATATCCATACAAGACCCAAAGGGGCTGGTAGTGGGCTAGGGGGGGGGGGGGGGGGGTACCCATGCCGTTTTTCTCAATGATTTTCATCCATATTGCCGGGACTAGAAATTACATTAAATACAAGCTGACACACTGCAGCAGACTGAGAGGATGAGCTCACAGTGCTTATAATAATTATTTGTATATTACTTATAATAATTAGCCCCTTGCCACCCAGGCCAATTCTGACACTTCTCTCCTATATGTAAAAATCATCATTTTTTTTGCTAGAAAATTACTCAGAACCACAAAACATTATATATATTGTTTTAGTAGACACCCTATGGAATAAAATGGTGGTCTTTGCAACTTTTTATGTTACACGGTATTTGCGCAGCAATTTTTCAAACGTGTTTTTTTTTTAAAGAAACTGTTTCATTTATAAAAAAAGTAAAACAAAAACCATTAAAGTTAGCATGATTTATACTAAGCGATGCTTTAAATTTTTTTACAGGTTACATGTTTAGAGTTACAGAGGAGGTCTAGTGCTAGAATTATTGCTCCCGCTCTAACAATCGTGGCATATGTAACCTGTGTGTATCTGGCTCCCCCTCTCACCTGCTGACCTGTGGATGGGGGAATCACTCCTCCAGTATTATTGTGTTCTGCCAGTGAATACAATGATCAGTGATGCCAACTATAGCTGGCAGCACTGATTGTTTTGGGAAAAAACCTGACAGGGTGGTTGTACTCAAGTCGATTAATAGATCCAGCTAGCCCATACATAGATCGACTATGGCTGGTCTCTGCTTAATTGGCTTAATTTCAATCCATGTATGGCGCGCTTAACTACTCAGTCCCTAAACATCCTTCCACAAACCTTTAAATTTTTCCTTCCCAGATTCCTTCATTCTCCTCACCTGTACATAGTGCCCACTGTCATACCCTTCACACTCTTCTCCTGTACATACTGCTCACTGTCATACCCTCCACACTTCTCTCCTATACATAGTGCCTACTGTCATACCCTACACACTTCTCTCCTGTACATAGTGCCCACTGTCATACCCTCCACACTCCTCTCCTGTACATACTGCTCACTGTCATACCCTCCGCACTCCTCTCCTATACATAGTGCCCACTGGCATACTCTCCACACTACTCTCCTGTACATACCGTCCACTGTCATATCCTCCAAACTCCTCTCCTGTACATACTGCTCACTGTCATACCCTCCACACTCCTCTCCTATACATAGTGCCCACTACCATACCCTCCACACTCCTCTCCTGAACATACTGCCCACTGTCATATCCTCCCCACTCTTCTTCTGTACATACTTCTCATTGTCTTACCCTCCACACTCATCTCATGTACATACTGCTCAGAATCATACCATCCACACTCCTCTCCTGTACATACTACCCACTTTCATAAACTCCTCTATTGTACATAGTGCCGGCTGTCATACCCTCCACACTCCTCTCCTGTACACACTGCTCACTGTCATTCCCTCCACATTCCTCTGCTGTACATACTGCCCACTGTCATACCCTCCACACTCTTCTCCTGTACATACTGCTCACTGTCTCACCCTCCAGACTCATCTCATGTACATACTGCTCAGTATCATACCATCCACACTCCTCTCCTGTACATACTGCCCACTATCATACCCTCCACAATCCACTCCTGTACATACTGCCCACATTCATAAACTCCTCTATTGTACATAGTTCCGGCTGTCATACCCTCCACACTCCTCTCCTGTGCATACTGCCCACTATCATACTGTCCACACTCCTCTCCTGTACATACCGCCCACTGTCATATCCTCCAAACTCCTCTACTGTACATATTGCCCTCATCATACCCTCCACACTCCTCTCCTGTGCATACTGCCCACTATCATACCATCCACACTCCTCTCATGTACATACCACCCACTGCGATACCCTCCACACTCCTCTCCTGTACATACTGTAACCCAACCTTACCCTCCACACTCCTCTCCTGTACATACTGCCAACTATCTTTCTCTCCACTTTCCTCTCCTGTACATCCTGCCCCATCATACCCTCCACACTCCTCTGCTGTACATACTGCCCACTGTCATACCCTCTACACTCCTCTCCTGTACATACTGCTCACTGTCATACCCTCCACACTCCTCTCCGGTACATACTACCCTCTATCATACCCCCCACACTCCTCTCCTGTACATACTGCCCACTGTCATATCCTTCACACTCCTCTCCTGTACATAGTGCCTTCTGCCATACCCTCCGCACTCCTCTCCTGTACATAGTGCCCACTGTTAGACCCTCCACATTCCTCTCCCTCACCTGAACATACTTCCCACTTTTATACCATCCATACTCCTCCCCTATGCCTCTTACCCACAAAAACAGTTCTTTAAAATTATACTGAATATCCTCAATGTTACCAGCTCTAGAATGGGCACACTTGTTAGTTCAACTAAAGGAAATCTTCTCAGTTCTCATATTTGTTCAGCCCCATTATTAGTACTCATTTAATTTTGTGCTTACTACTGTGATGTATAGAGGAACATAGGGGATCTCAGCTACTCTAAATATAGCACTTGTAAAAAAAGTGTCCCTGAAAATATTTTTTAAATGTTGGCAACTATGCACTTAGGCACTACCCAAGGGCCACAGGTCAGTAGGGGGCCCCATGAGAGGCTCCTGGGATCCTGTGATATTAAAGCGGTAGTAAACTTTGCTAACATTACTACTTTTTAGAGGCCCTGAGGCAGGTCATGCCACAATGTACAAGTTTGCACAGCATATTAGCACATTAGGGTACACTTAAGCCCTCCAGTGTTGCGCTGTGATCAATCCAGCGGGGCCCTGGCGCTTCCAACTTCACCCGGTCTTCCTTCTGGCTTCTGTGCCTTCGGTCACTTGCCTTGGCCGGGCTGTGTTGATGTCATTCCCACGCATGCTCATGTCCTCTCTCTCTCCCCCTTCCAAAAATTGTTTGCATTTTTTTTTTTTATTATAAAAGGCCCCACCAAAATCTTCAGCACCAGGCCCATGATGTTCTTAATCTGGCCCTGGTGGCAGTAAAGTGTTGTCAGGATCACCTGTGGCCAGGTGACAGATGCACACCGTAGGGGGACAGGAGTGCACCACGAGGTAGTGAACCCTATGGCTGGCTTCTGCGGATAGGAAACTGGGTGGTTGTGGAAAGCGGGACCAGAGGAGCACAACCGGGATCCAAACGGAAGCTAGAGCCAAGATTCCCCAGGGCACGGAGTTTAAGACCCAGCTGGTCTTCTCCAGGGCCTCTAGTGGTGAGGATGTTAGCTGCAGGCTGGGACCAGGTCGCGGCCCCTGGAGTTTCCTAGCTCACGCCCCGTAGGATAAGGGGAAAAGAGGGGAAGCAGCAGCACACGATAAGAGAGAACCGAATAACAAGCTGAAGGTCAGGGGCCACAAGCAGACAAGGATAACGAAGAACGAGCCGAAGGTCAAGGGTCACGAGCAGACAGGGATAGTCGGGGACAAGCCAATAACGTAACAGAGAGACAGACGTAGCACACGGCAGGCAGGAACCCAAACACACAATGCCTAACAAACACGTTGATCAGCAAAGCAGGCTTGCAGTGCACAGGTTAATATAGTGTTCTGTGATAGGGCCTGGGGTGGAGTCAGGCTGGGAGGAGATTATAAAGGAAGCCAGGTGAAGGAGGTCTGGTCTCTAGATGAACACATGAGGAGGAAGGTAAGATGGCAGACAGACATTAATGCATATCCATGACAGTACCCTCCCTCTTACGAGGCCTCCCCCTTCCCCGCCTGGGCCCAGGTTTAGAGGTAAACTTCAGATGAAACTCCTTTAACAGATGAGGTGCAAAGACCTCAGATGCAGTGATCCAAGACCTCTCCTCAGGACCAAACCCTTTCCAATGAACGAGGTACTGAAGAACGCCTTTACAGAGTCGGGAGTCCAGAATTTGACTGATCTCGTACTCCTGATTATCCTCAGAGACAGGCGCCACGGTAGGGAGAGGACGAGAGAATTTATTGAGGACTAAAGGCTTTAGAAGAGCAACATGAAAGGAGTTAGTGATTTTAAGGCTCTTAGGAATCTGGAGTTTGAAACAAACCGGATTCAGTTTAGCAGTTACCGTGTATGGACCGATGAATCGTGGAGCAAACTTCAGAGAAGGAACTCGGAGCTTGATGTTCCTGGTAGAGAGCCAGACTTTGTCCCCTGGCTGAACAGAAGGCGGTTTACACCTGCGGCGGTCGGCAAAGCCTTTGAATTTTTCAGCAGCTGCCCGGAGGGAATCATGAACGTGACCCCAAACGGAATTGAGAGACTCCTGAACCGAAGCCAAAGCTGGAATGTCTGGAGAACAGATCATGGGAAGAGGAAGTTGAGGGTGTTTTCCATAAACTGTGAAAAAGGGTGTCTTCTGCGAACTGGTATTCACATGATTGTTATGGGAGAATTCTGCCCACGGGAGTAGAGAGGACCAATCGTCATGGTGAGAAGACACAAAGGTGCGAAGAAAGACCTCTAACTCCTGATTAACCCTCTCAGTCTGTCCATTGGATTGGGGATGGTAAGAAGAAGAAAAATCCAAGACAATATTGAGGGATTTGCAAAAGGCTCTCCAAAAACGAGACGTGAATTGGACTCCCCTGTCGGAAACAATATGAGAAGGGACCCCATGTAGGCGGAGAATTTCCCGAATGAAAATGGGAACCAAGGCAGGGGCAGAAGGAAGACCAGGAAGAGGAACAAAATGAGCCATCTTGGAGAATCGATCGATTACCACCCAAATGACTGTATTATTCTCAGACAGTGGGAGATCGGTGATAAAATCCATGGCAATATGGGCCCAGGGTTCCTTAGGAATGGGCAAGGGCATGAGGAGACCAGCAGGAGCTTGTGTGGAGGATTTGGACTGAGCGCAGACATGACAAGCTTTAACGTAGTCTTTGACGTCTGAGCGGAGATTAGGCCACCAGTAGTGACGACTGATGAGTAGGAAGGAACGGAGGAATCCAGAATGGCCTGCCACCTTGGAATCATGTCCCCAACGAAGGATCTTAGCTCTTAGCTCAGTGGGGACAAAGGTCTTACCAGGTGGAATTTTTGACTTCAGGGTGGTAGAGTGGGCAACAATGCATGAGGTGGGAATGATCGGCTCAGGTTCAGGGGCGGACTCCTCGTCCAAAGTGTCAAATGACCTAGAGAGCGCATCAGCCCGACCGTTGCAGGAACCAGGTTTGTAGGTAATCGTGAAATTAAAACGGGCAAAGAAGAGACTCCACCTGGCCTGTCTAGGATTCAGACGTTTAGCATTCTGTAGATACTGTAAATTCTTGTGATCGGTAAAGATCGTTATGGAGTGAGGGGAACCCTCCAAGAGATGACGCCACTCCTCTAACGCCAATTTAATTGCGAGAAGTTCCCGATCACCAATGGCATAATTCCTCTCTGCCTGAGAATTTTTTTTGGAGAAGAACGCACATGGTTGGCGTCTCTTCTCAAAGATTTGAAGAAGCACAGCTCCCACCCCCATTGAGGAAGCGTCCACTTCAATAAAAAATGCATTCCCAGGATTTGGTCTCCTCAAGAGGGGGCCAGAAACAAAGGCCTGTTTCAGGTTGCGAAATGCAGAGACAGCTTCGGGAGGCCAGTCTCTGGCATTCACACCCTTCTTGGTCAAAGCGATAATAGGCGCGGCAATGGAAGAGTAATTCCTTATGAACTGCCTATAATAATTAGTGAAGCCAAGAAAGCGCTGTGTGGCCTTGAGGCTAGCAGGAAGAGGCCAGTTGGTGATAGCCAAGACCTTCCCAGGGTCCATACGAAGACCCAAACATGAGACGAAGCACCCCAAAAACAGGACCTCAGAATATTCAAAGGAACATTTCTCCAGCTTGGCATAGAGATTGTTCTCTCTAAGACGTTGAAGTACAGTGCGGACATGGTTTCTGTGGACGAGCAGATTTTCAGAAAAGATCAGAATGTCATCCAGATAGATGACAACAAACTGGTACAGCAGATCTCTGAAGATTTCATTGACAAAGTTTTGAAACACGGCTGGAGCATTACACAGACCAAAAGGCATCACCAGATATTCGTAATGCCCGTCTCTAGTGTTGAATGCAGTCTTCCATTTGTCACCCTCCCGTATTCGAATGAGATTGTACGCGCCTCTGAGATCCAACTTGGTGAAAATCGCGGCACCCTTCAACCTATCGAATAGCTCAGATATTAAGGGTAAGGGGTATCGATTTTTAATAGTAACCGCATTTAAACCCCGATAATCGATGCAGGGTCTTAAGGTACCATCATTTTTGGCAACAAAAAAGAACCCTGCCCCTGCAGGCGATGAGGATTTCCGGATGAAACCTCTCTCCAGATTCTCTGCGACATACTCCGACATGGCCTGGGTCTCTGGGATGGACAGAGGGTAGGTACGACCCCTGGGTAGAGTTGCTCCGGGGACAAGATCAATAGCACAGTCAAAAGACCTGTGGGGAGGAAGCACCTCAGCTGATTTCTTACAGAACACATCCCGGTAATCGCTGTATGCAGCAGGAAGATCAGAAGAAACAGAAGTGGCAGCAACCGGAAGACTCTCCTTGGGGGTCACCTTGAGAAGACACGACGAGAAACATGAGGAACCCCAGGCCAGGATCTGCCCAGAGACCCAGTCCACATGTGGAGAGTGGAGCTGTAGCCAAGGGAGGCCCAATACAACTGGGGTAGAGGCCTTGGGTAGAATAAGAAAGGATATCCACTCCTGGTGGAGAATCCCTACCGACATCCTAATGGGTAGCGTCTGGAAGCGAATAGGGCCCCCTGGGAGAACAGTGCCATCAATTGCCGAGACTACCAATGGGGTAGTGAGAGGTGAAAGGGTAAGCTTCATAGAAGAAGCAGTTCTCCAATCCATGAAATTGCCGGCAGCCCCGGAATCCAGGTATGCAAGGGTTGACTGAGGAGAAGTGCCTACATGAAGGAACACCGGCAAGAGCAGGCGAGAAGGTGATGATTCTGGGTCCAATACTCCACCTTCCAAATGTATTAGACCCGAGCGTTTCCCGGACGAAGCGAGCAGGAGTCACGAAAATGACCCTTGCCTCCACAATAGAGGCACAAGCCCAGAGTTCTGCGCCTAGCACGTTCTTCGGGGGTTAGTCTGGTCCGGCCCAGCTGCATAGGTTCTTCAGCAGGTAGAGGATGCTCCACGGAATGAAGGGAGGGGAGCTCAGACTGGCTAGGACCCAGAGAGTGCTGGCGTCTTTTTTCTAAGGACCTCTCTTGAAAACGAATGTCGATCTGGTTGCATAATGAAATTACATCGTCCAGACCGACGGGAATGGCTCTTCCCGCTAATTCGTCTTTCACTCGGTCAGAGAGGCCATGTAAAAAGGTAGCGACCAGGGCCTCATTATTCCAGCTCAATTCAGCTGTGTGGATACGGAACTGAAGAGCATATTGCCCCACTGAACTAGATTCTTGGCGAAGACGTAAGACAGCACTAGCCGCTGAAGAAACCCGAGCCGGCTCTTCGAAGATATTACGAAAGAGCTTCAAGAAATCGGACAGACTGGAAACCACCGGATCGTTCCTCTCCCACAGGGGGGCAGCCCAGGCCAAAGCTTCACCGGAGAGGAGGGAAATGATATAGGCTACCTTAGCCCGGTCAGACAGGAAGCTTTGAGGCTGAAGCTCAAAATGAATTGTGCATTGGCTGAGAAACCCCCTGCAGGCCTTGGAGTCCCCAGAGAAACGGGACGGAGCTGGCAATCCCAGTGAGTGTGAGGCTGCGACTGGTGCGATAGGTACAGCCGCTGGTTGTACTTGGGGTTGCGGATTCAGGGTTCCCAAGGAGACCTGAAGCTGCTCGAATTGAGAAGCCAGATCCTGGAGGAATCGCAACACCTGAGTCTGATTTGATTCCTGGGTCTCAAGTCTGCGAACTATGCCCTGCAATGGATCATCCGCGGGGAGCGGGATGTCAGCCGGGTTCATGGCTGATCAAACTGTCAGGATCACCTGTGGCCAGGTGACAGATGCACACCGTAGGGGGACAGGAGTGCACCGCGAGGTAGTGAACCCTATGGCTGGCTTCTGCGGATAGGAAACTGGGTGGTTGTGGAAAGCGGGACCAGAGGAGCACAACCGGGATCCAAACGGAAGCTAGAGCCAAGATTCCCCAGGGCGCGGAGTCTAAGACCCAGCTGGTCTTCTCCAGGGCCTCTAGTGGTGAGGATGTTAGCTGCAGGCTGGGACCAGGTCGCGGCCCCTGGAGTTTCCTAGCTCACGCCCCGTAGGATAAGGGGAAAAGAGAGGAAGCAGCAGCACACGATAAGAGAGAACCGAATAACAAGCTGAAGGTCAGGGGCCACAAGCAGACAAGGATAACGAAGAACGAGCCGAAGGTCAAGGGTCACGAGCAGACAGGGATAGTCGGGGGACAAGCCAATAACGTAACAGAGAGACAGACGTAGCACACGGCAGGCAGGAACCCAAACACACAATGCCTAACAAACACGTTGATCAGCAAAGCAGGCTTGCAGTGCACAGGTTAATATAGTGTTCTGTGATAGGGCCTGGGGTGGAGTCAGGCTGGGAGGAGATTATAAAGGAAGCCAGGTGAAGGAGGTCTGGTCTCTAGATGAACACATGAGGAGGAAGGTAAGATGGCAGACAGACATTAATGCATATCCATGACAAGTGTTTAATGTCATGAATGCTGGTAGGAGTTCCCGAATATTGGAAACTAGGCCCTGAGTGGGAAATTCCCATCTGCCCTGGATCTTGAGTTGCTCGCATGTGGCGCCCCACCCTGCTGTGCTGGCATCTGTGGTAACAATGATCCATGGCTGCGGTCCTAATGGACCAAGCCCTTTAGCGTTTTTTTTTGTATACCACCAGAGACCCTGGTGCCTCCGGCTGGTGATCCTGATTGGCTGGGCTAGACGAACTCTTCCATTGAATCAGGAAGCTTTGTTGGAAAACTGAGTTTCCAGTGAGCCCAGAGGATCATCGGAATACATGAAGCCATTGTCCCGAGAGGACCTCATGCACTGGGATGCTGACATCACTGGTGCAGCCAATGTCTGTTGGAACGTCTCCCTTATTTCGGGGAGTTTGAGGTGGAAAAGAAACTGAGGCCGCCTGAGTATTGAATTGGCCCCTAGGTAAACTATTTTCTGCATAGGCTCCAGCTGGCTCTGGTAATGGCTGTCCCTCAACGCAAAACTGAGGAACTGCTGGTATGACTAAAGGATCGGGACATGCTGATAGGCATATTGCAAGTCCACTGAAATCCTCCAGTCTCCTGGTTTAATGACCTGGATAATGGTATGGAGAGACTCCATCATGAGTCTATCTGGATAAATTGATTCAGCCTCTTGAGGTAGTTGTGGAGGCTGCCGTTTGAACAGCCAATAATGGCCTTGCGCCACTGTGGACTGAATTTGCCATTTTTGTCAGTGGTCTTGCCAGAACTGGGTCACTTTGAGCCACCTGGCTCCCTCTGCCTCCTGGGCAGGCCTGGCATTAAAAGGGCTTCTGGGTATGTTGGGGAGCCGCAGGGGTCTTGGCTCTCTGCGATCTTACAAAGGTTGACTGTGTACCCTTCCAACGCCTTCTGAAGTCCTTGGATGGGCAAAAGCCTCAGAAATCCCAGTACCTCTTTGGCGCTCCTCTGGATCTTTGCTCCATCTGTACCTTCGATCTTGGGGCAGAAGACCTGATTTTCCTCCTGTGACCCTGGAGATGGTAGTCTTCAGTTTTTTTGGCCAAACAGCGCCTTCCCATCAAAAGGCAGTTTACAGCAATTCTGCTCCGAGTATGGGTCAGACATCAGGGTTTTTAACCACAGCACTCTTTTGGCTGTGACTGAGCCGAGCATGTCTCTGGATGACCATCGAATGATGTCTATAGCTGCCTCACCTGTGAAGTCTGCCGAGAGTTTTATCTCATCAAGAGCCTTAATGACTTTTCTCTTTTGGCGGCTGGTTTTTAAATAGCATACTCCAAGTTCTGCGCCCACACTCGCATAGCACTTGCTACGGATATTAAAGCAATGGTGGGTTTACAAGCACCATCTGCCGTGAGGTAAAACTTTCTTAAGTCCATGTCAATGCGTCAATCAAGGATATCGTGAAAGGAGGAAGAGTCTTCCATCGGAAGTGTCGCATTCTTGACCAGTCTGGTGACTGCCGCATCCACCACTGGTGGGTTAGATAAAGGAGTCGCATCCTCCTCCGTTAGTGGCTACAACTTCTGCAACCTATTGGTTGAAGAGGATTTTCTCTCTCCCTTTTCCCATTCCTCCTGAAACAGGCCTCTTATTTCTGTGAACTCTAAAGCCCTGTACACACAATCGGATTTCCTATGGTTTTTTAACCGATGGATTTTTCCATCAGAAAACCAATGAAGCTGACTTCCATCAGTCTTGCCTACACACCATCAGTCAAAAAACCAACCGTTCCAAACGCGGTGACGTAAAACACTCAGATGAGCCGAGAAAAATGAAGTTCTTCTGAGCATGTGTCGACTTGATTCTGAGCATGTGTGGGTTTTTTATCCGATGGAGTTCCCCACAGACGATAGTAATTTGCTATAGTTTTTTTTTTTTATTTAAAACATGTTCTATATAAACACCGATGGAAAAAAGACCGATGGGGCCCATACACGATCGGTTTGTCTGATGAAAAGTCCATCGGACTGTTTTCATCGGTTAAACCTATCGTGTGTACAGGGCTTTATGCTTGTTCACACTTGCAGCAGGATCTGCTATTGCACTGAAATGCAATCTGTGCTTAGGTCACTTTTCAGAGGCATTTGATATTGTCACATAGAGGGGACCAGTGTTTCTGCTATGCGATTTTCAAAGAACGATTTGAACACAATGTTGCAACTCGCATGGAGGCGGTCCATTCACTTGGCTGCCCTACGTGTGCAAAAAGAAGCCCCTGCTCCTATTTAAGGGCGGCCAGCTTTGCACAATGTTTTTTTAAAGGCGCGTTCTCCCACGTGACAGCAGAATCGCATGCCCTGAAAGGATAACGGCACCTAATGCATGTTGTGCAGCGATTGTCACACAATTTAAAATCAGATTGTATGGTGTGTGATAATAGGTTTTCTCCTTCTTTGGAGGAGGTTCTGGAACCACCCATTCCAGTGCAGCTTTACTGCCATAATGAATGGTGGTATTAGCGCAAAATCAAAGCCTGAACCTTCAGGATCCTCTGCCGAGGAGGAGGCGATATCTTCTCCCTCTGCCTGAAAGGTTGGCTGTAATACTGGGTCTGGAGAATCAGCCTGCCTAATCTGCTGGGCTGGAGTCACCCCTGAAGTGCCTGGTACCCCTCCAGTTAGAGAGGGTTGAATGGCTTGGTTTAGACCTGGTGTAGTGCCCACACTGTTCATCCACTTCAGTCCCTGGTTGCCCGAGATGACCGGAAAATTCTGCCAGAGAGTTGAGGACTACTTTGCTGAGCAAGGTTGACACCTGCTGACTCTCATACTCCTGGTCTCTGGCAAGCTGCCTGAAGCAGTTGCTGCAAAGTAGCTTTTCAGGCATAGGGTCGTCTCCACATGACCAACATTTGCCTTTCGGGCGCTGAACCCTTGGAGGAGAAGCTGTGTGTGTTCTCTTAAGCGTACATTTGCGCCCTTTGTACTGGGGTCTGCCAGGACCGGAGGAGTCACTTTCTGCCTGATGATCCAGAGGGCCTCTGGACCTCCTTGAGCGGGTGTGTGAGCGGCTGGGGTTGCAATAGATAAGAAGGCACGCTCATCAGGGCTCAATGCACTCTTTTCTCCTGCATCTTCTTACTTACCAAAAGTTGGCCCTTTACCTGATAGTGCGGTGGTCTCGAATATGTGGCGGTAGGCTCATGCTGATGGAAGTACCGAAAAGTGCAAAGGCTGCTCCACTCCCTGTCCTTATGCTCCTATCAGCAGGTTCGAGCCATCCAAGGGAAGCCCTTTCCTTCATCCAAGATGGCCTCCGCGGCTTTGTGGCGCATCACGCATGCGCCGGCGTCTCTAGGCCCCGAAAACGCGGAACGGTCGGGAACACTGAAAGCTGGCGGGGACGGCTCCGTGGGACAGGAGAGCCATGCCAGCAACCCCGGGAAGGTAAGGCACTGGAGGGGTTGTTCTGACCCCTCCAGTGGCTACAACAACAGACAAAAGCCGAACAGGGCAAAATACATGACATAGAAAGGTAAAAAAGGAAAAGTCAGACCTGAGACAGAAGTTCCACAGACACACAGACGCCATGCTGTCCCAGCTGCTTAATCCGGACTCTAACGCAGGCATGCGCAGGCATGCCATAGGAGGACTGTCATCTCTGATTAGAGAACACCTCGACCCAAAAAGACCACCAGAAGGGGTTCCCCACCTTGTTGGTGCGTTTTTAGCGTGCCTAAGATGTGGGACTTCGCACTGGGAGAGGCTGAACCCAGACGGAACACCGACGTAGTCGGCAGGTAAGAGCTTATCCTGAGTGTAACGGTCTGTAGGTGTTGATCTTTTGAGGACAAAAAGGAGAATGGGGGAGGTAGCTCTCAGTCAGACTTTTATAGAGAGTTAAACGAGTCCTGTGGGTGGATATAGGGGCGGAGCTATATCATATGTATGCTGCCATGTCTGGCGTCAGGAAAAAGTATTTAACCCCCTGCTGATTTTGTACGTTTGCCCACTGACAAAGACATGATTAGTCTATAATTTTAATGGTAGGTAGTGGCGTCGGGAGAGGGAGGGTGATCTGGGCTATAGCCCCAAGTGGGCCCCCAAAAAGCCCCGGGTCTCATATTGCTAATTGAGAATTATTAGCTCTGAGTGCCAAGGCCTGGGGTTGGGCCGGGAACTTGGGGCTATACAGGGCCAGACTGGGCTGATGGGCACTGGCAAGGCTGGGCTGATGGGCACTGGCAAGGCTGGGCTGATGGGCACTGGCAAGGCTGGGCTGATGGGCACTGGTGAGGCTAAACTGATGGGCACTGATCGGGCTGCACTGATGGGCACTGGTAAGGTTGCACTGATGAGGCTGCACTGATGGGCACTGGTGAGGCTGCACCGATGGGCACTGGTGAGGCTGCACCGATGGGCACTGGTGAGGCTGCATTGATGTGCACTGCTCAGGCTGCACTGATGGGCACTGGTGAGGCTAAGCTGATGGGCACTGGTGAGGACGCGCTGATGGGCACTGGTGAGGCTGAGCTGATGGGCACTGGTGAGGCTGAGCTGATGGGCACTGGTGAGGCCGCGCTGATGGGCACTGGTGAGGCCGCACTGATGGGCACTGATGAGGCTGCGCTTTTCAGTTTTAGTAAATCCCCCCATAGTCTCTATAAGACACTATAACAACAGAGTCAAGCTGAGAATCACTTCTTCCACAACAAAGTACAGATCACACCTTCTTGTGCTTATCCTCATAAATTGCGTCTCTCACAGTGAAGTCCAGGGTAGCTCTGGTAACACAGGTGAACAGCTGGAGGGATTCAAGGCCCAATAGCCAAGCACAACCCCACTGAAATTGCAGTGTTCTAGCAATCTGGGAGGGGCTCCCCCATTGGTGTGTGCAGCCTATTGTATTAGGGTGTGCACCCCAGAGTACAAACACACATACGTGTATATCAGCAGAGCAGTGGACAATGTCAGTAGAGCAAAGATTGGTGTCAGTAGGGCAGCGGACGATGTAAGTAGTTTTTTTTTTTCTTTTTTTCAATGTTATTTTTTAAAACAGTTTTGTACAATAAACTTGTACAATATTGTATCCCTTTTGAGACATAGAAACAAACTGAGGACAGAGATTCCCCAGTCTCTTTCTCTGCAGCCTGTAGTAAACATAGTTTACTATGCTTCAGTTAAGAATAAAGACAGGAATGATCAGTACAGATCACCCTCTGTGTTAATTCAGAATAGGAAGGGGCCAATTACTTTAATATTTACCAGCCCCTTTCCCGTTCCTGAGAGGAGAGAAGCTGGCAGCACTACAGAGGGGAGAAAGGAAGCAGGGAGAATTGGCACCACACAGGATGTTTAGGGTGTGCCCAGGCACACCCGGCACACACTGTGCACACGCCTATGGGCTCCCCACAGTAGCTGGTTCTTCTGGAGAAGCTGCGTGCTATTACTCTCCTGCCCGCATGCTAGCTCTAACAACGGAGGGCCTTTTACCTGGCAGAAGATCACATGCCCAGCCATCTCTTACTTTATCAAGGGTAGACTCTCTTATCTGCTGAAAAATGGAAGCTTATGAGTTTATACACCCTGGGAATGTCCAGGAATGCAGGGAGTTGTGGAAAAAGGAGTTAAAGAGTTAAAAAGAGTTGCCTGCATCTGAGCATGGTGAGCACTCCTCTACAGGTGTACACCTGAGCCAGTGGTGTATTTAAGTTTTGTGCTGGCCTAGGCCTGACTAAACTCATGCACCACCCCCCTAATTTAAATATGACCCACCCCTTCCTGTCAATGCCACACCCCTTCATTTGTAAGACCCGCCCTTTCACCTGTTAACCACACCCCTTCCTCTTTAGGCTCCACCCTTTCCTCTTAGAGCTCTACCTCTTCCTCTCTGTACATTATGCATAGGTTCACATTAGGGAGGGTTTGAAATCGTGCGAGTTCAGATTTCAAACTGGCAATGCAGTCCAACTTCAGGGATGATTTGACAGACATCTGTGTGGGTTCATGCACAGATGTCTATTCAAATCGCCCCGAAAATCGCCAAAGGAAGTACAGGAACTACTTTTGGGAATCGGTCAGCATCGCACCGATTCGAACTGTGCAATTGCCAGCAATAGCTGCCGATTAGGTATGTTTTAACCACTTGACCTCCGAGAGACCCCCCTTCATGACCAGGCCATTTTTTTCGATACGACTCTGCGTTTTTTTAACGTACAATAGAGGGGTCGTACCACACTATACATAAACAAAATGTATGTTATTTTTTCCCCACAAATAGAGCTTTATTTTGCTGGTATTTGAACACCTCTGTGTTTTTTATATTATTTGCGCTATAAACAAAAATAGCCGACAATTTTGAAAACAATAAAAAATAAATATCTTTTACTTTCTGCTATTATTATTATTTAAGGTACTTATATAGCGCCGTCAATTTACGCAGCGCTTTACATATACTTTGTACATTCACATCAGTCCCCACCCTCAAGGAGCTTACAATCTAAGGTCCCTAAACTCACATTCATATACTAGGGCCAATTTAGACAGATGCTATAAAACATATCCAATAAAAAAAAAAAAATTATTAAAATTTCTTCATAAATCTATGCCAATATGCATTCTGCTACATATTTTTGGTAAAAAACAAAACAAAAAAAACAATAATTGTATATTGATTGGTTTACGCAAAAGTTATAGCGTCTACAAACTATGGGATATTTTTATTTATTTTTTTACGAGTAATGGCGGCGATCAGGGACTTATAGCAGGGCTGCGATATTGCGGCAGACATTCTGCCACTAACTGACACTTTTGACACTTTGCGTGAACCAGTGACACTAATACAGTGATCAGTGCTAATAAATGCACTGTCACTACTAATGACACTGTCTGGGAAGGGGTAAACATCTAGGGGCGATCAAAGGGTTAAATGTGTGCCTAACCAGTGTTTATGTGTATAGTGTGTGCTGCTTTTACTAGGGGGAAGTAATCAATTTTATTACCTGCTTTGCGGAAAAAGTAAATCCATGACTTCTTCGCTGACAGGACAGGGCTCTTCCTTGTTTACATCGGCAGAGTCCTGTCCTGTGTGTGTTCCGAATGATCGGCAGGTGGCGGCGGTAATCTATTGGCCGGCACCCGGTGATCGGCATCTGCTGTGTAAAATCACCCGTAGGTGCCAGATCATGTTCTAGGTACGTCTTCTGGTGCAGCAGAGATGCCATGCTGCCGTATAGCTATGTTATATGGTCGGCAAGCGGTTAACGGATTCCTCCATCCATAAAAGTGAAGTGTATGGAGGAATCCTCCCCATGGTGCTATTGTATTCGCACAGCAGGGACTCCGATCGACTGCAGCCACTGATTGGATGAAAAATCTCCTACATTTGTTAGATCAATTTCTGTTGAGTGGGAACAGCCATAGATGGATCGAAATTTGTCCGGTCCCTGCTGATTATCGATCCATGTATGTCCAGCTAAAACCTGTGTAAGACGAGAGTGCGGCTGGAGCACATGGCCGGGCTCTGCTCCTCCAACGCTGTGGGTGGAGGCCTCTGTGCAGGTGTTTTGCTGCCACCTAGTGTCAGCTACTTGTAAGAAGCAATATGTAGGTCAGCGATTCAATAAAAAGCTTTCCAATACACATTTTTTATGTCACTGTAACTGCTGGATGAGTCATAAGAAGTTCAGAGGAAGCGTGACGCAATGTGGATTTTATGTGCTTGTTATAGGTGCAGTCACTGACACCTCTTATAACAATGTATCCATTTTAAAATATGTGATTCTTTGATCATTTCAGTGCAGAATGTATACATTTCTACCGGAATCCGCTTTTTTTTACAGCAATCTCTTTTCATAGATAGGTTATTACATTTAGGGCCAAGCTGGAGGGAAGATAGAATAGGTGGCCTCCTGGGAGGCTGATGTGGAAAATATTGAGCTTCATATTTATATCAAGGGGTTTCAAGGGAAGGACTTTCTAATTAAATTACCATACCCCATTGGATATGAATATTTGTATGTGTATGTATACACAGGGCTTTTTTTCAGCGGGAACGCAGGGGAACGCAGTTCCGGCACCTCCAGCACTGACTGTATGTAATGGGAAGAGTGCTGGGGTGTGCTGCAGGGTTAATTGATGCTGGCTGCTGAGGGATCTATTCTAGCTGGAGGGGATCTATTTTTTCAGGGGGGGTCTATTCTTACTGGTGGGGGACCTATTAGTGCTGGGGGTGTGTGTCTCATATTGCTGAGGGGTCAGTAATTGCTGGGAGAGGTCTACTGTTGAAGGAGGGGTCTATTGTTGCTGACTGCTGAAGGGTCTATTGATGCTGGCTGTGGGGAGACCTGTTGCTGCTGCCAGGGGTCTATTGTTGCTGCTGGGGGATTTTGTTTTGGGGTGTGTGTTTTATGGGGGATCTATTGTTGCTAGAGGGGGCTTTTATTTTTGTTACTGGCTACAGGGGATCTATTTTACTGCTTTTCTTGTTATCAAGAACAAATTCCATACAAATGACTTACCACAAAAATGATACTTGGTTCTGTATTCTCTAAAGGGGAAGTACTGGAAGGTGGGTAGGGGGTGGAACTAAGGAACGGTGCTCAGAGGTGGGTAAAGGTGGAGGAAGGGGGTGACTCAAAAAGGGGGGAGTTCCTGCACCTATTCTCTGAGAAAAAAAGCCCTGTATATATATATATATATATATATATATATATAGTTTTTACAGGAAGATGATGTACATAGTATATTTTGTGATATCATGATGCGATATAACAAGACTTATATTTTCCTGTTTCTTGGAAGCTGTTTGATGTCTTCAATGGGCAGGTAATAACTAAAGCCCCGTACACACGGTCAGACTTTTTGCCAGCAAACTTAATTTTGAGCAAGTTTGACAAAAAAACTGACCATGTGTACGCTCCATCGGACAAACTTTTTTGGTTTTCATCGGACAAATGTTCGGTCTGCAAACGGACAAACTTTTCGCCAACAAAAGTCCGATGGAGCAAAGTCCGACCGTGTGTACAGAAATCCATCGGACTTTTGTCTGATGGACAAAACAAATAATGTTAAAATCAACCAACAATAGCAGAAGTTGACCAAAGGGTGGCCGTAAAGAGCAGAAAAGAGCAGAAAAAGCACGTGAAGTTGGAAAAGTTTTGGGAAAGTTTGAAGAAAAGTCCGAGCGTGCGTATGCTATGGGTGTGCCCGGCCAACTCCGTTCGGACAAAAATCCACAGAAAAATTTGTTTGAAGTCCGACCGTGTGTACTAGGCTTTAGTTACTCTTTTGTTGTCATATCAGACTTTGTGTCACCACCTGGTCAGGGATCCTTGACATGCTAATGTCACAACTGGTTATGCTAGGATGAGCATGGTGGCCAAAGAGACTTGAAATTACAGCCAATCAGAATTTGATGCAACTCTGGACCAATGACAAGGTTCCAAATGTATAAATACACAGTTATCATTCGTTCTTAATTTAATTGGTTATAGTTGCAACCGCATTGGTTGATTCTTATATAGACATGGTTGTACTCACTTATTTGATGTATCCTTAATCGTATAAGTGAGGTAGGTAGAAATCGCCATGTCAAGGCTTCAAAGACTTGCAGCCTATACTCCTGCGGTAGTTGAAGCTTATGTACAGTAAGGGAAAAGGGTATTTGATCCCCTGCGAATTTTGTACACTTGCCCACTGACAAAGAAATGAACAGTCTATCATTTTAATGGTGGGTTTATTTTAACTGTGAGGGACAGAATAACAACAAACAAACAAAAAAAATAACCAGAAAAACGCATTTCAAAAAAAGTAATAAATTGATTTGGATTTTAATGAGTGAAATAAGTATTTGATCCCCTATAAATCGGCAACATTTCTGGCTCCCAGGTCCCTTCTATGTAGGTAACGAGCTGATATTAGGAGCTAAACAAAGAGCAATGCAGGCAAAAACTACTAAGTAGTCATTTCTAACATACTGTAGCATCTATGTTATACCTTTACCAGTTGCTCCCACAGCTTGTAAATAAACTCTGTTCATAAACAGGAATATGTTTGCTAAAAATATTAAGGGAAACATATTTGCAAAAAAACCCCAAAAAACCAATCACATTACTGTCTTCAGTATTTCCAAATTGGAAATTCCAATGTTCCCTTCAGTAATTGTAGGAGAAAAAGCATTCAGATCATTCTTATGTGTGACAAATTTACAGGTAAATGTGGATTATCTGTCTTACCTGATTTTCATACTTTCTGGAACAACATTTCAAGACTTTACTTAAAAATACTTGTATAGTTTTATCAGACCCAACAATAAGGGATATCAGTCAGACTATCCTCTACTGCCATCTAGTGGAAAAATTGTGCCAGGACACCAACGATTGAGTCACTAATAAAGACACAGTAGATATGATGACTGATTATTGGAATTCTGGCTTGATCCTTTGCATAGGTGTGCGCAGCCTATTGGATTAGGGTGTGCACCCCAAAGCTCAAACACACATTACCGATAACTCACAATGTTCATTCAGAAAGGGAAGGGGCCAGTGAATTACATATTTACCGGCCCCTTCCCCCACTCATCCTAAAACATCTCCACAGTAACAGCTGGCGGGAAAGGAGAGGAAGGAAGCCGGGGGCGCTGTGGGAAGAAAAGGAGGGCAGTCGTGGGAATCTGTGCTGCACAGGGTGATTAGGGTGTGCCTGAGCACACCTGGCACACCCGTGTGCACGCCTATGATCCTTTGTATACTATATAGTTATATACACTTTTAGTGCTTACCCCCGAATGTGCCACTGAGCCCTCTGGCTGCAGATGACAACAAACTTTCTGGCAATGCCACATATTTTTACACAAAAAGGCTAAAGGTGGACAAATCTGACACTAAGTGACAATTTTTGGGGATCAGTTACCACCAATACAGTGATCAGTGCTAAAAAAAAAAACAATTTTGAAAAAAAAAATACAATATATTGTACTTTTTGCTATAATAAATATCCCCCCCCCCCCCCAAAAAAAAAAAAAAAAAATTCTTCAACAGTTTAGGCCGATATATATTCTTCTTCATATTACTGGTAAAAAAATCAAAAAAAAAAAAAAAATCGCAATAAGCATATATTAATTGGTTTGCACAAAAGTTATAGTGGATATATTTATGGCATTTTTTGTATTTTTTTTTTTTTACTAGTAATGGCGGCAATCTGCAATTTTTTTATTGGGACTGCGACATTGCAGCGGACAAATCTGACACCTTTTTGGGACCAGTGACATTTATACAGCGATCAGAGCTAAAAATATCCACTCATTACTGTATAAATGTCACTGGCAGGGAAGGGGTTAACAACAGGGGGCGATCAAGGAGTTAAATGTGTGTCCTAGGGAGTAATTCTAACTCTGGGGGGATGGGACTGACTGGGGGAGGAGACATATCGCTGTTCCTACTTAGTAGGAACACACGATCAGTCTCTACTCCCCTGACAGAACCGGGATTTGTGTGTTTTCCCCTTGCATGCATCCTAGATGGAGTATTCCGTCCTGATTTGCGGGCTGCAGCACCCACCTGTCAGTGTAGCATTTATTTGTATAGTGTTGGCTACTCACTCAACGGAATACAATTATGTATTAACTATATATTGATTTGTGGTATCGCATTTCCTTTTTGAGATTATTAACCACTTCAATACCGGGCACTTTTACCCCCTTCCTGCCCAGGCCAATTTTCAGTTTTCAGCGCTGTGACACTTTGAATGACAATTGCACGGTCATGCAACACTGTATTTACATGAAATTATTTATCTTTTTTTTTCACACAAATAAAGCTTTATTTTTGGTGGCATTTAATTATTGCTACTTTTTTTATTTTTTGCTAAATAAACGAAAAACATTTTGAAAAAAAAAAATGTGTTTTTCTTCGTTTCTGTTATAACATTTTGCAAATAAATAATATTTCTTCATCAATTTAGGCCAAATTGTATTCTGCTATGTTTCTTTGGTGAAAATAACCCAAATGAGTGTATATTATTTAGTCTGTGAAAGTTATAGAGTGCACAAACTATGGTGTATATATATATATACAGTATATCTGGTATATCTAAAAATCGATCAATCCTGATGTACTGATGATCTCATTTCTTGAGGCCCAAAAATGCCAGGACAGTACAAATACCCCCCAAATGTTTTTTTGGAATGTAGACAGCCCAAGGTATCTAGTAAGAAGCATGGCGAGTTTTTTTTTACGTTTTTTTTGTTACAATTTTGGGGAAAATTAAGAATAAAAAATAAATGTTCACAATTTTTTATTTTATTTTTTACATACTGACACCACTTCAGTATAGCACCGTCATATAACTGCTGTGGTGGAGATCAGGGACACTGACTGGTGACAGTATGTAAAAAAAAAAATTATAATATTTTTTTTAATTTTTTTAATATTTTTAATTTTTTCTTACATTTTCATTTTTTTCTTACATTTTAAATTGTTCTTACTTTTTTATTATACAGTGACCAGAGCTATACAGTGTTACTATAGTAACTATAGTAACACTGTACTACTCTAAGGAGGTGATCAGGATTTTTATTTAAAAAAAATTATACACTATGTTTGCTTATAACTGTGAATTTTACATATTATTACATATTTACATATATTAGCCCTGTCTGTACCATGTGATCAATGTGACCAATCACAGAGCTCATCACAATAGTATACAAGGAAAGGCATGAATCAAAGCCTTTCATTGTGTACAATTGTCATTTAAACCTGATGTGATTGACCACAGCAATCACATGGTATCGGCAACGGCCGGTGCAGTGATCTGTCATCTCCTGTAGTTTTTCCATTTTGTTTTTACCCAACCAATCGGGGGCTGCTTTGTGGAGTGCTGTGGTCCCAGTGGATTTCTACTGGGCCATTTTTGTGTCATATACCTTTGGTTTTGGGGATTGCACAGCAGCCCTGCAACCCCTGTATGGTGTTTATGGCAAGTCAATTTGGCATTATATCATCAGATTGATTTTTATCTCACATGTATAGGTCAGTTTTTACTGTACGGCTTCAGTCTTTCTAAACCCCTCCTATTTGCCAGGGTAGTTTAAGGCCCCTTTTTACACTGAGGCGCTTTGCAGGCGCTATTACGCTAAAAATAGCGCCTGCAATGCGCCCTGAAAAAGCCGCTCCTTTGTATCCAGAGTGAAAGCCCGAGGGCTTTCACACTGGAGCGGTGCGCTGACAGGAGGGTAAAAAAACTCCTGCAAGCTGCATCTTTGAGGCGCGATAGGAGCAGTAAAAATAACGCTCCTATAGCGCCCCTGCCCATTGAAATGAACGGGGTAGCGCCTCCAAAATGCCCGCAAAACACTGCAAAGAGGCGTTATTGCGGGCGTTTTTAACCCTTTTTCGGCCACTAGCGGGGGTTAAGATCACCCCGCTAGCGCCCGCAAATCGTGGCAAAAACATCGGTATAGCGGTGCTAAAAATAGCGGCGCTATACCGCCAGTGCATCCAGCACTTCAGTGTGAAAGTAACTTAACCGTTGGAGCCAAAAGTTTCAGTGCTGGATGCTAAGATTTAACCCCCTCCCGCCCGCGCTATAGCCGAAAGCTTGCTACAGCATGGCTCTTCAATGCTGGGAGGGTGTCCATTGATGTCCTCTCAGAACCGCTCCCCCTGTGAACCCCCTGGGCCGTGCATAGGGCACGCTCTGTTATTATTGGACACAGCTGATCACAATCACAGCGGCCCTTTACCATGTGATCAGCTGTGTCCAATCACAGCTTATCACATGTAAACAGACTTACTTGTTATCGGTATTCCTTTTCTCACACACTGTCTGTGCGAGGAAAGGAGAGCTGGTAACTGGCAAGGCTGGCAGAGCATAATGAGCATATTGTTTACACTGATAATCAGGGCACTGATTATAAGTGCTACCTCATCAGCGCTGCCTTATCAGTGCTGCCTCATCAATGCCCATCAGTGCTGCCTCATCAGTATCCATCAGTGCCGCCTCATCAGTACCCATCAGTAAAGCCTCATCAATGCCCATTAGTGCAGCCTCATCACTGCACATCAGTGCAGCCTCAGAAAAACTTTTTATTTTCAAAATTTTCAATCTTTTTTAGTTTATTTAGCAAAAAATAAAAAACCCAGTGGTGATTAAATACCACCAAAAGAAAGCTCTACCTGTCTCAAAAAAAAAAAAAAAATGATAAAAATGTAATTCTGGCCCTTTAAGAAGTGAGCAAGGAAAATGTAGCCAGCGGCCTCTTACCACCAAGTAGTCCATGATAGCACCTCCTCCTGCTCTCTAGATGTCTCATGGAACCGGTGACATCAGCAACAACCCAAAAACGATGATCTTTCACGGAACTAGTCATGTCAGCAGCGAATAAGGACCAGGCAATGGCGATCTCTCATGGAACCGGTGATGTTCTCTGATGGCTGTGGCCTCTGTGTAGATGAGGCTGCCCAGTTTCTATCTCTCTCTAACATTACATCAGCACACACTGATGGTCACCTCTCACTTTCCTTTCCCTCACAAGACTGCTTCTATTTCTTTATCCTCTTTTCAGCTTCTGGGCCTTGTAGTTCCACACAGATCTACAACACAGTCTTAGTTTCTCTGAGGACTATCTCTCCCACAAGTCTTTGCTCCTCCCAGCAGTCCTTGGGCAAGGAAGGTGTGGCAATTCCTCCCAGGCTGCAGCCAATCACAGTGCCCTCTGCATCCTGGATGGTGGATGGGCTCTCCTTTGGCAGCTGCAGCTGCAAGTGCAGCCCTATCAAAGCATAGTCCCCCTCCTCTCTTAATGTGAAGCCCCTCCACAGACAGAAGAGGGGAATGACAGCTGCAACTTTCTGAGATGGGAAGGAAGGACACCTATTAGCAAAAGTATGTAGTTATAGGACACACCCCTAAAGGAGAATTAAACAAAAAGTATTAGTTAAAGGCACACATGCTTTTTTTACCTCTACTATTTCTATATTGACTTTTGAAATTTACAAATGCAGCAATTTAGAAATTGTATAAAAGGTTTAGCGCTGGGAAACACTTTTTCAAAGATAAATAGTGCATTTTATATACAATACAACTATATTGATCAGACCAAAATGAGGAGGAAAGAATGACTTGAAATTTCAAGGAATCCCTTGAAATCAGGAACAGTTGGGAGATATGCGGTCCGTGTGGCCATAGTCTAGGGCTGCCCACTTGTGAATATATGTGTATAAATATATATATATATATATATATTTTTTTTTTATTGTTCATCGGAGAAGTAAGTGAGGACAAATCTAAAGTTTTATGGCTGTCACCAGAACAGGAGGTGAATGGTAAAATCTAGCAATGGGGACACATGAATGTGACAACTGTAAGAGATAGGATTTCACCCCACTTTAGAAATATTTCCTTTCGCTGTCTTGTTCCCTGGGACAGGAGGTAAGGGGGAATTTCCACAATGGGAGCACAGATGCCAATTAAACCGCATGCCTACTGGGTAGGGTTGCCACCTCATCCCTTTAACCACTTGCTTACTGGGCACTTAAACCCCCTTCCTGCCCAGGCCAATTTTCAGCTTTCAGCACTGTCAGGAAAGGGAAGGACGTCAATAGACGTCCTCCCGGCATTCTAGGTCCGCGCTGTAGCCGTCATTCGACTGTAGTGCGGGCCTCTAGTGGTTAAAGTGGTTGTAAACCCATTTTCTTTCTTTATGCTACAGGTAAGCCTATATTAAGGTTTACCTGTAGCTAGCCTGGATATCTCCTAAATCTGCAGGGTTTAGGAGATATCCCCCTGTGTCTGCATGTGCCGAAGTGATAGGCACATGCGCACTGAAGAAATGGCACGTCGTGCCGCTGCTTCAGTTAGCTGTGCCTTTACCAGTGGCTCCCGCACGCATGCGCGGGAGTGACGTTATCGCAGCTCCAGTGCTGTGATTGGCCGGAAGCATATGCTATGCTATTCATACTAGCTCATTATGTCTTGGTCTTGCAGGTTTTTACAACCACTTTAAACCTCAAACACATATGAATTACACAGGTTCTGAGGCTAATTTACTGCAGATTAGGTACCAAGTGAGTTTAATTACCACCTTAATCAGCCACAGAACCTGAGTAATTAACATGTTGACATTTTTCACATACATGTTAAAATCAGCATTTTTTGCTGGAAAATTACTTAAAATCTCCAAACATTATATATTTTTCAAAAGCAGAGGCCCATGATAATAACATGGCTGCTGTTGTATTTTTTTATCAGACGACATTTGCCAGCAGCATCTGGGTGAGTAATCAGAAGAACAATCCCTTCTAATCTTGATTGCTCACACATATACTGCTGGCCAGCTACTCTCCTGATCCAGCAATTAGCTTCCCTACACAGATTCAGCCCTGGTTCACATTGGTGCGATTTGACATGTCAAATTGCATGTCAAATCGGCGGCAATTGCCGGCAATGGCACCGTCCTAATCGGTGCGACGCTGCATTTGGGGCACCACACCGATTTACAAAAGTTTCTGTACTACTTTTTGCGATTTCGGGGTGCGATTTCTATTGACATCTGTGCAGAAACCTGCACAGATGTCTGTCAAATCGCAGCCGAAATCAGGACTTCATTCATCAGAAATCAGAACTCGCACGGCTTCATTCCCGCAGCTCAGTGTGAACCTGGGCTCACACAGGAAACCTTTACTTTGAGTCAATTCAAAGTTCTTATTATAACTGCATTATATATTGCACTTAGAGGCGCATGTCCCTTCTCTTTTTGTTCCCAGTGGCTAGAAGCTTGCTTCTACTCTACTTCTATATATTTTTTTTTACACTGTCCATTTAACCACTTCAGCCCCGGAAGGATTTACCCCCTTAATGACCAGGCCATTTTTTGCGATATGGCACTGCGCCGTTTTAACTGACAATTGCGACGCTGTACCCAAACAAAATTGATGTCCTTTTTTTATCCACAAATAGAGCTTTCTTTTGGTGGTATTTGACATCTCTGCGGTTTTTAGTTTTTGCGCTATAAACAAAAAAATCTAACAATTTATAAAAATATATATATATTTTTTACCTTTTGCTATAATAAATATCCCCCAAAATAAGTAAAAAAACGAATTTCTTCATCAGTTTAGGCCAATATGTATTCTGCTACATATTTTTGGTAAAAAAATCGTAATAAGCGTTAATTGATTGGTTTGCGCAAAAGTTATAGCTTCTACAAAATAGGGGATAGATTTATGGCATCTTTATTATTATTATTTTTTTTACTAGTAATGGCGGGGATCAGCGATTTTTAGCGGGACTGCGACATCGCGGCGAACAGATCAGACACTGTTGACACTTTTTTGGGACCAGTGACATTTATACAGCGATCAGCACTATAAAAATGCACTGATTACTGTATAAATGACACTGGCAGGGAAGGGGTTAACAGTAGGGGCGATCAAGGGGTTAAGTGTTCCCTAGGGAGGTGTTTCTAACTGTGGGGGGAGGGGACTGACTAGAGTAGGAGAGAGATTGCTGTTCCTAATCACTAGGAACAGACGATCACTCTCTACTCCCCTGCCAGAACGGGTATCTGTTTGTTTACATTGACAGATACCCATTTTGGCTCTCTGTGGAGCAACCACGGGTGGCCAGCGGATATCACGGGCGCCGGCCACACGCATTGGTGATCAGTTCTGGTGCAGCGGGCGCGTGCCTCCAGCACTGTGCGCACGCCCACTGTATCTATTGCACGAATACGTACCGGTATGGCGATTTGCGCAATAGACCCGCCCTGCAGCAGTATAACTGCAGAAGCTGGTCGGCAAGTGGTTACAAAAAATTCTGATCACTTTTATTGCTGTCAGAAGGAATGTAAACATCCCTTGTGACAGTAATAGGCAGTGACAGGTACTCTTTATGGGGGAATCTGGGGTCTATAAGACCCCAAATCCGTCCATTGCACTTAAAAACATTCAAAACGCCAAGTTTGGCTGTTTTGAATACTGTAAGTTTTTTAAATTTGGCGCCTTTAAGTCTTCTGTAAACCGGAAGTGATGTCATGACATCGCTTCCGGGTTACTAGATCCGAGACTCGATCGAAGCCGATTATTGTTCCATTCGGGTCTCCGGCCAGCCGGCGGACCTGCCAGCTGGTCATTCGGGCGTCCCGGTGGGACGGGAGAGCCTGGGCGAGATGCGGGAAGGGGGGACATCCCCTCCCGCTGCTTGGGATAACAGTCGAGCGGCTTCTTAGCCGCATTGCTTGTTATCCCAAGAAAGCCGACCGGGGTAAAAATGCCCGCGGGCCGGGTTCACGTGAATTGATCACGTGCACTGGCAGGCCGGACATTTAGCGGCGGCTGGCCGTAGGTTGCCGACCCCTGCATTACATGTATTATATTTTCATCACGCCATCGCCTGTCAGACTCTTTAGCTGGAAAAAACAACCCAATAAAACATGAAACCAGGAGGCTGCAGAATCGCTTACAGATTGCCTGGAAGCTGCTGGTCTCCTATCCTTTAAAACAATCCTTTAGAGCAGGGGTGTCAAACTCAATTTAAACTGCGGGTCGCATCAGCATTATGGTTGCCTCCAAAGGGCAGCCGTATAAGACCAGATGTCCAGAGCAGCCCACCCCCCTTACATCAGATGTCAAGAGCCCCCCCCCACCATCAGAATTTAGGTGTCCCTCACCCTATCTTACATCACAGTGCTCCCCCTTACCTTGTGCTGCTGCCAGGAAAAAGCTTGGGGCGGAGCTGGGAAGCAGAAAGTCCAGGGTCTGGAGGAGGACCAGAAGAGGGCTGAAATAAGCTGCCGGAGTCTGCTAATTGCTGAGACCAGTGAAGCGGGCGATGAGGGGGTGCTGCAGCTGTAGAGAGGCACAGGATCGTTCTCCCCTCTGCTGCCTACTGCTGAGATAAGGGGAGGGGGTAAAGACAAGTGTCTCAGAAGCTGCACAGAGAAGCTCAGGATATGGCAAAGGAGTTCTGTCCCCTCTGCTGCCGATTGCTGAGACAAGCTGGGGGCAGAGATGAGGGGGGTTCCGCAGCTGCAGGAGAGGTGCAAAGGCTACATGAAATGGCCTTGTGGGCTGGATTCAGCCTGCAGGCCTTGTGTTTGACACATGTACTCTAAAAAGCAATCACTTTTCAGAGAATTGTGGCAACTGCCACCCATGTGAAAGAGGCCATAAAATTATGTTTTCAGTTCAGTAAGAGTTTTTTTATACAACTTTATTGAATGTATTGCATGCACCTTGCTTTATCATTTTTGTAAATGTCATTTCATAAAAACAATCACATTGGTTATCTTCCCCTAAAGTGTAATCTAAACCCCTCTAAATGTATTCCAGTTTTTCAATCATTAGATTTGATTGGCACATTCCTTTTTTTTTGTAGGCTTTATTTCCTTTATTTTCCGCTACTGATCCTACAAGTAACATAACACACTTTCTGTCCTAGAGTGACAATGCTCACTTACTGTACTGTATTTATATACAAGCAGTGTTGTGGTCTCCTGATTTTGACTGCAAATGCCTCGTCTTCTGCTCATCTCCATTCCATAGAGAGGAGGTATCTTGTAGTTTACAGAAGACATCTGGGAAAGCTGATAGCATTGTTTAAGATTTCAGTTTGATTTCTGGCAGGTAATTTTCTGTGCTTGTAGACAATGTACATAGCATGAAAAAAAAAAACTGGTGCAGCAACAACATCTAATGCCTCATACACACAGCTGGGATTTCCGACGGGAAAACTGCGATGAGAGCTTTTGGTCGGGAATCCCGACCGTGTGTATGCTCCATCACAGTTTTTCCAATGGGAAAACTGCCAAAAACGGCCGGCAAAAAAAAGAGAACTGGCTCTCTTTTTTCCCGTCGGGATTCCCGGCTGACTTTTTCCCGTCGGAAATCCCAGCCGTGTGTACGAGGCATTAGGACTAATAAGCTGCAATGTACAGTATTACAATTTTGTTTTTCGGTTAAGAAATACTGTTAAAAAATCCCTGGACGATAGTGTAGGTAAGTGTTTCTCAACTTCAGTCCTCAAGTACCCCCAACAGGCCATGTTTGCAGGTTTTCCTTTATCTTGCACAGGTGCTTTAAATCAGCATCAATGGCTTGGTATTTTGGACAGCTATTTTATCTAAGGAAAATTCCCAAAACATGTCCTGTTGGGGGTACTTTACTGAGGTTGAGAACCACTGGTGTTAGGGGATAGTGTAGGTAGGGGGTATATGGAGTCATTTGATGAACTGATGAAATTATGTTATATTAGAAAGAGAAGCTTGCAATGTTTCAATATTTTATTAAAAATTGCACATTTTAATGAGAAAATGATTATAAGATAAAAAGCAAATGTTGTAAACCTGTCGAAGATTAAAATTTTTTGCCACACCATCTGAAAATGCTTATAGCCTGGCTGACCCCCCGATTTAATTACTGTAAGACACAGATAAAGAGTTTTGACCTTGTTCTGACTTAATGTGTCTGTAAACCCTTACATATACCCAGTGAAGTAATATACAGAGATGACACAAATCCTCCTCTGTTGTACCTCTTTATCTGCAGTCTTCTCTTCTCTACATCCGTTCAAAGCAAAGACGTTATACAGCTTGTATGAGCTTCCAGAAAGCAGGTGGCGGGGAGCTGAAGTTACACAGCAGAGCGCAGTGAGGAGAGCTCTGAGAGCTGATTGGAAGGAAGGAAGGAATAAACCCTCCTTCATACAGCAAGCAGGAACAATTCTGAGGCTGTCAGTCACAGGCTGTGTGCTGGAGCTCCCTCCCCTGTCACCCTTTTACCTCTTGGTGTCAGGAAAATTTGTCAGAAGTCATTTATGCAGATAGTAGAGGAACGAGGCAGCAGACAGAAATGACACTCAGTGCTCTGTATTGAGACACTACACTCTATAGAGCAGGGGTAGGCAACCTCAGCACTCCAGCTGCTGTGGAACTACAAATCCCATGAGACTTTGCAAGAACTTGACAGCCACAGGAGTTGCCCAGAGGCATGATGGGACTTGTAGTTTTACCATAGCTGAAGTGCTGAGACTTTTTTCTTTACAATGTCAGTAATGGAAGCCTGTGATTATTTCTCAGTGCAGGACCCTCTTAAATATCTCTTACAGGTTAGTGAATTGGGCACTTGGTTTTTAGGAATTAGTGGGCCTGTTTGGAATTGGAAGTCTCTACCTCACCACCTAGCGGTCTAATAACATACTGCATCATTTTCAATATTTTTCAAATAGTGGTAATAGTGATCTGCAAAAGCAGCGGCGATGGTGACAATTAATGCTTAATAAAAGAAATGTAATAAATAGTTGTGTTAGGTATTTTATTTTGCACAAAGAAATTTTATTGAAAATGTTTTAGGTAATGCATTAGCAAAAACAGGCAAAATATAAAAAGAAAAAAATGTACAGAGGAAAAAAAATATATATTAAATAAATACAAAACAAATGTAAATAAGTAAATAAGTACAATGATATACAGATGCATAGCAAGTCCTGGCATTCCTCTGTCCTGCCCCTGCCTTTTAGAATAACACACAAATTGCTTCTCCAGCTACACAGTAAAGAAGTAAGAAAGCGACAGGTAAGGCCGGCCATACACAGTTCGAATCGGCTGAAAAGGCCAAGATTGGAACCATAAATGGGCAGGCTGAATATACCAAGTTGATCGATCAATAAGCTTGGGTACAACCAGCCTGCTTGAATCTGTGCTCACATCAACAAGCTGCCTATTCATGATGTCATCACATGCTTCAGTCTTCTGGATCCTGCGAGTATTTAGCAACTGGACAGCCAATAGAAAGTGGCAATGCCACCCAGAGAAGTACTCTATCTCCTCTTGGATTTAGGTTAGTAAAATGGAGTTTTAGCTGGCCATACTGGACACTAATAGAATGAATCTCATTAAAAAAATCGTATTTTAAGAATGCCCCTTTCATTTTTTAATCGCTAGCTAAACCCTGTGGACAGCCTTCCCAGAAGAGTTGAAGCTGTTATAGCTGCAAAGGGTGGGCCAACTCAATATTGAACCCTATAGCCTAAGACTGGGATGCCATTAAAGTTCATGTGCGTGTAAAGGCAGATTTCCCAATACTTTTGGTAATATAGTGTATGTTCCAGATCAGAAGGTCTGTTAGGCCCCATACACACGGTCGGACTTTTGCCCAACAAACTTCGTTTTAAGCAAGTTGGACCAACAATCCGACCGTGTGTACGCTCCATCAGACAAACTTTTTTTCGTTTGGTTTTGTTTTCATCGGACAAAAGTTGGGTCTGCAAACGGACAAACTTTTGCCCAACAAAAGTCCGATGGAGCAAAGTCCTACCGTGTGTACAGAAAACCATAGGACTTTTGTCCGATGGACAAAACAACTAATGTTAAAATCAACCAACAATAGCAGAAGTTGACCAAAGGGTGGCGGTAAAGAGCAGAAAAGAGCAGAAAAACCACGTGATGTTGCAAAAAGTTTTGGGAAAGTTTGCAGAAAAGTCTGAGCGTGTGTATGGTATGGGTGTTCCCGACCAACTCCGTTCAGACAAAAATCCACGGAAAAGTCCGATGGAAGTCCGACCGTGTGTATGGGGCTTTAGACTAGAGTTTGGAACCACAATTTACAAGGTGCCTTGGCGTGGTAGTGCACAGGGAATTTTTGTATTTTTTTTATAAATTCTGTGTTCCACCCTGCCCATGTACACCTTTCTTTTGCTAGCTATAAGTTGACGTGAGTGTTGGCCATTTTTGGTCTCCCTAAGGAGCGAGCCTAAACCTACATCAGAGATTTAAGTGTTTATTGACAATTATCTCATTAGCATCACTTGGTTTGAGTGTTCTGCAAATCAAGTAACTGCCAATAGGTGGTAGCAAAGAGATCCAATCAGCGGAGTCACCCTAGTCTAAGCTACACAAGTGGAATGCAGTAGAGATCAATCACATTTAACTGTTGCATTGGTTTACTATGCCAGGTTGAGCTCTACTATAATATATTGGTGTAGCTGGTGGTAACATGACTGAGCTACTCAACATCTCCTTTGTAGCTCCAGCCCAATAAAATGTCTGCACAATATAACCTTAGCAATTAGAGAAGTCCTTCTTGCCAGAGTTCTGCATAAACATGAACTCCTGGCTTGTGTGAGGATGGCTAGGCACATCTTGATGTTGGGTCATTTTGAACAGCTGAGGTCGATCACTCTAATGCCTTCAATAGTGGTTGAGCAGGGTGTTGATGCTGCCACCATAGACAGGGATTTGGTCAAAAACAGCCAGAATGGACTATTCATATCTATACATGCTCCTAATACCAGCTTGCACATAAATATTGTGTGCGATGAGAGTGTGCAGAGAGCTGTAATCTTGCATGAGTAAATCAATTTTGTTATCGGCTGGGGAAAGATGACAGAGAGAGGCAGGCAGATCAGACTGTACTCTATAAAAACATAAAGTGACGTTGTATTTTTCCTTGGAGGGCAGGCAAAATTACTATTCTCATTTACATACATAAAATATGGCTTTCATTTGTGGCTAAATGTAATTGTAGAGAATACCAATGTGTTTCAGTGAGATTATTTCTCCTTTAAAATATATTATTTTCTAATTTTAGAATTATTAGCAAGCTAAATGAACAGTTTAATAATTATTCATTTTCCTTTCTCATTTAGTTTCAAATTTTTATTTTATGGGGAGAGAGAGCGAGAGAGAGAGGGCGAGAGTGAGAGAGAGAGAGAGAGAACGAGATTGAGAGAGAGAGAGAGAGAGAGAGAACGAGAGAAAGAGAATGAGAGAAAGAGAACGAGCGTGAGAGCGAGAGGGAGAGAACACGAGAGAGAGAGAGCGCGATAGAGAGAGAGAATGAGAGAGAGTGAGAGAGAACGAGAGAGAGAGAATGAGAGAGAGAGAATGAGAGAGAGATAGAATGAGAGAGAACGAGAGAGAGAGAGAGAATGAGAGAGAGATAGAATCAGAGAGAGAGAGAGAACGAGAGAGAGAGAGAGAGAAAGAGAACGAGAGAGAGAGAGAGAGAATGAGAGAGAATGAGAGAGAGATAGAATGATAGAGAGATAGAATGAGAGGGAGAGAATGAGAGAGAAATAGAATGAGAGAGAGATAGAACGAGAGAGTGAGATCCCAACCACGGCACTACCTGCCTGGAGTTTGCATGTTCTCCTGCGCCTGCATGGGTTTCCTCCCACACTCCAAAGACATGCTGGTAAGTTCATTGGCTCCTGTCTAAACTGGCCCTACTATGTGTATGTATGAATGTGAGTTAGGGACCTTAGATTGTAAGCTCCATAAGGGTAAGGAACTGGTGTGAATGGATAATATATATGTGTAAATTGATGGTGCTATATACTGGAAGTACCTGTAATAAATAAATAAGGAATAGATAGATATTAACAAGATGAAAATATACAATATACATTACTGTAATATAATAGAAAGATAGATAAATATTATTCCATAGATACTAGATAGATAGATATTACAGGATGGATTTATAGTTATTAATATGATAGATAGATATACAGACAGGCAGATAATGTAAATAGAAGATGATTGACAGATAGACATTAATCAGTTCCTGTCCACCCTATGGCAGTTTTACTGGTACAGGGCAGCACCTGTGCGCCAGATCACATAAATAAACGTGATCCAACAATAAGTGTCAGACAGCAATATCGCAATCCCGCTATAAGTCGCTGATCGCA
The DNA here is from genome assembly GCA_029206835.1 of Rana muscosa. Classification (NCBI taxonomy): domain Eukaryota; kingdom Metazoa; phylum Chordata; class Amphibia; order Anura; family Ranidae; genus Rana; species Rana muscosa. The sequence continues at coordinate 238,417,813 of CM055125.1, read as the reverse complement.
GACATAACTAGTAAAAAAATAAATATGAATCTTAAAAAATATCCCATAGCTTGTAGATGCTAGAACTTTTTGCACAAACTAATCAATATACCCTTATTGGGATTTTTTTTTATATGTAGCAGAATACATATTGGCCTAAATTTATGAAGAAATTATATAATTTAAATTTTTTGATTGGATATGTTTTATAGCAGAATTATTTTTTTTTCGAAATTGCCAGTCTTTTTTTGTTTATAGCGCAAAAAAACGATAAAAAAAAAAACCACAGAGGTGACCAAATACCACCAAAAGAAAGCTCTATTTGCCGTGAAACCCTGTACCCAAATGAAATGAAAGGACATTTAATTTGGGTACAGGGTTGCACGGCCGCACAATTGTCAGTCAAAGTAACAGAGTGCCATATCACAAAAAAAAATGGGCTGGTCATGAAGGGGGGTAAATCATCTGGAGGTCAAGTGGTTAGATAGATAGATAGAACAAGATATGGATAGGTATTATAAGACTGAGGCCTCGTACACACGGCCGAGATTCTCGTTGAAAAAAACATGTCGTTTTTTTCGACGAGATTCTTGGACAAGAAACTTGTCCCGGCCGAGTGTACACACGCTCGTTTTAAAGAACCCGCGGTTCTTTGAAAGGAGTGTACGCGGTGACATCATCGACTACGTCGAGCATGCGCTCGTCACATTCGATGCCGTCGCCGCCATCTTGGTATACCCTACGTATGCCTAGGAAGCTACCGCGCATGCGTCGAATTCATTTCGAACATGCGCGGGCTTCCGGGCGGACAGGTAAGTGTACACACACTCACTTTTCTCGTCGAGAAACACGTCGAGGAGAATCTCGACGAGAAAATAGAGAGCAGGTTCTCGACGAGAAACCCGCTAGCAGCGTACACACGACCGATTTACTCGGCAAGACCTCTCTGCCAGCAAGTTTCTTGCTGGTTCTTGCCGAGAAAATCGGTCGTGTGTACGAGGCCTGACAGACAGACAGAAAGAAAGAAAGAAAGACAGACAGACAGAAAGATAGATAGAAATATAGAGAAAGATAGATAGATAGATAGAAATATAGAGAAAGATAGATAGATAGATAGATAGATAGATAGATAGATAGATAGATAGATAGATATAGAGAGATAGATAGATAGATAGATAGACAATAATATGGTGAATATAGATGAAGATATGAATAAAATATATGAATAGGTATTATAAGATAGATAGATAGATAGATAGATAGATAGATAGATAGATAGATGGGCAGAATTATCCCTGCAGGTATTGCAGTCTAACAGTTTTGCCTGGAGAATGTTCCATGGAAGATACTGACCTCCTTTCCAAATTCAGTGTGTTTTCTTCCCCTCTTGCTCATTACCAGGTGGCTGAGGGTTCTCCTTAAAGCGGAGTTCCACCCTTTTTTTATGTTTATTAAAAGTCAGCAGCTACAAAAAGTGTAGCTGCTGGCTTTTAAAAAAACATACACTTACCTGCTCCACTGTCCAGCGACGCGCCGCCTGGAGCTCCGCTCCTCTCCCCCCTCCTCCGCCGGCGCGTCCATTCACAGTATGGGCACCCGGCCGTGACAGCTTTCGGCTTCACGGCCGGGCACTCACTGTGCATGCGCGAACGGCGCAGCGCTCTGTGAGTGGACAGGCGATCGCCTGGGACCTGTCACGTCCCAGGTGATCGCCTACAGGGAGGAGCCGCCACAAGGCGATATGACGTATCGCCTAGGCGGCTCCAGGGCGGAAGGAGGAAGTGGGACAGGAAGTCCCACTCCTACTGAAGCCCCCACTCCCCCCCCCAAAAAAATTACATGCCAAATGTGGCATGTAAGGGGGTGAGGAGTGGAATAAAAAAAAGAAAAAAAATTGGGTGGAACTCCACTTTAAGAAGACTAAAATGTGTTGTTCCATGGATTGTATACCTCATCCATATGAGGGTATATGTTTACATGAATGCCCTTAATTACCAGTAATCAGAATCTGGACAGGATCCACCCTAATTATAGTGACATACCAATTAGAGTATATCCTATTTTCCCACATCTAATATACACGGCCCCAAATAATGGCCATGTGTTCCCTACTAGGCCACAGTGATATTAGGAATAGAGGGATTAAGATTCTTTCCTGAGATGTCTGTGCATACCAGGCACTGTAGATAGGCCAAAGACTTCTCATAAACTTTAGACAGCTGGGACCAGGATAGATGTCTTATGATCTTCCTTCCAGTCTTTCGAAGGTCTTGTTCCTTTATATAGCGTTCTTATGTATGCTATGCATTAATGCTATGTACTTTCTATGATTTCTCCCATTTGCATTTGCTTTATGAGTTTTTTCCATAGCTTACTTAAGGCCACACGTCAAGGACACGCCAGCTGTTCTGCTGAAAAGAAGCCTTGAGATAAAAATGAAGACATGAATAAATAAGGACAGATCAATATAAAGTTTTTGTCATGTATTTCTTTTATCTTATTTATACACCATTATCAGATTATACAGAGAGTTACAAAGTACACTGAGCAATACTCGGCTTTCTCATTTCCTCATGGAGGTTGCATTTAAAAAAAGACATTTTTAAATATTACATTTGAATGTTTATTACTTATAGTTATACACTATATTACCAAAAGTATTGGGACGCCTGCCTTTACGCTCACATGAAATTTTATGGCATCCCAGTCTTAGTCCGTAGGGTTCAATATTGAGTTGGCCCAACCTTTTAGGGTTAAGGAGGATTAGGAGTGTGTCTATGGCAGTGATGGCGAACCATGGCACCCCAGATGTTTTGGAACTACATTTCCCATGATGCTCAACTACACTGCAGAGTCTCCAAATATTTCCGATTCTCTCCGGCGCCCACCTCTGGCCACATTCAATATTGCATGCCATAGAAGTCAATGTGGAACAAATTATTTTCGTTTCCATTGACTTCTATGGAGAAACTTGCTTTGATATGCGAGTGCTTTGGATTAGAAGCACTCTCCTGGAACGGACGGATTATGCTCGTAATACAAGGTTCCACTGTACATTGTATATTCACATCGGTCCCTACCCTCAAGGAGCTTACGAACTAAGGTCCCTAACTCACATTCATATACTGCAGCCTATTTAGACAGAAGCCAATCAACCTACCAGCATGTTTTTGGAGTGTGGAAGGAAACCGGAGTGCCCACGCACTCATTACCTTTTAGTATCTGCATCACTGTCCTTTCGCGCTTTGGCCCTTATATATTTCCTCAAAAAATGTAGCCGTGTTATATTCAGATCATTATTCCTAATTTTTAAGGACAGCTTACTGACTGGAATGGAACTAGCAGATTGTCGAAAAGCAAGTGTGGTACCAATATTCAAAAAAGGGCCAAGATATATATCTGGAAAATACAGACCGGTCAGGCTAACATTGATAGTATGTAAACTATTGGAAGGTATGATAGGAGACAAAATCCAAGAATTTGCTGATACAAATTGGTATCATTAGTTGTAACCAACATGGAATTCTGAAAGACCAATCTGGCCAGATCAACCTGTTAATGAGAGCGTTATGAGAAGATAAGCTATTATTTGGATAGAGGAAGGCCCATGGACATAGTGTATCCAGATTTCATCAAGGAATTTGATACAGTACCCCTATTAATGCTTTATTTACAGATTTTGGCATTGATGATATTGTATGTACCTGGATAGAAAACTGGTGCATGTCCAGCGGGTGGTGATTAATAGCATATTTTCTGAATGGTCTAGAGCTGTGAGCGGGGTGCCCCAGGGCTGTGTCCTGGGACCATATCTGTTTAAATTACTCATAAACGATACAGAGGGTGGAATAAACAGTTCAAAAGCAGTGTTTGCTGATGATACAAAGCTAAGCAGACAATTGCTTCCCAATAAGGTATAGTAACTTTTACAAGAAGACCTAGTTAAAATAGAGGGGTGGGCAACTGCATGGTAGATTAGGTTTATTTAAAAAAAAAATGTTCTTGGAAGCTAAAAATATGAATGCAACTTCAGGGGGAGAATTGTAGATTGCAGACTTAGCAATAGCACATCGGCCACGTGCATTATGGGAAGTGCCACGTCAATGCAATCACGAGATTGCAGACGCGGCACTTCATTTGCGGGCTTTTGTACCACCTTGTGGCGCTTACCGATGCGCCACAGCTTCTGCCCGGCGCTCGTAGTATCTATTACTATGACCAGGCAGTTTGATTGACATCTGAGTAGATCATGATGTCACTTCCTGTTTTCTCTCTCTCATTGCGCCCGAGAGAGAGAAAACCGGAAGTATGAGGAGCGGACTCCTCCATGGCCGCTGCCATGGAAGAAGACACAAGGAGAGGACACCACACAGAACGGTAAGTGCCGCGCCCGCTGTGCTCCCGTGGAGAAGGGGGAGGCTGCAATTGATGGAACAGAGGCTGCAATTGATGGGGCAGAGGCTGCAATTGATGAGGCAGAGGCTGCAATTGATGGGGCCGTGGCTGCAATTGATGGGGCCGTGGCTGCAATTGATGGGGCAGAGGCTGCAATTGATGGGGCAGAGGCTGCATTCGATGGGACAGGCTGCAATTGATAGGGCAGAGGCTGCAATTGATGGGGCAGAGGCTGAATTTGATGGAACAGGCTGCATTTTATGGGACAGAGGCTGCATTTGATGGGACAGGCTGCAATTGATGGGACAGAGGCTGCAATTGATGGGACAGAGGCTGCAATTGATGGGACAGAGGCTGCATTTAATGTTACACAGGGCTGCATTTGATGTGACACAGGGCTGCATTTAATGTGACACAGGCTGCATGTAAGGATGGATTCTGCTGGGGACACCTGATGGGATCTGGTGGCAGGCGACACGGTCAGGGCTCCCACTGATTCTACATTATGGTGAGTTGAATGATTTCATTTTATATTACAATGTAATAATAGAAATAATGTGCTTCAATCATCCTGACACCATAACAACCATGGTGCCGGGATGATTGAAGTATCTTTATCTGCTGATTGTTAAACTTTCTAGAAAACACATATTTTCATTGTTGTGTAGGATCTGGTCTCTCTCTCTCTCTCTCTCTCTCCCTCCATCCCTTGTTCATTTCAGATGCTAACCACACCACCTTAGAGCTACGCCCACTATTTCGCTGAAACCACGCCCATTTCTACCAAGTGGGAGGGGTCAAAAAAGTAAGGGCGTGGTCTGGCGCCCCCGCATCCTAAAACTTCACCAGCCGCCACTGGTCTCCAACCCTTCGGACCTCACATACCACTAAACTCACAATTTTGAATCTCATGGACCACTAACATTAATCTTACATGCCTTATACACACAATGATCCAGCTCTCTGTCCCTCCTCCCCCTGGCAGAAGTCATCACCAGCCAGACCACAGTTAACCCTTGGGCACGGTTAGTGATCACACATATGCGTACCATGCCAGAGTCCAACTGAACTGTGCCTGAGACTAGCTCTTTCATCAGGCCAGGACACGTTATGCTTAACCCTGCCTAAAGCATAGTAATCACACTGGTCAAAAGAACTGGATTTTGGCCAAACATGCTTGGGCATGGTATGTATACCTTAGTGTGAGTACACCCTTAAAAAACCAACTAATGCAGATAGTTTTACCAACAAAAAATCTGCTTACCACAGAAAGGCAAGCTTGCTAACCACTATGCCTCATTCATACTTTGGCACTTTGTATGACTGTCAGAGTCGCTGTTGGAAACCCACAGCTCTTTAATTTACTGTTAGTGGAACTGGCAGCTTTCGTGGGACATTGCTAATGAGTTGCAGATGGACAGGTGGCATAGCTGTTATGTCACACATTATGAGATCAGTATAAAATGACCTGTGAGGAGATCGTGTTGAGAATGCCTACCGGTGTTAATCTGACCAAAGACATGGATTTTACTGAGACTGGTAAGGTGATAACATGGACATATCTTTGCTATGCCATAGCTGGCAACTGTTCTTGGTATCCATGGAAAATTTCTGGCTTTCAAGGTTTGTCTCGAGAATTATCACATCTATAAAGTTGTCTGTGATACCTTGCAGCAGGCTGTCTGGAAATGTAAAATCTAGTTAGCTAGGTCATGATAAGACACTGGAACTGTGGGTTGAGCCGGAAATAAAGTCCACAAATAAAAAAAAAGGGATATACAAAGTCTCTTCTGTCAAAAATGCCATGCTCTTACACCTAGGATTTTTTTTGTTCTATGTACACTGCCTGTGGTGTGCATGCAGTGCAGTGTATATTATTGGCTTTAGTGGCGGCTGGTGCTAAAAAATTTTTTGGGGGGGGGGGGGGGGGCGCAAACAAACTGAAAAATTCAGAAAAATACTGGAAAAAAAAACCATCAATTGGAGCCTCACTGTGCCCATCAAATGCAGCCATTGTGCCCATCAAATGCAGCCACTATTCCCATCAAATGCAGCCACTATTCCTATCAAATGCAGCCACTGTGCCCATCAATTGCAGCCACTGTGCCCATCAAATGCAGCAACTGTGCCATCAATTGCAGCCACTGTGCCCATCAATTGTAGCCACTGTGCCCATCAAATGCAGCCACTGTGCCCATCAATTGCAGCCACTGTGCCCATCAATTGCAGCCAATGTGCCCATCAAATGCAGCCACTGTGCCATCAATTGCAGCCACTGTGCCATCAATTGCAGCCACTGTGCCCATCAAATGCAGCCACTTGCCCATCAATTGCAGCCACTGTGCCCATCAAATGCAGACACTGTCCCCATCAAATGAAGCCACTGTGCCATCAATTGCAGCCACTGTGCCCATCAAATACAGCCACTGTGCCCAAGATGGCGAGAACAAAGTTAGTTGGGTGCTGGGACAATGTACCTCCAGCATGCATGCACAGAAATTACATCATCAGTGTCTGCCCAGTGATATACTCAGAAGACGCTGGACCCAGAAGAAGACCTTGTATCACTGGAGGTGGGCACACTAGAAGTGTCCCATGCAAGTATGCTGTGTATACTATATATAGACAACTGCATCATGATGTCACATGCCCCTCGAGAGCGGTGTGCTCTCAAGCCATCTTTGTTTTTTCTCAGCGCCAGTAATTGGTACAGGAACTGGCGACCCAGAGCGGCCATTTTGGGGGCTATTTAAGGCTATTTAAGGGGAGGGTGGGACCTTCCCCTCGAGTTCCAAACACATTGATCACTTCTGACAACACCCTGGACACTAAACTATACATCAGTTTTGAAATTATGGAAGATATGCCACCCCCTTTTTCTTAAAGAGGTATGAGCTAAATTTCTCCAATTGCCATTATGGACACTTATGAATAAGTATTTGATTCCTCCAACATTGGTATTTCAACTTTGGAAATTAATGTTGCTTTATATGTTTGCTAGCTCTGGATTTTAACCCTTTGGGGTGCCTAGTTAGTATTACACCAGCTGATATATCATATCTAATAAATTGCTTCAAAATCTGACTAGAGAGAGGTTCAAATTTGTCCACCTAGGTAACATCTTACTGTATTTTTTATTGTTTATATATAACACCTGAGTTATATACTGTATATATACCAGTGAGATATGTATTCTCAGTGAACATATGCAGATAGCAGTTATATTGAAATTAGAAGTTATATCTCCTTTTATTTTAATTTACTACGCAGTCATCTAGATACATGTTAATATATTCCAATATTATTTGGGATCATTAAATGTGTCCATGGTGCATTCTGGGGTGTACCTTGTTCCCAGGGTTTACAGAGAATGAGGTCTGAAAAAGAGAAAATATCCAGTGAGCAGCAGTTGTGTGGAGTATAATGCCTTGTTGATGTCAGAGGTCAGAGGGAATTGTTCAAGATGATAAAAAGGCAACAGTAACTCAAATAACCACTCGTTACAACCAAGGTATGCAGAATACCATCTTTGAACGCACAACACATTGAACCTTGAAGCAGATGGACTACAGCAGCAGAAGACCACACCGGGTGCCACTCCTGTCAGCTAAGAACAGGAAACGGAGGCTACAATTCACACAGCCTCACCAAAATTTCACAATAGAAGATTGGAAAAACATTGCCTGGTCTGATGAGTCTCAATTTCAGCTGCCATTCAGATGGTAGGGTCAGAATTTGGCCTAAACAACATGAAAACATGGATCCATCTTGCTTTTTATCAACGGCTCAGGTTGGTGGGGGTGTAATGGTGTGGGGGATATTTTCTTGGCACACTTTGGGCCCCTTAGTACCAATTGAGCATCGTTTAAACGCCACGGCCTACCTGATTATTGTTGCTGACCATGTCCATCCCTTTATGACTACAGTGTACCCATCTTCTGATGGCTCCTTCCAGCAGGATAATGCACCATGTCACAAAGCTCAAATCATCTCACCACTGCTTTCTTGAACATGACAATGAGTTAACTGTATTCCAATGGCCTTCACAGCAACTGTGTGATGCTATCATGTCACTATGAACCAGTGGCGGCTGGTGGTAAAAAAATTTAGGGGGGGGGCAAACAGTGCACCCACAGCCACACCCCCCCAATTCGGTCGGGTAACCTGCAACCCGGGTCCAGTCGGTCGAGTCATCAGCAGCACTGAAGCACTTACCCCATCTATGGCACGCAGCACTTCACCCGGGCGATGGGCGGTGGCTTCTCCTTCCCCTGCTCTCCTCCTTGGCATTACGGGTGGCTTCCCCTTCCTCTGTTCTCCTCCTCTGCATCACATGCAGGTTGCCCTTCACCTGCACTCCTGCATGCATCACGGCAGCACCTCCCTCCTTCTCGGTGGCCAATCGGAATGCTTCTCCTTTTGGCCAATCAGTAAACAGGTCTCAAGCGTTCGTTCGCTATTGTCACACAACTATGTGGGCTCGGAGCGCAGTGCTCTGAGCCACAAGCCCAACCTTTTTTGAAGACTATTAGAGCCTCTGGCTCTAATCAAATGCTTCAAACCCCCCCAACCCTATTGGAACCCATGCTTCCATTGCCCTGTATGTAGGGGCGCCTGTGTGCCCCTAATGGATGGGCCGCCACTGCTATGGACCAAAATCTCTAAGGAATATTTCCAACACCTTTTTGAATCTATGCCTCAAAGAATTAAGGCAGTTCTGAAGGCAAAAGGGTCCAACCCGGTACTAGCAAGGTGTACCTGATAAAGTGGCCAGTGAGTGTGTGTGTATATATATATATATATATATATATATATATATATATATATATACACACACACAGACACACTTATAAATATAAAAACAACCATTACCAGTTAGTTTTAACTTTTACCTTTTTTTCTCATTAGCCAATATCTATTTCTGGATTTTAACTCTTTTGAACAGAGATTCGGTAAATTCTACCTCCGCTCCAATTTACATATCACAGCAATAAATGTAATATTTCTTTCCTGTGTCTCCGGAGACTTAAACGCCAGGGTATCATTTAGTGTGAGCTATGTTCCTGAGGAGCGAGGTGTGCCCTGCAGATAAGAACATAGATTGTTATTTCACTGCTCCGGTCAGATCCCAGCAGGCGATGTACACGCCACTATATTTAGCATGTCCTACGGGCAAACAAAATTCAGATTTACAGCACAGTTCCCGGTATTTCGATTGTTTTTCTCCCGTTCCCTGGCTATGCACAGTGTGCGGCCTTTCTACAAATAATCTGAGCTCTGTATCAGAGAAGGGACCCCAGCTGTCAATGGGACACTGTTCTAGCAAGCTTAAAAGAGACTGTTTCCGATAGAATGCACCTCTGGCAGCGAGGTGATCCTGAAAATAGATTTTATGACCCCACATGGGGTTACACACCTGAGTTCTTGGTCGCTGGGCGGATAAGACAGTCTTTGAAAAAAAAAGCCACAATGAATCCCTGGAATGTATAATGGGCAATTATACAATTGTTTGATTTTTTTGAATAGCGAAAATATTTCTGAATTGTTAGAGATTGACGTTTGACACATTACAACCACGTGTAACTAGGTACAGATGGATATTGTACCATTTCAATGCTATTTTTATTTTCTTTGGGTATCAAGGAATAGGCAAACTAAGGGCCCATTTACACGGGCAGTGCCCACTGAAAAACAATCCACATTAGATCGTTCTTCAGAGAGTATTTGACAGGTGATAAGGATGCATTATGTCACCTCCTCACTGCCTAATTTAACCCTGTAAATGGTGCCGCAAACACGTTCATTAACAGCTTCAGCCCTGGAAGATTTTACTCCCTTCCTGACCAGAGCACTTTTTACAATTTGGCACTGCGTCGCTTTTAACTGACAATTGCACGGTCATAAATGGCGGTGATCTGCGATTTTTATTGGGACTGCGACAATATGGCGGACAGATCGGACACTTTTGACAAATTTTTGGGACCATTGACATTTGACAATTTTACAGCGATAGTGCTATAAAAATGCACTGATTTCTGTAAAAATTTCACTGGCAGGAAAGGGGTTAACACTAGGGGTTGATCAAGGGGTTAATTGTGTTCCCTATAAGTGTTCTAACTGAAGGGGGGATGGGACTTACTAGGGGAAATGACAGATCACTGTTCATACTTTGTATGAACAGCGATTAGTCATTTCTCCCCTGAAAGAACCGGGAGCTGTGTGTTTACACACACAGCTCCCGGTTCTCGCTCTGTCACGAGCGATCGCGGGTGCCTGGCGGTCATCGTGCCCGCTGGTCACTTGCTTCGGCTCCGGGGGCGCACACCCCTAGTGGCCACAGGACGAAGCGACGTAACATAACGTAGTTTCGCCCCAGCCAAGCCATGTTGCCACAGTAAAACTGCGGCGGCTGGTCGGCAAGTGGGTAAGCACAGGTGCGTTGCAGCCCTATAACTATTGCATGGGTGACAGTTAGAAGCAGTAAGGCCTGCCGAATGCATCATGCTCTTTTATTTTTGCTACAGCATAGCATAGCTCCCAACTGTCCCTGATTTCAAGGGACGGTCCCTGATTCGGAGCAATGTCCCTCTGTCCCTCATTCCTCCTCATTTGTGCCTCATTTTGGTCTGATCTATATAGTTGTATATAAAATGCACTTCTTATCTTTCAAAAAGGGTTTCCCCAGTGCTAAACCTTTCATCCAATTTCTAAATTGCTGCATTTGTACATTTTAAAGCCAATATAAAGGAATAGTAGTGGTAAGAAAAAGTCCTTGTGCATTTAATTAACCTTTTTTTTGGTAATTCTCCTTTAAAGGGGTGTGGCAGGGGGCGTGTCCTATGCCTGCATACGCTTGTTAGTAGGTGTCCCTCATTCCCATCTCAAAATGTTGGGAGGTATGGCATTGCAGCTGCAGAATGTGTACAGACCTGAGCAGCTGTGTGTCAATTTTTAGGCGGGCTGTTGGGGGTAGAGGTAAAATGGCTGCTCAACCGCCTGGTTTTACTGCCCCTTTGCCACTCATGTGATCAAGTGCCTGAAATGCAAGCCTAGGATTTGGATAAAAGTACCCATCTGCCATAATGAGGATAGTCTTTAGGGTCATATGGTGGCAGTAGCTCTGTTTTTTGAGCACCGACATTGGCATTGTCAATTTATTTTCCTTCTTTCCACCCTAAATAAAGTAGAGACAAATTTTGAGGGCAGGTTTGCATTGAAAAGCCTCGTACACACGACCGGTTTTCCCGTCGGAAAAACTGCCATGAGAGCTTTTAGTCGGGAATCCCGGCCGTGTGTATGCTCTATCGCAGTTTTTCCGACGGGAAAACTGCCGGGAAAAAAAGAGAGCAGGGCAAAAATCAGAGCGGGAAAACCGTTCGTCTGTATGCTTTTCCGACGGGAAAAAAACGCACATGGTCGGAATCAAGTATGAGATGGGAGCGCTCGATGGGAGCGCTCGTTTAATGCAGCGCATTTTTTTCTTTGTTATAATGCTACAATAATGTCGTTCTTTTGCTGCTGATATTCACACAGAGTTCTTTATTCTTTATCGTGATCTCATGAATATTTATTTGTTTTTTAGAGTCAGCTCTCCATAATAATGTTTTTTTTTTTTTTTATTAGCAAAAAAAAAGATTTAAACATTGTCTGGCATAGCAATGGCCCCCCTACCCGTGAAATAATCTACATATTTTTGTCTGACATCACGGGCGCTTTGGGGGGCAAGTCAGGACGGCCAGATTCCAGGCCCTTCAGGGGATTTTCTGAAAGTTCGGCCTCAGGCCCAACTGAGCCTAGATAATTTGGGGAATTTTTCCACAAAAAGTTGTGCAGTATGCAGCATGATAAAACAATGTGGTTTAGTTTGTATTCCGCCATGTGGATTACTGTAATAAATAGGCGGAACCGGCTGGCCATTATCCCAAAGGCATTCTCAACGACTCTTAGGGCTCTGGCCAGCCGGTAGTCAAAAATTCTCCTCTCCGGGGTGACGGTTCTCTGAGGGAATGGCCTCATCAGGTGTGGTCCCAGACCGAAGGCTACATCTGCGATGAACACAAATGGGAGTCCTTCCTCATTGGCTTCATCAGGTGGCAATGCCAGGCCACCCCTCTGGAGACGTCGGGAAAACTCTGTCTGGGCGAAGACTCCACCATCGGACATCAGGCCATTCTTCCCCGCATCCACATACAGGAACTCATACTGTGCCGACACCACCGACATTAACACGATACTATGAAACCCCTAGTAGTTAAAATAGTATGACCCCGAATGGGGTGGTGGCACTATGTGGACGTGCTTCCCATCTATTGCACCTCCACAGTTGGGAAAGTCCCACCGGTGGGCAAACTGAGATGCCACGGTCTGCCATTCCTGTGGCATTGAAGGAAACTGTGGAGTCAAAAGAGAAAAAAAAAATATTAGTACTTTTGCACATAACATTGCAAGCAGATCAGACACAAACATTCTTGACCAACATCAGTTTACCATTTATTTAAAGGAGTTTTTAAAGTGGAGCTCCACCCTAAATTAAAAGTTCCTCTCATCGGAACCCTCCCCCCCTCTGGTGTCACAATTGACACCTTTCGGGGGGGGGGGGGGGGTTAAGATACCTGTCTAAGACAGGTATTTTCACCCACATCCGGGAGTCCTCTCTCCGGGAATCTGCGGGAGTGACGTCACTTCCCGCAGACTTCCCGTAGTGTTCTGGGAGACACTCGGCTCCCAGAACACAGGAGCACCAATCAGAACGGTGCAGCGCGACTCACGCATGCACCGTAGGGAACCGAGCATGAAGCCGCAGGGCTTCACTTCCTGGTTCCCTCAGCGAGGATGGCGGAGGGAGCAGCAGAGCGACAAGCGATTGCTCGTCCTCTGCTGCGGACGTCGCTGGACTCCAGGACAGGTAAGTGTCCAAATATTAAAAGCCAGCAGCTGCTGTAGCTGTAGCTGCTGGCTTTTAATATTTTTTTTTCCGGCGGAGCTCCGCTTTAAAGACAAAAATATAAGGGCCACTTATCAGATTCCTCACCCTCATCAGAGGGATGGCCCATTGGAATTTTCTTTTGGGGGGGGGGGTGTGGTGGTTCTAGCTGAGTTTGGGCCCTCAAAAAAAAGACTCTGCCACTCTGCCTGAATTTAATGAGAACAAAAAACAAAAACATTTGGCCACATATTGGGGGGGGGGGGGGGTTCTAGCTGAGTTTGGGCCCTCAAAAAAAGACTCTGCCACTCTGCCTGAATTTATTGAGAACAAAAACATTCACAGCATATTACAATCATGGTAATTAGGGACTGATGAAAGACATACAATACATTAGCATACATTCAATACATAGAATATGATGTTAAAGGGGAAAACTAACCTTAATATAGTCCTTCTGCAGGACTTGAATTATGGCAGAACAAGTCTGTCAGGGGCCTGCCAGAAATAGAGGACGATCCCTGCTTCCCTCTGTACCTGTGCATCGGCGCGCGCCAATTGCGCACGCGCATGCGCGTGCGCGCTAAATGACATGGCGTCATTAGGCCTTTAAAAAGCCAGCAGTTGCAATAGTGCACTGCTCTCTGATCTGTAGCTTCTGTGTATCTTTACCTGCATCTGCTATCTGATTACCTGGACGACCCGGCGCTGCTGACTTACCTGTTATCTCCAACCCTGACCTCGGCCTGCCTTGACCCTGCTACTATTACCTGTTGTTCCGTTGCCAGACCTCTGCCTGCTTATCTGATCCTGCTCCAGTCCACCGCATTGCTCTGCCTGACCACCTGATCTGACCCGGCTCGCCTGACCCTGCACCTGCCTGCTACTTGCTCTGTGTGTTCCAGTGTTGACCTGGCTTATCTCTCCCTGCTTCAGCCTGCTACTGATCCTGCTGTCATCTGCAGTTCCAGCCTACTTGGAGGATCATCAACCAGCTACAGTGTCAACCACCACAGTCTCCACAGGCACTCCTACCCCGCTGTGTTCCCGAGACCACTGTTTCCACTCCGGTGGCTCCTGAACCAGAGCTGTAGGAGAGGTCTTCTCCTACAAGTCAGACTCGTCCTCTGAGGTACGTAACAAAGTCTCTGGTATAATGATCCCCAGAGCCTGGGGGGAGATGCCTGTTGTGAACTTCAGGTCCTGCAGACTTCTCCCAGTTGCCAGGTATCTCAACGTGGCGAATAGCCTTTGCTCGGCAGTGATGGCTTGCCGCATGACAGTGTCCTGCCTCGTGATATAAGGGGACAGCAAAGCCAACAGACGGTGAAAAACGGGGTCCGTCATCCGGAGATAATTCCTGAAGTCATCAGGATTATTCTCCTGAATCTCCCGCAACAAAGGCATATTACAGAATTGGTCACGCTGAAGCAACCAATTCTTCGTCCATGAACTCCTCCTCACCCTGTTCATGGACTGGGCTTGGGTAAAAGCAAGAAGCCCAACACCAAGCCTATGAACAGCACAAACTCTACGTACCCGCAACATGACTAGATAACGGTCTGCTGGTCAGAACGAACTAACAGAAGGCACTGAAGAACAGCAAGGCCTATGAAGAACGACCTGAAAATCAGAAACGAGCAGACAAGAACGTACTAAAAAACAGATACGAACTCACTACACGCCCTGAAAGACAGATACGAATCCACAAGCACAAACTGAACACCAGAAAACGATCTGAAAGCAGTTAGTTACCTTGAATTAGAATTGTAGAACAGCTTCACAGTACCAGAATCTTTAAGCCATCCGGCAGTACTGTGAGGGTAGATTATCTTAGGTGCGTCCTCCAAACGAGTCACCAGGACCTCCTGAGTAGTGATGAGCCGAACACCCCCGGGTTCGGTTCGCACCAGAACCCGCGAACGGACCGAAAGTTCGAACGAACATTAGAACCCTATTAAATACAATGGATGCGAACGTTCGAATTCTAAAGTGCTAATTATAAAAACTATTATGCATGTTATTGTCCTAAAAAGGGTTTGGGAACCCGGGTTCTGCACCAGGGGACATGTATCAATGCAAAAATAAGTTTTAAAAACGGTCGTTTTCCGGGAGCAGTCATTTTAATGATGCATAAAGTGAAAAAAAAAAAGTCAAATATTCCTTTAAATATCGTACCTGGGGGGTGTCTAAAGTATGCCTGTGAAGTGCCACGTGTTTCCCGTGTTTAGAACTGTCCCTGCACAAAATGACACTTCTAAAGGAAAAAAAAGCCATTTAAAACTGCTTGCGGCTTTAATGTAATGTCTGGTCCCGGTAATATGGATGAAAATCTTTAAGAAAAATGGCATAGCTACCCCATGACCCCCCCCCTACCCCAGCCCATTACCAGCCCCTTTGGGTCTTGTATGGATATTAAGGGGAACCCCGCACATAAAATAAAAAAGGCCCTATATACTCAGAACAGCCGTATACAGGCGGTGCATACAAGACAGGGACTGTAGGTTTGTTCTTATGTAGAATCTGTTTGTAATTTTGAACAGGTACATTGTTGAAGTGTAGCTCCAGACCAAAAATCTATTTTTAAACTTTTTGGAAAACATAGGTAAGGGTTATCACCCCTGTAACATTTGTTTTGCTGTCTGTGCCCCTGTTCAGAACATTTCACCTCACTTTCCGTCCTAATGACAACTGTTTTTGAAATGTGGTGTTTTTCTTGAAACAAGGATTGCTGATAAAGCATCAGTACAGAGGAGACACCTTTCTCCCATATTTATTCTTACAGGAGAGAATTTTCCTTCCTAGTGGTAGATTTCCTCTCACTTCCTGTTGTCTTCTTGCGTTTGCAAGTAGGAGTCGTTTGTAAGTTGGATGTTTGAAAGTAGGGACCTGCCGTATATACTCTGCAGAAATAGGCCCCTTAGTTGTTGGTGTTGGCACAACACTGTAAGCACTCACAGTTACTCTTGGTTGGTGCTGGAACGCCCTGCTGTCAACTATTATATCAGGAATTTTAATTACATATAATTGTTGAACAGTGGTAGTAAAAATTGGGCCTTTGATGGTGGTGCTGGTGCCACAACACTGTAAGCCCTGACAGTTACTCTTGGTGGGTGCAGCAATGGGCCCTGCTGTGAATTATTAGATCAAGAATTGTAATTACATGCCCCTGTTGAACAGGGGCTGAAAAATTGGGCCTTAGGCACTGGTGGCACAACACTGCAACCCTTCACAGATACTGTACTTGGAGCACAGCAATGAGCCCTGTTGCAAAGTATTGCTTCAAAAATTGTAATGACACGCCCCTGTTAAACAGGGGCTGAAAAATTGGGCCTTAGGCACTGGTGGCACAACACTGCAACTCCTCACAGATACTGTACTTGGAGCACAGCAATGAGCCCTGTTGCAAAGTATTGCTTCAAAAATTGTAATTACACGCCCCTGTTAAACAGGGGCTGAAAAATTGGGCGTTAGGCACTGGTGGCGGCACCCATAAACAAAAATGATCTTCCAAGCTATCATCATCAATCGTATCATTGAGGACTCGGAGGAGGAGGATAGCCAGTCAACATAACAGCACAGGCACTCAGCATCAGCATCAGTCTTGAAGGGATGTGACATTTTAAAATCAATTAGTCTGTTATATCAGCATCAGGTGTGTGGTAGCTGGTGGTGATCCAAGACTGGTTCATCTTGATGAAAGTCAGTCGATCAACCGAGTCGGTGGACAGGCGCACCCTGTGATCCGTGACAAATCCTCCAGCAGCACTGAATGTGCGTTCCGAAAGAACGCTGGATGCAGGACAGGCCAGTAGCTCAATTGCATACTGTGCAAGCTCTGGCCAGTGATCCATCCTCAAGACCCAGTAAGCCAGAGGATTTTCGGTGGGGAAGGTGTCCAAGTCTGACCTTGCCCCTAGATATTCCTGCACCATGTTTATCAGACGCTGGCGATGGTTGCTGGAACCGATCATACTTTGGGGCTGCGGACTAAAGAATTGTCTGAACGCATCGGTCAGACGGCCACCTTCCCCACCGCTCCTTCTTTGACTGGCCGAAGCCTCAGCAACTCGTTGTCCAGGACCAGGAGTTTGCAACCTCCCAGTCTCTGGGAACGCGTTGCACAGACCTTTCTGCAAGGCCTCCCGGAGTTGTCTCATCCTCTGCTCCCTCTGCGACGGTAACATAAGGTCCGCAACCTTACCCTTGTACCGTGGATCAAGGAGAGTGGCCAGCCAGTAATGGTCCCTCTCCTTGATCCGAAGAATACGAGGATCCTTCCGCAGACTTTGCAGGATCAGGGAGGCCATGCAGCGTAGGTTTGCTGAGGCATTCGCTCCGGAGTCCTCTGGGTCACTAAGGACGACATGATCCGCAGCCACCTCCTCCCAGCCACGTACAAGTCCACTGGTTTCTTGGGACTGTAAATCATCCCTAAAAGACTGCTGCTGATGATGCTGAGTGCCAGCCTCCACCTCCATGCTGACACAATCCTCCTCCTCCTCCTCCTCCTCCTCCTCCTCCTCTTCCTGTGCGATGGGTGGGACAGAAGGAACACTGTCTGGGTAAAGGGGGCCTTGAGAGGCAAGGAAGTCCTCCTCTTCCTGCCTCTGTTCTGCCTCAAGTGCCCTGTCCATTATTCCACGCAGCGTGTGCTCCAACAGGTGGACAAGAGGTACAGTGTCACTGATGCATGCACTGTCACTGCTCACCATCCTCGTGGCCTCCTCAAATGGTGCCAGGACAGTGCATGCATCCCTGATCATGCCCCACTGGCGTGGAGAAAAAAAACCAAGCTCCCCTGACCCTGTCCTGGTGCCGTAGTCGCACAGGTACTCATTGATGGCCCTCTGCTGCGTGTGCAGCCGCTGCAGCATGGCCAACGTTGAGTTCCACCTGGTGGGCATGTCACATATAAGGCGGTTCTTGGGCAGGTTCAACTCCTTTTGCAGCTCAGCCAGGCGAGCACTGGCATTATAAGATCTGCGGAAATGCACACAGACTTTCCTGGCCTGCCTCAGGACATCCTGTAAGCCCGGGTACCTGCCCAAGAAGCGCTGCACCACCAGGTTAAGGACGTGAGCCACACAGGGCACATGGGTCAGTTGTCCCTGTCGGAGGGCGGAGAGGAGGTTGGTGCCATTGTCGCAAACCACCATTCCTGGCTTAAGCTGGCGTGGCGTCAACCACCTCTCGGCCTGGCCCTGCAGAGCAGACAGGACCTCTGCCCCAGTGTGGCTTCTGTCCCCCAAACACACCAGCGCAAGCACGGCATGGCATCTTTTTGCCTGCGTACTTGCGTAGCCCCGTGAACGGCTACGGAGCACCGCTGGTTCATAGGACAAACCACAGGAAGAGGCCATGGAGGAAGAAGAAGAGGAGGGGGTGGAGGAGAGAGGTGTGTCACAACCAGTAGTAGCATTTTGGAGGCGTGGCGGTGGGACAACCTCCAACACTACTGCACCTTGTCCTGAATCCTTCCCAGCTGCCAAAAGAGTGACCCAATGGGCCGTGAAAGAAAGGTAACGTCCCTGTCCATGCCTGCTGGACCATGAGTCAGCGGTAATATGCACCTTACCGCTGACCGCCCTGTCCAGCGAGGCCAAGACATTGCCTTCCACATGCCGGTAGAGAGCCGGAATAGCCTTCCGTGAGAAAAAGTGGCGTTTGGGAACCTGCCACTGAGGAACCGCACATTGCACAAACTCACGGAAGGGGGCCGAGTCTACCAACTGAAAAGGCAGCAGTTGAAGCGCTAGCAATTTAGCCAAGCTAGCATTCAACCGCTGGGCATGTGGATGGCTGGGAGTGAACTTCTTTCGACGGTCCAGCAGCTGGGGCAGGGAAATTTGCCTGCTAGAATCGGACGTCGGTGTACTGCTAGCAGAGTGGGCGCAAGTACTTGGCTGTGACACACCTAATTCTACACCTTCATTCCTCTCAGTGCATGTTTCAGAGAGGACTGAAGTTATAGTGGGGTTGGAGATCCCAGCTGATGCGGTGCAAGGAGAGGTCCGCTTGGTTCTTTGGTGTGGGTCTTTGAGGTAGGCTTGCCAACGAGCTGCATGGCAGGTCAACATATGTCTGGTCAGGCATGTGGTACCCAAGCGGCTGATGTTTTGGCCACGCGATATACGCTTGAGACATATGTTGCAAACAGCAGCTGTGCGATCTGATGCACTAGCCTCAAAAAAGGCCCACACCAAAGAACTTTTTGAATGACGGGCAGAGGCAGCGCCCTGCACAGGCGGAGCTCTGCGGTGTGATTCCGTCGGTGTACTGCCCTTACGCTGGCCACCAAAGGGCATCCTGCCTCGTTGGAGATGTGCCTCCTCCTCATCCTCCTCCTCCTCCTCTCTCCTATTAGGCACCCACGTGGAGTCATTGACCTCATCATCCCCTCCCTCCTCATCACTGGAGCCAATCTGGCAGTATGCTGCAGCTGCTGGAACATGACTGCCAGATTGGTGTCCTTCTTGAGCATCCCCTCTGTCTGCTCTCACGCTACTGCCTTCCTCTAGCTGGGTTTCATCATCAGACCCTTCGAAACGCTGGGCATCCTCCTGGAGCATGTACCCAACACTGTGCTGAAACAGTTCGGGGGACTCCTCAGGAGGAGGACATGGTGGGTCTAGGGAAGGAGTGACTGATGATTTGTCTGACATTGATACCAGGGAAGACGACGCTTTGGCAGCTGCTTTTCCAGTACCCTGAGCCTGGGTGAGAGAGGATGAGGAGGAGGAGGAGGGCTTGGTCATCCACTCTACCAAGTCTTCGGCATGATGTGGCTCAACATGTCCAGCTGCCGAAAAGAAGGACAAGCGTGTCCCATGGCCATGTGCTGATGACAATGCACCGCGTCCACGACCAGCACTGTTGCCCCCAGACACAGAGCCTGCTTGCCCTCTTTTATTGCCTCCTGACTGTCTGCCTCTCCTTGTTTGCCTTCCAGACATTCTAATAGATGGCCTGCAGGGAGATGGGAAAAAAGCAATAAGGGCTACCTTCAGGTGTCCTTCTCTGTCCCTTGAAACAAGGACTTTCACAGTGAAAGAAACTGACACTGTCCCTACCTAGAGTTTTCTGTCCCTAGAATAAATGTTTTTTTTAATCACAATATAGCACAAGGACAATTCACTCAATGTCTCTCCAGGTCCCTGGAAACAAGGACTTGCAGAGTGAAAGAAACTGACACTGTCCCTACCTAGAGTTTTCTGTCCCTAGAATAAATGTTTTTTTTAAGCACAATATAGCACAAGGACAATTAACTCACTGTCCTTACAGGTCCCTGGAAACAAGGACTTGCAGAGTGAAAGAAAAAAAACACTCTCCCTACCTACAGTTTTCTGTCCCTAGAAAAAATGTTTTTTTTAATCACAATATAGCACAAGGAAAATTAACTCACTGTCCTTACAGGTCCCTGGAAACAAGGACTTGCAGAGTGAAAGAAACTGACACTGTCCCTACCTAGAGTTTTCTGTCCCTAGAATAAATGTTTTTTTTAATCACAATATAGCACAAGGACAATTAACTCACTGTCCTTACAGGTCCCTGGAAACAAGGACTTGCAGAGTGAAAGAAACTGACACTGTCCCTACCTAGAGTTTTCTGTCCCTAGAATAAATGTTTTTTTTAAGCACAATATAGCACAAGGACAATTAACTCACTGTCCTTACAGGTCCCTGGAAACAAGGACTTGCAGAGTGAAAGAAAAAAAACACTCTCCCTACCTACAGTTTTCTGTCCCTAGAAAAAATGTTTTTTTTAATCACAATATAGCACAAGGAAAATTAACTCACTGTCCTTACAGGTCCCTGGAAACAAGGACTTGCAGAGTGAAAGAAACTGACACTGTCCCTACCTAGAGTTTTCTGTCCCTAGAATAAATGTTTTTTTTAATCACAATATAGCACAAGGACAATTAACTCACTGTCCTTACAGGTCCCTGGAAACAAGGACTTGCAGAGTGAAAGAAACTGACACTGTCCCTACCTAGAGTTTTCTGTCCCTAGAATAAATGTTTTTTTTAAGCACAATATAGCACAAGGACAATTAACTCACTGTCCTTACAGGTCCCTGGAAACAAGGACTTGCAGAGTGAAAGAAAAAAAACACTCTCCCTACCTACAGTTTTCTGTCCCTAGAAAAAATGTTTTTTTTAATCACAATATAGCACAAGGAAAATTAACTCACTGTCCTTACAGGTCCCTGGAAACAAGGACTTGCAGAGTGAAAGAAACTGACACTGTCCCTACCTAGAGTTTTCTGTCCCTAGAATAAATGTTTTTTTTAAGCACAATATAGCACAAGGACAATTAACTCACTGTCCTTACAGGTCCCTGGAAACAAGGACTTGCAGAGTGAAAAAAAAAAAACACTCTCCCTACCTAGAGTTTTCTGTCCCTAGAAAAAATGTTTTTTTTAAGCACAATATAGCACAAGGACAATTAATTCACTGTCCTTACAGGTCCCTGGAAACAAGGACTTGCAGAGTGAAAGAAACTGACACTGTCCCTACCTAGAGTTTTCTGTCCCTAGAATAAATGTTTTTTTTAATCACAATATAGCACAAGGAAAATTAACTCACTGTCCTTACAGGTCCCTGGAAACAAGGACTTGCAGAGTGAAAGAAACTGACACTGTCCCTACCTAGAGTTTTCTGTCCCTAGAATAAATGTTTTTTTTAATCACAATATAGCACAAGGAAAATTAACTCACTGTCCTTACAGGTCCCTGGAAACAAGGACTTGCAGAGTGAAAGAAACTGACACTGTCCCTACCTAGAGTTTTCTGTCCCTAGAATAAATGTTTTTTTTAATCACAATATAGCACAAGGAAAATTAACTCACTGTCCTTACAGGTCCCTGGAAACAAGGACTTGCAGAGTGAAAGAAACTGACACTGTCCCTACCTAGAGTTTTCTGTCCCTAGAATAAATGTTTTTTTTAATCACAATATAGCACAAGGAAAATTAACTCACTGTCCTTACAGGTCCCTGGAAACAAGGACTTGCAGAGTGAAAGAAACTGACACTGTCCCTACCTAGAGTTTTCTGTCCCTAGAATAAATGTTTTTTTTAAGCACAATATAGCACAAGGACAATTAACTCACTGTCCTTACAGGTCCCTGGAAACAAGGACTTGCAGAGTGAAAGAAAAAAAACACTCTCCCTACCTACAGTTTTCTGTCCCTAGAAAAAATGTTTTTTTTAATCACAATATAGCACAAGGAAAATTAACTCACTGTCCTTACAGGTCCCTGGAAACAAGGACTTGCAGAGTGAAAGAAACTGACACTGTCCCTACCTAGAGTTTTCTGTCCCTAGAATAAATGTTTTTTTTAATCACAATATAGCACAAGGACAATTAACTCACTGTCCTTACAGGTCCCTGGAAACAAGGACTTGCAGAGTGAAAGAAACTGACACTGTCCCTACCTAGAGTTTTCTGTCCCTAGAATAAATGTTTTTTTTAAGCACAATATAGCACAAGGACAATTAACTCACTGTCCTTACAGGTCCCTGGAAACAACGACTTGCAGAGTGAAAGAAAAAAAACACTCTCCCTACCTACAGTTTTCTGTCCCTAGAAAAAATGTTTTTTTTAATCACAATATAGCACAAGGAAAATTAACTCACTGTCCTTACAGGTCCCTGGAAACAAGGACTTGCAGAGTGAAAGAAACTGACACTGTCCCTACCTAGAGTTTTCTGTCCCTAGAATAAATGTTTTTTTTAATCACAATATAGCACAAGGACAATTAACTCACTGTCCTTACAGGTCCCTGGAAACAAGGACTTGCAGAGTGAAAGAAACTGACACTGTCCCTACCTAGAGTTTTCTGTCCCTAGAATAAATGTTTTTTTTAAGCACAATATAGCACAAGGACAATTAACTCACTGTCCTTACAGGTCCCTGGAAACAAGGACTTGCAGAGTGAAAGAAAAAAAACACTCTCCCTACCTACAGTTTTCTGTCCCTAGAAAAAATGTTTTTTTTAATCACAATATAGCACAAGGAAAATTAACTCACTGTCCTTACAGGTCCCTGGAAACAAGGACTTGCAGAGTGAAAGAAACTGACACTGTCCCTACCTAGAGTTTTCTGTCCCTAGAATAAATGTTTTTTTTAATCACAATATAGCACAAGGACAATTAACTCACTGTCCTTACAGGTCCCTGGAAACAAGGACTTGCAGAGTGAAAGAAACTGACACTGTCCCTACCTAGAGTTTTCTGTCCCTAGAATAAATGTTTTTTTTAAGCACAATATAGCACAAGGACAATTAACTCACTGTCCTTACAGGTCCCTGGAAACAAGGACTTGCAGAGTGAAAGAAAAAAAACACTCTCCCTACCTACAGTTTTCTGTCCCTAGAAAAAATGTTTTTTTTAATCACAATATAGCACAAGGAAAATTAACTCACTGTCCTTACAGGTCCCTGGAAACAAGGACTTGCAGAGTGAAAGAAACTGACACTGTCCCTACCTAGAGTTTTCTGTCCCTAGAATAAATGTTTTTTTTAATCACAATATAGCACAAGGACAATTAACTCACTGTCCTTACAGGTCCCTGGAAACAAGGACTTGCAGAGTGAAAGAAACTGACACTGTCCCTACCTAGAGTTTTCTGTCCCTAGAATAAATGTTTTTTTTAAGCACAATATAGCACAAGGACAATTAACTCACTGTCCTTACAGGTCCCTGGAAACAAGGACTTGCAGAGTGAAAGAAACTGACACTGTCCCTACCTAGAGTTTTCTGTCCCTAGAATAAATGTTTTTTTTAAGCACACTATAGCAGAAGCACAAAACACACTGACACTCTCCCTACCTATCCTTCTCTTTCCCTAAACTAAAGGAATCCAGGTTAAGCAAGAAAGAAATAACAGTCACTGTCCCTGCCTATGCTACTCTATCCCTGCTCCGGAACACACTACACTAGGCCGCCGTGCTGGCGGCCTTTTATAGTGTGGGGCGTGTACTAAACACCCTCAGCAATAATTGGCCACAGGCATCCTGCCTGTGGCCAATCATTGCTCTCCTCGCTGCCGGCGCTGTGATTGGCCAAGCATGCGGGGTCACAGTGCATGCTTGGCCAATCACAGCGCCTGGATGACACTGCGATGGCGTAGTGCATTGTGGGCCGTTCGCGTCACTCGAATTTGGCGCGAACGGCCCAAATCGTTCGATCTTCGTCGAACGATCGAACAGCCAATGTTCGAGTCGAACGTATGTTCGACTCGAACACGAAGCTCATCCCTACTCCTGAGAGACCAGCCATCATCCTGGCTCTCTCCAGCAAGGGTCCTCCCCTGGATCTCCTCAGCTTGGCTTGGCTTCTTCCACACAGGCAAGACAGCCTAGGACCAACTCAGGATTAGTAGGCCCCAGACAGGCTTCTGGGCCTACTTGCAGAGATTGCAGTAACACAGCCTCTGGCCAGGAGGGCCATGAGGTAAGAACTGACTAGAGCACATGGCGTCTGTCCCATAAATACCCTCTCCCAGAATGCACAGCGGGCAGGAACCTCCTACTGGGTTGTTCTGAGAAAAAGAGAATATTCATTACAGCTTAACTGTGTTGTAATTCTCATGCTGGCCTGTGGTACCAGTTACACCTACTGGCAACAGTGAGAAATGCACAACAAGCCAAGTTCAAGACAGAAACCAAATAAACTATATACAATCAATCTGAGCTCAGCTCAGCCAAAAACTACATTTACATTATAGCCCCATTTCTTTAGGAACAGGGGGCTACATACAGTATATATATATATATATATATATATATATATATATATATAAATATATATAAAAAATATATTGCATGCCCAAAATTCACATAAAAAGTAAGTTAAAAAAAATCCAATATAAAAAAAATAAAAATAAATACAGATATTTTAACAATCAAGCCTCTTTTGAACAGTGAGATACTGTTTTTGGGTACCCCAGACTTTTATATTACTGTACATATGATGGTACCAAAAAATGACTTTTTGCCCACACCATGTTTTTACTGTAAACTGCATCCCATGAAAATTCTGAAAGTTCTGGTTCAATTCTGTACCATTCCTTTTGAAGGACACCCAACAAATCTGATGGATATACATTGCAGCTTATGCAGTAGCATGCCCTGTTAATAAATGGTGCATGCACTATTTTTGGCAGCATACTGCAGAACACTGCGTTTCCACATGTTCCACTGTACTGCAACGCATGTCTGATCTAAGATGCGCCATTCATTCTGAACATGTGGTTATCCATAAACATGGGGTGAGTGGTGTCAAAGTCTGTCAGCCTGGAGTAGTAACCAAAGATGGAGAGGGGTCAGGACAGGAATTCATAACTCATGGAGTGCAGCTACAGAAGCACTGCAAGGTGATGAAAAGTCACCATGGGAGTCTGAACTTAGTGCAAAGGCTTTCAGACGGCACAAACTGTTGTTGTGACCCCATCTCCTCAAGCAAGGCACTAAAAAAACAGAATGTGACATGTCATGAACCAGCCAACGTCTTGTGAGAGGAGACCTGAGACCCCAGCAGCTGCCCCTGCCATTCCTCCAGGCTTAATGACAGTCAACATGAAGCCTACTGCAGCTTTTTAGGTTTAAAAAGTAGTTGCTGTTTTCTCTTTTACAGGAATTTCCACGTGCCTGACGGAATGTTATGAAACCCTACGTAAGAGCGCCTTTCAGAGCGAGGAAACATTTGTACCTCTGGGGGCATAGTTATAAAGCAGAGAATATGATGTTCACCTCACCAACCAATCTGGCAGTATCAAACACTGTCATTTAAAGCACCTGCAGTGAATGTTTGGTGAATGTCACATTCACTACTTTTTTAATATTCCCCCTGGTGTCATGCAGAATTACTTGAAACTGTCTAAGGGCTCTTTCATACTTGCTGTGCCCTCTGAAGAGCGATCTGTGTTCAGATTGCATTTCAGAGGGCAT
Source organism: Rana muscosa (assembly GCA_029206835.1). Classification (NCBI taxonomy): domain Eukaryota; kingdom Metazoa; phylum Chordata; class Amphibia; order Anura; family Ranidae; genus Rana; species Rana muscosa. The sequence goes on along the minus strand of CM055125.1, from coordinate 238,391,565 downwards.
TTGACAGGTGGTGAGGAGGCGTTATGTTGCCTCCTCACTGCCTGATTTAACCCTATAATGATGCAGTACTGCGCCATAATTGCGTGCGTTGCACACCGTTGCGACACAGCCCCATAAACGTAAATGTCAATGTCTTCTGACAACTATAAAGCATGAAAGTTCCTCTTTATAGAGAGATGTGGGGTCAATAAGACCCCACATCTCTTCTCTACAATGGACAGCATCAGATCAAAAAAAAATACACTGATCTGATGTGTAAACTTGGCCTTGTTTACATCAGTGGTGAAATGGAAATGACATCATGAAGTCGCTCTGGGCTTCCTAGGCCATAGAGATGAGCGTAGGCCATCTTTCCTCTGCCTATCTCTATGGCCAGCCACTGCAACTGATGGATCGGTTCTTGGGCTTCCCAATCAGCCAGGTAAGCCTGAAAACCACCGAAAAGCAGCGGGAGGGGGGCACCCCTCCCGCCTCTTCTTAAAGTGACCCTGCAGCTAATGAGCTGCTCCAATCCCTTTTATCGGAAAGAACATTTTAATACCGGGGCTATGGCATCTAGCTATAACCCCGGTATTAAACGGTAAAGTGGTGCCGTATTGTCCCAGTTAGGCGTTCGGCAAGTGGATACGCGAGTTTGACAGGCAGTAATGCTTGTCAAAATCTGCACCCCCAGTTAAAAATGCTGCAGAGGCGAAGAAAAGCATTACGGCTGCAGCATCTATACAGCCCCATCTGGCTGTATTGGGACAGTTCTGGTAGACGGCCCAGGGGTCCAAAACTGCAGTTCAGCTGCCCATTTTTACAGCCCTCCCAGCTGCCCATCTGAAAGAGCACTAAGGGGTTTTTCTGCATCCTTGTTTTGCTTGTAACTGATCAGCTGACTCCAACAGAATGTGTTTACACCAGCTTTGGGGAAGAGATGCCATTTCCATCAGGTTTCTATTTCCATCTGTGATAGGGTGACCACATTTCCAAACTACCATTCAGGGACACCCTTCCTTCCCAAAAATCAGCTTGTGCTGTAACGAATCACAGCACAGTGATTGGACACAAGAGGCGGGATTTATGATTTCTCCAATCACAAGCAGGGGGTGGGATTGTGCTCCTCCAGGCATTCCCGGCCAGGAAAAGTACTGTCAGTGAGTAAAGCGGTGATGTGGCGGCCTTTTTTGGGGGCATCAGATTGGCCGGGAGGGGGGGGGGTGGCTGTGTCAGTTTCATTCCGGGACACTGTATTGTCCTGGCCTGAATGTGCCCGGGACAGACCTGCAAAATGCGGGACTGTCCCAGGCAATCCGGGACACGTGGTCACCCTAATCTGTGACCCTATTGGGGAGTTTTTCCCTGTTCTTGTGACACCCGTAAAAGAGATGGGGTTGCAGTTGTCAGCGAGACAATTAAGCACAAAAAACAATAACATCAGATACAATTGTAGCACACCCCTGTAGGAGCTGCTGGTTTAATTTTGGGCCTTGCACATTACCTCAGTGTAGCGCACCAACCCCAGACTTTACCTGCTTTTCTTCTGCTTGGCTCCTCCGCAGGAAAAGAATGAGTTAAACTGCTATAAGGCGGTCCTGTAGTGGTTAAAAAAAACCTTCAGCAGGAGCTGGACGGAAAGCTGAATTCCAATAGGAGAAAATATTGTCTAAAGTAGTGTGTATGCTTACTGGAATCTTGGTGTGACTTCTGTATTTCTTCCAGATCTTTGCAGTAATGCAACTTGAAACTTTACCTCTGTGCAGAAAGACCGGTCACTGCTGCTACCTCTTCTTGTGCAGGGTGACTGGTCCTGTCTCTGCCCCCTCCTGTAGTTTTCTGCAGGCAGCCCGTAGTGGGTTGAGCCTGCTGGGTCCCTCCCACAGCTCTGCACAGCCTATGTACGGCATAGTGATGATGTCACTGCTATTTTTACAAGATAATAACTGGGTTTGCAAACACATTTGGTGCAAACAAAATGGATTTATGTCCTTTGTGGCCTTTGAGGGATATATTTCAGTTAAAGTTGTTGTTCCTGGAGTTGAGCAATAAAGATGAAAGCTTTTCCATATTCTCACTTCATATTTTGCACTATGAACCCTATAATGTTGCTTGTGATAAAGCATATGGAGCCGTTATAAAATCATTATACATCAGTTACCAGCACAGCTCAGTGTCTACCTGACAATGGTGACCTGCACAGGAAGTACGCCTTTGTGGTTTATTCAAAGAAGACTTGGTTTCTTGGGAATAATTAAAAAATGTAAAAGGCGCTCATCTGTTCCTTGAGAATTCTTCTGTCAATGGGTAGAACAAATAATGTAAAAAAAAAGGAAGCCTCTGAATAAAACATCTTGGCTATTTGAGCTGCCTTCCCTGCTGCGACCAACTCCGTCCAGCTGCGTTTCCTGGTAAAGCATCTGAAGGATGGTAGAGGGAGGACAGGAAGCATTGCTAATCTTGCCCGATACAGACAAGTTATGTGCACAGGCAGAAATGAGAGCTGCCAAGTTGATTTTTAAAAGTCACCTTTGCTGAAGGACTACTATACTAAAACTCTATTAGACTGGAGACTGCATTGATTTCAGCCAGTCAAAGCAGACTCCTAGACTTGTATTGAGACAGAGAGAGAAACAGTAAAGCACAACCACTGTTCAGCACTAGAGTTGGGCGGAACACTCCTCAGTTCGGTTCATGCCAGAACTCTCGAACATCGCAAAAGTTCAGACCTGAACCGAATTAAAGTCTATGGGACCCGAATTTGAAAAATCAAAAGTCCCCATTTTGAAGGCTCATGTGCAAGTTATTGGCCATAAAAAGGGTATGGAGGCCCAGGTACTGCTCTGGGGTACATGTATCAATGCAAACATGTTTTTTTCAAAAGATTGTTTTTACACGAGCAGTGATTTTAATGATGTAGAGAAGAGAAACAATAAAAATTAAAAAATCCTTTAAATATAATGCTTGGGGGTTATGTCTCTTTTATTTAGATTTAATGGGATACTATCAAATGTTTTGTTCGGCCTTGTTTAGTCCATCCCGATCTGTTGGCCCTGATAATCTTCTCGGGGCCTAAGAGTCAGAAGGAGGTCTCTATGCCTGGAGCAGTTAGTTCCCGATAAGGGGCTCCAGGTTACCAAGGAGAGAGGGTTTCCCTTCTCCCTTCCATTATATTAGAAGGATGAAGAGATCTCCCCCTGACAAACTTTTGATTGCTTACATGAATCTATCCTTTTTTCTAGGATGTTTTTATTATTTTATCCATTTATTGACTAATGTTTGTTTATTCCTAAACATAATCTTTTTTCTTTATTTTTCTTTATTTTTATATAACATGATGTAATGTTCTGTATTATTTATCTTATGAAAATAAAATATTTTGAAAGTAAAAAAATGAAATACAACAGACTGCTATTCACACATATTACATTAAACTGCCATGGAACTCTGCAAGGAAATCAGGGGCTGCACACTGGCTTTGAAGCTTCTTTTGGAGTTTAGGTATTTCGGTATAGGAGGTACAAAGAGCATATGTTACATAAACAGGAACATACAGAAATGGAGATATCAGAAATGTGACCTAAAAATGGTACACAGGAAGTACAAAAGAAATATCCCAGGATTAATGTATCTTTACATAAGCCATCAAACAGATTGTAAGATTAGCATGAGAAAGGATCTGAATGACATTTTATTTTGGTGCTGCATCCTGTTGTATTATTTTAAGTGCTTTATAAAACAGTAAATGTAAAAGCTCAAATCTGCAAGGCAGGGACTCCTCTGAGCTGCTTCTCTTTTAGGCCCCATTCACAAATGGGCATTTTATGTACATTTATAAAAAAAAAAAAAAAAAACCTGCTTGCTGCATCTTTGATGTGCTTACCTGAAATGCCATTATATAGAGTTACATGGTAACGCACATAAAAAGCATGGAAAATACCCCTATACTGCAATGCACCTAAAACGCAACACTATAGCTCCCAACTGTCCCTGATTTCAAGGGACTGTCCCTGATTCGGAGCAATATCCCTCTGTCCCTCATTCCTCATCATTTGTCCCTCATTTTGGTCTGATCTATATAGTTGTATATAAAATGCACTTTTTATCTATCAAAAAGTGTTTTCCTCTCATCTGATTTCTAAATTGCTGCATTTGTAAATTCCAAAAGCCAATATAAAGGAATAGTAGTGGTAAAAAAAGCACTTGTGGGTTTAACCAATCTTGTTTTTTTGTACAATTCTCCTTTAAGGGGGCGTGGCAAAGGGTGTGTCCTATGCCTGCATACTTTTGCTGATAGGTGTCCCTCATTCCTATCTCAAAAAGTTGGGAGGTATGCGCAACACAGCTAAAACGCACTGCACAGATGTGAACTGGCCCTGTCATTCTCAGGTTAGTAGCAGTAGACTAAGGTATTGTGTACGCCATAGAAAATCTGGTGACACCCTTCGTTGGCTAATATAAAGGGCCACTACAGTAAAAATACTTTTCTAGTAACCAAACTAGTCCATTAGGGGTGCTCGGGTGCCGCCCCCCTCTCTCCAGCCACCCCCTCTGTGTAATATGGATGCATTGCATTCATTCGGAGGAGTCTCCGTTGTCACAATACAATAGCACAGTGGAGAGGATTCCTCCATCTACCTTAATTGCATGGATGAGGGAATCCATTTTTTTTTTTTAACTACTTCAGCCCCGGACCATTTGTCAGCTTAAAGACTGGAGGTCTTTTTACAATTTGGCACTGCGCTGCTTTAACTGACAATTGCGCGGTCATGCAACGTTGTACCTAAACGAAATTTGCGTCCTTTTTATCCCACAAATAGAGCTTTCTTTTGGTGGTATTTGATCACCTCTGCAGTTTTTATTTTTTGCGCTATAAACAAAAATAGAGCGACAATTTTGAAAAAAATTACATATTTTTTACTTTTTGCTATAATAAATATAACCAAAAAATATTTAAAAAAACATTTTTTCCTCAGTTTAGGCTGATACGTATTCTACATATGTTTGGTAAAAAAAATTGCAATAAGTGTTTATTGATCGGTTTGCACAAAAGTTATAGCGTCTACAAAATAGGGGATAGTTTTATGGCATTTTTATTAATAATTTTTTTAGTAAAAAAAAGAAAAACAATGCATCTATGGCCAGCTTTAGTTACTAGTATGACTAATAAGAAAAAAAAAAAACGAGTCTACCTGTGATTTATACGACACTTCATTTGATGAAAAGAACTTCGGGCAAGCTTGCACTCTGCAATACATTCCGTGGCACAACCAAAGTATCTCCTACATTTTCACTTCCATTCTAACATTAGGAAATGATCTTATACTTCCAGCAGATGTTAGTGTGGCATTCTTATTGCACTACATAGCAGTAATAAATGACCAGATCTTGGCACTCCGACACATTACAGGTAACAGATGCCCGTCATCTCTCAGGAGCCTGGGAACGGAAAGAACACTGTTAAGAGGCAATCAGATGTGTACGAGGAACTCTCAACCCGGTTATAAAGTATACTATGAATCTCACATGTAATTAATTTTAAGATGGTTTTTATTAAGATCAGACGGAGATGGCAAGCTGCTAAATCTTTTACTTAATTCTCATCCAGCCCTGCCAAGCTAGGAATAGCACCCAGATGTCATCTGGAGGGTGGCACATATCAAATGTATTCTCAAGATTGTTTGCATTTACTTAGAGTCACAACAGGGAGGGGTAGGAGGCGGCAAGATCCAGATTCAATTTCAAGGAGATCTAAAACTGGGCTCACCACTTTCAAGTACAAGGACAAGTCATTGTTGTAGTATGTGTTTTTTTTTTTTTTTTATCTAACAAAGTTGTAGGATGTGTTTAGTTTCCCAGCAGGATCTGGATTGGCAACACCTGTGCGTCACGCTATTAAGCGGAGCCATGCTGCCCAGAGGCTGGAGGCGCAGTGTGGTGGCTATCAAAGCAGTGTTATAAAATACTAGGCATGCTTGTCTGTTTAACCATCAGATAAAGCGGGCACGTTCCAAGGGATTCGCAGAATACGAATGGACACATACCAGTTAATCGCAGTAAACCACTTAGCGATTTCCGTGAGTGAAAGAGGAAGATTGCAACATGCAATCACTTCCTTGTTACTTTGTAGTAGCTTCCCTGTGCTGTGCCAGGTGATGCCATAGGGGCCATGGTAACATGAAAAGGCAGCCTCCACTATATCAATTAATTACATCCAGAAATTTGTACTACAGATTCACACCATCTACGTTGAGCTGCTCTGATCTGCAGTGATAAACACAGGCTCAAAGCAGGGGCACATAGAAAACAATTGTCTCCTATGTGTCTTGCTCACGCTATACCTGTGGTGGTGTACGTAGTGTAAAAATGAAGCATGTCTGTGACCACACCCCAGCACATGACCACACCCCAGCACATGACCACAGCACATGACCACACCACAGCACATGACCCCAGCACATGACCACACCACATGCACAGAATTGAATGAAATGTCACAGAATGAATAAATAAAATAAATGTAGCAGGATGTCCATATGTAAGAAGGAATCCGGCTCCCTCCGGTGGTATAAGTGTTACAATGCAACTAATGCACTTTGGGACAGATATCAGCTAGGAGAAAAGACTTTGTTGCTTTTAGTAAAAGACAGACTACATTACCCAGGGTGCATTGCAACACCGCAAAGCATTCTGGGCAGACTACTTAAACCAGGGGAGGGGCCAGCGTCTCTCTCTCTGGATCCAGCTCTCAATCAAGCAGGAAGTTGGCACGGAGGCCTGCTTCCTAAGGATTAGGCCAGAAGCCTGGGCCTAAATTACGGGAGTGCCTGAGTGATTTCCAGCAGAGGATCGTCCACAGCGTCCTGTGATTGCCCAGCAGAGACCGGAGTCGTCCATCACCATATGCTGTTAGTGACGGAGTCCGGAGACTGCAGCTGAAGCAGAAGCGTGGAGATCGAGTGACCGGGACAAGCCAGAGGAGACTATCTGAAAGTCGGGCCTGTTTGGTGAGAAGGGCACCTGCCCAGAATTGACTACTACCTTAGAGGAAAGTGATTTAGTTAGTGCCAGCCACACTTCACCTATCACGCCACAGCTTGCGGCCTAGTGTATCTCACTGGAGACTATGTGATCAGAGATTGGTGCATCCGTCATTAGTGGGTGGCAGGCACACGAGTACTCAGGTATATTGCGGATAATTACAGCATCTTGTTGAAACCCTGTGGATTACAATTTAACTTGTGCACCGACGGTGGCTAGCGAAGACTTCATTGGAGAAAGGAACTTTGAGTGGGACGCAGATAGGCCTTGCTTACCTATTATAGGGAATGAACACGTGCAAGGTATTGCAACAAAGGGGGAGCTCGCGAGCAACCAGTTAGCCGTGCAGAGACACATATAGATACATGTACATATATATAGCTGATGTTATTTCCTGTTATTACCTAATCTCAGTGATACCTATCCTTATTGGTTTATTGACTCTGCAATGCGCATGCAGAGTCAACTGTGTGTATTAATGTGATTCTTTACCCTTCCCTTTTATACTTAGTAAAGGTACCTTTGATTAAGCATATAACTTGTGTGAAGTATCTCTGTCACTTAGAAGGACTAGTGACCAGCAAAGGTAATAACATTTACAGGTTATTGTGTGATGTATGCAGGATTGTGTCTCCTAATACTCAATAGGTCTCACACTCCTTATTCATATCAGTTGTGCTAAGGGAAGGTTTGAGCCACTTCCAGGGGTTGATAGGCAGGACGTAGACCCAAATCAAACAAACAGCAGCTCCTACGGGGGTAGTGCTACACGTGGGGGCTCGTCCGGGATATTCTACGGTTCTGCAATCAACTTTCCCCCTAGACAGAACCCTTACAGCACAGAAATGGACCCTGCTGCCGTAGCCCGGTGGTGCAGGGATGAAGGCATCCTACCCGGAAATGGCCTGGTGGTTGAAATCCAGAGAGAGGCCTGGGTAGAGGAGCAGCTAACTCCAGTCTTGAGAGCATTGTCCACGGACAGGAAGCCATGGGTGATTGACATAAAGACAGATACTGTAAATCCCCACACCTATGCATTATGTGAGTGGAGGAACGGAATCTCTGACTACTTCAAGGGTGCCAGCATAAAAACTACAAACCAAGTAGAACTCCTCCTGATACACCCAGAAGAGAATAAAGATGGCCCCACATCCACTACTTCAGGAGGCCCCAGCACAGGAGGGAGCGCCCAACAAAAGGGTCCCGGTTCACCACCATTGACCACCCTTAGCTCAGAATTGTGCGCTGTCCTGGGGGAGATTGTGACCAAGTGTAAAAACGACCCTCCAGACTACCTGATGTCAGGATACAGGAAACTCAGGACCTTTTCTGGGAAGAAACCTGTACCTTCAGTGGAAGATGGATTTGAAGAGTGGCTAGATGGCGCCACTCAGGCCCTAGAAGAATGGGAGGTGCCAGAACAACAAAAAAAACAACGGATTGTGGAAAGCTTAAAGGGGCCTGCTCTGGAGGCCATACGTAACCTCAAGTTAAGCAAGAAGGACTGCAATGCACAGGATTATCTGGATATTCTGCAGAATGTGTTCGGCGGGACGGAAAACGTCACTGAACTCACTTACCAGCTGGGGCATTGCTACCAAAAAGAGGGAGAGAAGCTGTCAGAATTCATAGGACGCCTGGATAAGATCCTGCATCGGATCCTACTGAAGAAAGGGATCGATCCAAGAAAAGTGGATGAGGCCCGTGCCCAGCAGGTGTTGAGGGGAGCTCAACCCTTGGACCCCATCGCATTATTGCTACGCACCCGGCGGGACGGGAGCAGCCTGGAATACCCCGACTTGATCCGGATAGTCAGGGAGGAGGAGGCCATGTTGGAAGACAAAAGGAGGAGTCAACACACCGAACCAACTGCCCGAGTCAGAATGTTAAGTGCAGAAGAAGGTGATTCAGAAGTTGAACTCCTAAAGACCCAGGTGTCACAACTAGTAGAAATGGTGTCCATGCTGACTAGCCAGGCCTCTGTGCCACACAACAAGAACACGTCAGAGGAACCAAAAAAACCTCCTAGGCTAGCTCCAATATGGAACTAGTACAGAAGCCTAAGAGATTGATAACATGCTTCAATTGTGGGGGAATCAGGCATGTTAGAGCAGTGTGTCCCAGCCCAGATGAAGTTGCATCCAGACATCGCAAGCCGGCGGAAAACTTCAGAGGGCCCCGGTGAAGGAGTCAGCCGGGCGCCCACCAGTTTCCACGAACTCCTTCAAGAAGTCCAATGATCCAAAACATCAGAGTCAGGGACCTAAACCTCTGCCAATTAGGCCCCGTCCCACAAGTCAGGCTGCTGTTGAACAGAAGGCCAGTGCACACCAGACCCAGAAGGGACTGAGACCCACCGGAAACTCAAGAAAAAAAGAAGTGAGGGTACAGGTAACTGAACCCAGCAAGAAGTCTGTGATGAAGGAGTTCCCTGCCAAGTTAGTGGGGCCTTCTCCAGTAGTCTCCATACAAGTAGAAGGGATCTACACCAAGGCTCTTCTTGACACTGGGGCTCAAGTGACTCTTCTGTATAGGGATTTCTATGATAAACATCTTAAACATCTGCCCCTACAGAAATTAGAGGAACTGGAAATATGGGGTATTGGAACTCAGAGCTTTCCCTATGACGGTTACCTGCCAATCAAGTTGACTTTTGATCCCTCAGTGGCTGGGGAGACAGAGACCTTCGATACTCTGGCAGTAGTGTGCCCTCGCCCACCAGGGGCCAGCAAGAGCTCACTCATCATAGGGACGAACACTGATCTAGTCAGGCGACTGCTGACACCGTTGGCCCAACAGGAAGAAGCCCTGACCACAAGAGTCCACCCCATGTTAAGGCAAGCCTACCAGCGCCTGGTACTGGAGCAGAAGGCCCCGGCTGAGGGAGTTGGCAAGATTTGGAAGCTAGACAAGACGGAGAAGGTATTACAACCGGGAGAGGTGACTTGCCTGAGGGCTTCTGTCAAGCTCACATGGAAACAGCCAGGCCCCTTCATTGTCTTCGAACCAGGCCCACAGGAAAGACAGAAAGGGATTGAAGTAATCCCCGAAGTGATCCCATTGAAGGCCCTACAGAAAAGCCATGGGAGGGTTTCAGTGAGTATAAGGAACACTGCTAATACACCAGTGAAGGTGCCGGCCAGAATGCTGTTGGGCCAGGTGAATCCAGCCACCCCCATTGCCCCGTGTGAATTGAAGAAAGAAGAAAGGGGTGAAGTCACCATAGAGAAGCTCTGTTCTGAAGACACGGCCCTCCCACCAGAATGGAGAAAAAGGTCCAAAGCTCAACTTGCAAGGTGGGAAAAGATCTTCTCTAAAGATGAGTTCGATGTGGGGTGCGCAAGGAGTGCCACTCACAAGATACGCTTACAAGAAGATAAGCCCTTTAGAGAGAGAGTTCGACGGGTCCCACTGGGTGACTTAGAAGACTTGCGGGAACAGTTGGCTGAGCTGAAGAGGACGGGGATTATTCGAGAATCCAGGAGCCCTTATGCTTCTCCAATAGTGGTAGTCCGAAAGAAGAACGGGTCGCTGAGACTGTGTATCGACTACAGAACACTAAACAGAAGGACCATCCCAGATCAATACACCACTCCCCGAATTGAAGACACCCTGCAGAGTCTGTCAGGGGCCAAGTGGTTCAGTGTAATGGATCTAAAAAGTGGATATTACCAAATCCCCATGTACCCTGAGGATCGGGAGAAGACAGCCTTCATCACCCCTGTGGGGTTCTTTGAGTTCAACCGTATGCCTCAAGGGTTATCAGGAGCCCCCGCCACTTTCCAAAGGCTAATGGAGAGAACCGTCGGGGACATGAATCTAATAGAGGTACTGGTATATTTGGACGACGTCATCGTGTTCGGGAGAACCCTAGAAGAGCATGAAGAGAGACTGGAGAAGGTCCTGAAGAGGCTCAGTGAAGAGGGCCTGAAACTCTCCCCAGAGAAGTGTCAATTTTACCAGTCCTCAGTCCATTACCTGGGCCATATCGTTTCTGCAGAAGGGGTGGCCACGGACCCAGAGAAGCTGGATGCCGTCACCTCTTGGCCGAGCCCTACCAACGTGACTGAGCTTCGGTCATTCCTGGGGTTCTGTTCTTACTACAGAAGATTTGTAGAAGGATTCGCCAAGATTGCCAGACCCCTGAACGAGTTACTCAGAAACGAAGGGGAAGATGATGTTCCAGAGCTGGTCAAACCAGTGAAACTCACCATGGGACCCCGAAGGCCCAAAGAGTCGATTCAAGACCAGTGGACAGGGGAGTGCGAGGAAGCCTTCCAGATGTTAAAGAAGAGTCTTACCACTGCACCAGTCCTGGCCTATGCTGATCCAAAGAAGCCTTATGAACTGCATGTAGATGCCAGCCGAGATGGGCTGGGTGGGGTGCTGTACCAGGAACATGATGGTTACCTAAGACCCGTCGCATATGTGAGCAGGAGTCTGATACCTGCTGAGAAGAATTACCCCACCCACAAGCTTGAATTCCTGGCCTTGAAATGGGCAGTGGTAGACAAACTGAGAGACTACCTATATGGGGCGGAGTTTGTGGTGAAGACAGATAATAACCCGCTCACCTACCTTCTGACCACTGCCAAGTTGGATGCAACGGGACACCGGTGGTTGGCTGCCCTTTCAAGCTTCACCTTCAGCTTGAAGTACCGACCCGGAGTGGGAAATAGGGATGCAGATGCCCTGTCCAGGAGGTCTCATGCCCCCACCGACCCTACCGAAGAATGGGCCCAACTAGACCCAGAGGGAGTGCGAGCCCTATATCAGGGGACAGAACTTCAAGCCAGAGGTGGGTCAAGAGCCGAAGAAATTGGGGTCTCAGCTGTTGGAGTACCGAAGTGCTATTGCAGTGTGACCCAAGTCGAAGGGGAGGGCTTGCCCAAGCTGACAAAAAGGGATTTGAGAAAGGAGCAAGAAGAAGACTCTTTAGGGAAACTCCTGATAAAGGCCCTGGAAAGCCAGCGTCCCGAGATGCTTGAAACAGACTCCCCAAGAGAAGCCCGATTGTTGCGCAGGGAGTGGGATCGGCTACACATACGTCAAGGGGTGGTCTACCGAAGGGGCCCCTCTGACGACTCAGAAGAGAAGTGGCAGCTGTTTCTACCAGCCAAATATCGAGAAGCGGTCCTAGCTGCCCTCCATGACAACCATGGTCACCTAGGGTCCGAACGGACTTTTCACCTTGTACGGGATAGGTTCTATTGGCCCTGCATGCGGGCTGAAGTGGAAGGATATTGCCATTCCTGTGTCCGATGCATTCAAAGGAAGACCTTGCCACGTCAAGCAGCCCCAATGGGCCATCTGCAAAGTCAGGGACCTATGGAACTGGTGTGCATTGACTTCCTTTGCCTGGAGCCTGATCTGAGTGGTCAAGGGAATGTCTTGGTGATAACAGATCACTTTACCAGATATGCTCAAGCATTCCCAACAAAAGACCAGAAGGGCTCAACAGTAGCCAAAGTACTGGTAGAAAAATTCTTTGTGCACTATGGTCTACCCCAACGCCTTCATTCAGATCAGGGCAGAGACTTTGAAAGCAAATTAATAAAGAAGTTATTAGACCTGTTAGGCATCCAGAAGACCAGGACAACCCCTTATCACCCACAAGGAGATGCTCAGCCTGAACGGTTTAACCGGACTCTCTTGGATATGTTGGGGACTCTGAGTTCAGAGAAAAAGCAGCATTGGAGCAAGCATGTAGCTGCCATAGTGCATGCCTACAATAGCACTGCCAGTGATGTCACTGGGTATTCCCCATACCGTTTGATGTTCGGGCGGGAGGCTCGGTTGCCAGTGGACTTGGCCTTTGGCATATCGCTGGATCATACCTCAGCAGCATCCCACAAGGGGTATGTAGACCGATTGAGAAAGAGTCTGAAGACAGCTTTTGAAAAGGCCCAAGCAGCATCTGACCAACGGTGGCTGAGAAATAAAAGAAACTTTGACCTAAGAGTCAGAATTCAAGATTTACAGCCAGGAGATAGAGTGCTGTTGAGGAACTTGGGAATTCCGGGAAAACATAAGTTGGCTGACCGTTGGAAATCCCAACCTTATGTTATCTGCAAGAAGCTGGAAAACCTTCCTGTGTACCAAATTAGGCCAGAAGGAAGCGTGGGACCGTTAAAGACCTGGCACAGGAATCACTTGTTGCCCCTCTCCGAGGCAGTTCGCATGCCTCCTGCATCTGACTCACAAGAAACCCCTTCAACTTCTCAAGGTTCCAGACCCATCACCCGATCTCAAACAGTGCTTCCAGATGTGAGAGATGGAGACTCTGACAATGAAGGTCAAGAGGATGAAGAAGCAGAATCTGACTGGTTGTGGTCATCCCAATTGCCAGAACCCATGACCACCTCCCAAACCTCACCCAAAACAGTTGACAATGGAACTCTTCGGGCAGAAGCTCCTGAATTCGTGCCTTCGAACATTCTCATTGAGGAGGTAGCTGATGACGCAGGCTCTTTGTCAATGGAAGACCCAGAAGAAGGGCCGTTGTCTCTATCTGAAGGAGAGCGGGACGCTCCTGAAGTTCTGGAGCCCAACATGCCTGAACTAGATGAGGAAGCCCCTGAAGAGCTTCTAGAAACAGCCAGCCCCAATGTCCTTGAGAATATGATACCTAAAGAGCAGAGGGAAAGAAGAGTAATTCACCCCCCAAAAAGACTGACGTACGACCAATTGGGTGAATGCTCTGAGGAGGCCATCATCACTTCTAAGAGAACCATTGATCAGTCTAGCTCTTCCATTCCAGATTCAGATTCAGTGGAAGACAACCCCAGCTCACTCCCTAGCACATCTGAAACAGACACCCAAGTGTCGGTGGTCCGTATACAGGACAACCTCCCTCCTTGTGATAATTGGTGGGAGGTTCCTCTGTCGGCTCTGTGTTATGATATGAGCTGTTTAAGTTTAAATCCTGCTTATGAAAAGGCAAGTTGTTTATTGTCATGCATGAACTAACAAATTTCCCTGCAGGTATTGCCAAAGTATGTGTTAGGTTACATACTGTTGTCCTCTTTGGGGACCAAAGACTTTAAGTGGGGGGAGTGTGTAGCAGGATGTCCATATGTAAGAAGGAATCCGGCTCCCTCCGGTGGTATAAGTGTTACAATGCAACTAATGCACTTTGGGACAGATATCAGCTAGGAGAAAAGACTTTGTTGCTTTTAGTAAAAGACAGACTACATTACCCAGGGTGCATTGCAACACCGCAAAGCATTCTGGGCAGACTACTTAAACCAGGATCCAGCTCTCAATCAAGCAGGAAGTTGGCACGGAGGCCTGCTTCCTAAGGATTAGGCCAGAAGCCTGGGCCTAAATTACGGGAGTGCCTGAGTGATTTCCAGCAGAGGATCGTCCACAGCGTCCTGTGATTGCCCAGCAGAGACCGGAGTCGTCCATCACCATATGCTGTTAGTGACGGAGTCCGGAGACTGCAGCTGAAGCAGAAGCGTGGAGATCGAGTGACCGGGACAAGCCAGAGGAGACTATCTGAAAGTCGGGCCTGTTTGGTGAGAAGGGCACCTGCCCAGAATTGACTACTACCTTAGAGGAAAGTGATTTAGTTAGTGCCAGCCACACTTCACCTATCACGCCACAGCTTGCGGCCTAGTGTATCTCACTGGAGACTATGTGATCAGAGATTGGTGCATCCGTCATTAGTGGGTGGCAGGCACACGAGTACTCAGGTATATTGCGGATAATTACAGCATCTTGTTGAAACCCTGTGGATTACAATTTAACTTGTGCACCGACGGTGGCTAGCGAAGACTTCATTGAAGAAAGGAACTTTGAGTGGGACGCAGATAGGCCTTGCTTACCTATTATAGGGAATGAACACGTGCAAGGTATTGCAACAAAGGGGGAGCTCGCGAGCAACCAGTTAGCCGTGCAGAGACACATATAGATACATGTACATATATATAGCTGATGTTATTTCCTGTTATTACCTAATCTCAGTGATACCTATCCTTATTGGTTTATTGACTCTGCAATGCGCATGCAGAGTCAACTGTGTGTATTAATGTGATTCTTTACCCTTCCCTTTTATACTGAGTAAAGGTACCTTTGATTAAGCATATAACTTGTGTGAAGTATCTCTGTCACTTAGAAGGACTAGTGACCAGCAAAGGTAATAACATTTACAGGTTATTGTGTGATGTATGCAGGATTGTGTCTCCTAATACTCAATAGGTCTCACACTCCTTATTCATATCAGTTGTGCTAAGGGAAGGTTTGAGCCACTTCCAGGGGTTGATAGGCAGGACGTAGACCCAAATCAAACAAACAGCAGCTCCTACGGGGGTAGTGCTACATAAAAATAAAAAAAAGAAGATAAACCGTGTGATGCATTGTAACAACACATTGCACTGCTCCTACACAATGCACCCCAAACGGGACGTCATATGGAACATACCATGCCCCAGTTGGGGAGAATGAGCCCTAAAATCAGCTGGACTTCCTTAAAGAGGAACTGTCATCTTGCCCACATATAATGACAGTATTCTCAGAACCCCCTCATATCAGAATACTCAGAGTCCCCCTTATGTCTGTGTCCTCAGAGCAGCTCTACATCAGAGTCGTAAGAGCCTCTCACATCAGTGTTTTCAGAGCCCCCTACCATCAATGTCCCCAGAACCCCTTCAGATCAGTGTCCTCAGAGCCCTCCTCAAATCAGTGTCCTCAGAGCTCCTCTCACATGAGTATCCTCAATTCCCCTCAGATCAGAGACATCAAAGTCTCCCCACATTAGTATCCTCAGACCCCCCTCACGCCAGAGCCCCTCTTACATCAGAGTGCACAGAGCCCCATTACATTAGTGTTGATAGAGTCCCCTCACATCAGAGTCCCTCTTACATCAGAGCCATCTGACCCCCCCACATCAGTTTACCCCAGTGACCCCCCCACACACACACCAAAGTCCCCAAACACACATCAGTGTGTTCCATGACCCAACACATCAGTGTCATTAGAGTCCCCCTCAAATCAGTGTCCTCAGAGTTCCCTCACATCAGAGCCCCTTTTACATAAGGGTCCTCAGACCCCCCCCCCACATCAGGATCTTCAGAATCCCCTTACATCAAAGTCCCCAGAGCCCTCCCTCACATCCGTCCTTAGACCCCCCTCACATCAGAGACCCTCTCACATCAGAGTGCACAGGGTCCCATTACATTAGTGTTGAAAGAGTCCCCTCACATCAGAGTCCCTCTTACATCAGAGCCCTCTGACCCCCCCCACATCAGTTTACCCCAGTGCCTCCCCCCCCCCCCACACACACACACCAAAGTCCCCAAAGCCCTCCTCATATCAGTGTGTTCCATGTCCCAACACATCAGTGTCCTCAGAGTCCCCCTCAAAACAGTGTCCTCAGAGTCCCCCTCAAAACAGTGTCCTCAGAGTTCCCTCACATCAGAGCCCCTCTTACATAAGGGTACTCAGACCCCCCCCAACATCAGGATCTTCAGAATCCCCTTACACCAAAGCCCCCAGAGCCCTCCCTCACATCCGTCCTTAGACCCCCCTCACATCAGGGATCACAAAGCCTTCTCACATCGGTGTCCTCAGAGCCCCCTCACATCAGTGTCCCCCAAGTCCCCTCACATTATTATTATTATACAGGATTTATATCACGCCAACATAGGGTGACCACATTTCCAAACTACCATTCAGGGACACCCACCCTTCCCAAAAATCAGCTTGTGCTGTAACGAATCACAGCACAGTGATTGGACACAAGAGGCAGGATTTATGATTTCTCCAATCAAAAGCAGGAGGCGGGATTGTGCTCCTCCAGGCATTCCCGGCCAGGACAAGTACTGTCAGTGAGTAAAGCGGTGATGTGGCGCCCTTTTTTGGGGGCATCAGATTGGCCTGGGGGGTGACTGTGTCAGTTTCATTCCGGGACACTGTATTGTCCTGGAATGAATGTGCCCGGGACAGACCTGCAAAATGCGGGACTGTTCCGGGCAATTCGGGACACGTGGTCACCCTACGCCAACAGTTTGCACATCGCTTTACAACATCAGGGCAGACAGTACAGTTACAATACAATTCAATACAGGAGGAATCAGAGGGCCCTGCTGGGTAAAGCTTACAAAGTCATCAGAGCCCCCTCATATCTTTGTCCTCAGACCCCCCCAGTCTTCGGACCCCCCTCACATCAGGGCCCCTCTTACATAAGGGTCCTCAGACACCCCTAACATCAGGGTCTATAGAGTCTCCTCACACCACATTAGTCCTCAGACCCCCCTCACATCAGTTTCCACAAAGCCTTCTCACATTAGAGACCTCATAGCCCCCTTAACTCCCCCTGTACATCATGTCCCTCTTTCACATCAGGAGCCGCCCTTCATATCAGTGTCATTAGAGCCCCCCTCACGTCTTTGTCCTCATAGAGCATCCTTCACATCAGTGTCCTCAGAGCCCCCTCACATTAGGATCCTCAGAACCCCCTCACATCAGAATCCTCAGAGCCCCACTGACATCAGTGTCCACAGATCTCCCTCACACCTCACAGCTCCTGATATCAGTGTCCTCAGTCTCTCTCCCCATTCCAGAGTCCCAAGAGCCCCCTCACATTAATGCCCTCTAGGTCCACTCACATCAGAGCCCCTCTCTTATCAGAGTCATCAGAGCCGCCTCATATCTTTGCCCTCAGAGCCCCCCCCATACCAGAGTTATGATACCCCCCTCACATCAAAGTCCTCAGAGTCCTGCTCTCATCAATGACTTCAGAGCCCCCTCAATCAGAATTTTCAAAGCAAAAACTCACATCAGAGTCCTCTCACCACATCAGTGTCCACAGAGCCTCCTTATATCATTATCCTCAAAGCCCCACTCACATCAGTGTCCTCAGAGCCCCATCCCACACCAGAGTTCTCAGAGCCCCCCTCACAAAAAGTCTAAAGCCTCTTACACACGACCGAGTTTCTCGGCAAGAACCAGCAAGAAACTTGCTGGCAGAGCTTTCTTGCCGAGTAACTCGGTCGTGTGTACGCGGCTATCAGGTTTCTCATCAAGAAAAACGACAAGAATCTCGACGAGAAAAATAGAGAACTTGCTCTCTATTTTCTCGTTGAGATTCTTGTCAGCATGTTTCTCGACGAGAAAAGTGTGTGTGTGTACACTTACCTTTCGCCGCGGAAACCCGCGCATGCTCGAAATGACTTTGACGCATGCGCGGTAGCTTCCTAGGCATAGGTAGGGTGTAGCAAGATGGCGGCGACGGCATCGAATGTGACAAGCGCACGCTCGTCGTAGTCGATGACGTCACCGCTTTCGCTCCATTCAAAGAACCGCGGGTTCTTTGAAAGAAGCGTGTGTACACTCGGCCGGGACAAGTTTCTTGTCCAAGAATCTCGTCAAGAAAAACGACGTGTTTTTTCTTGACGAGATTCTCGGCCGTGTGTACGAGGCCTAACTCTGGGCACAGCATGAACTGGAACAGGGACACTTCCAATTTGTGGAGGTGCAAGTTCCAGTGGTGGTTGTCCTATCACAAAGGCTTTGGAAGCAGCAGAACTGCAGGGGGTAGCGAGGGACAGGTCCCCAAGAAGATAAAGAGTGACCAAAGTGATCGGGTCCCCGTGTCAGGAAAGAAGACTTCAATAGCAAGGAAGAGGTGAGTATTGAAGACTCCATCTTGTGTTTGTGCCAGGATGAGGTGTTTGCAGAACCCACACAGGAGAATGATAAGCCTTTTTTTTGCCCAGGGTTGGGCTTTAACTAAATATGTCGTTGGGTCAGGGGTTCCCAAACTTTAGCATGTAACTCACAAAAAATTAAAATCCACATTTCCTTTCAAAATTATGATTAAAGTGGAAGTACACTGTTCCATCTGAGCACCACAAACTGAAAATGCGATTTAATTCATTTTGTAATATCCACTTGACCTCTGGAAGATTTACCCCCTTCATGACCAGGCCATTCACTATATATTCACATATTATACTATATTACTACTATATTCACATTGCGATATTCACTTGCATTATTTTAACTGACAATTGCGCGGTCATGCAACGCTGTACACAAATTACATTTTATATTGTTTTTCCCCCTCAAATACTCTACAGCTTTCTTTTGGTGGTATTTGATCACCACTGAGTTTTTTTTTCTTTTTTTTGCGCTATAACAAAAAAAATATATATATATATTTTCTACTTTCTGCTATAAAACATATCCAATAATAATAATAATAATAATAATAAAAAGAAAATCTAAAACCTTCATAGCTTTAGGCCAATTTGTATTCTGCTACATATTTTTAGCAAACAACAATTCCAATAAGCGTATATTGATTGGTTTACGTGAACGTTATAGCGTCTAGAAACGATGGTATACATACTGGATTTTTTTTTTTTATAGACTAGTAATCACAGTCACCAGCGACTTATAGCAGGACTGTGATAGTATGGCGGGCAGTCTGAAACAAACTGACACTTTGTGGGAACCAGTGACACTAATTCAGTGATCAGTGCTAAAAATATACACTGTCGCTGTACTAATGACACTGGCTGGGTTCTATGTGAGTTTTTTTACTAAGGGATGCGTCGGTTTTTATTCCCTGCTATGCAGGGAAACGAAAGTTGGTATATCCTTGCTGACAGGACAGAATTATGTATTGTTTACATTCATGGAGCTCTGTCCTGTCTTCCTTGTTGCCGATCAATCTTTGGACAACACCCGCTGATCAGCTTGTGGTGTGACTGATCACAGCACAGTCGGCACGTGCACCCCCTACCCAGAATTGCTGGATCACTAGACACATGATCCAGCCCAGGAGAGCGCTCTGCTGCTGTACTCATACATGAGGCGGTTGACAAGCGGATATTCAAAGCAAATTCAACCATCCATTCAAGTTTCCATGCTTTATTTTGCTGAGAATTCACTTTGAAAAACACCCCTAGCATCTCTGGTTGTGGCCATCTTGAGTGAGGGCAGATGATTAATGTAGCATTTACTTCTTGGAATCCATCTGCACCTTGCTCGGGCATGAAGACAGGAAGTAGCGCTTAGCAGGATGGTGTGCTCCCCTCCTGCAGGCTTCTGGGATGTATTTCATCATTTGCCCTGGCCTGTAAACTAGGAAGTCAATAAAGAAATGTAAAACAAAGTTAAAAACAAGTAAATATAATAAACACTCACCAGCCACATTATTAGGAACACCTGTTCATTTGCTTGGTAACACAAATTGCTAATCAGCCAATCACATGGCAGTAACTCAATGCATTTCGGCATCTAAACGTGGTGAAGACGACTTTCTGAAGTTCAAACCGAGCATGAGAATGGGGAAGAAAAGGAATTTAAGTGACTTTGAATGTGGCATGGTTGTTGGTGCCAGACGGGCTGGTCTGAGTATTTCAAAAACGGCTGATCTACTGAGATTTTCACACTCAACCATCTCTAGGGTTTACAGAGAATGGTCTGAAAAAGAGAAAATATCCAGTGAGTGGCAGTTGTGAGGACGAAAATGCCTTGTTGATGTCAGAGGAGAATGGGCAGACTGGTTCGAGATGATAGAAAGGCAATAGTAACTCAAATAAACACTCGTTACAATAAAAGTATGCAAAATACCAACTCATAATGCTCAACACATAGGAAGCAGATGGGCTACAGCAGCAGAAGACCACATCGGGTGCCACTCCTGTCAGCTAAAAACAGGAAACTGAGGCTACAATCCACACAGGCTCACCAAAATTGGACAATAGAGGATTGGAAAAACGTTGCCTGGTCTGATGAGACTTGATTTCAGGTGCGACATTCAGATGATAGGGTCAGAATTTGGCCTAAACAATATGAAAGCATGGATCCATCCTGACTTGTATCAACGGTTCAGGCTTGTAGTGTTGGTGTAATGGTGTGGGGGAGATTTTCTTTACACACTTTGGGCTTCTTAGTACCAATTGAGTATCATTTAAACGCCACGGCCTTCCTGAGTATTGTTGCTGACCATGTCCATCCCTTTATGACTACAGTGTACCCATCTTCTGATGGCTCCTTCCAGCAGGATAATGTCACAAAGCTCAAATCATCTCACCACTGATTTCTTGAACATGACAATGAGGTCACTGTACTCCAATGGCCTCCACAGTCACCAGATCTCATCCAATAGAGCACCTTTGGGATGTGTTGGGATGGGAGATTTGCATCATGGATGTGCAGCCGACAAATCTGCAGCAATTACATGATACTATCATGTGACTATGGACCAAAATCTCTGAGGAATGTTTCCAATACCTTGTTGAATCTATGCCATGAAAAATTAAAGCAGTTCTGAGTAGACATGCGCATGACAAAAAAAATTGTTTTGCTTAGTTTCTTTTTTCGATTTGTTAATCTTGTTATTTAGTTTTGTTAAATTTGGTTGATTGCCCATCCATGCCCATCCATGCCCATCCATGCTGCCTATCAGTGCCCATCCGTGTCGCCTATCCGTGCCGTCTATCCGTGCCCATCCGTGCCGCCTATCTGTGCCCATCCGTGCCGCCTATCGGTGCCCATCAGTGCCGCCTATCGGTGCCCATAAGTGCCACCTCATCGGTGCCCATCAGTGCCGCCTTATCAGTGCCCGTCAGTGCAGCCCCATCAGTGCCCATCAGTGAAGGAGAAAACGTACTTATTTACAAAGTTTTGTAACTGAAACAAAAAAAAAAGTTTTTTTTTCAAAAAAAATTGTATTTTTTTTATTTTTTTAGCAAAAATAAAAATCCCAGAGGTGATCAAATACCACCAAAAGAAAGCTCTATTTGTGGGAACAAAATGATAAAAATTTAGTTTGGGTACAGTGTAGCATGACCACGCAATTGTCATTCAAAGTGCAACAGCACAGAAAGCTGAAAATTGGTCTGGGCAGGAAGGTGTATAAGTGCCCAGTATGGAAGTGGTTAATAAATACATCCGTTATACTTTATACAATCTCTAGTACACTTTTTGTATAGATACCCATGCCTTAAAAGTCCGCTCAAAGGGTACATTTTCTTGTTTTCATCTAATAACACAGTCTTTGATTTCAGCAATATGTGTAGTTAGAATTCGACTGAAGCTCGATGTAAAATTTGATTCGAATTTCAGTTTGAATTTCAGAAATTCTAAAAAATTTATTTTGTTTAGTTATTTGGAGCATTCAGTAAAATTTGTTTATATTGTAATTCGGGTATTCAAAAATAGAAAAAACTTAGAATAACGAAAATCTGTCAGAATATTCAGAACGAAACGAACCGCACATGTCTAGTTCTAAGGGCAAAAGGTGGTCCAACCCGGTACTAGCAAGGTGTACCTAATAAAGTGACCAGTGAGTGTATGGTTCTATCTATTTACTAATGTTAGCAGCATAGCAATTAAAAATAGTCAACGTTAATGAAGAGAGTGAAGTTCCCTTTTAACTTTTTTATTTTTTGGGCAAGAAGTAACACATGTGTTTTTTAGTAATACTGTGCAAAAAAGAGGTATACAATATTATGAAGCAGCCAATCAGAATTCCTGTGTTGAAGGCTGTTGGTAATGGAGGTCTGGTCTGTTAAAATGCAAAATTGCTTGCCAGATGTCTTTCCTCTATGTTGTAACATAACCTGACACTTAGTTTACTAAATGAGACCTTACACTTAACCTCCCTGCCAACACTTAACTAACTGTCAAAACTGAAATAATACCCCCGTAACCCCTGACCCTAACAGTAACCTTCCTTTCTGCAGTATATACAAACTGACCCGTGCTGGGCGCAGCTGGGCAAAACTCAAGCAGGCTCTGCAGCTGGCTACACAAGTGGCAGTACCAACCAAGAGCTTTTCAGTAGCTTGTACCTCCCTTTGACGTTGCTCCAGAACTTGTACTTGAATGCTGCAAATCAGCTGAAAGCCGAGGACCTTTGGTGTACAGGTAAGGGTCTACCTTGGTACACGTTTAGTGTACAGGTAAGGGTCTACCAAGCGCAGAAAAAATAAGAGGGAGACCGTGTAATGCCAGTCTATGTGTCCATCAAGATTTACTGGTACCGCATCCTCTATTGTACAGACACTGAAAAAACAAATCCCTTCCATAAAAAAAACTATACAGGATTTTCAAGGTACCACACCCAAAATTATATAAAGAGGTTTACATTTTATTTATACATATGTTAAAAGTACCGTATTTATCGGCGTATAACACGCGCCGGCGTATAACACGCACCCCAAGTTTAGGAGGGAATTTTAAGGAAAAAAACTTTTAGGAGGGAAGTGTAAGGAAAAAAACTTACATTTAAATGTCCATCATTGCAGCTTTGCCCAGTGTCCATCTGCAGCCTTGCCCAGTGTCCATCTGCAGCCTTGCCCAGTGCCTTTGAATTTGCAGCCTTGCCCAGTGCCTTTGAATTTGCAGCCTTGCCCAGTGCCTTTGAATTTGCAGCCTTGCCCAGTGCCTTTGAATTTGCAGCCTTGCCCAGTGCCTTTCAATTTGCAGCCTTGCCCAATGCCTTTCAATTTGCAGCCTTGCCCAGTGCCTTTCAATTTGCAGCCTTGCCCTGGCCTGATTTAAATTTGGCGCCGATTTCCTACTGTGAGCGGAGCCGAGATACAGAAAGCCGAGTGTACTTCGGCTAGACTCGGCTCTGCTCACAGTCCCGCCCTTCTCCACTGATTGCGAGAGGAGCGAGCGAAGCCGAGATACACAAAGCCGAAGTACACTCGGCTTTACTCAGCTCCTCTCGCAGTCACGCCCACCTCCACTGATTGCGAGCGCCGCTGACATACAGAAAGCCGAGTGTACTTCGGCTAGACTCGGCTCTACTCAGAGTCAGGGGTGGGACTGCGAGAGGAGCCTAGACTAGCCGAAGTACACTCGGCTTTCTGTATGTCAGCGGCGCTCGCAATCAGTGGAGGTGGGCGTGACTGCGAGAGCCGAGTAAAGCCGAGTGTACGTCTCGGCTCCGCTCGCTCAGATCAGCGGGGGATCAGCGGGGATCGGCGTATAACATGCACCCGCGATTTTCCCCTGATTTTAAGGGGAAAAAAGTGCGTGTTATACGCCGATAAATACGGTATATTAAAATCATGGAACGGAACACAACAAAGGGATGGAGCTGCAATTACATACACTATATTACCAAAAGTAATGGGACAATTATGACCAGGGCTCCCTGCCATTAAAATTATGTGGTCTTCCTCCCAATATTATTATATGGTCTTACCTGATTGCAATGCAGGGAAGGTGTTGCCAAACTCACACCTTGCTGTGTAACATGTAGCACCCTCTAGTGTGCTAGAAGTGGTAGTGTTTAGTTTTTTTGTTAGTATAGGTATATTTCAGGCCAGTCTCCTTGTGTGGTCTGGATTGGGAGTGACTCAGGCAGAGCTGGGTGACTCAGGGTTAGCGCAGCTGGGGAGGAGTTGTTCAAGTCGAAGCTGGAGATGGAGTGCTATGCTTTCGGGGCCTTGGAGGGGGCTGCCTAGTCTAGGGGGGAGGGGGGAGGGTGCGGACAGGACCCTCTCAAGACACACAGAGGTGTCCTGAATGGGAGGCACTGGAGCAGGGAGAGGACAGCGGGGGAGCACTACCAGGCGGGTCTCCAGGGAGGATTAGCGGGTCGCAGCCAAGAGGGCTGGTGGGTGACACAAAGTCGGGAGGACTGGGAGGCACGCCTGAGAGGACTGGTAGTTTGTAGTCTGGGATAGGTGCAGAGGCAGTAGAGTGGACTGTGTTGGCGCGGGCGTTGGAGAGAGGCGGCTGCGGCTGGGAGGGCTAGCAGGGCCTGAAGTGGTGGTGCTGGGATTAGTAGCCACGTGGACAGCTAGCACTATGACTACCCACATTTTTGCTACACTGTAGGGGCCCGCGGTCCCTGACTGAAAGGGGCATTTGCGTTGGGCCTGGCTGAGCCAGTGTCAGGCCTACAAATCAGTGCTAGCTGGTTCTAGAGAGTGAGATCATTAGTCAAGTAAAGTGCTGGAGAGAGAGAGAGATCAAGAGTTGAGTCTGTGCTAGAGGAATTTGTATATACTGGAGATGTATATACAGTAGTTTCAGTCCCTACATTTTCTGTAATTGACAGGGCATCTCATGTCTACCCTATCCCCATCCAAGTTTAATTCCCTCAATAAAAATACAAAACAAAGTGCATGGACTGTTTTCTGTCTGGGAGTGACTGAAGATTGTGTGCCTGGCTGGGCAGGGTGACAGACGGACCACAACTACCAGCAGCCCTTACTGGGGTACCGCTACACACATACAACATATCTGCTGTAAAAAATATACACAGGCAGTCCCCGAGTTACAAACATCCGACTTACAAAGGACGTCACTTTGGACCCGGAAACCACCGGGCTGCCATCTTGCTGCTCATTGCATGATGCCACCTACTGTCTGGTGGACCTCTCAGTAATCCCACATCATTGCATTGCCAGTTAACTCTTCCCCTTGCTATCCAAACTTAAAAATATTTTTTGGGCTGTAGTTACACTTAAAAAATGTACCTGTTCCAACATATATCCAAAACAAATGGCCGCACACCACTGCCAATCTGTATAAAACATTTATTGTATGATCTTCAAAAGCAGATAAACACTATCTTGTTCGTAACCCGGGGACTGCCTGTATATAATTACTAAAGGTTCCTCGAAGACACCAACTGGCTCCAAACTGGCATTTTGACAACTTCAGACTGCAAATCTTTCTCACTGTATTCCTTCAATTTAAAGTGGGATCACACTTCTGTACTGTCTGATAAAGGTAAACAAAATCACAAACGTGGTTGGGCAGTAATACAAACCCTGTGGCAGATAAGACTGTTCACATACTGTGTGTGTAGGAGAAATGGGCTACCTTCAGGCATACCTGCTCTCAATTTGTTCATTGCTATATATGGTCCAAGATGAAGACTCTCATGGATTAGTTAGGAACCACACATCCACATACAGTATATTGTACATACATGTATAGGTATGCAACTAAAACCTATCTTTTTAAATGCAAATTGTTAAAAGAGTGTAAGTCTGATGTTTTTGTTTTTTGATGGCTAGCTGGTTAGTATGCTGGGACATTTTTGTATTTCTTTGTTCTGTTGAAAAGCCCTTCCATCAGTGGTGGCCCGTCCATACGGAGTGCAGGGGCGCCTAATCTACATGCAGGGCGCCGGACGCATGGATTCCAAAGATTTTTTTTTTTTGTAGAAACACATGATTAGAGCCTGAGGCTCTAATTGGCTTAAAAAAAGGGTGGGCTCAGGAGGCAGAGCACTGCGCCCCTGAGCCCACACAGTTGTGTGACAATAGCAAATTATTATTCACTATTGTCTTCCTGATTCTCCTCCCAGCCAATCAGGAAGTGGGTACTGAGACCCGTCACCCTTTTGGCCGAGAGGAGACACGATCCTATTGGCCACTGGGGAGTAAGAGGTAGGAGACACAGGCGAAGCGGAGCAGGATGAGACACAGAGTGAAGCCGCCGCCCACTGCCTGGAGGTTGCCCGCAACCCAGATAGTGTAAGTGCGGGGCTGGTCAACACAACCGGGGTTTCCTGTGACCCGACCGGCCAGGCTTTGGGTGGTGGTGTGGATTGCTGCCCCCCCAAAAAAGATATACCACCAGCCGCCATTGCCTTCCATGTGTATCTTGCTTTAAAAAGCTATTTTCTTTTAAATGATTAGAGTGTTTGCCATTTTTGTTCTTTCCACTTATATGTATTTCAACTGTGTATTTTTTTTTTTTTATTATGCCAATATGCTCAGAGAAGGAACCTGGTACTCCCATTACCTACAGTGCCTTGAAAAAGTATTCATACCCCTTTACATTTTTCAGTATTTTATGTGATAAGACCAACACAAAGTGGCACATAATTGTGAAGTTGAAGGAAAATGATAAATGGTTTTCAATTTTTTTTACAAATAAACATGTGAAAAGTGTGGCGTCCATTTGTATTCAGCCCCCCATCTAGAGAGTGACATTTTTGCCCATTTTTCTTTGCAAAATAGCTCAAACTCTGTCAGATTAGACTGAGAGTGTCTGTGAGCAGCAATTTTCAAGTCTTGCCACAGATTCTCAATTGGATTTAGGTCTGGACCATTCTAACACATGAATATGCTTTGATCCAAACAATTCCATTGTAGCTCTGCTATGTTTAGGGTCATTGTCCTGCTGGAAGGTGAACCTCTGCCCCAGTCTCAAGTCTTTTGCAGACTCTAAAAGGTTTTCTTCTAGGATTACCCTGTCCCTGCTGAAGAAAAGCATCCCCACAGCATGATGCTGCCACCACCATGTTTCACGGTTGGGATGGTGTGTTCAGGGTGATGTGCAGTGTTAGTTTTCCACCACACATAGCGTTTTGCTTTTAGGCCAAAAAGTTAAATTTTGGTCTCATCTGACCAGAGCACCTTCTTCCACATGTTTTCTGTGTCCCCCACATGGCTTCTTGCAAACTGCAAACTGACTTCTTATGGATTTCTTTCAATAATGGCTTTCTTCCTGCCACTCTTCCATAAAGGCCAGATTTGTGGAGTGCACGACTAATAGTTTTCCTGTGGACAGATTCTCCCACCTGAGCTGTGGATCTCTGCAGCTCCTCCAGAGTTACCATGGGCCTCTTGGCTGCTTCTCTGAATAATGCTCCCCTTGCCCGGCCTGTCAGTTTAGGTGGACGGCCATGTCTTGGTAGGTTTGCAGTTGTGCCATACTCTTTCCCTTTTCTGATGATGAATTGAACAGTGCTGCGTGAGATGTTCAAAGCTTGGGATGTTTTTTTTATAACCTAACCCTGCTTTAAACTTCTCCACAACTTTATTTCTGACCTGTCTGGTGTGTTCCTTGGCCTTCATGATGCAGTTTGTTCACCAAGGTTCTCTAACAAACCTCTGAGGGCTTCACAAATTAGCTGTACTTATACAGAGAATAAATTACACCCTGGTGGACTCTATTTTTCTAATTAGGTGACTTCTGAAGACAATTGGTTCCATTAGATTTTAGTTAGGGGCATCAGAGTAAAGGGGGCTGAATACAAATGCACGCCACACTTTTCACATATTTATTTGTAAAAAAAATTGAATACCATTTATAATTTTCCTTCCACATCACAATTATGTGCCACTTTGTGTTGGTCTATCACATAAAATCCCAATAAAATACATTTACGTTTTTGGTTGTAACATGACAAAATGTGGAACATTTCAAGGGACTGTACATCCCTATATTTCATTATTCATATATTTTACTTTGACCAGGGTTTTTTTCAATTGAAACTTGGTAAAACTCAGTTCCACCGCCTATGGCTCAGGCCCTCTGCTCCCTGCTCACCACTATCACTTGTGAACATAGAAGTCTGGCTTCTGTGTTTACAAGTGAAAGTTTCTCTCCCAACAGCTCCCACAGATCTGATCTGCTGAGTGGCTCTAAGTGCAGGATGGGGACAAGGGAGATGCGGGTGCCTGGGGTGCACTGCAGATGCCGACACCACCATTGGATGATGCAAGTGAAAGAGGAGTGACCAAAAGTGTGCAGGGAGGTACTAGACCTGTGCTTCAGCTTAATACAACAATAAAAGTAAAACATGTGGAAGATGGTGGAGATTTTAAGGGGGGGATGGGGGCAGAAGAAGGGGGGTTGCATGCAGAGGTCTGACCTGTAGAGGGGTGAAAGCAGTGGCGGCCGCTCCATACGCGCTGCCTCCTATTCCTTGCACCTGGCCCCTAATCTACATGCAGGGTGCCGGACGCATGGATTTCAATGTTTTTTTTTTTTTTGAAGCACGTGATTAGAGCCTGAGGCTCTAGTTGGCTTCAAAAAAGGGTAGGCTCGGGACGCAGTGCATTGATGGCCACTAATAGGCTGCACTGATGGGCACTAATGGGGCAGCACTGGTGGGCACTGATGAGGAGGCACTGATGAGGCTGCACTGATAGGCAGCACTGATGGGCACTAATAGGTGGCACTGATAGGCGGCACTGATAGGCGGCACAGATGGGCACTGATAGGTGGCACTGATCGGCGTCATTGGTACTTCATCAGCTTAGAGCGCAGAGCAGACGTAAAGGGTTCCATATCTGGACCTATCCATTCTGGAAATGTATTTAATCCGGTTATACGCCAGTCCAACTGACCTGGAAAATACCTACTCCTGGAGATCAATAGGAGAGGGTATTTCCAGGTTACGTGAGATGGGCTGTATAACCGGATTAAATACATTTCCAGAATGGATAGGTCCAGATATGGAACCCTTTACGTCTGCTCTGCGCTCTAAGCTGATGAAGTCTGCGCCATTTAATCTCAGGGCTCCATTATTGTCTTTGTTGGGAGGCCTGGGATTAAACAGCAAGATTCATGAAGCCACAACCCTTTTAAGCCAGTTGGGGGAGATAGAGGAGACTAAAACAAAACCTGTCAGGGCAGTAGATAAGGTCAAGGCCAGACAGGAAGAATACAAGCAGAAAAGAACAGAGAAGAAACGGAATGGGGTAGAGAAGACAGAAGGTGGAGAGAAAACCAGGCTAGTTGTTTCTAGGAAAGAAATGTGGGTGGATCTATTAAAGGCAGGAGTACCTAAAGATGAGATAGATGGCATTCCTACTGCAGAAATGCTGAAGAGGTGGAAACATTTAGTAGGGAAAACTGTCAGGGTTAGAAACACTACTCCTAGTGAAGATAACATCAGCCTAGACTTAGAGGAAACAGAACAGACCCCTCCTGTTAGCCCCAAACCAATTCCCAAAAGTGAACATGAACCCAAACCCAAATCCTTTTATCCTGGGGAGGAGTTAGAGAGAATCAGAAAAGGGGATTGGGAGGTTCAATATCCTTTATGAAGGGAAGGTGAGTCTCCTGTAATAGCAGCAAGGGCAGTGACAGCAGGAGACCGACGCCCATATGCACCTGTCACTGTATGGTGGGGGAAGTCATCTTCTCCTACACATGTAATGGCTTTAGTTGATAGTGGAGCTGAAGTTACACTTTTGCAAGGAAATCCTTCCCATCACAAAGGAGAATTGATTTATGTAGAAGGCTTGGGAGGGCAAACTACACCAGCAGTTAGGATACGGGTGAAATTGGCTATTGGCAAGGGATCAGGATTTATGACAAATGTTTTAATATCAGAGTTACCCGAAAATATTCTTGGGATGGATGTACTTCAAGGTCAGTCAATTCAGACTGAAAGAGGTACATTCACATTCGGGTATCCTGATAAAGCGTATCTGGTAAGGGCGGTGAAGGCTGTGGTCAGGGGTCATGCGAAATGGACCCCTGTCTACATTCCTCCACCAGAGAAGCCAGTCTGTCTCAAGCAGTACAGACTTCCTGGAGGCCACAAAGAAATTGGGGAGACTATTCAAGAACTGTTGAGAGTAGGGATCCTTAGACCTACTGTAAGTCCTTTCTCGTCTCCGGTGTTCCCAGTAAAGAAACCTGATGGGACATATAGAATGACTGTGGATTACAGAGGTCTAAACAAAGTGGCACCTCCATTGAAGTCAGCTGTACCAGATATGATCTCAATTGTTGAGAAAATTGCTAAAGATGCAGGAGAATATCATGCTGTGATAGACCTGGCTAATGCTCTCTTTTCAATTTTGATAGACCCAGATTGTCAAGACCAGTTTGCTCTGGTGTGGGACGGCCGCCAGTACACTTTCACTGTCCTTCCGCAAGGCTATCTTCATTCTCCAACGATTTGTCATGGACTGATTGCCCGAGATTTAAGTACCCTGAATTTGAAAGTTGTTGTGTTTCACTACATTGATGACATCATGATCTCTGGGACAAAAGAAGATGTAACTGAAGCACTGCACCTGCTGATACAACACTTGGAGAACAGAGGGTGGGCTATCAACAGAGACAAAGTCCAAGGACCTGCCACAGAGGTCAAATTCCTAGGAATGATGTGGACTGAGCCACAGAGGAAGATTCCAGAGACAGTTGTGCAAACTATTCAGGCGCTGTCGCCCCCTACTACCAAAAAAGGAGGCACAGAAGTTCATTGGAGTTGTAGGATTCTGGAGATCGTTCATCCCACATCTTGGACTGATATTAAGGCCTATATACAATGTTACCAGAAAAAAGACTGAGTTCTCATGGGGTTCAGAGCAGCGGACTGCATTCCTGGCTGCTAAAGAAGCTATTTTGCAGCATCAGGGATTGGGACCTGTGAGACAAGGAGTACCATTTCAGCTGGATGTAGTGGAGCAGAATGGTACCATATCTTGGAGTCTGTGGCAGCCAAATGAAAAGAAAGGACTGAGAGCAATACCTATTGGATTTTGGTCCAAACAACTGACAGGGGCACAGACGAGATACACGCCCCTAGAGAAGTACCTGTTTGGGGCCTACACAGCACTTCAACATGTAGAGACCATTACAAGAAAGGACACAGTCACCATCCATACTGCATTGCCAATAGCAGGATGGGTGAGAGATAATGGACTGACCACTAGGGCAGCTGTAGCCCAGAACCAGACACTAATGAAATGGAAGTGGTACCTTCAAGAAAGAGGGGGTATTGCAGCTGGGGATGTTAGAGACATTTCAAAACAGTTGGCAGGGCTTGTTACTTTTACCAGCACCCGGCCAGAAGAAGAAATTCCTGTGCTGCAGTCATCCCCCATTCAAGAGGCTCCACCCTTTGAGTCTCTGTCAGAAGACATGAAGGAGTCAGCGTGGTTCACTGATGGTTCAGCCATAATCGCCTCGTCTTGGCGTAAATGGACAGCAGCAGCCTACAATCCAAGTACAGACACAGTCCTGCAGGAGTCCGGAATCGGAGGGTCCAGTCAGTATGCAGAGTTGAAAGCTGTAGTGATGACTCTTCAGGAGGATCCTTCTTCCCATGTCACTATCTACACTGACAGCTGGGCGGTTTTTAAAGGACTGACAACTTGGATGCCCACGTGGAAGTCCAATGAATGGATGATTCATGGAAAGGTGGTGTGGGGAGGCAAGGAAGTCTGGGACTACATCTGGAAGGAAGCTCACTCCCGCACCATAAAAGTGGGGCATGTTGATGCACATGTGCCCCTAGTACCAGACTTTGAGAACTATAACAGAGTTGCAGATGAAATCGCCAAAGTGAAGGCAGTTGTGCCAATTGATCCTGTTTTGATGAACTTGGCCAACTGGGCCCACAAACAATCTGGACATTTGGGGCAGAAAGCAACATATGAATGGGCACAGCAGAGAGGATTGCCTATATCCATGGACATGATGAAGACTGTAATAGGGAACTGTACAGTGTGTGGAGAAGTGCGACAATGGCCATTGCAAAAGTACTCCACTGGGTCGATTAAGAAGGGTGAGAGGCCTGCAGAGATCTGGCAGATTGACTTCATCGGTCCCCTGCCCCGGGGAAACAATGGACTGAGATATTGTTGCACTGCAG
This sequence comes from Rana muscosa, assembly GCA_029206835.1. Taxonomy (NCBI): domain Eukaryota; kingdom Metazoa; phylum Chordata; class Amphibia; order Anura; family Ranidae; genus Rana; species Rana muscosa. Next base: position 238,359,209 of record CM055125.1, on the reverse strand, counting down.
TGGACACCTATTCAGGACTTATGCTTGTTCATCCTTGCAAACGTGCAGATCAAGCCGCAACGCTTCAACTGCTTCAGAAACTTGTCGTTGCTTATGGTTGTCCCAAACAAGTCCAAAGTGATAATGGCTCACACTTCACCGGATTAACAGTACAGCAGTGGGCCAAAGATTCTGGAGTGTACTGGTTGTGCCACATCCCATACCATCCACAGGCAGCTGGTTTGATTGAAAGATACAACGGGCTATTGAAGGACCAGATATGCAAAATTGCACCCACTCATACACTAAGGGGGTGGGATCGGGTCCTCACACAGGCAGTCATGTTGTTAAATTCTAGGCCAATAGCCAAAAGCACACCATATGAGAGGATGGTAGGGGCTGAGGCACAGATTCCACAGCTGGAGTGCAGAGTTCAGTATTTATGTAAGGTTCCTGAAAGAACAGGGTTTAACAGATACCATGTTACTGCTTCCCATGACATAGAAACCAAGAGTGACGTATCTGAAGCTGAAGCCTATCTAGGAATGAGAGGGAATCTGGCAGGAAGGTTTGAAGTTATATTTGCATTGGCAGATGAGCTTCAAGACAGTGGCTGGGACTCTGACTGGTTAGTGGATACTTCTCAGCAAGAGTGGAAAGTGAGGCTACATAACATCAAACCTTCCAAAATAAACAGCAGTGATTTTCTGGGAAATATCAGTATATTTCCTCTCCTCCCTATTGATGTTCTTTGGGAGGGTCAGAGGTGCATACAGGCAGGTGGCAAACTATTGGTCAGATATCCAGGAAAGAAGCCATTTAGAGGAGAGATAGTAGCTGAAGGGCCAGGATCTACTGTTTATGTATTGTTAGAAGGAACAGATAATCCGCTTTGTTTTCCACTCCACAGGTTGTCTCCGATTTGATCCATAGGAAGACCAGAGAAAAGTGGTTACATGATGGAAAGAATGACGGAAGATCGCAAGAGCTGTGGAGAACAAGGCCTTTTGATGTATTCCAAGCCTGGACTTGTTTCTAAAGAACTTTAGAATGGACTTTCTAATGAACTTTTATCCAAAGACTGAAACACCTTCCCAGTGACAGAAATATGGGAGGGGTTGCATTTAAGGAAAATTCATGTATATATTGAGTTTTTAGTAATGAAGAGATCTTCTGTGTGTGGTCTGAGAGAGAAAAAATAAAAATCATAGGGGCGGAATGTATTGCGTTTGTTAAAAATATGATTTTTATTATATTAATCAGACATAGGATACATGGGACAACTTTACAATAGTCAGATTACCTGTCAGCATTTGGTTTAAGTAGATCTCTCAAACAAATGACAATGGGATTAGATACCATTGTTGTATTTTAGTACATTACCTGTTTGAGATTTCTTTCAGCTCTCAAACTGAAAAGAATTACAGGTTTCGTTTTTTGAGTAGACAATAGGTAGATAGCATTGTTGTATTCAATGCTATTGTTGAAATACAGCTACAGCTATGTTTTCTGTTTGGTAACAATGGTAAACAGCACACATAAAAACAGGGCATAAGCTAGGAAGCTAGGAGAGACACACCATGTTGCTGTAAGATCATGAAGAAGAACAGGACCTGATCTCCAAGAAGAATCATTGCCAATGGAGATCATGAACAAAGCGTAATCCAAGTTAAGTAACCTTTAAATGTGTTTGTAGTTATAGACCATAGGATGTTCTTTTTGCTAGGCATTTTGCTTGTTATAGAAACCTGTCAGTCTTGTAGTATATTCCTAATATTGTAATAGTTTTGTATGTACAGCATCTTGTATAGTAAAAGCACATTTACACACTGCAGAAGTCTCAGCTTCCTTGTTATACCACAGAGTAACCTTGCTAGATAGACGCAAGCAAAACAGTATGCACTGAGTGGCAGCACTGGTGGGCACAGATTTGCAACCCTGATAGGCAAAGATTGGCAGCACTGGTGGGACTGCACTGATAATCAGGACACTGATAATAAGTGCCCTGATTATCAGTGTAGATGTCCCTTTTAGAGAAGCCGGTTATCGGCTCTCTTCTCCTCTCCTCATGCCGTCAGCATGAGGAAAGGAGTGCTGATAACTGGCATCTGTTTACCTTTGTGATCAGCTGTGAATGGACACAGCTAATCATGTGGTAAAGAGACGCTTATTGGCTCTTTACCTCAATCTGTGATCAACAGTGTTCCGGAAGATGCTATGATCACAGAGCACACCGCCGGCCCCCAGCGGTGGGCGCGATCAAGGAAAGCCGTCATATAAAGCGCAGTTGGCAAGTGGTTAAGACCCTCCCGCTGTTAGTTAAATTTGACCACACTCACTATTTGATTTAGTTTGGAGGGTGTGTGTGGGGGTATAGGGGGTTTTTGGGGGGTCATGGTTGAGTTCCTGCACCTATTTTCTGAGGAAAGAAAGCCCTGATTTTGACCATAGGTTTGACCCTTCTGTCTGCAGATTTCAGTATTTCACCATGCTATTTTCACCTCTAAACATAAGAAAATACTCTTACTTTATGTGTTACATGCCAGTTTTGAGTAACCCATTCAAAAAGAGTCAGGAGACAGCCATACAACTAGTACTTTTTCATAACAGTTAGCAATGATAGCCTCTGTATTTTGCTTATTACAGGTTCTTAAGAACTGTGGAATTTATTATCCTATCACTCATTTAAATCAATTATTCCTGTTCTACAGATTCGCACTGCACAGTGTAGAAATGATATCTGTACATTCTCATCTTTAGTGACACAGGCAGCTTCTGATCTTGTGATCTGCATTCATCTCCTTGAGATGCCCCATAAAATACTCCAGCCATTTATGACAAGCATACAGCCTTCCAAGAACGTGCCTGAGCAATCTCAAGTGTTTTTTTTTTTTAGTAGACACACCGGCAATGATATTAATAGCAGTAAAACAAAAGTAAAATGCCATTCCATTCAAATGATAACACCACCCTTTTTTTTATAGGCTTTCCATACATAGGAGAACAAATGGTTGATGACCAGCTTGTCTCACGTATATAAGCAATGCCCGTCCCAAGTGACTGGCAAGGTGGTCCTTCTCTGGGTAAGTTCTTTATCTTTGGAGATCCGCCAGAAGGCGTTTATGGTACATTAGGCTGAATTGAAGAAACTTTGTTTTATAGTCTCGAGGGGCAAAAGCCGACCCATTATTTAACCCAATAGAGAAGCCTTAAAGGCGATAGCTATATATAGATATTTTTTTAAAAGTAACGTTTTGTAAGCAGCTTTTTCAGTCTTGTATTTGAAAAAAAATTTTTTTTAAAGTAACACTTTTGTCATTTGATGCTCAATCATGTGACTTTAGCAGTTAAAGATGGCTGTGCAGGACAGAAACTAGAAGGAGCAAAAAAATAAAAAATAATAATAATAATTCACCTTAGATTCACTTTAACATTGACAGCCTTCATTGATAAAGATTGTTAAATCTTAAATGCTAATTTGTAAGTTTGCAAAGTGAATTCTGATTGGTTGAAGAATGAATGCTGTTTAATGGATAAGGCTGTTAATTTGAACTGCCAAAATCATATTTAATGTGTCTTATCCTACCTTCTTAGGATGCCCCTAGACCCACGCCCTGTTCCTGGCACTCATTGTTACTTCCCAATGTCTCTTATGTTTTGATGCTAAGCACAAGTACATAATTAATATTTTACAGCCATTTACACTGAAACATTTGCACCAGTCTCTGCCCATAAGCGGAGCTTATAATTGAACCGTACCACCTGGGCACATGCCTACAATCTATAGTACTCAAATGTTAATTATCTAAAGCTGGTCATACATTATATAATTTTCTTATTCAATTTCCTTTAGATTTACCTTCAACTATGTAGTCAAAGGGCTTGCCTGATTGCATACAAATTGAAAGTGTTCAGGTTTGACCTCATATTATATGGTTTTGGTAAATCTAAAGGAAAATTGTACAAGAAAATCACCTCCTATTGTAGGGTTTTGGTCAATTTAAAGGAAAATTGTACAAGAAAATCACCTCCTATTATATGGTTTTGGTAAATCTAAAGGAAAATTGTACAAGAAAATCACCTCCTATTATATGGTTTTGGTAATTCTAAAGGAAAATTGTACAAGAAAATCACCTCCTATTATATGGTTTTGGTAATTCTAAAGGAAAATTGTACAAGAAAATCACCTCCTATTATATGGTTTTGGTAAATCTAAAGGAAAATTGTACAAGAAAATCACCTCCTATTATATGGTTTTGGTAAATCTAAAGGAAAATTGTACAAGAAAATCACCTCCTATTACCAAATATACTCGAGTATAAGCCGAGATTTTCAGCCCTTTTTTTTGGGCTGAAAGTGCCCCCCTCGGCTTATACTCGAGTCAGTGTACCTGAAAAATATTGAGGCTGCGGGCGTCCATCATTTAAATCTCACGGTCTCCTCCTGGTCCCTTCTGTGATAGGCGGAACTGTGTCTGCTGAGAATCGCCTATCACAAAGGTTCTCTCATCCTCACCCATCCCAGCAGACACTGTGTTCAGTGTTCCGCCAATCACGGATGCCTTTTCATCCTCGGACAAGAGGACGCCCGTGATTGGCGGAACACTGAACACAGTGTCTGCTGGGAAACTGAGGATGAGAGAACGTTCGTGATAGGCGGAACTGTGTCTGCTTAGAAATGCCTATCACAAAAGGGACCAGGAAGAGACCGCAAGTTTTAAACAATGAATGGACGCCCGCAGCCCCTCAATTTTAGGTACAATTTCAATTTTAGGGGCACAGTGAGGATGGGCACAGTGAGGATGGGCACAGTGAGGGTGGGCACAGTAAGGATGGGCACAGTAAGGTGGGAATGGGCAGAGTGAGGTTGGGCACAGTGACAATTGGCTTAGTGAGGTTGCAATGGGCACAGTGAGGCATGCAAATGGGCATTGTTGACCCTCTTCCACTTACAGTAGCTGCTGCATTCTCACCCTCGGCTTATACTCGAGTCAGTAAGTTTTCCCAGTTTTTGTGGTAACATTAGGTACCTCGGCTTATACTCGGGTCGGCTTATACTCGAGTATATACAGTATATGGTTTTGGTAAAATCTAAAGGAAAATTGTACAAGAAAATCACCTCCTATTATATGGTTTTGGTAAATCTAAAGGAAAATTGTACAAGAAAATCACCTCCTATTGTATGGTTTTGGTAAAATCTAAAGGAAAAATGTACATGAAAATCACCTCCTATTATATGGTTTTGGTAAATCTAAAGGAAAATTGTACAAGAAAATCACCTCCTATTATATGGTTTTGGTAAAATCTAAAGGAAAATTGTACAAGAAAATCACCTCGTATTATATGGTTTTGGTAAAATCTAAAGGAAAATTGTACAAGAAAATCACCTCCTATTATATGGTTTTGGTAAAATCTAAAGGAAAATTGTACAAGAAAATCACCTCCTATTGTATGGTTTTGGTAAATCTAAAGGAAAATTGTACAAGAAAATTATATAATGTGTGGCCAGCTTTAGTCTGTTTTGAAATTGTTCTATTTAATTCTGAAGATGTATATAGAAGCTCTAGTACTCACCACCTCTTGTTTTCTCCTCTCTTCTTTCAGCTCCTTTGTGGAATTTCTGTGGCTGAAGACCACCAAAAACAGGTTCGGCAGTTAATGCGTTGTTAACCCTCTTTCATTTGACTGCAGTGATCATTCTTCAGTCATGGGAAAACGATCCTGTAGATAAAACATCTGGATTATTTAACTGTGACCAGTCTAATTGACAATTTTACACTGGATATGACTTCCTGATCTTGACATAGGAGAAGATAGCAATTGAAAACACACATTTACAGATGTTTTTTAACTGTGACATTAAAGTGGAACTCCAGCTAAAAACCCTTTTTTTGGGGGTGGGTCGGGATTGAACAAAGTGATGACATTTGAAAGCTTTCTCTGTTGCTGTGTCCTATTGGGGAGATTTCCCCTCACTTCCTGTCCCAGAGGCAACAAATACGGTCATAGTAAGTGAGCAGAAATCTGTGAGCAGTAGAGACCCAACAGAGGTCATAACTCTTTGCAATCTATTGAAAACAAAAAAAGTTTTGGCTAGAGTAGCATTTTATAGGAAACAAGTCATGAGACAAAGTTTTAGATGGAGTTCCATTTGTAAAGTCGCTTTGCTTGTTTTCTATGCCTGTTTGAAAAGTTCAGCTCAGTACACATTTGGAAGAGGATTGAGGTGTTATGCATTGCTCTGTAGTAACCAATCTGACTTCTTCTTCATCAGTCTAGAGCAGGGGGTCGCCAAACTTTCTAAACAAAGGGCCAGTTTACTGTCCTTCAGACAGGGGGGCCAGACTGTGGCCAGTGGAAGTAGAAAATACCCCAGCATCAGTAGGAGTAAACAATGCCCCATCAATCGTGGAAGGATTAACACCCCATCATTGGTGTCAGTGAAGGAATAGTGCCCCATCATTGATGTCAGTGGAGGAATAGTGCTCCATCATTGTTGTCAGTGGGTGGAATTGTGGCCCATCATTGGTGTCAGTGGGTGGAATAGTGGCCCATCATTGGTGTCAGTGGGTGGAATAGTGGCCCATCATTGGTGTCAGTGGGTGGAATAGTGGCCCATCATTGGTGTCAGTGGGTGGAATAGTGGCCCATCATTGGTGTCAGTGGGTGGAATAGTGGCCCATCATTGGTGTCAGTGGGTGGAATAGTGGCCCATCATTGGTGTCAGTGGGTAGAATAGTGGCCCATCATTGGTGTCAGTGGGTGGAAGGGAGGGTGCTCATCATAGGTTACTAATAGGAAGAACTGTGCCCCATTGTTGGTGTCAGTGGCAAGAATAATGCCCCCATTGTTGGTGTCAGTAGGAGGAATAGTGCACCAAGGGCCAGGTAAAGGCAAGCAAAGGGCTACATTCGGCCCCCGGGCTGCAGTTTGGAGACCACTGGTCTAGAGGCATGACATGGGAGGCATGGGACTGTTGGAAAATTCTTGTTTAATCAGTGTATTCTGACAGTAGAGGAGTCTGGCTGTCAGAATACAATAGCACAGCACAGATGATTCCTCCATCCACCTCCAATGTGTGGATAGGGGACTCCATTTGTTTTTTTGATCAGCCTACAGTGATTCATCCATGGCTAGCTTAACTTCTTTTGATGTAAATTGTTGCTCATAAATTTGCCAGGAACCCCCCTTTCCCACTGTTATTGTTGTACCTCCTGTAAATTACTGCTGACTTTAGATAGCCATACACAGGTAAGTTATCTCTTGTTCAGCTTGTCATTGTTTGGCAGACAATTCTCAACCCAGCTTAGTTGATTTTTAAAGCAGTGTTAAACTCAAATACAAAAATGTACCAATCAGATGTGGGGGCTGCATTCGTTTTCCATTTTTAGGCTTTTTTTCTCTCTGTTTTCACCTGATGATCTGGCCAGTAACACACCTCCTGTATAAGAGTGCCCCCACTCTGGATGAAGGAGTACTTTGGACGGCAGCATTGTCAGTCTGGGGGGAGGGGAGTGTTAGATGGACTAGCAGATTTAGATACACTAACAAATTGAAGCCAGACTGCAGCTCAGCAGCTAAGCAGTTACAGCAAACAGTTTTGTATTCTTTTGGGATAAAGCTGCCCAAAGTATGTGTCTAGGTCAATGGTAAATAGTTTGTCTTATCCCTGTAACTGATACATTTGCAGGACAGCTGGTTCTGTTGATAAACAACAGACTTACTTGGCTGGATCACCAGGTGAAAATAAAGGAAATAAAGACTTAGTAAGCTGCCGTATAATACTTAATTACCACTTTAAGTCTTGATTCAGACTGGTGCGATGGGGAACCAGCACGATTCCTATGTGGGTTCCCGCATCTGACTCGCAGGCAGATCACACTGCTCTCTGCGAAATACTGCGAGTGTCAATAGAAAGTTAATGACATCCCCAAATCGGTTCACAGAATACAGTGCGAACAGTGGAATCAAATCACATGGGTCTGAACACCCATGTGATCCAATTTGAGTGCGGACCAAAAAATGGGTCCTGCACCATTTTGGTCCGATTTACAATGTGATTTCAGCCATACAAACTGTATGGCTGCATTCGCATTGCACAGACATCACATGTGGTCTGCACAGCAATGCGGTGTGAATCACATGCAATGTCTGGCATCGCATTATAGTGTGAACCCAGCCTTAGTCAATATTTGTTGAGTTGGGTGATGTTTGACAGGGCCACCCTAGTCTCAATGTTTGGCCAATTCAACAGAAATCAGCCAAAATGTGAGCCGCCTATGACCAGCTTTTACATTTATCATGATTATATCTTCAGACCAACTTATGAAGTTAGTTGCTGGCCATAATTTTCTGAAACAAGGGCAGACAAATTTTAAAATCTGTCCGAAGTCTTACTAGCACAACACTGTTATAGATTTTAAATGAGAGCTTTCACTAAATGTTACAAACTAAACTAGTGCTGATGTTCAAAAGTGGGTTGAAAAACTTGCTTTAATATAACTTACCTCCTTTAGAACTAGGAATCCATAAATACAGGAATCGGAGACCTTGAGATGGCTCCAACGTTGGTGCTCTGATATGCCCTCTCCGTTCCATTCTCCAATAAGGTTAACATCTTTCAGGTGCCTAGGTGCTTGATTGAATAACTCTAAGGCTGGCCATACATTATAACACTTAAACAACTTTCCTTTAGATTTACCAAAACCAAATAATAGGAGGACAAACCTAAGCACTTTCAAATTGTATGCAATCAGGCAGGCCCTTAGTTGAAGGTAAATCTAAAGAAAATTGAATAAGAAAATTGTAAAATGTATTGCAAGCTTAAGTGGGATCCAAATCAAGGCTACTAATTGATGTATTTAAGGCATCCCAGTGCGCACAGAAGATGACTTCGGGACAAGTAACGGGACCCATAGACATTATCTGGTGCCTGATTTTGACACTTTTCTCCTCTCTTCTTTTGTTATTGGACAAATGCTTTCTTCCACATCACCAAGGCTTATGCTCTACAGAGCCCTTCATTATATGCATTGAATTTGGGTTTTTGCAACATAACATTTTTTATCGTATAGATTAATTTCTCCTGTATATCATTATACATGAAGTAAAGATAATGAATCCTGCCTGTCTATTCTCTCCAATAGTGACTTCCAACCATGGGTGACGCTGAAATGGCGGTGTTTGGGCCAGCCGCCTCCTTCCTGAGGAAATCAGAAAAGGAAAGACTGGAGGCTCAAAACAAGCCCTTTGATGCTAAAAACTCTGTCTTTGTTCATGATGACAAGGAGCTTTACGTGAAGGGCTTAGTCACTGAACGTGAGGGTAACAAAGTCACCGTGAACACTGACGATGGGAAGGTATGCAGTAAAAATAAGTAAGCAACTTGCTTGCTGTAGATATGTTGAATTCACTGATTACAATGTCTTTCTCTTCCAGACTGTAACAGTCAAAGAGGACCTGGTCAACCCACAGAATCCTCCAAAGTTCGATAAGATTGAAGACATGGCCATGTTGACCCACTTGAATGAGGCCTCTGTGCTGTTTAACCTCAAAGAACGTTATGCAGCCTGGATGATCTACGTAAGCCCATTTTTTTCCAACTAAGTTCATACACCCCAAAGGGTAGTTGTATCTGGACAGCATACCTGTCATGCCCACCGCTAACGCAGGTGGTCAGGGACTGTAGCTAGATTTTGTGTTCTTCACCTATACCAACACCCTTTTCTATAAGACAAGCAGGCCTACAAGTACTCGCCTAAATCAGGTTTGGTCTCCACCCAGAGAATGGCTACATCAATCACTTTGCCGGGGGGGGGGGGGACAGACAGGCAGGAGGAATGTATCACAGCCAAAACCAGGATGCTTTTAATGAGACCAGCAGCTATCAAGAAGAAGGAGCTCTACACACTCCTGACAATACCTTACTTCTGCAAACATTATTTATTAAATGACTTTCAGTAAGTAAAATGCAATTCAAGAAGCCATAACATTTTTGCAGAGTTTGGATAGCAGCATGAATTTCAATCTGTCTTTACGCTTAGTTGCCAAATGCCAGATTGAAGCTGAATTCAGACTTGCAGTGGGAGTACCTGCTCTGTAATTTGTGAAGGCCATATTTAGGTGGACTTAAGCAGGCCATAGATGGAGCGATTTACTTTTCTTGCAACCACAGTCAGTGTTGATGGGGGAATTGCTCCCTTGGAGCTTTTGTGTTCTCCCGGCAGGGTGAACCATCCCGGTCAGGAGAACACACAGTGATTATTGCTAGCGGCAATAACGTTCTGACAGGCTAGTTGTGCCCAAATTGATCAATTGATCAACTTAGGTAAAATCAGCCCACCCATACATGGTTTGAACCTTGGCCGGTCCCTGCTGAACCAGCTGAGAGTCAAACCATCTATGGCCGGCTTTACAGGAGGGGAAGAGAGCTTGAGGTCAGCACATTTGTAATGATATTGAATAATATTCTGGAGGGGGGCAGGGCAGAGGCACAGTCTGCAGGAAGGCAGCCTCCGTAAACGGGTTATATAGTTATATAGTTAAGGTAAAAAAAGACTCTCTATCCATCAAGTTCAACCAACTTAAACCTGTAGCTAGTCCAGAGAAAATAAGTAAACCCTTATAAAGTGTGTCCTATTTACGATATTGGAAATAATTCCTTCCTGGTATCCAGAGACGATCAGATACTCCCTGGATCAACATACTACCATCTTATTTCTTTTAAATATTAGTAGACATTTATATTATGTGCATTTAAAAACACATCTGGCCTTTTTTGAAGCAATCAACTGACTTGGCTAGAACCAGCTCCTGTGGAGAACTATTTAACATTTTTACAGCTCTTCATATGTGAAGGTTTAACATTTTTAAATACAGGCATGAAGACTGCACATTGTCTCGATTTCCACCCTTCTCATGAAAGCAAAGCAGAGGTGGCTAAATCACAAGACAATGTGCATCTACAATTTTAAAAAATTATAAACACAACACTTTTGTGTTTGCCCCAATTTATCATGAGCTGAACTCAAAGATCTACGACTTTTTCTATGTACACAAAATACCTATTTCTCTCAAATATTGTTCGCAAATATGTCTAAATCTGTGTTAGTGAGCACTTCTCCTTTGCCTAGATAATCCATCCACCTAACAGGTGTGGAATATCAAGATGCTGATTAGACAGGATGATTATTGCACAGGTGTGCCTTAGGCTGGCCACAATAAAAGGGCTTTTGTGTACATAGAAAAAAATCGTAAATCTTTGCATTCAGCTCATGATAAATAGGGGCAAACACAAAAGTGTTGCGTTTAGAATTTTGCTCAGTGTATAATTGTCAAGAAAAACCCTTTATTTACCCAGATGAAAGAATTGTTTCCCAGGTGAAAGGAATTGGAAAATCATTAGGATACCTATAAATAGCCACTCCCGGGTATTAATTCAATCTTATTTTATTATATTATATGCAAGAGAAAGACAGAAAAAGACACACTTCGTCTTAAACATTACAAACAGTGATAGGATACACCATCGACAGGTATCATGTATGGCAAAACAAAGCAGGGCTAAGTTACACATATAAGGATTGAGCACCTGTGTAGGAGGACCTCCGTGGGATTTTTGTAATATCAGTCCCTGTACAAGAATAAATGAGGTAAGGAAACCTTTATCTGTATTTCTGCAAAGGGGATCCTAGGTCCTCCGTAGGCAACTTATCAGATGAGATTATACACAAATCTGTTTGGAGAATATGACGTAGGGTCACTCATTGGGTTATTGGCATTAAGTAGATCGAAGCCCTGGTACGTTTTCTCACTGTATTCCTAGAGGTGTAATTAGATATAGAGAAAAGAAAAAAAGAATCAGGGTCAGGGGCAGATAGAAGGGGACAATTAGGTAGGGGACAGGAATCAGAATCCCAATCACTCCATCACGGTCCCACGGCGGACCCGTCCAGGTCACGTCCCGCCCAGGACACAAACTCAGAGGAGTATCGGAACACGGACCACGAAGTCCATGTGAGAGAGAACTGTTCACTTTTACCACTTTCCTCCGCCAGCAAGCGTTCCAGGTCTCTAATGTGGTCCACCTCAACAGCCCAATCTCCCAGGGAAGGCATGGTTGTCGATCTCCAATGACGGGGAATCACTATTCTGGCCGCCGCCAAGAAGTGTCGCAATACATCATTTCTGATGGATTTAAATGACCCCGGGATTATAGACAGGAGGGCCACCTCAGGTGAAGGCTGGATAGAGGTCGCCATCAGTTTGCAGTAAAGTGTGAAAATTCGCTGCCAGAACCTCCGCACAGGAGGGCACTCCCACCAGATGTGGAGCATGGTTCCCCGGGAGTCGAGACACCGCCAGCAGGCATCCGACACTTCCGGATTGAAGTGATGAATAGATGATGGACATCTGTACCATCTCGTTATTAGTTTAAACCCCTTCTCCTGGGTCTTAGTGGCTAGGGATAATTTGTGAGTGAGGATGAAACATTTTTGCCAGTCAATAGGGGAGATAGGGTGATGCAGATCTGTCTCCCAGGCCACCGTGTACGGTGGAAGGTCAGGGGAGTGGATATCGAGCAGAATGGAGTACAGTTGAGATACAACATGTGTTGGAGGCTCCACCTGCATGAGCAGTTCCTCGAATCTCGTCAGTTCAGCAAGAATGTCTGTAATAGACGGGAAAGTCCGGATGTAGGAGATAGTCTGTTGCCTCTGAAGCCACTGCATGGGGTGACGGGGGGTCGGACCGGCAGGGGTATCTGACCGTAAAGTGGGGTCTGCACGAAGGACCTGGGCAAGTCGTCTATGATCCTCCTTTCGCCATGGTCCGAATCTTGTTACAGACATAGCTGGTGGAAAGGCCGGTGTCCCAAAGAAGGGAGTCATAGGCCCCATGTGGTTTGACAAGCCCCTTCTGGACAACATGCGGTCCCAGATCCGAATCGTTTGACGGGTAAGGTCATTGAGAGGGCCTGAACCCCCCCGGACCGTGGGCAAGGTCCACGGGAGAGTGGAGAGTTCAATTGGGTTCATGTGGCCTTCTAATTGGACCCAAAGTTTGGTGGAAGAGTGGTGAAACCAGTCTAATATGCGGGTAAGCACCGCTGCTTTATGGTATAGGGAGGCAATTGGGGCTCCGGCCCCCCCCCGAGCCTTTGGGAGAGACAGTGTTTCATACCGTATCCTTGGACGGGCCGCATTCCAAATAAATTTGGAAAACAGCTGGCGTATTTTCTTGAAATACGAGTTGGGTATGTGAATAGGGATGGTCTGAAACAAATATAAGAACCTAGGGAGAACGTCCATTTTCAGGGCATTCACTCTACCCAGCCAAGAGAGCTGTTTGGACGCATAGTTGGTTAAATCTGCTTGGGTCCTAAGGAGTAGGGGGGCAAAATTCAGGGAAAAAAGTTGGGAAGCATCCGCCGGTATTTGAATTCCGAGATACCTTATGGAGGGGGAACCAGTTTTGAAGGAGAAAGTAGACGCTAGTCGTCGTAGGGCCGATGTGGGCAGAGATATGTTAAGGATTTCCGATTTATTGTAGTTAACCTTGAAGTTGCTAACTTCTCCAAATTTCTGAAACTCCTGCAATACCGAGGGCAAAGATGTGTGTGGATGTGTCACGAACAAGAGCAGATCATCTGCAAAAAGAGCGAGTTTCGTATGTGTGGGCCCGACTGTTATGCCGTGGATAGAGGGATTGTTACGTAGAGCAGTAGCCAAATGTTCCATAGTGAGAACATACAGGAGGGGGGATAGTGGGCATCCCTGTCGTGTCCCGTTGGATACAGAAAAGGCTGGAGAAAGCGAGCCATTCAGTCTAATCCTAGCATACGGAGAGGAGTAAAGGGACATTATTCTCGCCATCATATTAGTTCCCACACCTATTTGTTGCAGGGATAATCGAAGGAACTGCCAGTCGACTCGGTCAAATGCCTTCTCGGCATCGACTGTTAAGAGGCATAGTGGGATATCGTGGGACCGGGCATAGTTGGTTAGAAGAAGGGTCTTCAGGGTGTTATCTCTAGCCTCACGGCCACTCACAAAGCCGACCTGGTCTAAGTGTATTATCCCAGGCAACAACGGTTGTATTCTATTGGCTAGAATTTTAGCAAAGACTTTCAGATCGACCCCAATCAAAGAGATCGGCCTGTAGCTTGCACATAGAGTAGGGTCTTTGCCTGGCTTTGGGATGAGGGATATGTGGGCCTCAAGTGTTTGTGAGGGGAACAAGGAGCCCTCCGACAAAGAGTTGAACATCTTAGTTAGAAAAGGTGTGAGGAGGGCGGCAAAAAGTTTGTAAAACTTAGGAGTGAAGCCGTCTGGGCCCGGGCTCTTTCCACTCGGCGTACCCGCTATGGCTTTGGCAACCTCCTCTTCTGTGATTGAGACTTCCAGATCAGCGATGATGTCATCATCTAATGTGGGGAGCGCGGTTTCTGAGATATATGACACCTGGTCTTCCACCCTGGAAGAAGGGGAACCAGTCCCGTGAGTCTTAGATATATTGTACAGGGACTGGTAGAAGTCTCTGAATTCCTCTGCCATCTTAGTGGGTGAGGAGACCAATTCTCCCTGTGCCCCCCGAATATGAGGCACAAAGGTGGAAGTCGCTTTTGGGTGCAGGGCGCGAGCCAATGGCCTACCACATTTATCTCGAAACTTATATTGATGGAAAGCGAGCTTATCTGCATATGTGCGTGCAGAGGCTTCATAAAGCTCTCTGAGTTGTGATCGCGCCTTAGAAACGTCCGCCAGTGTTGTCACTGTCGGGGATCGCTTGTGTTCAGTTTCTAAGTTCCTAAGCTTTTGGTTTGCTGCCTCAATGGCGGCTGAGCGCTCCTTTTTAAGACGCGTACCCATTTGGATAAAGGCACCTCGTAGAACCGCCTTCAGTGCCTCCCACTGAAAGGGCAACGATGTCGTATCTGAAGCGTGGTCCGCAAAAAAATTAGATATTGTATCCGAAACCCTTTTCACACATTCTGGATTCGTAAGCAACGAATCGTTCAAGCGCCATGACCACTCCCTATTCGGAGTGGAGGGGAGCGAGAACGTCATATGTATAGGAGAGTGGTCAGACCAGACCATTGGGTCTATGGTGCAGTCCGGGGACCAGTCTAGACAGCTATGGTCACTCATTAGGTAGTCTATGCGACTATAGGTGTGATGGACATGGGAGAAGTGGGTATAGTTGCGGGCCGTGGGGTGCAACACCCTCCAAACATCCACTAGACGCAGATCGTAAAATGCCCGTTTTAGAGCCCTCAGTTTGGGGAAGGAGATACACGATCGCGAGGTGGAGGAATCTAAAAGTGGTTCAAGAGGGGTGTTAAAATCTCCCCCCAGTACGAGCTTACCCTCCATGAATCCCGACAGAACCCTCAAGTATTGTAACGCGGCCGATACTTGGTTAATATTAGGGAGGTAAATGTTGGCTACCGTAAATTTGGTACCCCATAACATGAATTTCACAAACACATACCTCCCCTGTGGGTCCGAGAGATGATCAAGTACCTCTATAGGGAGCGTCTTATGAAAAGCCACAGACACTCCCCTGGCTTTCTGGGTTGGGCTAGTGCTGTGGAACCACCTGTTGAAATATCTGCTGGAGCAGGAAGGGGTGGAGGCAGAGTGAAAATGTGTCTCCTGGAGAAGAAGCACATTGACCTGGCGTTTGTGCATTTGATACAGGATTTGTCCTCTTTTGGTGGCAATATTAAGCCCATTGACATTGTAGGAACAGAATTGTAGCCTAGGGCGAGAGATCACCGTGTGAGCCATGACGGAGCGACAGGGGGGGAGGGTGAGGGGAGGTGAGAGAGAAATAAGGAAAGAAACAGAAAAGGGGGAAAACACAGCAGGGGAGGAAGAGAGGAGGTAGAGCGATGTGGGGAAGAGATTGAACAGAGAGAGCACCTGGGGAAGGTGGCTCAAAAATACTAAAGTGTGCGCAAAAACGTAACACTTCGTGAAATATCACGTAGTAGGCACGAACTGTGCCAATCCTATTTAGGGGGAGAGAACGGGATTAGAACAGCTGAGTTGTGTTCCCGACAACCTAGCAGGCATAAATAACATAACTGTAAAGTAACACACCCAATGACCGTGGTATTTAAAGCTTACCTGTCTAGTCACTAAAGAGCAATGTCAGATTAAATACCATTGGTACGCTTGAGTACAATAAACAATCAAAAATGACATAAAAAAGAAAAAAGAACATCAGTGAAGAACAAGGTGTATACAAACTGGTGGCAAGATAAAGGCACAGGTATTCCCGCGTAATCATGCGGGGGTAGGAAACATCAATTGCTACATTTATAGCAGCATTAACTATGATTGTCATCACGGCTCAGCTCAGATATCTGTGTAAACGCACAGAAGGTGTCAGTGCCAAGGTCAGCCAGTTTCAAGCCCCCAGGACATAAATGCCCAGAGCCCAAGGGAAGACCCGGAGGTCCCCGGACGAGCCAAAGGGCTATGTCCGGGAAACCCCAAGCCAACCCGCAGAGCCAGAGCCGTGAGAGAACATATCAACATCACTGGCCGCTTTTCCAGAACCCCATCAAGTACAACCGCACCAGCCGAGGGCAGCGAAGTGCTTTTCGAGCCATGTGAGACAACTAAACCGTCAGCAGCATTTAAATAGCAACGTTAGCAAGAGTCAGTGGGCTGAGAGTGCAAGTACACTGTGAAGACATAACAAAACAGGGAAAACAGAAGGTGGACCTGGCCGGAGTCTCATAAAAGAGCTGTATCCACCTAGTAAGTAAAAGGACATAGCAGAAAGAACCATTTCAGGTCTCAGACGACAGAGTCCGGATCAGTCCTCTGGTGACGTGGCTCGCCGCTCTCTAGGACCAGAAGGTACCGATCTAGACTGAGGGCGTCCTCGACGTTGCAGAGGAGGGCCCGGTAGCCGCTGACGGTCATCTGGGGGGTCCAACCAGTTCGGGACGACAACAGGGTCCCGGCTCAGGAACAGGAAGAAGGCAGGAAGCTGGTCCGGGTCTGAGAGGACAAATTTGTGGTTATCTTCCTGGGTCACTTTGATGCTGAATGGGTGACCCCAAGTGTACGTGGCGCCTACTTGGCGAAGCAAGTCCAGCAGAGGGCGGACCATTCGCCGCATGTACAGCGTGTTGCGGGAAAGGTCCGGATAGAGGTGTATAGATGATCCGTGAAAGTCTAGTGGCCCCAGGCGCCAGGCCTTGCGCAAAATCTCCTCCTTTAGGGTATAGTAGTGCACCCGGCAGAGGACGTCACGAGGGCGGTCCCTGCGATCCCCTCCTATGCCTCCCACTCTATGTACTCTGTCCAATTCAATGGGAGATGTAACTTCCCTGCCCAGGACCTGGTTAAGGATAGCAATGACAGTGGGTTTGAGATCAGTACCTGAGGTCGCCTCCGGGACCCCCTGCAGCCGGATGTTGTTCCTGCGACTCCGGTTCTCACTATCTTCTATCCGGAGCTGGTGTTGCCTTAGACGGGAGAGATGAGCCGTAGATGCATTTTCAAGCGCCGTTATGCGGGCTGAGTGGTCTTCTTGGGTGGTGACCATAGCAGAAACCGTGACCTCAGACGCGGAGACCCGTTGTTTGAGGGCATTTAGTTCAACATGGAGAGAAGTTTCCATTTTGGAAGCCCAGGAATCAAAGTCAGCTCGGAAGGCAGACAGTATGGCAGTGGATGTGGCGCCTGGGGAAAGCGTCTCTGCTGAGACAGTGCCCTCGCCAAGGGCAGTGGGATCCATCAGAGGAGTCGGGTGTGTACCCGGGCCGGTCCCACTGGCAGAGGAAGCTGCTGCAGTCGGGGGAGGAGGTTGTGATCTGCCTGAGGCTCGGGTTGACGAAGGTTTATCCTTCCCTGTACGGGAGTCCTGCGATGTTGTGCGTAGCAGGTACCGTTGAATAGTACCTTGTTGCAGTTCAGCGGAGTCAGCAGAGGTAGAGCTGGAAGCCGCCATCAGCCGGTTGGGCGTGATTGGGTGGGAACGTAGCCTGCGGTCGTCGGGAGAGCACAGAGCTCAGCGGTGCATGTCTTCAGCCCTCCATCCTCAGCCACGCATCATCAAAGGTGGAACGGATGAGCAGAGGATGCGACCCGTGTTGCAAATGGGGATCAGTGCTTACTGTGATGTTACTGTCCTTTTGGAGTGCCTGTGCATGTGCTGCAGCACAGCGACACGGCAGTTTAGGCAGTACCGGTGGCCGAGGAGGGAGTGGATGGAGGTCAGTGGTAAGAGTTGAGAGTTAGCACTGAGTCCGGGTGGAGCAAGATGGCCGCTACACTTCTTGGCAGTGTGTGACTGGAGGAGTGCGGGGAGGGCGAGATGGATGAGGTATAGGCTCAGCTGCCCCGTAGGCCAGAATAGCCAGGATTTGATGTATAGGGTGAAGCAGGTTGAAGTGGGCAAGGGGGGGACCCAGCAGCACTATGGTCGGGTGTAGCAAGATGGCCGCCCCTTAAGCCTATGGGATCAGGGCTCCCACCAGGTACTCCCGTCTGCCAGCCAGGGGGGGGATTAGCCTAGGTCTAATGTCCTGTATTTCACCCCTGCCCCGCTTACCCTGTGTGGGATGGTCCTTCCTGCTGGATGCTGCGTTGGGTGTAGTGGGATCAGCAAGATGGCCGCCGACTTCCAGAGGTAGGCCGGAGCCGCGGACTTTCCTAAGGCTGGCCGCCGCGGGTGTGTGAGGCCGAACGTTCCGGGATCTCTCAGGCAGCTAGCTCCATCCAGTGCAGGCACAGGTGTGGCCGAGCCTCTCGCCGTAAACCCCGCCGACCGCGGCACTCCAGGCCGGAGGATGCAGATGTTATTGTAGGCCGCAAGATGGCTGTCAGGCTCCGGAGCCGACCACGGGCCAGGAAGAAGACCGAGGGGGCTCCTTACTGTACAGACACCCCCATCCAAGCCTGGATGGAGACGCAGGGTGTCCTGTGGGTATCCGTAGACCCCCTGGGAGGTGTTGGAGGCTTTGTGGGCCCCAAGATGGCGTTGGGCCCGAGCTGCATGGAACTGGCCTGGCAAGTTCTTGACGGCCGGCCCAAAGTCAAAAATGTACACCGGATTGCAGGTAGGAGACCCTCAGGAGCAATGGGGGTAGATTTGGAGTATCATCCAAGTAATATGTAGCGAGGATGGCTATGGATGGAAGGTATGGTTGCAGAGCTCAATGTCTGCACGTCTTCCTCAGTCGGCTCCCGGACACGCCCCCCACTCCTGGGTATTAATTAAGGTGTTGGACCAGGGGTGGAAAGGCTAGCTTAAAAAGACATACCTTCCCAGAACAAAGTGACAGTGTCTCTGCAAAGGGCCCTGCCACCCTGGTTCCTCAATTTTCACCCTACTAGCGATCCCTTGCTGCTTTGAAAATGCTGGATATGGTGGGTGGTTGCATGGGGGGAAAGAGCAGTGGGGGTGTGCTGCAAAGATAAGTATAAGGGGGTTGGGGTCCTTTTACAGAGGCACAATCACTTGGTCCTGCATAGGCAAGGTGGCAGTGGCTCTTTAACATGCAGCTAGTTAGGCATTATATCTTGTATTCTAAATCTTAACTGACTGTACCCAACTTGGTATTCCAGACCTACTCTGGCCTGTTCTGTGTCACTGTGAACCCCTACAAGTGGTTGCCAGTGTACAACCCCGAAGTTGTTGCTGGCTACAGAGGGAAAAAGCGCCAGGAGGCCCCTCCACACATCTTCTCCATCTCTGATAATGCCTATCAGTTCATGTTAACTGGTAAGTTAGAACTCCTATAATTCCTGCGATAGTGGTTTATCAAACTTGAAACCAAATCACGTTATTAGAGTTAATGTCCAGATAGATGTGTAATTAAACAGGATATTTTAAAGAGAAATTAGGTGCAGCAAGCCAAAATGACCATTTATTTCTCATGAAAAAAGATTGGTCTCCAAGGATTACGCTGCATTTTGTTGTTGATCTCTTAAAGTGAATCTTTCCTTTTCCCAGGAAAAGTAAAATAAATGGTTCACTTAGCACCCTCCTCTCCAGGAGCATGTACTCACATTTCCTTCCTCTCCTGCCTCTCTATTTAGCTGCGGAACATGCTCAAGGTATATGGACTCCCTGTGTGGCCCCATGCAACGGCAGTGAGCCAATTGCATGGCACCAGCACTGTTATATGAGAGATTTAGTCGTAAGGGCACATGTTCAGTCATACCCTGTCAGTACCAGGTATTTCATTTTTTTCCTAGCTGCTGAATGGGGTGGTGAGAAGGAGAAGTGAGTATATGTTGTTGGGGAGAAGGGGGTAGTTAAGTGAGCCTTTTACTTTGATCTGCATGGGCAAAAGAAAGGTCCCCTTATTAACCAGCCAGCATGGATGTACCTCATAATCTGTCCAGACCAAGCCATAGATGTAAATATGGAATGAAAAAATACCGCACTACCCTAATACAAATAATTAAATAAAGGGAAAAAAAACAGCAGCAGTTAAAAAACGTGAGATATACACATCTAGAAACAACAAATAATATAAAAAACTGCGCTAAAAAATCAGTGATCGTGGTGAAAAGAACAATTGAATACACCACTCAACCTGTGAAACAACAAATAAATTCAAAAACAGTCCTCAGAGGATCTAAAGGAATGATCCAATAATCCCATAAAGATAAACAGAAAGTCTTTGTAGTAGATACCACTGATGAATAGATATAGAAAGAGTGAACTCTCAATGATGACACCACCAGCAACCGTGCACCTCCACCGCATAAATTGTGCGCTTACCAAAAAGCAAGCTTAAAAAAGCCTGTAATGTGGATCACTCCCGGGTCTATATCCAGTTGCAGCTCACAAGGGTAGGATTGAAGGCGGACCAATTAGGCTCAGGTCTCCAGACACTCAAGATGTATCGTCAATCATGTGCCCAAAAAATGAAGAAAACTCTACATAGTGTAAATCAGACTTGATACAAATTTATTAAAATATAAAAGTTACACTTACAAGAAGCAGAGATAAGATCGTTCAAAAACATTGCCGGCCAGCTTGCAGACAACCTTCCGCTCACAAGGTACACCGCGATGACTTCAGCACGTCAGCCTCCCGACGTACGTTTTGTCACAGATTGACGTTGTCTTGGGGAACTTATCTCTGCTTCTTGTAAGCGCAACTTTTATCTTTTAATGAATTGGTATCAAGTCTGATTTTTACTATGGAGAGTTTTCTTAATTTTTTGGGCACATGATTGACGATACATCTTGAGTGTCTGGAGACCCAAGCCATAGATGTACTTGGGCCCTCCTCAACTGATTATGGAATAATGTACATGTGTGCTATTTAGACGTAAATCCATTCTTTTTGTACATAAGCTACTTGGGCTCTGAATTTATCTAGCTCAGCTACATACAAAATTTTCATATTCAAGGGTGGTTTATATTGTGTTGTCATTGCTTTCTATCTTTTTTTCACCAATTTCAAAACAATCATGATAGAACAATGAATTTAAAGAAGAGCCGTCAACTATTTAATTAATTTATTTTATTTATGCAGTGCTTTACATATATATTGTATAGTAGTCCTTGCCCTCAAGGAGCTTACAATCTACAGTTCCTATCTCACACACATACATGTACATACTAATTTACACAGGAGCCGATTAACCTATCAGCATGTCTTTGGAATTCAAGGAAACGTCATGAGACAAAGTTGTAAGCTTTCATTGTTGACTTCCTTTTAAAAAATGTATTCGTTGTTTGGCTGTCAGAGTAATCCTGTGATTTCACTATTGCTTACATCACTGAACAGGTGTGCACATAAGGTCAAATAAATATTGGAAGCTGCCCAGATAGCAAGGATAACATGCCACAAATTTGTGGCAGTACTGAATTGTAAGTCTGGTATCTTGCTGCACATTTTCACTGGCAAGTTGTACACTTGTAGAACCCTTGAAGCACAAGTTCCAGATGACACTTTTCCAATTTGTAGCAAATTTGCGGAACAAGTCTCTAGCAAGAACAAAGTTGCAGTGCTGAGTCTACAACAAGAGCTCCGCAAGTCTACAACATGAACATTCAGCCACAGTGACCCCTGTGGTGGGATGACTATTGCATAACATAACTGAATCAGGACTTGCAGCAGACTTGCAGAATGTTTGCAAAGAAAGTTAAACTGGAGTCATGCAATGCAGACTTGCTGCAATTGTGCAAACTTGGGAAGCCTGGCAAGTCTAGCAATAGCTTAACAAGTTATTTTCAAACTTGCAGCACAATTGCTTGCTATCTGGGTGTAAGATTATTAGCTAGATTAGGCTAGCAAAGGCACTTAAGGTATTTCTCTCAAGACAACTTTAGGGCCTCATGCACACTGGACGTTATAATAACATTATAAAAACGCCAGTAGTTTTGCAGTGAGTTTTTCAATGTTTTTCAGTGTTTTTGCAATAGCGTTTTTTAGCATTTGCATTTTTAAGCATTTTTTTTTTTAATCAATAGGAGCAAAACATAAAAAAAACGCTGGTGAGCCCCGTTTTTGAGCGTTTATCGGCATTAGAGCGTTTTTACAACTGAAAGACGCCTCTCAGAACCCACTCGTTTTGGAGTTTTACAGCCCAAAAATGCCCCTGGCCTAATAGGGCACAGACTATCCAATAAATAAACTACCGTAAATGTGAAAAGCAAAATCCACTGATTGCCTTTTCTTTGATTGCAGATCGTGAAAACCAGTCTATCCTAATTACGTAAGTATTATAGCTTTTTATAACTCACAGGGCACATTGCATTTTTAAGCATTTTATAGATAAACTTCATGTTTTCCTAAATGTGAGCTCACATCATACTGTATCTCTCACATTAAGGTAGATAAGAAGATGAGCAATTTTCACAAAAACAATTATTTTAGTAATCGACCCATGTACAGGCCACCTTGACATTTGGGCCAAATAGATAATGTCGTAAATACGGGGATGATAAATGCAGTCCTTAAAGGGCCTTAACAGCATATGTATAAGGTTCTACTAGACTAAGGATCTCCAAACTATGGCTCGCTACAAGATTTTATCTAGCCCACAAACAGTCAATGACATATCCTCAATGTGGGCCCACTGTGCACTCACATAAGTCTCAATTAAGGTCAGCATAGATTCCCCCCAGTCTTCAGTGCAGGTTCCCTCTGCTGTGCTATTATCCTCCTGGTTGTTGACTGCTAGAAATTCAAACCATTAATGGACAGGCTTAATGTACCATGTTGATCGATCAATCAACCTGAGCACAACCTGCCTCCTGGATTTGCTTGCGATTATCGCAAGCGGCTGCTATACCCGCAAGCGATAATCACTGTCTTCTCCTGGCAGGGACAGCTTCCCCCGCTGGGAGAAGACAATTGCTAGGCAGGAGGAATTCCCCTGTAAGCACTGTCTGTGTTGATCGGGAATCATACAAATTTCTTTCCTGCAACCTGTGCTTGCAGGAATTAAATTTGCATCATCTATGGCCTGCCTTAGACTGCCCATCACAGTAGATGGTTGAGGATCAGACCACAGACAGCTAAGAGTGTTAAGTATCCTGATGTGGAGTTTATAGTCCGATTCATGCATTTAATTTTTTGTTTTTTACCCCCAGTGGAGAATCCGGTGCTGGGAAGACTGTGAACACCAAGCGTGTCATCCAATACTTTGCAACAATTGCAGCTATTGGAGACCCACAAAAGAAAAAGGAGTCAGCAAACAAACTGCAGGTAAAGCCAATAAGAACTGAACTACCTATACTGTAACAGAAACATGGGCAACATGCAGGGCTGTATTTAGACACAATATCACCCAAGGCATACCTAAATGATGATAACTTTTCTTAAAATCTGTAGGGAAGAAGTTTGGGTTCACTGGTACCATGGGTTCATAGTGAAAAACGAATATGATTAGTCGTCCAAGTTAATTTATGTGCAGATTTACTTAGGAGAATTTTTTAAACCATAATTCATTGCATTGCCTTCAAAATATGGTCAGCCGGCTTAGAAAACAATAAGGGGGCTTTGGGCACAGAGCAGTGTGCACACAGCACATAGTGTCTATGTATTAGAAGTTGTTGTTGTAGGGATAGAATAGGAAAAGCTGACAAACTGCATAGAGAAAGATTAGGGTCAGTTAGGAAACGGTGCTTTAATTCAGATTGCAGCTCTTTGGGTAATCAACCCTCTTGCTGTATTTATTGTTCTTATAAATTGCTGCCTTTTTTGTCTTTCATTTTATGGTTGAAAGACAAAAAAGGCAGTTGTACTGTCCATAGCAAACTTTTTTTTTCTGCATGCCTATTGGTACAGGGGTGGTAATTTGGGTTTTTA
Organism: Rana muscosa; assembly: GCA_029206835.1. Lineage (NCBI taxonomy): Eukaryota > Metazoa > Chordata > Amphibia > Anura > Ranidae > Rana > Rana muscosa. The sequence continues at coordinate 238,334,928 of CM055125.1, read as the reverse complement.
TTGCTTTTCTAATTTAATTTGTGTTAATAAGGCCTTTTTAAGTTGCTCAAAATAAAGCATCCACTTTTTACTAACTATATGTGTTTGGAGCTGCCTTCTGTTTGCAGCATTTATAATAAAAAAAAAATAAGTGCAAGAAAGGTCGACACCTAAACCACCCCACATTAAAGCACTCAAATTCACTGCATCCACCTATTTCTCTGGGTAAAAGTTAGTTATACACCAGTCAGGTCTACTATCCCGAATTACTACTGTCCTGACACTGGCCAATTTAAACTTATGTATCCTTTGCAGTCTCCTAATTCTTGTTGGAAAACCCTCACCTGTGCTCTTTGTTTCTATTAAATGTAAACCTAACCATGCTATTTAAAATTGTCCTGTTTCTGGCTAATTGCACACTACTTTATCATCTGCTAGCTTTTCATTCCTAAAGAGCTTGATTCGGTTTGGCCAGCAGCAGGACAGCTTTGCTTATGTAAGAACAGAGACAGTCACAGCTAAATACTGGGCAATTTATAGTCAAGTTCCTTCACCCCAAACTCGCTCATCAATGTCTTTATAGACCTTGCTTTGTGCACTGGTCCAAATTATTTGGTGGAGGGGGGATTATGGTGTGGGGTTGTTTTTCAGGGGTTGGGCTTGGCCCCTTAGTTCCAGTGAAGGGAACTCTTAATATGTCAGCATACCAAGAGATTTTGGACAATGTCATGCTCCCAACTTTTTGGGAACAGTTTGGGGATGGCCCCTTCCTGTTCCAACAGTGCACAAACAAGGTCCATAAAGACATGGATGAGCGAGTTTGGGGTGGAGAAACTTGACTGGCCTGCACAGAGTCCTGACCTCAACCCAATTAAACACCTTTGGGATGAATTAGAGTGAAGACTGCAAGCCAGGCTTTCTCGTTCATATCAGTGCCTGACCTCATGAATGCACTTTTGGAAGAATGGTCAAATATTCCCAAAGACACACTCCTAAACCTTGTGGATGGCCTTCCCAGATGAGTTGAAGCTGTTATAGCGGCAAACGGTGGGCCAACTCAATATTGTACCCCACGACTAAGACTGGGATGCCATTAAAGTTCATGTCTGTGTAAAGGCAGGTGTACTTTTGGTAATATAGTGTATATGATGTTCTTGGGATTTTAAGCAATTTCGTAGTTAAAAATGCAGATTATTACATGTGGGCAAAAAATGAAAAAAATTGCTTTAGAGCAGAAGTTGCTAATAACAAGATTCACACGCATATTCGTGAAGCGTTCCATATTTTTAAACAGGTGGGGTCCGTGCGGTCCACCCTGAGGATAAAAATAAATTAATTAATTAATAAAAATAACAAGATTCACTGCCCATAGATGCAAATTGGATTAGGTTTGCCAAACTTTGAACAAGACTCAACGAACCCTTGGTGTATTGAACCCAGGCAGATTCGCACAGCACTAATAATCACCACCTTATTTGTTATATACTTATGTGTTATTTTAGTAAAAGCTAGCACTAGAATGTGCTAAAAGAGGCAGTATGTGGCCTGCACAGACCACCAAAGAACACAACTAAAGAGAGCCTTCTGACTCCTATCAGCATCTTCTGTATCCCCTTCCTTTTGCAATTCTCTGGCTGAATGTAGACACAGGTGGTCAGAAGAGAAAAATATAATGAGGAAATTGTATCACAATTTGTACGTCTTGGTGCTGTCCCCTCTAATCTTGCTGCTCTAGACCCTGGCTGATGAATTGCATATGGGTAAATACAGCTTTGGCTATGCGCATACTGAAATGTATAAGCTACAGTAATCAACACATTTTCAAAGCAAAAGATATGTGCACTTTCCTAAAAAGTATAATAATAATAACATTCATTTATGGATCGCAGGGCACACTGGAAGATCAAATCATCCAAGCCAATCCTCTGCTGGAAGCCTTCGGTAATGCCAAAACTGTGAGAAATGACAACTCCTCCCGTTTTGTAAGTAACAACCTGTGCGTGAGCATACGGAATAAGATCCATTATTATTTATTAAAAATAAAACATAAATTTCCACCATCTCCAGGGTAAATTCATCAGAATCCACTTCGGAACCACAGGAAAACTGTCTTCCGCAGATATCGAGACCTGTAAGGTTTACTTTATAATATGGATGTCTTATCCTTTGAGATACTCAATTTCTTTCCTTGCTTTTGAGTAACTTTTTTTTTTCATTTCAGACTTGCTGGAAAAATCCAGAGTCACATTCCAGCTCTCAGCTGAGAGAAGTTACCACATCTTCTACCAAATTCAGACCAATAAGAAACCAGAGATTGTTGGTAAATTACTTACTGATGTTAAAGCTACAGTATGTCCAATTTCTGTAACAAATGGTATGAATATTCTAACCAGTGTGATCTCTTGTCTATAGAATCGCTGCTTTTGACAACAAATCCATATGACTACCCCTTTATCAGCCAGGGTGAGATTTCTGTCAAGAGTATTGATGACGTAGAGGAGTTGCTGGCCACTGATGTACGTATTACAAATGACTTTTTCTTAAAGTATTTTATCTAGTATTTAAACCTCAATTATTTTTAGTTTTTGATATATTGTTCCCCCCTCTTAGAACCCAATCAGGTTTTTATTGCTGTCTGTGTCCCTGCTGTGGAGATTCGACCTCTCTATGTGTCCTGGTAACCAATGAAACAGGAGGTCAGGGGAATTCTTCTGTTAGGAACGCATGTTCGATGACAGCTTTCTAATGCCTTGTACACACGAGCGAGTTTTCCGACGGGAAAACTGCGAGGAGAGCTTTTGGTCAGGAATCCCGGCCGTGTGTATGCTCCCTCGCAGGACAAAAAAAGAGAACCTGCTGTCTTTTTTCCCACCGGGATTCCCGGCGGACTTTTTCCTGGCAGTTTTTGGCAGTTTTCCTATGGGAAAAACTGCGATGGAGCATACACAAGGTCGGGATTCCCAACCAAAGCTCTCATCAGAGTTTTCTCAACAGGAAAACCTCTTGTGTGTACGGGGGAAAAGTTACAGAGCAGGTTCTCGGTTTTCCCCTCTGGATTTCCGACGGATCTTTTTCGTCGGAAAACCCGCTCGTGTGTACTAGGCATAAGAAGGGTCTTCCACCCATATTGGGGAGATTCCCTCTTAAGTCCTATTATGTCTCTGAGAGAGGAATTCAAGGGAAACATTCTCAGTATACAAGCAACAAAAAAATGTAAGAAAATGGAATGGAAATTTAAAATTGCCTAACATTTTCCAAAATTGAAAAAGTTTGGGCTTTAGATATACTTTAAAACCCCCTAGAATTGTAGCACACAGTAACTAGTTTGTGTATTTGCAGGGTGCCATTGATATCCTGGGCTTTACACCAGAAGAAAAAATGGGCATCTACAAGATGACTGGAGCTGTCATGCACATGGGAAATATGAGATTCAAGCAAAAGCAAAGAGAAGAGCAGGCTGAACCTGATGGCACAGAAGGTAGTTTGCCTTTTTTTTTATTTTAATATCATCAGACCTACAATCAGGCCTCTCCTAACAAAGTATCAAAAGGAATATAGTGTTTAACCATTTCAGTATTGGGCTCTTTCGCCCCCTTCATGCCCAGGCCAACTTTCAGCTTTCAGCACTGTTGCAGTTGAATGACAATTGCGTGGTCATGCTACACTGTACCCATATGAAAGTTTTTATCATTTTTTTCATGCAAATAGAGCATTCTGGGTTTTTTATTTTTTTGATAAACGAACAAAAGACCGAAAATTTGGAAGAAAAGCAAATTTTGTGTAGTTTCTGTTATAGAATCTTGCAAATAAGTAATTTTTCTCCTTCACTAATGTGCGCTGATGAGGCTCCCCTGATGGGCACTGATAGGCTGCACTGATGAGGAGGCACTGATATGCAGCACTTATGGGCACTGATATGTGGCACTGATAGGCAGCACTGATATGTGGCACTGATGGGCATTGACACTGTAGGTGGTACTGATAGGCAGCACTGATGGGCACTGTTCAACAAAATGCGGTCTAACAACCTGCTTCTGTTGAGTGGGCATCAACATCACTTGTGTTGATGTGGGGATCTGTTAGGTTTTTTTTGTTCAACCTGCTGGTCCACTGGTTGAATGAAAAGAAAAATCGTATGTATGTACCCATTGAATTAACCAAAGGTGGGAGCCACCCCTCCCTCTCTGCTAGCACAGACTAGACTTTCTTAATTAGTCAGTTTACATGAGCTTTCAGCATTTACCCACTGTGCTTTACAAGCTAAATAAATAATTAACAAAAACAGTTTAAAAAAGTGCACATTTAAAAAACTTTGAATAAAATTTGCCAAAAACTATACCAGGTAATCACTTTCATCATTCTTTAATATTCACTGTGCAGTTGCTGATAAAATTGGCTACTTGAAAGGATTGAACTCTGCTGACCTGTTGAAGGCTCTCTGCTACCCAAGGGTAAAAGTCGGCAATGAGTATGTCACAAAAGGTCAAACTGTCCAACAGGTATAATATCTTAACAGTGAAATTATATGATTTGCTATAAAATTTAAATGAGAAATAATTTACTGTATTTCACTTTCGGCAGGTTAACAATGCCGTTGGTGCTCTCAGCAAGTCTGTCTATGAGAAGTTGTTCTTGTGGATGGTTGTCCGTATTAACCAACAGCTGGACACCAGATTGCCAAGACAGCACTTTATTGGTGTGCTGGATATCGCTGGATTTGAGATATTTGATGTAAGTTGAAACTAAATTAAAGTTTTCTGCCATTTCTTGCTCCTGGAAACAATACAGCTCTATGTTGTATCACTAGTCACTAGGGTTGTCCCGATACCACTTTTTTAAGACCGAGTACAAGTACCGATACTTTTTTTCAAGTACTCGCCGATACCGAATACCGATACTTTTTTTTAATCTCATGTGTCAGTATTTTTTTTTTACTATTTATTTTATTTATTTATTTTTTACAATGCTTTATTTTTTTAAGGGGGGGGGGGTGGACAGTGTCAGTGTGTGTGTTTTCTTTTCTTTTCTTTACAATTCATTTTTATTTTCTTTTTTTTTTATCAGCCCTGTTGTGGGGGGCTTTGGTGAGATATCAGGGGTCTTAACAGACCTCTGACATCTCCCCTTTGAGACAGAGAAAGGGACTAGGGACACATATTCCCCAGTCCCTTTCTCAGCAGCCTCTGCTGCGCTGAAAATGAATGGAGAGAAGACAGCGGCTCCTCTCCATTCATAAACTGAAACATTGCAAACACAGTTTACGATGTTTCAGTTATGTGAATGGACAGAGTCAGTGATGACTCGGTACATTCAGACAAGTAAGGAGCCGGATTTATCGGCTCCTACCTCCGCTCTCCATCCTGAGATACCAAGGGGGTGGAGGAGGGGCACGGAGGGGGCGGCAGCACGGAGGGGGACGGCGGCACGAAGGGGGACGGCGGCATGGAGGTGAAGGGGGCACAGCGGCATGGAGGTGAAGGGGGAACAGGTAGCATTTGAGCAGCAGACAGGCAAGGCAATTGGATCAGATTAATTTTACTTACCCGCCTGAAGACCCGCTCTGCTCTCCGCTCTGGTCTCTGCCACGCTCTCCGTCTTGGTCTCCGCCCCCCGCCCCCCGCCACGCTCTCCGCTCTGCTCTCCGTCCCACGCCGCACACTCTCCGCCCCCCGCCGCACACTCTCCGCCCCGGTCTCCGCCCTGCTCTCCACCCCCCGCTCTGAGAAAAAAAAAAGTATCGGACTGGGCATCGGGAGCATTTGCGCGAGTACAAGTACTCGCGCAAATGCTTGGTATCGGTCCCGATACCGATACTAGTATCGGTATCGGGACAACCCTACTAGTCACCTAAAACCTTTAAATTGAAGTCTCTTGTACATTATATGTCAAAGTCTTGTAATTTACCTCTAGTACAACATTTGCTAGATTTGAGATCCTATATATATATATATATATATATATATATATATATATAGTAATGTTCAAACCCTTATCCATACACCATAATCTGTAGTACAACAGCTTGGAGCAACTTTGCATTAACTTCACCAATGAGAAACTGCAACAGTTCTTCAACCACCACATGTTCGTCCTGGAGCAAGAGGAGTATAAAAAAGAAGGAATCGAATGGGAGTTTATTGACTTTGGTATGGATCTGGCTGCCTGCATAGAGCTTATTGAGAAGGTACGTGTTGAAATTTCACACTTTTTGCTCAAAAATGTAAAAACAGTCTTAATAGATAAAAACTAATTTCTTTGCACAGCCAATGGGTATCTTCTCAATCCTGGAAGAGGAGTGCATGTTCCCCAAGGCTACTGACACTTCCTTCAAGAACAAGCTCTATGATCAACATCTGGGCAAGTGCAAGAACTTCGAGAAGCCCAAACCTGGCAAAGGAAAAGCTGAAGCTCACTTCTCTCTGGTGCATTATGCTGGCACTGTGGATTACAACATCAGTGGGTGGCTTGACAAGAACAAGGACCCACTGAACGAGACTGTTGTCGGCCTCTACCAGAAGTCCCCAGTGAAGCTCCTGGCCCTCCTTTATTCTAGCTATTCTGCTTCTGATGGTAAGAATTCAGAAAGTTGAAAGACACTCAGCTTGTTATGAACTTTACTTATTTTGATCCATAGTTTAACATAGTAGAATCTTCATTTCAGCTGCAGACACTGGTGCAAAAGGTGGAAAGAAAAAGAAGGGGTCCTCTTTCCAGACTGTCTCTGCCCTGTTTAGAGTAAGTGTTGCTTGTGTGAAGGAAATCTAAAATACCGGTATGTGTTGATCTCGGATGCTTTAAATGCAATTTTTAAAAGCAGCTTGCAGTTCTTTTACATGCTAATTGGAAAGACTAATAATAGTAATATTAAAATATTATGTGTCTTACAAAGTATTATAACCCTGACTGTTTTCTGGTATTGGGTACCAATTTTCTTCTCATTCTTCCACAGGAAAATCTGAACAAGCTGATGACCAACTTGAGAAGCACTCATCCTCACTTTGTGCGTTGTCTGATCCCCAACGAGACAAAGACTCCAGGTAAAAAATAAAACACAGGAAAAATTATTGAACGCAGTGTTACACAATCTATCACCTATTGGCAGCTATATGTTTTTTGTTTTTGTTTTTTTACCCTTTAATGCTGCTATTTGATTTTCTGATTAATATTCTCAACTGATAGCTGCTACTTGACATTTCTGTAGATTGTAGATTGACAGCGTCCAGAAAATAGAGAGATTAGACTGTGAAACAGAAGTATCCTCGTATGTGGTCTCTACAATTTCTGTATATAGTCTTTAAGCTTTTTGCCATTCAAAGTGAATACATGTTCCAGCAGTGGTGGGCACCAACTTTTCAAGAAATGTTGATCTAAAAGCTTGTTGTATATTTTTAGCAGTTGTCATTTTGTTTACTAGGTACCATGGAGAATCATCTGATCATCCACCAACTCAGGTGTAATGGTGTGCTTGAGGGCATCAGAATCTGCAGAAAGGGTTTCCCTAGCAGAATTCTGTATGGTGATTTTAAACAACGGTATGCAGAGGTCAAATGTGTTGGCAATAATAATAAACACACTAAAAATGAGATGACAACTGGATAATTGAATCTTTTTTTAATACAGTTACAAGATATTAAATGCGAGTGCTGTTCCTGGTGGGGAGTTTATTGACAGTAAGAAGGCCTCTGAGAAACTTCTGGGGTCCATAGATGTTGACCACACCCAGTACAGATTTGGACACACAAAGGTAGGAGGTCATAATAGTATATTTGTACAATAAAAAACTGACATAAGGGAAAATTTATTGCTAAATTTTCTCCTCAACAGGTGTTCTTTAAAGCAGGTCTTTTGGGTGTCCTTGAAGAAATGAGAGACGATAAGTTGGCCCAACTCATTACTCGCACTCAGGCTCAATGCCGAGGTTTCTTGATGAGAGTGGAATTCAAGAAGATGGTTGAAAGAAGGTTAGGATGCTGTGACAGTCTGTATTACACCCACGAAAAAAATAAATTAAAAAGATGCCACATGTGTCAATTTTGCTTCTAATCTTCTTATCTTGGCCTTCTTATTTGTTTGATCCTATGTTTGCTTTTCATCCCTCGCTGGTTCCATGTTTTTTTATGCCTTTAACTAAGCCTCAATCACATAATAACCTCCTTTCTACGACAGCTTTCAATCATGTACTTTTAAAAAAGGTGGTGCTTTTGCTGATTTATGATAATTTATTACCTTACCAGTGAAACAATACTTTACTGCTTCTCTAACTGAAATAATAGCAAAACATACATCAATATTGGACAGGTTATTTAAAATTTAGAAGCAGTCAATCCTGGCAATTTTAAAGCACTTGGAACCGTCTGAATAGAGTAGCTACAAAAGAAAAGAAAAAAACAGCAACATCAGGCACCGGGTGTGAATTTACAGAACCGAATGGTAGGAGTTGTCCAACTTCCTGATATATGGATAGCTGCACTGCATTGATTAGATTTCAGTCTTCTATTCTCTTTTTGCAACTTTAACTGTTGTTGTAGATTGTTCTTTCTCCAGGTGTAATTCAGAAAAAAGTATATTAATACATTTGTGTTACTTTTTTCAGAGATGCTATATTTGTCATCCAGTACAATGTCAGATCATTCATGAATGTCAAGCACTGGCCATGGATGAAGCTGTATTTTAAGATTAAGCCTCTTCTGAAGAGTGCCGAGACTGAAAAGGAGATGGCTAATATGAAAGAAGAGTTTGAAAAGACCAAGGCAGCACTGATTAAATCAGACGCAAGAAAGAAAGAGCTAGAGGAGAAAATGGTTGTCTTAATGCAAGAAAAAAATGACTTGCTGCTTCAAGTGCAGTCGGTAGGATGCACAACATAACCACATAAAAGAACCTTAATATTTACATGTGAATGAGGTTCATATTAATGCATTGTTTTGTTATTTATATTAAATTTCATATAGGAAGGTGAAAACCTAAACGATGCAGAGGAAAGATGTGAAGGTCTGATTAAAAATAAGATTCAGTTGGAGGCTAAGATCAAGGAGGTCACAGAAAGGCTTGAAGATGAGGAGGAGAGTAATGCAGAGTTAACTGCTAAGAAGCGGAAATTGGAAGATGAGTGCTCTGAGCTGAAGAAGGACATTGATGACTTAGAGCTGACCTTGGCCAAAGTCGAGAAGGAGAAGCATGCCACAGAAAATAAGGTGGGAGACCTTACACTGGTTCTTACCATGTTACTTCTACATTCAAAGTACACATCTATTTTAATACTTTTTTGTCTAGGTTAAAAACCTGACTGAGGAAATGGCTGGACTGGATGAAAACATTGCAAAGATTTCCAAAGAGAAGAAAGCTCTCCAGGAGGCACACCAACAGACTCTTGATGACCTTCAAGCAGAAGAAGACAAAGTCAATACTTTGACCAAGGCTAAAACTAAGCTGGAACAGCAAGTGGATGACGTGAGTTCATTACTCTACAATTATACAACTATTTGTTCAGTGGTTCATCAAATGGCCTTTTTACTCATTTGTAAATATTCAATCTAAACAGCTGGAAGGTTCCCTGGAGCAAGAGAAGAAACTTCGTCTTGACCTTGAGAGAGCCAAGAGGAAGCTTGAAGGAGATCTGAAATTGGCCCAAGAAACCATAATGGATCTTGAGAATGAGAAGCAGCAAGCTGAGGAAAAAATTAAAAAGTTAGTCTTATTATTTAAATTCTTTTATAAGCCTGTTTTATTAACATAAGTCATTTTTGTATGATTAATATTACTTTTCAAATGCAGAAAAGACTTTGAAATAAGCCAGCTACAAGGAAAAATTGAGGATGAGCAATCCTTGGCATCTCAACTGCAGAAGAAGATCAAAGAACTTCAGGTAGATTCACTGTGGAAAACACAATAGTATATTTTTCTAGCAATCAGTAAACGATTGACTGTAATAACCAAATGTTATCTGACATTTTGGTTAGGCCCGTATTGAGGAAGTTGAAGAGGAGATAGAAGCAGAGCGTGCTGCTCGTGCCAGGGTTGAGAAACAGAGGGCTGACTTGTCCAGAGAACTTGAAGAAATCAGCGAGAGACTTGAAGAGGCTGGTGGTGCCACTTCTGCTCAGATTGAGCTCAACAAAAAACGTGAGGCTGAGTTCCAAAAACTGAGACGTGATCTGGAAGAATCCACCCTTCATCATGAAGCCACCTCTGCTGCCCTACGCAAGAAGCATGCTGACAGTGTGGCTGAACTTGGAGAACAGATTGACAATCTCCAGAGAGTTAAACAGAAACTGGAGAAGGAGAAGAGTGAGCTAAAGATGGAAGTTGATGACCTTGCTAGCAACTTGGAGAATATCTCAAAATCAAAGGTATGAGGAATATCATTAGAAAACAAAGCTATCTTTCTATAATAAATCAATCCAACTTGTTCATCAACAATAAATGTTGCCCCCCACCCCCAGGCTAACCTTGAGAAAGTGAGTCGTGTTCTTGAGGATCAGCTCAGTGAAATTAAGACCAAAGATGAAGAGCACCAGCGTGTTATCAATGACCTCACAGCCCAGAGAGCACGTCTGCAAACTGAAAATGGTACAAATCTCAGTCCTACATTTTTTAAGCTGCTAAAGAATGATGATCTCTGCTACTGCCTTTTGTTGTCAATTACTAAAACACGTTGATATACTGTATATACAGTATAAACTTTTTTTAGCTATTATAACTATGTGGGATTACTAAATATATAATATTATAGTCTAATAATAATACTAGAATAATTAAATAAAACATTTTCTTTTCAAGGTGAGCTGTCCCGGCAACTTGAAGAGAAGGAATCACTCGTTACTCAGTTGAGCAGAGGAAAGCAGGCATTCACTCAACAGACTGAGGAACTGAGGAGACAACTGGAGGAAGAAACCAAGGTAATGTAAACACTTTAGTATTAATGGAGTCCCCCAAAATAGTGAGGGTTGATTGCTTAGTTACTAAGACTTCTTACCTCAAAATGAGAAAAACATATTTCTAGTATCACAACATAAATGGATATGTATTTACAGGCCAAGAATGCACTTGCCCATGCCCTGCAATCATCCCGCCATGACTGTGACTTGCTCCGTGAGCAATATGAAGAGGAACAGGAGGCAAAGGCTGAGCTTCAGAGAGCTCTGTCCAAGGCTAACAGTGAGGTTGCACAATGGAGAACCAAATATGAGACTGATGCCATTCAACGCACAGAGGAACTGGAAGAGGCCAAGTACACTTGTGCTGTAATAAACTTTCCAAAACAAAGGTTGATATATGTATATGAATTTTAAACAGACTTTCCCACTTCTTACGTACAGGAAGAAACTCGCTCAGCGTCTCCAGGAAGCTGAGGAGCAAGTTGAGGCTGTGAACTCCAAATGTGGCTCCCTAGAAAAGACCAAACAGAGGCTACAAGCTGAAGTTGAGGATCTAATGGTTGATGTGGAGAGAGCAAACAGTGCAGCTGCAGCTCTGGATAAGAAGCAGAGGAACTTTGACAAGGTAATAAAGACTATAAGGTGAGACAGGTTCTGTATTTTATACACCACTTAATGTTTAGATTCATATGAATATACTTATTTCAACTAAACAGGTTCTGGCTGAATGGAAACAGAAGTATGAAGAGGGCCAGGCAGAACTGGAATCAGCTCTGAAGGATACTCGCTCGATGAGCACAGAGATTTTCAAGATGAAAAATGCCTATGAGGAATCTTTGGATCAGCTTGAAACTCTCAAACGAGAAAACAAGAACTTGCAACGTAAGGATCTTAAATAACAGATTTATGTTTCTTTTTCAGGCATGAAACAATAATGTTTCTAAGAATCACACATTTATACACAAGACAACAAAGAATTGCAAATATTAGCCTTGCAATGCCCATGAGTTATTAGAAGTCCGAAAACTCTGGTTTTACAGATAGTAATTATGCATGTTATTTTGGAATTAAAATATTTTTCCTGAAAAGTCTTGTCATATTTTCTGAGGTGGTGATGGTGAAGATCTTTTGAAATTCTGTACAAAGCTAGCTTCAAATAATTAGAAAATCATGAGAAAATGACCACATTATTTCTATTCTGTTCCCCAAGACGTGGGACTACACTAAAGAACTTGAACTTAAGTTCAAATGCGCTCCTTCTTTGAGGCTGATGCAAATTCTTTATCCTATTGACACGGCTAATGGAGTCCTTTGTCTTTTGTGATTACATGTGTATTTGCAATTGGATTATGTGATGCTGTTCCTATATTGTCACTGTTTCTTGAAACAACATAAAAACTCTTTTAATCAGAAAGTAACCACATTACTTATCTCTAACCAGAGGAGATCTCAGATCTAACTGAACAAATTGGTGAGACTGGAAAGACTGTACACGAGCTGGAAAAAGCAAAGAAATTGGTGGAACAGGAAAAGAGCGACTTGCAAGCAGCTTTGGAAGAAGCTGAGGTATAGAAACGTCTAATGTTGCCAGAAAAAAGGCATCATTTTGTTATCTTTGTATTAATCCTGCATATGCTTAAACAGGGATCTCTGGAACATGAAGAATCTAAGATCCTTCGCATCCAGCTTGAATTGAACCAGTTGAAGTCTGAGGTAGACAGGAAAATTGCAGAGAAAGATGAGGAGATCGAACAGTTGAAGAGGAACAGCCAGAGAATTATTGACACCATGCAAAGCACACTGGAGTCAGAAATCAGAAGCAGGAATGATGCTCTGAGACTTAAGAAGAAGATGGAAGGTGACCTGAATGAGCTGGAAATCCAGCTGAGCCATGCCAACCGGCAAGCCGCTGAGGCACAGAAACAGCTCAGGAATGTACAAGCCCAACTCAAGGTAAACATTAGAAAGCACTTGAAAATATCAGGTTAAAACAACCAGTTGATATATAGCTTACATAGAATGTGAATTTTAAATTCTAGGACAGCCAGCTGCAGCTGGATGATGCCCTGAGGAGCCAGGAAGACCTGAAAGAACAGGTGGCTGTGGTGGAACGCAGGAACAACCTGCAGCAGGCTGAGATTGAGGAAACCAGGAGTGCTCTAGAACAGACAGAAAGATCTCGCAAGGTGGCTGAGCAGGAACTCCTGGATGCAAGTGAAAGAGTTCAGCTCCTGCATTCCCAGGTAGGAACACGCATACATAGTTTTTTTTATACAATCAACATATTATGTACAGAAATAAATTGTTAACATGCTATTTTTGCATAACAAAAAGTAACAAAAATTATTCAGAGCCATGTGATATGTAACAAAGAAAAAAGTGGGTTACTCAAGACTTAGTTTAACAGGAACCAAAAGGCATAAACGTAGACAACATTCACACAACCACACACACAACATTCATACCTGCCCCCCCCCCCCCATCCACAGTTGATATATATCAAAAATACAAAAGCCCTAGGACAAATACATGGGTATTTCTGCAATGGTCTACATCAGTGGTTCTCAACTCCAGTCCTCAGGACCCACTAACAGGCCAGGTTTTCAAGATAACTGAAATGCATCACAGGTGATATAATTTGCTGCTCAGGGATTGCAGGATTTTAGTCTGCATCTCCCCAAGGTAATACTTAAAATCTGGCCTGTTAGTGGGTCCTAAGGACAGGAGTTGAGAACCACTGGTCTACATGGATATATGTAAAGACGACACATCGGGCATTTTGTGCTTCAAGGGAGCCTAGCCATAAGTACCATATTTTGTGGAATCTATTAGGTATGCTCGTCTGATGTAGATGAATTTCAATTTAGGAAGTTTTGCGTTAATCTGGCAGAATACCTACAATAAGGTGGAAGCATTGGATTTTTTCCAGTTTAGTAGTTTGAGCCTTTCTAGCTTGAAGGAATACTGTGCCTCTGTGGGTCCACTATCCACTAACTGGAGTCCGGATGTTTATAAACTTCATTACGTTTTCGATTTTTCTACAGGGATGACTCAGGTGACATACAGTATATGATTGTGATGCTGAAAGGGTACCCTCAGCATTAATCTAGGCCAGTAGAGAGACACCTGCAGATTTATGATTACAGCCTTCTTGATAGCAAAGAGTATTGTGTCTGTGAGAACCTGGTTTGAGCCGCTGATTGTCATTAGGGCAGTAAATGTGCTGAAATTACAGCATATAACCAAGGTAAAGGTGATTTGGGAGGAAATAAAATAATTGTAAAAGTTGCTGCAGGCCAGGTCACCCTCAGCGGAAATGGCCTATAGGGAGAACTTAGATATTCTGGACTGAAAGTGCATCAAATAAAGGTGGTTATGGCAAATCTATGTGTATTTATGATGGAGGAACATGGGGGTGCTTTAAGGGAGTAAAATAATGAAAGGGATATAATTTTAATCAGTATTATTCAACCTTTAAGATTCAAGGCTATAGAACTTCATATTTGTAGCCTATACACCATATGGGTCAGGAGTACAGACAATTTATTTTTTTCTCCTTAGAACACAAGCCTCATCAACACCAAGAAGAAGTTAGAGAGTGATATGAGCCAGCTGCAGAATGAAGTTGAGGAAGCTGTGCAAGAAGCCCGAAATGCTGAGGAAAAAGCCAAGAAGGCCATCACTGATGTATGTATTGCACTGTACTGTGAAAATATACAAACAGTATAATTAGTTAAGTTGACATCTTTAGGAGCAAAAACAATGTAAATATTTTAATGTGTGCCTAAAGGCTTCTATGATGGCAGAAGAGCTGAAGAAGGAGCAGGACACTAGCGCCCACTTGGAAAGAATGAAGAAGAACCTTGAACAAACAGTGAAGGATCTGCAGCATCGTTTGGATGAAGCAGAACAGTTGGCAATGAAGGGTGGCAAGAAGCAACTCCAAAAACTGGAGTCCAGGGTCAGTAAATCTGAATTCTGTTACAAAGCTACATGCAAAGCAAAATGCTAATAACATAGTTAAATTCATATATGGAGATGTTTTAACTGTCAAAGGATTGGTTTTTCTTTTCATCCATTCCTGAGATTTAAAGAGCCCCACCAGACATAAGAGCCTCGTTGGAGACATTAAATTATGGAATTGTGAGAGAAGATGCTTTTGCAGTTCTGATTTTGGTGATTTAAGCAATACAACTTGATCACTTCCCTATCCCCATCCTGTGACTGGGCTACAAAGGAGCATCAAAAATTGCAGGCTGATAAGCATACACCTCTGCCCACTCTGATTTCTTCTCTTGACAGAATGTTCCCTGTAAGCACATGAGCATACAGCACATCTAATTGTCCCCTAGTACCAACCTTTATCAAATATATGGTACTTACTATACTAAATGTTGCATTTAAAAAATATTTTAATATTAATGAGTATATAACTGCACTAAATTTAAATTTTTTTGTTCAGCCTGGAGTTCAGTTTAAAATTGTGAAGAGCCTTTTCTTATTTTGCGTTGAAACCCAAATCATACTCTACACTTTTTTACAGGACCTCAAACATCAGTACAACTTTCAATCTATTTACCAACCCATACTCTTCTAGTATTGACCTAGAATATTCAGTAGTATACTGTTGCTTTTCTTAACCTTCCCCTGCTTTGTACACAATGCTCTTAGCTACGAACATTAAAATTCTGTCTTTTAAAGGTGCGTGAGCTGGAAAATGAACTTGATGCTGAGCAGAAACGTGGAACAGAAGCCATCAAGGGAGTTCGCAAGTATGAGAGAAGAGTGAAAGAGTTAACTTACCAGGTATATTAGGAAGATTCCAGATTTATTTTTGCGAGTTTAATGTAGAGTAAAGAGGGGATCGTTTTTAGTCTGACAATTCAATTGTGAACAATCAGGGCTCTACATATGTGGAAAGAAATCTGTAAAACAATATACTTGTATTTGTTTTCGTAGAGTGAGGAGGACAAGAAAAATGTCTTGAGACTCCAGGATCTGGTGGACAAACTCCAGCTGAAGGTCAAAGCCTACAAAAGACAAGCTGAGGAATCTGTAAGTTGATCAGTACACAGTCACTAGTGAGCTTGCATTCCTTAAGGAATGTCCTTTGACACTCGCACCTCATACACTTAGGTTCCCAAGTTTGAAGATTTAAATACGGATTCTGGTTTACTTTTGGGTTATTTTTCTCTTTTAGTGGTGCAGAACACTTTATGAACTTTAGTGCACATTCCCATGTCTGTACCTTCTACTCTAAAGTGACACAAATGGAAAAAGTGTGCTGTACACAACCAAGCAAGCAAGAAATGCCTCCTTATATAAAATTCTTGCAGGTAATACTGACCTGTGTCAATCATTTGTTTGAAGGAGGAACAAGCCAATGTGCACCTGACCCGCTTCAGGAAAGTCCAACATGAGCTGGAAGAAGCAGAGGAAAGAGCAGATATTGCTGAGTCCCAGGTGAACAAGCTCAGAGCCAAGAGCCGAGACATCAGTGGAAAGGTAAGAATCACCAATTCAATATATCTATCTATCAAAACAAATGTGGTTCAAAAGACCCAGTGGTGTGCCTCCATCCCTATATTCCTGTCCATCAAAGCGTTTGATTGGCCCTGCCGTTTATATGAGGCGCAGCACAATTAACCAATAATTACAAAGTAAAAATGATTACCAATTTGATAATAAATAAATGTATAGGAAGAAGAGGCTTAAATGGACTATATTGGCACCTAATGTGAAACTGATATACAGTCAAAGATGTGAATATAAATATATATTCATATCTTTGACTGTATATCAGTTTCACATATGGTGCCAATATAGTCCATTTAAGCCTCTTCTTCCTATAAAATATTTGATGGGACGAAGGCACCAATCTATTTCTCATGATATTCTTAGCACTTCCATATACAATTTGATAATAAATAAATACAAATCCCATTACAAAGAAATAAATAAATACATTTTTTTACATCAAAAACTAATGAAATAAGGACAAGCTGATTTGTACGGTAGTTGTTTCATATTAATACATTTTTATACATGATTAAGATGTTACTGGCTATATACATTCTAAATGTCAGCAAAATAAAATAGGAAAGTGCATCCTAGGTGATTCGGTGTTCCCCTCCTCAGGACTAGATGCCCGCCTATATAGATCTGTAATGTAAAACATTTGTTTTAAAGTATATAATCCAATTGATGATAAACAAATGATATTGTTCAAACCCAAGGAGCCACCACAAAGCCCCAATACTTACAAATCAGCTAAAATGACATAAACATGGCAATATTTCGCTAGGTTATTATTTAATTCTTTTTTTCTTTGTAAAGGGATTTGTATATATTATCAAATTGGTAATTGTGTTTACTTTGTAATTATTGGTTGGTTGTGATGTGACTCATATAAAGTCCCAGGGCCAATCAACTGTTTTTAACAATCTATATATCGATCTATCTGTCTATCTATATGTCTGTCTTTCTCTCACCCCTTCTATCATTCTTTATATCTTTGATCTTTTTCTCTCTCAGTGTATGTAAATCACATATAAACCTATCAGCCTTTTAATTCTGTCTGACATTTAACATGTGTAGCCAATTCTTGGTCTCTTTTATATCATATTTGTCTGCTTTATTGTCACATTGACATAATAATCCCAAATGATACTCAAGTTACTAACCTAACATTTTCTCTACAGAAAGGAGAAAGCGAGTAATTCCACACTGAAGCTTTAAGTGTCCGGGAAAAAGGTGCAAAATGCAAGCTTCTTCCTGCACATCTGTAAATAAAGTGCCACTGTCTTTGTCTGTGCTTGTGTAAAAATAAAATTCTGCAAATATCGCTGACATGTCTGTAATTTCATTGGGTGATATGTGTGCAAACCTTTAGAAATAAGTACACCGGAATAAGAAACATCGTCCATCAACTCCTAGCATCTCATTCTAAACCCTGTAGAGATTATACCCCCTTTCCTGACTTGGTTCATGAAGTCTTATGTACATACCAAACTTCGAAGGGCAAATACATGACACTAACCAATATGATTCACTCACTAAACCTGCTGGACATATGATCTAGTGTCTATGCCAAAGTATGGCTATTTATGAGTGTAAGCCATGACGTACCATGCTTTAGGGTCCCCTAGGGACGCTCAGATAAAGTCCCTGGTGGAAATTAAAAGTAAAAATTAAAAAGAAAAAATTGCGCTAATTACAGTCTAAATATATGATATATGTAATTAATCCAGTGTTTTCACAGATGGAAATATGTTCGATATAGACACCCAGTGACTAAATCACAGGAAAGTGCACTGTCACCTTGTGGAAAACATGCTTACCAGATAGTAAGCCAAATAAGCAGGTAGCTTTGACCCAGCCCAGGCCTTTTATTTTGCAAGAAGACACAGAACTGAGATATAGGGTAGTTGTTGCAAGCTTCCTAGCACAGGTTAGCGTTGACTCCACAGATGGTGATTGTTTATCAACCCAGAAAGGAATAATATATATACCATAGCGTAATATTGTCTGAATGAATGTACAATATATGCAATTGCACTTACAGTGTAGAAACTAGAAAATGCGTAGACACAAAACACCCAGTGGATGAATCACAATCAAGTGCACCGCCACCACACAGAGAGCCTCCTTACCAGATAACAAGCCAAAAAATGCAGATATCTTTAGGCCAATTAATCCTCAGCTGGAAACAGGCATAGAACTAGTGGATGGATGAAGAGAAACTCCCGGCAGAAAACCATGTACTTCCTATGTCCCGTGGGTATTGATTGATATCAGCCCAAAGAGAGGATACAATAGGCCATAGCGTAATAATGTCTAAACTTAGATTTAATGATTAATAAAAAGTTGCACTTACAAACAGAAGATAAAATCTTGCATAAAATTATGAAGCTGGCAATACAAAGCTTCCGTCCTCCTCAACGAGACGGCGTGGTGACGTCAGCACGTACATGTGCACAGAAATTAAAACTAGGTTCCCTACAGCAGTGCAGTTAATAAATATATATACCTTTATTACCTTTATTACCAATATCTATATATAGATATATATAAACTATATTACCAAAAGTATTGGGAACTTTAATGGCATCCCAATCTTAGTCGGTAGGATTCAATATTGAGTTGGCCCACTCTTTGCAGCTATAACAGCCTAACTTTTCTGGGTAGACTGTCTACAAGGTTTAGGAGTGTGTCTATGGGAATGTTTGACCATTCTTCCAGAAGCGCATTTGTGAGGTCAGGCACTGATGTTGGACAAGAGGGCCTGGCTCACAGTCTCCGCTCTAATTCATCCCAAAGGTGTTCTATCGGGTTGAGGTCAGGACTCAGTGCTGTCCAATCAAGTTACTCCACCCCAAACTTGCTCATTCATGTCTTTATGGACCTTTGTGCACTAGTTCAAATCATTTCGTGGAGGGGGGATTATGGTGTGGGGTTGTTTTTCAGGGGTTATGCTTGGCCCCTTATTTCCAGTGAAGGGAACTAAAAGACATCAGCATATCAAGACATTTTGGAAAATTTTATGCTCCCAACTTTGTGTGGATGGCCCCTTCCTGTCCCAACATGACTGCACACCAGTGCACAAAGCAAAGTCCATAAAGATATGGATGAGTTTGAGGGTGGAGGAACTTGACTGGCCTGCACAGAGTCTTGACCTCAATCCGATAGAACATCTTTGGGATGAATTAGAGTGGAGACTGCAAGCCAGACCTTCTTGTCCAACATCAGTGCCTGACCTCACAAATGCACTTCTGAAAGAATGGTCAAACATTCCCATAGACACACTCCGAAACCTTGTGGACAGCCTTCCCAGAAGAATTGAAGCTCTTATAGCTACAAAGGGTGGGCCAACTCAATATTGAATCCTACGGACTAAGACTGGGATGCCTTTAAAGTTCATGTGCGTGTAAAGGCAGGTGTCCCGATACTTTTGGTAATATAGAGTATATTCAGTGACAGTATAGCCTTACACTGAGAAAGGAGAAGAAAAAAGTACAGCCACTGTGTACTTGTAAACATAATGGGCAAACATGTAAAACTACACATAGAACAAAAGTTTTAATATATTGATATTCAATGTAATTAGTTAAAAATACCAATCACGTCGACATTCAGATCTACAAATGTTTGGAATAAAGATTCCCATTAAAAGACCTAACTTATCAAGTTACTAATATACGGTACAGAAGCATGAACATGCGCAAAAATAAATCTTGTCTTAATAATAAATTCCCACAACAGCAATTAGAAGTTGATGAAAAGATGCAGAACTTTATGGTCAGGATGAGAAATGACGCAGGTGGACAGTCTCAATGTGCCAAGCAAGTGCTAACAACACATGAGCAGCTGCTGTATTACTTATCCAAACCCATTACTCTTTAATGGGAAAATTACAAGCTTTACACTAATCTCAGAATTTTATGATAATAATTTCTCCTGGAAAAAAAATGCTGCTGCATCATCTGCCAAGAAATATCTGACAATTATGGACAGGTCCAGGGCCCAGCATCCAGGGCCAGACTGTTGCCAACACACACTCACACACACTACTGTACAGAATGACACTTATGTCCTGTACACACGATCGGATTTCCTATGGATTCAGATCCGATGGATTTTTCCATCGGAATTCCGATGAAGCTGACTTCCATCAGTCTTGCCTACACACCATCAGTCAAAAATCCGACCGTCCCAAACGCTGTGACGTAAAACACTCCGAAGAGCCAAGAAAAATGAAGTTCAATGCTTCTAAACATGCGTCGACTTAATTCTGAGCATGCGTGGGTTTTTTCTCCAATGGAGTTCCACACAGACAATCGGAATTTGCTATTGTTTTTTTTTCCATCGGTAAAATTTAAAACATGTTCTATTTTTTTATACCAATGGAAAAAAGACAGATGGGTCCCACACACGATCGGTTTGTCCGATGAAAAAAGTCCATCGGTCTTTTTTCATCAGAAAAAGCAGATCGTGTGTACGCGGCATTATGTGCTTTATTTCCAGTTGCACATACTGCATAACAATTCACAGGTGTCCCCATTTATTATTAATATCAATAATGAAAGGAAGAGAGCTCAGTGCTCACATATCTTCACTAAAACAGTCAATTATACTATAAGTATCAATTAAAACTTGCAATTAGACAGTTGCTGTGTTGGAAAACTCCAAGAACAAAGCAGGACATCAGTATGTCAGTGGTGGGTCCTGTAATTATTCCCCTATAGCTATTCATGAAATTAAAGCCCAACTCCAGCAACAACAGTTTTTTTTTACTTTTGTATAGAGCGTGGAAGTTTTGGAATTTTATTGCTGTCTGTGCCCCCCCCCCCCCCCCCACTAAACAGACTGATCCTCTCTTTCTGTGATGCTGACAAAGAGAGGAGTAATACAATGGGGTTGTTATACTAAAGGCATATTGCAGGGGAAGTTGCACTTTGCAAGGATATTTTCCTCAGAGCTTAGTGAAAAAGGTGAAGCTCTTCCAACTTCCATCATCCAATCATGTGCAGGTAAAAATGTGTTTTTCTTTAAATTTTTCTTGCATGTGATTGGATATTCTTTGCAACGTTAAATTTAATCACATACACTAAGCCCTGGGGAAAGTTCCCTTTCAAATTAAACAGCCTATTTGCTGTAGCAAATAAAAAAAAACGGAAAATTTATATCAAATACTTACCGTAATTTTCCTTTCCTGATGGACTCCATGGCAGCCTACGTGTGGGTTAATCCCGCCCCTCATACCTCATAGGACCCTTCTCCCATAAATCTTTGCTCTGGGCCAGAGGCCGTGTTCCATAATTTAGCCTACTCCAGCCACTGGGAGGGAACTCCTGCTGCCATGGAGTCCATCAGGAAAGGAAAATTACGGTAAGTATTTGATATAAATTTTCCGTTTTCCTGACAGACTCCATGGCAGCCTACGTGTGGGAAATAACTAGCCATACACACCCGGGTGGGCAGAGTGCTGGACAAAAGAAAAAAGGTTTAATTGGCACCATTAATAGACAAGATACGTAAACCAAATTAAACAGAAGATAATGAGGCTGGCTCTACGCAGTAGTGTGCCATGAACGTGTTAATTGAAGACCACAAGGCCACCTTGCAAATAACTTCTGGAGGCACGTGACGTGATGCCGCCCATGATGAAGACACTTCTAGTTGAGTGAGCAGTCACCGCTTCTGGAGGCGCCAAGCCCTTGGCTTTATAGGCCCACTGAATAGCCTGAACAATCCCTGCTCCGATAGATCTGGAAGAGGCACGCATTCCCTTATAATTCCTGTGAAAAGAACGAGCAGGTGGTCGGTCTGACGGAAAGAAGCTGTAGCTTCAAGATACTGACTCAGAGCTTTTCCAACATCTAAGGGATAAACACTGGAATCCTCGGTAGACCTGAACGTTGGAAGAGCAATCTCCTGCTTGTCATGAAACACAGATGCCACTTTGGGGTTTGAACCCAACATAGGAATTAAAAAGTTTAGAAATGGCTCCTTGCATCCCAGAGAGCTGATTTCAGAGACCCTCTTGGCCGATGTTATAGCCACCAAGAAGACAACTATTAGAGAGAGTCATTTGACAGAAGATTGATCTTCATGTTCCAACTCTCTACCTAAGAAAAAATCCAGGACAAGGGGAAGATCCCAATTAGAAAAACTTGGCTCTGAGGTCTGAGCCTTATTGCTCCTCTGAAAAACTACTGAGTAAGAGGGTGTCTAGCCCAGGAAACACCCGTAAAGGCAGAGATTACAGCAATTTGGACTCGCAGCGAGCTGACTGACAATGAGAGATCCAATCCTGATTGTAAGAAGCCCAGGATATCATGTATCTTTGGGTTATTGCAAGAACCTGCAGTGGAAGAGGTGTAGTCTGAAAACTTTTTCCAAATCCTCTGGTAGACCCTGTTGGTGCCTGTTCTTCTGGCATTTAATATTGTGGAGATGGCCCTACTTGGACAGCCTAGGGCCTCCAACCTTCCCCTCTCAAGAACCAGATCATCAGATGTAGATGGGCCGGGCATGGATGTAGAAATGCCCCTTGTGATAGGAGATCTGGTCTGGAGGGTAGAGGAACTGGGTCCCGGAAGCTGAGTTGCATCAGCAGTGGAAACCATGGCTTGTTTGGCCAGTACGGGACTATTGCCACTATCTCTGCTTCTTCCATCCTGAGCCTCGACAAAAAACGGAGAATGACAGGAACCGGGGGAAAGGCATAGGCCCTGTGGAACCGCCAACGGTCTGTCAGAGCATCTACCCAAAAGCCTGGGAATACCAAGACCTTGTGTAGTATCTCTCTAGTCTGAAGTTACATGGGGAGGCGAACAAGTCTACTTCCGGAATGACTCCCAGGGACAGGACCCACCTGAAGACTTCGGGGGGGGGGGGAGTCCACTCATTGTCCAGAGAAACTCTCAACAGAAAATCTGCCTGAACGTTCGGGACTCCAGGGAGATAGACAGCTGTCAGGTTGGCCAGGTTTTTCTGGGCCCAGATCATGATAGGCTTTATTTCCTTTGACAAGGAGAGACTGCGAGTACCCCCCTGTCTCTTGATGTATGTGACTGCCGTTGTGTTGTCCAGTCTTAGGAGGACTGAGTCTCCTGCTGTTAAGTGGTGAAAGGCCTGCAGAGCGCAGAACGCTGCCCGGAGTTCCAGAACATTGGAGACTATCCTGTGAGAGGGAAAATTCCATATGCCTTGGGCTACTTCTGTCAGCCCCTGTTGCTGGCATCTGTAGTGATGGTGACCCAAGACACAGGTGCGATGGAGTGACAATTGAGGAGGTTCCTCTGTTGTAGCCACCAAGGAAAGCTCTCCCGCATGGATGAGGTTATTTGGATAAAGTGATCCCGAAGCCCTGGATTATACTGCTGGAGGAAACCCTTCTGGAAGGGCCGCATTTTCCACTGAGCCCACTTTACCATGGGTGTTGTTGCCACCATGGTGCCAATGATCTTTAGGCATTGAGAGGCTTGGAGATGAGGACGACATTGCAAGCCAAACTCCCGGATCACTGGGATTTTTCCAGGGGTAACAAGATGGTGCTCTTGATAGCGTTGAAGTGTGCCCTGAGGAATACCAGGGACTGCGTAGGATCCAGATGGCTCTTTTCCAGATTCAGAAGCCAACCAAACTCGAGTAGAGTGGAGATGACCTGGGATCTGTGGATTAGCAACTGCTCCTTGTCCCGAGACAACAGCAGGTCGTCTAGATAGTGATACAGACGGATACCTCTGGTCCTGATCAGAGCCACGACAGCCAACAAGTTTTGAAAACACACGAGTCGATGTTGTAAGCCCGAAGGGGAGACAGGTGAACTGCAGACGGATTTGATCAACAGCAAAGCAAAGGTATTTCTGGATTTCTGACGCGATCGGAACATGGAAGTAGGCGTCCTTCAGGTCTATAGAGACAAGCCAATCGCCTGGTTGGATTGCTTGACTGATCATGAGTAGTGTCTCCATCTTGAACTTCTCCTTCTAGATAAAAGAATTCAAGTGGGTTAGGTCTATAACTGGCCTCCAGGAGACGTTTTTCTTCAACACCATGAAGAGGGGCGAGTAGACCCCTTAAAGCCTTTTGTCGTCTGGAACTGGAATTGCAGCGCCCTGAGCCACAAGAGAGACAGGAGAATTTGCTTTTTCTCTTCCGAGAGAGGCAAGGATGCCGACTCGCTCTGTTTTAGGCAGGTGCAATATCATAAAGACTTAGGGGATTCTTGTCCACCGGAAGATGCCCCTTTTGAAAACTTCTGGCCTGAAGGCTGTTTTTTTTTTTTCTTACAGGTCTTCTTGAACTCACGGCCAGGCCTATAGTAGCGAGCATTCCTTGCTCGATCTGAACTTTGCCTGGGCTGTGTTCTCTTCTGGTTTAGCAGACGGCGATCCTGGGGAAGGAACCCCGACTTGCCCCCTGTGGCACGGGTGATGGCACTGTCCGATATGTTCCCAAAGAGGGACGAACCCCCAAATGGAATCCTGCACCATGCCTGCTTGGAGGCAGGGTCAGCTACCCATGGGCGCAGCCACAAGGCACGCTTAGCAGTGACAGATGTCAGCATGATCCGAGCCACCAGGCGAATTATGTCTAGGGAAACCCCACGAGAAAAGCCAACGTCAACCTTAGCCCATGAATAGGTGAGCTCCTGGCCAGTTCTTCCGAGATGCTCCTCAGAGAAGCATCTACGTCGTCTGCTCAGACTTCCATCGCTTTAGAAAGGGCTGCGAGAGCTAGAGCTGGTTTGCAGGTCATACCCGCTGTAATGTAGATCCGCTTGAGGTCGGTATAAATTTTCCACTCCAGGCAATCCCTAAAAGGAAACAGTATCCTACAATGGGAGTGTGACGTGCCTCACCATCCTCATTAGGGCTGAGTCAATGAGAGGAGCCGACTCCAGGTGTTTTACATCCTTGCTTTTAAATGGGTACATTTTTGATACCTTCATTAACAGGCAATTCTTCCTTTCAACACCACCCCATTAGTCGGTAATTATTGCGCTGAGTTCACCCAAAAAGGAGAAATTAGGGCGTTCTTTTTTGAGGTGTTTAAAATATTTCCTCTGTTTGGAAGGTGCCTCCACTGGCTCTTCCATCTCAAAGCTTCTTTGACAGCTTTTGACCAGCTGTGGTACTAGGGCAAATTCAAAACCTGCACCAGGGTCATCTACCTCCACCTCACTGTCTGAGGCTTCAATTGAGGAATGGCTCGGCTGTGAAGGGCCTGGAGCCTTGAGATCATCCCTAATAGGGACTGACATAGTGTCGCCAGCAGGGTTGTGGGTATGACCAGAATCCCCTTTATTTAGGGACTCATGGACCACCTTTCTGACCAGTGCTTCCACTTGTTGGTCTCCACCCTCTCTTTCTTATGCGACTTTAGAAAAGCATCGCTTGCAGAGCGATTTGCCTTCAGGAACCTGGGCCCCGCATACCCAGCAGGCTTTCCTCACAGAGCGGCTGGAGTGGCGGTGAGAGTGACGCCCAGAGGTGGTTTTAGACTCCTATCTGTGGTACCTAGATCTAAAGGAAGATCTGACGCCTGGACCTTGAAGAGGAGTGACAACGTTGAGACCTAGGACGGTCTTTGCCGTGCTTTGGTGTTCAGACCTAGAAGAGCTGAGTGAAAAAGAAAGGGTTAAGAGCTCCTGAATGAGTGAACCCAAGCATCACAGGTAGAAAATAAATAAATCCTACCTGCAGCGCAAGGGTTGGCCACAAGAGGGCGGTGACAGATCCATGGCAAGGCAGTTTGAAAGTGAAATGAATCATTAAAGCCTTATGAGAAACAGGCATGAGAGAGCACATAACAAAACATAGCCAGCACCCAGGGAGCCGGCAGCAAACAATTTACCTTGTAAACCAGAGCCCAGTGCCTGGGTAAATACCGCATAAGCCTGCAAGTCATCCCAAGTAATAGCTGCTTTGACAGCTATTTAAATCTGCCACCGTTAACGATGTCACCGCCCCATAGCGGTTGCCATCCGGTGGCGGCCAATCGCACGCGCGACCGCCGCCGCCATTTTGGCGAAACTGCGCCTGCACGAACCAAGCACGGAATCTTCATTCGCGGCTTGCGGATGCGCAGCGACTTCCTGAAACGGCGAGCTGGAACGCAGCTGCGCTCCAGCCGCCGTGGCCACTCACTGGAGCTTGATAGAAAATAAGGAGACACACAAAACACAGAGATACGGCTGCCATATAAAAGGAATATCTTTGTACATTACCACCACCACGGCACGATCCGGACCAGAACCTGGGACTGGGGAGCTGTTCGCTCGACCCACCGCACGATCGGGCGTTTACAAAGCCTCCCGCTAATAGCTGGGATGTTTGGCCATATTGCCGCTTGCCTGCCAATGGCCAGGTTAGTAAGCTCTTCATGGTATCACATCATATCGCCCATGTCCACCTGCTAATAGCTAGGATTGCTGGACTGCAGAGAGGATCACCGCTAACCACCAACGTATCACCGTGCACACCGCCAGGCCTGGATTACAGGAAAACTTCATGAAAAGGTAAGACTATATCTTGGTCCTAGGAGGAGGACAAAAAAAGGAACACGGCCTCTGGCCCAGAGCAAAGATTTATGGGAGAAGGGTCCTATGAGGTATGAGGGGCGGGATTAACCCACACGTAGGCTGCCATGGAGTCTGTCAGGAAAATGTATTAAGCAGACTGTAGGGATTATGTTCACTGCACAGTTGTACATCTGCACACTCATGGGAGCCCACAATTGAAGCGTACCGTATTATTTATCTATGCTCTTGTTTATTTGTTTTAGTAAACTCTGCCCTTGTATACCATACGCAACCCCAAACCGGCACCTAAAAGTTTCATTCTCCTAATGCTCTATACCTAGGGCTGAATTTACAATCAGCAGCCTATAGGTGGCATTTGTGCACCATTCCTTAAAGAGGAAGTAAACCCCCCCCCCCCGAAAAAACGGGATAAAAGCAAACCCTGCAAGAGAAAGGCATAATGAGCTAGTATGCATAGCATACTAGCTCATTATGTGGCACTTACCTGAAATCAAAGCCCCCGAAGTCCTCCTTGTCCCCCTCCCCCGCCGCCGCCATGTCCCCTCAGAGCTTCTTCCTGGTATCGCCGCTCCGGCGCTGTAATTGGCTGGAGTGGCGATGTCGTCACTCCCGCGCATGCGCGCGGGACCGGCATGATCCCGGCTTGATCCCATTCATTATGCTGGGGTGCTCAGAACGCCTGCGCCGTAGACATCGGTGCAGTGCTATCTGCAAATATCTTCTTAACCGTGTAGGTTAAGTGATATTTCTTGCACCTACAGGTAAGCCTTAATCTAGGCTTACTTGTAGGTGCAAGTGGTCAAAGTGGGTTTACAACCACTTTAATGGCATCAATGTGTAATCAATAAAAAGTCCATATATCACTTACAAATAAAAAAGTCTTTCACCGCTGTGTCGTGTTACGCTCACTGTAACAAGCTTCACCAGTAGCGACTACTAATGAAACGCATTACTGGGAACGTAACACGTATAGGAACAGGAGCCACGCTACAGAACCAAAGTTTCTCCCTTTATTCTTCTAGTTTTCTTCCTGATGTGATTTTTTTTCGGTATATCTCTCTCTTATTGTCTCTACGATAATGGTAATGACTATTTTGCTACGGAACTTTTTGTACTTGAAAAAAAATGAATAACGAATAAATAAAAAAAATAAAATAAACAAAGTTGGTTGTGGGTATGAGGATGTCATTTGAAGTTACCTATGTTACAACATACTGATTTCATAGCACTTTGGGTGCCTTTTTAATGTAAGTAGATTGTTACGTGGAGTTTTTAATAAAGAAATATTATACAAAGAGCACTATTTTGGGTCCAATTCTGTATTTACATGTGATTCGCCCCAAAACGGAGCAGTGTTAGAGAAGTGTATTCACCAGTAAAAAAGATCATGGTGGGGAAACAAGTGCATATATGACCTTAATATGATATTGAGGTCAACACAATAATGTGAGCGCATATATTTGAGCACTATTGTGGTAGTACCAAAAACTTTGCTGGAAAGAGAGACTCTGCCCACGTCCCTATTTGTAGTACAAAATGTGGAATTTTTCCTCTGTGGGACTTTGAAAGGCAGAGAGTCTCAAAAAACAATTGAATTATATCAAAATATATTATTTTATTGGAATAAGTTAAAAATATGATGAATAGGATAAAAATTTCGATGCAAATACACAAACGATAGGTGACATATAACAAGAAATTATAACAGCGATACAAGAAAAAACACTTGGTTCTGTCCTGGCAAATAGATAGGGACAGAGGAAAAATTACACATTTTGTATATATGAGCACTGGATAATTGCATGTGTCACAATGATGGTTTCTGGAGGAAGTTAAAATAAAATCAAGTTACCCCTCAAATAAAAAATATCAAAACTCAGTGGCAAGCGGATATTCCTGAATTGCAAGACGATTCCTGGGTGGAACTGGTTGGCTCTCAAACTATAGGAGTTATAGCAGCTGTGGATAAGCTAATCCAATTAAAATACTTACCGTACATAGAATCTACTATACCCCACTTAGGTTACAGAAAATGGGTAAACTAACTTCATATGAGTGTTATCGGTGTCGGACTGCCACTGGAGACTTCTTCCATATGATATGGGACTGCCCTAGAGTGTGTCAGTTCTGGTCGGCAATCACTGTTTTTTTTAAATGATAAGCTAGCCTTACCTAATATCTGTGCTCCTAATAGATGTCTCCTGGGTGACTTTGGTGATGAAACACTAAAGCCCCGTACACACGATCGGTTTGACTGATGAAAACCGTCCGATGGATGGTTTTCATCAGACCAACCGATCGTGTATGGTACCCATCGGTCTTTTTTTCATCGGTTGTAAAAAATAGAACTTGTTTTAAAATTTTCCGATGGATAAAAAACCGATGGGAATTTCCGATCGTCTATGGGCAAGTCCATCGGTTAAAAAACCCACGCATGCTCAGAATCAAGTCGACGCATGCTCAGAAGCATTAAACTTCATTTTTCTCGGCTCATCGGAGTGTTTTACGCCACCGCGTTTGGAACGATCGGTTTTTTGACTGATGGTGTGTGGCCAAGACTGATGAAAAACAGTTTCATCGGATTTCCGATGGACAAATCCATCGGACGAAAATCCATAAGTTATCCGATCGTGTGTACGGGGCCTTAGAGAATCTCTGAAAGTGTTACTGAGGTTTCTTTTCTTCTATGCAAAAAAGGCCCTAGTGTTACAATGGAAACAAGCAGAACCCCCTACTATTCATATGTGGATCTCTTTGGTTAACAAAGCCTTACCTATGTATAAGTTATCCTATACTGCTAAGTGTTGTCCAAAGAACTTTGAGAAAATCTGGTCCTGTTGGACATCTGTGGTATCCAGGGATGTGGAGATTTGGGTACCCACCTGCTACTCCCTGATCTTCCCTTCTGGTTCTATAACCTTCTGATTTATCCCATGATGGGTTTTATAACGCATGGTTATATAGGTGTAGCAGGGTGTTCAATTTAGGGGAAGTGTCTGAGTGGTAACCAGGCTCAGACACATTAAATTGATAGGATTCATGGACCATTTTGGTTTTAGGGGTTAATGCTGGTGATGTGTTCCCTGTGGCCGGTGGGTGGTGCTGCCATTCTGGGCCAGGGTTGAACCGTGAGCGCAGTGCTGTGCCTTTTGTGACCCCTCTCGGCAGCCGTACGGTGGGGCGGGGAACCTGCTGTGCATGCCGGGAGGGGCTATAAAAGGGTCAGACATCTTCTGAGAGGGCTTTCGTCCATGCCCAGGCACCTTCGGCCTGGGTGTATGTCATCTCCGGGTGCCCTAGGCCCAGAGGCCTTGTTCCGGTTCCACCTTAGGCACCTTTAGCCTGGGGTGAGGTACTACCTCACCGTTCCTGTCCGCCTGGGCACGGAGGCCCAGGAGTTGCAGTAATGGCCCGGAGCCCAGCAGCCTTCGGCTGGGGTCCACAAGGGATCGAGGAGTCCAAGGTGCCGCCTTGCGAGGGGACCCGCACCCTAAGAGAAGGGAGGATCTGTTCCGAAGGACCGGTGCTGTGGACACGGTGAAGGAAGGGGTCTGTTGACTCTCTGGGGGGATGTCTTCTCCCTAAAAGGGGCTATGTCCTAGGAAGAAACCAAGGTTCATCAGGTCAGTGGCAGTGGCCTTGTTCGCCAGGTCAGTGGCAGTGACCTTATTCATAGGGTCTGTGGCAGAGACCAACCTCATGGTCTGTGGCAGAGACCATGCGCCAAAACTGTTTGAGAAACCTGAACAGTCAGAAGAGTTTGAGCTATGTTTGTGCCTGGACCTCCTCCACACCTTAAAGCTATCCTGTGTCTTTGCTCCAACCTTTCTTCTATCCAAGAGACTGAAGCCTCGTACACACGGCCTAGTTTCTCGTCGAAAAAAACACGTCGTTTTTTTCGACGAGATCCTTGGACAAGAAACTTGTCCTGGCCGAGTGTACAGACGCTCGATTCAAAGAACCCGCGGTTCTTTGAATGGAGCGTACGCGGTGACGTCATCGACTACGACGAGCATGCGCTCGTCACATTCGATGCAGTCGCCGCCATCTTGGTATACCCTACCTATGTCTAGGAAGCTACCGCGCATGCGTCAAATTCATTTCGAACATGCGCAGGCTTCCCGGAGGACAGGTAAGTGTACACACACTCACTTTTCTCGTCGAGAAACAGGCTGACGAGAATCTCGACGAGAAAATAAAGAGCAGGTTCTCTATTTTCTCGTCGAGATTACTTGTCGGTTTTCTTGACGAGAAACCATACACACAAACAAATTTCTCGGCAAGACATCTCTGCCAGCAAGTTTCTTGCTGGTTCTTGCCGAGAAACTCGGTCGTGTGTACGAGGCCTAAGTGTTGTGCAAGTGAGAATAAATATTGAGTTGGACTTTCAGCTGGTGTGGACATTTACGTTCCTGGGGAAGTCAAGGACTTGCATCTACACACTGTAGAGGTGAGAATCATACTCAGGAGGACTTTCTACTCTGGCTGCAGACAAGGCCCAAAATCAACACCGCCTAGCCTCTTAACACAGGAGGGTACGGGCTTGTGGTGCGGTGTGCCCCTTTTTCCTGAGAGGAGCCGAAGCAGACAGGTAAAAGGGGGTCTGTGCGCTACATAGGTTTTCTTCTGTATGTACTTATGATTGACTAAAGATTTGGTAAAAAAGAGAGGAGCACCTGGTGGGACTTTAAGTGAAGCACATGACAGCAAAAGGAGAGGTCAAGTGACCGGGATATAATATTTATTTGTATTGTATAGTTTCATATAAAAAATATTTATGGGCATATAACCTCCAAAATATTACGGGCACATAACCTCTAAAAAAACTTTAAGCATTTTCAACACAAGTTACATAGTAATCCACAGTACAAATGAACATATAAGGAAAATAAAACAAATCATAATTACAGTCATAATGTAACCAAAGTGACGTTGGGCTATATGGGCTAAGTAGTCTATCTAGATTAATATCAGGGTACAAGAATGGGGGGAGAAAAAACAACAATAAGAATGAGATGATAAATAATATATAAGGACATGATTTGGACCAATTGAAAGTTAGTATTGTTGATCCATGGTAAGATAAGAGTTGACAACTGAAAACGTGAATGGTAGGTAGCTCGACGCGTTTCGCGGTTTCATGACCGCTCATCAGGAGCAATGATTCATGGAAATTATCTGAAAGCAAATAATATGGGTTCCAGATAGTCTCAGAGGTACAGTTTGGGAGAATTTAAAGCAGGCTAAAATTAGCGAGGGAGACACAAAACAAGGGGAGAGGATAAGAAAAAATAAAAGAATAGGAATGAGGAAAAATAAAAAGAATGATTACAACATAATGTTGTGCTCAACTTACCTCTGCGTCAGCGCAGCATCAGCGCGGCAGCAGGAGCCACCGATAAACCAACAAGCCATCGTCACCGGGAGCAGCAGTGACATACAGGGGCGATGAAAACAAAGACAGGCAACTCCTGGACCATAAGTGTAGGTAAGTGATCCAGATGGGAAATGACAATGGTGACCTATGTGAAAAAATAATGATGTGTTAGTGGGAGTGAATAATGGATGTGTGTAGATGTGGACGAAGGGTAGTGGGGTATGGGAGTGTAGTGATTGGAGTAGGACGAGAAGGAAAGAAAGGGTGGGTGAAGGTGCAGGGATGAATGACCAAAGTGGGGTAGGGAAGCAAGGAAGACCAACAAGGGACGGAGGAATTCCAATGAAAATTAAAGGGGATGAGGAATAGGAAGGTAAAAGAATACCTAAGGTGAAAATGAGGGATGGATAGTCCGGGGGCTGTGTAGTTGATCCATGTTGTGACAAAATGGTGTGTGTGAAGTATGGCCAGGAGGTGCCTATAAAAGGTACATCGCCACAGCCAAACCCCCCTCATCAAACGGGCGGACACCAGGGGGGAGAGCGGAACGCTTTCACCTGGGCGGCTCAGCCGTCCGGCGATTAGCGCCAGATCAGCTCTCCCGTGTGTCCACCGATGCGATGGGTTCCGCCGGCGGCAGCATGCCAAACAAATGCACGGCGCCATGGCGTGCGGCGTGACGTCAGCACGCAATGGCCGCACATCCTCCCATCATGCAAATCAGGGAGGAGGCGGAAAGGGGGAGGGGCATACTGCATACTGCATACCACGGCTCCCGAATCAGAAACGATGATGGACAGACCGGAGCAACCCATGACAGCGAAAATACTGCGCCGACGGAGACCAGGAACACAATGAACAAAAAGAAAAAGGCAGAAAAAAACTTTAAAAAATAGAAAGGAGGATTAGATTGATTATAAAAGGGGAAAAAAATAAAAAATATTAAAAATTGTAATGAATATAGTATTCTTTGGTGGTTGTTGTAATGACTTATGAAAAATAAATAAATAAATAAAAAATGAAATAAAATTATGACGAATGAATGAGATAAATATAAATAACTGTAAGGGAAATAAATAAATAAATTAATACTGAAAAGGACGGGCTTAAAGTGGTCAACTAAACAAATATATCGAATGGGTCTAGAATTCGAATTGAAATGTATTATGTTAATATTGATAGAAAAAAGGGGGGGAAAAAAAAGTTCTGCAAGAAAAGAAAAAATCTGGAAGTTTGGGCTAAAAAGATCTAGGGCCATAGATGTTCGTGGTACTGGTTAATGAATAAGTAAAAAATACATAATAATAATGAGATGTTTAATAAATTGACTGCTGCCGTGTGCTTCCATCCCTAAATTGTTTGTTATATGAGGAAAAAGGCGTTTGTGGGACTTTAAATGAGGCGGGAATCAAAGGGATAGCCGCCTCCATCCCTGTAATCGATTAAAAAGAGAGGAGCACCTGGTGGGACTTTAAGAGAAGCACATGACAGCAAAAGGAGAGGTCAAGTGACCGGGATATAACGTTTATTTGTATTGTATAGTTTCATATAAAAAATATTTATGGGCATATAAAGATTTGGTAACTTTAAGGCCTCATGCCCACTGGCGTTTTTACAGCTGCGTTTTTTGCAGCTTAAAAACGCCTGTCCATGTTATTGTAAATATTTTTTTTTTTTTTGAAAAAAAAAAAAGCGTCGGAGCTAAAAACGCGACCGCGCGTTAGTGCGCGGTTTTTGCGCGTTAGTGCGCGTTTTTGCGCGTTTTTTGACGCTCGCGTTTTTTCCTGCCTAATTCTGACGCTGAGGAACGCACTGGCCCTGGGTTTTTTTTACAGCTTACAAACGCCTATGCTCTTTACAGCTCAAAAACGCCTAGGTGGGCATGAAGCTATAGACTAACATGGACAGGCGTTTTTAAGCTGTAAAAAACGCTCAAAAACGCGGCTGAAAAAACGCCCGTGGGCATGAGGCCTAAAGGTTGTGTCAACAACTAATGTTTGTGTATTTTAGCATCTGTACTTCTGAAGGGATTTCTGTACTATTTTTGATGTATGATTATTGAATACAGATTGTTTTGTACTGCACTGCTGACCCATCGGTCTGTACCCTGTTCCAAGCCATGTTTTTTTGTACTTTGTAAAACGAATAAAAGTACCTTTAAAAAAACATATACATTTTATAAAATCAAGTTCACGACACAGCATGAATATTTTTTGTGAATGATAAATGGATTTTTTTAATTGATTACACATTGATGTCATTAAGGAATGGTGCACAAATATTTTTCATTTACTCTATTGTAGATTGTTCTCCATCTTGATAATAATTACATGTATTTTGAAGTGTAGTGGAAATCACTTGATGGTGTTTTAGCAGCAGTCACAGTGGTTTGACATAAGGGGTATTGATTACAGAACTGCGCAGATTGTTTTGTTAGCTATAGGTGTCAATAATCTAAGAGGCAGGTTTCCTTGGATAATTATTGGTCACACTTTTTTCCCCATCACCTGTAGGAATAGTAATTTCACATAGGAATATTTAATTATTACCATAATATTCTAAGCCAGATTAGGATTGGAAAATCATGAAAATGCTTTTTGTAAAAGATGAGCTATTGACAGGGGGTTGTTACTTTGGCCACCAAACATTTTTAGACTTCAGGCTTTAGTGATGGAATTTCAGTCCTGCCTCCTGTATCAACTAATGAATCATAATGACAATTACCAACACTGAATATAGAGACCATCATGGTGGATCCTAAGGACAGGTTCAAGAGCAAGTGGCACAAGATATTTTTGGTACAAACAACAAGACAGTTAGGAGATCTTAGGTATGGTTTAGCAGGACCGCTAAACATTTTAAATAATCACATTCTTTATTTCTTTTTAAAAGTAAATGCACACTGTTTCTATAAGCAACAATCCAGCACCTCCTCGACTCACTTCATAAATTATCAACAAAATGTTGTTTTATGAAAGATAGGTCAAGTAGAGTGTTTGCCGACAGCACCAAAAAGGTACGGCAAAAACAATTTTTAAGAGTAGAGAACGCTGAACAGCTATGTCAATTTTTTATTGCTGTTTTGAAATTTTCCCTCACTGGTTGACCCCTAGGCTCATGTACACTACAGCTCCTAAACTTGAGTTTAGGAGCATTAGGCATTTTTTTGCCAAAGCTCCTAAACTTAACTCCATAGAAGCCTATGTGTCCAAGTACACATAGGCTTTTAGGATAATTTAGGAGCTGCTGCAGTTAGGGGAGGTTCGATCTCCCTCAACCTCCCGCTCCTGAACGCAGAAGAATCACGTTCAGGATTGGAACGTTTTGACTGCCTGCTGCAAAAAGCTGCAAAATCGCTCCGCGTCAAAGTAGGCTATATGTACATGAAGCCTTAGAAACAATAATAATGAGTTAGGGTCACAGGAATATACAAAAAAATATTATTTTGTTATCTGTTTCCATTTTTAGAGATTTCTCATCATTTCCTGTCTCACCGACACATTGACACTGTATCAGAATGTAAGAGGAAATCTGTACTCTGGGACATTGACAATAATAAAAAATATTATAAAATAAAAATATAACTGCTTACACCTCACACATTAAACACATACTAAGCAAGAGATTTGCTATTAACAACAATACAAAATAAAGTTTGGCGATATCACGTACAAAAAAATTCCAAATAGTCCTTCAAGAATATTTTAAAACATACCGTATATACTCGAGTATAAGCTGAGTTCTTCAGCACATTTTTTTGTGCTGAAAATGCCCCCCTCGGCTTATACTCAAGTAACTTGTTTGCGCCTGATCTCCCAGACTTTGGTGACCCGGTACCGGGTACTTGGCACACATGTAGCCCCACTCTTCCTCTACAAGTGTGCAAAGTTTGTTGTCCGGGGGACCTACGGCCGGGGAGCACCGATTTTTCAAAGCCGGGCACCCCTTCCATAGATTCCCATGTTAAACTGTAATTTCTCCAGTAATTTTGGGGACCCGGTACCAGCCACACATGTAGCCCTTGTTCTCCTCTATAAGTGTACAAAGTTTGCTGTCTGGGGGACCTACGTCTGGGAAGCACCGATTTTTCAAAGCCGGGCACCCCTTCCATATACTCCCATGTTAAACGTGTCTAGTCATGGACACAGTGAGGCATGGGCACAGTGAGGCATGGGCACAGTGAGGCATGGGCACAGTGAGGCATGGACACAGTGAGGCATGGTCACAGTGAGGCATACACATGGACACAGTGAGGCAATGTGAGGCACAGTGAGGCATGCAGATGGACACCCTAGGCTTATACTCGAGTCAATAAAATTTCCCAGTTTTTTGTGGTAAAATTAGGTGCCTCTGCTTATATTCGAGTTGGCTTATACTCAAGTATATACGGTATATACTGTATATCAAAAGACCACTTCTTATGTTGCCACTAAACAACAAAACCACAAAATGAAGTCTAAATAAATTATTAAATTCCCATCCACCAATGTGTGAAAAATATATATTCCTCCACTTCTTCTCATCTGACAGTGTTTTCCACCACTTGTGCCACTCCAATGCACTTACCACAATATGATGACCCCCTAATTAAAGCGGATATTGGATATCACCAAATAGCCACACAAAACTGTAGAAATGCTATAGAAGTTGGAGACTGGGGACATGCTTCAGAAGATTGGAGACACATACTTATGACTATAATGCCGCGTACAGATGATCGGAAATTCCGACAATAAAACTGTGGATTTTTTTCCTACGGATGTTGGCTCAAACTTGTCTTGCATACACACGGTCGCACAAATGTTGTCGGAAATTCCGAACGCCAAGAACGCAGTGACGTACAAGATGTACGATGGCACTATTAAAGGGAAGTTCAACACCAGTCGTGTTAGTAGAAGTTTGGTGAGAGACGATTCGCGCATTTCAGCCTCGTGCCGACGCTTCCGTCTCGTACTTGATTCAGAGCATGCGTGGAATTTTGTGCATCGAAATTGTCCACACGCGATCGGAATTTACGAGAACGGATTTTGTTCTCGGAAAATTTGAGAAGCAGCTTTCAAATTTTTGTTGTCGAAAATTCCGACAGCAAATGTCCGATGGAGCCAACACACGGTCGAAATTTCCGACAAAAAACTCCCATCGAACATTTGTTGTCGGAAGTTCCGAGCGTGTGTACGCGGCATAAGAGTTCACAGCTATAATAACCATTTAATTAGTCAATGCTTCCACATTTGTACGCCCTACAGCACCCCTAAAAATTACTTGTGCACACTTCCACATTTGTTTCAGCAAGATTTAATATAAAAGATTACAAGAAAACAAAACATAAAAAAATAAAAAGTATGAACAGCACAAAAAAGAAAGGTAGCGCAAACGAAAAAAACAAACAATTTAACTACTAGACGCTGGTCTTAAGAATATTTTTTCCTTCACTGGCCATAGTAAGCATCTAACATGGAAAAACAAATTTGCAGGGGCTCCAGAGGCCGCACAAAAAGTGCCAAGGAGCCACATGCTGTCCCTGGGTAACAGGTTGGGCATCAGGGCTCTAGTAAATCAACCTCATGGAACTGATTGTTGGCATGCTTTATTGCTACAGTTTTTTTCCACAAACTTATATCAAGCCTTCCAAAGTTTTGTCTAAACTTCTTTAAAAGATAAAAGAAAGTCATATCTTTAAATTCCTACAGACACCTGAGTGGAATAGCCAGCACATGTATCTGCTGTTTTCCTGGACAAACGGTATCCATTCTCAACACAACTTTCTGGTCTTTAATGCATCCACACTCCATTATAATACAAATTTCATATACTACTCACAGATATCTGCCTGCACACTGAGCCTCACAGCTTGTAGAATGAGGAAAAGGAAGGACACAACGGGGCTAAAGAAGAACAGTAGCTGTGTTTACTAGGACTCCAAACAAGGCACTGCAAAAATTTGCAGGCTCAGGCCTTCTCTAGTATTCAGTTTCATAGTTGCTCTGACAGAATATCCTATGACTTACTTAAGGCTCATCTATCAAGAAACTTTCCCAATAGATATTAGGGATCTTGCTGATCTTAAAATATATTGCTTCATATTTTCCTTAAACAAGCCTTCTGGAATTTCACCTTCCATTTTCGTATTTGTGATGTGGACTTTAAGCCAGGCTGTGCATGTGTCTACATCTCGGCTGAGCTATGTAAGGATGGCAGTAGAAAAATGAGCTAAACCAGATGGAGCACTTTGACACCCCATGTCAAGCGCATGATATATGATAACATGATATACATACCTTGAGGGTCAGTGGCTTTGAAGGGACGTTGTCACTTAGCTCTGTGTTATGTTTTATACTTAGTGTGCTGTTACTAATGATGTTTTATTAGCATCATAAAATACACTCACCAGACTCTTCATTAGGTACACCTTTCTTGTACCGGGTTGGGCCCCCTTTTGCCTTCAGAACTGCCTTAATTCTTTGTGGCATAGATTCAACAAGGTGTTGTAAACATTCCTCAGAGATTTTGGTCCATATTCACATGATAGCATCATGGAGTTGCACCACATCCCAAAGGTACTCTATTGCAGGGGTTTTCAAACTCAGTCCTCAAGTACCCCCAACGGGCCATGTTTGATATTGATTTAAAGCAGCTGTGCAAAGTAAAAGAAAACCTGAAAACATGGCCCGTTGGGGGTACTTGAGGACTGAGGTTGAGAACCACTGCCCTATTGGATTGGGATCTCCTGAATGTGGAGGCCATTGGAGTACAGTGACCTCATTGACATGTTCAAGAAACCAGTGGTGAGATGATTTGAGTTTTGTAACATGGTGCATTATCCTGCTGGAAGGAGCCACCATAAGATAGGTACACTGTAGTCATAAAGGGATGGACATGGTAAGCAACAACAACTAGGTAGGCTGTGGCATTTAAACAATGCTCAATTGGTACTAAGGGGCCCAATGTGTGCCAAGAAAACATACCCCACACCAGTACACCACTACCACCAGCCGCAACAGTTGATACAAAGCAGGATGGATCCATGATTTCATGCTGTTTACACCAAATTCTGACCCTACTATCTGAATGTTGCAGCTGAATTCGAGACTCATCAGACCAGGCAACGTTTTTCCAATCTTCAATTGTTCAATTTTGGTGAGCCTGTGTGAATTGTAGCCTCAGTTTCCTGTTCTTAGCTGACCGAAGTGGCACCCGGTGTGGTGTTCTGCTTAATGGTTCGATGTGTTGTTCATTCAGAGATGGTATTCTGCATACCTCGGTTGTAACGAGTGGTTATTTGAGTTACTGTTGACTTTCTATCATCCTGAACCAGTCTGCCCACTCTCCTCTGACCTCTGACATCAACAAGGCATTTTCGTCCACACAACTGCAGCTCACTGGATATTTTCTCTTTTTGTGACCATAATCTATAAATCCTAGAGATGGTTGTGTGTGAAAATCCCAGTAGATCAGCAGTTTTTAAAATACCAGCCCGTCTGGCACCAACAACCATGCCATGTTCAAAGTCACTTAAATCCCCTTTCTTCCCCATTCTAATGCTTGGTTTGAACTTCAGAAAGTTGTCTTCACCACATCTAGATGCCTGAATGCATTGCGTTGCTGCCTTGTGATTGGCTAATTAGCAATTTGTGTTGTCAAGCATTTAAACAGGTTTACCTAATAAAGTGGTCGGTGAGTGTACATTTACATATAATCTGCACCCACACCACCTTCAGAATATATATTAAGGCTGGATTCACACTAGTGCGAATTTACATGACAGGAGATTCTGACTGGCTCTCTATGGGGCCGGTTCACATATCTCCGTGGCGGCTTCAGAGAGGCTTGCACAGGAGTCCTGTGTATCTTTGGCTCCATTCCAGGGCTTACATTTTGCCCTAATTTGTCCCCGAAACTGAGAACAGGGAGGTACTGGACCCCTGCTACGAACCTGAACCCAGCCTAAAGTGTATCTAAAGCCAAAACATTTTTAGTTTGGAAGAAATAAAGGAGAGCTAGATACACTGTCAGGGTTTTATTGCTATCTGTATACTTTCTGGAGAAGGTCAACGTCTCTATTTGTCCTAGTGACTATTGTCATTCATACATTTACAATCGCTTAAAAGGGTCAAAAGTAACAATGTTACCAGACAGACAATTTCTAACAAGGATACACAGATGTGAGAAAGAACCAAAGACTGATGAATAGATAGATAGTAGATTAAGACAGAGAGAGGGAGGGAGAGAGGGAGGGAGAGAAGGAGAGAGAGAAGGAGAGAGAGAAGGAGAGAGAGAGAGAAGGAGAGAGAGAGAGAAGGAGAGAGAAGGAGAGAGAGAGAAGGAGAGAGAGAGGGGAGAGAGAGAGGGGAGAGAGAGAGGGGAGAGAGAGAGGGGAGAGAGAGAGGGGAGAGAGAGAGGGGAGAGAGAGAGGGGAGAGAGAGAGGGGAGAGAGAGAGGGGAGAGAGAGAGGGGGGGGGGAGAGAGAGAAAAAATGAAATAGAGAGAAAGGAAGACAAAGAAAGAAAAAAGGAAAGAAGGAAAGAGGGGAGAGAGAGAGATAGAGAGAAAGAAAGGGGGAGAGAGAGAGAGAGAGAAAAAGAAAGAAAGAAAGAAAGAAAGAAAGAAAGAAGGAAAAAAGAAAGAAAGAAGGGGGGGGAGAGAGAGAAAAATTGA
Source organism: Rana muscosa (assembly GCA_029206835.1). Taxonomy (NCBI): domain Eukaryota; kingdom Metazoa; phylum Chordata; class Amphibia; order Anura; family Ranidae; genus Rana; species Rana muscosa. Next base: position 238,293,989 of record CM055125.1, on the reverse strand, counting down.
AAAAAAGAAAGAAAGAAAAAAGGAAGGAAAAGGAGGGAGGTGGGAGAGAGAGAGAGAGAGAAAGAGAGAGAAAGAAAAAGAAAGAGAGAGAAAGAAAGAGAGAGAAAGAAAGAAAAGGAAAGAAGGAAGGGGGGGAGAGGGGGGGGAGAGGGAGAGAAAGAGAGAAAGGGAGAAAAAGATAGAGAGAAGGAAATAAAGAAAGAAAGAAAGAAAGAAAGAAAGAGAAAAAGGAAAAAAGGAGGGGGGGGTTGCAGGTTGGAGCGAGAAAGAAAGAGAGAGAGAGAGAACCAGCAGCCATTTGTTCTGTGGGGAATGTGGTTCAAAGAACACAGGGACTTGTCACTAGATAACACAGAAGGGCAAATCAATGACTAAGAATTGTCCAGTTATTTTTATATATGAAGAACAGAAAGTGTTGGGTTTCAATGGACAGTTAGGGTAATGATGGCATTCCTTAATGGGAATGCAATTATGCTGAGACATCGGGAGGGCCTCTATATAAGGCGACCAGTCCATCCCTTCCATGTAGCCTCTTGGTAAGTTTTGTCTTTGGTATAGATTGGCTGCATGGTACTGCACTGGATGGGGATACAGGACATTTCAATTGGGATACAGGACGGTTGTACAACACTTACTTCTACTTAATTTGTTTCTTTTTTTTTTTTTTACTTAAAGGGGTTAGAAGCCTTTTCACCAAGAGCAGCACTAGAAGGTGAGTTTTCAAACTATTTTAGATATTAACTTTTCTTGTTATATAGCCAACAGGCAATTTATCTAAATTAACATACATTTTAAAAGTGATATATAATTGCTTTGGATACAAAAACATATAGCTCCTCTCTCATTTTTAACTTTGCATAGAGTGTTGTGGGGTTAGAACCTCTGCCAGATTTTAATTCTTAGCTGTTTCCTCTACTGGAGAGATTCATTATCTGTTTGCCCATGGAGTCCATTGTCCCTGGGATTAGGGGAAAATCCAAAACTTTGAGTTTTCACTAGAACAGGAATAGAGGAGGAATATTATATAAGTAACACTGTTCCAGTGATAACTGTCTAAGAGGGAATTTCCTTTCACTTCCTGTAGTGTCTGCAGGACAGGAAGTCAATGGAAATCTCTTCAATTGGAAACTGATGTGAAAAAGAAGATCCAACAGGGGTTCTAGCCATCTTATACTCTATCCAAAACAAAACAAAGAAATCAACAAATTTGGGGTTAGATATACTTTAATAGCACATGCCAGTTCCACTACAAAAAAAAAAAACATTTACCATTAACAGAAATAGCATATAATTTTAATAATTGTAATTAATCATTTTAAACCACAAAAGGAAACTTAATTGCAATTTCAGTGACGGCTGAAAAAAAAAATACTTTCAGTGTTGGGACAAGGTCCTTTCACACCTAAGGCGAAAGAGCCAACGTGCACCCTTTATAAGCTGTGAACTACTTCAAGAGCATATTTTTTGCTACCCTTTTTTTTTTCCCTTATAAGTATCTGTTTTCATTTCACCCAACTAGAGTATCATCTGTTCCACTTGTATGTGTTTTTTCCCTTAAATAATAAGCCTGTATCTCAAAAGTAGCAATAACTTGGGTAAAGGGATAAAAAGGCTCACTCAAAGCAAACCTGTCACTTTTCAATTAGTAATGGTGGTAAAAGCCATTAAAAGCTTTAACTTCTTTACATCTCCTCTTATTCATGCTTGGAGCCCAGGGTGCACAATTTCTGAATGCTGACTTTCAGCTCCAAAGTTGAAGCTCTGGCATATTTACTACAACTCCTAATACAATGTGTTACATTGTTTTAACCAGTGGTGGGGGAAATTGTGGGGGCATGACAGAGCTCTAATTGTGAAGCTGGAAGTCTGTATTTGCATATTAGGAGTCCTGGTTCCTGGGTGCTTAAGGAGAACACATAAAAAATATACATGCAGGCCCTTTTGGTGCCCACTTTCAGAGGGCTTATATTAGCTTTTTTAAATTAAAGTAACATGTGCCCTTCACTGTCAGATCAATTTTTCTTTTTTTTTACATACACTGGTCTTAGTCCGTAAGGTTCAATATTGAGTTGGCCCACCCTTTGCAACTATAAGAGCTTCAACTCTTCTGGGAGGGATGTCCACAAGGTTTAGGAGTGTGTCTATGGGAATGTTTTACCATTCTTCCAGAAGCACATATGTGAGGTCAGGCACTGATGTTGGAACAAGAAGGCCTTGCTCGCAGTCTCTGCTCTAATTCAAACCAGAGGTGTTCTATGAGGTTGATGTCAGGACTCTGTGCAGGCCAATCAAGTTCCTCCACCCAAAACTCACTCATCCATGTCTTTATGGACCTTGTTTGTCCACTGGTGCACAGTCATGTTAGAACAGGAAGGGGCCATCCCCAAACTGTTCCCACAAAGTTAGGAACATGAAATTGTCAATAATGTCTTGGTATGCTGATGCCATAAGAGTTCCCTTCACCGGAACTAAGGGGCCAAACCCAACCTCTGAAAAACAACCCCACACCATAATCCCCGATTCCACCAAATGATTTGGAGGGTTGGCCCAGTACTATTGGCAATATAGTGCAGATTGAAATGGAGATGCTAGAACTGAAAATTTTCTAAAGACCCCACAGTATTCAGCTATAAAGTTTTAGTAAAAAAAAAAAAAAAAAGACACAATAAAAGCTCTAAAATTCCTTTTAAATGTATAAGAATAAACTACCGTATATACTCGGGTATAAGCCGACCCGAGTATAAGCCGAGGTACCTAATGTTACCACAAAAAACTGGGAAAACGTACTGACTCGAGTATAAGCCGAGGGTGAGAATGCAGCAGCTACTGTGAGTGGAAGAGGGTCCCATTTTCACGCCTCACTGTGCCCATTGCAACTTCACTAAGCCAATTGTCACTGCCCATTGCCACCTTACTGTGCCCATCCTCACTGTGCCCATCCTCACTGTGCCCAACCTCACTGTGCCCAACCTCACTGTGCCCAACCTCACTGTGTACCTAAAATTGAAATCAAACATTGTAAATTGTACCTGAAAAAAATTGAGAGGCTGCGGCGTCCATCGCTTAAAACTTGCGGTCTCTTCCTGGTCCCTTCCGAGATAGGCGGACTGTGTCTGCTTAGAAAACGCCTATCACGAACGTTCTCTCATCCTCAGTTTCCCAGCAGACGTCCGTGATTGGCGGAACACTAAACACAGTGTCTGCTGGGATGGGTGAGGATGAGAGAATGTTCGTGATAGGCGATTCTCAGCAGACACAGTTCCGCCTATCACGGAAGGGGCCTTGGAAGAGACCGCGAGTTTTAAGCGATGGACGCCGCAGCCTCTCAATTTTTTTCAGGTACAATTTACAATGTTCAATTTCACTGACTCGAGTATAAGCCGAGGGGGGGACTTTCAGCCCAAAAAAAGGGCTGAAAATCTTGGCTTATACTCGAGTATATACGGTATGTTAAGTTAGTAAATAAAGAGCTCTAAGCTGAAAACTGGGTGCCCTTTTGCAAAAACTTTAGACATGATAAAGATAAAAATTTGCACAGACAATATATATTTAAAGCCCCTACTACTTCATCAAATTAAGGTTAGACAAAAATAAAGCGCTTAAAGTTATTATTTTAATTGCAACATACAGTTGTATGCAAAAGTTTAGGAACCCCTGACAATTTCCATGATTGTCATTTATAAATATTTGGGTGTTTGGATCAGCAATTTCATTTTGATCTATCAAATAACTAAAGGACAGTAATATTTCAGTAGAGAAATTAGTTTTATTGGATTAACAGAAAATGCGCAATATGCATCAAAATAAAATTAGACAGGTGCATGAATTTGGCCACCCTTGTCATTTTGTTGATTTGAATACCTGTAACTACTTAGCGCTGATTAATTGGAACACACGATTGGTTTGGTGAGCTCATTAAGCCTTGAACTTCATAGACAGGTGCATCCAATCATGAGAAAAGGTATTTAAGGTGGCCAATTGCAAGTTGTTGTTCTCTTTGACTCTCCTCTGAAAAATGGCAACATGGGGGCCTCAAAACAACTGTCAAATGACCTGAAAACAAAGATTGTTCTACATTATGGTTTAGGGGAAGGCTACAAAAATTTACCGCAGAGATATAAGCTGTCAGTGTCCACTGTGGGGAACATAGTGAGGAAATGGAAGACCACAGGCACAGTTCTTGTTAAGGCCAGAAGTGGCAGGCCACATAAAATATTGGAGAGGCAAAGGCGAAGGATGGTGAGAACGATCAAAAACAGCCCATGGACCACCTCCAAAGACCTACAACATCAACTTGCTGCAGATGGTGTCACTGTGCATCCTTCAACAATTCAGTGCACTTTGCACAGGGAGAAGCTGTATGGGAGAGTGATGCGAAAGAAGCCTTTTCTGCACACACGCCACAAATGGAGTCGCTTGAGGTATGCAAATGCACATTTGGACAAGCCAGCTTCATTTTGGAATAAGGTGCTGTGGACTGATGAAAGAAAGATTGAAATATTTGGTCATAACGAGGGGCGTTATGCATGGCGGCAAAAGAACACAGCATTTCAAGAAAAACACTTGCTACCCACAGTAAAATTTGGTGGAGGTTCCATCATGCTGTGGGGCTGTGTGGCCAGTGCCAGTACTGGGAATCTGGTTAAAGTTGAAATTGCTGATCCAAACACCCAAATATTTATAAATGACAATCATGGAAATTGTCAGGGGTTCCTAAACTTTTGCATACAACTGTATGTGACATACTTTAAATGCATACATATATATGTCCCAAGTATGTAAATGTGTGTGTGCGTACGAATAAGTTGTATGTATGGAAGATGCAGATTAGGAATAAAGAGACACCAGTACTCAAGTCTGTATGTAAAATTGAGGTCCCATCTGAAACTCTGCAGGAGAAATCAGCTGCAGAGACCAACTGTTTTAGCTATGACTTTTGGCAATCAAAGGGTTAAAGAAAATTTATCGCTTTCCCTGTTCAACCCCTCTAATGGTTAATTACAAAAAAGAGGCATATTATTCAGCTGTGCCTAAACCACAAATGTGTAAAATAGTCCGTACAGGGTAATCAGAGAAGCACATACTTCATAAAGAACAGATCTATAATATCAACATGCATTAATTCAAAATACTTTTTGTTTCTTCTTACTCAGACTGCCTCAGCCATGGCTTCAGACGCAGAAATGTCGGTTTTCGGACCCGCTGCTTCCTTTCTGCGGAAATCTGAGAAGGAAAGATTAGAGGCACAGAACAAACCTTTCGATGCCAAGAACACTTGCTTTGTGGAGGATCCCAAAGAGCTCTATGTGAAGGGCTTAATCACTGCTCGTGACAGTGGCAAAGTCACCGTTAAGACAAATGATGGAAAGGTAAGCTGCATAATTCAATTCACATGGTAACAATGCTGGTTAACCACAAGACAGCTCAACCAAGGCTTGTATTTGCAGGACGTAACTGTCAAAGACAGCCAGGTGTACCCCCAGAATCCTCCTAAGTACGACAAGATTGAAGACATGGCCATGATGACCCACCTGAATGAGGCTTCTGTGCTTTATAACCTCAAAGAGCGTTACGCAGCCTGGATGATCTATGTAAGCTGGTTTTAAGTTAAAAGCTAGAATCTTGTTAAAAAAAAAGACATCTAAGATATTACCTGCTAGCACTAGAAAAAAAAAAGCAATAAAAGGGAGAGAGGTATGTCTATATATATCAAGAATAATGTACAAGTGAATGTGAGAGATGACATCACTAAGGGAGCTAGGGAGGAGGTGGAATCTTTATTGGTAGAGCTCCAAAAGGATGAAGCTAAGGGGAAAATAATACTGGGAGTATGCTATAGGCCCCCTAACCTGAGGGAGGAGGGGAGACAGATCTCCTATCACAATTTGGATTAGCAGCAAGGATGGGAAGTGTTTTCATAATGGGGGATTTTAATTATCCAGACATAGACTGGGCGGAGAAAACCACGCATTCGTTTAAGGCTTGCCAGTTCCTAAATGTCTTGCAGGACAATTTTATGGTTCAGAAGGTAGACGCACCAACTAGAAATAAAGCGTCACTGGATCTACTGATTACCAACAACACAGACCTGATCACGGATGTGGAAATACGGGACAATTTAGAAACAGCGATCATAGGTTAATTGGCTTCAGTATAAATCACACAAATAGGAAACACAAGGGGAATACTAAGACACTGAATTTCAAAAGAGCCAACTTCCCTAAACTACGAACCTTGCTAAAAGGCATAAACTGGGATAAAATCTTAGGAACAAAGAACACGGAGGAGAGATGGGTTTGCTTTAAGAGCATATTAAATAACGGCACTAGCCAATGCATCCCATTGGGTAATAAATTTAAAAGAGCGAACAAAAGTCCTGGATGGTTTAACTCCAATGTAAAAATGCATATAAAAGCAAAGAAGAAGGCCTTCAAAAAATACAAGGTCGAGGGATCATCATCAGCATTTAGACTTTATAAGGAATGCAACAAGAAATGTAAGGGTGCAATTAGGGCGGCTAAGATAGAACACAAAAGACACATAGCAAGGGAGAGCAAAACAAAAAAAATCCCAAGAAATTCTTTAAGTATGTAAACAGTAAAAAAGGGAGGACAGACCATATTGGCCCCATAAAGAATTAGGAAGGTCATCTGGTTACAAAGGATGGGGAGATGGAGAAGGTGTTGAATTTATTCTTCTCCTCAGTCTTCATGAGGGAATCGGGGGGCTCCATTAACCAAAACTGCAGTGTTTATCCTCATGACACATCACAGGAAGCACCTCCATGGTTAACAGAATTAAAATTAGACATGGGAAACTTAACATTAATAAATCCCCAGGACCAGATGGCTTGCACCCGAGGGTACTTAGGGAACTCAGTCAAGTAATTGCCAGGCCATTGTTAATAATTTTTACTGACAGTCTACTGACTGGAATGATACCAGCTGATTGGAGAAAAGCCAATTAGCACCAATATTTAAAAAGGGCCCAAAATACATCCCTGGGAATTACAGACCAGTTAGCGTAACATCGATAGTATGTAAGCTCTTGGAGGGGATGATAAGGGACTATATACATGCTTTTAGTAATGAGAATGGTATCATTAGCAGTAATCAGCATGGATTCATGAAGAATCGTTCTTGCCAAACCAATCTATTAACCTTCTATGAGGAGGTGAGTTGCCATCTAGATAAAGGAAGGCCCGTAGACATGGTTTATCTGGATTTTGCAAAAGCATTTGATACAGTTCCCCATAAACGTTTACTGTAGAAAATAAGGTCCGTTGGCATGAACCAAAGGGTGAGTAGATGGATTGAAAACTGGCTACAAGGGCAACTTTAGAGGGCGATGATAAATGGGGAGTACTAGGAATGGTCAGGGGTGGGTAGTAGGGTCCCCCAGGGTTCTGTGCTGGGACCAATCCTATTTAATTTGTTCATTAACGACCTGGAGGATGGCATAAACAGTTCAATCTCTGTATTTGCGGCAAATACTAAGCTAAGCAGGGCAATAACTTCTCCACAGAATGTGGAAACCTTGCAAAAAGATCTGAACAAATTTATGGGATGGGCAACTACATGGCAAATGAGGTTTAAATGTAAAATAATGCATTTGGGTGGCAAAAATATGAAAGCAATATATATACTGGGGGGAGAATCTCTGGGGTAATCTAGGATGGAAAAGGACCTGGGGTCCTAGTAGATAATAGGCTCAGCAATGGCATACAATGCCAAGCTGCTGCTAAAAAAGCAAACAGAATATTGGCATGCATTAAAAAGGGGATCAACTCCAGAGATAAAATGATAATTCTGCCTCTCTACAAGACTCTGGTCCAGGCGCACCTAGAGTATACTGTCCAGTTCTGGGCACCAGTCCTCAGGAAGGATGTACTGGAAATGGAGCGAGTACAAAGAAAGGCAACCAAGCTAATAAAGGGTCTGAAGGATACTAGTTATGAGGAAAGGTTGCGAGCACTGAACTTATTCTCTCTGGAGAAGAGACGCTTGAGAGGGGATATGATTTAAATTTACAAATACCGTACTGGTGACCCCACAATGGGGATAAAACTTTTTTGCAGAAGTGAGTTTAACAAGACACGTTGCCACTCATTAAAATGAGAAGAAAAGATGTTTAACCTTAAACTACGTAGAGGGTTCTTTACTGTAAGAGTGCCAAGGATGTGGAATTCCCTTCCACAGGCGGTGGTATCAGCGGGGAGCATTGATAGTTTAAAAAAACTATTAGATAAGCACCCGAACGACCACAACATACAGGGATATACAAGGTAATACTGACATATAATCACACACACATAGGTTGGACTTGATGGACTTGTGTCTTTTTTCAACCTCACCTACTATGTAACTATATGTATAAAATAACTGCTTCTTTTATCAAGCACACTGTGAAAAGGAATCAGCTGATTACTTTTTTTGAAACTTTCAGACCTATTCTGGCCTTTTCTGCGTCACTGTAAACCCCTACAAATGGCTACCAGTGTACAACCCCGAAGTTGTTGCCGGCTACAGAGGAAAGAAGCGTCAGGAAGCCCCACCACACATCTTCTCCATCTCTGATAATGCATATCAGTTTATGTTAACTGGTAATATGCTTTTAAGAATTAACTCATGCTATTAATATTAAGGCATCCACAGACTCATTCCTGCAGACAACTCACGTATGTATTTAATCTCTTTCAGACCGCGAAAACCAGTCTGTCCTAATTACGTAAGTACAATTTGAGATTGCACTCAGCTGTTGCAATAGTACACTTAAATTATAGCTGTGGCTCTTTACTGACATTCTTTTAAATCTGTAACCAGCGGAGAATCTGGAGCTGGAAAGACTGTGAACACCAAGCGTGTCATTCAATACTTTGCAACAATTGCAGCCATTGGTGATTCAGGAAAGAAGAAGGAATCAAGTAACAGCTTGCAGGTGAGATCAGAGGAACTTTCGAAACATAATATATAACTAAAAGTTGTCTAAAGGCCCGTACACACGATTGTATTTTCCGATGGGAATTGTGTTATAGCAGGCTGTTGTCGGAAATACCGACCATTTGTATGCTCCATCGGAAATGTTGGACAGCATGCTTTAAAATTTTCCGACAGCAAATGTGTGTTGTCGGATTATCCGATCGTGTGTACACAAGTCCTTCGGACAAAACTCCAAAGTACAAACACACATGCTCAGAAGCAATGCTCACCATAACACAACATTAGCAGAAGTTGCCCAAAGGGCGGCGCTAGAGAGCTGAAAAACCACGTAGTTTTGTGTTTGTTGGTCGACAATACTTTGCGGTTTGTATGCAATACAATTTCGCACCCAACGCCCTTCGGACAAAAGTCCTACGCTTTGTCTGCAGAAATATCCGATCTTGTGTATGAGGCTTAAGACTCGCAGTAATCTTTGTGTCACTATTTCATATAAGAACAACTCTGAAGTATTATTTAACAATTAACAGGGCAACCTGGAAGATCAAATCATCCAGGCCAACCCTCTGCTGGAAGCCTTTGGTAACGCCAAAACCTTGAGAAATGACAACTCCTCCCGTTTTGTAAGTAGTAACATTTATATTATTCTAATTAGGATTATTATTTTCTATTTTATACTATCAATATTGTTTTCGAAATCCCCAGGGTAAATTTATCAGAATCCACTTCGGAACCACTGGAAAATTATCTTCTGCAGATATCGAGACCTGTAAGACTTGCTGAAAACTTATCATACATACTTCTTTTGACACTTATTTGTTCCTTCAGTAATAGCTCTAACCTTTTCTTTACAGACTTGCTAGAGAAGTCCAGAGTCACATTCCAGCTTTCAGCAGAAAGAAGCTACCACATCTTCTACCAGATCCTGACCAACAAGAGACCAGAACTGATTGGTAACTTTAATAAAACTTCCATATAAATCTTCTGCAAAAGTAATAAGAATATAGAGAATAGTCATTTAGTTGCAAATATGTTTATGTTAGGATAGGAGCAGCTTATGTATTTTTACTTTGATTAAATATATATTATGTTTGTTGTATGCTTACAAATATGTTTATACATATTTGTATGCTGTACAAATAGCAAGTGAGTTTATCTGTGGCAATAACGGTAATAACGTGCAAGTTATTAGAGAATGTCACTTTTATAATAATCTTTATATCTTTTAGAAATGCTTCTTCTGACCACAAACCCATACGACTACCCCTTCATCAGCCAGGGTGAGATTGCTGTCAAGAGTATCGATGACACGGAGGAATTGATGGCTACAGATGTAAGTAGCGTAAATGTAGGTTCTTTAGCAATAACCAGAGACAATTGTGCAAAACATGACACACATACATATATTTGCAGAGTGCCATTGACATCCTGGGCTTCTCACCAGATGAAAAAAATGGCATCTACAAGTCGACTGGCGCCGTTATGCACCATGGTAACATGAGATTCAAGCAGAAGCAAAGAGAGGAGCAGGCTGAGCCTGATGGCACAGAAGGTAAGTAAAAATATATTTATGCTAAACAAAGGCATATAAAAACTGTAAGCACTCTAGACAAGCTCTCTTTTTTATTAACTACACTACATATTATTTTCTAGTTGCTGATAAAATTGCCTACTTGATGGGACTCAATTCTGCTGACCTGCTAAAGGCTCTCTGCTATCCTAGGGTCAAAGTCGGCAATGAATTTGTCACTAAGGGACAAACTGTCCAACAGGTAATATGCTATATAGAATCATAAAGGTAAATGTTAAGGTTAGTTAGAATATTCTGGTAGGAATTTATTAATGTGTAATTTTTTGTAGGTTTATAATGCCATTGGTGCCCTCAGCAAATCTGTATATGAGAAGCTCTTCTTGTGGATGGTTGTCCGTATTAACCAACAGCTGGACACTAAGCAGCCAAGACAGTACTTCATTGGTGTACTGGATATCGCTGGATTTGAGATATTTGATGTAAGTAGATCTTTAAAATTCTGCAGGAAACCTGGGATAATTAGTATTAGTAGTAATATTATCTAAATTCTCACATAGTTCAACAGCTTGGAGCAACTTTGTATTAACTTCACCAACGAGAAGTTGCAGCAGTTCTTTAACCACCACATGTTTGTCCTGGAACAAGAGGAGTACAAAAAAGAAGGAATTGATTGGGAGTTCATTGACTTTGGTATGGATCTCGCAGCCTGTATTGAGCTTATTGAGAAGGTGCGTGCCAGTCTTTTGCATTCTTTTCTATAAATTATTAGTAGATTTGAGATTTACATATTGTGACAGCAGGAAGGTAAAGTCACCTGGTTGCATCCAGGGGGGTAGATATATTTCGCCCAGATTCAGGCTTTACGCCGATTTGTACAACTAGGTGGAGAGTTGTATAAGGCTAGTGTGCTCATGGATGACTCATACCTCTAGGGAGAGGGCTGGGCGTCGTGCAGACAGGGAGTTGATGAGACCAGCTGAACCTTGTCAGCTCATTTAGGCCTCTATAAGAAACTCCCAGATTCATTAGATGTTAGCTCATGCCTGGAACCAGACCTGTGTGGACTGTCTAGGGAGAGTGAACCCCTGTGCGGTGAGGCAAAGCCTGTGTGGCTATTTGTTTGGACTTTTACTAAACCAGGGACTTAGGGACTAGGACAGCACCAGGCTGATCCCAGTTGTTAGTTTAGGAAACCTGCATGTTTAGTCAGAGGTCAAACTGACCAGGATTTATTTTGTTTGTTTCTTTTTGGCTTTGCTGTGTTTTTGTCACTGTACATAGAGAAATAAACCGCACCTTTTGATTTTGAAAACCACAACCTCCGTCTGCTGGCCCTGTTTTTGTGTGGGGAGCCCAACCAGGGGGTCACACACACCCGCTACCGAGTTAACCCCCTCACAGTTGGTGGAGAACCAGTGGCAGTTTTTTTTAAGCCAGCATGGAGGAGATACTGAAACAGCTGGCTCTAGCAAATGCCAATCAACAGCAGACAAATGCAGGTTTGCAAAGGAGCCTTGCAGCCCAGCAGCAAGCTCATCAACAAGCCCAGCAGCAATCTGAGGCCCACTTCATAGACCTGTTACAGAAGCAAGAGCAGAGACTACAACAAATGGAAGCAGTAATGCAGCAACGTCCGCAGACCAGTGAGGAAAGCCGTCCCACTAATACCGCGTCCTTTGGGGTGAGTCGTTTATTGACAAAAATGACTGGAGAGGATGATCCAGAGGTATTTTTGACCACATTTGAAAGGACTGCTGAAAGAGAAAAGTGGCCTGAGGAGCAGTGGGCTGGACTGGTGGCTCCTCTGTTAACTGGTGAATCGCAGAAGGCTTACTATGACCTAGAGCCTGACCAAGCAAAAGACTATGTGATGCTAAAAGCTGAAATATTGGCAAGGCTGGGTGTCACCCTGGCTGTCCGGGCTCAGCGTGTGCATAACTGGACTTTCCAGCTTGGAAAACCCCCCAGGTCTCAAATGTATGATCTCATTCACCTGAGCAGGAAGTGGCTACAGCCAGAGACTTTGTCTGCACCGGAGATTGTGGAACGTGTTGTGATGGATCGTTTCTTGAGAGCTCTTCCTACCGCCATTCAAAAGTGGGTAAGCCATGGAGACCCAGAAACGGCCGGTAAACTTGTGGATCGTGTAGAGAGATACTTGGCTACAGAGAACCTGACGGCCTCTTCCAGAGACTCTCGGACTTTCCACCCTAAGACCAGACCATCCCCAGGGGCGGATAAGAGGATTCCAAGGGGTGAGGGTGGAGAGAGTGAGAGGGTGGGAGCTCTACCCCAAGTTTGGCGAGAACAGCCTGGGAAATCAGCGGCTCAAGAGGCCGCAAGAAGGATCGTTTGCTACCGCTGCCGGCAAGCGGGACATATTGCAGCAAATTGCCCGGTTGTGGAGGAACCCATGCAATGTGACTTTCTGATGGACAGACGTCAGTCGCTGTGTGCGACAGTCGCATGCACTGCCATTCGGGGAACTGAGAAACATTTATGCAAAATGTGTATTAATGGTAGAAATGTTGTGGTATTACTGGATTCAGGTAGCCTTGTGACCCTGATAAAGGCTGAATTAGTTAAAACAGAGGTCTCTGGGAATAGCAAGGTAGCTGTTATTTGTGTGCATGGGGACACCCGAGAGTATCCAGTGACTACAGTGTGTTTCGAGACCCCCAAAGGTACCCTCTCTCATCCAGTGGGGTTAGTATCTCAATTACCGCATGATGCCATTGTGGGAAGGGATTTTCCGAAGTTCTGGGAACTGTGGGATGATCCTGAGCCCCCCACTGGTGCCCCTATGTACCAGGAATGTGATAGCCAGAACTCCTCTGAGAGTGGTGAGGACTCTCCAGAATTTCCCTTGTCAGTATTGGCAGGGGAGACTCAAGAAACTGGAGAGGAGCCCACCTCCTCAGACGAAAACCTACCGTCTGTGGAGTTTTCTGATCTGGAGGTTCACAGGGAAAATTTTGCCACAGAACAGTTAAAAGACCCCGCCCTAATAAAGGCACGGGAAAACGTAGTGGAAATAGATGGCGAGTTAGTGAACCCAGATAATACCTGCACTTACCCATACTTCAGCGTAGAGAAGGACCTACTGTATCGGGTGGCAAAAAGGGCAGAAGAAACCGTTGAGCAGCTGGTGGTGCCCAAACCTTACAGGAAGTTGGTGTTGGAGTTGGCCCATGGGCACATTCTTGGAGGTCATCTGGGGACAGAGAAAACCCGAGAGAGGGTATTACAGAGATTCTATTGGCCTGGGGTGATGAAGGACATAGAAAATTATTGTTCCTCCTGCCCTGTGTGTCAGAGGTCGGCCCCGATGCCACATTTCCGTAGCCCGCTGGTCCCTCTACCCATCATTGAGGTCCCGTTTGAGAGAATCGCAATGGATTTGGTAGGTCCTATAATCAAGTCCGCTAGGGGGCACCAGTACATATTGGTTATAATGGACTATGCCACCCGTTATCCAGAAGCGATCCCTCTCAGAAATACCTCGGCCAAAACCATAGCCAAAGAGCTATCTCTTGTTTTTAGCCGGGTGGGTATTTGTAAAGAACTGCTTACGGACCAAGGTACACCCTTTATGTCCCGGGTTATGAAAGAGCTGTGTAAATTGTTCAAAGTGACGCAATTGCGTACATCTGTGTATCACCCCCAAACCGATGGGCTGGTTGAAAGATTCAACAAAACCCTAAAACAAATGTTGAAGAAAGTGGTGGATAGAGATGGAAAGGATTGGGACTGTCTACTTCCTTATTTGATGTTTGCTATTAGGGAGGTGCCCCAATCCTCTACGGGATTCTCCCCCTTTGAGTTACTGTATGGGAGACACCCAAGAGGGCTGTTGGATATTGCCAAGGAAACTTGGGAAAGTGAGAGTTCTCCCCACAGGAGTGTGATTGAGCATGTCGCCCTGATGCAAGATCGAATTGCACAGGTAATGCCCATCGTGAAGGAACATTTGGCCCAAGCGCAGTTGGCACAGCAGAGAGTGTACAACCGTGGAGCAAAGACCCGTACCTTTTCCCCGGGGGATAGGATATTGGTACTTGTCCCTACGGTTGAAAGTAAATTCCTTGCCAAATGGCAAGGCCCCTACGAGATAATGGAAAAAGTGAGCGAAGTGAATTACAAGGTCAGACAACCAGGAAGGCGAAAGCCCGAACAGATATATCACGTTAATCTGTTGAAAGCCTGGAGGGATAGAGAGTCCCTAGTCGCAGAAACTTGGTCACCAGCTCAAACTGGTTGCGTGATTCCGGAGGTTGGAATAGCAGCCACCTTGTCACAACCCCAACAACAGGAGGTTAAGGAGTTTGTGCTTCGCAACAAGGAGGTGTTCTCTGAGCTGCCGGGACAAACATCTGGGGTAGAGCATGATATTATTACCCCGCCCGGTGAAAGGGTGAAGTTAAAACCCTATCGGATCCCAGAGGCCCGACGGGAGGCAATACGGGAGGAAGTACAGAAAATGCTGAACTTAGGGGTGATAGAGGAGTCCCAAAGTGATTGGTCTAGTCCCATTGTGTTGGTGCCTAAACCGGATGGGAGCTGGCGATTTTGTAACGATTTTCGTCAGTTGAACAAAGTTACAAAATTTGACACCTACCCCATGCCACGTATAGATGAGTTGATCGACCGGCTGGGAACAGCCCGATACATGACGACTCTTGACCTCACAAAAGGGTATTGGCAAATTCCCCTGGCCAAGTCGGCCAAAGAGAAAACCGCATTTGTAACCCCAGACGGGGCGTTCCAATATAAGAGAATGCCGTTCGGGTTACAGAATGCGCCGGCCACATTCCAGCGGAAAATGGACCAGATGCTGAGGCCCCATCGGAAGTATGCTGCGGCTTACCTGGATGACGTAATTGTCCATAGCACAGATTGGGCCTCACATCTGCCAAAAGTGCAAGCAGTCCTGGACTCTGTTCGGGAAGCGGGGTTTACGGCTAACCCCAAGAAGTGTACCATTGGGCAGGAGGAGGCCAAATATCTTGGGTACACCATTGGCAGGGGAGTAATAAAACCCCAACTCAACAAAGTCGAGGCCATCCAGAGTTGGCCACGTCCCAACAGCAAGAAGCAGGTACGAGCCTTTCTGGGAATCGCGGGTTATTATCGGCGCTTCATTCCCCACTTTGCTTCTAAGGCTGTGCCCCTAACCAACCTGACGAAAGGGAAAGGGTCGGTCATGATTAAATGGACCCCCGAGGCTGAGGCAGCATTCCAATTCTTGAAACAAGCCTTATGTAGCCAGCCAGTGTTGTACTCACCCGACTTCTCTAAAGACTTTGTCGTACAAAGTGATGCGTCAGATGTGGGGTTAGGAGCAGTATTGTCCCAGGTCTGGAACGGGGAAGAGCACCCAGTCATTTACCTCAGCAGGAAGTTGAAGTCCCATGAGGTAAATTACGCCACGGTTGAAAAGGAGTGTTTAGCGGTGAAGTGGGCTCTAGATTCCCTTCGGTACTATCTGCTAGGTAGGCACTTTGACATGGTTACGGATCACGCTCCGTTAAAGTGGATGGCTCAAAACAAGGAGACAAATAGAAGAGTGAATAGGTGGTTCCTGGCCCTACAGGAATTCAACTTCACAGTAAAGCATCGCCCTGGCGTTCAAATGGGGAATGTGGATGCTTTGTCTCGAGTACATGAATGCCTGATTGCTGGTGTTCCAACCCCGAGGTTAAAACAAGAGGGGGGGGTATGTGACAGCAGGAAGGTAAAGTCACCTGGTTGCATCCAGGGGGGTAGATATATTTCGCCCAGATTCAGGCTTTACGCCGATTTGTACAACTAGGTGGAGAGTTGTATAAGGCTAGTGTGCTCATGGATGACTCATACCTCTAGGGAGAGGGCTGGGCGTCGTGCAGACAGGGAGTTGATGAGACCAGCTGAACCTTGTCAGCTCATTTAGGCCTCTATAAGAAACTCCCAGATTCATTAGATGTTAGCTCATGCCTGGAACCAGACCTGTGTGGACTGTCTAGGGAGAGTGAACCCCTGTGCGGTGAGGCAAAGCCTGTGTGGCTATTTGTTTGGACTTTTACTAAACCAGGGACTTAGGGACTAGGACAGCACCAGGCTGATCCCAGTTGTTAGTTTAGGAAACCTGCATGTTTAGTCAGAGGTCAAACTGACCAGGATTTATTTTGTTTGTTTCTTTTTGGCTTTGCTGTGTTTTTGTCACTGTACATAGAGAAATAAACCGCACCTTTTGATTTTGAAAACCACAACCTCCGTCTGCTGGCCCTGTTTTTGTGTGGGGAGCCCAACCAGGGGGTCACACACACCCGCTACCGAGTTAACCCCCTCACAGTATATATATATATATATATATATATATATATATATGTTTATATTTATTTAAAATAGAAAATTGTTACCAATACTTACCGTAATTTTCATTTCCTGGTCTGCCCTCACTTCAGATCAAATTTTCTCATGTGTGCTGACGTGTGGCTGGCCAGAAAATATATATATATACTGTATTTATTTATTATTTTTTTCTTCGCAGCCAATGGGCATTTTCTCAATTCTGGAGGAGGAGTGCATGTTCCCCAAGGCTACTGACACTTCCTTCAAGAATAAGCTCTATGATCAACATCTGGGCAAGTGTAAGAACTTTGAGAAGCCCAAACCTGGTAAGGGAAAAGCGGAAGCTCACTTCTCTCTAGTGCATTATGCTGGCACTGTGGATTACAACATCAGTGGATGGCTTGACAAGAACAAGGACCCACTGAACGAGACTGTTGTCGGCCTTTACCAGAAGTCGTCAGTGAAGCTCCTGGCCCTACTTTATTCTTCCTACTCAGCTACTGATGGTAAGTAATTCATTGAAAATATTATAATAATGTAACTCTGCAATTTCCACACATTTCATGGAATAAATTTAAACATTTACATCTCTTTTTCAGGTGACTCTGGTGCAAAGGGTGGAAAGAAAAAGAAGGGTTCCTCCTTCCAGACTGTGTCTGCCCTGTTCAGAGTAATTAGTTTGGATGGTAAAAATTATACTGTTCTATAAAAAAATGTATGCAAACATAGTTACTATAAATGTAATGTTTCACAGGAAAATCTGAACAAGCTGATGACCAACCTGAGAAGCACTCACCCTCACTTTGTGCGTTGTCTGATCCCCAATGAGACAAAGACTCCAGGTAAGTGTTTTTTTGTACTATAGGGCATAGAACAGTGTAGATTTTGTTCTGTTTTATAACAATGTGTGTCATCCTTCTCCAGGTACTATGGAGAATCATCTGATCATCCACCAGCTGAGGTGTAATGGTGTACTGGAGGGTATCAGAATCTGCAGAAAGGGCTTCCCCAGCAGAATCCTTTATGGTGACTTTAAACAACGGTAAGAATTTTGCTTTTGTTTTTGCTTTATCCTCCAGTTGCTAAGTCTTTCAGCATTTTCACAAACTGATAATAACTAATATTTGAATGGTGTTTGGCTGACTTCAGATACAAGATCCTGAATGCTAGCGCAATTCCAGAAGGACAATTCATTGACAGCAAAAAGGCTTCTGAAAAACTCCTTGGCTCAATTGATGTTGACCAAACTCAGTACAAGTTTGGACATACTAAGGTATAAAATAGATTTTTCCAAGTCAGTGCAGAAACACTCTGGGTTTTTAAAGGTGGATTAATTAAGATTTATTTTTCCCACAGGTGTTCTTCAAAGCTGGTCTTCTGGGTACCCTGGAAGAAATGAGAGATGATAAATTGGCCCAGCTGATCACTCGCACTCAAGCTCGTTGCAGAGGTTTCTTGATGAGAGTAGAATTTAAGAAGATGATAGAAAGAAGGTATTTATGACATTGCACTGTATTACACATGGCCTCTGATCCTGGAATTAAACCCACGTAGTACTTTTCTCAAAAACCTTGTAATAGAACACTTTATTTTGATATTATACAAGATAAAGATAAGCTGATTGACTTGTATTCACATAACAATCACTATTATGCATTCTTTAAAATAGGGATGCAATCTTTGTCATCCAGTACAATGTCAGATCGTTTATGAATGTAAAGCACTGGCTATGGATGAAACTGTACTTTAAGATTAAGCCTCTTCTGAAGAGTGCTGAGACAGAGAAGGAGATGGCTAACATGAAAGAAGAATTTGAAAAGACCAAGGATGCACTTACTAAATCAGAAGCAAAGAGGAAAGTACTAGAAGAGAAGATGGTTGTCCTTCTGCAGGAGAAGAATGACCTCCAACTTCAAGTGCAGTCGGTAAGATGCTTTAAAAAACACATGCATATAATGGTTATAAAACTTTATTTTGACGTTAACCACATTACTTCTTTTTCATGTGGGTTACTTACATTACTTATATTATATTCTTTGCATGTAGGAAGGTGAGAGCTTAAATGATGCAGAGGAAAGGTGTGATGGTCTTATTAAGAACAAGATTCAACTGGAGGCCAAAGTCAAAGAGCTAAACGAAAGGCTTGAAGATGAGGAGGAAAGCAATGCAGAGCTGACAGCCAAGAAGAGGAAATTGGAAGATGAATGCTCTGAACTGAAGAAGGACATTGATGATTTAGAGCTGACATTGGCCAAAGTTGAAAAAGAGAAACATGCAACAGAAAACAAGGTTGGACACATTATAATAGTCATGTAAATGCCATGTTTATAATCAGTATAGCAGAAGCTGTGTATCATTGTTCCACTTTTCATAGGTTAAAAACCTTAGTGAAGAACTTACAACTCTGGATGAGAGCATCTCTAAGCTCACCAAGGAGAAGAAAGCTCTTCAAGAGGCTCATCAACAAACTCTTGATGATCTGCAGGCAGAGGAGGACAAAGTTAGCTCACTCACTAAAGCTAAAACTAAGCTTGAACAGCAAGTGGATGATGTGAGCACTTTTAGTTTAATTTGTGCGTAATTTTTGCTCGATAACTGACTTGGTGACATATTCATAAAATATTTTTTACCCAATCAGCTGGAAGGTTCTTTGGAGCAAGAGAAGAAACTTCGTCTTGACCTTGAGAGAGCCAAGAGGAAGCTTGAAGGTGATTTGAAACTGTCTCAGGAAACAGTCATGGATCTGGAAAATGAAAAACAACAAAATGAAGAAAAGCTCAAGAAGTTAGTAAGATTGAAACTGTTTAGAAACATCTGTGCATTGAAAAGAAGTCCCTAACAACTACTAATTTTGCCAACATAGGAAGGACTTTGAAATAAGCCAGCTACAAGGAAGGATTGAAGATGAACAATCCCTTGGATCTCAGCTGCAAAAAAAGATCAAGGAGATACAGGTAAGATTACAGAGCTAAAATGCAGCCATATTTGTTCTGATGATCTGTAAAGCTGTATATAATAACAGAATGTCCCTTTAAAAGGCCCGTATTGAAGAACTTGAGGAAGAGATAGAAGCTGAGCGTGCTGCTCGTGCCAGGGTCGAGAAACAGAGAGCTGACTTGTCCAGAGAACTTGAGGAGATCAGTGAGAGGCTTGAAGAAGCTGGTGGTGCAACTTCTGCTCAGATTGAACTGAACAAGAAACGTGAGGCTGAGTTCCAGAAACTGAGACGTGATCTGGAAGAATCCACCCTTCAGCATGAAGCTACCTCTGCAGCCCTGCGCAAGAAGCATGCTGACAGTGTAGCTGAACTTGGAGAACAGATCGACAATCTCCAGAGGGTTAAGCAGAAGCTGGAGAAGGAGAAGAGTGAGCTGAAAATGGAAGTTGATGACCTTGCCAGTAACTTGGAGAATGTCTCCAAAGCAAAAGTAAGGCTAACCTTCACAATAAATGGAATATGTTTTAGAGTAATACTTATATGAGAGTGGTATTGACCTCTAAAACAAAAATTTTATATATTGCATTTTCCCAATCCTTAAAGGGGTTGTAAAGGTTTGTGTTTTTCACCTTAATGTATCCTATGCATTAAGGTGAAAAAACACCTGACAAAACACCCCCCGTTTTACTTACCTGAGCCTGTTCACCTGCTCTGCGCGTCCCCGGCGTCCTCTTCTCCACAGAGTCTCGGCGTTGATCGGATAGATTGATACCAGCGCAGCCATTGGCTCCCACTGCTGTTAATCAAATCCAATGACGCGGCCACCGGGGGCAGGGCCGAGTCATACACCCGGCGGCTATGTACGCCGAGTGTATGACACAGGAGTGCGCCCGCAAGGTAACCCCCTCGGGAGAGAGCTTCCCAGAGGGGGTTAGCTATTGCGGGGAGGAGCCACGAGAGCCGCAGTGGAACCACTCTGTGCAAAACAAACTGCACAGTGGAGGTAAGTATGACATGTTTGTTATTTTATTTTTATTTTGTAAATTAACCTTTAGAACCACTTTAAATGTGGTGATTTGGCCAGTAACACACATCCTGTCTTAGGGTGTCTCCGCCTGGATGGAAGAGCAAAGGAGACATACTTAGACTGCAGCATTGACAATTTGGGGAGAGGGTAGTGTTAGATGCAAATGGACTTGACTAACAAATTAAAACTGAACGCTTGCTAGCTAAGCAGTTACAGCAACATTTTTTTTTTCTTTTAGGATAAAGGTTTTACATAAATAAATAAATGCTGACCATTGAAAGCACTTCTGTCAGTGTTGAATGGTTTGTCTCAATACTTTTAACTGGACAGCTTGGTCTGTTAAAGTTGAAAAATAAAACACTTACTGGTGAAAATCAGATGCAAATAAAGAAACAAAATCCTTAAAAAATAAACAAATGCAGCCACCGCAAATAAGAATTGGTAAGCTGCAATATAATAATTTATTGTTTTTAAATTGACTTTGTTATATTTGCTTTTGCAGGCCAACCTTGAGAAAGTCAACCGTGTTTTTGAGGATCAGCTCAGTGAACTCAAGACTAAAGATGATGAGCACATTCGTGTTATCAACGATCTGACTGCACAAAGAGCTCGCTTCCAGACAGAGAATGGTACATTTTTTAATCAATGTCAATAATTGTTAACGACTTTCAGTACATTTTATACAATAAAAATAGCAATATACTTAATTACAGGTGGTACACTAAATGTATAAAATACTAATATTGCTTTGGCAGTTTTTGGTAATAAATTAAAAACCATTTCTTCATATAATTTGTTCTAATTAAATATTTTTTCTTATTAGGTGAATTTTCTCGACGATTAGAGGAGAAAGAAGCTCTGATATCTCAGCTGACCAGAGGAAAACAAGGCTTTACTCAGCAGGTTGAGGAACTTAAGAGGCAGCTTGAGGAGGAAAGCAAGGTACATGAGAGAGAAAAGGGCATATTCTTCTATTTGTATTGGCATGATTCAAATTGACCCCAAAATTCCTTAATCTTCTCTAAAGCAGGTCCCAGCATTCTTTATTTTTTTTCTTTTGCCTTGTTCGTGTAATGAGAAAAAACTCTTATTAACCTTCATGATTGGGTCTGTTTTTCTTTGTAACTCTGGAGTTATTCCCCAGGTTGGTGGTTCTAGTCCTGATGCTTTAAAGCCACCTAAAGAAAGGGGGAGTAACAATTAATAAGCAGGATGGGATGAAGCTATCATAAAATTGAAGGCTGTTTTCTTGCACCCATTATTGTAAATATCACAAATAGTCGGTAAACTGCTGCCAATATTCGTGTCAGTGCTCCATGTAAAGTGTGCACCCCCACAAATTTACAACATAAAACCATCTTAACAGCTACACGCCCAATTTTAGAAAGGAGGTGCTGAGCTTCCTAAAATCCACAGTCTTCTCATTTGTTTTCTATACATTTATGGAGAGATTGTTTACTCTATACCAGGGGCGCCCAACCTTTTGAAGGGCGAGGGCCACTGAAGCGACTTGGTAACCCGTTGCGGGCCACAATGAATGGAGCGGGCAGATGACAGGTCCGTGTCCACTTTGCATATGGAGAACAGACAAGGGCACAGCCCACTCTACTCTATTGGCCATGCAATCCAATCTTCCCAGATGGAAGGGGACGGATCCCCCCTTCTGTTTTTTTTTTGTGGATCGACATAGAGGTAGGTGTGTGTAAACGACCACAAGTCCGTTTACATCTGTGGCTCAATAGAAGTGAACGAAGGGTCCAATTGAGTCGGACTGATCGTGTCAAATGGGCCTAAGGCTGCTTTCACACTGATGTGCTGCAATATACCCACACCGAGGGTGCAACACAGTGCACCTGTGGCTTTCCTGGGTTAGCTGCACTTTGCCATAGACTTCTATTATATCCTGCAGGTGTGCTGCACTTTCTGAAGTGCACCAAACCCGCATGTAATAAGAGAAGTCTATGGCTCAGTGCAGGTAACCCGCAGGTGTTCTGCGCTGCACCTGTGGATCAGTTTGAAAGCAGCCCAGTAACCACTGCAGAACAGATATGTCCATATATACACTGTGTTTTTAGTATTAAACGTACCTTTAATAACAGTCTTCCATTCAGGTATCACCGGCTGTTGCTGTCCCAGGCAGAGTGCATTTAGTATCACTCCACCTGTGACAGGAGTTGGCGCTATACAGGAAGCATTGGCTTATGTCA
The DNA here is from genome assembly GCA_029206835.1 of Rana muscosa. Classification (NCBI taxonomy): domain Eukaryota; kingdom Metazoa; phylum Chordata; class Amphibia; order Anura; family Ranidae; genus Rana; species Rana muscosa. The sequence continues at coordinate 238,271,020 of CM055125.1, read as the reverse complement.
ACCCGCTATTCCAGAGCAGGAGGTCGCGGGCCACATCAGAGGACTCCGCGGGTCACATGTGGCCCCCGGGCCACTGGTTGGGCACCCCTGCTCTATACCAAACCTCCAGTTGCTCAACTTCCTACCTATACATGAGCATGAATTCCACTACTGCTGTGTTATCTGCAAACTACATTTCAGTATTTGCAGCATTTTTACAGATATCAAACATGATGGAAATGTGCCTGCATTCCAGAGGTGCAAACTTTAACATAACTATAGGGTAGAAAGTTTTACACTGATACCTTAGTGTTTTTGTTAACTTTTGTTGCTGAATATTGTTTACAGGCCAAAAATGCCCTTGCCCATGCCCTGCAATCATCCCGCCATGACTGTGACTTACTCCGTGAGCAATTTGAAGAGGAACAGGAGGCAAAGGCTGAGCTTCAGAGGTCACTCTCCAAGGCAAATGGTGAAGTTTCCCAATGGAGAACCAAGTATGAGACTGATGCCATCCAGCGCACAGAAGAACTGGAAGAGGCCAAGTATGCCAGTGAAAAAAAAGAATCAAGTCTAAAATGGAGAGGTGTGTGCAATACCTAACACCCTTTGATTATTTAAATACAGAAAGAAGCTTGCTCAACGTCTCCAGGAAGCCGAGGAACAAGTTGAGGCTGTGAACTCCAAATGTGGTTCCCTAGAAAAGACCAAACAGAGGCTTCAGGCTGAAGTTGAGGATCTGATGGTCGATGTAGAGAGAGCAAACAGTGCAGCTGCAGCTCTGGATAAGAAACAGAGGAACTTCGACAAGGTAATGTCAGGATACATACAGAGTAACAAAACCTGATTTTATGCTAGTAAGAAAATAAAGCTGTACATCATCAACAGATATACAATAACTCTTTTTCTAATCTTTTTCAGGTACTTGTTGAATGGAAACAGAAGTATGAAGAAGGCCAGGCTGAGCTAGAGTCTGTTCAGAAGGAAGCTAGGGGACTAAGCACAGAAATCTTTAAGATGAAGAATGCTTATGAGGAGTCTTTAGAACACGTTGAAACCCTAAAACGTGAAAACAAGAATTTGCAGCGTAAGAATATATTAACCTTATGCATATGAATTTCATCACCTAGTGCAATAAATGAGATTAAATATCAGTTACATGATACTGTTAATTTTGATTGCAGAGGAGATTTCCGATCTCACTGAACAGCTTGGGGAATCATTTAAATCAATTAATGAGCTTGAGAAGTCCAGGAAGCAAGTGGAGCAGGAAAAGAGTGATCTACAATCTGCTTTGGAAGAAGCTGAGGTATTACAGCATGTTAAACGTAACCACTTCAGCCCTGGAAGGTTTTACCATTTTTTTGCGATACTGCACAATTGCTAACAATTGCGCGGTCGTGCGACACTGTACCCAAATAAAATAGTTTTTCTTTTTTTACCCACAAATAGAGCTTACTTTTGTTTTTATTTGATCACCTCTATGGTTTTTATTTTTTGCGCTATAAACAAAAAAAAAACGACAATTTAGAAAAAAAAAACAATATTTTTTACTTTCTGCTTTAAAACATATCCAATAATTAAAAAAAAAATCAAATTTCACCATCAATTTAGGCTAATTTGTATTGTGCTATATATTTTTGATTTAAAAAAATCCCAAAAAGCGTATATAGATTGGTTTGCACAAAAGTTACAGCGTCTACAAACTATTGGTTGGATTTATAGACTTTTTATTTCTTTTTTTGTTTTTATTAGTGGCGGCGTTCAGCGATTTTTAGCAGGACTGCAACATTGCAGCAGACAAATCTGACACTAAGTGACACCAATACAGTGATCAGTGCTAAAAAAAAAAAATGCACGGACACTGTATAAACGACACTGGCAGGGAAGGGGTGAAGATAAAGGTCAATCAAAGGGTTAACTGTGTTCCCTGGGTGTGCTTTCTTACTGTGTGGGGGATGGACTGTCTCGAGGAAGAGAGACATCTGTGTTCCTGATTAGCAGGAATCACAGAACGCTCTCTTCCTGTCTGACAGAACGACAGTCTGTCTTATTTACATAGGCAGATCACCGTTCTGTCATTCCTCCGCGCACCCCAGAGCTGACCCTGAGAATTACATACAGGTACGTGATTTCGCACTTAAGGGTCCTTAAGTGCTTAAAAAGTAGTCTTTTTATAAAAATTTGTCAGGCTTCTAATGTTTTTGGTTATTTGACAGGGATCTCTAGAGCATGAGGAAGCCAAGATTCTCCGCATTCAGCTTGAGCTGAATCAGGTTAAATCTGAGGTGGACAGGAAGATTGCGGAGAAAGAGGAGGAGATCGAGCAACTGAAGAGAAACAGCCAGAGAGTTATTGACACCATGCAGAGCACACTGGATTCTGAAATCAGAAGCAGGAATGATGCTCTGAGACTGAAGAAGAAGATGGAAGGAGACTTGAATGAGATGGAGATCCAGCTGAACCATGCCAATCGCCTAGCTGCTGAGACTCAGAAACAACTCAGGAATGTGCATGCTCAACTCAAGGTACTTCCTTCCTCTTCAATTGAACTATATCAGTTTACAAAAAAAGTTATTTTTCCATATCTGGGAAACTTTGCTGGTTAAATGTTAAACTCTATTGCAACAGTTTTAATGACATCATTTACTTCAATATTACTATTTACTGTTTGTCTGTCTTAAAGGATGTCCAGCTTCATCTTGATGATTCCTTGAGGAGCCAGGAAGACCTGAGAGAACAGGTGGCTGTAGTGGAGCGCAGGAATAACCTTCAACAGGCTGAAATTGAGGAAATTAGGGCTGCACTGGAACAGACAGAAAGATCTCGCAAGTTGGCTGAGCAGGAACTGTTGGATGCAAGTGAACGTGTTCAGCTTTTGCACACCCAGGTAAAAGGATAATGTTAGAAAAAGAGACAGGTAAAATATAAAATGGTCTGAAAGGAAAAAATGTCTATAATGTGCTGTCTTGTTTGCAGAATACAAGCCTCATCAACACCAAAAAGAAGTTAGAAAATGACATGAGCCAGCTGCAGAATGAAGTTGAAGAAGCTGTCCAAGAGGCCAGAAATGCTGAGGAGAAAGCCAAGAAGGCCATCACTGATGTATGTATTCAACTCTCTCTCCATACAAATCATTGATCTAATGCTGCGTACACACGATCTTGGATGTTTTTTCCGACAAAATTTTGCTCAAGCTTGGCTTGCATACACACGGTCACACAAAAGTTCTCTGAACTTTCGACTGTCAAGAACGCGGTGTTGTTCAACACTACGACGAGCCAAGAAAATGAAGTTCAATGCTTCTGAGCATGCGGCGAGTTGTTTCCGAACATGCATCGGAATTTTGTGCGTCGGAATTGCTACAGACGATTGGAATTTCCGATTGGAATTTTTTCCGTCTGAGAATTTGAGAACCAGCTCTCAAATTTTTGTTGGCGGAAACGGAAAAGTCCGATGGAGCCTACACACGGTCGGAATTTCCGACCAAAAGCTCACATCGGATTTTTCTTGTCGGAAATTCCGACCGTGTGTATGGGGCATAAGAAAGGAAATCTGATTTCAAAGTTTTCATCTTCTACTCAAAGGCTGCATTGATGGCAGAGGAGCTGAAGAAGGAGCAGGACACCAGTGCTCACTTGGAGAGAATGAAGAAGAACCTTGAACAGTCAGTGAAGGACCTGCAGAATCGATTGGATGAAGCAGAACAGCTGGCAATGAAGGGTGGCAAGAAACAGCTCCAGAAACTGGAGGCTAGGGTAAACAATTTATTATAGCAGTTTTCTTTCTTAATTGTATGCCAAGAGTAATAACAAATCACATAAAAATTGTTCATTCAGGTGCGTGAATTGGAGAACGAGTTGGAAAATGAACAGAAACGTGGAACAGAAGCAATTAAGGGTGTCCGCAAATTCGAGAGGAGAATGAAAGAACTGACCTATCAGGTAACTTAACATTTATTTAATCTTTTGGCAAGCAGTACATTAAACTAAATCTTAAAAAACTCTAAATGATATAAACTATAAAATCAATTATTTAATTTCTAGTCTGAGGAGGATAGGAAGAATGTCGTGAGACTCCAGGATCTGGTAGACAAACTACAGTTGAAAGTAAAAGCCTACAAGAGACAGGCTGAGGAATCTGTAAGTCGGAGAAATCAAATTAATTTTCTATGTATATTAAAACCAGCCTCATACATGGAATTCTTGGCTAACAATTGATCTATTTCTTTCTCCAGGAGGAACAAGCCAATGCTCACCTGTGTCGCTTCAGGAAGTTCCAGCATGAATTGGAAGAAGCTGAGGAGAGAGCTGACATTGCAGAGTCCCAGGTCAACAAACTCAGAGCAAAGAGCCGTGACATTGGTGGAAAGGTAGAGACGTACTGCTAAATTATCACTAATATTGCTTTAAGGTGGATAGTATACTGTAGAATTAAAAATGATTACGGTATATATTGTTTGGTAACCTGTTATCATTTTCAAAATCTAAATTTAAAATCAGAAAAAAACTCTAGTTCCATATTACATAAAGTGATTTCGTTTGTCAGAGCATATTGTAAAGCCTGTTTTTCTTTTACAGAAACCTGAGTGCGAAGAGTGAATAACTCTCTCCCAATACCCACCAGAGGAGGAAGAAATTAGCAAAATGTGAATTTCTGCTTTCTCTAAAACTTGTCTTCTATATGTGTATAAATAAATCATTTTTAATCTTGTAACCATGGTGTTTAATCTAGATCTTGTTCCTTTTTCTTTCGTGCACTAGAGTAGCAGTTGTAAACTGACATTAGGGCCACACATAATTCTCAGTGTATGTAATGCTAAGGAGGTCTTCCATAGACTGCAGACATACTTAAAGAGATAAAACAAAGAAGAAGCACACCGCTCCAGGCAGAATCAGGTGTAAGGTAGATCACAGGTGCAGACCTCGGCTCACCACCGTGGAAGACGAATAAAACAAGAAATTGGTCTCACACTGGAACTCCAACTTATCTTGATGTCATCTATATTGTCAAAAGGATCTGACAGATACAGGCAATGGTAGACACGTTTCACAAGCAATAGCTTGGAGTTCCAGTGTGCGACCAATTTCTTGTTTTATACTTAAAGAGATACTGGTCATAGACTGCAGAAATACAATAGGGCATGATGGCCAGACACTGCAGACATACTACAGATAATGATGGTCACATGACTCTACAGCAGTGCACATCATACGGTTTTGGTTGTAGCCTGGGCTGGATACATACTGCAAAAGACAAAGACTGGCTAAGTTCACTGATATTGCTCCTCTACAAATCAATGACTGCATTCCAAGGGCATCGCATCATATATCAAAAGGCCGCATAGGGGCCTCTGGCCACAGGTTGGACATTCGGTCATTAGACAGTGACGAGACAAGATCATCCACTACCCATGGCAAAGATACCAATTAATGTCAGTGTACATGCTCTAGATTGTCTTCTGCAGCTAGGATCTCACGCCCAGCTCCCACCACGCTTGTCTAAGCCTACCAACACCGCTTTGGTTTTGCCAGTTGGGTTTCATGTGGAATCAGAAGCATATAGTGATGTTGTTGGATAGGGCCTTGCAGGTAATTGTGAAAGATTTGGGGCACCTGTGGACAATCCAAGGAGAACAATAATGCAGTGCACATAGAACTCTGCAGGGAGCAGTGAGTGTGGTCACACTGTGTTAATAGAAGGGGCTTAAAGGGGCACAGTGAAATCCAACCTTCCATTACATATGCTTTTTTGAACACAGACTATAGACATAGAGCTAAAAATTTTACTGAGCCTACCTTAAAGAACCACTCTATTAAAATAGTTTAGGGGTACATAACCAGCAACTGCCGAAACAACACTTTGGTTAAAAATATGTAATAAAAATACAGCATAAATAGTGCCAGGAGTATAATATGTACAGCCAAGCGTACAGAACTCAAGAATGTGTAATGTACACTCCATTGTACAGCACAGGAGTTCAGCAGTCATTAGTATGTAACATACAACAGTAAGGGGTATGCAATATGTACTACAGCAGCATACATAGTATGGTGATCAGGAGTATGTAATGCATATGGAACGCTACAAAATACTAACTGCTGCATTACACACTCTTGTCCACTAAAATCTGTATGCTCTGCTGTCCCTCCCTACCAAGTAAATATCTTCCCCAGTGGAAACTTTTTCCCCCTAAAAAAAGCAACACCCATCATTCACCTCTGCAACCCTTGCTCAGGCTGGGTTCACACTTATGTGAATTGGATGAGGCTTTACCCACATCCAATTTGCATGACAGGAGATTGTGACCGGTTTTCAATGGAGCCGGTTCACACATCTCCGGGGTGACCGCGGAGCACATTGCACAGGAGTCTTGTGCGCCTTTGGCTCAGTTTTAGGTCTGAATTCACTGCAGCTCCATCAGTGCAGCTCCGTCAATGCTCATCAGTGCAGCTCCGTCAATGCCCTTCAGTGCAGCTCGATCAGTGCCCATCAGTGCAGCTCCACCAGTGCCCATCAGTGCAGCTCTGTCAATGCCCATCAGTGCAGCTCAGTACTAATATGGGAGATTTTGCCGATCCCGGAGTTCTGCTTTAACTGTATGTGATATTTAATTTAGGCTGGGTTCACACATGTGCGGCCATGGGTTCGTGCCTGTGGTCAGGTGCGTTCCTGTACACTGGTTCAGACACGGTGTTAAGGTTGAAGGGGGGTGTCACCATGCCCCAGTGCCCATCAGTGCAGTTTGAGTTTGGTCAGTGCAGCTCTGTCAGGGCAGCTCCTTCAGTGCAGCTTCATCAGCTCCAACGGTTCAGCTCCATCAGGGCCCATCAGTGCCCATCATGCATCAGTGCCCATCAAAGCAGCTCAATCAATGTCCATCAGTGCAGCTCCATCAGTGCCCATCAGTGCAGCACTGTCAGTGCCCATCAGTGCAGCTCCCATCAGTGCCCATCAGTGCAGCTTCATTAGTGCCCATCAGTGCAGCTTCATTAGTGCCCATCAGTGCAGCTCCATCAGTGCCCATCAGTGCAGCACCGTCAGTGCCCATCGGTGCAGCTCCATCAGAGCCCATCAGTGCAGCTCCATCAATGCCCATCAGTGCAGCTCCATCAGTGCCCATGAGTGCAGCTCCATCAGTGCCCATCAGTGCAGCACTGTCAGTGCCCATCAGTGCAGCTCCCATCAGTGCCCATCAGTGCAGCTTCATTAGTGCCCATCAGTGCAGCTCCCATCAGTGCAGCTTCATTAGTGCTCATCAGTGCAGCTCCATCAGTGCCCATCAGTGCAGCACTGTCAGTGCCCATCAGTGCAGCTCCATCAGAGCCCATCAGTGCAGCTTCATCAATGCCCATCAGTGCAGCTACATCAGTGCCCATGAGTGAAAGAAGGGTGATGGTGGCTGCGCTGTGATTATAACTAGTGAAGGAGGTGAGGGGGAGGGGGGGTCTGGAAAGAGAAACTACCTAATGTACACCAAATAAACGAAATCTAATATCTACCAACCACATGCAGTAACGTGTTGCCAACAAATGTGTAACATAGGTGGTGTGTACATAAACTAAATGAATCACACCTGTGCGCCTAGAAGGTGTATAACCAACAGGGAAAGAATAATGATGCGTGCAAAAACGTGCATCACTCTAAATGATAAACCTGTGTATATGGTCTATAACCAAACATTAATCTATATTGTCAACAGTAAAATATAATAACAATATATAATAAAGGTGTATATCACACAGCTGGAAGCGGTGAAAACCTCCAAACAAACAAAATATAACAATATATAATAAGGTGTATAACATAAAATTGTGACAATGAGATCCTCCAGAGGATGATAACAAAAGTCCAAAATATAGCAAGTCCCGTCACCCGTAAGTGCTTGAAAGAAAAAACTGCAGTGCAAATCCACCCAGTGCTCGTTAGCAGCTTACCTCCCTGCTGGGAAGAGACAGCATGCACTGGAACTTGAAATGTGAACAGCGATGCAACAATCTTGCATGGAGGTATGCTTTCACTCACATGGATGCATAGGGATTAGGGTGACCACGTGTCCCGGATTGACCGGGACAGTCCCGCATTTTGCAGGTCTGTGCCGGGCACCTTCATTCCAGGACAATACAGTGTCCCGGAATGAAACTGACACAGCCACCCCCCAGGCCAATCTGATGCCCCCAAAAAAAGGCTGCCATATCACTGCTTTACTCACTGACAGTACTTGTCCTGGCCGGGAATGCCTGGAGGAGCATAATCCCTGCCCCCTGCTTGTGATTGGAGAAATCATAAATCCCACCTCTTGTGTCCAATCACTGTGCTGTGATTCGTTACAGCACAAGCTGATTTTTGGGAAGGGGGGATGTCCCTGAATGATAGTTTAAAAATGTGGTCACCCTAATAGGGATACACAAACAAAAAAGGGGAAATTTATAGCGTGACTCTGTGGGTCCAGCAAGCAAGTGACCAAAAGATGTAATCTCACACTCACATGAAACTAGTGAGCATGGACATCAATCCTATGAATGCCAAGCTCGTATGTATTGCAGGATATGGTGAATCCAATCATGCGGTCCTTAAGCTTGCAGCAACCCCAGAGTGCTAGTGGAACATGTAAAAAACATACAAGGTGCACATAGTGTGGGTCTGTAACCACTAGGACATTTATTTAAAATTGGTAAAACATTCACATTTCATATGTGGGAAAATGACAATCTAAAACGAGCGCAGAGCTCGTCTCCTCTCCTGCAGCTGTCGGTGTATCTGTGCTGATCCTAACGCGCGTGTCGTCATGTCACATGACTTCAGAAGAAGTCATGTGACATGATGACACGCGCGTTAGGATCAGCAAGATACACCGACAGCTGCGGGAGAGGAGACGAGCTCGGTGCTCGTTTTAGATTGTCATTTTCACACATATGAAATGTGAGTGTTTTACCAATTTTAAATAAATGCCCTAGTGGTTACAGACCCACACTATGTGCACCTTGTATGTTTTTTACACGTTCCACTGGCACTCTGGGGTTGCTGCAAGCTTAAAGACCGCATGATTGGAATCACCATATCCTGCAATACATACGAGCTCAGCGTTCGTAGGATTGATGTCCATGCTCACTAGTTTCATGTGCGTGTGAGATTACATCTTTTGGTCACTTGCTTGCTGGACCCACAGAGTCACGCTATAAATTTCCCCTTTTTGTTTGTGTATCCCTATGCATCCATGTGAGTGAGAGCATACCTCCATGCAAGATTGTTGCATCGCTGTTCACATTTGAAGCTCCAGTGCATGCTGTCTCTTCCCAGCAGGGAGGTAAGCTGCTAACGAGCACTGGGTGGATTTGCACTGCAGTTTTTTCTTTCAAGCACTTACGGGTGACGGGACTTGCTATATATTGGACTTTTGTTATTATCCTCTGGAGGATCTCATTGTCACAATTTTATGTTATACACCTTATTATATATTGTTATATTTTGTTTGTTTGGAGGTTTTCACCGCTTCCAGCTGTGTGTTATACACCTTTATTATATATTGTTATTATATTTTACTGTTGACAATATAAATTAATGTTTGGTTATATGCCATATACACAGGTTTATCATTTAGAGTGATGCACGTTTTTGCACGCATCATTATTCTTTCCCTGTTGGTTATACACCTTCTAGGCGCACAGGTGTGATTCATTTAGTTTATGTACACACCACCTATGTTACACATTTGTTGGCAACACATTACTGCATCTGGTTGGTAGATATTAGATTTAGTTTATTTGGTGTACATTAGGTAGTTTCTCTTTCCAGACCCCCTCCCCCTCACCTCCTTCACTAGTTATAATCACAGCACAGCCACCATCACCCTTCTTTCATATATTCACTTGTGTCTGCTTGGATCAGACCCTCCGGTGACTGCTGCAGTGTCCCCAGACCCTTTTTTCCCTTCCCTTTGATCCCCATCCCCCTTCACTAGTTAAACACCCAGCTAGCGCGGGGGTTCTTTATTTTTATATTCACAGTGCCCATGAGTGCAACTCCATCAAAGCCCATCAGTGCCACTCCGTCAATGCCCATCAGTGCAGCACTGTCAGTGCCCATCAGTGCAACTCTGTCAATGCCCTTTAGAGCAACTCCGTCAATGCCCATCAGTGCAGCTCCATCAGTGCCCATCAGTGCAGCTTTGTCAATGCCTATCAGTGCAGCTCCATCAATGCCCATCAGTGCAGCTCCATCAGTGCCCATCCGTGCAGCTCCATCAGTGCCCATCCGTGCAGCTCCATCAGTGCCCATCAGTGCAGCTCCATCAGTGCCCATCAGTGCAGCTACGTACTAATAGGGGAGATTTTGCCCATCCCGGAGTTCTGCTTTAACTGTATGTGATATTTTATTTAGGCTAGGTTCACACATGTGCAGCCATGGGTTTGTGCCTGGGGTCAGGTACGTTCCTGTACACTGGTTCATGTGCAATTCAGGTCAGAATTTTAGCCTAAATTTCACACCTTAACCAGACCTAAAGACACATTGGACCCTTTTTCAATCTGGATCGCGGCCACCCCAGACATGTATGAACCGGCTCCATTGAGAGACAGTCACACTTGCCTGTCATGCGAATTTCGATGCGGATAAACCCGCATCTAATTCGCATATGTGTGAACCCGGCCTCAAAAATATTAAAATAAATACACAACTGTTGTAGATGTTTTTATAACTGCCCAGGGCATCAATAACTAATGTACAAAAATGATTATTAATCACCTTAAAATCCATGATTGCATACCACAAAGAAAATTGTAAAAAGTAACTTTGAGAAAACCAATAATATGATAATAACACTGGAACCCAATAAAGAGAAAAAAGTCCCCCCCCCCCCCCCTCCGAACAGAGAGAGATCTGTGCCTTATTCACAGCAAATGGGCAATACCTCAGTAAGTAGTGACACCATAATGCATAAGTAACAACAAAAAGGTGCTGGTCATATGTAACAGCATTCCAAAAATACCCAACATATGGTTACTGAGATATCCTCTAATTGTGTGTGTAGATGTCAACTTGTACCTGATATTTTATTTCTTTGATTAATAAAATAACTTGGTTTATTTAGCTTATAGGAGGTCTTACAAAATGTATAGGTATTTTCAACACTTCCTGAGATGATATTGCACTGGCGGGTCCAATCTCTTGCCCCAGTTCTGAAGCATGTCTATTCAAATTATCAGCAGTGACCACCTGACTCACTAATGTGCCTAATATATGCTCCCTGATGGCTCCATGTTATCAATATATCGCAGCATCAGCTGTGAGTCTACCCCGACCTTCATAGGACTCCACAATCTCCTATGTTCAAGGTGATGGTGGAGCAGCATAACAGCAGTGCTTATACCCATACATTACAAAGGCCTCTATTGCATTTTAAATATAACCTTGATCTAACTAATGCTGAAATATATCTTATATACTAAACTTTAAGGCCTGGTTCACATATGCAGGTTGCAGTTTGCATATTCCAGATGCATTTTGTGTTTTTCAATACACGTTTTTGATCCATTGAAATCTATGGAACCAAAAACCAGAAAAAACTCCCTGGCCCTTTCCATAAAACGCATAGATGTGAACATGACCTATAGAAAACCATGTTAAATGGACTGTAGTGTGTTTTTGCAAAACTGAAAACACACTAAAAAATGCATCGGTGTGAACCAGGCCTAAGGGACATGTCTGCTGGAAAAGTCCATATGATAATGTTGCAGCTCTACCAAAAACCAAATGGCAACTATCCCTCACATCATATTGGTGTTATACAATTTGCTGCAATCCCAGAATACCGAAGAGAAGCCGGTATTCATTGGGGAGTGGGAAAGGGACCTCCAGAACGTCTTCACCGAGCCTCAGCTGGACCATCTATACCGTTTCACACATTCGAGCACGGTGGATACGAAAATGGCAGAGAATAGTTATAGGGTTTTGACCAGATGGTACAGAGTTCCCACCAAACTTGCCAATATCTACCAGTCTCTCTCGGCCACATGCTGGAGGGAATGTGGCCTTAGAGGCTCATTCCTTTACATCTGGTGGGAGTGCCTCAGGCTAAGGCCCTATTGGCTAGACATTCATGCACAGATTAAGATCATTTTGGATCTGGAGCTCCTAGATTACCCGTTGGAATCCTTACTGCACTTCCCCACCACTCCTCTCAGCCAGTACCGCAAATCGATACTGCCCCATCCGCTTAATGCAGCTCAGAGGCTAATCCCGATACACTGGAAGAAGCCACAGGTACCTACACGCACTGAATGGATAGCCTTAGTAAATAACATCATGGCTGCAGAGGAGTGGATGACGAAATGTAAAGACAGATACGAGAAGTTTTACTCTCTATGGGCTACTTGAAAGCACTATACCAACCCGGCTGGGTTTGCCGCCCTGGGGCCCTTGCAGGTAATAGCCCCCCCCCCGGATTGATGGGGCTGGGCTGTGGAGGTCCCGGGGCATCACAGACCGGAGAGAGACCGTACGGCTGAGCTTTGACAAACCTACCCCCAGCTCAAGGTGGTTTATTATACTAAGCAGGTGTACCACCCCTTTTTCTTTTTCTTCTGATTTTCATTCACATTCTATTTTGTTTCTGTTTATTTTCTGCCCTGATATCTTGTGTTACTTCCTGTTCCGTTCTCCTGACTGAGGGTCTGACCCTCCTCACTGGTATACCAGAGGGAGGCGGTGGGGGAGATCCATTGGTGTTTGAATTCATATGTTGTGGTCGTAATATGATGCTACTTACTCCCCCGGATATGGCCCCCCAAGCTTGTGTATCTCTGAGTAACTCCCCGGACGAATGTATGAACCCGGAGGAGGGCTCTCTATTGTGTTGTCTACTGTTTTTACGCTTTGTTTTACGTTTATTTGTATGTTGTTATATGAAATTTTTTCAAAAAAATAAAGATAAAAAAACAAAACAAATGGCTCACTCAGCCCCCCAGGATGTTTGTGGGGCTGCTCACTCAATTTGATAGAAAATAAATTAGGGGATAAAGTGGTATAAATTAAAACCTAGTGGTGTCATATCATGTCAAAGTAACAGCTACATGTAGCAAGACATTTAAATGTAAATTTGTTACATACAGTATATTGATAATATATATGAACTATATGTTATAGATATATATAGGACATATATGGAATAATGTGCAACCAGATTTATGTGCTCTTATAAAAATGCTAGCTGTCTTGTTGCTATGTTTATCCCTTGGCTTCAGTCCTTTTTGAGTCATAGGGGTTGATTTACTAACAGCAAGTAGACTGTTAAGGCCTAAGTTTAGCTGAAAATAAAAACAGAAAAATCAGCATGTGGGACACAACTTACAGTTAACATACTGTGTCCTTTGTGTGGATTTTTCTCAGTTTAGTAGAAATCTTCACCTGTCCTAGCTTAGTGAATGTAGTAAAATTTCAATTTGCAAAGAATACCCTATCATGTGCATGGAAAATAAGAAGACAGCATTTTGATTGCTCATGATTGGCTATTGGCTATTGGCTAGTCAGAAGAGCTTCACCACATTTACTAAGCTTTAGGGAACAGTCTTTATGCCTTTAGTAAACCAACTGCACTGACTGAGAAAGGTCAGGTGATGGTCTGACTTTACCTGATTTTGGGCGCTTGGAATCAGACTAATAAAAGAAGAAATAAAAACACTCACGATTAGAGGTAGGGCAGCGAAGGAACAATACCAATGGTCACATCTGCCGATCTGCCAATCTATGTGCCTGCCTTCATACGTCTATGAACTTGTGGACTCATCACAGTCCTGATTTTTTCACCTTAGTCTGCTGGAATGTTCAAAATGTTCTCATATCAATAATTAATGCTACTCTTTTCCTGAACCAGTACAACAGACTCTTTTTGGATTTACTTCACCTGATGCTTACTTGTTTTGGATCAGAAGATCATAAGGATCAATAGATAGAAAGAACAGTGTATTGTAGTTGTCACAGCAGTCACAACTGAGCCCTTTCCCCCTCTCCATAAAAATAGAAGGCTTAGAGAAAAGCAACCGATTTTCCACTGCTATGTACGATCTATAACTTCAGGCCAGTATAGGTGTTAATGCAGCCTTCAGCAGCTGTGCGGTGGCCATGGTGGAGTCTGGATGGAGAATGACAGTAGGGTGGCAATGATTCTCACAGAGGTGGGGTAGACCAGGACGAGACCACAGGAAATCTGCATACATGGATGTGATGCCATCCTTTATGAGCCCACAAAAGACATGGGATTATTTACACCTCTCACTTCTTTTTATGGCCAAGGCATTTGCCTGTCTGCCGAAGACAATCTGCAATATTTTAATTCCATTAAAAATATATTGTATAGTGTGGGCAATCCGCGCTACCCCTAAAGTGCAAAGTGCAATAGTACAAACTGGGTAACAAAAGTAAAAGTAAATGAATAAAATAATTGACGGTGCTGCAACTACTAAAATAGCTTGAATACTCAGCTAGTGATAATATGTTAAACTTGGAATAGATGCGCAACCAAATAGTTATGCAAACAAAGTGCAAGAATATGTGTGCAATTTATAAACCTGTGGTTGGGTTGATAAGGACACAAATCAAGAAAACCCAATGAAAAACAAAAACAGTGTCCATATTAAGCAGTGTCCATATTAAATCAGCTGCAAGTGCTTCACTGCGATCAAAGAGACAGATATAAACTCTTCATCAAATGCTTCCACAGGGCAGGTGAGAAATGATAGGCATACAAAGTGGCCGCTTACCGGATCAGTTGGATCTCTATCACGGAGATCAGATGAGCTCAACACAAAAGGGATCACTCAGGAAGCAACAGCCGGTCATGCATTCGTCCCACTCCTCTCCTCCACTAGCAGTCTGCGGACTGCAACAGATCTCCTTCAGGGTCTTTGTGTGGATAGGATCACTCACAGAGCGTAATGAAAAGGCATGTTTAGAAGAAAAAAAGAAGGATGCTTCATGCTGTAGTAAGTTCTTAAAACAAGTTCCCTTTATTCAAGGTGCTGGGTAACTGACATCATAAAGCTTTTAGGCAGAAAAGTTTTCAAACAAAAAATACAAACAACCAGCCGTGGCTCAAGCCAGCCAGCTGGGGCGTGGTGACGTCAAATTCTATCGCTCCACCCGATGCTGCGTTTCTCCGTATGAGGCATCGACTGGGAAAGGACCACAGGTTTATAAATAGCACACATATTCTTGCACTTTGTTTGCATAACTATTTGGTTGTGCATCTATTCCAAGTTTAACATATTAAAGAGACACTAAAGGTTCCCATTTTTTGGAAAAAAAATAACAAACATGTTATACTTACATCCACTGTGCAGCTCGTTTTGCACACAGTGGCCCCGATTCTGGTCCTCTGGGGTCCCTTGTCGGCTGTCTCGGCTCCTCCCCGCAGGGACTCCACACCTTGGAGTTATTGCGGGCGCACTCCCGTGATACAGCGACGGCCATAGCCGCCGACTGTATCACTCGGCCCCACCCCCCGGCGCGCCGCGTCATTGGATGTGATTGACAGCAGCGCCAGCCAATGGCTGTGCTGCTTTCAATTCATCCACTGTAGTCAATCAACGGGCAGGCTCAGGAACAAAGAGGATGACGGGGCGAGCGCGGGACTTTCGAGGGGTCAGGTAAGTAAAACGGGGGCTCGGGGGGGCGGTATTGTCGGATGTTTTTTCACCTTAATGCATAGGATGCATTAAGGTGAAAAAACATTTACCTTTACAACCCCTTTGAAAATATATTGCATTTAAAGTGAAACAAAATACATCCATTTGGCTTTAAATTTCTCCACGTATATTTTCATAGCAGTTGATGGGGACATGGGTGAAACAGATTTATTAACCCGCCTAGCGGTATTCCCGAGTCTGGCTCGGGGTGGAATTTCAGTACCTAAAGCGGTAACTCCGAGCCAGACTCGGGATCGCATCGCAGGATACAGGGGAAGTTACTTACCTTGTTCCCTGGATCCTGTGATGTGTCCCCGCTGTGTCTGCGAGCTGTCATCTCGCTCGATTCACAGTGCCGAGTGCCGCCGAGCTCCGTTCCCTGCGACGTTGCGGCGCACGGGGGCAGAGTTCGGCACCAAATTCAAAAAGTGAAACACACAATACACATACAGTATACTGTAATCTTACAGATTACAGTACTGTATCAAATAATAACACATCCCCTTTGTCCCTAGTGGTCTGTCCAGTGTCCTGCATGCACTTTTATATTATAAAAACTGTTCTTTCTGCCTGGAAACTGGAGATTGTCCATAGCAACCAAAATGTGTCCCTTTACATCAAAAGTGGTTTTAGACCAGCTAGAAAACAGCGATAATAAATTAGAATCACTTGCAGAATTGAGCGATAGCGATTTGTGGGGAAATTCGTCATCAAACACTAAAAAACACTTTTATTATTATTATTATATTATTATTTGTTATAATTATTTTAAAGTTATTTATTATATTATAATTTATGATTTTGTTTTTTGAACTTTATCATACCCGGGATGTCTACTAGACTTTGGTTTGGACAGATTTAAATGAGTTATTCGTAAGAATTACAGGCCTACAATATAAAATGCCAAATTTCCATGCAAAATAATGGTACCGCTTTCAGCACCTAAAATCTGACATAATCATACCGCCAGGGAGGTTAATGGGGTAAATACTATATAATATATAACTTTGTCTACATATGATTTATAACTCTGCTTACTAGAAAGAAAGAAAGAAAGGAAAATAGCATGATATATAGATAGATAGGATAGAAAGATAGATAGATAGATAGATAGATAGATAGATAGATAGATAGACAGACAGATAGATAGCTTTTTATAATACAATTTTACGAGAAGACGCCAACTGTTATCCCTGTAAAACTAGCAGCCTCTTGTGCATGTTCGCTGGGTATGTTGCTCAGTTAACACAGTGACAACTAGACCTGTCAAAGCCAGCAATAGGTAATGCAGAGGGACAGACTAATGCCTCAGAATTGTTAAGTTATTTTTACTGAAAGTGTTGGGTTTCTGTGTACAGTTAAGGTAATGAAATCATTGATTGATGGCAGTTCTGTTATGCTAAGAGAGTATAAAAGCCCCTATATAAGCTCTCCAATCCATCCTTCACTAGTAGCCTCTTGGTAAGTTGTCTTCTGTATATACGGATTGCATGATGCTGAGCTGGATGGAGATATGGGACGGCTGTACAACACATACCTCTCAATTTAACTTAATCATCTATTTATTTTTTCTTTTAAAAGGGGAATAGAAGCTTTTCACCGAGAGCAGCACTAGAAGGTGAGTGTCCATCACAGAGGATTTATTTTCATATAGCCAACAAATGATTGATCTTATGCTCACCATAAAGATACAATCTCACTTTACAATTGTCTTTAGATTTAGAAAAGTATGTAATATTAGAACCTACCAACACTATCCAATTTTTATTCAATCAGGCAGGCATGATTGTTGGTAGATCCAAAGGCTTTACAGCTAACACACATATGATTGGGAAGACACATAAATATACTGAAAAGCTCTGACTACTAACTTTATGTTTCACCCACACTCAATACAAAGACTAGAACAACCAAATTAAATATTACCATACATAATAAAATATTTTAAATGTTTCTTGATTTAATTCATAAACTTAATAGGCTAAATAGTTATTCTTAGTTTTAGTTTATTCTTATTCTAGTTAGTCTGGAGAATTAAACATCTTAGTCTCTTCTATCACTTGGGGACTCTATTGGTGAGATCTGTGAGCTGAGTTTCCAGGTCCACACATCTTGACCATTATGACAAGCTCCCACTCTGCCTCTTGTTTTTTTTATGTATTCTAAATTATGGAAATTACAGCATGAAGAGCTACAACACACAAGTAGGCAGACACACCCAAAAAGGAATTATGGCAGGGAGATCTCAGTTGGCAAATATGGCAGGGAGATCTCAGTGGGGATCTGTGACAGGGAGATCCCAGTGTTAGGGTACTCAAGACATAAAAATGACATAAAAGACATATAAAGGCCAGGAGCCAATTCAGCTCATCAAACTCCACCTGTAACAAAAAAAAAATCACATTTCCTTTAACAGCTAAAAAAGTTCCACACCTGCCCTCCTTCATAAGCTATTCCCTACCTCCTCAGACCTCTGCTGGCGCTGTTAGTCAGAGACAGGCACCCTCCTGCACATATTTTGGTCATGTCCCCTGCTACGGAATTTTTGGGGAGAGGTCCGTCGGATCGCCCAGGAATTCTCGGATCGATCGGTTCCGGACGATCCGGCCTAGTTTCTCCTCCACACGACGGACACCCCGATGCGAACATATAAGAAATCAGTGGTTAAACACCTCTTGGACGCAGCCAAGGCCTGCATTCCACTATCCTGGAATTTCCCACACCCACCGACCATTGCTCAATGGTTACACAAAGTGGATGACATTGGTCGGATAGAGGACTTGATCCTCACCGACCAAAACCGGCGGGAAACATATACCAAGACATGGCGGCTATGGGACATGTTTAAATACTCCGATGAGGGACAGCGCCTGAGAGGATTGACTTCACCGACCTGACGACTGCTTTCTCCCCATTCCATTCCTTGCCCGCCACATCATACACCTACTGTAGATGAGCACCTGGGCCTGTGCAGTTCGCGCCCCGGAATTCATGTTCGAGGACCCCTGTCTCTACCTTCCCTTCCACACCACCCATTACCCCCTATATTCTGCTAGTCTCCTTCCCCACTCTTAATCTCTGGAACTTCATTCTGGCTTTTTGTATTCTAAGTTTACTCTCATATCTCCGATCTCTCTTTTCTTTACTATGGAAAAATAGAAAATGTAGTTAGGCCGCGCCCGATGGACACGGGGAAGACACCTGCCTCCACCAGCTGGTCACTTATGTTGACGTCCCACACGAGCGGTCTTACCAGGGTCTCTGGCGGGACAGTTCCCTGCCGGATGTCCTAAGCTGGACCTACACCTTTGAACTCTATGCTATATATTTCTGTATGTGGGAAACCTGTACGAACGACTGTGGTATGTCTTGCAAGTGTATTATCTCTGTATCTGTGGTCCGGATGGACCGGCCTTCCTGATTTAAATAAAAAATAAAAAAAAAGTTCCACAAAAATATTCACCTCTCACATTCCCCCTGAAATATAAAATGCCACACCTTCTAATAGACAGGAGCATGTTATGGGGCACCATATCAGATTCTAAATGTTTTATTAAATTAACTTTATTCCACCATGCCCTAAACACACTACTAGCATGTGTTAGCATCTAGGAATTGAAGTATAGATATGGATGCTGCTACAGGTCAAACATTACATGTATATTTCACTGTAAAAAATATTGTGCTGGGTCTACTCAGAAGAAAAATTGAGGCAACTATTTGCATCAGCTTTTTAAGTACTGTCAACTAAACTTATTTTTGTCTGACTCATTAGACTTTTCATGTTTTCAACTTTGTTGTTTTAAGTAAAGCCAACTCAATTTTTTTCAGTTTATAGACCATAGTGTTTTAAGTTAGGAATACATACCTTACTTGTCTGGAACTATAGTTTTAAGTAAAGCCAACTCAATTTTTCCAGTTTATAGACCATAAGTTTAGGTAAAACCAACTAAATTTTTGCAGTTTATAGACCATAGGTTCAAGTAAAGCCAACAAAATGTTTCCAGTTTCTAGTAAAGTTTAATATAGGAACATATACATTAACTTATTTATTTCAAGTACTTATATAGCACCGTCAATTTATGCAGCACTTTACATATACATTCACTTCAGTCCTTGCCCTCAAGAAAGCTTACAATCTAAGATCCCTAACTCACATTCATACATGCACATACTAGGGCCAATTTACACAAGAGCCCTACAAGCATGTCCTTGGAGTGTGGGAGGAAACCTACACTGTCACAGGGAGAACATGCAAACTCCAGGCAGGTAGTGTCATGGTAGGGATTCAAACCCTACCACTCTTTTGCTGTTAGGTTAAAGTGCTAACCACTATACCACTGTGCTGCTCTATTACTTAGTTACTTTGCTGCTCTATTACTTAGTTACTTTGTTTTAAGTGATATTAACTTGTAACTTTCTCAATTTTTTTAAGTTGGTAAAACATATTTTCCAAATGTGTTTGATATATGTTTATTCCTTTTTTTTTTTAAAAACATATTATTGTATTATTTTTATATAAAAACCTTCAGTCTCATGAAACAGGCTTTCAAAACAAATTAACATCTATTATTTATAAAGTGTTACAAATGTAATATTATTAAAGCAGAATCAAATGTATATGTAAACGTTAAATTTTTTTTTGTAAAGAACACAGAATGTATTAACTTTTTTTAAGCCTTTTAGGCAAGTAATTTGCACTTTTACCACTTTAGCCCCGGAAGGATGTACCCCCTTCCTTACCAGAGCATTGTTTTGCGATTTCGGCACTGCGTCGCTTTAGCTGATAATTGCACAATCGTGCAACATTGTAACCAAACAAAATTGACGTCCTTTTTTTCCCACAAATAGAGCTTTCTTTTGGTGGTATTTGATCACCTCTGGGGTTTTTATTTTTTGCGCTAAAAACAAAAAAAGGCTGACAATTTTGAAAAAAAAGCTATATTTTTTAAATTTGCTATAATAAATACCCCCAAAAAAATGAATTTCTTCCACAGTTTAGATCAATATGTATTCTTCTACATATTTTTGTTAAAAAAAAAAAATCGCAAGAAGTGTATATTGATTGGTTTGCGCAAAAGTTATAGTGTCTACAAATAGGGGATAGATTTATGGCATTTTTATTATAATTTTATTTTTTACTCGAAATGGTGGCGATCTGCGATTTTTTTATCGGGACTGCGACTTTATGGCGGACAGATCGGACACTTTTAGCACTATTTTGGGACCATTGACATTTATACAGCGATCAGAGCTACAAATAGCCACTGATTACTGTATAAATGACACTGGCAGGGAAGGAGTTAAACACTAGGGGGCAATCAAGGGGTTAAATTTGTTTCCCGGATTTGTTCTAACTGTAGGGGGGATGGGCTTACTACAACATGACAGAGATCACTGCTCCCAATGACAGGGAGCAGTAGATCCCTGTCATGTTGCTAGACAGAACAGGGAAATGCCTTGTCTACGTAGGCATCTCCCCGTTCTGCCATTCCTCGCCGAACATCGAATTCACGGGATCCGTGGGTACGCTCCCGTGGCGGGAGGGGCGTGAGCGTCCGTTAGGTTGCAAATTCAAAGGGACGTACAGGTACGCCCTTTTGCCTGCCGTGCCCTTCTGCAGACGTAAATCTGCGTGCGCTGGTCAGCAAGTGATTAAAGTGTGAACTTTTGAAGATAGATTTCCCACATCTAGCTCTAAAAAGATCTTCTGAAAAACTTCAAAGGTATATTTTGGGTTTTCAGGGTAGCTCAGGCTAAAAGCATAAATTGGTCCCATAATCATTCTTTCTGATACAAAATGAGAGTGCTATATGAAAAAAATACACCATACCAATATGCTTGTTTTTCCTGCCAATGCAGCATAAATATGGTATATTTGTTTTTGAAATGTAATAACATAGTGCAAAGTGGGCGGAGCTTTAGGTTACATAATCTAACATTTAATGTCCAATATTTTAAAAACCGAACAAACAGAAAGTTTGTTTTTGTGGTACAAATCAGCACAAACAAATTATATAATTGTTTTTAAAATGTAATAACATGTGGTGCAAAGTGGGAGAGGTTTCATCAACTATAATGAGCAATATCTCAGAAACCAAAATCACCACGAATGTTCATTTTTGGAGCACAAATCAGCACAGATGCAGTGCAAACAAATGCTATCTTTGTTTTACAATATTTATAAAATTGGATGCAAAGTGGGTGGGGCTTGATGTTACATATTGAATTTGAATTCGAATTCCAATCTCAAAAATCAAACCGGCTGAAACATTTATTTTTGTGGCACAAAATTGTTTTTAAGCTTAACAGCTGGCAGTCCCTCACCCTGCATCTTGGTTGCATTCTGCCACATGCAGTAAGTGCAAACTTTGCATGCGCACAAGTGAATTGTCTCAATAGGTGTATACAATGGATGTATGTCCATTTATTAAAAAATATAAATCTATTAAGTAGCAAATAAAATCATTTTTTGGATGGTATGTTAAGCAACATTTAAAGCACATGAATGATAATTTGTTCAATGTTCACTCTTACCTTTCAATGGCATTGCATGGCTTTGTAGTGACTTGGAAAAATTCTTGTCACTGGTGGTGCTCTTTTGTCCTGATGGGCGTCAAACATATGGGAACTGCCTTGTGCAGGCTTTCAAAATTCCAAAAGACATCAAACTCTTTAAAATATACAGCACCAAAACTCGTGCGGTTGCACGTTTGGCAAACACATGCATCCCGCAATTTCAGACAAATGAAAAGATAATTTTTTTAAGTAAATGTAGTTCATTTAGAATATGGAAATGCACATACCTAAAAGTTTTGTCTAGATTACTCAATATTATACATTATTTTTGTAAATCCAAAAGGTGTTTAAGAACTAATGGAAATTAAGTAAGGTACTGAAAATATCAAAGTAAATAAATTTACATTTATTTATATGTTGAAAATGATAAAAAATAATTATGTTAAAATTACACGCCAACAGAATCATTTTTTATCAGTGTGTCACTATTTCTCATATTTCCCCTTACACAGACTGCCTCAGCCATGTCTTCAGATGCAGAAATGTCGATTTTTGGACCGGCTGCTCCCTTTCTGCGAAAAACTGAGAAGGAGAGAGTGGAGGCACAGAACAAACCATTCGACACCAAGAACAGTTGCTTTGTGGATGACGCCAAAGAGCTCTATGTGAAGGGTTTAATCACTGCTCGTGATAGTGGCAAAGTCACTGTTAAAACAGATGATGGAAGGGTAACCACTAAATATCATTCACACATTTACAATGTAACAAGTTACCGCTAGTAAGCTCAACCAAGCATTGTGTTGTTTGCAGGAAATAACTGTCAAAGAAGAACAGGTGTACCCACAGAACCCTCCCAAGTACGATAAGATTGAAGACATGGCCATGATGACCCACCTGAATGAGGCATCTGTGCTGTTTAACCTCAAAGAGCGTTATGCAGCTTGGATGATCTATGTAAGCTGGATTGATATTTTTCTCATATATTTATTGCAAAGGCAAAAGCTCCTGAAGCTCAACTCTCTTTAGCAATGTAACGACACCCCGTGTATGAAAGGGGTTAAAGTCGTTTAGGATATTCCATTCCCGAACACAAAGGCAGCTACCGACACTCCAGTCAGGCGAACAAGAAACCCATACCAATAATTCTCCCCCAAATACGAGATGAGGCTCCGTGTTGAAGGTCAAAGAGGAATATAAATCTTTATTGAGAAATACAGTCTTATATACAAAAACAGAGGAGGTTCCTACAACCTGCTCATACCACTCCAGCAATACACCTGTGACCAGGAACCTAATTAACATGAGCTCATTAACTAATCCCTTAGACAGCATAGGTGACTCATAGGCATGGCCTTTCAGGTCCTAGTCTTCCTGTCTCCTAGACTACAATACACATTATCATACGAATCAACACAGAACTCCTTCACACAATTACACGGTCAATTAGCACAAACAACAATGAAATGCAGAGTAGTCACACTAGACTCCTTTACATTATAGAAGACGACAGGCAGGTGGTTGGAGTTGATGACATTAGCATCGTTAAGCAATAGACGGTCGGCCTGTTACATTGAACTTCCTGGAATGCCCAAATAAGGAGTTATACTTCCTGGGCATAGACCTCACAGTGTACAGGGGATAACATCTTCATATTTCTTGAGAGATATTGTTAATTAATATTACTGTCCCATTTGAAGTAGTCCAAGATATAATTTCTCAGTCACCCTATGCCCCTAATGGACATAGGGTGATTTAGACATAAGAGGTGCATGGGGAGCTGAAGCAAGGGTATCTCATACTTTCCAAGAGATTCTGGGTTCCACAGGCCCTCCCGTTACAAGCAATATCATTGAATTCCAATCTCTCATAATCCCAAAAAAAATGCAGTTTTTTGTCAAGTTAAATGTTAGCAAGCCTGCAATGAATATGTCTTCTGATGTATAATCTGTATTACTTCTGAAACTTTCAGACCTACTCTGGCCTGTTCTGTGTCACTGTGAACCCCTACAAGTGGCTGCCAGTGTACAACCCTGAAGTTGTTGCCGGCTATAGAGGAAAAAAACGTCAGGAGACACCACCACACATCTTCTCCATCTCTGATAATGCCTATCAGTTCATGTTAACTGGTAATGTACCTTTCATAAAAAACTTGTGTTATTGAAACATTCACTGAGTTATTTCTGCACAACTCACATGTGTATTTAATCTCTTGTAGACCGTGAAAACCAGTCTATCCTGATTACGTGAGTAAAATATGAGATTGCGCTTAGCTGTTGCAAATGTACAGTTACATTATAGTTGTGGATATTTACTGACATTTGTAAAATCTGTAACCAGCGGAGAGTCTGGAGCTGGAAAGACTGTCAACACCAAGCGTGTCATTCAGTACTTTGCAACAATTGCAGCCCTCGGTGATGCAGGAAAGAAGAAGGGACCAAGTAACAGCTTGCAGGTGAGATCAAAGGAACTTCTATAACAAAATATACAATTCTGCTCTTGATAAGATTGTACATACGATTACAACAAACTTATTTAGACTCATAGAAACCTCTTATTCCATATAAGAGCACCTTTGAAGTATTACTTTAACAATTTACAGGGCACACTGGAAGATCAAATCATCCAAGCAAACCCTCTGCTGGAAGCCTTTGGTAATGCTAAAACCGTGAGAAATGACAACTCCTCCCGTTTTGTAAGTAACACCATTATTATGGCCACACAAGGATTCTGCTCAACATAACTTGTGTTGACGTGGTTTCTTCACCATCTCCAGGGTAAATTCATTAGAATCCACTTTGGAACCACAGGAAAACTGTCTTCTGCAGATATTGAGACCTGTAAGATTTACCTGATACTTTCAAACTTATTTCTTAGGGTACTTCATATGTTCCTTCAGTAAAAGGTGATCTTTTTCTTTACAGACTTGCTGGAGAAGTTCAGAGTCACATTCCAGCTTTTAGCTGAAAGAAGCTACCACATCTTCTATCAGATCCTGACTAATAAAAGGCCAGAACTGATTGGTAACTTACATAACTTTTTGCAAAGGATTACAAAACTATAGAATTAGTCAAGTTATATTTTATCTAGATACATACTGTATTGTTGTACAGATGTACTATTAACTAGATTGTTACACTATGTCACTTTAATCAATAATATTTCTGTCTTTCAGAAATGCTTCTGCTGACCACAAACCCATACGACTACCCTTTCATCAGCCAGGGTGAAGTTGCTGTCAAAAGTATCGATGATGAAGAGGAATTGATGGCTACAGATGTACGTGATGCTACTAGAGGTTCTTTAGGCATTTTGGGATACAATTGTGCAAAACATGACACACATATTCATATATTTTCAGAGTGCCATAGACATTCTGGGTTTCTCACCAGATGAAAAAAATGGCATCTACAAGTTGACTGGTGCTGTTATGGTAACATGAAATTCAAGCAGAAGCAAAGAGAGGAGCAGGCTGAGCCCGACTGCACAGAGGGTAAGGTTTAAGACTTGTCTTTAAAACCCAGCAAAGGAAATTTTTGGTGATTGCTTTGGACAAGCCTATTAATTGAGCTTTAATAAATCCACAAAATCTTCTAGTTGCTGATAAAATTGCCTACTTGATGGGACTGAACTCTGCTGATTTGCTGAAGGCTCTCTGCTACCCCAGGGTCAAAGTCGGCAATGAATTTGTCACTAAGGGACAAACCGTCCAACAGGTAGCATATCATAATGTAAAATATTTTGGTTTGTTAGATAATTTTGTTGGGAAAATAAGCTAATTCACATTCATTATTTGTAGGTAAACAATGCCGTTGGTGCCTTCAGCAAGTCTGTTTATGAGAAACTCTTCTTGTGGATGGTCATTCGTATTAACCAACAGCTGGACACCAAAATGCCAAGACAATACTTTATTGGTGTACTAGATATTGCTGGATTTGAGATCTTTGATGTAAGTGTTAGCATACATTTTATAGAGAATATTACATTGGCTATGTATAGCAAAGTTCAGACACTTATCTATACATCATAATCTATAGTTCAACAGCTTGGAGCAACTTTGCATTAACTTCACCAACGAGAAGCTGCAACAGTTCTTTAACCACCACATGTTTGTTCTGGAACAAGAGGAGTACAAGAAAGAAGGAATTGATTGGGAGTTTATTGACTTTGGTATGGATCTGGCTGCCTGCATTGAGCTTATTGAGAAGGTGAGTGTCTATATACTACATATTAGCAACTCAAAAATATAAGCTGATATGAATTTGTAACTTGTCCTTTTCTCTGAACAGCCAATGGGCATCTTCTCAATCCTGGAAGAGGAGTGTATGTTCCCCAAGGCTACTGACACTTCCTTCAAGAATAAGCTCTATGATCAACATTTGGGCAAGTGTAAGAACTTTGAGAAGCCCAAGCCTGGCAAGGGAAAAGCGGAAGCTCACTTCTCTCTTGTGCATTATGCTGGCACTGTGGATTACAACATCAGTGGCTGGCTTGACAAGAACAAGGACCCACTGAATGAGACTGTTATCGGCCTTTACCAGAAGTCTTCAGTGAAGCTCTTGTCCTTACTTTACTCTTCCTATGCAGGTGCTGAGGGTAAGTAATCCATTGAAAATGTTATAATGTAACACTGAAATTTTCAGACACTTCATGGAATAGATTTAAACATTTACATCTCTTTTTCAGGTGACTCTGGTGGAAAGGGTGGACAGTATCTGCCCTGTTCAGAGTAAGTGGTTTAAATAGAAACAATTATTTTTTTCTTTAACTTTTTAAGGCAGTGACAATTATTATAAATGCAATCTTCCACAGGAAAATCTGAACAAGCTGATGACCAATCTGAGGAGTACTCACCCTCACTTTGTACGTTGTCTGATCCCCAATGAGACAAAAACCCCAGGTAACTGACATTTATAATATAGGGTATGATGTCGTTTAAAAGTGGATCCTTGTTTTAAATTATGTGTGTCAATCTCCTCCAGGTACCATGGAGAATCATCTGATCATCCACCAGCTGAGGTGTAACTGTCATGGATATGCATTAATGTCTGTCTGCCATCTTACCTTCCTCCTCATGTGTTCATCTAGAGACCAGACCTCCTTCACCTGGCTTCCTTTATAATCTCCTCCCAGCCTGACTCCACCCCAGGCCCTATCACTGAACACTATATTAACCTGTGCACTGCAAGCCTGCTTTGCTGATCAACGTGTTTGTTAGGCATTGTGTGTTTGGGTTCCTGCCTGCCGTGTGCTACGTCTGTCTCTCTGTTACGTTATTGGCTTGTCCCCGACTATCCCTGTCTGCTCGTGACCCTTGACCTTCGGCTCGTTCTTCGTTATCCTTGTCTGCTTGTGGCCCCTGACCTTCGGCTTGTTATTCGGTTCTCTCTATCGTGTGCTGCTGCTTCCCCTTATCCTACGGGGCGTGAGCTAGGAAACTCCAGGGGCCGCGACCTGGTCCCAGCCTGCAGCGTAACATCCTCACCACTAGAGGCCCTGGAGAAGACCAGCTGGGTCTTAGACTCCGCGCCCTGGGGAATCTTGGCTCTCGCTTCCGTTGGGATCCCGGTTGTGCTCCTCTGGTCCCGCTTTCCACAACCACCCAGTTTCCTATCCGCAGAAGCCAGCCATAGGGTTCACTACCTCGCGGTGCACTCCTGTCCCCCTACGGTGTGCATCTGTCACCTGGCCACAGGTGACCCTGACAGTTTGATCAGCCATGAACCCGGCTGACATCCCGCTTCCCGCGGATGATCCATTGCAGGGCATAGATCGCAGACTTGAGACCCAGGAATC
This sequence comes from Rana muscosa, assembly GCA_029206835.1. Taxonomy (NCBI): domain Eukaryota; kingdom Metazoa; phylum Chordata; class Amphibia; order Anura; family Ranidae; genus Rana; species Rana muscosa. Next base: position 238,243,049 of record CM055125.1, on the reverse strand, counting down.
AAATCAGACCCAGATGATGCGATTCCTCCAGGATCTGGCTTCTCGATTCGAGCAGCTTCAGGTCTCCTTGGGAACCCCGAATCCGCAACCCCAAGTACAACCAGCGGCTGTACCTATCGCACCAGTCGCAGCCTCACACTCACTAAGATTGCCAGCTCCGTTCCGTTTCTCTGGGGACTCCAAGGCCTGCAGGGGGTTTCTCAGCCAATGCACTATTCATTTTGAGCTTCAGCCTCAAAGCTTCCTATCTGACCGGGCTAAGGTAGCCTATATCATTTCCCTCCTCTCCGGTGAAGCTTTGGCCTGGGCTGCCCCCCTGTGGGAGAGGAACGATCCGGTGGTTTCCAGTCTGTCTGAATTCTTGAAGCTCTTTCGTAATATCTTCGAAGAGCCGGCTCGGGCTTCTTCAGCGGCTAGTGCTGTCTTACGTCTTCGCCAAGAATCTAGTTCAGTGGGGCAATATGCTCTTCAGTTCTGTATCCACACAGCTGAATTGAGCTGGAATAATGAGGCCCTGGTCCCTACCTTTTTACATGGCCTCTCTGACCGAGTGAAAGACGAATGAGCGGGAAGAGCCATTCCCGTCGGTCTGGACGATGTAATTTCATTATGCAACCAGATCGACATTCGTTTTCAAGAGAGGTCCTTAGAAAAAAGACACCAGCACTCTCTGGGTCCTAGCCAGTCTGAGCTCCCCTCCCTTCATTCCGTGGAGCATCCTCTACCTGCTGAAGAACCTATGCAGCTGGGCCGGACCAGACTAACCCCCGAAGAACGTGCTAGGCGCAGAACTCTGGGCTTGTGCCTCTATTGTGGGGGCAAGGATCATTTTCGTGACTCCTGCTCGCTTCGTCCGGGAAACGCTCGGGTCTAATACATTTGGAAGGTGGAGTATTGGACCCAGAAACATCACCTTCTCGCCTGCTCTTGCCGGTGTTCCTTCATGTAGGCACTTCTCCTCAGTCAACCCTTGCATACCTGGATTCCGGGGCTGCCGGCAATTTCATGGATTGGAGAACTGCTTCTTCTATGAAGCTTACCCTTTCACCTCTCACTACCCCATTGGTAGTCTCGGCAATTGATGGCACTGTTCTCCCAGGGGGCCCTATTCGCTTCCAGACGTTACCCATTAGGATGTCGGTAGGGATTCTCCACCAGGAGTGGATATCCTTTCTTATTCTACCCAAGGCCTCTACCCCAGTTGTATTGGGCCTCCCTTGGCTACAGCTCCACTCTCCACATGTGGACTGGGTCTCTGGGCAGATCCTGGCCTGGGGTTCCTCATGTTTCTCGTCGTGTCTTCTCAAGGTGACCCCCAAGGAGAGTCTTCCGGTTGCTGCCACTTCTGTTTCTTCTGATCTTCCCGCCGCATACAGCGATTACCGGGATGTGTTCTGTAAAAAATCAGCTGAGGTGCTTCCTCCCCACAGGTCTTTTGACTGTGCTATTGATCTTGTCCCCGGAGCAACTCTACCCAGGGGTCGTACCTACCCTCTGTCCATCCCAGAGACCCAGGCCATGTCGAAGTATGTAGCAGAGAATCTGGAGAGAGGTTTCATCCGGAAATCCTCATCGCCTGCAGGGGCAGGGTTCTTTTTTGTTGCCAAAAAGGATGGTACCTTAAGACCCTGCATCGATTATCGGGGTTTAAATGCGTTTACTCTTAAAAATCGATACCCCTTACCCTTAATATCTGAGCTATTCGATAGGTTGAAGGGTGCCTCCATTTTCACCAAGTTGGATCTCAGAGGCGCGTACAATCTCATTCGAATACGGGAGGGTGACAAATGGAAGACTGCATTCAACACTAGAGACGGGCATTACGAATATCTGGTGATGCCTTTTGGTCTGTGTAATGCTCCAGCCGTGTTTCAAAACTTTGTCAATGAAATCTTCAGAGATCTGCTGTACCAGTTTGTTGTCATCTATCTGGATGACATTCTGATCTTTTCTGAAAATCTGCTCGTCCACAGAAACCATGTCCGCACTGTACTTCAACGTCTTAGAGAGAACAATCTCTATGACAAGCTGGAGAAATGTTCCTTTGAATGTTCTGAGGTCCTGTTTTTGGGGTGCTTCGTCTCATGTTCGGGGCTTCGTATGGACCCTGGGAAGGTCTTGGCTATCACCAACTGGCCTCTTCCTGCTAGCCTCAAGGCCACACAGCGCTTTCTTGGCTTCACTAATTATTATAGGCAGTTCATAAGGAATTACTCTTCCATTGCCGCGCCTATTATCGCTTTGACCAAGAAGGGTGTGAATGCCAGAGACTGGCCTCCCGAAGCTGTCTCTGCATTTCACAACCTGAAACAGGCCTTTGTTTCTGGTCCCCTCTTGAGGAGACCAAATCCTGGGAATGCATTTTTTATTGAAGTGGACGCTTCCTCAATGGGGGTGGGAGCTGTGCTTCTTCAAATCTTTGAGAAGAGACGCCAACCATGTGCGTTCTTCTCCAAAAAAAATTCTCAGGCAGAGAGGAATTATGCCATCGGTGATCGGGAACTTCTCGCAATTAAATTGGCGTTAGAGGAGTGGCGTCATCTCTTGGAGGGTTCCCCTCACTCCATAACGATCTTTACCGATCACAAGAATTTACAGTATCTACAGAATGCTAAACGTCTGAATCCTAGACAGGCCAGGTGGAGTCTCTTCTTTGCCCGTTTTAATTTCACGATTACCTACAAACCTGGTTCCTGCAACGGTCGGGCTGATGCGCTCTCTAGGTCATTTGACACTTTGGACGAGGAGTCCGCCCCTGAACCTGAGCCGATCATTCCCACCTCATGCATTGTTGCCCACTCTACCACCCTGAAGTCTAAAATTCCGCCTGGTAAGACCTTTGTCCCCACTGAGCTAAGAGCTAAGATCCTTCATTGGGGACATGATTCCAAGGTGGCAGGGCATTCTGGATTCCTCCGATCCTTCCTACTCATCAGTCGTCACTACTGGTGGCCTAATCTCCGCTCAGACGTCAAAGACTACGTTAAAGCTTGTCATGTCTGTGCTCAGTCCAAATCCTCCACACAAGCTCCTGCTGGTCTCCTCATGCCCTTGCCCATTCCTAAGGAACCCTGGGTCCATATTGCCATGGATTTTATCACCGATCTCCCACTGTCTGAGAATAATACAGTCATTTGGGTGGTAATCGATAGATTCTCCAAGATGGCTCATTTTGTTCCTCTTCCTGGTCTTCCTTCTGCCCCTGCCTTGGTTCCCATTTTCATTTGGGAAATTCTCCGCCTACATGTGGTCCCTTCTCATATTGTTTCCGACAGGGGAGTCCAATTCACGTCTCGTTTTTGGAGAGCCTTTTGCAAATCCCTCAATATTGTCTTGGATTTTTCTTCTTCTTACCATCCCTAATCCAATGGACAGACTGAGAGGGTTAATCAGGAGTTAGAGGTCTTTCTTCGCACCTTTGTGTCTTCTCACCATGACGATTGGTCCTCTCTACTCCCGTGGGCAGAATTCTCCCATAACAATCATGTGAATACCAGTTCGCAGAAGACACCCTTTTTCACAGTTTATGGAAAACACCCTCAACTTCCTCTTCCCATGATCTGTTCTCCAGACATTCCAGCTTTGGCTTCGGTTCAGGAGTCTCTCAATTCCGTTTGGGGTCACGTTCATGATTCCCTCCGGGCAGCTGCTGAAAAATTCAAAGGCTTTGCCGACCGCCGCAGGCGTAAACCGCCTTCTCTTCAGCCAGGGGACAAGGTCTGGCTCTCTACCAGGAACATCAAGCTCCGAGTTCCTTCTCTGAAGTTTGCTCCACGATTCATCGGTCCATTCACGGTAACTGCTAAACTGAATCCGGTTTGTTTCAAACTCCAGATTCCTAAGAGCCTTAAAATCACTAACTCCTTTCATGTTGCTCTTCTAAAGCCTTTAGTCCTCAATAAATTCTCTCGTCCTCTCCCTACCGTGGCGCCTGTCTCTGAGGATAATCAGGAGTACGAGATCAGTCAAATTCTGGACTCCCGACTCTGTAAAGGCGTTCTTCAGTACCTCGTTCATTGGAAAGGGTTTGGTCCTGAGGAGAGGTCTTGGATCACTGCATCTGAGGTCTTTGCACCTCGTCTGTTAAAGGAGTTTCATCTGAAGTTTCCCTCTAAACCTGGGCCCAGGCGGGGAAGGGGGAGGCCTCGTAAGAGGGAGGGTACTGTCATGGATATGCATTAATGTCTGTCTGCCATCTTACCTTCCTCCTCATGTGTTCATCTAGAGACCAGACCTCCTTCACCTGGCTTCCTTTATAATCTCCTCCCAGCCTGACTCCACCCCAGGCCCTATCACTGAACACTATATTAACCTGTGCACTGCAAGCCTGCTTTGCTGATCAACGTGTTTGTTAGGCATTGTGTGTTTGGGTTCCTGCCTGCCGTGTGCTACGTCTGTCTCTCTGTTACGTTATTGGCTTGTCCCCGACTATCCCTGTCTGCTCGTGACCCTTGACCTTCGGCTCGTTCTTCGTTATCCTTGTCTGCTTGTGGCCCCTGACCTTCGGCTTGTTATTCGGTTCTCTCTATCGTGTGCTGCTGCTTCCCCTTATCCTACGGGGCGTGAGCTAGGAAACTCCAGGGGCCGCGACCTGGTCCCAGCCTGCAGCGTAACATCCTCACCACTAGAGGCCCTGGAGAAGACCAGCTGGGTCTTAGACTCCGCGCCCTGGGGAATCTTGGCTCTCGCTTCCATTGGGATCCCGGTTGTGCTCCTCTGGTCCCGCTTTCCACAACCACCCAGTTTCCTATCCGCAGAAGCCAGCCATAGGGTTCACTACCTCGCGGTGCACTCCTGTCCCCCTACGGTGTGCATCTGTCACCTGGCCACAGGTGAGCCTGACAGTAACGGTGTGCTGGAGGGTATCAGAATCTGCCGAAAGGGCTTCCCCAGCAGGATCCTCTATGGTGATTTCAAACAACGGTAAGCATTTTGCTTACTTTCTCTTTTTTAACTCCAAACTGTTCCAGCATTCTTATAAAATTTGGCCAAACTAATATTTGAACTCTACTTGGCCAACTTCAGGTACAAGGTCCTGAATGCTAGTGCAATCCCAGATGGACAATTCATTGACAGTAAGAAGGCTTCTGAAAAACTTCTTGGCTCAATTGATGTGGACCACACCCAGTATAAGTTTGGGCACACTAAGGTATAAAACAGTCTTGTGGGTGAATGAATTAATCTAGCTTTTTAAAGTTGGTTTAAATGAGATTTATTTTCCCACAGGTGTTCTTCAAAGCTGGTCTCTTGGGTACTCTGGAAGAAATGAGAGATGATAAGTTGGCCCAGCTGATCACTCGCACTCAGGCTCTGTGCAGAGGCTTCTTAATGAGAGTAGAATTCAAGAAGATGATGGATAGAAGGTATTGATGACACTGCATGGTGTAACACACTGCCTCTGATCTAGGAATTAAACAACACATTTGCTTACATTTTATTTAAATATACCTATAGCTAAGAGAAAATTGTTTTATAACCCTAAATTTAATCTATTAATTTACATTTATGCAAAACTGTGTACATGCAGCAAGATACAGATAAACAGTTAAGCATTGCTATTGTGTTTTACTATTTTATAACCCCAAAACAGGCTGTGTGACCTATCTGCACAAGCCTATCACTATTATGCATTCTTTAAAATAGGGAAGCAATCTACACCATCCAGTACAATGTGAGATCATTCATGAATGTCAAGCACTGGCCATGGATGAAACTGTACTTTAAGATTAAACCTCTCCTGAAGAGTGCCGAGACTGAGAAGGAGATGGCTAACATGAAGGAAGAGTTTGCAAAAACAAAGGAAGCACTGGCAAAATCAGAAGCAAAAAGGAAAGAGCTGGAAGAGAAGATGGTTGCCCTTCTGCAGGAGAAGAATGACCTCCAGCTTCAAGTGCAGTCGGTAAAATGCTTAACCACTTCAGCCCCGGAAGAATTGACTGCCCAATGACCGTGCCATTTTTTGCGATACGGCACTGTGTCGCATTAACTGACAATTGCGCAGTCATGCGACATTGCACCCAAACAAAATTTACATCCTTTTTTTCCCACAAATAGAGCTTTTTTGGGGGGTATTTGATCACCTCTGCGGTTTTTATTTTTTGCGCTATAAACAAAAAAAGAGCGAAAGTTTTGAATAAAAAGCAATATTTTTTACTTTTTGCTATAATAAATATCCCCAAAAAAAAAAATATATATATATATATATATAAAAAAAAATATTTCTTTCTCAGTTTAGGCTGATATGTATTCTTCTACATATTTTTGGTAAAAAAAAAATCACAATAAGCGTATATTGATTGGTTTGCACAAAAGTTATAGCGTATATAAAATAGGGGGTAGATTTATGGCATTTTTTTATAATTTTTTTTATTAGTAATGGCGGTGATCTGTGATTTTTATCATGACTGCGACATTATGGTGGACACATCGGACACTTTTTACGCTATTTTGGGACCATTGTCATTTATACAGCGATCAGTGCTATAAAAATGCACTGATTACTGTGTAAATGACACTGGCAGGGAAGGGGTTAAACACTAGGGGGCGATGAACGGATTAAGTGTATCCTAGGGAGTGATTCTAACTGTGGGGGGGCTGGGCTACAAGTGACATGACAGTGATCACTGCTCCCAATGACAGGGAGCAGTAGATCACTGTCCTGTCACTAGGCAGAACAGGGAAATGCCTTGTTTACATAGGCACCTTCCCGTTCTGCCGCTCCGTGAGACGATCGTGGGCACCCGGCGGACATCGAGTCCGCGGGACCACTCAACCGAGCACGCGGCGGAGGCGTGCGCGTGCCCGCAAATTCAAAGGGACATATAGGTACGTCCCAAATGTACATGCGGCGGTCGGCAAGTGGTTAAAAGATACACGGAAATGTTATACAATGTTGTCGTTATACAATGTTTTCTTAACACTTAAAATTACATTACATTGTTTGCATGTAGGAAGGTGAGAGCTTAACTGATGCAGAGGAAAGATGTGATGGCCTCATTAAGAACAAAATTCAACTGGAAGCCAAAATAAAAGAGATCACAGAAAGGCTTGAAGATGAGGAGGAAAGCAATGCAGAGTTGACAGCCAAGAAGAGGAAATTGGAGGATGAATGTTCTGAACTGAAGAAGGACATTGATGACTTAGAGCTGACATTGGCCAAAGTTGAGAAAGAGAAACATGCAACAGAAAACAAGGTTGGGCACATTATAATATTCCTTAAATGCCAGGTTTCTAAATTGCACAGTAGACATATTTTGAATGTTTTCACTATTCTTAGGTAAAAAACCTTACAGAAGAACTGGCAACTCTGGATGACAACATCTCTAAGCTCTCAAAAGAGAAAAAAGCTCTCCAAGAGGCTCATCAACAAACTCTTGATGATCTACAAGCAGAAGAGGATAAAGTCAGCTCCCTTACTAAAGCAAAAACCAAGCTTGAACAACAAGTGGATGATGTGAGTACTTTTATGCCCTGTACACACGATCGGTTTTACCGATGAAAACAGTCCGATGGACTTTTTTCATAGGACAAACCGATCGTGTATGGGCCCCATCGGTCTTTTTTCCATCGGTGAGAAAAAATAGAACATGTTTTAAATTTATCCGATTGAAAAAAAAACGATAGCAAATTCCGATCGTCTGTGTGGTACTCCATCGGAGAAAAAACCCACGCATGCTCAGAATCAAGTCGACGCATGCTCAGAAGCATTGAACTTAATTTTTCTCAGCTCGTCGGAGTGTTTTAAGTCATGGCGTTGGGGACGGTCGGATTTTGACTGATGGTGTGTAGGCAAGACTGATGGAAGTCAGCTTCATCGGAATTCCAATGGAAAAATCCATCGGATTTGAATCCATAGGAAATCCGATCGTGTGTAAAGGGCTTTAGTTTAATTTGTACTTTATTTTTGCTGTAAAACTGAACTGCAGACATATTCATTAAACTGTAAATATTTATTTACCCAATCAGCTGGAAGGCTCTTTGGAGCAAGAAAAGAAACTTCGTCTTGACCTTGAGAGAGCCAAGAGGAAGCTTGAAGGTGACCTAAAACTAACTCAGGAAACAGTCATGGATCTGGAAAATGGAAAACAGCAAGCTGAGGAAAAACTCAAGAAGTTAGTAAGATTTAAAAAAACAAAAGGTTAAAAATGGCTGTACAGTGGAACCTCGGATTACGAGCATAATCCGTTCCAGTAGAATGCTCGTAATCCAAAGTACTCACATATCAAAGCGAGTTTCCCCATTGAAGTCAATAGAAACAAAAATAATTTGTTCCGCATTGACTTCAATGGCATGCAATACCGCAGGCCGGAGAGCCTCGGAAATGGCCGGAAAGGCCCGAGGACAGTTCGGCTGACCTTGGCAAACCTCGGAAAGACTCCGTTCCCGAGTCTTTCCGAGGTTTGCTGAGGTCAACCGAACTGTCCTCTGGCCTTTCCGTGCATTTCCAAACTGCGCCGATCGGCTGTGATCGGCGGCGTTCGGCTCCGGCGCCCCCCCACCTCAGGCAAAAACGCGGTACTGCACACCGCTTTGGCCTGAATCCTGCTCGTTTTGCGAGACAACACTCGCAAACCGAGTTAGGATTTTAGGAAATACAGTGCTCGTATTGCAAAACGCTCGTTAAGCGTGTTACTCGTAATCCGAGGTTCCACTGTAGTTTTAAAATATCTCACTAACAACTACTTATTTTGCCAACACAGGAAGGACTTTGAAATAAGCCAGCTGCAAAGTAGGATTGAAGATGAGCAATCCCTGGGATCTCAGCTGCAGAAGAAGATCAAGGACCTCCAGGTAAGATTATAGAGCTAAAATGCAGACATATTGCTTCTAAAAATAATTAAAACTGCATATAATAACTGAAAGTCCCTTCTTAGGCCCGTATTGAAGAACTTGAGGAAGAGATAGAAGCTGAACGTGCTGCTCGTGCCAAAATTGAGAAACAGAGAGCTGACTTGTCCAGAGAACTTGAAGAGATCAGTGAGAGGCTTGAAGAAGCTGGTGGTGCCACTTCTGCTCAGATTGAGCTAAACAAGAAACGTGAGGCTGAGTTCCAGAAACTGAGACGTGATCTGGAAGAATCCACCCTTCATCATGAAGCTACCTCTGCTGCCCTGCGCAAGAAGCATGCTGACAGTGTGGCTGAACTTGGAGAACAGATTGACAATCTCCAGAGGGTTAAACAGAAGCTGGAGAAGGAGAAGAGTGAACTCAAAATGGAAATTGATGACCTTGCAAGCAACTTGGAGAATGTCTCCAAAGCAAAAGTAAGCAAACCTTAATTATAATTACAATATGTTTTACAGAAAGTTATTTAAAACATTAATATTGTTGTATTTATTTTTTTAGGCCAACCTTGAGAAAGCAAATCGTGTTCTTGATGATCAATTCAGTGAGCTCAAGTCTAAAGATGATGAGCATATACGTGTAATCAATGACCTTACAACTCAAAAAGCCCGCTTCCAGACTGAGAGCGGTAAACTTCCTAAACAATATTAATGAACACTACAAACATTCAGTACATTATATACAAAATGTATAGCCATATATATTTATATAAATGGCACAGAGTATATGTAAATACTACATTTGGTTTTGTAGATTTCAGTAACAATTAAAATGTTTAATCTTTCTTATATTTGTAGTAATTGCATATTATCTCATATTAGGTGAATTTTCCCGCCAGTTAGAGGAGAAAGAATCTCTGGTTTCTCAGCTGAGCAGAGGAAAACAAGGCTTTACCCAGCAGGTTGAGGAACTTAAGAGGCAGCTTGAGGAGGAAAGCAAGGTATATGAAAGAGATTTCAAAAAATGCACATTCTACTTCAACTTAACTATAGTTTACAAGTTGTTATACACTAAAATCATGGCTGCACAAGGGGTCTTTAAAAAGTTTTCACACTTTTATATACAGTATATAAATAACTGAATCTTTTTGAAGAACCCTCGTACATAAATCTTTTCGTTGAATGTTATTTACAGGCTAAGAATGCCCTTGCCCATGCTCTGCAATCAGCCCGCCATGACTGTGACTTGCTCCGTGAGCAGTTTGAAGAGGAACAGGAAGCAAAAGCTGAGCTTCAGAGGTCTCTGTCCAAGGCAAATGTTGAAGTTTCCAAGTGGAGAACCAAGTATGAGACTGATGCCATCCAACGCACAGAAGAACTGGAAGAGGCCAAGTATGTTTGTGCAAGAAAAGTTGATCCAACATATACATAGAAAAGTATGAATGCCTAACACCCTTTTGAACTTTTAAAATATAGGAAGAAGCTTGCTCAACGTCTCCAGGAAGCCGAGGAACAAGTTGAAGCTGTAAACTCCAAATGTGCTTCCCTAGAAAAGACCAAACAGAGGCTGCAATCTGAAGTTGAGGATCTGATGGTTGATGTGGAGAGAGCAAACAGTGCAGCTGCTGCTTTGGATAAGAAGCAGAGGAACTTTGATAAGGTAATGACAGCATATATATAGGCTAAACAAGCATTAATTTTATCCTAGTGTTACAAAAAAACAAACATTGATATTGGCACCACCAACCAACAGTTTTAACTTCATCAGGTCCTTGTTGAATGGAAACAAAAATATGAAGAGGGCCAGGCTGAGCTGGAGGCTGCTCAGAAGGAAGCTAGGGGACTGAGCACAGAGATCTTTAAAATGAAAAATTCTTATGAGGAAGCTCTAGAACAAGTTGAAACCCTGAAACGTGAAAACAAGAACTTGCAACGTAAGCATTAAATGGAGATCCTACTTATATATTACCCTCACGCAATACATGAGATGAAGTATTAGTTACATGATCTGTTCATTTCATTGCAGAGGAGATTTCAGACCTCACGGAACAGATTGGAGAATCAGCTAAATCAATCAATGAGCTTGAGAAGGCTAGAAAACAAGCCGAGCAAGAAAAGAGTGACCTACAGTCTGCTTTGGAAGAAGCTGAGGTATACTAGTATTTTAAATAGTGAAACTGACTACAAGACTATAATGTCTTGTAGAACAAATTTGGAAAGCTTCTATTTTTTTTTATTGCATAGGGATCTCTGGAGCATGAAGAAGCTAAGATCCTTCGCATTCAGCTTGAGCTGAATCAGGTGAAATCTGAGGTGGACAGGAAGATTGCAGAGAAAGATGAAGAGATTGAACAACTGAAGAGAAACAGCCAGAGAGTTATTGACACCATGCAAAGCACACTGGACTCTGAAATCAGAAGCAGGAATGATGCTCTGAGACTGAAGAAGAAGATGGAAGGAGACTTGAATGAGATGGAGATCCAGCTGAGCCATGCCAATCGCCAAGCTGCTGAGGCCCAGAAACAGCTGAGGAACGTGCAAGGTCAACTCAAGGTACTTTCTTCATTTCAGTTCCTTAGCAATAGTAAATGCGAGGCTTATCTGTATAGAGAGGCTTCTAAAGCCCTGTATACACGATCGGTTTGACCGATGAAAACAGTCCGATGGACTGTTTTCATCGGACAAACCGATCGTGTGTGGGCCCCATCGGACTTATTTTCATCGGTGAAAAAAAATAGAACATGTTTTAAATTTTTCCGATGGAAAAAAAACGATAGGAAATTCCGATCGTCTGTGTGGAACTCCATCGGAGAAAAAACACACGCATGCTCAGACTTAATTAGGAGACGGGAGCGCTCATTCTGGTAAAACTAGCGTTCGTAATGGAGATAGCACATTCGTCATGCTGTAACGGACTGAAAAGCACGGAGACTGAAAAGCACAAATCAGCTCTCACCAAACTTTTACTAACACGCGGTAACACGAAATCAGCAAAAGCAGCCCAAAGGGTGGCGCCATTGGATTTGAACTTCCCATTTATAGTGCCGTCGTACGTGTTGTACGTCACAGCGTTTGGGACGGTCGGAATTTTGTCTGATGGTGTGTAGGCAAGACCGATGGAAGTCAGCTTCATCAGAATTCCGATGGAAAAATCCATCGGATTTGATTCCATCGGAAATCCGATCGTGTGCACAGGGCTTTAGTCTTCATTCTGTACTAAAACAATGTTTATCTCTACCTCAATGGTTTGAATGAAATTGGTCACCTTAGTGGTATTGTCTATCTATTTTTCTTAAAGGATGCTCAACTTCATCTTGATGATGCCCTCAGGAGCCAGGAAGATCTTAAAGAACAAGTAGCTGTGGTGGAGCGCAGGAATAGCCTGCAGCAGGCTGAGATTGAAGAGATCCAGGCTGCATTGGAACAGACAGAAAGATCTCGCAAGTTGGCTGAGCAGGAACTTCTGGATGCAAGTGAACGTGTTCAGCTTCTGCACTCCCAGGTAAGTGCACATTTTAGGGAACTGTAAAAATGACAACATGGAATATTCTGTAAATATAAGGGGCTTTATTATATGCTGCATTCTTTGTAGAATACAAGCCTCATCAACACCAAGAAGAAGTTAGAGAATGATATAAGTCAGCTTCAGACTGAAGTTGAAGAAGCCGTCCAAGAGGCCAGAAATGCTGAGGAGAAAGCCAAGAAGTCCATCACTGATGTGCGTATGAATCTCTTTGTAAACAAACAATAACAGAAATCCATTTAAGCAAAGAAATCAGATTTTGTTGTTTCATCTTCTATCCAAAGGCTGCACTGATGGCAGAGGAGCTGAAGAAAGAGCAGGACACCAGTGCTCACTTGGAGAGAATGAAGAAGAACCTTGAACAAACAGTGAAGGACCTGCAACATCGTTTGAATGAAGCTGAACAGTTGGCAATGAAGGGTGGAAAGAAACAACTCCAGAAACTGGAGGCTAGAGTAAGCAATTTAATAAACCAGCTTTGTTATTTTAGGTAAGTATTTCAAGATGATAACTAATTACATCAAAATGATTACTTCAGGTACGGGAGTTGGAGAATGAGCTGGAAAATGAACAGAAGCGTGGAACAGAGGCAATAAAGGGGGTCCGCAAATATGAAAGGAGAGTGAAGGAACTGACCTATCAGGTTTAGTAATTTTCTTAATGTCTTATTGTTATTCAAACAATAATTTAAAAAAAATCTTATAAAAAGTTGACTCTTTTACTTTTTCTAGACTGAGGAAGACAGAAAGAATGTTTTGAGACTCCAGGATCTGGTGGACAAACTTCAGCTAAAAGTGAAAGCCTACAAGAGACAGGCCGAGGAATCTGTAAGTTAGAAATAGAACCAATCATCAATATACAGTATATGGAAGCATTGACTAACAATTGGACTATTCCCTTGTATAGGAGGAACAGGCCAATACCCACCTGTCCCGCTTCAGGAAGGTCCAGCATGAATTGGGAGAAGCTGAGGAGAGAGCTGACATTGCAGAGTCCCAGGTCAACAAACTCAGAGCAAAGAGCCGTGACATCAGTGGAAAGGTACAGTAGAGTATTACTAGGTATGTTTTGTGGCTGGAGTAATAGACTTTCCCTAATCATATTCTAAAGCTTGTTTTTCTTAAAAGAAAGGTGATGGTAAAGAATGAAGAATCTCTCCACATTTTACAGAGGATTGTGAAATTTTCAGAATGTGAATTTCTGTCTTCTCTTAACTCCTATCCTTTCTACACATGTATAAATAAACTATTTTCAGCTTGTAAAATCAGTGTTCGTGATTTATGTCTTTTTTCTATGTAATAGATTATTGTATTTTTCAAGCTATGAACTCTAAAAATTCCAGGTTAATGATCTACTAGGAATCAATTAAAAAAAAAATGTAGCGCACACACCCCTGTCTTTACCTGCATTTAATTAGGCTCCTCGCAGGCAGAGAGAGGCACACTGCACCACAAGCCCGTACCCTCCTGTGTGAGGAGGTTGAGCGGTGTTAGTTTTTCGGGCCGGCCTGCGGCTGGAGTTGAATCCTCCCGAGAATGATTTCGCCTCTACCTTGAATAGATGCAAGTCTTTATTTTTCCCCAGTAATGTAACTGTCCACACCAACTGAAAGTCCAACTTCTATATTTATTTCTCACGGATAATAAACAGTCTCTTTAACAGCAGACAGGTTGGAACAAGACACAGGACAGCTTAGGTGGGAGGAGGTCCAGGCACAAACTCAAATGATTTCTTCAGACTGTTTAGGTTTCACAAACAGTTTTGGCGCACAATCTCTGCCACAGACCGTGAGGTTGGTCTCTGCCACAGACCGGGTGAATAAAAGTCACTGCCACTGACTTGGAGAACGGGTCACTGCCACTGACCTGTTGAATAGGGCCTTGCCCTATGAAGTCACTGCCACTGACTTGAAGCGAGTAGGGTCACTGCCACTGACCTGAACGAGTAGGGTCACTGCCACTGACCTGAACGACTACCTTCTTAAAGTATTTGGCCCATGTCAAGGAGAAAACCATCCCTCCGGAGAGTTACCAGAGGCCCTCACCGTCACCACAACTCTGTGCTGGGTCTTCGGAAAGGGTTACCTCCCTGGTCTCCTCATCTCAGATACGGGTCCCCTCGCAAGGCGGCACCCTGGGGGTCCTCGATCCCTAGCCGACCCCAGCCGAAGGTTGCTGGGCCCCGGGCCTTCAAATAGTACCTCACCCCAGACTGAAGGTGTCTGGGATGGAACAGGAACTCCACCTCCGGGCCTAAGGCACCCGGAGATGATCCTCCTCACGCCCAGGCCGAAGGCGCCTGGGCGCGGACGAACCACACACACCCAGGCTGAAGGTGCCTGGGCGTGGATGAACGAACAACAATGGAAGATGTCCGCCCCCTTTTATACCCTCTCCTGACAGGCACAGCAGGTTCCCCGCCCTGCCGTACTACTGCCGAGAGGGGACACAAAAGGTGCAGCCCTGGATTGGTGGTTCAACCCTGGCCCATGGCGACAGCGCCACCTGTAGGCCACAGGGAACGGCGCACCAACACTATCTCCCATTAACAGAAATGGTCCATTAACCATAACAATCAATGTGTCTGAGCCTAATTACCACTCAGACACTACCCCTAAATTGAACACCCCGCTACAAAAAAACAACAACTTTTCATTGGTGGTTATTGTGGTCAAAAATTCACTTCATAACAGATCTAGACGAAACAATATATAAAAAAAAAACTAAAAAAAAACTCACGTTAAATTAAAGTATGACTAAAGACAAAAATTGTTTTTTTGTTTTGGATAGTGGGATGATGTCAAATTTTATTGCCGTCTCTGCTCCCATTAGGAAGATTCACCATCTCTATTTTTCCTCTCTGTTTACCATTATCATTGAAAGTGAAAGTAAAAGAAAACCACAAATTTTGGGTTGTCCCCAGAAAAGTAATAGAGGGGAAATCTTCCAATGGGGACATTCCATCTCACTTCCTGTTTTGGCTATGGGACAGGAAGTGAAGGGAAATCTCCCTAATGGGACAAAAATGGCAAAAATAAACCAAATGCCTAGTACACACGTGCGGGATTTGCGACGGGAAAAGTTCCCATCGGAAATCCCGAGGGGAAAGCCGAGAACCTGCTCGGTCAGTCTTTCCCTCTACACACGAGAGGTTTCCCGACAGGAAAACTGCGATGGAGCTTTGGTCAGGAATCCCGGCCGTGTATATGCTCCATCGCAGTTTTTCCCATAGGAAAACTGCCAAAAACCACCGGGCAAAAGTCTGCCGGTTTTCCTGGCAGGAAAAAAAGAGAGCTGGTTGTCTTTTTTTTTCCGGCAGTTTTTGTCAGTTTTCCCGTCGGAAAAACTGCGAGGGAGCATACACACGCCTGGAATTCCCGACCAAAAGCTCTCCTCGCAGTTTTACCGTCGGGAAAACCGGTCGTGTGTACGAGGCCTTACAGGGATTTTAACCCTCCCTTACTCTATCCAAAATGAAAAAAAAAACGTTTTGCCTATAGTTCTACTTTAACCACTTGCCGACCGGCTCACGCCGATATACGTTGGCAAAGTGGCATGGGTGCGCTAAACAATGTACCCGTCCGTCGCTGCGTCATCGGCGGCGCGTGAAACAGAGATGCAGAACGGGGAGATGTAAACAAGGCATTTCTCTGTTCTGCCTAGCAGGGATCTACTGCTCCCAGTGTTTGGGAGCAGTGATCGCTGTCATGTTCTAGTGAGCCCATCCCCCCTACAATTAGAACATGCCCAGGGAACACACTTAACCCCTTGATCGCCCCCTAGTGTTTAACTCCTTCCCTGCCAGTGACATTTACACAGTAATCAGTGCAATTTTTATAGCATTGATCGCTGTATAAATGCCAATGGTCCCAAAATAGTGTCAAAAGTGTCCAATCCGTCTGCCGCAATGTCGCAGTCATGATAAAAATTGCAGATCGCTGCCATTACTAATGTAGTACACAAACCCTTTACCTGCGTTTGGCTCCTTGGCAGGAAAAAGCACACCGTGCTATGTGCCCGTACCCTCTTGTGTGAAGAGGTTGAGCGGTGTTATGAAACGGGTCTCCACAGCCAGGTTTTCCAGAGAATGATTCTCATCTCCATGCACAATAAAGACAAGTCTCTATTTCCCCCAATAACTCCAAGGTCCACACCAGTTGCAACTCCAACGTAGAGTTTATTTTCTTAAAGCACAGTCTCTAGATGGGAAAGGTTGGATGGAGAACAGGACAGCATAAGGTGTGGAAGAGGTCCAGGCACAAACAAAATATGTCTCACTACTTAGCTTCTTAAGTAGACTTAGCCCATTTGGATAGTCTCCCTCAGAGAGGAGGCTAGCAGCCAGAATGGCGCTCGAACTAGATACACACAGTCTCTGCACAAACTCTGCCACAGAACCGGTGAACTTGGGTCTCTGCCACAGACCTGGTGAACTTGGTTGCAATGTTAAGCCTCTTTTAAGGAGATGACATCCCTCCAGAGAGTTACCGGGCCCCTTCCTTCACTGTGACTTCTCACCAGTCCCTCGGAGCGGTCCTCCCCCGGCCTCCTCATCTAAGATACAGGCCTCCTCGCAAGGCAGCACCCTGGGATTCCTCGATCCTCTGTGGGCCCCAGCCGAAGGTGCTGGGCCCAAGGCCTTTTTGTTGCAGCCCCAGGGCTAAAGGTGCCTGGGACTGATTCACCGGACAGCAACCCTGGTCCCCGGGGGTAAGACCCCCCCCCCGGGACAGAACACGGGTGTAACCCCGAACCGAAGACCCCAAACAGGCAGCGTCTGCCCCTTTTATATCCTCTCCCAGCATGCACAGCAGGCTGCCCACACCCACTGTACTACTGCCGAGAGGGGACATCCAAGGCACAGCACTATACCAGCGGTTCAACCCTAGCCCCAGATGACAGCGCCACCTACAGGCCACAGGGAACTATACACTAGTATTCCACCTGCGGTACAAATTGGCCAGCAAAGCCCTAACAATGAAAGGGTTTGAGTACAACTACCACTCAAACATTCCTCTAGATTTAAAAGCCCCGCTACACTAATAAAAAAAATAATAATAATAAAAATGCCATAAATCTATCCCCTATTTTGTAGACGCAATAACTTTTGCGCAAATCAATCAACATACGCTTATTACGATTTTTTTTTTAACCAAAAATATGTAGAACAATACATATCAGCATAAACTGAGGAAGAATTTTTTTTTTTTATATCTAGCACCCCTTTACTTTTCAGGGGGTGCTATTTGCCTAAATTTAGGGGTTGGTCTAAACTGGTAGCCAGGCTCAGACCACTTTGATTGTTAGTACTTGCTTTTGCCTATGTGATGCAGCCTGGTGTACAGTTCCCTGTGCCCTGTAGGTGGCACTGCCATATCAGGTCAGGGTTGAACCGTGGGTGGCATTGCTATGCCTTAGGGCAGCTTTTCTCAACTCCAGTCCTCAAGGCGCCTCAACAGGTCATGTTTTCAGGCTCTCCATTATTTTGCACAGGTGATTTGATCAGTTTCACTGCCATAGTAACTACCACAGTCGTTTCATCTAAGGGAAATCCTGAAAACATGACCTGTTGGGACGCCTTGAGGACTGGAGTTGAGAAACACTGCCTTAGGGTGTCCTCTCTCGGCAGTGGTACGGTGGGCGTGGTTAACCTGCTGTGCATGCTGGGAGAGGATACATAAGGGGCAGACGCCATCTTTTGGGGAGCAGTTTGCGCCACCTGGCCCTCCAGGCCAGGGGTGCCCGTGTGTATCAGCCTCAGGCACCTTTAGCCTGGGGCTGCAACTCCACTAGTAGGCCCAGCACCATTAGCTGGGGCCTACCTCCAAAAGAGGAATCCCAGGGTGCCCAGGAGAGGGTGGCCCGCTCTGGAAGAGGAGACCAGGGGAGGACCTTTCTGATGGACCAGTGAGAGTTCACCGTTAAAGAGAGGCCTGGTTGCCTTCTAGAGCAGTGGTTCTCAACCTGGGGGTCGGGACCCCCTCGGGGGTCGAATGATGATTTGCCAGGGGTCACCGAATCCTGGGCTGGTCCTGAAGCCTGCACCACTCTCCAAGCCTTTTTGCGGACACCCAGCAGGGCTATCCCTGGAGCCCGCAGCCGCCCACTCAGCCTCTTCGCAGCCGCCCATTCAGTTCAAGGGATTGCTGGGGGGCAAAGACTAGAGGTCAGCTGACTGATGAGGAACGTGAAGTGGGAGGGGCTGAGGAGACCCTATCTCCTGATTTTGGCATAGGTGTCACTGCTACGAGACACCACGAAGTCAGAGACACAGTGAAGCTGGAGACACAGTGAGTAACACTACCTGTGATTATAATTGCCATTAAAAGGACTCCAGGAGCGCTAAATGTCTGTGGGTTAGGGGCGCAAATTACTTGTCCTGCCTTGGGTGCTGACAACCCACGCTATAAATAATTTTACTGTTAGGGGTCCCCACAACTTGAGAAATTTTATCAAGGGGTCACGGCACTAGAAGGTTGAGAATCACTGTTCTAGAGGGATTCAAAGATCCGTCACAGGCCTTGCAACGTGCTGTCGCTGGAACCTGTCCTTGTGTGCAAGTGCTGAGAAGTTTGAGACTTAAAGATTCTGTGGCAGAGGATCTCCCGATCGTATCTCTAGGAAACCTAAGTGAATGTTCGGGCATCACTCCGACTGCTAGGATCCGCTCTTACAGGGGACAATCCGGGTGAGCTAAACCCACTCGGGATCGAGTGGTGACGATTGTACCAGTTTGTGCCTGGACCCATCTCCCAAACCTTACTATCCTTTCTCTCATCCACCTTTCCTGTCTGCTGAACTTGAACTTTGCTCATAAAATAAACTCAGCATTGGAGTTAAAGTGGTGTGGACATTGGCCTTCCTGGGGAGAATTAGAGACTTGTCCCTACACTCTGGGAGACGAGAACCAGTTGAAGGGGGTAACTCGCTGCAGGACCCAAAAACTGTTAACACCGCTCAACCTCTTAAAACAGGAAGGTACGGGCATGTGGCACGGTGTGCCTTGACCTGTAGGTGAGCCAAAGGCAGAAAAAGGGTATGTGCGCTACATATATATTTTTTGGGGATATTTATTATAGCAAAAAGTTTAAAATATTGTATTTTTTGAAAAATATTCGCTCTTTTTTTGTTTATGGTGCAAAAAATAAAAACCGCAGAGGTGATCAAATACCACTAAAGAAAGCTCTATTTGTAGGGGAAAACAGGACAAACATTTAATTTGGGTACAGAGACGCACGACTGCACCATTGTCAGATAAAGTAACGCAGTGCGTATCGGAAAAAAACGGCCTGGTCATTAAGGGGGGGGGGGGAGTAAACATTCTGGAACTGAAGTGGTTAAACAGGAAACACTTCTATGTTTAGTACTATGCAGAACTCATATTGAGCTCACATGGCTGTCTACCAGTTGTGTGGCTGATATTTTGTCAGATCGTCTATTATAAATATAGGAGTCATGAAGACATCCTCGGTGACTAGTGAGCCGATAATATACTGCATCCTCATGAGATTCAGTCACCAGGGATTGCCTCACAAAGCCGCTCTGCCAATTACTGTTACTATTTTCTTAACAAGGACAAATCATACGCACAATATTCTATTTTCGCCATATATTCTGCACCTGAGTTTAGTTTGATGGGACGGATTTGCCTGACAAACTTTCATGGGTTCCCTCAGAAGAATGGAAGACAGTTCCTGTGACAATCCTGCAATTATTTTGACAAAATGTCTTTTTTTTATTATATATTAGCATTTTGACATTTGATTTAGCACTAATGTGAATAAAACAGTATGGGAAAGCAGCCAAAAAAGTATACCGCTGGAAAAAAAATGAAAATTCAGCACTATTTAGCATGCTGTCATAGCACTGACTAAAAATTTCAGGCCTCGGGCTCCATTGTCATTGGGGGGGGGGGGGGGGGGACTGTTATGAAAAACAAGAAAATACAGCCAAGGCATCAACTTAACTTGACTGGTACACTATACATATACGGCTGGTCCACTCTCCTATCGTTTTGGGAGGTCGTACTAATACATCCTATGGCAACTGAGCTCCTGTACATACAGACAGGTGATCACCAATAGGACTGGCTCTGTACCACATGATCGCTGTGACCAATCACAAAGTCAAAGAATGTAAACACAGGCTGCCGCTAGCTGCTGTGTGTCAGTTATTGGTCGGTGATCAGTTTGCTCTCACACACAGATTGGTATGCAAGATGGAAGAAAGACTCCTGCCTACCAGCCAGCTACTAGTGCAATCCAGTACAGTGTCAGCAATAGTAAGATTCACCCCTGTAATGTCATTCATCCCTCTACAGAATATGTCAGACCCATCCTGTCTCTGATTTGACCTGTATAATAACTACTTACAGTGGCTGGCTGTGCATTTCACACCTAGGCCTTCCTTCAGTGATGTCTTACCTGAATGAATTCAGCAATTTTTGGCTGTAACCCTACAAATCCAGCCTTATGCGCCCTGCTAGATGGCCCCAGTGTCGCCAACTCAAAATCTTTGTTAAAGCCTCGGTTTCGTTGCCATTTACTGTAAGCTGCAGCCGAATGCATTGTTGATTCAAGGCAAATTTATTTGACCCTGGCAACACATGATGGCTACTAGGGTTGTCCCGATACCGATACCAGTATCGGTATCGGCACCGATACCGAGCATTTCCCCAAGTACTTGTACTCGGGGGAAATGCTCCGATGCTTCACCCGATACCTAGGCAGTCAGGGATGATCGGTGCGGCGGGGGGAATTACAAGCACTGATCTACCGGTATACATTTCAATAAAGCCTGACAGCTTCTCCCCGGACCCCCCCCCCTTTTAGCTGCTTTAGTGAAATTTATACAGCGGTGATCGGTGCTTGTAACTCCCCCCCAACACGCACTGATCACCGCTGACTGTCACTGTATCTTTCTCCGTGCTGCTATACTCCTCCACGCTCTGTGTCCCCCTGTCTGCTGTTCTCCCCCTCCGTGCTCTGTGTCCCCCTCGGCGCTGCTCTCCCTCTCCGGTTCGTTGTCCCCCTCTGTGCTGCTCTCCCCCTCTGTGCTCCCCTCTGTGCTGCTCTCCTTCTCCGGGTGTCCTTGTATCCCCCTCCGTGCTGCTGCTGTCGGCGCTCCGTGTCCCCCTCCTGCTGCTCTCCGCCTCTGCGCTCCGAGTCCCCCCACCATGTCCTCCTCCACCCCCTCTGTCCTCGGTATCTCAGGATGGAGAGCGGAGGTAGGAGCCGCTAAAGCCGGCTCCTTCCTTTTCGAATGAACAGTCAGTGATCACTGACTCTGTTCATTCATATAACTGAAACATCGTAACGTGTTTACGATGCTTCAGTTTATGAATGGAGAGGAGCCTCCTGTCCATTCATTTTAGCTGAGGCTGAAGAGAAAGGGACTGGGGAATCTGTGTCCCTCGTCCCTTTCTCTTTCTCATAGGGGAGATGTCAGAGGTCTGTTAAGACCCCTGAAATCTCACCAAAGCCTCCCAACAGCGCTAAAAAAAAAAAAAAAAAAAAAAAAAAAAAAAAAAAAAAGGGAAAAAAAATGAATTGTAAAAAATAATAAAAATAAAAAAAACACACTGACACAATCCACTCCCCCCCCCCCCTAAAAAAAATAAAAAAAAATAAAGCACTGTAAAAAAAAAAAAAAAAATGTAAATAAAAAAAATAAATAAAAAATACTGACACATGACATTAAAAAAAAAGTATCGGTATCGGCGAGTACTTGAAAAAAAGTATCGGTACTTGTACTCGGTCTTAAAAAAGTGGTATCGGGACAACCCTAATGGCTACCATTGCTGAAATACGATCGGATAAAAACTCTAACATAAACATACACTACCGGAAGCAGCGAAACCAAGAGAAAAGCTATGAAGATAAGAAAAAAGTCTATTGGAAATAACACATTCATGAAAAAAAAATATTAAAACGTAAGTCAGTGATTCTGATAGTTTAGGCCACTGTTTAGGGTTAGGGTTAGGTTTTGCTGGCCTGACGGCCCACCACTAACTGCTCACTTTCTGTACACCACATCTGTACTTTAACTCCTTCATCTAGTGCATCATTTCTCAAATTTCATGTTTTAACCCCCTCAATACTAGCTTGTTTCTTCATTTCCAAAAAATTGTGGCTAAAAATCTGATTGCCTTGAGGTGTCTACTTTCCAAAAAAGGGTAAAAAGGGGTTATTTTAGGGGGGTTTCATACTGTCCTGCATTTTTCTATTTTGCTCCCTTTTAAAACAAAAGAGGGTGAGATTGTTATTTTTACATTTTCTGTCTTTTTTCCTCATATAGTAAAATAAACTTTAGTGTCCCTGACCCACTTGCAATAGATATGTATGAACATTGAACTTGACTACCAGGATCCATTATTAGATGTGGTGTAGACCACGCAATTGCATACATTGCCTATATTCCATACATGCACTGTGTTGCACTCCCCCAACATCTATTTTGTATGATAGAGCGGTGACAATATGATGATGATTTTTTTTAGAAGATCTGTAATTTCAAAGACTCTTTTACCATATATATTGATAATTCTCACTAGCCTTCTTAATTCCAATCAATCCCTTTATAATCAGTTTTTTATGAAAAATTGGTTACTGTTTTCTTCCCCTTTCACGTTAAAAACCAATCACTGTGAATTCATTATGCTAGCCACTACCCCCTTCCCCTCCCCTGTACACTTTATATTGCAGCTCCATAGTCCCATATTCTAGCTTGAAAAAGGAGCACGGCTGCTGTGTCATCCGCAGCACGCACGCTCAAGAAACGCGTTGCTTTCCAGTGACGTCATCCCTCCTCATCTGCTAACCATCTGCGCTCCAAGCCTCGTTTTGAGAGTTCTCCACCGCGGCCGGCTTGTTTCCATCAGCGGTGTTACAGAGCAACACGCCCTCTCCTCGCAGGATCGGATCGACGCACTGATGACACCAGATTACCCCCATGCTGGGACCTGTACATGTCTATTCATGACTTCACAAATGTAAGTTGCCTGTACTAAGTGTCATTAACTGCTTCTGGACCAGCCGCTGCAGTTATACTGTGGCAGGCTGGCCCCACTGTGCGAGCCATCGTAGCTGTACATCGGCTCTTTAAGGGTGCCACGCGTGCCCGAAGCATGTCCCCGGACTTGATGCCAGTGCCTGGCGGTCGCGATGACTGCCGGGCACCCGTAATTGCTCGTTACAGAGCGAGAATGGGGATGTGTGTGTGTAAACACACACATCCAAGTTCTCTCAGGGGCGAGGAGACTGATCATGTGCTCATACTATGTATGAACACCAATCAGTCTCTTCCCCTAGACAGTCCCATCCCCCCTACAGTTAGAACACACATTATGGAACACATTTAACCCCTTGATCGCCCCCTAGTGTTAACCCCTTCACTGCCAGTGACATTTTTACAATAATCAGTGCATTTTTATAGCACTGATCGCTGTATAAATGCCAACGGTCCCAAAAATGTGTCAAAAGTGTCCGATGTGTCGGCCATAATGTCGCAGTCCTGATAAAAATCGCAGACCACCTCCATTACTAGTAAAAATATAAATAATAATAAAAATGCCATAAAACTATTTTGTAGACGCTATAAATTTTGCGCAAACCAATTAATATACGCTTATTGCGTTTTTTTTTACCATAAATATGTAGAAGAATACATATTTGCCTAAAGTGAGGAAAAAATTGGGATATTTATTATAGCAAAAAGTACAAAATATTGTGTTTTTTTTCAAAATTGTCACTCTTTTGTTTATAGCGCAAAAAAAAAAAAAAACGCAGAGGTGATCAAATACCACCAAAAGAAAGCTCTATTTGTGGAAAAAAAAGGACGCTCATTTTGTTTGGGTACAACGTCGCACGACCGCGCAATTGTCAGTTAAAGCGACGCAGTGGCGAATCGCAAAAAATGGCCCGGTCATTGGGCAGCCAATTCTTCCGGGGGTGAAGTAGGTAAAACCTGTCATATATCTGCCCCCAGAGGTGCCTCTCTCCTTGTGTTTTCTCAGTGTACTGGAACATGGTTTCTGTTCCCCCCTGACGGCAGCGCTGAGGTGGGGATCCCCCCCTTTGTCACCTTATACAGTCCTTGGACTTTTCAATATTCCCAAAGATCATGGACTCTTTACACTTTTAACTCATGTTTATATAAATTACTATGCTTTCAAAGTGATTAATTTATGATCTATCACACTGTGGGATAATCATTATTCAATTTTTTTGCGCCTTTACTTGTATATTTATGAAAAGAGAAGTGTGGGATTGGAAACAAACAGTCATACTCACCTAGATGGCTCTTAGGCCTCGTACACACGACCGAGAATTTCGTCAGGAAAAAACCTGTAATTTTTCCCTGATGAGATTCTTGACAAGAATCTTGTCCCGGCCGAGTGTACACACGCTCGATTCAAAAGAACCACCGTTCTTTTGAATGGAACGAATGCGGTGACGTCATCGACTACGACGAGCGTGCGCTCGTCACATTTAATGCCGTCGCCGCCATCTTGCTACACCCTACCTATGCCTAGGAAGCTACCGCGCATGCGTCAAAGTCATTTCGAGCATGCGCGGGTTTCCACGGCGACAGGTAAGCATACACACTCTCAGGTTTCTCGTCGGGAAACAGGCCGACGAGAATCCCGACGAGAAAATAGAGAGCAGGTTCTCTATTTTTCTCATCGAGATTCTGGCCTGTTTTGACGAGAAACCTGAAAGCCTCGTACATACCGCCGGTTTTCTCGGCAAGAAAGCTCTCCCGGCAGTTTTCTTGTCGTTTCTTGACGAGAAAACCGGTCGTGTGTACGAGGCTTAAGACTGAGAACTGGGAAATCACATGACCACTGATCGATGAGTTCCTAATCTTCAATGAGCACAGACCCATGACTATCAGTCACCAGCTCTCTGCTCTGCCCCTCCAAAGCTTACTGGAGCGCCAGGCTGTGGAGTGGGTGGGAGCAGCTTGTTCAGGCTCTCAGTGGTGCGCTGAAAGGCTGATCCAGCTGCTGGTCAGGTATTTGGGTGGATCCCGACATTATTGTTGGATTCCCTGCAGAGCCTGGACCTCTGTGATGTCAGCCGATAGCGGGCTAAAACTGAATCTGGGTCACAGAAGTGCAGAAATACAGTAAGTGCACACCTGTGACCCAAAAAATAAGTATGGTCAAAAAGGCTTTGGCCACACTATACTTTTAAATGCCACTCAAAGAAAGCTCTATCTTAAAAGTGATATAAAATTAATTTGGGTTCAGTGTTGTAATTGTTAGTCAAAGTGTCACATCTCTGTAAACTGGAAAAAGGGCCTAGTAATGAAGGGAGTGAAACATATTAGTACTGGGGTGGTTAAAGAAAAAATACACCATGAGAAATATAGAGGCAGCCCCTGATTCATCAGCAGCTCTGGCCAAGCTGGCAAGGGACACCTCCCATCTTCTCCATGTTTAGGATCTGAGGCAGGGTACAAACACCCACAAGTGGGTCCTCCACTTTAGTCTGTATGGACCTACCTCAAAGGGTCCTCTCCCGTAGGCTACACAGGCTTACAGTTTGTATACCAGGAGTAGCAACCGGGGAGTAGGGATGAGCTCGGTGTTCGAGTCGAACATACGTTCGACTCGAACATCGGCTGTTCGATCGTTCGACGAAGATCGAACGATTTGGGCCGTTCGCGCCTAATTCGAGTGACGCGAACGGCCCACAATGCACTACGCCATCGCAGTGTCATCCAGGCGCTGTGATTGGCCAAGCATGCACTGTGACCCCGCATGCTTGGCCAATCACAGCGCCGGCAGGGAGGAGAGCAATGATTGGCCACAGGCAGGATGCCTGTGGCCAATTATTGCTGAGGGTGTTTAGTACACGCCCCACACTATAAAAGGCCGCCAGCACGGCGGCCTAGTGTAGTGTGTTCCGGAGCAGGGAAAGAGAAGCATAGGCAGGGACAGTGACATTTATTTTTTCTTGCTTAACCTGGATTCCTTTAGTTTAGGGAAAGAGAAGGATAGGTAGGGAGAGTGTCAGTGTGTTTTACTGTGCAAATCCGTGTTTCTAGGGACAGGGAAGGACAGTGAGGGAAATTCTCCTTGTGCTATAGTGTGCTTTAAAAAAACATTTTTTCTAGGGACAGAAAACTATAGGTAGGAAGAGTGTCAGTTTCTTTCACTGTGATAATCCTTGTTTCTAGGGACAGGGAAGGACAGTGAGGGAAATTCTCCTTGTGCTATAGTGTGCTTTAAAAAAACATTTTTTCTAGGGACAGAAAACTATAGGTAGGAAGAGTGTCAGTTTCTTTCACTGTGATAATCCTTGTTTCTAGGGACAGGGAAGGACAGTGAGGGAAATTCTCCTTGTGCTATAGTGTGCTTTAAAAAAACATTTTTTCTAGGGACAGAAAACTATAGGTAGGAAGAGTGTCAGTTTTTTTCACTGTGATAATCCTTGTTTCTAGGGACAGGGAAGGACAGTGAGGGAAATTCTCCTTGTGCTATAGTGTGCTTTAAAAAAACATTTTTTCTAGGGACAGAAAACTATAGGTAGGAAGAGTGTCAGTTTCTTTCACTGTGATAATCCTTGTTTCTAGGGACAGGGAAGGACAGTGAGGGAAATTCTCCTTGTGCTATAGTGTGCTAAAGCATTCCTCATCAACCATCTTTGAAATCCCTGTTATTTGGACAGTCAGGGAAATTGTCGTTGTGCTATTCTGTGCAAAAGCAATCATCCTCAACCATATTTAGAAATCCTTAAGTAAAGGGACAGAGAAGGACACCTGAAGGTAGCCCTTATTGCTTTTTTCCCATCTCCCTGCAGGCCATCTATTAGAATGTCTGGAAGGCAAACAAGGAGAGGCAGACAGTCAGGAGGCAATAAAAGAGGGCAAGCAGGCTCTGTGTCTGGGGGCAACAGTGCTGGTCGTGGACGCGGTGCATTGTCATCAGCACATGGCCATGGGACACGCTTGTCCTTCTTTTCGGCAGCTGGACATGTTGAGCCACATCATGCCGAAGACTTGGTAGAGTGGATGACCAAGCCCTCCTCCTCCTCCTCATCCTCTCTCACCCAGGCTCAGGGTACTGGCAAAGCAGCTGCCAAAGCGTCCTCTTCCCTGGTATCAATGTCAGACTCATCATCAGTCACTCCTTCCCTAGACCCACCATGTCCTCCTCCTGAGGAGTCCCCCGAACTGTTTGAGCACAGTGTTGGGTACATGCTCCAGGAGTATGCCCAGCGTTTCGAAGGGTCTGATGATGAAACCCAGCTACAGGAAGGCAGTAGCGTGAGAGCAGACAGAGGGGATGCTCAAGAAGGACACCAATCTGGCAGTCATGTTCCAGCAGCTGCAGCATACTGCCAGATTGGCTCCAGTGATGAGGAGGGAGGGGATGATGAGGTCACTGACTCCACGTGGGTGCCTAATAGGAGAGAGGAGGAGGAGGAGGATGAGGAGGAGGCACATCTCCAACGAGGCAGGATGCCCTTTGGTGGCCAGCGTAAGGGCAGTACACCGACGGAATCACACCGCAGAGCTCCGCCTGTGCAGGGCGCTGCCTCTGCCCGTCATTCAAAAAGTTCTTTGGTGTGGGCCTTTTTTGAGGCTAGTGCATCAGATCGCACAGCTGCTGTTTGCAACATATGTCTCAAGCGTATATCGCGTGGCCAAAACATCAGCCGCTTGGGTACCACATGCCTGACCAGACATATGTTGACCTGCCATGCAGCTCGTTGGCAAGCCTACCTCAAAGACCCACACCAAAGAACAAAGCGGACCTCTCCTTGCACCGCATCAGCTGGGATCTCCAACCCCACTATAACTTCAGTCCTCTCTGAAACATGCACTGAGAGGAATGAAGGTGTAGAATTAGGTGTGTCACAGCCAAGTACTTGCGGCCACTCTGCTAGCAGTACACCGACGTCCGATTCTAGCAGGCAAATTTCCCTGCCCCAGCTGCTGGACCGTCAAAAGAAGTTCACTCCCAGCCATCCACATGCCCAGCGGTTGAATGCTAGCTTGGCTAAATTGCTAGCGCTTCAACTGCTGCCTTTTCAGTTGGTAGACTCGGCCCCCTTCCGTGAGTTTGTGCAATGTGCGGTTCCTCAGTGGTAGGTTCCCAAACGCCACTTTTTCTCACGGAAGGCTATTCCGGCTCTCTACCGGCATGTGGAAGGCAATGTCTTGGCCTCGCTGGACAGGGCGGTCAGCGGTAAGGTGCATATTACCGCTGACTCATGGTCCAGCAGGCATGGACAGGGACGTTACCTTTCTTTCACGGCCCATTGGGTCACTCTTTTGGCAGCTGGGAAGGATGCAGGACAAGGTGCAGTAGTGTTGGAGGTTGTTCCACCGCCATGCCTCCAAAATGCTACTACTGGTTGTGACACACCTCTCTCCTCCACCCCCTCCTCTTCTTCTTCCTCCATGGCCTCTTCCTGTGCTTTGTCCTCTGAACCAGCGGTGCTCCGTAGCCGTTCAAGGGGCTACGCAAGTACGCAGGCAAAAAGATGCCATGCCGTGCTTGCGCTGGTGTGTTTGGGGGACAGAAGCCACACTGGGGCAGAGGTCCTGTCTGCTCTGCAGGGCCAGGCCGAGAGGTGGTTGACGCCACGCCAGCTTAAGCCAGGAATGGTGGTTTGCGACAATGGCACCAACCTCCTCTCCGCCCTCCGACAGGGACAACTGACCCATGTGCCCTGTGTGGCTCACGTCCTTAACCTGGTGGTGCAGCGGTTCTTGGGCAGGTACCCGGGCTTACAGGATGTCCTGAGGCAGGCCAGGAAAGTCTGTGTGCATTTCCGCAGATCTTATAATGCCAGTGCTCGCCTGGCTGAGCTGCAAAAGGAGTTGAACCTGCCCAAGAACCGCCTTATATGTGACATGCCCACCAGGTGGAACTCAACGTTGGCCATGCTGCAGCGGCTGCACACGCAGCAGAGGGCCATCAATGAGTACCTGTGCGACTATGGCACCAGGACAGGGTCAGGGGAGCTTGGTTTTTTTTCTCCACGCCAGTGGGGCATGATCAGGGATGCATGCACTGTCCTGGCACCATTTGAGGAGGCCACGAGGATGGTGAGCAGTGACAGTGCATGCATCAGTGACACTGTACCTCTTGTCCACCTGTTGGAGCACACGCTGCGTGGAATAATGGACAGGGCACTTGAGGCAGAACAGAGGCAGGAAGAGGAGGACTTCCTTGCCTCTCAAGGCCCCCTTTACCCAGACAGTGTTCCTTCTGTCCCACCCATCGCACAGGAGGAGGAGGAGGAGGAGGAGGAGGGGGAGGAGGAGGAGGATTGTGTCAGCATGGAGGTGGAGGCTGGCACTCAGCATCATCAGCAGCAGTCTTTTAGGGATGATTTACAGTCCCAAGAAACCAGTGGACTTGTACGTGGCTGGGAGGAGGTGGCTGCGGATCATGTCGTCCTTAGTGACCCAGAGGACTCCGGAGCGAATGCCTCAGCAAACCTACGCTGCATGGCCTCCCTGATCCTGCAAAGTCTGCGGAAGGATCCTCGTATTCTTCGGATCAAGGAGAGGGACCATTACTGGCTGGCCACTCTCCTTGATCCACGGTACAAGGGTAAGGTTGCGGACCTTATGTTACCGTCGCAGAGGGAGCAGAGGATGAGACAACTCCGGGAGGCCTTGCAGAAAGGTCTGTGCAACGCGTTCCCAGAGACTGGGAGGTTACAAACTCCTGGTCCTGGACAACGAGTTGCTGAGGCTTCGGCCAGTCAAAGAAGGAGCGGTGGGGAAGGTGGCCGTCTGACCGATGCGTTCAGACAATTCTTTAGTCCGCAGCCCCAAAGTATGATCGGTTCCAGCAACCATCGCCAGCGTCTGATAAACATGGTGCAGGAATATCTAGGGGCAAGGTCAGACTTGGACACCTTCCCCACCGAAAATCCTCTGGCTTACTGGGTCTTGAGGATGGATCACTGGCCAGAGCTTGCACAGTATGCAATTGAGCTACTGGCCTGTCCTGCATCCAGCGTTCTTTCGGAACGCACATTCAGTGCTGCTGGAGGATTTGTCACGGATCACAGGGTGCGCCTGTCCACCGACTCGGTTGATCGACTGACTTTCATCAAGATGAACCAGTCTTGGATCACCACCAGCTACCACACACCTGATGCTGATATAACAGACTAATTGATTTTAACATGTCACATCTAGGGATGAGCTTCGTGTTCGAGTCGAACATACGTTCGACTCGAACATTGGCTGTTCGATCGTTCGACGAAGATCGAACGATTTGGGCCGTTCGCGCCAAATTCGAGTGACGCGAACGGCCCACAATGCACTACGCCATCGCAGTGTCATCCAGGCGCTGTGATTGGCCAAGCATGCACTGTGACCCCGCATGCTTGGCCAATCACAGCGCCGGCAGCGAGGAGAGCAATGATTGGCCACAGGCAGGATGCCTGTGGCCAATTATTGCTGAGGGTGTTTAGTACACGCCCCACACTATAAAAGGCCGCCAGCACGGCGGCCTAGTGTAGTGTGTTCCGGAGCAGGGATAGAGTAGCATAGGCAGGGACAGTGACTGTTATTTCTTTCTTGCTTAACCTGGATTCCTTTAGTTTAGGGAAAGAGAAGGATAGGTAGGGAGAGTGTCAGTGTGTTTTGTGCTTCTGCTATAGTGTGCTTAAAAAAAAACATTTATTCTAGGGACAGAAAACTCTAGGTAGGGACAGTGTCAGTTTCTTTCACTCTGCAAGTCCTTGTTTCCAGGGACCTGGAAGGACAGTGAGTGAATTGTCCTTTTGCTATATTGTGATTAAAAAAAACATTTATTCTAGGGACAGAAAACTCTAGGTAGGGACAGTGTCAGTTTCTTTCACTCTGCAAGTCCTTGTTTCCAGGGACCTGGAAGGACAGTGAGTGAATTGTCCTTTTGCTATATTGTGATTAAAAAAAACATTTATTCTAGGGACAGAAAACTCTAGGTAGGGACAGTGTCAGTTTCTTTCACTCTGCAAGTCCTTGTTTCCAGGGACCTGGAAGGACAGTGAGTGAATTGTCCTTTTGCTATATTGTGATTAAAAAAAACATTTATTCTAGGGACAGAAAACTCTAGGTAGGGACAGTGTCAGTTTCTTTCACTCTGCAAGTCCTTGTTTCCAGGGACCTGGAAGGACAGTGAGTGAATTGTCCTTTTGCTATATTGTGATTAAAAAAAACATTTATTCTAGGGACAGAAAACTCTAGGTAGGGACAGTGTCAGTTTCTTTCACTCTGCAAGTCCTTGTTTCCAGGGACCTGTAAGGACAGTGAGTGAATTGTCCTTTTGCTATATTGTGATTAAAAAAAACATTTATTCTAGGGACAGAAAACTCTAGGTAGGGACAGTGTCAGTTTCTTTCACTCTGCAAGTCCTTGTTTCCAGGGACCTGGAAGGACAGTGAGTGAATTGTCCTTTTGCTATATTGTGATTAAAAAAAACATTTATTCTAGGGACAGAAAACTCTAGGTAGGGACAGTGTCAGTTTCTTTCACTCTGCAAGTCCTTGTTTCCAGGGACCTGGAAGGACAGTGAGTGAATTGTCCTTTTGCTATATTGTGATTAAAAAAAACATTTATTCTAGGGACAGAAAACTCTAGGTAGGGACAGTGTCAGTTTCTTTCACTCTGCAAGTCCTTGTTTCCAGGGACCTGGAAGGACAGTGAGTGAATTGTCCTTTTGCTATATTGTGATTAAAAAAAACATTTATTCTAGGGACAGAAAACTCTAGGTAGGGACAGTGTCAGTTTCTTTCACTCTGCAAGTCCTTGTTTCCAGGGACCTGGAAGGACAGTGAGTGAATTGTCCTTTTGCTATATTGTGATTAAAAAAAACATTTATTCTAGGGACAGAAAACTCTAGGTAGGGACAGTGTCAGTTTCTTTCACTCTGCAAGTCCTTGTTTCCAGGGACCTGGAAGGACAGTGAGTGAATTGTCCTTTTGCTATATTGTGATTAAAAAAAACATTTATTCTAGGGACAGAAAACTCTAGGTAGGGACAGTGTCAGTTTCTTTCACTCTGCAAGTCCTTGTTTCCAGGGACCTGGAAGGACAGTGAGTGAATTGTCCTTTTGCTATATTGTGATTAAAAAAAACATTTATTCTAGGGACAGAAAACTCTAGGTAGGGACAGTGTCAGTTTCTTTCACTCTGCAAGTCCTTGTTTCCAGGGACCTGGAAGGACAGTGAGTGAATTGTCCTTTTGCTATATTGTGATTAAAAAAAACATTTATTCTAGGGACAGAAAACTCTAGGTAGGGACAGTGTCAGTTTCTTTCACTCTGCAAGTCCTTGTTTCCAGGGACCTGGAAGGACAGTGAGTGAATTGTCCTTTTGCTATATTGTGATTAAAAAAAACATTTATTCTAGGGACAGAAAACTCTAGGTAGGGACAGTGTCAGTTTCTTTCACTCTGCAAGTCCTTGTTTCCAGGGACCTGAAGGACAGTGAGTGAATTGTCCTTTTGCTATATTGTGATTAAAAAAAACATTTATTCTAGGGACAGAAAACTCTAGGTAGGGACAGTGTCAGTTTCTTTCACTCTGCAAGTCCTTGTTTCCAGGGACCTGGAAGGACAGTGAGTGAATTGTCCTTTTGCTATATTGTGATTAAAAAAAACATTTATTCTAGGGACAGAAAACTCTAGGTAGGGACAGTGTCAGTTTCTTTCACTCTGCAAGTCCTTGTTTCCAGGGACCTGGAAGGACAGTGAGTGAATTGTCCTTTTGCTATATTGTGATTAAAAAAACATTTATTCTAGGGACAGAAAACTCTAGGTAGGGACAGTGTCAGTTTCTTTCACTCTGCAAGTCCTTGTTTCCAGGGACCTGGAAGGACAGTGAGTGAATTGTCCTTTTGCTATATTGTGATTAAAAAAAACATTTATTCTAGGGACAGAAAACTCTAGGTAGGGACAGTGTCAGTTTCTTTCACTCTGCAAGTCCTTGTTTCCAGGGACCTGGAAGGACAGTGAGTGAATTGTCCTTTTGCTATATTGTGATTAAAAAAAACATTTATTCTAGGGACAGAAAACTCTAGGTAGGGACAGTGTCAGTTTCTTTCACTCTGCAAGTCCTTGTTTCCAGGGACCTGGAAGGACAGTGAGTGAATTGTCCTTTTGCTATATTGTGATTAAAAAAAACATTTATTCTAGGGACAGAAAACTCTAGGTAGGGACAGTGTCAGTTTCTTTCACTCTGCAAGTCCTTGTTTCCAGGGACCTGGAAGGACAGTGAGTGAATTGTCCTTTTGCTATATTGTGATTAAAAAAAACATTTATTCTAGGGACAGAAAACTCTAGGTAGGGACAGTGTCAGTTTCTTTCACTCTGCAAGTCCTTGTTTCCAGGGACCTGGAAGGACAGTGAGTGAATTGTCCTTTTGCTATATTGTGATTAAAAAAAACATTTATTCTAGGGACAGAAAACTCTAGGTAGGGACAGTGTCAGTTTCTTTCACTCTGCAAGTCCTTGTTTCCAGGGACCTGGAAGGACAGTGAGTGAATTGTCCTTTTGCTATATTGTGATTAAAAAAAACATTTATTCTAGGGACAGAAAACTCTAGGTAGGGACAGTGTCAGTTTCTTTCACTCTGCAAGTCCTTGTTTCCAGGGACCTGGAAGGACAGTGAGTGAATTGTCCTTTTGCTATATTGTGATTAAAAAAAACATTTATTCTAGGGACAGAAAACTCTAGGTAGGGACAGTGTCAGTTTCTTTCACTCTGCAAGTCCTTGTTTCCAGGGACCTGGAAGGACAGTGAGTGAATTGTCCTTTTGCTATATTGTGATTAAAAAAAACATTTATTCTAGGGACAGAAAACTCTAGGTAGGGACAGTGTCAGTTTCTTTCACTCTGCAAGTCCTTGTTTCCAGGGACCTGGAAGGACAGTGAGTGAATTGTCCTTTTGCTATATTGTGATTAAAAAAAACATTTATTCTAGGGACAGAAAACTCTAGGTAGGGACAGTGTCAGTTTCTTTCACTCTGCAAGTCCTTGTTTCCAGGGACCTGGAAGGACAGTGAGTGAATTGTCCTTTTGCTATATTGTGATTAAAAAAAACATTTATTCTAGGGACAGAAAACTCTAGGTAGGGACAGTGTCAGTTTCTTTCACTCTGCAAGTCCTTGTTTCCAGGGACCTGAAGGACAGTGAGTGAATTGTCCTTTTGCTATATTGTGATTAAAAAAAACATTTATTCTAGGGACAGAAAACTCTAGGTAGGGACAGTGTCAGTTTCTTTCACTCTGCAAGTCCTTGTTTCCAGGGACCTGGAAGGACAGTGAGTGAATTGTCCTTTTGCTATATTGTGATTAAAAAAAACATTTATTCTAGGGACAGAAAACTCTAGGTAGGGACAGTGTCAGTTTCTTTCACTCTGCAAGTCCTTGTTTCCAGGGACCTGGAAGGACAGTGAGTGAATTGTCCTTTTGCTATATTGTGATTAAAAAAAACATTTATTCTAGGGACAGAAAACTCTAGGTAGGGACAGTGTCAGTTTCTTTCACTCTGCAAGTCCTTGTTTCCAGGGACCTGGAAGGACAGTGAGTGAATTGTCCTTTTGCTATATTGTGATTAAAAAAAACATTTATTCTAGGGACAGAAAACTCTAGGTAGGGACAGTGTCAGTTTCTTTCACTCTGCAAGTCCTTGTTTCCAGGGACCTGGAAGGACAGTGAGTGAATTGTCCTTTTGCTATATTGTGATTAAAAAAAACATTTATTCTAGGGACAGAAAACTCTAGGTAGGGACAGTGTCAGTTTCTTTCACTCTGCAAGTCCTTGTTTCCAGGGACCTGGAAGGACAGTGAGTGAATTGTCCTTTTGCTATATTGTGATTAAAAAAAACATTTATTCTAGGGACAGAAAACTCTAGGTAGGGACAGTGTCAGTTTCTTTCACTCTGCAAGTCCTTGTTTCCAGGGACCTGGAAGGACAGTGAGTGAATTGTCCTTTTGCTATATTGTGATTAAAAAAAACATTTATTCTAGGGACAGAAAACTCTAGGTAGGGACAGTGTCAGTTTCTTTCACTCTGCAAGTCCTTGTTTCCAGGACCTGTAAGGACAGTGAGTTAATTTTCCTTGTGCTATATTGTGATTAAAAAAACATTTTTTCTAGGACAGAAAACTGTAGGTAGGGAGAGTGTTTTTTTTCTTTCACTCTGCAAGTCCTTGTTTCCAGGGACAGAGAAGGACACCTGAAGGTAGCCCTTATTGCTTTTTTCCCATCTCCCTGCAGGCCATCTATTAGAATGTCTGGAAGGCAAACAAGGAGAGGCAGACAGTCAGGAGGCAATAAAAGAGGGCAAGCAGGCTCTGTGTCTGGGGGCAACAGTGCTGGTCGTGGACGCGGTGCATTGTCATCAGCACATGGCCATGGGACACGCTTGTCCTTCTTTTCGGCAGCTGGACATGTTGAGCCACATCATGCCGAAGACTTGGTAGAGTGGATGACCAAGCCCTCCTCCTCCTCCTCATCCTCTCTCACCCAGGCTCAGGTACTGGAAAAGCAGCTGCCAAAGCGTCGTCTTCCCTGGTATCAATGTCAGACAAATCATCAGTCACTCCTTCCTAACTAGACCCACCATGTCCTCCTCCTGAGGAGTCCCCCGAACTGTTTCAGCACAGTGTTGGGTACATGCTCCAGGAGGATGCCCAGCGTTTCGAAGGGTCTGATGATGAAACCCAGCTAGAGGAAGGCAGTAGCGTGAGAGCAGACAGAGGGGATGCTCAAGAAGGACACCAATCTGGCAGTCATGTTCCAGCAGCTGCAGCATACTGCCAGATTGGCTCCAGTGATGAGGAGGGAGGGGATGATGAGGTCAATGACTCCACGTGGGTGCCTAATAGGAGAGAGGAGGAGGAGGAGGATGAGGAGGAGGCACATCTCCAACGAGGCAGGATGCCCTTTGGTGGCCAGCGTAAGGGCAGTACACCGACGGAATCACACCGCAGAGCTCCGCCTGTGCAGGGCGCTGCCTCTGCCCGTCATTCAAAAAGTTCTTTGGTGTGGGCCTTTTTTGAGGCTAGTGCATCAGATCGCACAGCTGCTGTTTGCAACATATGTCTCAAGCGTATATCGCGTGGCCAAAACATCAGCCGCTTGGGTACCACATGCCTGACCAGACATATGTTGACCTGCCATGCAGCTCGTTGGCAAGCCTACCTCAAAGACCCACACCAAAGAACAAAGCGGACCTCTCCTTGCACCGCATCAGCTGGGATCTCCAACCCCACTATAACTTCAGTCCTCTCTGAAACATGCACTGAGAGGAATGAAGGTGTAGAATTAGGTGTGTCACAGCCAAGTACTTGCGCCCACTCTGCTAGCAGTACACCGACGTCCGATTCTAGCAGGCAAATTTCCCTGCCCCAGCTGCTGGACCGTCGAAAGAAGTTCACTCCCAGCCATCCACATGCCCAGCGGTTGAATGCTAGCTTGGCTAAATTGCTAGCGCTTCAACTGCTGCCTTTTCAGTTGGTAGACTCGGCCCCCTTCCGTGAGTTTGTGCAATGTGCGGTTCCTCAGTGGCAGGTTCCCAAACGCCACTTTTCTCACGGAAGGCTATTCCGGCTCTCTACCGGCATGTGGAAGGCAATGTCTTGGCCTCGCTGGACAGGGCGGTCAGCGGTAAGGTGCATATTACCGCTGACTCATGGTCCAGCAGGCATGGACAGGGACGTTACCTTTCTTTCACGGCCCATTGGGTCACTCTTTTGGCAGCTGGGAAGGATTCAGGACAAGGTGCAGTAGTGTTGGAGGTTGTCCCACCGCCACGCCTCCAAAATGCTACTACTGGTTGTGACACACCTCTCTCCTCCACCCCCTCCTCTTCTTCTTCCTCCATGGCCTCTTCCTGTGGTTTGTCCTATGAACCAGCGGTGCTCCGTAGCCGTTCACGGGGCTACGCAAGTACGCAGGCAAAAAGATGCCATGCCGTGCTTGCGCTGGTGTGTTTGGGGGACAGAAGCCACACTGGGGCAGAGGTCCTGTCTGCTCTGCAGGGCCAGGCCGAGAGGTGGTTGACGCCACGCCAGCTTAAGCCAGGAATGGTGGTTTGCGACAATGGCACCAACCTCCTCTCCGCCCTCCGACAGGGACAACTGACCCATGTGCCCTGTGTGGCTCACGTCCTTAACCTGGTGGTGCAGCGGTTCTTGGGCAGGTACCCGGGCTTACAGGATGTCCTGAGGCAGGCCAGGAAAGTCTGTGTGCATTTCCGCAGATCTTATAATGCCAGTGCTCGCCTGGCTGAGCTGCAAAAGGAGTTGAACCTGCCCAAGAACCGCCTTATATGTGACATGCCCACCAGGTGGAACTCAACGTTGGCCATGCTGCAGCGGCTGCACACGCAGCAGAGGGCCATCAATGAGTACCTGTGCGACTACGGCACCAGGACAGGGTCAGGGGAGCTTGGTTTTTTTTCTCCACGCCAGTGGGGCATGATCAGGGATGCATGCACTGTCCTGGCACCATTTGAGGAGGCCACGAGGATGGTGAGCAGTGACAGTGCATGCATCAGTGACACTGTACCTCTTGTCCACCTGTTGGAGCACACGCTGCGTGGAATAATGGACAGGGCACTTGAGGCAGAACAGAGGCAGGAAGAGGAGGACTTCCTTGCCTCTCAAGGCCCCCTTTACCCAGACAGTGTTCCTTCTGTCCCACCCATCGCACAGGAAGAGGAGGAGGAGGAGGAGGAGGAGGAGGAGGATTGTGTCAGCATGGAGGTGGAGGCTGGCACTCAGCATCATCAGCAGCAGTCTTTTAGGGATGATTTACAGTCCCAAGAAACCAGTGGACTTGTACGTGGCTGGGAGGAGGTGGCTGCGGATCATGTCGTCCTTAGTGACCCAGAGGACTCCGGAGCGAATGCCTCAGCAAACCTACGCTGCATGGCCTCCCTGATCCTGCAAAGTCTGCGGAAGGATCCTCGTATTCTTCGGATCAAGGAGAGGGACCATTACTGGCTGGCCACTCTCCTTGATCCACGGTACAAGGGTAAGGTTGCGGACCTTATGTTACCGTCGCAGAGGGAGCAGAGGATGAGACAACTCCGGGAGGCCTTGCAGAAAGGTCTGTGCAACGCGTTCCCAGAGACTGGGAGGTTGCAAACTCCTGGTCCTGGACAACGAGTTGCTGAGGCTTCGGCCAGTCAAAGAAGGAGCGGTGGGGAAGGTGGCCGTCTGACCGATGCGTTCAGACAATTCTTTAGTCCGCAGCCCCAAAGTATGATTGGTTCCAGCAACCATCGCCAGCGTCTGATAAACATGGTGCAGGAATATCTAGGGGCAAGGTCAGACTTGGACACCTTCCCCACCGAAAATCCTCTGGCTTACTGGGTCTTGAGGATGGATGGATCACTGGCCAGAGCTTGCACAGTATGCAATTGAGCTACTGGCCTGTCCTGCATCCAGCGTTCTTTCGGAACGCACATTCAGTGCTGCTGGAGGATTTGTCACGGATCACAGGGTGCGCCTGTCCACCGACTCGGTTGATCGACTGACTTTCATCAAGATGAACCAGTCTTGGATCACCACCAGCTACCACACACCTGATGCTGATATAACAGACTAATTGATTTTAAAATGTCACATCCCTTCAAGACTGATGCTGATGCTGAGTGCCTGTGCTGTTATGTTGACTGGCTATCCTCCTCCTCCGAGTCCTCAATGATACGATTGATGATGATAGCTTGGAAGATCATTTTTGTTTATGGGTGCCGCCACCAGTGCCTAACGCCCAATTTTTCAGCCCCTGTTTAACAGGGGCGTGTAATTACAATTTTTGAAGCAATACTTTGCAACAGGGCTCATTGCTGTGCTCCAAGTACAGTATCTGTGAGGAGTTGCAGTGTTGTGCCACCAGTGCCTAAGGCCCAATTTTTCAGCCCCTGTTTAACAGGGGCGTGTCATTACAATTTTTGAAGCAATACTTTGCAACAGGGCTCATTGCTGTGCTCCAAGTACAGTATCTGTGAGGGGTTGCAGTGTTGTGCCACCAGTGCCTAAGGCCCAATTTTTCAGCCCCTGTTCAACAGGGGCATGTAATTACAATTCTTGATCTAATAATTCACAGCAGGGCCCATTGCTGCACCCACCAAGAGTAACTGTCAGGGCTTACAGTGTTGTGGCACCAGCACCACCATCAAAGGCCCAATTTTTACTACCACTGTTCAACAATTATATGTAATTAAAATTCCTGATATAATAGTTGACAGCAGGGCGTTCCAGCACCAACCAAGAGTAACTGTGAGTGCTTACAGTGTTGTGCCAACACCAACAACTAAGGGGCCTATTTCTGCAGAGTATATACGGCAGGTCCCTACTTTCAAACATCCAACTTACAAACGACTCCTACTTGCAAACGCAAGAAGACAACAGGAAGTGAGAGGAAATCTACCACTAGGAAGGAAAATTCTCTCCTGTAAGAATAAATATGGGAGAAAGGTGTCTCCTCTGTACTGATGCTTTATCAGCAATCCTTGTTTCAAGAAAAACACCACATTTCAAAAACAGTTGTCATTGGGACGGAAAGTGAGGTGAAATGTTCTGAACAGGGGCACAGACAGCAAAACAAATGTTACAGGGGTGATAACCCTTACCTATGTTTTCCAAAAAGTTTAAAAATAGATTTTTGGGCTGGAGCTACACTTCAACAATGTACCTGTTCAAAATTACAAACAGATTCTACATAAGAACAAACCTACAGTCCCTGTCTTGTATGCACCGCCTGTATACGGCTGTTCAGAGTATATAGGGCCTTTTTTATTTTATGTGCGGGGTTCCCCTTAATATCCATACAAGACCCAAAGGGGCTGGTAATGGGCTGGGGTAGGGGGGGGGGTCATGGGGTAGCTATGCCATTTTTCTTAAAGAATTTCATCCATATTACCGGGACCAGACATTACATTAAAGCCGCAAGCAGTTTTAAATGGCTTTTTTTTCCTTTAGAAGTGTCATTTTGTGCAGGGACAGTTCTAAACACGGGAAACACGTGGCACTTCACAGGCATACTTTAGACACCCCCCAGGTACGATATTTAAAGGAATATTTGACTTTTTTTTTTTCACTTTATGCATCATTAAAATGACTGCTCCCGAAAAACGACCGTTTTTAAAACTTCTTTTTGCATTGATACATGTCCCCTGGTGCAGAACCCGGGTTCCCAAACCCTTTTTAGGACAATAACATGCATAATAGTTGTTATAATTAGCACTTTAGAATTCGAACGTTCGCATCCATTGTATTTAATAGGGTTCTAATGTTCGTTCGAACTTCCGGTCCGTTCGCGGGTTCTGGTGCGAACCGAACCCGGGGGTGTTCGGCTCATCACTAGTCACATCCCTTCAAGACTGATGCTGATGCTGAGTGCCTGTGCTGTTATGTTGACTGGCTATCCTCCCCCTCCGAGTCCTCAATGATACGATTGATGATGATAGCTTGGAAGATCATTTTTGTTTATGGGTGCCGCCACCAGTGGCTAAGGCCCAATTTTTCAGCCCCTGTTTTACAGGGGCGTGTAATTACAATTTTTTTAGCAATAATTTGCCATAGGGCTCATTGCTGTGCTCCAAGTACAGTATCTGTGAGGGGTTGTAGTGTTGTGCCACCAGTGCCTAAGGCCCAATTTTTCAGCCCCTGTTCAACAGGGGCATGTAATTACAATTCTTGATCTAATAATTCACAGCAGGGCCCATTGCTGCACCCACCAAGAGTAACTCTGAGGGCTTACAGTGTTGTGGCAACGCCACCACCACCACCACCACGAAAGGCCCAATTTTTCAGCCCCTGTTCAAAAGGGGCATGTAATTACAATTCTTGATCTAATAATTCACAGCAGGGCCCATTCCTGCACCCACCAAGAGTAACTCTGAGGGCTTACAGTGTTGTGGCAACACCACCACCACCACCACCACCACGAAAGGCCCAATTTTTCAGCCCCTGTTCAAAAGGGGCATGTAATTACAATTCTTGATCTAATAATTCACAGCAGGGCCCATTCCTGCACCCACCAAGAGTAACTCTGAGGGCTTACAGTGTTGTGGCAACGCCACCACCACCACCACCACGAAAGGCCCAATTTTTCAGCCCCTGTTCAAAAGGGGCATGTAATTACAATTCTTGATCTAATAATTCACAGCAGGGCCCATTCCTGCACCCACCAAGAGTAACTCTGAGGGCTTACAGTGTTGTGGCAACACCACCACCACCACGAAAGGCCCAATTTTTCAGCCCCTGTTCAACAGGGGCATGCAATTACAATTCTTGATCTAATAATTCACAGCAGGGCCCATTGCTGCACCCACCAAGAGTAACTGTCAGGGCTTACAGTGTTGTGGCACCAGCACCACCATCAAAGGCCCAATTTTTACTACCACTGTTCAACAATTATATGTAATTAAAATTCCTGATATAATAGTTGACAGCAGGGCGTTCCAGCACCAACCAAGAGTAACTGAGTGCTTACAGTGTTGTGCCAACACCAACAACTAAGGGGCCTATTTCTGCAGAGTATATACGGCAGGTCCCTACTTTCAAACATCCAACTTACAAACGACTCCTACTTGCAAACGCAAGAAGACAACAGGAAGTGAGAGGAAATCTACCCCTTGGAAGGAAAATTCTCTCCTGTAAGAATTAATATGGGAGAAAGGTGTCTCCTCTGTACTGATGCTTTACCAGCAATCCTTGTTTCAAGAAAAACACCACATTTCAAAAACAGTTGTCATTGTGACGGAAAGTGAGGTGAAATGTTCTGAACAGGGGCACAGACAGCAAAACAAATGTTACAGGGGTGATAACCCTTACCTATGTTTTCCAAAAAGTTTAAAAATAGATTTTTGGGCTGGAGCTACACTTCAACAATGTACCTGTTCAAAATTACAAACAGATTCTACATAAGAACAAACCTACAGTCCCTGTCTTGTATGCACCGCCTGTATACGGCTGTTCAGAGTATATAGGGCCTTTTTTATTTTATGTGCTGGGTTCCCCTTAATATCCATACAAGACCCAAAGGGGCTGGTAATGGGCTGGGGTAGGGGGGGGGGGGTCATGGGGTAGCTATGCCATTTTTCTTAAAGATTTTCATCCATATTACCGGGACCAGACATTACATTAAAGCCGCAAGCAGTTTTAAATGGCTTTTTTTTCCTTTAGAAGTGTCATTTTGTGCAGGGACAGTTCTAAACACGGGAAACACGTGGCACTTCACAGGCATACTTTAGACACCCCCCAGGTACGATATTTAAAGGAATATTTGACTTTTTTTTTTCACTTGATGCATCATTAAAATTACTGCTCCCGAAAAACGACCGTTTTTAAAACTTCTTTTTGCATTGATACATGTCCCCTGGTGCACAACCCGGGTTCCCAAACCCTTTTTAGGACAATAACATGCATAATAGTTGTTATAATTAGCACTTTAGAATTCGAACGTTCGCATCCATTGTATTTAATAGGGTTCTAATGTTCGTACGAACTTTCGGTCCGTTCGCGGGTTCTGGTGCAAACCGAACCCGGGGGTGTTCGGCTCATCACTACCGGGGAGGGACCACACTAAAAGGGGTACTAACCTCTGCCTACAAGTCATTGCTGACCTGAAAATTCTAGTTTCCTGGCTGTCTCTGATATCAATACTTTTAGCATAATTGACCAGAAAAATGCATGCAACAAGCAAAGTGAGAGTAAAGTCAGAACTCCTGTTCATCTGTTCTAGGTCAGTGAATGAGAAAAATATAGCCTTTTCGATCAGCATGACAGCCAGGCAACTAGTATTTTCAATAGAAGACATCAACCTACAATGTTTGCATTTAAAGCAGAGTAAGCCAAGCCCGTAAGAGAGTGGAGAGGG
Organism: Rana muscosa; assembly: GCA_029206835.1. Classification (NCBI taxonomy): domain Eukaryota; kingdom Metazoa; phylum Chordata; class Amphibia; order Anura; family Ranidae; genus Rana; species Rana muscosa. The sequence goes on along the minus strand of CM055125.1, from coordinate 238,199,892 downwards.
GTGAAGAGCTGTTGCAGATGTGCATATCGCTGGACCAAGATCGGGCACAGGTCAGTATTTAGTGGGTGGCAAGGTTACAACCACTTTAATGTGGTGACAAGGTCTTTTTTTAGGCCAGCAGATAGGGAAAAAAATATGAATGGTGTTTATTTTAACATAGGCTCTGTTGACACCTATTTTTATGCATTGCTATGATTTGTGTGAAGACAGCTCATTCATTTTGAATTAGCCCTAAAGGAGCCTCAACAGAACACAACATAACTGTATTTCCTTTGGGTGTTGCATTGCTGTGTATTCCCATTTGTGCCCTCCATTGTGTTGAAGGGCACAAACTTTGTTTACACTGTATATGCGTGTTGGGATTATGTGTATGTGCCTGAATCCATCCTTAAAGTGATAGTAAATTATATATTTATATTTTTAGTAGCTTAGCGCTTACCCCTAAAGGAGCCACTTGATGGATTGGGTCCTCTGTTCCTGTGCTCATAACTCTGCATACAGCTCTGTACTCTCTGACGCTGAGGATATCAGTTCCAGATACCTATGCAAATGTGCCCCCAAAAACACAGGGACACATACAGAGCCGTCTTAACAGCATCTGGGGCCCCTACCAGCCTGCCCCAATTTATACACCTACTTTCAAGAATAAAAAGCAGCAGTAGTAGTAAGATGCTCTGCCTCAGGCATTCTTCCTTAACTTCTCCAAAGAGCTGGAAGAGCACCAGTAATAGCGAATAGCAGGGGGGGGGGGGGATGTCATTCCAACTGTAGACTTAGCCCTGCGACAGGCTGCTGCTGTCCCCACTACCCAGATTTCGTGACTCTGCCTTGGACATGGCAAATCTGGGGCAGCTTAGTAAAAAGCATAACTGTCCTGGCAAATGCAGAAAAAAAAACACGTGAGGGTGTAAATCCTCTCCCCTCCCAAATCTCCCCTGCTAGCACAAATCCCCCCAAAATTCCCCCTCCTAACTCAAGTCCCCCCTCCTAGCACAAACCCCCCCCCCAAATCCCAGGTTATAGCACAAATCCTTTCCTCCAAATCCCCCATCCTAAAACGAATTCCCCTCCTCAAATCCTTGCTTCTAACACAAATTCCCCCTGCAAAATCCCCCCTCCTAACACGATCCCTCCCCCAAATGCCCACTCCTAGCACAAATCCCCCCCCCCAATCCTTATTTCACAAATCCCCACTCCAAGCAAAAATCCCCACTTCTAACACCCCCCCCCCAAATCCCTGATTGTAGCATCCCCCCCCTCCTGACACAACCCCCCCAAAAAATCCTCCCTTTTAGCATAAATGTGGGGCGGTTAATCAAACCCTGCATTGTCTAATGTGAGTGTGTTCTGTCTTAACTCTTGTATATAGACAGGAGGGAGAGAGCACAGCCTGCACCTCCTCCCTGTTCCAAACTGTACTCCTGACAGTAGCCCAAAAAGCTGTGCGGGCACCTGACATGTCCTTAGCAACTGATGACGTCATTGGTTGGTAGGATGTGGGTGGGAAGCTGGCTCAGCTTTCTGGGTTGCCAATAGGAGTACAGATAGGAGCAGGGAGGAGGAGAGAGCTAGGAGGAGGTGCAGGCTGTGCTCTCTCCCTTTTGTCTGTATACAAGAGTTAAGACACACTCATATTAGACTGTACAGGCAGATTTTTGTCCTTTTGACATGGCACCCCTGAGGACTCTTTGAGGAAGCCCAGGTGACAAACATTACAATAAACAGTATAGTTAACAGGCTACAAACAAGGAATACTCTAGAGTGCACCTCTTTCTAAGCTGTGTAGGATAATCCTAGCTAGAGGAAGGGCCTTTGCCACAGTAACAGTTAGCAGTCTGTAGTACACTGCTCTAGGGCTCCTGCTGGCCAGCTCGTTGGGGCCCAGAACCCAGGATAATGTCCTTTTAAAAGGTTATGCATGCAATGACACAATGTTCCTAGCCGGCAACTCTGTCCCTTTTGCTGTGAATTTGCCACTCACCAGTCCTGTGTATGCAGAAGTTCTCCTTCTATCCACTAGGCAAAGGGTCTCTTGCTCTTACTTAGGGTCCTCAGCATCTGGCTTTTTAATTGACAGCAAGTTCTCTGCAGTCCAGGACAGGTAGTGGAGCATTTAGAAAGTATTAAAGTAAAAAAATGTTTTACTTTAGAACCACTTTAAACTGGCCATACACAGTTAGATTTGTGTTTCAATTCATCAGAACATTCTTTCTTGACATCATTGAGTCAACTAATTTTGTTTGAAAGTCCTTAAAATTTTATTCAGACCTGCTATTTGAATGGAATTCGAGATGTATTTTCATTACAAACAGTGATGGCTGGTGCTCAATTGGCTGGGGGGGGAGTCAAACAAATCTAAGACATCAATCCCCCCCTCGGTCGCTCCAAACCACCACTCCCCCCAGTGGCTGGCTCGTTTGCTCGCCGATCACTACACTTACCTCATTCAGGTCACAGCTGCAGCTTCCCCCTCCGTCTCCTCCGTGTCCCGGCAGTCACCGCTTCTCTTCCTGGCCAATTGGGTCTTCGGACTCCCGGCCAATGGGGTCTTAGGACTCCTGGCCAATGGGGTCTCAGCACCTGCTTCCTGATTGGCCTGGGAGGAGAAACAGGAAGACATTAGGAAATTAGCAAATATTAATTTGCTAATGTCACACAACTTGGTGTGTTCAGGGCGCAGTGCTCTGCAACCCGAGCCCACTCTTTTTTTAAGCCAATTACAACCTTGGGATCTAATCATGTACTTCAAAACGAAAAAACCCCATTGAAATCCATGCATCCGGCACCCTGCATGTAGATTAGGGGCCGGGCGCATGGATTGGGGAGTGGCACCCTGCGCCCCGTATGGACGGGCCGCCACTGATTACATGTACATTTCCCAAATGAAAACTCATTCATCCAGAATGAGCAGGGCTTCAAGAGTGCCTCTGAGTGAGACTACGACCGCTTGCCAACTATTCTTGACAGCACTCTAGTCATGTCTGTGTTTTGGCAAGTCTGTAGATTGAAGATTGAAAGCCTCTCTTAAGACTTTTATACATGACGGCCTATGGGATTAAATCAAAATGCGAGGAACTTTAATACCGCTCTGCGTATTAACAAATGTTCCCAAACATCCCTAGTGAAAGCATTACAATGAAATAATATGATATAGATATGTTACCACACTGGTCCATTTACATTCTTCTTAGATGGCAGCTGTGACCTTCTGTTCCATTCAGAGAATGGACAGAAATAATCTGACATAAAAGCAATTTCTATTTCATTAAACAAGAAGCTGAAAAATGCAGATAAATACCAGTAAATTAAGACTCTAAAAAGGGGAATTGTATAAGCTGCCATTGCTGACTTCTTATTCATAAAATGCTGATTCTCTTCTTGCCATGTTGATCCTATGGCTACAGTACATTTTTAGTAATTTTCTTAAAATGTGCTCACTTTAGATTTTTTTTTCAGCCAATGTACCAACTGGTGTACGGCCTGGGCCTGTGGCAAAGGGGCTTCTGCTTTTATAGATGAGTGGTCATGGTAATCAATTACTGAATTTTGCAGTAAGTGATTGGCCAATGATATGTACTGTATGTACAAAGTTAAACTTGGTTGGTTTTTCACTGCTGGTTACTTGGCAACAAAGACAAACTAAATTTAAAAAGTACATCTAAGCATATTCCCAGCCTACACTACTCTGCTGTGATCTTGCCTGACACTTGACATACAATTTTTACTTTAAGACGTAGCCCTTTGTGTTTTGGAATAAGGATGAAATTAAGGTTTGGTCTGAACACAAGTTGGCTGTTCTGGTGTTGCGTATGACCGAATGATTACCCGTTCGGCGGTAGCCGAACATCATGTATAATAGCGCTATTACTTTTGCTATTATACATGACAGTAAAAGCAGGGTGAACGAATATCTGCGCTAACTCAGAAATAGCAAAAGAAAAAGCAGCTAGCACAGTTTGTTGATATGGCAAACACAAAAATTATAGTCCAAAGTGCAGCGCTTCCGTGAAAATGTATAATAATAATGTGACAGTCCATATGAAAAAGTCAATATAAAGTGAAATGGATATGAAACCGATATGAAACCTCCACCAAGCTTCAATGTGCAAAGAGAAAGCACACCACACCAACGTGCTATCAATCTGCTTACCAGAAAGATATAACAACAGGCCTAAAGGCCGAGGCTGGCCGACACAAGCATGCTAAGAGCCGCAGAGATTTTATATGTCATGATGTTCCTTCTGTTCCTGTAAGTAAACTACAATAAACATTTTTCGTTTTACCTTTACGGGCTTCACTATTATTTATTCTCTCTTCACACTGGGTAATTTCCTGTTGATGGTCGCTTAACAGTGGCGGCCCGTCCATGGGGGTCGCACGGGCGCTGCCCCCCGCCCAGGCAGTCACAAAAAAAAATGTTTTTTAAAACTGGCCCTTTAACAAAGTGCACTATGGGAAACGCCACGTCTATGCAATCATGTGATTGCAGACACGGCGTTTCAATTTGCAGGCTTTAAACTGTCTTTGCGACGCATTCCATCACACCAAATAGCTTCCGGAGCGGTGCCTGTAGTGTATATTTGGCCGGGTGAATGCTAGACATTTGCACCAGCCTAGGACATGGGCGGTGCTGTCTATCGTAGTTACAACGTCACTTCCGGGTTTCCCTGTGCATGGGATAACTGGAAGTGACGTCGGCAGCTCCGTGGAACACACGTCGCGAGAGGAGCTGCATTAGGTAGGTAATTTTATCTACATTTAGATGGCTTGGCATGGTTGCACTGATCAAACAGAAGCTAAACAAAGCACCACAAGGCTTTACTCTCTGGGTACAAACAAACACGGAATGTGATTGGCTAGGATAGGCTGTGCAGCGTGCACCTGTCTTAGTGAGCCCCGCCCCTCCTCCTCCCATCCAGGAAGTATGTGCAGTGTATTGTGCGCGCTCAGCTGTCTTCATAGATATACACTGCCTGGAAGAAGCCTGTTCTTCTCTGGACACCTCCTGTCTTTAGCCTCGGGTATGTACTAATAGAGAGCCACCTACATACCACAGTCACATATATAGTAGGGTTGCCACCTTTTCTTCAAGCCAAACCCGAACACTTCAGCGGCACAATTTTCTTTCTTGTGGAGTATACACATCAGAGTCTCCCTGTCCATTTGTGTACCTATCAAAGTTACCCTATTCATCTCTGTCCCCATCATAGTTTCCCTGTGCACATTTGTCCCCTTCAGAGTCTCCCTGTCCATTTGGGACCTCATCATAGTTTCCCTGTCCATTAAGTCCCCCATCATAGTTTTCCTGTCCATTTGTATCCCCATCAAAGTTTCCCTGTCCATTTTGCGTCCCCATTATAGTTTTCCTGTGCATTTGTGTCCCTATCAGAGTCTCCCTGTCCTTTTGTGTCCTCATTAGGGATGAGCTTCGTGTTCGAGTCGAACATACGTTCGACTCGAACATCGGCTGTTCGATCGTTCGACGAAGATCGAACTATTTGGGCCGTTCGCGCCAAATTCGAGTGACGCGAACGGCCCACAATGCACTACGCCATCACAGTGTCATCCAGGCGCTGTGATTGGCCAAGCATGCACTGTGACCCCGCATGCTTGGCCAATCACAGCGCCGGCAGCGAGGAGAGCAATGATTGGCCACAGGCAGGATGCCTGTGGCCAATTATTGCTGAGGGTGTTTAGTACACGCCCCACACTATAAAAGGCCGCCAGCACGGCGGCCTAGTGTAGTGTGTTCCGGAGCAGGGAAAGAGAAACATAGGCAGGGACAGTGACATTTATTTTTTTCTTGCTTAACCTGGATTCCTTTAGTTTAGGGAAAGAGAAGGATAGGTAGGGAGAGTGTCAGTGTGTTTTACTGTGCGAATCCTTGTTTCTAGGGACAGGGAAGGACAGTGAGGGAATTCTCCTTGTGCTATAGTGTGCTTTAAAAAAACATTTTTTCTAGGGACAGAAAACTATAGGTAGGGAGAGTGTCAGTGTGTTTTACTGTGCGAATCCTTGTTTCTAGGGACAGGGAAGGACAGTGAGGGAATTCTCCTTGTGCTATAGTGTGCTTTAAAAAAAAAAAAATTCTAGGGACAGAAAACTATAGGTAGGGAGAGTGTCAGTTTCTTTCACTGTGATAAACCTTGTTTCTAGGGACAAAGAAGGAAAGTGAGTGAAATTCTCCTTGTGCTATAGTGTGCTTTAAAAAAACATTTTTTCTAGGCACAGAAAACTATAGGTAGGGAGAGTGTCAGTGTCTTTTACTGTGCGAATCCTTGTTTCTAGGGACAGGGAAGGACAGTGAGGGAATTCTCCTTGTGCTATAGTGTGCTTTAAAAAAACATTTTTTTCTAGGGACAGAAAACTATAGGAAGGAAGAGTGTCAGTTTCTTTCACTGTGATAAACCTTGTTTCTAGGGACAAAGAAGGAAAGTGAGTGAAATTCTCCTTGTGCTATAGTGTGCTTTAAAAAAACATTTTTTCTAGGGACAGAAAACTATAGGTAGGGAGAGTGTCAGTGTCTTTTACTGTGCGAATCCTTGTTTCTAGGGACAGGGAAGGACAGTGAGGGAATTCTCCTTGTGCTATAGTGTGCTTTAAAAAAACATTTTTTTCTAGGGACAGAAAACTATAGGAAGGAAGAGTGTCAGTTTCTTTCACTGTGATAAACCTTGTTTCTAGGGACAAAGAAGGAAAGTGAGTGAAATTCTCCTTGTGCTATAGTGTGCTTTAAAAAAACATTTTTTCTAGGGACAGAAAACTATAGGAAGGAAGAGTGTCAGTTTCTTTCACTGTGATAAACCTTGTTTCTAGGGACAAAGAAGGAAAGTGAGTGAAATTCTCCTTGTGCTATAGTGTGCTTTAAAAAAACATTTTTTCTAGGGACAGAAAACTATAGGTAGGGAGAGTGTCAGTGTCTTTTAATGTGCGAATCCTTGTTTCTAGGGACAGGGAAGGACAGTGAGGGAATTCTCCTTGTGCTATAGTGTGCTTTAAAAAAACATTTTTTCTAGGGACAGAAAACTATAGGTAGGGAGAGTGTCAGTGTGTTTTACTGTGCGAATCCTTGTTTCTAGGGACAGGGAAGGACAGTGAGGGAATTCTCCTTGTGCTATAGTGTGCTAAAGCATTCCTCATCAACCATCTTTGAAATCCTTGTTTTTTTGCACAGTCAGGGAAATTGTCGTTGTGCTATTCTGTGCAAAAGCAATCATCCTCAACCATATTTAGAAATCCTTAAGTAAAGGGACAGAGAAGGACACCTGAAGGTAGCCCTTATTGCTTTTTTCCCCATCTCCCTGCAGGCCATCTATTAGAATGTCTGGAAGGCAAACAAGGAGAGGCAGACAGTCAGGAGGCAATAAAAGAGGGCAAGCAGGCTCTGTGTCTGGGGGCAACAGTGCTGGTCGTGGACGCGGTGCATTGTCATCAGCACATGGCCATGGGACATGCTTGTCCTTCTTTTCGGCAGCTGGACATGTTGAGCCACATCATGCCGAAGACTTGGTAGAGTGGATGACCAAGCCCTCCTCCTCCTCCTCATCCTCTCTCACCCAGGCTCAGGGTACTGGAAAAGCAGCTGCCAAAGCGTCCTCTTCCCTGGTATCAATGTCAGACTCATCATCAGTCACTCCTTCCCTAGACCCACCATGTCCTCCTCCTGAGGAGTCCCCCGAACTGTTTGAGCACAGTGTTGGGTACATGCTCCAGGAGGATGCCCAGCGTTTCGAAGAGTCTGATGATGAAACCCAGCTAGAGGAAGGCAGTAGCGTGAGAGCAGACAGAGGGGATGCTCAAGAAGGACACCAATCTGGCAGTCATGTTCCAGCAGCTGCAGCATACTGCCAGATTGGCTCCAGTGATGAGGAGGGAGGGGATGATGAGGTCACTGACTCCACGTGGGTGCCTAATAGGAGAGAGGAGGAGGAGGAGGATGAGGAGGAGGCACATCTCCAACGAGGCAGGATGCCCTTTGGTGGCCAGCGTAAGGGCAGTACACCGACGGAATCACACCGCAGAGCTCCGCCTGTGCAGGGCGCTGCCTCTGCCCGTCATTCAAAAAGTTCTTTGGTGTGGGCTTTTTTGAGGCTAGTGCATCAGATCGCACAGCTGCTGTTTGCAACATATGTCTCAAGCGTATATCGCGTGGCCAAAACATCAGCCGCTTGGGTACCACATGCCTGACCAGACATATGTTGACCTGCCATGCAGCTCGTTGGCAAGCCTACCTCAAAGACCCACACCAAAGAACAAAGCGGACCTCTCCTTGCACCGCATCAGCTGGGATCTCCAACCCCACTATAACTTCAGTCCTCTCTGAAACATGCACTGAGAGGAATGAAGGTGTAGAATTAGGTGTGTCACAGCCAAGTACTTGCGGCCACTCTGCTAGCAGTACACCGACGTCCGATTCTAGCAGGCAAATTTCCCTGCCCCAGCTGCTGGACCGTCGAAAGAAGTTACATAGTTACATAGTTACATAGTTACATAGTTAGTCAGGTTGAAAAAAGACACAAGTCCATCCAGTTCAACCGTAAAAAATAAAAATAAAAAAATAAAAATAAACATATATCGTACAATCCCATATACCCAATTCTATACCCACAGTTGATCCAGAGGAAGGCAAAAAAAAACCAGAAGAGCATTATCCAATTTGCTACAGCAGGGGAAAAAATTCCTTCCTGATCCCCCGAGAGGCAATCGGATATTCCCTGGATCAACTTTACCTATAAATGTCAGTACCCAGTTATATTATGTACATTTAAGAAAGAATCCAGGCCCTTCTTAAAGCAATCTACTGAGCTGGCCAGAACCACCTCTGCAGGGAGTCTATTCCACATTTTCACAGCTCTTACTGTGAAAAAACCTTTCCGTATTTGGAGGTGAAATCTCTTTTCCTCTAGACGCAAAGAGTGCCCCCTTGTCCTTTGTGTTGACCGTAAAGTGAATAACTGAACACCAAGTTCACTATATGGACCCCTTATATATTTGTACATGTTGATCATATCCCCCCTTAATCTCCTCTTCTCAAGAGAGAATAAATTCAGTTCCTCTAATCTCTCCTCATAGCTGAGCTCCTCCATGCCTCTTATCAGTTTGGTTGCCCTTCTCTGCACTTTCTCCAGTTCCCCAATATCCTTTTTGAGAACTGGGGCCCAAAACTGAACTGCATATTCCAGATGAGGTCTTACTAATGATTTGAACAGGGGCAAAATGATATCTCTCTCTCTGGAGACCATACCTCTCTTAATACAAGAAAGGACTTTGCTCGCTTTGGAAACCGCAGCTTGGCATTGCATGCCATTATTGAGCTTATGATCTACCAAAACCCCCAGATCCTTCTCCACTACGGATCCCCCCAGTTGTACTCCCCCTAGTATGTATGATGCATTCATATTATTAGCCCCCAAGTGCATAACTTTACATTTATCAACATTAAACGTTAAAAGTTCACTCCCAGCCATCCACATGCCCAGCGGTTGAATGCTAGCTTGGCTAAATTGCTAGCGCTTCAACTGCTGCCTTTTCAGTTGGTAGACTCGGCCCCCTTCCGTGAGTTTGTGCAATGTGCGGTTCCTCAGTGGCAGGTTCCCAAACGCCACTTTTTCTCACGGAAGGCTATTCCGGCTCTCTACCGGCATGTGGAAGGCAATGTCTTGGCCTCGCTGGACAGGGCGGTCAGCGGTAAGGTGCATATTACCGCTGACTCATGGTCCAGCAGGCATGGACAGGGACGTTACCTTTCTTTCACGGCCCATTGGGTCACTCTTTTGGCAGCTGGGAAGGATGCAGGACAAGGTGCAGTAGTGTTGGAGGTTGTTCCACCGCCACGCCTCCAAAATGCTACTACTGGTTGTGACACACCTCTCTCCTCCACCCCCTCCTCTTCTTCTTCCTCCATGGCCTCTTCCTGTGGTTTGTCCTCGGAACCAGCGGTGCTCCGTAGGCGTTCAAGGGGCTACGCAAGTACGCAGGCAAAAAGATGCCATGCCGTGCTTGCGCTGGTGTGTTTGGGGGACAGAAGCCACACTGGGGCAGAGGTCCTGTCTGCTCTGCAGGGCCAGGCCGAGAGGTGGTTGACGCCACGCCAGCTTAAGCCAGGAATGGTGGTTTGCGACAATGGCACCAACCTCCTCTCCGCCCTCCGACAGGGACAACTGACCCATGTGCCCTGTGTGGCTCACGTCCTTAACCTGGTGGTGCAGCGGTTCTTGGGCAGGTACCCGGGCTTACAGGATGTCCTGAGGCAGGCCAGGAAAGTCTGTGTGCAGTTCCGCAGATCTTATAATGCCAGTGCTCGCCTGGCTGAGCTGCAAAAGGAGTTGAACCTGCCCAAGAACCGCCTTATATGTGACATGCCCACCAGGTGGAACTCAACGTTGGCCATGCTGCAGCGGCTGCACACGCAGCAGAGGGCCATCAATGAGTACCTGTGCGACTACGGCACCAGGACAGGCTCAGGGGAGCTTGGTTTTTTTTCTCCACGCCAGTGGGGCATGATCAGGGATGCATGCACTGTCCTGGCACCATTTGAGGAGGCCACGAGGATGGTGAGCAGTGACAGTGCATGCATCAGTGACACTGTACCTCTTGTCCACCTGTTGGAGCACACGCTGCGTGGAATAATGGACAGGGCACTTGAGGCAGAACAGAGGCAGGAAGAGGAGGACTTCCTTGCCTCTCAAGGCCCCCTTTACCCAGACAGTGTTCCTTCTGTCCCACCCATCGCACAGGAAGAGGACGAGGAGGAGGAGGAGGAGGAGGATTGTGTCAGCATGGAGGTGGAGGCTGGCACTCAGCATCATCAGCAGCAGTCTTTTAGGGATGATTTACAGTCCCAAGAAACCAGTGGACTTGTACGTGGCTGGGAGGAGGTGGCTGCGGATCATGTCGTCCTTAGTGACCCAGAGGACTCCGGAGCGAATGCCTCAGCAAACCTACGCTGCATGGCCTCCCTGATCCTGCAAAGTCTGCGGAAGGATCCTCGTATTCTTCGGATCAAGGAGAGGGACCATTACTGGCTGGCCACTCTCCTTGATCCACGGTACAAGGGTAAGGTTGCGGACCTTATGTTACCGTCGCAGAGGGAGCAGAGGATGAGACAACTCTGGGAGGCCTTGCAGAAAGGTCTGTGCAACGCGTTCCCAGAGACTGGGAGGTTACAAACTCCTGGTCCTGGACAACGAGTTGCTGAGGCTTCGGCCAGTCAAAGAAGGAGCGGTGGGGAAGGTGGCCGTCTGACCGATGCGTTCAGACAATTCTTTAGTCCGCAGCCCCAAAGTATGATCGGTTCCAGCAACCATCGCCAGCGTCTGATAAACATGGTGCAGGAATATCTAGGGGCAAGGTCAGACTTGGACACCTTCCCCACCGAAAATCCTCTGGCTTACTGGGTCTTGAGGATGGATCACTGGCCAGAGCTTGCACAGTATGCAATTGAGCTACTGGCTTGTCCTGCATCCAGCGTTCTTTCGGAACGCACATTCAGTGCTGCTGGAGGATTTGTCACGGATCACAGGGTGCGCCTGTCCACCGACTCGGTTGATCGACTGACTTTCATCAAGATGAACCAGTCTTGGATCACCACCAGCTACCACACACCTGATGCTGATATAACAGACTAATTGATTTTAACATGTCACATCCCTTCAAGACTGATGCTGATGCTGAGTGCCTGTGCTGTTATGTTGACTGGCTATCCTCCTCCTCCGAGTCCTCAATGATACGATTGATGATGATAGCTTGGAAGATCATTTTTGTTTATGGGTGCCGCCACCAGTGGCTAAGGCCCAATTTTTCAGCCCCTGTTTTACAGGGGCGTGTAATTACAATTTTTTTAGCAATAATTTGCCATAGGGCTCATTGCTGTGCTCCAAGTACAGTATCTGTGAGGGGTTGGAGTGTTGTGGCACCAGTGCCTAAGGCCCAATTTTTTAGCCCCTGTTTAACAGGGGCGTGTCATTACAATTTTTGAAGCAATACTTTGCAACAGGGCTCATTGCTGTGCTCCAAGTACAGTATCTGTGAGGGGTTGTAGTGTTGTGCCACCAGTGCCTAAGGCCCAATTTTTCAGCCCCTGTTCAACAGGGGCATGCAATTACAATTCTTGATCTAATAATTCACAGCAGGGCCCATTGCTGCACCCACCAAGAGTAACTCTGAGGGCTTACAGTGTTGTGGCAACGCCACCACCACCACCACCACGAAAGGCCCAATTTTTCAGCCCCTGTTCAAAAGGGGCATGTAATTACAATTCTTGATCTAATAATTCACAGCAGGGCCCATTGCTGCACCCACCAAGAGTAACTGTCAGGGCTTACAGTGTTGTGGCACCAGCACCACCATCAAAGGCCCAATTTTTACTACCACTGTTCAACAATTATATGTAATTAAAATTCCTGATATAATAGTTGACAGCAGGGCGTTCCAGCACCAACCAAGAGTAACTGTGAGTGCTTACAGTGTTGTGCCAACACCAACAACTAAGGGGCCTATTTCTGCAGAGTATATACGGCAGGTCCCTACTTTCAAACATCCAACTTACAAACGACTCCTACTTGCAAACGCAAGAAGACAACAGGAAGTGAGAGGAAATCTACCACTAGGAAGGAAAATTCTCTCCTGTAAGAATAAATATGGGAGAAAGGTGTCTCCTCTGTACTGATGCTTTATCAGCAATCCTTGTTTCAAGAAAAACACCACATTTCAAAAACAGTTGTCATTGGGACGGAAAGTGAGGTGAAATGTTCTGAACAGGGGCACAGACAGCAAAACAAATGTTACAGGGGTGATAACCCTTACCTATGTTTTCCAAAAAGTTTAAAAATAGATTTTTGGGCTGGAGCTACACTTCAACAATGTACCTGTTCAAAATTACAAACAGATTCTACATAAGAACAAACCTACAGTCCCTGTCTTGTATGCACCGCCTGTATACGGCTGTTCAGAGTATATAGGGCCTTTTTTATTTTATGTGCGGGGTTCCCCTTAATATCCATACAAGACCCAAAGGGGCTGGTAATGGGCTGGGGTAGGGGGGGGGTCATGGGGTAGCTATGCCATTTTTCTTAAAGATTTTCATCCATATTACCGGGACCAGACATTACATTAAAGCCGCAAGCAGTTTTAAATGGCTTTTTTTCCTTTAGAAATGTAATTTTGTGCAGGGACAGTTCTAAACACGGGAAACACGTGGCACTTCACAGGCATACTTTAGACACCCCCCAGGTACGATATTTAAAGGAATATTTGACTTTTTTTTTTTCACTTTATGCATCATTAAAATGACTGCTCCCGAAAAACGACCGTTTTTAAAACTTCTTTTTGCATTGATACATGTCCCCTGGTGCACAACCCGGGTTCCCAAACCCTTTTTAGGACAATAACATGCATAATAGTTGTTATAATTAGCACTTTAGAAGTCGAACATTCGCATCCATTGTATTTAATAGGGTTCTAATGTTCGTACGAACTTTCGGTCCGTTCGCGGGTTCTGGTGCGAACCGAACCCGGGGGTGTTCGGCTCATCACTAGTCCTCATCAGAGTTTCCCTGTCCATTTGTGTCTCCACCAGAGTCTCCCTGTCCATTTGTGTCCCCATCAGAGTTCCCCTGTCCATTTATGTCTCCACCAGAGTCTCCCTGTCCATTTGTGTCCCCATCAGAGTTCCCCTGTCCATTTGTGTCTCCACCAGAGTCTCCCTGTCTATTTGTGCCCCCATCAGAGTCTCCCTGTCCATTTGTATCCCCATCAGAGTCTCCCTGTCCATTTGTGTCTCCACTACAGTCTCCCTGTCCATTTGTGTCCCAATAAGTTTTTCCCTGTCCTTTTGTGTTCCCATCAAAGTTTCCCTGTCCATTTGTGGCCTCATTAGAGTTTCACTGTCTCTTTGTTGCCCCATCAGAGTCTCCCTGTCCATTTGTCTTACCACCAAAGTCTCCCCGTGCATTTGTGTCCCCAACAGAGTTTCCGCATGCATTTGTGTCCCCATCAGAGTCTCCCTGTCCATTTGTGTCCCCATCAGCTTCTCCCTGATTATTTGTGTCCCCATCAGAGCTTCCCTGTTCATTTATGTCCCCATCATAGCTTCCCTGTTAATTTGTGTCCCCATCAGAGTTTCCTTGTCTATTTGTGTCCCCATCATAGATTCCCTGTGCATTTGTGTCCCCATCATAGTTTCCCTGTGCATATTTATCCCCATCAGAATCTCCCTGTTCATTTTGTGTCCCCATTATAGTTTCCCTGTGCATATTTGTCCCCATCAGAATCTCCCTGTTCATTTTGTGTCCCCATTATAGTTTCCCTGTGCATGTTTGTCCCTATCAGAGTCTCCCTGTCCTTTTGTGTCCCCATCAGAGTTTCCCTGTCCATTTGTGTCCCCATCAGAGTCCCGCTCTCAATTTGTGTCCTCATCAGAAACACCCTGTCTATTTGTGTCCCCATCAGAACCACCCTGTTCATTTGTTTCCCCGGACATTTATCCCCCTTACTGCAGTATACCTTACCGCTGTAATTTCACATACAGCAAGCCTGTGTAACGGCCGGGGCTCTGGTACACCTCCAGGCTTCCCTCCCCATTGTCACATGCGGAATTACAGCAGTAAAACATACTGATGTTAACTGGAAGTTGTAGCAGGTCTGCACCGAAGCATGTCATTGGTTGCTAGAATGCCAGCAGTCCCATAACACAGTGATGCGTTGGAGGGCTTTGTCAGTGGTAACCTTTTCTGCATACTGCTGAGGAATGGGGAAGTGTGGAGGGGCGTATGATAGAGTTACCCTTGTAGAGAGGCAGTCTGGGGCAGAGTTAAGAGTGGGTTAACTGAAAAGGGCAGGAATTTTCCCTTCAGACCTGGTTATTAGTCAGTTGGTCTGAGAGTTTGTTAATAACTATTATTTCATTGTTTCTTTCTAGTGGCACACAGACAAAATACCAAATTCTAACCATTCCCCCACTCTATCCAAAAATTATAAAAAACAAAAACTGGCTAATAATACATAGATGCTGGTGCCTGAGCATTCATTTTAACAGAAACATTCCTTATAAGAATATATGTGCACTTTACTTTTTTTTTTTATGCATGTGATTTACCTGTAAATGCCTCCCTTGTGTAGACATCCAAAAGCCCTAAGACTACTGCTGGGTGCTGCCATTTTTGAAGAGATGTCAGCAGCTCCAGCAGATTTAGAGCGGTCACTTAAAGCGTAGCTCCACCCAAAAGTGGAAGCTCCGCTTGTTCGCACCCTCTCCTCCTCTACTGCCACATTTGGCACTTTTTGAGGGGGAGCGTATACATGTCAAAACCAGGGACCCGCTCCCACTTCTGGGTAAAATCACCCGTGCGATTGCCGTGATCTACGAAATTTCCAGCCCCTCCACTTTCCACACGCCCCCCCCCGCGCTGCCTTCTGGGAGACACGGGTCCCAAAAGACAGCGGGGCCATTCAGAAAGCGCAGCATGACTCGCGCATGCGCAATAGGAAACAGGTTGTGAAGCCGCAAGGCTTCACTTTCTGTTTCCCTTAGTAAGGATGCCGATGCCTGCACCCAGAGACGATGGATAAATCGGCTAGAGGTGCCGACATCCCGGGATACCTGGACAGGTAAGTGTCCTTATATTGAAAGTCAGCAGCTTTAGTATTTGTAGCTGTTCACTTTTAATTTCTTTTTAATACAGGCTGGAACTCCGCTTTAAGTGACACTCTATATGCTCCTCCCCTACATTTCACAAGTATAGCCTAACTTTTTTGGACAATAAAATCATTAAAGAATGGGACAGCAGGCAACAATATTTTGCATGCTGCTAGTTTTCATCCTCCCAGTCCTCAAATGAGGCATTCCATTGGCACAGTACCTGAGACTATCACAAAAACTGTTCCAATGATGATATATTTCAGCAGTAGGCATAACTACTTTGTAATAGATTTAGACAAAGGGATTATAAAGATAGATATCTGAGACACACCTATCTCGGAGCTAAAGAAATATGAGACAAGAAAGATCAGGATCTAGGATTCAAAATTGAAAAGGTGTAAAAATAATATTAGATTTACTACTAGAACCAACAATCAAGTCGGTCAAGAAAATTCTTCAATGACCCTGGCACAGACTCTTGAAATATCCAACTATCTGCAAGTTCATTACACTTTCACCTTTCTGTTATATATAGACGTGCAAAGTCAATTGTAGACTATTTCGTTCACAATGATCAATATGCTGCAATACAAGATGCTCATATAAGTGTACCTCTTGTTCTATGTGCAAATATCTTTGTATTGGCAATACGGTTCAATTATCTTATGGTAGGTTGGCACGGTTGCGCGAATCACCGTCATTGAACATCGGCTGCTTTAAGAAGCTATAGGGGGGCGCGCACACGCCGCCAGAGCCGATGCGCGTGGCCGGTGGCCGCGTGGTTCGCCAGACACCCACGATTACTCCTCAGAGAGCCAGAACGGGATCTGTCAATGTAAACAGACAGATCCCCGTTCTGACAGGGGAGTAGAGATAGATCAACTGGAAACACCTCCCTAGGGAACATTTAACCCCTTGATCGACCCCTAGTGTTAGCCCCTTCCCTGCCAGTGACATTTATACAGTAATCAGTGGCTAATTTTAGCTCTGATCGCTGTATGAATGTCACTGGTCCCAAAAAAGTGTCAAGTGCCGATCTGTCCGCCGCAATATCGCAGTCCCGCTAAAAACTGCAGATCTCCGCCATTACTAGTAAAAAATAAATAAATAATAAAAATGCCATAAATCTATCATTTATTTTGTAGACGCTATAGCTTGTGCGCAAACCAATCAATATACGCTTATTGCGCTTTTTTTTGTTTTATTTTTTACCAAAAATATGTAGAAGAATACAGTACATATTGGCCTAAACTAATGAAGAAATTTTTATTTTTTATTTGTTTGTTTTTTGGGATATTCATTTATAGCAAAAAGTAAAAAATATTATTTTTTTCAAAATATTTTTTGTTTATAGCGCAAAAAATAAAAACCGCAGACGTGATCAAATACCACCAAAAGAAAGCTCTATTTGTGGGGAAAAAAAGTACATAAATTATGTTAGGGTACGTTGAACGACTTTACAATTGTCAGTTACAGTGATGCAGTGCCATATTGCAAAAAATGGCCTGGTAATTAAGGGGGCAAATCCTTCCGGGTCCTTAAGTCGTTAATGGGGGCACAGACAGCAATAAAAACCAGACAGGGGTTCTAATCCCTCTCCACTCTTCCAAAAAAAGTTATACTTTTATTTCTGTTTGAGACCAAGGTTTTTAGGCACCAAGTCTTGCTTGAGAAAGTTACTTTTGTTAATCAACAAATTCAAGTGAATTTCAAATTGTTTATGTAAAGGAAAAACAATGCAAGCATGTACTGTGAAATGTTTTTTTTTTTTTTTAACCAAATCTGCTGACATGACTTTAAATTATTTTTAAAGGAATTAAATGAAAATTTCCATTGTGTAGCTGTCATGTCGAGATGTGGGCCTGAATTTGAATGGCTGCTACAAGCTGTCAAAGCCCTCTTTTCTCTATGAGACTTCATTTACCTATTTCATTTTTTAGCCAAAATGTATGCATCCTACTCCTGATGATTGGCTGTAAACGGCATGAAACGCGTCGAGTCTACACTCAAGGGTGCCAAATTAAGCTTGCCCAAAATTATGATTTCTGCCAATTATTTTTATTACTTATACCCATTAAGATCAGTATGTCTATTTGATCTGTATGTCTATTCAATTCATCAATTGTTATTGCTTTTATCAATCATGTCTATCCACTATTAATATTAAATATGTCAATATGATTATCAGTATACTCATTCGTTTTTTTTTTTTTGCCTACCCCATGTATTGTGTAATATTTATATGATACATTATATATTATACTCATTACCATTTTAATTGAATATTGATTTATTGAATTTATTAAGTAGCAATTCATTATGGTTATGTCATGGATATGCAGTAGTGTTTGTCTGTCAGCTTACCTTCCTTCCTATGTGTTCATCTTAGAGGCCTGAGCCCTTTCACCTGGCTTCCTTTATAATCTCCTCCCAGCCAGACTCCACCCCAGGCCCTATCACAGAACACTATATTAACCTGTGCACTGCAAGCCTGCTTTGCTGATCAACGTGTTTGTTAGGCATTGTGTGTTTGGGTTCCTGCCTGCCGTGTGCTACGTCTGT
Organism: Rana muscosa; assembly: GCA_029206835.1. Taxonomy (NCBI): domain Eukaryota; kingdom Metazoa; phylum Chordata; class Amphibia; order Anura; family Ranidae; genus Rana; species Rana muscosa. The sequence continues at coordinate 238,181,693 of CM055125.1, read as the reverse complement.
CTCTCTGTCACGTTATTGGCTTGTCCCCGACTATCCCTGTCTGCTCGTGACCCTTGACCTTCGGCTCGTTCTTCGTTATCCTTGTCTGCTTGTGGCCCCTGACCTTCAGCTTGTTATTCGGTTCTCTCTTATCGTGTGCTGCTGCTTCCCCTCTTTTCCCCTTATCCTACGGGGCGTGAGCTAGGAAACTCCAGGGGCCGCGACCTGGTCCCAGCCTGCAGCTAACATCCTCACCACTAGAGGCCCTGGAGAAGACCAGCTGGGTCTTAGACTCCGCGCCCTGGGGAATCTTGGCTCTAGCTTCCGTTAGGATCCCGGTTGTGCTCCTCTGGTCCCGCTTTCCACAACCACCCAGTTTCCTATCCGCAGAAGCCAGCCATAGGGTTCACTACCTCGCGGTGCACTCCTGTCCCCCTACGGTGTGCATCTGTCACCTGGCCACAGGTGACCCTGACAGTTTGATCAGCCATGAACCCGGCTGACATCCCGCTACCCGCGGATGATCCATTGCAGGGCATAGTTTGCAGACTTGAAACCCAGGAATCGAATCAGACTCAGGTGATGCGATTCCTCCAGGATCTGGCTTCTCGCTTCGAGCAGCTTCAGGCCTCCTTGGGAACCCTGAATCCGCAACCTCAAATACAATCAGCGGCTGCACCTATTGCACCAGTCGCAGCCACACACTCGCTACAACTGCCAGCTCCGTCCCGTTTTTCTGGGGACTCCAAGGCTTGCAGGGGGTTCCTTAGCCAGTGCACGATTCATTTTGAGCTCCAGCCCCAAAACTTCCTGTCTGATCGGGCTAAGGTAGCCTATATCATTTCCCTCCTCTCTGGTGAAGCTTTAGCCTGGGCAGCCCCTCTGTGGGAACTGAATGATCCAGTGGTTTCTAGCCTGTCTGGCTTCTTGAAACTTTTTCGGAATATCTTCGAAGAACCGGCTCGTGTCTCTTCAGCGGCCAGCGCCCTTTTACGTCGCCGCCAAGAGTCTGCTTCTGTGGGACAGTATGCCCTTCATTTCCGCATACTGTCGGCTGAGTTGAGCTGGAACAATGAGGCCTTAGTCGCAACCTTTTTGCATGGCCTGTCTGATAGAGTGAAGGATGAATTAGCTGGAAGAACCATCCCCACTGATCTGGCTGGCGTTATCTCCTTGTGTAACCAGATCGATATTCGCTTTCAGGAGAGGACCTTAGAAAAGCAACGCCAGCACTCCTTGGTTCTTAGTCAGCCTGAGCTCCCCTCTCTTCGACCCGTAGAGCATCTCCTACCAGCTGAGGAACCCACGCAGCTGGGTCGGACCAGGCTATCCCCCGAGGAACGTGCTAGGCGCAGAACTCTTGGTCTGTGTCTTTACTGTGGGGGCAAAGGTCATTTTCGTGACACTTGCTCTCTTTGTCCAGAAAAACGTTCGGGTCCAATTCATCTGGAAAGTGGAGTATTGGACCCAGAAATATCACCTTCCCCTTCTCGTCTTCTGCTTTCTGTGTTCCTTCATGTTGGTGCTTCTTCTCATTCGGTCTCAGCATATCTGGATTCCGGAGCCGCTGGTAATTTCATGGACTGGGAAATCGCATCGTCCATGAGACTTACTCTTTTGCCCCTCACCACGCCATTGGTGGTCTTGGCGATTGATGGTACTGTTCTCCCAGGGGGACCTATCCGCTTCCAGACCCTCCCTGTTAAGATGTCGGTAGGGACACTCCACCAGGAGTGGATATCCTTCCTTATCTTACCCAAGGCCTCAACGCCTATAATTTTGGGTCTCCCATGGTTACAGCTCCATTCTCCTCATGTGGACTGGACTACTGGACAGATCCTGGCTTGGGGTCCCTCCTGTTCCTCGTCCTGCCTACCCAAGGTTGCCCCCTGTGAATCTGAGTCGGTCATTCATTCCAGGTTGCATAACCATTTACATTTCTCTGTCCCTAACCACCCTTGGACGCACAGCCAGGCTAGCTTGTCTATAAGTCCTGCAGTCGCTACGTCTTGCGATGCGATTCAGGTAGTCGCTACACCTGACTCAGCTATTCACTCTGCCTCTGTACTAGTTATGCCAGTCCAGCCCATGCCCAGTGAGCCTCCTACTTTTTCTTGTTTGGGACATTCTGCTTGTCCTTCAGCTATTCAGCTTGACTCCGGCGACATGTCACCTTCTAACCAACCTGACTTCAGGGTTCCACTGACATCTGCCCAGTCTGATAGTCCTGTGCAAGATGACCAGTTCCCCTTTAAGGGTCTAGGGGACCCTCCTCAGATTCCTGTTGATCCTCTCATGCCCTTGCTTATTCCTAGAGAGCCTTTGGTCCTCAATAGATCTTCTTGTCATCTCCCTACCTCGTTTTTGGTCTCTGAGGAAAATCTTAAGTACGAGGTTAGACAAGTTCTGGATTCTCGGCTCTGCAGAGGCATTCTTCAGTACCTTGTGCATTGGAGAGGTTTTGGTCCTGAGGAGGCGTCTTGGATCGCTGCATCTGATGTCGCTGCACCTCATCTGTTGAGAAGGTTTCATCAGAGATTTCCCTTTAAGCCTGGGCCCAGGCGGGGGAGGGTCCATAAGAGGGAGGGTACTGTCATGGATATGCAGTAGTGTTTGTCTGTCAGCTTACCTTCCTTCCTATGTGTTCATCTTAGAGGCCTGAGCCCTTTCACCTGGCTTCCTTTATAATCTCCTCCCAGCCAGACTCCACCCCAGGCCCTATCACAGAACACTATATTAACCTGTGCACTGCAAGCCTGCTTTGCTGATCAACGTGTTTGTTAGGCATTGTGTGTTTGGGTTCCTGCCTGCCGTGTGCTACGTCTGTCTCTCTGTCACGTTATTGGCTTGTCCCCGACTATCCCTGTCTGCTCGTGACCCTTGACCTTCGGCTCGTTCTTCGTTATCCTTGTCTGCTTGTGGCCCCTGACCTTCAGCTTGTTATTCGGTTCTCTCTTATCGTGTGCTGCTGCTTCCCCTCTTTTCCCCTTATCCTACGGGGCGTGAGCTAGGAAACTCCAGGGGCCGCGACCTGGTCCCAGCCTGCAGCTAACATCCTCACCACTAGAGGCCCTGGAGAAGACCAGCTGGGTCTTAGACTCCGCGCCCTGGGGAATCTTTGCTCTAGCTTCCGTTTGGATCCCGGTTGTGCTCCTCTGGTCCCGCTTTCCACAACCACCCAGTTTCCTATCCGCAGAAGCCAGCCATAGGGTTCACTACCTCGCGGTGCACTCCTGTCCCGCTATGGTGTGCATCTGTCACCTGGCCACAGGTGACCCTGACAGGTTATATAGATTGCCCTACGGGGATTGTGACATCAAACCCAATTTTAGGTATCCTACTTAATACTATATACATATTTCTGCTTCATTTAAAGTCCCAAACCTATTCTCTTTCTCTTTATATACTGTAATATATATATATATATATATATAGGGATGGAGGCATATGTAAGGTACCTGTGATAGGTAGTGTCCGAAGTGGAACTTGTGTGCTGAGGATTCAGGCGAAAACGTAGTCAGGCAGATTAGGTTGGCAACAGATCAGGCAAAATGGTACACGATCGAAATCCAGAGAGTGGTCAGGCAGGCAAAGGTCATACACGAGCTGGCAGTGAAGTACAAAATCAGCAGGCTGGAGAGTAGTCAGGAATTCAGGCAGAAGTTCAACACGAAAATCAGGATCAAAAAGCAGTCACAACACCCAGGGAGCTATTCCACACAAACGGGCGCTGAGAGATAGCATCACTTCCTTTTTAAGGGCTGCTTTGATTGAAAATTGTCCACAGCTGGCAGCAGGTGGGGCTAGTGAGTCCAAGGTAATGTTTAACACTGAGAGGACATTTCCAAAAGTCCAGATCTGCTCAGTAGCGCAACAGGTAAGGCTGCAGCTTGGGACCAGGAAGATCCCAGTTCAAATACACCCAGGTACATGACAGCATATCTATGTTTTGTTTGGGTCCAAACAAGTCACTCATTGCTCTTTAATTTTCTCTATAGAGGTTTAAATAAATACAACCTGACATGGTGAAGGGTTAGACAAACTGAGACAGCGTCTAATTTATCAAACTTTGTCAGTTTCAGTAAATCAATATAGGCCAGCTTGTTTACTGTTTGTACACCAGACCCCAACCAGACAGTCAACTCTTTTAGCACAAGGGTCATGATGTAACGTCTGCTAGCACCACCAGCTATGTCACTCTTGAAAATTTTAAGCTTGGAACATATGGTGCGGTCTGGCTTGGGGTTTGAGAGTTGTGTTTCAGGCCAGCTAGGAGGTTAACTTCCGAAAAAAAAAAAGCTTAAACTTAGTAACCGCAATTTCTGTTAGAAAGAGAGCAAAAGAAACAGAGTGGAACAAAATAGGCGGAGCCGGCCGGATGGCTGAAAAATTGAAATTGAGCTGCGGCGCCGCTCACCCCCCGCCCCTTCCCACATCAGGTCACAGACAAACCGGAAGCAGGGCGGGAGGTGGGCGGTGCCGCAGCTCAATTTCTATTGGCAGCCACCCGGCCTCTTGTTTGTTGGGTCTTCAGGAAATTGGTGGTTGGTGGAGACATTGTCTCTGCTGGCCGCGGACCTCGAGTCGCGGGGACGGCGAAAAATCGGGAAAACAAGGATTTACCCGGGACATTTCCAGAGAATTGCAAAAACCGGGAAAAAGGTTTAAATCCCTGGAATGTCCTGGGAAATTCGGGACAGTTGGTAAGTATGCTGACATAGTAAATGCATGCAGATTTACTTTGACCATTTTTAGGCCTCATGCTGCACACTGGACACTTTAGCCATCTCTCCTAGACCTCTCCTCCTGGCAGCAGCATTTTGGCCGAAAAAAATGCTTGACCCTAGTAAAGTGTTAGTACTAGGGCGTTAATTAATTTCATGGGCCAGAATAATAATTTATTCTAGCCATTGAAATGAATTAATGCTCAAGCTCTAAACGTGCCTAGTGTTAATACGCATCCATTGGCTTTTCTGCCAAAATGCAGCTGCTCCTGGATGCATTGGCAGTGGGTTTTTTTTTTCTACCTCTAAATACAGTGGGTTTAAAAAAGAATCACCCCCTTTAAAATAATTACATTTTGTTGCTTTGTAGCCTGAAATTAACACAGAAACCATTTTTGTTTTATCCAGTTGTACTTACTAGTGCAACTTATAACATCCAAGTGAAAGATTCTACACCAACATGTCAGAAAAAAGTTCAAAAACAGAATCAATGAGTTGGAAAAAGGATCAGCCCCCCCCCCCCCTCCTTATGTCAGTATTTTTGATGAACTGCCTTTTGCTTTAATTACAGCCTTTAGTCTGTTGGGGTATGCCTCTACTAACTTTGCACATCTAGAATTTGCAATATTTGCCCACTCTTTGCAGAACTGTTATATTTGATGGTGACCGTTTGTGGACTGTAATCTTCAAGTCATTCCACAGATTTTCAATGGGGTTTAATTCTGGGCTCTGACTAGGCCATGCGAGGACATTCACCTTTTTCTCCTTCAACCAATCTGTGGTCATTTTTGCTGTGTGCTTTGGGCCATTGTCATGTTGGAAGGTAAATCTTCTACAACTTTCTGGCAGAGGGCAGCAGATTTTCCTCAAAATTTGATGGTATTTTGCTCCATCTATGTTTCCTTCTAGCCTGACAAGTGCTCCAGTCCCTGCTGCAGAAAAACACCCCCATAAGGATATTACCACCTCCATGCTTTACTGTAGGAATGGTGTTATTTGGATGGTGAGCTATATTGGATTTCTGCCAGACTGTCACGTACCAAGTGTGACCAGAACTGTGCAGCTAGCAACAGAGGAACACCAAACACGTATAAGTGAAATATAAAGATTTATTAAAGATAAGTGAAATAATAATATATATATATATATTGTGAGGGGGTTGGCTCGGCAGCGGGTGTGTGTGACCCCCGAGATGGGCTCCCCACACAAAAACAGGCCCAGCAAACGGAGGTTGTGGTTTTCAAAATCAAAAAGGTGCGGTTTATTTTCTATTTACAGTGACAAAACACAGCAAAGAAAAAGAAACATAAACAAAATAAATCCTGGTCAACTTGACCTCTGACTAAACATACAGGTTTCCTAACTAACAACTGGGATCAGCCTAGTGCTGTCCTAGTCCCTAAGTCCCTGGTTTTAAATGTCCAAGCAAATAGCCACACAGGCTTTGTCTCACCGCACAGGGGTTCACTCTCCCTAGACAGTCCACACAGGTCTGGGTCCAGGCATGAGCAAACACCTAATGAATCTGGGAGTTCTTATAGAGGCCTAAATGAGCTGACAAGCTTCAGCTGGTCTCATCAACTCCCTGTCTGCACGACGCCCCACACTCTCCCTAGAGGTATGAATCATCCATGAGCCCACTAGCCTCAGCTGGGCTTATACAACTCTCCGCCTAGTTGTATAAGTCGGCGTAAAGCCTGAATCTGGGCGAAATATATCTACCCCCCTGGATGCAACCAGGTGACTTTACCTTCCTGCTGTCACATACCCCCCCCCTCTTGTTTTAACCTCGGGGTTGGAACACCAGCAATCAGGCATTCATGTACTCGAGACAAAGCATCCACATTCCCCATTTGAACGCCAGGGCGATGCTTTACTGTGAAGTTGAATTCCTGGAGGGCCAGGAACCACCTATTCACTCTTCTATTTGTTTCCTTGTTTTGAGCCATCCACTTTAACGGAGCGTGATCCGTAACCATGTCAAAGTGCCTACCTAGCAGGTAGTACCGAAGGGAATCTAGAGCCCACTTCACCGCTAAACACTCCTTTTCAACGGTGGCGTAATTTACCTCATGGGACTTCAACTTCCTGCTGAGGTAAATGACTGGGTGCTCTTCCCCGTTCCAGACCTGGGACAATACTGCTCCTAACCCCACATCTGACGCATCACTTTGTACGACAAAGTCTTTAGAGAAATCGGGTGAGTACAACACTGGCTGGCTACATAAGGCTTGTTTCAAGAATTGGAATGCTGCCTCAGCCTCGGGGGTCCATTTAATCATGACCGACCCTTTCCCCTTCGTCAGGTTGGTTAGGGGCACAGCCTTAGAAGCAAAGTGGGGAATGAATCGCCGATAATACCCAGCGATTCCCAGAAAGGCTCGTACCTGCTTCTTGCTGTTGGGACGTGGCCAACTCTGGATGGCCTCGACTTTGTTGAGTTGGGGTTTTATTACTCCCCTCCCAATGGTGTACCCAAGATATTTGGCCTCCTCCTGCCCAATGGTACACTTCTTGGGGTTAGCCGTAAACCCCGCTTCCCGAACAGAGTCCAGGACTGCTTGCACTTTTGGCAGATGTGAGGCCCAATCTGTGCTATGGACAATTACGTCATCCAGGTAAGCCGCAGCATACTTCCGATGGGGCCTCAGCATCTGGTCCATTTTCCGCTGGAATGTGGCCGGCGCATTCTGTAACCCGAACGGCATTCTTTTATATTGGAACGCCCCGTCTGGGGTTACAAATGCGGTTTTCTCTTTGGCCGACTTGGCCAGGGGGATTTGCCAATACCCTTTTGTGAGGTCAAGAGTCGTCATGTATCGGGCTGTTCCCAGCCGGTCGATCAACTCATCTATACGTGGCATGGGGTAGGTGTCAAATTTTGTAACTTTGTTCAACTGACGAAAATCGTTACAAAATCGCCAGCTCCCATCCGGTTTAGGCACCAACACAATGGGACTAGACCAATCACTTTGGGACTCCTCTATCACCCCTAAGTTCAGCATTTTCTGTACTTCCTCCCGTATTGCCTCCCGTCGGGCCTCTGGGATCCGATAGGGTTTTAACTTCACCCTTTCACCGGGCGGGGTAATGATGTCATGCTCTACCCCAGATGTTTGTCCCGGCAGCTCAGAGAATACCTCCTTGTTGCGAAGCACAAACTCCTTAACCTCCTGTTGTTGGGGTTGTGACAAGGTGGCTGCTATTCCAACCTCAGGAATCACGCAACCAGTTTGAGCTGGTGACCAAGTGTCTGCGACTAGGGACTCTCTATCCCTCCAGGCTTTCAACAGATTAACGTGATAGATCTGTTCGGGCTTTCGCCTTCCTGGTTGTCTGACCTTGTAATTCACTTCGCTCACTTTTTCCATTATCTCGTAGGGGCCTTGCCATTTGGCAAGGAATTTACTTTCAACCGTAGGGACAAGTACCAGTATCCTATCCCCCGGGGAAAAGGTACGGGTCTTGGCTCCACGGTTGTACACTCTCTGCTGTGCTAACTGCGCTTGGGCCAAATGTTCCTTCACGATGGGCATTACCTGTGCAATTCGGTCTTGCATCAGGGCGACATGCTCAATCACACTCCTGTGGGGAGAACTCTCACTTTCCCAGGTTTCCTTGGCAATATCTAACAGCCCTCTTGGGTGTCTCCCATACAGTAACTCAAAGGGGGAGAATCCCGTAGAGGATTGGGGCACCTCCCTAATAGCAAACATCAGATAAGGAAGTAGACAGTCCCAATCCTTTCCATCTCTATCCACCACTTTCTTCAACATTTGTTTTAGGGTTTTGTTGAATCTTTCAACCAGCCCATCGGTTTGGGGGTGATACACAGATGTACGTAATTGCGTCACTTTGAACAATTTACACAGCTCCTTCATAACCCGGGACATAAAGGGTGTACCTTGGTCCGTAAGCAGTTCTTTACAAATACCCACCCGGCTAAACACAAGAGATAGCTCTTTGGCTATGGTTTTGGCCGAGGTATTTCGGAGAGGGATCGCTTCTGGATAACGGGTGGCATAGTCCATTATAACTAATATGTACTGGTGCCCCCTAGCGGACTTGATTATAGGACCTACCAAATCCATGGCGATCCTCTCAAACGGGACCTCAATGATGGGTAGAGGGACCAGCGGGCTACGGAAATGTGGCATCGGGGCCGACCTCTGACACACAGGGCAGGAGGAACAATAATTTTCTATGTCCTTCATCACCCCCGGCCAATAGAATCTCTGTAATACCCTCTCTCGGGTTTTCTCTGTCCCCAGATGACCTCCAAGAATGTGCCCATGGGCCAACTCCAACACCAACTTCCTGTAAGGTTTGGGCACCACAAGCTGCTCAACGGTTTCTTCTGCCCTTTTTGCCACCCGATACAGTAGGTCCTTCTCTACGCTGAAGTATGGGTAAGTGCAGGTATTATCTGGGTTCACTAACTCGCCATCTATTTTCACTACGTTTTCCCGTGCCTTTATTAGGGCGGGGTCTTTCAACTGTTCTGTGGCAAAGTTTTCCCTGTGAACCTCAAGATCAGAAAACTCCACAGACGGTAGGTTTTCGTCTGAGGAGGTGGGCTCCTCTCCAGTTTCTTGAGTCTCCCCTGCCAATACTGATAAGGGAAATTCCGGAGAGTCCTCACCACTCTCAGGGGAGTTCTGGCTATCACATTCCTGGTACATAGGGGCACCAGTGGGGGGCTCAGGATCATCCCACAGTTCCCAGAACTTCGGAAAATCCCTTCCCACAATGGCGTCATGCGGTAACTGAGATACTAAGCCCACTGGATGAGAGAGGGTACCTTTGGGGGTCTCGAAACACACTGTAGTCACTGGATACTCTCGGGTGTCCCCATGCACACAAATAACAGCTACCTTGCTATTCCCAGAGACCTCTGTTTTAACTAACTCAGCCTTTATCAGGGTCACAAGGCTACCTGAATCCAGCAATACCACAACATTTCTACCATTAACACACATTTTGCATAAATGTTTCTCAGTTCCTCAAATGGCAGTGCATGCGACTGTCGCACACAGCGACTGACGTCTGCCCGTCAGAAAGTCACACTGCATGGGTTCCTCCACAACCGGGCAATTGGCTGCAATATGTCCCGCTTGCCGGCAGCGGTAGCAAACGATCCTTCTTGCGGCCTCTTGAGCCGCTGATTTCCCAGGCTGTTCTCGCCAAACTTGGGGTAGAGCTCCCACCCTCTCACTCTCTCCACACTCACCCCTTGGAATCCTCTTATCCACCCCTGGGGATGGTCTGGTCTTAGGGTGGAAAGTCCGAGTGTCTCTGGAAGAGGCCGTCAGGTTCTCTGTAGCCAAGTATTTCTCCACACGATCCACAAGACCATCGGCCGTCTCTGGGTCTCCATGGCTTACCCACTTTTGGATGGCAGTAGGAAGAGCTCTCAAAAACCGATCCATTACAACACGTTCCACAATCTTTGGTGCGGACAAAGTCTCTGGCTGTAGCCACTTTCTGCTCAGGTGAATGAGATCATACATTTGAGACCTGGGGGGTTTTCCAAGCTGGAAAGTCCAGTTATGCACACGCTGAGCCCGGACAGCCTGGGTGACACCCAGCCTTGCCAATATTTCAGCTTTTAGCATCACATAGTCTTTTGCTTGGTTAGGCTCTAGGTCATAGTAAGCTTTCTGCGATTCACCAGTTAACAGAGGAGCCACCAGTCCAGCCCACTGCTCCTCAGGCCACTTTTCTCTTTCAGCGGTCCTTTCAAATGTGGTCAAAAATACCTCTGGATCATCCTCTCCAGTCATTTTTGTCAATAAACGACTCACCCCAAAGGACGCGGTATTAGTGGGACGGCTTTCCTCACTGGTCTGCGGACGTTGCTGCATTACTGCTTCCATCTGTTGTTGTAGTCTCTGCTCTTGCTTCTGCAACAGGTCTATGAAGCGGGCCTCAGATTGCTGCTGGGCTTGTTGCTGAGCCTCCAGACTCTGTTGCAAAGTTGCGTTTGTCTGCTGCTGGGCTGCAAGGCTCTGTTGATGAGCTTGCTGCTGGGCTGCGAAGTTCTTTTGCAAACCTGCATTTGTCTGCTGTTGATTGGCATTTGCTAGAGCCAGCTGCTTCAGTATCTCCTCCATGCTGGCTTAAAAAAAACTGCCACTGGTTCTCCACCAACTGTGAGGGGGTTGGCTCGGCAGCGGGTGTGTGTGACCCCCGAGATGGGCTCCCCACACAAAAACAGGCCCAGCAAACGGAGGTTGTGGTTTTCAAAATCAAAAAGGTGCGGTTTATTTTCTATTTACAGTGACAAAACACAGCAAAGAAAAAGAAACATAAACAAAATAAATCCTGGTCAACTTGACCTCTGACTAAACATACAGGTTTCCTAACTAACAACTGGGATCAGCCTAGTGCTGTCCTAGTCCCTAAGTCCCTGGTTTTAAATGTCCAAGCAAATAGCCACACAGGCTTTGTCTCACCGCACAGGGGTTCACTCTCCCTAGACAGTCCACACAGGTCTGGGTCCAGGCATGAGCAAACACCTAATGAATCTGGGAGTTCTTATAGAGGCCTAAATGAGCTGACAAGCTTCAGCTGGTCTCATCAACTCCCTGTCTGCACGACGCCCCACACTCTCCCTAGAGGTATGAATCATCCATGAGCCCACTAGCCTCAGCTGGGCTTATACAACTCTCCGCCTAGTTGTATAAGTCGGCGTGAAGCCTGAATCTGGGCGAAATATATCTACCCCCCTGGATGCAACCAGGTGACTTTACCTTCCTGCTGTCACAATATATATATATATAACCACCTCCAATACCACACAGTGCACAACAACCAATACCAAACAGAACCCACAATTAATAATAGTAACAGACAAATATGTACAAGTAATGGGGAAACCAGAATCATAAACAGGGCCAGGCCGAGGTCATACACAGGGGGATCAGCAGATGGGGTAAGGATGGATCAGGACAGGGAGACAGGATCAAGCAGGGGGCAACCAGGCTGCAGAGCAGGGATCAGGGATAGGACGGACACAACAGGTTCAGGATCAGGTTACAGGTTTAGGTTACAGGGATCAGGATACATGGATCAAGGTTCAAGCAGACAGGCTACAGGTCAGGGCACGAGGACGATACCAGGGCAGTGTGTGTATACACCTGCCGGGTATTTATAGGAATGCCTGATTAGCTTCAGGTCACACCTGATCGGAGGGAGGGCAGTCTGCTCCACACTGCCAGGATCCATCCGCTGGTGGAAACCAGTACTGCGTCCAAAAGATAATACAACACCAGCAGGGAAAGATTCTCCTGACAGTTACAAACTGCCAGGAGACACCTGCTGGTGGACCACAGTACTGCAAGATAAATAATAAATGCCACCAGCGGATGGAACCTTTCCTGACAGTACCCCCCTCAAAGGAGCGGCCTCCGGACGCTCCAACTAGCTGTTGCCGGAGAAAGTTCATGGCAATCAGCTGGGTAGTAGGCAAAGTCACATCCGGGCAGAAAATCACATCAAGCTGGGCAGCAGGCAGGAACACCTCGGGCTGGGCAGCAGGCTCCGGGTCATCGAGCTGGGCAGCAGACAGGAACACTTCGGGCTGGGCAGCAGGCTCCGGGTCATCGAGCTGGGCAGCAGGCAGGAACACCTCGGGCTGGGCAGCAGGCTCCGGGTCATCGAGCTGGGCAGCAGGCAGGGACACTTCGGGCTGGGCAGCAGGCTCCGGATCATCAAGCTGGGCAGCAGACAGGAACACTTCGGGCTGGGCAGCAGGCTCCGGGTCATCAAGCTGGGCAGCAGGCTCCGGATCATCAAGCTGGGCAGCAGACAGGAACACTTCGGGCTGGGCAGCAGGCTCCGGGTCATCGAGCTGGGCAGCGGACGGGATCATCTCAGGCTGGGCAGCGGACGGGATCATCTCAGGCTGGGCAGCGGACGGGATCATCTCAGGCTGGGCAGCGGACGGGATCATCTCAGGCTGGGCAGCGGACGGAATCATCTCAGGCTGGGCAGCGATAGGGATCATCTCAGGCTGGGCAGCGGACGGGATCATCTCAGGCTGGGCAGTGGACGGGATCATCTCAGGCTGGGCAGCGGACGGGATCATCTCAGGCTGGGCAGCGGACGGGATCATCTCAGGCTGGGCAGCGGACGGGATCATCTCAGGCTGGGCAGCAGACGGGATCATCTCAGGCTGGGCAGCAGACGGGATCATCTCAGGCTGGGCAGCAGACGGGATCATCTCAGGCTGGGCAGCAGACGGGATCATCTCAGGCTGGGCAGCAGACGACATACCCTCGAGCCGGGAAAAGGGCTCCACAACCTCGGGCCGGGAAACGGGCACCACAACCTCAAGCCGGGAAACGGGCACCACAACCTCAAGCCGGGAAACGGGCACCACAACCTCAAGCCAGGGAACGGGCACCGCAGCGGGCACCACAACCTCAAGCCGGGAAACGGGCACCACAACCACAGGCCGGGAAACGGGCACCACAACCACAGGCCGGGAAACGGGCACCACAACCACAGGCCGGGAAACGGGCACCACAACCACAGGCCGGGAAACGGGCACCGGATCTTCCGACTGGGACACTGTCATCAGGGCTTCAGTTTGGAAGGCTGGCACAGGGTCTTCAGGCTGACAGGCTGGTACAGGGTCTTCAGGCTGGCAGGCTGGTACAGGGTCTTCAGGCTGGTACAGGGTCTTCAGGGCTGGCAGGCTGGCTCGAAAACCACAGGCTGGAAGGCTGGCTCGAAAACCGCAGGCTGGAAGGCTGGCTCGAGAACCGCAGGCTGGAAGGCTGGCTCGAAAACCGCAGGCCGGAAGGCTGGCTCAAGGACCACAGGCCGGAAGGCTGGCTCAAGGACCGCAGGCTGGAAGGCTGGCTCTGGGACTGCAGGCTGGAAGGCTGGCTTGAGAACTGCAGGCTGGAAGGCTGGCTTGAGAACTGCAGGCTGGAAGGCTGGCTCTGGGACTGCAGGCTGGAAGGCGGGCTCAAGGACCGCAGGCTGGAAGGCGAGCTCAAGGACCGCAGGCTGGAAGGCTGGCTCAAGGACTGCAGGCTGGAAGGCTGGCTCAAGGACTGCAGGCTGGAAGGCTGGCTCTGAAACTGCAGGCTGGAAGGCTGGCTCTGAAACTGCAGGCTGGAAGGCTGGTTCTGGAACTGCAGGCTGGAAGGCGGGCTCAAGGACCGCAGGCTGGAAGGCTGGCTCAAGGATTACAGGCTGGAGCAGGTTGGTGGGTGTGGAGGAAGGTGGGATTACTGGTTGGATTGTGTGGGTAGGGAAATACTTCCGCTTCTTTTTAGATTTGGTCACTGCAGGTTTGCACATAACAGGGGGAGTATATGGAAAAGATGGAATCGAGCAAATGGAAGAATATGGCAGGGATACGGGGACAGTGGCTGGAGGAGGTTCTTGTGGGCTTGCAGGCAGCTGAGAAGAGGCAGGTGGGTTGAATGCAGGATAGGTGCAGGGAGCAGAGACTGGATATTGATACCTGGTGGGAAGTAGTGTGTACTGAACTGCGACTGGGGTTGCCATGGGTGATGGAGAAATAGACTCTTGGGCAGGCAGGTGTCTGGCAGCAGAGATGTTTTTTTGTGGGCTGGCTGGGGCCGATTGCAAAATATCAGACCATGCTGAGAGTAGTGGCTGCACAAACTGCAGTTTACATTCTGCCTGTCTGACAAGGGATTGTACACAATCAACACACTCTATTATTTTCTGTTGGGAACAAGCTGTGTAATGTTCAAAAAAGTATGGGGAGTCATCCTCCAGAAGCCAAACCAAAGATACGACCTGATTAACATTAAAGGGGGGAGAAAAATCATCATGGCCCTCTGGGATACAAGGCAAAGCCAGCTCTGTGCAGATTTTAATTAAAGGTTGAACATCCCCAAACATCATACAGCCCTGATCAACCCAGGAGTGAGCTAAACGAATAATCTCTAGCAGCTGATCACTGGTCCACTCTTTCAGTGTCTGACGGAGATATTCACCACTCTCTGACACCAGCAGAGTATAATAAGGAATCATATCAGAGTTCATTTTAGCAGAGTAACAGAACCAAAATGGGTCCTCTGTGCAGCTACTTCTGATCATTAATGGCCCTGGTATACTGTCACATACCAAGTGTGACCAGAACTGTGCAGCTAGCAACAGAGGAACACCAAACACGTATAAGTGAAATATAAAGATTTATTAAAGATAAGTGAAATAATATATATATATATATATTGTGAGGGGGTTAGCTCGGTAGCGGGTGTGTGTGACCCCCTGGATGGGCTCCCCACACAAAAACAGGCCCAGCAGACGGAGGTTGTGGTTTTCAAGATCAAAAGGTGCGGTTTATTTCTCTATTTACAGTGACAAAAACACAGCAAAGCAAAAAGAAACATAAACAAAATAAATCCTGGTCAGCTTGACCTCTGACTAAACATGCAGGTTTCCCTAACTAACAACTGGGATCAGCCTGGTGCTGTCCTAGTCCCTAAGTCCCTGGTTTAGTAAATGTCCAAACAAATAGCCA
The DNA here is from genome assembly GCA_029206835.1 of Rana muscosa. Taxonomy (NCBI): domain Eukaryota; kingdom Metazoa; phylum Chordata; class Amphibia; order Anura; family Ranidae; genus Rana; species Rana muscosa. Next base: position 238,166,477 of record CM055125.1, on the reverse strand, counting down.
CACAGGCTTTGTCTCACCGCACAGGGGTTCACTCTCCCTAGACAGTCCACACAGGTCTGGTTCCAGGCATGAGCAAACACCTAATGAAGCTGGGAGTTTTTATAGAGGCCTTAAACGAGCTGACAAGCTTCAGCTGGTCTCATCAACTCCCTGCCTGCACGACGCCCAGCACTCTCCCTAGAGGTATGAATCATCCATGAGCCCACTAGCCTCAGCTGGGCTTCATCAACTCTCTCCCTAGTTGTATAAGTCGGCATAAAGCCTGAATCTGGGAGAAATATACCTACCCCCCTGGATGCAACCAGGTGACTTTACCTTCCTGCTGTCACATACCCCCCCCTCTTGTTTTAACCTTGGGGTTGGAACACCAGCAATCAGGCATTCATGTACTCGAGACAAAGCATCCACATTCCCCATTTGAACGCCAGGGCGATGCTTTACTGTGAAGTTGAATTCCTGTAGGGCCAGGAACCACCTATTTACTCTTCTATTTGTCTCCTTGTTTTGAGCCATCCACTTTAACGGAGCGTGATCCGTAACCATGTCAAAGTGCCTACCTAGCAGATAGTACCGAAGGGAATCTAGAGCCCACTTCACCGCTAAACACTCCTTTTCAACCGTGGCGTAATTTACCTCATGGGACTTCAACTTCCTGCTGAGGTAAATGACTGGGTGCTCTTCCCCGTTCCAGACCTGGGACAATACTGCTCCTAACCCCACATCTGACGCATCACTTTGTACGACAAAGTCTTTAGAGAAGTCGGGTGAGTACAACACTGGCTGGCTACATAAGGCTTGTTTCAAGAATTGGAACGCTGCCTCAGCCTCGGGGGTCCATTTAATCATGACCGACCCTTTCCCTTTCGTCAGGTTGGTTAGGGGCACAGCCTTAGAAGCAAAGTGGGGAATGAAGCGCCGATAATAACCCGCGATTCCCAGAAAGGCTCGTACCTGCTTCTTGCTGTTGGGACGTGGCCAACTCTGGATGGCCTCGACTTTGTTGAGTTGGGGTTTTATTACTCCCCTGCCAATGGTGTACCCAAGATATTTGGCCTCCTCCTGCCCAATGGTACACTTCTTGGGGTTAGCCGTAAACCCCGCTTCCCGGATAGAGTCTAGGACTGCTTGCACTTTTGGCAGATGTGAGGCCCAATCTGTGCTATGGACAATTACGTCATCCAGGTAAGCCGCAGCATACTTCCGATGGGGCCTCAGTATCTGGTCCATTTTCCGCTGGAATGTGGCCGGCGCATTCTGTAACCCGAACGGCATTCTCTTATATTGGAACGCCCCGTCTGGGGTTACAAATGCGGTTTTCTCTTTGGCTGACTTGGCCAGGGGAATTTGCCAATACCCTTTTGTGAGGTCAAGAGTCGTCATGTATCGGGCTGTTCCCAGCCGGTCGATCAACTCATCTATACGTGGCATGGGGTAGGTGTCAAATTTTGTAACTTTGTTCAACTGACGAAAATCGCTACAAAATCGCCAGCTCCCATCCGGTTTAGGCACCAACACAATGGGACTAGACCAATCACTTTGGGACTCCTCTATCACTCCTAAGTTCAGCATTTTCTGTACTTCCTCCCGTATTGCCTCCCGTCGGGCCTCTGGGATCCGATAGGGTTTTAACTTCACCCTTTCACCGGGCGGGGTAATAATATCATGCTCTACCCCAGATGTTTGTCCCGGCAGCTCAGAGAACACCTCCTTGTTGCGAAGCACAAACTCCTTAACCTCCTGTTGTTGGGGTTGTGACAAGGTGGCTGCTATTCCAACCTCCGGAATCACGCAACCAGTTTGAGCTGGTGACCAAGTTTCTGCGACTAGGGACTCTCTATCCCTCCAGGCTTTCAACAGATTAACGTGATAGATCTGTTCGGGCTTTCGCCTTCCTGGTTGTCTGACCTTGTAATTCACTTCGCTCACTTTTTCCATTATCTCGTAGGGGCCTTGCCATTTGGCAAGGAATTTACTTTCAACCGTAGGGACAAGTACCAATATCCTATCCCCCGGGGAAAAGGTACGGGTCTTGGCTCCACGGTTGTACACTCTCTGCTGTGCCAACTGCGCTTGGGCCAAATGTTCCTTCACGATGGGCATTACCTGTGCAATTCGATCTTGCATCAGGGCGACATGCTCAATCACACTCCTGTGGGGAGAACTCTCACTTTCCCAAGTTTCCTTGGCAATATCCAACAGCCCTCTTGGGTGTCTCCCATACAGTAACTCAAAGGGGGAGAATCCCGTAGAGGATTGGGGCACCTCCCTAATAGCAAACATCAAATAAGGAAGTAGACAGTCCCAATCCTTTCCATCTCTATCCACCACTTTCTTCAACATTTGTTTTAGGGTTTTGTTGAATCTTTCAACCAGCCCATCGGTTTGGGGGTGATACACAGACGTACGCAATTGCGTCACTTTGAACAATTTACACAGCTCTTTCATAACCCGGGACATAAAGGGTGTACCTTGGTCCGTAAGCAGTTCTTTACAAATACCCACCCGGCTAAAAACAAGAGATAGCTCTTTGGCTATGGTTTTGGCCGAGGTATTTCGGAGAGGGATCGCTTCTGGATAACGGGTGGCATAGTCCATTATAACTAATATGTACTGGTGCCCCCTAGCAGACTTGATTATAGGACCTACCAAATCCATTGCGATCCTCTCAAACGGGACCTCAATGATGGGTAGAGGGACCAGCGGGCTACGAAAATGTGGCATCGGGGCCGACCTCTGACACACAGGGCAGGAGGAACAATAATTTTCTATGTCCTTCATCACCCCAGGCCAATAGAATCTCTGTAATACCCTCTCTCGGGTTTTCTCTGTCCCCAGATGACCTCCAAGAATGTGCCCATGGGCCAACTCCAACACCAACTTCCTGTAAGGTTTGGGCACCACAAGCTGCTCAACGGTTTCTTCTGCCCTTTTTGCCACCCGATACAGTAGGTCCTTCTCTACGCTGAAGTATGGGTAAGTGCAGGTATTATCTGGGTTCACTAACTCGCCATCTATTTCCACTACGTTTTCCCGTGCCTTTATTAGGGCGGGGTCCTTTAACTGTTCTGTGGCAAAATTTTCCCTGTGAACCTCAAGATCAGAAAACTCCACAGACGGTAGGTTTTCGTCTGAGGAGGTGGGCTCCTCTCCAGTTTCTTGAGTCTCGCCTGCCAATACTGACAAGGGAAATTCTGGAGAGTCCTCACCACTCTCAGAGGAGTTCTGGCTATCACCTTCCTGGTACATAGGGGCACCAGTGGGGGGCTCAGGATAATCCCACAGTTCCCAGAACTTCGGAAAATCCCTTCCCACAATGGCATCATGCGGTAATTGAGATACTAACCCCACTGGATGAGAGAGGGTACCTTTGGGGGTCTTGAAACACACTGTAGTCACTGGATACTCTCGGGTGTCCCCATGCACACAAATAACAGCTACCTTGCTATTCCCAGAGACCTCTGTTTTAACTAATTCAGCCTTTATCAGGGTCACAAGGCTACCTGAATCCAGTAATACCACAACATTTCTACCATTAATACACATTTTGCATAAATGTTTCTCAGTTCCCCGAATGGCAGTGCATGCGACTGTCGCACACAGCGACTGACGTCTGTCCGTCAGAAAGTCACATTGCATGGGTTCCTCCACAACCGGGCAATTTGCTGCAATATGTCCCGTTTGCCGGCAGCGGTAGCAAACAATCCTTTTGGCTGCCTCTTGAGCCCCCGACTTCCCAGGCTGTTCTCGCCAAACCCTGGGCAGAGCTCCCACCCTCTCACTCTCTCCACCCTCACCCCTTGGAATCATCTTATCCGCCCCTGGGGATGGTCTGGTCTTAGGGTGGAAAGTCCGAGAGTCTCTGGAAGAGGCCGTCAGGTTCTCTGCAGCCAAGTATCTCTCTACACGATCCACAAGTTTACCGGCCGTTTCTGGGTCTCCATGGCTTACCCACTTTTGAATGGCGGTAGGAAGAGCTCTCAAGAAACGATCCATCACAACACGTTCCACAATCTCCGGTGCGGACAAAGTCTCTGGCTGTAGCCACTTCCTGCTCAGGTGAATGAGATCATACATTTGAGACCTGGGGGGTTTTCCAAGCTGGAAAGTCCAGTTATGCACACGCTGAGCCCGGACAGCCAGGGTGACACCCAGCCTTGCCAATATTTCAGCTTTTAGCATCACATAGTCTTTTGCTTGGTCAGGCTCTAGGTCATAGTAAGCTTTCTGCGATTCACCAGTTAACAGAGGAGCCACCAGTCCAGCCCACTGCTCCTCAGGCCACTTTTCTCTTTCAGCAGTCCTTTCAAATGTGGTCAAAAATACCTCTGGATCATCCTCTCCAGTCATTTTTGTCAATAAACGACTCACCCCAAAGGACGCGGTATTAGTGGGACGGCTTTCCTCACTGGTCTGCGGACGTTGCTGCATTACTGCTTCCATCTGTTGTTGTAGTCTCTGCTCTTGCTTCTGCAACAGGTCTATGAAGCGGGCCTCAGATTGCTGCTGGGCTTGTTGCTGGGCTGCGAAGCTCTTTTGCAAACCTGCATTTGTCTGCTGTTGATTGGCATTTGCTAGAGCCAGCTGTTTCAGTATCTCCTCCATGCTGGCTTAAAAAAAAACTGCCCGCATTCTCCACCAACTGTGAGGGGGTTAGCTCGGTAGCGGGTGTGTGTGACCCCCTGGATGGGCTCCCCACACAAAAACAGGCCCAGCAGACGGAGGTTGTGGTTTTCAAGATCAAAAGGTGCGGTTTATTTCTCTATTTACAGTGACAAAAACACAGCAAAGCAAAAAGAAACATAAACAAAATAAATCCTGGTCAGCTTGACCTCTGACTAAACATGCAGGTTTCCCTAACTAACAACTGGGATCAGCCTGGTGCTGTCCTAGTCCCTAAGTCCCTGGTTTAGTAAATGTCCAAACAAATAGCCACACAGGCTTTGTCTCACTGCACAGGGGTTCACTCTCCCTAGACAGTCCACACAGGTCTGGTTCCAGGCATGAGCAAACACCTAATGAAGCTGGGAGTTTTTATAGAGGCCTTAAACGAGCTGACAAGCTTCAGCTGGTCTCATCAACTCCCTGCCTGCACGACGCCCAGCACTCTCCCTAGAGGTATGAATCATCCATGAGCCCACTAGTCTCAGCTGGGCTTCATCAACTCTCTCCCTAGTTGTATAAGTCGGCATAAAGCCTGAATCTGGGAGAAATATACCTACCCCCCTGGATGCAACCAGGTGACTTTACCTTCCTGCTGTCACAATATATATATATATAACCACCTCCAATACCACACAGTGCACAACAACCAATACCAAACAGAACCCACAATTAATAATAGTAACAGACAAATATGTACAAGTAATGGGGAAACCAGAATCATAAACAGGGCCAGGCCGAGGTCATACACAGGGGGATCAGCAGATGGGGTAAGGATGGATCAGGACAGGGAGACAGGATCAAGCAGGGGGCAACCAGGCTGCAGAGCAGGGATCAGGACGGACACAACAGGTTCAGGATCAGGTTACAGGTTTAGGTTGCAGGGATCAGGATACAGGGATCAGGATACATGGATCAAGGTTCAAGCAGACAGGCTACAGGTCAGGGCACGAGGACGATACCAGGGCAGTGTGTGTATACACCTGCCGGGTATTTATAGGAATGCCTGATTAGCTTCAGGTCACACCTGATCGGAGGGAGGGCAGTCTGCTCCACACTGCCAGGATCCATCCGCTGGTGGAAACCAGTACTGCGTCCAAAAGATAACACAACACCAGCAGGGAAAGATTCTCCTGACAGTTACAAACTGCCAGGAGACACCTGCTGGTGGACCACAGTACTGCAAGATAAATAATAAATGCCACCAGCGGATGGAACCTTTCCTGACACAGACATATTGTTTGGTGTTGAAGCCAAATAATTTAATTTTAGTCTCATCTGACCATAACACCTTTTTCCATGTGGCCTCAGAATCTTCAAGGTGTGTTTAAGGCAGTCACATGAGACTAAAATGTAATTATTTGGACTCAACACCAAAACTATATGTCTGGCAGAAATCCAATACAGCTCAATATCTAAATAATACCATTCCTACAGTAAAGCATGGAGATGTTAATAACCTGTTATAGGGGTGTTTCTCTGCAGCAGGGACTGGAGCACTTATCAAGATAGAAGAAAAATGCTGCCTGCTCTCTGCCTGGGGCTCAGTGGTGTCAGCTGCAGTGACATCCACACCCACGATCAAGCGGCAACACCAGGCTTAATAGTGGCATTCCCATAAACCATGAGATGTTCGCTATTTCCTGTGTCCCTGTCCCTGCAGCAAACCAACCCAACAGCAGCCTCTTACACAATATGGGGTTGATTTACTAAAACTGGAGAATGCTAAATCTGATGGAGCTCTACATAGAAACCAATCAGCTTTCATTGTCAAAGCCTAATTGAACAAGTTGAAGTTAGAAGCTCATTGGCTACCATGCACAGCTGCACCAGATTCTGAGTGCTCCAGTTTTAGTAAATTTCCCCCTGTGTGTCTTTTTACCACACCATCTCTGCAACTACCCCTAGCCCAGGAACAGTCCTTCCTTGTGGAAAAGACACAGGAGATGGCCAGAAAAGTGGACATGGAGATGGTCAGACTGCATGCATGATATAAAAAGATTGTCAAACTGTAGAGATGATACAAAGGATGGTCAGAGACTGTGAACAGGCTGCTGGGGTTGTTATAGTCTGGGAACATGAGGCAGTCATTGACTGGAGACATGTTACATGAGACTGCTATAGGGCAGGGGCGATGCAACGGGGAAATTGCCCCCTCCGAGAATGCGGGTGAGAGAGCGGGCGGCTCCGCGTGTGACAGGCCGGGCGGCTCCGCGGGTGACAGCGCGGGCAGCTCGGTCCGTGAGTAGGCGGGTGAGAGAGCGAGGGGTAGCTGGGTGGCTCAGTGTGTGAGCGGGCTGCTGCTGGCCAATCAGGGAGCTGGCGGGCAGGGGAGCAGAGAGACGACATCATCACTCTGCGCCCGCCCTGCATCCCTGCAGTTCCGCCCTCACTGTGCAGGCAGCCGTGGGCAGCAGAGAGATGACATCATCTCTCTGCTGCCTGACTGGTAATCTGCTGTCTGACTCTGAGGCACAGCAAGAGACCACCTTAGCAGGAAAGTGACACAGCAGATGACAATCCGCAATGTGTGGCAGGTGACGTGGCAAGTGACAATCCGCAATGTGTGGCAGGTGACGTGGCAAGTGACAATCCGCAACTTGTGGCAGGTGATGTGGCAAGTGACAATCCGCAATGTGTGGCAGTTGACGTGGCAAGTGACAATCCGCAACAAGTGGCAGGTGATGTGGCAAGTGACAATCCGCAATGTGTGGCAGGTGACGTGGCAAGTGACAACCCGCAACATGTGGCAGGTGACGTGGCAAGTGACAATCTGCAACTTGTGGCAGGTGATGTGGCAAGTGACAAACCGCAATGTGTGGCAGGTGGCGTGGCAAGTGACAATCCGCAACATGTGGCAGGTGACGTGGCAAGGGACAATCCGCAACTTGTGGCAAGTGACAATCCGCAATGTGTGGCAGGTGGCGTGGCAAGTGACAATCCGCAATGTGTGGCAGGTGACGTAGCAAGTGACAATCCGCAACTTGTGGCAGGTGATGTGGCAAGTGACAATCCGCAATGTGTGACAGGTGACGTGGCAAGTGACAATCCGCAACGTGTGGCAGGTGATGTAGCAAGTGACAATCCGCAATGTGTGGCAGGTGGCGTGAGTGGCAAGTGACAATCCGCAACGTGTGGCAAGTGACGTGGCAAGTGACAATCCGCAACTTGTGGCAAGTGACAATCCGCAATGTGTGGCAGGTGGCGTGGCAAGTGAGAATCCGCAATGTGTGGCAGGTGACGTAGCAAGTGACAATCCGCAACTTGTGACAGGTGACGTGGCAAGTGACAATCCGCAACGTGTGGCGGGTGACGTAGCAAGTGACAATCCGCAACGTGTGGCAGGTGACGTGGCAAGTGACAATCCGCAACGTGTGACAGGTGATGTGGCAAGTGAAAATCCGCAACATGTGGCAGGTGACGTGGCAAGTGACAATCCGCAACGTGTGGCAAGTGACAATCCGCAACTTGTGGCAGGTGATGTGGCAAGTGACAATCCGCAACGTGTGGCAGGTGACGTGGCAAGTGACAATCCGCAATGTGTGGCAGGTGACGTGGCAAGTGACAATCCGCAACTTGTGGCAGGTGATGTGGCAAGTGACAATCCGCAATGTGTGGCAGGTGACGTGGCAAGTGATGTGGCAAGTGACAATCTGCAACGTATGGCAGGTTACGTGGCAAGTGACAATCCGCTACGTGTGGCAAGTGACAACACGCAACGTGTGGCAGGTGACGTGGCAGGTGACAATCCGCAACTTGTGGCAGGTGATGTGACAAGTGACAATCCGCAATGTGTGGCAGGTGACGTGGCAAATGACAATCCGCAACGTGTGGCAGGTGACGTGGCAAGTGACAACACGCAATGTGTGGCAGGTGACGTGGCAGGTGACAATCCGCAACTTGTGGCAGGTGATGTGACAAGTGACAATCCACAATGTGTGGCAGGTGACGTGGCAAATGACAATCCACAACGTGTGGCAGGTGACGTAGCAAGTGACAATCCGCAACTTGTGGCAGGTGACGTGGCAAGTGACAATCCGTAACGTGGGGCAGGTGACATAGCAAGTGACAATCCGCAATGTGTCGCACATGACATGGCAAGTGACAATCCGCAACATGTGGCAGGTGACGTGGCAAGTGACAATCTGCAACGTGTGGCAGGTGACGTGGCAAGTGACAATCCGCAAAGTGTGGCAAGTGACAATCCGCAACGTGTGGCAGGTAACGTGGCAAGTGACAATTCGTAACGTGTGGCAGGTGATGTGGCAATTCACAATCCGCAACGTGTGGCAGGTGACGTAGCAAGTGACAATCCGCAATGTGTGGCAGGTGACGTGGCAGGTGACATAGCAAGTGACAATCCGCAACGTGTGGCAGGTGATGTGGCAAGTGACAATCCGCAATGTGTGGCGGGTGACGTGGCAAGTGACAATCCGCAATGTGTGGCAGGTGACGTGGCAAGTGACAATCCGCAATGTGTGGCAGGTAACGTGGCAAGTGACAATCCACAATGTGTGGCAGGTGACGTGGCAAGTGACAATCCACAATGTGTGGTAGGTGACGTGGCAGCTGACAATCCGCGGGTGACAGCGCGGGCAGCTCGGTCGGTGAGTGGGCGGGTGAGAGAGCGAGGGGTAGCTGGGCGGCTCAGTGTGTGAGCAGGCTGCTGCTGGCTAATCAGGGAGCCGGCGGGCAGGGGAGCAGAGAGATGACGTCATCTCTCTACGCCCACCCTGCATCCCTGCAGTTCTGCCCTCACTGTGCAGGCAGCTGTGGGCAGCAGAGAGATGACATCATCTCTCTGCTGCCTGACTGGTAATCTGCTGTCTGACTCTGGGGTACAGCAAGAGACCACCTTAGCAGGAAAGTGACACAGCAGATGACAATCCGCAATGTGTGGCAGGTGACGTGGCAAGTGACAATCCGCAATGTGTGGCAGGTGACGTGGCAAGTGACAATCCGCAACTTGTGGCAGGTGATGTGGCAAGTGACAATCCGCAATGTGTGGCAGGTGACGTGGCAAGTGACAATCCGCAACGTGTGGCAGGTGATGTGGCAAGTGACGGAGACATATAGAGGAACCGATCCCCTCCCTTCTGCAGCTGCTGAATGCCTATGGGAGTGAGAGGGGGAGAGGCGGGCATTCAGCAGCTGTAAGAAGGAGGGGATCAGTTCCTCTATATGCTACCTCCCCTCCTATCCAGGTGTACAAGGGGCTGCAATTGCGACCCCTGTAGGTACGCCCCTGGCTTTACATTTTAATATGGCAGAGCGATGGTTGTGGTGTTTTGGAGCACCATTTTTAAACATTGCTGCGTTTGCGTTGTGTACTTGTGTCTATGATCATGCTGTCATTAGACAGTGTAGGTCATAGGCAAAATGCACAACCAGAGTGACTCCATGTCTTGTGATGACTATGAAGGCCAATCATATTGATCATAAAGTTGTAGCGACCTCACCCCCTACCACCCGTCTATTTTGCTCACTCATGAGAGGAAAAGGCACAAGGTGCTATCATGCCTGTACCCTCTGGTTTTCAGAGGCTAAGCACACTTGTTTCACCTACGGGTCTTGCAGCAAAGTTCTCCTCAAAGTTGGTTTCTGTCCTCAGTGTGCAAGGACAGAGTCTCTATACCCCAAGTAACTCCAAGGTCCACACAAGTATATCACTCCAACGTAGAGCTTTATTTTCTTTGCATGAAGAGAGAAAGGTGTTAAAAGGATAGAAAGCATTCAGGCACTTCTGGCTTTGTCGCCACTCGGTCCCGAGTGGGTATAGCTCACCCGGATAGCCACCAATGGTGCTAGCAGCCGGCCTGCAGCTCGAACAGTCAATCTAGATCCCTAATAGATGCGTCTAGGTGATCCTCTGCCACAGGATCTATAGTGTCCCAAACCTCCTGATGGTCCAGATTGTTAGGCCTCTGGGTTCCGGATGGATGACATCCCCCTGGAGAGTTACTGGGCCCCTTCCTTCACTGTGATGGCTCACCAGTCCCTCGGAACGGTCCTCCCCCAGCCTCCTCATCCCGAAACGGGTCTCCTCGCAAGGCAGCACCCTGAGATTCTTCCTTCTGAAGCAGGCTCCAGCTAAAGGTGCTGGGCCCAGGGCTGAATTTGCAGTCCCAGGACTAAAGGTGCCTGGGACTGAGGCGTACGTGGCCCCATGGCCTGGAAGGCCACACACTCGACTCCTGAACCCGCAGGTTCCCTCTGGTACAGGTCCCCGGATCACTCTCCTGGATCTCCCCTGAACAATGGCGTCCGCCCCTTTTGTATCCTCTCCCAGCATGCACAGCAGGCCGACTACGCCCACCGCACGGCTGCCAAGAGAGGACACCAAATCGCCACTCCAACACCTGTGGTTCAACCCTGAGTACAAGTGACAGCGCCACCCATACTACTTAGGGGAACTGCAAGCCAGGTAAAGCAGCAGCAAGGCAGAGTCCAGTAATTGAAAGATTAGAGCCAACTACCACTCAAGTCCCCCCTAAATTTAGCATAACATAACCTCAATTTAGACCCCGGCTACAAAGGTAAACAGTAATACTGTCTACATTTGAGAGCCCTCCGCTTCCTCTTTCAATGGAGACAGGACAATAAATTTATATTTCAATGAATGAAAGATTTTTAAACCCTTTCACCCCATCCTGTACATCTCATCGCTTTCCTTTCTCTTTAGTGACTGATATTATATTAATGTCTTTACTTCTCTTATTTTGCACAGGAATCCCCTCATCTCCATCCTCCCACTGTATATGATGTTTACATTAACCTTTCCACTTCCTCCACCCTCGGTGTATGACCTGTACATTAATGATGCACTGTATATAATGCACCATTACCAAGCTTTAACCCTTCAATAGCAGCATTGTTTCTGATTTCCAAAAATGATGACATATACTTAGATCACCTTGGGGTGTCTACTTTCCAAAAAGAGGTCATTTTTGGGGTGTTCATATTGTCCTGCCAATTTTATAAAAATATATAAAATTCACATGGTTACTGCAGGTATACAGTTTTTTTTTTTAGGCAGCACAGGTAGGAGGGAAGGAGCACATTTTTTAAAGATAGCATTAGGCTGGGAATTCGACTCGAAGATTAACCTAATATAAAAACCGATAAAAGATTTAAACACTTTGTATATGGGAAAATGTTTGCTTAGTCTCATAAAAGTTTATTCATATTAACATGACTTTGTAGGTCAGGTTTACCAAAAAAATTAACAAATAAAAGTGGCAAAAGCATTTGAAATCAACCTGCTGAAGTGAAAAACCATATGGGAAAAGTGACTCGTCTTACTTTAGAAGCATTTATTTAACTTGAACCCTAAGCAGCTGAAAGGAGTGTGCAGTCAATTACTTGGCAGTCCTAAATCACTTCATCTCCACTCCCGTCCACATGGTAAACAGTTCTTGCATTCATCATCAGTTACATCACGTGTAGGGGAAAAGAAACCGCTAAACAGTTTTGGAAACAGGATCCAGCCTAAACTAGCAATAGTGACCTGCGAGGTTGCAACTTATGACCCCAGACTTCTAATAGATTCCCCCTATGTGCTGCTCCACTGATAGCATGTGTTGTGTCTGGCCCTTCATCTGCAAATGCACCTGTGTGTTCTCACATACAATATTTATAAAAGACAAGCAATAAAAGGAGGGCATGGTGGGTTGGAATATAATGTAGGGAGAGGATAGATGGCATAGAGGAAGGGAATAGAATGGAAGGAGTGGATGGAGAAGGCGAAGGGAGGGGATGGAAGAGAGTGATGAGATAAAGAAGGGCATGACAGAAATGGAGAGAGGAATAGAGGCGATGGACAGAGGGAATGAAGGGAAGGGATGGATGGAGGGGATGGAAAGGAGGGTTGAGATTGAGAGGGGGGTGAAGGTAGGGGTGTTGGAAAGAATGAAGGGAGGGGATGGAAAGTGAGAGAAAATGGAAGGGGATGGGCAGGGATTGAGGAAGGGGATAAAGGGAAGGAGGAGGGAGAAGATGAGAAGGATTGAGGGATGGAGGGGGTGGATTTAGGAAGAGGATGAAGGGAATGGATGGAAGAGGGGGTGTGGAAGAAATTAAGGAAAGTTATGGATGGAGGGGATGGAATGGAGGGTTGAGATTGAGAGGGGGTGAAGGTAGGGGTGTTGGAAAAAATGAAGGGAGGGGATGGAAAGTGAGAGAAAAATGAAGGGAATGGGCAGGGAGAAGATGAGAAGGATTGAGGGATGGAGAGGGGGGATTTAGGAAAAGAATGAAGGGAGGGAATGGAAGAGGGGGTGTGGAAGAAATGAAGGGAAAGGTTGGGAAGTATAGAGGGAGGGGATTGAGGGAATTTAAGAAAAAATACTTAGCAAAAAAAGTTATACAAGATCTTTAAGATTTTTTTCATATACAGTATCTCCCAAAAGTGAGTACACCCCTCACATTTTTGTAAACATTTTATTCTAACTATTCATGTGACAACACTAAAGAAATGACACTTTGCTACAATGTAAAGTAGTGAGTGTACAGCTTGTATAACAGTGTAAATTAGCTGTCCCCTCAAAATAACTCAACACACAGCCATTACTGTCTAAACCGCTGGCAACAAAAGTGAGTACACCTCTAAGTGAAAATGTCCAAATTGGGCCCAAAGTGTCAATATTTTGTGTGGCCACCATTATTTTCCAGCACTGCCTTAACCCTCCTGGGCATGGAGTTCACCAGAGCTTCATGGGTTGCCATTGGAGTCCTCTTCCACTCCTCCAAGACGGAGCTGGTGGATGTTAGAGACTTTGCGCTCCTCCACCTTCCGTTTGAGAATACCCCACAGATGCTCAATAGGGTTTAGGTCTGGAGACATGCTTGGCCAGTCCATCACCTTTACCCTCAGCTTCTTTAGCAAGGCAGTGGTCATCTTGGAGGTGTGTTTGGGGTCGTTATGTTGGAATACTGCCCTGCGGCCCAGTCTCCGAAGGGAGGGGATTATGCTATACTTCAGTTTGTCACAGTACATGTTGGCATTCATGGTTCCCTTAATGAACTGTAGCTCCCCAGTGCCGGCAGAACTCATGCAGCCCCAGACCATGATACTCCCACCACCATGCTTGACTGTAGTCAAGACACACTTGTCTTTGTACTCCTCACCTGGCTGCCACCACACACGCTTGACACCATCTGAGCCAAATAAGTTTATCTTGTCTCACTAGACCACAGGACATGGTTCCAGTAATCCATGTCCTTAGTCTGCTTGTCTTCAGCAAACTGTTTGCAGGCTTTCCTGTGCATCATCTTTAGAAGAGACTTCCTTCTGGGACGACAGCCATGCTGACCAATTTGATGCAGTGTGCGTATGGTCTGAGCACCGACAGGCTGACACCCAACCCCCACCCCCACCTCTTCAACCTCTACAGCAATGCTGGCAGCACTCATACATATATTTCCCAAAGACAACCTACGTCGGGATCCTACGGGGTAAATGACCGCGCTATGTCAAGATGCCGCTCAACTCAACAACCTCTGGATATGACGCTGAGCATGTGCACTTAACTTCTTTGGTCGACCATGGCAAGGCCTGTCCTGTTAAACCGCTGTATGGTCTGTATGGCCACCGTGCTGCAGCTCAGTTTCAGGGTCTTGGCAATTTTCTTATAGCCTAGGCCATCTTTATGTAGAGCAACAATTCTTTTTTTCAGATCCTCAGAGAGTTCTTTGCCATAAGGTGCCATGTTGAACTTCCAGTGAGCAGTATGAGAGAGTGAGAGCAATAACACCAAATGTAACATACCTGAGACCTTGTAACACTAACAAATCACATGACACCAGGGAGGAAAAATGGCTAATTGGGCCCAATTTGGACATTTTTACTTAGGGGTGTACTCACTTTTGTTGCCAGTGGTTTAGACATAAATGGCTGTGTGTGGAGTTATTTTGAGGGGACAGCAAATGTACACTGTTATACAAATTGTACACTCACTACTTTACATTGTAGCAAAGTGTATTTTTTTTCAGTGTTGTCACATGAAAAGATATAATAAAATATTTACAAAAATGTGAGGGGCATACTCACTTTTGTGAGATACTGTATAATCAACATTGTTGTTATATACTGTTATGGCTGGGGTTTAGGTGTATGATTTACATGACTCTGGTCATACCAGACCAGTTGTTATTGAGAACCTAGGCTTGAGTTTGCCAAGTTATCATGAGATTTCGTAATTGAGGGATGGAGGCAGAAGATGGAGGGAAGGGATGGGAGGAATGGATGGGGGAGAAGAGAAGGAGGTGATGGAGGGACATAGGGGGTTATAGAGTAATGGAATAAAGAGAGAGAATGGAGGGACTTTTTTATATTAATATATTGTTGAATATACTAGAGTTCTAGTACTTGCTGGTATATCACTTTTTTTATTTTTTTTATTTTTTTTAGGATGTGGACTGTTCTGTACCCAGTGTTTTATTTTCGTGACTTAATGAATTGATAATTAAAGTTGTTCTCTAAGCAAAATATTTTTTTTGTTTTGGACACAGTGGGAAAGGGATAAACCTTTTGTCACGATTTTATTGTTGTCTGGGTCCCCATTGGGGAGATTTACTCCTCTATTTTTATTGGTGACCATTGTCACCAAGAAAAAAGTAGCCAAACACAGGGGTGCATTGGGAAGCATTCCTGGCACATCCCTTAACAAATGCCCCTACTGCACTTCTCTGCCTAATGCTGTGCAAGAGTGCTACTATGGAACAGTAGGTGTAGGGGAACCACCCCCATTACATATGGCACTATGCTCCCATAGGTCAAAAAATGGCTAACACGTTTCACCCAAATTAGTCTTTACATGCCCACATCATTGTGTTCATATATTTGCATAAGTTGTGTACTTAGGGAGTGCATGAGAGGCTTTTTAATGACACACTGGTGCACAGACCTATTTGCCTTCCTATTTAAATTGGCCAATTGTGTAAGCCTATGTTAGAGTGTATATTACAAATGGATGTCTAGTTATCATTTGGCCTGTCCAAGGCTGCTTTCACACTGATGCGGTGTGGTTTGATTGCACCGCAATGTACGCGCTGGTTTGGAGCAGGTTGGTTGCGCTGTCCCATAGAGTTATATTGGGTTACGCATGTTTGGTGTCAAAGATGCAGGAGTTTTGGTGCACTTTTAGAAAGAGCACCAAAACCACGGGACACAATAAAACTCTATGGGAAAGCACCCCTAACCAGCAACAAACACGTGGGTAAGCTGCGCTGCACCCATGGTGTGGGAAAAGCACGCTGCTGCAGTGTAAAAGCAGTCATACACAATGAGTTTTGTGTATACATTCACCACCACCACCCCTATATATTTCCTTTTTAGTTTTCCTAAACTATGGTTACTTTTTATCCCCTTACCTCCTCTCTCCATTTGAGTGTGTGAATTTGAAAGTCTAAACAATTTGCAAAAAACAAAATTGTTAGAAAGTAGGCATGGCATGAAGATACAGCAAAATGAAGAATTATATGAAAGAAAAAAAAAAAGGAGGAATTTCGACTTACCTGTAAATTCTATATCTTGAAGTACAGGAAACAGACAGAAAAGTACTAAGCCATGGGCTATAAGCATGTACCTTCAGGTGAATTGACACTGGCAAAGCTTTACAGCTTTACAGCACCTTCCCTATAACCCTACCCCACTCAGTGTTGTAGCAAGCAATAGAGAGAAAACCAAGAAATGGTAGGGAGGGTGGCCTGTGTCCTGTATGCCAAAATATGGAATTCATAGGCAAGTCAAAATTCCTCTTACTTTCAACTTACAGTACAGAACGCAGGCAGATGTATACACCATGGGACACCCCTAAGCATAGAAAGATTGAACAACAAGGAGGAGAACAGAACGGTGCAAACAGGCCCTAACAAGGGTCAGAAGACCCAACCTCCGAGAGCCGCTGTGAGAACTTTACCTTGGACGTCCACCTGGTAAAACTTTGAAAAAGGTATAAACAGAAGACCAAGCGGCGGCTTATTACAACCAGGCTACAGACTACAGAGGCTTGGTGCTGAATTGCCCAGAAAGTGCCCACCAATCCAGCGGAATGGGTGCGTAAAAGCGAAGGAGGAGATTTCTCTTTGAGAATGTACAGCCATGGCCAAAGGTTTTGAGAATGACACAAATATACATTTTTGCAAAGTCTGCTGCTTCAGTGTTTTTAGATCTTTTTGTCAGATGATACAATGGTATACTGCAGTATAATTACAAGCATTTCCTAAGTGTCAAAGGCTTTTATTGGCAATTACATTAAAGTGGAGTTCCACCCTGATTTTTTTTTTTCACCCAAAATCTCAAAAAAATAAAAAAATAAAAAAATTAATTGAAAAAATTTTTTTTATACTCACCAGAAAGGGCGGTTGCTATGCGGAACTAGCTCTTCTGCCTCTTCCTTCATTGCGGTGGTCTTCTTCCTCATCCTCTGTCACGGTGAATGGGGCGCGCTGCCTTCTGGGATCTGTGTGTATCCCAGGAGGCAGCCGCCCATTCACAAAGCGCCGTGCGAGTCGCGCATTCGCAGTAGGAAACGGGCAGTGAAGCCGTAAGGCTTCACTGCCTGTTTCCCTTAGTCAGGATGGAGGCACCAGGACCTGCCAGGACCGAGCGATCGCCGTCGGGGGCCCGATATCACTTTTATAAGTGTCCTTATTAAAAGTCAGCAGCTACAGTGTTAGTAGCTGCTGACTTTAAAAAAAATCGCGGGTGGAGCTCCGCTTTAAGTTTATGCAAAGAGTCAATATTTGCAGTGTTGACCCTTTTTTTTTAAAACCTCTGCAATTCGCCCTGGGCCACATCCTGACTGATGGCAGCCCATTCTTGCATAATCAGTGCTTGGAATTTGTCAGAATTAGTGGGGGTTTTTTTCACCCGCCTCAAGGAATGACCACAATTTCCTAATGTTTTTGTCCTACAGATGAAGCCACAAGGATGGTGGCGTAATGCGTAGAGGTAGAGCCTGGCGGTGACATGCGTGAGACCTGTTGGATTTTAAGTATGTTATATGCTGTTTTTTATTGAAATAAATGTGAGTTTAATAGATGAAGCTAGGTGAGTGAGGTTTATTATATTTAACACCTGACACTGCACTATTTGAGGCACTTTATATTTTTGCATGTCGGTTTGGAGTTGCTGGTGATCATCACGGAGGCAACCTTCAAATGAGAAGTATACAAGGTGCAACGTGTTTAATCCCTGCAGGACCTTGGTGGGAACCATTAAAGATCAATGTGGGGCGGATGAGGATGTCAGGGGTTGCCATATCAATGCAATAGAGGAGAAGACGTCACTTTATGCGGACGACATGCTCCTGTACTTGGCCGAGGCGGAGGGCTCCCTGTCCACTGCCCTGAATAGGATAACTAGATTCGGAGGTACTCGGGATTTAAAGTTAATTGTACCAAATCTATCATTTTCCCTTTTCATTCTGACTATGTCCCGAGGTTGCCCCCAGATGCCCCACTGAGAGTGGTCTCTCGTTTCTGTTACCTAGGGGTTGAAGTTCAGCTCCCATTAAGTACTTATAAGCCTAACAATCTATCCCCATTAATGGCAAGACTAAAAGACAATGTCCAAACTTGGGCTAAACTCCCTCTCGGCCTTATTGGCCGTATAAAAAATATTCAAAATGATTTACCTGCCTAGATTTCTGTACTTATTTTGGCACGCTCCTATTTATATTCCTAAGAAATGGTTTACAGCACTAAATGCGATAATCTCTTCATTTCTCTGGGGACCTAAACCACCCAGGGTTTCGTTGGATACATTGTTCTTGCCGATAAGGACAGGAGGGCTAGCATTACCAAATTTGCAGTGTTACTACCTGGCATCCCAGCTAACACATGTCCATTGGTGGGGTTTTCCACGATTGAATATTGCCTCGTTAGCCACCCAGGCGGCACAGGTCCACTTGTATGAAGCATTGATTTATATACTCTATAGAAATGGCCCATATCCAGATCAGGGAGTGGATATCTTGAAGCTCTCATATAAGATCTTTCATATGTGTAATACTAAAATAAAGGGTACTAGTCTCGCTACTTCCCCGAACGCCCCCCTATGGCACAACCTCCAACTCAGTGAATTAGCTACAGTTCCGGACGGAGCTTGCTGGGCAACATATGGGGTTAAATACGCTCATCAATTGTTCCAGGATGGTGCTTTAGGTCATTTGCTGATCTGAAGAGTGAATATGGGCTGCCAAATACATTCTTCTTCCGATACCTCCAGCTGCGCCATGCAGCAAATGCCCAGTACGGAAAGGGGAGAGGTGACGCTTTCCCCCTCACGCATGGAAAAGTTAATAGCGGATGAGGACCATTCTAAACTGATCTCAAGGTATTACTTTGAACTGCTGTCATCCTCCTCCACTAGAATGGAGAGGGTGGCCGAACAATGGAGAGTGGATATACCTTCCCTTACGGAGGACACATGGTCTGAGGCCCTGAACACACTAGTGCCATCAATGATCTCTGCTAGAGACAAACTACTTCAGTTTAATTATCTCCACAGAATATACTACACCCCCCAGCGCCTACATAAAATGGGTAGACAGGAGTCACCGGACTGCCCTCGTTGTCATGCAGCAGTGGGAGACTTCTTCCACATGGTATGGCAATGTCCCCTGGTGGAGAAATATTGGAAAGCTATATCAAGTTATTTGGCAGATACTCTAAACCTCCCGAACATCTACTCTGTGGCCAGGTGCCTGCTGGGTGACCTGGAGGAGGGGAGATACCTTAGTCACAGAAGGTCCTTTTGAGGGGGGTGTTTTGTTATGCTAAGAAAGCACTGGCCCTTCATTGGAAGAACCCGACCCCCCCCCCCTTTGCAGGATTGGATTAAGCTGGTTAATCATGCTCTACCACTGTACAAATTGACCTATGCTGCTAGAGGTAGCACTAAGAAGTTTGATAAAATCTGGGCCGGATGGATAGAATATATGGCTGGAGACATAGGCCTATGATACCTGATGTATAAATGTTGGATGTATGAGTATTACAGAAGGTAGCATACTGGTAGTATGTTAAATATAGATTGAAAGACTTTACTGTTCAGTATGGAATACAGGTGACGTGTAGCCTATAGTTGAAACTACTACAATTGTTTTTGTATGTTCATTGGAAGGCAGATGTTACTGTTTGTCATGTTCCATATATCCCAGTAGTATGGGGTAGTGTTTTGCTTGATGCTTTTCTTATGTGTGTAACTACATTGTAAGTGACTATGACCTTTATACTACTTTTGTATGATATTGGTGAAAATCTCAATAAAATTTACCCTTTAAAAAAAAAAAAAAAAGATCAATGTGGAGTCTTTTTCCTGATGGGAATTATTATTAATTGTGAGCGAGTTTGACTCTTTCAGGGTCCTAGAAGGAGGTGAGCAGCCATTTCACCTGGTGAAGGGAGCACTAGTCACAGATTGTTGGTTTATCTGAGATGCACTTTTTTTGCGCAGTGGAATTTGAAGCACACTCTATATAACATGATTTTGTGTTCCAATTAACTTTGATATATATTTGATATTGGGCTTTTCATTTTTTCAGCACATGCGTTTATTGCACATCAATATTGGATTTATTTAAATTTGTTACTTGAGAAGCACTTTTTTCTCACAGTGTAATTTGAAACACATTTTATGACAAGATTTTTTGTTTCAATCAACTTTTTTTTACATTTACTACTGGATTGTATATTTATTCAGCACATGCGTTTATTGCATATTATTGGATTTATGTATTATTTGTCAGATTGCAGCAGCGATATCAAATTTTTTGTGTGATAACATCCTGGTGATAGCAGCAGCTAGATTTATTGCACATGGTTTCTGCATTTATTTGTACTTTTATATTCACACACCACTAGGTGGCAGCGCACAACTACCACATATCTTAAATTCTTAATGGGATTATGGTCTGGGGATCTTCCTAGCCATGGACCAAAAATTGTGATCTTTTGTTCCCCAAGCCACTTCGTTATCACTTTTGCCTTATGGCAAGGTGTTCCATCATGCTGGAAAAGGCATTGTTTGTCACCAAACTGTTCTTGGATGGTTGGGAGAAATTGCTCTCGGAGGATGCTTTTGCACCATTCTTTATACATGGCTGTGTTCTTAGGCAAAATTGTGAGTGAGCCCACTCCCTTGGCTGAGAAGCAACCCACACATGAATGCTCTCTGTTGACATGACACAGCACTGATGGTAGCACTCGCCTTTTCTTTTCAGGACAAGGTTTTTTACGGATGCCCAAAACAATTGGAAAGGGAATTCATCAGGGCAAATTACTTTACCCCAGTCCTCAGCAGTCTAATCCCTGTACCTTTTGCAGAATATCAGTCTGTCCCTGTTGTTTTTCCTGGAGAGAAATGGCTTCTTGCTGTCCTTCTTGACACCAGGCTATCCTCCATATGTCTTTGCCTCACTGAGCGTGCAGATGCACTCACACCTGCCTGCTGCCATTCCTGAGCATGCTCTGCACTGGTGGTGCCCCGATTCCCGCAGCTGAACCAACTGTAGGAGATGGTCCTGGCGCTTGCTGTACTTTCTTGGGTGCCCTATTTTTTGGGATTAAGTTCATTTTCATGGCAAAGAGGGACTTTGCAATTAATTGCAATTCATCTGATCACGCTTCACAACATTCTGGATTATATGCAAATTGCCATCATAAAAACTGAGGCAGTAGACTTTGTAAAAATGAATATTTGTGTAATTCTCAAAACTTTTGGTCACGGCTGTAAGGTCTTGCAATCAGATTTCATATCCATCATGCAATGGTGGACTTTGAAGCACGGTGTTCCTTGTGAGTGTAGCACCCATCCCAAATGGTTGGGACGCTATGTTTAAATTTAGGGGATAGTCTGAGCCAATAGTTGGGCTCAGACCTACTGATTGCTCTGAATTCTTGCTTCTGCTCTGGTTGTGATACTGCCTGGCAGTTATTTTCCCTGTTCGCCTGTAGGTGGCACTGCCACTACCGGCCCATGTTGGAATAAAGGGGTATCACAGCGTATTGGGTGTCCCTTCTCGGCAGCCGGGCGGTGGGCATGGTTGGCCCGCTGTGTATGCTGGAGAGGGGTACATAAGGGGCAGACGCCATTGAGAAGGGTTTTCTTCTTCTTCCTGGTGCGCCTCATGGCCCTCATGGCACGGTGTGCGTGTGTGTGTTCTAGCCCCGGGCACCTTCAGCCCAAGGCTACATCGCTGCTCGGTAGGCCCGGCTCTGCTGGTTTGGACCTACATTTCTGAGGGTATCCCAAGCTGTCCATCCGTGGGAAAGAGGCTCTTGAGGAGGGAAGCCAGGGGAGGACCTGCCCCGGAGGAGAC
Source organism: Rana muscosa (assembly GCA_029206835.1). Lineage (NCBI taxonomy): Eukaryota > Metazoa > Chordata > Amphibia > Anura > Ranidae > Rana > Rana muscosa. The sequence goes on along the minus strand of CM055125.1, from coordinate 238,144,494 downwards.
TGGCGAGACGCCGATGTCTCGGGAGAGGCCTGGCAACCCATTCAAGGAGGGATTCACTAAACTAAAAGCCCTACAATACACCGGTCTGGCTTAAAGGCTCTATTATTGCTCGACTGGAGGTTTGGGACTTTTAAAATCCTGTGGCAGAGGGTTCCCGGACGCATCCTAAAGTTTACCAGGTCTGTGGCAGAGACCTTCGTTCACCTATAGCAGTTTGTGGCAGAAACTGTCTAAAGACTGATCACTGCATCATTCCGGTTGCTAGGACTGTGAAAGGGGACTATCCGGGTGAGCAATACCCACTCGAGCTTGAGTGGTGAATATACTGACTGTTTGCATCTCTTGTACCGTATGCCTGAACCTTCCCCTACTTCTCTCGTTTACCACTGTCTCTAAAGTTCTACAGCAAAAATTAAAATAAAGCCTTATGCCCCGTACACACGATCGTTTTTAATGTCATTTTTTAAACCAACGTTTTTCTCCTCGTTTTTTTTCATGTTTCCTCTCAAGCCTGCCTTGCGTACACACCATCATTAAAAAAAACGATCAAGCAAAGCGCAGTGACGTTCAACACGTACGACGGCACTATAAAGGGGAAGTTCCGTTCGAATGGCGCCACCCTTCATGTTAGTAAAGTTTGTTGAGCGACGATTCGCGCTTTTCAGTCCGTTACTGTGTAATGAATGTGCTATCTCCATTACGAACGCTAGTTTTACCAGAACGAGCGCTCCCGTCTCTTACTTGATTCTGAGCATGCGCGTTTTTTTTCACGTCGTTAAAGCATACACACTATCGTTTTTCACGTCGTTAAAAAAAACGACATGAAAAACGACGTGAAAAAAGAGAGCATGTCCGGAATTTTTAATGCCCGTTTTTCACGTCGTCATTTTTCAGGGCCATTTTTTAAAATGGCAGTTTTAACGGCATGAAAAACGATCGTGTGTACGGGGCATTACTGTTGAGGTTTTACATCTATGTGGACATTGACTTTTCTGAAAACCCTTTACCCTGACAGCGGAAGCCATGGAGGTAGTTTGTATGATGACCCAAAATTAATCAGCGGCCCCTTCGGGGGTATTGCTACACGAGGTTCAGAGAACAGGACAAATAAGTGATCTGTCTGCTGATTGGAGCAGAAGCATTGTGGTATACTCTAATGGCTCTGACTACATCCAAGCAATGCAAGAAGATTTCCCTTGGATGGTTAGGAGCAGGGCACAAGGATGGGATGACAAAATCCTTATTGAGGTGGAATGTTGAGACCACAGAGAAAGGATGCCCTTCGATGCATGACACCCTTATTGTAAAGTATGAGGAAAGGCTCTCCAGTTCGAAAACACTTCTGCCAGATGTAAAAGTGACAAAAAAGGCTATTTTTCTTGAGAGAACTTCTGGGGGATATTCCTAAGAACCTCAAAGGGTGGTTTCGGCAGGCACAGAGAACCAAGTTGAGATCCTAAGGAAACACTAGGTGCTGGAAGGGAAGCACCATACAGGACAAATAAAACAAGAAATTGGTCGCACACTGGAACTCCAACTTATCTTGATGTCATCTTTATTGTCAACAGGGTCAGACAGATACAGGCAATGGTAGACGCGTTTAAAACAAGTGATAGCTTGCTTGTTCACAACAAATGTGACACTAAACAGTGTCACAGCTGTTTAGTGTCACATTTGTTGTGAACAAGCAAGCTATCGCTTGTGAAACGCGTCTACCATTGCCTGTATCTGTCTGACCCTGTTGACAATAAAGATGACATCAAGATAAGTTGGAGTTCCAGTGTGCGACCAATTTCTTGTTTTATTCGTCTTCCACGGTGGTGAGCCGAGGTCTGCACCTGTGATCTACCTTACACCTGATTCTGCCTTTAGCGGTGTGCTTCTTCTTGTTCTCTGCTACAATACAGGACACACCTTGAATAACATTTCTTACAAGGGAAAGTGAAGCCAGATGCCTTTGAAAAGAATCAGGCCGGGTTCACACTGGTGCGACAAGCGCTCCGACATTGGGAGCTCATGTCGTATGACGTGTGAAAATCAATGTTTCCCTATGGGAACCGTCTTAACTGGTCCGATACATGTCAGTCCGACTTTAAAAATGCTCCCTGTGCTACTTTGGTCCGACTTTGATCCTACTTCAGCCCATTGAATATCATTGAAGTCGGATCAAAGTCGGAAACGCCGTCTTGCATGATCCGACTTTGGCATGCGACTTGACTGCGTGGTCACCGGGTGATTTCACCCGGTGACCCTGCCCCCTTATGATGTCGCAGTCCCGGGGCCAACACTGGCAAAAGAGCAGAAGATAGCAGAGGAGCCCGGCAGAAGAACCGGAGCCCGGCAGAAGAACCGGAGAACGGGAGAAGGGCCGGAGTGACCCCCGAAGTCGGAAGAAGACCCCTGGAGCTGCCTAATAAATTACTTTAAAAACCTGTCTAAAAAAAACACACTAAAGTAATTTATTAGACAGCTCCGGGGGTCTGCCTAATAAATTACTTTAAAAACCTGTCTAGTGTGTTTTTTTTAAAGTAATTTATTAGGCAGCTCCGGGGGTCTTCTTCCGACTTCGAGGGTCACTCCGGCCCTTCTCCCGTTCTCCGGTTCTTCTGCCGGGCTCCGGTTCTTCTGCCGGGCTCCTCTACTATCTTCTGCTCTTTTGCCAGCGTTGGCCCCGGGACTGCGACATCATAAGGGGGCAGGGTCACCGGGTGACATCACCCCGTGACCACGCCCCATGCCTATATAAGTCGTTGCGCACCGCACATACGGCATTACAGCGGCAGAGAGCGTTGTGTCAACATCAGAACAAGAGAAGAGGGAAGAGGACGTCGGACAAGACCGGGCCAATGCTAGCAAAAGAGCAGCAAAAGAGCAGAAGATAGCGGAGGAGCCCGGCAGAAGAACCGGAAAACGGGAGAAGAACTGAAGGGCTGGAGAGAGCGGAGAAGTCGGAAGAGACCCCCAAAGTCGGAAGAAGACCCCCGGAGTCAGAAGAAGACCCCCAGAGCTGCCTAATAAAATTACTTTAAGTGTGTTTTTTTTATTGACACTTTTTCCCCCCCAGGTGAATGGGTAGGGGTACGATGTACCCCATACTCATTCACATAGGGTGGGGGGGCCGGGATCTGGGGGCCCCCTTATTAAAGAGGGCTCTCGGATTCCAATAAGCCCCCCGCCCGCAGACCCCGACAACTAACGGCCAGGGTTGTCGGGAAGGGGCCCTTGTCCTCATCAACATGGGGACAGGGTGCTTTGGGGTGGGGGGGCTACAGGGCGCCCCCCTGCCCCAAAGCACCCACCCCCCATGTTGTGGGCATGCAGCCTGGTACGGTTCAGGAGGGGGGCACTCGCTCGTCCCCACCGCCTTTCCTGACCGGCCGGGCTGCATGCTCGGATAGGGGTCTGGTATGGATTTTTGGGGGAACCCCACACCGTTTTTTTGGTGTAGGGGGTTCCCCTCAATATCCATACCAGACCGAAGGGCCTGGTATGCTCTTGGAGGGGGAACCTATGTCGGTTTTTTTATTTAAAATTTGGTGTGGAGTTCCCCCTCAAGATTTATACCAAACACAGTGCCTGGTATTGGCGGGGATCCAAGTCGGATCCCCGTTCATTGAAAGTCGGACGTATGTCGACTTCAAGTCGCAGGGCAAAGTCGGATCCAAAGTAGGACGGCTGTCGTGTCGCACCAGTGTGAACTCGGCCTTAAAAGTTCTTAAGGCTAATTTCTGGTCAAGGCTTGGTTGTAGGAAGACCAGAATGCGAGGCGCAGAGCAATCTTTGAGACTGAAGTCCCTGTTTTAACACCAGGCAAAAAAAGAATTTCCAGGTGTGACAATAAAAACACAACTGTGCAGGCGCATGAGCCACTATCCAAATGGGAGAATGCAATCTGCTAAAAGGTCGCTGCTCTCCCAATACTCATAACCAGTGTGATAGATGAAAAAACAAAAGAGATGGGTAAAAAAGCGCTGTACCAAATTAGAGTTAAAATGCCATTCCTCAATGAATAAAAGCATAGGAATTTATTAAACAAACCAAGGCATACTGTGTGAAGCGTTGCCAAGAGGGATGAGCTTCGAGTTCGAGTCGAACTCATGTTCGACTCGAACATTGCCTGTTCGCCGAACAGCGAACAAATTGGGGTGTTCGCGGCAAATTCGAAAAGTCTATGGGAGAAATCTAAAGTGCTAATTATAAAGCCTAATATGCAAGTTATTGTCCTAAAAAGTGTTTGGGGACCCGGGTCCTGCCACCGGGGGACATGTATCAATGCAATTTTTTTTTTTTTAAAACGCCCGTTTTTTCGGGAGCAGTGATTTTAATAATGCTTAAAGTGAAACAATAAAAGTGAAATATTCCTTTAAATTTCGTACCTGGGGGGTGTGTATGATATGCATGTAAAGTGGCGCATGTTTCCCGTGCTTAGAACTGTCCCTGCACAAAGTGTCATTTTTGAAGGAAAAAAAGTCATTTAAAACTCACTCACGGCTATTAATGAATTGTCGGCTCCCGGGAATACAAACAAAAGTCATTGATAAAAAAAAAAAAGCGTGGGGGTTCCCCCAAATTCAATTACCAGGCCCTTCAGGTCTGGAATGGATATTAAGGGGAACCCCGCCGCAAATTAAAAAAAAAATGGCGTGGGGTTCCCCCAAATATCCATACCAGGCCCTTGAGATCTGGCATGGATTTTAAGGGGAACTCCACCCCAAATAAAAAAAAATGGCGTGGAGTCCCCCCAAAAATCCATACCAGACCCTTATCCGAGCATGTAACCTGGCCGGCCGCAGGGGAAGAGGGGGGACGAGAGAGCGGCCCCCCTCCCTCCTGAACCGTACCAGGCCACATGCCCTCAACATGGGGAGGATGTCACCATGTTGATGGGGACAAGGGCCTCATCCCCACAACCCTTGCCCGGTGGTTGTGGGGGTCTGCGGGCAGGGGGCTTATCGGAATCTGGAAGACCCCTTTAACAAAGGGGACCCCCAGATACCACCCCCCCTATGTGAATTGGTAAGGGGTACATTGTACCCCTACCATTTCACGAAGAAAGCGTAAAAAAATGTAAAAAAAACCACACAAACACCTTGAAAAAGTCCTTTATTAAAAAAAAATAAAAAAACATTCCAGCGATGAAATCCAGTGTCCCGCGGCAATCCCGATGTCCAGCGCCGTCCGTCATTGGTTTTGTCTGAGCGGACCTGATGGGGAACTTCCTCCTCAGTGTTTTAAATGTATAGACCCGCCCCTTCTAAAGTTCCCCATCAGGCCCGCTCAGCGGACCAGATGCGGAACATGAGAAGGGGCGGGTCTATACATGTATTACCAAAGTGAGAGAAGTTCCCCATTAGGTCCGCCCCCTCGGTATGTCGGACCCGCCTACGTCATTGGCTTGAGCGGGGAACTTCCTTCACTGTGTAATTTAAATTTACACAGTGAAGGAAGTTTCCCGCTCAGGCCAATGACATAGGCGGGGTCCGACATACCGAGGGGGCGGACCTGATGGGGAACTTCCTTCACTGCGTAATACATGTATAGAGTCTATAGACCCCTTCACTGCTATAGACTCTATACATGTATTACGCAGTGAAGGAAGTTCCCCATCAGGTCCGCCCCCTCGGTATGTCGGACCCCGCCTATGTCATTGGCCTGAGGGAAACTTCCTTCACTGTGTAAATTTAAATTACACAGTGAAGGAAGTTCCCCACTCAAGCCAATGACGTAGGCGGGTCCAACATACCGAGGGGGCGGACCTGATGGGGAACTTCTCTCACTTTGGTAATACATGTATAGACCCGCCCCTTCTCATGTTCTGCATCTGGTCCGCTGAGCGGACCTGATGGGGAACTTTAGAAGGGGCGGGTCTATACATTTAAAACACTGAGGAGGAAGTTCCCCATCAGGTCCGCTCAGGCAAAACCAATGACGGACAGCTCTGGACATCGGATCGCCGCGGGACACTGGATTTCATCGCTGGAATGTTTTTTTTTTTTTTTAATAAAGGACTTTTTCAAGGTGTTTGTGTGTTTTTTTTACATTTTTTTACGCTTTCTTCGTGAAATGGTAGGTGTACAATGTACCCCTTACCAATTCACATAGGGGGGCCAGGATCTGGGGGTCCCCTTTGTTAAAGGGGTCTTCCAGATTCCGATAAGCACCCCGCCCGCAGACCCCCACAACCACCGGGCAAGGGTTGTGGGGATGATGCCCTTATCCCCATCAACATGGGGACATCCTCCCCATGTTGAGGGCATGTGGCCTGGTACGGTTCAGGAGGGAGGGGGGGCCGCTCTCTCGTCCCCCCCTTTTCCCCTGCGGCCGGCCAGGTTGCGTGCTCGGATAAGGGTCTGGTATGGATTTTTGGGGGACTCCACGCCATTTTTTTTTAAACTTGGGGTGGAGTTCCCCTTAAAATCCATGCCAGATCTCAAGGGCCTGGTATGGATATTTGGGGGAACCCCACGCCATTTTTTTTTACATTTTCGGCGGGGTTCCCCTTAATATCCATTCGAGACCTGAAGGGCCTGGTAATTGAATTCTGGGGGACCCCCACGCTTTTTTTTTCTTTTATCAATGACTTTTCTATGTATTGCCGGGAGCCGACAATTCATTAATAGCCGCGAGTGTGTTTTAAATGACTTTTTTTCCTTCAAAAATTACATTTTTTGCAGGGACAGTTCTAAGCACGGGAAACATGCGCCACTTTACATGCATATCATACACACCCCCCAAGTACTAAATTTAAAGGAATATTTGACTTTTATTTTTTCATTTTAAGCATTATTAAAATCACTGCTCCCGAAAAAACGGCAGTTTTTAAAACTTCTTTTTGCATTGATACATGTCCCCTGGGGCAGGACCCGGGTCCCCAAACACTTTTTAGGACAATAACTTGCATATAAGCCTTTATAATTAGCACTTTAGATTTCGAACGTTCGAGTCCATTGTATTTAATAGGGTTCTAAAGTTCACACGAACATTTTGTCTGTTCGCAGGTTCTGGTGCGAACTGAACAGGGGGGTGTTCGGCTCATCCCTGGTTGCCAATCCAAGTGAAGTACCTGGAAGTGGGAGCTGCAAGAGTTACAGGGTAGCTCCAGGTTTTTCAAGCAACCGGCTGGGCTGTCTGGTGGAAACTGTGCACAGTCAGACTGCCGATGGAAGGATAGGTTCCTTTATGCAGGAAACGGCCGCCCGGGGACACCGAGGCAGATGGAGATGGCCAGGGCGCCCGGGACTGACGGTCGTGCAGCAGAATCCATTGCCTGGGGATGATGTCACAAACCTGGCGGAGGTGATTGCTGATAGCCGCGGGCTGTGGGCAGCGCTGAGATGAAGACTAAGCAGAGATGAAAGGCTGTGTCAATAAATCCTCCTGGAAGAGACTTTTCTTGTTTTTGGCAAGGTAAGATTCACATACTCAGAAAACCCTCTATCCTTTAATACAGGAGTTTTAATAGCCATGCTGTTAAAGCCAGAGACTAAGAAACGGGGTGAAATAGAGTGCCTTGAGATAGCAGATCTGGCCTATTGGAGGAGGCCCGGGCTTGTCTGCTAGAGGTCGGAGTAGGTCCGTGTGTCAAGTTCTTCTGAGCCAGTTTGATGCAAGTAGAATCACAGTTTTCTTCCCTTGCTTCTTTTTGTGGAGCAAGTGAGGCAGAGTTCACAGTGGAAGGAAGGCATAGATTAGCCTTAACTGAGACCAGGGGATAATTAAGCATCTGAGGCCAAAGTTGGAGGATCTCTGGTAATGCACACAAATAGAGGTAGCTTCTTGTATCTGGACGCTATGATGTCCACATCCAGAGTCCCTATCTTAGGCATATCTGGTTGAACACATCTGGATGAAGAGACCATTCCTGTTGGTCCAAGTGGTGGTGTCCAAGATAATTCACCCGCCAGTCATCCGCTCATTTGATGTGGATCGCAGAAATCACTGGACCACTCTCCAGTTTCTGTTGACAGGAAAATCTGGTTGACTTCTTTCAATACAGCCAGACTCCTGCTGCCCTCTTGATGGCTGATGTAGGCCACCACTATGGCATTGTCTAACTGTACCCTGATTGGGTGGCCCTTCAGAAGTGGGATCTAGTGCTTCAGAATAAGGCTGGCTGCTTTGAGCTCCAAGATGTTTATGGTAAGCTTAGCTTCCATCAACGACCATGTTCCTTGGACCATTAGAGATGGGAACACTCCTTTACAGCCTGGGAGACTTGCATCTGTTGTAAAAACTTTCTAGTGATAGGGAAGGAAGAACTTCCCCACTATTAGGGCTGGGATGGTGATCCACCAAGATAAGGAATGCCTTACTTGGCTGGACAGAAGTATGAGCAAATCAAGAGAAGGTGCCTGCCTTTTCCGGGTCAACAAGATATTTTGTTGGAGAGTTCTTGAATGGAATTGGGTGAATAGCACTGCTTCAAATGAGGCTACCATTAGGTCTAGTACTCTCATTGAGAATCTCAACATGGGATGCTTCTTGGATCTCAGTTCTCAAGCATGTGCTCTTTGAGAAATAATTTATATTTTCTGGTAATAAGACTTTTGCTTGGGATGTGTCTAGGACCAGACCCAAGTATCCCAGGTGAAGAGAAGACTGGAGAGCAGGTTTGTTAAAATTGATCAACCAGCCATATGCCTGGAGTATCTGAATTGTTACAGTGCCTTGAAAAAGTATTCATACCGCTTGATATTTTCCACATTTTGTCAAGTTACAACCGAAAATGTACATTTGTATTTTATTGGAATTGTATGTGATAGACCATTACAAAGTGGCACCTAATTGTGAAGTGGAAGGAAAATGATAAATGGTTTTCAAATTGATTTTACAAATAAATATGTGAAAAGTGTGACGTGCATTTATATTTAGCTGAACTGTGGATCTCTGCAGCTCCTCCAGAGTTCCATGGGACTCCTGGCTGCTTCTCTGATTAATGCTCTCCTTGTCCGGCCTGTCAGTTTAGGTGGATGGCTATGTCTTGGTAGGTTTGCAGTTGTGCCATATTCTTTCCATTTGTAGATGATGGATTGAGCAGTGCTAAGCGAGATGTTCAAAGCTTGGGATATTTTTTTTATAACCTAACCCTGCTTTAAACTTCTCCACAACTTTATCCCTGACCTGTCTGGTGTGTTCCTTGGCCTTCATGATGCTGTTTGTTCACTAAGGTTCTTAAGGCTGGGTTCACACTAGTGCGACACAACAGCCGTCCTACTTTGGATCCGACTTTGCCCCGCGACATGAAGCCGACATATGTCCGACTTTCAATGAACGGGGATCCGACTTGGATCCCCGCCAATACCAGGCACTGTGTTTGGTATGAATCTTGAGGGGGAACTCCAGGCCAAATTTTAAATAAAAAACCGGCATGGGTTCCCCCTCCAGGATCATACCAGGCCCTTGGGTCTGGTCTGGATTTGAAGGGGAACCCCTACACCAAAAAAACGGCGTGGGGCTCCCCCCCAAAGTCCAACCAGACCCTTATCCGAGCACGCAACCTGGCAGGCCACAGGGGAAGAGGGGGGACGAGAGAGCGCCCCCTCCCTCCTGAACCGTACCAGGTCGCATGCCCTCAACATGGGGGGTTTGGTGCTCTGGGGCAGGGGGGCGACCTGCGGCCCCCCCACCCCAAAGCACCCTGTCCCCATGTTGATGAGGACAGGGCCTCTTCCCAACAACCCTGGCCGTTGGTTGTTGGGGTCTGCGGGCGGGGGGCTTATCGGAATCCAGGAGCCCCCCTTTAATAAGGGGGCCCCCAGATCACAGCCCCCCACCCTATGTGAATGAGTATGGGGTACATCGTACCCCTACCCATTCACCTGGTGGAAAAAAAATGTCAATAAAAAACACACACATCTTTTTAAAGTAATTTATTGCACAGCTCCGGGGGTCTCTGGTGTCGTCTCCCCACTCTCCGGTTCTTTCTTCTGCCGGGCCTCCGCTATCTTCTTCCAGCTCTTTTGCTAGCAGGGCCCGGTCTTCTCTGTCGCCTTCTTCTTCTCCCGCTCTCCGGTTCTTCTCTTGCTCTCCGGTTCTTTCTTCCGCCAGGCCTCCGCTATCTTCTTCCAGCTCTTTTGCTAGCGGGGCCCGGTCTTCTCCGTCGCCTTCTTCTTTTCTCGCTCTCCGGTTCTTCTCTTGCTCTCTGGTTCTTTCTTCCGCCGGGCCTCCACTATCTTCTTCCAGCTCTTTTGCTAGCGGAGAGGCCCGGTCTTCCCGTCGTCTCGTCCGGCTCTCCATTGTCCTTCAGCCGGCCCCTCCACTATCTTCTTCCATCTCTTTTGCTAGTGGAGGGGCCGGTCTTCCCGTCGCCGTCTTCTTCTCTCTTTTCCTCCTCGATGTTGACACGTCGCTTCCTCCCGCTGTAATACTGGCTGTTCGCTCCGAATTAATATAGGCTTCTCATGACGTCACAGTCACAAGCTCCGGGTGGCCCCGGAGCATGTGACTGTGACGTCATGAGAAGCCTATATTAATTCGGAGCGGAGCGAACAGCCAGTATTACAGCGGGAGGAAGCGACGTGTCAACATCGAGGAGGAGAAGATGGCGACTGGAAGACCGGCCCCTCCACTAGCAAAAGAGCTGGAAGAAGATAGTGGAGGGGCTGGCAGAAGGACAACAGAGAGCGTGACGGGAAGACCGGGCCTCTCCGCTAGCAAAAGAGCTGGAAGAAGATAGCGGAGGCCCGGCGGAAGAAAGAACCGGAGAGCGAGAGAAGAACCAGAGAGCGGGAGAAGAAGGCGACGGAGAAGACCGGGCCCCGCTAGCAAAAGAGCTGGAAGAAGATAGCGGAGGCCCGGCAGAAGAAAGAACCGAAGAGCGCGGAAACGACACCAGAGGCCCCGGAGCTGTGCAATAAATTACTTTAAAAAGCTGTGTGTTTTTTATTGACATTTTTTTCCACCAGGTGAATAGGTAGGGGTACGATGTACCCCATACTCATTCACATAGGGTGGGGGCCTGGATCTGGGGGCCCCCTTATTAAAGGGGGGCTCCCGGATTCCGATAAGCCCCCCGCCCGCAGACCCCGACAACCAACGGCCAGGGTTGTCGGGAAGAGGCCCTGTCCTCATCAACATGGGGACAGGGTGCTTTGGGGTGGGGGGGCCGCAGGTCGCCCCCCTGCCCCAGAGCACCAAACCCCCCATGTTGAGGGCATGTGGCCTGGTACGGTTCAGGAGGGAGGGGGGGCGCTCTCTCGTCCCCCCCTCTTCCCCTGCGGCCTGCTAGGTTGCGTGCTCGGATAAGGGTCTGGTTTGGACTTTGGGGGGGACCCCCACGCCGTTTTTTTCGGCGTAGGGGTTCCCCTTCAAATCCAGATCAGACCCAAGGGCCTGGTATGCTCCTGAAGGGGTAACCCATGCCGTTTTTTTATTTAAAATTTGTCGCGGAGTTCCCCCTCAAGAGCAGCACAGCACAAGTCGCATGCCAAAGTCGGCTCATGCAAGACTGCGGTCCGACTTTGATCCGACTTCAATGATAGTCAATGGGCTGAAGTCGGATCAAAGTCGGACCAAAGTAGTACAGGGAGCATTCTCAAAGTCGGACCGACATGTGTCGGACCAGTTAAGACAGCTCCCATAGGGAAACATTGATTTTCACACGTCATGCGACATGAGCTCCCAATGTCAGAGCGTTTGTCGCCCCAGGTTGAACCCGGCCTTAAACCTCTGAGGGCTTCACAGAACAGCTGTATTTATACTGAGATTAAATTACACACAGGTGGACTCTATTTACTAATTAGGTGACTTCCGAAGGCAATTGGTTCCACTAGATTTTAGTTAGGGTTGTCAGAGTAAAGGGGGCTGAACACAAATGCAGATATTTATTTGTAAAAAAAAATTGAAAACCATTTATCATTTTCTTTTCACTTCACAATTATGTGCCACTTTGTGTTGGTCTAGCACATAAAATACATAAAATTTTTTGGTGGTAACATGAAAAAATTTGGAAAATATCAAGGGGTATGAATACTTTTTCAAGGCACTGTACAAGGTCGTGTTGGTTATTCATTGTCCTAGTCCCGTTAGCTGCAGTTTGACATACTGAAATTGCAACAAGAGTTGGTTACAAGGCTGGCCCTACTAGATTGAGGAGAGCTTTCTAGAACTTTTTATCTGCAGAATCTCTGAAAGCAGGGACATCTTTAATAGGAACAGTGAGATGTTTGTTTAGGACAGCAGGATCAACCACGGGAATAGTCTACTTCTTTGTGGACTCTTTTTTTCCACTGGATAGAGTTCAGTTAGTATGATTTTGGGGATTGTGAAAATTATTTCAGGAATGACCCATTCTATCTGCGTATGAACAAGGAACAACAGGGGCAAGGAGAGAAGAAGAAGTCAACTTGCCCAATGCTAAGGTTTCTACGGACAGAGGCAACAAACTTTTCCACGTTGGCAAGCATTTTGCATGAAGCTCATTCTTGAACATAGTGACAATCTGGGAAAGAATAATCTTCTACAGCTTTCTGGAATACTGCCTAAATATCATTTTCTTCTGTGTCTGCGTTCACTAAGACTGGCATATCGGAATCCAACTCCATTTGAGAAACAGGCGCAGGATAAAAGGCGTTGTTTTTTTTTGAGCCTGGACAGAGGTGGCTGTAAAAAAGCTGTAATCTGCCAAAGGAAATGTGACAGATGTAGATGCACAGAATTCTGCTGTAGTCAAAAAGGGTCGCTAGATGCATGCCTGAAATAGAATCAAATGTGAAAACTGGCGTTAGAGTCGGGTTCTTGCTCTCGCGCATTGGACACATTGGGGGAGATTTACTGAGACTGGCGAGTGCAAAATCTGGTGCAGCTCTGCATAGAATCAGCTTCCAGGTTTTATTGTCAAGTTTAATTGAACAAGCTGAAGTTAGAAGCAAATTGGTTACCATGTACAGCAGCAACAGATTCTGAGTGCTCCAGTTTTAGTAAATCTCATCCAATGTCACTCTGAGGTTGAGTGTTCTGCGGGCCTTCGGCATATCGATATTTGCTTGCAAATTTGCATTGGCTTCCTTTCATCTGATCTCCACCATAGATACAAGTTAGGGTATTCCCCTGTGAGGTACTCAAAGATGTAAAGGGTGCAGAGTATGGGGGTAAACCTGTCTGTAATGAGTATGCAGTAAAACCAGGTGAAGACAGTCCTGTAACGAATCCTCATTGCAAAAGGGCAGGAGGAAGTGCCAGACTACCTTATTAAAGCCCTAGATGGAAGTGGCATTGAAATATGCAACCAGTGGTGTAATGTAATACCTGGTTTTCCACCTGAGACTGAGCTTTGAGTGGTTGAATTTTAGTTCCAAGTTAGAAAACTTTACACTAAAGGGGAATACAATCCAAAATTAGCTCATCTTTAACTGTAACGTTTAGAGATATAGAGTCAGGCCTCGTACACACGGCCGAGATTCTCGTTGAAAAAAACATGTTGTTTTTTTCGACGAGATTCTTGGACAAGAAACTTGTCCCGGCCGAGTGTACACACGCTAGTTTCAAAGAACCCGCAGTTCTTTGAATGGAGCGTACGCGGTGACGTCATCGACTACGACGAGCATGCACTCGTCACATTCGATGCCGTCGCCGCCATCTTGGTATACCCTACGTATGCCTAGGAAGCTACCGCGCATGCGTCGAATTCATTTTGAACATGCGCGGGCTTCCCGGCGGACAGGTAAGTGTACACACACTCACTTTTCTCGTCGAGAAACAGGCTGACGAGAATCTCGACGAGAAAATAGAGAGCAGGTTCTCTATTTTCTCGTCGAGGTTACTTGTCGGTTTTCTCGACAAGAAACCCGATAGCCGCGTACACACGACCGATTTACTCGGCAAGACATCTCTGCCAGCAAGTTTCTTGCTGGTTCTTGCCGAGAAAATCGGTCGTGTGTACGAGGCCTGACCCTGTTTCCAAGACGCCAGATTGGAAATAAAGTTCAGTCTTTGCCCGTCACAGTATGCATACCCCCGAAGGGATATTTAAAGGACTGGGTTCCATAGCGTTGGACCACGGCCCTGAAACCTGTAAAACACCCTGTGGCTAACTAGAGGTTGCAACAAGTTCCAAGCAAACATTATAGGAAAGGAAAAACGTATCGCTCAAAAGCTTAAGAATTCACCAAATAGCTGCTTCCGCCCGGTCACTCACACAGGTGCTGGCTCTGCACTGATGCATGGGAGAAAAAGAAACCCTGGACTGCCGCACTCTGTATAGACAGTTATTTATTCCAAAATTTCAAGTAAAAATCAAGCTATGAGTAAGCGTCAATTCGTCAATTGTATTACGAGAAAGCTTTTCCATTACATTGATGGGTGAATATGTAAAAAGTATCATCAAGATACAAAATTAAGTTGGTATACTCAGGGGCAATAACTCCCCAAAACACTGAAGAATTTCTTCCCACTGATCCCATATAAGAAAACTGTTGTATATATCAAGTCATAAATGGTTCTTTACAGTGTATCTAAATCTAAAAAAAAAAAAAATACAGAAATTTATTATAAAGCAACGTATTAGTCGTTCGATATTGTGGCTGAATTTATTTCATTTCAGGCTTTTTTTCCCCTTTATTTTCAACTTATATTCCTGCAAATAACACACTTCTTGTTCTTGGGTGGCTACGCTCACTTTTCAACTATATCTATGGAGGGAATAATATTTGCTCTCCAGGCTGGAATAAAGGCATGTGCGTGTGTGCCTTTATTCCTCTTGATTGCATGAGGGGTGGGAGATTTGTTGTTTCCAGAAGGAAGATAGCATTGCTAATTGTGGTGTTCAAGAAACCAGATTGAGATGATTTGAGCTTTGTGACAGGGTACATTATCCTGCTGGAAAGAGCCATCAGAAGATGGGTACACTGTAGTCATTAAGGGATGGTCAGCAGCAATACTTAGGTAGGCTGTGATGTTTAAATGATGCTCAATTGGTACTAAGGAGCCCAAAGTGTGCCAGCAAAATATCCCCCACAACATTACACCACCAGCCTGATAGAAGGCAGGATGGATCCATGCTTTTGTCTTGTTTACGCCAAATTCTGACCCTACCACCTGAATGTCGCAGATGAAATCAAGACTCATCAGACCAGGAAATGTTTTTCCAATCTTCTATTGTCCAATTTTGTTGAGCCTATGTGAATTGTAGCCTCAGTTTCCTGTTCTTAGCTGACAGGAGTGACACCCAGTGTGGTCTGCTGCTGTAGCCCATTCGCTTCAAAGTTCAATGTGTTGTGCATTCAAAGATGGTATTCTGCATACCTTGGTTGTAACGAGTGGTTAAAGATGGTATTCTGCATACCTTGGTTGTAACGAGTGGTTATTTGAGTTACTGTTGCCATTCTATCATCTCAAATCATCCTGCCAATTTTCCTCTGACCTCAACAAGGCATTTTCGTCCATACAACTGCCACTCACTGGATATTTTCTCTTTTTCAGACCATTCTCTGTAAACCCTAGAGATGGTTGTGCGTGAAAATCTCAGTAGATCAGCAATTTTTGAAATGCTCAACAACCATGCAATGGTCAAAGTCACTTTAATCTCCTTTCTTCACCATTCTGATGCTCAGTTTGAACTTCAGCAAGTCATCTTCATCACATCTAGATGCCTAAATACATTGAGTTGCTGCATGTAATTGGCTGATTGCCAATTTATGTTACCAATCAATTAAACAGGTGTACCTAAATAAAGGGGCCGGTGAGTGTATATTGACATTTTCTTCTTGGTTAAGATTTAAACAGGTTGCCAACCAGGTCACATAACCATGTCTTATTTTTATTTATTTTTAAGTAGGAATAACGTAGGGACCAACCCAGCTGTTGTGATAAAATATAGACAGTTCTTTTTTTTTTATATAAATAAGCCCATGTCTGCAATTTAATTAAAGGTTGTGTTTTTTTGTGGTTGTTAACCCATTCGGACATTACCATACTATTCTCTCTGTCTCCTAATCCTGTGTCCCCCTGTGTGTGTGATTTAGAGAGAGCTGGCCGGTCACGTGATCGCAGAGCGGCACTCTGAATTTAGGTATAAATTCGCTTTTTTTTTTTTTATAAATCAAACACACACACACAGGGGGACACAAGATTATGAGAGGATGGTATGGTAATGTAAATGTTATTCAAGCAGCAGGCAGGGGGGGGTGGGAAGGTTGCAGCCCTGGTACGAGCTGACAGACAGGGAGGGGGGGTGGGAGACACGGGTAGAGCAGAGGGCAGGGCTTCAGATAATGGAGGCACGTAAACCGACCTCGGTGTCAGGGCTCAGCAGCCATGATATACCGTGGTCAGTTTACAGAGGGGAGGGGAGAAATTGGCAGGATCAGCCAGGTATTTCAGGTGATACAGGGGGCCAAATTACACAGCACAAGCACTGTGCTGTATAACATGCTTTAAAAAGGCACAGGATTTTTTTTTTAGGTTAACAAACACTTTAAGTCAAAAGTGTGGATTTGGTTGCATTTCCTACTAAATCTGTATGCACAAAGGCTTTTTTTTCTCATGTTAAATCCAGTGAGCCTTATGCGAAGGTAAGAAATGTACGAGCCCATAGAAATAGCTATAAATAGGCCTGTATTTGTTCAAGCCTTTTTAGCCTCAAGGTTAGTCATCAAGCCTGCCATGTAACACAGTTCCATGTTGTCATGCTGTGTCCTATTTATCTAGGTGCTGCAGGTAAAAATGGTCTCAGGCTGTTTGCTTTACCCACAGAAACCAATCAGCTAGGCCCTCTACTCTCTCATGCTGCACTGGGAGAATGAAATCTGTAACCCTTCTCAATAACTACATAATAGCCACTGTGTGATGACTTCATCGCATGACGATTCCACCTTGTTTTTTGCACCAAGGTAGTAAATGCTGATGGATCGATTAGAACAAGTGCAAACCAAGAAGATCAACAGCCATCAAGATTCAAGTTTACTATAGTCATACCAATGATTGGTGGTTGCAGGTTGTGGCACTTTACACACCGCTCTATTCCTTGAATTGCTTTCTGGAATAAGCTCATTAGTGTTGCCTGGACTTAAAAGAGAAGTAAAGGATTTTTTTTTTCCCCCATTTATACATACCTTGGTGGATGCAGCATCGGTCCAATGCTGCATCTGTCCCCTGGCGCCTCTGCACTGAGCGATCGAACACCGCCAATCGCTGTGGGAGGCACATATACAAACTGTTGTAATTCCTACACCATTCACCTGATTTGGGTGTAAATACGCTCAAATTAAAGCTGAAAGTCTGCAGTTAAAGCACATCTAGTTTGTTTCGTTTCAAATCCATTGTGGTGGTGTATAGAGCCAAAAAGATTAGAATTGTGTTGATGTCCCAATATTTATGGACCTGACTGTATATAAAATAAAATGCAAAGTGGTTGGAGGGAAGCTTTAGAATGGCAAAGATGTTTTTATTACAAATCATGTGAGCAGACTGCAGTTCCTCTTTAATGAGGTGATGATGGAGTTCTTAATTAACCAGCAGAATGTATGTGAACAATGAACTGTCAACTGCAAGCAGACAATGCTACCAGTAACATACAAATACAGTTAGGCTGATATTGCTGTCCTCTTCTTTGTTTTATGCCATACAAATTCAATTGCAAAAGCAGAACACAATAAAAAAGGAGTTCAATACTATTTACACACTTTATTATTTTGTGGCCCTGACTTACAATATCTGATTGATTAACAGAAAAAAAAGTGGAATGACACTTTAAGTTACATAGGAAATGCCATTATTATTTAGACAATAAATATAACAATACATAAAGACACTTTTTTTTGGTAACAGATACTCGCAGTTGCTGTCGGCAATAAAGGACTATTCCCCCAACCCTCAGTTTTCTGTGGTGACTTGAGGGCCCTAATAAATCAGCAGCGTATACTATCTCTCAGGGGCTACAAGAATGACCCCTCCATGTTCCCAGCTCCACCACTAATGCCTTGGACTCTCACAGCAAAAGGACCAATCCATGTAGTGTAATTAAAAAAATCATAATGGAGAGCGTGAACCTTTCCAAAAAGCTGCAGTAGGTGAGCAGAGTTGGAATCTCAGGTGCAAAAAAAAAAAAGTCTTCAAGATGCCAAAAGGGTCATTCAACCTGATGGCACCAACCAAAAAATTAACTAGTTCAGAATGCACAGACCCTTAATGGAAAGACCAGTACGCCAATATATTGACAATGGTTTGTGACAGAGGTAGGTTTGGCTGTCCACAAGAATGCTTCAGCGTCATGGGATTGGTGGGAGAGCAGGGATTTAATGCTACAGCAGCTGCTGGCTTTTAATATTTGGACACTTACCTGTCCTGGAGTCCAGCGACGTCCGCAGCAGAGGACGAGCGACCGCTCGTCGCTCTGCTGCTCCCTCCGCCATCCTCGCTGAGGGAACCAGGAAGTGAAGCCCTGCGGCTTCATGCCCGGTTCCCTACGGCGCATGCGCGAGTCGCGCTGCGCCGTTCTGA
The DNA here is from genome assembly GCA_029206835.1 of Rana muscosa. Classification (NCBI taxonomy): domain Eukaryota; kingdom Metazoa; phylum Chordata; class Amphibia; order Anura; family Ranidae; genus Rana; species Rana muscosa. The sequence continues at coordinate 238,126,059 of CM055125.1, read as the reverse complement.
TTGGTGCTCCTGTGTTCTGGGAGCCGAGTGTCTCCCAGAACACTACGGGAAGTCTGGGGGAAGTGACGTCACTCCGGCAGATTCCCGGAGAGAGGACTCCCGGATGTGGGTGAAAAAATACCTATCTTAGACAGGTATCTTCACCCCCCTCCCCCTTGAAAGGTGTCAATTGTGACACCGGAGGGGGGGAGGAATCCGAGTAGCAGAAGTTAAAAAATTAGGGTGGAGCTCCACTTTAAATGAGTTACTTTTACATAAAGATGCAAAATAACTGCATAGGGTTACAACACTAAAGGCTGCCATACAGGGCTCGATTCTCTCAGTCAGCCCGCACGATGAAAGGGGAAATCAACTGATTTCCCTAGCCATGCTAACAAGGATGGAGGAATCCGATATTGTATTCAGGCTTGTGTGACACCCGCGGCTGTCTGAATACCTGAAAAGTAACCGTATAAGATAGGATGCAATCACTGTTTGGTTGATAATTTTCCACCTGACAATTTTTTATTGACTTTTACAAGCTGGGTGGTGCTTATAGCCACCCACAGTCTAGCCGTCTATGGGGACCCCGCACTTTCCTTCACACCACTGCATTACGGCAATCCATATTAGCATGTGTTACAAGAATTATGCTGTGTACACACGGTCGGAAATTCCGACAAGAAAAGTCCAATGTGAGCTTTTTGTCGAAAATTCCGACCGTGTGTATGCTCCATCGGACTTTTGCTGTCGGAATTTCCGCAAACAAAAGATTGAGAGCTGGTTCTCAAATTTTCTGACATAAAAAATTCCAAATCGGGAAATCCGATAGTCTGTAGCAATTCCGACGTGCAAAATTCTGATGCATGCTCGGAAACAATTCGAAGCATGCCCAGAAGCATCGAACTTAATTTTCTCGGCTCGTCGTAGTGTTGTACGTCACTGCGTTTTTGACGGTCGAAAGTTCAGAGAACTTTTGTGTGACCATGTGAATGCAAACCAAGCTTGAGCGGAATTCCTTCGGAAAAACCATCAAAGGTTTTTCCGACGAAAAATCCGATCGTGTGTACGGGGCATTAGAGTGATGTGGTGCCATTTCATCTGAAATCATCGCACTGCAGCATCTTCTCACCATACTTGCATTGCAGCGCAAGGAAACGCAACACGTTGTGAGCGGCCAAAAATGTTGCATGTACATTTATTCGGTGCATTTTTGTGTGTTCAATTGAATAAGTTGCTTTAATGCAATGAACATTAGCAAATGGCATAACATGCACTAACGAGCATGTGCCAACACAGCACAACAGTGTGAACGGGCCCTTAAAGTTAGTATTTAGTAGATGCACTTTTGGCAGCAATTATAGTCGTGTGTGTGCGTGTGTGTGTCTTTATCAGCTTCGCACATCTGGACACTGAAATGTACCCCATTCCTCTTCAGAACAGATCAGTCAGACTGCATGAGGATTGGAAGCAAACAGACTTTTTATGCCCAGCCACAATTCTCTATTGCAGTGGTCTCCAAATTGTGGCCTGGGGGCTAGATGTTGCCCTTTGCTTGCCTTTATCTGGTCCTTGGGGCAATTACTCCCACTGACACCAATGGCAGGATACTAATCTTCCCACTGACACCAACAATGGGGCACCATTTCTGCCCCGATAACAATGGGGCAAAATTCCTCCCACAAATATCAACGATGGGGCACTATTCCTCCCACAAATATCAATGATGGGGCACTATTCCTCCCACTGACACCAACGATGGGGAACCATTTCTTTCCCTGATAACAATGGGGTAATATTCTTCCAACAAATACAAATGATGGGGAAACTTTTCCTCCCACCAACACCAGGACACTATTCTTCCCACTGGCACCAACAATGGGGCACCATTCCTTTCCGATACCAAAAATGGGGCAATATTTCTCCCACAAATGATGGGGCATTGTGTATTCCCATTGACGCCAGGGAATTTTCTACTGTCACTGGCCAAAGTTCGGCCCGCCTCAAAGTCCGAAGGACAGTAAACTGGCCCTTTGTTTAGAAAATTTGGAGACCCGTTTTATTGGGTTCAGATCTGGACTCCCACCTGGCCATTCTGGGAGATTAAAACGTCCAAGGAGGTGAATACTTTTTATAGGCACTATATGTACACATGCACACCTGTGTGCAAGTCTGCCCAAAGATCCCTTGAAAATATACAAACACAGGGTTTCGGCACCAAAGCGAGAGATCTGGATTGTAGATTGAGTCCTTCACTTTAGAGCCACCGACCTGTGTTCACAATTTATATATGCACTCCAAAAGCCTCCAATAGATTATTATAACTCAAAAAGTCTGGTAAATTTGTCTACTGTAAAAAACTGCTATGTGAAAAATATAGATAAATATTTAATGGCTGATCTCCTGATGATGCTAATTGCCTGGCTGGCATTCCCATTACCTGGCTCCAATACTTTCTTAGTCACTGACCCAGCAGCAAACATTAAAAAGTCCTGACATACATGTTTGTTGTGGGTGAGCAGCAGTGGCGTCTGGTGCTCCAATTTTTTTTTGGGGGGCACAAATAATGAAAAAAAAAAAAAAAACACACCCATCGATTGCAGCCTCACTGTGCCCATCAAACGCAGCCACTGTATCAAACGCCGCCACTGTGCCCATCCCAACGCCGCCATTGTGTCCCAAGTGTTGCCACTGTGCCCGGCCCTTACCTCGTTTCGGGTGGGCAGCAGGTGACGGCGGCAAGCGGTGTCCGGTTTCCTCTATTTCTTCCCCGACCCAATGTCTTCTCCCGCCCGCTCCTCCTCTGCCTTATAGGTGTCCAATCACAGCACCTGTCATTTGAGCCAATCAGGTGACAGGTAACAGACCTGGCACACCTGATTGGCTGAAAAGGGGTTCAATGTTAGGAAAGCGAATTCCTTCGTTTTGCTAACATACAGCTGAGTGAGAAGCAAACGCACAGCGTTGCACCCGCTTCTCACATTTTTGGACGCCTATTAGAGCCTATGGCTCTAATCAGGTGCTTCCAAAAAAAAAAACAAAAAAAAAACCCCACCGTTGTAATTTAGGTGCCCGAAAAGGGGCCAGACACCTGACTAGAGGGTGTCAGCAGCGACCATAGATGGATTCATGCATTGCATGAATCTATCTATGGAGATTAGAGAGGTGCAGGAGAGCGGGGGGGGGGGGGCTTTATGGATGCACAGCTGCTGGTGAGCAGTGCAGGCAAGCATTAAAGCCTGAAGAGGAGCATGACAGTCAAACAACTAGCAGTTTCAGGAGATCAGCAATTGACAACTCTGTATATTCTTCACCAAAAGGTTTTCTCTGAAACTCTCTACATTTATACTTGTAAATATAAATTAGAGCCAGTAGGATGGACCAGTTATTTCCCATAATAAAAACAAGAAATGAAGAACCTGTGAAATTTGGCAGACAATAAGGTACCTTAAAAGAGAATTTGTGCAGAGTAGTAGGTTCACTTTAATGTTCCTTCCCCAGCTATTTATTAAAAGGCATTTTTATAGCGCCAACAGTTTCACGCAGCGCTTTACATACTGCACATTTACATCAGTCCCTGCCCTCATGGAGCTTACAATTTAAGTTCATATGCATATATAAATACACACATATATACATACTTGGGCCCATTAACCTACCAGCATGTCTATGGAGTGTAGAAGGAAACCAGACCACCCATGCAAGCACAGGGAGAACATGCAAACTCCACAGAGATATGTGCCTGGGAAACGTACCAGACCACTAGGCCACTGTGCTGACCTTTGCCTTTCCTTTACTCCCTATCGCTCTGTTCAGCCGACAGGGTCAGACTAGTTAGATCTTACACAAAGGGCTGAGGGCTCTCCTCCATGTGACAGCGACAGCTCTGGTCAATCACCAATGCAGTCACATGGGCTGAGTCACATGCTCCTCCATACCCAGAAGAACCAGGTAATTTCTTGGCTCCTGACTGAACAAAGCTGTAGGAAGCAAAGACAAGACATTAAAGTGAACCTGTTTATTTGCACCACATATGCAAAGCACAGGTTTGCTTTAAAAGGGGATTCCTAACTACAGATGACTTAACCTATGGATTTGTAAAAGCACTTGCAAATGATCAAGTAGAGGCGTTATTGTTGTCCTGGGATTCAGAAGGTTAGCTTTGCTCCTTGAAGTAAGAGTCTACTGTATCCAGAAAGCAACTTTATATGCTATCCCAGGACAATGGAAATACACTTACCTGATGTTAGATATAATGACATGGCTGAACAGAAGGAAGCTACTGAAAGGCATGTAAGGAAAGTTACAGGTGAACTTACATAAACTGGCTGGCTTTCACATGGCTGTGGTGCCATCCACTGGTTTCAAAACATTTTTAGCCCCTGAAATGGAACAAGTATTCAGATTTGGAGTGCTGATTAGATTCACTGCATGCTGTTCCAGGACAGCGACTCAAAGGACTGAAGATAGGCAGGCAACTAGCATTTTCAACAGCGTTTCAAGTAAGCCAGTCCGTTAATCCCTCTGGACAGCCTACCTTTAAAGCTTAAAGCCAACATCCGGGGATGATATATTTTGCATACTTACTATTGGCGCTATATAAATCCTGGATGAATGATGATGCAGTGATGACCAAAGTATTCCAGGTGTCTGTTGAGCTGTGATCAGCTGTCCTTCTGCATAGGAACTACAGTCGTTTGCGGCTCCTTGGCACAGCACTGGGAAGATCCTGTGCCAAGTGAATTACAGCTTCCACGAAGGTTGATCAGATATCACATAAGCCTAATTAAATTGGGCCAAGGTGGCCCAATGCAAATATGCAAAATATATAATCCCTGGAGATGAACTTAAGTGCAACCAAAGCTTATTTTAGCTTTGGATAGAGTGGGGAAGAATTAGAACCACTAATGCCCCGTACACACGACCGGTTTCCCGATGCTTTTGGCCGGGAATCCCAGCCGGGAGTATGCTCCTCGCATTTTTTCTGACGGGAAAACTGCCCAAAAAAAACGGACGTTTTTGGTACTTTTCCTGTGGGGGAAAAATCACGATGGAGCATACACACAGTTGGGATTCCCGAGGAAAAGCTCTCATCAGAGTTGTCCCGAAGGGAAAACCGAGCGTCTGTACGGAAGAAAAGTAGAGAGCTGGCTCTCGGTTTTCCCCTCGGGATTTCCGATGGATCTTTTCCTGTCGGGAATCCCGGTCGTGTGTATTAGGCATTATACTTTATCAGGTGCTCCATGTTCGAGTTTTACCCTTTATTTCCTACCATGGTGACCACAGTTTCACCAGAGAGAAAGTGAGGGAACTTCTCCAATAGCAATACAATATATATATATATATATTTTTTTGCACAGGGTAGGCCAAATCTCACTTTTTTTTTATTGTGTCCCTGCTGCAGGTTTTCAGCAGGACAAGAAGGAAAAACTTCTCCAACAGAGCCCTGGATAGCACTGAAAAAGCTGACCGGCATTCTAATCCTTCCCCACTTTATCCAAAATAGATAAACTGGACTGGAATTACACTTCATAAAATACCCCATTTACAGAATAACAGTTTGAATTGAAATAAAGCCATGCTTACAAACTAACACACTGCCGCAGTCTGAGGATTAGTGTTGTATGGCCATCAGTCACTTCCCTCCATTGTTGTTGCACGTGTATGCTTAGGAACCTTTCTTTGGCAAAAACCAATAAAAAATAAAAATAAAAACCCAAGAAAAACAGTACAACAAAACACAATAAAAACCAAAGAATTAAAACACAAATAAATAAATAAGAGGCACTGTGCCCATGTGCAAAATTAAAGGCTGGAATGAAATGAACGAGGACCGGGAAGCTGACACTTCAACCTCCTCTACAGTTTTTGGAAAATACTGTCTTCCTCCAACCATATGACATATAATATAAGGTGTGTCCAGAGAACAGGGGAGGATTTACAAAGCAGAGAGAAGTGTGCAATTAGCCCAATATAGTGTCAACTTGCAATTTTAGTTGGAAATTTCTGCTCTAGTAGTAACAACCATTGATTGGATCGAGCATACAGCTGAAAGGATGCAGTTAACATGGACATGATTTTTTAGTTACAGGATTCATTTACTGGACAACTTCTATGAATGGTGGCGAGTTTCTGCCAAAAGTTCAGTTTGATCTCCGCCAACTTCTGCTGTAAAAGCCAGGTGCTAACCAATTGCACTCAGTTCAACTGGAATGCAAAATCTGGCTGCACATTAGCCGACGGTGCCTGTAAATACCATCAATGTACAAATTTCTCATTAGTGCAAATGGGGTATTTGCACTGCAAAGGCACCCAACAAACTCCTGTTTTCGTAAATTGCCCCTAAAGTGTTCTGCCTTGCTATTGGAGTTATTTTGGTTCAAGTGCACGTCACCTTTGCAGAGAACATAGTCCATCACATTCCATGATGTTGCAAGTTACCAGTAAATGACAGCGCAATCTCTGTCATTCTTGCCTTGTAGAACTGGGATCCGGAGTTTAGTATCAGCAGGGACACAATTTGGAAGACCCCCGGTTTTTTCTCCTGCTCCTTCAGTTTCCCCACCAAAATAAAAATATAGTTATAGTATAACTGGATTCTACGCAGCCCTCATTACTTCTTCTAAATCTAAAGAAGATTAAACAATCAAATTGTAATGCAAGTGCAAGCTTTAGACAAATTGTCTACCTGGCTTGTGGTAAGCCCTATGCCAAAAGCCAGGGTCATTAAATGAAATCTGCGCTCAACCAATGAGGAAGTACAGATAAAAACAAAGATTTGTTCTGCTTAATACAAAGGAAAAAAGGCCACAGCAGGGAATGTACATTGTGGCATCTCACTGAAATATCTCCATCGCTATTTGTTCTATGTGCTTATTATACTTGGGTCTGATACAATGTCACGTATGCTATAAATCACGTATAGGTTGTACTATATTATTATAAAGGCTATACAATACTTAACCATGGTCGGTTATTACTAGCTACCAATTAATTTCCCACTGTCCCATCTATGCTAGATATATGAAATTGTCAGGCCAATCAGGCACCTTGTATATACATCACACCCAATACATTCCATTATATGGTAATACATCCCTCTTCAATCAAACACTCCCACCCCCCAAAATCAATGTTACACAAATTAGACCAAATAGAGTTACCGATAATCGGCTTCTAATAGGGAAAAAAAAAAAAAAAAGGAGGATAATGTTTTTAAACAAGGTGGTGAGGAATTCTAAAACCAAATAACACTTTAGAGCAGCTAGGCCCAGTAACCAGCACCTTCACAAAGTATCCACCCTACCCCTTGCTCTTTATCATGCTGCTTGGCAGCACTACTTATGCAGGAACCGAACAGGGAAAGCTAGTCTGACCTCGAGGGATATGGGATTTAGATGTCCAGCTATGACATGCTAGGGAGAGGAAGCTACACACTGGGGAAAAAAACCCCACATTTTTTTCCACATGTAGCATGGGAACAGCACAGATGTGTCCCTGCTTTGTTTAATTATTACATGCAACACAGGCAGTTATTCTTTCAGTAACTTTCATCCATACAGTCCTCAAAATTAACCTGTGCCTTCCCCCTGCAGGGCAAAGAAACAGTTTCACTTTAAATGCAGCCTATAGTAATTAAAAGTACATAAAAGCGGAACGCCACCCAAAAGGGGAATCCCCGCTTGTATGCACCCTCCACCGCACATTTGGGGGGGGGGGGGGGGGAAAGTAGATACCAGGTACCCGCTCCCACTTTTGAATATTATCCCCGCACAACTATTGCGACAATCTACAAAATTTCCAGCCCCCCCCGCTGCCTTCTGGGAGACACACAGGTCCCAGGAGAAAGCAGAACAATTCAAAAAGCACATGCGCAGCAGGAAACAGGCTGTAAAGCCGCAAGATGCCGGGGCCTGCACCCAAAGCTGATTGACGGTGCTGACATCGCGGGATACCTGTCCTTATATTAAAGGCAGCAGCTACAGTATTTGTAGCTGCTGACTCATTTATTTATTTCTTTTGTTTACAGGCTGGAATTCCTCTTTAAAGCGGAGGTTCACCGGGAATAATTTTTTTTTTAAAAGCCAGCAGCTACAAATAATAGGATTTTTATAACAGCTTACCTGTAAAATCCTTTTCTTGGAGTACACCACGGGACACAGAGCTAGTCATTACATAATGGGTTAAGGGTCACCAGCGGTGATTGGACACTGGCACAACCAATGGAAGACAGTTCCCCTCCATATAACCCCTCCCATCAGGGAAGTACCTCAGTTTTGTAGCAAAGCAGTAAGGTTCCCATAAGAAGGGGGGGACCTCTGTGTCCCGTGGTGTACTCCAAGAAAAGGATTTTACAGGTAAGCTGTTATAAAAATCCTATTTTCTTTATCGTACACCACGGGACACAGAGCTAGTCATTACATAATGGGACGTCCCAGAGCAATGCTCATATGAAGGGGGGGAGACACAGATCAAAACAGGCCGCTTGCGGACCAGAAGCCCTATACTGCTGCCTGCAGCACACTTCGCCCAAAGGCGGAATCCTCATGTCCTTTCACATCTATTTGATAGAATTTGGAAAATGTATGGACTGAAGACCAAGTTGCAGCTTTACAGATCTGAGCCATCGAAGCCTGGTGGTGCACTGCCCATGAAGCACTTATCGCCCTGGTAGAGTGCACCTTAACAGGAAAAGGAGGAGTCCTGTTCTTTAAACCATAAGCTTGAACAATTACTTGTCTAATCCACCTGGAAATGGTGGATTTTGATACCGCTTGGCCCTTCTTGGGCCCATCTGGTAAAATAAACAAAACATCTGTTTTACGTATCTGAGCGGTTGCTTGCAGATACACCCTTACCGCTCTCACTAGATCTAGAGAGTGTAATAATTTTTCCCCCGCCGTCCGCGGGTTTGGAAAAAAGGAAGGCAGAACAATGTCTTGATTCAAGTGAAAAGCCGACACCACCTTAGGTAGAAAAGCCGGATGGGGTCGTAGTACGATTTTGTCCTTGTGACAAATTAGATAAGGCTCTTTACAAGAAAGAGCTGCTAGCTCTGATACTCTCCTAGCAGAAGCTATAGCAATCAGAAAGGCCAACTTCCTACTCAATATAATTAAAGGAATATGGCGAATAGGTTCAAAAGGTTGCTTTTGCAACACTGACAATACCAAATTCAAATCCCATGGACACAAGGGAGTCCTAACTGGAGGATTTATCCTCAGTACCCCCTTAATGAATGTCTGAACTAGGGAGTGAGATGCCAATGGTCTCTGAAAGAAGACTGATAGAGCCGATATTTGCCCTTTGATGGTGCTAAGGGCTAAATTCATATCCACTCCTAACTGGCAAAAAGCAAGAATCCTACTTATTTCATATTTCTGAGGATTCCAACATCTGGATTCACACCAGGAAACGTATGCTCTCCAGACTCTCTGATAGATGAGTCTGGAGGCTGGCTTTCTAGCATTAATGAGCGTAGAAAGAGCCGGACCAGAGACCCCTCTCTTTTTCAAAATGTGGGTCTCAGCAGCCAGGCCGTCAACTTTAGCCTTTGTAAGGAAGGGTGGAATACTGGACCCTGTGACAGCAGGTCGTGTCGAAGTGGAAACTTCCAGGGCCTTCCTATCGCCATTTTTACAATCTCGGCGTACCAAGGCCTCCTGGGCCAGTTTGGGGCCACTAGGATTACTGGTATTCCCTCCTCCTTGATCCTGCGAAGCAGTCTTTGTAGAAGAGGGATCGGAGGGAATGCATAGATCAGTGAGAACTGATTCCATGGAGTTATTAGAGCGTCTGTATTATTAGAGCGTCTGTCCCGTAGGCTAGAGGATCTCTCGTTCTGGACACAAAGTTGTCCAATTTCTTGTTGAACCTGGCAGCTAGCAGGTCTACATCTGGGTTTCCCCATCTCAGACATATGGCCTGAAAGATCTCGGGGTGAAGAGACCACTCTCCTGGTAGCAGCTGCTGACGACTCAGGTAGTCTGCTTGCCAATTTTCTATCCCTGGAATGAAGATTGCAGAAAGGCAAGGTACATGCTCTTCTGCCCATGCCAGGATCCGGTTCACCTCTCTTTGGGCTGCCCGACTGCGGGTGCCTCCTTGGTGATTGATGTAAGCTACTGCAGTAGCATTGTCGGATTGAACCCGAACTGGGTAGCCCTGTAACCTGTATGTCCAGGTTTTGAGGGCTAGATATACCGCCCGGATCTCTAGCACATTGATGGGCAGGATCCCCTGAGTCTTGGCCCAGGTTCCCTGGGTAGAAGCCTCCTCGAATACTGCACCCCAGCCCGATAGGCTGGCATCCCTAGATACCACCTTCCAGGCCACTGGGAGGAAGGACTTTCCCTTCCGTAAATTCCTGGCTTCTAGCCACCAATCGAAGCTGTGGCGTACTTGTGAGGACAGGCGCATGGGTATATCCAGAGCTTGGCTCTTCCTGTTCCAGGAAGCTAAAATATTGCCTTGAAGTAGTCTCGAATGAAACTGGGCGTAAGGGACCGCCTCGAAGGAGGCTACCATCTTTCCCAATAGTCTCATGCAAAGGCGAATAGACGGCCTCTTGTTTGCTTTGACCTTGTGGATCAGGTCTTTCAGAGACTGTATCTTCGGTTCTGGCAGGTATACCCCGTTTTGGGCTGTATCTATGATCATGCCCAGGTACACTATCCTTCTTTGGGCCTGGAGAGAGGATTTTTGTAAATTTATAATCCATCGTAAATGCTCCAGGTATCCTACTGTAGTGTGTACAGCGTGACCCAATCCCTCCTTTGACTGATCTATTACTAGTAGATCGTCCAGATAGGCTGTTACCGCAATGCCCCGTGTTCTTAGGTTTGCTAACAGAGGAGCTAGCACCTTTGTGAATACTATGGGCGCGGTGGCTACACCAAACGGCAGAGCCACAAATTGAAAGTGGCGATCTTCTACCGCAAACCTTAGGAATCTTTGGTGAGCGGGGAGGATGGGTATGTGTAAATGTGCGTCCTTGATATCTATGGGCGCCATGAATTTTCCGCCCTTTAAAGTGGCGGCCACGGATCGGATCGTTTCCATTCGAAAATGGCGATCGTTCAGGAACCGATTTAGGGATTTTAGATCCAGGATGGGTCTGACATCTCCATTTGGCTTTGGAATCACAAAGAGGTTTGAGTAAAAACCTGCACCTCGCTCTTTTTGGGGTACGTCTGTAACTACCCCTTGAGCCATTAAGTGATTCAAACCTTTGAAGAAGGATTCTCTTTTTTGTGGATCCTTGGAGAGTCTTGAACCTCGGAATTGAGAAGGTGGGATCTCTCGAAATTCCAGTTTGTACCCTGAGGATATTGTGGATACTACCCAATTGTCCTGGATTTCTGACCCCCAAGTCGCTCAGAACTGATAAAGCCTTCCTCCCACTCGGCCGAGCGGGGGCGCCCCTTCACTGAGAGGCTTTGGGGGCTTGCTTATTAGCTCTTGCACCCCACGGCTTCTTGTTCTTCTGAGCTTGCCCCTTGGCTTTTGTGGGCGGCTAAAACAGGCCGCCGCCACTGGTTGGAGTCAGATTTCCCGGGAGCTGGGGAGAGAGAGCGTTTAAAACAAGATCTCTTGTTTTTCTTTCTCTCAGGTAAAAGTCGTTTTACCACTTGATATCTTCTGTATATATTTTTCTAAATCTTCCCCAAATAGGCGTTCGCCATGGTACGGGAACTTGCCAACAGCTTTTTGCATGGGGTTTCCGCTGACCAATGCTTAAGCCAAAGTACTCTGCGCATCTGTACCAGCTGGAGTGTAAGGCGTGATGCCTGTATGATAGAATCTCTCATGGCATCCACTGTGAAGCATAAGGCTTTAGGCAAATTTTCCCAATTTCTAGCCTGCTCTGAAGGCAGTTCCTTCAGCCCCTGCTTTACCTGTTGGCTGATGACCTGACACATACCGACTGCTGCTACTGCAGGTTGGGTAATTGAGCCGGCCAAAAGGAAGGAGGATTTCAACTTCCTCTCAGAAGGATCTTTTAAACCCTTGTACATTATCCACCGGACATGTCAGGTTTTTATTTACACAAGAAATAGCCGCAACTACCGCAGGCAGGCTCCATTTCTTTAAAATTTTTTCCCCCATAGGATAAAGAATGTTAAACCTTTTTGGAGGTGAGAAACGCTTATCTGGATGTTGCCAGTTTGCGTATATTAGATCCTCTAGTAACTGATGAACCGGGAAGGAGCATGCACCTTGCAGGGATCTTAATGACCCTAGGGAGGAGACAGGTAATTCCGTTACCTCCGCAGAGGTTAACTTAAATGCACTGCTATAGCATTGTACCTGTGACCTTAAAATCTGGCTCCTCATCCTCTGCTGATGTAGCCTCCTCCTCCTCATCCTCCTCCCTCAGGTACTTCTGAAGGGAGGTCCAATACTGGAAGAGACCTGCTTCGCTTATTGTCCTTTTTAGAGGACTTAGCGATTAAGGTAGCAATTTTTTCCTCCAGATTATTTAGGGCAGCTGATAAAGTGTCCTCAGTGACATATACAGGCCCAGGCTTCACTGGGGAAGCCGCCATACCTGACAGAGGTAATGGCTCATCCTGTACAGGTGCATTTGGCAACACAGGAGAGGAAGGTACCGAGTCAGCACAGCTAGAGCCTCCTCTCAGGCGGTGGTGCTTTCTTATCTCTTTTTGTCCGTATTACTTCCCCTGGAAGGCTTACTGTTTAGACAAAATACAAGGTACCTAAATGCATATACTACCGTGTTCAGTTTAGCAAATACATTAAGTATGCAACTTTTAACACCTAACTATGCATAACATGGATGTCTTCTAGGAAGTACCCAATCCAACCACATGGAGTCTTACGTCCCTGTATAGCTGCTGTGTTTCTCTGCCAGGAACAAGAGAACTAACGAGCTTGCTTGCTGCTGCAGTGCTTCTCACACTGACAGTCTTTTAAATTTGGCGCCGTTTCTGTGCCTGCGCGCGCCACATGCCCGCGCACGCCTTCGCCCCCCCCCTCCGATAAAGCGCGCTCGCGCGCGCGGCCCTTAGCGCTATGGCGGTGGCCATAGTGAGAGAGGACTCTCATCAGCCCTTGTTCCCACTTACCTGCATCTGCAGGTGTCTGGTCGGCCACCGAAAGGAGGATCGGGGTGCCCCAGCAAGCTCAGCAGCAGAGGTGACGAGCAGTGTACTTCGCCGAAGCCGACACTGAACAGAGTGAGGTGAGTATATTCAGCTCTTTACTCCCCCCAGTGGTGGAAAAAAAGAAGACATCCATTTTTTGAAAAAGGTCCCAACCTAGTTATGGACCTTCTAATCTCACCTTATCCACGCCGCAGGTTTTTCTGCTGAAAGATTTCAGACAGATACCAAACTTCACCCTTCACGGTGGGCTATGTGTGCCAACCTTCAGGGATATGGGTTCCTATTTAAAGGATACCTCTCCCCTGGGCCTTGTACAAGACTCTTACCAGGACTTTATAGCGAAATAGCGAAAGTGCTGGATCTTAGAGCCCAGTCCTCCGAAGAGAGACATTACAGGCGACGCCTCATGGATGAGGCCCGGATCCCATCCAGATTCAGCTCATTTGTAGGCGTCTTGGATGGATCCGAAAGCATAGCTCTTTTACCCCCAGAGGGTCTCTTTGGTAGAGCTTTCCTTTAGCACCTCCTAACGCGTCCAACACCTTTCGACACTGGCGAAAAAACTGAGGTACTTCCCTGATGGGAGGGGTTATATGGAGGGGAACTGTCTTCCATTGGTTGTGCCAGTGTCCAATCACCGCTGGTGACCCTTAACCCATTATGTAATGACTAGCTCTGTGTCCCGTGGTGTACGATAAAGAAACTGCAACTGCTGACTTTTAAAAAACGGACGCTTACCTGTCCATGTCGCCCGCGACGTCGGCAGCCGAAGCCGAGCTACCGCTCGGCTCTCGGCCTCCCCCGCCGCCATCCTCGGTGAGGGAAATCGGGAAGTGAAGCGCTGCGGCTTCACTGTCCAGTTCCCTACTGCGCATATCGTGCTGCACCGTCCTTACTGGTCCGCGCTGTGTCCTGGGAGCCGTGTGTTTCCCAGAACACAGCGGGGGGGGGGGGTATACGACGCGAAGGGGCGGGAGTCTATACCCAGAAGTGGTGCAAATACCTGTTTTATACAGGTATCTGCACCCCCTCCCCCCTGGAAAGGTGTCAAATGTGACACCGGGGGGGGGGGAGTTCCGAAAAGCAGAGGTTCCATTTTGGGTGAACCTGCGCTTTAAGAGGTAATTTCCCCCCCAGTCAGGATGGGTTTAAATTGCTGTCAGTTTTTCTTTGCCACCTTTGACTCATTAGGTAGACTTCCCTTTACTTCCTGTAGACTCAACAGGAAGTGAGAGGATATATTTAAAATGTGAGGGATGTCCCCTTTAAGACAGCTGTTTCAGAAACAAGTGTCCCCATTGTAAGACTTCCCCTCTATTCCTGTTCTGACAACTCAATTTTGGATTTATTCTCATTTTCATTCTCAACTAACTGGTGATGAGTAAATCTCCCTAAAGAGGGTACAGACAGCAATAAATACCTGACCAAGGTTATAACCCCTAACTACTCTATATAAGTTTGCCTTTGGCTATACTTTAACTTTCCGTTGTTCCCTCCACCGCCGGCAGTGAAAAAATTAACGACATGCAAGCTCAGAGCCAGAGCTTTAACAAGGCTGAGCAGTCTATCCCTGCACTCATGTGACTGCATTGGGCCAATCACCAAACACCAGCACTGTTACTTGAAAGAAGGTGAAGGGACTCGCATGATCCTCATACTCAGAAGTGCCTGCCATTTCTCTTCATTCTCAGTGGTGAAAGGAGAGGCAGAGGAACTAATGGAATGTAAACATAACATGATGTGAAGGTGAACCTGGCGCTGTCTCACATGGACAAATCACAAGTTCACTTTAAGAAAACGAAGCCTTACAACCTAAACCAAAACACTTATCTATTAGCTCCCTCTAGTGGCCATCTCTTAAACTGCTGCTAAAGTGTTTCGATCGTTTGCACCATACTTTATTGCGTGTTTCTAAAAATAGTACTCAGTCTACATAATTCTGGTCCATAAGTTGTCACGTTACCTCTGCTTTTTGGCCTCAAATATATATATGATTCCCATGTAATCCAGCACAACCAATGACATTTGTAATATCAAGACCAGAGATACACAAACTTTCATAAAACATCCTTCTAGGTCCTCAACTGATAAACCAAGATGATGGGGACTACTGAGCTTCGAATGTTACTTTTTGCCATACTGAATTAGCTTGTTTTCCATAGTACTCACATCCTAAAATGATTTTATGCTTTGTGTAAACTCAAAATATAAATATTAGCATTAATGTAAATGTCACTTTTTGGTGGGTAGACCCACCAAAACGTGACATCGATCAACATGAAGAGAAATAGCGGTCCCCTGTTCAACTGTATTTGTGGCCACATGAAGTTGAAAAACAAAATGCCTTTAAGTTAAATTGGTGTTCAACTGGCTCTGGCTAGGTCTCACAAATCAGACCCGCTCATCCCATTTAAGCCAGTGAAATTTTTTTTGCATTCCTAAATGTCATTGTTCAGAATATGGTGATACAACCTATGCTAGGGACTTATTTGCAAATATTGGTCTGCAGAGTACATATTAGTCTTTGTTCTATCCCTTATACCATATTATTGTTCCCTGCCTGGAAACATTGGTACCCATCCAGCTATGAAATGACAGAGGAGAAGGTCAGGAAGTGGAAGGTGATTCTGCTGCGGCCTCATCTCCCTCCTCAGAATCCCACACCTTAGACTGTAGGTAGTCCGCAAAAAGAGCTTTGGCGCGGTGCAGCACACGGTTCAGGTTGTGTCTCCTGACCAGGCGGTTAAAGTGCATCGCCAGCTCGTCGTAACCCATGTTTTGTTTCATGATCTGCTCGCGGTGTTCCAGCAAGATGGAAAGGCATAAAAACAGCATAAAAGGATTTCCACGTCCAAACTCCTGTGGTGGGGGAAGGCTGATAGGGGCCGGGGAAGTAGCCACAGTTTGTTCTGCTTCCGGCACAACCTCATTTTCAGGCTTAGCAGCAAAGGTTTCACCAGCTTGGTCTGCAGTTTCAAGAGATGTTGAGCTCTGTGAAGTGGGGGAACAAGAGGTCAAAGAAAGAGCAGATATGGATTTGGTGACACTAAGGGAATCCGGGGGTCCTATGAGGGGTTCCTGTTCCCATAACCGTTCTTCATCCTCCTCCTCTGTGGATTGTCTGACCTGCAAAGTAGGGCTTGCTAGATCATCAGTCTCAAAACTTGACCGTGCTTCATTCTCCTCATAACATTTGAACTCCCCAAAGCTCGCCTGTTTCAACAAAGAACATCTCAATGCTGGAGATCCCTGCAGTGCAACAGGTTCTTTGCTTTCCGTCACCGTCTCCTCCTCCACTTCTTTCTCCACCACTTCATTTGACTCCTCCTCTGGGCTCAGGCCACGGTCCGGCCTCATCATGTGCCTTTTCCTCGTGTTTTTCCGATACTCTCCTGGAGCACAGGGGGGTCCCACCAGCTCCACCTCTTTCTCTGGAGGATCTGGGGGCAAAGAGCTCCACATGACCTCTAGCATTCTCAAGGCATCCTCAAAGGCAAACTCCCTTTTAAGTTCTAGCAGTAGCCAACGATAGCAGAAGAAGAGGTCATCAGCACCGCGCGACATTAGGTAGTTGTTGAATTCTGGGTCAGAGTAACGCAAGAGAAGTTTGAGATGGGAGAACTTCACGGACATGCACTCGCCATCCATGCGGAAGTTGCCCTCGAGCCTCTTCATAATGCCGCAGAAGCAGATGAAGGCATGAGCTTCATTGTCCATGACCGCCAAGATAGGTGATGCAATATCACTCATACCTTGGCAGTAAGACACCTGTGGGTGTGTAACAGCATAGGTGGTAAGCAGGTCGTGCAGGGCCTGTAGATGAGGGTTATCCTCGGAACCAGAGTAATATGGGTAAGTGCGGTCTGTTCGGAGGACATCTTTCATTACATTACCCTGAATGAACTCAAGGTCTTCCTGGCTGTACCTCTCTCGCCACTCACTCTTTAGCTGATAATACTCCCGGGTTTTACTCTTCATATAATCCATGCGTTCCTGTCCCGATAGCCCATCTGGGTACACGTTGAGCAAGTAACGCCAGACGACCTGGAGAAGACAGAAAACAATACAGGAACCACAGGGAAAGGGAATTTCAAATCTAAAGAAATTATGGGAAAAATATCAGAAGATAAAGATTAAATTAGCAACTCCAAAGCAAAAACTAAGAATTTACTGAACTGCTACAATAGCCATCATTCTTACCGTTACTGGACACAGTTTTAAACAGCCACAAGATGCCGGCTATGATCTTTCTTAAAAAATTAAAGAAGAAAAAAAAAAGAAGAAAAAGCCAGTCAATGCACGTCTCTGATATATATTCACTTGGATTTTCTTGCTGTCAGTCTGCAGCTGCAGAACAATCATGGACAGGCTGCATGTAAACCGAGCAGTACCAGATTCACTGGGTGCTTAATTTACTTGGCTGTCAACCTTCTATGCAATAAGAATGCACTTACTGCCCATTAAGTGCTCTCGGTGGACAGGTGAACAGCAGTGCTCCCAAGCAGCAAAGTCAAACTAAATTAGAACAGGGCAAAGGGGAGGTTATCCTTTCCTAAACTAATAAAAAGAAAAGAAGGTGTCATTGTGCACCGAGTTTAGGTACACAACCAACAAATGGGGGGGTTAGGTCAAGCAATAGCATGAATACTTTATTAAAATAATTGTGAAAAATGATGGAAGACTATATAAAGCTATAGGTAAAGCAGTTGTAAGGCTACTTTCACACCAAGGTATTTTTCAGGCGCTTGTAAAGCACCGGAAAAACGCCTCCCCAGCCACCCCAGTGTGAAAGCCTGAGTGCTTTCACACTGGAGTGGTGCACTGGCAGGATGGGAAGAAAAGTCCTACAAGCTGCATCTTTGGAGCGTTGCGGGAGCGGTGGATACACCGCTCCTAAAACGACCCTACCATTGAAATCAATGGCCAGCGCTTCGGCAGTGGCACTTTGCGGCTGCTTTTAACCCTTTTTTGGCCGCTAGTGGGGGTTAAAAGCACACCACTAACGTCCGAAAAGCGTAGCTAAAACTAAGTTAAAGCGCAAACGCCCCCTCCCCAGTGTTAAAGTGCCCATAAGGATAATATATATTTTTTTTAATACATGTGTTTGCAGCCATAGATATACCAACCATATAAGGTCAAGTGGCAAAATAAATAAAAATGTGTGTATATATATATATATATATATATATATATATATATATATATATTTTTATTATAAAAAATATATATTATATACACATACATACACACACATATACATACACACACATATTTTTATTATTATTATTTTGCCACTTGACCTTATATGGTTGGTATAGCTATGGCTGCAAACACATGCATTTAAAAAATATATATATATATATATATATATATATATATATATATATATATATATATATATATATATATATATATATATATTTTTATATGAAATAATACAAATATTATAGCTTGGAAGACCAAGGCTATGACCTACTGCATTTTCTATACCTGTGCTTTGAAGTGGTAGTAAGGTCCTATACACGTGTACCTACCTAAAAAGGTAAACTTATAGCAAGGCGCTACTGTGAATATCTTGTAAACTTGTGCCATTTAGAAGATATTCACAGTGGCTGCAACTGGTGATGTCACTGGCGTGTGTGAGCAGCTCTGCATTCAGGGCACACCGAGTGTGCCGTCAATGCACAGACCAATCGTGACTCCTGGGCAAATGCACAGGAGTGAGGTCTTTGTGGCAAAGACAGTCAAATGGCTGGAGAGTACAAATTTAAAAAGGAAGACCAGGTGAAGATGAAGTGCCGGCAATGGTGACAGCGTGTCGCTGGAGAGCTCCATTTGAAAGGCAAGTCTGCAGTACTAGTACGTTATGGCATTAACCTGCAGGCGACCCTTGCTAAATTTTTTAGTTATTTTTTAACATAGTTTATTGCCACTTTTAGAGCGGTCACCAGAAGCCTAGGCTACTGCTCTATTACATTCAGCCTCTCCTTTTGTGCACTGTAACTGCCAAAAAAGACTGACAACCTGAAAGTCACATTCTCCACGCACCCGTTTGATTTCTTATGAACCAAATGAAAAATTGTGTAAGCTGCGCTGGCTTTGAGGGGTTCTAGTCTTGTGCCCACCGTCGTGAGTGCCAGCCGGGGAAGGAGCTCATCTTGGCTACAAGCTCCCACCTGTAGTAAAAGAAGTGTCCCATGAGACGCACATCAAAGCAAACTCACCGAAATGTTGTATGTGGCAACCTAAGCCTGTGCTCCAACCAGGCCACACCCCCAACACATTTCACTCCACCCCTCAGAGCCTAATCTTGGGGCACGAGGGGCGGAGCGAAACATGTTGGGGGCATGGTCTGGTTGGAGCCCAGGCCGAGGTTGTCACATACCACATTACAGCAGATTTGCTTCGATGTGCGGCTCATGGGACACTTCTTTTACTACATGTTCGATTCCTTACCTTTAGTGCCAGGTACCATAAATGAGAATTTGTAAGCTGCAATAGCTGCATGTAGTCACTGAAGGTCAAAAACTGCTAGTAGCCCCTGCAAAGTTTAGCTACATTGTAGAGCGTGCATGTATCCAGACCAAGGCTGAGAACAAAGAAGACATCAGGGCTCCCTCTAGTCTAGATGTATGTTCTACTTTTCAAATCTGGCCATATAGAACCATATTGGATAAGCATGCGTTAAATACATCTATGCAGGGGCCGCCTGCTTCTAGCAATTTGACCTCCACTGATTACACAAGTGCAACACAAAAATCACCATCTAAAAACATTAAAACAAACATGTATGTAAAGCAGAAGATCTCTTAATTTTTCTGTCTTTTTCTGCAGTTACTGTGAAGATGGTGAATTCAAACAAAGCAATGTTTTCATTGGCTTAGGCCTGTAACGATACCATAAAGCAAAGGAAAAAGGGCAAGAAAAGCAATATTTGCAAAGTTGCTTGGCTTTCTTCTATATATTAAAAGGGGCTTCCACCACATGCAGTTAGAAAAATGTGGCTGCCATAATATGAACATTAATAAATGCTCTTCTCTTTACCTTTCTCAGGGAGGGCTCTACACCGCCATGGTATATGCGAAGGCGAAGTTCTTCTGGACGGGTCAGCTGTCCTTCATGGTTCAGGTAGGTGTGGAACTCCACATCACTGAGTGGGGGCTTAAAAGGTTTCACATCCTCACCATACGTCCAGCTCAGCGCCTGTTGCACACGAGATATTGTACGACCCACCTGCATCACAAGCAAAATTCCGTTGTCAAAAGTGCACCTCTCTACTCTGCACAGTGTAGACAGCCAATTTTAAGATAAACTTTAAAAGTAGCAGATGTTTGACATGTGATTATTCATAGTTTTCCGATCACGCCGATTCTAAAACAAAACTGAAAACCCTTTCAAACAAAATCTGAAGCCAAATGTTTTTTGTTTTTTTTAACTTTACTTTTTTACCAAAGGGATTTGTTAAAACCACTGTTATTTATTTTTTCATTTTGGGTCTGTGGCCCATTGAGGAGATTTCCCTCACCCCCCATTTTGTTGACAACTGTACAATTTTGCCTTCCCCCTTCTTTTCCGTATAGGTGACTGATCAGTGCATAGGGGTGAATAGTGTGCATAGACCCTTAAACGTTCTCACTCTATACAAAACTAGAAATGTAGTCTGGGCTTTTGGTATACTACATCTTCTAGATTGTAAACTAACGAGTAGGGCCCTCTGATCCCTCCTGTATTGAATTGTATTGTACTGTACTGTACCGTTTGCCCCTATGTTGTAAAGCGCTGTGCAAACCCAGTATAATAATAATAATAATATAATTCTCTTACAAAAAAATAAAAAGTTAACAGTGACTTTTGCCACCTAAATTAAGAAAAAAAATGTATCCTTTACAGACGATTTGTCAACGGTCTTTGAGCTTGTGTGGATGGCATCACTTTTAGACCCTTCTGAGATCATTCAGAATTCATTCATGGGAGTATCTGACCTGAAATTGATCAGATGAATCTATCTCCCTTTATTTCCTTGAACACAGGACAGTACACAGTAGAGCTGCACGATTCTGGCCAAAATGAGAATCACGATTTGTTTGCTTAGAATAAAGATCATGATTCTCCCACGGTTCTCAGCGTAACATCTTTCATATTATATACAAAAATTGGGCTAACTTTACTGTTTAGTTTTTTATTAATTCATTAAAGTGTAATAACTCTATAAAAACTGCGTTTGAAAGACCGCAGAAAACATATGAAAAAATATTTTAAATAAAAATTGGGGTTCCAAGTAATTTTCTAGCAAAAAAATACTGATTTTAACTTGTAAGCAAGTGTCAGAAAAAGGCTTAGTCCTTAAGTGGTTAATGTTAACTGACCTCATTTACAGACCGAAGTTCATTCATTTGATCTAAAAGAACAGAAGATACAATGTTTCGCTTTATTTCCGCTTATCTGTTTGTTTGTTTTTGACAGCTGTCAGCAGAGAACTCTCTGCACTGAATCGGGAAAACTCTGTGTTAAGATCACGAGGGGGGTAGAATCTCTAACAATTAATCATGCAGCTCTAGTACACATCATCTGAGAGGGAAGGAACTGGTGATGTAGCCTTCCAGGGATGCATCTGTGAGGCCCTGGTTACATCTACAGTGCCTCACTTAACCATTTCCGGACCGCCCACACACATCATTACTTTGACGTTATAATTCTTGTTTATGGCAGCAGCTAGCTGCCATAACCCTGGTATTTTTTATTTATTTTTTTACACAGTGGGCGATCCCCTTACTCAAAAGTGGTCACGGCAGCGGGTTCGTCAGGGTATCACTTTTATGGGCAGCAGGAGAGTTGCGCCCCCCCCCCCCCCTCACGGTGCTTCCTGATCATCTCCCCCGCTTTCCTGAGCTGCCGGTATCGGCAGAGACAATTGTCCCGTGGAGCGATGGGCAGGAAGTCGAGTGCGGGAAAAATGGCCCTTGGAGGACCAGACCGACATCTGACGTCACTTCCACCCAATGGCCTTAAAGCGGAGCTCCACCCGCAAATTATTTATTTTACTATTATTATTTCTACTAACAATGTAGCTGCTGACTTTTAATAAGGACACTTACCTGTCCTACTCTCCTGCGCTGATGGGGGGCCCCCCCCCCATGCCGATCCCTCGATCGGTGCAGGTCCCGGGCCGCCATCCACACTAAGAGAAACCGGCAGTGAAGCCTTACGGCTTCACTGCACGTTTCCTACAGCACATGCGCGAGTCTCACGCCAACTTGTGAATGGGCGGCTGCTCTCTGGGATTACACACAGTTCCCAGAAAGCAGAGCACCCCATTCACTAGAAGAGGATGGGGAAGAAAACAGACCGTGGTTACGGAAGAGGCAGATTACGGACTTCCGCATAGCAACAGGTATTTCGGGTGAGTATAAAAAAAACTCACTTTAAAAAAAGGGCCTTTTTTTTATTAGTACATGTTTTTTTTTTGCTTTTAAGTGTGAGATCTGAGGTCTTTTTGACCCCAGATCTCACAATAAAGAGGACCTGTCATGCTTATTTCTATTACAAGGGATGTTTACATTCCTTGTAATAGGAATAAAAATGATCAAAAAAAAAAAAAAAAAAATTCTTTTTTTTTTTTTAAAAAAGGGACAGTGCAAAAATAAAATGTACATTTTTATTTTTTTTACCACGCCCAGCTCCTTTGAGCTTGCGCGCAGAAGCGAACGCATACGTAAGTTGCGCCCACATATGTAAACAGTGTTCAAACCACACGTGAGGTATCGCCATGATCGTTCGAGCAAGAACAGGAATTCTAGCACTAGACCTCCTCTGTCACTCTAAATAGGTAACCTGTAAAAAAAAATTAAAGCATCACCTATGGAAATTTTTAAAGTACCCAAGTTTGTCACCACGAGCATGCGCAATTTTGAAGCATGACATGCTAGGTATCTATTTACTCGACGTAACATCATCTTTCACACAATACAAAAAAAAAAAAAACTGGGCTAATTTTATGGATTGTTTTTTTTTAAAATTAATTTATATATATATATATATATATATATATATATATATATATATATATATATATATATATATATATATACACATATACACACACACATACATACACATACACACACACACGTTTACAACTACTTTAGGGAGTTAAAGAACAAGTTCACTTTTTAGAAAAAATAAAAAATAAATGCACATTTTTTTGCAGGTAAAAAAAGGGCATTTCTTTCTTTTTTGGAGCCTGTAAAGCCTTGCACCAGCACAACAATCAGACAGGAAGAATCAATGAACTACCATGGCACTTCACAGCTCGGTGGTAGTTCATTGACAACTACAAGCCAAGAGTCGCAAAGGATGTTGGAGCTTGTAGTTCATTCACATACAGAGCTGTGTTAATGAATGACGCGGCCGTGTGGGCGGAGCCGATTTAAAAAATTGACAGCTAGTACGGTGAAATTCTTCCTGTACTGCCATCACAGGGAGGTGGGGGAAATCGGGCAGCGGCTGCAGCATTGGGAACATGTTACACGTTCCACCTTAAAAACGGGTGGAACATGTAACATGATCCCAAAGATGAACTTATCCTTTAAGACTGGTTTGTTTTAACGGGTGGTTAATAAGGGATTAAACAGGAACACATTTTTATAAATCATTTTACTTCTAAGGTTTCTATAAATGTCATACGCAGATTAAAAGGTCATTCCTTTCAGCCAGGGCCAATATTTAACACAGGGCAAATGGCAGCTGCCCCAGGCCCAGTCATTGCTTTGGGTCCAAAAACAGCTGCCTCTTGAGCCCTGGACTGCCCCAAAAAAAGTTGATAAGTGGATTTGGGTGGGCCCAAGTATATGTTTGCCCAATCAATATCAAAGACGGCCCTGCTTTCAGCTACATATGAATGATATAGGAAGTACAATGTGACAATACATTTCATTACTCAATGACATTTGCAGACTATCTGCATGTGTCATTTTACAGAAGCCAGCCTGCCTGACACTCAGCAAGTCCTGGCTGTCATTTTGACAGCCATGAATTGGTAATAGCGGTGAGAAGAGGAGCAGGGTGTAGAGGATACGCAGAATAAACTTTGTTAAAGTTTTAAAGGTGCATTTCCTACGCCCAAGGTCATCGGTAATTAAAAAGAGTCACTAACCTGAAAGATGGTCGGGACCACTGACCTACAAACTTGCTCCAGGTCAAATTCATGAAGCAGTGAAGCCAGAAACAAAATGAAACACAGAGCCTGCGAAAGTCAGCAAGGGCAGCTTCCATATACTATCCAGACAGGTAGCCTTTAATACTCAGCTTATCTCGCTGTCCAGGAGACTGTTGCACAATCCTGACAGCAATCATGTCTATAACCACAAGCAGACGAGTGTACAGCCAGCGGAGGATCTGCTTCTGTTTATGGAAATACACAACCCAGCCATGACACACAAAACCAAGTATGGCTCCATAAGCAGTTTTCACAACTCTCAACCCCAAGGTGAAGTATATCAAAAGTTTTTTTTTTTTCTAGTTTTGGATACAGTGGGGAGAGGTATACACTCGTGTCCTGATGGGGAGATTTCCTTGCATTCACCAAGAGAGAAAGTGAGAGGATATGGCTCCAAAATGAGGGAAAATCCCTTCTTTACACACATTTGGTCTGGCGCACAATTTTGGATTTCATATCACTGTCTGTCCTGGTGACGATGGTCCCCAAGACAAATGGGTTCATCTTTATCGGAGAGGGTGGAACATAGACTAATACCTTCAGCACTGTATTCAAAAACTAGAGCTACACTTTATATTTTGAGTGGAGGTCTTCCTCAATTGTGCAGAGCTGTCTCTCACCTGGGTTAGTAAGGACTGAGTGAAGGGCAGAGCTGCCGTGAATGAACGCTTGTCCACAAGAAATAAGTCGGTTCCAATGACATCTTTAGGGCTGATGATGTCCCAGTCCTCCAGGAGAGGACCTACAATGACATTAATACCCATCAGGTGGCCAATGCACGCTTTAAACAGAAGGAACTTGGTATAAAAATATTTAAAAGGTCAATCCCGCCCAAAACTGGCAAATGCCAACAGCTTAAAGCAGTATTAAACCCAGAAGGTATTATATTGAAGCTCACCAATCCTTAGATGTGATGGCTGCATTTTTTTAGGCTTTACCTCCTCTGTTTCTATTTGATGATCTGGCCAGTAGCACACCTCCTGTATTAGAGTGCCTGCACTCTGGATAAAGAAGCACAGGGGGCACCTTTGGACAGCAGCATTGTCAGTCTGGGCGGAGGGGAGTGTTGAACGGACTAGCAAATTTGGATACCCAAAGAAATTGAAGCCAAACTCCAGCTCACACTGCAGTTACAGCAACAGTTTTATTTTTTTTATTTTAGGACAAAGGTTTTACATAAATAAAAAGCTGATCATTGTAAATCACACCTGTTAGTGGAAAAGGGTTTTTATGAACACTGAAACATTTGCAAGGGAGCAGGTTCTGCTGAAAAACAACAGACTTAGTGAGCAAATAACTAGATGAAAATAATGGGGGGGGGGGGAGCCAAAAAAAAATAAAAAAAGCGAATGCCGCCACCACATCGAAGAATTGTTAAGCTGCAATATAATAAATACTTGCTTCTGGGTTTAATACCGCATTAAAGATGATCGGACTTTAAAGTTCCTAAAAGTAGCAAAATCAGTTATTTGATCAAATAAGTTCATACATTCTTGTGGACCTCCCCAGGTCCAGGCTGTACACAGCACTAAAATCATGTCCCATCCCTTCTACTGCCAAGCCCTGACTCTGGGATTTTACTGTGAAAAGCCAAAGTCTCTGCAGCCCACTGAAGCTGTGGTATTTAATAGTTGAAGGTCAGAGTAAAGGCCTTGGAACCAATAGGGGGCAGAGCCTAATTTAGACTTGAATTTGGCAGAAGTTAAAGTGGAAGTCCATGCAAAAACTAAAACCCCTGCATCTATAGCCACCGACATTCTAACATTAACCTCTTTAGCCCTGTAAAGGAAAAATTAGTATAGATTCCTTTTCTGCAGGCAATCCGACCTGATCTCGGAAGCTCTACTGAGTACATGTCCAGCAATGGCTGTGAAATGATTAGGAAGTGACGTCACCCATAGAGTTACTATGGGGCTTCTGTTGACGGATGTGTGCTCTGCCCCTGCCCACACAGCGAAGCCGCAGCTGACAGCTCAGTGTGGGATCAGAGCTTTCGCCACTGGCGATCAGGTCGGATCGCCTGTAGAAGAGGTATGTACACTCGTTTTTTCTTTTCAGGGCTAGAGTGGTTAGTGTTAGAATGTTGGTGGCTATAGATGCAGCGATTTTAGTTTTTGCATGGACTTCCACTTTAAAGCCCCATGTACATGGATATAAAAAGTCTACACACCCCTTTTAAAATGTCAGGTGTCTGTGATGTAAAAGAATGGGACAAAGATAAATCATTTCAGAACTTTTTCCACCTTTATTGTGGCCTATAAACTGTACAACTCAGTTGAAAAACAAACAATTATTTTAGGTGGAGGGAAGTAAAAATAATATGGTTGCATAAGTGTGCACACCCTTAAAATAATACTTTGTTGAAGCACCTTTTAATTTTATTACAGCACTTTTTGAATATGAGTCTATCAGCATGGCACATCTAGATTTGCCCACTCTTCTTTGCAAAAACACTCCAAATCTGTCAGATTGCGAGGGCATCTCCTGTGCACAGCCCTCTTCAGATCACCCCACAGATTTTCATTTGGATTCAGGTTTGAGCTCTGGCTGGGCCATTCCAAAACTTTAAATCATCTTCTGGTGAAGCCTCTCCTTTGTTGATTTGGATGTATGCTTTGGGTCGTTGTCAAACTGATGAACTTACTCTTCATGTTCAGCTTTCTAGCAGAAGCCTGAAGGTTTTGTGCCAATATTGACTGGTATTTGGAACGGTTCATAATTCCCTCTACCTTGACTAAGGCCCCTGTTCCAGCTAAAGAAAAACAGCCCCATGGTGGGTATGGTGTTCTTTTGGTGATGTGCAGTGTTATTTTTGCGCCAAACATTTCTTGGAATTATGGCCATAAAAGTTCAAGCTTGGTTTCATCAGACCATAACACATGCTTTTGGGAGACTTCAGATGTGTTTTTTGCAAAATTTAGCCGCACTTGGATGTTTTTCTTCGTAAGAAAAAAGTCTTCCGTCTTGCCACTCTACCCCATAGCCCAGACATATGAAGAATACGTGAGATTGTTGTCACATGTACCACACAGCCAGTACTTGCCAGATATTCCTGTAGCTTCTTTAATGTTGCTGTAGGCTTCTTGGCAGCCTCCCTGACCAGTTTTCTTCTCCTCTTTTCATTTTGGAGGGACGTCCAGTTCTTGGTAATGTTACTGTTATGCCATATTTTCTCTACTTGATGATGACTGTCTTCACTGTGTTCCATGGTATATCTAATACCTTGGAAATTCTTTTGTAGCCTCCTCCAATCTTCCATATTCTTCATACCTTTTAACAATAAGATCCCTCTGATGCTTTGGAAGCTATCTTTGGACCATGGCTTTTGCTGTAGGATGCGACTAAGAAAATGCCAGGAAAGACCTACTAGGACAGCTGAACTTTATTTGGAGTTAATCAGAGGCACATTAAAATGATGGCAGGTATGTACCGACTCCTATTTAACATGAGTTTAAATGTAATTGCTTAATTCTGAACACAGCTACATCCCCAGTTATAAGGGAGTGTGCACATTTATGCAACCACATTATTTTTTTTTAGCTTCCCCCTAAAAGATTTCAGTTTGTTTTTCAATTGAGTTATACAGTTTATAGGTCACATTATAAAGGTGTAAAAAGTTCAAAAATTATTTATATATATCTTGGCCTCATTTTTTTACATTACAGAAACCTGACAATTTAAACAGGGGTGTGTAGACTTTATATCCACTGTACATCGTTGGCCTCTAATCCGAAAGGCTGCACAGAGACAGAGGGGTCGAAATCCAGACTAACACAGGTATTTGCAGGCACTGCAATATCCTTACACTTCAGCACTATCATCTTAGAAATGTTTTGGGCTGGGTCAGGCTTGATTTAATAGCACCTTCTGGCTCCTGCTCTGATCCATGTAGCAAGTGGTATGTTCATGGGTCATTCCAACAAACAACTATATTTCAGTTTTTGGTAGATGCAAATGTTTTATTATCTTTAGCCCTGGTTCACACTGGTGCGATTTGTCATGTGGTTTGACAGCTCAAAATTGCATGACAAGCCGGCAATGGAACAGTTCAAATTGTTGCGACTCAAGTTACAGCGACTTTGAAAAAGGTCACTGCACCACTTTTCATTGTGACTTGCATAGATTTTGGTTAAATAAACTCGCAGGTGCAAATCGCACTGATCTGCATCTGTAAAGCGCGCTGAAGTAGCACAATTTCAAAGCCGAACCAGTGTGAACCAGGGCTTAAACATTTACTTGTATATCTCAGGTACTTTCTAAATGGATCTTCTTGTTGGCATCTCCAGTTGTGCATGTCTACTGTGACAGTTATTATAAAGTCCTCTTATTGGATTTTTACTTTGTACTACTAGATAATACAGTGTGAGATATAGGAATGCCCACGGTTGCAGAAAATTATATGGCAAGATGGGTGGGTGAAAACCCAGGAACAATGGCAAGAAGATTTTACCTTTAAAGTCCTCAAGAGATAGGTAAACTAATGAAACTTTCCACTGAAATATTGTTTTTGGTGGACTGGCCCTTTAATCTACACCCCTGCATAAAAGGCTAGCTTCTTCTAGCACTACTATTCTTTTGGAGTCCTAGCCTCCACCCAGGCCCACATGCTTACTGTCTTCAGATGGCTTGATGTCCAGCTTCAGCTGTAGGTATGGTTTGGAGGCGCTGGCGAATGCTGCTCCCAGGTCCCAGTCGGACATGAGTGATAGGTAGTTTTCATGTCCCTGCTTGTCACGGCCAAGGTAACTGATCCCAAAGTTCTTCCTGCAGAGAAACAGATCAGGAGAGATGAGCAGACAGCACAAGTTTGTTGCTTTCCACTCCACTGAAGTGAATGTATAGCAGGTTTGTATAAAAACTACACCCAGGACTTAAGTATATTTTTTTTAGACAGGTAAATATTCCATATGTCCATATTTCAGTTAGCAGTCAGTGCTCCCATTTTTCCTGGGTAAGCTTATCTGATGTCATGAGAGGTCAATTACTGAAGATTAGATTACACAAAGCTGAATGTGTCAAAAGAATAATTAATTAATTTACATGCTTTGTTTCTCTGTACAGTTCCAAACAGACTAACAATAAGAAAGAGAGAGTCTGACAGCAAACAGCTACTACTGCTCTCTGTTTAGAAAACCCACAATACACCACAACATTATCATGTGTGGTGCCCACTGTAGTAAATATTTATTCATAATATAAAAACATTATATAACTAGTTAACAAAAAGGTAGACTTAAAACATCAGTTTAAGATGGGACAGAACATCCCCAGAGGCGCCAAAACAGAGCTGTTTGCTGACCTGTCGGACATCTTCGAACACTTACATTTTTCATCTTTCTGGCAGCTAAAATAACCATAGCGCTAGCGTGGATATCAACCTTGATTGAGGTCACATTGGTGAAACATAAAATATCCTGGATTATGATCAATGAAAAATTGACCAGCATTTGCAGAGATAAACAAGCTAGGTTGGAGAGAGTGTGAAACCCCTGGATTGCATATCTCCAAGCTCGCTAGACACTGGGCCACCTTGCGAGGGGAGACCCGGGCTAAGGGGACCTACTCTACGCTGATATTCTTTTCCTACTTCCCCCCCCCCCTTTTTTATTTTTTTTATTTCTTGCTTTCATGTTTTTGGTTCCGTCATACCATATTGGTAAATGTTTTGATAGGATGTTGAGGGGGGACTGTACAGCTTCCCCAATTGTACCATTTTCTCTGGATTAAGACCCATTAGGTTGAGGCATCAGGACCATTCTAGATGCCAATGTTATACTTCACCATGTTCTGGAAATTTGCTTGACCGACAACTTGCTGTAATGTCAACTGATAATTATTCTTATTTGTTGTTTTTTTGGATGCCTAGTGGTTGATACCTATGGCCTTAGAGAAATGGTCATGCTAACAAGTAGACCCGGATTGCTAGGCCTGAAACTTCTTGTTGTAGCTTTCTGTACAGCCGGTCAGGGCCTCTCATCATTTTGGTAAATGCATCCGCGTTTTGACGATTACCTGATAATGTTCAATTATAAGCATTTGTATTGTGATTAAAATTGTAATAAAAGTTATTGAAAAGAAAAAATAAATTGCCCCTAAACCATTATAGTTTCCATTTAAATGGAAAATGTTCAGCTTGACTAATCTACACTGATTAAAGCCTAACTCCATCTTTCCTATCACTTTATATAGTTCATTTGGGTCAAATTATTTACTTAAATACTACATATGGCTGCTGTCCGTGCTGTATAAACTATATGCAGCATCAGCTACACACAGTATACATCGCTGTGTTCTGGTAGTGGTATGGGGACTTCCTGCCCCTTTTGGGAACAGAATCAAGTCAGGCCAAGTGCTGCTCAGCCATTCACAGGAAGCTTTGTATTTTTATTAATGATTACAAAGCTTCCTCTGTATGGCTGAAGTGGAGAGGTCAGCAGATGAGCCGGAGAATCTGTTAATAAAGAAAAATTACTATTTAAAAGTGATAGGAAAGCTGGAGTTAAAGTGATTGTAAACCTTCACATACACCCAGTGAAGTGTCTGGCTTTAGGTGGGTACACAGAGATTAAACAGATCCTCCATTAGTTGTAGCTGTTCATCTGCAGTCTTCTCTTCTCTACATCTGTTCAAAGTCCAACATTTTTAAAGCTCGTCTGAGCATTCAGAAAAAACGAGGGTGCAGAGCTCAGTGAGGAGAGCTCCAAAGCTCGACTCACATCAATGAAGTTTGCTTTTGAGAATTTCTGCAGTGCTTTGTGTTTTTTTACGACGATTGTACCAAGATTTACGTTAAAAAAAATGTTTTTTTTGCACATTTTTTGTAGGGCAAAAAAAAAAAAATATGCAAGATGCAAATTGAGTGAAAAAAAAAAAAATCATCGCTGTAAAAAGGCACTACATGCTTTTCTGCAGCTTCTCCATTGAAGACTATTGAACCAAAAATGCAAAAAAAAAAAAGAAAAAAAAAAGCACAGTTTTGCATTTAAAAAAGTCCCCGACCCTTTCCAAAAATGCACAAACATGCATTGATGTGAACGTGTTCCATAGGAACCCATGTTAAAAATAAAGAAATGCCCTGCCTTTTTGCAAAAAGCATGAAATAAAAAACGCACTGGTGTGAATGGACACAGCATACAGGAACAGAGCTGAGGCTGTCAAATCAGCTTGAAGTTCATCTACTGTCACCTTTTTTCTCTTGGTGTCAGGAAAACCTATCACAAGTCAGTCATACTGATAACAGTAAAAAAAAAAAAAAAAAAGCAGCAGACAGAAATGACACTGAGGGGTTGATTTACTTAACTGAAGAATGCAAAATCTGGTGCAGCTCTGCATAGAAACCAATCAGCTTCCAGGTTTTTTTTTTGTCATAGCTTAAAGGGGTTGTAAAGGGAAAAAAAAATATTCACCTTAATGCATCTTATGCATTAAGGTGAAAAAACATCTGACAATACCGCCCCGAGCCCCCGTTTTACTTAGCTGAGCCCTCGAAAGTCTCGCGCTCGACCCCGACATCCTCCTCGCCATTCAGCCTGGCCGTTGATTGGCTACAGTGGATGGATTGAAAGCAGCGCAGCCATTGGCTGGCGCTGCTGTCAAACACATCCAATGACACGGCGCGCCGGGGCCGAGTGATACAGTGAGCGGCAATAGCCGCTGGCTGTATCACTGGAGCGCGCCCGCAATCACTCACCACCGAGCTCGCATATAGGTGGTGAGTGATTGCGGGGAGTCGAGACAGCGGCCGAGCGACCCCAGAAGACGTGGATCGGGGCCACTCTGTGCAAAACGAGCTGCACAGTGGGAGGCAAGTATGACATGTTTGTGATTTTTATTTTTTTTCTTTACAAACCCTTTAATTGAACAAGCTGAAGTTAGAAGCCGATTGGCTTCCATGCACAGATACACCAGATTTTGCACTCAACCCCTTTAAGACAAGTACACACTATAGAATCTGATGGATATGCTTTCTTCATACTTCATATCTGAGGTTTACAATCACTTTAAGATTAAACTGTAATGTAATTTAAAACATCTTAAAATGTGAGATCTAACCAACATGTTACACAATAGTTCAATTTAGAGTTAGATTCAGAAGGTCACATGGTCAACAATGATGCACTCACCCATTTAAATCAAAGGCCCGGGTCAAAATATGCTGAAGAACATCCAGGGAGGTGATCTGGGGGTCCACGGCAAATGACCGGGACTCCGGCTGCAGGACACCTTCGCATTTCTATAGGAAAAAAAGGGAAACAAATGCCAGGCAAAACATAAATATATAAAATGCAGGAAACATTGTTAAGCAGAAATTATAGTGGTACTCCAGGGAAACAAGAATTGTATACACGGTATAAGTGTCCAAGCAGGGAAGCCACACACCAGCACCAATATCTATAGCTTTATCCGGTCAAGTGGGGTCCAAACACAACATTGTACACACAATTCAATTCCAGAAAGGACCAGGATCAAATGTAACAGAGGCAATTATAATAAACCAAGGGTTTCCAAACTTTCTAAACAAAGTGGCATTTTACTGTCATTCAGACCTTAGGGGGCCTGGCTGTGGATAATGGGAGAAGAAAGCATCCTGGCGTCAGTGGGAGTAAACAGTGTCCTATCGTTGGTGTCAGTTGGAGGAATAGTGCCCCATCATTGTTACCAGAAAACATCCTGGTGTCCATGGGAGTAAATAGTGCTCAATTGCTGGTGTCAGTATCAGAAATTATGCCCCATCGTTGGTGTCAGTTGGGGGGAATAGTGCCCCAAGGGCCACATAAAAACAAGCAAAGGGCCACATCTGGCCCTCTGGCCACAGTTTGGAGACCACTGTTCTAAACCACAACATGTCCATTGAAAAGACTCTAGTAAGATCTTATTATCAAAACATTACCAATAAATACATTCTAACTGAAATCCTTATTCGATCCATTGGGGGAGGGAGAGTGATGAAAGGCGGTCAGTGCCAAAGGTCTGTCACCACCTTTCCTAGATCTGGGCATTTCATCAATTATGAACCTAAGATCACTATCATTATGTCCCAATTGGGTGGAATGTCTAGAGACAACAAGATTATGCTGTCACTCCCGGATCAAACAGCGATGTTGGACAATTCTATCCTTTTTTTTTTTTTTTTTTTTAATCTTGTGCGTGGTTTCACCCACATAGATGGGATTACAGGGACATACCATCACATAAATCATGAAGGCAGAAAAAACAGGAAAAATAATTTCACATGAGGGAATGATAACCCAGTATTGAGATGTACAAACGCACCCCCCTTGATAGGAAGAGAAAAGTGGGATAGAAACCGCAGCATTTATGTCCTGGAAAAAAAAGGTGTCCTATCTCTTTGGAATGCTGCTCAGATTAACTGCACCCCCTTGATGGGAATAAAGCATTGAATACATCCTAAACAGAGATCGGAAAAGCAGCACCTAGGTCCTAAAAAGGGTGTCCTTTCTTTTTGGAATTCTTAATTACCCCAAAATGTCTATTGACATGGATTTGTTTAGAAAAGGGGGGGTTTGTTTAGGCCTACATACAGCCCTTGAGCTTTGGCATGTGGGTCCTGGAGTTCCCCTTTTGAGCTTCTGTATCTTCTGATCTATCATCTGTGATCATCCCTTTGTAAAAATGTTATTGCATTTCCTTGAGTCGGAGATCACATATGTGTGTCTGAAACAATCCGTGACACCCTCAGTAGCGGACTCCTGACAACAGCCCTAAACACAAGTTGTGGGTGATAACTAGTGTAAAGCAGCAAGTGATTATTGTCATTAGGCTTAGTGAACAAGTCGATGTAAAACTGGTGCTCTAACCTGTTCACAAAAGGAATCCAAAAAAAAAAAAAAAATGAACTGAGGAAATGAGGGGAGCGATGACTGGAGTCAACAGAGCTAAACCTGCCACACCATCCTCCTGACACTGGGTGCTCTACCCAGGATGGCGCCTCTCATACAGCTCCACGTCCCAGGCCCGAGAAGACATAACCACCACCACCAGCGATGACAACGACCGAAACCAGCCACAACAATCCACAGACAGGGCTTTGAGCCACTGCCGTCCAGACCAGTCACAGCCTGCCAAGCCAAGAAGGAGAGGCAGCGAGAAACCAGCCACCTGACTGACAGCCGCCAAGACCTGTCAGAATACAGGGGTGAGCCTTGCTTGTGAGAGAAAAAAAAAAAAAAAAAAAGACGATAAGGAGACGGCCAATTAGGGTTGAAGGAGGAGGGACTTGACTGGAGATTTGCAGCAATTGGCGTGCATCGCAGCCAATCATTTGGTGACTCCTGCTCTCTGGCAAGCTATGCTCACAAGTGGTGCCAGCAGTGAATGGGCCGACAAAAGCCTGGGCGCCAGGATGCAATTTCTAGTCGCAACGGCGACCTGGGATTAGTCGAGCCCTGCATTAACATATATAAAGTGGCTCTAAAGGCTTAAGGATTTTTACCTTAATGTACTCTCTGCATTAAGGCGAAAACCCTTCTATTTTGCAGATCCCACCAACCCAACCCCCCCCCCCTCCGCACTTTATACTTACCTGAGCCTGATCTCGATCCAGCAATGTGCACAAGAACAGAGGCTTTCTCTGTTCTCTCCCTTCTCTGGGCTGAGTCACGCTTTGTGTGTCTTATGCAGGGTTTGAGTGTGAGCATGCACAAGTGCCCCCATAGCAAGTGGCCTGATATGGGGACACAGAAGAGGAGGATCAGGACTGCTCTGTGCAAAACCATTAAACAGAGCAGATAATGACGACGCATTTGTTATTTTAAAGAACACAGGGCCATCATCTCTCCACCCCCAGCCTGCTTTACACTGTACAGTGAAGGAGCAGCAGGATACTGATGAGGTTTTCTCTCTGCTACCATCAGTTTTGCCAATGTCAGCACATTTGCAAAAAGCACATTGGATTGGCTGCCAGTATTGCCCCTACATTTCTTAGTGCTGCTTGTAAGTCAAGTCAAATTTATGTACTACTGACATCTACCATTATGGAATGGTAGATGGACTGCACAATGGGCCAAGTTCATGGTAATATATACAATGTAGAGGAGGGGGTATGTGATGGAATGCAGTGATATGCTCAGTCTGGGAAGAGGTGACATATTACACATAATTGTGCAGAATGTATGTGCAAAAGGGGTGCACAGCCAATACCCTAAGAGCAGACAGGACACAAAGGATGGTAAAGTAAAGATGAACTAGCCCTTTAACCCAATGACCATGGAACGTGGAGATGTTGATTGAACTAATTTTATAATCCCATCTTCGATGTCAAGAATTCTGTTACTTCCTCGATTTCCATGGCTGAAGGTAAGAATGGTTGTCAAATCAACAGGGTAGAGATGTTAAAGCTGCATTATATGTGGAAGTCAGATGGTGCTGAAGGCCCTTGAAGGATGGTTCTTCTAGTTTGATTTAGATGGCCCTTTTCACGCCTCTTATGAACCAGCTGTCCTCTGTCCAAAATATCCATCTCACTGTCCTGGAAAGAATGTCCCTTTTCCATAGAAGCTGTATTAAACTCAAAAGCAAAAATGTAATTTGTTTCATCTAACCAATCCTTAACCACTTCAATACTGTGCACTCTCACTCCCTTCCTGTCCAGGTCACTTTGTCGCACTTTGATTGACAATTGCGCAGTCATGCAACACTGTACCCAAATGACATTTTTTTTATCTTTTTTTCGAGGCACATAGAGCTTTCCTTTGTTGGTATTTTATCACCACTGGGTTTTTATGATTTGCTAAACCAGGGATATGCAATTAGCGGACCTCCAGCTGTTGCCAAACTACAAGTCCCATGAGGCATAGCGAGACTCTGACAGCAGCAAGCATGACACCCAGAGGCAGAGGCATGATGGGACTTGTAGTTTTGCAACAGCTGGAGGTCCGCTAATTGCATATCCATGTGCTAAACAAACGAAAAAAGACCGAAAATTTTGAAAAAAAATGATGCTTTAGAAGTCATTTTTCTTCTTCACTGATGAGGCTCAGCTGATAGGCACTGATAAGGCGCACCGATCTGCACTCATGGGGCTGTACGGATTATCAATATAGTGTGCTGACAGCCTTGTTGGTTAACGGCTCTCCTTTTCTCATACAGACACAGCGTGTGAGGAAAGGACTGACAATTACCGGCAAGTCTGTTTATAGGTGATCAGTTGTGATTGGACACAACTGATCACATGGTAAAGGACTGCTGTGATTGGCCCTTTACCTTGACCTGTGATCAGCTGTGGCTATAAGAAAAGGAGGAAGCAAAAAGGATATCTCCCAAATGGAATAAAGATGGCAAAAGTCAAACTGACAGGGGTTACAGTTGTGCTCATAAGTTTACATACCCTTGCAGAATTTATGATTTCTTGGCCATTTTTCAGAGAATATGAATGATAACACAAAAACCTCTTTCACTCATGTTTGGTGTTTGGCTGAAGCCATTTATTATCAATCGACTGTTTACTCTTTTTAAATCATAATGACCACACAAACTACCCAAATGACCCTGATTAAAAAAGTTTACATACCCTGGTGGCGGTGGACGTGGTATACTTGGATTTTGCAAAAGTGATACAGTTCCCCACACACGGCTCATGTGTAAGGTAAAGTCTACAGGCTTGGAAATATCAGTTTGTAAATGGATAGAAAACTGGCTAAAAGACAGAATTCAGAGAGTAGTGGTTAATGATTCTTACTCTGAATGGTCCAAGGTTATCAGTGGTGTACCCCAAGGTTCAGTGCTGGGACCCTTACTTTTTAATATCTTTATAAATGATATTGGGCCTGGGATCAAAAGTAACATTTCTGTCTTTTCAGATGACACTAAGCTATGCAGTGGAATAACGTCCTTATAGGATGTCGCCAATTTACAAGCCGACCTCGATGCTCTGTCTAATTGGGCGACTATGTGGCAGATGAGGTTTAATGCTGATAAATGGAAAGTTATGCACTTGGGGGCTAAGCATATATCATACATACTAGGGGGAGTACAACTGGGGGGGGATCCGTAGTGGAGAAGGATCTGGGGGTTTTAGTAGATCATAAGCTCAATAATGGCATGCAATGCCAAACTGTGGTTTCCAAAGCGAGCAAAGTCGAGAGAGAGAGAGAATTTTGCCCCTGTTCAAATCATTAGTAAGACCTCATCTGGAATTTGCAGTTCAGTTTTGGGCAC
Source organism: Rana muscosa (assembly GCA_029206835.1). Classification (NCBI taxonomy): domain Eukaryota; kingdom Metazoa; phylum Chordata; class Amphibia; order Anura; family Ranidae; genus Rana; species Rana muscosa. Next base: position 238,088,562 of record CM055125.1, on the reverse strand, counting down.
CTGTTCGCAAAAAGGATATTGGGGAACTGGAGAAAGTGCAGAGAAGGGCAACCAAACTGATAGGAGGCATGGAAGAATATAGCTATGAGGAAAGATTAGAATAATCCTCAGGAGAATAAGGGGGGATATGATCAACATCTACAAATATATAAGGGGTCCATATAGTGAACTTGGTGTTGAGTTATTCACTTTACGGTCAACACAAAGGACAAGGGGGCACTCTTTACGTCTACAGGAAAAGAGATTTAATCTCCAAATACGGAAAGGTTTCTTCACAGTAAAAGCTGTGAAAATGTGGAATAGACTCCCTGCAGAGGTGGTTCTGTGTGGGGAACTGTATCACTTTTGCAAAATCCAAGTATACCACGTCCACCGCCACCAGGGTATGTAAACTTTTTTAATCAGGGTCATTTGGGTAGTTAGTGTGGTCATTATGATTTAAAAAGAGTAAACAGTCGATTGATAATAAATGGCTTCAGCCAAACACCAAACATGAGTGAAAAAGGTTTTTGTGTTATCATTCATATTCTCTGAAAAATGGCCAAGAAATCATAAATTCTGCCAGGGTATGTAAACTTATAAGCACAACTGTATAACCCTTGGCTACTGTATCCAAAATTAAAATAAAAAAAGTTTTTGCCTTTAGTTGTACTTTAAATGGTCATACTTTAGTGCTGGCTGCATTTGTTTTCTTTTTTTAGGCTTTTTACCTTTAGCTGGCTATCTGGCCAGTAACACGCCTCCTGGACAGCAGCATTGTCCATCTGGAGCAGCTAGTGTAAAGGCCCATACACACAGTCAGACTTTTTGACAGCGAACTTCTAAATTTCCAGGTTTTCAAAAAAATCTGACCGTGTGTACGCTCCATCGGACAAACTTTTTAGTTTTTCATCGGACAAAAGTTCGCTCTGCAAACGGACAAACTTTTCGGCAACAAAAGTCCTACGGTGCAAAGTCCTATCGTGTGTACAGAAGTCCAATCGGACTTTTGTCCAAAGTACAAACACGCATGCTCAAAATCAATGTTAAAATCAATCAACAAATAGCAGAAGTTGACCAAAGGGTGGCGGTAAAGAGAAGAAAAGAGCAGAAAAAACACGTGATGTTGGGAAAGTTTGCTGAAAAAGTCCTGCCGTGTGTATGCTATACAAGTTCACGGCCAACGCCCTTCAAACAAAAATCCACGGAAAAATTTGGTTGAACTCCGACCGTGTGTATGAGGCTTTAGATGTACTAGCAGATCTAGATGGACTTGACTAACAAAAAAAAGCTGAACCCCAGTTAACTCTTTCTAAGCAGTTAAAGCAACAGTTTTTCCTTGGATAAAGGTTCTACACAAATAAAATTAAAGCTGATCATTGTAAACACCCCTGTCGGCGGTAAATGGTTTGTCTTAAGGTGGTCTGTAAAGGTGGAACTATACTCTCCTCCACTTCATCGCTGTAGTGTCCAGAGGTTTCCTCACCAGCCCCTGACAGCTTTGACCAGTCTTCTTCCAGCTACTAGTCTTCGCCATTTTGATTGGACGGGTTAAGATGATGTCACTCCCGCACATGTTCGGGAGTTCATTCTATCGGCATATAAGCATGCATCTCAGTATACATTGTGAACAAGCACATAAAAATAGTTTCATGCAGAAGAAACACAGAGTCTCTTCTGTTTTAAAAAGCCTGCCTGTTTGCCTGCAAACTTTTTTTTTTTTTTTAAAGAAAAGGAAGCTGAAAAATAACAGGGAAACAACGAATGCAGCCATCACATAATATATTGCAGTAGGCTACAATATATTAAATTTTTGTGTTTGGGTTTAGTAGGACTTCAAGGTGTAGGAAGACTGCTGAGTCTTTGCCAGCAAAGTTTGCACTCCTATGATGGGCCATTTGTTCATGGAGAGGTTGCCTCATCTCCCCAGCCTGCAGGTCATTGCACTCCTCACTACACTTGTGTTTGGGTCTTCTGGATGTACAACCTTCTGTCTCCATGTATTGCTGGGCTTGAGGGACACGGGGATACCATGTCTGTTAAAGATCCTTTCAGGGTGTACAGGGTGGTATGCCATAGATCAGGGTTCCATGGAAGTCTAGAGTTCCTCTAGACTCCGATTGCTAGGGGTTCCTTGAGCAATCTCTGCCTCACAGATAAGTTTCTGCTGACACCATTGATCTTTTCAGCTATCTGTAAGGGGGTATTTCTTCCCAATGACCACAAGTGTAAGGAGCATTCTTCCCACTGACCATCACGAGTAGATATAGTCATTTCTAGCAGGGGGTTCCCTGAAATCAAAAAGTTATTTCAAGGGTTCCTCTGTGTTGAAAAGGTTGAGACAGGCTGCTCTAGATAGATAATCTGCTTGTATATACAGTAGGTGAGCCTGGCAGGTTTCCAAAGTTATAATGGCATTAGGGACGCAGAAAGATCTACATTAACCACATGAGGACCGCCGCACGCCGATGTACGTCGGCAAAATGGCACGGCTGAGCACATGGGCGTACAGGTACGTCCCCTTTAAGAGCCCAGCCGTGGGTCGCGAGCGCGGCGCTGGCAGCGCGCTCACGACCCGGTCCTCTTCTCTGTGACCGTCCCCACGGGAACAGTGGACCCGATCGCCGCTGGTGTCGCGCGATCGGGTCACAGAGAGGAAGAACGGGGAGAGGTAAGTAAACAAACCTCTCCCCGTGCTTCCTAATGTGCCTGTCACTGACCGTCTGCTCCCTGTAATAGGGAACGACGATCAGTGATGTCACACGCTAAGCCACACCCCCCACAGTAAGAAACACAAATCAGGGCACACTTACCCCCTACAGCGCCCCCTCCTGGTTAACCCCTTCACTGCAGGTGTCATTTTTACAGTAATTAGTGCATTTTTATAGCACTGGTCGCTGTAAAAATTACAATGGTCCCAAAATAGTGTCAAAAGAGTCCGATCTGTCCACCATAATGTCGCAGTCAGGAAAAAAAAAAAAATAGCTGATCGCCGCCATTACTAGTTAAAAAAAAATGCCATAAAACTATCCCCTATTTTGTAAACGCTATAACTTTTGCGCAAACCAATCAATAAACGCTGATTGCGATTTTTTTACCAAAAATATGTAGAAGAATACGTATCGGCCTAAACTGAGGAAAAAAAATGTTTTTTTTATATATTTTTGGGGGAAATTTATTATAGCAAAAAGTAAAAGATATAGAATTTTTTTCAAAATTGTCGCTCTATTTTTGTTTATAGCGCAAAAAATAAAAACCGCAGAGGTGATCAAATACCACCAAAAGAAAGCTCTATTTGTGGGAAAAAAAGGACGCCAATTTTGTTTGGGAGCCACGTCGCACGACCACGCAAATGTCAGTTAAAGCGACGCAGTGCCGAATCGCAAAAAAGGGGCCTGGTCCTTATGCTGCGTATTGGTCCGGGTCTTAAGTGGTTAAGTGGGTTGGAGAGGGTATAAAAGATTGGGTTGTACAGAAAGGAAATACATGGAGGGCAGTGTGGCGGGCGCCCAGTGTTGCAATGGGATTAGAAGAGAGGGGTACTCCATGGCCAGGTTAGAAAAAGGGTGTTATAGACCATAGAGGGGGATGCCCCTAAAATCCATGCCAGACCCTTATTTTTTTTGGAGCAGGGGGCCCCCACCCCAAAGCACCTTGTCCTCATGTTGATGGGGACAAGGGCATCTTTCTGACAACCCTGGGCTGTGGTGGTGGGGGGTCTGCAGGCAGGGGGGCTTACCAGATCCTGCCCCCTATCCTATGTGAATGAGTATGGGGTACATAGTACCCCTACCAATTCAACAAAGTGTCAAAAAGAAAGAAAAACAAACACACACATTTTTTTATTTTTAATAAAGGCATTGTCAAAAACGATGTCCCCGGATGTAGATCCATCGTCAATCAAGAGACCCGCCGCCACCGCCAAATCTCCGCCCACAACGAATGCTTACCGCCGACTGCAGGCTCAGCCATTTGACAGTTCTTATATAGGCAAGGGGTGGGGCCACTTGGCAACATCACCTGGTGGTGCCGCCCCCATGTGACATCACCGACCGGTGCATGCCGGGTTGATGACGTCACAAGGGGGCAGTGCCACCAGGTGACGTCGCCAGGTGGTCCCAACCCTTACCTATATAAGAAACTGTTAAACGGCTGAACCTGCAGACGGCGGTTAGTCTTTATTTTTTGGGTCCGACAGTGGCGGCGGGCGTCATGTTTGACGATGGTTCTACATTGGGGGGACATTGTTTTTATATCTGTGTCTGTGTTTTTATTGCTCTTTAAAACTTTTCTATGGTGAATGGGTAGGGGTACAATGTACCCCATACTCATTCACATGAGGGGGGCCGGGATCTCAGGGGCCCTCCTGCTCGCAGACCCCACAACAACAGCCCAGGGTTGTGGGGAAGAGGCCCTTGTCCCTATCAACATGGGGACAAGGTGCTTGGGGGGGCAGGGATCCCCCCCCATGTTGAGGGCATGTGGCCTGATATGTTCAGGGGGAGTGGGACCCGCATGCCGTTTTTTTAAACATTTTTCCATTGCCAGCAATGTTTTTGTTTTTTCCATTAAGCGGTCAGCAGGGAAGACGTTGACAGCGGATGACTCATTTGTTGTTAAAGCGGACCTTCAGTAATTTTTTCATCTTTCCATCTATTAAATCTTCTGCCCTTGTTGCTTTAACGTTGGATAGTAAAACATTTTGTTTTCTGCCAGTAAATACCTTATACAGCCCACTTCCTGTTTCTTATCTGGTCATTAGCCTAGGCTTATGACATCATGCACAGCTCTCACTCTTGTGAGAATTTGCCAGGAAGGGGGGGGGGGGTGAGTCAGAGGGCCAATGAGAGCTGCAGAGCTGGAGGTGTGCCTCTGTGTAAATCCATGAAGTGACCAGGCAGCAGCTTCAGCTGCGCACAGTTAAAATGGCTGCAGCCAGACTCAGTGGAGGGAGATTTCTGCAGCATATTTGGCAAGTACAGAATCACAGTATATATAAAATAATATGCAAAGTGGTTGGAGGGAAGCTTCAGAATGGCAAAAATGTTTTTATTACAAATTATGTGAGTAGACTGCAGTTCCTCTTTATGGATGCAGCGGTCGGCTTCCCGCCCCACTTCCCAACATTCAGCTAATATGCATAGAACGAACTATGCAGTGCTCAAGGGGCGAACATCCCACGAGTGCCCCACAAATTTGGGTGTTCAAACGGGGGCGAACAGGCAATGTTCAGGCCGAAAGTTTGCTCGAACCGTGCGCCCAACACTAGTTATAGATTATGGGTGGAGCTGTGCATACATTACAGAGAGGGTATATAATACACAGGGGGGATAGATCATGGGTGGAGGTGTATACACAGTGCAGAGGAGGGAATACAATACACAAGGAGTACAGATTAAGGGTGGAGCTGGGTACACAGTACAGAGGAGGGGGATACAATACACAGGGGGTACAGATTAAGGGTGGAGCTGTGCATACAGTACAGAGAAGGGGACACAATACACAGGGGATACAGATTGTGGATGGAGCGGTGTACACAGAATATAGGAGGGTATCCAATGTACAGGGGTGATATATTATGGGTGGAGATGTGTACACAGTATATAGGAGGGGTATACAATACACATGGGATACAGATTATGGGTGGAGATGTGTACACAGTATATAGGAGGGTATACAATGTACAGGGGTGATATAATATGGGTGGAGATGTGTACACCGTATATAGAAGGGGTATACAATACACAGGGGTGATATATTATGGGTGGAGATGTGTACACCGTATATAGAAGGGGTATACAATACACAGGGGTGATATATTATGGGTGGAGATGTGTGCACAGTATATAGGAGGGTATACAATACACAGGGGTGATATATTATGGGTGGAGATGTGTACACAGTATATAGAAGGGGTATACAATACACAGGGGTGATATATTATAGGTGGAGATGTGTACACAGTATATAGAAGGGGTATACAATACACAGGGGTGATATATTATAGGTGGAGATGTGTACACAGTATATAGAAGGGGTATACAATACACAGGGGTGATATATTATGGGTGGAGATGTGTACACAGTATATAGAAGGGGTATACAATACACAGGGGTGATATATTATGGGTGGAGATGTGTACACAGTATATAGAAGGGGTATACAATACACAGGGGTGATATATTATGGGTGGAGATGTGTACACAGTATATAGGAGGGTATACAATGTACAGGGGTGATATATTATGGGTGGAGAGGTGTACACAGTATATAGGAGGGTATACAATGTACAGGGGTGATATATTATGGGTGGAGAGGTGTACACAGTATATAGGAGGGTATACAATGCACAGGGGATACAGATTATGGGTGGAGAGGTGTATATAGGAGGGTTATACAATACACAGGGGATACAGATTATGGGTGGAGAGGTGTATATAGGAGGGTTATACAATACACAGGGGATACAGATTATGGGTGGAGATGTGTGCACAGTATATAGGAGGGTATATATCACACAGGGGATACAGATTATGGGTGGAGAGGTGTACACAGTATATAAGAGGGTATATATCACACAGGGGATACAGATTATGGGTGGAGATGTGTACACAGTATATACAAGGGTAAACAATACACAGGAGTGATATATTATGGGTGGAGAGGTGTACACAGTATATAAGAGGGTATATATCACACAGGGGATACAGATTATGGGTGGAGAGGTGTACACAGTATATAGGAGGGTATATATCACACAGGGGATACAGATTATAGGTGGAGAGGTGTATATAGGAGGGTATATATCACACAGGGGATACAGATTATGGGTGGAGAGGTGTACACAGTATATACGAGGGTAAACAATACACAGGAGTGATATATTATGGGTGGAGAGGTGTACACAGTATATAAGAGGGTATATATCACACAGGGGATACAGATTATGGGTGGAGAGGTGTATATAGGAGGGTATATATCACACAGGGGATACAGATTATGGGTGGAGAGGTGTATATAGGAGGGTATATATCACACAGGGGATACAGATTATGGGTGGAGAGGTGTATATAGGAGGGTATATATCACACAGGGGATACAGATTATGGGTGGAGAGGTGTATATAGGAGGGTATATATCACACAGGGGAAACAGATTATGGGTGGAAATGTGTACACAGTATATAGGAGGGTATATATCACACAGGGGATACAGATTATGGGTGGAAATGTGTACACAGTATATAGGAGGGTATATATCACACAGGGGATACAGATGGGTGGAAATGTGTACACAGTATATAGGAGGGTATATATCACACAGGGGATACAGATTATGGGTGGAAATGTGTACACAGTATATAGGAGGGTATATATCACACAGGGGATACAGATGGGTGGAAATGTGTACACAGTATATAGGAGGGTATATATCACACAGGGGATACAGATTATGGGTGGAAATGTGTACACAGTATATAGGAGGGTATATATCACACAGGGGATACAGATGGGTGGAAATGTGTACACAGTATATAGGAGGGTATATATCACACAGGGGATACAGATTATGGGTGGAAATGTGTACACAGTATATAGGAGGGTATATATCACACAGGGGATACAGATTATGGGTGGAAATGTGTACACAGTATATAGGAGGGTATATATCACACAGGGGATACAGATGGGTGGAAATGTGTACACAGTATATAGGAGGGTATATATCACACAGGGGATACAGATTATGGGTGGAAATGTGTACACAGTATATAGGAGGGTATATATCACACAGGGGATACAGATGGGTGGAAATGTGTACACAGTATATAGGAGGGTATATATCACACAGGGGATACAGATTATGGGTGGAAATGTGTACACAGTATATAGGAGGGTATATATCACACAGGGGATACAGATTATGGGTGGAGATGTGTACACAGTATATAGGAGGGTATATATCACACAGGGGATACAGAATATGGATGTAGATGTGTATATTGGGGGGAGGAGGTTCCATTTGTATACAGCGCCCAGTCACATGACCCGACCAGCCGGACTCACCCTGACCCGGACCCTCACCACCTCCCGCTCCTCTTCCTCCTCCATGTCCCGAGCCTCCTCTGTCCGGGGAACATCCGGGAATGACGTCATCCCACTTGTCACCCACCGCACTCTGATGTCATCACACCCCACCTACCGACAACACAAGCATTGAGAGCATAGAGCGCCAACTCTCTCCCACACCGTCTCCGCCTCAGGGGCCGCTCTGCGCCATTTTGGTGACTACCAAGGGCTATTGATTTGAATGAGTTAATCCACAACAAAATGGCGCCAAATCGGGGACAAATAAGGGCAGCTTTGAGCTGCTTAGGAGAGATGACAGGCTGGGGATTGTTTTGACGTTCAGTGGCTCACATGTGTGAGGATCCCTGTGTCTGGAAGAGGAGGAGGCAGGGCGAGGGAGGACAATAACACAGGGAGCCCTGACCACATCACATCCCAGTATTGTCTCCAGTCCCTCTATTGTGTGTACAGCATACTGATCACCATCACATTTCTTCTCTGTATGTCATAATATGAGGAGCTGTACACAGAACTAGGCACTTTCTTAGGACATAAACCTTTATACTGTGATTAAAGAAAACTTTTTTTAAAATTTTGAATAGAATAAGGGAGGGTTATGCCCCTGTCAGTGATTTATGTCTTCTGTGTTCCATTGTGGAGCATTCCCTTCACTTCCTGCATGAGTCTCTGCCCCTGAAACAAAAGATGCCAGGGACCCTGCTGGCACCAGGGCCTACAAATGGCAGTTCTCTGCCTTCTCGGCCTCACAATCCTTTATTAGTATCCTCTGTGGCTATTTTGAGACACTCTTCCCCCACATGGGGGGACCCCCCTACCTTTATCTGATCCAGGGCATTAGCTGATAGTGGATTATGGATTGTATGATTGGCTGGGTAAGCATAATGTCTGTGATGGTTTCAGCAATACATATGATTCTCTATTGGTTCAAAAAGATTTTTCTATTATGTTCATTGTTACTGTCCATTAGTAATTGTGTTTTTTTTTTGCACAGTTGTAACTATTAGCATGGATTGTCCTCTCATACCCCTGAAGAAGCTTTGTTAGCGAAACATGTCGGGTATATGTGATTCCCTCCATTTTGCTTTGACTATAACCTGCTAACTGTGACCACCATTTGTTTATGTAGCGGGTATTTGAATTATGTGAGGACTCTGGTGGTGTGAGGTTCCTTGGGGTCTCTGGGTGGCGCTGTTGCCTGGGGCCGGAGTTTTTGTCCTCCCCTGGAGCTGGTACAGCGGGGCGGGGAACCCGCTGTGGCGCGAAGGGAGATGTCATAAAAGGGGCGGAGGCCCTGTTTTTGGAGAGTCGGAGGACGTGGCTGCACCCAGGCAACTACAGCTTGGGTGCTGGCGTTCCGGTGTTCCAAGCCTAGGCGCCCTTGGCCTAGCTGGAGCGGAGATGGAGTCCATCTCAGGCACCTTTAGCCTGGGGTGAGGTACTATGGCGGACGCCTGGGGCTCAGTACCTTCGACTGAGTTCCGCGAGGGTGGAGGAATCCGAGGGGGCCCTAATGCCTTGGGTGCCCGTGTCTGAGTTCGTGAGGACTGGTGCGCAGTAACTTCTCCGAAGAGTCCGGCGCAGCATTGCTGGTGACGGAGAGGCCTCCACTTCTCCCTTGGACGGATTTCTTCCCCTGACAGGGGCAAAGTGAGCGAAGGTAATTCACATTCTATATTACCTAGTCAGTGGCAGTGACTATTCACCACTGGTGACAGCACAGTGGGCAGCAGCAAGAAGGGAAAAGGATTGTGCCTCGATCTGTCCTCCCATTATTCAAAAGGAGAAAAACTGTTTTATTGCTTGTCAAGAAGAATAAAACTGAGTTGTACCTATTCACTGTGTGGAACTCGGGTTACTAAGCAAAGGAGTCAGGGACGAGGGACTGGACTTGACTCTAGGACACATACACAGAACCCAATCTCTGGCCTTCACCTCTTGGCAACAGGAGGACATGGGCCGTGGTGTGTATCATCTCTCTCTCCCAGGTACCCCTAGACAACAGCCATATAACCGATAAAGCAAGGGAGAGGGGTGAGGCCGCTACACGTGGGGGCATCGTATCCGGGATATGTGTATGGTGTCTGAATTTGAACTTTACTGCCCAGAGGAGTTCCGAGTAGGTCGGCCATATTGGCCAACGCGCCACGAGGCAACCCATAACTGCGTAGTTCTTGGGCGGGGCAAGAGAAAAGCCCGCGAACAAGTGCAGAACGTGAGAGGAGTCTGGCCATGTGGACGTACGCACGTGGAGATTCCGGCGCAGGTGGGTCAGTGCGCAATGGAGCAGCAAAGAGAGAGGATGGCTTCAAGTGCTCCGTGGATTTCCGTTCCTTCCTTTGCGGATATGTCTTCTCTGGCTGCTCCGATTATAGATACGGGGATAAGACTAAGGCCCCGGGGGCGATTGGCTCTCTACACCTGCAGAGAAATGGAGGCCCTCGGTGTGATCTGTCCCGGCTGTTCGGGACTGGTGGTCCAGCTGAAGCCGTTCGGGCGCTGTGAGGTCTGCAAAGAATTCCTCTTCGAGGTGGAACCATCCACAGAAAAGCCTCGGGCTTTCCACCTCAACTACCTCACAGGGACTGCCACTCCGGAGGGAGAGATCGATGCTGGTGCGTTCCCCATGCGCACTGATCCGGGCGAAGTGACTGGCCAAACAGAGGTAAAAAGAGAAAAATCAGAGGATGCTGCCTCGGTCACCAGCAGCTCCCTGCTCCGACCGCTGAAGAGAAAAGTCGGCCTAGTGATGGCCTCGTGTGGTCGTGGAAGAGCTTCGCCCCACCGCTTGCCTGGCCTGGATGGCTCCGGTAGGAAAAGTCCTGGACATCCCTGTTCTTCTAAAGGTCCAGGTGAGCCAGGGGTTGGGACTGTCTGTGTGGTAGAAAGTGGCGGAAGCCCACAGTCGGTAGAGGCCGTCAAGGGGGATAGTTCCGTGACTGGGAATTATCTGCCCGCTGAGTACTACGACACCTCTGACCTGGATTCATTGTCTGATAGTGGCGATGATGGGGAGATAGATGAAATCTTCCAACGGAAGGGATGGGACAAGATGAAGCTACCCTCGGCCTGTGTTACAAGGGATCTGCCCATGTCTACTGGAGATAGTACACCTTGGGTAGAGGTCTCGGAGCCACGGGAAGAAGCTGGTCCTCTGTCTGAAGTTCCCCTTCTGGATTTAACATCCATTTCACTTGCTCCTGTTGTGGGAGCGCAACGCCAAGCACTGCGGGCTCCTAGGCCCAGATCTACCGAGGTGGTGAATGCACCTCGCCACCCAGAAGCGATTGTTCCACCTGGAGAAAGAGACCGGGCCACTATGCCACCCTTGTCAAGGCTGCAGCGTCTTTTTGGCCAGAAGGTTGCTCAGGAGTATGGGTGGGAATACCCGTATCTGCCTCAGGAACTGCTCTATGAGGTGGAGGTCTTTCGGCAAAGATGGTATGATACCTTTGTATGGGACAAACTGAAAGTACAGCAAGCACGGCGGTACCTTTCCTGTTCACCAACGGTCACCAAGAAGTTTCAGGACTTTAAAGCTAAATGGATGCTGGGAAGACACATTCATGCGGACAAAGTGGTGATCTGCCGCAAGGAAGGAAAGAGTGTTGAGTACCATGTGGAGGCCTTTGATGATCATCTGAAGCCTATATCATTGCCTCATCCAAGGTTTTACTTGTAAAGAAGAAGAAAAGATAGGAGGAATAAAGACTCCCGTGTGCTTTTCTTCTTTATTCATGGCTGAACTTTCCGGAGTGCCTTAGCCAGAACACAGGGACTGTGCCCTATTTTTTTTTTTTGCATTTGGGCAGTTCTACTCGTTGGAGATATGGGAGCTGTTTTTGTTTGTTCTCCCTTCTTCTCCTTGTGCTCAGAAGAAATCAGTGACTTTGGGTTTTAGATAGTGCAGGGTCACAGAGAAAATGTTCAAGAGGAAAGTTCATCTGGAAGTAATGAGTGTCTTGACCGCGGCACTGTCACCAGGTGGCAGTGTTGTGCAACGATTGTTTGTTTTTTTGACATTATGCAGCACTTATTGGAGTGAATGGGTTTCTTCTAGGATAGACTCATTCATTCAAAGCAAACACACATGTTGGTAGAATGTATGTTTCTTTTCTTTCCCTCTGCAGGAGATTCGTCTGTCAAGACTACTGAGAATGGGTGGTCCTTAGATAGTCAGAGGGAGGGAAGAATGTAAATGTGTGAGATCTTTAAAGTATTTTTATTGGAAAAGTTTTACAGTTATATTGTTTTAAGTTTCCCTTTCCCATTCAGATCTTGGCACAATTCGGGGTTAATTTGTGTAGTTTGGTTTCTGGGCTGAACTTATGACACCACCCTTCGTGGGGTGTGAGTTTGTACCAGACACTGGGGACCAGTGTCAAATCACCAGGGGGAGAGTGTAGCGGGTATTTGAATTATGTGAGGACTCTGGTGGTGTGAGGTTCCTTGGGGTCTCTGGGTGGCGCTGTTGCCTGGGGCCGGAGTTGAACTCACACCGCGAGCCGTGCCTTTTTGTCCTCCCCTGGAGCTGGTACAGCGGGGCGGGGAACCCGCTGTGGCGCGAAGGGAGAGGTCATAAAAGGGGCGGAGGCCCTATTTTTGGGGAGTCGGTGTCAGTGGCAGTGACTATTCACCACTGGTGACAGCACAGTGGGCAGCAGCAAGAAGGGAAAAGGATTGTGCCTCGATCTGTCCTCCCATTATTCAAAAGGAGAAAGACTGTTTTATTGCTTGTCAAGAAGAATAAAACTGAGTTGTACCTATTCACTGTGTGGAACTCGGGTTACTAAGCAAAGGAGTCCGGGACGAGGGACTGGACTTGACTCTAGGACACATACACAGAACCCAATCTCTGGCCTTCACCTCTTGGCAACAGGAGGACATGGGCCGTGGTGTGTATCATCTCTCTCTCCCAGGTACCCCTAGACAACAGCCATATAACCGATAAAGCAAGGGAGAGGGGTGAGGCCGCTACATTTACAACATGCCATCCTATGTACAAACTTATTTAGGATCAGTTTTTTTTTTTTTTAATACAAACGATTTTTATTGGGTATAGACATATTGAAAGGTACAGAGTATGTCGGGATGCAACCCCCAATGTCAGAATTCTCAGTTTACACGTCATTCAATATATCAGAGGATGAAGCCCTGTACACATGATCGGATATCCTATAGTTTCTAATCCGATGGTTTTTTCCATCGGAAATCCGATGAGACTGTCTTCTATCAGTCTTGGCCACACACCATCAGTCAAAAAACCGACGGCAACAAAACGACGGGACGTACAACACGTACGACGGCGCTATAAAAGGGAAGTTCAAATCTAATGGCGCCACCCCTTGGGCTGCTTTTGCTGATTTCGTGTTACCGCGTGTTAGTAAAAGTTTGGTGAGAGCCGATTCGTGCTTTTCAGTCTCCGTGCTTTTCAGATCGTTTCCTGGTGTTCAGTTTGTCCTTGTGGGTTCTTATTTGTTCTTCAGTGCGTGCAGTCAGGTCGTTACTGCTTTGCAGTGCCTTCTTGGCCGTTCGTTTACTGTTTTTCAGGTCGTTCTTTTCAGGCCTTGCTGTTCCACGGTGAGTTCTGTTTGAGTTTGTTCTGACCAGGCGACCAGTTTAAGACCATGTTTGAAGTGCGTTCTCGTTCTCGAGCTCGTGCTGGCTATGGACTTGGTGTTGCGGTTAACACTGTAACCCGAGTTCAGTCCGTGAACAGGGTGAGGAGGAGTTCATGGACCAAGAATTTGTTGCTCCAGCGTGACCAATTCTCTCATATGTCTCTGCTGCGGGAAATCCATGAGAATAATCCTGATGATTTCAGGAATTATCTCAGGAGGACAGACCCCGTTTTTCACCGTCTGTTGGATTTGCTGTCCCCCTATATCACGAGGCAGGACACTGTGATGCGCCAGGCGATCACTGCCGAGCAGAGGCTTATTGCCACGTTGAGATACCTGGCGACTGGGAGAAGCTTGCAGGACCTCAAGTTCACAACAGGCATCTCACCCCAGGCTCTCGGGATCATAATCCCTGAAACGTGTTCTGCCATTATTCAGGTCCTGCAGAAGGACTATATGAAGGTAAGTTTGCTCCTTTAACATCACATTATATGTTTGGATTGTTTGCTAATGTTTTTTATTTCTTTCCTCCTTCCCAAATTTTCCTGTTTGTAATATCCTGGCCATGTCCCCATTTTCCCCATGCATGTTTTTTGCTCTATTGCCCTTTTTTGGGGCCTACATGCCTATTTCCCTTCACTAACCTCTCCAGCATGCTATCCTGGGCCCAAATACAGCTAGCCTAGTTTTTTACACCTGTTTTTTGGGGGTCAGTGCCATCGTAGTTTTGCACCCCCCCCCTCCCCTAAAATGTGTTCAAATGTTTTCTTTCTCCTTAAAGCTCAGCAGAGTGGTAGAGCCTTTATTTTGTGTCCCCCAAATCACCTCAACCCCCCCCCTTAGAATATTTTCTAATGTCCCCTCAGCGGTGGTGAGTCACCTGCTAAGTGGGCCTTCTTTTTTGGCCATGAAATACTCCCTTAAATAATAATGTTAGCCTGTTCAACAATGTCTTTGTGTAATCTGTTTGCCCTGTAAACTGAAAACTTAATAATGTCTTCTTTTTGTTTGACTCCACAGTTTCCTTGCACACCACAGGAATGGCAGACTGTGGCTGATCAATTTGCCCAGCGGTGGGACTTCCCCAACTGTGGAGGGGCAATTGATGGCAAGCACGTCCACATAGTGCCGCCACCCCGTTCGGGGTCATTCTATTATAACTATAAAGGTTTTAATAGTATTGTGTTAATGGCGGTGGTGTCGGCACGGTATGAGTTTCTGTATGTGGACGTGGGGAAGAACAGCCGGATGTCCGATGGCGGAGTATTCGCCCAGACGGAGTTCGCTCACCGTCTGCACTCTGGGGGTCTTGCACTGCCTCCAGATGCAGACAACGTGGAAGGACTACCGTTTGTGTTCATCGCGGATGAAGCCTTTGGACTGGGACCACACCTGATGCGGCCGTTTCCCCAACGCACCCTCACCCCGGAGAGGAGGGTTTTTAATTACCGGCTGGCCAGAGCCCAGAGGGTTGTGGAGAATGCCTTTGGGATAATGGCCAGCCGGTTCCGCCTGTTTCAGACAGCAATACATATGGCGGAATACAAGCTGAACCACATTGTTTTATGTTGCTGCATCTTGCACAATTTTCTACGTCATTTTTCCCCAACATATGTCTCAACAGTTGGGCCTGAGGCCGGTCCAACCGAGATGTCCATTATGACCGGCCTGGACACTGCCCGTACTGGCTTGGCCCCCCAAAGTGCCCGTGAAGTACGTGAGAAATACGTTGAGTACTTCACGGGTAGGGGGGCCATCGCAATGCCAGACCAGATCTGACCTTTTGGTTTTTTAAATAAAATATTATTATATTTAAAAAAAACTTGTTTTGTCATTCTTGTTTTTTGGGTTGATGTGTCTCCCAGGTTCTTGTAGTGCCAAGTGTATTTGTCCTTAGTAAATAACCACAATTGTCACTATAAAAAGCATTGTTTTAGCTTTTTCAGAACTGCTATTGAGCATAGAAAGAACAAGCCACACCTTTTTGAGTGTCCCAGAAACTCTTTACTCTGTGCACCACATTTTTTTTAAGGTTTTATAGAAATACAATGTAGAAAGTTTTACCTTCCCCAAACTTTTGGTTTGATTTGGAGGTTTGATTTGCAGAAACATGCATGGGTCAAAATAGTAAACATTTGTCCAAAAAAGGAAATATAAAAATTCAACGTGAAAAGGAGAAACAGGAGATGGGGTGATGTCACCCCTGATCCATCCCAAATGTGAAGAACCCCACTTTATTTTTGTGTCTGAACTGGGGATTTGCCACATGATCCCATGGCTAAGGTAAACATGTGCTATCTGCCATCATGGGGGATCAATGGACGTGCTTTGGGTGTGCAAACCCTTCCTCTCACCTACTTGAGTAGGGAGGATGAGGTTGCACCCCCAAAACAGGGACATAGATATCCTGTGACGGCAGATAGCACCTGTTGAGTCACTGTGTGCATCTTCACATTTGGGCTGGTTGGAATCCCAGTGCAAAATTTTAAGGGAAAAAAAAACACAAAAACAGGGGGGGGGGGGGGGGTCAGACTATTCGCCCCAAAATATCTATAATGTTTTTATATTTTTGCTCAATCACATTAATTCTATTTCTCATAATGTCCATTTCGCTACTACATTCCATTATTTCTTGAATAATTATATGGGCACTAGCACTCGAGAACGGAGGATTTGAGATTCCTGACACACCACCACGTTCATCCCCTATAAAATAAAAATAAATTAGAAATATGCAGGCCTACATCTGTATTTCCCTGGAAGTTGTGGTGACAGACACTTACCTGTTGTGGTGATAAGCTCCACCTCTCCTTCCTCCACCTCCGCTTCCTCCACCTCCGCTTCCTCAACATGCTGATCTTTGGGTGCTTTGGGATCTTGGGGGTGCTTATGTGGTCTGTGCTTCCTCTTCTCCTCAGATTGGTGTCCTCCCAGTCTCCTCTCCCCTATGGGAATGGAAAAAAAAAAAAAACCTTTAGCACACAGAGATTTGAGGGCAGAAATTGTATACATTCATTTGAAGTGGGGTGCAATTGATATTTGGGCCTGAGATCCAAGATGAACACATGAGATCTTGAGAACTCTACTAAGCTGCATGTTTTTTTTTTTATGGGCATAAAAAACACACTTGGAGAACCACCAAGCTATCCACTGGAGCACCTGTGTGTGACACCCTTAAAAATTTGGGCATCTGGACCACACTATAGTATATTGCTCCTGAGCAAAAAGCTCTGTAACCAACTGCTTGAGTGTCATCTCCTTTACCCAGAATCCAGTTTAGCCTTTCATTCACATTCTACTTTACTTACAACACATCATCTAGCCAAATATGTGTAGAAACGTTGTTTTATTAAAATGAGGCATGACCACATGTAGTTTACGTGGATATGTGCCAAACATGTTTTGGGGAAGACGATCAAGTGTTTACTACGAAACATTACCAAATAAGTGGTCCCTCAACTTAAGAAAAAAGTTGCCATTTGCAAATGTGAAACCAGTCAAGCCAAGCACATGGAGCCAACACATGCAAGAATACATATTACAATGTGAAAGAACACAGTAAAAATAAAAGCTTACTTTTTTTCAATGCTTTTGATAAGCTTCCTATACTGCTCCGGCTCCCTCAGCTTCAGGTCAGACCACCTTTTACGGAGCTGCTCCTTGGATCTCCTGACCCCATATTTCTGATAGAGAGTCCTCGCCACTTTGTCCATTATTTGCGACTTCCTGAGATTAGGGGTGTCGTATGGCCCATGCTTCCCATCGTAATCTTTCCTCCGCAGGATGTCCACCATCTCCGCCATCTCAGCAAATGACATATTAGTCGCCTTGTATCTTTTATTCCTGGATCGGGACGTTCCCGCCTCCGGGCTTTCCTCGTCAGTACTTTCTAATAAAGAAGCCACCTGTGTCACCGACATGTCGTCGTATCCCACTGTGCGCCGAACGTGAAGGGGCATGGAAATGCAGGAAAAGACCGTCATGGGCGGGCGACGCGGGCGGAGTTACACGCATGCGCAGGGTATAAAATGGGAACGAAGTTATTAGGGTTGCGCAGAGTAAGAACGAGCGGAAGTCCAGAAAAGACCACAACTATAATAACGTAAGAAGGGAACTTGGGTCTGCAATGGCCTATAATGGTTCATGATTGTAAAGGCCAATATTTGGATAAGTTGAGGAGAATGGAATCTGACCTCTCATGTTTTTTTATGTGTTTTGAACTTGCAGACAGTCGGCAATGCATAAACTCCGCGAGCCAGATATCATGTTGGTTTTTATTGAAAAATATAAAGAACTCCGCAACCTGTGGGAACTTAAACATCCAGATTACCACAAGAGTGGTGTACGTCGGGCAACCATTCAAAAATTGGCGGATTATATGAAGCCCTGGGTCCCAGAGGCAGACTACAGTATGATGAACAATAAGATAAACAATATGCGGAATGCATATAAAAAAAAAACACTGAATACCGCGCTTCCATGAGATCAGGAGCAGCAGCAGACGATGTAGTACAGCCCAAGCTGTGGTACTACAAGCACCTGCAATTTCTGGAAGACCAGATTGAGGCCAGGGATTCAATTTCCACCCTTCCCTCAACCCTTCCTTCCACCCTTCCCTCCAGCGTTCCTTCCACCCTTCCCTCCAGCGTTCCTTCCACCCTTCCCTCCACCCCTGCAGAGGTGGAGGAGGAGTCGCCTGTGCTTGAAGAGCCGGATCTTCGCATCTTCAGCCAGGTATAGTCTTTTAGAACATAATTATTGGCCTGAAAGTACTATTGTGATGAACTTGATTTATTCTCCCAAAATTATAACATCCCCCCCCCCCCCAATCAAAAAAAAAAAATAGGGCACATAAATGATTGTTAACGTATCTAAAATGAACGGGGACAGAATAAAACTCTTTGCTAGTTTTCTAAATAGCAGATTGCATCAGTCATGAGATCAAAATTGTGTGAGATTGATTACCCAAAATATCTAACTATGTGCCTTTTTTCTACACAGGATGAGGCCAGCCAGGAGGAAGAGGCGCAGGGCAGGAATGTGGCAGGCAGGAGGAGGCAGAGGTGAGTGTCAGCCAGGAGGAGGCAGGGCCAAGTGGCACGCAGCAAGTCCCCAGGCCTAGTGGCAGCACAGTGTCACAAGTGGCTCCCCTCCACATCAGACCTCAAAAAAAAACGTAGGATGTGGAGGAGGAGTCACTCAAAATGATACGTGGCGCTGCTGCCATCATGAGGGCCCCCCTCAACCCTGTGGAGGGGTTTAGTACATACCTGGCAGACAAATTAGTCCAAATGGAGGCGGGACAACGTGCCCTCTGCGAGCACATTATCTATTCAGCCGTACACATGGCGGGGAGGGGACAGCTGACTGAGGCCACCCATCTCTCACATCAGGCCAATCCTTCTCCTCCTTCTCCTCCTCCTCCTGCCACATTACCACCCACAGTGGCATGGCCTGCAAGGGTGCGTGGACGGGGCTGTGGAGGGAACGCTGCAGAGAGGCGTGGAGGGAACACTGCAGGGAAGCGTGGAGGGAAGTTTGCAGGGAAGAGCAGGAGGTGATTCCCTGGCTTCAAGCTGCTCTTCCAGAAGTTGCAGTTTGGTGGAGTACCACAGCTTGGGATGATGTATGTCTTCGGCTGCTGCTCCTGATCTCATTATGTTGTTTATCTTATTGTTCATCATACTCATGTCTGCCTTTGGGGTCCAATGACTTCATATTTTCCGCTAATTTTTGAATTCTTGCCCTTCGTTTTTTATTTTATATTTGGCCAGACAAAATGGAGATTTAATTTCAGCCTAAATACTTGCCTGATGTGTTTTTTTGGGGAGTAGCAATAACATTTCATAAATACAATGTGGAATTAATAACAAGGGACACCAACCTCCATGAGGGAAAAATAAAAGAAACATATGTTGTTGTGAGAAATTGACACCCAAAACAAAAGCAAAAAATAAAAAAAGATTCTAAAACTTTGAAAAAATTTGTGAGGTCTGCCTTTAAGAAAAAATCATAATTATTGATAAGATCACAAGAAACAAGAAAGACATAATTTGTCAGAACTCGTGATAAAGATCAGCATCAAAAATGACACTTTAAACGCCATTCTAAAGCAAAAAACAATGCGCTGCATTAAACGAGGCAATAACTTTCAGAATGCCAAATATGCTCTCTCCATTAGGAACGCTAGTTTTACCAGAACGAGCGCTCCCGTCTCCTAATTCAGTCTGAGCATGCGTGGGTTTTTTATCCGATGGACTTGCCCATAGACGATCGGTATTTTCTATCGGTTTTTCATCCATCGGACAATTTTAAAACATGTTCTATTTTTTAAAACCAATGGAAAAAAGACCGAAGGGTCCCATACACGATCGGTTTGTCCGATGAAAAAAAAACATTGGACGGTTTTCATCTGTAAAACCGATCATGTGTACAGGGCTTTAGTGTGGTAACCAACATCAAGCTCGGTATCAGCAATGGGGTGTGCAACCCAGTATCAAGAAAAATCAAAACACACAACGGAAAACAAGAAGGGGCAAAAAAAGAAAATAGTAAAAAAAAAAAAGGGGGGGGGAAGAAAAGATAAAAATATATGTGAAAACAAACAATCAACCTACTGCTTCATCTGGAACATTCAACCAACCTAGTACAGTATGTCATTCATGGAAGGATGTCAAATAGCCTGTGGCCATCTGATGTTCCACTCTGTCACCCAGGGTACGGAACCAATGGGAGACGAGAGAACCTCAGGCTTTTAATAAAGATAAGGGTACTAGGGGCTCACGGAGGGGAGCTGGCTATAGCATCGCACCCTATGTAGACCATGAGGCCCATTTGTTGTGGAAAACCTGCATGGTATCCATAACAGTATGATGGATCCTCTCCATTAGGCGGATAGTTTCCATCCGGTGGAGTACCTGTGTCCAATGAACCGACTGGGATAGCCAATTCAAGGCTATGGCCCAGTGGGCTGCACAGAACAGAGTATTAACCAATTTCTGCGTGGGCGGGGGGAGATCTGGAATAGGGGTAAAGAGTAGACATATCGGGGCTGTCAGATCGATGATAGTGCCCGTGATCAGCGCTACCCTGGAGGCAATCTGGCTCCAGAGATGTTGCAGATGAGGGCAGCTCCAAAAGGTGTGGAGCAAAGTGCCAGGAGTCTGGCAGCCTCTAAAATACATCTCTTGGACCGAGGGATAAAATTTGTGAACCCTGTCTGGGGTAAGGTACCATCTCGTGTGTAATTTCACAACAGTCTCTTTAGTGGCTATAGAGTGAATACATTTGTGCATATTCTGGAGCATGTCAATCCAGTCATCCGGGGAAAAAGTCACGCCCAGGTCAGATTCCCAACGGTGCATGGCCGTAGATTTCACAGGAAATTGTGACTCATTGAGAAATTTGTATATTGTGGAGATAGTTCCCCTGTCTCTAGAGAGGTTCTGGCAGATTTTTTCGAAGGGGGAAAAGTTAGAGCTGGCGTTAAGTGTAAAGAGGGATTAAAAAAAGTGTCTGATTTGCAAAAATTAAACAAATTCAGTTCGCGGGATATCAAATTGTTCTTGGAGTTGGGTGAATGAATAAAAATGTGTAAGTGTTGTGAGTGTCGTGAGGGAGTTCTGTTACCACCAAAGAAAATCCTCCGGGGAACGAAAAGCTGGGGGGAAGCTCGGTGTGCCTACAAAGGAAGTGAGGGGAGGCCTGCACGACCGAAGCTTAAATTTGTGGTGATAAAGAGACCATAAATGAATCGTCTGACCTACTACGTTGTTCAGTGCCTCAAGTTCCCTAGGTTTAAAGCCAGTCTGCCAAAGGAGACCCGGAACATAGTATGGGCGGACAGAGGACATTTCAAACTGGAGCCAGGGGATACTATGTGGAGAGGCATGCCATTGTGCCGTCTGAGCTAGCCTTGCCGACAGGTAATAGAGCCAGATATTGGGAAGACCCAAACCCCCCTGAGACATAGGTCTGTGTGTGAGTAGACCTTTATTGTTCCAAATGAAGTGGTTTCTCTCTCGCTGGATCTGTATTAGCGTTTATCGTGATACATTAAGAGGGAGGGCCCTAAAAAAGTATAACAATTTCGGGAGAATGGACATCTTAATGGCCGCGACCCTACCTAACAGGGTAATGTGGAAAGAAGACCATAGATGCAACCATTGTTTGACTTTTGCGAATGCTTGTGGGTAGTTAGCGTTATACAGTGCTCTGAGAGAGGGGGCCAGATGTATACCAAGATATTGGAGGGTGTTATTGGACATGGAAAAGCCAAATGCTAAGATCAGTTTTTATAATGTGATGTATATTTAAATAAAAATATTTTTTGTATTAAGACGATTTCTGTCTTATCACTATGTTGATTATCTACTGCACCGATAAAATCCCTCCCCCCCCCCTCATTTCAAATACTTGTGTAGCAGGACCCCCAAAAATGGGGTCGCTATGTTGTAAATTTAGGGGCAGCCTGAGCAATAGTATGGCTCAGATTCTACAATTCTGTTTAATATGGACTCTGCTCTGCCATGTTGTTGTCTGGTGTATAGTTCCCCTGGGCCTGTGGTGGCGCTGTTGCCCAGGTCTCGGGTTGAACCACTGGTGACATTGTGGTGTGATTGGGTGTCCTCTCTCGGCTACCGTGTGGTGGGCGGAGTCAGCCTGCTGTGCATGCCGGGAGAGGGTACATTAAGGGCAGACGCCATGATAGAGGGGAGAGGAGTGGAGGAGGAGAGTGGAGTGTGCCCCATTGGGGTGGTGTGCCAGGGGGATTCCCAGGAGGACCCCTGGTGGCGAAGTCGCGCCCGTTGGCCTTGCTGGCCTGGGGTGCATGAACTGGTCGAGGAGTCTCGGGCACCTTTAGCCCGAGGCTACAGAGTTCCAGGTAGGCCCAGTACCTTCAACTGGGTCTACGACCAACACACTGGAGTCCCAGGGAACCCGTGTGAGGGTGGCCCGCTCTGAAGGAGAGGAAACCAGGGGAGGACCTGTCCGATGGATCGGTGAAGGAATTCACGGTGAAGGAGAGGCCTGGTTGCCTATCAGAGGGAAGGATTCGTGAGTTGCAGTATATACTAATCTATGGGGGTTTCAAATTTCTAATTCAGTAACTAAAGGATTCTGTGGCAGAGGATCTCTTAGACCTGTCCGTGAAGGGGACTAAATTAAAGAAACTCCGGCTGCTAGAACTGTGAGAGGGATCTATCTGGGTGAGCAATTCACACTCAGGCTTGAGTGAAGAATAGGGTAACTGGGTGTCGCGTGCCTGAACCTATCTCCCTACCTGCTTTGTTGCTATCTTCAACCTATTCCCAAATCTGTTTCAAGCAAGATAAAATAAACTCGTCTGTTTGGAGTTTAAACGCTGTCTGGACATTGGCCTTCTTTCGGGGAAAAGAACAGACTTTTCCCTATATTCTGGGGACAAGAACCAATGGATGGGAGGTAACTTGCTGCAGGACCCAAAATTGTAAGAACACCGCTCAACCTCTTAAACCAGGAGGATACGGGCATGTGGCACGGTGTGCCTTTATCCCTGCAAAGTGAAGGTAGGCAGGAGAAAAGGGTCCGTGTGCTACACGTGGGGGCTCGAGTCCAGGATGTTTTGCAGCTACCCCCCTGGAAGTTGGACTGTGTTTTTTTTCCCTGTGTATGATGTGAAAATTGAACTGCGTCATTTGTGTGGAAAATGAAGGTAAAGGCCTATACTGGACTTTGCTAACTGCGTAGTGCGTGGGCGTGACTCAAACATAAGAGAAGGCCGCAAGCTACGTGCAGAAAGAAGAAAAGGGGGGGAGTGTTAAAAAAAATCAAATAAATTTCATACTGCGCTCTAAATAATCATATATACATACATAAACAATGATAGTGTTGAAAATCATAAGTGAATTCATATGCGTTTTAAAACACTAATAATAAATGTCCATATAAACGATTTCCAAGAAAGTTGTCATGGATATGCAGTAGTGTTTGTCTGTCAGCTTACCTTCCTTCCCATGTGTTCATCTTAGAGGCCTGAGCCCTTTCACCTGGCTTCCTTTATAATCTCCTCCCAGCCAGACTCTTCCCCAGGCCCTATCACAGAACACTATATTAACCTGTGCACTGCAAGCCTGCTTTGCTGATCAACGTGTTTGTTAGGCATTGTGTGTTTGGGTTCCTGCCTGCCGTGTGCTACGTCTGTCTCTCTGTTACATATTTGGCTTGTCCCCCGACTATCCCCGTCTGCTCGTGACCCTTGACCTTCGGCTCGTTCTTTCGTTATCCTTGTCTGCTTGTGGCCCCTGACCTTCAGCTTGTTATTCGGTTCTCTCATATCTTGTGCTGCTGCTTCCCCTCTTTTTCCCCTTATCCTACGGGGCGTGAGCTAGGAAACTCCAGGGGCCGCGACCTGGTCCCAGCCTGCAGCATAACATCCTCACCACTAGAGGCCCTGGAGAAGACCTGCTGGGTCTTAGACTCCGCGCCCTGGGGAATCTTGGCTCTAGCTTCCGTTAGGATCCCGGTTGTGCTCCTCTGGTCCCGCTTTCCACAACCACCCAGTTTCCTATCCGCAGCAGTCAGCCATAGGGTTCACTACCTTGCGGTGCACTCCTGTCCCCCTACGGTGTGCATCTGTCACCTGGCCACAGGTGACCTTGACAGTTTGATCAGCCATGAACCCGGCTGACATCCCGTTACCCGTGGATGATCCGTTGCAGGGCATAGTTTGCAGACTTGAAACCCAGGAATCGAATCAGACTCAGGTGATGCGATTCCTCCAGGATCTGGCTTCTCGCTTTGAGCAGCTTCAGGCCTCCTTGGGAACCCTGAATCCGCAACCTCAAATACAACCAGCGGCTGCACCTATTGCACCAGTCGCAGCCACACACTCACTACAACTGCCAGCTCCGTCCCGTTTCTCTGGGGACTCCAAGGCTTGCAGGGGGTTCCTTAGCCAATGCACAATTCATTTTGAGCTCCAGCCCCAAAACGTCCTGTCTGATCGGGCTAAGGTAGCCTATATCATTTCCCTCCTCTCTGGTGAAGCTTTAGCCTGGGCAGCCCCTCTGTGGGAAATGAATGATCCAGTGGTTTCTAGCCTGTCTGGCTTCTTGAAACTTTTTCGGAATATCTTCGAAGAACCGGCTCGTGTCTCTTCAGCGGCCAGCGCCCTTTTACGTCTCCGCCAAGAGTCTGCTTCTGTGGGACAGTATGCCCTTCATTTCCGCATACTGTCGGCTGAGTTGAGCTGGAACAATGAGGCCTTAGTCGCAACCTTTTTGCATGGCCTGTCTGATAGAGTGAAGGATGAATTAGCAGGAAGAACCATCCCCACTGATCTGGCCGGCGTTATCTCCTTGTGTAACCAGATCGATATTCGCTTTCAGGAGAGGACCTTAGAAAAGCAACGCCAGCACTCCTTGGTTCTTAGTCAGCCTGAGCTCCCCTCTCTTCGACCCGTAGAGCATCTCCTACCAGCTGAGGAACCCATGCAGCTGGGTCGGACCAGGCTATCCCCCGAGGAACGTGCTAGGCGCAGAACTCTTGGTCTGTGTCTTTACTGTGGGGGCAAAGGTAATTTTCGTGACACTTGCTCTCTTTGTCCAGAAAAACGTTCGGGTCCACTTCATCTGGAAAGTGGAGTATTGGACCCAGAAATATCACCTTCCCCTTCTCGTCTTCTGATTTCTGTGTTCCTTCATGTTGGTTAGGGATGAGCTTCGTGTTCGAGTCGAACATACGTTCGACTCGAACATTGGCTGTTCGATCGTTCGACGAAGATCGAACGATTTGGGCCGTTCGCGCCAAATTCGAGTGACGCGAACGGCCCACAATGCACTACGCCATCGCAGTGTCATCCAGGCGCTGTGATTGGCCAAGCATGCACTGTGACCCCGCATGCTTGGCCAATCACAGCGCCGGCAGCGAGGAGAGCAATGATTGGCCACAGGCAGGATGCCTGTGGCCAATTATTGCTGAGGGTGTTTAGTACACGCCCCACACTATAAAAGGCCGCCAGCACGGCGGCCTAGTGTAGTGTGTTCCGGAGCAGGGATAGAGTAGCATAGGCAGGGACAGTGACTGTTATTTCTTTCTTGCTTAACCTGGATTCCTTTAGTTTAGGGAAAGAGAAGGATAGGTAGGGAGAGTGTCAGTGTGTTTTGTGCTTCTGCTATAGTGTGCTTAAAAAAAAACATTTATTCTAGGGACAGAAAACTCTAGGTAGGGACAGTGTCAGTTTCTTTCACTCTGCAAGTCCTTGTTTCCAGGGACCTGGAAGGACAGTGAGTGAATTGTCCTTTTGCTATATTGTGATTAAAAAAAACATTTATTCTAGGGACAGAAAACTCTAGGTAGGGACAGTGTCAGTTTCTTTCACTCTGCAAGTCCTTGTTTCCAGGGACCTGGAAGGACAGTGAGTGAATTGTCCTTTTGCTATATTGTGATTAAAAAAAACATTTATTCTAGGGACAGAAAACTCTAGGTAGGGACAGTGTCAGTTTCTTTCACTCTGCAAGTCCTTGTTTCCAGGGACCTGGAAGGACAGTGAGTGAATTGTCCTTTTGCTATATTGTGATTAAAAAAAACATTTATTCTAGGGACAGAAAACTCTAGGTAGGGACAGTGTCAGTTTCTTTCACTCTGCAAGTCCTTGTTTCCAGGGACCTGGAAGGACAGTGAGTGAATTGTCCTTTTGCTATATTGTGATTAAAAAAAACATTTATTCTAGGGACAGAAAACTCTAGGTAGGGACAGTGTCAGTTTCTTTCACTCTGCAAGTCCTTGTTTCCAGGGACCTGGAAGGACAGTGAGTGAATTGTCCTTTTGCTATATTGTGATTAAAAAAAACATTTATTCTAGGGACAGAAAACTCTAGGTAGGGACAGTGTCAGTTTCTTTCACTCTGCAAGTCCTTGTTTCCAGGGACCTGGAAGGACAGTGAGTGAATTGTCCTTTTGCTATATTGTGATTAAAAAAAACATTTATTCTAGGGACAGAAAACTCTAGGTAGGGACAGTGTCAGTTTCTTTCACTCTGCAAGTCCTTGTTTCCAGGGACCTGGAAGGACAGTGAGTGAATTGTCCTTTTGCTATATTGTGATTAAAAAAAACATTTATTCTAGGGACAGAAAACTCTAGGTAGGGACAGTGTCAGTTTCTTTCACTCTGCAAGTCCTTGTTTCCAGGGACCTGGAAGGACAGTGAGTGAATTGTCCTTTTGCTATATTGTGATTAAAAAAAACATTTATTCTAGGGACAGAAAACTCTAGGTAGGGACAGTGTCAGTTTCTTTCACTCTGCAAGTCCTTGTTTCCAGGGACCTGGAAGGACAGTGAGTGAATTGTCCTTTTGCTATATTGTGATTAAAAAAAACATTTATTCTAGGGACAGAAAACTCTAGGTAGGGACAGTGTCAGTTTCTTTCACTCTGCAAGTCCTTGTTTCCAGGGACCTGGAAGGACAGTGAGTGAATTGTCCTTTTGCTATATTGTGATTAAAAAAAACATTTATTCTAGGGACAGAAAACTCTAGGTAGGGACAGTGTCAGTTTCTTTCACTCTGCAAGTCCTTGTTTCCAGGGACCTGGAAGGACAGTGAGTGAATTGTCCTTTTGCTATATTGTGATTAAAAAAAACATTTATTCTAGGGACAGAAAACTCTAGGTAGGGACAGTGTCAGTTTCTTTCACTCTGCAAGTCCTTGTTTCCAGGGACCTGGAAGGACAGTGAGTGAATTGTCCTTTTGCTATATTGTGATTAAAAAAAACATTTATTCTAGGGACAGAAAACTCTAGGTAGGGACAGTGTCAGTTTCTTTCACTCTGCAAGTCCTTGTTTCCAGGGACCTGGAAGGACAGTGAGTGAATTGTCCTTTTGCTATATTGTGATTAAAAAAAACATTTATTCTAGGGACAGAAAACTCTAGGTAGGGACAGTGTCAGTTTCTTTCACTCTGCAAGTCCTTGTTTCCAGGGACCTGGAAGGACAGTGAGTGAATTGTCCTTTTGCTATATTGTGATTAAAAAAAACATTTATTCTAGGGACAGAAAACTCTAGGTAGGGACAGTGTCAGTTTCTTTCACTCTGCAAGTCCTTGTTTCCAGGGACCTGGAAGGACAGTGAGTGAATTGTCCTTTTGCTATATTGTGATTAAAAAAAACATTTATTCTAGGGACAGAAAACTCTAGGTAGGGACAGTGTCAGTTTCTTTCACTCTGCAAGTCCTTGTTTCCAGGGACCTGGAAGGACAGTGAGTGAATTGTCCTTTTGCTATATTGTGATTAAAAAAAACATTTATTCTAGGGACAGAAAACTCTAGGTAGGGACAGTGTCAGTTTCTTTCACTCTGCAAGTCCTTGTTTCCAGGGACCTGGAAGGACAGTGAGTGAATTGTCCTTTTGCTATATTGTGATTAAAAAAAACATTTATTCTAGGGACAGAAAACTCTAGGTAGGGACAGTGTCAGTTTCTTTCACTCTGCAAGTCCTTGTTTCCAGGGACCTGGAAGGACAGTGAGTGAATTGTCCTTTTGCTATATTGTGATTAAAAAAAACATTTATTCTAGGGACAGAAAACTCTAGGTAGGGACAGTGTCAGTTTCTTTCACTCTGCAAGTCCTTGTTTCCAGGGACCTGGAAGGACAGTGAGTGAATTGTCCTTTTGCTATATTGTGATTAAAAAAAACATTTATTCTAGGGACAGAAAACTCTAGGTAGGGACAGTGTCAGTTTCTTTCACTCTGCAAGTCCTTGTTTCCAGGGACCTGGAAGGACAGTGAGTGAATTGTCCTTTTGCTATATTGTGATTAAAAAAAACATTTATTCTAGGGACAGAAAACTCTAGGTAGGGACAGTGTCAGTTTCTTTCACTCTGCAAGTCCTTGTTTCCAGGGACCTGGAAGGACAGTGAGTGAATTGTCCTTTTGCTATATTGTGATTAAAAAAAACATTTATTCTAGGGACAGAAAACTCTAGGTAGGGACAGTGTCAGTTTCTTTCACTCTGCAAGTCCTTGTTTCCAGGGACCTGGAAGGACAGTGAGTGAATTGTCCTTTTGCTATATTGTGATTAAAAAAAACATTTATTCTAGGGACAGAAAACTCTAGGTAGGGACAGTGTCAGTTTCTTTCACTCTGCAAGTCCTTGTTTCCAGGGACCTGGAAGGACAGTGAGTGAATTGTCCTTTTGCTATATTGTGATTAAAAAAAACATTTATTCTAGGGACAGAAAACTCTAGGTAGGGACAGTGTCAGTTTCTTTCACTCTGCAAGTCCTTGTTTCCAGGGACCTGGAAGGACAGTGAGTGAATTGTCCTTTTGCTATATTGTGATTAAAAAAAACATTTATTCTAGGGACAGAAAACTCTAGGTAGGGACAGTGTCAGTTTCTTTCACTCTGCAAGTCCTTGTTTCCAGGGACCTGGAAGGACAGTGAGTGAATTGTCCTTTTGCTATATTGTGATTAAAAAAAACATTTATTCTAGGGACAGAAAACTCTAGGTAGGGACAGTGTCAGTTTCTTTCACTCTGCAAGTCCTTGTTTCCAGGGACCTGGAAGGACAGTGAGTGAATTGTCCTTTTGCTATATTGTGATTAAAAAAAACATTTATTCTAGGCACAGAAAACTCTAGGTAGGGACAGTGTCAGTTTCTTTCACTCTGCAAGTCCTTGTTTCCAGGGACCTGGAAGGACAGTGAGTGAATTGTCCTTTTGCTATATTGTGATTAAAAAAAACATTTATTCTAGGGACAGAAAACTCTAGGTAGGGACAGTGTCAGTTTCTTTCACTCTGCAAGTCCTTGTTTCCAGGGACCTGGAAGGACAGTGAGTGAATTGTCCTTTTGCTATATTGTGATTAAAAAAAACATTTATTCTAGGGACAGAAAACTCTAGGTAGGGACAGTGTCAGTTTCTTTCACTCTGCAAGTCCTTGTTTCCAGGGACCTGGAAGGACAGTGAGTGAATTGTCCTTTTGCTATATTGTGATTAAAAAAAACATTTATTCTAGGGACAGAAAACTCTAGGTAGGGACAGTGTCAGTTTCTTTCACTCTGCAAGTCCTTGTTTCCAGGGACCTGGAAGGACAGTGAGTGAATTGTCCTTTTGCTATATTGTGATTAAAAAAAACATTTATTCTAGGGACAGAAAACTCTAGGTAGGGACAGTGTCAGTTTCTTTCACTCTGCAAGTCCTTGTTTCCAGGGACCTGGAAGGACAGTGAGTGAATTGTCCTTTTGCTATATTGTGATTAAAAAAAACATTTATTCTAGGGACAGAAAACTCTAGGTAGGGACAGTGTCAGTTTCTTTCACTCTGCAAGTCCTTGTTTCCAGGGACCTGGAAGGACAGTGAGTGAATTGTCCTTTTGCTATATTGTGATTAAAAAAAACATTTATTCTAGGGACAGAAAACTCTAGGTAGGGACAGTGTCAGTTTCTTTCACTCTGCAAGTCCTTGTTTCCAGGGACCTGGAAGGACAGTGAGTGAATTGTCCTTTTGCTATATTGTGATTAAAAAAAACATTTTTTTCTAGGGACAGAAAACTGTAGGTAGGGAGAGTGTTTTTTTTCTTTCACTCTGCAAGTCCTTGTTTCCAGGGACCTGTAAGGACAGTGAGTTAATTTTCCTTGTGCTATATTGTGATTAAAAAAAACATTTTTTCTAGGGACAGAAAACTGTAGGTAGGGAGAGTGTTTTTTTTCTTTCACTCTGCAAGTCCTTGTTTCCAGGGACAGAGAAGGACACCTGAAGGTAGCCCTTATTGCTTTTTTCCCATCTCCCTGCAGGCCATCTATTAGAATGTCTGGAAGGCAAACAAGGAGAGGCAGACAGTCAGGAGGCAATAAAAGAGGGCAAGCAGGCTCTGTGTCTGGGGGCAACAGTGCTGGTCGTGGACGCGGTGCATTGTCATCAGCACATGGCCATGGGACACGCTTGTCCTTCTTTTCGGCAGCTGGACATGTTGAGCCACATCATGCCGAAGACTTGGTAGAGTGGATGACCAAGCCCTCCTCCTCCTCCTCATCCTCTCTCACCCAGGCTCAGGGTACTGGAAAAGCAGCTGCCAAAGCGTCGTCTTCCCTGGTATCAATGTCAGACAAATCATCAGTCACTCCTTCCCTAGACCCACCATGTCCTCCTCCTGAGGAGTCCCCCGAACTGTTTCAGCACAGTGTTGGGTACATGCTCCAGGAGGATGCCCAGCGTTTCGAAGGGTCTGATGATGAAACCCAGCTAGAGGAAGGCAGTAGCGTGAGAGCAGACAGAGGGGATGCTCAAGAAGGACACCAATCTGGCAGTCATGTTCCAGCAGCTGCAGCATACTGCCAGATTGGCTCCAGTGATGAGGAGGGAGGGGATGATGAGGTCAATGACTCCACGTGGGTGCCTAATAGGAGAGAGGAGGAGGAGGAGGATGAGGAGGAGGCACATCTCCAACGAGGCAGGATGCCCTTTGGTGGCCAGCGTAAGGGCAGTACACCGACGGAATCACACCGCAGAGCTCCGCCTGTGCAGGGCGCTGCCTCTGCCCGTCATTCAAAAAGTTCTTTGGTGTGGGCCTTTTTTGAGGCTAGTGCATCAGATCGCACAGCTGCTGTTTGCAACATATGTCTCAAGCGTATATCGCGTGGCCAAAACATCAGCCGCTTGGGTACCACATGCCTGACCAGACATATGTTGACCTGCCATGCAGCTCGTTGGCAAGCCTACCTCAAAGACCCACACCAAAGAACAAAGCGGACCTCTCCTTGCACCGCATCAGCTGGGATCTCCAACCCCACTATAACTTCAGTCCTCTCTGAAACATGCACTGAGAGGAATGAAGGTGTAGAATTAGGTGTGTCACAGCCAAGTACTTGCGCCCACTCTGCTAGCAGTACACCGACGTCCGATTCTAGCAGGCAAATTTCCCTGCCCCAGCTGCTGGACCGTCGAAAGAAGTTCACTCCCAGCCATCCACATGCCCAGCGGTTGAATGCTAGCTTGGCTAAATTGCTAGCGCTTCAACTGCTGCCTTTTCAGTTGGTAGACTCGGCCCCCTTCCGTGAGTTTGTGCAATGTGCGGTTCCTCAGTGGCAGGTTCCCAAACGCCACTTTTTCTCACGGAAGGCTATTCCGGCTCTCTACCGGCATGTGGAAGGCAATGTCTTGGCCTCGCTGGACAGGGCGGTCAGCGGTAAGGTGCATATTACCGCTGACTCATGGTCCAGCAGGCATGGACAGGGACGTTACCTTTCTTTCACGGCCCATTGGGTCACTCTTTTGGCAGCTGGGAAGGATTCAGGACAAGGTGCAGTAGTGTTGGAGGTTGTCCCACCGCCACGCCTCCAAAATGCTACTACTGGTTGTGACACACCTCTCTCCTCCACCCCCTCCTCTTCTTCTTCCTCCATGGCCTCTTCCTGTGGTTTGTCCTATGAACCAGCGGTGCTCCGTAGCCGTTCACGGGGCTACGCAAGTACGCAGGCAAAAAGATGCCATGCCGTGCTTGCGCTGGTGTGTTTGGGGGACAGAAGCCACACTGGGGCAGAGGTCCTGTCTGCTCTGCAGGGCCAGGCCGAGAGGTGGTTGACGCCACGCCAGCTTAAGCCAGGAATGGTGGTTTGCGACAATGGCACCAACCTCCTCTCCGCCCTCCGACAGGGACAACTGACCCATGTGCCCTGTGTGGCTCACGTCCTTAACCTGGTGGTGCAGCGGTTCTTGGGCAGGTACCCGGGCTTACAGGATGTCCTGAGGCAGGCCAGGAAAGTCTGTGTGCATTTCCGCAGATCTTATAATGCCAGTGCTCGCCTGGCTGAGCTGCAAAAGGAGTTGAACCTGCCCAAGAACCGCCTTATATGTGACATGCCCACCAGGTGGAACTCAACGTTGGCCATGCTGCAGCGGCTGCACACGCAGCAGAGGGCCATCAATGAGTACCTGTGCGACTACGGCACCAGGACAGGGTCAGGGGAGCTTGGTTTTTTTTCTCCACGCCAGTGGGGCATGATCAGGGATGCATGCACTGTCCTGGCACCATTTGAGGAGGCCACGAGGATGGTGAGCAGTGACAGTGCATGCATCAGTGACACTGTACCTCTTGTCCACCTGTTGGAGCACACGCTGCGTGGAATAATGGACAGGGCACTTGAGGCAGAACAGAGGCAGGAAGAGGAGGACTTCCTTGCCTCTCAAGGCCCCCTTTACCCAGACAGTGTTCCTTCTGTCCCACCCATCGCACAGGAAGAGGAGGAGGAGGAGGAGGAGGAGGAGGAGGATTGTGTCAGCATGGAGGTGGAGGCTGGCACTCAGCATCATCAGCAGCAGTCTTTTAGGGATGATTTACAGTCCCAAGAAACCAGTGGACTTGTACGTGGCTGGGAGGAGGTGGCTGCGGATCATGTCGTCCTTAGTGACCCAGAGGACTCCGGAGCGAATGCCTCAGCAAACCTACGCTGCATGGCCTCCCTGATCCTGCAAAGTCTGCGGAAGGATCCTCGTATTCTTCGGATCAAGGAGAGGGACCATTACTGGCTGGCCACTCTCCTTGATCCACGGTACAAGGGTAAGGTTGCGGACCTTATGTTACCGTCGCAGAGGGAGCAGAGGATGAGACAACTCCGGGAGGCCTTGCAGAAAGGTCTGTGCAACGCGTTCCCAGAGACTGGGAGGTTGCAAACTCCTGGTCCTGGACAACGAGTTGCTGAGGCTTCGGCCAGTCAAAGAAGGAGCGGTGGGGAAGGTGGCCGTCTGACCGATGCGTTCAGACAATTCTTTAGTCCGCAGCCCCAAAGTATGATTGGTTCCAGCAACCATCGCCAGCGTCTGATAAACATGGTGCAGGAATATCTAGGGGCAAGGTCAGACTTGGACACCTTCCCCACCGAAAATCCTCTGGCTTACTGGGTCTTGAGGATGGATCACTGGCCAGAGCTTGCACAGTATGCAATTGAGCTACTGGCCTGTCCTGCATCCAGCGTTCTTTCGGAACGCACATTCAGTGCTGCTGGAGGATTTGTCACGGATCACAGGGTGCGCCTGTCCACCGACTCGGTTGATCGACTGACTTTCATCAAGATGAACCAGTCTTGGATCACCACCAGCTACCACACACCTGATGCTGATATAACAGACTAATTGATTTTAAAATGTCACATCCCTTCAAGACTGATGCTGATGCTGAGTGCCTGTGCTGTTATGTTGACTGGCTATCCTCCTCCTCCGAGTCCTCAATGATACGATTGATGATGATAGCTTGGAAGATCATTTTTGTTTATGGGTGCCGCCACCAGTGCCTAACGCCCAATTTTTCAGCCCCTGTTTAACAGGGGCGTGTAATTACAATTTTTGAAGCAATACTTTGCAACAGGGCTCATTG
Organism: Rana muscosa; assembly: GCA_029206835.1. Classification (NCBI taxonomy): domain Eukaryota; kingdom Metazoa; phylum Chordata; class Amphibia; order Anura; family Ranidae; genus Rana; species Rana muscosa. The sequence continues at coordinate 238,054,534 of CM055125.1, read as the reverse complement.
CTGTGCTCCAAGTACAGTATCTGTGAGGAGTTGCAGTGTTGTGCCACCAGTGCCTAAGGCCCAATTTTTCAGCCCCTGTTTAACAGGGGCGTGTCATTACAATTTTTGAAGCAATACTTTGCAACAGGGCTCATTGCTGTGCTCCAAGTACAGTATCTGTGAGGGGTTGCAGTGTTGTGCCACCAGTGCCTAAGGCCCAATTTTTCAGCCCCTGTTCAACAGGGGCATGTAATTACAATTCTTGATCTAATAATTCACAGCAGGGCCCATTGCTGCACCCACCAAGAGTAACTGTCAGGGCTTACAGTGTTGTGGCACCAGCACCACCATCAAAGGCCCAATTTTTACTACCACTGTTCAACAATTATATGTAATTAAAATTCCTGATATAATAGTTGACAGCAGGGCGTTCCAGCACCAACCAAGAGTAACTGTGAGTGCTTACAGTGTTGTGCCAACACCAACAACTAAGGGGCCTATTTCTGCAGAGTATATACGGCAGGTCCCTACTTTCAAACATCCAACTTACAAACGACTCCTACTTGCAAACGCAAGAAGACAACAGGAAGTGAGAGGAAATCTACCACTAGGAAGGAAAATTCTCTCCTGTAAGAATAAATATGGGAGAAAGGTGTCTCCTCTGTACTGATGCTTTATCAGCAATCCTTGTTTCAAGAAAAACACCACATTTCAAAAACAGTTGTCATTGGGACGGAAAGTGAGGTGAAATGTTCTGAACAGGGGCACAGACAGCAAAACAAATGTTACAGGGGTGATAACCCTTACCTATGTTTTCCAAAAAGTTTAAAAATAGATTTTTGGGCTGGAGCTACACTTCAACAATGTACCTGTTCAAAATTACAAACAGATTCTACATAAGAACAAACCTACAGTCCCTGTCTTGTATGCACCGCCTGTATACGGCTGTTCAGAGTATATAGGGCCTTTTTTATTTTATGTGCGGGGTTCCCCTTAATATCCATACAAGACCCAAAGGGGCTGGTAATGGGCTGGGGTAGGGGGGGGGGGGTCATGGGGTAGCTATGCCATTTTTCTTAAAGAATTTCATCCATATTACCGGGACCAGACATTACATTAAAGCCGCAAGCAGTTTTAAATGGCTTTTTTTTCCTTTAGAAGTGTCATTTTGTGCAGGGACAGTTCTAAACACGGGAAACACGTGGCACTTCACAGGCATACTTTAGACACCCCCCAGGTACGATATTTAAAGGAATATTTGACTTTTTTTTTTTCACTTTATGCATCATTAAAATGACTGCTCCCGAAAAACGACCGTTTTTAAAACTTCTTTTTGCATTGATACATGTCCCCTGGTGCAGAACCCGGGTTCCCAAACCCTTTTTAGGACAATAACATGCATAATAGTTGTTATAATTAGCACTTTAGAATTCGAACGTTCGCATCCATTGTATTTAATAGGGTTCTAATGTTCGTTCGAACTTCCGGTCCGTTCGCGGGTTCTGGTGCGAACCGAACCCGGGGGTGTTCGGCTCATCACTAATGTTGGTGCTTCTTTTCATTCGGTCTCAGCATATCTGGATTCCGGAGCCGCTGGTAATTTTATGGACTGGGAAATCGCATCGTCCATGAGACTTATGCCCCGTACACACGATCGTTTTTAATGTCATTTTTTAAACCGACGTTTTTCTCCTCGTTTTTTTTCATGTTTCCTCTCAAGCCTGCCTTGCGTACACACCATCATTAAAAAAAACGATCAAGCAAAGCGCAGTGACGTTCAACACGTACGACGGCACTATAAAGGGGAAGTTCCGTTCGAATGACGCCACCCTTTGGGACGCTTTTGCTAATTCCGTGTTTCCGCGTGTTAGTAAAAGTTTGGTGAGAGACGATTCGCGCTTTTCAGTCTTCGTGCTTTGAAGATCGTTTTCGGGAGTTCAGATTGCGCCTGTGGGTTCGTATCTGTTTAGCACTGCTTGTAGTCAGTTCGTATCCGTTTATTCAGTGCGGCCTGCTCTGCACGTTCGTGTTTTTCAGCTTGTTCTTCATAGGCCTTGCTGTTCTTCCGTGCGTTCTTCTAGTACGTTCTGTTCAGCCGACCGTTATCTAGCCATGTTGCGGCTACGTACTCGTCGTAGAGTTCGTGCTGTAGTTGGTGCAGGGGTTCATGCTGTATCCCGACTCCATGCCATGAGCAGGGTCAGGAGGAGTTCATGGACCAAGAATTGGTTGCTCCAGCGGCACCAATTCTGTCACATGCCTTTGTTGCGGGAGATCAGGGAGAATAATCCTGATGATTTCAGGAATTTTCTCAGGATGTCTGTTCCCGTATTTCAGCAGCTGTTGGCTTTGGTGTCCCCCTATATTACCAGGCAGGACACCGTTATGCGGGAAGCCATCAGTGCTGAGCAGAGGCTTATCGCCACGTTGCGATACCTGGCTACTGGGAGAAGCCTGCAGGACCTTAAGTTCTCCACAGGCATCTCCCCCCAGGCTCTGGGGATCATTATACCAGAGACTTGTTCTGCCATCCTTCAAGTTTTGCAGGAGGACTATATTAAGGTAAGTGTTCTTCTTCAAAAATTCACATTGTATGGTTTTTATTTTGGGATATTTTTAATTTGCTTTATTTGCAGTCCCTAATTCACATGATTCTTAGCTGCAGGGAATGTCCCCTTTCTCCCCATGTTTTATTATTTAAAGTTTGGTGTTTGAGGCCTACCTGTAAATTTGGCTTACCTAACCTCTCCAGCATGCTATCCTGGGGCCATACCTACCTTGCCTAGTCATTTCCATGTTTTTTATTATATGTTCCATCGTAGTGCTTTACCCAAAACGCACTCTAAATTTTGCCTCGGAATGTTTCATTGTTGTTAACTTCAATACAGAGTGCTACAGCCTTCATGTGTGATATTCCCAACTCATCTTCAACCCTTCCCCCCCCCCCCCATAATTTTTTTTTTTTTTCTTGCTTCCAAATTTTTATGTTTTTAACAGTTTCTACAAATGTTGGCCATGAATGTGTGTATGAAATCAGCTTTCAATGTTTCTGGCTCCAAGTATTAATTTGTTATTTCTTTAATTCCACAGTTCCCTTCTTCGCCACATGAATGGCAGAATGTGGCTTCCGAGTTTGCCCAGCGATGGAACTTTCCGAACTGTGGAGGAGCCATCGACGGCAAACATGTTCGGGTCGTCCTAACCACCCCATTCGGGATCCTTTTATTATAATTATAAGGGGTTCCACAGCGTCGTGATGATGGCAGTGGTGTCGGCCACCTACGAGTTCCTCTATGTGGACGTTGGCAAGAATGGCAGGATGTCTGATGGAGGAGTTTTTGCCCAGACGGAGTTTGGAGAACGTCTCCTTTTGGATCTGCTGGCCTTGCCACCCACGGAGCAGAATGTGGAGGGACTACCTTTTGTGTTTGTGGCGGATGAGGCGTTTGGCCTGGGACCCCATTTGATGAGGCCATTCCCGCAACGCACCCTCACCCCTGAGAGGAGGGTTTTCAATTATCGGCTGGCCAGAGCCAGAAGGGTGGTGGAAAATGCGTTTGGGATCATGGCCAGCCGATTTCGCCTCTTCCTTACCTCCATCCACCTTGCCCCATACAAATGGAACCATGTGATTAGGACGTGCTGTGTGCTGCATAATTTCCTAAGGGTGCATTCAACGAGTTATATATCTTTGAGTGGGCCTGAGGCCTCTTTAATCAATGCAGAAACTTTGGTGGCCCTGGAACCTGGCCGTCCTGGCTTGGCCCCCCCAACCGGACGTGAGGTCCGTAACCAATATGTGGACTATTTTATGGGTAGGGGGGCCATTGAAATGCCAGACAATCTCTAATAATTTTAGACCAAAAAAATAAAACTTTTTTAAAAAGTAAAGATTGGTTTGTCATTTTTATTGTATAATGTTTGATGTTTCTGGTAGGTTTACCTAGTGCATTTGTTTTGCCATGTGGATTAAAAAATCTTTTAATTAGCCTTCATTGTCAGTGTAAACACCAAACATTGATTAGTTCACTCAGCACCACATTTACATAATGAAGCTACAATGATTTGTTATGTAAAAATACCTTTATTTTTTTTGTTTAGGTGGGCAACTTCCATAGAAATGTGGATGTTCCCTTAATTTCAGGTGTATTAAAACGCATGACCAGCCATGCATAAACAAACTATAGTTCTCCAAATTTTGAAAAAGCTAAACATGTGCTAGTCATTAAAGGGTAAAATAACCAAAAAAAATAGAAATCTCTGCAAGTAAAACGTTATTTGGTGTAAAAACATTAGACACGCCCAAGCACAGCCATGATATTTTGGAGCCTTTCCTCCACCCGCTTTGTATTTGCCCTGATCTCTCGCAAATCTCCCTTAATTTTTTCGAGGTCACGACAGCAGACCATCAGGTATTGGATCAGGATCTGGGCACTGTGATGTGACAACTTATTGGGGTCTTCGGCCAGAACTGCACCTAAATGTAAAAAGAAATATGTAGGATAGAATATGTAGGCCTACATCTATTTAACATGCATGTGTCTGGTTTCTCTCTGACCTGTGGTGGTGCCACTTTCAACTTCCACAACATCACATTCCTCTCCATCCTGGGGTTCTGGGGGTATTGTTGTAGGTATTGCAATTCTCGTCCCATCTGAGGTAGCTTTTCGAATCCCTAGGGAGATTGAAATAAAAGGAATAGTTTCATTAGTAGCGACTCAATTTTGCTAAAATAAGAAACATGGAAAAAAACTTTTTAATCATTCTTTTGAAGCATGCTCCATTTTAATTTTTAACCCCTGTGCCAACCGGGACAAATGATTGGATACATAGGCCAAAACAGAGCATATACATTTTGTGAACAAATTTGAAACATTGTAACACCCCAAAGTATCTACACTGGATCACATGTGTGTGACTCCCTCAAGCTTTTTGGCTTTAGGCCCACACTTGTACTACTGCGTTCAGATGTTTCATCAGCTGCTGAGCATTCACTCCCTTTAACATTACCATGCATATCGTTTTTCAAAATGAACAAATCTCCTTTGGATTAGCACACCAAAAATAGTTGTGGCCCAAATGTACTCCCCCAAATAATCAAAAAAACATGGGTGTTCACACTGGATGATCCGAAAACATCGTTTGAGGAACTGTACGGAGAAAGAGGTAAAATACGTCCGTTTACTATGCGGACGAACCTAAAAAAGATGGTATCTTTCAGTGTACTATATGAAAGTTAAAAATACACGACAGAATACAAGAAAATAATATGTACCATGGAAACTCAAAAAAAACAACTTACTTTTTAATATAACTTTCTTGATTCTTTTATATTGGTCGGCCTCCCGCAACTTCAGATCTGACCATCGTTTTCTGAGCTGTTCCTTCGTTCTGCACACCCCGAATTTTTGGTGGAGACTTTTGACCACTTTGCCCATAATTCTGGACTTGACCAGATTAGGCCTTTTATACGGACCATGCTTGGCATCATAATCCTCCTTCTTTAAAATGGCGACCATCTCCACCATTTCCTCGAATGACATGTTGGATGCCTTATATCTCCTGGGTCTTGATTTGGGCTCCTCTGTAATTTCATCCTCTGTAGAGGTAATCTCAGCCACCTGTGTCTCCGCCATGTTTTGTTCAGCACTACGAGCGAGAAGGGGCGGGGAAAGTACAATATCGAACGTCAGGGGCGGGGAAAGCGTGCAGAGTTTCACGCATGCGCTGTGTATATAAAGTGAAGATCCATTGCTGGGAAATACGTTCATTTTTCGGGAGAGAGAGTTAGCAACGAACGTCGTGACCAAGGTACCTAACAATTTTACTTTTTGAGGTTCATCAGACGAGGAGATTTGTGTGCTCAAAATATGTAGACAATGCACAGTTGAGGAATGTTGCCTGAAATATATTTTTATTTTGGTTTCTCGCTTTTACAGATATCATGAATACTTTTAAAAACCCAGACTTCATGGGGGAGTTCATCGACAAATGGCAAGAGCTCCCTATATTATGGCAAACCAAAAGTGGCGGAAATAAAAATAAAGACGCCAGGAAAGCAGCACTGGAGAGCCTGCTTGCATTTGTGCAAACAAAGATACCCACAACAACTCTCCAAGATGTCAAAAACAAAATTGGGACCATCAGAGGGACATACAGGACCCAGAGGACTATGGTCCTGAGGTCCCAGAGGTCAGGGGCACCAGCAGATAAGGTTTATAAACCCAGTCTGTGGTACTACAGTAAGCTTGCTTTTCTGGATGACCAGCTGGAAGTGCGCGAATCTCTCTCCACCCTTCCCCCCAGAGGTCAATCCAGCCTTCCTTGTACCCAACCCTCCAGCCTTCCCTGCAGCCAGTCCTCCAGCCTTCCTGTCAACCCTGCTCTGGCTTCCTCTGAGGATCAAGATCAGGGCCTTGAGGAGGCAGATTTGGAGATATGGAGCCAGGTAAAGTTTTGCTATCTATATTTCTATCGTACAAAATTATAGATTTTAAATAGATGTTAGTATTGTTAAAGGTATGTACACTTCTACCAATAAAGTTTGTGAAGAGCAAGATACAGTAGTGGCCTAATTTTATGTGTCCAAGACAACAAAACCAGGATGCGTAATCAATGAAAAGGACATTACTTTTGGCATTGATTTCAACAATGTCTAGAGGTGAACAATGTCTGTGAATGATGATGTGGCAAAAAAAATAATGTCCCTTTCTTTTTTTACAGCTAGAGCAGAGCCAGGAAGAGGGTGATGTTGGGGATCAGGAGGAGGCTGGGCCCAGTGGCACCCAGGAGGAGGCAGGGCCCAGGGGCACCCAGGAGGAGGCTGGGCCCAGTGGCACCCAGGAGGAGGCTGGGCCCAGCACAAGAGCCCAGATGCCTCCCCTGGTAGTTAAACCACGAGGGCCAAGGAGAGGTAGGCAGGTGGAGGAGGAAACCAGGGCCTTCCTCAGAGAGGCAACAGCGGCCCTCAGAGAGGCACCCTCTGTTGAAGAGGGATTTGCCGCAGTCCTTGCCCACAAACTAGGGCAAATGGAGTTGCAGCAAAAAATTTACAGTGAGACCCTGCTATTGAAAGTCATCAATAAGGGCGTGCTGGGTGAACTCACTAGGTACACGGACATAACGGAGGTTGTCCCTACTCCTCCACCTCCTCCTCCTACTACTCCTCCTGCCACAACCTCTCCTCCTGATCCCCAGCCTCCAAGGAAGAAACCAACCAAGGCTGCAGAGAAGGCTGGAGAGAAGGCTACAAGGAAGAGAAGAAAATAATGCTTGCTGTAGTACCACAGACTGGGGACATATAGGACTTATCTGCTGTGGCTCCTGACCTCTGGGAGCTCAAGACAAGATTGGGCTCATTTTTTGGGGGGATCTAATCTCTATTTTGGTTTGGACATCTTGTATGGTTGTTGTGGGGTGAAAGGGATGCACAAATGCAAGCAGGCTCTCCAGTGCTGCCTTCCACTTTAATTTGTTAATGTTCTGAAATAAAAAAAAAAATGAGTGCCCTTTAAATACTTGACTATGTGATTTGTATTTCAAAAGAGAGCTTGCTAGGAAGCAGGCAGGGACATCTCAAATTATATTATTGTTATTATCAGGGGACACAAACCTCCCTGAGGCCAAATGAGACACATTTGGAAGGTTGTTGTGGTAACTTTACACAAGAATAATTTAAGCCAAAAAACTTAAAAAAAGGCCAAAAAAAAATAAGCAAAAAGAATATAAAATTTTAAGAAAAAAGGAGAATTAACTTATTTTATTATTATTAGTATTATTTAGGAGGGAGGTGCGGCTTAAAAATAATATTTTATAATCATTAGAGCAATTTGGAATTACTTTAGAAACAAGTTGGGCATAAAACTCTCAATGTCAAAAGAAGAACGGAATGCGCTGCATTAAAACGATGCTATTAATTCCACCGTGACGAATGTGCCATCTCCATTTCCAACATTAGCTTTACCAAAACGAGCGCTCCCGTCTCATAGTTGCTTCTGAGCATGTGCGTTTTTTTTCACGTCGTGAAAGCATACACATTATCGTTTTTCACGTCGTTAAAAAAAAACGACATGAAAAATGACGTGAAAAAAGAGAGCATGTCCGGAATTTTTAATGGCCGTTTTTCACGTCGTTAAAAATGCTCTGGAGCCTACACACGATCATTTTTAATGGCCATTTTTAAAAATGGCATTTTTAACGGCATGAAAAACTATCGTGTGTACGCGGCATAACTCTTTTGCCCCTCACCACACCATTGGTGGTCTTGGCGATTGATGGTACTGTTCTCCCAGGGGGACCTATCCGCTTCCAGACCCTCCCTGTTAAGATGTCGGTAGGGACACTCCACCAGGAGTGGATATCCTTCCTTATCTTACCCAAGGCCTCAACGCCTATAATTTTGGGTCTCCCATGGTTACAGCTCCATTCTCCTCATGTGGACTGGACTACTGGACAGATCCTGGCTTGGGGTCCCTCCTGTTCCTCGTCCTGCCTACCCAAGGTTGCCCCCTGTGAATCTGAGCCGGTCATTCATTCCAGGTTGCATAACCATTTACATTTCTCTGTCCCTAACCACCCTTGGACGCACAGCCAGGCTAGCTTGTCTACAAGTCCTGCAGTCGCTACGTCTTGCGATGCGATTCAGGTAGTCGCTACACCTGACTCAGCTATTCACTCTGCCTCTGTACTAGTTATGCCAGTCCAGCCCATGCCCAGTGAGCCTCCTACTTTTTCTTGTTCAGGACATTCTGCTTGTCTTTCAGCTATTCAGCTTGACTCCTGTGACATGTCACCCTCTAACCAACCTGACTTCAGGGTTCCACTGACATCTGCCCAGTTTGATGGTCCTGTGCAAGATGACCAGTTCCCCTTTAAGGGTCTAGGGGACCCTCCTCAGATTCCTGTTGATTCTCTCATGCCCTTGCTTATTCCTAGAGAGCCTTTGGTCCTCAATAGATCTTCTTGTCATCTCCCTACCTCGTTTTCAGTCTCTGAGGATAATCTTAAGTACGAGGTTAGACAAGTTCTGGATTCTCGGCTCTGCAGAGGCATTCTTCAGTACCTTGTGCATTGGAGAGGTTTTGGTCCTGAGGAGGCGTCTTGGATCGCTGCATCTGATGTCGCTGCACCTCATCTGTTGAGAAGGTTTCATCAGAGATTTCCCTTTAAGCCTGGGCCCAGGCGGGGGAGGGCCCATAAGAGGGAGGGTACTGTCATGGATATGCAGTAGTGTTTGTCTGTCAGCTTACCTTCCTTCCCATGTGTTCATCTTAGAGGCCTGAGCCGTTTCACCTGGCTTCCTTTATAATCTCCTCCCAGCCAGACTCCACCCCAGGCCCCATCACAGAACACTATATTAACCTGTGCACTGCAAGCCTGCTTTGCTGATCAACGTGTTTGTTAGGCATTGTGTGTTTGGGTTCCTGCCTGCCGTGTGCTACGTCTGCCTCTCTGTTACATATTTGGCTTGTCCCCCGACTATCCCTGTCTGCTCGTGACCCTTGACCTTCGGCTCGTTCTTTCGTTATCCTTGTCTGCTTGTGGCCCCTGACCTTCAGCTTGTTATTCGGTTCTCTCATATCTTGTGCTGCTGCTTCCCCTCTTTTTCCCCTTATCCTACGGGGCGTGAGCTAGGAAACTCCAGGGGCCGCGACCTGGTCCCAGCCTGCAGCATAACATCCTCACCACTAGAGGCCCTGGAGAAGACCTGCTGGGTCTTAGACTCCGCGCCCTGGGGAATCTTGGCTCTAGCTTCCGTTAGGATCCCGGTTGTGCTCCTCTGGTCCCGCTTTCCACAACCACCCAGTTTCCTATCCGCAGCAGTCAGCCATAGGGTTCACTACCTTGCGGTGCACTCCTGTCCCCCTACGGTGTGCATCTGTCACCTGGCCACAGGTGACCTTGACAAAAGTTCTTTTGAGGGACAAGACTTTAGTAGATCTTCTCCCGAAAAAACCCACCTTCATTTATCGGCGAGCTCCTATTTCGAGAAATAAAATCTCACCTAATATTTGCAACCCTCCAAAATGGATTAGTACCTTTTTAGATTCTACGGGTTTTTTTCATTGTAAGACCTGTAGGACGACCAAAATAGCGAAGAAAAAGATAGAGTCTTTTACATCTTCGAGCACTGGTAGACAATATAATATTGATAAGTTTATCTCTTGTGATTACACTTTTGTCATCTATTTAATTTCCTGTCCGCGCGGGCTCCAATACGTGGGGCGCACAACCAGGAAGTTGGGAGTCAGAATTAATGAGCATCTCAACAATATTAAGATTGGGTTTCCGAAACACAGTCTATCTAACCACTTAAGAACCCACCATAATCAGGACTAGGGTTGTCCCGATACCACTTTTTTAAGACCGAGTACAAGTACCGATACTTTTTTTCAAGTACTCGCCGATACCGAATACCGATACTTTTTTTTATGTGTCAGTATTTTTTTTTTTTTACAATTTTTTTTTTTTACAATTTTTTTTTTTTTACAATTTTTTGTCATGTTTTTTTACAATGCTTTGTTGGAGTGGGTGGGGGGGATGATCTCAGTGTATTTATTTTTAATTTTTTACAATTTTTTTTTTTATTATTTATTGCAATTTTTTTTTATTTCTAGCCCTGTTGGGGGGCTTTGGTGAGATTATCAGGGGTCTTAACAGACCTCTGACATCTCCCCTTTGAGACAGAGAAAGGGACTAGGGAAACAGATTCCCCAGTCCCTTTCTCAGCTGCACTGAAAATGAATGGAGAGGAGACAACGGCTCCTCTCCATTCATAAACTGAAGCATCGTAAACACAGGTTACGATGTTTCTGTTATATGAATGGACAGAGTCAGTCACTGACTCTGTACATTCGGAAAAGGTAGGAGCCGGGTTTAGCGGCTCCTACCTTCGCTCTCCATCCTGACAGAGGGAAGCGGAGGAGGATATGGAGGGTGGCACAGAGCTGAGGACAGCAGCAGCGCGGAGGGGGAGAGCAAAATAACAGAGGACAGCAGCAGCATGGAGGGGGGACACGGACCGGGGGGGAGAGCAGAAAGACGAAGGACATCAGCAGCATGGAGGGGCGGACACGGAGCGTGAAGGGGGAGAGCAGCATGGATGGGGGAACTGGAGGAGGATACAGGGACAGTCAGCGGTGATCGGTGCGGCTTTGGAGGGAGTTACAAGCACCGATCACCGCTGTATAGATTTCACTAAAACAGCTGAAAAGAAGGGGGGGGTCGGGAGAAGCTGTCGGGCTGTATTGAAATCTATACAGCGGTGATCAGTGCTTGTAACTCCCCCCGCCGCACCGATCATCACTGACTGCCTGTCACGTACCTGGTAGACGAGCCCAATGTGCAGGGAGCGGCTTCTCGTAGCCTCTGATTCACGAGGCCCTGGTAGAGGGAACAGGAGCTCGCGAGGGCAGAGGGCACAAGTGCCTGACTGGTAAGCTGAGTAGGGGCCTTGAGCAGAAGCTGTAGTCCACGGCAGGGTGCAGTAGTGGAACACTCGTGGAAGAGCAGCAGAGCAGGTGAGGGCAGACCGGGTCAAACACTGGCAGGCTGGTTCAGGTACAAAAGCGGGATCCAAAACAGGAGTCAGAGTCCAGGCCGGGTCAGTTCGTTGGGCAGGCAGAAATCAGGTTAGAGGGATAAGCAAAAGAGTCGTCAAGGCAAGCCGGGATCAGAAGGGCAGGCAGCAAACAGGATACACAGAGGGAAGCCGGATCAGGTAGGAAGTTCAGCAGCGGGGTATCAATCAGCAGGGGTCTCAGGAAACGCTGTAGACCAGACAGCACTGGGCAGCATGACAGGGGAGTTTAAATACCCGATTCTGGCGCCAAGCGCCGTCACCGTGCGTGCGTGCACGCTCCCGCGGGCGCGCGTGCGCGCGCACCCGTTGCGCTATCGCGCATGCGCCGAACAGTTCCTCCAAAAGCAGGCATTCTTTTGATGCTGCTGTTGCCGGGCAGATTATGTAAATGCCTTTCCTGACATTGCCCCCCTCCAACGGGCAGCCTCCGGATGCCCAACTGGGCCATCCTAACTGGGTGGGATCTTTTGAAGGCCAGAATTAGTCTCTCTGCGTGGATGTTAGTCTCTGGTTCCCAGGAATTTTCTTCTGGGCCATAGCCCTTCCATTTTACCAAGTACTGGGTTTGGTTGCGCCTCCTCCTGCAGTCTAGGATGGATTCGACCTCGAACTCCTCCTCCCCATTGATTAGTACTGGTTCTGGGGGGCCTATACCCCGATCGGAGAATGGATCTGGAACTGCAGGTTTGAGTAGGGCCACATGGAACACCGGGTGTATCCGGAAGGATTCCGGCAGTTTCAACTCATAAGCCACATCGTTAATCCGTCTTAAAACAGGGAAGGGGCCCACAAATTTGGGGCCCAATTTCTTGGAAGGGCATGCTAATTTCAAGTTCACCGTGGACAGCCAGACTTGGTCTCCGGGCACTAGGTTAAGCTCCCCCCTCCTCCTCCTGTCGAATATCTCTTTGTTATATTTCTGGGTCCTTGCCATTGTTTCTTGTAGTAGTTTGTTGTTATCGTTAAAGAAGTTCAGAGTCTCTTGGGCGGCTGGAACTGCACATTCCGGTATATTATTGGATAGGAACAAGGGGTGGAAACCGTAGTTTGCGAAAAAGGGGGACTGTTTGGTAGCTGAGTGGACAGAGTTGTTGTACGCAAACTCGGCAAGAGGTAGTAAGGGTACCCAATCGTCCTGAGAAAAGCCTGAGAAACAGCGTAGATATTGTTCGAGCGTCTGATTGGTTCGTTCAGTCTGCCCATTGGTCTGCGGGTGATAAGCCGAAGAAAGGCACAGGTCAATTTTTAAGGATCCACAAAGTGCTCTCCAAAATCTGGACGTAAACTGCACTCCTCGATCGGATACGATGTTTGAAGGGATACCGTGCAGCCTTACTATTTCCTTGATGAACAGTTTTGCGGTTTCAGGAGCGGAAGGTGTGCCTCTCATAGGCAAAAAATGGGCCATTTTGGATAGTCTGTCTACTACCACAAAAATGGTAGTGCAGTCTTCGGATGGAGGTAACTCAAAAATAAAATCCATGGAGATCATTCTCCAGGGTCTTTCTGGAATGGGTAGGGGTTTTAATAGTCCCCATGCTTTGGCCTTGCTGCCCTTGTTTCGGGTGCAAACAGCGCATGAATCCACGTAGTCTCTACAGTCCTTCAATAGGCGAGGCCACCAAAACATGCGCTGAAGAAGTTCAGATGTCTTGCGGATACCGAAATGGCCAGCCAGTTCATGGTCGTGGCAAGACTTAAGGACCTTGACTCGTGCTTGTTGAGGTACGAAAATCCTGTCCTGGAACCACAGCAGGTCATTTCTCCGCTGTAAGGTAACGTCCGGTAGGTGTAATTCACTTGTGTAAGCTCGTTTGATCTGAGACAGTACGTCTTCTTGTAATAAAAGAAAGTTTCCAGGCGTCAGGATGGTGTCCGGGAGTAACGAGGTTTGAGGTTCACTGAACATCCGGGAAAGTGCATCAGGTTTTGTGTTCTTTGACCCGGGCGTGTAAGTAATGTGAAATGAGAACCTGGTAAAAAAAAGTGCCCACCTAGCCTGACGTGGTCTCAGTCTCTTGGCGGTTTTCAAGTACTCCAGGTTCTTGTGGTCTGTGTAGACCAAAATGGGGTGTGCTGCCCCCTCCAGCAAGTAGCGCCATTCCTCCAGTGCTGCCTTAATTGCGAGTAATTCTCTGTCCCCGACATCGTAGTTTCTTTCTGCTTCGGACAACTTATGAGAAAAGAAAGCTACAGGGTGTAACAGGGCCTTGGGACCCTGCCTCTGGGAGAGTACTGCTCCCACGGCAATCTCTGAGGCGTCTACTTCTAGGGTATAGGGCAGGGCTGGGTCTGGGTGTCTTAGGACAGCGGCTGAGATGAACTGACCCTTGAGGGTAGAGAAGGCAGCCTGGGCCTCAGGGGTCCAGTTGAAGCGCGTGCCTTGTTTTGTCAGGCTGGTGAAGGGGGCGATGATGGTGGAAAAACCCCGGATAAATTTGCGATAGAAATTCGCGAACCCCACAAACCGCTGGATCCCTTTCTTGTCCGTAGGGGCTGGCCAATCCAGGATGGCGGAGACCTTTTGTGGGTCCATCTTGATGCCTTCCACGGAGATAATCAGCCCCAAGAATTGGATGCTTTGCTGCTCGAAGACACATTTTTCAGGTTTCGCATACAGACCGTGTTGACGGAGTCGGGTTAGTACCTTCCCAACATGTTCCCGATGGATGGACAGAGAGGGAGAGAAAATTAGGATGTCGTCTAGATAGACGATAACGAACAGGTCAAGATAGTCTCTGAAGGCCTCATTCACAAAATGTTGAAATGTAGCTGGGGCGTTGCATAGACCGAAGGGCATCACACGGTATTCAAAATGCCCGAATCGGGTACGGAAGGCGGTCTTCCATTCATCCCCGCTTCGAATCCGGACTAGGTTGTAGGCCCCACGTAGGTCTAATTTGGTGAATATAGAAGCGGTTCCGAGTCTCTGGAAGAGTTCAGGCACCAGAGGAAGGGGGTAACGATTCTTGATCGTAATCTTGTTAAGCTCACGGTAGTCTACGCAAGGGCGTAGTGAGTGGTCCTTCTTCTCGACAAAGAATATCCCCGCTCCTGCCGGTGAGGTGGAAGGGCGGATGAACCCTTTTTTCAGATTATCATCAATGTAAGTTTTGAGAGTCCCCAGCTCCAATTCGGTCAGAGGGAAGATCCTCCCGAATGGTACCTCTGCCCCAGGGAGGAGTTCAATCGGGCAGTCGTAGGGCCTGTGTGGGGGTAATGTCTCTGCACCTTTCTTGCTGAATACATCCAGAAAGGTGTGGTATGCTTTGGGGACGGATTGGCGGGTCTCGGTATCAGCATCAAGACACAGTAGCGAAGAAGGCGTATCAGTGTTTTTCAATAGGCAATGCTGGCGGCAATAAGGAGAGCGGAAGCTGATCTTTCCAGTAATCCAGTCAATCTTGGGGTTGTGAGCCTTCAGCCATGGCATACCCAGTATAATGGGAAACAAGGGGGACTCAATAATGTCCAGGCAAAGCCATTCCCGGTGGCTATTGGAGATGACTGTGTCCAGAGGGGCCGTCTCCTGGGTAACAGGCCCGGATTTGATGGCTGCTCCGTCGGCCAGATGGATGGATAGACCCTTAGCTCTGGGTTGTAGGGGGATTCGGAACTTGCTGGCGAAAGATGCATCCATAAAGCCGCTACACGCTTCGGAGTCAATTAGGGCAGTAGCTTGGATATTCCCTCCTGGAAGCTGTAGGGAAATTGAAACAGCCAGATGAGTTGCGTTTTCAAATGAAACAGGTGAGCAGGTAGAACAAACAGAGGAAGACTTACGGGACTTGGCGGGACAGGACCTCACGTAGTGTCCCGGTTCGCCACAGTAAAGGCAGAGGTTGTTGTTCCGCCGGCGTTGACGCTCCTCGGGAGTAAGCGAGGGTCGAAGCAAACCAAGCTGCATGGGCTCTGGAACGTCGGTGGGCGTATGAGCGAACGCCGGAGGAGCGGAGTGAGGAAGGTTTGGGTTAAACACACGGGGAAGCATCCAGACAGGGCGAGAAGGGCCCGTGGTGCGTTCTGCCCTTCGTTCCCTTAGCCGTCTGTCGATTTGGGTAGCCTGCAGAATCAGAGCGTCAAGCGTTGCGGGGATGCCCACCCGGGCCAGTTCATCCTTAAGAGGTTCCGAGAGGCCTAGGCGGAACTGGTGACGCAGGGCAGCGTCATTCCAGTTAGTATCCGCGCTCCACCGCCGGAATTCGGACACGTAATCTTCCACGGCCCTGCGGCCTTGTTGTAGGGAGCATAATGCGGCTTCTGCAGTGGCCGCCTGAAGGGGGTCCTCATAGAGGAGGTCCATTGCTTGAAGGAAGGAACTTAGCAGGTTCAGGCAGACGTCCTTGTGTTCCAAGAGACGATGGGCCCACGTCTGGGGTTCTCCTGAAAGTAGGGAAATGACAAAACCCACCTTGGTGGATTCAAGCGAGAATGTCCGGGGCTGTAACGTAAAGAACAGTTCGCAAGCGTTACGGAAGGCCCTGTATTTGCTGCGGTCCCCCGAGAATCTTTCCGGAGTGGGGACCCTAGGTTCTGGTGGCAGCATTACCACAGATGGCGCAGGAGAAGTTCCAGAGGCCGGGGTGGATAAGGTCCGGACTTGTTCCTCCAGACGGGTGTACCCCTCTTGCAAACTTCTGATGGCCGAGGTAAGTCCGTCCAGGTGGCGGCACAAGTCCTCCATTGGAGAGGCTCCCTGCGTGGGCTCGGACATGGCTGTCTGGTACTGTCACGTACCTGGTAGACGAGCCCAATGTGCAGGGAGCGGCTTCTCGTAGCCTCTGATTCACGAGGCCCTGGTAGAGGGAACAGGAGCTCGCGAGGGCAGAGGGCACAAGTGCCTGACTGGTAAGCTGAGTAGGGGCCTTGAGCAGAAGCTGTAGTCCACGGCAGGGTGCAGTAGTGGAACACTCGTGGAAGAGCAGCAGAGCAGGTGAGGGCAGACCGGGTCAAACACTGGCAGGCTGGTTCAGGTACAAAAGCGGGATCCAAAACGGGAGTCAGAGTCCAGGCCGGGTCAGTTCATTGGGCAGGCAGAAATCAGGTTAGAGGGATAAGCAAAAGAGTCGTCAAGGCAAGCCTGGATCAGAAGGGCAGGCAGCAAACAGGATACACAGAGGGAAGCCGGATCAGGTAGGAAGTTCAGCAGCGGGGTATCAATCAGCAGGGGTCTCAGGAAACGCTGTAGACCAGACAGCACTGGGCAGCATGACAGGGGAGTTTCAATACCCGATTCTGGCGCCAAGCGCCGTCACCGTGCGTGCGCGCCTCCCGCGGGCGCGCACGCGCGTGCGCGCGCACCCGTTGCGCGCGCACCCGTTGCGCTATCGCGCACGCGCATGCGCCGAACAGTTCCTCCAAAAGCAGGCATTCTTTTGATGCTGCTGTTGCCGGGCAGATTATGTAAATGCCTTTCCTGACACTGCCCAAGTATCGGCTGAAGCATCGGAGCATTTTCCCTGAGTACAAGTACTCGGGGAAATGCCTGGTATCGGTACCGATACCGATACTAGTATCGGTATCGGGACATCCCTAATCAGGACCCTAGTGTGGCTTCTCTCTGTGGGATTGATAGTGTTGTACCACACTGGCGGGGGGTAATATATAGCAAAATCTTAAAAAAAATGAAACGGAATGGATCTATAAACACAATACATTACATCCTGCCAGTATTAACGTAGATATTGACTTGAATTGCTATATTTCTAATTATTAATTTTGTTATGGTGTTCCAATTTACTTCTCTCCTGACATCATGTTTTAGTTATAGTAATTTTGATAGTAATATCATGCTTATCCACAAGATGGCGTTTCTGCAATGAGGAAGCTGGTCCTTTTTTTGATGCATTATCTTAGTTCACCATTAGCGGTTGCATTTTCCATGATTTTATTTTATTTTTATTTTTATAATTATAAATATTAATTTTGTTCTATATAGATTTAAAATTTTTGATTTAATATTAGGGTTAAAATTTAGTTCAAGTGGTTCTATAACCATATATAAATTTTTAGTCTAATATTCAAAACTATTACGAAGGATGGAAGTGTATTGGATATCCAATATGCGGTTGTGTATATATTAAAGGAAGGGAGATGTCCGACCACATGACTCCTGATGACGTCGGGTACGTGATACGTCACTTCCGTTGTTGGAGCGCAGGTGGAATGCAAACGGCGTCCCTGCATCTTTTGAATCGGGCAAATCGGTTTTTTTTGTGTTTTATGTCAATGCTTCGTATGTAATAAAGGACATTTTATATACAGTGGAACCTCGGATTGCGAGTAACGCGGTTAACGAGCATTTTGCAATACGAGCACTGTATTTTTAAAAATCCTGACTCGGTTTCTGAGTGTTGTCTCGCAAAACGAGCAGGATTCAAGCCACAGCGGTGTGCAGTACGGCATTTGGCCTGAGGTGGGGGATGCCGGAGCCGAACGGCGCAGATCGGAGCCGTTCGAAAATGCTCGGAAATACTCCATTCCCGAACCTTTCCGAGGTTTGCCGAGGTCAGCCGAGCTGTCCTCGGGCCTTTCCGTGTGTTTCCGAGGCTCTCCGGTTGTTTTCTCACATATGATTAATCGTTGGAGTTCATCCTGCCGTGGACCAGTCTCTCTCCAGAAGGCATGTTTCTATTGATATCTGCGTTTGGTTTGACTCCCTGTAATGGGTGTCAAATTCTTCTGGTGAGTAGATTGTTTGCCTGGTGGTGGTGGAAGATGCTATTTATCTCACCCAGTTTGCAAAGATTCTAATCACTCACATTGATGGAAGATTTCGGTCGTGGTTCACGGACATTTCATTTCGATTTAATTAACTTTCTTGGAAATCGTTTATATGGACATTTATTATTAGTGTTTTAACACGCATATGAATTCACTTATGATTTTCAATACTATCATTGTTTATGTATGTATATTGTTATGGAGATAGTCATAACCTCGCTTAAATGCTTAAAATAAGTGATTAAAAACCTTTTGTCTATATAAAATGAAATCAAACGATAGCGTCGGGAAAAGAGAAAACAATGACATTTATTTATACAGAACTGGTACCCCCTAATAGCAAGGTGATACCAATGTTACACGATACATATTAGGAATATTGCTATGACAAACATGATAATAGGAACAAGAGAGCAAACGCGAAGTAATATTAATCTTAAACATGGGGGAGAGAGAGAGAGAGAGAGGGAGAGAGGCAGAGAGGCCGAGGGAGAGAGAGAGAGAGGGAGAGACAGGGAGAGAGACAGAGAGAGAGACAGAGGGAGAGGCAGAGGGAGAGAGGGAGAGAGAGAGAGAGCTTATTACGTCACCATGTCGTCTGCGCCAGATCTTCATTCGCAAGGGCTCTAGCCATGAGTGTATCTGACTTTTATACCCCCTATGCCAACCAGAACCCAAAATCCTGTGGTCTCATTGGTTTAAAGCTGACCACCTGATTGGTTGAAATCTCAAACCTCTCTACTTAGCCTTCCAAATCTAAACCAGAAATACTTGCTGCTTTTATCAGATAGGTGTGTTCCTTTGATGCTCAGTTCAACAAGTTTCTCACATTAGCAAGCATGCTAAGATAAATTTAAGTCACCTTAATAATAAAGTATTGTAAAAACATATACAACCATATATACACGTAGCTTCTTGTTATAAATATGGATTTGAAAAATCTCCACCACAGTCCCCCCTGAAGTTCATTCTTGAACTTATGAAGTCCCTTAATGATTTTGTACCCACCCACAACGGCCCAGAAGCCCTGACCCTTCCCCCACCACCACTGCGGCCTCTTCCTTTCTTGAACCCGCCGTAACCCATCAAGGTAGACTTGAGACAGTTCTGGTGCCTTTGAGACTTCACATCCGACCCATGAGAGTCTGTACTGCAATGCTTCATCGCCCCGCTGCATTGGAGGAGCGGAATTCAAACATTACTGGCGGGATCCTTGCATATTTAGTCCTGTAGCTTGGAAATATGGTGCTATGATTGTCACGATTGGATCGGACCGCGAGACAGCACTTTTCAGCATGGTGAAGGAAAGTTTCAGAAGGGTCTTATTCGTGGCACGTTTTTCTTAAGAGATGCGTTGCTTCTTCAGGTGGTGGTTGGGCGGGCCTCCGGACAGTCGTGCATGAATACAAAAAAAAAAGAACAAAAAGGAGAATGTCAGACAGGAGTTATTGGCGGAATGTCAGACAAGAGTAGTGGCGTGGCCACTAAGACTGAATATCTTATGAGGGGTGCAATGTGGACGAGTAAGGTGGGATCCCCACAGGGTACCGAGACCGAGCCACGGCCAGTATCATCCATTGCCCTTGATGGTAGGGATAGTCAACACTGTCTGCTATTGTCAGGTCCCTGGCTCAGGTTAAAGCAGTGGGCAGATTAGGGGAGGTAAAATTACATTAAGACATGGGACCTGGATGTCCAGGGATACTTTGTGAAATATGGTATTTGTATGTTTCAGGAACCCATTCTATGGAACCCACTGGACTCTTAAAAAAATGGAGTCAGGCAGAGACGGTAAACCCTTACAATTCACAACTCATCTCTGATATTCAAACAAAAGTTCCAGAAGATGAATACATTTATTTTCCAAGATAAAGCAGAATATGAACCAAAGAAAGTAGGAAAGAGAAAAGAGAAAAAAGAATAGAATAAGCAACAAAACATACAGGTTCAATGCTGCTTCGAACCAGACCGTTTGTCACCCATTTCCCTTTATGTCAAAGAGCACTGACTCTGCATTAAAAAAAACAAAAACAAACAATATATAACTGTCCTGAAACAGTGCCTCGAAAAATAATATATTGTGGTTGTTGCAGCAGCAGCTTGGCAGAAAAAAATAAAAAATAACTAAAAATAAAAATAAAATAAAGGAGGAAAAAAATAAAAATAGATAACTCTTCTATCCTATTAGTGATCAACAGGTGAACAGGATCACTGTCACTAACCATTTACAAGTCGGGTAGAAAAACAAAAAAATAAAAATATTTTAAAAAGGAGAGGCTAAACCAATGGTTGCCAAAAAAACTTTTTTAGAATTTAGTCACCCCGACTGTCCTTTAATATTACAGATTGAACAGGCTTATCCCTAGAACAAAAACAAGAAAAATATAGTTCTAGGGTCCTCTCTTAAATGCGCAAGCTACTCTAAATCGGTCTCTTAATAGTGACCCGCATTGGGACCGCAACAGGGTGGAGTTTACTAAAGTTTTTTTTGGCCCCAGAACATCCTGATTTCCATCTCCCTTGTTATCTCCTCCCATGCTCCACCTCAGGACTGCTCCAGAACCTCTGGACCTCCCCACCTTTAAAACCATACGCCCAGCCAGGCGCTCCCCTTTCCACACCTAAATACTCTTTTATTCCAGGAAGCCTACCCCGCCTCCACCTAAAATGTTACCTCAGCCCGCTCCATATCAGATAATTCCCAGCGGCTATTATTTTTGTTCCACCCCCTCCTCTTAGATTATCAACCCCTAGAGAAGGGCCTTTTTATTCACGCCTTGCCCTAACTGTTGGCACCAATTAAATCCTGTTGCCCAAAGTTTAACTACCCATCTTTTAACTCCTCCCCGAATCCCAACGGAAGTTTCACTAAGTGTAAGGGGATGTCAGGTTTTATAAAAAAACTTTCTTTCGGGGCTATAGGGGTGAAACCCGGGGCTCCTTCTATATCCCTCCCAAGGACAAGAGTGTAGGTACAATAGACTCCCAGAGGTAGTGTACCCTGCTGAGTACAATTCAACCTGATGCTGAAAACAGTGTATCATTAGCCATGTGATGTCAGCATCAGTACCCCAGCATCCGGTATTGAGTCTAACACCTACACCATCGAAGCAATGACAAAAACCCACAAAATTCTATCCCAGTGACCATGCCCAGGGTATATCATGCACCCCTACCTACTGTTAGGTTCAAGAAACACCCTTGTTCCATGATTGAGGTGCACATTCTCATAGCTTTGGCGTTCATTCTCCTGATAGCAATGCACATTATTACTTGCATCAGGGAAAGCAATAAGGCTACACAGATTAGGACAACAACAGGGTGGAGCAAAATGTTTAGGAAAGCTGTAGCGTTAGGACTATACCCAAATAAACTTTCCCACCAGGAAATCTTAGCGTCTGCGTCTAAAGCATGGGATACTTGGATCAATTTATTTTGATCATGGGTGAGTCGTATGGTGGCTTGTTTCTCAGCATCTCTTAGTACATTTAATATTTCATCCTGTTGTCCGAAATCTACCAGCCAAGCCATTAACTCTGCCCCAAATCCCAGAGGAAGTTTCTGTAGGTGTATGGGGGTGTCAGGTTTGATATCAAGCCTCTTCTCTGGGGTAATAGGGGTACGTCCTTGTGTCTCGGCTATATCTATTCCAAGGACCGGGGAAGATGTACAGTAGACTCCCTGAGGTAATGTACCACGTTGAGTACAGTTTAACCCGTAGGCAGAATATAGGGCATCACTGTGCATTTGATACCAGCACCAATACCCTTGCCCCAAGTATTTTACATAAGGTTGGGACAATTCCTCGGCATCCATGAGACATGACCCTTCCCTGTGCCAGCATTGTTGTCTCGTGATCCTATCCTGTTTCCCTTGGCATAACACCACCCCTTCCTTCCTCCAGCACCCATCAGTATCCTCTAGGTCAAATAACCAAACTCGCCTATATCCCAAATAATACCCAGGTGCTTCCTTCCCAGCAATGATCTCCCCATCCAGAACACAGCATGAAATACATTCACCACTGTGTATTGGCCGTGCAAGGGACATTGTGTTCACACCTCTGACAGAGGGAAATATCAACCTGCCCCCAGCTTCCGTACCCTCTGATCACATGTGGGTTCCTTAGCCACAAATACAACAAGATAGAATCCCCAGTCAGTAAGCCACTGGTGCCCTCAACTCTACAGACCGAGTCTGTATTTCTGCAACACCTTTCACAATCCAAACCAGTACAGCCCATCCAGGCATTCGACTACCACTTTGGATTAGTGTAGGCGACGTGTTTTGGCACAGTCTTACTGAGTGGTGATGCTAACTCATCAGGCCACTGCCCCTCATAGAGAGATTTGTACAATCAGCTTGATGCTGGTTGATAACTCCACCTGCCCATGTGTGCACACCAGAGCAAATGACATATATCTGCCCTGTACCATCTCACCCTCTCTACCAACCTCCCACCATGGTTGATGGAATCTTGAGCCACTTTACACTGTGGTTCTCTTTCCCCCCCATATAGTGCTGAACACATCCCTCCTCTTCCGGTTACTCCTCCGAGATAAGCGTCCTGTACTCTGTGTCCGCACATCTCTGGGAGCAAGCCACTGGTACCATGACCGCGCTTGATTCAGTGTGTATTCAGAACATATAAGATAATAGGTTTTCATCAACCATTATGAGATGCCGGAGTGCCATGTGGTGAGGGAATACTGTAGATACCTGCACCATATTCAGTGTCCCACCTGTCCCCCAAAAAACATTTCCTCCTTTCAATCCCTGTCCGGACTCAAACCCCTCAGAACCAGATGGACTCCAGTGTGTAACCCAGTAGAGTGATAGGATAGTACCCAAATTGACCGTAATATAGGCACAATGTTCCGTCCCTGCCATTAGGGATGAGAATAGTACTAGTTACATTTTGACAACCCTGGAACTGAGTCATCCACCACTCCATAGGACTCATAGTCAATTCAGATACTACCCCACCTGCCTGTCTTTATAAGGTGGAACTTGTCACACTGAGTAAGAGTCAGTCAACTTTCCGAGGTTTTTAATTCTGGCCAGTGCAAGTTGAATGTCCTACCCTTTCCCTGATATGTAGCCCAGGACCTCCCAATGTGTTCCTGATTATCTCCAACTCCATAGTGTTTATGGTACCCAGTTACCCGCCTCCCGCTCCAAAGACAGTCGCCATCAAGCCTCTCTTTTTCCTAAGTCATGGGATATGGTCTGGATACCCGGATTGAAAACCACCTGCCACCAGGTACACCCAATCCCTCATATAGACTGCACACCTTCTCCCTCCTCTTTCAATTCGGTATTCAGACAGTGTTATACTTCACCCCTACAACACAAGCTGCCTACACTATTCAGACAGGACTCCCATGAATGACAGGAGCCTAGTGCCACACTGGGGCACTGGTCTTCTTGGCCTGCAAGACACAGACAACTAGTTAAGGTACACAAGGACTCTCGGACAGGAAGGACACCTATGGGTGTAAACTGAGGAGAATACGGCATGCCCACGCATACCTCGGACGTGAGGGCTCTTGGAACAGCCAAGCGCTGGTAACACCCCATACAACCTTCCTGCACAATTTTTCCCCAGACTCAACCAAAATTATACAATAAGAGGCCAGACCTATACCCTCTCAACTTGTATGCAATCAGGCAGGCCCTCATACCACACATCTGCAGGTAAATCTAAAATAAATGGGAAAACAAAATTGCATAATGTGTATCCAGCTTGAGAAACTGCTGCTACCAGACACACCTGACCAGCAGACTAAGACAAATCCCTTGCAGCACTGAGGCGCTGGGACCACTGAACAGTAGGGGGTACCCGAGCCGACCGGTGTGCCTTGAAACACACAGATATTTATTAGACAATTGGTAACAAATAGCCACATAAACAGTCCCAGCAGGAAACTATGAGAAGGGTTGGTTTCCCCTATTTCAGAGAGATGGGATTGCTTGGTGACACGGTAGGAAAACAGGTTTGAACTACATTTGGGGACACACAGATAGCTAGGGACATTAGCATACCTTAGCTTCAGGCAATGAGCCAAACTCGTACAGCCAGGTATGGTTGGGCGTGTACCTAATTACAATGACAGCGAGGGGGGGTGTAAGCAGTCCTATTCCTGAACACAAGTTCGCCCAAAGTAACATCAGACCATTACCCTTTTACCACTAAGTGCAGCACCCCTGGCAGAGATTTATAATGCTCCTTAGCCTCACATATGTGTTAGAGTGCCAATTATCCCCGGCAGTCTTACTCAACTTTTATGCAGACTTCAGTTAATTGGTTCTGCTACTCAGTAGATCAGAACATACAACACACACTGGGTGGTCCAAAACACAACCGAATGGACTGACAACTAGACATTCCAACTAGATAATGGTGGCGACAACCTAAAACATTTTACATGTGAAACCCGACCAACCAGGAAAAAACACTTTATCACGTTGTTCTCTGGAGGCTACGATTTCCTCTTGTTCTGAAAGCCAGAAAACCCAATTATCGACTCTGAGGGATAAAATTCCAATAACAGTGTCAAGGTCACCTGTGGCCAGGTGACAGATGCACACCGTAGGGGGACAGGAGTGCACCGCAAGGTAGTGAACCCTATGGCTGACTGCTGCGGATAGGAAACTGGGTGGTTGTGGAAAGCGGGACCAGAGGAGCACAACCGGGATCCTAACGGAAGCTAGAGCCAAGATTCCCCAGGGCGCGGAGTCTAAGACCCAGCTGGTCTTCTCCAGGGCCTCTAGTGGTGAGGATGTTACGCTGCAGGCTGGGACCAGGTCGTGGCCCCTGGAGTTTCCTAGCTCACGCCCCGTAGGACAAGGGGAAAAGAGGGGAAGCAGCAGCACACGATAAGAGAGAACCGAATACTAAGCTGAAGGTCAGGGGCCACAAGCAGACAAGGATAACGAAGAACGAGCCGAAGGTCAAGGGTCACGAGCAGACAGGGATAGTCGGGGACAAGCCAATAACGTAACAGAGAGACAGACGTAGAACACGGCAGGCAGGAACCCAAACACACAATGCCTAACAAACACGTTGATCAGCCAAGCAGGCTTGCAGTGCACAGGTTAATATAGTGTTCTGTGATAGGGCCTGGGGTGGAGTCTGGCTGGGAGGAGATTATAAAGGAAGCCAGGTGAAAGGGCTCAGGCCTCTAAGATGAACACATAGGAAGGAAGGTAAGCTGACAGACAAACACTACTGCATATCCATGACAGTACCCTCCCTCTTATGGGCCCTCCCCCGCCTGGGCCCAGGCTTAAAGGGAAATCTCTGATGAAACCTTCTCAACAGATGAGGTGCAGCGACATCAGATGCAGCGATCCAAGACGCCTCCTCAGGACCAAAACCTCTCCAATGCACAAGGTACTGAAGAATGCCTCTGCAGAGCCGAGAATCCAGAACTTGTCTAACCTCGTACTTAAGATTATCCTCAGAGACCGAAAACGAGGTAGGGAGATGACAAGAAGATCTATTGAGGACCAAAGGCTCTCTAGGAATAAGCAAGGGCATGAGAGGATCAACAGGAATCTGAGGAGGGTCCCCTAGACCCTTAAAGGGGAACTGGTCATCTTGCACAGGACCATCAGACTGGGCAGATGTCAGTGGAACCCTGAAGTCAGGTTGGTTAGAAGGTGACATGTCGCCAGAGTCAAACTGAATAGCTGAAGGACAAGCAGAATGTCCCGAACAAGAAAAAGTAGGAGGCTCACTGGGCATGGGCTGGACTGGCATAACTAGTACAGAGGCAGAGTGAATAGCTGAGTCAAGTGTAGCGACTACCCGAATCGCATCGCAAGACGTAGCGACTGCAGGACTTGTAGACAAGCTAGCCTGGCTGTGCGTCCAAGGGTGGTTAGGGACAGAGGAATGTAAATGGTTATGCAACCTGGAATGAATGACCGGCTCAGATTCACAGGGGGCAACCTTGGGTAGGCAGGACGAGGAACAGGGGGGACCCCAAGCCAGGATCTGTCCAGTAGTCCAGTCCACATGAGGAGAATGGAGCTGTAACCATGGGAGACCCAAAATTATAGGCGTTGAGGCCTTAGGTAAGATAAGGAAGGATATCCACTCCTGGTGGAGTGTCCCTACCGACATCTTAACAGGGAGGGTCTGGAAGCGGATAGGTCCCCCTGGGAGAACAGTACCATCAATCGCCAAGACCACCAATGGTGTGGTGAGGGGCAAAGAGTAAGTCTCATGGACGATGCGATTTCCCAGTCCATAAAATTACCAGCGGCTCCGGAATCCAGATATGCTGAGACCGAATGAGAAGAAGCACCAACATGAAGGAACACAGAAAGCAGAAGACGAGAAGGGGAAGGTGATATTTCTGGGTCCAATACTCCACTTTCCAGATGAAGTGGACCCGAACGTTTTTCTGGACAAAGAGAGCAAGTGTCACGAAAATGACCTTTGCCCCCACAGTAAAGACACAGACCAAGAGTTCTGCGCCTAGCACGTTCCTCGGGGGATAGCCTGGTCCGACCCAGCTGCATGGGTTCCTCAGCTGGTAGGAGATGCTCTACGGGTCGAAGAGAGGGGAGCTCAGGCTGACTAAGAACCAAGGAGTGCTGGCGTTGCTTTTCTAAGGTCCTCTCCTGAAAGCGAATATCGATCTGGTTACACAAGGAGATAACGCCGGCCAGATCAGTGGGGATGGTTCTTCCTGCTAATTCATCCTTCACTCTATCAGACAGGCCATGCAAAAAGGTTGCGACTAAGGCCTCATTGTTCCAGCTCAACTCAGCCGACAGTATGCGGAAATGAAGGGCATACTGTCCCACAGAAGCAGACTCTTGGCGGAGACGTAAAAAGGGCGCTGGCCGCTGAAGAGACACGAGCCGGTTCTTCGAAGATATTGCGAAAAAGTTTCAAGAAGCCAGACAGGCTAGAAACCACTGGATCATTCAGTTCCCACAGAGGGGCTGCCCAGGCTAAAGCTTCACCAGAGAGGAGGGAAATGATATAGGCTACCTTAGCCCGATCAGACAGGAAGTTTTGGGGCTGGAGCTCAAAATGAATTGTGCATTGGCTAAGGAACCCCCTGCAAGCCTTGGAGTCCCCAGAGAAACGGGACGGAGCTGGCAGTTGTAGTGAGTGTGTGGCTGCGACTGGTGCAATAGGTGCAGCCGCTGGTTGTATTTGAGGTTGCGGATTCAGGGTTCCCCAGGAGGCCTGAAGCTGCTCAAAGCGAGAAGCCAGATCCTGGAGGAATCGCATCACCTGAGTCTGATTCGATTCCTGGGTTTCAAGTCTGCAAACTATGCCCTGCAACGGATCATCCACGGGTAACGGGATATCAGCCGGGTTCATGGCTGATCAAACTGTCAAGGTCACCTGTGGCCAGGTGACAGATGCACACCGTAGGGGGACAGGAGTGCACCGCAAGGTAGTGAACCCTATGGCTGACTGCTGCGGATAGGAAACTGGGTGGTTGTGGAAAGCGGGACCAGAGGAGCACAACCGGGATCCTAACGGAAGCTAGAGCCAAGATTCCCCAGGGCGCGGAGTCTAAGACCCAGCTGGTCTTCTCCAGGGCCTCTAGTGGTGAGGATGTTACGCTGCAGGCTGGGACCAGGTCGCGGCCCCTGGAGTTTCCTAGCTCACGCCCCGTAGGACAAGGGGAAAAGAGGGGAAGCAGCAGCACACGATAAGAGAGAACCGAATAACAAGCTGAAGGTCAGGGGCCACAAGCAGACAAGGATAACGAAGAACGAGCCGAAGGTCAAGGGTCACGAGCAGACAGGGATAGTCGGGGACAAGCCAATAACGTAACAGAGAGACAGACGTAGCACACGGCAGGCAGGAACCCAAACACACAATGCCTAACAAACACGTTGATCAGCCAAGCAGGCTTGCAGTGCACAGGTTAATATAGTGTTCTGTGATAGGGCCTGGGGTGGAGTCTGGCTGGGAGGAGATTATAAAGGAAGCCAGGTGAAAGGGCTCAGGCCTCTAAGATGAACACATAGGAAGGAAGGTAAGATGACAGACAAACACTACTGCATATCCATGACAAACAGTTAGTGATAAACATTCCATTTTTCGCAATTTACAAAAAACAATTCCAGTAACAAGACATTAGCATATGAAACACAAATATACATTACATTACTTTACATTACATAACCCGTGCACTTTTTTTTTAAATACCAAAAATTGTTGAGCTCAACTTTTAATTAATATGTATTACATAATACACATTAATACCACATGGTTTTTGTTTCCCCAAAAAAAATGTATTCACCACGGTGAGAAAAAAATTAGCAACTTGTACTGTGTTGGAAAAAAAACTGGCACTCTTACATTTATCATTCTCCTCCCATTTTCTTCCTCATTACAGACTGACGGAAGAAATGCGTGGTGCAGGAAAAAAAGAAACAATGAAATAACCTATGATACTTTTACCTCCCTTAGACTCGTATTTATCCATATGTACAGCTGTCTACATACACCTGTTCTCTGAGTACAAACTCCTTGGACCTGAAAAATACTTATAAGCAAAATCATTACTCTATCCTTCATATTTGACCTGCAAAGAATGGTAAATAATGACATTCCTGTACATTGGTAAATTGTCAATGACATTCTTTCAAAACTGATTCAAACAAAACCCTCTGTAACCCTTACTTTTCCCGTTCCTACAAAAATACAACAGCCGCGACGCATCGGAGGATCGCCGCGGTAAGTTCGAACATATTCACGTTACTACATACAAACATTCAGATACAAACCACCGTTCCGCCTCTGAGAATCACGAAAGCGTGTACTACACCTCCATCAACACTCATCATTACAGATTTCTGAAGCCACAGCTCAACTACATCCAAGGTACCTTTATTCTGGGGTTTTGGTCCTCCAGCAAAAGTACCTTCCAAAGGAGTACACCTTACTGTACCCTCTGACCAGATATGTCATCCTTTAAGGGGTCTCATGTCCAGAGCCCCAAACCCAGATCTCATGTGCGGTGCAGCTGTCTGACTGGTGGGGAGCCTAATTTTTAATTTTTTTTTCCCAAGCATGGACGGCACATTACCCATGACGATTCGAATCGCTTATGAAGTGTCCCGCGTCCAGGACACCCTTGCGCTTTATTTTCGGAGCGATTATGGTTTACGACTTTATTACCATAATCGACCCCCGGAATCCCGGTTATTTTACACGGCCTGACCGGGGCTGTTAGCGTACTACTCCTCACGTTTATGTTAATCACAGGAATTCCGATTATTTTACACGGCCTGACCTGTCTCACGATAAACGTGTTTGTCAGATGAGCTGCAAAGCACCATGAAATCCTCCACTATTCAAAACAATATTATGGCTTCTTTCTACCTGCATCTAGATGTTACCATAATGGTGATGCCCCCTGTTTGCTCTCCACCCAAAACTGTATTACAGTACAAAACTTCACAAAACTGGAGCGAAATGTCCTAAACTTTTTTAACGGTACCATTTATCAACCAATCATAATACGTCACCACAAAATCCCTTGCTGAATCGTCTTCTGTAACACAAACACATTTTAGTAAAAGCACTTTCACAAAAAACTATTACAGCCTGGCTCAGGTCATTTGCATGTCAATACAATTCGTTTTACATTCTCACAGATCTGGTTGGAAAGAAAGGGGGGTCATTTCGGGCTGTCAGCAGCTGAGAACATAATGTCACAGATCCGCACTACACCTCTCGCATAGTCTCCACACACACATATTCACACACTTGGTCAAAGATGACCTCTAGACATCACACAAATCAGAATCTTTTCTATCATAACCTGTACTTCTTAAACCCATAACATCTGTTTGGTCAGGTTCCTCCTTGTCCCCCTGTTCATCATTATTCTACCATCCATGCACAATAAGCATCTCTTTCCCAAGCATTTGGCTTGACCGTACCATTTTTTTTTCAAAATACAATTTCCCAGTCCACCATTCCCAACATTGCATATTTCCCAACTCAAGGCCCCTGTATCAATCCTTTCTTCCTTCGGGGTCAAGTGGTAAGGTTCCCCACGGTTAGACTCCCTCTTTGAAGCGATTTTATTACCCATCCTTTAAGGACGAAAGACCTTGAACTGTTTCCCAGAGTTAGCTACTCTCTGACCAATGATTGGGTCGACAGGTACCGCCCCTGTCGCCGTTGCGAACCTTTTTTCACTACTCTGCCAGAACAACCACTGCTCTGACTATAGTCCTTCAAAAAGTAAGCCTGGAAATACTTCCCAACTAAATAAATAGTTTAATCTCCCCGTGGACTTCTCCAAAGTATTAAAAAAAAATGACTGTATTACAGGGCTTCCCAAGCGTTGAGCTTGATTAGACCCTATGATTGCTTGTAATGCAGGAGGCAGTTTAACTGATGCCCACCTAATTGCAACATGATTTTTTAGCAGTTACAATATATGCCCACAGCACATCTCATGGACAACGACAAAATGGTGGATGATGCCCGATTTTTCCCGCCAAAACCAGCATGGGACATACCATAATAGTCTCCATCAGATTGCAACACCGAAAAAAAATGCACTACTCCATTCGCACCAAACATCAAAATCTGCCCCAACAGCTTACAATCCCCCCGTTAGTAGTTTACACAGAAAGATAGATTCCCATACATCCAGATAATTCAGTGTGGTTTAGTCTCCGTTTCCACTGATGCAATTCGCCATGCGACTTTGGGCACAAAGTCGCATTACAAATCGCTTCCCATTGATTTCAATAGCACCCATTCCAATCTATGTGACTCAAAGCTGCAGTGACTCTATCAAAATCACATTCAACACCACACCACAGTCGCACTAAAGCTGCATTTCAACGTCACATGACATTGGAGTTGCGCCAGTGGAAACGCAGCCCTATACGCACAGGTTTGTTTCAATCCCAAAGATTGGCCTAATCTTAATCAAAGGGTCAACTGAAATTGATTCCAAACAGAGCCCTTATCATTCATACCGATACCCTGCTGCAATTTCATTCTATATACATACATTATTCAAAAATCAGTCTCATCAAAATATTCGCCTAGACACGGGGCACCATCTGTTATGGAGATAGTCATAACCTCGCTTAAATGCTTAAAATAAGTGATTAAAAACCTTTTGTCTATATAAAATGAAATCAAACGATAGCGTCGGGAAAAGAGAAAACAATGACATTTATTTATACAGAACTGGTACCCCCTAATAGCAAGGTGATACCAATGTTACACGATACATAATAGGAATATTGCTATGACAAACATGATAATAGGAACAAGAGAGCAAACGCGAAGTAATATTAATCTTAAACATGGGAGAGAGAGAGAGAGAGAGAGAGAGAGAGAGGGAGAGAGGCCGAGCGAGAGGGAGAGAGAGAGAGAGGGAGAGACAGGGAGAGAGACAGAGAGAGAGACAGAGGGAGAGGCAGAGGGAGAGAGGGAGAGAGAGAGAGAGCTTATTACGTCACCATGTCGTCTGCACCAGATCTTCATTCGCAAGGGCTCTAGCCATGAGTGTATCTGACTTTTATACCCCCTATGCCAACCAGAACCCAAAATCCTGTGGTCTCATTGGTTTAAAGCTGACCACCTGATTGGTTGAAATCTCAAACCTCTCTACTTAGCCTTCCAAATCTAAACCAGAAATACTTGCTGCTTTTATCAGATAGGTGTGTTCCTTTGATGCTCAGTTCAACAAGTTTCTCACATTAGCAAGCATGCTAAGATAAATTTAAGTCACCTTAATAATAAAGTATTGTAAAAACATATACAACCATATATACACGTAGCTTCTTGTTATAAATATGGATTTGAAAAATCTCCACCACAATATATATGGTTATTTTAAGCGTGGTATGAAATGTATTCGATTTGTTTAACACTTAAAACAGGCATATTCTTTTTTTTTTTTTTGCAAATTCTTTTTATTGAATTTAGAAAAGAGTAAGATGTACAAAACAAAGCCTATTGGGCATACCCAGGCTTGAGAAAACAAAAGACAACAATAAAACAAACACAGAAAATTTAAAAGTTGGTAACCAAGGCCTAAGACAGGGGTGCTCAACCTTTTAAAGAGCGAGGGCCACTTAGGTGATTTGGTAACCGGTAGCAGGCCACAATGAAATTAAATGGTTACAATTTTTATTTTATTATGAATAGTATAATGAACATTTTCCTCCTGCAGCCACTGAATGCCAGCGGGGAGGAAAGGAGAAGAAGCTGGATTTCAGTGGTTGCAGGAGGTAAATGGAGAGGATCAGTTCCTATATATGCCACCCCCACCGCCCCCTCCTGTCCAACTGTAAAACAGAATGTGACAGGGAGGCTGCATGGTCTCCCTGGAGCATAGGGTGGGGTTAACATTGCGACACCTGACGCTACACCAGTGGTTGGGGGGTTGTAAAATCATGTCTCAACTACTGCCCCCCAAACAAGCTCTTACTATTCTGAGCCCCCTATAGGGCTGCTTTCACATTGATGTACTGCGATTTATCTGCACCGCGGGTGTAGCAAAGTACACCTGCGGGTTACCGATAGACTTTGCCATAGACTTCTATTATATCTTGCAGGTGTTTTGCACTTTCTGAAAGCACACCAAAACTCCTGCATTCAGGAGTTTCAATGCACTTTTAGAAAGCGTACAAAACCTGCAGGATATAATAGACGTGTGGTTCACTAGTTTGAGGTCTAGGGCCACATCAGAGGGCTCCAAGGGCCACAGGTTGAGCACCCCTGGCCTAAGGTAACCTCACTCAAATCTGCTGGCAGGCACTAAGTAGATGTCAAGAGAAGAGAAAAAAAAACAAAAAAAACTTTCCCATAGTGTATGGAGTTGAGCAAAATCAAGTACCCCAATATGGGCAATAGGCTGCGATTTGACATGTCAAATCGCAGCCTATTGCCGGGCAACGGCACCGTATGTTTTGCCAAAAGTAGTTCCTTCACTACTTTTGGCGACTTCGGGGGCGATTTCAGTAGACATCTGTGCATGAACCCGCACAGATGTCTTGCAAATCGCCCCTGAACTTGTACTGAAATGCGGGTTTGAAATCGTGCGAGTTCAAACCCGCCTTCAGTGTGAACGAGGACTTACCAATGATACAACCGTATCCCTGGACTTCGTCCAAATATCCCACACCTTGAAGAGTTTTTTAGGGCATCCCCTAGATTCGTATGTGAATTTATACAGGTCATATTCTTTTTATGCCTGTTTACCATATTACCCCATGGATGTGGCTGTTAGGAAACCAACATTCTAAATTCATGCTGCAGGAAGACTTATGCCGCGTACACACGGTCGGAATTTCCGCCAGCAAAAGTCCGATGTGAGCTTTTTGGTCGGAAATTCAGACCGTGTGCATGCTCCATCGGACTTTTGCTGGCGGAATTTCCACCAGCAAAAGATTGAGAGCAGGTTCTCAATTTTTCAGACGGAAAAAATTCCGATCGTCTGTAGCAATTCCGACGCGCAAAATTCCGACGAATGCTCGGAAACAATTCAACGCATGCTCAGAAGCATTGAACTTAATTTTCTCGGCTCGTCGTAGTGTTGTAAGTCACTGCGTTCTTGACAGTCGAAAGTTCAGAGAACTTTTGTGTGACCGTGTGTATGCAAACCGAGCTTGAGCGGAATTCCGTTGGAAAAACCATCCAAGGTTTTTCCGACGGAATTTCTGCTTGTGTGTATGGGGCATTACTCATCTCTACCTACCATTTTTTTTTTTTTAACCAAAGTCAGGAGATAAACACACACAGACACATGGGGAACTCTATACATAGTCCTGGTGGGAGCTGAAGCCAGGATGTTGGTTCTATAAGGTCACGACGTTAAACTCTGTTCACTGCTACTATCAAGTTCAGGTTTGTGTTTACTTTGTTAGTGGACGGAACTTAATTTCTGTGGACTTCAGCGAGTAAAAATTGCCCCTGAAAGAGTTCCAGATGAGGCCTTTACCCTTGACCCTGTGTACCCCCTTCAGATATTCACCATTCAGATTGGAGAAGTGGCAGGCTTCATACCACCAGCCTCCTTTGTAATACTCAGCACAGCTTCGTTCCAGACGACTGGACTTGTCATTGTTCTGGTCTTTGGTGGAAAAGGCTTGGTTCTTCTGTGTCTCCAGTGAATCCCCTAGGCAGATAAAAAAACACAACAGCGCCATTAGATATCTTAAAGGGAACATAAGGGAGATAAATTGAGGGACAAGAGAAATATTGGGGGGGGGGTTAACTAAAATTGGTGCACACAGAATCCGGTGTCTTTTATTTTGGTGTGGGGGTTCCCTTTAAAATCCAAACTGGACCAAAGAGCCTGGTATTGTCTTTGGGGGGGCCACGCCGTTTTTTTTATTATATCGGCGTAGGGGGTTCCCCTTAAAATCCATACCAGACTCAAAGGACCTGGTATGGAATTCGGAAGAAACCCCAGGCTGTTTTTTTTTTTTTACATTTTGGTATGGGGTTTCCCTTCACGACCCTCAGAACACAAGTTGCATGAGTCGGATCAGTGAAGATGATGATCCGACCTGGATACGACTTACATTAAAATCAATGGGCTGAAACTGCGCCCAAGTTGGACCAAAGTAGTGCAGGAACCTTTTTCAAAGTCGGACCTACACAAGTCGGACAAGTTAAAATGGCTGTCATAGGGAACTATTGATTTATGCAGGTCATGCGACATGAGCCCCCAAAGTGGGAGCGTATGTCGCACGCACCAGTGTGAACCGGGCCTTATTGTCAAAGATTAATTGAAAAAGCTGAAGTTAGATGCTGATTGGTTATGATCCACAGCTGCACCAGATTCTGTGTTCAACAGTTTTGAGCCCGTTTCACACGGGCGCCTCCGATAAGTGGAAACCGCTTGCTCAGCAGGAGATCTCTCCACTGATCCCCGCTAAGCAGGTGGATGACAGGTCCATGTCCAGTCCGCTGTGCAGAGTGGACACAGGCATAGTCCTGCTCTCCTCTATGGGGCATCGGATAGAAACGGACCGCCTGTCCGTTTCCATCTGATGCCATCTGATCTGATCCACCAGAAATTATAAATAGGAGCACCATCCATCTAAAGGGGATTGGATCTGATGGCGGCGGGTGTCAGCGGACATGTGTCCGCTGACATCTGACATCCACCGCTCCATAGAGGACAATCCAGGGTCCGATCAGGTCCGCCTGAAAAACTGACAGGCGGACCTGATCGGACAGCCCGTGTGAAAGGGGTCTAAATAAATCTCAAGAAAAAAACCCCCACAATTGTATGGATCCTGGGAGTGTTGTAAAAAAGGTGCCTATGCCCTATTAAATGAGGGGAGGTGCTTCCAAAACATACAAAAAAAAACAAACACCTGTAGCGGGGTATTGCCCTTTAATCCCACAGAGACTACATTACCGAGTAGACATTGAGACACCCAGGGTGCATTGCCCCGCGCAGGGACTGCTGGGGTGGACTTTATAAGAGAAGGCGGAGCTGAAATCTTTCTCTTTGGACACCGCCCGCCCAGCAAGTGGAACTCCTGTTTAAGTCTGCTTTGACTTTAGGCCAGAAGCCTGGGCCTTTCTCCAAAGAGCCTTCCGCTCTCACCGAGGAACCTGAGGGACGTCTCTCCATTGTTGCTGCATCGTTGCTAGGAGGACCGAAGACTCGGATGTCGAGAGACCTGTGTACCTAGACACAGCAGCGGAAGAAACGGACACGGACTGGTCCGGTTGGGTGAGAGAGCACCTGCTCAGAGACAGACACAGTATTCCTGTTACCCTTGTGGATTACAGTTTCATTCTTCAAAGTGCACCACTGTTTGCTAGCGAAGATTTCCCTGCAAGACTTTCACTTAGTTCAGTCAGGCCTGATTGGGTAGCGTAGACATTGCGGGGCGCCATTTTGTCCACGAGGGAGAATAGCTGCAGCGGTAACTGTTAGGGTTGCATAGTACTGTATACTTGTCTGCTCATTTAAATACTGTTTTATTGCAGGGCTCTGCACATGATATGTACACTATTGTTCTTTTGCTTACCCACTAATTTGAGTAAACGCATAAGGGTCAAGTATACTGGTGTTTGTGTCACTTACTCAGCAGAAGTGCCGGTTAAAGATAGTTTTAACTTATTGCTGTGTGTTCTTGTCGTAGGATTGTGTCACCGTGAGTTGCAGGCCACACAATCCTATCATCCCCTACTAACTGTGCAAGGGGAGGGTAGAGCCGATTGCCAGGGGTTGACAGCGGTGCACTACAGGGCCCAAAATAATACAAGCAGCCCTCTTAGCTGGGGGTATCGCTACACACCAAAGGAAAAACACACCTACAAAGGCTATTGATTTCAATGCAAGATTGTATTTATCGTAAATACATGTAAAAAGCAACCCTGGCAAAGATGGTAAACCCCTTCCCCACATATAGCCCTCCCCCCTGGCCCCCCACCCATCACAACCCACCCCACTCTAATCTCCCCAGATCCTGGCCCCCAAAATCGCTGCCACCCCTCTATCGCCCACTCCAGTGAATGTGCTCC
This sequence comes from Rana muscosa, assembly GCA_029206835.1. Taxonomy (NCBI): domain Eukaryota; kingdom Metazoa; phylum Chordata; class Amphibia; order Anura; family Ranidae; genus Rana; species Rana muscosa. The sequence goes on along the minus strand of CM055125.1, from coordinate 238,017,737 downwards.
CCCTTCTGATGGTAACAGGTCCGGTTGTATCAGTTATCTGTGTGAAGTGATCTAATGTCTGTAATAAAGGTAAGTCTGCCTGTTTATTCACCTGGTACGACCATCTGCAAGTTAACTTGTGTTCAACCCACAAGAATTCATGAAGAATCTGTACAGGAGGCACAGGAGGAGTCAGAGAGGACAGCAGGAGCTAGTACTGCCGGACAAGTGTTAAGGAAGAACTACCGGTTGCAGCCAGGAGGGCTGGGGAGTGACATGTGCTATCAGGAGGACTAGAGGGGCATGCCAGAGAGGACTGAGAGAAAACAGTCAGAGCTGGGTGTTGAGCCAGTAGGGAGGATTGCAAAGTCACGGGCAGTGAAGTCAGGCAGCTGCAGCCAGGAGGGCTGCAGGGCCTGAGAAGAACTGACTGGGAGCAGTAGTCCACCAGAAGGACAGCTAGCACTAACAAGACTTTCCATATTTTCTGCTACACTATAAGGGCCGTGGTCCCTGCCTGCAAAGTTCAAGTTGCTTGTCCCTGACTGAGCCAGTGTTAGACCTAGATACCATGTGCTAGCTGTTCCTGGAACCACATGTAGCGGGTATGCACTTTCCCGGGTGTAAATTTGAATCTGGCGGTGACACCAGTGATGTGTGATTCCCTGCGGCCCAGCAGGTGGCGCTGTCGCCACAGGCTGGGGGTTGAACCATTGCTGTGTGCCGTACCCCTTTTTGTCCTCCCTCGGCAGCGGTATGGTGGGGCGGGGAACCCGCCGTGCTTGCTGGGAGAGGGTATAAAGGGGCCGGCCATCTTTGTCACAGGGTTCGTAGTCCCAGGCACCTTTAGCCTGCGGACTGTGGTTTGTGCCGGTCCTCTGGGTGGCCTAGGCCTAGAGGACCACTGGAGATCGTGTTCCATCTCAGGCACCTTTAGCCTGGGGTGAGGTACTTGAATGGAGGTCCGGAGCTCAGTGCCCAACACTGAGTTCCACAAGGGAAGGAGGTCCTAGGGAACCCAGGGATTGGGTACCCAAATCCGGAAGGCGCAATGGAGCGGGGGGAGCTCCTCACTTGAAGACCCGGTGTAGCATATTGCCGGTGACAGGTGAGCCTCTCGTCAGAGACCGCCTGGAAGGAAATCCAGGTGCACAGCACTAACCTGAAGGTAAATTAAGAACGTTGCCTATACCACACTGATACATGTGGTGGAGGCCTGGCGTGGTGTCCCCGCTCTCTCCCCTCTGAGATACCCCTAGACAAGAGACAGACGAGAAAGAGCAAGAGAGGGGAGTGAGGAGGTCGCTACACACAAAATAGGAAGCGACATCCAAAAGGGATAGCAGCGAACCACTAAATAGGAAGCGACATCCAGGAGGAATGGAGCGAACCACTAGATAGGAAGTAAAGAGTTGTGCTGGAGGAGTCCGGAGAAGTGTACAAAGAGTCTACATAGTTGTCCCTAGCAACTGTGCTATTATTGCATTGGGCATCCCATAATTCCCATCCCGATTCAAGTTGAATTCCCCCAATAAAACAACAAAAACAAAGCCAGTGGACTGTTCATTGTCTTGGAGTGTCTGGGAAGTGAATGCCGGCCCGGCAGGGTGACAGGTGGACCACAACACTCAGCGGCTCCTACGGGGGCACCGCTACATATCGTTTATTATTCCCTCACTGAAAACAACCAATGACTGAAACTGTACCATGCCAAGGCTGTTTGTGGATGCCACTCTACAGAGAAAACAGTTACCTGCAGTGCCCGTCACATATGAATCATAGCGCATGGTGTACTGATCCGCTTCTCCCTCCACTCGGAAGTTGCTGTACGTAGCATAGGTATGATTGCCCTCAAAGTCTTCTAAATCGAATCGCAGTTCATATTTCCCTGTGAAAGACAGTACAAAGTGATAGGAGGAAGGCTAGACCTGGGTACTGAGCGGGCTGAGGTCATCCAGTCATAACAAGCTCATGACTACTTTTTTCAATTGTCTGGTGTAGGTATCAGAAGTAGCATCAGTTTTAACCCCCGGTTCACAGCAGAGCCACTTGTCATGCGATTTGACAGGTCAAAACGCATGACAAATCGCACCCTATTGTCGGCAATGGCAGTGTTAAAAACGGTACGATGTCGACTTTGCGATGCCACATCTTCTTCTACTGACTCCAAAACATGTTCAGATAAGACAGTTAATGCACTCTGGCTGCACATGCTCAGTTTGGTGTGTATTGCTAGAGTTTTTGTTCTTGGGACAGGCCATGTGATCAGCACAGGGTCAATCAGCACTGTTCAGACAGAGGGTCCTGCATCCTAATAGGACAGCCAGTGCAGTATAAAAACAAGCTTTAACCAGGCACTGAAAGAAGTCACAAGACTGCTATATACAGATGAGAAAAATAAATGTAGCAGATTATATTTACTAAAATAATTGCATTTCCATGTTCTGTGTACTGTGGGAGACCAGATATAGTGAATGCAGGATCCTGTGTTTAGTAACACTTTAACATACTATAGATTAAAGAGAAAGTAAAACCTGATGGGTCTTACTTCCTTTCTTTTACCCTGCCAAGTAAAAGCATAATGTGCTAGTATGCATCGCATACTAGCACATTATGTGACACTTACCTGCAAATGAAGCCCGTGCCATCCCCGCTGCAGGCCACATCCATCTTCGTCCTGCTTCCTTCCGGGGCCGCGGTCTCCTGCTCTGTGACTGGCTGGAGCCGCGTGACGTCACTCCTGCCCATGCGCGCTTTTGCCTGAAGAAACGGCACGGCGCAGTGTACAGTAAATATCTCCTAAATGGCGCACGTTTAGGAGATATTTACAGTACCTATAGGTAAGCCTTATTCTAGACTTACCTATAGGCACAAATTGCAAAGGGAGGTTTACAACCTCTTTAAGCACTTCAGCCCCGGAGGATTTGGCTGCCCAATGACCGGGCCTTTTTTTTGCAATTCGGCACTGCATCGCTTTAACTGACTATTGCACAGTCATGCAACATTGCACCCCACAAATAGAGCTTTCATTTGGTGGTATTTGATTACCTCTGCGGTTTTTATTTTTTGCGCTATAAACAAAAAAAGAGCGAGAATTTAGAAAAAAAGCAATATTTTTTACTTTTTGATATTGTAAATATCCCCAAAAAATATATAAAAAAAATTCTTTCTCAGTTTAGGCCAATACGTATTCTTCTACATATTTTTGTTAAAAAAAAAATCGCAATAAGCGTTTATTGATTGGTTTGCGCAAAAGTTATAGCGTCTACAAAATAGGGGATAGTTTTATGCCATTTTTATTAATGATTTTCTTTTTTACTAGTTATGGCGGTGATCAGCGATTTTTATCATGACTGCGACATTATGGAGGACACACCGGACACTTTTGACGCTATTTTGTGATTATTGTCATTTATACTTCGATCGGTGCTATAAAAATGCACTGATTACTGTGTAAATGACACTGACAGGGAAGGGGTTAACCACTAGGGGGTGAGGAAGGGGTTAAGTGTGTCCTAGGGAGTGATTCTAACTGTGGAGGGGCTGGGCATGACACGAAAGTGATCACTGCTCCCGATGACAGGGAGCAGTAGATCCCCGTCCTGTCACTAGGCAGAACAAGGAAATGCCTTGTTTACATAGGCATCTCCCCGTTCTGCAGCTCCGTGACAGGATCGCGGGACACCGGCGGACATCGAGTCCGTGGGTCCCGCAGGCACGGTCACGGAGCTCGCTCCAGGGGCGCGCGCGCCCACACGGCAGCAATTTTAAAGCAACTTACAGGTACGTTGCTTTGTGCAGCCCTGCCATTCTGCCGACGTATAAGTACAGGCGGCGGTCGGCAATCGGTTGTAACCCGCTGGACTTTTTTTTTTCTTCCTTACCTGCAAGGCATAATGTGCTAGTAATGTCATTGCTGGAGACCGCTTCCATCTTCACCAATCTTGCTTCCGGGTTTGCGGACTCCGGCTCTGTGACTGGCCGGAGCCGTGATGACATCACTCCCGCGCATGCATGTGGGAGCCGCCGGTCATGGCACAGGGCTCTGAAGGAGCGGCACAGGTGGCAGTTTCTTCAGAGCGCATGTTATGTTACTGGCTGCATGTACAGTGAATATCTCCTAAACGGTGCATGTTTAGGAGATGTTTACACTACCTCTAGGTAAGATTTATTTTAGGCTTGCCTACGGGTAAAATTCAAAGATGGAAGTTAACTTCCTTTTTTAAAGTGGGTTGGAAAGGTGGATTTATGTAGATTGAATATAAAGGTAGATGTGTCCTTAATGTTTGGATAGCTTTCTGTAATAAAAAAATGTACTTCGTTGTGCTGCAGTTTGTAGGTCATCCTGTACTGATAGAAGTATGGGGGCTGCCATTGTGGATCTCATCTAAAAATGCTAGTGCCCTGGCTGTCACTGGCTTTAATTCTGTCATGGTTATATAAACATTTAGATCAGAAAAAGTAAAAAGTCAGAGCGAGCGCTTCCAATCTACATAATATAATATTTTGGGTCACTAACTCAAAGTTCTGAAGCCTTTGGATCAGCATGACATCCAGGCAACATGCATTTCCAGAAGAAGAGTAACAATGACATCCTCCGTGTTTCCTTTAATGTACGTTTTTTGGATTAGCTCTGGGAGAATAATATTTTCTACTAACCAAACGAGGTTAGCCGATGCAGATTCACATTTCCCAGCCAAAATTCGCCCAGCTGGCTTCCAAAACCGCGCTCGTAGGTGCTCCAGTCACGGTTGAAATCCACCGACCCATCCAGGCGCCTCTGAAACACCTGGAGAAGAAGAGGTTAGCAAGGTGCCTATGCCAAGGCCTTTCTGATGGTTTTGGCAACATCTGAAATGACTAAGTTATTTTTCTGGGTGAAATGATCTCTCTTGACCTTTCAAACTTGTGTGTCATGTCATCACAGAGGCTCTGGCAGGTCCCCTTTAAATGAGTACCCTATATTGATTTCTGGTCAGTTTACTTTTTTATTTTACAGTTTTAAAAATCTGAAATCCAGCTTGAAATGCAAGCTGGATTTCCTAAAAAGTAATGCACCGCATGGCAGACTGTGTAAAAGTTTTTAATGCTCAACTGAAATGCCACACCTCTCTGTTTATGGACCGATTTCATGGCAGCCAATTTCCCCAGGGACCGGGGGGGGGGGGGGGTATGGTGGGGGGGAGGGGTTTGTGAATATTCCATCCCCTAATCCATCCACCAGAGTCTGTCCTCAGCCCCCCTTCATACCACAACCTCCCTTTACAGCACAGTCCTCCCTTTATATCAGTGTCCTCAGTTCCCCCTCACATCACAGTCCCCCCTTTACATTACAGTGTCCCCTTTACATCACGGTGCCCCTTTATATTATTGTAACAGGGACTGCACTGTAAAGGGGGCACTGTGATGTAAACGGGGCATGTACTTGTGCCCCCTTTACAGAGCAATCCCCTTTATATTACAGTGCCCCCTTTACAGTGCAGTGCCCTTTACATTACAGTGCCCCTTTACATTAATGTATCAGGGACTGCTCTGTAAAGGGGGCACTGTAATGTAAATGGGGCTGTGATATAAAGGGGACTGCACTATAAAAGGGGGCATTGTGATGTAAAGGGCACTGCTCTGAAAAGGGGGAACTGTGATATAAAGGGGACTGCACTGTAATGATTACAGTCCCCTTTATATTACAGTGCACCATTTAAAATACAGTGCCCCTGCAGTCTGGCCCCCTTTCCTAAAAAGACCTTTATCTCAGTGGCAGCACTAGGGTCGTCGGTTAGAATCCCAACCACAGCACTACCTGCCTGGAGTTTGCATGTTCTCCCTGTGCGTATATGGGTTTCCTCCAAGCACCCTGGTTTCCTCCCACACTCCAAAGACATGCTGGTAGGTTAATTGGCTCCTGTCTAAATTGGCTCTAGTATGTGTATGTATGAATGTATGAACCTTAGATTGTAAGCTCCTTGAGGGCAGGGACTGATGTGAATATACAATATATATGTAAAGTGCTGCGTGAATTGCTGTAATAAATAAAATAAATAAATAAAATGCTGCGACTGCTATACGCTGGCATAGCTGAGTAACAGCCACAGACGTCAGCAGAGGTCCACACCGACTTGTATTGGAGGGTAATAGTGGGGCAGACACTTGGCACAACTGCTATGCTAGGAAAAAGTAGAGGTAAGACTGATGAGATGGACATTCTGACAACATTGTCTTTCTGGCTAATTATTTATTTATTTTGAGACTTTGGTTAGACTTTGAGCCACATTCTTCCATTTCTAAGAGAATGGGAGGAGGTGAGTCCCTGCTCTTCAATATAAAGCAGTCTGTGTGATCTGATCTCTCCCCCTATTCTTGTCTATTACAGCCTTTCTCAGACAGGGTGTTGTGGCACCCTGGAGTGCTATCTGGGTTTGTCAGGGCCCCTGATGATGACACAACACATATATAGGTGGGTGGCAGCCAGGGTTTTTTTGTCTCAGAGAATAGGTGCAAGTAATCCCCCCTTCTGGGTCACTCTATGTCTCTGCCCCTTACCCACCTCCCAGCACCAACTCTTGGTTCTATCCCCTACCCACCTCTGAGAAACACCCCATTTAGAGAATACAAGACTAAGTATCATTTTGTGGTGCTTTTTTGTGCTGGTTTGTATGATAACAAGAAAAGCAGTAATATAGATCCCCTACAGCCAGCAGCAATAGACCACCCAGCAATAATAGATCCCCCAGCAACAATAGGCCCCCTACAATAAACATACTCCCCAGCAACAATAGATTCACCACAGAAACAATAGACCCCCACCAGCAACAACAGATCTCCCAGCAGCTAGCATCAAGAGACCCTCCAGCATACCTCAGCACCCCCTTTGCCATTACGTACATTCAGTGCTGGAGGTGGTGGAACTGCGTTCTCCTGCATTCCCACTGAAAAAAGCCCTGTGGGTGGTCCTGCATATTCTATGGCTTGGAGGCTGTTTGTCCTGGGAGCACGCTCAATTGCGCACCCCAAGCACAGACACCAAGCTGTCACTGACAGCTCCTGGTCTCAGAGTAATGATCAGGAGGCGGGTGGACCAACTCCCAATCTAGGGATCACTGCCATATGTCATCTGTTCCCATTCCTTTTCTCTACTGTGAGGAGAAAGAAATACATTGTTACAACATTTCCTAATGTCTTACAATCCAGCCTCCTCCATCAGTATCCATATCGCACAAGACAGCCAAAGGTCGCCGGGCATCGGGGTAGATTATATACCATCCAGTTAGGTGAAAGCCAATATCTTGTAGCTGCTTACAGCTTCTGGCGCCTATGAAAAATATTACAGTAAAACCTTGGTTTGAGAGTAACTTGGTTTGAGAGCATTTTGGAAGACAAGCAATTTTTTTTTATAAATTGTGACTTGATATACAAGAAATGTCTTGATATACAAGTAGCGTCATGTCACAACTGAGTATAAAAGAGAAGAGAGGCGCCTCTAAGTGTAGCAATACAGTTACATTTAATGAAGGTACAACATTTAGAAACTCACATGGTTGATGATTAAAACAGGCACATCTAAGTATGGAGGCATCCGGGGTAAAGCTGTTCACATAGACCGTCCTCCTCACCACCATTGACGTCGTCCCTTCCACTCTGCGCTCCACAAGTGGTTCAAGCCTCGCTTTCAGATCGCTCTACTGCAGGGTAGTCTTCCCGGTCACGATTGCAGACTGACTGTGGACACCTTTACCCCGGATCCCTGCATACTTAGATGTGCCTCTTTTAATCATCAGCCATGTGAGTTGCTAAATGTTGTACTTTCATTAAATGTAACCATATTTCTACACTTAGATGCGCCTCTCTTCTATTTAATACTCTGTAGATTCTGATGGATTTTGCTTCTAATCCCCTAGTGGAGGCTTCCATTTGTGGATGAACATTTTATGGTTACACAACCTATCACATTGCTATAATCTTTTTATATGACTTTAAACTGAAGGACTTATGAATAAATGGTTGTGGAACGAATCATTTGAGTTTCCATTATTTCTTATGGGGAATTTCGCTTTGATATACAAGTGCTTTGGAATACAAGCATGTTTCCGGAACGAATTATGCGCGCAATCCAAGGTTTTACTGTATCTAAATTTAAATGGCTTCCTGGTCTTTCTACCTAAATACCTTTATTCTCTTAAAGTAGAACTATAGATTAATTTTGGCACCCTATTATCTGTCTGAACTTTTGTCAACTCCCCCCCCCCCAAAAAAAATCTGGTCTTCTGTTTTTCTTTAGACAAGCTTTCACATAATTTACCCCTTTCCTTGTGTATTTTCTGTTTCACCCTTATGTTTCTGTTTCTCTTTTCTTTGGACATCCTATTGAGATGCTACCTTTAAAGGCGCTGCATAAAATAAAGTTTATTATTATTTTTAATGATATTAATATTCCTATTTATGGTTGTTTTACAGAAGACTGCAATTCTGCACTCTGGCCAAAAGGAGAGCCATTAGGAGTGCATTCCATAGGCATAGCTACTGTCAGTTCTCCTGTATGCTAATGCATGGATAGCCATTGTTTATGAATAAATTTTTTCTTTCTTGCAATCATCACATCAGTTTTGACATCATAGAACAAATTATTATTTACTTACCATTAAATTCTTTTGGGCACGAGACACCTTGGTCACCTTTGTCACCTGTAAACAAAAACAAAAAAGTTCAGTCTAGGGCCCTACATTGCAAAAAAAAAAAAAAACTGACAAAAAACCTGGAATAACTGAAACTGAAGTGGCTTGGCCAACAGCCTTGTAAGCAAGTGTAGTTAGCTGGCTGGCCACTAGATGGCTCTGTTCCCATTATAGCCTGTGAAGAGGAAAGCCCTCTTGCAGTACTATCTGGGGTGAGTTAGCACCCATATATAAGCCAGGTGGGGAGGAGCACACACTCTCTTGAGGCAAGGGAGCTAAACACTGCACACCGGTGAGGATGTAGCCAGCACACTTAGGCCCTGGACAGGGCAGAAGGTCAGGTGGAGTAGACCCATATACAGGAGGAGCCAGCTGTAGACATTCTGTCCCTTAAGTGCAGGAACCTTTTGTAAAGTTGGAGCGACTTGTGTCGGATCAATTTAAGACGCCTCTCATAGGGAAACATTGAATTTGATATGTCATTGGATTTGTGCTCTAATAAGCCGGATCCCATGTCACACCAGTGTGAACCTGCCCGCAGGAGCAAATACTGTAGCTGCTGACATTTAACCAGGGGCGGCCTGTCCATTAAGGGGGCATGGGTGCCGTCCCCTCTATCTACGCCACCCTCTATGATTAATGGATAGATTTATGCATAGCATGAATCAATCCATTACCGCCGCGGCCACCCCCTATTCATGTGTCTGGCCCCTTCCAGGATGCCGGGCGCCTGAATTATAGCGGCAGGGCTGTTTTTTTGAAGCACCTGATTAGAGCCATAGGCTCTAATAGGCTTCAAAATATGGTGGACTCGGAGGGCAGAGCATTGTGCTCTGAGCCCACCTAGGTGTGTTAGAAAACCAAATGAATTTCTCTTGTTTTCTCTTGTTAAAAAAAAGAAAAGCAAATGAATATTCGCTTTTCTAACACTGAATCGCCTCTCCGCCAGTCAGGAAGCGCGGGTCTGTTACCGATTTCTCGATTGGCTGAAAGATAAGGCAATCCTATTGGACTCCGAGGAGGAGGGGGATGCATGACGGACACGCTGCCCACCCATTCCCTTCCTAGATGAGGTAAAGTGCGGGGCTTTGATGTCCTGACAGTCCTCCTGGGGGGGGGGGTTGCTGCCACTGCCAACCAACCGATCAGGCGCCACTGCATTTAACCACTTGACCTCTGGAAGATCTACCCCCTCCCCTTTATAACCAGGCCACCCCTTCCTAACCTTCATAACAGGCCATTTTTTGCGATACAGTACTGCGTTACTTTAACTGACAATTGCGTGGTCATGCAACGCTTTACCCCAAAAAAATGATATAATTTTATTCCCACAAATAGAGCTTTCTTTTGGTGGTATTTGATCACCTCTGCGTTTTTTTTTTTATTGCTATAAACAAAAAAAGACACAATTTTGAAAAAAAAAATATATTTTTTACTTTCTGCTATAAAACATATCCAATGAAAAGAATTCTTCATGAATTTAGGCCAATATGTATTCTGCTACATATTTTTGTTAATAAACATAGCAATAAGCATTTATTGATTGGTTTGCGCAAAAGTTATAGCGTCTACAAACTATGGGATATAAACTGAAATTTGTATTTATTTATTATTTTACTAGTAATGGCGGTCACCAGAAACTTGTAGCGGGACTGCAATATTGCAGCGGACATTCTGACACTTTTGACACTTTGTGGGGACCAGTGACACTAATGCAGTGATCAGTGCTAAAAAAATATGCACTGTCACTGTACCAATGACACTGGCTGGAAAGGGGTTAAACAGTTAGGGAAAGAAAATACATCCCTTCCCCCCTGTCAGAAAGAAGCTCTGCTTTGTTTACACAGGTAGAGCACCGTTCTGTGTGTTTTCCTGATGATCGGCAGGATCTGACACACATTTATTCGCCAGTACCCACTGATCGGCTTCTGCTGTGACAAATCACAGCAAAAGGGGGCACCAGTCCCTACCCAGAAGTGCCAGATCACGTACTAGGTATGTGATCTGGAACGAGAAGAGCCGCTTTACCGCTGTGCATCCTTGTGATGTAGTCGGCAAATGGTTAATATAAAGACACTTACCTGTCCAGGGATCCAGTGAGCCGATTCTTCTAATGGCTTTGGGTGCAGGTGCTGGCATCTCATTCTTTTGGGTAAAGTTCAGCTTTAAGGAGGTGGGGGCTAGGGCGGATTGAAAAAGGCCTTTTAGACCAGGCTGGAGATCCCTGTATGAGACTGCTTCCTTGGAAGGTTCCTGGGAGAGGTGTACCCAGCTAGAAGGTGTCTACAGAGAGGATCTTGACTGGCCTGTACAAAGTCCTAACCTCAGCCCGATAGAACACCTTTGGGATGAATTAGAGCGCAGACTGTGAGCCAGGCCTTCTCGTCCAACATCAGTGCCTGACCTCACAAATGTGCTTCTGGAAGAATGGTCAAACATTCCCATAGACACACTCCTAAACTTTGTGGACAGCCTTCCCAGAAGAGTTGAAGATCTTATAGCTGCAAAGGGTGGGCCAACTCAATATTGAACCCTACGGACTAAAGCCTCGTACACACAGTCGGACTTCCATCGGACTTTTCCGTGGTTTTTTGTCCAAACGGAGTTCGCCGGGAACACCCATAGCATACACACGCTCGGACTTTTCTGCAAACTTTCCCAAAAATTTTGCAACATCACGTGGTTTTTCTGCTCTTTTCTGCTCTTTACCGCCACCCTTTGGTCAACTTCTGCTATTGTTGGTTGATTTTAACATTAGTTGTTTTGTCCATCGGACAAAAGTCCTATGGTTTTCTGTACACACGGTCAGACTTTGCTCCATCGGACTTTTGTTGGGCAAAAGTTTGTCCGTTTGCAGACCCAACTTTTGTCCGATGAAAACAAGAAAAAAGCAAAAAAAGTTTGTCTGATGGAGCGTACACACGGTCGGATTGTTGGTCCAACTTGCTCAAAATGAAGTTTGTTGGCCAAAAATCCGACCGTGTGTACGAGGCTTTAGGCTCCATGTACACAGAAGCTGATAAACTGCAGTTTATTGGCATTTTGGCGTTTTTTTAAAAAGCCCATTAACTGCACTCTATGTTAGCCTATGTGTTCATGTACACATAGCGTTTTTTAGCGTTAATGAGCAGTGGAGTTAATGGGCTTTTTTCTGAATGCAAGAAATTCGTGTTCAAAGTGCAGTTTTTCGGCAGTAAAAAACGCAAAAAAAAACAAAACGCTAATAAACGCTCAAAAGTGCTCAAAAACGCTGGGCGCCAGCATTTTTTAGCGTTCTTTGATCCATTGAAAAAAAAAAAAAAAGCTAAAAAACGCTACACTGAAAAACGCTAATAAACGCTAGAAAAAAGCGCTGATAAAAGCTATATTTTAAAGCAGCTTTTTCTGCCAGAAATCTAGCATTCAAAACGACCGTTTTTGAGCTTCTGTGTACATGGAGCCTAACAACACACTTTATGCTACATGCAAACCTATAATTAGGCTTACCTGTAGCTACAGTACCCTGGATATCTCCTAAACTGAAGGAGATATCCCGTCCCCTGCATGTGCCAATGTCATCGGGACATGCGCACTAAAGCAAACTGAAGCAATGCCACGTATGTGCCGTTGCTTCAGTAAGTGTACCGTTACCGGCGGCTCCCACGCGCATGTGCGGTAGTGACGTCATCGCGGCTCCAGCCAATCATAGATACCCAGAAGTAACCCCTGGGAGAGATGTCACCGGCCGGAGGGGGGTACGATCACCGCTACGGGGGCTTCGATAGGTAAGTAATGTAAGCTATGCTCAATATGCCTTTGTCTTGCAGGGTTTTTGTTTTTGTTTTTGTTTTTTGCTATTTAATGGTTTGACAGTTCAGTTGAGAGTGCAAGCAATTGTGAACGTTATTCACAGCATGCCTTGAATGTAACATTTTTGGGAAACAATTAAATCGATGGGTTTAGTTACGTATTAAGGGGACAATTTTAGGGTCATTTCTGAAAATGGCAATGGAAATCTTTTGATTTTTAATAAACTGGAGGGTTTTTCATAAATGTGATAGGAATGTAGAAATCATCTTTTAACTTGCACACCTCTGAGTCCTGGTATCCCTGTAGGTCCTCTTTGTCCTGTAAAAAAAAAAAAAAATGTTTTCGTATAAACAACTGATACAGTTAAAGGTAACAAAATAAGTGGTATACACTAGTGCATAACTGCAGGATACGCAACCAGGGCTGGTGCTACCACTAGGCAAATTAGGCAGCCGCCTAGGGCGCACTGCTGCCTAGGGCGCACGGCCACTGGTGTTCCTACTCTCTTCTCTCTGCAGCAAGCAACTAAGCCTCAGCATCAGCAGGCAGCTGCCGCTCCACTCGCACATAATGTCAGAGGCGCAGCGGCGACAGAGGACTGTGTCTGTGTCCTGACTCCGAATGAATGGCAGCAAGCAAACAATCATTGATGGACGCTGGTAGGCTGCATTTGATGGGCGCTGGTAGGCTGCATTTGATGGGCGCTGGTAGGCTGCATTTGATGGGCGCTGGTAGGCTGCATTTGATGGGTGCTGGTAGGCTGCATTGGATGGGCGCTGGTGGGCTGCATTTGATGGGCGCTGGTGGGCTGCATTTAATGGGCGCTGGTAGGCTGCATTTGATGGGCACTGGTGGGCTGTATTTGTTGGGCACTCTAGGGCTGCATTTGATGGGCACTGGTGGGCTGCATTTGATGGGCTGCATTTGATGGTGGGCTTTTTCATTAAAAAGGTGGGGTACAGATGGGCAGGACGAAGGGGGGGTGGCAGAATGAGGTTTCACCTAGGGTGTCAAAAATCCTTGCACCAGCCCTGTAAGCAACAGTCCAGGAGATAACTGACCATAAATATAACCTCCCCCCACCCGCATTTACCATATGTGTGTTCATATATCACATATTGTATAGTGTAAGCTGGCCTTATGCTGGCCATACACTATACGAAAAATTGGGCAAAAATCGGTCGTTCAGACAGTTCTTTCGTTTTTCAAACAGTTAATGGGCACAAAATCGATAATCGTTGGGATGTTTTTGAGCCGAAAAAACGAAGAACAAGTTTGGAAATTTTCTGCCGAACGAACGATAAATCGTAAGGTTAATGTGTTTCCCGTCCGAACTTTCTGCACTAGGTATATGTAAAAAAAAAAAAAAAATGTTTTTTTATTTATGTCCACTGAACGATTTATCGGTCATTACATGATGGCAATATCGTTTGCGCTCACGGCCGAACGTTCGTTTTCCAATAGTTCGTTCGGACGATTTTTCGTAGAGTGTATGGCCAGCATTAGTTGGTTTTTGAACAAACGTGCACTGAAATTTGTAAGAAAATTCTCCAGTACATTTGATGAATTGACAAGTACCGTTCAAAAGTACTTCAAAATTTCAGTTTCTTTTATAAATCAATTTTGAAATTAACGGACTTCCCAATCAAAAATCTAAATATTAGAAAAAAATTCATCCTGCTCCTTCGAATGTTCATTTCACTGCAGTTGAAAATGTCGATTTGACCCCACTACTCTTTAGAAAATCAAACAAACCAAATTAGACTGGTGTATGGCCAGCTTAAAATCTCTTCCCCTTCTCTTATCTGCTGGTAGAGTCCCAAACAGGCTATCCAATGCTTTTTCCTTGCACAGCAAGAATTAGGCCCCTTTCACACTGGGGCGTTTTTCATGCGGTTTAGCGCTAATAATAGCGCTATTATACCGCATGAAAAATTCCTGCCCTGTAGCCTTCAATGTGAAAGCCCGAAGCTAGCAGGACCGCTCCAAAAGTCCTGCTAGCTGCTTCTTTACAGCGGTAAAGGAGCGGTGAAATCAATGGGACACAGCGGTAATACCGCCCGCAAACCATGGCAATAGCCGCGGTTTGCGGGCGGTATTAACCCTTTTTCGGCCGCTAGCGGGGGTTAAATTCACCCCCCTAGCGACCGCATACCGCGGTAAGAACGACGGTATAGCAGCGCTGCAAATCGCGCTGCTATACCGCCACCGCTCCTGCCCGCCCCAGTGTGAAAGGGGCCTTAGGTTCACTAAATTGCCCCTCACCTCCAACTGCATATATTCACTTGAAAAGCTTTGTGAGTGCTCCAAGTGTCTCTGGTCAGAGCTTACACAGAGCTAAGGTTGGTGCTTCCGGCCCCGTGGTGTCACAGAGCTCAGTACTGGCAATAGGCCTCTCATTGGTAGATGAGTGAAAGAGTCACATACTCCCTAATAGTAGACTTGTGCACAACGGAAAAATTCATTTAGTTTCGGTTCGTTTCTTTTCGGTCCTGTTGATTCGTAATAGTTCGTAATTTTGCTAGACGGGATTTTTCGTGTTCGGACTAATTCGTATTTTCGCAAGCGTAATTTTTCATTGAATCGGAATGATTCCTATTAATGTAAGCCTTATTTTTAGTTGATTTATAATTCGTACTTTCGGTAGAGTACATTGTTTTTCGTTGATTCTGGACACAACTCCTACTTTCGTAACTTTTTTTGGGTTCGTTGATTCGTAATTTTCCGTGTCTCTCTCACAATGATGCTGCCTATTATGCCTAATGTGCTTCGAATGGATTTGTACTTTTCTAAATACATAGAGGTTATTTGTAACGATTAGAAATCTCGTATTTTACTTTTGTTTTTTACATGCGGCTATAGCCTCCGCCCCTGTACACCATTTTGAGAGGGAGTTCAGCATGGTGAGGGAGAAGCAGAGAGCAGAGTGAGTCTTATTGTGCTTCGAATGGATTCGTACATTCGTAACTTTTTTCATAACGAATTATGCCGAAGACATTCGGGCATTCGCTATTTGCGATATAATTTATTTCGGATTCGGTTTTATTCGTAATTGCTTTGTTCGTAAATTCGAATGCTTCCGAATGTCCGAAAGTTGCTAAATTAGTTACGAAACGAATTGCACAAGCCTACCTAATAGTGGGCACTGTTGTGTTTAATATTTGCCTTTATAGTCTGTGTTTGAATTTTTAAAGGGGTTGTAAAGGTTCCTGTTTTTTCACCTTAATGCACTTACTTTACTTACCTGAGCCGTGGAAAGTCCCGCCCTGGATCTTTGCCTGGGGATCTCGGCTCTTCATTGGATAGATTGATAGCAGCGCAGCCATTGGCTTGCGCTGCTGTCAATCAAATCCAATGACATGGGCGCCAGGGGGGGGGGGGAGATTCCTGCATTTGGCAGCTATGGACACCAAATGCAGAACTCGGGAGCGCGCCCGCAAGGTAACCCTCTTGGGAGAGCGCTTCCCATAGGGGGTTATCTGAGGTGGGGAGGAGCCGAGAGAGCCGCGAGGGACCCCAGAAAACGCAGTTCGGGGCCACTCTGTGCAAAACGAGCTGCACATTTGAGGTAAGTATGACATGTTTTTTATTTAAAAAAAAAAAAAATCGAACCTTTAATATAACGTTAACCCTTTCATGCCCAAGCCTATTTCTGACATTGTTAAAAGTTAAAATCCGTATTTTTTGCTAGAAAGTTACTTAGTACCCCCAAACATTACATATATATATATATATATTATTATTATTATTTTTTTAGCAGAGAATCTAGAGAATAAAATGACGGTTGTTGCAATATTTTATGTCACACTGTATTTGCGCAGCGGTCTTTCAAACGCAATTTTTGGGGAATTTTTTTTTTATGAATTAAAAAAAAACGAAACAGTAACGTTAGCCCAATTTTTTGTATAATGTGAAAGATGATGTTACGCCGAGTAAATAGATACCTAACATGTCATGCTTTGAAATTGCGCACACTCAAGGAATGGCGACAAACGACAGTACCTAAAAATCTCCATAGGCCACGGTTAAAAATTTTTTACGGTTACCAGGTTAGAGTTATAGAGGAGGTCTAGTGCTAGAATTATTGCTCTCGCTCTGATGATCACAGTGATACCTCACCTGTGTGATTTGAACACCGTTTACATATGCGGGCGCGACTTGCGTGTGCGTTTTCTTTGCTGCGCGAGCTCGCAGGGTCGGGGTCGCTTTAAAAATTATTTATTTTATTTCTTTTAATTTTTTTACATTGTCACTTTAAATTAAAAAAAATTTGATCACTTTTATTGCTGTCACAAGAAATGTAAACATCCCTTGTGACAGTAGTAGGTGGTGACAGGTACTCTTTATGGAGGGATGGGGGGGGTCTAAAAGACCCCAAATCCCTCCTTTCTTTATCGTACACCACGGGACACAGAGCTAGTCATTACATAATGGGTTAAGGGTCACCAGCGGTGATTGGACACTGGCACAACCAATGGAAGACAGTTCCCCTCCATATAACCCCTCCCATCAGGGAAGTACCTCAGTTTTTTCGCCAGTGTCGAAAGGTGTTGGACGCGTTAGGAGGTGCTAAAGGAAAGCTCTACCAAAGAGACCCTCTGGGGGTAAAAGAGCTATGCTTTCGGATCCATCCAAGACGCCTACAAATGAGCTGAATCTGGATGGGATCCGGGCCTCATCCATGAGGCGTCGCCTGTAATGTCTCTCTTCGGAGGACTGGGCTCTAAGATCCAGCACTTTCGCTATTTCGCTATAAAGTCCTGGTAAGAGTCTTGTACAAGGCCCAGGGGAGAGGTATCCTTTAAATAGGAACCCATATCCCTGAAGGTTGGCACACATAGCCCACCGTGAAGGGTGAAGTTTGGTATCTGTCTGAAATCTTTCAGCAGAAAAACCTGCGGCGTGGATAAGGTGAGATTAGAAGGTCCATAACTAGGTTGGGACCTTTTTCAAAAAATGGATGTCTTCTTTTTTTCCACCACTGGGGGGAGTAAAGAGCTGAATATACTCACCTCACTCTGTTCAGTGTCGGCTTCGGCGAAGTACACTGCTCGTCACCTCCGCTGCTGAGCTTGCTGGGGCACCCCGATCCTCCTTTCGGTGGCCGACCAGACACCTGCAGATGCAGGTAAGTGGGAACAAGGGCTGATGAGAGTCCTCTCTCACTATGGCCACCGCCATAGCGCTATATTTTATGTCAGCGCGCTTTATCGGAGGGGGGGGGGGGCGAAGGCGTGCGCGGGCACGTGGCGCGCGCAGGCACAGAAACGGCGCCAAATTTAAAAGACTGTCAGTGTGAGAAGCACTGCAGCAGCAAGCAAGCTCGTTAGTTCTCTTGTTCCTGGCAGAGAAACACAGCAGCTATACAGGGACGTAAGACTCCATGTGGTTGGATTGGGTACTTCCTAGAAGACATCCATGTTATGCATAGTTATGTGTTAAAAGTTGCATACTTAATGTATTTGCTAAACTGAACACGGTAGTATATGCATTTAGGTACCTTGTATTTTGTCTAAACAGTAAGCCTTCCAGGGGAAGTAATACGGACAAAAAGAGATAAGAAAGCACCACCGCCTGAGAGGAGGCTCTAGCTGTGCTGACTCGGTACCTTCCTCTCCTGTGTTGCCAAATGCACCTGTACAGGATGAGCCATTACCTCTGTCAGGTATGGCGGCTTCCCCAGTGAAGCCTGGGCCTGTATATGTCACTGAGGACACTTTATCAGCTGCCCTAAATAATCTGGAGGAAAAAATTGCTACCTTAATCGCTAAGTCCTCTAAAAAGGACAATAAGCGAAGCAGGTCTCTTCCAGTATTGGACCTCCCTTCAGAAGTACCTGAGGGAGGAGGATGAGGAGGAGGAGGCTACATCAGCAGAGGATGAGGAGCCAGATTTTAAGGTCACAGGTACAATGCTATAGCAGTGCATTTAAGTTAACCTCTGCGGAGGTAACGGAATTACCTGTCTCCTCCCTAGGGTCATTAAGATCCCTGCAAGGTGCATGCTCCTTCCCGGTTCATCAGTTACTAGAGGATCTAATATACGCAAACTGGCAACATCCAGATAAGCGTTTCTCACCTCCAAAAAGGTTTAACATTCTTTATCCTATGGGGGAATTTTTTTTAAAGAAATGGAGCCTGCCTGCGGTAGTTGCGGCTATTTCTTGTGTAAATAAAAACCTGACATGTCCGGTGGATAATGTACAAGGGTTTAAAAGATCCTTCTGAGAGGAAGTTGAAATCCTCCTTCCTTTTGGCCGGCTCAATTACCCAACCTGCAGTAGCAGCAGTCGGTATGTGTCAGGTCATCAGCCAACAGGTAAAGCAGGGGCTGAAGGAACTGCCTTCAGAGCAGGCTAGAAATTGGGAAAATTTGCCTAAAGCCTTATGCTTCACAGTGGATGCCATGAGAGATTCTATCATACAGGCATCACGCCTTACACTCCAGCTGGTACAGATGCGCAGAGTACTTTGGCTTAAGCATTGGTCAGCGGAAACCCCATGCAAAAAGCTGTTGGCAAGTTCCCGTACCATGGCGAACGCCTATTTGGGGAAGATTTAGAAAAATATATACAGAAGATATCAAGTGGTAAAACGACTTTTACCTGAGAGAAAGAAAAACAAGAGATCTTGTTTTAAACGCTCTCTCTCCCCAGCTCCCGGGAAATCTGACTCCAACCAGTGGCGGCGGCCTGTTTTAGCCGCCCACAAAAGCCAAGGGGCAAGCTCAGAAGAACAAGAAGCCGTGGGGTGCAAGAGCTAATAAGCAAGCCCCCAAAGCCTCTCAGTGAAGGGGCGCCCCCGCTCGGCCGAGTGGGAGGAAGGCTTTATCAGTTCTGAGCGACTTGGGGGTCAGAAATCCAGGACAATTGGGTAGTATCCACAATATCCTCAGGGTACAAACTGGAATTTCGAGAGATCCCACCTTCTCAATTCCGAGGTTCAAGACTCTCCAAGGATCCACAAAAAAGAGAATCCTTCTTCAAAGGTTTGAATCACTTAATGGCTCAAGGGGTAGTTACAGACGTACCCCAAAAAGAGCGAGGTGCAGGTTTTTACTCAAACCTCTTTGTGATTCCAAAGCCAAATGGAGATGTCAGACCCATCCTGGATCTAAAATCCCTAAATCGGTTCCTGAACGATCGCCATTTTCGAATGGAAACGATCCGATCCGTGGCCGCCACTTTAAAGGGCGGAAAATTCATGGCGCCCATAGATATCAAGGACGCACATTTACACATACCCATCCTCCCCGCTCACCAAAGATTCCTAAGGTTTGCGGTAGAAGATCGCCACTTTCAATTTGTGGCTCTGCCGTTTGGTGTAGCCACCGCGCCCATAGTATTCACAAAGGTGCTAGCTCCTCTGTTAGCAAACCTAAGAACACGGGGCATTGCGGTAACAGCCTATCTGGACGATCTACTAGTAATAGATCAGTCAAAGGAGGGATTGGGTCACGCTGTACACACTACAGTAGGATACCTGGAGCATTTAGGATGGATTATAAATTTACAAAAATCCTCTCTCCAGGCCCAAAGAAGGATAGTGTACCTGGGCATGATCATAGATACAGCCCAAAATGGGGTATACCTGCCAGAACCGAAGATACAGTCTCTGAAAGACCTGATCCACAAGGTCAAAGCAAACAAGAGGCCGTCTATTCGCCTTTGCATGAGACTATTGGGAAAGATGGTAGCCTCCTTCGAGGCGGTCCCTTACGCCCAGTTTCATTCGAGACTACTTCAAGGCAATATTTTAGCTTCCTGGAACAGGAAGAGCCAAGCTCTGGATATACCCATGCGCCTGTCCTCACAAGTACGCCACAGCTTCGATTGGTGGCTAGAAGCCAGGAATTTACGGAAGGGAAAGTCCTTCCTCCCAGTGGCCTGGAAGGTGGTATCTAGGGATGCCAGCCTATCAGGCTGGGGTGCAGTATTCGAGGAGGCTTCTACCCAGGGAACCTGGGCCAAGACTCAGGGGATCCTGCCCATCAATGTGCTAGAGATCCGGGCGGTATATCTAGCCCTCAAAACCTGGACATACAGGTTACAGGGCTACCCAGTTCGGGTTCAATCCGACAATGCTACTGCAGTAGCTTACATCAATCACCAAGGAGGCACCCGCAGTCGGGCAGCCCAAAGAGAGGTGAACCGGATCCTGGCATGGGCAGAAGAGCATGTACCTTGCCTTTCTGCAATCTTCATTCCAGGGATAGAAAATTGGCAAGCAGACTACCTGAGTCGTCAGCAGCTGCTACCAGGAGAGTGGTCTCTTCACCCCGAGATCTTTCAGGCCATATGTCTGAGATGGGGAAACCCAGATGTAGACCTGCTAGCTGCCAGGTTCAACAAGAAATTGGACAACTTTGTGTCCAGAACGAGAGATCCTCTAGCCTACGGGACAGACGCTCTAATAATACAGACGCTCTAATAACTCCATGGAATCAGTTCTCACTGATCTATGCATTCCCTCCGATCCCTCTTCTACAAAGACTGCTTCGCAGGATCAAGGAGGAGGGAATACCAGTAATCCTAGTGGCCCCAAACTGGCCCAGGAGGCCTTGGTACGCCGAGATTGTAAAAATGGCGATAGGAAGGCCCTGGAAGTTTCCACTTCGACACGACCTGCTGTCACAGGGTCCAGTATTCCACCCTTCCTTACAAAGGCTAAAGTTGATGGCCTGGCTGCTGAGACCCACATTTTGAAAAAGAGAGGGGTCTCTGGTCCGGCTCTTTCTACGCTCATTAATGCTAGAAAGCCAGCCTCCAGACTCATCTATCAGAGAGTCTGGAGAGCATACGTTTCCTGGTGTGAATCCAGATGTTGGAATCCTCAGAAATATGAAATAAGTAGGATTCTTGCTTTTTGCCAGTTAGGAGTGGATATGAATTTAGCCCTTAGCACCATCAAAGGGCAAATATCGGCTCTATCAGTCTTCTTTCAGAGACCATTGGCATCTCACTCCCTAGTTCAGACATTCATTAAGGGGGTACTGAGGATAAATCCTCCAGTTAGGACTCCCTTGTGTCCATGGGATTTGAATTTGGTATTGTCAGTGTTGCAAAAGCAACCTTTTGAACCTATTCGCCATATTCCTTTAATTATATTGAGTAGGAAGTTGGCCTTTCTGATTGCTATAGCTTCTGCTAGGAGAGTATCAGAGCTAGCAGCTCTTTCTTGTAAAGAGCCTTATCTAATTTGTCACAAGGACAAAATCGTACTACGACCCCATCCGGCTTTTCTACCTAAGGTGGTGTCGGCTTTTCACTTGAATCAAGACATTGTTCTGCCTTCCTTTTTTCCAAACCCGCGGACGGCGGGGGAAAAATTATTACACTCTCTAGATCTAGTGAGAGCGGTAAGGGTGTATCTGCAAGCAACCGCTCAGATACGTAAAACAGATGTTTTGTTTATTTTACCAGATGGGCCCAAGAAGGGCCAAGCGGTATCAAAATCCACCATTTCCAGGTGGATTAGACAAGTAATTGTTCAAGCTTATGGTTTAAAGAACAGGACTCCTCCTTTTCCTGTTAAGGCGCACTCTACCAGGGCGATAAGTGCTTCATGGGCAGTGCACCACCAGGCTTCGATGGCTCAGATCTGTAAAGCTGCAACTTGGTCTTCAGTCCATACATTTTCCAAATTCTATCAAATAGATGTGAAAGGACATGAGGATTCCGCCTTTGGGCGAAGTGTGCTGCAGGCAGCAGTATAGGGCTTCTGGTCCGCAAGCGGCCTGTTTTGATCTGTGTCTCCCCCCCTTCATATGAGCATTGCTCTGGGACGTCCCATTATGTAATGACTAGCTCTGTGTCCCGTGGTGTACGATAAAGAAAATAGGATTTTTATAACAGCTTACCTGTAAAATCCTTTTCTTGGAGTACACCACGGGACACAGAGGTCCCCCCCTTCTTATGGGAACCTTACTGCTTTGCTACAAAACTGAGGTACTTCCCTGATGGGAGGGGTTATATGGAGGGGAACTGTCTTCCATTGGTTGTGCCAGTGTCCAATCACCGCTGGTGACCCTTAACCCATTATGTAATGACTAGCTCTGTGTCCCGTGGTGTACTCCAAGAAAAGGATTTTACAGGTAAGCTGTTATAAAAATCCTATTTTGCACTTCAAAGTATTCAGATCGCCAAAAACTGCGATTCTGAATACTGTCATTTTTTAAAACTGTGCCATTGGCAGTTGAGTAAACCGGAAGTGACGTCGGCTTCCTTCCAGTCTCACTCTAGCCGGCGGAAGTGCCAGATCGTGGATCAGGTTTCCCGGTGGGACGGGAGGTCCGGGAAGAGCGGCGGAAGGCGGCAGGAGGGGGGGAGTCCCCTTCCGCTCCCCTGGGATAACAGCCGAGCGGCTTTTAGCCACATCGGTTGTTATACCTGAAGAGTTGACCGCCTGCGCTATAAAACGGTATCGGGATGATGCAGGCATCACCCCGGTATAACCCCCTAAAGCTGAGGCCGCATATGTGCGTGCGGTTGGTGCTAAGGGGATTTTATTAAGGAAGAATTTTTTTTTTTTACCTTGTGGCCCAGGAATCCCCGGTTCTCCTTTTGTACCAGTATCGCCCTTTTCACCTAAAGAAAGAAAGTTAATTAGAAAAAAAATTCTGTCTTGTAGTTTCAGTAAGGCCTCATTCACATGGGCATTCCTAAGTATACATCCATGCAAAGGGCTGTGTTTGCCTGCATGGAATGCACAGGTGTTCTATGCATACATGTGCTGGCAGTCCCATTCATGTCTATTGGGACGTAGCAGCTGCACAGACAGCCACTGCAGTCCAATAAACATGAATAGGACTGTCTGCACGCAGATGCACAAAACACCTGTGCATCCTGTGCGGACAAACACGGCCCTCGCAAGAAATTATGTAAAACAAACTTAAAAAAAAAACCTTTACACTTCCCTTTTAATTATAGAAAATATGGAGTTGATTTACTTAAAGCAAATAGGCTGTTCACTATGCAAGGGAAGTTGCACTTTGCAAAGGAATTTTTCCCAGAGCTTAATGAATATGGTGAAATTTCACTTTGCGAATAATACCCAATCAGGTGCAAGGATTTTTATTTATTTTTTAAAACAGCGTTTTTGCTTGCACATGATTGGATGATGGAAGTCAGAAGAGTTTCACCTAATTTAGTGACCTCTGGGGAAATTTCCCTTGTAAAGTGCAACTTTCCTTGCAAAGTTACAAGAGTCTGTTTGCCTTTAGTAAATCAACTCCTATCTATCTAGCTCTTAAAGATTGGAATTGTATAAGGTAAATATACCGTGCTTCCCCGAAAATAATATTTATCCCAAAAATAAGACCTACTGCGATTTTCGAGAAGGGCTGCAATATAAGCCCTACCCCGAAAATAAGGCCTAGTGTAGAATGCTTGTGTGTCTAGTGTATACACTACTCCGTTGCAGTATTGTATAGTGTAGACTGTGTGTGTCTATGTGATACAATTGTGCCAAGTACCTTCGGAATAACTCTGCGATCAGCTGATCTCTTGCTACTCTCCTATTCTCCTCACCGCTGTCAGCTGGGGATTTTGCCCCCCCTCTACAGTGCTTAGAGCAGGGAGGAGAGATTCGGCGGGCTAAGGAAGTGGAAAGCTGCACTCAGCTGATCTCCCCTTCTCTGAGATGTCAGCGGGGAATCTCGGGCCCCCCTCCCTGTGCAGAGCTCCGGCAGGCTAAGGAAGTGGCGAGCTGCACTCAGCTGATCTCCCCCTCTCTGAGATGTCAGTGGGGGATCTCAGGCCCCCCTCCCTGTGCAGAGCTCCGGTGACTTGTCGTTCTGGTTCCCCTATCTGTATGGTTCCAAGCTCAACTGCGCAGGCGCAGCCAAACAGCTGTTGAAGCTCGGATATTTCCGTTGGCTTGGCTTGCGCCTGCGCAGTAAAGAGGGAACCAGAGCGATAGGAGGAACCATAGTCTCGGCAACTGTGGACGCGCTGGTCCCCGATGCTTCATTACACACGCCGCTTTCCTATTCATAGTCATACAGCAAGGGGTGGCTCAGATGTGATAATGAGCAGTGCGATTTGTTTGTTTATACACGACACTCTATCCAGCCCCTTGCTGGATAGAGCGTCGTGTATAAACAAAGAAATCGCACTGCTCATTATCACATCTGAGCCGCCCCTTGCTGTATGACTATGAATAGGAAAGCGGCGTGTGTAATGAAGCATCGGGAGCGAGCGCGTCCTATCGATATGCTTCCCCCCCTTGACTGCGCAGGCGCTGCCGAACAGCTGTTTAAGCTCGGAGATTTCCGTCGCCTCGGATTGCGCCTGCGCAGTCAAGCTTGGAACCATACCGTTAGGCGGAACAAGTTTGGCAGGTCACCGGCAGGCTAAGGAAGTGGCAAGCTGCACTCAGCTGATCTCCCCCTCTCCGAGATGTCAGCGGGGGATCTCGGGCCCCCCTTCCTCTGCAGACCTCCAGCGGGTCACAGGCGCTATAAGAAGGTATGTGGCACTACATCTCAGCATGCAGCAGTTTTGCATTGTGTGATACTGTAATGGAGTGCATTCCAACATTCTACAAGCACTTTTACACAGGGGATTCGTGACAGGCAGGGAGGGAGAGAGACAGCACATGGCATGATAAAACCTACCCTGAAAATAAGCCCTACTGTGTCTTTTGTTGACAAAATTAATATAAGACCCAGGCTTATTTTCGGGGAAACACGGTATATTGTATATACATATAGGTGGATCTTAAAATTTGTTAGGCCAAGCCATGCTACTTCAAGTGAACTGTGCAACATGAAGTTTATGACACAGTCTGAAGAGTCTGCTGTGTGTAAGTACAGTAAGCTTTTAATACTTATGTTACCTTTCTCTCCGTTTTTTCCATTAGCTCCAGGAGGGCCAGGAGGTCCTTTTGCATTAAAAAAAAAAAAGAAAGAAAAGATGAGAATTTAAAGTACGGTATATGAGTAAATTAAAATATCCATGTCCTTCTTGACAAATGAGATATAAATGACCCTTCTTTTATGGAAATTATGCATTAAACTTTGTCTTCATTTTGGAGTGGAGTGGAGATGGATTAGAACCCTTGTCAGAGTTTTATTGCTGTTTGTGCCCCTGTTAGGGAGATCCAACCTCTCTATTTGTCTTATTTACCATTAGTACTGAACGTAAAAGTAAAAGAAAATCCTAAATTTTGGGCTGTCCCCAGGACAGTAAAAGAGGGGGGATCTGCGAATGGGGATACTAGTTCTGGTGACCCTGGTGACAGCCAGGGATTTCCTTACTTTGGAGGGATTTCTTCTCACTTCCTGTTTTGGCTATTAGACAGGGAGTGAAGGGAAATTGCCCCAATGGGATACAGATGGCGAAAAAAAAAAAACTGACAGGTGTTCTAACCCTATTTAAAATGAAAGGAAAAAAAAAAGTTTGGCCTATAGTTCTACTTGAAAAAAAACGACTTCAGCAAAAGCAAGTTTGTTACAGGATGAGTGATAAAGATGTTTTCGTGCCTTAATCCACTTCAACAGTTCCAACACAGCATCTTCCACTGGACACTGTGCTCTTTAAGAGCCCATGTTCATGTCATGGAAACAAGCCTGTACTGACTAATGAAAACAAATGAAAACAAGGTTACCCACCTATGGAAAAACTGATTTTCTGCACTTTCAGACATGTCTTTTTATTTCACAGCACAAACAGGAGTTATACTTACCTTCACTCCAGCAATGTGGTGTGCAGGTGCTCCCTACCAACTGCTGACATGTCCGTGTACGGTCTCCGCTTTGCTCAGCAGGGATCGCTCCATTGATCCCCGCTGAGCAGGCAGATGACAGCTCCGTCTCTGCACACTGTGCAGGGACCGACCTGTCAGAGCGCCGCTCTCCTCTATGGGGGATCGGATGAAGACGGACTATAAAGTCAGTTTTCATCCGATCCGCCAGACAAATAGAAAATAGAGTTTCCATCCGTCAGACTTTAGCGGATCGGATGTCAGCGGACATGTCACTGCTGACATCCGTGGCTCTATAGACCTGCATGGAGCATCTGTTCAGGACCAGGTCCACCTAAAAAAACTGACAGGCGGACCTGAACGGTCTGCTTGTGTGAAAGGGGCCTTCTTCTGGGTTCTGATCTTCAGCCTATTTCATTGGCCGGGCTGAGATAAGTTAATTTATCATGGCACATCTGAAATTGCTTACTGAGCTGCCTAGCGCAGCTCATTGCACAGTTTGAACATACAGGTAAGTATACTTTAATGCAGAAAAGACGTAGCATGTCTCTTCTGTATTAAAAGGCCTACTTGTTCACAAACATTTTTTAAGTTCAACTTTCATATTTGCCTGAGCTTCCATACCTGCTTAATACAGTAAAACAAAATTATATTTACACTTAATGGTTTTCCTTAAATACCTCTCTCGCCTCTCACTCCTGGAAGTCCTTGGGGACCTTGGTTCCCAGCAGCTCCTGGACATCCTTGTAGAATGGTCAGCTTATCAGAATCTCCAACTTCAAGGATTTTCACCTCTAAAACACGATTAAGAACATAAAAATACAAAAGTTGGAATAATTTGATTCCACATAAGTTAAAGGGGTTATAAAGGTTCGTTTTTTATTTTCTAAATAGGTTCCTATAAGAGCCCATTCACACAGGGGCGTCTTTGGATCCGACTCCAAATCGCCCCAGGTCGCCCCTAGTCGCCTCAGGTCGCGCTGGCTGAAGAAATCAATGTAAGTTAATGGAGCCGTCCTTATGCACACTACTGCAGTCGCTCCGACTTCAAAAAAGGTCCCTGTACTACTTCAATCCGACTCCTAGGCGACCTGTAACCATTCATTTCAATGGGAGTCGCCTCTCCCTGTCTTAATAGGAGCGACTCTCCAGGAAGATAACATACATTTCTCCTGCAAAACTCTCTCCCCCCCCTCCCTCCCACAGAGCTGATTCTTGTTTGATTGGCCACTGGAATGTCTCCTGTCCTGCAGGCAACTTGGAGTTGCCTTGTAAATAGCTCCAGGTCGGCTGTGATTCATACTCAGGTCGTGTCTGAGTTGCCTCATAAAATCGTGCTGGAAGTCGTGTTGCCCCTGTGTGAATGGGCTCTAAGCTAGTGCATTGTTGGTTCACTTACCTTTTCCTTAGATTTCCCTTCTAAATATTTGTTTTCTTTGTTTTCTTTGTCTGAAATTCTCACTTCTTGTTCCTCCTCAGTAAGCTGTTCAGTAAGCTGCTCTGGGTGACTCCACACCACTCGGATGATGGTGTGAAGTTTAGTGAGGAGAAACAGGAAGTGAGAAATTCAGACAAAGAAAAAAAACATTTAGAAGGGAAATATAAGGAAAAGGTAAGTGAACCAACAATGCACTAGCTTAAAGGAACCTATTTAGAAAATAAAAAACAAACCTTTACAACCCCTTTAAGCTTGAAGCACACTACAAGATTTTTGTCTCTTGTAAATTTACTGGTCAAGTATTCATTGCTGTTGTACAAGCTGACCAGACTCAGTAATTCAAAGCAGTCCTATCTACATTTGGGTGTGTTGGTTCAGCAAAGATCTTATGACAGCTCTAAACATTCAGTGGGGGGGTGCTTACTTACAATCCTGCTATGTAAATAACAGTATTATTCTGGTTTAATGATTAGCTGATATTTAACAATTTTACTGACTGTATTGCCACCAGAGGAAAAATCTACAAAATCGAAATAATCTACAAAATCCCAATTACCCCCCATCACCAGGGCTGTCTTAATAGCATCATGGGCCCCTGGGCAAAGTAATGCACTGGGGCCCCACCAGCTTGCCCCAATTTACACACCTACTTTCAAGAAATAAAGTATAAATAGTTGATAGAATTAAACATATATTCATTAGTACTTTCAATAAAATTGATTTTACAAAAGGAAAACATTCCATAAATCAAAGACTAGTCAACACAAAGGGCACAGTACAGGGGGGGTCAGGAGGGCACAGTATAGGTTCTGGGATGCTTCCCGGGACACGAACATATTGGGACAGTTTAGTAAAAAGCGTGACTGTCCTGGCAAATCCGGGACAGTTGGCAAGTATGATGTAATGCAAGATTATTGTGAGGGCCCCCCATGTACCTGGGGCCCCTGGGCAGTGCCCAGGAGTGCCCTTGCATTAAGATGGCCCTGCTTATCACTACCCTTACCTGTTAGCCCAATCCCTAACCTTACAGCTAACCCTAATACTGTATCTGCTAACCTATTCCCTAGTATAATCCTAACTCCAGTCAACCCAATCCTCAATGCTAACATTTGAACCTCACACTAATGTTCATCCTTGTGTTTAAACCCTGAACCTCACCATAACCCATAACCATAATTCAAAATCTCCTAAAATTCACTGTAATCTTTAAAGCCTAACTCCATGTTTGCTTTCACTTTATATAGTTTGTTTGGCCAAGCTGGCCCAAATGTATTATTTCCTTTGTTTGATGCAGATGCTGGCAGCACTGTATTAACGGAATGTAGCAGCAGCCACATACAGTATACAGGTCCTTCTCAAAAAATTAGCATATTGTGATAAAGTTCATTATTTTCTGTAATGTACTGATAAACATTAGACTTTCATATATTTTAGATTCATTACACACAACTGAAGTAGTTCAAGCCTTTTCTTGTTTTAATATTGATGATTTTGGCATACAGCTCATGAAAACCCAAAAATCCTATCTCAAAAAATTAGCATATTTCATCCGACCAATAAAAGAAAAGTGTTTTTAATACAAAAAAAGTCAACCTTCAAATAATTATGTTCAGTTATGCACTCAATACTTGGTCGGGAATCCTTTTGCAGAAATGACTGCTTCAATGCGGCGTGGAATGGAGGCAACCAGCCTGTGGCACTGCTGAGGTGTTATGGAGGCCCAGGATGCTTCGATAGCGGCCTTAAGCTCATCCAGAGTGTTGGGTCTTGCGTCTCTCAACTTTCTCTTCCCAATATCCCACAGATTCTCTATGGGGTTCAGGTCAGGAGAGTTGGCAGGCCAATTGAGCACAGTAATACCATGGTCAGTAAACCATTTACCAGTGGTTTTGGCACTGTGAGCAGGTGCCAGGTCGTGCTGAAAAATGAAATCTTCATCTCCATAAAGCTTTTCAGCAGATGGAAGCATGAAGTGCTCCAAAATCTCCTGATAGCTAGCTGCATTGACCCTGCCCTTGATAAAACACAGTGGACCAACACCAGCAGCTGACATGGCACCCCAGACCATCACTGACTGTGGGTACTTGACACTGGACTTCAGGCATTTTGGCATTTCCCTCTCCCCAGTCTTCCTCCAGACTCTGGCACCTTGATTTCCGAATGACATGCAAAATTTGCTTTCATCCGAAAAAAGTACTTTGGACCACTGAGCAACAGTCCAGTGCTCTGTAGCCCAGGTCAGGCGCTTCTGCCGCTGTTTCTGGTTCAAAAGTGGCTTGACCTGGGGAATGCGGCACCTGTAGCCCATTTCCTGCACACGCCTGTTCACGGTGGCTCTGGATGTTTCTACTCCAGACTCAGTCCACTGCTTCCGCAGGTCCTCCAAGGTCTGGAATCGGTCCTTCTCCACAATCTTCTTCAGGGTCCGGTCACCTCTTCTCGTTGTGCAGCGTTTTCTGCCACACTTTTTCCTTCCCACAGACTTCCCACTGAGGTACCTTGATACAGCATTCTGGGAACAGCCTATTCGTTCAGAAATTTCTTTCTGTGTCTTACCCTCTTGCTTGAGGGTGTCAATGATGGCCTTCTGGACAGCAGTCAGGTCGGCAGTCTTACCCATGATTGCGGTTTTGAGTAATGAACCAGGCTGGGAAATTTTAAAAGCCTCAGGAATCTTTTGCAGGTGTTTAGAGTTAATTAGTTGATTCAGATGATTAGGTTAATAGCTCGTTTAGAGAACCTTTTCATGATATGCTAATTTTTTGAGATAGGAATTTTGGGTTGTCATGAGCTGTATGCCAAAATCATCAATATTAAAACAAGAAAAGGCTTGAACTACTTCAGTTGTGTGTAATGAATCTAAAATATATGAAAGTCTAATGTTTATCAGTACATTACAGAAAATAATGAACTTTATCACAATGTGCTAATTTTTTGAGAAGGACCTGTACAGCGCCGTGTTCTGGCAGTAGGATCGGGAATATACACCTGCTGTCAGAACAAAATTAAGTTGAAAGCTTTGTATTTTAATTAGTGAATACAAGGCTTCCTCTGATTCGACGAAGTGGACATTGTGATGTCATCCACCTGTCTTTCCATTTCAGCCAATCAGAGGAAGCCTTGTATTCATTGATATAAAAAAATATAAGGCTTTCTATGAATGACTGAGCAGTACTCAGCCTTGCCTGACTTGGTTTTGTTCTGGCAGCAGTTGTGAAGTCCCTGTACCGCTGCGGAACACAGTTCTGTATTCTGTAGCTGTTCATACAACACTGATATCAGCCACATCAATTAGGAAAGGAAACAGTTAATTTGGGCCAGCCCAAATAAACAATTTAAATGAAAGTAAACGTGCTTTAAGACTTTACACTGTACTTTATCCAACCCCTAAACCCAACTAAAAATGTGGTTCAAACCCTAATATTCAACCTATTCTCTCTTTTCTAGCAACAAACTAACCCAACATCTAAACCCCAATCTATATGGAGTTGAAGGACATTCCTCAATGGGTCCCCCTCCCTTATAATCCATAGAAATAGACTACAGCTACTGCACTTACATACCGAGGCTTTATGGTTAATACTGTAGCGGGGTCTCTAAATTTAGGTGGGATACACCTGGGTGGTAGTATGATCCAGGTGTGTAAATTATGAGAGGAATTGGACCATTTGTATTCGTGGAGGATTGGGAGGTGTAATAATCTCCTTGGCCTGTGGGTGGCGGGGTGCCCGCAGGCTCAAGGTAGATTTACTGCCATAGTGCTGTCCTTTTTGTCCCTTCTCGGAGATGGTACGGCGAGGGCGGGGAACCTGCCGTGGCGTCAATGGAGGGGATAAAAGGGGGAGACGCCCTTGCCACGAGGTCTTCTTCTGCGGGATCTTCTTCACCACGCGCCCAGGCATCTTAGGCCTGGGTGCGGGCGGTCCAGAGTTATTCGGCCCAGGCGCCCTAGGCCTGGCTGGAGCAGAGTTGGCGTCCATCCCAGGCACCTTCAGCATGGGGTGAGGTACTAAATCAAAGGCCTGGGGCCCGGTGACTTCGACTGGGTCCCGCGAGGGTGGAGAAGTCCGAGGGTCCCTGAAGTGGATGGGGCCCAAGTCTGAGGTGAGGAGGCTGGAGAGGTCACCCGTCCGGAGAGTCCGGAGCAGCATCAACCCGGTGACGGATGGGCCTCCGGTAACTCCCTTGGAGGGACATCTTCCCCTGACAGGGGCCACAACGCAGCGAAGGTACTCCTATCTACGTTCTCTTGAGTTGCTGGTAGAGACTCACAAGTTCTAAGGTCTCTCTTAGCCGATGGCTATAGTAACCGCTGGTGAAACCACAGTGGTTTAGCTTACAATCAGGATAGTGCCTCGACCTGCTCACCCCACCGTATTGAACTGTTATTGGGTCGCAACCAGTTGGCTGCTAAAGCACTGTTTATTGTGAATGTGACAATAAAACAAGAGTTGGACCTTTATCGGTGTGTGATACTCTGGTTAATGGGAGCAAAGGGAAGTGTCCGCACAGCAGGACTTGGTCCTTAACTGAAACACACAGGCCCGAGGAAAATATCTGGTACTGGCCTTCACCTCACTCACTGCCATGGGGAGGACATGGGCCGTAGCGCATCTCACCCTCGCATACGAAATACCCCTAGACAAATTAGAAGGGGTGAGGCCACTACAATACAATGTAGTTCTAAGCAGTGTATGTTCATTTTTATTTTTCTATTTTTCCTTTTATTGTTTGTTAAAGACCTTGTATTCTTTTGTCATTTTTAAGGGCTTTTTGTTTTTACTTTCTTGATTGTTTTTTGGGTCTATTATCGTGTCCAATTACCGTATGTACTTGAGTATAAGCCGGCCCGAATATAAGCCGAGGCACCTAATTTTACCCAAAAAAACTGTGAAAACGTATTGACTCGAGTATAAGCCTAGGATGTCCATCTGCATGCCTCACTGTGCCTCACTTTGCCTCACTGTGTCCATGTGCATGCCTCACTGTGTCCATGCCCCACTGTGCCCATGCCTCACTGTGTCCATGACTAGACTGACGTTTAACATGGGAGTCTATGGAAGGGGTGCCCGGCTTTTAAAAATCGGTGCTCCCGGGCCGTACGTCCCCCAGACAACAATCTTTTCACACCTGTAGGGGAGAAATGGGGCTACATGTGTGCCAAGTTTCGGGTCCAGCGGACTTAGGACCGGCCGGTACCGGGTTCCCAAAGACACCAGAGAAATTACCATTTAACATGGGAGTCTATGGAAGGGGTGCCCAGGTTTGAACAATCGGTGCTCCCCGGCCGTAGGTTCCCCGGACAACAAACTTTGCACACTTGTAGAGGAAGAGTGGGGCTACATGTGTGCCAAGTACCGGGTCCCCAAAGTCCGGCAGATCAGGCGAAAAACGGTGACTCGATTATAAGCCGAGGGGGGGCGTTTTCAGCACAAAAAAATGTGCTGAAAAACTCGGCTTATACTCGAGTATATACGGTATATCTGTTTTTGTAACACCATTATATGCCTTGTTTAGATGGCGCAGTAGGTCTGACACTGATTGTCTCTATCACACTCCATATGTTCAAGGCCTCAGGAGATGGTAAACTATATGGTTTGTAGCGGCCTCACCCCTCTCTCCCCTTCTCATTCTCGGCTTGTCTTTCTTCATCTAGGGGTGTTAGTGCTGGGGA
The DNA here is from genome assembly GCA_029206835.1 of Rana muscosa. Taxonomy (NCBI): domain Eukaryota; kingdom Metazoa; phylum Chordata; class Amphibia; order Anura; family Ranidae; genus Rana; species Rana muscosa. The sequence goes on along the minus strand of CM055125.1, from coordinate 237,984,485 downwards.
GAGGGATGAGATACACCACGGCCCATGTCCTCCATAGTGACGAGGTGAAGGCCAGAAAGATCGGGCTTTGTGTAGGTGTCCTAGAGTCAAGTCCTATACTTCGTCCCTGACTCCTTTGCTCCTAGTAACCAGAGTTCCACACAGTGAATAGGTCCAACACAGTTTTATTCTTCTCAGCGAATAAACATACAGCACAGTTGAGTTGGATTCTTTTGCAACAACTCAGTAGTAATGGGAATAGGTTGAGGCACAATCCTTTCCCTTCTCTTGCCAACCACTGTGGTGTCACCAGTGGCGAATAGTCACTGCCACTGACTATGTGAAGTAGAACGTGAATTACCTTCGCTAGCAAGGCCCCTGTCAGGGGAAGAATATCCGTCCAAGGGAGATACCGGAGGCCTCTCTGTCACCAGCGATGCTGCGCCGGACTCTCCAGAGAAGTTCTCCAGACCTCAGGAACTCAGACACGGGCACCCAAGGAGATAGGGCCCCCTCGGATTCCCCCACCCTCGCGGAACTCAGTCGAAGGTACTGAGCCCCAGGCATCCGCCATAGTACCTCACCCCAGGCTAAAGGTGCCTGAGATGGACTCCATCTCCGCTCCGGCCAGGCCAAAGGCACCTGGGCCCGGAACACCGGAACACCAGCACCCAAGCTGAAGGTGCCTGGGTGCGGCCGCGTCCTCCGACTTCAACTCTGAACCCCGTGGTCAGGGCGTCCGCCCCTTTTATCTCCTCTCCCTTTGCGCCACAGCGGGTTCCCCGCCCCGCTGTACCAGCTCCAGGGGAGGACAAAAAGGCACAGTCTTGTGGCGTGAGTTCAACCCCGGCCCAGGGCAACAACGCCACCTGTAGGCCGCAGTGAACCTCACATCACCAGAGTCCTCCAAGAACCATAAAAGGGTCTCAGATTCCCTAGAAATCAGTGCATCTGGGTTACACTACCACCCAGATGCTTCCCCTAAATTCAAATACCCGCTACAGGTGTATATGTAATCTATTGCATTGTTTCTCAACTGATGTTATCTCAATGTAACAACATGAACACATTTAGACCTGCTTTGTTAAAAAGTTCAATAAAATTATCTGATAAAAAAAAAAAAAAAAATCTAACCACCAATCCCCAAACTGTCATGCACTGTATAAAAACGTGGCTTTTGTATCCCCCCATAAATTGGTACAGTGTCTAAAGCTCCAGCCAGAAACCTTCCTTGATTATTAATTTCACATTCCTTCTTTCCTTAATTCATGAACAAGTTTAAACAAGATGTCTAAACTCCAATCATCTCCATCAATCATCATCAAGCAATATAGTCCATGTTTTAGGATATCCATATGCAAAAAATCCCTATATGCCCCTGTGACCAACTGTCCATTTAATTGGTTTATAGCACTGACACCGCCTTAATAAAGAGCTATTAACCTATGTCCATCCAAAACCACTGGTTTACAACACAGATACAGCCTAAATATAGAACCGTTTATCCAAATGTCAATGCAAAACCTGTTTTGTAGCACAAAAAGAAACTAAATATAAAGTCATTCATCACACTGTTGAACCAGAACTCCTATTTTATAAACTTATTGAGCCATTCAGTACAAATTTTATAGGAAGACATAAGATGAAAATTTGCATGGCTGCACAACTATCCTAAACCCTTTGTTTTTTTTACTTTTTTTTCATGTATCCCTCTTGTTTGGATTTGTGCCATAGGAAAAAACACAGGCATCAACTGTGAATCCATTTATACACTATAAGTAGATCACAATTAAAAAAAAAGATATAATATATCTAAAATATAGGATACCAGTAATAAGTGAGCGCTCCTAACATATACCCACTGACATAAACTAAATGTAGGTATTGATGGAAGGAGATTATAGACATAAACATAATAAAAATACAAAAAATATGGAAATACAAAAAAATCAACATTATTACAACAGTATCAAGAAAAAAATACTAAAAAATGAAGGAAACATTTTAGTTTATGTTATGAAAACATATTTGGATTGTTCATTGAGGGATATCTGTGGTCTACTTACGAGGACATTCCACGGCCTCTTCTTGTCCCAAAGTCTGCGCTGCACATAGCCCAATAATGGCACAGAACACCAGCAGTAACGTTAGCTTCATGGCTACAGTGTGTCCTCTGGTTTCTGATTCTGACACACACAACTCTTAATGCCTATCTTTATTCCAAACACAGAGTGTCCCAATATTTACCCACCCCAACTTCCCGTAACTTCATAGCTAAAGGTCTGATAAACAGATCACTATAAAGCATATTTGTTCTATCAAGGGTCAAGGCAATGCTTTCTTAATGATTGCCAGACAGCTATACCAACATTAAAAAAGATCAGATTTTTTTTAAACACCTGAATTTCATTAGAAATAGCCATTAAATTGTATATAAATTGTTTTCAGTTTTGGACAAGGAAGGGAAAGGTTAAAACAGATTAAATTGTATACCCAGAGGAAAGATTCACCCTCTCTCTTCAAACATGAGAACAATCTGAAAATTTGATTTGCCACCAAAATAAAAATAGAGAGTATATCTTCCCAAGATGCTCCCTGTTCCAGTGACAACTGTAAGAGAGGATCCTATTTTCTTCAGAAGTAAATCATCTCATGTCTTGCTTTGTCTTGATACAGGAAATAAAGAAAAACATTTCTCAAAAGAACACAAATAAGACAAGAAAGTAACCCACTATATGTAATTCACTCTATGCTCTCTGTTTAATAATGTAATCTGCCCCTGTATCTGTGCCTTATAAAAATAATGCAGCTATATACCTAATTTCAGAGCGATGCTCGGCGCGCACGTGACCGGCCGGCTCTGTCCTCGCTCGACCTGACAGCTGCAGCGGGCGGGGTTGAGATTCCCCTGCTGACATCAGTCAGGAGGGGAGGAGGAGAGAGCCGGCCGGTCAAGTGAGTGCCGAGCAGTGCACTGAAATTAGGTATATAGCTGCAATATTTATATAAGGCACAGACGCAGGTTCAGATTACATTATTAAACAGAGAGGATAGTGTGAAAAATGAACGGTAATTTTAGCAGCGGGAGGGGGCGGGTACCGACACAGAGCTGACAGGCAGGGATGGAGGGGGAGAGTGGACAGAGGAAGACAGTGGAGAGCTGTGGATGACGGAGGCACAAAAACTGACCACGGTGTCAGGGCTCAGCAGCCATGATATACCGTGGTCAGTTTACAAAGGGGAGGGCAGAACCAAGCAGGATTAGACAGGTTTTTCAGGTGTTACAGAGCACAAGCACTGTGCTGTATAACATGCTTTAAAGGAACAGGATCCATTTAATTTTTTTTTTAAGGTTAACAAACTCTTTAAACAGTCTTTTCTGCATCTCTCTGATCTAATTTCACATTGTTACTGGAGACATTTCTTCCTCTGGCTTCATGGCTAGGCCTTGATAGATGCCTTTTCATGGTCAAATAAGACTGCTTCAGTGGCCAGGTACTCTAAGGTCTCTTTCACATGGCCATTTACATGCAGTCACTAAATTCCAGCAGCAAGAATCAGCAGATTCTTGCCGCTGGAATGACCGGGGCATGTGAATATCAGCGGACGCTCAACTTATATAAACGAAGATGCATGTAGCCACACACTTAGTTGTTACCTATGGTTAGGGACAGATGTCAGTCAGCTGCATCCAGGCTTGGACATCCATCCCTACCCCAGGTAACTGCTCTGTGATCAGCTACAAGTAAACAGCCCATCATTAAATTAAATAGACTGAGTGGCCACTGCTATTCGCATGCCTTAGTCTGGCCATACACGGTCCAAATCTCGACCGGTTCAGCAGGCTGGTGCGCAGTCATGTTGCACAGTCATGTTGGAACAGGAAGGGGCCATCCCCAAACTGTTCCCACAAAGTTTTTTGGCATGAAATTGTTCAAAATGTCTAGGTATACTGATGTCTTCACTGGGACTAAGGGGCCAAGCCCAACCCCTGAAAAACAACCCCACACCATCATCCCCCCATCCACCAAATGATTTGGACCAGTGCACAAAGCAAGGTCAATAAAGACATGGATGCGCGAGTTATGGCTCATCCTCATTGCTCATCCTATAGCTCATGGTATAGCTACAAAGGGTGGGCCAACTCAATATTGTACTCTAAGGTCTCTTTCACATGGCCATTTACATGCAGTCACTAAATTCCAGCAGCAAGAATCAGCAGATTCTTGCCGCTGGAATGACCGGGGCATGTGAATATCAGCGGACGCTCAACTTATATAAACGAAGATGCATGTAGCCACACACTTAGTTGTTACCTATGGTTAGGGACAGATGTCAGTCAGCTGCATCCAGGCTTGGACATCCATCCCTACCCCAGGTAACTGCTCTGTGATCAGCTACAAGTAAACAGCCCATCATTAAATTAAATAGACTGAGTGGCCACTGCTATTCGCATGCCTTAGTCTGGCCATACACGGTCCAAATCTCGACCGGTTCAGCAGGCTGGTGCGCAGTCATGTTGCACAGTCATGTTGGAACAGGAAGGGGCCATCCCCAAACTGTTCCCACAAAGTTTTTTGGCATGAAATTGTTCAAAATGTCTAGGTATACTGATGTCTTCACTGGGACTAAGGGGCCAAGCCCAACCCCTGAAAAACAACCCCACACCATCATCCCCCCATCCACCAAATGATTTGGACCAGTGCACAAAGCAAGGTCAATAAAGACATGGATGCGCGAGTTATGGCTCATCCTCATTGCTCATCCTATAGCTCATGGTATAGCTACAAAGGGTGGGCCAACTCAATATTGAACCCTATGGTCTAAGACTGGGATGCCATTAAAGTTCATGTGTGTGGAAAGGCAGGCGTCACAATACTTTTGGTAATATAGTGTGTATGAGGCACATTGGTGAGTTTTAATGCCATGCTACCACATATATGTGTACAACTGTTCTGTGCTGTAAGCATGCTTAATTATACGCCTCCAGCACTCTAACCACCCTGTCACCAACAACTCACTGTCAATGTATAAAGTCGAGAGCCAGTAAAATGAGCTCCCGATAATGTGATCAGTGTGAAAGCCAATCACAGTGATAACCTGATTGGGAAGCCCTGTCATTTAGATCTCCTTAAAGGGCTTGCTCCCATCTACAAAAATGGGTTAAAGCTATCTAAAGCCTTGTTTTGGATAGTGTGCGGAAGGGTTAGAAGCCTTGTCAGGTCTTTGTTGCTCTGTGTCCCACTTGGGGAGATCCACTCTCTCTATCTCTCCCGGTGACCACTTTTCACTTTCATGTCTCAGTGGGCATTTGCCCTATAAGTAACTAGCTTTTTTTCCTGTTTTTTTTTTTTTATTCCAGCTCTTCTTTTAAACTGGTTCTGTTCAATAAATTTCTGCTTGCTGTTTTGAAGAAGGTCTTATGTACAGTATTTATAACTAGACAATGGTATCGCCATAATTATATTTCATTCCTGTATGGCTCCATTCATTTTTTTACTTTCTTCAACTTTCTATGTGCAATTTTGAGGTAGATCACAACCTATTTAGAACAACAATTTGTTTCTGTCAACAGGCAAGATGTATTATAAAATTTTAGTAGAATCTCCGTGCATAGTTGTGTAGATGCAAACCATCAGATTGGAGCATTTCCCATATTTTCCATTTGAATTTCACACCAGTGAACCACATCATTTCACTCCACCTCAATTGAAGTTTTTTGTGAAGGCATACAGTATGTAACTGATCAGTAGATCAAAGACTTATCACAAATAATGTTTTCTAATCCACAGCAAAATTTAAATTCTAGATACCCTTGTGAAGGACAGTCAATAAAATGGAGATCACTTTCACTTCTCTGTCCTAATAGTAAGGTACGTTAGTGAAAGCTTTGCTGCCTTTGATGGTGTAATGATATCAAATGTTGTCTTACTGATATCATTCTGTAAAATGCTACTTGTGTTACATTTTTGTTTGTATCTGATTCACTTCATCCTCTCTTTTTAGAAAAGCAGATAGTTTAACCTCTCTGGCGGTATGATTATGTCAGATCTTTGATGCTGAAAGTGGTACAATTATTTTGCATGGAAATTTGGCGTTTTCTATTGTAGGCCTGCAATTCTTAGGAATAACTCACTTAAATCTGTCCAAACCAGAGTCTAGTAGACATCCCGGGTATGATAACGTTTGAAACACAAAATCATAAATTATAATATAATAAATAACTATAAATAATTATAACAAATACGGTAATAATATAATAATAATAAAAATGATTCAATAATGTAATGAAATCAGAAACACTGAAATTTGCTCAGTTGCAGAATTGTCGCTGTCATTACTTTCAGTGTTTGATGACTAATTTCCCCACAAATCGCTATCGCTCTATTCTGCAAGTGATTCTAATTTATTATCGCTGTTTTCTAGCTGGTCTAAAACCGCTTTTGACGTAAAGGGACACTTTTTGGTTGCTATGGACGCTCTCAAGTTTCCAGGCAGAAAGAACAGTATAGATAATATAAAACTGCATGCAGGGCACTAGACAAAGCATTTTGGGCAAAAGGGAGGTGAAATTATTTGATACAGTATTGTAATCTGTAAGATTACAGTGTATTGTATGTGTTTTTCACTTTTTGAATTTGGCGCCGAGCTCCGTCCCCATGCATCGCGACGCATCACATCACATGCCTGACGAAGGGGTCCTGCGTGACTCCGAAACGTTGCACCATTCTTGTGTTGTGATCATGCAATAAACTACACGTTTGGACGCCACTTTGTCCCCTCTCACTCCTGCACCGCCACTGAAAAACAATACATACATTCATGCATTGCATGTATGTATTTTCACCGCTGCCGCCCACTATTCAGATGGCCGGCCCCCTGGCGAGCGCCGGCCATCTAAATAACGGCAGCTGGTTGGCTGTGGAAGTGTCTATCAGAGCCAGCGGCTCTTATAGGCTTTCCGATTACAGCCTGAGGGCTGTAATCGGCTTCCAAATAGTTAACCAGGGGACGCACAGGGGGTGTGTTCCTTGGTTAACACTGACACGCATCTCAGCCAATCAGGTTCACCGGATCTGGTTACCAGTAACCTGATTGGCTGAAGCAACATCGAGGGCGGGACTACATCGAGGGATCGTGGAGGAGGATCCGAGTATGGCTGACCGAGAAAGGTAAGTGCCAGGCGGGGGGGGGGGGTCAATCTGGCGGCATTTTAGGGGCAAACTGGTGGCAATTGATGGGCACAGTGGCGACAATGGCATGGCACAATGGCTGCGTTTGGCATGACACAGTGGCGACAATTGATGGGCACAGTGGCGACAATGGCATGGCACAGTGGCTGTGTTTGGCAATGCACAGTGGCAACAATTGATGGCACATTGGCTGCGTTTGGCATGGCACAGTGGCGACAATTGATGGGCACAGTGGCGAAAATTGATGGAATGTGTTTTTTTCTGCGGCCAGTAAACTCCCCAGCATGTGATTCTATGTGTTCTATGTATCCATACGCACATAGGCTTTTATCAGCGTTTTTTGGCAGGGGCGTTTTCTGGCTGGAAAACCCCCCCAGAACTAGTGGGTTTGAGGAGGAGTTTTACAGTTGTACAAATTCTAAAAACGCTTAAAGGGGTTGTAAAGGAAAACGTTTTTTCACCTTAATGCATCCTATGCATTAAGGTGAAAAAACATCCGACAATACCGCCGCTCCCAGCCCCCCCCCCCCCCGTTTTACTTACCTGACCCCTCGAAAGTCCCGCGCTCGCCGCCGACATCCTCTTCGCCGCTCAGCCTGGCCGTTGATTGGTTACAGTGGATGGGTTGAAAGCAGCGCAGCCATTGGCTCGCACTGCTGTCAATCACATCCAATGACGCGGCGCGCCGGGGGACGGGGCCGAGTGATACAGTGAGCGGCAATAGCCACTGGCTGTATCACAGGAGCGCGCCCACAATCACTCACCACCATGCGATCTTGCTCGCATATAGGTGGTGAGTGATTGCAGGGAGGAGCCGAGACAGCCGCCGAGGGACCCCAGAAGATGTGGATCGGGGCCACTCTGTGCAAAAGGAGCTGCACAGCGGAGGTAAGTATAACATGTTTGTTATTTTAAAAAAAATAAAATAATTCTTTAGTGATCCTTTAAAAACACAGCTATTCTGCGTTTATGAAAGTCTCTGAGTCATAACATTTTTTGGGAGTATAATTTTGCTAAAAAATGCAAATGTTAAAAAACGCTGAAAAACGCTACTGCAAAAACGCTGCAACTCATTCTACAGCTGCAGCTTTCTACAACTAACGCTACTGCCATTTTTATAACATCCAGTGTGCTTGAGGCCTAAATGTGAGCTATGGTGCTAGAATTATTGCACTCAATTCTACATTTGAGGTGATACCCCATATGTTTAATATCTTATTCCTTAACCCTTGGACTTACCTGGAAGACGATTGGTTACTAGGGATGCACCGAATGGGTTTTTTGGTACCGATACCGAAATTGAAAAATACAAGATCCCGAAAACCGAAACCGATACCGAAACAGCACCAATACCGAAAGTGACTATTTAAAAAAAATTTTTTTATACAGGAGATAGTCATAGACTGGGGACATGGTACAGGAGATGGTCAGAAACTGGGGACATGGTACAGGAGATGGTCAGAGACTGGGGACATGGTACAGGAGATGGCCAGAGACTGCAGACATGATACAAGAGATCAATGCAGCCTCACCAGTGCCCGTCAGATGCAGCCAGTCTGTGTCCCCAGTGCAGCCAGCCTGTGTCCCCAGTGCAGCCAGTTAGCCAGCCTGTGTCCCCAGTGCAGCCAGTTAGCCAGCCTGTGTCCCCAGTGCATCTTTCAGTGGACTACAAGACCCAGAATACCCAAAGCTCTACACAGTCCTGGCTGCTCCACGTACACAACTGTTCATGTACTAAAACTCCCAGCATTCCTATAGGATCTCATTATACGCCTCTGGATGATCAGTGTCTATACAATTATGGGTGGACTACAATTCCCAGCATTCCTACAGAATCTCATTATACACCTCCGGCTGATCAGTGTCTATACAATTATGGGTGGACTACAATTCCCAGCATTCCTACAGAATCTCATTATACACCTCCGGCTGATCAGTGTCTATACAATTATGGGTTGACCACAATTCCCAGTGCAGCCAGTTAGCCAGCCTGTGTTCCCAGTGCAGGAGCCCTGCACTGGGGACACAGGCTGGCTAACTGGCTGCACTGGGAATTGTAGTCAACCCATAATTGTATAGACACTTATCAGCCGGAGGTGTATAATGAGATTCTGTAGGAATGCTGGGAAGACTCATGTGTCTGTATGGGAGGATTTAATTCTACAATTCTTTATTTCATGTACAACTGACAGCAAAACTTCCTTCATTGTGTATGGAGTAAGAAAGGGGTGGCAGTGTCCCATTGGAGGGGGAAGAGAGGGGAGATGGAGGAGAGCCGCCACAGCATTGATTAGAGCGCCGGGAACATAACAGCTTTCATTTCAATAGCTGTGTGTTCACCGCAGCGCACCGTCACATACAGCCCCTCCTCTTTGTCCGGGCACTTTGATAGACAGATCACCCGTCCAATCCTGTGTTTTAAGAAAAAACACAGCTACTAAGTTAAACAAATCTACTCAATGCAATTCTTTTTTTTATTTTTATTCTACTGTTGATAGCTTTCTCTCACTTTATTCTTGAATTTCAGCTTATTGCAAGTTGGCATTCTGTCTTTGGTTAGTGAACTATCTAAGTGCTGGTTATTTTTGGTCCTGCCATTACCCCACACTTCACCGTCCCAGAACTTTGAGTCTAAATTGGGAAATGTGACCACAGGTGCATGCACCAGTCACTTATGCCCTGTACACACGATCGGATTTCCGATGGAATAAAATCCGATGGAATTTTCCATCGGAATTCCGATGAAGCTGACTTCCATCAGTTTTGCCTACACGCCATCAGACAAAATTCCGACCGTCCAAAACGCGGTGACGTAAAACACTCAGACGAGCCGAGAAAAATTAAGTTCAATAAATTTTGAGCATGCGTGGGTTTTTTCTCCGTTGGAGTTCCACACAGACGATCGGAATTTCCTATCGTTTTTCTTTTCCATCGTAAAAATTTAAAACATGTTCTATTTTTTTACACCGATGGGGAAAAAAGTCAGATGGGGCCCACACACAATCGGTTTTTGAAAAAACGATCGTGTGTACAGGGCATAAGTCTTTTTCCAATGCTTCTTTTTTATTAAACACAACTTGCAGCAGTAGAGGGATGGAGGCTTAGGGGAATTCAGATACCTTGTGCAGATCACTGAAGAACTTGAGATCCTGGAGACAAGTACATTTGCTGTCAACGGATCTTGCTCACCCCGATAGGCCTCTCTCACCAGCCTAGCAGCCAGAATGATGCACGGACAAAAGTCTCTGCCACAGACTCAATGATAGTAATAAACTGTTGAACAATCTGCCACAGGATTTGGTAATCCGTAATTGACTGAGCGAACACAGCTACACAGTACCAAAGTCCTTTAAGCCAGTGGTCCCCAACCTTTTTGGCACCAAGGACCGGTTTTGTGGAAGAATATTTTTCCAAGGCCCGGTAGGAGTGGGGGAGGAATCGCGATGTGTGGGTCGGTTCACACTGCAGGTTCCCGCATCGCAGGTTTTCAGGCGGCAGTTCACATTGCCCTATGCGAACTGCTGGGAATGTCAGTTAAAAGTTAACGACACCCCAAATCAGTTCGTATATCGCGATCTGCAAACTCTGACAGGAATCGGATCACATGGGTGTGAACACCCATGCGATCCGATTCTGCTGCGGACAAAAAAAAGGGTCCTGTGCGAGTTTGATGCAAATTCAGCCATACGATTTGTATGGCTGAAATCGAATCGCACAGAGATCGCATGTGATGTGCACTGCAGTGCGGTGCGAATCACATCCGAACTCTGACATCGCTGCAGTGTGAACCGGCCCTAAATGTCCCAGTGTAAAAATGTTATTAAATGTCCCAGTATAAAAATATTATTAAATGTCCCAGTATAAAAAAATGATTTAATTATTTTTTATACTGGGACATTTAATAATTTTTTTTATACTGGGACATTTAATCATTTTTTTATACTGGGACATTTAATGTCCCAGTATAAAAAAAATGATTAAATGTCCCAGTATGATAAAATGATTAAATGTCCCAGTATAAAAAAATGATTAAATGTCCCAGTATAAAAAATATACAAGTCCCTCTGCAGTGCCCACTGTACTTACAGTCTCAGCACGGGAAAGTATGGGGGAGCCGTTAAAGATTGCGGGAATGCATTGAGCCGGTACATAGCGAGGGTGGGTGGAGAGAGGACGTCATTCTCTCTCTGTCATTGGCCGGCCGCACCTCTGTGTAGCGTAGCCTTGCAGCGCCGTATGTAAGGGCGGGATAGCGGCGCGCCTCTGCGTAGTGCAGAGAGATGGTGTCATCTCTCTGCTCGCGCAGCTGCATCGCTGAATGTCGCCTCCGTGGCCCGGCTATAGCGGCCCGCACAGTGTCATTTGCGTTGCGGCCCAGCTAGAGAGGCGGTACGGCCCGGCTTTGGGCCGCGGACCGGGGGTTGACAACCTCTGCTTTAAGCCATCCGGCAGTACTGTGAGGTAGATTGGTTAGGATGCATCCTCCAATTGAGTCACCAGGCTCTTCTTGAGATACCAGCCTTCTGCTCAGTCCTCTCCAAGAAGAGTCCTCCCCTGGATCTTTCAATTGCTCGGCTTCTTCCTGCAGGCAAGACAGCACAGGACCATCCTCGGACCAGTAGGCCCCAGACAGGCTTCCGGGCCTACTTGCAGTAACGTAGCCTCGGACCAGCAGGCACCGAGGCAGTAGCCGAGTTGTCACATACCTTAGGCCAGGCGGGCCATGAGGTCAGAGAGAGAGAAAAATGGCGTCTGCTCCTTAAGTATCCTCTCCCAGAATGCATAGCGGTAAAACACTCCCACTGGGCTGTTTCTGGGGAAGGGACACCCAATACACTTCAGCCTGTTGTATTTCCAACACTGGCCGGTGGTGACAATGACACCTACCGGTGACAGTGGGAAATCCTCCCAACACAGCCAAAGCTGGAACAGAGGCTAATTTAGCCAGAAACATTACATTCTGAACTATGTACAATTCAGATGACCCACTAAATTTACATGATAGCGCCTGGTCAACAGGAGCAGGGCGCTACATACTCCCCCCACTACAAAAAGACGACGTCTGAAAAAAAATTGTCTCTCAATCCTGAGAGCAGATAACTGAACCGCAAAAATTTGGATGGGAGAGGGAAGGGTAAGAAAAGAAGAAAAGTTACAGATTTAAAACATGAACACACAGTACGGTCACATCAACATATATTTCAACACCTCACTCTCTATCTAAACCACTGTAATGTTCTTATCCTGTAATGTTCTTATCTCTCCACTGGGGCTCCGACATCTCCACCAACTCTGTGTAATGTTCTTATACTGTAATGATCTTATCTCTCCACAGGGGCTCCGACATCTCCACCAACTCTGTGTAATGTTCTTATCCTGTAATGATCTTATCTCTCCACTGGGGCTCCGACATCTCCACCAACTCTGTGTAATGTTCTTATCATGTAGTGTTCTTATCTCTCTACTGGGGGCTCCGACATCTCCACCAACTCCGTCGCAGATAGATGACGTCACAGCGACATCACCCGGCTCCTCCTCTTAACCCTACTTAAACAGCCGCCGCCATTTGCTTGACATTCGTGCTAGGAACCTGAAGCCAGGCAAATACCTCCATCAGAAGACTGCCGTCTTCACTCACTATTGGGCCGGTCAGAGCCCTGACTTCCATCTCTCTATTGGGCTGGACAGAGCCCCGACTACCATCTCTCTTTTTGGGCCGGACAGAGCCCCGTCTGCCTCCTCACTTTTGGGCCGGACAGAGCCCCTCCAAATTCTAGCTTTTGGGCCGGTCAGAGCCCCTTCCTCACTGGTAGTCAGAGGCTCTCCACTGACCTACTCTCAGTCAGCCTACTCTGCTGGCAGAACTCCCTACCTATACCACTACAATAGGAGACCAGTATATCTCTCCAGAAACCACTGGGAGACACCACACCAGAAGTCCACTTACAGCAAGTATCCTTTCGTTTACTATAAATGGTATTCCTGTGTACTGCTACTACACTCCAGTTACCTCTGGTGCTCCCCCTTATGGCTGTGTATTACCACACTAAATAAAACCACTTGTATTTCCAAATTATCTGAGTCTTCCTTCCTGATGTCTGTCAAAGTGAAGTTAACTGTTTAGTATATCATATTCATAGACTTCCGAAGCTGTGATCCATGCCAACCATTATAGTTACACTTCCTGAAGCATTACAACCACCCACTCTCCGGCAGCTTGACAGAAGATCCGATTCACCTAAAAAAAAACAAAGACACACAGGCAAAAATATAAAACAGCATTTCTGTACATTAAGAAGCAAAGCTGCACTTCCTAAGAAATTGTACTTTCCTTCACACTCTGAATATAAAAGGAACGAACTATAAACTTGAAAGTCCATTCCTCACTATGAGCAACTTCCACCACCTAGTGGCAGAAATCAGTATGGCACAAAAAGGAATTCCTTAATAGCAAGTACTGGATCAGGTAGGAAAAAATCTTGACTGCAAAGTTCTCTCACCTAACACTACCTGGCTATGTAACCCCATAGTCCATTTTTAGCAAGAGAATTTTTTTTTCCAGTCTCTTTGCAGAACTAAAGTTAAAGCAGACATTTTTCCTTTTAAATGATCACCAATAGAACCGGGGATCCGGCAGGATGACTGATTTTCCTTGCCTATCCAAGGTGGTAATGAAATAGACAACATCCTCTTTCCCTGGTCTGCGGATGACCACCTTATCAGCATAAATGTGCCGGCCATAGTTCCACTATAGCAAGCATCCTTTGAAACGCTCATCCATAGTAAAAGAGTAATGTAAAATATGCTAAATTCAACAATTCTGAACAATTATAGAATAAACATTAACAGCGCTTATGAAGGAATCTGGAGTTCCTAAAAAGATATGCATTCATATCCTGCAGAAAGAAATAGGATACAATTTAAAATTAAAGAGCTTGTACACCCCTCAAGTGAAGCTCAAAAATAAAAGATAGCCTGATAGGCCTTCATTTGTTTTAACACGCCCCGCTAAGACGTGTACTTTATTGCTATAATCACCCCCGCCCCCTACAGAGTAGCACTAGCATCGGGAGCATGCGGCATATCTGATAGTCATTGCGCATGCGTCGTGTAGAGCTGACTCTCAGCTCTGCATGTTTGGCTATTTTCGGAGACTCGTCGCCGCGCCTGCACAGTACAAAGGGGTCCTTATCATATTATTTGAGAAAAATATGCTTATAAAATACTGTATTTATTGGCGTATAACACTCACTTTTTTACCTTGAAAATAGAGGGTAAACTGTGCCTGTGTGTTATACGCAGGGGGCTGTGGAATTTTTTTTTCTTGAAACTTCCCTCTTAAAGTAAGGTTGCGTGTTATACGCCGATGAATACGGTACCATTTGCCAATAATTTGCCGCGGGACAGAGATTCTGCTAGTTGTTGAGCGGGGGGGGGGGGGGTTGCGTCGGAGGATGACGAATGTGTGTGGGGGGTGCCTGCCCGACGACATTACAGCGATTTTCACTTACCGCTGCCGCCGCCTGCCCGGCATCAGGACATCCTCCGTCGATTGCGGGAAATTCGATGCTCTCGCGGGTCTGCGGGAAGTTCCCGCACAATCCGTGCGTGTTGGGAGGTATGGTATCCAACATTCCTGAAAGGTTTTGGCACAGACAGGTGATCCCAAACAGCTTCACTGTACCACTGCTCTCGTTTGGATTCGATTTCCTACATGAGCCATAAGGGAATTCCAGACCATACTCTGCAGCAACTTTCTTAATGAGTACTAGGGGTGCTGAGGGGAGGAGCTGCACACAGAAGGCTTTTTATCTTTATCTCACTATATTACCAAAAGTATTGGGACACCTGCCTTTACACACATGAACTTTAAAGTGGTTGTAAACCCTCTTAGATAAAACATTATTTTAAAAAAAATTGTCCATAACACAGGCAGCTAATCGCTGCCTGTGAAAGTTTACTCACCGCTGTAATTAGCTGTAAAATCGTATTTTTAATATTGATGACGTCACTGCGCTTGCACAGTTTTCCCCCTCAAAACCGGCATTGAAAGTTTGCCGGGTTTTCATTTTCAATCTTTCTGGCACTCAATGTGAGCGAGCTTTCCCTCTGTCCGGCGCAGAGGAGAAGTCTCGCGTTGGTGCGTTGGTATAGTCCTTCTCCTGTTCCTGATACCCCCCCCCCCCCGTGTGACTGAACAAAGACGTCACAAAGGGGAGTGAAAGAGCACTGCAGCCGCTGACACAGCAAGGAGTGACATGTAACAAAGAGTTCTGTCCTTCACTGCAGAGAAAAAAATCCATTCATAATAAATAAATAAAATGTAAGTACTGTGGAATATTAGTTTGGCAAAAGAGATGGTTTTTTAACAGATATTTATCTTAATAATATTTAAAAAAAAAATTTTTTTATATTTGACAAAATAATTATGTCAAATAATAATATATAAATAATAAATAGCGACTGAAATTATACTACCAATTATAGATTGATATAATCAATAGATTTTTATTTATTCTATTTTTTGTAATAATGGCAATTTAAAACATGTAATCAATTTTTTTTTTAAAACACCAAAACATACTGAACTATTTTAATTAATTAATTATTTTTTCAGAATTATATTATCACAAATCAGGGTTAGTTTATATATAGCTTTATTCATTGAAATTATAAATACATTGTTAGCCGCGATGCTGAACAATGTAGACTCTCCTTGCCAGTGCTTTTGCATTCATTGACGTGTACCTTGGTTGCCGCGGTAACGACAATCGACATGGAGGCTTGGTTACGGCACTATGGCGCATGCGCAAGTTTTCAAACAGGGAATTAGTAAGGGCGGAAGGGATGTCAGATAAGGATTCACTAAGTAGCAGTAACAATGGCGATTTCTACACCTGGAAGTAGAGATAACAACAACGGCTGATAAAAGGTATTTGCGGGACTTTTTCTAAATCTTACATGTAATATGCATTGCCATGCCCTTGTGCAACATAATGTTTCAAAAATAGAAAAATTCGCCCAGGGTTTACTTCCTCTTTCATAGCATCCCAGTCTTAGTCCGTAGGGTTCAATATTGAGTTGGCAATTTTTTATTTTGAGAATCTTGCAAACAAGAAACACATTCCAACTTTTGTTTTATACAAAAATACAAAAAATAAATATATATTTTTCCTTTTTTTTTTTTTATATATGCATAACATATTGTATACAAGACTAATAATAATAAAGGCATACTTCAACCTATAATATATGAACAAACGTTTTTTTCCACCAAGAGAAATATCACTGCATTAAATTATACTATATATACACACACACACACACATCACTACAAGCACGGACATCTTCAAAAATACTACACATTACTCAACTTGATTAACACTCAGACCAAGAAACATAGATTATCATGTGTATGTAGCCTTTCTTCAAAAATTATGTGTATCCTTGAAAATCTAAGGGAGTGCCCAGAGAGAAAACAGGGAAAGAACCCAACACCCAGAGATCAACAAACAGCAGCTACAGGCCTGATATTCCTCCACGCCTTTATCCAGACCCTTTGCCGCCATCTGTCTTTCTCGAGACCCCGAATTTTCCCTACCTCACCAAGAATCTCACACACCACCACCGGAACAGGAAGGACTTTCTGCCGAAGGGATACCTGACACCGTGCATTCCAGGTGTAATATCGGACTACTAAGCTGACTAAAAAAAGAGTGTCCAAATCAAATCCCTTGCGATTCTGCAATGCTCCATACACCCACTCAGCATAAGACATGCTAGGCAAGAAAGGAATATTTAGAGCCCTCCCCACCTTTTTATAGACTTCTATATTGAAAGGGCACTGAAGCAAGAAGTGGTCCATGGTTTCCACTTCATCCTGACACTCCGCTCTTGGACAACCACGATTGTCCAAAGAGCGGCACTTCACGTTCCCCCTCACATAGAGCCTACCGTGGAAAGCGAGCCAGGCCTGGTCCCTAAATTTCAAGGGAATCCGCTCAGAATTTATTAAACGTAAACCTTCCCTCATAATATGACCTGGGCAATCCCTTAAGGCCAGTGGCGCATGAAAGACAGTACCCACGATCTTCTCACCCAGGAGTCTCCTAGGGAGGGACCTGATATCCTCCGCTGTCACATGCCACCGTTTAAGAATTTTCAGGCACAGGGCAACATAAGCCGGGAGCTTACCATGCTTGATCCTTAGGCTTTTCACTGGCCCGCCACTCTCTCAACAGCCCAGAAAAGGTCTAAACCAGATCTGGAAAATACCTACCCATCCAGGCGGTCTCTCTGCTAGCATGTTACCAAAATTGTGTTTCAAAAACATCAGAGAGAAGAACACAACCGGGTTGACCATCCCTAGGCCACCCTTCCGCCTTGATAGGTAAGTCACATTCCGCTTCACAAGATTCAGCCTGTTCCCCCATAATAATTGGAAGAAACAACTATAAATCCTGGTATAGAAGGACTCTGGCAAGATGCAAACAAAGCTGACATACAGAAAGGTAGGAATAAGGTAGGTCTTAATCAAGTCCACCCTTTCCCTCAAGGAGAGCCGCCACCCCTTCCAGCATTTCACCTTGACATCAGCATCATTCAGCCTGGCTTCCCAATTTGACTTACTGTAATCATCAGGGCCAAACTCGATGCCTAATATTTTGACTTTCTGCTGAGGCCTCGGGAAGGTGTCCGGAAGTGCAAAGCTCTCACCTCCCTCGCTCATCCAAAAAACTTCACTTTTATCACGGTTGACCTGGGAGCCCGATGCCTCGGAATACTGCTCTATAACTGAGACCACCTCCTGCGCCTCCTCTGTCCCAGAGATAAAGACAGAAACGTCATCAGCATAGGCTACAACCCTCAAGGGTGGCTCACTAGTAATGCCCACCGGCACCCCGCACAACGGTCCGCTCTCTAGCCTTCTAATGAAGGGGTCGATTGCGAACACATATAGCAAAGGGCTCAGTGGACACCCCTGGCGCACCCCAGGTCCAACCCTGAAGGGTCGTCCAACCCAACCGTTAACAAGCATGAAGCTCTCTGCCTCTCTGTATAAAGTCTTAAGCCATCCAATAAACCCACCCTCCAGGCCATACTTGTCAAGGAGAAGCCAGAGGTACTCATGGTTGACACGATCAAAAGCCTTCGCCTGATCCAATGCCAGCAAATACTTTCCCCAGCCTTCAGCCCTGCAACGTTCCAGAGCCTCCCGGACAGCTAACACCGCTGAAAAAGTGCTCCTGCCCTGGACCGAACAGTGCTGCTGACGAGAAAGCAATCTGTCTGCTACTGACGACAAGCGCCAGAAAATTATCTTCGCCAGAATTTTTCTATCGACATTGAGAAGGCTAATGGGGCGCCAATTCTCAATCATCGAGGGATCCTTGCCTTTTGACAACAGAATCACAGCAGATTGTCTCATGGAGGGAGGGAGCGAACCCTCTTGCAGGCAGCCATTAAATACCTCCACAAGATAGGGTACCAAGCTGGATTTGAAAGTCTTATAAAATTCAGCTGTCAATCCGTCTGGCCCAGGTGTTTTCTTAATAGCCAGACCGTCTATAGCTTTGACTACCTCTTCTGCTGTGATTTCCCCCGTCAAACTTGCCAGCGGAATGTTATTTCCCAGACCTGGTGTAGAATCCAGAAAACTTGACATCTTTGCCCGATCGAGGTACTTCTCCCCCAGAAGATCCACATAAAAAGACCTTGAGACCTCCAGGATCCCTGACCTGGATTTCGTCAAAGAGCCCGTACTATCCCTTAGCCCAACAACCGTCTTAACTGCTGCGCTTTGTTTGCAGTTCTGATAAGGGTCGGGCGAGTGATATTTCCCGTAGTCCCTTTCCAGAACCAAAGAAGCGTGCCGATCATACTGATACTTCCTAAGGAGAAGTTTTACCTCAGAGATTGCCCCTGAATCTCCACCACTCGAGACAAGGCGATCAAGTTTTCTCCGCAGCTGCTGGTAGGCAATGTACCTACCAAGCTGTTTCCTTTTTCCTATGGCCTTGAAAAACCCACTAATCCGGCTTTTGGCAAGCTCCCACCACTCCGACTTACTGCTGCAGAAATCCAGGATAGTTACCTGAGCCTGAAAAAAATCCTCAAAAGATTGTCTTACCTCCTCGTCATCCAGCAGAGCCGAATTCATCCTCCAAATACCCTTTCCTTTAGGTGGCATATCTGAAGCATTGAGAATAACAGACAGCATAAGGTGATCAGAGAACTCCACCATACGACACTCAGGAGCCGAAAAGGCAGAGTCCCCCTTAAAAAAAAACCTGTCTATCCTGCTCTCACAACTGCCTCGCTTAAATGTGTACCCCGTGCTGTCTGGGCAACGCTTAATATGCGCATCTTCCAGACCTGCTTCCCTGGCTATCGAATTAAGAAAGACGCTATCATATCTCAGGCTGTCAGTGGAGCCTTTCCTGTCTTTGGGCCTAGTAACGGTGTTAAAATCACCTCCAAAGACAACTTGCCGAGATGTAAAAAGGAAAGGCTTAATCTTTGTAAAGAGGCATTTCCTCTCCCATCTAGTTTGTGGTCCATAAATATTTACTAAACGTAGATCATGCCCCTTCACAGAGACGTCCAAGACCATACACCTTCCAATCTCTACCTCGATAACCCGCAGACACGTTACCATGCCAGTAAAAAGTACTGCAACTCCGCTGTAAGGCTCGGCCGCAAGAGACCAGAAGGAGGGCCCACGCCTCCACTCCCTCTTTGCCAGGTGGACATCAGCAAGGCTATTTAGCCGGGTCTCTTGCAAAAATAAAACATCAGCATCCATCTCGCTGAGCAAAAATAAGGCCATGTTACGAGCCCCTACAGATTTTATGCTGGCAACATTAATGGTTGCCACCTTTATCGGAGTGGGAACTGCCATCAGGATGATTGAGGTAGGCGTTTCTTAGCCTGAGCTCCCTCCCCCTTTACTGGAGACCTTGACCTCTTTAGGGAGCACTCTACCTCATCCTCCTCCATCTGAGATACGGAATTAGAAGACTCCTTCTCCCCCTCAGATAAGGACCCAAACTTGTTTCCCAGAGGTAGATCATCTACCTCTAAAGATGAAACCGAGGAGGCAGAGGTCAGGACTACCTTATTCCTCCTTCTGCCCACCTTGGTCCACTCTCCCTCCTCCCCTGAAACATCACCCTGAAAGGCCTCATCTACATCATTAGCAGTGGCAACTTCCCCCTTCTTCCCCTTAGAACCTCCACTAGAGGTCTTACGTTGCCTCAGGGAAGGCCCAGGTGAAGCTGCCACCTCAGATCGGCATGAATCTGCCCCTTTGGCAGCCTCAGCCAATCTGGATGACTTATCTACACCTGGAACACTGGGCACCTGAAACACTGGGGAAGAACACACAACAGAAGTAGACACTGATACAGTAGGGAGCACAGACTGGGGAGCAGACACAAGAGGGGTCACACCTTCAGATTGGGAAACTGACACCTGGGGGGGCCCCTCAGGACTAGCTGAAACAGCTCCACCAACCCCTTGCTGCCCCCCACGTTCCTCCTCCTCCATCCTCAGCAGTTCTTCCACCACCTCTGGCTGATTATGGAGGGCTTCAGGGCAAAGGCTATAGGGGTGACCTAACTTGTTACAAAGATTACAACGAATACTATTGCAGTCCTTTGCAACGTGCCCTGAGCCCTGACAGAGGGAACATTTCTGCGCAGAACATGAGCTTGAAAAATGGCCCTTTTCACCACAGCGATGACAAAGCTTTGGTTGCCCTGCATAAAATGTAATAATCCTGTCACGACCTATAAAGGCAGACGAAGGGATGTGCTTAACAACATTACCCGTGACATGTAGTTTTAATAACACTGTCCATCCTCCTGTCCATATCCCCCTGTCATCTACAACTTTCCTCAAGGGGGCTTGGACATCCGCATATCTCCTCAACCACACCACCAGATCCGCAGCAGGAATGGACTCGTTACGCATTAGAATGGTGACGTTCTTGTATAATGGCTGGCGGGAGACTACTTTAGGTGACAAACCTGCCCATCTTGGGGACTCCTTACACCTCTGCTCATACCTCTCCCAAAAGACATCTAAACCTTCCGCCTTGACAAAGGAGAGGTCATACTCATATGACCCAACTGGGCTGATAAGGGCAAAAATCTCCTCTGCTTTAAAACCCATCCCCAGAATACGGTCCACCACATCTCTCCTATTTGGGGGGGGGGGGCCTTCTCCAGTCCACCTCAATTGGACCACATTGCGGCATTTAAAGGAGCTACCAGATGGTGACAGATTGGCCTGACCTTCACTCACATTACTCCCAGTGACCGCAGAATAACTGGTCCTACTCACCCCGGGGACAGGTGCAGCCAGTGCTGCAGCATGGGAAATAACCGCACTCCTTGCAACATCAGGCACATCACTTTTAGTAACAGACCCTTCTTTAGATAAAGTATTAACATTATTGTCAGGAACAGATGGAGCAGAGACTTCTGACACAGAAATGTCATTTACATTACCCTTGGTAATTCTTACTTCATTACCAGCAGTAGAGATGTCTTTGTCAGCACTCTTCTCAGCAGAGCCTGCACTGGCTGGCTGTACACAGGTGTAAGTCTCAGCCAGGAGATGAGCTTGCTCTCCGCTGCCCTCTACTGCACCATCCATAGGAACTACACCTCCATTACATTGTACAGGCAAGTCATGACCAAAAACTTCTTCTTCTGTCACCCGATGTTTCAAAGGTTTTGGGGGGACATCATCAACCTCTTCTTCATCCTCAGATGATCCAGACACTTCAAACTTGCGACCATGCAAAGGTGATTCCATTTCTGATATGAAGTTCAGCATACCTGCTCCCTCCACAGGCTCAGATGGATCATCTTGCTCCATTGCCTCCTGCTGCGGTGGTAAGGGCACAGAACTTCCTTGGCCCAATGACATACTACCAGTCAAAACACCTGACTGCTGATCACCCGCAGCCTGTGTGCCAGAGCTTTCTCCACTTTCTGCAGGCATACTGATAGTTGGCTCGGGATGCAAAGATTTTCCAGCGTGCTGGCCAGAAACACAATCCGAGCCCACAGAAACTTTTTTGCTTTGCACTGACCTTTGCTTCACGCACTCTGTTGATGCCTGCCCTCCACTGGCCTCTATGGCCCCTCTGCGCATTGCACGGAAGCGATCATCGTTGCCATACTTCTCCTTGAAAGCACCGCTGGTTTCTTTCAATGTGGCCACCAGCAGACTCTGCTTTTCCACTTTGGCCTCCAAAGCCATTAACTCAGGCCGCATCTGTTTCCTCTTAGAACTGTGAAGCCGGTCACTTGCAATTTTTTTATGCTTGAAGTCAAACTTCAACTTCGCCAGTACTTCTTCCTCCTTAGCGACTCTCGCAATCCTAGCACAAACCTTCTTTCTGTAGGTTGCCAGGCTTTCACCTTTAGCTGGGCCATTTCCCAGGTCCTCAAACACTGGTATGGGAGGACCAGTACTCTGGCCATCCGGGGGATCCTCCCCTGGGTCCACCCCAGGTTCCTGCATCCACCCTGGGTATAGGGAGTAATCAAGCTCCCTGGATCAGTAGGCCTCACTGGAGCTCAGGAGATCAGCAGTAGTGCAGCCACACCCTTTGCAGCTATAACAGCTTCAACTCTTCTGGGAAGGCTGTCCACAAGGTTTAGGAGTGTGTCTATGGGAATGTTTGATCATTCTTCCAGAAGCCCATTTGTGTGGTCAGGCACTGATGTGGATGAAAAGGCCTGGCTCACGGTCTCTGCTCTAATTCATCCCAAAGGTGTTCTATCCGGTTGAGGTCAGGACTCTGTGCAGGCCAGTCAAGTTCCTCCACCCCAAACTTGCTCATCCATGTCTTTATGCACTTGCTTTGTGCACTGGTGCGCAGTCAGTTATGTCGGAACAGGAAGGGGCCATCCTCAAACTGTTCCCACAAAGTTGGGAGCATAAAATTGTCAAAAATGTCTTGGTATGCTGACGCCTTAATGCCGCGTACACGTGACCGTTTTTCATGACGAGAAAAATGCAATTTTTTAATTTGGTATTAAAAACGATCGTGTGGGGGCTCTAGAGCATTTTTCACGACGTGAAAAATGGCCATTAAAAATTTGGAACATGCTCTAATTTTTCTTGTCGTTTTTCACGTCGTCGTTTTTCTCGTTATGAAAAACGGCCGTGTGTAGGCTTTAATGACGTGAAAAAAAGCGCGCATGCTCAGAAGCAAGTGATGAGATGGGAGCGCTCGTTCTGGTTAAACTAGCGTTCAGAATGGAGATAGCACATTCGTCACGCTGTAACGGACTGAAGAGCACGAGGCTGAAAAGCGCAAATCGTCTCTCACCAAACTTTACTAACACGAGGATCAGCAAAAGCAGCCCAGAGGGTGGCGCCATCCGAATGGAACTTCTCCTTTATAGTGCCGTCATACGTTTCGTACGTCACTGCGCTTTGCTCTAGCATTTTTTTTCATGATCATGTGTAGGCAAGGCAGGCTTGAGAAGAATCATGTAGAGAAAAACGTCGTACTTTTCAATGACATTAAAAACGGTCGTGTGTACGCGGCATAAGAGTTCCCTTTACTGGAACTAAAGGGCCAAGCCTAATCCCTGAAAAACAAACCCACACCATAATCCCCCCTCCACTTCATGATTTGTACCAGTGCACAAAGCAAGGACCATAAAGACATGGGTGAGCGATTTTGCGGTGGAGGAACTTGACTGGCCTGCACAGAGTCCTGACCTCAACCCGATAGAACACCTTTGGGATGAATTGTAGTGGAGGCTGCGTGCCAGGCCTTCTCGCCCACATCAGTGCCTGACCTCACAAATGTGCTTCTGGAAGAATGGTCAAACATTCCCATAGACACACTCCTAAACCTTGTGGACAGCCTTCCCAGAAGAGTTGAAGCTGTTATAAAAAAAAAAAAAAAACTTTTTTTACGATATTACTATTTACAAATATTCCTGTTATAGCTGCGAAGGGTGGGCCAACTCAATATTAAACCCTACGGACGAAGACTGGGATGCCATTAAAGTTCATCTGCGTGTAAAAGCAGATTTCCCAATACTTTTGGTAATATAGAGTATCAGTAAAACATCCAGCCAGGAAAATGGAACTACCTGCATTCAGGTTTTTTCTCCAACAGAATTTCTCTGTGGTTAATGAAGTCTTTTCCCCACCCCTGCATTTTGGTACATATTACCAAGTTTTGAAAAAAAATTGATTTAAATTTTCCTTAGTGTAACAAATAGATTAGTATATTTAAACTCCAAAAAAAAAAAAAATGTATGTAATATATTGCAGATTACTAATCTTTGGATGTGGTGGTTGCATTCGTTTTTTTTTTTTTTTTTTCACCTGCTGAGTACGGCAGTAAAAAAATTGCTGTTTGCCTGACCAAGGATGACAACGCTCACTCACCCTTATAATAGGACAACAGAAGCAGGACAGGACTACTGGAAACTCCTTCTGTACTCTTGTCGATAACATAGACACAGGGCTCCATTGTCCTCAATCTAATGTAACTGATAGGAGTGCAGCACAGGCAGAGAACACAGAAAATTAGCAGTTGACAAGATTTCTGGCAGGATCAACTGGCAAATTTTGACTTATAAAATAGATATAACAAAATAATTTAAATGGTATATAAAACAAACTAAAAGAAAGAATATACCATTTAACCCCCAATTTTTTTATCATCTTAGTCACATTGGAAAGATGTTCTTTAATTTCCTGTCCTGTAAACACAGCAGAAAAAAAAAGAGAAAATCATTCCAAAATTTAGGGAAATGTCCTGTTCAGTTGTCAGTTGAGTGTCTCTAGTGTCCCTAATGTCCCTATTGAAAGATTCCCCCTTGTTCCTCTTCTGTTGACAATTAAAAATTCAGTTTCCTGACTGACTCCATGGCAGCCTACGTGTGGGTTAACCCCGCCTCCTCTCCAATGCTATAGGACCCCATACCCATAAAAGTAAGCTCACCTCTCAGCACTGTGTTCCTTTTTTGTCCTCCTCCAATGGACCTGAAGCATGCACGTCCGTGCAGATTCCCGGATGGATGGATCGACGGATGGATGAATAGCACACCTTCTGGCGGTGCAGCTCGGAACCCAGCCATGGGCGGGTGGAGAGCTTATAGCAATCATGATCCTGTGGGATGGATTTTGCTGCGGTGTGCCCAAGAACAGAATCGGCTGGCAGGTCTGCATCTTTACCTTCTTCCATGGCAGTCGCATCTGTGTAAATATGTGTTGTTTTTTGTCCCATGCCCCTGCTCTCCCTAATGGCGGCTGGAACGCTCTGCGTTCCAGCCTACAAGCGGTGACCCGAATCTCGGGCGCCGCCGCCATTCGCGCATGCGCAGTGTCTGCTTCCAGAGCGAGGCTTGGTTCGCGCATGCGCGGTCTGGCAAGACTCTCGGCGGCCGCGCAGGCGCAAATGGGAGATCCTCCTCCACGCAGGTGCGTTGGATGGACAGCGGTGACGTCACAGGCGGCGGGGAATTTAAATGCTGATGCTCGCCTGTGTCATTTGGGATTCCCCTGACAGGCGAGCAGAGGCTTCTGGAGTTCCCTGCTGTGGTTTTGTTGTCTTCTCACTCAGATCAGTGCACTCTTGGGTATGTCCAAATATAGTCCATAGCTGTATATGTGCATGCAATGTATTTGTTTTGTTTTTTTTACCATGTATTGCTTATCACCATATGCTGCATTTTCTCTTAAAGGGCAAGTTACCTATTTATTTTGTATAAAACTGCAGGTTTTTTGATCGACCTGTCTCTATTGTGACACTCTGGTCCAGAAGTTATGGACAATTCACCGCTTGGGGTTGGGGTTCAGTCGCAAGTAATGTTGCTTGACGGCTTGTCTTTCTCCTCCCAATTCCCCTTTTTTCCTTTAGCCCTTCCGCAGATCTTCAATTTGACACAGACCTTGCCACGCCGCAGCATGCATCAACATCAAAATCAAAACACAGACGTGATTCCCCGTCTGCATCTCACCACCAGAGGAGAAGTTCCCATCCCTCCTCCAGACACCTCTCCCACCGCCAGGACAGTTATCCTGATCAGAGAGCCTGCTGGGGATGCGGCTCACGAGTCCCAGAGGGCAAATCATTATGCAGCCATTGCTATGCCCATGCGGTTGGGGAAAAAGAGACGGAAGATCAACGGATCGAGTCTCTAGTGAAAAAGGTGGTGCAACGCTCTCTAAAGGAGATGGGTGCTCCCCACGCACAAAGCCAGTCCAGCACTATTCGGTCTGGCTCCCCGGCTGATGTGGTCCATGAAGTTCCAGGTCCTTCCCAGCCCCACGAATCTTCGCCCCTTCCCTCGGAAGGAGAATTGGAGAGTGATAAAGAGAGTGTGGAATTTGATTTCTCTCAAGTTACTCCGCTGATTAAAGCAGTCAAGGAGGCCCTTATGTGGGAAGACCCATCTACTCCCCCAGCCAAACAGAAGAAATTCTTCAAGCGCCTGGGGAAGGAGCGCCCAAGTTTTCCGCTTTTAGCTGAACTGAAGGGCATCTTTGATGAAGAGTGGAGCAAAGTGGACAGGAAGTCCTCGATGACAAATAAAGCCTCTAGAATGTATCCCTTCAAGGCAGATGAGGTAAAATACCTGGAGAATATTCCTCTTGTGGACGCAGCGGTAATGCGTCTGGCTAAGCATATCACGCTCCCTCTAGAAGACGCAGTCTCCTTTAAGGACAGTCTTGATAGAAGAATGGATCAGGACCTTAAAAGAATTTACGGTCTTGCTGGGACAGCTTGTAAACCCGCTCTAGCCTTGGCAGCCGTATCTAAGGCTATGGAGGCATGGACTGAGAATGTTGACTCATTTCTCAAAGGCGTTTCAGAAGAACTGGCCAGTAACTCAGCAGCAGCAGAGCTAAAACTAGCAGTGGCTTTCCTGGGAGAAGCATCGGTTGATCTGATCCGTCTACTGTCCAGGATTATGCTATCCTCAGTTACAGCTAAACAAGCTTTATGGCTACGCCCTTGGCAAGCTGACCCGTCTTCTAAGCAGACATGGTGCAAGATTCCTTTTGAAGGATCATCACTGTTTGGTAATAAACTTGATGACGCCATAGCTAAGGCCACAGGCGGAAAATCTGGCTTTCTTCCACAGGACAGGCGTCCTCAGAATCGAAGGAAGCCCCAGTTCAGAAGGCGCAGTCTGGAGCGCTCAAGAGAAGCACGCTCCTATAGACCTGGCCGGGATTTCAGAAGAAACTGGAGTAGAGGCCAAGCGTCCTTTCGTAAGCCAGCAAAGAGCCAAGCGTCCAGTGGTAGCGATCAAACTAAATCCTTTTGAGATTTTGCCCGCCCAGGCGGGTCGGGTAGGGGCACGCCTGCTCCTCTTCCGGCACGTGTGGGTGGCCTCAATCTCAGACTTCTGGGTAGTCAAGACAGTATCATCAGGTCACGCATGGTCCTTCTCCAGCGTTCCTCCCCCCAGATTTATCTCAACCCTACTTCCAAGCACGGAAGAACAAAAACAGGCCTTACTGTCCTACATAGACCTGCTGAAAACCCAGGGAGCAGTAGTGCGTGTCCCAGAGGAAGGGCAGTTCCAGGGTGTGTACTCCCCCCTTTTCTTAGTCCAAAAGAAAAACGGTACCTGGCGCCCGGTAATAGATCTGACGTACCTGAACAAGTTCATAAGGCACGGAAAATTCAAAATGGAGACTCTGTCAACAATCCAGCAAGCCATTCAACCAGGCGACTGGATGATTTCGATAGATCTGAAAGATGCCTATTTCCATGTGCCAGTAGCAAAGGACTTTTTAAAGTACCTCCGGTTCCATATCGGGCAGGAACATCTTCAATTCGTCTGCCTACCGTTCGGTTTGACAACGTCTCCTCAAGTTTTCACCAAGGTCCTCTTGGCCGTGGTGGCCCTTATCAGGCTAAAAGGTGTGCGTCTTTACCATTACCTAGACGATCTCCTAGTTCTGTCTCAAAACAGAGAACAGCTCCTGGTGCACAGAGAACAAGTGATCTCAACCCTTTCCAGCTTTGGATGGCTTCTAAACTTAGAAAAAAGCCACCTGGATCCAGCCCAACACTTAATTTACTTAGGGGCTCTGTTCAACACAGTGGAGAACACCACCTCCCTACCAGTAGAGAAGATTCCGGTGATCCGGAAGAGGATTTCTCGTGCTCTGGATGCTCCTCATCTGAAAGCATCACAATGCCTAAAAATTATCGGCACGATGGTCTCTACGACCCCCATGGTCAAATGGGCTCTATGGAGGTTACGCCCTTTTCAGTCAGGGTTCCTCCGGCAGTGGAAGTCAGGGGACAAGAGTCAACTCATCCGCATATCTGCAACAATGAGAAACAGCCTCTTCTGGTGGCTCCAACTCAAGAATTTGCAAAATTGTCACTCCATTGCCCCCATCTCCTGGGTCACAATTACGACCGATGCCAGCGGTTCCGGCTGGGGGGCTCTCTGTGGTCAGAACCTAGCTCAGGGCACATGGGACGCTCGTCTTCACAACCCAGGTTCGAATGTCCTAGAGCTCCGGGCAGCTTGGTGCGCCCTACAATCCTTTTCTCTGTGTCTGAAAGGAGAATCGGTGTTGATCAGGATGGACAACACCACAGCAGTGTCATATGTGAAGCGACAAGGGGGGACACAGAGTTCCACACTCCTGTTAGAAGTCGAGCCCATCAAGACTTGGGCACAGAAAAATCTGGCCAACATATCAGCAGTCTTTATTCCGGGAGTACAGAACTCACAGGCGGATTTCCTCTCCCGAACTCGTCTAGACAACAACGAGTGGTCCCTCCATGTTCAGTCCTTCAATTGGATTCTGTCTCTGGGAGTCAATCCCGAAGTGGACCTATTCGCTTCCCCCTACAATCACAAAACAGTGAAGTTCTATTCTCGGGGCCGTTGCAGCCAGGCAGTCGGAACGAATGCCCTGATGGACAGGTGGAGGTTCAGGCGGGCATACGCTTTTCCCCCGATCCCGATAATCCTCAAGTTCTTCGGTATTTCACGAAAATCGAGAAATTGTTCTACCTACATTTAAGACTCCAGATTCCAGTGAAACTCATCCTCTGGATATAGGTGAAATCCTAAAGGAATATCTACACGTTACCTCTTCCTTCAGACGATCTGATCATCTGTTTGTTCTACATTCTGGTATCAACAGAGGGAAGAAAGCGTCAACCAGAACAATTGCTTCATGGATCGTCCAAACTATCCAGCAAGCATATAGGGCTAAGGGCTTGGCTCCTCCACAGGCGGTGACGGCACACTCCACCAGAGGGATGGCAGCATCCTGGGTGGCAGCCCAACATGTGGCGCCAGATGTCATCTGTAAAGCGGCCTCGTGGGCCTCTATCAACACGTTTATGACCCATTACTGCATTGAACCAGCAGCATTATCTTCTATTAATTTTGGGTTAAGCATACTGTCTGTTGACAAGACAAATTAAAGCTTTTTCTGTTCAGCATACCCACCCGTGTGGTTTGGCTAGTTATTTCCCACACGTAGGCTGCCATGGAGTCAGTCAGGAAAACGGAAAATTTATTACCAAATACTTACTGTAATTTTCCTTTCCTGATAGACTCCATGGCAGACGGAGTTCCCACCCTGAAAGAAAATATTAGTGAAAGTAAGTGTCCAAGAGTCGGCTAGTTACGGAACACAGTGCTGAGAGGTGAGCTTACTTTTATGGGTATGGGGTCCTATAGCATTGGAGAGGAGGCGGGGTTAACCCACACGTAGGCTGCCATGGAGTCTATCAGGAAAGGAAAATTACGGTAAGTATTTGGTAATAAATTTTCTGTTATTTTCCATCACTTTTAGTTCCAGTGTCAATAGTCATCAGGCCGATCATAGAGGCTGGGTTCACACTTGTGCGGTGCCAGACCTCACATGTGATTCGCACCAACATCGCTGTGCACATCACATGCAATGTCTGTGCGATGCAAATTCAAGAGGTCGACCGATATATCGGCCGATTTTTGGCACTTTTTAATTAATCGGCATCGGCCGATTATTCTGAAAACAAAAGCCGATTTAAAAAAAATAAAAACTTCAGCGCGGCTTGCAAATAACGTCTTTCATAGAAGTCAATACAAGTTGCCTGAAGTTTCTGGGCAGCCTGCCAAGTGAGAGAAAAGAGAAACAATGTTTCTTCTTATCAATGAATTGAACTCCGTGTGTAGAAATTCTCAGTTTAACCACTTAAAGACTAAATCTTTTCTGACACTTGTAGCTTACAAGTAAAAACCCTGTATTTTCTGCTAGAAAGTCACTTGGAACCCCTAAACATTATATATTTTTTCTTAGCAGAGACCCTAGGGAATAAAATGGCGGTTGTTGCAATATTTTATGTCACACGGTATTTGCGCAGCGGTCTTTCAAACGCAATTTTTGGGGAAAAAATACACTTTAATGAATGTTAAATAAAACTAAACTTTTTTTTTCCGTCAAAGTTTTGATTACCTGTTTTTGTGCCTGCTTCCTGATTCCCTTACCGAAGATGACGGCGGCAGCACCCGAGAGCCAAGAGAAAGATCGGCTTCGGGTGCCGACATCGCGGGCGCCCAGGACAAGTGTCCATATATTAAAAGTCAGCAGCTGCAGTATTTGTAGCTGCTGACTTTTAATATTTTTTTTTTTTTGGCGGAACTCTGCTGCTTTCACGCTGGAGCGGGCAGGTGTTGGCAGTAAAACGCAGCATGTTTTAGCTGCGCTTTACCATCATTTTAGCGGCGATATTCGGCTGCTAGCGGGGCGCTTATAACCCAGCTAGCGGCCGATGAAGACGTTAAATGCGCCCGTGTAGCATCGCTACAGAAGCGCTTTGCAGGCGCTTCGGCAGCAGTGCCCATTCATTTCAATGGGCAGTAGTGGTGGAGGAGTGGTATACACCGCTCCAAAGATGCTGCTTGCAGGTCTTTTTTTAACGTCCTGCCAGCGCACCGCCTCAGTGTGAAAGCACTCAGGCTTTCACACTGAGACTGCAGGGGAGCTGTTTTGCAGCCATTTTTACAGGTGTTATTTTTAGCCCAAAAGTGCCTGAAAAACGCCCCAGTATGAAAGGGGTCCAACTGTTAGTTTTTTTTTCTTCCCCTTCATCTCATTAAATCTAAAAAAATCGGCCTAACATATCGGCCCAAAAAAATCGACATCATATATCGGCCATCGGCCGCAGCGATTTCTAAATATCGGCAACGGCCAGAGAAAAACCAATATCAGTCGACCTCTAGTTTGTATAGCTGAAATCGCATCACATTCCGACCAAAATGGTGCAGGACCCTTTTTTTTGGTCCGCCTTGGAATCGGATCGCATGGGTGTTCAGACCCATGCGATCCGATTCCACAGTTCGCACTGCGATCTGCAAATTGATTTGGGGGTGTCATTAACTTTACATTGGCCCCCGCAAGGGGTTTGCAAATGTGAGTGTGAACTGCCTGTGAGTCCGATGCGATGCAGGAACCCGCACAGGATTTGAGCTGGTTCCTGCATCGCACCAGTGTGAACCGAGACTAAAGGCCCACACACACGATCGGATTTTCCGACAACAATGGTCCGACGGACGTGTTTTATTGGACAATCCGACCGTCTGTATGCTCCTTCGGACAATTCGGACAATTGTTTTCGAAATTTCCGACAACAAATGTTGGCTGTGCATGCTCTCAAATTTTCCGACAAAACATGATTATCCGATCGTGTGTACACAAATCCATCGGACTAAAATCCAAAGTACAAACACGCATGCTCCGAACCAATGCTAAACATCAGACAACAATAGCAGAAGTTGCCCAAAGGGTGGCGGTAAAGAGCTGAAAAACCACGTGATTTGGTGAATGTTGGCTGAAAATGTTCTGCCGTCTGTATGCAGAACAAGTTCACGGCCAACGTACCTTCGGACCAAAATCCACGGAAAAGTCTGATGAAAGTCCGATCGTGTGTATGAGGCTTAAGACTCCCCCTAGAAGGGACAAAGACAGCAATACACATTTCATAAAAAAATAAAAAAAGTCTTGAAATACCCTTTTGTTTCTGACCCGTGCACCAACCACATGATAAGTGGTATACACTAAAGCCTAGTACACATGAGCCAAAAGTCAGGCAGGCATCGGACGGCTCAATACAACATTTGGCCCGTGTGTACAGCAGCCGGCCGGATGGAAGCCTTCTGTCATTGGGGCATGAACGAAAAAAGTCTGCCAATTGGCTCCCAGTCAGCGCTCTCAGCCAATGGCTGAGAGCGCTGACTGGAGTGTTTTGGCACATGGGGGGGGGCCTCCACCTGTCAGAGCACAATATCACAGCAGGGGAGATAGCTGTACTAACATTGCATGGTTGGTACAGCATCTCCTTCATAGCTGTCAGGTTTTTTTCGTTCAGCCCTGCTGGGTTGAAGAAAAAAAAAAACTATTATGCCGCGTACACACGATCGTGATTCACGGCGGTGAAAACACCGCCGTGAATCACGACATGAAATTAAATGAAAAACGAGGGAACGGCATTTTCCCCCACACACGACCGTTTTTCCCGTCATTTTTTTCTTTGTCGAGAAAAACGACCGTCTGTGGGCTCCGCGGCAGTGTCTCCCTATGGGAAAACTGCCGCGGAAAAAAATGATGGAAAAAACGATGAGAAAATTTAGAACATGTTCTAATTTTTCTCGTCGTTTTTCCTGCCGTTTTTCTCAACGAGAAAAACGGCATAAAGCCCACAGACGATCGTTTTTCTCGGCGAAAAAAAAAAATGTCATTTTTCCCGACGGGAAAAATGATCGTGTGTACGCGGCATTAGTGTGTACTAGGCCTAAATCAGCTTAAAGGATAAATGCACCTTTCAAAATTAATAGATGCACATCTTTTTGTAGGTAAAAAAATTTGCATTTATCATTTTTTTTACTTGGAGCCTGTAAAGCATTGCATCTGTTGATCGTGTGTGCCATGAAGGACTCCTCCCAGACCAGAGGCGTTGCTAGGCGGGTGCGGGGGGTGCGGGCCACACCCGGGTGACACCCGCCAGAGGGGTGACACCCATGGGTAGCAGAACCTCTAACACCGATGCCCTGATTAGTTGTGCCTCACACCGCTGTGTACCTCAGCGGTGCGGACCGAAGCCGCCTCCTCCTCTCTGTTTACATCCACAGAGGAGGAGTAGCCTACGCTTGAGGGACACACAGTGTGTGTATCTGTCAGCGCTGTTCTGAGGTATGTAAGGGGGGCGTCTATACTGCTGGGGGGTCTATACTGAGGGGGGTCTGTAAAGCTGGGGGGTCTGCACTAGGGGGGTGTCTGTACAGGGGGGGGGTCTGTAATGCTGGAGGGTTCTGCACTAGGGGGGTCTGCACTGCTGGGGGGTGTCTG
The DNA here is from genome assembly GCA_029206835.1 of Rana muscosa. Taxonomy (NCBI): domain Eukaryota; kingdom Metazoa; phylum Chordata; class Amphibia; order Anura; family Ranidae; genus Rana; species Rana muscosa. The sequence goes on along the minus strand of CM055125.1, from coordinate 237,950,952 downwards.
TACTGAGGGGGGTCTGCACTGCTAGGGGATGTCTGTAATGTAGGGGGTCTGCACTGAGGGGGGTCTGCACTGAGGGGGGGTGTCTGTACTGCTGGGGGGTCTGCACTGAGCTGGGGGTGTCTGTACTGATGGGGGGTTTGCACTTAGGTGGGGGTGTCTGTACTAATGGGGGGTCTGCACTTGGGTGGGGGTGTCTGTACTGATGGGGGGTCTTCACTGATGGCGGGGTCTATACTGAGGGAGGGGGTCTATATTGATGGAGGGGGTCTGTACTTAGTGGGGGGTCTGTACTGAGGGAGGGGGTCTGTACTTAGTGAGAGGGGTCTGTACTGAGGGAGGGGGTCTGTACTGCAGGAGGGGGGTCTCTAGTTAGTGGAGGGGGTCTGTAGTTAGTGGAGGGGGGTCTGTACTGCGGGAGGGGGGGTCTGTAGTTAGTGGAGGGGGTCTGTACTGCAGGAGGGGGGTCTGTACTGAGGGGGGACTATAGTTGGTGGGGGGGTGACACCATTTTTTTTCTGCACCGGGTGACACCAACCCTAGTGACGCCACTGCTCCAGACTCATCAGTGAATCTGTCTACTCGTACATTGCACTGGCAGGCAAATACACACTGATATGAGAAGACTATGAAATACCAGAGCGCTTCATTGAGAACTACAGCCACAAAGGCTTTCGGAACTTGTAGTTTCCCATTTACAGAACGCTGTGAATGGCTGCGTTTTCTTTAGATTGTGACAGCGAGTGGGGGGAGAAGATCCACTCCAAGTCAAAATGGGGACCAGGGAGGGCCGGATGCGGGAGCCGGTGCATGCGGTGTTACATGTTACACCCTGAATATGGGTGTAACATGTTTCAAAAGGAGAACTTATCCTTTAATTTGCTCCAGTGTGAACATTAAAGCTGGCCAGTGGCGGCTGGTGCTCAAAATTTTTGGGGTGGCGCAAACAAACTGAAAAAAAAACATCAATTGCCGCCACTGTGCCCATTAAACGCAGCCACTGTGCCCAAACGCCACCAGTTTGTCCCCTCAAATGCCGCCAGTTTGTCCCCAAATGCAGCCAGTTTGTCCCCAAATACAGTCAGTTTGTTTCCATATACAGCCAGTTTGTTTCCATATACAGCCAGTTTGTTTCCATATACAGCCAGTTTGTTTCCATATACAGCCAGTTTGTTCCCAAATACAGCCAGTGTGTCCCCATATACAGCCAGTTTGTTCCCATATACAGCCAGTTTGTCCCCCATATACAACCAGTTTGTCCCCATATACAGCCAGTTTGTCCCCATATACAGCCAGTGTGTTCCCCATATACAGCCAGTGTGTTCGCCATATACAGCCAGTGTGTCCCCCATATACAGCCAGTGTGTCCCCAAATGCAGCCAGTTTGTCCCCATATACAGCCAGTTTATCCCCATATACAGCCAGTTTGTTCCCATATACAGCCAGTTTGTTCCCATATACAGCCAGTTTGTTCCCATATACAGCCAGTGTGTTCCCATATACAGCCAGTGTGTCCCCATATACAGCCAGTGTGTCCCCCATATACAGCCAGTGTGTCCCCCATATACAGCCAGTTTGTCCCCAATATACAGCTAGTTTGTTCCCAAATGCAGCCAGTTTGTCCCCATATACAGCCAGTTTGTCCCCATATACAGCCAGTGTGTCCCCCATTTACAGCCAGTGTGTCCCCCATTTACAGCCAGTGTGTCCCCTATTTACAGCCAGTGTGTCCCCCATTTACAGCCAGTGTGTCCCCCATTTACAGCCAGTGTGTCCCCCATATACAGCCAGTGTGTCCCCCATATACAGCCAGTGTGTCCCCATATACAGCCAGTGTGTCCCCGTATAAAGCCAGTGTGTCCCCCATATACAGCCAGTGTGTCCCCCATATACAGCCAGTGTGTCCCCATATACAGCCAGTGTGTCCCCGTATACAGCCAGTGTGTCCCCCGTATACAGCCAGTGTGTCCCCCGTATACAACCAGTGTGTCCCCCGTATACAGCCAGTGTGTCCCCCATATACAGCCAGTGTGTCCCCCATATACAGCCAGTGTGTCCCCCATATACAGCCAGTGTGTCCCCCATATACAGCCAGTGTGTCCCCATATACAGCCAGTTTGTCCCCCAAATGCAGCCAGTTTGTCCCCCATATACAGCCTGTCACCCCCCCTCCCCCCCCCAGCCCTGCACTTACCTTCCTCGGTCCGCGCCGTCCTTGATGTCTTCTCCCGCCCTCGATGTCGCTTCAGCCAATCAGGTTACCGGTAACCAGATCCGGTGAACCTGATTGGCTGAAGCCCCCACAGTCTTCTCCAAGGAACGCACCCCTGTGCGTACCTTGGAGGAGTTTTTGGAAGCCGATTACAGCGTGAGAGCTGTATTCGGAAAGCCTATCAGAGCCGCTGGCTCTGATAGACACTTCCAAGTCACACCCACCGCCGGCCACCGCTCTAACTCATATGGCCGGCGCTCACCAGGAGGCCGGCCATATGAATAGTGGGCAGCGTGGCAGCGGTGAAAATACACAGATTCATGCAATGCATGAATCTGTGTATTGTCTTTCAGTGGCGGTGCAGGAGCGAGAGGGGGTGGCGCTCCGGTGCCCTCTATGGACGCACCGCCACTGAAGCTGGCCAAACATTGATCAAAAATTGGTCCAAAAGGGACAAACTGATATTTGATCAGTGTATGGCCATCCCTGCTTGACAGAAGTCAATCATTTGATCTGCATCTGTTGAGGCGTCATGCCGGAAAACTTTTCTTGATCAGCGACTGCAGCCACTGATCACTGTATTCTGACAGCGACAGGTCCTGTTGTCATAATACAATGTCCCGGCAGGAGGGAATCCTCCATTTATCTTGTTTCCTAACAGTTTATGGCCAGCTTAGGAAAGTGAAAGTATTAATGGCATGTCACAAGTGTAGGGTTCCAGAGTTCAGGGGAATTAAGCACAAAGCAAAGGTGAACTGTTGCACAACACAGAAGAATGTGACTATTGTCTACAGATTGTATTTGGCAGACTTTGACAAGGACAAATGGTTTATCACAATAAAAGTAAACAGAGCTTTTCTAGAGAAACTTTTCGCAATTGTGGTATTTATTGATTGAAATACGAATGAATTTGAAAGCCTTAATGCCCCATACACACGATCGTTTTTCATGCCGTTAAAAATGAAATTTTTTAAAATGGCCATTAAAACCGATCGTGTGTATGCTCCAGAGCATTTTTAACGACGTGAAAAACGGGCATTAAAAATTTCGAACATGCTCTATTTTTTCACGTCGTTTTTCATGTCGTTTTTTTGTGTATGCTTTAACGACGTGAAAAAAACGCGCATGCTCAGAATCAAGTATGAGACGGGAGCGCTCGTTCTGGTAAGACTAGCGTTGGAAATGGAGATGGCACATTCGTCACGGTGGAATTAATAGCATCGTTTTAATGCTGCGCATTCCGTTCTTCTTTTGATAATGCTTAAAGAATTACCTTCTTTTGCTAATGACATTTGAGAGTTATGCCAAACTAGGTTCTCAAGTAATTCCTAATTGATCTAATGATTGTAAAATATTCTTTTGAAGCCACATCTCCCTCATAAATTCATAACTAAATGTAAAGATCACAATAATTATAATTTTTTATTTTTTGTTTTTTTTAGTTTTTATTTTAGTAATTAAGTTAGCTTTATTATTTTTGATGGGCTTCTTTGATATATGTAGGATTCTTTTTTTTTTTTTGGTGATTTTGCTTAAATTATTGGTGTGTAAAGTTACCACACCAACCCTCAAAATTTGTCTCATTTTGCCTCAAGGAGGTTTGTGTCCCTTGTTAATAACAATAATATTATTTGAAATGTCCCTGCCTACTCCCTAGCAAAGTCTCTTTTGAAATACAAATCACATAGTCAAGTATTTGAAGTAAAAAAAAAGAATCCTTTATTTAGGTACATTACAAATTAAAGGTGAAGGCAGCACTGGAGAGCCTGCTTGCATTTGTGCATCCTTTGGACCCCACAACAACCATCCAAGATGTCAAAACCAAACTATTTAACTTAAAAAAAAAAGGAGCCGAATCTTGGCTTGAACTCCCAGAGGTAAGGAACAGCAGCAGATAAGTCATATGTCCCCAGTCTGTGGTACTACAGCAGACATTATTTTTTTCTCTTCCTTGTAGCCTTCTCTCCAGCCTTCTCTGCAGCCTTCCCTGCAGCCTTTGTTGGTTGCTTCCTCGGAGGCTGGGGATCAGGAGGAGAGGAGGTGGCAGGAGGAGTAGTAGGAGGAGGAGGAGGAGGTGGAGGAGTAGGGACAACCTCAGTGATGTCGGTGAACTTGGTCAGTTCACCGAGCAACCCCTTGTTAATCACCTTCAGCAAAAGGTTCTCACTATAGAGCTTTTGCCGCAAGTCCATTTGGCCTAACTTATGGGCCAGGACTGCGGCAAAGCCCTCCTCAGCAGAGGGTGCCTCTCTGAGGGCCACAGTAGCCTCTTTTAGAAAGGCTCTTGTTTCCTCCTCCACCTGCCTAGCTCTCCTTGGCCCTCGTTGTTTCATTATCAGGGGAGACATCTGTGCTCTTGTGCTGGGCCCAGCCTCCTCCTGTGTGCCACTGGGCCCTGCCTCCTCCTGGTCCCCAACATCACCCTCTTCCTGGCTCAGCTCTGGCTGTAAAAAAAGAAAGGGACATTCTTTATTTTTTGCCACCATCAATCACACACATTGTTCGCCTCCAGACATTTTGGAATTGAATGTCAAAAGGTATTAATTTTGCATAGATTCCGCCTTTTGATATTGTTGCCTTGTCCCCATCAAATTTGACCACTACTGTATCTTGCTCTTTAAATCCTCAACATTAAATACCTAACAATACTAACAACAATTTTAAATCATCAATTTTGTAACATATAAATGGAGATATCAATACTTTACCTGGCTCCATATATCCGAATCTGCCTCCTCAAGGACCTCATCTTGATCCTCAGAGGAAGCCAGAGCAGGGTTGCTAGGAAGGCTGGAGGGCTGGCTGCAAGGAAGGCTGGAGAGCTGGCTGCAAGGAAGGCTGGAGGGCTGGCTACAAGGAAGGCTGGATTGACCTCAGGGGGGAAGGGTGGACAGAGATTCCCGCACTTCCAGCTGGTCATCCAGGAAAGATAACTTGCTGTAGTACCACAGACTGGGTTTATAAACCTTATCTGCTGCAGCACCTGACCTCTGGGACTTCAGGACCATATTCCTCTGGGTCCTGTATGTCCCCCTGATGGTACCAATTTTGGTTTTCACAACTTGGAGAGTTGTTGTGGGTACCTGGGTTTGGACAAATGCAAGCAGGCTCTCCAGTGCTGCTCTCCTGGCCACTTTATTTTTATTTCCACCACTTTTTGTCTGCCAAAGGATAGGGAGGTCTTTCCATTTATCAATGAACTCCCCCATAAAGTCTGGGTTTTTGAAACTATTCATTCTCTCTGTAAAATCAAGCAACAAGAAAATACATATGTTTCAGGCAACATTCATCAAATCAGCATTTTTGACAGATTTTCAAGCCCAAAATCTCCTCCTCTGATGAAACCCAAATCCTTAAAAACTTATGTACCTTGGTCAACACGTTCGTTGCGAACTCCCTCTCCCGCCAAATGAACGTATTTTCGACACATGGATCTTCACTTGATATACACTGCGCATGCGTGAAACTCTGCACGCTTTCCCCGCCCCCGACGTTCGAGATTGTACTTTCCCCGCCCCTTCTCGCTCGTCGTAGTGCTTAACAACATGGCGGAGACACAGGTGGCTGAGATTACCTCTACAGAGGAGGAAATTCCTGAGGAGCCCAAATCCCGATCCAGGAGATATAAGGCATCCAACATGTCATTCGAGGAAATGGTGGAGATGGTCGCCATTTTGAGGAGGGAGGATTATGATGCCAAGCATGGGCCGTATAAAAGACCTAATCTTGTCAAGACAAAAATTATGGGCAAAGTGGTCAAAACTCTTCACCAAAAATTCGGGGTGTGCAGAACGAAGGAACCGCTCAGAAAACGATGGTCTGATCTGAAGTTGCTGGAGCCCGACCAATACAAAAGAATCAAGAAAGTTATAGGAAAAAGTAAGTACTTTTTCTTCATTTTCCCTGCTAAAGATTATTACTTGTATTAAGTCGTGTATATTTAGACTTTGATATAGTACAGTGAAAGATAACAACTTTCAATGTTCGTCCGCACATTAAACGGACGTAGTAAACCTCTTTCTCCGTCCAGTTCCTAAAACGATGTTTTTGGATCATCCAGTGTGAACACACAATTGTTTTTTTTTTGTTTTGGGGAGCAAATTTGGTAAACAATTTGCTTTATATTTAGAATCCAAATGACATTTTTTGGGGGGAAAAAGGGTAGGCATTGTAATGTTAAGGGAGAGAATGCTCAGCAGCTGCTTAAACATCTGAACGCAGTAGTACAAGTGTTGGACAAAACCCCTAAATTTTTAGGGTGTCACACACAGGTGATCCTGTGTTTATACTTTGGGGTGTTACAATGTGTCAAACTTTGTTTCAAAAAGTATATGCTCTGGTTTTGGCAATGTATCCGATCATGTGTTCCAGTTGTCACTGAGGGTACATTTAAATATGGACCACACTTCCAAATAATATTTAGAAATCTCTTTTTCTTGTTTTTTTGTGGCCCAAAAATTATTAGTTACTAATGAAACTCTACCTTTTATTGCAATCTCCATAGGGCTTCAAAAAGCTACGTCAGTTGAGCCTATAAATCCAACACCTTCAACAATACCCCCAGAACCACATGATGGAGAGGAACGTGAAGTTGTGGAAGTGGAAAGTGGCACCACAAGAGGTCAGTGTCAAACCAGGCAGATGCAGGTTAATAGATGTAGGCCTACATATTCTATACTACATGATTTGTTTTTGTTTAGGTGCAGTTCTGGCCGGAGACCCCGAAAAGTTTACACATCACAGTGCCCAGATCCTGATCCAATACCTCATGGTCTGCTGTCGTGACCTTGAAAAAATAAAGGGAGACTTGATAGAGATCAGGCAAAATACCAAGCGGGTTGAGGAAAAGCTACAAAAATAATGGCTGTGCTTGGGCGTGTATAATGTTTGAACACAAAAGAACGTTGAACTTGCTGTGTTTTGGCAGGTTTCTTTTTGTTTTAAGCTTGATAATGAATAGTACATGTTTACATTTTCACATTTTTTTATTTGTTAATTTTTTTAGGCATGGCTGTTCATGCATTTTAACCCCCAAAATATTTTAATAACATCTACACTTCAAAGGAAGTTTCCTCAAAAATAATTAAAAAAGGTATTTTCTTAACCAGAATTTGTGGCTTCATTATGTAAATGTTGTGCAAAGTGAACTAAACAATGTTTTGTGTTTACACTGACAATGAAGGCTAATTAAGAATGCAAAATACACATGGCAATACAAGTGCATTAGGTAAACCGACGAGAAACCTAAAAGAATATTAAATGAAAACACATAAACAATATTTTATAAAAAAAAGGTTTTCTTTTTAAAAATAATAAGGTTAAAATTCATCAGGCATATCAATGGCCCCCCTACCCACAAAATAATCGACATATTGTTGACGGACCTCACGTCCAGTTTGGGGGTCCAAGCCTGGACGGCCAGCTTCCAGGGCAACAAGATTTTCTGCTTCAAATAATGAGGCCTCAGGCCCAGTCAAAGTCAGATAATTGCTTGAATGCACCCTGAGATAATTATGGAGCACACAACAAGCCAGTACAACATGGTTCCATTTGTAACGGGCAAGGTGGATGGAGGTGAGGAACAGGCGGAATCGGCTGGCCATGATGCCAAAGGCATTTTCCACCACCCTTCTTGCTCTGGCCAGCCGATAGTTGAACACCCTCCTCTCAGGGGTGAGGGTGCGTTGCGGGAATGGCCTCATCAAATGGGGACCCAGGCCAAACGCCTCATCCGCCACAAACACAAATGGGAGTCCCTCCACATTCTGCTCTGCTGGTGGCAAGGCCAGCTGATCCAAAAGGAGCAGTTCCCCAAACTCCGTCTGTGCAAAAACTCCTCCATCAGACATCCTGCCATTCTTGCCAACGTCCACATAGAGGAATTCGTAGGTGGCCGACACCACTGCCATCATGACGATGCTGTGGAACCCCTTATAGTTATAATAAAAGGATCCCGAATGGGGTGGTGGGACGACCCGAACATGTTTGCCGTCGATGGCCCCTCCACAGTTCGGAAAGTTCCATCGTTGGGCAAACTCAGATGCCACATTCTGCCATTCATGTGGCGTAGAAGGGAACTGTGGAATTAAATTTTTAAAAAAATGAATACTTTGAGACAGAAACATTGAAAGCAGATTTAAGAAAACCATTCATGGCCAACATTGGGAGAAACCGAAAAATTAAAACATTATTAGTAAGCAACAACAAACCAAAAACAAACCCCCCCCAAAAAATGGGGGGGGGTTGAAGATGAGTTGGGGAGATCACAAATGTAGGCTGTAGCACTCTGTATGAATTATTGAAAAATGTTACATTCCTAGGCAATCTTTAGGGGGCGTTTAGGGTAAAGCACTACGATAGAGCATCGATTAAAATACATGGAAATGACTAGGCAAGGTGGGCATGGCCCCAGGATAGCATGCTGGAGAGGTTAGGTAAGGCAAATTTAAATGTAGGCCTAATAAAAACATTCCCAAAAAAAAAAAAAAACGTGGAGAAAGGGGACATTCCCTGCAGCTAAGAATCATGGGAATTAGGGACTGCTAATAAACCAAAAAAAAATATTAACAAAGAAATACATACAATGTGAGGTTTTAAATAAGAACACTTACCTTAATATAGTCCTCCTGCAAAGCTTGAAGGATGGCAGAACACGTCTCTGGTATAATGATACCCAGAGCCTGGGGGGATATGCCTGTGGAGAACTTTAGGTCCTGCAGGCTTCTCCCAGTCGCCAGGTATCGCAACGTGGCAATGAGCCTCTGCTCAGCACTGACGGCTTCACGCATAACGGTATCCTGCCTGGTAATGTAGGGGGACACCAAAGCCAACAGATGCTGAAATACGGGGTCAGACATCCTGAGAAAATTCCTGTAGTCCACAGGATTATTCTTCCTGATCTCCCGCAACAAAGGCATATGACAGAACTGGTGCCGCTGGAGCAACCAATTCTTGGTCCATGAACTCCTCCTCACCCTGTTCATGGCCTGGAGTCGGGATACAGCATGAACCCCGGCACCAATTACAGCACGAACTCTACGATGAGTACGTAGCCGCAACAAGGCTAGATAACGGTCGGCACCTCAGAACGAACTAGAAGAACGAACGGAAGAACAGCAAGGCCTATGAAGAACAAGCTGAAAAACAGGAACGAGCAGACAAGAACGCACTGAATAAACAGATACGAACTGACTACAAGCACTGCAAGACAGATACGAACCCACAGGCACAAACTGAACTCCACAAAACGATCTTCAAAGCACGAAGACTGAAAAGCGCGAATCGTCTCTCACCAAACTTTTACTAACACGCGGTAACACGAAATTAGCAAAAGCGCCCCAAAGCGTGGCGTCATTAGAACAGAACTTCCCCTTTATAGTGCCGTCGTACGTGGTGTACGTCACTGCGCTTTGCTTGAACGTTTTTTTAAATGATCGTGTGTACGCAAGACAGGTTTGAGAGGAAACATGAAAAAAAAACGACGTGAAAAACGTCGGTTTAAAAAATGGCATGAAAAACGATTGTGTGTACGCTGCATTAAAGGTTTTGTAACGGTAGAAGTTTTTTTTTTTTTATCCTAATGCATTCTATGCATTAAGATAAAAAGCCTTCTGTGTGCAGCAGCCCCCCCCCAGCACCCCCGAATACTTACCTGAGCCACCTCTCTATCCAGTGATGTCCACGAATATCTCGGCCATCCAAGACTCTCCCTCCTGATTGGCTAAGACAACAGCGGCGCCATTGACTCCCGCTGCTGTCAATCAAAGTCAGTCAGCCAATCAGGGGAGAGAGGGGGCAGGGTTGGGTTGGAACTCTGTGTCTGAATGGACACACGGAGCTGTGACTCGGCTCGGGTGCCCCCATAGCAAGCTGCTTACTGTGGGGGCACCGAACAGGAGGGAAAGGGCCAGGATCACAGAAGAGGGACCAGAGAAGAGGAGGATCTGGGCTGCTCTGTGCAAATCCACTGCAACAGAGCAGGTAAGTATAACATGTGTGACAGCAGGAAGGTAAAGTCACCTGGTTGCATCCAGGGGGGTAGATATATTTCTCCCAGATTCAGGCTTTATGCCGACTTATACAACTAGGGAGAGAGTTGATGAAGCCCAGCTGAGGCTAGTGGGCTCATGGATGATTCATACCTCTAGGGAGAGGGCTGGGCGTCGTGCAGGCAGGGAGTTGATGAGACCAGCTGAAGCTTGTCAGCTCGTTTAAGGCCTCTATAAAAACTCCCAGATTCATTAGGTGTTTGCTCATGCCTGGAACCAGACCTGTGTGGACTGTCTAGGGAGAGTGAACCCCTGTGCGGTGAGACAAAGCCTGTGTGGCTATTTGTTTGGACATTTACTAAACCAGGGACTTAGGGACTAGGACAGCACCAGGCTGATCCCAGTTGTTAGTTAGGAAACCTGCATGTTTAGTCAGAGGTCAAGCTGACCAGGGTTTATTTTGTTTATGTTTCTTTTTGCTTTGCTGTGTTTTTGTCACTGTAAATAGAGAAATAAACCGCACCTTTTTTTTCTTGAAAACCACAACCTCCGTCTGCTGGGCCTGTTTTTGTGTGGGGAGCTCATCCAGGGGGTCACACACACCCGCTGCCGAGCTAACCCCCCTCACAGTTGGTGGAGAATGCGGGCAGTTTTTTTTAGGCCAGCATGGAGGAGATACTGAAACAGCTGGCTCTAGCAAATGCCAATCAACAGCAGACAAATGCAGGTTTTCAAAAGAGCCTTGCAGCTCAACAACAGAGCCTTGCAGCCCAGCAGCAAGCTCATCAACAGAGCCTTGCAGCCCAGCAGCAAGCTAATCAACAGAGCCTTGCAACTTTGCAACAGAGTCTGGAGGCTCAGCAACAAGCCCAGCAGCGATCTGAGGCCCGCTTCATAGACCTATTGCAGAAGCAAGAGCAGAGACTACAACAACAGATGGAAGCAGTAATGCAGCAACGTCCGCAGACCAGTGAGGAAAGCCGTCCCACTAATACCGCGTCCTTTGGAGTGAGTCGTTTATTGACAAAAATGACTGGAGAGGATGATCCAGAGGTATTTTTGACCACATTTGAAAGGACTGCTGAAAGGGAAAAGTGGCCTGAGGAGCAGTGGGCTGGACTGGTGGCTCCTCTGTTAACTGGTGAATCGCAGAAAGCTTACTATGACCTAGAGTCTGACCAAGCAAAAGACTATGTGATGCTAAAAGCTGAAATATTGGCAAGGCTGGGTGTCACCCTGGCTGTCCGGGCTCAGCGTGTGCATAACTGGACTTTCCAGCTTGGAAAACCCCCCAGGTCTCAAATGTATGATCTCATTCACCTGAGCAGGAAGTGGCTACAGCCAGAGACTTTGTCCGCACCAGAGATTGTGGAACGTGTTGTAATGGATCGGTTTTTGAGAGCTCTTCCTACTGCCATCCAAAAGTGGGTAAGCCATGGAGACCCAGAGACGGCCGATGGTCTTGTGGATCGTGTAGAGAAATACTTGGCTACAGAGAACCTGACGGCCTCTTCCAGAGACTCTCGGACTTTCCACCCTAAGACCAGACCATCCCCAGGGGCGGATAAGAGGATTCCAAGGGGTGAGGGTGGAGAGAGTGAGAGGGTGGGAGCTCTACCCAAAGTTTGGGGAGAACAGCCTGGGAAGTCAGGGGCTCAAGAGGCAGCCAAAAGGATTGTTTGCTACCGCTGCCGGCAAGCGGGACATATTGCAGCAAATTGCCCGGTTGTGGAGGAACCCATGCAATGTGACTTTCTGACGGACAGACGTCAGTCGCTGTGTGCGACAGTCGCATGCACTGCCATTCGGGGAACTGAGAAACATTTATGCAAAATGTGTATTAATGGTAGAAATGTTGTGGTATTGCTGGATTCAGGTAGCCTTGTGACCCTGATAAAGGCTGAATTAGTTAAAACAGAGGTCTCTGGGAATAGCAAGGTAGCTGTTATTTGTGTGCATGGGGACACCCGAGAGTATCCAGTGACTACAGTGTGTTTCGAGACCCCCAAAGGTACCCTCTCTCATCCAGTGGGGTTAGTATCTCAATTACCGCATGATGCCATTGTGGGAAGGGATTTTCCGAAGTTCTGGGAACTGTGGGATGATCCTGAGCCCCCCACTGGTGCCCCTATGTACCAGGAATGTGATAGCCAGAACTCCTCTGAGAGTGGTGAGGACTCTCCCGAATTTCCCTTGTCAGTATTGGCAGGGGAGACTCAAGAAACGGGAGAGGAGCCCACCTCCTCAGACGAAAACCTACCGTCTGTGGAGTTTTCTGAGCTTGAGGTTCACAGGGAAAATTTTGCCACAGAACAGTTAAAAGACCCCGCCCTAATAAAGGCACGGGAAAACGTAGTGGAAATAGATGGCGAGTTAGTGAACCCAGATAATACCTGCACTTACCCATACTTCAGCGTAGAGAAGGACCTACTGTATCGGGTGGCAAAAAGGGCAGAAGAAATCGTTGAGCAGCTTGTGGTGCCCAAACCTTACAGGAAGTTGGTGTTGGGGTTGGCCCATGGGCACATTCTTGGAGGTCATCTGGGGACAGAGAAAACCCGAGAGAGGGTATTACAGAGATTATATTGGCCTGGGGTGATGAAGGACATAGAAAATTATTGTTCCTCCTGCCCTGTGTGTCAGAGGTCGGCCCCGATGCCACATTTCCGTAGCCCGCTGGTCCCTCTACCCATCATTGAGGTCCCGTTTGAGAGGATCGCAATGGATTTGGTAGGTCCTATAATCAAGTCCGCTAGGGGGCACCAGTACATATTAGTTATAATGGACTATGCCACCCGTTATCCAGAAGCGATCCCTCTCCGAAATACCTCGGCCAAAACCATAGCCAAAGAGCTATCTCTTGTTTTTAGCCGGGTGGGTATTTGTAAAGAACTGCTTACGGACCAAGGTACACCCTTTATGTCCCGGGTTATGAAAGAGCTGTGTAAATTGTTCAAAGTGACGCAATTGCGTACATCTGTGTATCACCCCCAAACCGATGGGCTGGTTGAAAGATTCAACAAAACCCTAAAACAAATGTTGAAGAAAGTGGTGGATAGAGATGGAAAGGATTGGGACTGTCTACTTCCTTATTTGATGTTTGCTATTAGGGAGGTGCCCCAATCCTCTACGGGATTCTCCCCCTTTGAGTTACTGTATGGGAGACACCCAAGAGGGCTGTTGGATATTGCCAAGGAAACTTGGGAAAGTGAGAGTTCTCCCCACAGGAGTGTGATTGAGCATGTCGCCCTGATGCAAGATCGAATTGCACAGGTAATGCCCATCGTGAAGGAACATTTGGCCCAAGCGCAGTTGGCACAGCAGAGAGTGTACAACCGTGGAGCCAAGACCCGTACCTTTTCCCCGGGGGATAGGATATTGGTACTTGTCCCTACGGTTGAAAGTAAATTCCTTGCCAAATGGCAAGGCCCCTACGAGATAATGGAAAAAGTGAGCGAAGTGAATTACAAGGTCAGACAACCAGGAAGGCGAAAGCCCGAACAGATCTATCACGTTAATCTGTTGAAAGCCTGGAGGGATAGAGAGTCCCTAGTCGCAGAAACTTGGTCACCAGCTCAAACTGGTTGCGTGATTCCGGAGGTTGGAATAGCAGCCACCTTGTCACAACCCCAACAACAGGAGGTTAAGGAGTTTGTGCTTCGCAACAAGGAGGTGTTCTCTGAGCTGCCGGGACAAACATCTGGGGTAGAGCATGATATTATTACCCCGCCCGGTGAAAGGGTGAAGTTAAAACCCTATCGGATCCCAGAGGCCCGACGGGAGGCAATACGGGAGGAAGTACAGAAAATGCTGAACTTAGGGGTGATAGAGGAGTCCCAAAGTGATTGGTCTAGTCCCATTGTGTTGGTGCCTAAACCGGATGGGAGCTGGCGATTTTGTAACGATTTTCGTCAGTTGAACAAAGTTACAAAATTTGACACCTACCCCATGCCACGTATAGATGAGTTGATCGACCGGCTGGGAACAGCCCGATACATGACGACTCTTGACCTCACAAAAGGGTATTGTCAAATTCCCCTGGCCAAGTCGGCCAAAGAGAAAACCGCATTTGTAACCCCAGACGGGGCGTTCCAATATAAGAGAATGCCGTTCGGGTTACAGAATGCGCCAGCCACATTCCAGCGGAAAATGGACCAGATACTGAGGCCCCATCGGAAGTATGCTGCGGCTTACCTGGATGACGTAATTGTCCATAGCACAGATTGGGCCTCACATCTGCCAAAGGTGCAAGCAGTCCTAAACTCTATCCGGGAAGCAGGGTTTACGGCTAACCCCAAGAAGTGTACCATTGGGCAGGAGGAGGCCAAATATCTTGGGTACACCATTGGGAGGGGAGTAATAAAACCCCAACTCAACAAAGTCGAGGCCATCCAGAGTTGGCCACGTCCCAACAGCAAGAAGCAGGTACGAGCCTTTCTGGGAATCGCGGGGTATTATCGGCGCTTCATTCCCCACTTTGCTTCTAAGGCTGTGCCCCTAACCAACCTGACGAAAGGGAAAGGGTCGGTCATGATTAAATGGACCCCCGAGGCTGAGGCAGCATTCCAATTCTTGAAACAAGCCTTATGTAGCCAGCCAGTGTTGTACTCACCCGACTTCTCTAAAGACTTTGTCGTACAAAGTGATGCGTCAGATGTGGGGTTAGGAGCAGTATTGTCCCAGGTCTGGAACGGGGAAGAGCACCCAGTCATTTACCTCAGCAGGAAGTTGAAGTCCCATGAGGTAAATTACGCCACGGTTGAAAAGGAGTGTTTAGCGGTGAAGTGGGCTCTAGATTCCCTTCGGTACTATCTGCTAGGTAGGCACTTTGACATGGTTACGGATCACGCTCCGTTAAAGTGGATGGCTCAAAACAAGGAGACAAATAGAAGAGTGAATAGGTGGTTCCTGGCCCTACAGGAATTCAACTTCACAGTAAAGCATCGCCCTGGCATTCAAATGGGGAATGTGGATGCTTTGTCTCGAGTACATGAATGCCTGATTGCTGGTGTTCCAACCCCAAGGTTAAAACAAGAGGGGGGGGTATGTGACAGCAGGAAGGTAAAGTCACCTGGTTGCATCCAGGGGGGTAGATATATTTCTCCCAGATTCAGGCTTTATGCCGACTTATACAACTAGGGAGAGAGTTGATGAAGCCCAGCTGAGGCTAGTGGGCTCATGGATGATTCATACCTCTAGGGAGAGGGCTGGGCGTCGTGCAGGCAGGGAGTTGATGAGACCAGCTGAAGCTTGTCAGCTCGTTTAAGGCCTCTATAAAAACTCCCAGATTCATTAGGTGTTTGCTCATGCCTGGAACCAGACCTGTGTGGACTGTCTAGGGAGAGTGAACCCCTGTGCGGTGAGACAAAGCCTGTGTGGCTATTTGTTTGGACATTTACTAAACCAGGGACTTAGGGACTAGGACAGCACCAGGCTGATCCCAGTTGTTAGTTAGGAAACCTGCATGTTTAGTCAGAGGTCAAGCTGACCAGGGTTTATTTTGTTTATGTTTCTTTTTGCTTTGCTGTGTTTTTGTCACTGTAAATAGAGAAATAAACCGCACCTTTTTTTTCTTGAAAACCACAACCTCCGTCTGCTGGGCCTGTTTTTGTGTGGGGAGCTCATCCAGGGGGTCACACACACCCGCTGCCGAGCTAACCCCCTCACACATGTTAGTTATTTTTATTGAAAAAAAGAGACTTTACAATCACTTTAAAGCTGGTCTATATTCATGCAGTGCCCCCCCCCCTTTCGCCTCTTCACACTGCATAGATTAAATGCCTATTTGGCTAAGAGGGGGGGGGGGAGAAATAAGTACAAATACTTTCTTTATTCCTTCTTCCTGCAGGCTTCCTTCTCTCCATGCGACCAGTCCTTCCCGATCCACTTCACTTTCCTGCCTGGATGGTTGCAGTTTTCCAACATCATCGCATACAGTACAATGTAGGACCAGCAATCTTGCATTGCACAGAAGGACCCCAACCTCATTCTGGTGCACCAGACAGCGGAGGGGAGCGCTGGGTGAATGAGGAATAAGGAACGTGTTTGTACTTATTCCTGTCCCCCCTAGCCAAATGAGCATTTAATCTACAATATATTGTCAAAGTATTGGGACACCTGCCTTTACACGCATGAACTTTAATGGCATCCCAGTCTTAGTCCGTAGGGTTCAATATTGAGTTGGCCCACTCTTTGCAGCTATAACAGCTTCAACACTTCTGGGAAGGCTGTCCACAAGGTTTAGGAGTGTGTCTATGGGAATGTTTGACCATTCTTCCAGAAGCGCATTTGTGAGGTCAGGCACTGATGTTGGACGAGAAGGCCTGGCTCGCTGTCTCCCCTCTAATTCATCCCAAAGGTGTTTTATCGGGTAAATAAAGAATAGGTAGAATAGGTAGGTAATAGGTCATACCTATCTATCAGAGGGTGGCAAAATTATTACACCTATAACAGGACATATTGGTCTTTATCACAGGTACAGCACCAGGACAATACGTTTTTTTGTTCTGGAAACGATACCTATGAATCCCAGGGGTGGCAACTGGGATAAAACTATTTTGCAACGTGAAACCCTCTGGATAGAACGGTTAAATGCCATGACACCACCAGGAATAAATTAAGTAAATTCTTATAAACCTTTTCTATGAAAGTCACACATACTACAAACTTCCTCTTTTCTTGATTTGGGGGGGGGGGTTCCCTTTTTTGTTTTGTTTTACCCTGTTTCTATAACATGTTCAGTTGTTTCATATGCCCATTCCTCTACATTGAGGCACTTCATTTGTTTTTCCTCTGTATGTCCCCATTTTTCCTTTCCATGGGAATATTGTGATTTTGTACAAATTCTTTGCTGAGTTGTGCAGTTTATGTAGCGCTGATCTGAATACAATGTATGTTTAATTAAACTAGGTTATCATATGTTTTTTATCAAAAACATTAATGATTATATCAATGTTACTTTTATTATATCACAATGATACCATTATTATTCCATCCAGGCTATGTTTCCCAGACCTTACTCCCAGACCCAGCGCAGTGACTGACATAAGTGGATTGCAGATTCATGGCCTGGATACTGGGAGTGATCCGCGCCTTTTGTTCACAGCTTCCCCCATTTTGGGAAGGGTATCCCTTATCCAAGATGGCGGTCCGTGCATCAACCCGGGTCCTGCACCATTGAAGACTGACAGCGTACCATTCCCGACTACATGCAGGTAAGCCTGCTAAATAACGTCATGTAGATGTGCCCCGGCACTCTATCTAGTGCATGGGGCACGATTGTCCACATGGTGGAGCGCATTTGCGTATCCACCGCTCAGAACATTGCGCGTGTGTCATTTGACACACGCGCACCACGTGACCTGGTTAATGACGTCAGACGCATCATCAGCGTCTGCGGGCGGGCTCTTCCTGCGTATAAAAAGCAGTCACAACAGCTGACAGTAAGCTGTGTGCTGCTTCAGGAGGACACATCCACTTCCATCTCTCGGCATGACAAGTAAGCGATTTACCCTATATTTCTTCAACACTATTACTAGAGGGATATGGACAGACTTTTTGATTACAATATTGCCATTGCAGACCCCCTCCCTATCCGGGAAGCTTGATCTACACAAGACTTTGGATTTCTTGAACCAAGGCTTATGATATGGTAATTATAACTTTCTCTCGCTGCAGTATAATACATACCCATCATTTGCACTTATCTATATTCACATTTTAGTTACTTAGTTCATACTCAATTCACCACTTTGCTCCTTCACTTTCTTTGTTCTTCATTCATTCCCCCTTTTTCTTTCCCCGTTTTCACCACTTACCTTCACGACCGCACTCTAATTAAACATTTGGTTTCCAATTAGGAACTAATTAGGTATTTCATTTATATATTTCACATAGATTATCACCATATACTGCTGAGTTTGTTTTCAAAACATTCCACCTAATTTTCAATTGGTGTCCATCTTCCCAGGAATCTCAAGGTATACTAATGCCCCTTTCTGTATATGTGTGTATATATATGTCTCTACATGTATGTGATTATTTGCGTACATGTGTGTGGTGCATACATGTGCATACATGTACATGTTTATGTACCATTTACACATGTTGGATACCTACATTTTTACTATATATTATTTATATATTTTCCAGAGACGTTCCTTATACATAAGGGGTCCAATATTGACCGGATTTTCTTCTACATAAACCTTTTTCTATGCCGCTTATCTGTGAGATGCCACTGGATGTGTCCTCTTAGGAGGTTGGTGATCTATACATCTGAAATTTATACACCTTTTATTTAAATTATTCTCTTCAGCCACCCCGTATGGCTGTAGATATTTGATGTTTATACATTATTTTTAATTTCAAATTACCTATACCTCCTGTTGTTTGTGTCTATAGTGGGATTACCAACCCCACATGACACAACGGGAATTTTGATCTACGCGTTGGCCTCCTCTGGTCCAGCACCCATGGTAAGACTGTGTGACATGGCGCGTTTATATGGCCTGGATTTAGCCTGGCTGTTCCATATTGAAATATGTATTTTTTATATCCACGATAATTTTGTTTATTATGTTCTCTTTTATTTCATAGTTATGTGACAACTCAATCTTTCATTTTCTGTCCATTGAAAACCTATACATACAGTATATAGATATAGCTCCTGAAGAAGCGGATTCTGTTTTTGAATCATAACGTGAAACATGTAGAGCACAGCATATTATGTATGTACAGTGTAAGATTGGGGGTTGTTAGCTCTTGTGGTGGATGCGTATTTCCAGTGATGCAAGCCAGTCAGCAACTCTGTTTAAGGGCATGGTAGCCCATTTTTATTTAAAAGCACGAAAGTTCACAAACACAGTATTCACAGGGGGGTTCCACCATTCCTGTATCTTTCATACTAACAGTAGCCTCGTAGCTTTACCTTCTAGCGATCCAGGCCTTTAGCCTAGGCCTGACGGTCTGTTCCTCAGACCCAAACAGTGTCCAAGAGTTTCAGCTTTCTCCTAGCTTCTCCTGGTCAGCACCTTTGTTGCTGTATCACTAACGGTGTCTGCCTCCTGCAGACATGCACCGCCTTTGACTCCACTTCAGAGGATGAGAGCCCACTCGGCTCTCAGGCACACAGACTTCCTCTCTGTTGGGTGGAGCCCTGTTCCATAATCACCTCTGAACTAAATAGCCCAAGACACAGCTGTTCCATCAGCGTGTCTTTCTTTACCAAATCTGGCATAAACCAACCCTCTTGAAGGTCGCACAAAGTCGCACCCTCACAACAGTTATATTCTTTTCCATTGATTGTAATGGTACGATACATTGAAATGTCACGAAATTACCATTGTTTCTATGAAATGTAAAAATAATTGTTCCTATATATATAATTTTGTAATAAAATCCCTTTTAATGATTTACTCTCAACTGGTCATCAGTTAGCATAAGGTGCCAACATAGTCCACACTAGCCTCATCCTTCCCTCTATACAACAATTATTGGGATGAAGGCACCAATTTTTATATATATCTCCTATCCTCAGCACTTTCAATATATTCTATTTAGGTGGATAACACACCAAGAGGCGATCTCAATAAGTGCTTTATATATTCTTCTCAAATTTTTTAACCCTACCCTGGTAGGATATAATTCTTTTTTACTTTTACATTATTTGTTATTTATTATCGGCGCTACTATATCTGGTTTAAAGTCTGTTTCAGAAATGGACCTACATGGCCCAGCCTGGACTGGCTTCATGACTCAAATAGAAACTGGATGTACTAAAAATAAGGTGGGTGATGATGACCTTGGTATTTACTTGAATAAAATCAAGATACTATTAAAACGAAAGTCACATTTATATTGGCATATAGAATTTTTTCTACGCTATATAAAAGAGAATGTGAGCCCTATTGGCTCACGTATCCAGATCTTCCCTACCATAAAGATCCCACCGATACATTTAAGAAAATATGGGAGGATACCCTTACCAAGTGCGGTGGGGAACTCATGACCCACCTGGTTAATCAATATAGATTGGACATGGAGGCACTCAATCTAGAGTTTGACAGCCTCAATGCCCAATTTACACACGTTTTGACGTTGAGCACATTTCCCCCCAAGTGGAAGGAGATAAGGAATCAACTAGAATATGAACAAAGAGATTGTGGTAAGAAAGCAGAAAAAATTCAACTTGGATAAAATGGCATTTACTGAAGG
Source organism: Rana muscosa (assembly GCA_029206835.1). NCBI lineage: Eukaryota > Metazoa > Chordata > Amphibia > Anura > Ranidae > Rana > Rana muscosa. The sequence continues at coordinate 237,930,540 of CM055125.1, read as the reverse complement.
CTATGCCTATAAATGGACTGGGGGAAGGGGCACAAGCAATCCCAAGAGACGCCCATATCAGAACAATACACAAACTGAATATACTTCAGAGTCTGATTCCTCTGTAAACACCTCTATTCCCCCACAGGCACATTCCAGATTGGCGAAGATGCATTCTTCACGATCTCGAAGCACAAAAAGATCACGGAATCAAGGTGCCGGGTCATCTCCGAATGACCATGATGATAAAGAAAGGGATAAGAGATCCTGCTCTCGCACATCCCCCCAGGCGATGGATCAATAATAGAAGAGGCCGAGACTGCAGCAGAAGAGGAAGCAGGAGGAGCCAGAGACCTTTCTTTGTTTTTGAGGTGTCTACTCCACTGCAGCTCGTGCTTTGCATTTAGATGCCTGGTCATGCAGGTTGTGCTCAGGTTGAGAACGTTTATGCCTCGCTTCAGGCTCTGATTGCACAGCGTGCAAACCACTCGTGTCTTGTCATCAGCACATTGTCTGAAGAACTGCCACGCTAGGGAACTCCTTGGACCTGGCTTTGGTGTGCTCGGTCCCTTGCTGCGTTGGGCAGTAGCAGACGTACTGTCTAGGGGATGGACGCTCTGCTTTTGCACCCTGCTCCCTCTTCTGCTGTGCTGGTGGCTCTGTGCGACCACCGCCTCTTCCTCCGAACTACACTGGTCACCTGCATAACGTTGATTCCATGTGGGGTCGAGGACCTCATCGTCCTCCACATCATCTTCCACCCCTGTCCTCCTTGTCAGTCTGCACAATTGCGAAAGCAGCAGCAGTTGGCACCTGTGTTTCGTCATCATCCGAGACGTGCTGCGATGGTCCTCCCATGTACTCATTCTATGCCTCCTTGAAAAAACGCTTCGGGCGATGATGGAAGAGGATGTGGCACAGGAGGAGGAGGAGGAGGAACCGGGATCATTTCAAAGGCTTTCAGGGCAGTCTTTCACAAGTGGCTACGAGGGTGGGTTCCTGCACCAACAAACGCCAGGTACACAATTGTCCGGCAGCAAGGGCACAGTTCTGGAGGATGACGAGGTGGAGGATGAGGAGGAGATGGAGGAGGAGGAACCATGTTCACAGCAGGGTGGCACCCAGACCAGCTCATGGCCATCACTGGTGCGTGGCTGGGGGGATACAGAGGACACAGACGATACACCTCCCACAGAGAACAGCTTTTCGTTGCCTCTGGGCAGCCTAGCACACATGAGCGATTACATGCTGCAGTGTCTCTGCAAAGACCGCCGAGTTGCCCACATTCTAACTGGTGCTGATTACTGGGTGGCCACCCTGCTGGATCCCCGTTACAAGGACAACGTACCGTCCTTAATTCCCTCACTGGAGCGGGATCGTAAGATGCGTGAGTACAAGCGCACGCTGGTAGACGCGCTGCTGGTGGCATTCCCACCTGACAGCGGGGGTACGGTGGAAGCACAAGGCGAAGGCAGAGGAGGAGGAAGAGGTCGCCAACTCAGCCGGGGCACCGCCAGCACCTCAGAAGGCAGGATTAGCATGGCTGAAATGTGGAAAAGCTTTGTCAGCACGCCACAACAACCAGCACCACCAGCTGAGATGGAACGTCTTAGCAGGAGGCAGCATTTCACCAACATGGTGGAGCAGTATGTGTGCACACGCCTACACGTACTGAATGACGGGTCTGCCCCCTTCAACTTCTGGGTCTCCAAATTGGGCACATGGCCTGAGCTTGCCCTTTACGCCTTGGAGGTGCTGGCCTGCCCTGCAGCCAGTGTATTATCTGAACGTGTATTTAGCACGGCAGGGGGCGTTATCACAGACAAGCGCAGCCGCCTGTCCAGAGCCGATGTGGACAAGCTCACGTTCATTAAAATGAACCAGGCATGGATCCCACAGGACTTGTCCGTACCTTGTGCCGAATAGACATGTATACCGGTGTTCTGACAAAAACTGTCCGACTATCGGATAGTGTCTGGCCCGTACTGGGCAGGCGCAGCGCTTGCGCAGTACGGAGGACAAGGAGATTCACAAAATCTCCGAAGATGAACGGCACCTGCGCAGTGAGTGCAGGTTCAAGCCCCACCATCCAAGTGGAAATACGGTAGAACATAGTAACAGGGCCCCTCACGGGCTCGCTTCGCTCGCCACGCTTCGGGCACGGCCTCGCTTGGCTCGGCTTGAACCTTGGATGATGTGGCTTGAACCTGGACTCACCGCGCAGGCGCCGTTCGTCTCTGGAGATTTTCAAAATCCCCTTGTCCTACGTACTTATCAAGCGCAGTACAGGGCGGACACTATCCGACGGGGGACAGAATTCGACACATCACCGGCCTTACCCAGCCATTGTTGTATTTTTGAACCAGTGTTGGCTACCTCGTCCTCCTCCACCGCCGCTTCCACCCACACAGCCACATCCACCGCCACCTTAACCTCCTACTCCATATGGACCTCGTCCTCCTAGGTCAAGATTATAATTTTTATTAAGTATTTTATTTTCCCACTAGCTTATCCATTAAATTGAAAAATATTTTTTCCAGAAAGGGCGTATTTTGGGGCATTCCCACCATATGTGTGGCATCGTGCCGTTGAGTTTATGAGGTTCTTAATGACTTCCTGTACCTCTTCTGCTGAGAAGGGGGCCTCCAGCATATTATTATTATTTTTTTTATGTTATTTTAAGTTATTTCCCTATCCACATTTGTTTGCAGAGCACTTGCCATGCTCTTAACAATATTTGGCTGCAATTTACAGCCCTCTAGCCCTTTCCATTACTTTTTTAGAGCCATTTTAGTCCTCAGAAGTTCGGGTCCCCATTGACTTCAATGGGGTTTGGGGGCAAGTTTGGGTCAAGTTCGGTCCCGAACTCGAACTTTTTTCCGAAGTTCGGCCGAACCCTTCGAACCCAAACATCCAGGTGTCCGCTCAACTCTACTCATAACTAATATCCTCCAGACCCTTTATTAGCTTTGTTGCCCTTCTTTGTACTCTCTCCATTTCCAGTACATCCTTCCTGAGAACTGGTGCCCAGAACTGGACAGCATACTCCATGTGCGACCGGACCAGAGTCTTGTAGAACGGAATAATTATCGTTTTATCTCTGGAGTTAATCCCCTTTTTAATGCATGCCAATATTCTGTTTGCTTTGTTAGCAGCAGCTTGGCATTGGATGCCATTGCTGAGCCTATCATCTACTAGGACCCCCAGGTCCTTTTCCATCCTATATTCCCCCAGAGGTTCTCCCCCCAGTGTATAGATTGCATTCATATTTTTGTCACCCAAATGCATTATTTTCCATTTTTCTACATTGAACCTTATTTTCCATGTATGTGCCCACCCCATTAATTTGTTCAGATCTTTTTGCAAGGTTTCCACATCCTCTGTAGAAGTTATTGCCCTTGCTTATCTTAGTATCGTCCACAAATACAGAAATTGCACTGTTCACCCCTTCCTCCAGGTTGTTTATGAACAAATTAAACAGGATTGGTCCCAGCACAGAACCCTGGGGGAACCCACTACCTACCCCTGACCATTCAGAGTATTCCCCATTTATCACCACCCTCTGAACCCGCCCTTGTAGCCAGTTTTCAATCCATGTACTCACCCTATGGTCCATGCCAATGGACCTTATTTTGTACAGTAAACGTTTATGGGGAACTGTGTCAAATGCCTTTGCAAAATCCAGATACACCACGTCTACAGGCCTTTCTTTATCTAGATGGCAACTCACCTCCTCATAGAAGGTTAATAGATTGGTTTGGCAAGAACAATTCTTCATGAATCCATGCTGGTGATTACTGCTAATGATACTGTTCTCATTACTAAAATCTTGTATATAGTCCCTTATCATCCCCTCCAAGAGCTTACATACTATTGATGTTAGGCTAACTGGTCTGTAATTCCCAGAGATGTATTTTGGGCCCTTTTTAAATATTGGTGCTACATTGGCTTTTCTCCAATCAGCTGGTACCATTCCAGTCAGTAGACTTTCAGTAAAAATTAGGAACAATGGTCTGGCAATTACTTGACTGAGTTCCCCAAGTACCCTCGGATGCAAGCCATCTGGTCCCGGTGATTTTTTATTTTTTTCACAGAAAAGTTTGTTTTATTGACACATCAGCATTACAATAGGTCCAACATTCGACAATAAGGGGTTTCTCAGTACATAGTCAGTCCAATATATTCAGTACATATATATCATCATGCAAGTCTAAAAGGGCTGCTGCCCACTAGTGATGAGCCGAACACCCCCGGGTTCGGTTCGCACCAGAACCCGCGAATGGACCGAAAGTTCGTACGAACATTAGAACCCTATTAAATACAATGGATGCGAACGTTCGAATTCTAAAGTGCTAATTATAACAACTATTATGCATGGTATTGTCCTAAAAAGGGTTTGGGAACCCGGGTTCTGCACCAGGGGACATGTATCAATGCAAAAAGAAGTTTTAAAAACGGTCGTTTTTCGGGAGCAGTCATTTTAATGATGCATAAAGTGAAAAAAAAAAAGTCAAATATTCCTTTAAATATCGTACCTGGGGGGTGTCTAAAGTATGCCTGTGAAGTGCCACGTGTTTCCCGTGTTTAGAACTGTCCCTGCACAAAATGACACTTCTAAAGGAAAAAAAAGCCATTTAAAACTGCTTGCGGGTTTAATGTAATGTCTGGTCCCGGTAATATGGATGAAAATCTTTAAGAAAAATGGCATAGCTACCCCATGACCCCCCCCCCCCTACCCCAGCCCATTAGCAGCCCCTTTGGGTCTTGTATGGATATTAAGGGGAACCCCGCACATAAAATAAAAAAGGCCCTATATACTCTGAACAGCCGTATACAGGCGGTGCATACAAGACAGGGACTGTAGGTTTGTTCTTATGTAGAATCTGTTTGTAATTTTGAACAGGTACATTGTTGAAGTGTAGCTCCAGCCCAAAAATCTATTTTTAAACTTTTTGGAAAACATAGGTAAGGGTTATCACCCCTGTAACATTTGTTTTGCTGTCTGTGCCCCTGTTCAGAACATTTCACCTCACTTTCCGTCCCAATGACAACTGTTTTTGAAATGTGGTGTTTTTCTTGAAACAAGGATTGCTGATAAAGCATCAGTACAGAGGAGACACCTTTCTCCCATATTTATTCTTACAGGAGAGAATTTTCCTTCCTAGTGGTAGATTTCCTCTCACTTCCTGTTGTCTTCTTGCGTTTGCAAGTAGGAGTCGTTTGTAAGTTGGATGTTTGAAAGTAGGGACCTGCCGTATATACTCTGCAGAAATAGGCCCCTTAGTTGTTGGTGTTGGCACAACACTGTAAGCACTCACAGTTACTCTTGGTTGGTGCTGGAACGCCCTGCTGTCAACTATTATATCAGGAATTTTAATTACATATAATTGTTGAACAGTGGTAGTAAAAATTGGGCCTTTGATGGTGGTGCTGGTGCCACAACACTGTAAGCCCTGACAGTTACTCTTGGTGGGTGCAGCAATGGGCCCTGCTGTGAATTATTAGATCAAGAATTGTAATTGCATGCCCCTGTTGAACAGGGGCTGAAAAATTGGGCCTTTCGTGGTGGTGGTGGTGGTGGTGGTGTTGCCACAACACTGTAAGCCCTCAGAGTTACTCTTGGTGGGTGCAGGAATGGGCCCTGCTGTGAATTATTAGATCAAGAATTGTAATTACATGCCCCTTTTGAACAGGGGCTGAAAAATTGGGCCTTTCGTGGTGGTGGTGGTGGTGGCGTTGCCACAACACTGTAAGCCCTCAGAGTTACTCTTGGTGGGTGCAGGAATGGGCCCTGCTGTGAATTATTAGATCAAGAATTGTAATTACATGCCCCTTTTGAACAGGGGCTGAAAAATTGGGCCTTTCGTGGTGGTGGTGGTGGCGGCGTTGCCACAACACTGTAAGCCCTCAGAGTTACTCTTGGTGGGTGCAGCAATGGGCCCTGCTGTGAATTATTAGATCAAGAATTGTAATTGCATGCCCCTGTTGAACAGGGGCTGAAAAATTGGGCCTTAGGCACTGGTGGCACAACACTACAACCCCTCACAGATACTGTACTTGGAGCACAGCAATGAGCCCTGTTGCAAAGTATTGCTTCAAAAATTGTAATGACACGCCCCTGTTAAACAGGGGCTGAAAAATTGGGCCTTAGGCACTGGTGGCACAACACTACAACCCCTCACAGATACTGTACTTGGAGCACAGCAATGAGCCCTGTTGCAAAGTATTGCTTCAAAAATTGTAATGACACGCCCCTTTTAAACAGGGGCTGAAAAATGGGGCCTTAGGCACTGGTGCCACAACACTCCAACCCCTCACAGATACTGTACTTGGAGCACAGCAATGAGCCCTATGGCAAATTATTGCTAAAAAAATTGTAATTACACGCCCCTGTAAAACAGGGGCTGAAAAATTGGGCCTTAGCCACTGGTGGCAGCACCCATAAACAAAAATGATCTTCCAAGCTATCATCATCAATCGTATCATTGAGGACTCGGAGGAGGAGGATAGCCAGTCAACATAACAGCACGGGCACTCAGCATCAGCATCAGTCTTGAAGGGATGTGACATGTTAAAATCAATTAGTCTGTTATATCAGCATCAGGTGTGTGGTAGCTGGTGGTGATCCAAGACTGGTTCATCTTGATGAAAGTCAGTCGATCAACCGAGTCGGTGGACAGGCGCACCCTGTGATCCGTGACAAATCCTCCAGCAGCACTGAATGTGCATTCCGAAAGAACGCTGGATGCAGGACAGGCCAGTAGCTCAATTGCATACTGTGCAAGCTCTGGCCAGTGATCCATCCTCAAGACCCAGTAAGCCAGAGGATTTTCGGTGGGGAAGGTGTCCAAGTCTGACCTTGCCCCTAGATATTCCTGCACCATGTTTATCAGACGCTGGCGATGGTTGCTGGAACCGATCATACTTTGGGGCTGCGGACTAAAGAATTGTCTGAACGCATCGGTCAGACGGCCACCTTCCCCACCGCTCCTTCTTTGACTGGCCGAAGCCTCAGCAACTCGTTGTCCAGGACCAGGAGTTTGTAACCTCCCAGTCTCTGGGAACGCGTTGCACAGACCTTTCTGCAAGGCCTCCCGGAGTTGTCTCATCCTCTGCTCCCTCTGCGATGGTAACATAAGGTCCGCAACCTTACCCTTGTACCGTGGATCAAGGAGAGTGGCCAGCCAGTAATGGTCCCTCTCCTTGATCCGAAGAATACGAGGATCCTTCCGCAGACTTTGCAGGATCAGGGAGGCCATGCAGCGTAGGTTTGCTGAGGCATTCGCTCCGGAGTCCTCTGGGTCACTAAGGACGACATGATCCGCAGCCACCTCCTCCCAGCCACGTACAAGTCCACTGGTTTCTTGGGACTGTAAATCATCCCTAAAAGACTGCTGCTGATGATGCTGAGTGCCAGCCTCCACCTCCATGCTGACACAATCCTCCTCCTCCTCCTCCTCCTCCTCCTCTTCCTGTGCGATGGGTGGGACAGAAGGAACACTGTCTGGGTAAAGGGGGCCTTGAGAGGCAAGGAAGTCCTCCTCTTCCTGCCTCTGTTCTGCCTCAAGTGCCCTGTCCATTATTCCACGCAGCGTGTGCTCCAACAGGTGGACAAGAGGTACAGTGTCACTGATGCATGCACTGTCACTGCTCACCATCCTCGTGGCCTCCTCAAATGGTGCCAGGACAGTGCATGCATCCCTGATCATGCCCCACTGGCGTGGAGAAAAAAAACCAAGCTCCCCTGACCCTGTCCTGGTGCCGTAGTCGCACAGGTACTCATTGATGGCCCTCTGCTGCGTGTGCAGCCGCTGCAGCATGGCCAACGTTGAGTTCCACCTGGTGGGCATGTCACATATAAGGCGGTTCTTGGGCAGGTTCAACTCCTTTTGCAGCTCAGCCAGGCGAGCACTGGCATTATAAGATCTGCGGAAATGCACACAGACTTTCCTGGCCTGCCTCAGGACATCCTGTAAGCCCGGGTACCTGCCCAAGAACTGCTGCACCACCAGGTTAAGGACGTGAGCCACACAGGGCACATGGGTCAGTTGTCCCTGTCGGAGGGCGGAGAGGAGGTTGGTGCCATTGTCGCAAACCACCATTCCTGGCTTAAGCTGGCGTGGCGTCAACCACCTCTCGGCCTGGCCCTGCAGAGCAGACAGGACCTCTGCCCCAGTGTGGCTTCTGTCCCCCAAACACACCAGCGCAAGCACGGCATGGCATCTTTTTGCCTGCGTACTTGCGTAGCCCCGTGAACGGCTACGGAGCACCGCTGGTTCATAGGACAAACCACAGGAAGAGGCCATGGAGGAAGAAGAAGAGGAGGGGGTGGAGGAGAGAGGTGTGTCACAACCAGTAGTAGCATTTTGGAGGCGTGGCGGTGGAACAACCTCCAACACTACTGCACCTTGTCCTGCATCCTTCCCAGCTGCCAAAAGAGTGACCCAATGGGCCGTGAAAGAAAGGTAACGTCCCTGTCCATGCCTGCTGGACCATGAGTCAGCGGTAATATGCACCTTACCGCTGACCGCCCTGTCCAGCGAGGCCAAGACATTGCCTTCCACATGCCGGTAGAGAGCCGGAATAGCCTTCCGTGAGAAAAAGTGGCGTTTGGGAACCTGCCACTGAGGAACCGCACATTGCACAAACTCACGGAAGGGGGCCGAGTCTACCAACTGAAAAGGCAGCAGTTGAAGCGCTAGCAATTTAGCCAAGCTAGCATTCAACCGCTGGGCATGTGGATGGCTGGGAGTGAACTTCTTTCGACGGTCCAGCAGCTGGGGCAGGGAAATTTGCCTGCTAGAATCGGACGTCGGTGTACTGCTAGCAGAGTGGCCGCAAGTACTTGGCTGTGACACACCTAATTCTACACCTTCATTCCTCTCAGTGCATGTTTCAGAGAGGACTGAAGTTATAGTGGGGTTGGAGATCCCAGCTGATGCGGTGCAAGGAGAGGTCCGCTTTGTTCTTTGGTGTGGGTCTTTGAGGTAGGCTTGCCAACGAGCTGCATGGCAGGTCAACATATGTCTGGTCAGGCATGTGGTACCCAAGCGGCTGATGTTTTGGCCACGCGATATACGCTTGAGACATATGTTGCAAACAGCAGCTGTGCGATCTGATGCACTAGCCTCAAAAAAGGCCCACACCAAGGAACTTTTTGAATGACGGGCAGAGGCAGCGCCCTGCACAGGCGGAGCTCTGCGGTGTGATTCCGTCGGTGTACTGCCCTTACGCTGGCCACCAAAGGGCATCCTGCCTCGTTGGAGATGTGCCACCTCCTCATCCTCCTCCTCCACCTCTCTACTATTAGGCACCCACGTGGAGTCAGTGACCTCATCATCCCCTACCTCCTCATCACTGGAGCCAATCTGGCAGTATGCTGCAGCTGCTGGAACATGACTGCCAGATTGGTGTCCTTCTTGAGCATCCCCTCTGTCTGCTCTCACGCTACTGCCTTCCTGTAGCTGGGTTTCATCATCAGACCCTTCGAAACGCTGGGCATCCTCCTGGAGCATGAACCCAACACTGTGCTCAAACAGTTCGGGGGACTCCTCAGGAGGAGGACATGGTGGGTCTAGGGAAGGAGTGACTGATGATGAGTCTGACATTGATACCAGGGAAGAGGACGCTTTGGCAGCTGCTTTGCCAGTACCCTGAGCCTGGGTGAGAGAGGATGAGGAGGAGGAGGAGGGCTTGGTCATCCACTCTACCAAGTCTTCGGCATGATGTGGCTCAACATGTCCAGCTGCCGAAAAGAAGGACAAGCGTGTCCCATGGCCATGTGCTGATGACAATGCACCGCGTCCACGACCAGCACTGTTGCCCCCAGACACAGAGCCTGCTTGCCCTCTTTTATTGCCTCCTGACTGTCTGCCTCTCCTTGTTTGCCTTCCAGACATTCTAATAGATGGCCTGCAGGGAGATGGGAAAAAAGCAATAAGGGCTACCTTCAGGTGTCCTTCTCTGTCCCTTTACTTAAGGATTTCTAAATATGGTTGAGGATGATTGCTTTTGCACAGAATAGCACAACGACAATTTCCCTGACTGTCCAAAAAACAAGGATTTCAAAGATGGTTGATGAGGAATGCTTTAGCACACTATAGCACAAGGAGAATTCCCCTCACTTTCCTTCTTTGTCCCTAGAAACAAGGACTCGCACAGTGAAAGAAACTGACACTCTCCCTACCTAGAGTTTTCTGTCCCTAGAAAAAATGTTTTTTTAAAGCACACTATAGCACAAGGAGAAATCCCCTCACTTTCCTTCTTTGTCCCTAGAAACAAGGACTCGCACAGTGAAAGAAACTGACACTCTCCCTACCTAGAGTTTTCTGTCCCTAGAAAAAATGTTTTTTTAAAGCACACTATAGCACAAGGAGAATTCCCCTCACTTTCCTTCTTTGTCCCTAGAAACAAGGACTCGCACAGTGAAAGAAACTGACACTCTCCCTACCTAGAGTTTTCTGTCCCTAGAAAAAATGTTTTTTTAAAGCACACTATAGCACAAGGAGAATTCCCCTCACTTTCCTTCTTTGTCCCTAGAAACAAGGACTCGCACAGTGAAAGAAACTGACACTCTCCCTACCTAGAGTTTTCTGTCCCTAGAAAAAATGTTTTTTTAAAGCACACTATAGCACAAGGAGAATTCCCCTCACTTTCCTTCTTTGTCCCTAGAAACAAGGACTCGCACAGTGAAAGAAACTGACACTCTCCCTACCTAGAGTTTTCTGTCCCTAGAAAAAATGTTTTTTTAAAGCACACTATAGCACAAGGAGAATTCCCCTCACTTTCCTTCTTTGTCCCTAGAAACAAGGACTCGCACAGTGAAAGAAACTGACACTCTCCCTACCTAGAGTTTTCTGTCCCTAGAAAAAATGTTTTTTTAAAGCACACTATAGCACAAGGAGAATTCCCCTCACTTTCCTTCTTTGTCCCTAGAAACAAGGACTCGCACAGTGAAAGAAACTGACACTCTCCCTACCTAGAGTTTTCTGTCCCTAGAAAAAATGTTTTTTTAAAGCACACTATAGCACAAGGAGAATTCCCCTCACTTTCCTTCTTTGTCCCTAGAAACAAGGACTCGCACAGTGAAAGAAACTGACACTCTCCCTACCTAGAGTTTTCTGTCCCTAGAATTTTTTTTTTTTAAAGCACACTATAGCACAAGGAGAATTCCCCTCACTTTCCTTCTTTGTCCCTAGAAACAAGGACTCGCACAGTGAAAGAAACTGACACTCTCCCTACCTAGAGTTTTCTGTCCCTAGAAAAAATGTTTTTTTAAAGCACACTATAGCACAAGGAGAATTCCCCTCACTTTCCTTCTTTGTCCCTAGAAACAAGGACTCGCACAGTGAAAGAAACTGACACTCTCCCTACCTAGAGTTTTCTGTCCCTAGAAAAAATGTTTTTTTAAAGCACACTATAGCACAAGGAGAATTCCCCTCACTTTCCTTCTTTGTCCCTAGAAACAAGGACTCGCACAGTGAAAGAAACTGACACTCTCCCTACCTAGAGTTTTCTGTCCCTAGAAAAAATGTTTTTTTAAAGCACACTATAGCACAAGGAGAATTCCCCTCACTTTCCTTCTTTGTCCCTAGAAACAAGGACTCGCACAGTGAAAGAAACTGACACTCTCCCTACCTAGAGTTTTCTGTCCCTAGAAAAAATGTTTTTTTAAAGCACACTATAGCACAAGGAGAATTCCCCTCACTTTCCTTCTTTGTCCCTAGAAACAAGGACTCGCACAGTGAAAGAAACTGACACTCTCCCTACCTAGAGTTTTCTGTCCCTAGAAAAAATGTTTTTTTAAAGCACACTATAGCACAAGGAGAATTCCCCTCACTTTCTTTCTTTGTCCCTAGAAACAAGGACTCGCACAGTGAAAGAAACTGACACTCTCCCTACCTAGAGTTTTCTGTCCCTAGAAAAAATGTTTTTTTAAAGCACACTATAGCACGAGGAGAATTCCCCTCACTTTCCTTCTTTGTCCCTAGAAACAAGGACTCGCACAGTGAAAGAAACTGACACTCTCCCTACCTAGAGTTTTCTGTCCCTAGAAAAAATGTTTTTTTAAAGCACACTATAGCACAAGGAGAATTCCCCTCACTTTCCTTCTTTGTCCCTAGAAACAAGGACTCGCACAGTGAAAGAAACTGACACTCTCCCTACCTAAGTTTTCTGTCCCTAGAAAAAATGTTTTTTTAAAGCACACTATAGCACAAGGAGAATTCCCCTCACTTTCCTTCTTTGTCCCTAGAAACAAGGACTCGCACAGTGAAAGAAACTGACACTCTCCCTACCTAGAGTTTTCTGTCCCTAGAAAAAATGTTTTTTTAAAGCACACTATAGCACAAGGAGAATTCCCCTCACTTTCCTTCTTTGTCCCTAGAAACAAGGACTCGCACAGTGAAAGAAACTGACACTCTCCCTACCTAGAGTTTTCTGTCCCTAGAAAATATGTTTTTTTAAAGCACACTATAGCACAAGGAGAATTCCCCTCACTTTCCTTCTTTGTCCCTAGAAACAAGGACTCGCACAGTGAAAGAAACTGACACTCTCCCTACCTAGAGTTTTCTGTCCCTAGAAAAAATGTTTTTTTAAAGCACACTATAGCACAAGGAGAATTCCCCTCACTTTCCTTCTTTGTCCCTAGAAACAAGGACTCGCACAGTGAAAGAAACTGACACTCTCCCTACCTAGAGTTTTCTGTCCCTAGAAAAAATGTTTTTTTAAAGCACACTATAGCACAAGGAGAATTCCCCTCACTTTCTTTCTTTGTCCCTAGAAACAAGGACTCGCACAGTGAAAGAAACTGACACTCTCCCTACCTAGAGTTTTCTGTCCCTAGAAAAAATGTTTTTTTAAAGCACACTATAGCACGAGGAGAATTCCCCTCACTTTCCTTCTTTGTCCCTAGAAACAAGGACTCGCACAGTGAAAGAAACTGACACTCTCCCTACCTAGAGTTTTCTGTCCCTAGAAAAAATGTTTTTTTAAAGCACACTATAGCACAAGGAGAATTCCCCTCACTTTCCTTCTTTGTCCCTAGAAACAAGGACTCGCACAGTGAAAGAAACTGACACTCTCCCTACCTAAGTTTTCTGTCCCTAGAAAAAATGTTTTTTTAAAGCACACTATAGCACAAGGAGAATTCCCCTCACTTTCCTTCTTTGTCCCTAGAAACAAGGACTCGCACAGTGAAAGAAACTGACACTCTCCCTACCTAGAGTTTTCTGTCCCTAGAAAAAATGTTTTTTTAAAGCACACTATAGCACAAGGAGAATTCCCCTCACTTTCCTTCTTTGTCCCTAGAAACAAGGACTCGCACAGTGAAAGAAACTGACACTCTCCCTACCTAGAGTTTTCTGTCCCTAGAAAAAATGTTTTTTTAAAGCACACTATAGCACAAGGAGAATTCCCCTCACTTTCCTTCTTTGTCCCTAGAAACAAGGACTCGCACAGTGAAAGAAACTGACACTCTCCCTACCTAGAGTTTTCTGTCCCTAGAAAAAATGTTTTTTTAAAGCACACTATAGCACAAGGAGAATTCCCCTCACTTTCCTTCTTTGTCCCTAGAAACAAGGACTCGCACAGTGAAAGAAACTGACACTCTCCCTACCTAGAGTTTTCTGTCCCTAGAAAAAATGTTTTTTTAAAGCACACTATAGCACAAGGAGAATTCCCCTCACTTTCCTTCTTTGTCCCTAGAAACAAGGACTCGCACAGTGAAAGAAACTGACACTCTCCCTACCTAGAGTTTTCTGTCCCTAGAAAAAATGTTTTTTTAAAGCACACTATAGCACAAGGAGAATTCCCCTCACTTTCCTTCTTTGTCCCTAGAAACAAGGACTCGCACAGTGAAAGAAACTGACACTCTCCCTACCTAGAGTTTTCTGTCCCTAGAAAAAATGTTTTTTTAAAGCACACTATAGCACAAGGAGAATTCCCCTCACTTTCCTTCTTTGTCCCTAGAAACAAGGACTCGCACAGTGAAAGAAACTGACACTCTCCCTACCTAGAGTTTTCTGTCCCTAGAAAAAATGATTTTTTAAAGCACACTATAGCACAAGGAGAATTCCCCTCACTTTCCTTCTTTGTCCCTAGAAACAAGGACTCGCACAGTGAAAGAAACTGACACTCTCCCTACCTAGAGTTTTCTGTCCCTAGAAAAAATGTTTTTTTAAAGCACACTATAGCACAAGGAGAATTCCCCTCACTTTCCTTCTTTGTCCCTAGAAACAAGGACTCGCACAGTGAAAGAAACTGACACTCTCCCTACCTAGAGTTTTCTGTCGCTAGAAAAAATGTTTTTTTAAAGCACACTATAGCACAAGGAGAATTCCCCTCACTTTCCTTCTTTGTCCCTAGAAACAAGGACTCGCACAGTGAAAGAAACTGACACTCTCCCTACCTAGAGTTTTCTGTCCCTAGAAAAAATGTTTTTTTAAAGCACACTATAGCACAAGGAGAATTCCCCTCACTTTCCTTCTTTGTCCCTAGAAACAAGGACTCGCACAGTGAAAGAAACTGACACTCTCCCTTCCTAGAGTTTTCTGTCCCTAGAAAAAATGTTTTTTTAAAGCACACTATAGCACAAGGAGAATTCCCCTCACTTTCCTTCTTTGTCCCTAGAAACAAGGACTCGCACAGTAAAACACACTGACACTCTCCCTACCTATCCTTCTCTTTCCCTAAACTAAAGGAATCCAGGTTAAGCAAGAAAGAAATAAATGTCACTGTCCCTGCCTATGCTTCTCTTTCCCTGCTCCGGAACACACTACACTAGGCCGCCGTGCTGGCGGCCTTTTATAGTGTGGGGCGTGTACTAAACACCCTCAGCAATAATTGGCCACAGGCATCCTGCCTGTGGCCAATCATTGCTCTCCTCGCTGCCGGCGCTGTGATTGGCCAAGCATGCGGGGTCACAGTGCATGCTTGGCCAATCACAGCGCCTGGATGACACTGCGATGGCGTAGTGCATTGTGGGCCGTTCGCGTCACTCGAATTTGGCGCGAACGGCCCAAATCGTTCGATCTTCGTCGAACGATCGAACAGCCGATGTTCGAGTCGAACGTATGTTCGACTCGAACACGAAGCTCATCCCTACTGCCCACTATTTTCCCAACAGAGGCATCCAAGTATAATCCCCTCCAAAACCCATCCTCAAGAGAAAAAAAAAAAAAAAAACTAAGGAGAAAAGAGAAAGGGGAAAGAGAAAAGACAGTAGGATGCACCATCACTTCTCTGTGTTAGACTAATTGGTATCTAGTATGAGTGTAAGTTTCACCTAATCAGAACAACACACTCTTCCCTGGGTGCGGTCGGGCAGGGTCCGGCGCGGGGCCAGAGGGGGGATGCAATGGCCCCCAGGCCGGGCAGGGGGGGAGTCCGACACTTGTTCCCCCACCTCCCGGCACCTCATCCACGCGCGTCCACCCACGCCAACCAAACCTTGTCAAATTTAGCAGGGCATTGTCTACTTTCGTAGGTATGCTTGTACAGGGGCAACACCGAATCCACTGCCTTTTTCCAGGCCGTGAGTGTAGGGGGTTCGGCCGCCTTCCAGTGTAACAGTATTTCTCTCCTAGCGTAAAACAGTGTGAAAGTGATACAAAGCTTAGTGTATCTGTCCCCTTCCACCTCGCCCAAGTAACTCAATAGGAGCACCATGGGGTCCACTGGGACCCTGGTCCCCCCTATTTCTCCAAGCACTTCCGCCACCCCAGCCAGTACGTTCTGAGTCTGGGGCAAGCCCAGACCATATGCCAGAACGTTCCCTCCTCGGTCCCGCACCTGTGACAGTTTGGGTCAGCCTGGGGATAAATTCTTGCTAGTTTGTGCGGGGTAAAATATGCCCTATGTATAAACTTGAGCTGGATGAACCGGTCTTTGGCAGCTATCATAGTCGGGATGTAGGCGGATATACAGTCTTCCCATTCCTCCTCCCCCAGGGCCGGGATGTCCATTGAGCGGGTAGGTTTAATGTTGTGGGCTACCGTCAGGTATAAGTACAAAGTGGAGAGGAGTTTCCCCATCCTACTTGAAGTCAGCAGTCGTTCAATTGAATCCGGTTCCAAAGTTAACTCGTCCGGGAACTGAGCCTTCATAGCGTGCCTCAATTTCCAATATTTAAATTCAAAGAACCCGGGCAAAGAGTACCGCTGTTTCATGTCCCGGAAGGGCATGATCCTGCCACTAGCTATCACATGTTTAAGGGTGGTGATCCCCCGTTTAGCCCATTGCGAGGGGTCCGGGATATTCCAGAGGTGGGGCAGGGTGGGGTTACCCCACAATGGGGTGTGTGGAGACACATGATTTGGTTTAGCATAAATGGCCCTAGCCTCCCGCCAACCTTGATGGTTGTCTTCATGGGGGCCGTCAGGGAGTAGGGGGCTTTAAATCCCCTGTATACCAGATTGGTAAGGGCCGCATATGAGCCTAAGACAGCCGCCTCAAGTCTGACTGCTGGGTTCTGTTTGGGCTGTGAGAACCACCAGCGTACCGTAACAAGGACTGCCGCCCAATAGTACAGCAGAAAGTTTGGAAGCACCAGGCCTCCTCCCGACAGGGGGAGATATAGTGTCCTCTTTGCCACCTTGGGTATCCTCCCAGCCCAAATGAATGAGGTTATCACCGCCTCCAAGCGTTTAAAGAAGAATCTAGGTATGTGGGAAGGGGTGTTGCGAAAAAAATAAAGAAATTTAGGGAGGAACACCATTTTCAGAAGATTGACTCTCCCCACCGGTGTGAGCGGGAGGGAACGCCAAGCTGTACACTTGACTGTAAGATGAGAGAGAAGAGGCTGCACATTCTTTTCCATGTACTCCTGTGTGGTATTGCTGATCTTAATGCCCAGGTAGATGAATTCCCCCACCCATTGAAGTGAGGTTCTGGTATCTGCTCTAGGGACCAAGGGGTGCAGTGGAAACAGGACCGATTTGCCCCAGTTTATGCGGATGCCAGAGAATTGGGCAAATTTGTCAAATAGTTCCAGTGCTTTTTGCAACGATTGTGAGGCGTCCGCAAGGTAAAGTAGGGTGTCGTCGGCATACAGGGATACTTTCTCTTCTATCTCCCCAACTACTATGCCTCTCACCCCTGCCTCGGCCCTCAAAGAGGTTCCACCACCAGGGCAAATAGTTCTGGCGACAGAGGGCATCCCTGTCGAGTGCCCCTACCCAAGGGAAAGGTGTCCGAAAGAGCACCATTCGTGCAGGCCCAAGATCTCCCACTCCACCGAATCAAAGGCCTTTTCGGCGTCAAGTGACGCCACCACCTCCGCTGATTCCAGCTGTGCCCTGGCCATATGCGTGAAAAGTCTTCTTATGTTGATGTCCGTCCCCCTCCCTGGCATAAATCCCGTTTGGTCTGGATGCACCAGAGCAGTTATGACCGTGTTGAGTCGCATGGCCAATACTTTAGCAAGAATTTTTGCGTCTACGTTAATCAGGGAGATAGGACGGTACGAAGAACACAAGGTCGGGTCTTTGCCCGGCTTGGGGATCACCACCACCACCGCCTCGCTTAGGGAATTTGGGAGCCTCGTCAGCCTATGTGCAGTGGAGAACATGGTATGCAGTTTGCCAACCAATTCTTCAGCGTATTGTTTGTAAAATTCTACCGGAATACCGTCGGGGCCAGGGGATTTGCCTGATTGTAGAGTGTGAAGAGCTTTTAAAATCTCATCCGTTGTTATAGGGGCGTCCAGCTTCTCCCGATATTTGTCTGTCAGGACTGGGATGTCGATCGGGTCAAGGTAGGAGGTCAGGTCGTCGGGGGTGTACGCGGCTCTCGAGCTGTAGAGGTTGCCATAGAAGGAGGAAAAGCAGTCATTAATTTTGTCAGGGGAATACAGCAAGTCCCCATCTGGGCCCCGAATGCAGGGCACGCACATCCCCCCAGCTTGTTCTCGAGCCAACCAAGCCAGCAACTTCCCAGACCTCTCCCCCTGTTCAAATATACGTTGCGTTTGAGCAAGCAAGCGTTTGAGTGAGAGAGGTACGAATTCGTAGAACCTCTCCAGTCGGAGACTGAAGTACGCTATAGTCCGTGGGGTCCCTGAATCTGACAAACTGTGCTTCCTGCCGGTCAGCTTCCCTCTCCGCTCT
Source organism: Rana muscosa (assembly GCA_029206835.1). Classification (NCBI taxonomy): domain Eukaryota; kingdom Metazoa; phylum Chordata; class Amphibia; order Anura; family Ranidae; genus Rana; species Rana muscosa. Next base: position 237,912,457 of record CM055125.1, on the reverse strand, counting down.
AACCAAGTCAGCTCTCCTCTCCCTACGAACCTTAGCTATAATAGCTTGATAGCTTCCCCTGGTGTAGGCTTTAAAAGCATCCCATACCGTCAGCGTGTCCGCCGACCCAGGATTGACCGCCCAATAGTCCCGAAGTGCCCCCTGGAACTGTCCGTCCACCACCTTGTCAGACACCCAAAACCTGGATAGTCTCCAGAGACAACCATCTGGAGGTGAAGAGAGCTCCAGTGTCAGGAGAAGCGGCGCATGGTCAGATATACCCCTGGGAAGTATCTTGATGTCTGCTACTTTAGACAGAGCTAGGCCGCTCAGGTATGCCAGATCTATCCTTGAGAAGGATCTATGAGATGCGGAGTGGCATGTGTATGCCCTGGAGTGCGGATTCCTCCAACGCCACACATCTGCCAGTCCATACAGCTCAGCCCACTCCACTAGTCCCGAGTGAGAGTACCCACCCGTGGACATCCGATCCAAAGTCAGGTCAGGAACCATGTTAAAATCTCCCAACATAGCCATGTTGTCATTGGCCATCACCGCTATTTTTGAAGTGATCTGATAAACAGAGAGAGTGATGCTGGAGGGGGCAGGTAAACACCCGCTATTACCCACTTCATAGATCGAATCTGAGCGTGAATTATCACACATCGACCATCCGAGTCCAATACCAGGTCCAGTAGCCTGAAGGGGAGGGACTTGTGCACCAGAATGCTAACCCCCTGTGCAAAGTTCGAGTATGTGGAGTGGTAGTGGTACCCGATCCAGGGCTTCTTAAGGGCCAATGTTTTACTTCCCACCAGGTCAGTTTCCTGGATAATGCAAATGTGTGGATTGTGTGCCTTGATAAATTGGAACACCAGTGACCGTTTAACCGGAGAGTTCAGGCCCCTGGTGTTCCATGAGAGTATGTTAAGGGACGCCATACATGCATCTGGTAAAGGCAATAATTGGATGTGAAAAAAGTCCCCCCCCAAGACCAGCAGCCCGACTCGCATGAGGTCACAAAGGGAAGTGAATGGTACTGACATTTGTAACGCTAAATCAGAACATGCATAAAGTGTCAGAAACCAGCCCCTGTGGGGCAACCCCACCCCCTCCCCCCTCCCCACCCAACCCCTTAGAACTGAGGCAGGTTTCCATCCCAACACAAATCAGCTCGCCGGCTGCAAAGGGGGGGTCCGTGTAAGAGGCGCTCCCAACCCCCGAAGAGTTCTGCGGGGTCTAGGAGTGAGCCGAGCTGCTTCCTCGCAACTGAGGCATCCGCCGGGACACATTTAAACTGATGGGGACAGGTGTAAAAGGGGAGTAATGCGTAAAAACTGGATCAGTCCCTTCAGTGAAAAGTAAGGAGAATCAACCATCCATCGATAGGTAGTCAGTATGTGCCCGTAGGCTCCCAGAGAGGGGAATCACACAGCCGTTCAGCCTTAAGGTTCTCCTGGGTCTCCTACCCAGGGGCACTATCTTGTCAACCCTTCATGGGGCGGTCCTGGGTGTCCTGTACTGGCATTCTAAACGGGAACAGGCACAACATGTGCAACAAAACATCCCGGAAGACCAGGATCAGGCTAGTCAATAGCAAAAGTTCCAGCGGCAAGTGCCATCCCAGGACCCAGTACGTTACTGTCACGAATAGGAAGAACCCAATCATCAAGCTCTTGGTTGTCGCTCGCGTGGCAATGAGTCCAGCCATGCTGATGCTTCCCTAGGGGAGGTGAAAAAGCGAATAGTCTCTCCATCCTAGACCCTCAGGCGAGCAGGAAACAGGATACTGTACCGAATGTTACAAGCCCTCATTTCAGCTTTCACGTGATCAAATGATTTCCGCAGTTTTTGCGTCTCAACCGAATAATCGGGAAAAATCATTACTTTGTTGTTTTGGTGTCTCAGCTCCCCCTCAGCTCTGGATGCACGGAGGACCTCGTCCCTGTCCCGGAAGTTGAGGAACCGCAGAATGAATGTGCGGGGGGGGGTACCCGGGGGACCAGGCTTAGGCGGGATCCGGTGTGCCCGCTCCACTGCATAATGAGAAAAGCGGGCAACAGGCAAAAGGTTGCGTAACAAATCTTCCACAAAGCCCGTAGGATTATTGCCTTCCACACCCTCCGCCAGCCCAACTATGCGCAGGTTTTTGCGCCTGTTCCTATTCTCGGCATCTTCTGCTCTATATTCCAGGGCTTTAACCTTAGTCTGGAGTGTATGGAGAGCTGCACTATGTTCAGCAACTGTATCTTCTGTGGCACCAACCCTCTGCTCTGTCTCTGCCACCCTGGATCTGAGTTTGTCCATGTCCTGTCTCAGGAAGCCTACATCTGAACAGCCTCTATCTTGGCAGTAAGCGTGGACTGGCATGTAGCTATGGCCGCCATTACCTCTGCCAGCCAGGCGGGCCTTGCTTCATCAGCAGCCATTGGGCCTGTCTGTGATGCCCTGTGTGTGCTGCGGGTCTCCCGGGGGGTTTTCGGGGGTTCTGGTGGCGGGGGGGGGGAATATCTGAGGGGGGAGGGAATTTATATATTTTCCCCTTACCGGCCGCTGCACCCGACTGGCGGCGCCTCATTCAGGTTGTTCTGCGTCCGGTGCGAGGCCTTGTTGCTGCCCCTGGACCGTGAGCCTCGTGGGGGGGAAGAGCCGAGGTGATCGCAGCCGGTGGGGAGCCTGAGGAAGGAGTGTTGTGGAATGTCCTGAGCACGGCTCCCCCCTCCGCTGTTCAGGCCGGACCCGCAGTGTCCTCCCGCTCGGTAAGTGAAGGCAGATCCTTCCCCGGTTCACAGCGCCTGTAAGCCCCGAGTCAGAGCCCTCCGGATGCGCCGCCTGTGCCTCGTGGAGCAGAGGGGAGAAAGTGGATGCCGGGCGGTCCCGACCAAGTTAAAGTCCACCGGGGGATCCCCAGACTGTCCGTGCTCTGGGCTACCTCCTGCAGCCGGAAATCAGGGGATTCAGCGGCGATGGGTCGGATGGCAGCTCAGGGTCCGGCGGAGCTCAGGAGAAAGCGTCCGCTCACAGCGCCATCTTGGACACGCCCCCCCCCCGGTGATTTATTAATGTTAAGTTTCCCAAATCTAATTTTAATTCTGTCCTCTGTTAACCATGGAGGTGCTTCCTGTGATGTGTCATGAGGATAAACACTGCAGTTTTGGTTACTGAAGCCCCCCAATTCCCTCGTGAAGACTGAGGAGAAGAATAAATGTAATACCTTCACTATCTCCCCATCCTTTGTAACCAGATGTCCTTCCTCATTCATGTTGCAATGGACAGTGTTATTCACATGGTCGCATTTGTGTCACGCCAAAATGTATCCAACCTGTAGCGTTCAGCTGGCTACGGCTCCCCAAATGCCTCCATTCATTACACTGTAAACATGCTGCAAATGATCCACAAGCACTTCTGTGATGATAGTACAAGAATCCATACATCCATACAATAGAAAACCTACTCAGTAGGCTTCGGGAAAGCATTTTTTAATATGATGCTTACACATTGAAAACAAATGTGTCAATAATAAATCTTATCGTGGCAGGCCTATGTGAGAAAATGCTGAAAAAAAGCATAAAATATCTCTGCTCAGGTGTGAATGCAGCCTTACTGTGTAACATATCAGTAAATAAATACAATGGGGGGGGGGGGGGATTTACTAAAACTGGTGCACTCAGAATCTGATGCAGCTGTGCACAGTAACCAATTTGTTTCTAACTTCAGCTTGTTCAGTTAGGCCCCTTTCAGACGAAGTGGAATCTGTCAAGTGGATCTGCATGCTCAGCGGGGGGATTTCTGTCCACTGATCCCCACTCAGCAGGTGAATGGCAGATCCATGTCCGCTCCACTATACAGAGTGGACATGGACACAGCTCGCTGTTCTCTATGGGGCAGTCGGACGGAAACGGACTACATGTCCATTTCCATCCGAGTGTCATCCGATTCGCTTCGCTGGACCACAGAGCGCATTGGATGCAAGCAGGTGTCAGCGGACAAATCTGCCTCTCCATAGAGAACAATGGGTTGTTCAATCCAGTCCGCCTGAAAAACGAACAGGTGGACCAGATCGATCCGCTGGTGTGAAAGGGGCCTAAAAGTGATTGTAAAGTCTTGTTTTTTTTTTTTTTTTAAATAACAAACATGTTATACTTGCCTGTCCTGTTGCAGTGGTTTTGCGCAGAGCAGCCCAGATCCTTCTCTTCTCGGGTCCCTCTTCGGCGCTCCTGGCCCCTTCCTCCTGTCAAGTGCCCCCGCAGCAAGCAGCTTGCTATGGGGGCATCCGAGCCACAGAGCTGCCATTCGGCCCCGCCCCTCCTCTGATTGGCTAACTGACTTTGATTGACAGCAGCGGGAGCAAATGGCGCCGCTGCTGTGTCTCAGCAAATCAGGGGGTAGAGTCCCGGAAGGCCAAGGGACTCGTGGACATCGTTGGACAGAGAGGGGGCTCAGGTAAGTATTAGGGGGCTGGGGGGGCTGCGACACACAGAAGGCTTTTTATTTTAATGCAAAGAAAGCATTAAGATAAAAAAATACTTCTACCTTTACAACTCCTTTAAGCTTTGACAATAAAACCTGGAAGCTAATTGGTTACTATGCACAGCTGCACCAGATTCTGTGTGCACCAGTTTAAGTAAATTTCCCTCAATGTGTCAAAAGATACAAGCTATCACAGGACTTTCACCAACCATAAACACATCTTCTCTAAAATCACTATTGATCTGCAAAGTTACTTTTATAAACTCCTGATTGTACACTTGCTACAAAAGGCCTTGACACCTTCTAGTGTCCAATTAGGAGTATTACAGAATGAATAGCTAGTAGTTGTTAGTCACATTCATACGGAACATCTGTTCTGTAAGGTTGAAGATGTTTTGTAGCTTATTCAAACCACATCTTCAGTTCTTTTGTTTACAAACGATTTTTATTATATCAAAAGGTCATAGTTTGATACAAATTTATAACAGAAGCATAGGTACATTCAAAACTTATCAAGTATGTACTTAACATGAGATAAATGTTACATATAAAGATGAACTAAGTTATACATTGCAGCAACAATAGTAATGATATCAAAGAATACGTTATTCAAACAAGGTTATTTCAGTTACATTATAGTCTTATTTTATGTTGATATTTATTATTGGTCTATATTTAGGGATGAGCCGAACACCCCCCGGTTCGGTTTGCACCAGAACCTGCGAACGGACCAAAAGTTTGCGCGAACTTTAGAACCCTATCAAATACAATGGACTCGAACGTTCGAAATCGAAAGTGCTAGTTATAAAGGCTAATATGCAAGGTATTGTCCTAAAAAGGGTTTGGGGACCGGGTCCTGCCCCAGGGGACATGTATCAATGCAAACAAAATTTTTAAAAACGTCCGTTTTTTCGGGAGCAGCGATTTTAATGATGCTTAAAGTGAAAAAAAAAAAGTACCTGGGGGTGTCTAAAGTATGCCTGTGAAGTGGCACGTGTTTCCCGTGTTTAGAACTGTCCCTGCACAAAATTACATTTCTAAAGGAAAAAAAGTAATTTAAAACTGCTTGCGGCTTAAATGTAATGTCTGGTCCTGGGAATAAGGATGAAAATCATTGAGAAAAATGTCATTGGAAACCCCCCCCCCCCCCAGCCCATTACCAGCCCTTTTGGGTCTTGTATGGATATTAAGGGGAATCCTGCACCCAAATTAAAAAAAGGTCCTATATACTCCGAACAGCAGTATACAGGTGGTGCAAACAAGACAGGGACTGTAGGTTTGTTCTTATGTAGAATCTGTTTGTAATTTTGAACAGGTACATTTTTTAAGTATAGCTCCAGCCAAAAAAATCTATTTTTAAGCTTTTTGGAAAATATAGGGAAGGGTTATCACCCCTGTAACATTTGTTTTGCTGTCTGTGCACCTGTTCAGAACATTTCACCTCACTTTCTGTCCCAATGACAAATGTTTTTTGAAAATTTGGGGTTTTTATTGAAACAAGGATTGGTGATAAAGCATCAGTGGAGAGGAGACACCTTTTTCCCATATCATCTCTTAAAGGAGAGAATTTCCCTTCCTAGGGGTAGATTTCCTCTCACTACCTGTTGTCTCCTTCTGTTTGCAAGTAGGAGTCGTTTGTAAGTTGGATGTTCGAAAGTAGGGGCCTGCCAGATATACTCTGCAGAAATTTGGCCCTTAGGTGTTGGTGTTGCCACAACACTTTAAGCCCTCACAGTTACTCTTGGTGGGCGCTGGAACGCCCTGCTGTGAACTATTATATCAAGAATTGTAATTACATGCCATTGTTGAACAGTGGTAGAAAAAATTGGGCCTTTGGTGGTGGTGCTGGTGCCACAACACTGTAAGTCCTCACAGTTACTCTTGGCGTAGGAATGGGCCCAGCTGTGAAATATTAGATCAAGAATTGTAATTACATGCCCCTGTTGAACAGGGGCAGAAAAATTGGGCCTTTGGTGGTGGTGGTGGTGGTGTTGCCACAACACTGTAAGCCCTCACAGTTTCTCTTGGTGGGCGCAGGAATGGGCACTGCTGTGAATTATTAGATCAAGAATTGTAAATACATGCCCCTGTTAAACAGGGGCATAAAAATTGGGCCTTAGGCACTGGTGCCATAACACTGCAACCCCTCACAGATACTGTACTTGGAGCGCAGCAATGAGCCCTGCTGCAAAGTATTGCATCAAAAATTGTAATTGCATGCCCCTGTTAAACAGGGGCTGAAAAATTGGGCCCTACCCACTGGTGGGGGTGCCCAGAACCAAAAATGTTCTTACAAGCTATCAGCATGATCATTGAGGAGGAAGAGGATAGTCACTCAGCATAACAGGATAGTCACTCCGCATCAGCATAGGCAGTCTTGAAGGGATCTGACATTTCAAAAAAAATTATTCGGTTACATCAGCATCAGGTGCTTTGTAGCTGGTGGTGATCCAAGACTGATTCATTTTTATGAAGGTCAGTCGATCAACCGAGTCGGTGGACAGGCGCACCCTGTGATCAGTTACAAAGCCTCCAGGAGCACTGAATGTGCGTTCCGAAAGAACGCTGGATGCAGGACAGGCCAGTAGCTCAATTGCATACTGTGCAAGCTCTGGCCAGTGATCCATCCTCAAGACTAGTGATGAGCCGAACACCCCCGGGTTCGGTTCGCACCAGAACCCGCGAACGGACCGAAAGTTCGAACGAACATTAGAACCCTATTAAATACAATGGATGCGAACGTTCGAATTCTAAAGTGCTAATTATAAAAACTATTATGCATGTTATTGTCCTAAAAAGGGTTTGGGAACCCGGGTTCTGCACCAGGGGACATGTATCAATGCAAAAATAAGTTTTAAAAACGGTCGTTTTCCGGGAGCAGTCATTTTAATGATGCATAAAGTGAAAAAAAAAAAGTCAAATATTCCTTTAAATATCGTACCTGGGGGGTGTCTAAAGTATGCCTGTGAAGTGCCACGTGTTTCCCGTGTTTAGAACTGTCCCTGCACAAAATGACACTTCTAAAGGAAAAAAAAGCCATTTAAAACTGCTTGCGGCTTTAATGTAATGTCTGGTCCCGGTAATATGGATGAAAATCTTTAAGAAAAATGGCATAGCTACCCCATGACCCCCCCCCCTACCCCAGCCCATTACCAGCCCCTTTGGGTCTTGTATGGATATTAAGGGGAACCCCGCACATAAAATAAAAAAGGCCCTATATACTCAGAACAGCCGTATACAGGCGGTGCATACAAGACAGGGACTGTAGGTTTGTTCTTATGTAGAATCTGTTTGTAATTTTGAACAGGTACATTGTTGAAGTGTAGCTCCAGACCAAAAATCTATTTTTAAACTTTTTGGAAAACATAGGTAAGGGTTATCACCCCTGTAACATTTGTTTTGCTGTCTGTGCCCCTGTTCAGAACATTTCACCTCACTTTCCGTCCTAATGACAACTGTTTTTGAAATGTGGTGTTTTTCTTGAAACAAGGATTGCTGATAAAGCATCAGTACAGAGGAGACACCTTTCTCCCATATTTATTCTTACAGGAGAGAATTTTCCTTCCTAGTGGTAGATTTCCTCTCACTTCCTGTTGTCTTCTTGCGTTTGCAAGTAGGAGTCGTTTGTAAGTTGGATGTTTGAAAGTAGGGACCTGCCGTATATACTCTGCAGAAATAGGCCCCTTAGTTGTTGGTGTTGGCACAACACTGTAAGCACTCACAGTTACTCTTGGTTGGTGCTGGAACGCCCTGCTGTCAACTATTATATCAGGAATTTTAATTACATATAATTGTTGAACAGTGGTAGTAAAAATTGGGCCTTTGATGGTGGTGCTGGTGCCACAACACTGTAAGCCCTGACAGTTACTCTTGGTGGGTGCAGCAATGGGCCCTGCTGTGAATTATTAGATCAAGAATTGTAATTACATGCCCCTGTTGAACAGGGGCTGAAAAATTGGGCCTTAGGCACTGGTGGCACAACACTGCAACCCTTCACAGATACTGTACTTGGAGCACAGCAATGAGCCCTGTTGCAAAGTATTGCTTCAAAAATTGTAATGACACGCCCCTGTTAAACAGGGGCTGAAAAATTGGGCCTTAGGCACTGGTGGCACAACACTGCAACTCCTCACAGATACTGTACTTGGAGCACAGCAATGAGCCCTGTTGCAAAGTATTGCTTCAAAAATTGTAATTACACGCCCCTGTTAAACAGGGGCTGAAAAATTGGGCGTTAGGCACTGGTGGCGGCACCCATAAACAAAAATGATCTTCCAAGCTATCATCATCAATCGTATCATTGAGGACTCGGAGGAGGAGGATAGCCAGTCAACATAACAGCACAGGCACTCAGCATCAGCATCAGTCTTGAAGGGATGTGACATTTTAAAATCAATTAGTCTGTTATATCAGCATCAGGTGTGTGGTAGCTGGTGGTGATCCAAGACTGGTTCATCTTGATGAAAGTCAGTCGATCAACCGAGTCGGTGGACAGGCGCACCCTGTGATCCGTGACAAATCCTCCAGCAGCACTGAATGTGCGTTCCGAAAGAACGCTGGATGCAGGACAGGCCAGTAGCTCAATTGCATACTGTGCAAGCTCTGGCCAGTGATCCATCCTCAAGACCCAGTAAGCCAGAGGATTTTCGGTGGGGAAGGTGTCCAAGTCTGACCTTGCCCCTAGATATTCCTGCACCATGTTTATCAGACGCTGGCGATGGTTGCTGGAACCGATCATACTTTGGGGCTGCGGACTAAAGAATTGTCTGAACGCATCGGTCAGACGGCCACCTTCCCCACCGCTCCTTCTTTGACTGGCCGAAGCCTCAGCAACTCGTTGTCCAGGACCAGGAGTTTGCAACCTCCCAGTCTCTGGGAACGCGTTGCACAGACCTTTCTGCAAGGCCTCCCGGAGTTGTCTCATCCTCTGCTCCCTCTGCGACGGTAACATAAGGTCCGCAACCTTACCCTTGTACCGTGGATCAAGGAGAGTGGCCAGCCAGTAATGGTCCCTCTCCTTGATCCGAAGAATACGAGGATCCTTCCGCAGACTTTGCAGGATCAGGGAGGCCATGCAGCGTAGGTTTGCTGAGGCATTCGCTCCGGAGTCCTCTGGGTCACTAAGGACGACATGATCCGCAGCCACCTCCTCCCAGCCACGTACAAGTCCACTGGTTTCTTGGGACTGTAAATCATCCCTAAAAGACTGCTGCTGATGATGCTGAGTGCCAGCCTCCACCTCCATGCTGACACAATCCTCCTCCTCCTCCTCCTCCTCCTCCTCCTCCTCTTCCTGTGCGATGGGTGGGACAGAAGGAACACTGTCTGGGTAAAGGGGGCCTTGAGAGGCAAGGAAGTCCTCCTCTTCCTGCCTCTGTTCTGCCTCAAGTGCCCTGTCCATTATTCCACGCAGCGTGTGCTCCAACAGGTGGACAAGAGGTACAGTGTCACTGATGCATGCACTGTCACTGCTCACCATCCTCGTGGCCTCCTCAAATGGTGCCAGGACAGTGCATGCATCCCTGATCATGCCCCACTGGCGTGGAGAAAAAAAACCAAGCTCCCCTGACCCTGTCCTGGTGCCGTAGTCGCACAGGTACTCATTGATGGCCCTCTGCTGCGTGTGCAGCCGCTGCAGCATGGCCAACGTTGAGTTCCACCTGGTGGGCATGTCACATATAAGGCGGTTCTTGGGCAGGTTCAACTCCTTTTGCAGCTCAGCCAGGCGAGCACTGGCATTATAAGATCTGCGGAAATGCACACAGACTTTCCTGGCCTGCCTCAGGACATCCTGTAAGCCCGGGTACCTGCCCAAGAAGCGCTGCACCACCAGGTTAAGGACGTGAGCCACACAGGGCACATGGGTCAGTTGTCCCTGTCGGAGGGCGGAGAGGAGGTTGGTGCCATTGTCGCAAACCACCATTCCTGGCTTAAGCTGGCGTGGCGTCAACCACCTCTCGGCCTGGCCCTGCAGAGCAGACAGGACCTCTGCCCCAGTGTGGCTTCTGTCCCCCAAACACACCAGCGCAAGCACGGCATGGCATCTTTTTGCCTGCGTACTTGCGTAGCCCCGTGAACGGCTACGGAGCACCGCTGGTTCATAGGACAAACCACAGGAAGAGGCCATGGAGGAAGAAGAAGAGGAGGGGGTGGAGGAGAGAGGTGTGTCACAACCAGTAGTAGCATTTTGGAGGCGTGGCGGTGGGACAACCTCCAACACTACTGCACCTTGTCCTGAATCCTTCCCAGCTGCCAAAAGAGTGACCCAATGGGCCGTGAAAGAAAGGTAACGTCCCTGTCCATGCCTGCTGGACCATGAGTCAGCGGTAATATGCACCTTACCGCTGACCGCCCTGTCCAGCGAGGCCAAGACATTGCCTTCCACATGCCGGTAGAGAGCCGGAATAGCCTTCCGTGAGAAAAAGTGGCGTTTGGGAACCTGCCACTGAGGAACCGCACATTGCACAAACTCACGGAAGGGGGCCGAGTCTACCAACTGAAAAGGCAGCAGTTGAAGCGCTAGCAATTTAGCCAAGCTAGCATTCAACCGCTGGGCATGTGGATGGCTGGGAGTGAACTTCTTTCGACGGTCCAGCAGCTGGGGCAGGGAAATTTGCCTGCTAGAATCGGACGTCGGTGTACTGCTAGCAGAGTGGGCGCAAGTACTTGGCTGTGACACACCTAATTCTACACCTTCATTCCTCTCAGTGCATGTTTCAGAGAGGACTGAAGTTATAGTGGGGTTGGAGATCCCAGCTGATGCGGTGCAAGGAGAGGTCCGCTTGGTTCTTTGGTGTGGGTCTTTGAGGTAGGCTTGCCAACGAGCTGCATGGCAGGTCAACATATGTCTGGTCAGGCATGTGGTACCCAAGCGGCTGATGTTTTGGCCACGCGATATACGCTTGAGACATATGTTGCAAACAGCAGCTGTGCGATCTGATGCACTAGCCTCAAAAAAGGCCCACACCAAAGAACTTTTTGAATGACGGGCAGAGGCAGCGCCCTGCACAGGCGGAGCTCTGCGGTGTGATTCCGTCGGTGTACTGCCCTTACGCTGGCCACCAAAGGGCATCCTGCCTCGTTGGAGATGTGCCTCCTCCTCATCCTCCTCCTCCTCCTCTCTCCTATTAGGCACCCACGTGGAGTCATTGACCTCATCATCCCCTCCCTCCTCATCACTGGAGCCAATCTGGCAGTATGCTGCAGCTGCTGGAACATGACTGCCAGATTGGTGTCCTTCTTGAGCATCCCCTCTGTCTGCTCTCACGCTACTGCCTTCCTCTAGCTGGGTTTCATCATCAGACCCTTCGAAACGCTGGGCATCCTCCTGGAGCATGTACCCAACACTGTGCTGAAACAGTTCGGGGGACTCCTCAGGAGGAGGACATGGTGGGTCTAGGGAAGGAGTGACTGATGATTTGTCTGACATTGATACCAGGGAAGACGACGCTTTGGCAGCTGCTTTTCCAGTACCCTGAGCCTGGGTGAGAGAGGATGAGGAGGAGGAGGAGGGCTTGGTCATCCACTCTACCAAGTCTTCGGCATGATGTGGCTCAACATGTCCAGCTGCCGAAAAGAAGGACAAGCGTGTCCCATGGCCATGTGCTGATGACAATGCACCGCGTCCACGACCAGCACTGTTGCCCCCAGACACAGAGCCTGCTTGCCCTCTTTTATTGCCTCCTGACTGTCTGCCTCTCCTTGTTTGCCTTCCAGACATTCTAATAGATGGCCTGCAGGGAGATGGGAAAAAAGCAATAAGGGCTACCTTCAGGTGTCCTTCTCTGTCCCTTGAAACAAGGACTTTCACAGTGAAAGAAACTGACACTGTCCCTACCTAGAGTTTTCTGTCCCTAGAATAAATGTTTTTTTTAATCACAATATAGCACAAGGACAATTCACTCAATGTCTCTCCAGGTCCCTGGAAACAAGGACTTGCAGAGTGAAAGAAACTGACACTGTCCCTACCTAGAGTTTTCTGTCCCTAGAATAAATGTTTTTTTTAAGCACAATATAGCACAAGGACAATTAACTCACTGTCCTTACAGGTCCCTGGAAACAAGGACTTGCAGAGTGAAAGAAAAAAAACACTCTCCCTACCTACAGTTTTCTGTCCCTAGAAAAAATGTTTTTTTTAATCACAATATAGCACAAGGAAAATTAACTCACTGTCCTTACAGGTCCCTGGAAACAAGGACTTGCAGAGTGAAAGAAACTGACACTGTCCCTACCTAGAGTTTTCTGTCCCTAGAATAAATGTTTTTTTTAAGCACAATATAGCACAAGGACAATTAACTCACTGTCCTTACAGGTCCCTGGAAACAAGGACTTGCAGAGTGAAAAAAAAAAAACACTCTCCCTACCTAGAGTTTTCTGTCCCTAGAAAAAATGTTTTTTTTAAGCACAATATAGCACAAGGACAATTAACTCACTGTCCTTACAGGTCCCTGGAAACAAGGACTTGCAGAGTGAAAGAAAAAAAACACTCTCCCTACCTAGAGTTTTCTGTCCCTAGAAAAAATGTTTTTTTTAATCACAATATAGCACAAGGAAAATTAACTCACTGTCCTTACAGGTCCCTGGAAACAAGGACTTGCAGAGTGAAAGAAAAAAAACACTCTCCCTACCTACAGTTTTCTGTCCCTAGAAAAAATGTTTTTTTTAATCACAATATAGCACAAGGAAAATTAACTCACTGTCCTTACAGGTCCCTGGAAACAAGGACTTGCAGAGTGAAAGAAACTGACACTGTCCCTACCTAGAGTTTTCTGTCCCTAGAATAAATGTTTTTTTTAATCACAATATAGCACAAGGAAAATTAACTCACTGTCCTTACAGGTCCCTGGAAACAAGGACTTGCAGAGTGAAAGAAACTGACACTGTCCCTACCTAGAGTTTTCTGTCCCTAGAATAAATGTTTTTTTTAATCACAATATAGCACAAGGAAAATTAACTCACTGTCCTTACAGGTCCCTGGAAACAAGGACTTGCAGAGTGAAAGAAACTGACACTGTCCCTACCTAGAGTTTTCTGTCCCTAGAATAAATGTTTTTTTTAAGCACAATATAGCACAAGGACAATTAACTCACTGTCCTTACAGGTCCCTGGAAACAAGGACTTGCAGAGTGAAAAAAAAAAAACACTCTCCCTACCTAGAGTTTTCTGTCCCTAGAAAAAATGTTTTTTTTAAGCACAATATAGCACAAGGACAATTAACTCACTGTCCTTACAGGTCCCTGGAAACAAGGACTTGCAGAGTGAAAGAAAAAAAACACTCTCCCTACCTAGAGTTTTCTGTCCCTAGAAAAAATGTTTTTTTTAAGCACAATATAGCACAAGGACAATTAACTCACTGTCCTTACAGGTCCCTGGAAACAAGGACTTGCAGAGTGAAAGAAAAAAAACACTCTCCCTACCTAGAGTTTTCTGTCCCTAGAAAAAATGTTTTTTTTAATCACAATATAGCACAAGGAAAATTAACTCACTGTCCTTACAGGTCCCTGGAAACAAGGACTTGCAGAGTGAAAGAAAAAAAACACTCTCCCTACCTACAGTTTTCTGTCCCTAGAAAAAATGTTTTTTTTAATCACAATATAGCACAAGGAAAATTAACTCACTGTCCTTACAGGTCCCTGGAAACAAGGACTTGCAGAGTGAAAGAAACTGACACTGTCCCTACCTAGAGTTTTCTGTCCCTAGAATAAATGTTTTTTTTAATCACAATATAGCACAAGGAAAATTAACTCACTGTCCTTACAGGTCCCTGGAAACAAGGACTTGCAGAGTGAAAGAAACTGACACTGTCCCTACCTAGAGTTTTCTGTCCCTAGAATAAATGTTTTTTTTAATCACAATATAGCACAAGGAAAATTAACTCACTGTCCTTACAGGTCCCTGGAAACAAGGACTTGCAGAGTGAAAGAAACTGACACTGTCCCTACCTAGAGTTTTCTGTCCCTAGAATAAATGTTTTTTTTAATCACAATATAGCACAAGGAAAATTAACTCACTGTCCTTACAGGTCCCTGGAAACAAGGACTTGCAGAGTGAAAGAAACTGACACTGTCCCTACCTAGAGTTTTCTGTCCCTAGAATAAATGTTTTTTTTAAGCACAATATAGCACAAGGACAATTAACTCACTGTCCTTACAGGTCCCTGGAAACAAGGACTTGCAGAGTGAAAGAAAAAAAACACTCTCCCTACCTAGAGTTTTCTGTCCCTAGAAAAAATGTTTTTTTTAATCACAATATAGCACAAGGAAAATTAACTCACTGTCCTTACAGGTCCCTGGAAACAAGGACTTGCAGAGTGAAAGAAAAAAAACACTCTCCCTACCTACAGTTTTCTGTCCCTAGAAAAAATGTTTTTTTTAATCACAATATAGCACAAGGAAAATTAACTCACTGTCCTTACAGGTCCCTGGAAACAAGGACTTGCAGAGTGAAAGAAACTGACACTGTCCCTACCTAGAGTTTTCTGTCCCTAGAATAAATGTTTTTTTTAATCACAATATAGCACAAGGAAAATTAACTCACTGTCCTTACAGGTCCCTGGAAACAAGGACTTGCAGAGTGAAAGAAACTGACACTGTCCCTACCTAGAGTTTTCTGTCCCTAGAATAAATGTTTTTTTTAATCACAATATAGCACAAGGAAAATTAACTCACTGTCCTTACAGGTCCCTGGAAACAAGGACTTGCAGAGTGAAAGAAAAAAAACACTCTCCCTACCTACAGTTTTCTGTCCCTAGAAAAAATGTTTTTTTTAAGCACAATATAGCACAAGTAAAATTAACTCACTGTCCTTACAGGTCCCTGGAAACAAGGACTTGCAGAGTGAAAGAAAAAAAACACTCTCCCTACCTACAGTTTTCTGTCCCTAGAAAAAATGTTTTTTTTAATCACAATATAGCACAAGGAAAATTAACTCACTGTCCTTACAGGTCCCTGGAAACAAGGACTTGCAGAGTGAAAGAAACTGACACTGTCCCTACCTAGAGTTTTCTGTCCCTAGAATAAATGTTTTTTTTAATCACAATATAGCACAAGGAAAATTAACTCACTGTCCTTACAGGTCCCTGGAAACAAGGACTTGCAGAGTGAAAGAAACTGACACTGTCCCTACCTAGAGTTTTCTGTCCCTAGAATAAATGTTTTTTTTAAGCACAATATAGCACAAGGACAATTAACTCACTGTCCTTACAGGTCCCTGGAAACAAGGACTTGCAGAGTGAAAGAAAAAAAACACTCTCCCTACCTACAGTTTTCTGTCCCTAGAAAAAATGTTTTTTTTAATCACAATATAGCACAAGGAAAATTAACTCACTGTCCTTACAGGTCCCTGGAAACAAGGACTTGCAGAGTGAAAGAAACTGACACTGTCCCTACCTAGAGTTTTCTGTCCCTAGAATAAATGTTTTTTTTAATCACAATATAGCACAAGGACAATTAACTCACTGTCCTTACAGGTCCCTGGAAACAAGGACTTGCAGAGTGAAAGAAACTGACACTGTCCCTACCTAGAGTTTTCTGTCCCTAGAATAAATGTTTTTTTTAAGCACAATATAGCACAAGGACAATTAACTCACTGTCCTTACAGGTCCCTGGAAACAAGGACTTGCAGAGTGAAAGAAACTGACACTGTCCCTACCTAGAGTTTTCTGTCCCTAGAATAAATGTTTTTTTTAAGCACACTATAGCAGAAGCACAAAACACACTGACACTCTCCCTACCTATCCTTCTCTTTCCCTAAACTAAAGGAATCCAGGTTAAGCAAGAAAGAAATAACAGTCACTGTCCCTGCCTATGCTACTCTATCCCTGCTCCGGAACACACTACACTAGGCCGCCGTGCTGGCGGCCTTTTATAGTGTGGGGCGTGTACTAAACACCCTCAGCAATAATTGGCCACAGGCATCCTGCCTGTGGCCAATCATTGCTCTCCTCGCTGCCGGCGCTGTGATTGGCCAAGCATGCGGGGTCACAGTGCATGCTTGGCCAATCACAGCGCCTGGATGACACTGCGATGGCGTAGTGCATTGTGGGCCGTTCGCGTCACTCGAATTTGGCGCGAACGGCCCAAATCGTTCGATCTTCGTCGAACGATCGAACAGCCAATGTTCGAGTCGAACGTATGTTCGACTCGAACACGAAGCTCATCCCTACTCAAGACCCAGTAACCCAGAGGATGTTTGGTGGGAAAGGTGTCCAAGTCTGATCTTGCCCCTAGGTATTCCGGCACCATGTAAACCAGACGCTGGCGATGGTTGCTGGAACCGATCATACCTTGGGGCTGCGTACTAAAAAATTGTCTGAACGCATCGGTCAGACGGCCACCTTCTCCACCGCTCCTTCTTTGACTGACCGAAGCCTCAGCAACACGTTGTCCAGGACCAGGAATTTGTAACCTCCCAGTCTCTGGGAACGCGTTGCACAGACCTTTCTGCAAGGCCTCCCAAAGATGCTTCATCCTCTGCTCCCTCTGCGACGGCAAGATAAGGTCCGCAACCTTACCCTTGTAACGTGGATCAAGGAGGGTTGCCAGCCAGTAATGATCCCTCTCCTTGATCGCACAAATACAAGGATCCCTCCACAGGCTTTGCAGGATCAGGGAGGCCATGCAGCGTAGGTTTGCTGAGGCATTTGGTCCGGAGTCCTCTGGGTCACCCAGGACGACATGATCCACAGTCACCTCCTCCCAGCCATGTACAAGTCCATGGGTGTCTTGGGACTGTAATTGATCCCTTGAAGACTGCTGCTGATGCTGAGTGCTAGTCTCCACCTCCATGCTGACACAATAATCCTCCTGCTCCTCCTCCTCGTCCTCTTCCTGTGTGATAGCCGGGCCAGCAGGAACACTGTCTGGATAAAGGGGCCTTGAGAGGTAAGGAAGTCCTCCTCTTCCTGCCTCTGTTCTGCCTCAAGTGCCCTGTCCATTATTCCACGCAGCGTGTGCTCCAACAGGTGGACAAGAGGGACAGTGTCACTGATGCATGCACTGTCACTGCTCACCATCCTCGTGGCCTCCTCAAATGGTGCCAGGACAGTGCATGCATCCCTGATCATGGTCCACTGGTGTGGGGAAAAAAATCCAAGTTCCCCTGACCCTGTCCTAGTGCCATATTGCAACAGATACTCATTGATGGCCCTCTGCTGCGTGTGCAGCCGCTGCAGCATGGCCAACGCAGAGTTCCACCTGGTGGGCATGTCACAGATTAGGCGGTTCTTGGGCAGGTTGGATTCCTTTTGCAGGTCAGCCAGCCGAGCACTGGCATTATATGACCGGCGTAAATGCCCACAGAGTTTCCTGGCCTGCTTCAGGACTGTCACGTACCTGATGGTAGTGAGCCCGAATTGCAGGGGACGGCCCCCCTTACGGCTCCCACTCCCGGCCCCCTGGTAAGGTAACAGTTGGCACAGGAGTAAGAAGTGGCACGGGTGCCTGGCAGGATCAACTGTGGTGAGGTGGTGATTCAAACACCCGGAAGCTTCCTTGCAGAATACCGGAACTGGAACGGCTAGCAGGCTGGATCGGAAGTAGCACAGCAGACTGGATCGGTCTCGCAGACTGGATCGGAAGAAGCACAGCAGACAGGATCAGCTAGCAGGCAGGTTCAGCTTAGCAGGCTGGATCTGGGACAGCTCAGCAGACTGGATCGGTCTCGCAGACTGGATCGGAAGAAGCACAGCAGACAGGATCAGCTAGCAGGCAGGTTCAGCTTAGCAGGCTGGATCTGGGACAGCTCAGCAGACTGGATCGGTTTAGCAAACTGGATCGGAACCAGGAACAGGGTAGTAAACAGGCCGGGTCAGATATCAGGTGGGCAGCAGAAGTACAGGATGCAGGCAAAGGGTAGTCACAACAAGCCGGGGTCGGGTGCAGGCAGATAACAGGTTGGTCAAGGTAAGCCGGGTCTTTTAGCACAGGTATGGTCTCAGATCAGGGTTTAGCACACAACGCTGTAGAGCAGACAGCAGGGACTGTCTGTAAATGACAGGTTTAAATAGTCTCTCTGGCTCCACCCGCTGGACGCACGTGTGAACGGAGACCAGGAAGTCCGGGGCGCCTGTTTCTGGCAGGATCTCCATGACATTGCCCCCCCCAAGGGGCAGCCTCCGGATGCCCATCCGGGCGAACTTTTCAGGGTGAGACCTTTTAAAGGACTGTACCAGACTCTTAGCGTGGATGTTCCCCTCGGGCTCCCAAGAATTCTCTTCGGGTCCATACCCCTTCCACTTTATCAAAAACTGGTTCTGGTTCCTTCTCCTCCTGTAATCCAGGATAGCCTCTACTTCAAACTCCTCTTCCCCGTCTATAATAACAGGGTCAGGGGTAACAGAGCTTCGGCCAGGAAAGGGATTGGAAATAGATGGTTTCAACAGTGACACATGGAATACTGGGTGGATCTTCAGTGAATCGGGAGTTCCAGTTCAAAAGCCACTTCATTGATTTTCCTTTTAACCGGAAAAGGTCCTAGGAACTTGGGACCCAATTTCTTTGAAGGGCATGCCATCCTCAAGTTCACTGTAGACAGCCACACCAGGTCACCGGGTACCAGTACTAACTCACCCCGTCTCTTCTTGTCAAAAGTTAATTTGTTGTGTTCCTGGGTCCTGGTCATAGTTTCCTGCAAAAGTTGGTTATTGGTGGAAAATAAATTTATTTTCTCCTGTACTGCTGGCACCGCACATTCGGGAAGAGAATTGGGTAGGAATGAAGGGTGAAAACCAAAGTTGGCAAAGAACGGGGTCTGCTTGGTGGCGGAGTGGATGGAGTTGTTGTAGGCGAATTCGGCCAAAGGAAGCAGGGAAATCCAGTTATCTTGTGTAAAAGAGGAGAAGCAGCGCAGGTACTGCTCCAGAGTTTGGTTAGTCCTCTCAGTCTGTCCATTGGTCTGGGGGTGATAGGCGGAAGAGAATGACAGTTCTATATCCAAGGCCTTACAGAGGGACCTCCAGAAGCGGGAGGTGAACTGTACCCCTCGATCTGAAACAATGTTGGCTGGTACCCCGTGGAGTCTGACGATTTCCTTGATAAATGCCTGTGCTGTTTCAGGGGCAGAGGGAGTGCCTTTCATAGGAATAAAGTGTGCCATTTTGGACAGACGATCGACTATCACAAAGATAGTGGTATGATCTTCTGCTGGAGGTAACTCGACAATGAAGTCTATGGATAACATCCTCCATGGTCTGTCTGGAACAGGCAAAGGTCTTAATAAGCCCCAGGCCTTGGTTCTATGAGTCTTGTTCCTGATGCAGGTAGTGCAGGACTCCACAAATTCTTTACAATCTTCCCGTAATAGAGGCCACCAAAAGGTACGCTGTACCAAGTCGGTGGTCTTCGCTATGCCAAAGTGCCCGGCTAATGCATGGTCGTGGCAGAGTTCCAGGACAGATACTCGTAGATCCTCGGGGATATAGATCTTGTCCTTATGCCAGAGCAACCCGTCCTTAACCTGCAGTTCCAATTCAGGAGAGGGCAACTGCCCTGCGGAGGCTTGTTTAAGTCTGGAGAGCAGGTTTTCCTGAAGCAAGAGGAAATTCCCAGGGGCAAGGATGGTATCCGGAAGAGAAACTTCTTTGGGTTTGTGAAACATCCGAGACAAGGCGTCAGGCTTAGTGTTCTTGGAGCCTGGACGATACGTGACATGGAATGAAAACCTGGAGAAAAAGAGCGCCCATCTGGCCTGTCGTGGTTTCAGTCTCTTTGCGGATCTCAGATATTCCAGGTTCTTATTAGACTTGTGCACAACGGAAAAATTTGTTCCGTTTCGGTTCGTTTCTTTCCGGTCCTGTTGATTCGTAATCATTCGTAATTTTGCTAGACGGGATTTTTCGTGTTCGGACTCATTCGTATTTTTGCAAGCGACATTTTTCGTTGAATTTTTTGTTGCTTTATAATTCGTACTTTCGGTAGAGTACGTTGTTTTTCGTTGATTCTGGACACAACTCCTACTTTCGTAACTTTTTTTGGGTTCGTACTTTCGGTAGAGTACGTTGTTTTTCATTGATTCTGGACACAACTCCTACTTTCGTAACTTTTTTTGGGTTCGTTGATTCGTAATTTTCCGTGTCTCTCTCACAACGACGCTGCCTATTATGCCTAATGTGCTTCGAATGGATTTGTACTTTTCTAAATACATTGCGGTTATTTGTAACGATTCGAAATCTCGTATTTTACTTTCGTTTTTAACATGCGGCTATAGGCTCCGCCCCTGTACACCATTTTGAGAGGGTTCAGCACGGTGAGGGAGAAGCAGAGAGCAGAGCAGAGTGAGTGTTATTGTGCTTCGAATGGATTCGAAATCTCGTATTTTACTTTCGTTTTTTACATGCGGCTATAGCCTCCGCCCCTGTACACCATTTTGAGAGGGAGTTCAGCACGGTGTGGGAGAAGCAGAGAGCAGAGCAGAGTGAGTGTTATTGTGCTTCGTATGGATTCGTACATTCGTAACTTTTTCATAACGAATTATGCCGAAGACATTCGGGCATTCGCTATTTGCGGTATAATTTATTTCGGATTCGGTCTTATTCGTAATTGCTTTGTTCGGAAATTCGAATGCTTCCGAATGTCCGAAAGTTGCTAAATTCGGACGAATTTCAATTCGTTACGAAACGAATTGCACAAGCCTAGTTCTTATGGTCAGTAAATATCAGAATTGGATGGGCAGCTCCCTCCAGCAGATAGCGCCATTCTTCTAGCGCAGACTTAATCGCCAGCAACTCCCGATCCCCCACATCGTAGTTCCTCTCTGCTGTTGACAACTTGCGTGAGAAGAAGGCCACTGGGTGAAGCAGGGCCTTGGTTCCTTGTCTCTGGGACAATATTGCCCCTACAGTGATTTCAGATGCGTCTACCTCGAGGACGAATGGCAAAGAGGAATCCGGATGCTTTAAGACGGAGGCAGAGGTAAAAAGTCCCTTAAGGGCCTCAAAGGCCTTTTGGGCCTCGGAGGACCAATGGAAGCGGTTCCCCTGTTGGGTTAATTGAGTGATTGGTGCAATGATGGCCGAGAATCCTCTGATGAACTTGCGGTAAAAATTGGCAAAGCCGACAAAACGTTGGATTCCCTTCTTGTCTGTAGGGACTGGCCAGTCTAGGATTGCAGCAATCTTCTGGGGGTCCATCTCGATGCCCTCACTGGAGATGATTAATCCCAAGAATGGTATACTTCCCTGCTCGAACGCACATTTTTCGGCTTTCGCATATAGGCCATGTTGTCGAAGCCGGGCTAACACACTCTTGACATGCCTGCGATGGGATTCGAGGGAGGAAGAGAAAATTAATATGTCGTCTAGATAGACGATAACAAATAAGTCCAGAAAGTCCCGAAGGGCATCATTAATGAAGTATTGAAACGTGGCGGGGGCATTGCACAACCCGAAAGGCATCACCAAATACTCGAAGTGCCCAAATCGAGTACGGAAAGCAGTCTTCCACTCATCTCCGTCCCTGATGCAGACCAAATTATAGGCTCCACGGCGATCAAGCTTGGTGAAGACATTGGCAGCCCCCAGTCTCTGGAATAACTCTGGCATCAAAGGAAGGGGATAACGGTTCTTCACCGTAATTTTATTTAATTCGCGGTAACCACGCAAGGACGAAGGGTATGGTCCTTTTTCTCGACGAAAAAGATGCCCGCGCCTGCTGGAGACGTGGATGGGCTAATAAACCCCTTCTTCAGGTTCTCGTCAACGTATTCCCTTAGTGCCCCCTGTTCAACCTCTGTCAACGGAAAAATCCTTCCAAATGGGATTTCAGCCCCAGGTAATAGTTCAATGGGGCAGTCGTAGGCTCGATGGGGTGTGTGACAGCAGGAAGGTAAAGTCACCTGGTTGCATCCAGGGGGGTAGATATATTTCGCCCAGATTCAGGCTTTACGCCGACTTATACAACTAGGTGGAGAGTTGTATAAGGCTAGTGGGCTCATGGATGACTCATACCTCTAGGGAGAGGGCTGGGCGTCGTGCAGACAGGGAGTTGATGAGACCAGCTGAAGCTTGTCAGCTCATTTAGGCCTCTATAAGAACTCCCAGCTTCATTAGATGTTAGCTCATGCCTGGAACCAGACCTGTGTGGACTGTCTAGGGAGAGTGAACCCCTGTGCGGTGAGAAAAAGCCTGTGTGGCTATTTGCATGGACATTTAAAACCAGGGACTTAGGGACTAGGACAGCACTAGGCTGATCCCAGTTGTTAGTTAGGAAACCTGTATGTTTAGTCAGAGGTCAACTTGACCAGGATTTATTTTGGTTATGTTTCTTTTGCTTTGCTGTGTTTTGTCACTGTAAATAGAAAATAAACCGCACCTTTTTGATTTTGAAAACCACAACCTCCGTTTGCTGGGCCTGTTTTGTGTGGGGAGCCCATCCCGGGGGTCACACACACCCGCTGCCGAGCTAACCCCCTCACAGTTGGTGGAGAATGCGGGCAGTTTTTTTAAGCCAGCATGGAGGAGATACTGAAACAGCTGGCTCTAGCAAATGCCAATCAACAGCAGACAAATGCAGGTTTGCAAAGGAGCCTTGCAGCCCAGCAGCAAGCTCATCAACAAGCCCAGCAGCAATCTGAGGCCCGCTTCATAGACCTGTTACAGAAGCAAGAGCAGAGACTACAACAAATGGAAGCAGTAATGCAGCAACGTCCGCAGACCAGTGAGGAAAGCCGTCCCACTAATACCGCGTCCTTTGGGGTGAGTCGTTTATTGACAAAAATGACTGGAGAGGATGATCCAGAGGTATTTTTGACCACATTTGAAAGGACTGCTGAAAGAGAAAAGTGGCCTGAGGAGCAGTGGGCTGGACTGGTGGCTCCTCTGTTAACTGGTGAATCGCAGAAGGCTTACTATGACCTAGAGCCTGACCAAGCAAAAGACTATGTGATGCTAAAAGCTGAAATATTGGCAAGGCTGGGTGTCACCCAGGCTGTCCGGGCTCAGCGTGTGCATAACTGACTTTCCAGCTTGGAAAACCCCCCAGGTCTCAAATGTATGATCTCATTCACCTGAGCAGAAAGTGGCTACAGCCAGAGACTTTGTCCGCACCAAAGATTGTGGAACGTGTTGTAATGGATCGGTTTTTGAGAGCTCTTCCTACTGCCATCCAAAAGTGGGTAAGCCATGGAGACCCAGAGACGGCCGATGGTCTTGTGGATCGTGTGGAGAAATACTTGGCTACAGAGAACCTGACGGCCTCTTCCAGAGACACTCGGACTTTCCACCCTAAGACCAGACCATCCCCAGGGGCGGATAAGAGGATTCCAAGGGGTGAGGGTGGAGAGAGTGAGAGGGTGGGAGCTCTACCCCAAGTTTGGCGAGAACAGCCTGGGAAATCAGCGGCTCAAGAGGCGGCAAGAAGGATCGTTTGCTACCGCTGCCGGCAAGCGGGACATATTGCAGCCAATTGCCCGGTTGTGGAGGAACCCATGCAGTGTGACTTTCTGACGGGCAGACGTCAGTCGCTGTGTGCGACAGTCGCATGCACTGCCATTCGAGGAACTGAGAAACATTTATGCAAAATGTGTGTTAATGGTAGAAATGTTGTGGTATTGCTGGATTCAGGTAGCCTTGTGACCCTGATAAAGGCTGAGTTAGTTAAAACAGAGGTCTCTGGGAATAGCAAGGTAGCTGTTATTTGTGTGCATGGGGACACCCGAGAGTATCCAGTGACTACAGTGTGTTTCGAGACCCCCAAAGGTACCCTCTCTCATCCAGTGGGCTTAGTATCTCAGTTACCGCATGACGCCATTGTGGGAAGGGATTTTCCGAAGTTCTGGGAACTGTGGGATGATCCTGAGCCCCTCACTGGTGCCCCTATGTACCAGGAATGTGATAGCCAGAACTCCCCTGAGAGTGGTGAGGACTCTCCGGAATTTCCCTTATCAGTATTGGCAGGGGAGACTCAAGAAACTGGAGAGGAGCCCACCTCCTCAGACGAAAACCTACCGTCTGTGGAGTTTTCTGATCTTGAGGTTCACAGGGAAAACTTTGCCACAGAACAGTTGAAAGACCCCGCCCTAATAAAGGCACGGGAAAACGTAGTGAAAATAGATGGCGAGTTAGTGAACCCAGATAATACCTGCACTTACCCATACTTCAGCGTAGAGAAGGACCTACTGTATCGGGTGGCAAAAAGGGCAGAAGAAACCGTTGAGCAGCTTGTGGTGCCCAAACCTTACAGGAAGTTGGTGTTGGAGTTGGCCCATGGGCACATTCTTGGAGGTCATCTGGGGACAGAGAAAACCCGAGAGAGGGTATTACAGAGATTCTATTGGCCGGGGGTGATGAAGGACGTAGAAAATTATTGTTCCTCCTGCCCTGTGTGTCAGAGGTTGGCCCCGATGCCACATTTCCGTAGCCCGCTGGTCCCTCTACCCATCATTGAGGTCCCGTTTGAGAGGATCGCCATGGATTTGGTAGGTCCTATAATCAAGTCCGCTAGGGGGCACCAGTACATATTAGTTATAATGGACTATGCCACCCGTTATCCAGAAGCGATCCCTCTCCGAAATACCTCGGCCAAAACCATAGCCAAAGAGCTATCTCTTGTTTTTAGCCGGGTGGGTATTTGTAAAGAACTGCTTACGGACCAAGGTACACCCTTTATGTCCCGGGTTATGAAAGAGCTGTGTAAATTGTTCAAAGTGACGCAATTGCGTACGTCTGTGTATCACCCCCAAACCGATGGGCTGGTTGAAAGATTCAACAAAACCCTAAAACAAATGTTGAAGAAAGTGGTGGATAGAGATGGAAAGGATTGGGACTGTTTACTTCCTTATTTGATGTTTGCTATTAGGGAGGTGCCCCAATCCTCTACGGGATTCTCCCCCTTTGAGTTACTGTATGGGAGACACCCAAGAGGGCTGTTGGATATTGCCAAGGAAACTTGGGAAAGTGAGAGTTCTCCCCACAGGAGTGTGATTGAGCATGTCGCCCTGATGCAAGATCGAATTGCACAGGTAATGCCCATCGTGAAGGAACATTTGGCCCAAGCGCAGTTGGCACAGCAGAGAGTGTACAACCGTGGAGCCAAGACCCGTACCTTTTCCCCGGGGGATAGGATATTGGTACTTGTCCCTACGGTTGAAAGTAAATTCCTTGCCAAATGGCAAGGCCCCTACGAGATAATGGAAAAAGTGAGCGAAGTGAATTACAAGGTCAGACAACCAGGAAGGCGAAAGCCCGAACAGATCTATCACGTTAATCTGTTGAAAGCCTGGAGGGATAGAGAGTCCCTAGTCGCAGACACTTGTTCACCAGCTCAAACTGGTTGCGTGATTCCTGAGGTTGGAATAGCAGCCACCTTGTCACAACCCCAACAACAGGAGGTTAAGGAGTTTGTGCTTCGCAACAAGGAGGTATTCTCTGAGCTGCCGGGACAAACATCTGGGGTAGAGCATGACATCATTACCCCGCCCGGTGAAAGGGTGAAGTTAAAACCCTATCGGATCCCAGAGGCTCGACGGGAGGCAATACGGGAGGAAGTACAGAAAATGCTGAACTTAGGGGTGATAGAGGAGTCCCAAAGTGATTGGTCTAGTCCCATCGTGTTGGTGCCTAAACCGGATGGGAGCTGGCGATTTTGTAACGATTTTCGTCAGTTGAACAAAGTTACAAAATTTGACACCTACCCCATGCCACGTATAGATGAGTTGATCGACCGGCTGGGAACAGCCCGATACATGACGACTCTTGACCTCACAAAAGGGTATTGGCAAATCCCCCTGGCCAAGTCGGCCAAAGAGAAAACCGCATTTGTAACCCCAGACGGGGCGTTCCAATATAAAAGAATGCCGTTCGGGTTACAGAATGCGCCGGCCACATTCCAGCGGAAAATGGACCAGATGCTGAGGCCCCATCGGAAGTATGCTGCGGCTTACCTGGATGACGTAATTGTCCATAGCACAGATTGGGCCTCACATCTGCCAAAAGTGCAAGCAGTCCTGGACTCTGTTCGGGAAGCGGGGTTTACGGCTAACCCCAAGAAGTGTACCATTGGGCAGGAGGAGGCCAAATATCTTGGGTACACCATTGGGAGGGGAGTAATAAAACCCCAACTCAACAAAGTCGAGGCCATCCAGAGTTGGCCACGTCCCAACAGCAAGAAGCAGGTACGAGCCTTTCTGGGAATCGCTGGGTATTATCGGCGATTCATTCCCCACTTTGCTTCTAAGGCTGTGCCCCTAACCAACCTGACGAAGGGGAAAGGGTCGGTCATGATTAAATGGACCCCCGAGGCTGAGGCAGCATTCCAATTCTTGAAACAAGCCTTATGTAGCCAGCCAGTGTTGTACTCACCCGACTTCTCTAAAGACTTTGTCGTACAAAGTGATGCGTCAGATGTGGGGTTAGGAGCAGTATTGTCCCAGGTCTGGAACGGGGAAGAGCACCCAGTCATTTACCTCAGCAGGAAGTTGAAGTCCCATGAGGTAAATTACGCCACCGTTGAAAAGGAGTGTTTAGCGGTGAAGTGGGCTCTAGATTCCCTTCGGTACTACCTGCTAGGTAGGCACTTTGACATGGTTACGGATCACGCTCCGTTAAAGTGGATGGCTCAAAACAAGGAAACAAATAGAAGAGTGAATAGGTGGTTCCTGGCCCTCCAGGAATTCAACTTCACAGTAAAGCATCGCCCTGGCGTTCAAATGGGGAATGTGGATGCTTTGTCTCGAGTACATGAATGCCTGATTGCTGGTGTTCCAACCCCGAGGTTAAAACAAGAGGGGGGGGTATGTGACAGCAGGAAGGTAAAGTCACCTGGTTGCATCCAGGGGGGTAGATATATTTCGCCCAGATTCAGGCTTTACGCCGACTTATACAACTAGGTGGAGAGTTGTATAAGGCTAGTGGGCTCATGGATGACTCATACCTCTAGGGAGAGGGCTGGGCGTCGTGCAGACAGGGAGTTGATGAGACCAGCTGAAGCTTGTCAGCTCATTTAGGCCTCTATAAGAACTCCCAGCTTCATTAGATGTTAGCTCATGCCTGGAACCAGACCTGTGTGGACAGTCTAGGGAGAGTGAACCCCTGTGCGGTGAGAAAAAGCCTGTGTGGCTATTTGCTTGGACATTTAAAACCAGGGACTTAGGGACTAGGACAGCACTAGGCTGATCCCAGTTGTTAGTTAGGAAACCTGTATGTTTAGTCAGAGGTCAACTTGACCAGGATTTATTTTGGTTATGTTTCTTTTGCTTTGCTGTGTTTTGTCACTGTAAATAGAAAATAAACCGCACCTTTTTGATTTTGAAAACCACAACCTCCGTTTGCTGGGCCTGTTTTGTGTGGGGAGCCCATCCCGGGGGTCACACACACCCGCTGCCGAGCTAACCCCCTCACAGGTGGTAGAACCTCCGCCCGTTGTTTACTGAATACATCCAGGTACTCATGATAGACTTCTGGAATAGACTGACGTAATTCAGCTTCTGAATCCAGGCAGAGCAGGTTAGATGGCCCATGAGGGGCGTAAGAGCCACAGAACTGCTGGCAGTAAGGTGACGAGAAGGTGACTTCCCCTGTGGCCCAGTTGATAGCAGGGTTGTGAGCTTGCAGCCAGGGCATACCGAGGATCACAGGGAATAATGGAGAAGAGATGATGTCCATACGTAACAGTTCGTGGTGGGAGCTGGAAATGACAGCAGAAATAGGAGCAGTCTCTAGAACTACAGGGCCGGATTTAATAGCAGACCCATCAGCCAGGTGAACAGAGAGTCCATGGGTCTTGGGAAGGAGAGGAATCCGATGTTTAGCAGCGAATGAAGAGTCCATGAAACAACTGCAGGCCCCAGAATCAATAATGGCGGGGGTTGGTAGGGTCTTTCCTGAAAGCTGCAATGAGACTGAAAGGGCCAGGTGAGATGCGGTCTTGGCTATAGGACCCGTGTATTCAGGAATCATAGAGAGACATTTACGGAGCTTCAGAGGGCAGTTCCTAACGTAATGTCCGGGCCCTCCGCAATACAGACACAGATTGTTCATCCGACGACGTTGTCGCTCCTCCGGGGTAAGGGAAGGACGAAGAACCCCAAGCTGCATGGGCTCAGGTGCGTTGGGTGCGGAAGCTGGTGATGCAGCGGGTACTGGGTGCAGGTGACTTGGAGCCCTTGGGAGCATCCAGGTTGGGTGAGAAAACCCTGTAGCTCTCTCAGCCCTTCGTTCTCTTAGGCGTCGATCGATCTGTATGGTTAAATCGATCAACGCATTCAAAGTCTGTGGCACCCCAACTCTAGCCAGCTCATCTTTCAGAGAATCAGAGAGTCCCATGCGGAACTGGTGACGGAGAGCGGCATCGTTCCAGTCTGTATCTGCGCTCCACCGCCTAAACTCGGCCACGTAGTCCTCTGCCGCCCTGCGTCCCTGCTGAAGGGTACGCAAAGCCGCTTCTGCAGTTGCTGAAAGCTGGGGATCCTCGTATAGCTGAGCCATAGCGTCAAAGAAGGAGGCAAGGTTGGTCAGAACTATGTCCTTTCGTTCCAGGAGACGGTGGGCCCAGGCTTGGGGGTCCCCGGTAAGCAGGGAAACCACAAAGCCCACTTTAGTGATTTCCAGAGCGAAGGTTCGTGGCTGGAGGGTGAAGTATAGTTCGCAGTAGTTGCGAAAAGCCCTAAAGCTACTTTGATTTCCGGAAAATCTTTCGGGTGCAGGGACCCTAGGTTCTGGAGGAAGCATTACTATTGTTTGGGTTGGCTCAGTCCCAGAGTAAGAGGTGGAAGCATGGGGAAATCCTTGGGTTCCGGTAGCGTTGGGAAGAACCCGTAACCGTTCTTCCAGCCGGGTGTAGTTTTGTTGAAGGTCCTTGACTGCTTCGGTTAGATCTGCCAGATGCTGACACAGATCTTCCATAGGGGAGGCTCCCTGCTCAGGCTCAGGCATGGCTGTCTGCTACTGTCACGTACCTGATGGTAGTGAGCCCGAATTGCAGGGGACGGCCCCCCTTACGGCTCCCACTCCCGGCCCCCTGGTAAGGTAACAGTTGGCACAGGAGTAAGGAGTGGCACGGGTGCCTGGCAGGATCAACTGTGGTGAGGTGGTGATTCAAACACCCGGAAGCTTCCTTGCAGAATACCGGAACTGGAACGGCTAGCAGGCTGGATCGGAAGTAGCACAGCAGACTGGATCGGTCTCGCAGACTGGATCGGAAGTAGCACAGCAGACAGGATCAGCTAGCAGGCAGGTTCAGCTTAGCAGGCTGGATCTGGGACAGCTCAGCAGACTGGATCGGTCTCGCAGACTGGATCGGAAGAAGCACAGCAGACAGGATCAGCTAGCAGGCAGGTTCAGCTTAGCAGGCTGGATCTGGGACAGCTCAGCAGACTGGATCGGTTTAGCAAACTGGATCGGAACCAGGAACAGGGTAGTAAACAGGCCGGGTCAGATATCAGGCGGGCAGCAGAAGTACAGGATGCAGGCAAAGGGTAGTCACAACAAGCCGGGGTCGGGTGCAGGCAGATAACAGGTTGGTCAAGGTAAGCCGGGTCTTTTAGCACAGGTATGGTCTCAGATCAGGGTTTAGCACACAACGCTGTAGAGCAGACAGCAGGGACTGTCTGTAAATGACAGGTTTAAATAGTCTCTCTGGCGCCACCCGCTGGACGCACGTGCGAACGGAGACCAGGAAGTCCGGGGCGCCTGTTTCTGGCAGGATCTCCATGACAAGGACCTCCTGTAAGGCCGGGTACCTGCCCAAGAACCGCTGCACCACCAAGTTAAGGACGTGAGCCAAACAGGGCACATGGGTCAGTTGTCCCTGTGGTAGGGCGGAGAGGAGGTTGGTGCCATTGAGGCAAACAACCTTTCCTGGCTTAAGCTGGCGTGGCGTCAACCACCTCTGAGCCTGCCCCTGCAGAGCTGACAGAATCTCTGCCCCAGTGTGGCTCCTGTCCCCCAAGCACACCAAGTACCACATGGCATCTTTTTGCTTACGTACTTGCGTAGCCCATTGAACGCCTACCGAGCACCGCTGGTTCCGAGAACAAAGCACAGGTAGAGGCCATGGAGGAAGAAGAAGAGGAGGGGGTGGAGGAGAGAGGTGTGTCAGAATCACCAGTAGTAACATTTTGGAGGCGTGGTGGTGGAACAACCTCCAACACTACTGCACCTTGTCCTGCATCCTTCCCAGCTTCCAGCAGAGTCACCCAATGCGCCGTGAAAGATAGGTAACATCCCTGTCCATACCTGCTGGACCATGAGTCAGCGGTAATATGCACCTTACCACTGACCGCCCTCTCCAGCGAGGCCAAGACATTGCCTACCACATGCCGGTAGAGAGCCAGAATCGCCTTCCGTGAGAAAAAGTGGCGTTTGGGAACCTGCCACTGAGGAACCACACATTCCACAAACTCACGGAAGGGGGCAGAGTCTACCAACTGAAAAGGCAGCAGTTGAAGTGCTAGCAATTTAGCCAAGCTAGCATTCAACCGCTGGGCATGTGGATGGCTGGGAGCGAACTTATTTTGGCGGTGCAGCAGCTAGGGCAGGGAAATTTGCCTGGTACAATCTGACGTCGGTGTACCAATAGCAGATTGCCCCACGGCCACGTGCTGATGAGGATGCACCGTGTCCACGACCAGCACTGTTGCCTCTAGACACAGCCTGCTTGCCCTCTTTTATTGCCTCGTGACTGTCTGCCTCTCCTGGTTTGCCTTCCAGACATACTAATGGCCTGCAGTGAGATGTAGCTGCACAAAGGTTTAGGTGAACACTGTGCAGAGGACACAGTACACTAACTGAAAATACTTGCAGCTCTCTGCCTGTGGTTTTATTATGAGAACACCACAAATTGTATTCAGGTTCCTTTTAAGTGAACGCTGTGCAAATGAAAGAAGTACTGCAGTACACTAAATGAAATTAATGCAGCTCCCTGCCTATGGTTTTATTATGAGAACACCACTAATTGTATTCAGGTAAGCTTTAGGTGAACGCTATGCAAAGCACACAGTACACTAAGTCAAACACTGCAGCTAGCACAATCACCTGCCTGCCTGTCACAGTATAGAGAATAACAGGAATGGATCTAGCTAAACTGAATTCAGTATATAAATATATATACAACACATAGGATGCATATATATCCTCTACACACTGTAACTGCATCGCCTGCATGCTCTATCTAACTCAATATAAATGACACTGTCTCTCTCTCTGTAAGCTCTCTCTTTAACCAACACCACAGAGGCGGCCTTATATAGGGTGGGGCGTGTACTAACCCCCCTGAGACATAATTGGCCAAAGACGCCCTGGCTTTGGACAATTATGGCTCTCCGTTTTTTGCACGCTGTGATTGGCCAAAGCATGGTCATAGTGCATACTTGGCCAATCATCAGCCAGCAATGTACTGCGATGCCGCAGTGAATTATGGGCCGTGACGTGCCACTCGAATTTGGCGCAAACGGCTCATAATGTTCGCAATTCAACGAACAACCGAACAGGCGATGTTCAAGTCGAACATGGGTTTGACTTGAACTCGAAGATCATCCCTATCTATGTTACACTTCAGTTCTAATAAGTATCTGGCATTAGAACTGAAAAAGTGGCCTGGATGAGCTTAAAAAAAAGTCTTCAACATTACAGAACTAGTCCAGTTGAATGTGACTAACTGCTATTATCTATATCATGGACTGGATAAACCTTCACAGGCATTCAGAATGAATCAAATTGTTTAGTCCTGTTTACTCTATATATGCATACATGTGTGTGTATGTGTACATATATATATATATATATATATATATATTGTGAGGGGGTTAACTCGGTAGCGGGTGTGTGTGACCCCCTGGATGGGCTTCCCACACAAAAACAGGCCCAGCAGACGGAGGTTGTGGTTTTCAAGATCAAAAGGTGCGGTTTATTTCTCTATTTACAGTGACAAAAACACAGCAAAGCAAAAAGAAACATAAACAAAATAAATCCTGGTCAGCTTGACCTCTGACTAAACATGCAGGTTTCCCTAACTAACAACTGGGATCAGCCTGGTGCTGTCCTAGTCCCTAAGTCCCTGGTTTAGTAAATGTCCAAACAAATAGCCACACAGGCTTTGTCTCACCGCACAGGGGTTCACTCTCCCTAGACAGTCCACACAGGTCTGGTTCCAGGCATGAGCAAACACCTAATGAAGCTGGGAGTTTTTATAGAGGCCTTAAACAAGCTGACAAGCTTCAGCTGGTCTCATCAACTCCCTGCCTGCACGACGCCCAGCACTCTCCCTAGAGGTATGAATCATCCATGAGCCCACTAGCCTCAGCTGGGCTTCATCAACTCTCTCCCTAGTTGTATAAGTCGGCATAAAGCCTGAATCTGGGAGAAATATACCTACCCCCCTGGATGCAACCAGGTGACTTTACCTTCCTGCTGTCACATACCCCCCCCTCTTGTTTTAACCTTGGGGTTGGAACACCAGCAATCAGGCATTCATGTACTCGAGACAAAGCATCCACATTCCCCATTTGAACGCCAGGGCGATGCTTTACTGTGAAGTTGAATTCCTGTAGGGCCAGGAACCACCTATTTACTCTTCTATTTGTCTCCTTGTTTTGAGCCATCCACTTTAACGGAGTGTGATCCGTAACCATGTCAAAGTGCCTACCTAACAGATAGTACCGAAGGGAATCTAGAGCCCACTTCACCGCTAAACACTCCTTTTCAACCGTGGCGTAATTTACCTCATGGGACTTCAACTTCCTGCTGAGGTAAATGACTGGGTGCTCTTCCCCGTTCCAGACCTGGGACAATACTGCTCCTAACCCCACATCTGACGCATCACTTTGTACGACAAAGTCTTTAGAGAAGTCGGGTGAGTACAACACTGGCTGGCTACATAAGGCTTGTTTCAAGAATTGGAATGCTGCCTCAGCCTCGGGGGTCCATTTAATCATGACCGACCCTTTCCCTTTCGTCAGGTTGGTTAGGGGCACAACCTTAGAAGCAAAGTGGGGAATGAAGCGCCGATAATAACCCGCGATTCCCAGAAAGGCTCGTACCTGCTTCTTGCTGTTGGGACGTGTCCAACTCTGGATGGCCTCGACTTTGTTGAGTTGGGGTTTTATTACTCCCCTGCCAATGGTGTACCCAAGATATTTGGCCTCCTCCTGCCCAATGGTACACTTCTTGGGGTTAGCCGTAAACCGCGCTTCCCGGATAGAGTCTAGGACTGCTTGCACTTTTGGCAGATGTGAGGCCCAATCTGTGCTATGGACAATGACGTCATCCAGGTAAGCCGCAGCATACTTCCGATGGGGCCTCAGTATCTGGTCCATTTTCCGCTGGAATGTGGCCGGCGCATTCTGTAACCCGAACGGCATTCTCTTATATTGGAACGCCCCGTCTGGGGTTACAAATGCGGTTTTCTCTTTGGCCGACTTGGCCAGGGGAATTTGCCAATACCCTTTTGTGAGGTCAAGAGTCGTCATGTATCGGGCTGTTCCCAGCCGGTCGATCAACTCATCTATACGTGGCATGGGGTAGGTGTCAAATTTTGTAACTTTGTTCAACTGACGAAAATCGTTACAAAATCGCCAGCTCCCATCCGGTTTAGGCACCAACACAATGGGACTAGACCAATCACTTTGGGACTCCTCTATCACCCCTAAGTTCAGCATTTTCTGTACTTCCTCCCGTATTGCCTCCCGTCGGGCCTCTGGGATCCGATAGGGTTTTAACTTCACCCTTTCACCGGGCGGGGTAATAATATCATGCTCTACCCCAGATTTTCCCGGCAGCTCAGAGAACACCTCCTTGTTGCGAAGCACAAACTCCTTAACCTCCTGTTGTTGGGGTTGTGATAAGGTGGCTGCTATTCCAACCTCCGGAATCACGCAACCAGTTTGAGCTGGTGACCAAGTTTCTGCGACTAGGGACTCTCTATCCCTCCAGGCTTTCAACAGATTAACGTGATAGATCTGTTCGGGCTTTCGCCTTCCTGGTTGTCTGACCTTGTAATTCACTTCGCTCACTTTTTCCATTATCTCGTAGGGGCCTTGCCATTTGGCAAGGAATTTACTTTCAACCGTAGGGACAAGTACCAGTATCCTATCCCCCGGGGAAAAGGTACGGGTCTTGGCTCCACGGTTGTACACTCTCTGCTGTGCTAACTGCGCTTGGGCCAAATGTTCCTTCACGATGGGCATTACCTGTGCAATTCGGTCTTGCATCAGGGCGACATGCTCAATCACACTCCTGTGGGGAGAACTCTCACTTTCCCAAGTTTCCTTGGCAATATCCAACAGCCCTCTTGGGTGTCTCCCATACAGTAACTCAAAGGGGGAGAATCCCGTAGAGGATTGGGGCACCTCCCTAATAGCAAACATCAGATAAGGAAGTAGACAGTCCCAATCCTTTCCATCTCTATCCACCACTTTCTTCAACATTTGTTTTAGGGTTTTGTTGAATCTTTCAACCAGCCCATCGGTTTGGGGGTGATACACAGATGTACGTAATTGCGTCACTTTGAACAATTTACACAGCTCCTTCATAACCCGGGACATAAAGGGTGTACCTTGGTCCGTAAGCAGTTCTTTACAAATACCCACCCGGCTAAACACAAGAGATAGCTCTTTGGCTATGGTTTTGGCCGAGGTATTTCGGAGAGGGATCGCTTCTGGGTAACGGGTGGCATAGTCCATTATAACTAATATGTACTGGTGCCCCCTAGCGGACTTGATTATAGGACCTACCAAATCCATGGCGATCCTCTCAAACGGGACCTCAATGATGGGTAGAGGGACCAGCGGGCTACGGAAATGTGGCATCGGGGCCGACCTCTGACACACAGGGCAGGAGGAACAATAATTTTCTATGTCCTTCATCACCCCCGGCCAATAGAATCTCTGTAATACCCTCTCTCGGGTTTTCTCTGTCCCCAGATGACCTCCAAGAATGTGCCCATGGG
Organism: Rana muscosa; assembly: GCA_029206835.1. Lineage (NCBI taxonomy): Eukaryota > Metazoa > Chordata > Amphibia > Anura > Ranidae > Rana > Rana muscosa. The sequence goes on along the minus strand of CM055125.1, from coordinate 237,877,136 downwards.
CCAACTCCAACACCAACTTCCTGTAAGGTTTGGGCACCACAAGCTGCTCAACGGTTTCTTCTGCCCTTTTTGCCACCCGATACAGTAGGTCCTTCTCTACGCTGAAGTATGGGTAAGTGCAGGTATTATCTGGGTTCACTAACTCGCCATCTATTTTCACTACGTTTTCCCGTGCCTTTATTAGGGCGGGGTCTTTCAACTGTTCTGTGGCAAAGTTTTCCCTGTGAACCTCAAGATCAGAAAACTCCACAGACGGTAGGTTTTCGTCTGAGGAGGTGGGCTCCTCTCCAGTTTCTTGAGTCTCCCCTGCCAATACTGATAAGGGAAATTCCGGAGAGTCCTCACCACTCTCAGGGGAGTTCTGGCTATCACATTCCTGGTACATAGGGGCACCAGTGGGGGGCTCAGGATCATCCCACAGTTCCCAGAACTTCGGAAAATCCCTTCCCACAATGGCGTCATGCGGTAACTGAGATACTAAGCCCACTGGATGAAAGAGGGTACCTTTGGGGGTCTCGAAACACACTGTAGTCACTGGATACTCTCGGGTGTCCCCATGCACACAAATAACAGCTACCTTGCTATTCCCAGGGACCTCTGTTTTAACTAACTCAGCCTTTATCAGGGTCACAAGGCTACCTGAATCCAGCAATACCACAACATTTCTACCATTAACACACATTTTGCATAAATGTTTCTCAGTTCCTCGAATGGCAGTGCATGCGACTGTCGCACACAGCGACTGACGTCTGCCCGTCAGAAAGTCACACTGCATGGGTTCCTCCACAACCGGGCAATTGGCTGCAATATGTCCCGCTTGCCGGCAGCGGTAGCAAACGATCCTTCTTGCCGCCTCTTGAGCCGCTGATTTCCCAGGCTGTTCTCGCCAAACTTGGGGTAGAGCTCCCACCCTCTCACTCTCTCCACCCTCACCCCTTGGAATCCTCTTATCCGCCCCTGGGGATGGTCTGGTCTTAGGGTGGAAAGTCCGAGTGTCTCTGGAAGAGGCCGTCAGGTTCTCTGTAGCCAAGTATTTCTCCACACGATCCACAAGACCATCGGCCGTCTCTGGGTCTCCATGGCTTACCCACTTTTGGATGGCAGTAGGAAGAGCTCTCAAAAACCGATCCATTACAACACGTTCCACAATCTTTGGTGCGGACAAAGTCTCTGGCTGTAGCCACTTCCTGCTCAGGTGAATGAGATCATACATTTGAGACCTGGGGGGTTTTCCAAGCTGGAAAGTCCAGTTATGCACACGCTGAGCCCGGACAGCCAGGGTGACACCCAGCCTTGCCAATATTTCAGCTTTTAGCATCACATAGTCTTTTGCTTGGTTAGGCTCTAGGTCATAGTAAGCTTTCTGCGATTCACCAGTTAACAGAGGAGCCACCAGTCCAGCCCACTGCTCCTCAGGCCACTTTTCTCTTTCAGCGGTCCTTTCAAATGTGGTCAAAAATACCTCTGGATCATCCTCTCCAGTCATTTTTGTCAATAAACGACTCACCCCAAAGGACGCGGTATTAGTGGGACGGCTTTCCTCACTGGTCTGCGGACGTTGCTGCATTACTGCTTCCATCTGTTGTTGTAGTCTCTGCTCTTGCTTCTGCAACAGGTCTATGAAGCGGGCCTCAGATTGCTGCTGGGCTTGTTGCTGAGCCTCCAGACTCTGTTGCAAAGTTGCGTTTGTCTGCTGCTGGGCTGCAAGGCTCTGTTGATGAGCTTGCTGCTGGGCTGCGAAGTTCTGTTGTTGAGCTGCAAGGCTCTGTTGATGAGCTGCAAGGCTCTTTTGCAAACCTGCATTTGTCTGCTGTTGATTGGCATTTGCTAGAGCCAGCTGTTTCAGTATCTCCTCCATGCTGGCTTAAAAAAAAACTGCCCGCATTCTCCACCAACTGTGAGGGGGTTAGCTCGGCAGCAGGTGTGTGTGACCCCCGGGATGGGCTCCCCACACAAAAACAGGCCCAGCAAACGGAGGTTGTGGTTTTCAAAATCAAAAAGGTGCGGTTTATTTTCTATTTACAGTGACAAAACACAGCAAAGCAAAAGAAACATAAACAAAATAAATCCTGGTCAACTTGACCTCTGACTAAACATACAGGTTTCCTAACTAACAACTGGGATCAGCCTAGTGCTGTCCTAGTCCCTAAGTCCCTGGTTTTAAATGTCCAAGCAAATAGCCACACAGGCTTTGTCTCACCGCACAGGGGTTCACTCTCCCTAGACAGTCCACACAGGTCTGGGTCCAGGCATGAGCTAACATCTAATGAAGCTGGGAGTTCTTATAGAGGCCTAAATGAGCTGACAAGCTTCAGCTGGTCTCATCAACTCCCTGTCTGCACGACGCCCCACACTCTCCCTAGAGGTATGAGTCATCCATGAGCCCACTAGCCCCAGCTGGGCTTATACAACTCTTCAACTAGTTGTATAAGTCGGCGTAAAGCCTGAATCTGGGCGAAATATATCTACCCCCCTGGATGCAACCAGGTGACTTTACCTTCCTGCTGTCACATAATATATATATATATATATATATATATATATATACTGTGAGGGGGCTAGCTCGGCAGCGGGTATGTGTGACCCCCGGGATGGGCTCCCCACCCAAAAACAGGCCCAGCAGACGGAGGTTGTGGTTTTCAAAATCAAAAAGGTGCGGTTTATTTTCTATTTACAGTGATAAAAACACAGCAAGGCAAAAAAAACAAACACAAAATAAATCCTGGTCAACTTGACCTCTGACTAAACTTACAGGTTTCCTAACTAACGACTGGGATCAGCCTAGTGCTGTCCTAGTCCCTGGTTTTAAATGTCCAAGCAAAATATAGCCACACAGGCTTTCTCTCACCGCACAGGGGTTCACTCTCCCTAGACAGTCCACACAGGTCTGCTTCCAGGCATGAGCCAACATCTAATGAATCTGGGCTTTCTTATAGAGGCCTAAATGAGCTGACAAGGTTCAGCTGGACTCATCAACTCCCTGTCTGCACGACGCCCAGCCCTCTCCCTAGAGGTATGAGTCATCAATGAGCCCACTAGTCTCAGCTGGGCTTATACAACTCTCCACCTAGCTGTATAAATCGGCGTAAAGCCTGAATCTGGGCGAAATATATCTACCCCCCTGGATGCAACCAGGTGACTTTACCTTCCTGCTGTCACATACCCCCCCCTCTTGTTTTAACCTCGGGGTTGGAACACCAGCAATCAGGCATTCATGTACTCGAGACAAAGCATCCACATTCCCCATTTGAACGCCAGGGCGATGCTTTACTGTGAAGTTGAATTCCTGGAGGGCCAGGAACCACCTATTCACTCTTCTATTTGTTTCCTTGTTTTGAGCCATCCACTTTAACGGAGCGTGATCCGTAACCATGTCAAAGTGCCTACCTAGCAGGTAGTACCGAAGGGAATCTAGAGCCCACTTCACCGCTAAACACTCCTTTTCAACGGTGGCGTAATTTACCTCATGGGACTTCAACTTCCTGCTGAGGTAAATGACTGGGTGCTCTTCCCCGTTCCAGACCTGGGACAATACTGCTCCTAACCCCACATCTGACGCATCACTTTGTACGACAAAGTCTTTAGAGAAGTCGGGTGAGTACAACACTGGCTGGCTACATAAGGCTTGTTTCAAGAATTGGAATGCTGCCTCAGCCTCGGGGGTCCATTTAATCATGACCGACCCTTTCCCCTTCGTCAGGTTGGTTAGGGGCACAGCCTTAGAAGCAAAGTGGGGAATGAATCGCCGATAATACCCAGCGATTCCCAGAAAGGCTCGTACCTGCTTCTTGCTGTTGGGACGTGGCCAACTCTGGATGGCCTCGACTTTGTTGAGTTGGGGTTTTATTACTCCCCTCCCAATGGTGTACCCAAGATATTTGGCCTCCTCCTGCCCAATGGTACACTTCTTGGGGTTAGCCGTAAACCCTGCTTCCCGAACAGAGTCCAGGACTGCTTGCACTTTTGGCAGATGTGAGGCCCAATCTGTGCTATGGACAATTACGTCATCCAGGTAAGCCGCAGCATACTTCCGATGGGGCCTCAGCATCTGGTCCATTTTCCGCTGGAATGTGGCCGGCGCATTCTGTAACCCGAACGGCATTCTTTTATATTGGAACGCCCCGTCTGGGGTTACAAATGCGGTTTTCTCTTTGGCTGACTTGGCCAGGGGGATTTGCCAATACCCTTTTGTGAGGTCAAGAGTCGTCATGTATCGGGCTGTTCCCAGCCGGTCGATCAACTCATCTATACGTGGCATGGGGTAGGTGTCAAATTTTGTAACTTTGTTCAACTGACGAAAATCGTTACAAAATCGCCAGCTCCCATCCGGTTTAGGCACCAACACAATGGGACTAGACCAATCACTTTGGGACTCCTCTATCACCCCTAAGTTCAGCATTTTCTGTACTTCCTCCCGTATTGCCTCCCGTCGGGCCTCTGGGATCCGATAGGGTTTTAACTTCACCCTTTCACCGGGCGGGGTAATAATGTCATGCTCTACCCCAGATGTTTGTCCCGGCAGCTCAGAGAATACCTCCTTGTTGCGAAGCACAAACTCCTTAACCTCCTGTTGTTGGGGTTGTGACAAGGTGGCTGCGATTCCAACCTCAGGAATCACGCAACCAGTTTGAGCTGGTGACCAAGTGTCTGCGACTAGGGACTCTCTATCCCTCCAGGCTTTCAACAGATTAACGTGATAGATCTGTTCGGGCTTTCGCCTTCCTGGTTGTCTGACCTTGTAATTCACTTCGCTCACTTTTTCCATTATCTCGTAGGGGCCTTGCCATTTGGCAAGGAATTTACTTTCAACCGTAGGGACAAGTACCAATATCCTATCCCCCGGGGAAAAGGTACGGGTCTTGGCTCCACGGTTGTACACTCTCTGCTGTGCCAACTGCGCTTGGGCCAAATGTTCCTTCACGATGGGCATTACCTGTGCAATTCGATCTTGCATCAGGGCGACATGCTCAATCACACTCCTGTGGGGAGAACTCTCACTTTCCCAAGTTTCCTTGGCAATATCCAACAGCCCTCTTGGGTGTCTCCCATACAGTAACTCAAAGGGGGAGAATCCCGTAGAGGATTGGGGCACCTCCCTAATAGCAAACATCAAATAAGGAAGTAGACAGTCCCAATCCTTTCCATCCCTATCCACCACTTTCTTCAACATTTGTTTTAGGGTTTTGTTGAATCTTTCAACCAGCCCATCGGTTTGGGGGTGATACACAGATGTACGTAATTGCGTCACTTTGAACAATTTACACAGCTCCTTCATAACCCGGGACATAAAGGGTGTACCTTGGTCCGTAAGCAGTTCTTTACAAATACCCACCCGGCTAAAAACAAGAGATAGCTCTTTGGCTATGGTTTTGGCCGAGGTATTTCTGAGAGGGATCGCTTCTGGATAACGGGTGGCATAGTCCATTATAACCAATATGTACTGGTGCCCCCTAGCGGACTTGATTATAGGACCTACCAAATCCATTGCGATTCTCTCAAACGGGACCTCAATGATGGGTAGAGGGACCAGCGGGCTACGGAAGTGTGGCATCGGGGCCGACCTCTGACACACAGGGCAGGAGGAACAATAATTTTCTATGTCCTTCATCACCCCAGGCCAATAGAATCTCTGTAATACCCTCTCTCTGGTTTTCTCTGTCCCCAGATGACCTCCAAGAATGTGCCCATGGGCCAACTCCAACACCAACTTCCTGTAAGGTTTGGGCACCACCAGCTGCTCAACGGTTTCTTCTGCCCTTTTTGCCACCCGATACAGTAGGTCCTTCTCTACGCTGAAGTATGGGTAAGTGCAGGTATTATCTGGGTTCACTAACTCGCCATCTATTTTCACTACGTTTTCCCGTGCCTTTATTAGGGCGGGGTCTTTCAACTGTTCTGTGGCAAAGTTTTCCCTGTGAACCTCAAGATCAGAAAACTCCACAGACGGTAGGTTTTCGTCTGAGGAGGTGGGCTCCTCTCCAGTTTCTTGAGTCTCCCCTGCCAATACTGACAAGGGAAATTCGGGAGAGTCCTCACCACTCTCAGAGGAGTTCTGGCTATCATATTCCTGGTACATAGGGGCACCAGTGGGGGGCTCATGATCATCCCACAGTTCCCAGAACTTCGGAAAATCCCTTCCCACAATGGCGTCATGCGGTAACTGAGACACTAAGCCCACTGGATGAGAAAGGGTACCTTTGGGGGTCTCGAAACACACTGTAGTCACTGGATACTCAAGGGTGTCCCCATGCACACAAATAACGGCTACCTTGCTATTCCCAGAGACCTCTGTTTTAACTAACTCAGCCTTTATCAGGGTCACAAGGCTACCTGAATCCAGCAATACCACAACATTTCTACCATTAATACACATTTTGCATAAATGTTTCTCAGTTCCCCGAATGGCAGTGCATGCGACTGTCGCACACAGCGACTGACGTCTGCCCGTCAGAAAGTCACACTGCATGGGTTCCTCCAAAACCGGGCAATTTGCTGCAATATGTCCCGCTTGCCGGCAGCGGTAGCAAATGATCCTTCTTGCCGCCTCTTGAGCCGCTGATTTCCCAGGCTGTTCTCGCCAAACTTGGGGTAGAGCTCCCACCCTCTCACTCTCTCCACCCTTACCCCTTGGAATCATCTTATCCGCCCCTGGGGATGGTCTGGTCTTAGGGTGGAAAGTCCGAGTGTCTCTGGAAGAGGCCGTCAGGTTCTCTGTAGCCAAGTATTTCTCCACACGATCCACAAGACCATCGGCCGTCTCTGGGTCTCCATGGCTTACCCACTTTTGGATGGCAGTAGGAAGAGCTCTCAAAAACCGATCCATTACAACACGTTCCACAATCTTTGGTGCGGACAAAGTCTCTGGCTGTAGCCACTTTCTGCTCAGGTGAATGAGATCATACATTTGAGACCTGGGGGGTTTTCCAAGCTGGAAAGTCCAGTTATGCACACGCTGAGCCCGGACAGCCAGGGTGACACCCAGCCTTGCCAATATTTCAGCTTTTAGCATCACATAGTCTTTTGCTTGGTCAGGCTCTAGGTCATAGTAAGCTTTCTGCGATTCACCCGTTAATAGAGGAGCCACCAGTCCAGCCCACTGCTCCTCAGGCCACTTTTCTCTTTCAGCGGTCCTTTCAAATGTGGTCAAAAATACCTCTGGATCATCCTCTCCAGTCATTTTTGTCAATAAACGACTCACCCCAAAGGACGCGGTATTAGTGGGACGGCTTTCCTCACCGGTCTGCGGACGTTGCTGCATTACTGCTTCCATCTGTTGTTGTAGTCTCTGCTCTTGCTTCTGCAACAGGTCTATGAAGCGGGCCTCAGATTGCTGTTGGGCTTGTTGCTGAGCCTCCAGACTCTGTTGTAAAGTTGCAAGGCTCTGTTGATGAGCTTGCTGCTGGGCTGCAAGGCTCCTTTGCAAACCTGCATTTGTCTGCTGTTGATTGGCATTTGCTAGAGCCAGCTGTTTCAGTATCTCCTCCATGCTGGCTTAAAAAAAAACTGCCACTGGTTCTCCACCAACTGTGAGGGGGCTAGCTCGGCAGCGGGTATGTGTGACCCCCGGGATGGGCTCCCCACCCAAAAACAGGCCCAGCAGACGGAGGTTGTGGTTTTCAAAATCAAAAAGGTGCGGTTTATTTTCTATTTACAGTGATAAAAACACAGCAAGGCAAAAAAAACAAACACAAAATAAATCCTGGTCAACTTGACCTCTGACTAAACTTACAGGTTTCCTAACTAACGACTGGGATCAGCCTAGTGCTGTCCTAGTCCCTGGTTTTAAATGTCCAAGCAAAATATAGCCACACAGGCTTTCTCTCACCGCACAGGGGTTCACTCTCCCTAGACAGTCCACACAGGTCTGCTTCCAGGCATGAGCCAACATCTAATGAATCTGGGCTTTCTTATAGAGGCCTAAATGAGCTGACAAGGTTCAGCTGGACTCATCAACTCCCTGTCTGCACGACGCCCAGCCCTCTCCCTAGAGGTATGAGTCATCAATGAGCCCACTAGTCTCAGCTGGGCTTATACAACTCTCCACCTAGCTGTATAAATCGGCGTAAAGCCTGAATCTGGGCGAAATATATCTACCCCCCTGGATGCAACCAGGTGACTTTACCTTCCTGCTGTCACAATATATATACAGTGCAGTATCTCACAAAAGTGAGTTCACCGCTCAACTGTGTACAACTCTATATACATACAGTATACAGTATCTCACAAAAGTGAGTTCACCCCTCATTATATCTTTTGATGTGACAACACTGAAGAAATTACACTTTGCTACAATGTAAAGTAGTAAGTGTACAGCTTGCATAACAGTGTAAATTTGCTGTCCTCTCAAAATAACTCAACACACAGCCATTAATGTCTAAACCTCTGGCAACAAAAGTAAGTGAAAATGTCCAAATTGGCCCCAATGTGTCAATATTGCGTGTACTATAGCTGCTATGTGTTTGCTCCAATGTTGTTTCTTCTCACTATCCAGAGTTCCCAACATTTTGAGGAGGGTTCGGTTAAACCTCTCCGGCTGAGCATCTCCCTGTGGGTGATAAGGTGTGGTTCAGGTTTTCTTGATTCCTAACGGATTCAGTAGTTTCCGGATCAGCCGACTCTCAAAGTCCCTTCCATGATCTGAATGGAGTCGCTGTGGCAGCCCATAATGGACAAAATACTTCTCCATAAGTACCTTAGCTACTGTGGAAGCCTTCTGGTCTTTGGTTGGGAAAGCTTGGGCATACCGGGTGAAATGATCGGTTATCACCAGAACATTTCCTGATCCACTCAGGTCAGGTTCGAGGCAGAGAAAATCAATGCATACCAGATCCATTGGGCCTTGACTTTGTAGATGGCCCATTCGGGCAGCTTGATGGGGTAAAGTCTTCCTCTGGATGCAGCGTGCACATGAATGGCAGTACTCCTCTACTTCTGCCCTCATGCAGGGCCAATAGAACCGACTTCTGACGAGTTGAAAGGTCCTTTCCGCCCGTAGGTGGCCGTGATTGTCATGTAGGGCAATCAGAACAGTCTCTCGATGTTTTTCCGGAAGGAACAATTGCCATTTATCTTCCAGGTCATCAGAGGGGCCCCTTCGGTAGACCACTCCCTGATGCACCTGCAACCTGTCCCACTCTTTCCTCAACAGGCGAGCTTCCTTTGAGGAGTGGCGCAGGAGTCTATTTGGATCCTGATTCTCCAGGGCTTCCAGAACCAATTTCCCCATGGGGTCTTCTAATTGGTCGCATCTCAGTTCCTTCTTGGACAGTTTCGGCAGATTGTCTTCCTCCAGTTGGGTTACTCCACAGTATTGTTTGGGGACTCCTACCATGGTAACTCCTATCTCTTCCGCCCTTGAGCCTCCTCTGGCTTGCAATTCAGCCCCTTGACAAAGGGCCCGCACCCCGTCAGGTGCCACTTGAGTCCAGTCTTCTGTGTTACTGGTGGGGGCATGAGATCTTCTGGACAGAGCGTCTGCATCTCGATTTTCAGCCCCTGGCCTGTACTTTAGGCTGAAATTGAATCCAGACAGTGCGGCTAGCCACCTATGTCCAGTGGCGTCCAGCTTTGCTGTAGTGAAAAGGTAGGTAAGGGGGTTGTTGTCGGTCTTCACAGTAAACTCCGCCCCATACAAGTAGTCTTTGAGCTTGTCTACTACCGCCCACTTAAGGGCCAGGAACTCCAGCTTGTGAGTGGGATAGTTTTTCTCAGAGGGGGTCAGGCTCCTGCTCACGTAGGCAACAGGCCGCAGTTGTCCTTCGTGTTCTTGGTAAAGCACTCCTCCCAGACTGTCATGACTAGCATCTACGTGTAGTTCATAGGGTTTGGTTGGGTCTGCGTAGGCCAAGACTAGGGGAATGGTTAGGCTCTTCTTCAATGCCTGGAAGGCCTCTTCACACTTCTGGTTCCACTGATCTCTGACTGACTCTCCCGGCTTCCTGGGCCCTGAGTCATCCTCTTCCCCCTCGGTCTTGAGTAGTTCATTCAATGGTCTAGCAATTTGGGCGAATCCTTCCACAAACCTCCTGTAATATGAGCAGAACCCTAATAAGGATCTGAGTTCTGTTACTGTGGTGGGTCGTGGCCAGGAGGTAACTGCCTCCAATTTCTCAGGGTCTGTGGCCACCCCTTCTTCAGACACTATGTGCCCCAGATAGTTCACAGAAGACTGGTAGAACCGACACTTCTCAGGCGAAAGCTTGAGTCCCTCCTCACTGAGTCTTCTCAACACTTTTTCCAGCCTCTCCTCGTGTTCTTCCAAGGTTCTCCCAAAGACAATGACATCGTCCAGGTATACAAGGACTTCAATAAGGTTCATGTCTCCTACTGTCTTCTCCATGAGACGTTGGAAGGTGGCAGGAGCTCCAGACAGTCCCTGAGGCATTCGATCAAACTCGAAGAACCCCACTGGGGTTATGAAGGCTGTCTTCTCCTTGTCTTCTGGATGCATAGGGATCTGGTAGTATCCACTCTTGAGATCCATAACGCTAAACCACTTGGCTCCAGACAAACTCTGTAAAGTGTCCTCTATCGTCAGGGTGGTGTACTGGTCGGGGATGGTTCTCCTGTTGAGGGTCCTGTAGTCTATACAGAGCCTCAACGACCCATTCTTCTTCCTGACCACCACTATTGGGGAGGCATAGGGGCTTCTAGACTCCCGGATCACACCAGTCCTCTTGAGTTCTGCGAGTTGTTCCCTTAGATCCTCCAGATCTGCTAGTGGGACCCGCCTGACCCTCTCTCTGAAGGGCTTGTCTTCTTGGAGGCGGATTCGATGGGTGGCACTCCTTGCACACCCCACATCAAACTCATCTTTGGAGAAGATCTTCTCCCATCTGGTCAACTGGGCCTTGGCTCTCTCTTTCCAAGCCCTGGGCAGATTCGGGTTTTCCATGGACAGCTTCTCCCAAACGTCTCCTCCTTCACCCGTCCCCTTGACTTCTGACAGGGTAACTGGGGCAGCAGGGCTCACCTGGCCCAGCAACATCCTGGCTGGGATTTCCATGGGGCCACCTGTAGTGTTCCTAACACTCACCGGAACTCTACAATGGGCCTTCTTCAGGGCCTTTAGCGGAATCACTTCTGGTATCACTTCCAGACCGGAGGACTCTTCCCTTGGGTCGGACTCCAGCATGACAAAGGGTCCAGGCTGCTCCCAAGTAAGCTTCACAGTGGCTCTGAGACAGGTTACTTCGCCGGGCTGCAACACTACCCCTTCTCTTCCAAGTCTCCACACCTTCCCTATCCCCTCCCCAGGGGTCTTCTGCTCTAGGACCAGCCGTTGGTAGGCCGTCTTCAGCATGGGGTGGATCTTGGTGGCCGCTGGCCCCTTCTCTTTCACTAGAGGGGTTAGGAGTCTTCGGACCAGGTCCGTGTTCATCCCTATTATAAGGGAACTCTTGTTGGCTCCTGGTGGCCGAGGGCACACAACTGCCAGGGTGTCAAACACTTCGGCCTTCCCAGCCACAGATGGGTCAAAGGTCATCTTGACGGGCAGATAGCCATCGTAGGGGAGGCTCTGGGTTCCAATCCCACATATTTCCAGTTCCTCTATCTTCTGGATGGGCAGGTGACTCAAGTGCTTATCGTAGAAATCCCAGTATAATAGGGTCACTTGTGCCCCAGTATCCAAGATGGCTCTGGTGTAGACTCCCTCCACTTGAATGGGCACTATAGGAGATGGGCCTACCAGCTTCTCCGGATATGGCCTTGCAGGGATCGCCTTCTTCTGGTCCTTTCCCTTCGGACTCTCTCTCGTCCAACTCCCTTTGGACTTTAGTCTTTCTTGAGCCTGGTGTGCATTGATTTCCCTCCTTTCAATGGGTGTACAGACCTGCTGAGGGGTATTATTGTTTTTCTTAGGTGTGCATCCCCTCTGGGGAATGCTGTGCCCCTTCTGAGGGGTCTTGCCCCCTTTCTTCTTCTGCTTCGCATTCAGCTTGGATCTCACTGAAGATGATGGGCACCTGGTTGACTCCTTCACCGGGGCCCTCTGGAGTTTCCCGCCGGCTTGCATTTATCTGTTTTCTTCTTCTTGGGACTGGAACATGTAGCTGCAATATGGCCAATTCCTCCACAGTTAAAGCAGACTATATCTCCTGTGACAGCAGGAAGGTAAAGTCACCTGGTTGCATCCAGGGGGGTAGATATATTTCTCCCAGATTCAGGCTTTATGCCGACTTATACAACTAGGGAGGGAGTTGATGAAGCCCAGCTGAGGCTAGTGGGCTCATGGATGACTCATACCTCTAGGGAGAGGGCTGGGCGTCGTGCAGGCAGGGAGTTGATGAGACCAGCTGAAGCCTGTCAGTTCGTTTAAGGCCTCTATAAAAACTCCCAGATTCATTAGGTGTTTGCTCATGCCTGGAACCAGACCTGTGTGGACTGTCTAGGGAGAGTGAACCCCTGTGCGGTGAGAAAAAGCCTGTGTGGCTATTTGTTTGGACATTGACTAAACCAGGGACTTAGGGACTAGGACAGCACCAGGCTGATCCCAGTTGTTAGTTAGGAAACCTGCATGTTTAGTCAGAGGTCAAGCTGACCAGGATTTATTTTGTTTATGTTTCTTTTTGGCTTTGCTGTGTTTTTGTCACTGTACATAGAGAAATAAACCGCACCTTTTGATTTTGAAAACCACAACCTCCGTCTGCTGGCCCTGTTTTTGTGTGGGGAGCCCAACCAGGGGGTCACACACACCCGCTACCAAGTTAACCCCCTCACAGTTGGTGGAGAACCAGTGGCAGTTTTTTTAAGCCAGCATGGAGGAGATACTGAAACAGCTGGCTCTAGCAAATGCCAATCAACAGCAGACAAATGCAGGTTTGCAAAGGAGCCTTGCAGCCCAGCAGCAAGCTCACCAACAGAGTCTGGAAGCTCAGCAACAAGCCCAGCAGCAATCTGAGGCCCGCTTCATAGACCTGTTACAGAAGCAAGAGCAGAGACTACAACAAATGGAAGCAGTAATGCAGCAACGTCCGCAGACCAGTGAGGAAAGCCGTCCCACTAATACCGCGTCCTTTGGGGTGAGTCGTTTATTGACAAAAATGACTGGAGAGGATGATCCAGAGGTATTTTTGACCACATTTGAAAGGACTGCTGAAAGAGAAAAGTGGCCTGAGGAGCAGTGGGCTGGACTGGTGGCTCCTCTGTTAACTGGTGAATCGCAGAAGGCTTACTATGACCTAGAGCCTGACCAAGCAAAAGACTATGTGATGCTAAAAGCTGAAATATTGGCAAGGCTGGGTGTCACCCTGGCTGTCCGGGCTCAGCGTGTGCATAACTGGACTTTCCAGCTTGGAAAACCCCCCAGGTCTCAAATGTATGATCTCATTCACCTGAGCAGGAAGTGGCTACAGCCAGAGACTTTGTCCGCACCAGAGATTGTGGAACGTGTTGTAATGGATCGGTTTTTGAGAGCTCTTCCTACTGCCATCCAAAAGTGGGTAAGCCATGGAGACCCAGAGACGGCCGGTGGTCTTGTGGATCGTGTAGAGAAATACTTGGCTACAGAGAACCTGACGGCCTCTTCCAGAGACTCTCGGACTTTCCACCCTAAGACCAGATCATCCCCAGGGGCGGATAAGAGGATTTCAAGGGGTGAGGGTGGAGAGAGTGAGAGGGTGGGAGCTCTACCCAAAGTTTGGCGAGAACAGCCTGGGAAGTCAGGGGCTCAAGAGGCAGCCAAATGGATTGTTTGCTACCGCTGCCGGCAAGCGGGACATATTGCAGCAAATTGCCCGGTTGTGGAGGAACCCATGCAATGTGACTTTCTGACGGACCGACGTCAGTCGCTGTGTGCGACAGTCGCATGCACTGCCATTCGGGGAACTGAGAAACATTTATGCAAAATGTGTATTAATGGTAGAAATGTTGTGGTATTACTGGATTCAGGTAGCCTTGTGACCCTGATAAAGGCTGAATTAGTTAAAACAGAGGTCTCTGGGAATAGCAAGGTAGCTGTTATTTGTGTGCATGGGGACACCCGAGAGTATCCAGTGACTACAGTGTGTTTCGAGACCCCCAAAGGTACCCTCTCTCATCCAGTGGGGTTAGTATCTCAATTACCGCATGATGCCATTGTGGGAAGGGATTTTCCGAAGTTCTGGGAACTGTGGGATGATCCTGAGCCCCCCACTGGTGCCCCTATGTACCAGGAATATGATAGCCAGAACTCCTCTGAGAGTGGTGAGGACTCTCCAGAATTTCCCTTGTCAGTATTGGCAGGGGAGACTCAAGAAACTGGAGAGGAGCCCACCTCCTCAGACGGAAACCTACCGTCTGTGGAGTTTTCTGATCTGGAGGTTCACAGGGAAAATTTTGCCACAGAACAGTTAAAAGACCCCGCCCTAATAAAGGCACGGGAAAACGTAGTGGAAATAGATGGCGAGTTAGTGAACCCAGATAATACCTGCACTTACCCATACTTCAGCGTAGAGAAGGACCTACTGTATCGGGTGGCAAAAAGGGCAGAAGAAACCGTTGAGCAGCTTGTGGTGCCCAAACCTTACAGGAAGTTGGTGTTGGAGTTGGCCCATGGGCACATTCTTGGAGGTCATCTGGGGACAGAGAAAACCCGAGAGAGGGTATTACAGAGATTCTATTGGCTTGGGGTGATGAAGGACATAGAAAATTATTGTTCCTCCTGCCCTGTGTGTCAGAGGTCGGCCCCGATGCCACATTTCCGTAGCCCGCTGGTCCCTCTACCCATCATTGAGGTCCCGTTTGAGAGAATCGCAATGGATTTGGTAGGTCCTATAATCAAGTCCGCTAGGGGGCACCAGTACATATTAGTTATAATGGACTATGCCACCCGTTATCCAGAAGCGATCCCTCTCAGAAATACCTCGGCCAAAACCATAGCCAAAGAGCTATCTCTTGTTTTTAGCCGGGTGGGTATTTGTAAAGAACTGCTTACGGACCAAGGTACACCCTTTATGTCCCGGGTTATGAAAGAGCTGTGTAAATTGTTCAAAGTGACGCAATTGCGTACATCTGTGTATCACCCCCAAACCGATGGGCTGGTTGAAAGATTCAACAAAACCCTAAAACAAATGTTGAAGAAAGTGGTGGATAGAGATGGAAGGGATTGGGACTGTCTACTTCCTTATTTGATGTTTGCTATTAGGGAGGTGCCCCAATCCTCTACGGGATTCTCCCCCTTTGAGTTACTGTATGGGAGACACCCAAGAGGGCTGTTGGATATTGCCAAGGAAACTTGGGAAAGTGAGAGTTCTCCCCACAGGAGTGTGATTGAGCATGTCGCCCTGATGCAAGATCGAATTGCACAGGTAATGCCCATCGTGAAGGAACATTTGGCCCAAGCGCAGTTGGCACAGCAGAGAGTGTACAACCGTGGAGCCAAGACCCGTACCTTTTCCCCGGGGGATAGGATATTGGTACTTGTCCCTACGGTTGAAAGTAAATTCCTTGCCAAATGGCAAGGCCCCTACGAGATAATGGAAAAAGTGAGCGAAGTGAATTACAAGGTCAGACAACCAGGAAGGCGAAAGCCCGAACAGATATATCACGTTAATCTGTTGAAAGCCTGGAGGGATAGAGAGTCCCTAGTCGCAGAAACTTGGTCACCAGCTCAAACTGGTTGCGTGATTCCGGAGGTTGGAATAGCAGCCACCTTGTCACAACCCCAACAACAGGAGGTTAAGGAGTTTGTGCTTCGCAACAAGGAGGTGTTCTCTGAGCTGCCGGGACAAACATCTGGGGTAGAGCATGATATTATTACCCCGCCCGGTGAAAGGGTGAAGTTAAAACCCTATCGGATCCCAGAGGCCCGACGGGAGGCAATACGGGAGGAAGTACAGAAAATGCTGAACTTAGGGGTGATAGAGGAGTCCCAAAGTGATTGGTCTAGTCCCATTGTGTTGGTGCCTAAACCGGATGGGAGCTGGCGATTTTGTAACGATTTTCGTCAGTTGAACAAAGTTACAAAATTTGACACCTACCCCATGCCACGTATAGATGAGTTGATCGACCGGCTGGGAACAGCCCGATACATGACGACTCTTGACCTCACAAAAGGGTATTGGCAAATTCCCCTGGCCAAGTCGGCCAAAGAGAAAACCGCATTTGTAACCCCAGACGGGGCGTTCCAATATAAGAGAATGCCGTTCGGGTTACAGAATGCGCCGGCCACATTCCAGCGGAAAATGGACCAGATACTGAGGCCCCATCGGAAGTATGCTGCGGCTTACCTGGATGACGTAATTGTCCATAGCACAGATTGGGCCTCACATCTGCCAAAAGTGCAAGCAGTCCTAGACTCTATCCGGGAAGCGGGGTTTACGGCTAACCCCAAGAAGTGTACCTGTCATGGATATGCATTAATGTCTGTCTGCCATCTTACCTTCCTCCTCATGTGTTCATCTAGAGACCAGACCTCCTTCACCTGGCTTCCTTTATAATATCCTCCCAGCCTGACTCCACCCCAGGCCCTATCACTGAACACTATATTAACCTGTGCACTGCAAGCCTGCTTTGCTGATCAACGTGTTTGTTAGGCATTGTGTGTTTGGGTTCCTGCCTGCCGTGTGCTACGTCTGTCTCTCTGTTACGTTATTGGCTTGTCCCCGACCATCCCTGTCTGCTCGTGACCCTTGACCTTCGGCTCGTTCTTCGTTATCCTTGTCTGCTTGTGGCCCCTGACCTTCGGCTTGTTATTCGGTTCTCTCTATCGTGTGCTGCTGCTTCCCCTTATCCTACGGGGCGTGAGCTAGGAAACTCCAGGGGCCGCGACCTGGTCCCAGCCTGCAGCGTAACATCCTCACCACTAGAGGCCCTGGAGAAGACCAGCTGGGTCTTAGACTCCGCGCCCTGGGGAATCTTGGCTCTCGCTTCCGTTGGGA
Source organism: Rana muscosa (assembly GCA_029206835.1). NCBI lineage: Eukaryota > Metazoa > Chordata > Amphibia > Anura > Ranidae > Rana > Rana muscosa. Next base: position 237,860,277 of record CM055125.1, on the reverse strand, counting down.
TCCCGGTTGTGCTCCTCTGGTCCCGCTTTCCACAACCACCCAGTTTCCTATCCACAGAAGCCAGCCATAGGGTTCACTACCTCGCGGTGCACTCCTGTCCCCCTACGGTGTGCATCTGTCACCTGGCCACAGGTGACCCTGACAGTTTGATCAGCCATGAACCCGGCTGACATCCCGCTACCCGCGGATGATCCATTGCAGGGCATAGTTTGCAGACTTGAAACCCAGGAATCGAATCAGACTCAGGTGATGCGATTCCTCCAGGATCTGGCTTCTCGCTTCGAGCAGCTTCAGGCCTCCTTGGGAACCCTGAATCCGCAACCTCAAATACAATCAGCGGCTGCACCTATTGCACCAGTCGCAGCCACACACTCGCTACAACTGCCAGCTCCGTCCCGTTTCTCTGGGGACTCCAAGGCTTGCAGGGGGTTCCTTAGCCAATGCACGATTCATTTTGAGCTCCAGCCCCAAAACTTCCTGTCTGATCGGGCTAAGGTAGCCTATATCATTTCCCTCCTCTCTGGTGAAGCTTTAGCCTGGGCAGCCCCTCTGTGGGAACTGAATGATCCAGTGGTTTCTAGCCTGTCTGGTTTCTTGAAACTTTTTCGGAATATCTTCGAAGAACCGGCTCGTGTCTCTTCAGCGGCCAGCACCCTTTTACGTCTCCGCCAAGAGTCTGCTTCTGTGGGACAGTATGCCCTTCATTTCCGCATACTGTCGGCTGAGTTGAGCTGGAACAATGAGGCCTTAGTCGCAACCTTTTTGCATGGCCTGTCTGATAGAGTGAAGGATGAATTAGCTGGAAGAACCATCCCCACTGGTCTGGCCGGCGTTATCTCCTTGTGTAACCAGATCGATATTCGCTTTCAGGAGAGGACCTTAGAAAAGCAACGCCAGCCCTCCTTGGTTCTTAGTCAGCCTGAGCTCCCCTCTCTTCGACCCGTAGAGCATCTCCTACCAGCTGAGGAACCCATGCAGCTGGGTCGGACCAGGCTATCCCCCGAGGAACGTGCTAGGCGCAGAACTCTTGGTCTGTGTCTTTACTGTGGGGGCAAAGGTCATTTTCGTGACACTTGCTCTCTTTGTCCAGAAAAATGTTCGGGTCCACTTCATCTGGAAAGTGGAGTATTGGACCCAGAAATATCACCTTCCCCTTCTCGTCTTCTGCTTTCTGTGTTCCTTCATGTTGGTGCTTCTTCTCATTCGGTCTCAGCATATCTGGATTCCGGAGCCGCTGGTAATTTCATGGACTGGGAAATCGCATCGTCCATGAGACTTACTCTTTTGCCCCTCACCACGCCATTGGTGGTCTTGGCGATTGATGGTACTGTTCTCCCAGGGGGACCTATCCGCTTCCAGACCCTCCCTGTTAAGATGTCGGTAGGGACACTCCACCAGGAGTGGATATCCTTCCTTATCTTACCCAAGGCCTCAACGCCTATAATTTTGGGTCTCCCATGGTTACAGCTCCATTCTCCTCATGTGGACTGGACTACTGGACAGATCCTGGCTTGGGGTCCCTCCTGTTCCTCCTCCTGTCTACCCAAGGTTGCCCCCTGTGAATCTGAGCCGGTCATTCATTCCAGGTTGCATAACCATTTACATTTCTCTGTCCCTAACCACCCTTGGACGCACAGCCAGGCTAGCTTGTCTACAAGTCCTGCAGTCGCTACGTCTTGCGATGCGATTCAGGTAGTCGCTACACCTGACTCAGCTATTCACTCTGCCTCTGTACTAGTTATGCCAGTCCAGCCCATGCCCAGTGAGCCTCTTACTTTTTCTTGTTCGGGACATTCTGCTTGTCCTTCAGCTATTCAGCTTGACTCCGGCGACATGTCACCTTCTAACCAACCTGACTTCAGGGTTCCACTGACATCTGCCCAGTCTGATGGCCCTGTGCAAGATGACCAGTTCCCCTTTAAGGGTCTAGGGGACCCTCCTCAGATTCCTGTTGATCCTCTCATGCCCTTGCTTATTCCTAGAGAGCCTTTGGTCCTCAATAGATCTTCTTGTCATCTCCCTACCTCGTTTTCGGTCTCTGAGGATAATTTTAAGTACGAGGTTAGACAAGTTCTGGATTCTCGGCTCTGCAGAGGCATTCTTCAGTACCTTGTGCATTGGAGAGGTTTTGGTCCTGAGGAGGCGTCTTGGATCGCTGCATCTGATGTCGCTGCACCTCATCTGTTGAGAAGGTTTCATCAGAGATTTCCCTTTAAGCCTGGGTCCAGGCGGGGGAGGGCCCATAAGAGGGAGGGTACTGTCATGGATATGCATTAATGTCTGTCTGCCATCTTACCTTCCTCCTCATGTGTTCATCTAGAGACCAGACCTCCTTCACCTGGCTTCCTTTATAATATCCTCCCAGCCTGACTCCACCCCAGGCCCTATCACTGAACACTATATTAACCTGTGCACTGCAAGCCTGCTTTGCTGATCAACGTGTTTGTTAGGCATTGTGTGTTTGGGTTCCTGCCTGCCGTGTGCTACGTCTGTCTCTCTGTTACGTTATTGGCTTGTCCCCGACCATCCCTGTCTGCTCGTGACCCTTGACCTTCGGCTCGTTCTTCGTTATCCTTGTCTGCTTGTGGCCCCTGACCTTCGGCTTGTTATTCGGTTCTCTCTATCGTGTGCTGCTGCTTCCCCTTATCCTACGGGGCGTGAGCTAGGAAACTCCAGGGGCCGCGACCTGGTCCCAGCCTGCAGCGTAACATCCTCACCACTAGAGGCCCTGGAGAAGACCAGCTGGGTCTTAGACTCCGCGCCCTGGGGAATCTTGGCTCTCGCTTCCGTTGGGATCCCGGTTGTGCTCCTCTGGTCCCGCTTTCCACAACCACCCAGTTTCCTATCCACAGAAGCCAGCCATAGGGTTCACTACCTCGCGGTGCACTCCTGTCCCCCTACGGTGTGCATCTGTCACCTGGCCACAGGTGACCCTGACAGTACCATTGGGCAGGAGGAGGCCAAATATCTTGGGTACACCATTGGCAGGGGAGTGATAAAACCCCAACTCAACAAAGTCGAGGCCATCCAGAGTTGGCCACGTCCCAACAGCAAGAAGCAGGTACGGGCCTTTCTGGGAATCGCGGGTTATTATCGGCGCTTCATTCCCCACTTTGCTTCTAAGGCTGTGCCCCTAACCAACCTGACGAAAGGGAAAGGGTCGGTCATGATTAAATGGACCCCCGAGGCTGAGGCAGCATTCCAATTCTTGAAACAAGCCTTATGTAGCCAGCCAGTGTTGTACTCACCCGACTTCTCTAAAGACTTTGTCGTACAAAGTGATGCGTCAGATGTGGGGTTAGGAGCAGTATTGTCCCAGGTCTGGAACGGGGAAGAGCACCCAGTCATTTACCTCAGCAGGAAGTTGAAGTCCCATGAGGTAAATTACGCCACGGTTGAAAAGGAGTGTTTAGCGGTGAAGTGGGCTCTAGATTCCCTTCGGTACTATCTGCTAGGTAGGCACTTTGACATGGTTACGGATCACGCTCCGTTAAAGTGGATGGCTCAAAACAAGGAGACAAATAGAAGAGTGAATAGGTGGTTCCTGGCCCTACAGGAATTCAACTTCACAGTAAAGCATCGCCCTGGCGTTCAAATGGGGAATGTGGATGCTTTGTCTCGAGTACATGAATGCCTGATTGCTGGTGTTCCAACCCCAAGGTTAAAACAAGAGGGGGGGGTATGTGACAGCAGGAAGGTAAAGTCACCTGGTTGCATCCAGGGGGGTAGATATATTTCTCCCAGATTCAGGCTTTATGCCGACTTATACAACTAGGGAGGGAGTTGATGAAGCCCAGCTGAGGCTAGTGGGCTCATGGATGACACATACCTCTAGGGAGAGGGCTGGGCGTCGTGCAGGCAGGGAGTTGAAGAGACCAGCTGAAGCCTGTCAGTTCGTTTAAGGCCTCTATAAAAACTCCCAGATTCATTAGGTGTTTGCTCATGCCTGGAACCAGACCTGTGTGGACTGTCTAGGGAGAGTGAACCCCTGTGCGGTGAGAAAAAGCCTGTGTGGCTATTTGTTTGGACATTGACTAAACCAGGGACTTAGGGACTAGGACAGCACCAGGCTGATCCCAGTTGTTAGTTAGGAAACCTGCATGTTTAGTCAGAGGTCAAGCTGACCAGGATTTATTTTGTTTATGTTTCTTTTTGGCTTTGCTGTGTTTTTGTCACTGTACATAGAGAAATAAACCGCACCTTTTGATTTTGAAAACCACAACCTCCGTCTGCTGGCCCTGTTTTTGTGTGGGGAGCCCAACCAGGGGGTCACACACACCCGCTACCGAGTTAACCCCCTCACACTCCCCATTCTTGTAAAGATGCGGGTGCTGAGGCAATTGGGAATAGTTCCTTCCTTGGTACTTCTCTCCTGGGGCCTTCTGGGTCTTTTGCTATCAGAGAGGTCAACATCTCTAACACCTTGGACATTTGTGATTTTAAAGTGTCTACCTCTGAGTCTCTTTCAGGGGTCATCACTGGGTTGACTAATACCTGTGCGGGGGCAACATTTGTCTTAATCATTTGCTGGTCCTGTTGTAGTGCCTCCTCATCTCTGATGATTTTTATCAAATCAGAGTAAGTCAGCTACATTCCTCCTCCCGAGGTTTTCAGGTGCAGCCAGACTGGATCCGAGCGTAACGCTCCCTTTAAGACTTGCTTCATTCTTGCCGCATCTGTATCTTGGGGCTTCATTCCTTTCTTCAACACAATCTTGCACAGCAACCTGTTCAGTCTCCTAACATACTCTGAAAGTTTCTCCTTCGGCTGTTGGAAAGTATGTTCAAATTGGTAGGCCATCTCTGTCACTTTTTCCAATTGACCAAACTCTTCCTGTAGCATGGCTAGACAGTCTTGAGCCGTGCAGTCTGCATTCCCAAACCGAAAACTTTTCACTGCGCTTCAGGCACCTCCCATGCCTCTACTGCTTGTAATGCCTGCTCCACCCAGGTATCAAAATCTTCTTCCCCTGCAGGGACAGGGAGCTTCCCTGAGAATGTCTTCAGTCTCCGGTAGCTAGTCTCTACATGCACTGTGCTTGTCTTCTGACATTTGGTTAGCAGATCCCCTATTGCCTTTATCAATTCTGGTGATATAGCAGTGGCAGGTGCGGGTGTCACCGGGGGCGTCACCCCGTCTCCTCTTTCTGGTGAGGTACGGGCCGCAGCCTGCGGTGATCCCGTTGGTGATGGTTCCTTCTTTACAGTTACTGCGTGCGCCAACCTATAGGTTCTGTTATCTGGCGTCCGCACACACTTGCGCTTTTAAGCCTCTGGCATCCCGTCCCAGTACTCCACTAGTGCATACTGATATGAGGTGTCTGGGTCTGACTTTATCTCTGTCACCCACGGTGTGTGATCTGGGGACACTAACTTCATTAACTCCTCTACCATCTCAGTCGACCATTCCTCCCCAGGGAGGCTGATGACTATCGAGTTGTTTGGCTCTGCCCTAGAGGCTTTGCACCACTCTTCTACTGCTTGTGGGTCCATGCCGGCACTTCTGGCGTTCAGCTGCTGTATCAGGATCCCGGACGAGAACCCCCACGTGTAGCGATACCTTCAGTTAAGAGGGCCGCAGATTTAGTTTGGGCCCTGAAGACAGCTCCGCCAACCCCCGGCAATTAACTCGACCCCCTACTGGCACAGTTAGTCTAGGGTAATATATGTATATGTGTATATGTGTATATCTTATGCTCTATGATTAAATTCAAACACCAAGGCAGTGATAGAAGAAAAACGAATTTACTTTCTATGGTTATAAAAATCAACAGTGATAACAGATCATATGAATCTATCTGCAGAGCCCTGCAGCAATAGTCACACTATAACTATTAAGATATGGCACACACGCGCCACGTGTAACAATACTTCACTATGCGCCCTATGGCGCAGCAACTTAATAAACTACCTAGATGGCCAGGCCTGACCATATAACTCAGTCTATTGGGGGGTAAAATTCTTTGCATGCAAGTCTTTAAACGGTGGTGCACATTTCAGGAACACATTTGTAATCCAAGGGGGGTAAAATTGCCAACACAGTACACTCCACTAGAGATCCGTTTGACTCAGTTCTGCTATGGATCTTAAGTGGGGGAAAAGAACTGAAATAGGAACTGGTGGGCCACGGCAGTCTGTAGGCCTAACAATGGTATACAGTATTTATGGATTGAGCATGTGCTCGCTCACCCCTCCGGACGCGATCCCAGCCTGGGAACTTCCACCTGCTGTGTCTCCACACACAGCCTCTGCAGCGGTCGGGTCTCCAGCTCAGCAGCAGTTGAAGAAAACCCAGTCAGATGCCACCCAGGCTCAAGATGGGGTGGAAGGCTCTTTGGTAACTGCGCAAGGCCCCAGGCTTCAGGCCTTGCACAGCAGCAGGTCCGCACAGGAGGATCTCTCACTGAAGTCTCGTGTCCCAAAGAGGCCGAGCCTAGCCTCGCCTCCTCCTTATAAAGCTCCCCCCATGAGGCTCTGCGGTGACAACATTGCACCCTGGGTGCCCAACGGGGTTCTGGGTAACGTAGTCTCTGTCCTCTGCTTTCACTTCCAGTAAAGTCTCTTCTCTACTCCCTCCCGACTCACCTCTCACCCGGAAAGTCCTGTCTCTCTGTATTAAAGGGGAATACCCCGCTACAGGGACAAAAGAGATTCTTTAACCAAATGTTTGAAACTCTTCAGCCATTTATGGATGGAGTTATCATTATGGGAGGAGATTCCAACATAGCATTTGATACAGGGCTAGATAAATCTAAACCATTGAAGACTAAAATGATCCGTCCAACCAGGGCTAGTACACAAATTGCTCGCCTACTTCATAGATCCAGATTAACGGATATATGGAGGGAGCTGAACCCAAAAACAAAAGATTTTACTCACTTTTCAAATCCCCACCAATCATACTCACGTATAGATCACATAATGGTTTCTACTTAGCATATCCCTTCTGCCATTGCCTCCTCTATTATAGACGTGGCATGGTCAGACCATTCTATGGTTCTACTGTCTTTGAAACGTGATAGTATGGTTCAAAGGGTATCCCATTGGACTCTTAATCAATCGTTACTAAAGGATCCTGTTATTGCCACAGAAATTGAATGTGAGATTAAGGAATATTTTGAACATAATGACAGGGAGGAAGTTTCTCCGGAAATTCTGTGGGCGGCACACAAAGTTACTGTCAGAGGCAAATTAATACAGATTGCAGCTAGACAAATTTTTTTTTATCAAATGAGGGATAAGATAGGTCCCATGTTAGCTCATAAATTATCCCCTAGACTCAGATCTAGAGTTCTTCCCAAGATCAGATTAGCTGATGGCTCTCTTACACTAAACCCCCAGCGTATAATGACAGCCTTTCAAGATTTCTATTCTAATTTATATAATTTTAAAGGACATTCTACCTCCAATAGAATAGAGGAGTCCCTAGATGGCTTACAATTGCCCAAGCTAGCAGATATACATAGAGAGGAATTAGAAGCTCCCATATCTATGACAGAAGTTTCAGAAGTTATTAGAACATTGAAAACGAATAAAGCTCCCGGACCTGATGGTTTTTCTCCTACTTACTATAAAACATTCTTAGAGACCCTGACACCCTATCTTACACGATTTTTTAATTTTCTGACTGAAGGTCATCAAATAGGTAAACAGCTCAACATGGCATATATATCCGTTATTCCGAAACCTGATAAGGACTCCAGTCTAGTCGAAAATTACAGGCCAATTTCTTTGATTAACAATGAATTAAAAATATTAACCAAAATTCTCTCTAATATGTTATCTTCCTTCATTGGGCAATATATCCATAATGATCAGGTGGGCTTTATCCCTGGTAGACAGGGTCCAGATCAGGTGAGGAGAGCGGTAGATTTGGTGTCGATATTGCAAACCCAATGGGTAGGTAAACAAAAACAAATGAAGCACTGGGGTTTTGGTTCAAAGGTTTTAGGCATTTTATCTGCTCTATATTCCACACCTGAAGCTAAAGTTAGATTACAGGGGCTATTCTCTGACTCCATTAAGATTTGTAGAGGTACTCGGCAAGGTTGCCCTTTATCTCCCCTGATATTCGCTGTTATGATGGAAACATTAGCAATTGCAATCCGGAATAATCCGAATATCAGGGGGATCCAGTGTGAAAAAGAAAATCATAAATGTGCATCATTTGCAGATGACATGTTGTTGTTTATTACTTCCCCAACGTCTTCTTTACCTGAAATTTATTCTTTGCTTCAAAAATTCTCCAAAATATCGTGTCTCAAGGTTAATATGGCCAAATCTAAAGCCCTTAATGTGTCTCTTCCAGACTCTGTGGTTTCCTTCATACAAAATAAATACGAATTCAGTTGGAGTACTTGCTCCCTTAAATACTTAGGTAATAATCTCACTTCAAAGTTTGAAGATTTATATCAGGCTAATTATCCATATATGTATAGAAAACTTGAGGCTGATCTTAGCAACTGGGGAACACACAATATCGGTTGGATTGGCAGACTTAATTCGATCAAGATGACCCTCCTGCCTAGATTGTTGTATCTTTTTCGCTCACTCCCTATTCCGATTTAAAAAATTCACCTAAAAGCCTTCCAAAGCAAAATCCTTAAATTTATTTGGAACAGAAAAGGTCCACGCCTTTCTTCCCGCAGTCTGTATAATCTCCCTGAGCAGGGAGGCTTGGGACTTACGAACCTTTGGTGGTATTACCAAGCTGCTAGACTGGCACAGTTGTCTGATATATACCTCAAAAATGAACAACCTGACTGGATTCGTATAGAAGAATTGGCATCCCCTAAATTTTCTTTGGAAAATTTATTGTGGTGTCCTTCCAAAAACAGACCTTCTATTTTATCTCCTGCTCTATCACAATCTTTAGCTTTGTAGGACTCGCTTAGGAGTCTCCCTTCTTTGGTCTCTAAGCTGCAACCATTGGCTGTTCTATTTCAAAATCCATTATTTATCTCAAAAGGGGATGTTGGTTGCTTTAAGTGGTGGCATGATAAGGGGGTGTACCGCATTGGGCGTTTTTTCTCAAGCTCAGGCCCTCTCTCTATACAATATTTCATTGATAATCTTGATTTTCCTTCTACTGAAAGATCAAGATTTCTTCAAGTCTCTAATTTTACTAATAAATTATGGGAAAATAATCCTGGATCTAGAGAACCTACGCCATATGAAGTTAGATGTGAACAGGCTATTAATAGGAGAGGTGGGATTTCTGTTATATATAAGTCGCTTGCTTCCAACGATGTTAAACTGCCTCATATGCTGGCTTGGGAGAAGGACCTCCAAAGTGATTGGGATCTGAAGGACTGGTGGGGAAATTTTATTAGATCAATTAAAGGCATTTTTAATGCTTCACTTATAGAAGAAAATGTTAAAATCTTTACTAGATGGTACCTAGTTCCTACAAGACTAGCTGCTATGTATCCCACCTCATCCCCTCTCTGTTTTAGAGGTTGTCAGGGATTAGGATCTATGATTCATATTTAGTGGGAATTTCCCAAAATCCGAGGATTTTGGAATAAAATCTTCCATATTATACGAAAAATCACAGGATATACAATACATCAATCTCCAGTGATCGCTTTACTTAATGGATTTATACCACAGGTTCCCAAGGTTACCAGAAAACTGATTCTATTCATACTTACAGGGGCTAGAATAACCATTGCCAAAGCATGGAAAAAAACGTCAGTATCTCTTTTATGTATGAAGAGAAAAGTTACATGGATAATGGAACAGGAAAAAATTATTAGTTCAACATTGGACAGATCTACTAAATTTAATTCTATATGGGAACCTTGGATACAATTTTTGGGAATTCCTACACCCCTTAAGTAATTAGCAATACAAAATAGCTGAATATTGATGTTTACATTGAGCAGGTAGGCTTTCTTTCTTTCTTTTTCTACTTCTTCCTTTTTTTTCCTACTGAACACTAAATGTTTTTCTCTTCTTTTCTCTCTTTCTCCCATTCTTATTTATTTTTGTTATATGGAATATAAACAATAGGTATTTGTACTAGAATGTTTTAAGACTTCTCAGGTTTATACAACGATCTCTTATTTTAGGGTCATTTGACTTTGATTTATTATTTTGAGAAGGATTTTTTACACCCGGATAAACTTATAGTAGACTACTATATTTTCTGTTATATATACTCGATTTAAGGTCATATATTTTCTCAAAAAATAAAAAATAAAGTTTTTGGGTTGCTTTGGAGGGGGGGGGGTGGGGGAGCTCCTCTTGCCTTCTCAGGCACAGTATGTTCCCTTTAGGGGTGTCTGGGGGAATGGAGGTTCTCCTCATCTTCTGGTAACTATATACATATATTTTGAGATGTTTAATAGGCCATCATTTCTACTTACTTTCGAAGAAGGGAAGGTTAGAATGTGGGGGTGTAGAGGTAAGGGGTTACTCCTATTTTTGATAAATATATTTCAATAATTTCCGTTTTTATGGTATCTTTGCATTGATGTATTCCAACATGGTAATATTGTAATTTGAGATCTACCGTTATTTGACTTATTCGCTTGCATTTTATACTGTGATACTACATTGTACTTTTTTCTGTAAAAATTGTACTGACTCTATTCAGATAATAAACTAAAACTTGAATGAAAAAAAAAGAAAATCCAGGTCTCTCAGGCTGAGACCCGGTGGATTTTTGAATTAGGTTGTCTTGCACCTGCTGGGTTAAATTTGGACATTGATTTAAATTGTTTAACTGATTTTTAACCTGCAAAGAACACAAAAAAATATATATAATCTTTTTTTTTTGTTGTTTAATCATATTTTATTACGAGTTTTTTTTTTTTTTATTTACATACAGATTCCACTCATAGCACATAAAAAACATAATCATGTGTATATATACACCTGTTTTAAGATTGGATTATTCCCAACACATCATCTAGAGTTTTACTCTCTATTGCATAGCTACTATCAGATCGAAAAACAAGAATACAAAACAGAGAGATCCTAAATAATTAAAGATTTTTATCCATTCCTTCATAGTAATTTTTTAGAGCTATCAAGTGGTTTCTGAATCGTATCAGCCCAAACACACAAAACCAAAAACAAAGAACAAAACACAAAAAAATAAAAAACAACTACACACAGATATAGACCTAAACATACTTACACATTCCTCTGGGAAGCCCCGACTCTATACCACATCATGCCATGCCTACCCAGCCCAACCAAATCCCCATCATACTCATTTTCACAAGTAAAGTCTCAGAATCTCCGAGTTTAAAAAGTCGATCCAAGGTGACCAAATTTCCATAAACTTGTGATAATGTCCCTGATTACTTGCTGTTATTTCCTCCATTCTTTTTATTTGGTTAATTTCGACTACCCACTCTTGAATAGTGGGAGCCACTCTTGTATTCCAGTATCTGGGTATGATTATTCGTACAGCAGATATTAGATTAGCAAACAAACCCTTTGTAACCTTTCTCAGGGACCCTGGATATATGGATAGTAAGGCTATTTCTGGAGATCTATGATAAGATTCTCCAGTGACATAGGAGCAGATCTGGAATACAATATCTCAAAATTCTTTAATCTGGGGACATGTCCACCAGATATGGATCATTGTACCCTCATCTCCTCCACATCGCCAGCATTCCCCAGGATAAATCTGTGAAATTCTATGTAACCTTGCCGGGCATCTATACCATCTGGTTAATATTTTATAATTATTTTCTTGTATAAAAGTTGCGGAGCTAGATTTAAAAGTTAACACAAAAGCTTTCTTCCAATCTTCTACAGAAATCGAATGGCCTAATTCTCTCTCCCAATCTCTGATGTAATAGGGGCTAGTTGGGGTAGCGTATGACAGCAGTATATCATATATCGTGGAGATGGTATTAGAACAACCTGTCGTCCCATTACACAGGGACTCAAATGGTGTTAAGTCCCTGTGTAATATAGTGATTTTAGATAGATGACTGTAATAATGTTGAAGCTGCAGATAATGAAACCACTGACCAGCATATCTGCGTTCATTGTTCATTATCATGTTAAGTGGCTGGAGTCCTTTTGATGACAAAGCTTGTATAATCGGAGAGGGAGTCTGCCTTATCCATTTTAGAAACCTATCTGATGACAGAGCGGAAGGGAAATCTGGGTTACCCATTATTGAGGTTAATGGGCCTGGTATTGAAGAAACATCCCACCTTCTTACCGTCCTATCCCAGACTTTCAATAAGGACTGGGTCAAAGGTGGGGGTGTTTGTTCCAAAAAACGCAGTTTCGGTAAAGTCCACGGAAGAGAGACCAGCGGGAGCTCTATTATTTGCTGTTCTAAAGCTATCCATAATTTTGTACTCCCACAGTGGAACCAATCCAATATTCTAGCCAACACTGCAGCTATATAATATAGTTCCATCTGCGGTAACCCTGCTCCCCCCTCTGTCTTCCGCTTTACCAGAATATCATATTGCAATCTTGCCGATGAATTCCCCCAAAGATAGCAAAGTAAGCTCGATCTTAAAGATCGGAAAAAACTCTGTGGTAGCGCTATAGGCAGTGTTTGATATAAATATAGGAAACGTGGCAAAATATCCATCTTGTATATTGCCATTCTCCCTAACCATGAGTGTTTCCTTTTAGCCAAAAGCTGCAATCTATTAATTGTAGAATTTAGTAAAGGGAGATAATTAAACTCTGAGGCCTCGTACACACGACCGAGTTTCTCGGCAAGAACCAGCAAGAAACTTGCTGGCAGAGATGTCTTGCCGAGAAACTCGTTCGTGTGTATGGTTTCTCGTCAAGAAAACCGACAAGTAATCTCAACGAGAAAATAGAGAACCTGCTCTCTATTTTCTCGTCGAGATTCTCGTCGGCATGTTTCTCGACGAGAAAAGTGAGTGTGTGTACACTTACCTGTCCTCCCGGAAGCCCGCGCATGTTCTAAATGAATTTGACGCATGCGCGGTAGCTTCCTAGGCATAGGTAGGGTATACCAAGATGGCGGCGATGGCATCGAATGTGACGAGCGCATGCTCGTCGTAGTCGATGACGTCACCGCGTACGCTCCATTCAAAGAACCGCGGGTTCTTTGAATCGAGCGTGTGTACACTCAGCCGGGACAAGTTTCTTGTCCAAGAATCTCGTCGAAAAAAACGACGTTGTTTTTTTCGACGAGAATCTCGGCCGTGTGTACGAGGCTATACATTTTTTCTTCTACCGAGGTAATATTCACTCCTAAATATTTGAGAGCTTGCGATTCCCACTGAAAGGGAAAGTTATTTTCTAGCGTTTATTTATCTATTACTGATAACGTAATATTGAGACATCGAGATTTTGCGACGTTTACTTTAAAGTTGCTATAAAGGCCAAACTGTTCCAATTCATAGAAAATATTCTGAAAAGCTATTTTTGGATTAGATACATATAAAAGTAAATTATCTGCGAAAAAAACTCAGTTTATAAGAGTTATTGCTCACCTGAACCCCCTGAATTGAACAATTTGACCGAAGCGCAACCACCAGGTGTTCCATGGCGAAGATATACAAATATGGTGACGGGCAGCCCTGGCGTGTCCCATTTGAAATTTCAACAGGTGGGGATAATGTCCCGTTAACCTTTATTCTTGCTGACGGAGCTGTATAAAGGGCCATTATTTTCTGTATAATTTCTCCTGGGAGTCCTTTTTGTTCCAAAGACGCTGCCATAAACTTCCAGTCTAAACAATCGAAAGCCTTCTCAGCGTCTAAGGCTAACAAACAGAGCGGGCTATTGGATCTCCGGGCATAATGTATCAAAAGGCTGGTCTTCAAGATGTTATCCCGCTCTTCCCTCTTCGGTACGAATCCCACCTGATCTAACCCTATTAAACCTGGTATCACTGTTTGCAGCCAACACTTTAGCATATATTTTTAGGTCCACATTTATCAGAGAGATGGGCCTGTAGCTAGAACACTGAGTAGGATCTTTTTCAGGTTTAGCTATAAGTGTAATATGCGCCTCCTGGGTCTGTTTAGTGAATGGGCAGTCTGCTGTTATGTCATTAAACAAATTACACAGAACAGGATTAAGAAGTTCTCCAAATTGTTTATAAAATATTCCTGTAAATCCATCGGGCCCCGGACTCTTACCTGGCTTCAGTGATTTACTGGCCTGGGTGACTTATGCCAGTGTAAATGGAGTCAATAGGCACTCTGCTCTCTCCTTTGGCACATTTGGCAGGCCAGTGCTCTGTATGTAATTACAGAGTTGTGCATAACTCATTCTATCTGGTCTTATTAAATTTGTATCCTTTAAGTTATATAGTGAGGAATAATACTCATGAAAGGTGGAAACGATTTGTTCTGTGGCACATACAAGGCCGCGCTGAGGGCACTGCACCTTTGGGATATAGGTTCTAGATTGTTTCTTAGAAATAGATCTGGCGAGTGCTTTACTACACTTATTTCCATGTTCGTACATCATGTGTTGCGTACACTCCTTATGTTTCACATAGGCCTGATCAAGTAATGAAATACAATTTTAATCTTTTTTGTTAAAGAGATTGAAAGATAGCAACCCCTAAGTGTTGTTTATGTTCCAATTCTAATTCATGGATCTCTTTCAACAGGGAGGCCATAGTGGAAGTCCTTTCCTTCTTTAATCTTGTGCCATGTGATATTAGTATTCCCCTCAACACACATTTTAAGGCCTCCCATTTTATAGGGGACGCTGTTGTATCATTTTTATGATCATTAAAGAAAGCTGAAATTGTTTCCTCTATGGCCCCAACTGTCAGCGTATTATTTAGCAAATTCTCGTTTAATCTCCAAGTAAATTTAGGTTTTATAGTGTTTGGAACCTTTACCGCAAAATATACGGGAAAATGATCAGACCACTTTTGTATGCCTATTTCGGACCACGGTTCCCAGTCCAACATGCGATGTGAAACCAAGAAATAATCTATCCTGCTGTACGTATTATGGGTCGCAGAGTAGCATGTATAATCTTTATCTCGAGGGTGTAATGCACGCCAAACATCTACTAGTTGAAACAAATGAAACGTCCGCTTTAATCTGTTCAAACGAACGCGTGAGATATGTAAATTGCCCGTTGAGGTATCCATAGCCAGATCCATAGTTAAATTTAAATCACCTCCCATAACTAAGACTCCTTCCTCGAAATCTCTAAGTTTCCCTAAAACCTCCGACATCATAGTGCCTTGTCCCTGATTGGGTGCATATATATTAACCAATGTAAATAGCTGATCAAAGATTTTACATTTAATAAACAAATATCTACCCTCAGGGTCAGTCTGCTCCTGAACATCAGAGACTGGGATAGAGGAATGTATGCCAATTGCCACCCCTCTTGATTTTACTATTTGATTATGACTCATGAACCATCTAGAATAATACCTAGTGGGCATTCTAGGGACCGATGAAGATTTAAAATGAGTTTCCTGGAAAAAAAAATATATTTACCTTTTTGCTTATGCTTATCATATATTATTTGTGATCTTTTCTGCGGAATGATCAGACCCCTGACAATCAGTTATCCAAACTTAAGGCTCTTCATGGTGGATCAAGATAGGGCTCAAGCAGGCATGGCGCATGATATCCATCTACAGAGCGGGCCCCCCAGAGGAACAAAACACTAACTAAATACAAAAAAATAAAAAAACAACAACATCAACTCACAAGACGAAGACACACAGAAAAAAAAAAAAAAGACACACAAAAAACTACAAAAAAAATAAACATCCCTCCCATTAGTAGCAGAAATACAGTGGATACCACCGCAGATCCGTATGTCGCGGTGCATCCCGGAGGATCTATATTTCCACGGTTTAGTACCAATTCCATTGGGTAAAAAAAATACTACAAAAAATGTAGATGTCCCGCACCTCCCAACCTCCTGGTTGATGGTGCTCCCAATGGTAAGAAGAAAAAGAAAAAAGAAAAAGAAAAAAGAAAGAAAGCAGTCCAGCACCCTGTCTGGGCTCCCCTTGTCCATAGTCTCATTCTATTACCTATACACGGATTTAATCCAAAACACCATGTTTTTACATTCTTTAATTGACTAATCTAGTATGGCAGAACTTATTTTAGTTATTATATCTACAGCAATAGTATGCTCCGGTCCACCCATCGGGAGCGTAACGGGCCCCATTTGCCTCTATCCCCCCCGCGGGGCGACCAGCTACCCACTGGGCCGCTCCCCTCCGCCATTCTGATGCCCAAGTATAAGTCTCCAAAAAAAAAAAAAGGGAGACTCCCCCCATATATAGTTTCCACCATACCTGTGCGAAATAGGACTAAACACAGCCCACTCTATACATCAATAAACAGCACTATAAATCAACGAGATCTCTCATGACCATATTTGCATATCATCCAGAAAAAATAAGAAATGGTATTCATATTGATGCACCTACGGATATATATATGTCCCATACACTATGGAATAACACCCAAAAAAAAAGAGAAATTTCTTCATTTTAGTGACTAAAATGTGAACAGTCATTTAATTTTTTCCCCCCTTTTATCACTTTCATCCCTCTCATTCCCTTCATCTCTTTCTCTCCCATCTCTTCCCTTTCGATCTTCCTAATTTCCATGGCTCCCACGCTGGTAACTCCAAGGCCCTAGACATGGAGGGGTCGGGCCATGGATCTAATTCCACTTGTTGGATGCCTAAGTTTTTACAGAAGGCGGGGAGGTCTTTTGGTGATCGATGAATATAGGCACGGCCATTTTTACGTGCCAATAAATGAAACGGATATCTCCAACTATATTTGATCTCGACCTCAGCCAACGCTCTAGTAAGGGGGCGTAGAGATTTCCGTTTGGCAAGAGTTCGTCGAGAAAGATCTGAGTAGAGCATGAGTTGTACACCATCTGAGTCTATTGGGCCATGAATTCGTGCTTTATTTAAGAGCTCCTCTTTACATTTATAAAAATGCACCCTACATAACACATCTCTTGGTTGAGCCATAGCAGGATTTATTGCCTGGTATGCGATGGATCCTGTCAATTTCAATATGATCCGTAACTGGCTTGCCTAAGAGTTCATTGAAAACCTTTGTAGCTAAAGGTAGGACCGCTTCTTGGCCTATTGCCTCTGGGACACCCCTGAGACGAATATTATTTCGTCTCTGGCGGTCTTCCATGTCGTCCATGTGTGACCATATGTCCTGTATTTGCGTATGATGATCAGTAATGATTGTTTGCATCTCTGAGTATCCCGTCATTAATGAGGGGATAACCTGTTCCACCGCGTCCACTCGTTCATGAAAACTTCTGAGACTCCTATTTAATTCAGCCAGGTCTCTTTGATGTCTTTCCTCCATCCTAATAAACATGTTCTCCATATTGCTTTTAGTAGGGAGTGAATTTAAGTATTTCTTCAAGCGAGTATCCATAGCTGGGAATTCGTCTTCACTTCCTAATTCTGTGCTGTCTCTATCTTGTACCTGAGATGGATTGCTAGGACTATGCGAAGAGCGTTGATATTGTGAAGTTATATGCCCATTCCTATTACTTCTCATCCCTCCCACCTTAATGGGGGACCATGGGCATCCACTCCATAGGGCAAGGGAGGGCAATTGACCCCCCCTGGAAAATCGAGAACGTGTTGAAGAGTGAAGACACCCCTCCGCGACTGAAGCAGTGACAGTGCCGCAGTGACAGGTGGGTTAGAACAGGGAGAGAGGCGCGAGCTGCTGGCTGTGGCATTGCAAGGGGGGTGCGGGGGTGGTCTAGTGACATCACTGCACCTGACCAACCATCCTCTTCTCTCGCGGCCGCGGGCTGTCTGAGCGGTCCCGGGCCGGATGTCATACAGGCACAGCGAGCAGAGTGAAGCCGCCTCCCTCTCCAGTGTTTATATGTACACAGGGGGAGGGAACCTGCTGTGCCTGTGCCGCACTGATCTGAGGTACAGAATGGGATGAGGGTGAGGGGGGTTTGTGCTGAAGGGGGGTCTGTGCTGAAGGGGGGGTCTGTGCTTAAAGGGGGCCATCTGTGCTGAATGGAGGGGTCTGTGCTGAAGGGGGGTCCATCTGTGCTGAAGGGGGGGTCCATCTGTGCTGAAGGGGGGTCCATCTGTGCTGAAAGGGGGGTCCATCTGTGCTGAATGGGGAGGTCCATCTGTGCTGAATGGGGGGTCCATCTGTGCAGAATGGGGGGGTCCATCTGTGCAGAATGGGGGGTCCATCTGGGCAGAATGGGGGGGTCCATCTGTGCAGAATGGAGGGGGTCCATCTGTGCTGAATGGAGGGGTCTGTGCGGAATGGGGGGTCTGTGCTGAAGGGGGGTCTGTACATTCTCTAGGTTATATTTATATGGGCATAAAGTGAAGCTGAATTATCTCAAGAGCTATTTCACACTGCCAGCTGGCCGCGTTATCGGCAAAGCGCCGCTAAAAAGCAGCGCTTTACCTTCGTTTTAGCTGCGCTTTTCGGCCGCTAGAAGGGCGCTTTTCGGCCGCTAGAAGGGCGCTTTTAACCCCCACTAGTGTATGAAGAAAGGGTTAAATGTGACTGTATCGCCGCTGCCGAAGCGCCCTCCCCTGAAAAAATTTCAGCGGACGCCCTTGTGGGGGACGTATTATTGGAACTGTGCTTGTGTGAGCGAGTACTCCGGAAATAGGTTCCAATATCTGACCTCTCATCTAGCAGCTCGGATGCTGCAAGTTTTTGAGTTTTCTTTTTAGTTGATTTACTCATCTTTTATCAGTGTAGTTACACGGTTATAGAAGATCACAGATACAAAAAACACAGATGACACACTTAAGCCCCGTACACTCGATCGGTTTGACTGATGAAAACCGTCCGATGGATGGTTTTCATCGGACCAACCGATCGTGTATGGTACCCATCGGTCTTTTTTCCATCGGTTGGAAAAAATAGAACTTGTTTTAAAATTTTCCGATGGATAAAAAACCAATGGGAATTTCCGATCGTCTATGGGCAAGTCCATCGGTTAAAAAACCCACGCATGCTCAGACTGAATTAGGAGACGGGAGCGCTCGTTCTGGTAAAACTAGCATTCCTAATGGAGAGAGCACATTCGTCATTCTGCAAGTTATTGCTTTGTTTAATGCAGCGCATGTTTTTTTGCTTTAGAACGGTCTTTAAAATGTCATTTTGGCAGCAGATCTTTCTCCTGAGTTCTGACAAACGTATGTCTTTCTTCTTTCTTGTGATCTTAGGAATAATTAGTTTAATTCTTCAAGGCCGACCTCACAAATTACACCTTTTTTTTGTTTTTGTCTTAAAATTTGTTGTGCATTTTTTGGTGTGTCAATTTCTCCGAACAACATGTTTTGTTTTTTTTTTACTCATGGAGGTTGATGTCCCTTGTTATTAATTACACATTGTATTTATGAAATCTTATTGCTACTTCCAAAAAAAACACATCAGGCATGTATGTTGGCTGAAATCAAATTTCCCTTTATTTTGGAAAAAAAACCAAACAAAAACCGAAGGGCAACTATTCAGAAATTAGCAGAGAATATCAAGTCATTAGATCCCAAATGCAGACCTGACTATGATGAATAATAAAATCAACAACAGCATGAAATCAGGAGCAGCAGCCAAAGACATACATCATCCCAAGCTGTGGTACTCCATCAACCTTCAATTTCTGGATGAGCAGCTCGAGGCCAGGGAATCACCTCCTGCTCTTCCCTGTAGCCTTCCTTCCACGCCTCTCTGCAGCGTTCTCTCCACGGCCCCGTCCACGCACCCTTGCAGGCTGGGCCACTGTGGGTGGTGATGTGGCAGGAGGAGGAGGAGAAGGAGGAGAGGGATTGGCCTGCTGCGAGATATGGGTGGCCTCAGTCAGCAGCCCCCTCGCCCCCATGTGTATGGCCATATATATGAGGTGCTCACAAAGGGCCCGTTGTCCCGCCTCCATTCTGAGCAATTTATCCGCCAGATAGGTGCTAAAGCCCTCTGTGGGGTTGAGGGGGGCCCTCATAATGGCAGCAGCCTCCTGAATCATCTTTAGTGACTCCTCCTCCACTTGTGTCATCCGCCGTTGTTTTGGCAGTCTGACGTGGAGGGGAGCCACTTGGGAGACGGTGCTGCCACTAGGCCTGGGGACCTGCTGAGTCCCACTTGGCCCTGCCTCCTCCTGCCTGCCACACTCCTGACCCTCTTCCTCCTGGCTTGCCTCATCCTGTTTTTAAAATAAAATGAAAAATTGGATTATTTGGGGAATCTATCACACACAATTTTGATCTCATTACTGTTTTTTATTTTATTTTTGGGGGGGGGGTGATATCATTTATGGCTAATCCAAACAGTTCAACACAATATTACTTAGTGGACAATAATTATGATCCAAAATACTATACCTGGCTGAAGATGTGAAGATCTGGCTCTTCTAGCTCGGGAGGCTCCTCCTCCGCCTCTGCAGGGGTGGAGGGAAGGGTGGAAGGAACGCTGGAGGGAAGGGTGGAAGGAAGGGTTGAGGGAAGGCTGGAAATAGATTCCCTGGCCTCGATCTGGTCATCCAGAAATTGAAGATGTCTGTAGTACCACAGCTTGGGCTTTACTACATCGTCGGCTGCTGCTCCTGATCTCTTTGACTGGCGCACTTCCTTGTATTTTTTTTTTATAGGAATTACGCAGGTTGTTGATTTTATTATTGATCATAGTGTAGTCTGCATCTGGGATCCATGGCTTCATATCCTCTGCTAATTTGGTAATAGTTGCCCGACGTACATCACTCTTGTGGTACGCAGGGTGTTTCAGTTCCCACAGGTTGCGCTGTTCCTTATATTTTTTCTATAAATATCAGCATCACCTCCGGCTCTCGTAGTTTATGCATCTTTTTGGATCAGCAAGTAAAAAAAAAAAGAAAAAAAAGAAAAGGATCAGAATTGATTCTCCTCAACTTATCACAATATTGCCCTTTACAATCTTGAACCATTATAGGCCACTGCAGGCCCGAGTTCCCTTCTTACCTTAGTTCACTTCGTTGGTTCACTTCCGGTCGTCCTTACTCCGCGCATCCCTAATAACTTCTTTCCCCTTTTTATACCCTGCGCATGCGTGTAACTCCGCCCTCGTCACCCGCCCATGACGGACTTTTTCAGCATTTCCCCGCCCCTTAACGATCAGCGCACAGTGTGAGACGGCGACATGTCGCAGACACAGGTGGCTTCTTTCGTTGAAATTACCGACGAGGAAAGCCCGGAGGCGGAAACGTCACGATCCAGTAAAAAAAGATACAAGGCGACTAATATGTCTTTTTCTGAGATGGCGGAGATGGTGGACATTCTGCAGAGGAAGGATTACGACGGCAAGCATGGCCCATACGACACCCCTAATCTCCGGAAGTCACAAATTATGGACAAAGTGGCGAAGACTCTCTATAAAAAATATGGGGTCAGGAGATCCAAGGAACAACTCCGTAAAAGGTGGTCAGACCTGAAGCTCAGGGAGCCGGAGCAGTATAGGAAGCTTCTAAAAAGCATAGAAAAAAGTAAGTTTTTTTTTACTGTGTTCTTTCACATTGTAATATGTATTCTTCCATGTTTTGCACCATGTGCTTGGCTTGACTGGTTTCACATTTTAAAATCTCAACTTTTATGTTAAGTGGAGAGTCGACTTATTTGCTAAATGTGTTGAAAAAAAAATTGCTGCCCTTCCCCCAAACATGTTTGGCACATATCCACGTAAACTACATGTGGGCATGCCTCATTTTACTTAAACAATGTTTATCTAGACATTGTTGGCTAGATGATGTGTTGTAAGTAAAACTAGAATGTGAAGGGAAGGCTAAACTGTATTCTGGGTAAAGGAGATGACACTCCAGCAGTTGTGTACTCATTTTTTGTTCTTGATCAAGATACTATACTCTGGGCCACATGACCAAATTCCTAATGGTGTCACACACAGGTGGTCCAGTGGATACCTTGGTGGTTATCCAAGTGTATTTGTGAGTGTCCTCAAAAATAACATGTTGCTTTGTAGAGTTAGCAAGATCTCATATGTTCATCTTGAAACTCAGGGCCAAATATCAATTGGACCCCACTTTAAAACATTGAGAATCCATTTTCAGGCCTAAAAAGTCTGTGTGCTAATAGATACATTATTTTTTCAATTCACATAGGGGAGAGGAGACTGGGAAGACACCATGCTCAGGAGACGAGGAACCCCACACCACAGAAACTCCCCGAAGATCCCAAAGCAGACCAAGTTCAGCAGGTTCAGGAAGCGGAGGGGGAGAAAGCGGAGGTGGAGGAAGGGGAGGTGGAGGAAGGAGAGGTGGAGCTTATCAGCACAACAGGTCAGTGTCTGTCACCACAACTTCAAGGTAAATACAGATGTAGGCCTGCATAGTTTTAAAAAAAAATTATTTTTTTTAGGGACTGAACGTGGGGGGGTGTCAGGATGTCCAAATCCTCCATTCTCGAGTGCCAGCGCCAAAATAATCATTCAGGAAATCATGGAATGCAGTAGCGAAATGGACATTATGAGAAAGAGAATGATTGTGATTGAGCAAAAATATAAAAACATGATAGATATTTTGGGTAGAATAGTGTGAACCCCCCCCCCTTTTTGTGTGTTTTGTTATGCGTCCTAAATTTTCTATGGGATTTCCACAAGCCCAAATGTGAAGATGCACACACTGAAGACTCAACATGTGCTATCTGCCGTCACAGGATATCTATGTCCCTGTTTTGGGGGTGCAACCTCTTCCTCCCTCCTCAAGTAGGGGAGAGGAAGGGTTTTCACCCCCAAAGCACGTCCATTGATCCCCCATGATGGCAGATAGCACATGTTTACCTTAGCCATGGGATCATGTTGAAGATACCCATTTGAGCCCCAAAAATAAAGTGTGGTTCTTCACATTTGGGATGGATCAGGGGTAACATCACCCCATCTCCTGTTTGTCTTTTTCACTGTGTTATTTTATTACTTTTTCATAAAAAAAAACCTTTAGGCTTTTGACCCATGCATGTTTCTGCAAAAAAAGCCGCACAAAAAAAAAAAAAAAAGTATTTTGAAAAACAACCAAAACTGTGGTGCAATCAATAAAAACATTTGGGAAGTCTAAAAAAGGTGTGCCTTTTTCTTTCTATGCTCAATAGCAGTTCTGAAGATGCAAAAAGAGTGTTTTGACCTCTGAGATTTGAGGCTATTTACTAAGGACAAATACACTTGGCACTACTAGAACCTGGGAGACACATAAACCACAAATACAAGAATGACAACACAAGTTTGTAGTAAATCAAATAATTTATTTTATTTTAAAAAGGGACAATCAAAGGTCAGATGTGGTCTGGCATTGCGATGGCCCCCCTACCCGTGAAGTACTCTACGTATTTCTGACGTACTTCACGGGCACTTTGGGGGGCCAAGCCAGTACGGGCAGTGCTGAGGCCGGTCAGATTTATCAGTTCAGAGGGACCGGCCTCAGGCCCAACTGATGACACATAATTTGTCGAGAATTTGCGTACAAAATTGTGCAACAAGCAGCAGCAGTAGACAATGTTGTTGAGTTTATAACCTGCCAAATGTATAGCTGTCTGGAACAGGCGGAACCGGCTGGCCATTATCCCGAAGGCATTCTCCACAACTCTCCGGGCTCTGGCCAGCCGGTAATTAAAAACCCTCCTCTCCGGGGTGAGGGTGCATTGGGGAAACGGCCGCATGAGGTGTGGTCCTAGTCCAAAAGCTTCATCCGCAATGAAAACGAACGGTAGCCCTTCCACGTTCTCTGCATCTGGAGGCAGTGCAAGACCCCCAGCCTGCAGATGGTGAGCGAACTCCGTCTCTGCGAATGCTCCGCCATCGGACATCCGGCCGTTCTTCCCCACGTCCACATATAGGAACTCGTACCGTGCCGACACCACCGCCATTAACACAATACTATTGAAACCTTTATAGTTAAAATAGTATGACCCCGAACGGGGTGGCGGCACTATGTGGACATGCTACCCATCAATTGCCCCTCCGCAGTTGGGGAAATCCCACCGCTGGGCAAATTGGGAGGCCACAGTCAGCCATTCCTGTGGTGTGCTAGGGAACTGTGGAGTCAAACAAAAAGAAGACATTAGTATGGTTTATGTTTACAGTGCAAGCAGATTACACGCAAAAACATTGTTGACCAACATCATTCTAACATTATTATTTAAGGGAGTATTTCCTACCAATAAACTAATCTAAGGGGGGGGGCTTGAGGTGATTGTGGGGGATACAAAAAATGGCTCTACCACTCTGCTGAGCTTGATTGAGAACTAAAAATATTTTAACATCTTTCGGGGGGGGGGAGGGTTGTCAAACTACGTGGGCAATGACCCCAAAAAAATGAAAAAGAAAATAGAAGGCTAGCTGGGTTTGCGCCCACGATAGCATGCTGGAGAGGTTAGTGAAGGGAAATAGGCATGTAGGGCCCAAAAAGGGCTTTACAGGTAAAAACAGGCATGGGGAAAATGGGGACATTACCAGAATATTACAAACAGGCAAATTTGGGTTAGGAGGGAAAAAATAGGAAGATTCTAAAACAATAAAAACATATAATGTGAGGTTAAAGGAGCAAAATTACCTTCATATAGTCCTTCTGCAGGACCTGAATGATGGCCGAACACGTCTCAGGGATAATGATCCCGAGAGCCTGGGGGGAGATGCCTGTTGAGAACTTGAGGTCCTGCAAGCTTCTCCCAGTCGCCAGGTATCTCAACGTGGCAATAAGCCTCTGCTCGGCAGTGATATAGGGGGACAGCAAATCCAACAGACGGTGAAATACGGGGTCCGTCATCCTGAGATAATTCCTGAAATCATCAGGGTTATTCTCATGGATTTCCCGCAGCAGAGGCATATGAGAGACTTGGTCCCGCTGGAGCAACCAATTCTTAGTCCATGAACTCCTCCTCACCCTGTTCACAGACTGAACTCGGGTTACAGTGTTAACTGCAACACCAAGTCCAAAGCCAGCACGAGCTCGAGAACGAGAACGCACTTCAAACATGGTTTTAAACCGGTCGGCTGGTCAGAACGCACTCAAACAGAACGCACCGTGGAACAGCAAGGCCTGAGAAGAACGACCTGAATAACAGTAAACGAACGGCCAAGAAGGCACTGCAAGGCAGTAACGACCTGACTGCACGCACTGAATCACAAATACAAACCCACAAGCACAAACTGAACACCAGGAAACGATCTGCAAAGCACGGAGACTGAAAAGCGCGAATCGGCTCTCACCAAACTTTTACAAACACGCGGTAACACGAAATCAGCAAAAGCAGCCCAAGGGGTGGCGCCATTAGATTTGTCCGGCCCATTTATAGCGCGTCGTAAGTTTTGTACGTGCCGTCGTTTTCTTGCCGTCGGTTTTTTAACTGATGGTGTGTGGCCAAGACTGATGAAAAACAGTTTCATCGGATTTCCGATGGTCAAATCCATCGGACGAAAATCCATAGGTTATCCGATCGTGTGTACAGGGCTTTAAGAGTTCTCCTAGTTCTCCTAGAAAAAGGGCAGAGGGAGGAAACAAAAAAAAAGTCAAAAAAATCAAATCGATTTGTATTCTTTCTTTTTTTCTTTAGCAATTCACTGGTTCCAATATCAAATAAAAAAAGAGTGTAAAAAGAAAAGAAAAAGAGGAAAAAAAGTAGCAATCTATCAATGCGTCGTTGTCGCTGTGTAGCAGTATCGCACCCTTGCAATATAGCGATATAGCAAATGTAACAGCAAATGTAGCAGATATAGAAATATAGCAAGTAACAAGTGGCCAGTAGCTCGTGACAAATAGCCTGTAGATGTAGCAGATTTAGAAAATGTAGCAATTAGCAAGTGGCAAATAGCCTGTTGCAAGTAGCAAGTGACAAGAACAGTTAATACCAATGCTACAAATCAGGGGGTCTCCTAATCAGCTCTAACTCACTGGTTATCTATATGTATAGCAGTGCACCCTTGCAGCTTTTTCTGAAGTTTTCAGAAATTTTTCTTGGGTATCTGAGGTATCTCAGTACTCACAGGATTCACTCCAAATGGCTCTCATGCAGCACTGCTCCATATAGTCAATGATTTTAAATATTAGTTCTTGTATTTAGTATTTTTTTAGTCTTATTCAGCAGTCTTGTTCAATAGTATTTGCTATCACATATTTCTATCACATATTCCTTGAAACAGTTGAATGTAGCAATATAGCTATGTGAAAAGTAGCTATGTGGCTGTGACAGAGGGGTCACTTTGGACACAGGGTGAGCCAGGAAACAATGGACATTAAGAATATGGCTTAGATTGCTTGAAATTGAAATAGTAATATTAGTCCACAATATGTACTGGTTGTTTTATTCTGAACTTAACAGGTTAATTGAGAGATGTGTTACCTGCCAGTTGTGATGTAAATGAATCTAGAAGGGCGTCTGAAGACCCTTTTAGTGTGAATAGGGATAATTAATTCTATACTTCTGTGGATTGTACTCAGACAGACAGGCTACAAATCCTTTCATTGTGAGATGCGTATTGAAGGTCGTTAGGTTTCTATTCTGTAAAGTCTTTTGATTGGGAGACAAAAGCTAGCCTAACAAGTCATTTAGTCATTTAAACTAAAAGGGGATTAGAACCTGTTGTCTCCTAACAGGTGTCAAAATAATGTGTATTGGGTCTTGTTATGTTGTGGGTGGAGCTGGACCATTGTTCATTTTAGATTAATGCAGTATTGGATGTGTATAAAAGTTACAATGTTTTTTTCAATAAAGGCAGTCTATCCTAGAAAAATACAGAGTGTGTCTCGTTCTTTCAGAAGGATTAATTCCTATGGGAAGTGGTCGTCTGGCTGTGGAGGATCGACAGTGAATTTGTGTCCAGGAGAGGGAAGATATCTAAACGGCGCTTTGTTACCCCCTTTCGTATTTGGGGTGTGGTTACATTGGTTGGCAGCAGCGGGATTTTCCCTCCAGTTCCTGGGACACTCCAAACCACCACAGTGAATGACCAGCTATGCAGCCTGCAGGAAAGCCACGCTGAAAGACCTACTTGAGAGCCGTGAAGGGACCAGTGGGACAAAGAACAAGGCCACCTTGATCAGGGAGCTAGCCGAGATGGACCAGAAGGATGGTAATGCAGGACCCCGGTCAGTTGAAGACTTGTTTCAGCAACGAGTTTGAGAGCGGTTGGCATTATATGGTGCTAGCCCATCAGAGACCGCCATACAGGAAGCCATTAAAGGCATCCAGCTGCAGGATGCGCGACGAGAGAAAGAATGAGAGCGACACGAGAGAGAACGACAGCGACAAGAGAGAGAATGACAGCGACAAGAGAGAGAACGAGAGCGACAAGAGAGAGAACGAGAGCGACAAGAGAGAGAACTAGAGCGGCAACATGAGCGGAGAATGGCGGAAATACGGCAATCGGAGATCGCCTACAGACAGCTGCTAGAATCTGCTCAGCAACAGGGTGGGGCTACCCTTGCCTGGGACGATCAGGAAATACC
This sequence comes from Rana muscosa, assembly GCA_029206835.1. NCBI lineage: Eukaryota > Metazoa > Chordata > Amphibia > Anura > Ranidae > Rana > Rana muscosa. The sequence goes on along the minus strand of CM055125.1, from coordinate 237,832,865 downwards.
AGTGGACAACTCTGAAATCCTGGCTGAAGAATCGGCAGTGGAAAATCTGAAGATTGCCATCCCTAAAGCCGAAGTGGATGATATGGAGTTCCAGGGAGCTAGCCTGGCTGAAGAATCGGCAGTGGAAAATCTGAAGATTGCCATCCCTAAAGCCGAAGTGGATGATATGGAGTTCCAGGGAGCTAGGACAGTTGGCTCATCTCCCCAGCCACAGATTACACAAGGTATGGACTTAAGGGACTGTTCAGAGGATGTTATGGATTATGCATCGCCTGCCCAAGTACTGGCAGCAGGACAAAGTACTGCAGACCCCTGCTCTACACCCGTGGCAGTTTTGGAGGCCCGAGGTGAGAAGGTGATGGTTCCTCTTTCCCAGGGGATTTCAGAGATGCAGGGAGGAGAAGCAGCCCTTTTCCCTCCCCAACAGTTAGCCAGAGCAGATGGTGTGGAGTCCCCAGCAGAAGTGCTGGCAACAGGGCAGAGTGATAGCAACCTCTGCCCAGCACCGGAAACAACTGTGGAGTTTCAGGGAGCCGGGGCAGTTGGCCCCTCTCTCCAGCAACAAGCTGAGGTGGTAAAGCTTTTACCCCCAGCTGAATCACTGGCAGAAGGGCAGAATGCTACTGGCCTCTGCACACAACTGCAACTTGAGCTGATATCGATGGATGGGACTGCGGTCTCCACTCACATCAACCCAGCAGAAGAGCTGGCAACAGAGCAGAGTGCCGCGGGCCTCTGCTCTCAACTAACAGAAGAGGGAGTTCCTGTGGTACTGGATGGGACTTCGGTCTTCACTGACCCAACCCCAGAAAATGGTGTGACACTGAGACAGGAGGATGTCAGCCTTGCTTTGCAAGCACTGGGGGATTTTCACCTACCACACGTGGATGGGACTTCAGTCTCCACTTGTATACCCCAGGGATGCTGGGCAGTCGGCCCAGATCCCCAACAGCATGACGGACTGAGCCCAGTCACCCTGTCTTCTCCCCAGCGGCGGGTATGTTCTCTGAGAGAGGCAGAGGTTGGCTGGGTAAGTTATGCTCTGTTTGGAGCAATTTATTTGGGGTACTGTGTGGATACCGGCATTAGAAGAATAGACCTATGGACTAACTTCTGAGTCAACCCGTCTGGGGTCACCTCCTGTGTTAGTCTCCTGCCGAAAGGGGAGATGTGTGACAGAGGGGTCACTTTGGACACAGGGTGAGCCAGGAAACAATGGATATTAAGAATATGGCTTGGATTGCTTGAAATTGAAATAGTAATATTAGTCCACAATATGTACTGGTTGTTTTATTCTGAACTCAACAGGTTAATTGAGAGATGTGTTACCTGCCAGTTGTGATGTAAATAAATCTATAAGGGCGTCTGAAGACCCTTTTAGTGTGAATAGGGATAATTAATTCTATACTTGTGTGGATTGTACTCAGACAGACAGGCTACAAATCCTTTCATTGTGAGATGTGTATTGAAGGTCGTTAGGTTTCTATTGTGTAAAGTCTTTTGATTGGGAGACAAAAGCTAGCCTAACAAGTCATTTAGTCATTTAAACTAAAAGGGGATTAGAACCTGTTGTCTCCTAACAGGTGTCAAAATAATGTGTATTGGGTCTTGTTATGTTGTGGGTGGAGCTGGACCATTGTTCATTTTAGATTAATGCAGTATTCGATGTGTATAAAAGTTACAATGTTTTTTTCAATAAAGGCAGTCTATCCTAGAAAGATACAGAGTGCGTCTCGTTCTTTCAGAAGGATTAATTCCTATGGGAAGTGGTCGTCTGGCTGTGGAGGATCGACAGTGAATTTGTGTCCAGGAGAGGGAAGATATCTAAACGGCGTTTTGTTACCCCCTTTCGTATTTGGGGTGTCGTTACAGTGGCCATATGGCTATGTAGCAGTGCAGTGCAGTAATGTTTCAAAAATGTTTCATGTAGCTAATAGCCAGAGGCAAACACAGCTGACACAATTATGAGTTCTCCAGCACAATGTTAATGAAAAAGTTCAGAGATCAGATAGATTTGTCTCGCCTTTTTTTTTTTGTTCGTGAGTTCCAATATCAGAAAAAATGAGAGTAGCAATAACAGTCTATCAATGCTCAGTATAGTAGTGCAGGTATATAGCAGTATTGCAAAATAGCTATAGAGCAATGTAGCTTGTAGCCCCTAAGAGGTAGCATATAGCAAGCATAGTTCATACAATTGACACAGTTGATACAATGGAGGGGTTGTTCCCTACTCACTCCACTTTTCCAAATGTCTAATAGACAGCCCTTCTGATTTTCTTGAGGTTTCTGAAGTATCTGAGGTATCAGTATAACTCGGTATAGCTGGGTACTCACGGCTCAGGGCTCAAGGCTCATGATTCCAAATGGGTCCACATCCACATTGACTGCAGGAGTGACCTGATTGCACTCAATAGGATTAGGATTGTGTCTCACCATATGCCCCAGCAGTACCAACAGACTCCAGGCAGCTCCAGCAGCAGCATCCACTGTAATCAGCTCCGTGAACCTGACCAACTCCCCAGGGGATCAAGAGGTCACCACACAGCACAACACAGGCTCAGGCATAAGCATGACATCTGACACGTTCACCTCCAGGTAACGCAAATCATCCCAAGCACGAGCACTGGCAGGACACAGGACTTCAGGACTTCAAGACTTTAAAGCTTCAGGGAAAGCTTCAGGGAGAGGTTTCAGTACACGGCAGCCGGAGATCCCAGTCCCAGTCTTAGAGGGTTTCTCTTGATGAGCGGCAGCGGAAAGCCACTGCAACACTCTCCTGCACAGCTTCAGGTCTTCAAGTCTGTTACTGCACACCGCTAGCAGCTCACAGCTACACCCAACGCTGTATCCTGGCCTAGGCCAACAAGGCCCAAGCCTAGGGCAGCACTTTGCAGGGGGGCAGCATAAAATGAATCCCCGCCGGCTTGCACTACACTGTTAGTGTAACGCAAGCTGCTTCTAATTTTGAGTGTCCTATTGTCCTGGACCACAAACCTTCCTCACTGTGCTACATGTTTCTGCTGCACCATTGGCATGTTATATCTTCTTAGTCCTCTCCATAAAAATTATCAGAAATTTGTGCTTAAAGTGGAACTATAGGCAACACTTTTTATTTTTATTTTGGATAGAGAAAGGGAGGGTTACAGCCCCTGTCAGTTTATTTTTTACCACCCCTGTCCCATTGCAGAGATTTCCCTTCACTTCCTGCCCCATAGCCAAACAGGAAGTGAGAAGAAATCTACGCAAATTAAGGGAATCCAATGCCCCCCCCAGGCCTAAGAACTAGTGTCCCCACTCGAAAAGGGGTGGGTCTTAAACAGAAAAGGGTGTGGCCTTGACAGGAAGGGGTGGGTCACATTTAAATTAGGGGGTGCACGAGTTTAGTCAGGCCTAGGGCAGCACAAAACCTAAATACACTACACCACAACACACCGTTAGCAGCTAATTGCTGATTGCCAGCTCAACAATGTTGGGCGGCAGTCCACTAGTGAGAGACTGAGGGCAGCATGAGAGCTCAGACAGCAGCTGTGCTCACACGTCCTCTCTCACACACATTGTGATATATATAGTCTTTTGATGGGTTATAGATTGGGAGTCTTCATACTTGGTCTAAGATATACATATGGAAAAATATGGAAAAATATACAAGCATTTGTCCAAAAAGGAATACATACATTTTTATTAACTTTTTTTTATATAAAAGGAAATAAAATTTATATGTGTATATACATATGCATGGTAAATAATGCAGTACTCGTTTTTGACCACAAGATGGAACTGCTAATTCTTGCAGAGGGGGATCTCGAGTACATGTACGAATTTTATACACATTTGGCTTTGTTAAGTGCATTAATATGTTTTATCTGTTTTGGGTCGGATACAGGAACAGCTATGTTAATATATATATTTTTTAATTTATTCATTTAAATCTGCACATGCCCTTGAGTTGTATGTCCGAGACAATATGACAATCATTTTGCATATAGGGTGTGTTGATTTTTATAGATTATCTGATATGGTCATGCTTGTGACGCTTTCAGTTATGAAGGGAGGCGGCACTGATCCCTTCCCTCCCCTTTCGTTTTTATGTTGGAATAAATTACCCCCTCATTCTGGTTTAGAATTCTCTGTAATTTTTTGAATTCAGCAAGTCCCTTTGGCCTCCGGCATCATGGCGGCTGCGCTGTTTTTTGCTGTGGATCATTGCAAAGCAAAGACATCTAGGTGTGGGCTTTTTATCTTCCTTTCTTGTTCACATATGTAGTTATGCTAGTCAGCTGATGTTTTCGGTCTCCAGCATCATGGCGGCGATGCCGTTTTGCTGTGGATCATTACATATGCAGTAATGTTCGTCAGTTGATATTTTTGGTCTCCGGCATCAGGGCGGCGACGCCATTTTGCTGTGGATCATTACAACCAATGACATTGTAACAATTGTTATAAAACTATGGTGTAATGATGGTGGCGCCATTTTCCTGATGACGCGATCCACGCGAAATGCATAGAAACTTGACAGCACGCCTTTACACTGGAGCGGTATGATTTTAAATCCAACAGCTTAGATGCAAGCCGAGGCCCACATCGCTCCTAGTGATTAGTCCGGCCGCTGCCTCCTTTCATAGCTGTTAGTATACCTGCCTGTATACACTGTTTTACCCCTGCATATATAAATTTTAATAAAAACGGTATTACACTATTTCCGTTTTGTGGCTCTGTGTAGTGGAGCCGTTTGACCTCTTTCCAGAGTGGAGGATTGGAATACACTTTTCCTTCAAGGAGCCATCTGTGTTGATCCACTGGGAATTGATTCTAAATGGGAGAGATTGGAGCAACAAGGATTTGAAAGAACCTTTTACATGCCTGATGGTCATTTATGGCTGCATACATCTGGTGAGCACATTTTGATTGTCACGTCGGGTGAAGCACCTCATTATGCATATTGAACGCTCTGAGAGCACGGTGGTTGGAGCTTAAGATTTGGAACACAGCATATCTATGCTATTTCTACATTTGTAGTTTTGAACTTTTAATTTATTGGTGTTTACATGGACATTATCTTACACTTGTTGTGCCCCTTGTACCTTTTTTTTCACAGTTGTATTAGTATTCACTAATTTTGGAGCTGCACTCGCTTGTAATTAGTTATCAAGTTTCTTTTGGCGCCATATTCCATTTTTTTCATTAAAACAGTATAAATATTTGACAGCAGGACCCCTTTGTCAGGCATATGAATCACATGCCTGGGAAAGAGGTCCTGCCTGGCTCCAAAATGCTGCACTTTTCTGTTGTGATGTGATCTTTCTTTAAAAAAAAGTTTAGCCTTTTTCTGAAGATCCGTGGTGTGCTAGCAAATTTACACTGTTCTGTGATGGTTCCCATCTCCAGCTGCCTTCTGCTGCAGCACCCATTACTTTTAAGCCTAATCCAGGAACATGTGCAATGGGAATATTGACAATAATTCCAGCAAGCTCTCATGTATGGGGATGGCAAATGACCAGTCACAATGTGGATTGTGTGTGGTGCCCCCATCCTAAGGGATTATGGCATTGTTACATGGAGGCTTTCAAGTGTTCTTCCATAATGGAGTCACATCAAGGAGAGAGGATTCTTGATTTTCTGCAAAACGTGAGCAGCCAAAGAGAGAGTGCTTCTCTTGTTGCCACTGGTTACAATGCAAGTGTAATACCTAAATTGTGAAGTTCAATGCATAGTTTGATAGTTGTGGGATAAAGACTTTCCCTTCTTCCCCTTTTCTCTTCTTTTCACTTGTTCTATTATTCTCTCACTCTTGGCTCTCCTTATAGCTCACATTGCAAATATGGTCGTACCATGGTTGTTTTATAAATAGAAATAGCTTGCTTTGATCTTTTACAGTATTTTAATTATTTAAATTAAAAATATATATTTTTAACTGGATAGACTAGCAAAGCAAATATTGATAAAGGGGAGGCTCAAAACAGCTTAAAAAATTAAAAGCAGCAGCCTGTTTATTTGAGTCAAGGAGATGATGAACTGCCAGGTATTAGCCACTCCATTATCAGTCCTTTATCAGTTGCAAGACAGACACATTGCCATGACTGCGAACAAACTTGACTTGACTTGACAAATGTCTACAATAGGGGGGCAAGTAATACTGACCATCTATAATGTCTGAATACAAGTAGTAGTGGAAATATTAAAGAATGAGTGTTCATTCTTCTCGGAATTCCACAAAAACAATGTATTGCATTAAGGAGCTGGCAAGATGTAGGACACTGATGATTATTACATACTCCAAACAAATGAAGACAGAGGTAGTAAGATTTATTTCTGCAGAAATGGTCCTACAGTTCTGACATGTGCAAGGATTTTTCTACTGATATTTGAAGCATCAGAACACCTTGAAAACTAATGATGAAAAGCACAGATTTTGACCTTTCTTTAGAAAACATTTTTGGAACAGCAGAATAGCACAAAAAAAAAAAGCTCCTAGAAGTGGGTATAATGCCCCCAACTGGCTACAAGGGTTGCTCTATAGTGAGACTGGTTTGCTTTCAGTGTCACATTGAGTAGGCTTGTTTGAAGTGATTAACTATAGACCTGTTAGTTTAACTATAGTCAGAAGATACTGGAGAGTTTAATAAAAGACCACATGGATGAGTTGTTGCTGGAAAAAAATATTTTAAGCAACAGACAGCATGGATTCATGAAAGACAGAAGTTGTAAAACAAACCTGATTTCTTTTCATGAGGAGGTGAGTAAAACCTTGGACAGAAGGGTGGATGTGGACGTGGTATACTTGGATTTTGCAAAAGCGTTTCCCAACACACGGCTAATGGGTAAGGTAAAGTCTACAGGCTACAGGAAAGATGAAGATCAGTTTGTAAATAGATAGTGTCAGAATGTTTATACTGAAATATTAAAACAGTATTGTATTTATGGAATTATGCAAATCTATGTTTTTGGAGATTTTACATTTTTCCACAAATACAACCAAGTAATTCAAGTTTGTTTATCCGTGCTATTTTGAAAACAAGTGACACAACGATATGCTAAAAATATATATTTTATTAACTAAAAATACAGTGTAAAATAATATCAGTTATATTTCGTGATAATACAAAAATTGATAAACTTTCAAATATCAAATATATATGGGAATACAAATGATATTCACATTTTTACCACACTCTTATTACACAAAACCATATTTCAATACTTGAATGATAACTTGGTAAATTTAGACTTAGTAACTCTTTAGTGATTAGCTTTCTGTGGCTTCACTGACTTATGAAAACAACTAGGTGTTGATTTTAACTCTGGTGATTCCTTTTCAAAACAAACAGACCTTCTAGCTTACACTTTTTAAAATGCACAGACAAAATGTTATACTGTGCACATAGCTTTAAATTTAATCAAGACTTATTTTTAAATTTAGAATGAATCAATGGTTCAACGCATACTATAACCAATCCAATTCTAAGATTTTGAAGTCAGTTTTGTGAGATATGACAATATATGTATCTCCCTTGTTTTTCGTACTGCAGTTAGAATTCACTCCACTCCAAAACTGAACTGCCAATATTGATTGGATTAGTCAAGCATATGCTCAACCAAACTTCAATTACCTAAAAGGTAAAATAAACAGATTAATACTTTACCAGGACTTAGGAATTCTGTAGTTTTGAGAAGCATCAAGTAGGTATCCCGAAGGACCTCTTTCAACATTTCTACATCTCTGCGCTATCTCCTCCTCCTCTTGTCTTACAAAACTCTCTCCAGCTTTTTAGATTTTCCCCTCTACTCTCTGCTATGTGTAATCACTTTTATCCCACCCCAAAAAGTGTGTGTGTGTGTGTCACTACTACGTAATGGATGGTGTAAAATTATGGATTGTTACCATGACAACCACATCTGGCGGCCATCTTTGATTCTTAATATTTTCACCAACAAGGGGCAGAGTTGTATAAGAATTAAATAAAAAATTATTTTGTTTATATCCAAGTCAATTTATGAATGACCCTTGACTTAGACTTAACAGAAACAATTAATTGTCTAAAGCTGACACCTTGGTGTCAATTTCTTCCAGACATTGTGGAGCCCTTAAAATATATGTGTTTGAGAAGATCTCCCCACACAAGTAACTTTACCGTTAAATTCCTTGAAACTCAGATCATTGGAATTTAACCCTGTGTATTATTTCACAAATACAGCCTTCAATACAAATAACTTTTCAGAGAACCCCATATTTGTAACCCTTATTATGATAATAAATATGTATTCATGGGTTTTATGAACATCCAAACAATACATTATATATATATTTTAAAATAAAAATTATTATTAAAATACATAAACCAATATATGTGACATTATTCACTTAATTATGTATATAAAAACTTCAATATAATAATACCATGTAACTTTGGTTAATACCATGTAATTTGGTTAATTAACTTGTACTTGAGTATACAAGAAACTTTTTAACCACTTTTTAAATACATCTCTTTCCTTACTTCAGTTTAAGAAGAAAAAAAAATATGTCTTTCGGTTCAGTGATATCTGTGACCTAACCCATCTTGGTCAACTCTTTATCTTGTTTATTTTACTAAGTGTCCAGATCTCTAATTTACGATATGGGATAACAAATACAGATAAAGCTTACACAGTCTCCTTGTGAGGCACTCTTGAAAAACCATGCACTCAAATTCAACTCTAGAGAGACAAGAAAATGGCTTCTCTCATGTTCACAAAAAAAGGGGTAAAAATAATATGATATTCATAGGCCTTTTAAATTCTTTTAACACCAATAGTCCTGACAATAGAAAACTGGCTAAAAAACTGAATTCAGAGAGTAGTGGTTAATGATTCTTACTCTGACTGGTCTAAGGTTATCAGTTCTGTACCTCAAGGTTTAGTATTGGGACCCTTACTTTTTAATATCTTTATAAATGATATAGGGTCTGGGATTAAAGGTACCATTTCAGTTTTTGAGAATGACACCAAGCTATGCAGTGGAATAACGTCCTTACAGGTTGTCTCCAACTTACAAGCTGACCTCAATGCACTGTCTATTTGGGCAACTGTGTGGCAAATGAGGTTTATAGGGGATGTAAACCCTCATGTTTTTTCACCCTATGCATTAAGGTGAAAAAACTTGTGGCAGTCACCGGCCCCCCAGCCCCCCGTTTTACTTACCTGAGCCGTGGAATTCGCTCAGCGGTGACGTACTCTGTCTCTCTCCACGGGGTCCCGGCTCTTGATTGGATAGATTGATAGCAACGCAGCCATTGGCTCCCGATGCTGTCAATCAAATCCAATGACGCGGGCGCGGTGGGCAGGGCTGAGTCATACATTCGGCGTCTATGGATGCTGAATAAATGACTTCGGAGCGCGCCTGTAAGGTAACCCCAGGGGAGAGCACTTCTCCTAGGTGGTTATCTGATGTGGGGAGGAGCCGCGAGAGCTGCAGAGGGACCCCAAAAGTCGATGTTTGGGGCCACTCTGTGGAAATTGAGCTGCACAGTGGAGGTAAGTATGACATGTTTGTTATTTAAAAAAAAAAAACGATCCTTTAGTATCACTTATTTATCATGTTGATAAATGTAAAGTTATGCACTTGGGGGCTAGGAATAGGCATGCATCATACATACTAGGGTGATTATAACGGGGGGAATCCATAGTGAAGGATCTGGGGGTTTTGGTAGATCATAAACTTAATAGCATGCAATGCCAAGCTGTGGTTTCAAAAGTGAGCAAAGTCCTTACTTGTTTTAAGAGAGGTATGGACTTCAGAGAGTAAGAGAGATATCATTTTGCCCCTGTACAAATCATTAGTAAGACCTCATCTGGAATATGCAGTTCAGTTTTGGGCACCAGTATTCAAAAAGGATATCAGGCAACTGGAGAAAGTGCAGAGAAGGGCAACCAAACTGATATGAGTAATGGAGGGGCTCAGTAATGAGTAGGGATGAGCTTCGAGTTCGAGTTGAACTCATGTTCGACTCGAACATCGTCTGTTCGGCCGTTTGCCGAATTTCGAACATTATGGGCCGTTTGTGCCAAATTTGTGTGGCTTGTCACGGCCCATAATTCACTACGGCATCACAGTGCATTGCTGGTTGATGATTGGCCAAGCATGCACTTTGACCCGCATGTTTTGGCCAATCACAGCGCGGTAAGAACGGAGGGCTATAATTGGCCAAAGCCAAGGTGGCTTCGGCCAATTATGTCTCAGGGGGTTTAGTACACGCCCCACACTATATAAGGCCCCCTGCATAGTGGCCTTGTGTAGTGTGTTGCAGCGGCGGAGAAAGATAGACAGAGAGAGAGAGAGACAGTGTCATTTCATTTGAATTAAATAGAGCAGGCAGGCGAGTCAGTTAGCTGCAGTTACAGTGTGTAGAGGATATATATGCATCCTAGGTGTTGTGTATATATATATATATATATATATATACACACTGTATTCAGTTTAGCTATATCCGTTCCTGTTATTCTCTTCCTAATATACTGACAGGCAGACAGGTGATTGTGGTAGCTGCAGTATTTTCAGTTAGTGTACTGTGTCCTTTGTACAGTGTGCACCTAAAGCTACCTGAAGACAATTGCTGGTGTTCTCATACTAATAATACCACAGGCAGGGAGCTGCAGTATTTTCAGTTAGTTTACTGTGTCCTTTGCACAGCGTGCACCTAAAGCTACCTGAAGACAATTGCTGGTCTCATACTAATAATACCACAGGCGGGGAGCTGCAGTATTTTCAGTTAGTGTACTGTGTCCTCTGCACAGTGTGCACCTAAAGCTACCTGAAGACAATTGCTGGTGTTCTCATACTAATAATACCACAGGCAGGGAGCTGCAGTATTTTCAGTTAGTGTGCCGTGTCTTTTGCACAGTGTGCACCTAAAGCTACCTGAAGACAATTGCTGGTGTCCTCATACTAATAATACCACAGGCAGGGAGCTGCAGTATTTTCAGTTAGTGTACTGTGTCCTTTGCACAGTGTGCACCTAATGCTACCTGAAGACAATTGCTGGTATTCTCATACTAATAATACCACAGGCAGGTAGCTTCAGTATTTTCAATTAGTGTACTTTTTCTTTTGCACAGTGTGCACCGAAAGCTACCTGAAGACAATTGCTGGTGTTCTAATACTAATAATACCACAGGCAGGGAGCTTCAGTATTTTCAGTTAGTGTACTGTGTCCTTTGCACAGTGTGCACCTAAAGCTACCTGAAGACAATTGCTGGTGTTCTCATAATAATAATACCACAGGCAGGGAGCTGCAGTATTTTCAGTTAGTGTACTGTGTCCTCTGCACGGTGTGCACCTAAAGCTACCTGAAGACAATTGCTGGTGTTTTCATACTAATAATACAACATGCAGGGAGCTGCAGTATTTTCAGTTTGTGTACCGTGTCCTTTGCACAGTGTGCACCTAAAGCTACCTAAAGACAATTGCTGGTGTTCTCTTACTAATAATACCACAGGCAGGCAGCTGCAGTATTTTCAGTTAGTGTACCGTGTCCTCTGCACAGTGTGCAACTAAAGCTAACTGAAGACAATTGCTGTGTTCTCCTACTAATAATACTACAGGCAGGCAGTTGATTCTGCTAGCTGCAGTATAATCAGTATATATATACAGTCATGCTCGAAATTGTTGGCACCCCAGAAATTTTTCCAGAAAATCAAGTATTTCTCACAGAAAAGTATTGCAGTAACACATGTTTTGCTATACACATGTTTATTCCCTTTGTGTGTATTGGAACAAATCCAAAAAAGGGAGGAAAAAAAGCAAATTGGACATAATGTCATACAAAACTTCAAAATGCTACTACTGGTGATTTTGAGACACCTCTCTCCTCCACCCCCTCCTCTTCTTCTTCCTCCATGGCTTCTTCCCGTGCTTTGTCCTCGGAACCAGCGGTGCTCCATAGGTGTTCAAGGGGCTACACAAGAACGCAGGCAAAAAGATGCCATGCGGTGCTTGAGCTGGTGTGCTTGGGGGACAGGAGTCACACTGGGGCAGAGATTCTGTCAGCTCTGCAGGGGCAGGCTCAGAGGTGGTTGACACCACGCCAGCTTAAGCCAGGAATGATGGTTTGCGACAATGGCACCAACCTCCTCTTCGCCCTCCGACAGGGACAACTGACCCATGTGTGTTTGGCTCACGTCCTTAACTTGGTGGTGCAGCGGTTCTTGGGCAGGTACCTGGGCTTACAGGAGGTCCTGAGGCAGGCCAGGAAACTCTGTGTGCATTTCCGTCGGTCATATAATGCCAGTGCTCGGCTGGCTGACCTCCAAAAGGAATACAACCTGCCCAAGAACCGCCTAATCTGTAAAATGCCCACCAGGTGGAACTCAACGTTGGCCATGCTGCAGCGGCCGCACATGCAGTAGAGGGCCATCAATGAGTATCTGTGCCAATATGGCACCAGGACAGGGTCAGGGGAGTTTTTTTTTTTTTGCCACACCAGTGGGTCATGATCTGTCCTGTCACCATTTGAGGAGGCCACGAGGATAGTGAGCAGTGACAGTGCATGCATCAGTGACACTGTCCCTCTTGTCCACCTGTTGGAGCACACGCTGCGTGGAATAATGGACAGGGCACTTGAGGCAGAACAGAGGGAGGAAGAGGAGGACTTCCTTACCTCTCAAGGTCTCCTTTATCCAGACAGTGTTCCTGCTGGCCCGCCTATCACACAGGAAGAGGACAAGGAGGAGGAGGATTGTGTCAGCATGGAGGTGGAGCCTAGCACTCAGCATCAGCAGCAGTCTTCAAGGGATAAATTACAGTCCCTAGAAACCCATGGACTTGTACGTGGCTGGGAGGAGGTGGCTGCGGATCATGTCGTCCTGAGTGACCCAGAGGACTCCGGACCGAATGCCTCAGCAAACCTACGCTGCATGGCCTCCCTGATCCTGCAAAGCCCGCGGAAGGATCCTCGTATTCGTGGTATCAAGGAGAGGGATCATTACTGGCTGGCAACCCTCCTTGATCCGTGTTACAAGGGTAAGGTTGCGGACCTTATCTTGCCGTCGCAGAGGAAGCGGAGGATGAAACATCTTCGGGAGGCCTTGCAGAAGGGTTTGTGCAACGCGTTCCCAGAGACTGGGAGGTTACAAAATCCTGGTCCTGGGCAAAGTGTTGCTGAGGCTTCGGTCAGTCAAAGAAGGAGCGGTGGAGAAGGTGGCGGTCTGACCGATGCGTTCAGACAATTTTTTAGTCCGCAGCCCCAAGGTTTGATCGGTTCCAGCAACCATCGCCAGCGTCTGTTTTACATGGTGCAGGAATACCTAGGGGCAAGATCAGACTTGGACACCTTTCACAATGAAAATCCTCTGGGTTACTGGGTCTTGAAGATGGATCACTGGCCAGAGCTTGCACAGTATGCAATTGAGCTACTGGCCTGTCCTGCATCCAGCGTTCTTTCGGAACACACATTCAGTGCTGCTGGAGGCTTTGTAACCGATCACAAGGTGCGCCTGTCCACCGAATCAGTCGATCGGCTGACCTTCATAAAAATTAATCAGTCTTGGATCACCAACTACCAAGCACCTGATGCTGATGTAACCGAATAATTTTTTTTGAATGGGAGATCTCTTCAAGACTGCCTATGCTGATGCTGAGTGACTATCCTGTTATGCTGAGTGACTATCCTCTTCCTCCTCAATGTTCATGCTGATAGCTTGTAAGAACATTTTTGGTTCTGGGCACTGCCACCAGTGGCTAAGGCCCAATTTTTCAGCCCCTGTTTAACAGGGGCGTGTAATTACAATTTTTGATGCAATACTTTGCAGCAGGGCTCATTCTTGCACTCCAACTAGAGTTTCTGTGAGGGGTTGCAGTGCTGTGGCACCAGCACCTGTGCCTAAGGCCCAATTTTTCTGCCCCTGTTCAACAGGTTCATGTAGTTACAATTCCTGATCTAATATTTCACAGCAGGGCTCGTTCCTGCGCCCACCTAGAGTAACTGTGAGGCCTTACAGTGTTGTGGCAACACCACCACCAAAGGCCCAATTTTTCTGCCCCTGCTCAACAGGGGCATGTAATTCCAATTCTTGATCTAATATTTCACAGCAGGGCCCGTTCCTGTACCCACCAAGAATAACTGTGAGGCCTTACAGTGTTGTGGCAACACCAACACCTAAGGCCCAAATTTCTGCAGAGTATATAGGGCAGGCCCCTACTCTCAAACATCCAACTTACACAAATCGATGGCCTCCCCCTCATCACGGATCGCTCCTAGAACGATTCCGACCGCCGCGGACACCGGGGGGCTAGATCAAGCCAAGCTGGGAGGCAGGGATGTACAGGTACGCCCATGTGCCTGCCCGTGCCATTCTGCCGACGTACATTGGAGTGCGGCGGTCGGCAAGTGGTTAAAGCCAGATGTATATATTTGGAAATAATGTTTCATAACGCACATGTGAATGTGCAGGGAGTAAAATTTTTGAAAAATTACAATGTGTGGCTTCTTTTTTCTATGCTCAATACCATTTTTTACAAAAATGTTGTGTTTACAGTGACAATGGTGTTTTTTTACTAAAGGCATATTCACACTTGGCACTACAAGTGCACTAGGAGAACCTAGGAGACAGTTAAATAAAACACAAGCAGACATTCAAATTAAAGATGATTACAGGTCAAATTTATTTTATTATGTTGAAAGAAATCAATAATCTTCTGGCATAGCAATGGCCCCCCTACCCGTGAAATAGTCAATGTATTTTTGGCGCACATCACGGGCGCTTTGGGGGGGGCAAGCCAGTACGACCAGCATCCAGGGCCAGGATTACAGAACATTGAGGTCCTGAATTGCGGCCTCGTGCCCAACTGAGGGCATATAATTCGGAGCAGTTTTCCGGAGAAAGTTGTGCAGAACACAGCATGCCATGATAATGTGATCAAGTTTGTACTCCGCCATATTGGTGGATGTGTGAAACAGGCGGAACCGGCTGGTCATTATGCCAAACGCATTCTGGACCACTCTTCTGGCTCTGGCCAGCCGGTAATTGAACACTCTCCTCTCAGGGGTGAGGGTCCTCTGGGGAAATGGCCTCATGAGATGATTCCCAAGCCCAAACGCTTCATCAGCCATGAACACAAACGGGAGTCCTTCCACATTATCTTCCGCAGGTGGCAATGCCAGGCCACCCCTCTGGAGACGTCGGGAGTAGTGATGAGCCGAACACCCCCGGGTTCGGTTCGCACCAGAACCCGCGAACGGACCGAAAGTTCGAACGAACATTAGAACCCTATTAAATACAATGGATGCGAACGTTCGAATTCTAAAGTGCTAATTATAACAACTATTATGCATGTTATTGTCCTAAAAAGGGTTTGGGAACCCGGGTTCTGCACCAGGGGACATGTATCAATGCAAAAATAAGTTTTAAAAACGGTCGTTTTCCGGGAGCAGTCATTTTAATGATGCATAAAGTGAAAAAAAAAAAGTCAAATATTCCTTTAAATATCGTACCTGGGGGGTGTCTAAAGTATGCCTGTGAAGTGCCACGTGTTTCCCGTGTTTAGAACTGTCCCTGCACAAAATGACACTTCTAAAGGAAAAAAAAGCCATTTAAAACTGCTTGCGGCTTTAATGTAATGTCTGGTCCCGGTAATATGGATGAAAATCTTTAAGAAAAATGGCATAGCTACCCCATGACCCCCCCCCCTACCCCAGCCCATTACCAGCCCCTTTGGGTCTTGTATGGATATTAAGGGGAACCCCGCACATAAAATAAAAAAGGCCCTATATACTCTGAACAGCCGTATACAGGCGGTGCATACAAGACAGGGACTGTAGGTTTGTTCTTATGTAGAATCTGTTTGTAATTTTGAACAGGTACATTGTTGAAGTGTAGCTCCAGACCAAAAATCTATTTTTAAACTTTTTGGAAAACATAGGTAAGGGTTATCACCCCTGTAACATTTGTTTTGCTGTCTGTGCCCCTGTTCAGAACATTTCACCTCACTTTCCGTCCTAATGACAACTGTTTTTGAAATGTGGTGTTTTTCTTGAAACAAGGATTGCTGATAAAGCATCAGTACAGAGGAGACACCTTTCTCCCATATTTATTCTTACAGGAGAGAATTTTCCTTCCTAGTGGTAGATTTCCTCTCACTTCCTGTTGTCTTCTTGCGTTTGCAAGTAGGAGTCGTTTGTAAGTTGGATGTTTGAAAGTAGGGACCTGCCGTATATACTCTGCAGAAATAGGCCCCTTAGTTGTTGGTGTTGGCACAACACTGTAAGCACTCACAGTTACTCTTGGTTGGTGCTGGAACGCCCTGCTGTCAACTATTATATCAGGAATTTTAATTACATATAATTGTTGAACAGTGGTAGTAAAAATTGGGCCTTTGATGGTGGTGCTGGTGCCACAACACTGTAAGCCCTGACAGTTACTCTTGGTGGGTGCAGCAATGGGCCCTGCTGTGAATTATTAGATCAAGAATTGTAATTACATGCCCCTGTTGAACAGGGGCTGAAAAATTGGGCCTTAGGCACTGGTGGCACAACACTGCAACCCTTCACAGATACTGTACTTGGAGCACAGCAATGAGCCCTGTTGCAAAGTATTGCTTCAAAAATTGTAATGACACGCCCCTGTTAAACAGGGGCTGAAAAATTGGGCCTTAGGCACTGGTGGCACAACACTGCAACTCCTCACAGATACTGTACTTGGAGCACAGCAATGAGCCCTGTTGCAAAGTATTGCTTCAAAAATTGTAATTACACGCCACTGTTAAACAGGGGCTGAAAAATTGGGCGTTAGGCACTGGTGGCGGCACCCATAAACAAAAATGATCTTCCAAGCTATCATCATCAATCGTATCATTGAGGACTCGGAGGAGGAGGATAGCCAGTCAACATAACAGCACAGGCACTCAGCATCAGCATCAGTCTTGAAGGGATGTGACATTTTAAAATCAATTAGTCTGTTATATCAGCATCAGGTGTGTGGTAGCTGGTGGTGATCCAAGACTGGTTCATCTTGATGAAAGTCAGTCGATCAACCGAGTCGGTGGACAGGCGCACCCTGTGATCCGTGACAAATCCTCCAGCAGCACTGAATGTGCGTTCCGAAAGAACGCTGGATGCAGGACAGGCCAGTAGCTCAATTGCATACTGTGCAAGCTCTGGCCAGTGATCCATCCTCAAGACCCAGTAAGCCAGAGGATTTTCGGTGGGGAAGGTGTCCAAGTCTGACCTTGCCCCTAGATATTCCTGCACCATGTTTATCAGACGCTGGCGATGGTTGCTGGAACCGATCATACTTTGGGGCTGCGGACTAAAGAATTGTCTGAACGCATCGGTCAGACGGCCACCTTCCCCACCGCTCCTTCTTTGACTGGCCGAAGCCTCAGCAACTCGTTGTCCAGGACCAGGAGTTTGCAACCTCCCAGTCTCTGGGAACGCGTTGCACAGACCTTTCTGCAAGGCCTCCCGGAGTTGTCTCATCCTCTGCTCCCTCTGCGACGGTAACATAAGGTCCGCAACCTTACCCTTGTACCGTGGATCAAGGAGAGTGGCCAGCCAGTAATGGTCCCTCTCCTTGATCCGAAGAATACGAGGATCCTTCCGCAGACTTTGCAGGATCAGGGAGGCCATGCAGCGTAGGTTTGCTGAGGCATTCGCTCCGGAGTCCTCTGGGTCACTAAGGACGACATGATCCGCAGCCACCTCCTCCCAGCCACGTACAAGTCCACTGGTTTCTTGGGACTGTAAATCATCCCTAAAAGACTGCTGCTGATGATGCTGAGTGCCAGCCTCCACCTCCATGCTGACACAATCCTCCTCCTCCTCCTCCTCCTCCTCCTCCTCCTCTTCCTGTGCGATGGGTGGGACAGAAGGAACACTGTCTGGGTAAAGGGGGCCTTGAGAGGCAAGGAAGTCCTCCTCTTCCTGCCTCTGTTCTGCCTCAAGTGCCCTGTCCATTATTCCACGCAGCGTGTGCTCCAACAGGTGGACAAGAGGTACAGTGTCACTGATGCATGCACTGTCACTGCTCACCATCCTCGTGGCCTCCTCAAATGGTGCCAGGACAGTGCATGCATCCCTGATCATGCCCCACTGGCGTGGAGAAAAAAAACCAAGCTCCCCTGACCCTGTCCTGGTGCCGTAGTCGCACAGGTACTCATTGATGGCCCTCTGCTGCGTGTGCAGCCGCTGCAGCATGGCCAACGTTGAGTTCCACCTGGTGGGCATGTCACATATAAGGCGGTTCTTGGGCAGGTTCAACTCCTTTTGCAGCTCAGCCAGGCGAGCACTGGCATTATAAGATCTGCGGAAATGCACACAGACTTTCCTGGCCTGCCTCAGGACATCCTGTAAGCCCGGGTACCTGCCCAAGAACCGCTGCACCACCAGGTTAAGGACGTGAGCCACACAGGGCACATGGGTCAGTTGTCCCTGTCGGAGGGCGGAGAGGAGGTTGGTGCCATTGTCGCAAACCACCATTCCTGGCTTAAGCTGGCGTGGCGTCAACCACCTCTCGGCCTGGCCCTGCAGAGCAGACAGGACCTCTGCCCCAGTGTGGCTTCTGTCCCCCAAACACACCAGCGCAAGCACGGCATGGCATCTTTTTGCCTGCGTACTTGCGTAGCCCCGTGAACGGCTACGGAGCACCGCTGGTTCATAGGACAAACCACAGGAAGAGGCCATGGAGGAAGAAGAAGAGGAGGGGGTGGAGGAGAGAGGTGTGTCACAACCAGTAGTAGCATTTTGGAGGCGTGGCGGTGGGACAACCTCCAACACTACTGCACCTTGTCCTGAATCCTTCCCAGCTGCCAAAAGAGTGACCCAATGGGCCGTGAAAGAAAGGTAACGTCCCTGTCCATGCCTGCTGGACCATGAGTCAGCGGTAATATGCACCTTACCGCTGACCGCCCTGTCCAGCGAGGCCAAGACATTGCCTTCCACATGCCGGTAGAGAGCCGGAATAGCCTTCCGTGAGAAAAAGTGGCGTTTGGGAACCTGCCACTGAGGAACCGCACATTGCACAAACTCACGGAAGGGGGCCGAGTCTACCAACTGAAAAGGCAGCAGTTGAAGCGCTAGCAATTTAGCCAAGCTAGCATTCAACCGCTGGGCATGTGGATGGCTGGGAGTGAACTTCTTTCGACGGTCCAGCAGCTGGGGCAGGGAAATTTGCCTGCTAGAATCGGACGTCGGTGTACTGCTAGCAGAGTGGGCGCAAGTACTTGGCTGTGACACACCTAATTCTACACCTTCATTCCTCTCAGTGCATGTTTCAGAGAGGACTGAAGTTATAGTGGGGTTGGAGATCCCAGCTGATGCGGTGCAAGGAGAGGTCCGCTTTGTTCTTTGGTGTGGGTCTTTGAGGTAGGCTTGCCAACGAGCTGCATGGCAGGTCAACATATGTCTGGTCAGGCATGTGGTACCCAAGCGGCTGATGTTTTGGCCACGCGATATACGCTTGAGACATATGTTGCAAACAGCAGCTGTGCGATCTGATGCACTAGCCTCAAAAAAGGCCCACACCAAAGAACTTTTTGAATGACGGGCAGAGGCAGCGCCCTGCACAGGCGGAGCTCTGCGGTGTGATTCCGTCGGTGTACTGCCCTTACGCTGGCCACCAAAGGGCATCCTGCCTCGTTGGAGATGTGCCTCCTCCTCATCCTCCTCCTCCTCCTCTCTCCTATTAGGCACCCACGTGGAGTCATTGACCTCATCATCCCCTCCCTCCTCATCACTGGAGCCAATCTGGCAGTATGCTGCAGCTGCTGGAACATGACTGCCAGATTGGTGTCCTTCTTGAGCATCCCCTCTGTCTGCTCTCACGCTACTGCCTTCCTCTAGCTGGGTTTCATCATCAGACCCTTCGAAACGCTGGGCATCCTCCTGGAGCATGTACCCAACACTGTGCTGAAACAGTTCGGGGGACTCCTCAGGAGGAGGACATGGTGGGTCTAGGGAAGGAGTGACTGATGATTTGTCTGACATTGATACCAGGGAAGACGACGCTTTGGCAGCTGCTTTTCCAGTACCCTGAGCCTGGGTGAGAGAGGATGAGGAGGAGGAGGAGGGCTTGGTCATCCACTCTACCAAGTCTTCGGCATGATGTGGCTCAACATGTCCAGCTGCCGAAAAGAAGGACAAGCGTGTCCCATGGCCATGTGCTGATGACAATGCACCGCGTCCACGACCAGCACTGTTGCCCCCAGACACAGAGCCTGCTTGCCCTCTTTTATTGCCTCCTGACTGTCTGCCTCTCCTTGTTTGCCTTCCAGACATTCTAATAGATGGCCTGCAGGGAGATGGGAAAAAAGCAATAAGGGCTACCTTCAGGTGTCCTTCTCTGTCCCTTGAAACAAGGACTTTCACAGTGAAAGAAACTGACACTGTCCCTACCTAGAGTTTTCTATCCCTAGAATAAATGTTTTTTTTAATCACAATATAGCACAAGGACAATTCACTCAATGTCTCTCCAGGTCCCTGGAAACAAGGACTTGCAGAGTGAAAGAAACTGACACTGTCCCTACCTAGAGTTTTCTGTCCCTAGAATAAATGTTTTTTTTAAGCACAATATAGCACAAGGAAAATTAACTCACTGTCCTTACAGGTCCCTGGAAACAAGGACTTGCAGAGTGAAAGAAACTGACACTGTCCCTACCTAGAGTTTTCTGTCCCTAGAATAAATGTTTTTTTTAAGCACAATATAGCACAAGGACAATTAACTCACTGTCCTTACAGGTCCCTGGAAACAAGGACTTGCAGAGTGAAAAAAAAAAAAACACTCTCCCTACCTAGAGTTTTCTGTCCCTAGAAAAAATGTTTTTTTTAAGCACAATATAGCACAAGGACAATTAACTCACTGTCCTTACAGGTCCCTGGAAACAAGGACTTGCAGAGTGAAAGAAAAAAAACACTCTCCCTACCTACAGTTTTCTGTCCCTAGAAAAAATGTTTTTTTTAATCACAATATAGCACAAGGAAAATTAACTCACTGTCCTTACAGGTCCCTGGAAACAAGGACTTGCAGAGTGAAAGAAAAAAAACACTCTCCCTACCTACAGTTTTCTGTCCCTAGAAAAAATGTTTTTTTTAATCACAATATAGCACAAGGAAAATTAACTCACTGTCCTTACAGGTCCCTGGAAACAAGGACTTGCAGAGTGAAAGAAACTGACACTGTCCCTACCTAGAGTTTTCTGTCCCTAGAATAAATGTTTTTTTTAATCACAATATAGCACAAGGACAATTCACTCAATGTCTCTCCAGGTCCCTGGAAACAAGGACTTGCAGAGTGAAAGAAACTGACACTGTCCCTACCTAGAGTTTTCTGTCCCTAGAATAAATGTTTTTTTTAAGCACAATATAGCACAAGGACAATTAACTCACTGTCCTTACAGGTCCCTGGAAACAAGGACTTGCAGAGTGAAAAAAAAAAAACACTCTCCCTACCTAGAGTTTTCTGTCCCTAGAAAAAATGTTTTTTTTAATCACAATATAGCACAAGGACAATTAACTCACTGTCCTTACAGGTCCCTGGAAACAAGGACTTGCAGAGTGAAAGAAAAAAAACACTCTCCCTACCTACAGTTTTCTGTCCCTAGAAAAAATGTTTTTTTTAATCACAATATAGCACAAGGAAAATTAACTCACTGTCCTTACAGGTCCCTGGAAACAAGGACTTGCAGAGTGAAAGAAACTGACACTGTCCCTACCTAGAGTTTTCTGTCCCTAGAATAAATGTTTTTTTTAATCACAATATAGCACAAGGAAAATTAACTCACTGTCCTTACAGGTCCCTGGAAACAAGGACTTGCAGAGTGAAAGAAAAAAAACACTCTCCCTACCTACAGTTTTCTGTCCCTAGAAAAAATGTTTTTTTTAATCACAATATAGCACAAGGAAAATTAACTCACTGTCCTTACAGGTCCCTGGAAACAAGGACTTGCAGAGTGAAAGAAACTGACACTGTCCCTACCTAGAGTTTTCTGTCCCTAGAATAAATGTTTTTTTTAATCACAATATAGCACAAGGACAATTCACTCAATGTCTCTCCAGGTCCCTGGAAACAAGGACTTGCAGAGTGAAAGAAACTGACACTGTCCCTACCTAGAGTTTTCTGTCCCTAGAATAAATGTTTTTTTTAAGCACAATATAGCACAAGGACAATTAACTCACTGTCCTTACAGGTCCCTGGAAACAAGGACTTGCAGAGTGAAAGAAAAAAAACACTCTCCCTACCTACAGTTTTCTGTCCCTAGAAAAAATGTTTTTTTTAATCACAATATAGCACAAGGACAATTAACTCACTGTCCTTACAGGTCCCTGGAAACAAGGACTTGCAGAGTGAAAGAAAAAAAACACTCTCCCTACCTACAGTTTTCTGTCCCTAGAAAAAATGTTTTTTTTAATCACAATATAGCACAAGGAAAATTAACTCACTGTCCTTACAGGTCCCTGGAAACAAGGACTTGCAGAGTGAAAGAAACTGACACTGTCCCTACCTAGAGTTTTCTGTCCCTAGAATAAATGTTTTTTTTAATCACAATATAGCACAAGGAAAATTAACTCACTGTCCTTACAGGTCCCTGGAAACAAGGACTTGCAGAGTGAAAGAAACTGACACTGTCCCTACCTAGAGTTTTCTGTCCCTAGAATAAATGTTTTTTTTAAGCACAATATAGCACAAGGACAATTAACTCACTGTCCTTACAGGTCCCTGGAAACAAGGACTTGCAGAGTGAAAGAAAAAAAACACTCTCCCTACCTACAGTTTTCTGTCCCTAGAAAAAATGTTTTTTTTAATCACAATATAGCACAAGGAAAATTAACTCACTGTCCTTACAGGTCCCTGGAAACAAGGACTTGCAGAGTGAAAGAAACTGACACTGTCCCTACCTAGAGTTTTCTGTCCCTAGAATAAATGTTTTTTTTAATCACAATATAGCACAAGGAAAATTAACTCACTGTCCTTACAGGTCCCTGGAAACAAGGACTTGCAGAGTGAAAGAAACTGACACTGTCCCTACCTAGAGTTTTCTGTCCCTAGAATAAATGTTTTTTTTAAGCACAATATAGCACAAGGACAATTAACTCACTGTCCTTACAGGTCCCTGGAAACAAGGACTTGCAGAGTGAAAGAAACTGACACTGTCCCTACCTAGAGTTTTCTGTCCCTAGAATAAATGTTTTTTTTAATCACAATATAGCACAAGGAAAATTAACTCACTGTCCTTACAGGTCCCTGGAAACAAGGACTTGCAGAGTGAAAGAAACTGACACTGTCCCTACCTAGAGTTTTCTGTCCCTAGAATAAATGTTTTTTTTAATCACAATATAGCACAAGGACAATTAACTCACTGTCCTTACAGGTCCCTGGAAACAAGGACTTGCAGAGTGAAAGAAACTGACACTGTCCCTACCTAGAGTTTTCTGTCCCTAGAATAAATGTTTTTTTTAAGCACAATATAGCACAAGGACAATTAACTCACTGTCCTTACAGGTCCCTGGAAACAAGGACTTGCAGAGTGAAAGAAACTGACACTGTCCCTACCTAGAGTTTTCTGTCCCTAGAATAAATGTTTTTTTTAATCACAATATAGCACAAGGAAAATTAACTCACTGTCCTTACAGGTCCCTGGAAACAAGGACTTGCAGAGTGAAAGAAACTGACACTGTCCCTACCTAGAGTTTTCTGTCCCTAGAATAAATGTTTTTTTTAATCACAATATAGCACAAGGACAATTAACTCACTGTCCTTACAGGTCCCTGGAAACAAGGACTTGCAGAGTGAAAGAAACTGACACTGTCCCTACCTAGAGTTTTCTGTCCCTAGAATAAATGTTTTTTTTAAGCACAATATAGCACAAGGACAATTAACTCACTGTCCTTACAGGTCCCTGGAAACAAGGACTTGCAGAGTGAAAGAAACTGACACTGTCCCTACCTAGAGTTTTCTGTCCCTAGAATAAATGTTTTTTTTAAGCACAATATAGCACAAGGACAATTAACTCACTGTCCTTACAGGTCCCTGGAAACAAGGACTTGCAGAGTGAAAGAAAAAAAACACTCTCCCTACCTACAGTTTTCTGTCCCTAGAATAAATGTTTTTTTTAATCACAATATAGCACAAGGACAATTAACTCACTGTCCTTACAGGTCCCTGGAAACAAGGACTTGCAGAGTGAAAGAAACTGACACTGTCCCTACCTAGAGTTTTCTGTCCCTAGAATAAATGTTTTTTTTAAGCACAATATAGCACAAGGACAATTAACTCACTGTCCTTACAGGTCCCTGGAAACAAGGACTTGCAGAGTGAAAGAAACTGACACTGTCCCTACCTAGAGTTTTCTGTCCCTAGAATAAATGTTTTTTTTAAGCACACTATAGCAGAAGCACAAAACACACTGACACTCTCCCTACCTATCCTTCTCTTTCCCTAAACTAAAGGAATCCAGGTTAAGCAAGAAAGAAATAACAGTCACTGTCCCTGCCTATGCTACTCTATCCCTGCTCCGGAACACACTACACTAGGCCGCCGTGCTGGCGGCCTTTTATAGTGTGGGGCGTGTACTAAACACCCTCAGCAATAATTGGCCACAGGCATCCTGCCTGTGGCCAATCATTGCTCTCCTCGCTGCCGGCGCTGTGATTGGCCAAGCATGCGGGGTCACAGTGCATGCTTGGCCAATCACAGCGCCTGGATGACACTGCGATGGCGTAGTGCATTGTGGGCCGTTCGCGTCACTCGAATTTGGCGCGAACGGCCCAAATCGTTCGATCTTCGTCGAACGATCGAACAGCCAATGTTCGAGTCGAACGTATGTTCGACTCGAACACGAAGCTCATCCCTAGTCGGGAGAACTCTGTCTGGGCAAACACTCCACCATTGGACATTCAACCATTATCGACGGCACCGCCATTATCACTATACTATGGAAACCCTTGTAGTTATAGTAGTAAGACCCCGAATTGGGTGGTGGGACGATGCGGACGTGCTTCCTGTCTATTGCGCCTCCGCAGTTGGGAAAGTCCCACCGCTGGGCAAACTGGGAGGCCACGGTCTGCCATTCCTGTGGCGTAGAAGGAAACTGTGGAGTCAAACAATAAAAAAAATATATTATTACTTTTTCATATAACATTCCAAGCAGATTTAAAAAAGAAATTTTTGGCCAACATCAGTATAACATTTATTTAAAGGAGTATTTAAAGCCAAAATTAGAAGGCACAATGATCAGACACCTAACCCCCTCTGATGGCCCATTGTCCAAATTTGGGGGGGTTCTAGCTGAGTTTGGGACCCCAAAAAAAACTCTGCCACTCTGCCTGAATTTATTGCGAACAAAAACATTTGTACACATTTTAGGGGGTGTCTAGGGAAAAGCACTACAATGGAGCTGACTAAATACATTGGGAAGTGACTAGGCTAGGTGTGTATGGGCCCAGGATAGCATGCTGGAGAGGTTAGTGAAGGGAAATATGCATGTAGGCCAAAAAAGGAGCATTAAAAGCTTACAGCATGCATGGGGACAAAGGGGACATTCACAGCATATTACAATCATGAACAGTAGTAAAAAGAACCAGACAGCGCAAAACCAACCTATCACAATGCTGCTGAACACTGAAGGTCAATATAAAAAAATCCTTAAATGAAACGCATATGAAAAAAGCAGTGCAGCGCTAAAATCGCATTATAATAAAAACGTCCAAGCAGTACAAGAGTTCAGAATTTATAGGAAAATATTGATGAGTGGAACATACCTTTGTTACATGAACATCAGCTTGGCACAGGGCTATCTGTGCATTGCTTGTGAGTAACCAATTTTTATTCAATAAATCAAGTGTTTTATATGGAGAGCACTATGTATTTTTTTTGGAATTTTGCATGTAACTACGCTAACGTATGAGTTCATTTTGGATATTACCGAGTGAGTGAGGACTGTGATTGAAGGATCGTATGAGGACTACCTTCTCATCTTTATTATTAGCCTTGTTAACCACTTAACGACCGCTCACTGTATATATACGTCGGCAGAATGGCACCGACAGGCACAATCACGTAGAGTGTACGTGATTGCCTTTGCATAGTTGGGGGGTCCAATCGGACCCCCCTCCTATACAGTGAGCGGTGGCTAAGTGTCCGGGAGCGTTCCGGGATGAGGGGGCAGCCATTCGTTTCCGGCCACCCCCTCGCGATCGCTCCCAGCGAATGGAAATGCCCCCTCTGTCTGTGTCAGGCAGAGGAAGCAGGAGGAAGTGATGTCATCTCTGGTGCGGCGCTCACATATACCGAGCGACGTACAAGAGAAGACATCAGGTCAGTGCACACAACACTACACTGACACCAGGACACATAGGGACATAAATCGCCCCCCAGGCCCCCCCAGACACCCCAGATCACCCCCCAGCCCCCAGTCACAGTGTCACTGATTGCAGTGACCATTTATTTAGTGATCACTGCAATCAGTGACATTTGTGACTGTAAAAGTGTCACCAAAGTTTAGTCTTAGGTCCAGTGTAGCCCCCTAACCCCCCCTAATAAAGGTTTAACCCCCTGATCACCCCCCAGATAACCCTTTCACCCCCTATCACCACTGTCGCTAAGCGATCATTTTTCTGATCGCTGTCTTAGCGTCAGTGATGCCGATCGGCAGCCAGTAATTTTTTTTAGGTTCGCCGCAGGTTTTTATAGCGTCAGGTACCCCAATATATTATCTAATAAAGGTTTAACCCCCTTGATCGCCCCCCAGGTAACCCTTTCACCCCCTATCACCACTGTCGCTAAGCAATTGTTTTTCTAAACGCTGTCTTAGTGTCAGTGATGCAGATCGGTAGCCAGTAATTTTTTTTAGGTTTGCCGCATGTTTTTATAGCCTCAGGTACCCCAATATATTATCTAATAAAGGTTTAACCCCCTTGATCGCCCCCCAGGTAACCCTTTCACCCCCATCACCACTGTCGCTAAGCGATCGTTTTTCTAAACGCTGTCTTAGTGTCGGTGATGCAGATCGGTAGCTGGTAATTTTTTTTAGGTTCGCCGCAGGTTTTTATAGCGTCAGGTACCCCCATATATTATCTAATAAAGGTTTTAACCCCCTGATTGCCCCTAGTTAACCCTTTCACCAGTGATCACCATATAAGTGTTACGGGTGACGCTGGTTAGTTAGTTTGCTTTTTATAGTGTCAGGGCACCCGCCGTATATAACCCAATAAAGGTTTAACCCCCTGATCGCCCGGCGGGTGATATCAATTAGGTTTTAGCGTCAGAGAGGGTCTGCGTCACACCCCAGGCAGCGTCAGGTTAGTGCCAGTAACGCTAATACCCACGCGTGAAGCATACACCCCCCTTAGTGGTATAGTATCTGAACAGATCAATATCTGATCTGATCAGATTTATACTAGCGTCCCCAGCAGTTTAGGGTTCCCAAAAACGCAGTGTTAGCGGGATCAGCCCAGATACCTGCTGGCACCTGCGTTTTGCCCCTCCGTCCAGCCCAGGCCACCCAAGTGCAGTATCGATCGATCACTGTCACTTACAAAACAAAAACACACATAACTGCAGCGTTCGCAGAGACAGGCCTGATCCCTGCGACTCCAGTGCTGTAGGAGGTGATTTCACCACCACAGTTAAAAAAAAAAGCAAATATGCCGAAGCATTGGGGCAGCAGGGGCGGAGGAGCGATTTTGCTCCTAATGCCGCGTACATACGGTCGAAATTCTGACGGAGGCTTGCCCGTGGAAAAGTCCGACCATGTGTGTGCGGCATAACTTTTTTGCGGGAGGATGCCCCCATGCTTCGGCATATATAAATGGTGCGTGTATGCCCATCATTGGAAGTGGGTGGATGAAGGGCGGTATTCTAATGGTGGGCATACCCACCGATCAATCTCTTTTTTCGTTCAGCCAACTGGCTGCATGAAAAAAAAGATTACAATACATGTCCAACAAGGACCAGCAACGTACTGGTATGTTGCTGGACTTTGAATGTTTATACCAGAATGATGCCTGCGGGTTTAGGTATCATCTTGGTATCATTCTTTTCAGCCAGCGGCCGGCTTTCATGTAAAAGCAATCCTAGCGGCTAATTAGCCTCTGGACTGCTTTTACAAGCAGTGGGAGGGAATGCCCCCCCCCGGATATAAAAAGTGCCATTGGGAAATTGGGAAAGCATTTTATCACACCGATCTTGGTGTGGTCAGATGCTTTGAGGGCAGAGGAAAAATCTAGGGTCTAGAAGACCCCAGTTTTTATAAAAAAAGAGTACCTGTCACTACCTATTGCTATCATAGGGGATATTTACATTCCCTGAGATAACAATAAAAATGATTTAAAAAAAACACTTGGAAGGAACAATTTAAAAATAAAATAAAAAAGCAAAATTAATAATAAAAAAAAAAAAAAAAGCACCCCTGTCCTGCCCTGCTCTTGCCCAATGGCGAACGCAAGCGTCGGTCTGGCGTCATATGTAAACAGCAATTGCACCATGCATGTGAGGTATCACCGCGAAGGTCAGATCGAGGGCAGTCATTTTAGCAGTAGACCTCCTCTGTAAATCTACTGGGGTAACCTGTAAAGGCTTTTAAAGGCTTTTAAAAATGTATGTAGTTTGTCGCCAATGCGCGTTTGTGCGAAATTTTAAAGCATGTCG
Source organism: Rana muscosa (assembly GCA_029206835.1). Taxonomy (NCBI): domain Eukaryota; kingdom Metazoa; phylum Chordata; class Amphibia; order Anura; family Ranidae; genus Rana; species Rana muscosa. Next base: position 237,804,257 of record CM055125.1, on the reverse strand, counting down.
TGTTTGGTATCTATGTACTCGGCCTAAGATCATATTTTTTATTTCATCAAACATTTGGGCAATATAGTGTGTTTTAGTGCATTAAAATTAAAAAAAGTGTATTTTTTAACCCAAAAAATACGTTTGAAAAATCGCTGCGCAAATACTGTGTAGGAAAAAATGCAACACCCACCATTTTAATCTGTAGGGCCTTTGCTTTAAAAATATATATAATGTTTGGGGGTTCAACATAATTTTCTTGCAAAAAAAAAATGTTTTCATGTAAACAAAAAGTGTCAAAAAGGGCTTTGTCTTCAAGTGGTTAGAAGAGTGGATGTAAGCTTCCTAATGTTGTGTATAAAATGCCAGAACAGTTCAAACCCCCCCCCCCCAAATGACCCCATTTTGGAAAGTAGACACCCCAAGCTATATACTGAGAGGCATGTCGAGTCCATGGAATATTTTATATGTTGACACAAGTTGCGGAAAAAACGACAATTTTTTTTTTTTTTTTTGCACAAAGTTGTCACTAAATGATATATTGCTCAAACATGCCATGGGCATATGTGGAATTACACCCCAAAATACATTCTGTTGCTTCTCCTGAGTACGGGGATACCACATGTGTGAGACTTTTTGGGAGCCTAGCCACGTACGGGACCCCAAAAACCAAGCACCGCCTTCAGGCTTTCTAAGGGTGTATATTTTTGATTTCACTTCTCACTGCCTATCACAGTTTCGGAGGCCATGGAATGCCCAGATAGCACAAAACCCCCCCAAATGACCCCATTTTGGAAAGTAGACACCCCAAGCTATTTGCTGAGAGGTATTGTGAGTATTTTGCAGATCTCGCTTTTTGTCACAAAGTTTTGAAAGTTGAAAAAAAATATATATATATATATATTTTCTTTCTTCATTTTCAAAAACAAATGAGAGCTGTAAAATAATCGCCATTCCTCTCAGCAAATAGCTTGGGGTGTCTATATTCCAAAATGGGGTCATTTGGGGGGGTTTTGTGCGATTTTGGCATTTTATGGCCTTCGAAACTGTGATAGGTAGTGAGGAGTGAAATCAAAAATTTGCGCCCTTAGAAATCCTGAAGGCGGTGCTTGGTTTCCGGGGTCCCGTACGCGGCTAGGCTCCCAAAAAGTCCCACACATGTGGTATCCCCGTACTCAGGAGAAGCAGCAAAATGTATTTTGGGGTGCAATTCCACATATAACCATGGCATGTGTGAGCAATATATCATTTAGTGACAACTTTTTGTAATTGTTTTTTTTTTTGTCATTATTCAATCACTTGGGACAAAAAAAAATATATTCAATGGGCTCAACAGGCCTCTCAGCAATTTCCTTGGGGTGTCTACTTTCTAAAATGGGGTCATTTGGGGGGGTTTTGTGCTATTTTGGCATTTTATGGCCTTCGAAACTGTGATAGGTAGTGAGGAGTGAAATCAAAAATTTGCGCCCTTAGAAATCCTGAAGGCGGTGCTTGGTTTCCGGGGTCCCGTACGCGGCTAGGCTCCCAAAAAGTCCCACACATGTGGTATCCCCGTACTCAGGAGAAGCAGCAAAATGTATTTTGGGGTGAAATTCCACATATAACCATGGCATGTGTGAGCAATATATCATTTAGTGACAACTTTTTGTAATTTTTTTATTTTTTTTTTAGTCATTATTCAATCACTTAAGACAACAACAAAAAAAAATTCAATGGGCTCAACATGCCTCTCAGCAATTTCCTTGGGGTGTCTACTTTCCAAAATGGGGTCATTTGGGGGGGTTTTGTACTGCCCTGTCATTTTAGCACCTCAAGAAATGAGATAGGCAGTCATAAATTTAAAGCTGTGTAAATTTCAGAAAATGTACCCTAGTTTGTAAACTCTATAACTTTTGCCCAAACCAATAAATATATGCTTATTGACATTTTTTTTACTAAAAACATGTGGCTGAATACATTTTGGCCTAAATGTATGACTACAATTGAGTTTATTCGATTTTTCTTATAACAAAAAGTAGAAAATATCATTTTTTTTCAAAATTTTCGGTCTTTTTCCATTTATATCGCAAAAAATAAAAATCGCAGAGGCAATCAAATACCATTAAAAGAAAGCTCTATTTGTGGGAAGAAAAGGACGCAAATTTCGTTTGGGTACAACATTGCATGTCCGCACAATTTACAGTTAAAGCAGCGCAGTGCAAAATTCTGAATTCACCTCTGGTCCTTTAGCTACCAAATGGTCCGGGGCTTAAGTGGTTAAGGGACTGCAGTTTTGACCTTCTGGTAAAACAGAGGTCCATGCTTTAAGGTGAGCGGCCTGTACACCTGGTGGCGGTTATACACAGAAGTGACTTCACTTATGATCATTATCAATCACCCTGTTTCACGATTAGAGGATCCTTCTATCTTCTTGATGTTCCACTCATCAATATTTTCCTATAAATTCTGAACTCTTGTACTGTTTGGACGTTTTTATTATAATGCGATGTTAGCGCTGCACTGCTTTTTTCATATATATTACAATCATGGTAATTAGGGAAGGATGAAAAAAATACAATAGATTAGCATACATTCAATACATAGAATATGATGTTAAAGGAGAAAACTTACCTTAATATAGTCCTTCTGCAGGACTTGGATGATGGCAGAACAGGTCTCTGGTATAATGATCCCCAGAGCCTGGGGGGAAACTTGAGGTCCTGCAGACTTCTCCCAGTTGCCAGGTATCTTAACGTGGCAACTAGCCTCTGCTCGGCAGTGATGGCTTCCCGCATGACGGTGTCCTGCCTCATAATATAGGGGGACAGTAAAGCCAACAGACGATAAAAAACAGGGTCCGTCATCCGGAGAAAATTCCTGAAATCATCAGGGTTATTCTCCTGGATCTCCCGCAGCAAAGGCATGTGAAAGAATTGGTCCGGCTGGAACAACCAATTATTCGTCCATGAACTCCTCCTCACCCTGTTCATGGATTGGGCTTCGGTTAAAGCAAGAAGCCCAACACCAAGCGCCCGCACAGCACAAACTCTACGACGAGTACGTACACGCAACATAGCTAGATAACGGACGGCTGGTCAGAACAAACTAACAGTATACACTGAAGAACAGCAAGGCCTATGAACAACGAACTGGAAAACAGAAACGAGTGGACAAGAACGCACTGAAAAAACAGATACGCACTGACTACACACCCTGAAAGACAGATATGAACCCACAAGCACCTACTGAACAGCAGAAAACTATCTGGAAAGCACGAAGACTGAAAAGCGCGAATCGTCTCTCACCAAACTTTTACTAAAACACAAGGATCAGCAAAAGCAGCCCAAAGGGTGGCGCAGTTGGAATGGAACTTCCCCTTTATAGTGCCATCGTATGTGTTGTACGTCACTGCACTTTGGACGGGCGGACTTTTGTCTGAGCGTGTGTATGCAAGGCAGGCTGAGAGGAATTCTGTTGGGAAAACCGTTGGTTTATTATCCGACGGAAAAAAACGCTTGTGTGTACTAGGCAAGAGAGTCACTGCGTCCTCAGGATCTGAGCTGAGCGACTGCTGCCTTTTTAGAATCCGGGTCCTGATAGCTGGAAAATGCTGATCGTCAAGCCATTGGCACCCAATTAGCCACCTGCCAGGAAGAGGTGAGCTGAACTACATGTCCTAAACAAACCCGTACACACACGCTGTTGGGGTTGTATGCAAAGGTGTACACCAGGACCCCTTTGATTCTTCTGAACCAGGTAGGATTGTTTACTCTAGTTACCCAGTTGTAGGTTCAACTTGCCTTGCTATAACCTTTGCGTGCCAGCTAGTGGGTAACTGACCATTTCACTCTTTATAGCACTCTTAAGTCTGTGTAATTACATGTTTATTGATTTATCCCTTGTTTGTTTGCATTGCCTTAATACATTTAAAGTGGTTGTTAAGCCTCTCTAACCTCTATACACCATCAGCACTGCCTCCTATTGTAGTATCCCCTCTGTGTGTGATTTATAAAAATAAATGCTGCAAATACCTAATTTCATTGCTGAGATTGCGATCACATGACCAGCCAGCTTTCTCTTTTCCTCCTCTGAGAGGTGCAGCGGGCGGGGCTGAGATTCCCCTGCTGATGTCAGTCTGGAGGGGAGGAGCGGCTCACACACAGACAGAGAAAGGAGGGGGGAGGAGGACACAGGAGCAGAGAGGAGAGCAGATAGCAGGCTGCTGATGACGGAGGCACGTAAACTGATCATGGTGTCAGGGCTCAGCAGCCATGATACACCATGGTCAGTTTACAAAGGGATGGGGAGAAACTGGTAGGATCAGGCAGGTTTTTTAGGTGTTACAGGGTCCAAATGACATGGGTCAAGCACTGTGTCATAAAACAGGCTTTAAAGGAGCAGGATCCATTTTTTTGGGGGTTAACAAATGCTTTAATTTATTTACCTCCAAGATGTTGTGGCTTAATTCCTGTGCATTGTTATAGAGTGGTAGCTTACTAACTTTTAAATCACACAGGTGTGTTAGAGGGAATCGAGAAGAGATTCAAGGCAGAACAGAGAACCCATCATCACCAGTGGCTCCTGCGGTGTTAAGCGCTACATGCAAAGCCCAGGGTTGTCAGGACAAGGCCCTTGTCCCCCAATGGGGAGGGGACAGGACGGTGGAGGAGGCAGCTGATTTGCCTCAGGACGAACGAGCGAGCGCACAATCGCAACCTAATCTTAGTGTTTAAGGCACTGTACAGAGCGATGCACCAAACCCATGTGTGTACCCTGGACTGGGATTTTGTTTTATACAATAAACTGTGTTAAAAAGCAATATCACACTATGGAGTTTCTTCCTACTGTTTACATATGGGGAGACAGCATCATTGAGCAATTTGGAATCCTGCAGCTAACCTAGAATCCTAAGGTGATTCACATGCTTGTTTTGACCAAACTGTTTGTGAGGTTTACACGCTCTGAGGTGAGCGCCTATTACCTAAGGGTGGGGAGCACCTGAGTGTGGACACCGTAACATGCTTTATGATCACTTCTATCAATGAAGCCACTATTATATGTTTGATAAGGACTGTTTATGCCATATAAATTGAACTGACCCTATATGAATAGGATATTCACAATTTGTATGCACTATAGCACTTTATGATTCACGTTTGTATCACTATATATTATATAACAGCATTAGTATACTTATACCTATAAGCACTTGCTGGCATAATTTTATGTATTGGAGGTGTGTGATTTTTGTTGATGTAACAAGTGTCACGGGATATGTCACTGCAAAAACGTTTACATTTATATATATTTTTGGGGTTTCTGTATTTTATTTCCCACCGTTGCACTATTGGCACTTTAATATTACTGCTGCTATTAGTAGAATACAGTGGAACCTTGGATTACAAGCATAATCCGTTCCAGGAGAATGCTCGTAATCCAAAGTACTCGCATATCAAAGCGAGTTTCCCCATTGAAGTCAATGGAAACAAAAATAATTTGTTCTGCATGGACTTCAATGGCATGCAATACCGCATGCGGCCAGATGCGGGGGGCGCCGGAGAGCCTCGGAAATGGCCGGAAAGGCCGAGGACAGTTCGGCTGACCTCGGCAAACCTTGGAAAGACTTTGTTTACAAGCCTTTCCGAGGTTTGCCGAGGTCAGCCAAACTGTCCTCGGGCCTTTCCGGCCGTTTCGGCTCCGGCGCCCCCCCCACCTCAGGCCAAATGCGGTACTGCAGGCCCCATTAGCTTGAATTCTGCTAATTTTGCAAGACAACACTCGCAAACCGAGTCAGAATTATTTAAAAAAAGTTGCTCGTCTTTCAAAAACCTTGTTCACTGAGTTACTCGTAAACCAAGGTTCCACTGTAGTAGGAAGACAGCGCGGCACAATATTTATTTATGTTTATATGTTGCTACACGATTATGATGAGACGTGGTTAGTGCCAGCAGCTGTCATTTTCACGTTAGTTTTAAATATATATATATTTTTTTTTTTAGCAGGTATCTCGCAAGATCCTCATAGTTTGTTAGATATACGTACTCATCCTCCTCATCCTCTGTCACCCAGGCTTATACTAGTTTGCCTTTCAATGCAGCTGCCAAACCGGACTATTCCACCATTCCACAGTTACTCCTTCCGTAGCCCCACCATCATGCACAGAGGAGTCACCAGAATTATTCGACCATAGTGTCGGTTACATGCTGCTGGAGGATGCGCAGCAATTTGAAGGCTCCAATGTTGGTTCCCAGATTGAGGAAGATTGTAACGTGAGCCTAGAGAGAGGAGGTGTCACAGAAAGACAAGAAACTAGCAGTCATGTTCCCCCAGCTGCAGCATACTGCCAAGTTTGCTCCAGTGACGAGGAGGGAGGAGATGATGAGGTCACTGACTGTACTTGGGTGCCTGAGAGAAGAGAGGAGGAAAGTGAGGAGGAGAAGGAGGCACAACTCCGAGACAGGATGTCCTCCAGGGGCCAGCTTAAGGGCAGCCACTTTATTCGCATCACACCACAGAGCTCCACAGGTGCAGGGCACTGCTGACTCCCCGCTGACTTCCAAAAGTTCAGTGGTGTGGGCTTTTTTCAACACGTGCAGTAGATTGCTGCTGTTTGCAATGTATGTCTGAAGCAGATCAAGCGTGGCCAGAACAGCACCCGCTTTGGCACCACATGCTTGACAAGACATATGACGACCTGTCATGCAGTCCATTGGCAACAGCACCTGAAAGACCCACGTCACTAAAAAAGGGGGACTTCTCCTTGCTCCTCATCTGGGATCTAAACCCCTACTATACCTCCAGTCCTCAAAAAAACCTGCACTGAGAGGAATGAAGGTATAGCAATAGGTGCCACAAGTACTTGCAGACAATCTGCTAGCAGTACACCACCAGTTGATTTCAGCAGGCAAATTTCCCTACCCCAGTTGCTGAACCGTAAAAAAAAATACTGTACCAGCCATCCACATGCTCAGCGTCTAAATGCTAGCTCGGCCAAATTGCTAGCACTGCACCTGCTGCCTTTTCAGCTGGTAGACTCTGCCCCCTTTCGTGACATTGTGCTGTACCACAGTGGCAGTTTTCCAAAACATTTATTTTTTCACGAAAGGCCATTCCAGCTCTCTACCCTCATGTGGAAGGCAATGTTTTGGCCTCATTGGACAGGGCAGCCAGCAGCAAAGGTTCATATTACCGCTGACTCATGGTCCAGTAGGCATGGTCAGGGACCTTACCTTTCCTTCACCGCACACTGGGTAACTCTGCTGGCAGCTGGGAAGGATGCAGGACAGGGTTCAGTGTTCAAGCTTGTTCCGCCACCACGCCTCCAAAAAGCTGATGTTGATTCTGACACATCTGTCTGCTCCACCCCCTCCTCTTCTTCTTCCTCTATGGCCTCTATTGTCCTCTGAACCAGCAGTGCTCCGTAAGCGTTCAAGGGGCTACGCAAGCAGTCAGGCTAAAAGATGCAATGCCATGCGGTGCTTCAGTTGGTCTGTCTAGGGGACAGGAGCCACACTGGGGCGGAGATTCTGTCAGCTCTGCCGGGGCAGGCTCAGAGGTGGTTGACGCCATGGCAGCTTGAGCCAGGAATGGTTGAATGCGACAATGGCACCAACCTTCTCTCCGCCCTCCGACAGGAACACTTAACACATGTTTCATGCTTGGCACATTGTCAGGGCCCGGACTGGCGGCTAGTGAGGACACAGGAGGTGGATCCTCTGTGCCAGAGAGGCGAAGGCACGGGTCGCACTGGAGGACCGGTTCTAAGCAGTGTGGGGGGGTTAGCTCGGCAGCGGGTGTGTGTGATCCCCTGGATGGGCTCCCCACACAAAAACAGGCCCAGCAGACGGAGGTTGTGGTTTTCAAGATCAAAAAGGTGCGGTTTATTTCTCTATTTACAGTGACAAAAAACACAGCAAAGCAAAAAGAAACATAAACAAAATAAACCCTGGTCAGCTTGACCTCTGACTAAACATGCAGGTTTCCTAACTAACAACTGGGATCAGCCTGGTGCTGTCCTAGTCCCTAAGTCCCTGGTTTAGTAAATGTCCAAACAAATAGCCACACAGGCTTTGTCTCACCGCACAGGGGTTCACTCTCCCTAGACAGTCCACACAGGTCTGGGTCCAGGCATGAGCAAACACCTAATGAATCTGGGAGTTTTTATAGAGGCCTTAAACGAGCTGACAAGCTTCAGCTGGTCTCATCAACTCCCTGCCTGCACGACGCCCAGCCCTCTCCCTAGAGGTATGAATCATCCATGAGCCCACTAGCCTCAGCTGGGCTTCATCAACTCTCTCCCTAGTTGTATAAGTCGGCATAAAGCCTGAATCTGGGAGAAATATACCTACCCCCCTGGATGCAACCAGGTGACTTTACCTTCCTGCTGTCACATACCCCCCCCCTCTTGTTTTAACCTTGGGGTTGGAACACCAGCAATCAGGCATTCATGTACTCGAGACAAAGCATCCACATTCCCCATTTGAACGCCAGGGCGATGCTTTACTGTGAAGTTGAATTCCTGTAGGGCCAGGAACCACCTATTCACTCTTCTATTTGTCTCCTTGTTTTGAGCCATCCACTTTAACGGAGCGTGATCCGTAACCATGTCAAAGTGCCTACCTAGCAGATAGTACCGAAGGGAATCTAGAGCCCACTTCACCGCTAAACACTCCTTTTCAACGGTGGCGTAATTTACCTCATGGGACTTCAACTTCCTGCTGAGGTAAATGACTGGGTGCTCTTCCCCGTTCCAGACCTGGGACAATACTGCTCCTAACCCCACATCTGACGCATCACTTTGTACGACAAAGTCTTTAGAGAAGTCGGGTGAGTACAACACTGGCTGGCTACATAAGGCTTGTTTCAAGAATTGGAATGCTGCCTCAGCCTCGGGGGTCCATTTAATCATGACCGACCCTTTCCCTTTCGTCAGGTTGGTTAGGGGCACAGCCTTAGAAGCAAAGTGGGGAATGAAGCGCCGATAATACCCCGCTATTCCCAGAAAGGCTCGTACCTGCTTCTTGCTGTTGGGACGTGGCCAACTCTGGATGGCCTCGACTTTGTTGAGTTGGGGTTTTATTACTCCCCTCCCAATGGTGTACCCAAGATATTTGGCCTCCTCCTGCCCAATGGTACACTTCTTGGGGTTAGCCGTAAACCCCGCTTCCCGGATAGAGTCTAGGACTGCTTGCACTTTTGGCAGATGTGAGGCCCAATCTGTGCTATGGACAATTACGTCATCCAGGTAAGCCGCAGCATACTTCCGATGGGGCCTCAGTATCTGGTCCATTTTCCGCTGGAATGTGGCCGGCGCATTCTGTAACCCGAACGGCATTCTCTTATATTGGAACGCCCCGTCTGGGGTTACAAATGCGGTTTTCTCTTTGGCCGACTTGGCCAGGGGAATTTGCCAATACCCTTTTGTGAGGTCAAGAGTCGTCATGTATCGGGCTGTTCCCAGCCGGTCGATCAACTCATCTATACGTGGCATGGGGTAGGTGTCAAATTTTGTAACTTTGTTCAACTGACGAAAATCGTTACAAAATCGCCAGCTCCCATCCGGTTTAGGCACCAGCACAATGGGACTAGACCAATCACTTTGGGACTCCTCTATCACCCCTAAGTTCAGCATTTTCTGTACTTCCTCCCGTATTGCCTCCCGTCGGGCCTCTGGGATCCGATAGGGTTTTAACTTCACCCTTTCACCGGGCGGGGTAATAATATCATGCTCTACCCCAGATGTTTGTCCCGGCAGCTCAGAGAACACCTCCTTGTTGCGAAGCACAAACTCCTTAACCTCCTGTTGTTGGGGTTGTGACAAGGTGGCTGCTATTCCAACCTCCGGAATCACGCAACCAGTTTGAGCTGGTGACCAAGTTTCTGCGACTAGGGACTCTCTATCCCTCCAGGCTTTCAACAGATTAACGTGATAGATCTGTTCGGGCTTTCGCCTTCCTGGTTGTCTGACCTTGTAATTCACTTCGCTCACTTTTTCCATTATCTCGTAGGGGCCTTGCCATTTGGCAAGGAATTTACTTTCAACCGTAGGGACAAGTACCAATATCCTATCCCCCGGGGAAAAGGTACGGGTCTTGGCTCCACGGTTGTACACTCTCTGCTGTGCCAACTGCGCTTGGGCCAAATGTTCCTTCACGATGGGCATTACCTGTGCAATTCGATCTTGCATCAGGGCGACATGCTCAATCACACTCCTGTGGGGAGAACTCTCACTTTCCCAAGTTTCCTTGGCAATATCCAACAGCCCTCTTGGGTGTCTCCCATACAGTAACTCAAAGGGGGAGAATCCCGTAGAGGATTGGGGCACCTCCCTAATAGCAAACATCAAATAAGGAAGTAGACAGTCCCAATCCTTTCCATCTCTATCCACCACTTTCTTCAACATTTGTTTTAGGGTTTTGTTGAATCTTTCAACCAGCCCATCGGTTTGGGGGTGATACACAGATGTACGCAATTGCGTCACTTTGAACAATTTACACAGCTCTTTCATAACCCGGGACATAAAGGGTGTACCTTGGTCCGTAAGCAGTTCTTTACAAATACCCACCCGGCTAAAAACAAGAGATAGCTCTTTGGCTATGGTTTTGGCCGAGGTATTTCTGAGAGGGATCGCTTCTGGATAACGGGTGGCATAGTCCATTATAACCAATATGTACTGGTGCCCCCTAGCGGACTTGATTATAGGACCTACCAAATCCATTGCGATTCTCTCAAACGGGACCTCAATGATGGGTAGAGGGACCAGCGGGCTACGGAAATGTGGCATCGGGGCCGACCTCTGACACACAGGGCAGGAGGAACAATAATTTTCTATGTCCTTCATCACCCCAGGCCAATAGAATCTCTGTAATACCCTCTCTCGGGTTTTCTCTGTCCCCAGATGACCTCCAAGAATGTGCCCATGGGCCAACTCCAACACCAACTTCCTGTAAGGTTTGGGCACCACAAGCTGCTCAACGGTTTCTTCTGCCCTTTTTGCCACCCGATACAGTAGGTCCTTCTCTACGCTGAAGTATGGGTAAGTGCAGGTATTATCTGGGTTCACTAACTCGCCATCTATTTCCACTACGTTTTCCCGTGCCTTTATTAGGGCGGGGTCTTTTAACTGTTCTGTGGCAAAATTTTCCCTGTGAACCTCAAGATCAGAAAACTCCACAGACGGTAGGTTTTCGTCTGAGGAGGTGGGCTCCTCTCCAGTTTCTTGAGTCTCCCCTGCCAATACTGACAAGGGAAATTCTGGAGAGTCCTCACCACTCTCAGAGGAGTTCTGGCTATCACATTCCTGGTACATAGGGGCACCAGTGGGGGGCTCAGGATCATCCCACAGTTCCCAGAACTTCGGAAAATCCCTTCCCACAATGGCATCATGCGGTAATTGAGATACTAACCCCACTGGATGAGAGAGGGTACCTTTGGGGGTCTCGAAACACACTGTAGTCACTGGATACTCTCGGGTGTCCCCATGCACACAAATAACAGCTACCTTGCTATTCCCAGAGACCTCTGTTTTAACTAATTCAGCCTTTATCAGGGTCACAAGGCTACCTGAATCCAGCAATACCACAACATTTCTACCATTAATACACATTTTGCATAAATGTTTCTCAGTTCCCCGAATGGCAGTGCATGCGACTGTCGCACACAGCGACTGACATCGGTCCGTCAGAAAGTCACATTGCATGGGTTCCTCCACAACCGGGCAATTTGCTGCAATATGTCCCGCTTGCCGGCAGCGGTAGCAAACAATCCTTTTGGCTGCCTCTTGAGCCCCTGACTTCCCAGGCTGTTCTCGCCAAACTTTGGGTAGAGCTCCCACCCTCTCACTCTCTCCACCCTCACCCCTTGGAATCCTCTTATCCGCCCCTGGGGATGGTCTGGTCTTAGGGTGGAAAGTCCGAGAGTCTCTGGAAGAGGCCGTCAGGTTCTCTGTAGCCAAGTATTTCTCTACACGATCCACAAGACGACCGGCCGTCTCTGGGTCTCCATGGCTTACCCACTTTTGGATGGCAATAGGAAGAGCTCTCAAAAACCGATCCATTACAACACGTTCCACAATCTCTGGTGCGGACAAAGTCTCTGGCTGTAGCCACTTCCTGCTCAGGTGAATGAGATCATACATTTGAGACCTGGGGGGTTTTCCAAGCTGGAAAGTCCAGTTATGCACACGCTGAGCCCGGACAGCCAGGGTGACACCCAGCCTTGCCAATATTTCAGCTTTTAGCATCACATAGTCTTTTGCTTGGTCAGGCTCTAGGTCATAGTAAGCCTTCTGCGATTCACCAGTTAACAGAGGAGCCACCAGTCCAGCCCACTGCTCCTCAGGCCACTTTTCTCTTTTAGCAGTCCTTTCAAATGTGGTCAAAAATACCTCTGGATCATCCTCTCCAGTCATTTTTGTCAATAAACGACTCACCCCAAAGGACGCGGTATTAGTGGGACGGCTTTCCTCACTGGTCTGCGGACGTTGCTGCATTACTGCTTCCATTTGTTGTAGTCTCTGCTCTTGCTTCTGTAACAGGTCTATGAAGCGGGCCTCAGATTGCTGCTGGGCTGCAAGGCTCTGTTGATGAGCTTGCTGCTGGGCTGCGAAGCTCTGTTGTTGAGCTGCAAGGCTCTTTTGCAAACCTGCATTTGTCTGCTGTTGATTGGCATTTGCTAGAGCCAGCTGTTTCAGTATCTCCTCCATGCTGGCTTAAAAAAAAACTGCCACTGGTTCTCCACCAACTGTGGGGGGGTTAGCTCGGCAGCGGGTGTGTGTGATCCCCTGGATGGGCTCCCCACACAAAAACAGGCCCAGCAGACGGAGGTTGTGGTTTTCAAGATCAAAAAGGTGCGGTTTATTTCTCTATTTACAGTGACAAAAAACACAGCAAAGCAAAAAGAAACATAAACAAAATAAACCCTGGTCAGCTTGACCTCTGACTAAACATGCAGGTTTCCTAACTAACAACTGGGATCAGCCTGGTGCTGTCCTAGTCCCTAAGTCCCTGGTTTAGTAAATGTCCAAACAAATAGCCACACAGGCTTTGTCTCACCGCACAGGGGTTCACTCTCCCTAGACAGTCCACACAGGTCTGGGTCCAGGCATGAGCAAACACCTAATGAATCTGGGAGTTTTTATAGAGGCCTTAAACGAGCTGACAAGCTTCAGCTGGTCTCATCAACTCCCTGCCTGCACGACGCCCAGCCCTCTCCCTAGAGGTATGAATCATCCATGAGCCCACTAGCCTCAGCTGGGCTTCATCAACTCTCTCCCTAGTTGTATAAGTCGGCATAAAGCCTGAATCTGGGAGAAATATACCTACCCCCCTGGATGCAACCAGGTGACTTTACCTTCCTGCTGTCACAGTAGCTACCGGTTTTCACCAGAGCCCGCCGCAAGGCGGGATGGACTTGCTGCGGCGGTAGCAACCAGGTCGTGTCCCCCAGTAGCGGCTCGACTTCTCTGGCAGCTGAGATAGGCACGGTACACTGGGACTAGGCAGAGGCAAGGTCAGACGTAGCGGAAGGTCAGGGCAGGCGGCAATGGTACGTAGTCAGGGGCAACGGCAGAAGGTCAGATACACTGGAAAGGCAAGTACAAAACGCTTTCTCAGGGCACTAAGGCAACAAGATCCGGCAAGGACAGGAAGGGGGAGTGGGTTTTTAAGTGTTTTAGAGTGTGACACAGTAATTGGACCAGGCACCAATCAATGGTGCACTGGCCCTTTAAATTTAAGAAGACCGGCGCGCGCGCGCCCTAGAGAGCAGCGGGACCGCGCGCGCCGGGACGGAGCAGGAGGAGGAGGAGGAGGCCGGTGAGCAGGATGGGATGCGATCCGCAGGCGGACAGGTGCCGCCGCATGGATCGCATCCCCGCCAGCATCAGAGCAGCGCTCACGGTCAGAGGAGCCGACCGGAGCGCTGCAGGGGGACAGACGCCACGGGCGCTCCGGGATGGATGGGACACCCGGAGCGCTCGGCGTTACACACATGTTCTGAATTTGGTGGTGCAGCGTTTCTTGAACAGGTACCCAGGCTTACAAGATCTTCTAAGGCAAGTCAGAAAAGTCTGTGGTCATTTCCGGCAGTCATACGCCAGTGCTCAGCTGGCTGACATTCAACGGGAATTCAACCTGCACACCAACTGCCTCATTTGTGACTTGCCCACCAGGTGGAACTCAACTTTGGCAATGCTGCAGCGGCTGCACACACAGCAGAGTGCCATCAATGAGTACCTGTGTAAGTATGGCACCAGGACAGGCTCGGGGAAGGGAGCTTTGCTTCTTTTCGCCACCACTGATAAAGAATGCATGCACTGTTCTGTCACCATTTGAGGAGGCCTAAGGATGGTGGGCAGCGACAATGCATGCATCAGTGATACTGTCCCTCTAGTCTTCCTGCTGGAGCATACGCTTCATGGAATCATGGACAGGGCACTTGAGGCAGAACAGTGGGAAGAAGAGGAGGACTTTCTTTCCTCTCAAAGCCCCCTTTATGCAGATAGCATTCCTGAGGGACAGCATGAGGAAGGGAGAAGAGAGCCGATAACCGGCTTCTGTAAAAGAGACATCTACACTGATTATCAGTGTCCTGATTATCAGTGCAGTCCCAACAGTGCCCAACAGTGATGTCAATCAGTGCCCATCAGCGCTGCCAATTAGTGCCTTCTCATCAGTGTCACATATCAGTGCTGCTTAGTGCTTACCAGTGCCCATCTATGCTGCCTACCGGTGCACTTTTTTTGTACTTAGAGGGCTTATGAGAGGAGGTGCTCAAAGTGGGTACCAAGTCAGTGAGATCCACCATTAGACCAAACAGGCAGGGCAGTGAGTAGTACAAAGGGCTGCCTCTATGGTACATACAACTGCCTCTAAACACAGCTTCTGAACGCATTTTTTGGGGTTCAAGAAAAAGCCTCTAAGCACAACTGCCTAGAAAAGACTATAAACGAACCAGTGTACATGTACTGATAAGATAACATAGAGGAGAGTTCAGAAGCAGTTGGAAAAAATGCCCAACTGCTCCTAAATAGGGATGAGCTTTGAGTTCGAGTCGAACTCATGTTCGACTCGAACATTGCCTGTTCGCCCGTTCGCCGAACAACGAACAATTTGGGGTGTTCGTGGCAAATTCGAAAAGTCTATGGGAGAAATCTAAAGTGCTAATTATAAAGGCTTATATGCAAGTTATTGTCCTAAAAAGTGTTTGGGGACCCGGGTCCTGCCCCAGGGGACATGTATCAATGCAAAAAAAAAGTTTTAAAAACTGCAGTTTTTTTAGGAGCAGTGATTTTAATAATGCTTAAAGTGAAACAATAAAAGTGAAATATTCCTTTAAATTTCGTACCTGGGGGTGTGTATGATATGCATGTAAAGTCCCGCATGTTTCCCGTGTTTAGAACTGTCCCTGCACAAAGTGTCATTTTTGAAGGAAAAAAAGTAATTTAAAACTCACTCGCGGCTATTAATGAATTGTCGGCTTTTATCAATACATAGAAAAGTCATTGATAAAAAAAAAAAAAAAAAAAGCCCTTCAGGTCTGGAATGGATATTAAGGGGAACCCCGCCGCAAATTTAAAAAAAATGGCGTGCGGTTCCCCCTGAATATCCATACCAGGCCCTTCAGATCTGGCATGGATTTTAAGGGGGACTCCACCCCAAATGTAAAAAAAAATGGCGTGGAGTCCCCCCAAAAATCCATACCAGACCCTTATCCTAGCAAGCAACCTAGCCGGCCGCAGGGGAAGAGGGGGGGGGGCGAGAGAGCGCCCCCCTCCCCCCTGAACCGTACCAGGCCACATGCCCTCAACATGGGGAGGATGTCCCCATGTTGATGGGGACAAGGGCCTCATCCCCACAACTCTTGCTCGGTGGTTGTGGGGGTCTGCGGGCAGGGGGCTTTTCGGAATCTGGAAGACCCCTTTAACGAAGGGGACCCCCAGATCCCGGCCCCCCCCTATGTGAATTGGTAAGGGGTACATTGTTCCCCTACCATTTCACAAAGAAAGTGTAAGAAAATGTAAATAAAAACACACAAACACCTTGGAAAAGTCCTTTATTAAAAAATAAAAAAAAAAAAAAAAAAAAAAACATTCCAGCGATGAAATCCAGTGTCCCGCGGCGATCCCGATGTCCAGCGCTGTCCGTCATTGGTTGTGCCTGAGCGAACCTGATGGGGAACTTCCTCCGCAGTGTTTTAAATGTATAGACCCGCCCCTTCTAAAGTTCCCCATCAGGTCCGCTCAGCGGACCAGATGCGGAACGCGAGAAGGGGCGGGTCTATTCATGTATTACACAGTGAAGGAAGTTCCCCATCAGGTCCGCTCTACGAGGGTGTGTATGCTTTTACGAGGGGAAAAAAAACGCGCATGCTCAGAATCAAGTATGAGACGGGACCGCTCGTTCTGGTAAAACTAGCGTTCGTAATGGAGATAGCACATTCTTCACGCTGTAACGGACTGAAAAGCACGAGGCTGAAAAGCCCAAATCGTCGCTCAACAAACTTTACTAACATGAAGGGTGGCGCCATTCGAACGGAACTTCCCCTTTATAGTGCCGTCGTACGTGTTCTACGTCACTGCGCTTTGCTCAAGCGTTTTTTTTAATAAATGTGTGTATGCAAGACAGGCTTGAGAGGAAACAAGAAAAATCACGTCGAGAAAAACGTCATTTTTGAAAATGACATTAAAAACGATCGTGTGTATGCGGCATAACAATCAAAAAAATAAAATTTTTATGAAAGAAAAAAATGTTTTCTTAGTTTCTCTTCTACCATTTTACAAATAAGTATTTTTTCTTCTTCACTGATGTGCGCTGATTAGGCTGCACTGATGAGACACTGATAGACAGCACTGGTGGGAACTGATTGGCAGCACTAATGGGCAATGTTGGGGCTGCCCTGATTATCAGTGTAGATGTCACCTTTTTAGATTTGCCGGTTACCGGCTCTTCTCTCCTCACGCACTGTCAGCATGAGGAGAGGATTGCCGATAACCGTCAAATCCTGTTTACACTGTGATCAGCTGGCCGCAGGGTGGTGCACGGGAAGCACGATCACGGTAGAACATCATATGTCGCCCTCCCGCAAAGTGCGACAGTGCTGTAGCTGTCATTCAACTATTGCACGGTCATTAAGGAGGTTAAAGTAAAAAAAAATTTACAAAAAATAAACATGTCATACTTACCTGCTCTAATCAGTGGTTTTGCACAGGGCAGCCCTGATCCTCCTCTTCTCTGGTCCTCCGCCAGCACTCCTGGCCCCTCGCCCCTGCCCCCAGAGCAAGCAGCTTGCAATGGGGGCTTCCGATCCACGGCTCTGTGTGTCCATTCATACAGAGAACCGTGGCTCGGCCCCACCCCCTCTCTCCTCACTGGCTCATTGGCTGTGATTGACAGCAGCGGGAGCCAATGCCGCCTGCTGTTATCTTAGCCAATGAGGGAGGAGAGTCTCCGGAGAGCCGAGGCTCTCGTGCACATTGCTGGAGGTAGATTGTGCTTAGGTAAGTATTGAGGGGGTTGCTGCACACTGAAGGTTTTTTACCTGCATACATAAAATGCATGAAGGTAAAAAAACTTCATCTTTTACAAACACTTTAAGGGCTCATTTACACCAGATGCAGATGAACACAATTTTGAAGCAGTACAAACGCATATGCAAGAAGAATAAGGACTGGTTCACATACACGTTTTTGTGTGTTCCCGCCCAGCGCGTGTTTGACAGCTCATCTATTTCAATAGGCTGCCAAACGCTTGGAGATGTGCAAAAAGTACAGCAAGTGCACGTTTTTATACAAACCACAAGGTAATGCAGAACCCCGCATTTTCATGGCTGCACAATACGTTGCTAGATGTGTGTGTGGTGCCATTAACAGCTTCCTTGTGCGTCTAACAAGGGCGTCCCTGTGCGCTGCGGGAAAAGCATGTTTTCCATACTGAAGATAGTGTGAACAGGCCCCTAATGTACTGTATTTCAATGAGCCTAGTTTCCACCATTGTGACCGAGGTTGCCCAGGTTCTGGTTGTGTGTGCTCTGATCCCCCCTGGGGGAGTGAGATCTTGAGCCTCATAGGTCGTTTTTATATGGCCATTCTTATCCATCTGCTGATGGTATTTTTGGATGCTTGTTTCCCTTTGTTGACCCCTGCAGAGAGGACAAAGAGAGACGTCGTTCTCCGCCAGTCCTTTGTTCTCTCAAGGTATGTAATGAGTGCGTTTCTTACGTCGAGTTTGGTGTAAATGTCCCTTTAGATTTTGGGAGAGAAGGGATAATGATTTTTTGGGTTCTATGGAACGTAGAAGAGACCTTGGGTAGGAAGGCCGGGTCTGGAGAGAGAACTATTTTGTCTAAGTGTATTAGGCTGTCAGAACATTTGGGATTAAAAAAAATTACATATAGGCCTTTATATTATGCATATTAATATTTTTCATATGGTTCATATTCATGTATATTATGAGCGAGAGGACAGCCATTTTGTCTCTAAAGTTAAGCTCATAGTTCATGATGGGTTGTGAACAATACAACAACACTGTGGTTTCTACTTTCTCTTTAAGAGGTTAACCCACATTCGCTATCTTTAAATTTATTTCCTGTCTCACAAGAAGGCATTGTTTTTCTGTATCTCTTTCCCAGACCATAAACTCAAAGCTTTTGAACATTTAAGACAATATACCAGCCTCCCCGGGTAGTAATTCAAAGGTTTGACACTTAGAGACATGGGGGGTATAGATACGGGCTAGCCCAAACTGTGTAATATTGTATTGACATAACGTGATCAAAGGGTTATACACAAATAAGCTGTGTACTGTATATCTTAAATAAGGTTTATTTTAAGTATCTTCACAAAGTATCTATACTAGTAATACATGTATAAACCCATGTATGCCTAGATGTAGATTAGTATTAAGGAGTTGTATACATGCTACTATATTAGTGGGGTAGCATTAGAAACTGCTTAAACATACATTCCAGTGGTTAGCTTCAAGGAATTTCCCAAAACATTAACAAATGACCTGGGTCAGTGTTGATAATGTAGCGGGGTCTTCTTTAAGGCCCTATGGACTACGTTACCCAGAACCCCGTTTGGCACCCAGGGTGCATTTGGCCACCACAGAGACTCATGGGTGGAGCTATAAAAGTAAAGGGCGAGGCGAGGTTCGGCCTCTTTGGACACCGCGCTGCAATCAATAGGACTCCCTGTGCGGATCTGTTGCAGTGCAAGGCCCGAGGCCTGGGCCTTGCATACCTTCCGAAGAGCCTTCCACCCCACTGCTGAGCCTGGGTGGTACCTGATTTCCTGTCGAGTTTTCTAACATCAGTAGGACCGGAGACTCTGCCGTTACGGACACTGTGGGTGGAAACACAGTGGTGGAAGCCCCGGACTGGGATCGCGTTCGGAGGGGTGAGCGAGCATCTGCTCACTTATTTAACTTGTACTTTGATTAGGCCTAGTGACTGCCTTGGCCCATCGTGCTGTAGTTATTATCCCGCCGGAGACTAGTGGCGGAACTGAGTTGTGTAGTCTCCGGTGAAGTGTTCCTCTTTTATTAACCGTTAATGGATTACAAATACTATTCCTGAATGTGCACCACCGTTCATCTGCATGCGAAGAGTTGTTTTCACAGAGACTGAGCTTTATCTGAGTCAGGCCTGACCAGGGGTTTAAAACTTTGTTGGTGCGCCACATTGCGCATAGAGAAGATAGCTGCACGTGGCGTGTGATCACTCTGCACTATCACTGATTAGTAGGTTTATTGCTGCAGGGCTCTGCATGTATGCTATGTGTTTTGTTTAACCTATACCTTTATACCTAAGTAAATCAGATATAGTTTACCACTCCTGAATCAGTGTTTATTATTGCATATTATCTGCCTATCCTGCTGTGAGATTGTGTATAACCAGGTATAGAATTATATTAAGGAAACATTCCCTAGACTAACTGTGCCATAGAGGGTTGAGTAGATTGCTGGGGGTTGGCGGTGCTGTATACAGGGCCTGAACTAACTGAAAACCAGCGGCTCTCTTAACAGGGGGATAACGCTACACGTGGGGGCCTCGTCCGGGATCCTTATACAGCAAGTAACACGCCAAAAAGTACCGGCATGGACCCACTGGAAGTAGAGCAGTGGTGCGCAGTGGCTGGTGCCGATTCAGCCGCGGCAGTGGTTATTGAACTCTTGGGGATCTGGCAGGAAGGAGCGATAAAGCAGTTAATAATGACACTATCGCCATGCCAGAAAGCATGGGTGATGAATGTAAGGTCAAATTCCTTGCTTACCCACGCATTAGTAGAATGGAAGATTGAAATACCAGAGCATTTCAAAAGTCCAAACATACAAACAATAGACGATCAGACCTATAACTTGATACATGAGCTGCCACTCAAGAAAGAATGGTTCCAAACACCAAAACCATCACCTCCACAAATATCTCCACCGCCATCCCCTAAAGCAGGAAAGCAGAAGGCTACAGGGTGTCCCGGATCACCACCGGCCACCCTCAGCGCAGAACTATGCGCTGTCCTAGGGGAGATTGTAGCCCAGTGTAAGAAGGATCCTGCAGATTACCCGATGTCGGGATACAGAAAACTCAGGATATTTTCTGGAAGGAAACCTGTACCTTTGGGAGAAGAGGGATTTTTAGGAGTGGCTAGACTGCGCTGCTCAGGCACTAGAGGAATGGGAAGTCCCAGAACACCGAAAAAAACACAGAATCACTGAGAGTTTGAAGGGGCCTGCTCTGGAGGCTATACACAACCTTAAGCTGAGCAAGAAAGACTGTGATGCACAGGACTATCTGGACATTCTGCAGAATGTGTTCGGCGAAACGGAAAAAGTAACTGAGCTCACTTATCAGCTGGAGCACTGCTACCAAAAGACGGGAGAGAAACTGTCAGAGTTCATGAGACGTCTGGATAAGATCCTGCATAAGATTATACTGAAAAAAGGGATCGACGCAAGGAGAGTGGATGAGGCCCGTGTCCAGCAGGTGTTGAGGGGAGCTCAACCCCTGGATCCCGTCACATTAGCGCTACGCACCCGACAGGACGGGAAGAGCCTGGAATACCCCGACTTAATCCGAGTGGTTAGAGAAGAAGAGGCTATGTTGGAAGACAAGAGGAGGAGCCAACCAGTCGAACCAACCAACCCTCTGGTGGTGATGGTCAGGTCGGCCATGACCCCCGAAAGAGACTCAGAGGTGGACACCCTGAAGTCACAGATGTCCCAGGTATTGAAGATGTTGACTTCTTTGATGGCAAAGGATTTACGGGTACCAGAAAGGGGAGGACCAAAGAAGGAACTGTTCCCAAATGCCTCAGCGCCCGCTTCCATACAAGATTGGGGGGATACGACTTGTTTCAACTGCGGAGGAGTTGGCCATGTCGCAAAAGTGTATTCCAGTCCCAAGAAAAAGAAGCTGAATAATCGCAGGCCGGCGGAAAACTTCAGAGGGCCCCGGTGAAGGAGTCAACCGGGTGCCCATCTTCCACAGTGAGCTCCAAACTGAATGAGAAGTACAGAAAAAGAGAGGATAAAACCCCCCAGAAGAAGCGCAGTGTTCCCCAGCGGGAATGTACACCAAAAAAAGAGAATAATGTTCCTCAGCGGGTATGTACACCCATTAAAAGGAGGGAGATCAATGCATACCGAGCCCAAGAGAGGCTAAAGTCCTAAGAGAAATGGCAGAAAGACAGTCCAAAGGGAAAGTGAAAGGGTCAAAGGAAAGAGACCCCTTCGAAGCAATATCCAGAGAAGCTGGTAGGCCCCTCCCCCATAGTGCCTATTCAAGTGGAGGGAGTCTACACAAGAGCCATATTAGACACTGGGGCGCAAGTGACCCTACTATACCGGGACTTATATGATAAGCATCTAAGTCATCTACCCATCCAGAGGATTGAAGATTTGGAAATATGGGGAATTGGAACTCAGAGGTTTCCGTATGATGGCTACCTGCCCAAAAAACTGACCTTCGACCCATCTGTGGCCGGGAAGGCTGAAGTGTTCGATACCCTGGCTGTGGTATGCTCCCGACCGCCTGGAGCCAACAAGAGCTCCCTAATAATAGGGACCAACACGGACCTGGCCCGGAGACTGTTGGCCCCTCTAGCACAAGGGAAGAACCCCACGGTCACAAAGATCCACCCAATGTTGAAGACAGCTTACCAGCGACTGGTCTTAGAGCAGGAGGCCCCGGAAGAGGGGGTAGGAAAAGTCTGGAGGCTGGGAAAGAAAGGAATAGTGTTGCAGCCCGGTGAAGTAACCTGTCTCAGAGCCACTGTGAAGCTTACTTGGGAGCAACCTGGGCCCTTTGTCATGTTGGAACCCGACCCAAGGGAAGAACACTCGGGCTTAGAAGTACTCCCAGAAGTGGTCCCGTTGAGGGCCATGAAGAAGGCACACTGTAAAGTACCTGTGAGTGTCAGGAACATTACGGATGGCCCCATGGAGATCCCAGCCAGGATGCTGCTGGGCCAGGTGAGCCCTGCTGCCCCAGTTATCTTGTCAGATGTGGAGAAGACAGAGGGAGAAAGGACCATTTGGGAGAAGCTCTGCATGGAGAACCCAAACCTGCCAAGGGCTTGGAGAGAGAGAGCCAAGGCCCAGTTGACCAGGTGGAGAAGGATCTTTTCCCAAGATGAGTTTGATGTGGGGTGTGCGAAGAGTGCCACCCACCGAATCCTCCTCCAAGAAGATAAGCCCTTTAAGGAGAGGGTCAGGCGACTTCTGTTAGCAGACCTTTAAGACTTGAGGGAACAGCTCGCCGAGCTCAAGAGAACCGGTGTTATACGGGAGTCTAGAAGCCCCTACGCCTCTCCGATAGTAGTGGTCAGGAAGAAGAATGGGTCATTGAGGCTGTGTATAGATTACAGGACCCTCAACAGGAGAACCATACCCGACCAGTATACCACGCCGAGGATAGAGGATGCCTTACAGAGCTTGTCTGGAGCCAGGTGGTTCAGTGTCATGGATCTAAAGAGCGGATACTACCAGATCTCTATGCATCCGGAAGACAAGGAGAAGACAGCTTTTATAACTCCTGTGGGGTTCTTTGAATTTGACCGGATGCCACAAGGTCTGTCTGGAGCCCCAGCCACCTTTCAACGCCTCATGGAAAAGACTGTAGGAGACATGAACCTCATCGAAGTCCTTGTATACTTGGATGACATCATTGTCTTTGGGAGAATCCTGGAGGAACATGAAGAGCAGGGATGAGCCGAACACCCCCCTGTTCGGTTCGCACCAGAACCTGCGAACAGACAGAATGTTCGTGTGAACTTTAGAACCCTATTAAATACAATGGACGCGAACGTTCGAAATCTAAAGTGGTAATTATAAAGGCTAATATGCAAGTTATTGTCCTAAAAAGTGTTTGGGGACCCGGGTCCTGCCCCAGGGGACATGTATCAATGCTTAGAACTGTCCCTGCACAAAGTGTCATTTTTGATGGAAAAAAAGTCATTTAAAACTCACTCGCGGCTATTAATGAATTGTCGGCTTTTATCAATACATAGAGAAGTCATTGATAAAAATAAAAAAAAAGCGTGGGGGTTCCCCCAAATTCAATTACCAGGCCCTTCAGGTCTAGAATGGATATTAAGGGAAACCCCGCCGCAAATTTAAAAAAAAATGGTGTGCGGTTCCCCCTAAATATCCATACCAGGCCCTTCAGATCTGGCATGGATTTTAAGGGGAACTCCACCCCAAATTTAAAAAAAAATGGTGTGGAGTCCCCCCCAAAAATCTATACCAGACCCTACCATTTCACAAAGAAAGTGTAAAAAAATGTAAATAAAAACACACAAACACCTTGGAAAAGTCCTTTATTAAAAAAAAAAAAAAAACATTCCAGCGATGAAATCCAGTGTCCCGCGGCGATCCCGATGTCCAGCGCTGTCCGTCATTGGTTGTGCCTGAGTGGACCTGATGGGGAACTTCCTCCGCAGTGTTTTAAATGTATAGACCCACCCCTTCTAAAGTTCCCCATCAGGTCCGCTCAGCGGACCAGATGCGGAACGCAAGAAGGGGCAGGTCTATTCATGTATTACACAGCGAACGAAGTTCCCCATCAGGTCCGCCCCCTCGGTATGTCCGACCCCGCCTACGTCATTGGCCTGAGCGGGGAATTTCCTTCACTGTGTAATTTAAATTTACACAGTGAAGGAAGTTTCCCACTCAGGCCAATGACGTAGGCGGGGTCTGACATACCGAGGGGGCGGACCTGATGGGGAACTTCTCGCAATTTGTAAAACATGTATAGACCCGCCCCTTCTCAAGTTCCCCATCAGGTCCGCTCAGCCAATGACTAGGTGTAAGGCTGAGGACCTGATGCACAGTGAAGGAAGTTCCCCGCTCAGGCCAATGACGTAGGCGGGGTCGGACATACCGAGGGGGCGGACCTGATGGGGAACTTCGTTCGCTGTGTAATACATGAATAGACCCGCCACTTCTCGCGTTCCGCATCTGGCCCGCTGAGCGGACCTGATGGGGAACTTTAGAAGGGGCGGGTCTATACATTTAAAACACTGCGGAGGAAGTTCCCCATCAGGTCCGCTCAGGCACAACCAATGACGGACAGCGCTGGACATCGGATCGCCGCGGAACACTGGATTTCATCGCTGGAATGTTTTTTTTTTTTTTTAATAAAGGACTTTTCCAAGGTGTTTGTGTGTTTTTATTTACATTTTTTGACACTTTCTTGGTGAAATGGTAGGGGTACAATGTACCCCTTACCAATTCACATAGGGGGGGCCGGGATCTGGGGGTCCCCTTTGTTAAAGGGGTCTTCCAAATTCCAATAAGCCCCCCGCCCGCAGACCCCCACAACCACCGGGCAAGGGTTGTGGGGATGAGGCCCTTGTCCCCATCAACATGGGGACATCCTCCCCATGTTGAAGGCATGTGGTCTGGAACGGTTCAGGAGGGAGGGGGGCCGCTCTCTCGTTCCCCCCTCTTCCCCTGTGGCCGGCCAGGTTGCATGCTCGGATAAGGGTCTGGTATGGATTTTTGGGGGGACTCCACGCCATTTTTTTTTTAATTTGGGGTGGAGTTCCCCTTAAAATCCATGCCAGATCTGAAGGGCCTGGTATGGATATTTAGGGGGAAACCGCACGTCATTTTTTTTTTTAATTTGCGGCGGGGTTTCCCTTAATATCCATTCCAGACCTGAAGGGCCTGGTAATTGAATTTGGGGGAACCCCCACGCTTTTTTTTTTTTTATCAATTACTTTTCTATGTATTGATAAAAGCCGACAATTCATTAATAGCCGCGAGTGAGTTTTAAATGACTTTTTTTCCTTCAAAAATTACACTTTGTGCAGGGACAGTTCTAAGCACGGGAAACATGCGCGACTTTACATGAATATCATACACACCCCCCAGGTACGAAATTTAAAGGAATATTTCACTTTTATTGTTTCACTTTAAGCATTATTAAAATCACTGCTCCTAAAAAAACGGCCGTTTTTAAAACTTTTTTTTGCATTGATACATGTCCCCTGGGGCAGGACCCAGGTCCCCAAACACTTTTTAGGACAATAACTTGCATATAAGCCTTTATAATTAGCACTTTAGATTTCTCCCATAGACTTTTCGAATTTGCCGCGAACACCCCAAATTGTTCGTTGTTCGGCGAACGGGCGAACAGGCAATGTTCGAGTCGAACATGAGTTCGACTCGAACTCGAAGCTCATCCCTAATGAAGAGAGACTGGAGAAAGTTTTGAAAAGACTCAGTGAGAAGGGAATCAAACTTTCACCCGAAAAATGCCAGTTCTATCAGTCATCAGTTAACTATCTGGGACACATAGTGCTTGAAGAAGGGGTAGCCACTAGACTTGTGCACAACGGAAAAATTTGTTCCGTTTCGGTTCGTTTCTTTCCGGTCCTGTTGATTCGTAATCATTCGTAATTTTGCTAGACGGGATTTTTCGTGTTCGGACTCATTCGTATTTTTGCAAGCGACATTTTTCGTTGAATTTTTTGTTGCTTTATAATTCGTACTTTCGGTAGAGTACGTTGTTTTTCGTTGATTCTGGACACAACTCCTACTTTCGTAACTTTTTTTGGGTTCGTTGATTCGTAATTTTCCGTGTCTCTCTCACAACGACGCTGCCTATTATGCCTAATGTGCTTCGAATGGATTTGTACTTTTCTAAATACATAGCGGTTATTTGTAACGATTCGAAATCTCGTATTTTACTTTCGTTTTTTACATGCGGCTATAGGCTCCGCCCCTGTACACCATTTTGAGAGGGTTCAGCACGGTGAGGGAGAAGCAGAGAGCAGAGCAGAGTGAGTGTTATTGTGCTTCGAATGGATTCGAAATCTCGTATTTTACTTTCGTTTTTTCATGCGGCTATAGCCTCCGCCCCCTGTACACCATTTTGAGAGGGAGTTCAGCATGGTGAGGGAGAAGCAGAGAGCAGAGTGAGTGTTATTGTGCTTCGAATGGATTCGTACATTCGTAACTTTTTTCATAACGAATTATGCCGAAGACCTTCGGGCATTCGCTATTTTGCGGTATAATTTATTTCGGATTCGGTTTTATTCGTAATTGCTCTGTTCGGAAATTCGAATGCTTCCGAATGTCCGAAAGTTGCTAAATTCGGACGAATTTCGATTCGTTACGAAACGAATTGCACAAGCCTAGTAGCCACAGACCCCGAGAAGTTGGAGGCAGTCACCTCCTGGCCACGGCCCACCACTGTCACAGAACTCAGATCTTTCTTGGGGTTCTGCTCCTATTACAGGAGGTTCGTGGAAGGGTTTGCCCGGATTGCCAGACCTCTGAATGAACTGCTCAAGACAGAAGGGGAAGAGGATGACTCGGGGCCCAGGAAGCCGGGCTAGTCAGTCAAAGACCAGTGGAACAAGAAATGTGAAGAGTCCTTCCAGATGTTGAAGAAAAGCCTAACCACTGCCCCTGTCCTGGCCTACGCAGACCCAAAGAAGCCTTATGAACTCCACGTAGATGTCAGTCATGATGGTCTGGGAGGAGTGCTCTATCAGGAGCATGAAGGGCAACTGAGGCCTGTTGCTTATGTGAGCAGAAGTCTGACCCCCTCTGAAAAGAACTACCCCACTCATAAGTTGGAGTTTCTAGCCCTCAAGTGGGCTGTAGTTGACAAACTCAAAGACTATCTGTATGGGGCTGAATTCACAGTGAAAACTGACAACAACCCTCTTACTTACCTTTTCACCACAGCGAAGCTGGATGCCACAGGACATAGATGGCTGGCGGCACTGTCTGCTTTAAATTTCAGCCTGAAATACAGGCCTGGGGCTGGAAATCGAGATGCTTGTCGAGAAGATCTCATGCCCCTGCCAACAGTACAGAAGACTGGACTCAAGTGGCACCCAACGGGGTGCGAGCCCTCTGCCAAGGGGCTGAATTCCAGGCCCGTGGTGGCTCAAGAGCGGAAGAAATAGGGGTCACCGTGGTAGGGGTCCCCAGGCAATACTGTGGGGTAACCCAGCTAGAGGAAGATGACTTGCCAAAACTGTCTAAAAGTGAGTTGAGATGTGACCAATTGGAAGACCCTATGGGGAAATTGGTCCTGGAGGCCCTGGAAAGTCAGGATCCAGATAGACTCTTGCGTCACCCTTCAAAGAAAGCTTGCTTGTTGAGGAAGGAGTGGGACAGGCTGCAGGTGCATCAGGGAGTGGTCTACCGAAGGGGCCCTTCTGAGGACCTATAAGACAAACGGCAACTGTTTCTACCCGAGAAACATCGAGAGACCCTCCTGGTCGCCCTGCATGACCACCACGGCCACTTGGGAGCTGAGAGGACCTTTCAACTAGTTAGGAGCCGGTTCTATTGGCCCTGCATGAGGGCCGAAGTCGAGGAATACTGCCACTCATGCGCACGCTGCATCCAGAGGAAGACTTTACCCCACCAAGCTGTCCCAATGGGCTATCTACAAGGTCAAGGCCCACTGGATTTGGTATGCATTGATTTTCTCTGCCTCGAACCCGACTTGAGTGGACTAGGAAATGTTCTGGTGGTAACCGACCATTTCACCTAATATGCCCAGGCCTTTCCAACTAAAGACCAGAAGGCTTCTACTGTAGCTAAAGTGCTCATGGAAAAATATTTTGTACATTACGGGCTACCACAGCGGCTCCATTCGGATCATGGAAGGGACTTTGAAAGTCGGCTGATCCAGAAGCTCCTGGATTCTTTAGGGATCAAGAAGACCCGAACCACTCCCTATCATCCACAAGGGGATGCTCAGCCAGAGAGGTTCAACCAAACCTTGCTCAACATGCTGGGCACTTTAAGTAGTGAGAAGAATCAGCATTGGAGCAAACACATAGCAGCAATCGTGCATGCTTATAACAGTACCACAAGTGATGCAACAGGGTACTTACCCTATCGACTCATGTTCGGGAGAGAAGCAAGGCTACCCGTAGACCTGGCCTTTGGAACCTCCATAGACCATTCCTCAGTCACTTCCCACAAAGGTTATGTAGACAGGCTTAGACACAGTTTAAAGTTGGCCTATGAGCAGGCCCAAGCAGCCTCAGATCAAAGGGGAGCCCGCAACAAGAAAAACTTTGACCTGAAAGTCCGGATTCAAGATCTACAACCTGGGGATAGAGTGCTGCTCTGGAACTTGGGGATCCCTGGAAAACACAAGCTTGCAGATCGGTGGAGGCCTGAACCCTATGTTATTTGCAAGAAGCTGCCGGGCCTACCTGTCTACAAGCTAAAGCCGGAAGGAAGGGTGGGTCCATTAAAGACTTGGCATCGGAACCACCTACTCCCACTGGCAGAAGCAGCTCGGATACCTCCTGTAAGGGACTCCCCTGAGCCAACTTCCATTTTGGATACGCCCAAGCCAAACACTCGGTCCCAAACCCCTCGAGCTGAGGAAACGGATGTCTCTGAGCTGAGTGAGGATGAGAGAGAAGAACTTGAATGGCTATGGCCTTCCCAGGCCTCAGAAACTTCTGCTATAGATCTTCCACCTACTGAAGACGTCATAGATAGTACACTGAATGCAGAAACTACTGAGTTCATCCCGTCCAGACCCTTAACCGATTTTTGGGAAGATGCCTGTGACTCACTCTCAGAGGAGGATCCAAGAGACTCCTGAGTCAAGTGCTCCAGAACCAGTGGAAACCCTCAAGTCTGTTCCAAGAGAGGAACCTGCAGTATCTGAACCAGACATTCCAAGAGAACGAAGGATGAGAAGGACCATAAGGCCTCCCCGCAGATTGACTTACCCACAAATGGGGGAGAGCACAGAAGACACTGTGGTCACTGCCAGGAGGAGTGTGGAAGACCCTGATCCCTCCACTGTTTATTTAGTGGAGGGCAACCCCAACTCGCCCTCTGGCACAGTTAGGCAGGCCACTAGTGACAGTGTGACCTGTGGGCGAGGAAGTCCAGCCCCTCGTTTTTGGTTGGAACTTCCTCTGCCGACATCATACGCAGCTTTGTCAAATGTTGTGCGTAGTATTTGTTAATAGTTATCTTTGGGGACCAAAGAGTTTAAGTGGGGGGAGTGTGTAGCGGGGTCTTCTTTAAGGCCCTATGGACTACGTTACCCAGAACCCCGTTTGGCACCCAGGGTGCATTTGGCCACCGCAGAGACTCATGGGTAGAGCTATAAAAGGAAAGGGTGAGGCGAGGTTCGGCCTCTTTGGACACCGCGCTGCAATCAATAGGACTCCCTGTGCGGATCTGTTGCTGTGCAAGGCCCGAGGCCTGGGCCTTGCATACCTTCTGAAGAGCCTTCCACCCCACTGCTGAGCCTGGGTGGTACCTGATTTCCTGTCAAGTTTGCTGACATCAGTAGGACCGGAGACCCTGCCGTTGCGGAAACTGTGGGTGGAAACACAGTGGTGGAAGCCCCGGACTGGGATCGCGTCCGGAGGGGTGAGCGAGCATTTGCTCACTTATTTAACTTGTACTTTGATTAGGCCTAGTGACTGCCTTGGCCCATCGTGCTGTAGTTATTATCCCGCCGGAGACTAGTGGCGGAACTGAGTTGTGTAGTCTCCGGCGAAGTGTTCCTCTTTTATTAACCGTTAATGGATTACAAATACTGTTCCTGAATGTGCACCACCGTTCATCTGCATGCGAAGAGTTGTTTTCACAGAGACTGAGCTTTATCTGAGTCAGACCTGACCAGGGGTTTAAAACTTTGTTGGTGCGCCACATTGCGCATAGAGAAGATAGCTGCACGTGGCGTGTGATCACTCTGCACTATCACTGATTAGTAGGTTTATTGCTGCAGGGCTCTGCATGTATGCTATGTGTTATGTTTAACCTATATCTTTATACCTAAGTAAATCAGATATAGTTTACCACTCCTGAATCAGTGTTTCTTATTGCATATTATCTGCCTATCCTGCTGTGAGATTGTGTATAACCAGGTATAGAATTATATGAAGGAAACATTCCCTAGACTAACTGTGCCATAGAGGGTTGAGTAGATTGCCAGGGGTTGGCGGTGCTGTATACAGGGCCAGAACTAACTGAAAACCAGCGGCTCTCTTAACTGGGGGTAACGCTACAATAATAAACATTCACACCTGTAAATCTGAAGTGACGCCGAGATAGCTGGGATACAGGACATGTGTTTTGACAACCTTAGACAATTAAGCGTGTTTTTCTAAGGCTTGGTCAACAAGGGGTCATACATTTTAATTGAACTCAGTGACCCAACATTAGGAATTATTCCTTATACACCACTGCCCCTACAGGTTAAAAATGACATTGTTCAAGATGGCGTATATTTGGTTGCTAAGACAACCTTCCAAAAACAGTTACCTAGTAATAAGATACACACCCACTTTTGGAGTGAGATAAAAGTAGCAGCTGAGATAGCAGGAGGCACTGACTCTCTGAAAAGATCTCTCACAGGGGTCTAGATAAGATGGAAGCTGGAGGGGGCGATCTTAACGCAAACATTTAGCAATGGTGAAAGAAGTCCCTCTTGGGACTTTGCTTCTCAAACAGACAGAACTCTCAATTATTGGTAACGTATAAATCTTTTATCCTACATGCAATAGATGATTTGAGCAAATACCAAATGGGGCCATTCTATTATTTTAGTAAGTGTTAATTGGTTCTGGGAGATTTCTAACTGCAGTATGACATCTTACAGAGGCAATTAAAGAAGAAACATATATATAAATACATATTTATATATATCACAATATTATTGTGAATCTTAGTGAATGGCCTGATGTTGGGATATGTTTAAAGTGGTTGTAAACCCACTTTTTCAACTTGCACCTACAGGTAAGCCTAGATTAAGGCTTACCTGTAGGTGCAAGAAATATCTCCTAAACCTACACGGTTTAGGAGATATTTACTAAAAATGACAGGCGCCGCTGTCTACGGCGCATGCGCGCCGTAGACAACGGCGCATTCATGGGTTTAATCCCATTCACAAAATCAGCAATAGCTGGGCGTAGCCGATTGTGACGGCTCTCGCGCGCATGCGCAGAGTGACGTCTCCGCCGCTCCGGCCAATCACAGCGCCGGAGCGGCGCTTTGATTGGCTGGTGCGGCGATAGCCAAAAGTAACCTTCCGGCTATCGCCGCAGCGATGGATGCGGCTGAAGAGGGAGACGAGGACGGCTTTGGGGGCCCCGACCTAAGGTAAGTGATGCATAATGAGCTATTATGCTAGTCATATTAGCTCATTATGCCTTTCTCTTCTAGGTTGTTATAAAAAAAAAAATTACCGGGTTTACAACCACTTTAAACAAGCAATGCATTAGAGATAGCTTTGTGTTTAAATAGACATTCTTGGCTAAATTACCAAGAACTCTCCACAGGACAACATATGTCTGTATTTTCAAGAAGTGTAATTAGGAGATCTGTTTGTCTTGAGAAAGATAACATAATGTAAACAAGTTTGTTTATCTAAAGCCGTAAAGTCACGGAAGGTTACATTTCAAGAGCTACCAAGTTTTAGATGTACAAGTATCATTTAAGACTTAAAGGAGCACTAAAGCTTCCCTTTTTTTTGCTTAAAAATAACAAACATGTTATACTTACCTCCACTGTGCAGCTCGTTTTGCACACAGTGGCCCCGATCCTGGTCTTCTGGGGTCCCTCGGCGGCTGTCTTGGCTCCTCCCCGCAAGGACTCCACACCTTAATGCGAGTGAGCTTGCATGGTGTGGAGTGATTGCGAGCGCGCTCCCGTGATACAGCGGCGGCCATAGCCGCCGACTGTATCACTCGGCCCCGCACCCCGGCGTGCCGCGTCATTGGATGTGATTGACAGCAGCGCCAGCCAATGGCTGCGCTGCTTTCAATCCATCCAGTGTAGCCAATCGGCGGCCAGGCTGAAAAACGAAGAGGATGACGGGGACGAGCATGGGACTTTTGAGGGGCCAGGTAAGAAAAACGGGGGCTCGGGGGGGGGGCGGTATTGTCGAATGTTTTTTCACCTTAATGCATAGGATGCATTAAGGTGAAAAAACATGTAACTTTACTACTCCTTTAAGTATTGCACTGTGAATATACTTTGTCATATAGAGCTCACATAGAAATGTGTGTAAATATTATCTGAACCTTAATCATCATTTATCTCTGATTGTAGAAGTATATCCATTCATTTGTTTTATCACGACTTATACCTGATTTTAAATTTTGCACTGTACTTTAGTTAATAAATATATATAATATTTTAAGCAATATTCATTTGTGTTACTTGTCATCAAACTAGCACGGATACAAGAACTTAGAATTTCTTGTTTGATATTGTAGGCAATTGGGAATCTCCCAAAATTAAGATTTGCCTATTTCCATAAATACAATAATTATTTTTATATTTCAGTATAAACATTCTGACATATTTTTAGGCACTATGCTGAGATGCGTCAATGTTTCTGACAAGGCAGTATGGTTCCATCATGGATAGAGCTTTGATTTTGCTTGCTCTTCTAGCAGATACTAGGGCTACAAGAAGTGCAGTTTTTATAGTGAGATTTTTGTCTGAGCGAATGGAGGGGAGAGAAACCCCCTGAGCACTGTGGACATGTCCCAGGTTGGGGTTCTGTTCATTTTTGCAGGTCTAGTTCTTTTGAGTGACATCAGGAATCGCTTTATCAGGGGATCTTCTGCGAGTCTGATGTCCATGAATGAGGAAAGCGCTGCTACTTGTACCTTTAGCGTTGCTTGGGAGATATTCCTGTCTGCTCCATCTTGCAGAAAGTCCAGGATTGTTGTTAATTAACCCTCTGCTGGAAGTCTGCTTGTTCTTGCTCCAGGAGACAAACTTTTTTCTCACCTTTTCATAGATTGCCCTGGTCACGGGTTTTCTACTGTCTAGGATGGTGTTGATTACTTTGTTTGACAGCCCTTTGTTTTGGAGTCTTACCCTTTCAGTAACCAGGCCGAAAGCTTCAGAATCTTGTGGTTCGTATGGTTGACTGGGCCCTGTGATAATAGATCTGGCCGGTCTGTCAGTGTCAGCGGAGATTGGCTGCTGAGATATTTTAAGTAACTGAACCATGCCCTTTGGGGCCAGTGCCGTGCTATTAGTATCACCGTTGTTTTTTCTGCCTTTATCTTCTGAATTACTCTTGGGATTAAGGCAGTCGGAGGGAATGCGTAACACAGTCGCCATCTCAAGGTTTGACTGAAGGCATCTACTCCGCTGTTGCCATCCATAGTATCTAGTGAGAAGAACGTTCGGGATTTCGTGTTTGACTTGGAAGCGAACAGATCTATTTCGGGCAGGGCCGTCGGAACAGGACAGGCAAACCAAGCAGCTGCTTCGGGCCCCGACTTGTCCTGGGGCCCCAGCAGAGGGCAGCACAGCCAGAGGACTCGAGGAGGCAGCACGGGTGGAGGAGGTAAGACATTCCCCCCCCCCGCATTTCCACTGTAATACCTTCCGATGGCCCCCCCCTCCCGCGATCGCCCACTCAGGGAGTCCGTTAGAGTGTTGTCCGTTCCTTTCAGGTGAACAGTTGAAATAGACCTTATGTGTGATTCTGCGTGTAGCAGGATCATTTCCGTCAGGTTCATCAAGTTTCAGGACTTTGTCCCTCCTTGCTTGTTCAGGTACGCCACTGTCGTGGCATTGTCCGATAGTATCTTCACCTCTCTGCCCTGTAGTGTTGGTTCGAATGCTTTTAGTGCTTCTCCCACAGCCTTTAACTCCCCCATGTTTGAGGAGGCTTGGGCCCATTTGGGACTCCAACTCCCTTGTGTGCAGAGTCTTGTCATGTGTGCGCCCCAGTCTGAGGTGCTGGCATCGGTGGTTATTATGACTGGATTGGATTGAGCCCATTTGCGTCCTTCGATATATCGAAGTGGGTTGAGCCACCACTGGAGTGTTTGTTTTACTGTGGCCGGGACCTGAATGAATTTGTTCAGGGATGAGCGGTTGCCATCCTATTGGGACAGGATGTAGTTTTGTAGGGGTCTCATATGAATCTGTGCCCATGTGACGGCCGGGATTGAGGATGTCATCAGACCTAGTACTGCCATGCCTTGTCTGATTGTAATGGCGTTGGCCTCTTCTAAAGAGGTTACTGCCTGAGTGATTTTTTCGTTTTTCTCCCCCGTTAGGAAGATTTTGGTTATCCTGGAGTCTAGTATGTAACCTAGGTATACCACTCTTTGGCTTGGGGTCATTTGTGATTTCTCTGTATTCACTATCCACTTCAGGTTTTGCAGATGTGACATGCTTGTGCGCAGGTTGCTCTCTGCTCTCTCTCAGTTTCTGCTCAGTCAGCAAAGAAGAGTAGATCGTCCAGGTATGGTATTATGCCAATGCCCTGTTGTCTCAACCCTTTTAACACTTCCGCCATTATTTTTTAGAAGATTCTCGGAGCAGAGGAAATGCCGAAAGGGAGAGCTGTATATTTTTTTTTGCGGTGCTGTGTGCTGTTCCATATCCTGCTGGTCCATCAACTCAAGGCCGCGGCTGGGTCACAGTCGAATGTTATTCGTGGGCTTATCTTTGGTAAGCTGCCAATCTATGTGGTGGAGGGCACTGTTTGTTCGCTGTGATCACCGGGTGCTGCTGTCATTTATCATCTGTGTTTAACCCTTTCACCGGACAACCTCTAGCTGCATATGGGACTTATATTGAATTTAGGTTTGGGTTTAGTTTAATTTACTAGCCAACCTTTGGACTTCTACATATTTTGTTCTGCTAGTGGCTGTAAATCTGCGTGCTGTGTGGTGCTTCACACAAATCAGCCCCTGGATATTAACATTGGTTTTTATATTGGCGCAATTTTTTCTGTTCTAGAGCTGTATATTGCAGGTGCAGAGTGGCCGCTGGTCCTTGCACCGCGAATCTCAGGAATTTTTGGTGACCGCCTTTTATGGTAACATGTAAGTAGGCATCCTGTAAAGCCCTGTACACACGATCGGATTTCCTATGGATTTTCGTCCGATGGATTTCTTCATCGGAAATCCGATGAAACTGTTTTTCATCAGTCTTGGCCACACACCATCAGTCCAAAAACCGACGGCAACAAAACCATGGCACGTACAATACGTACGACGGCGCTATAAAAGGTACGTTCAAATCTAATGGCGCCACCCCTTGGGCTGCTTTTGCTGATTTCATGTTACCGCGTGTTAGTAAAAGTTTGGTGAGAGCCGATTCGCGCTTTTTAGTCTCCGTGCTTTTCAGATCGTTCAGTTTGTGCTTGTGGGTTCGTATTTGTTCTTCAGTGCGTGCAGTCAGGTCGTTACTGCTTGGCAGTGCCTTCTTGGCCATTCGTTTACTGTTTTTCAGGTCGTTCTTCTCAGGCCTTGCTGTTCTACGGTGCATTCTGTTTGAGTTCGTTCTGACCAGGCGACCGGTTTAAAACCATGTTTGAAGTGCGTTCTCGTTCTCGAGCTCGTGCTGGCTATGGACTTGGTGTTGCGGTTAACACTGTAACCCGAGTTCAGTCCGTGAACAGGGTGAGGAGGAGTTCATGGACCAAGAACTGGTTGCTCCAGCGGGACCAATTCTCTCATATGTCTCTGCTGCGGGAAATCCATGAGAATAACCCTGATGATTTCAGGAATTATCTCAGGATGACGGACCCCGTATTTCACCGTCTGTTGGATTTGCTGTCCCCCTATATCACGAGGCAGGACACTGTGATGCGCCAGGCGATCACTGCCGAGCAGAGACTTATTGCCACGTTGAGATACCTGGCGACTGGGAGAAGCTTGCAGGACCTCAAGTTCACAACAGGCATCTCCCCCCAGGCTCTCGGGATCATTATCCCTGAAACGTGTTCTGCCA
This sequence comes from Rana muscosa, assembly GCA_029206835.1. Classification (NCBI taxonomy): domain Eukaryota; kingdom Metazoa; phylum Chordata; class Amphibia; order Anura; family Ranidae; genus Rana; species Rana muscosa. Next base: position 237,768,075 of record CM055125.1, on the reverse strand, counting down.
TTATTCAGGTTCTGCAGAAGGACTATATGAAGGTAAGTTTGCTCCTTTAACATCACATTATATGTTTTGATTGTTTGCTAATGTTATTATTTTTTTTCCTCCTTCCCAAATTTGCCTGTTTGTAATATCCTGGGAAATTTTCCCCATGTATGTTTTTACCTCTATTGCCCTTTTTTTGGGGCCTACATGCCTATTTCCCTTCACTAACCTCTGCAGCATGCTATCCAGGGCCCAAACACAGCTAGCCTAGTTTTTTACTCTGGATTTTTTTGGGTCATTGCCATCGTAGTTTAGCAACCCCCCCCCCCCCTAAAATGTGTACAAATGTTTTATTACTCATTCAAGTTCAGAAGAGTGGTAGAGCCTTTATTTGGGGCCCCAAAAATCACCTCAAACACCCATACCCCTTAGAATATTTTCTAATGTCCCCTCAGCGGGGGTGAGTCATGTGCTAAGTGGGCCTTCTTTTTTGGCCATGAAATACACCCTTAAATAATAATGTTAGCCTGATGTTGGTCAACAATGTCTTTGTGTTATCTGTTTGCACTGTAAACTTAAAACGTACTAATGTCTTCTTTTTGTTTGACTCCACAGTTTCCTTGCACACCACAGGAATGGTAGACTGTGGCTGATCAATTTGCCCAGCGGTGGGACTTCCCCAACTGTGGAGGGGCAATTGATGGCAAGCACGTCCACATAGTGCCCCCACCCCGTTCGGGGTCATTCTATTTCAACTATAAAGGTTTTAATAGCATTGTGTTAATGGCGGTGGTGTCGGCACGGTACGAGTTCCTGTATGTGGACGTGGGGAAGAACGGCCGGATGTCCGATGGCGGAGTATTCGCGCAGACGGAGTTCGCTCACCGTCTGCAGGCTGGGGGTCTTGCACTGCCTCCAGATGCAGAGAACGTGGAAGGACTACCGTTTGTTTTCATCGCGGATGAAGCCTTTGGACTGGGACCACACCTCATGTGGCCGTTTCCCCAATGCACACTCACCCCGGAGAGGAGGGTTTTTAATTACCGACTGGCCAGAGCCCGTAGAGTTGTGGAGAATGCCTTTGGGATAATGGCCAGCCGGTTCCGCCTGTTTCAGACAGCTATTCATTTGGCGGAATACAAGCTGAACACCATAGTTTACTGCTGCTGCATATTGCACAACTTTCTGAGACATTTTTCCCCAACATATGTGTCAACAGTTGGGCCTGAGGCCGGTCCATCCGAGATGACCATTCTGACCGGCCTCGACACTGCCCGTCCTGGCTTGGCCCCCCAAAGTGCCCGTGAAGTACGTGATAAATACGTTGAGTACTTCACGGGTAGGGGGGCCATCGCAATGCCAGACCACATCTGACCTTTTTGTTTTATCAATAAATTATTATTATATTTTCTAAAAACGTGTTTTGTCATTCTTGATTTTTGGGTTTATGTGTCTCCCAGGTTCTTGTAGTGCCAAGTGTATTTCTCCTTAGTAAATAGCCACAATTGTTCCTTTAAAAAACATTGATTTTGCATTTTCTAAACTGCTATTGAGCATCGAAAGAACAAGCCACACCTTTTTGAGTGTTCCAGAAACTTTTTACTCTGTGCAACACATTTTTTGTGGCTTTTATACAATTACAATGTAGAAAGTTTGAGCTCCCCAAATTTTTTTTTTTTTTTTGGAGGATTGTTTGGCAGAAACATGCAAGGGTCAAAATCGTCAAATTTGTTTTAAAAATTTAAACAAAAGAACAAAGTGAAAAGGAGAAACTTGAGATGGGGTGATGTCACCCCTGATCCATCCCAAATGTGAAGAACCCCACTTTCTTTTTGTGGCTCAAATGTGTCTTTTCAACATGATCCCATGGCTAAGGTAAACATGTGCTATCTGCCATCATGGGGGATCAATGGACGTGCTTTGGGGGTGCAAAGCCTTCCTCTAACCTACTTGAGTAGGGAGGAAGAGGTTGCACCCCCAAAACAGGGACATAGATATCCTGTGACGGCAGATAGCACATGTTGAGTCACTGTGTGCATCTTCACATTTGGGCTGGTGGAAATACCATTGCAAATTTGTTACGCCAAAAAAAACACAAAAACAGGGGGGGTCACACTATTCGCCCCAAAATATCTATAATGTTTTTATATTTTTGCTCAATCACGTTCATTCTCTTTCCCATAATGTCTATTTCGCTACTGCATTCCATTATTTCTTGAATAATTATTTTGGCACTAGCACTCGAGAATGGAGGATTTTGAGTTCCTGACACACCACCACGTTCATCCCCTAAAAAAAATGAGAAATTTAGAAATATGCACGCCTACATCTGTATTTACCTTGAAGTTGTGTTGACAGACACTGACCTGTTGTGGGGATAAGCTCCACCTCTCCCTCCTCCACCTCCCCTTCCTCCACCTCCGCTTCCTCCACCTCCACAACATGCTGATCTTGGGCTGCTTTGGGATCTTGGGGGAGTTTAGGTGGTCTGTGCTTCCTCGTCTCCTCAGATTGTTGTCCTCCCAGTCTCCTCTCCCCTATGGGAATGCCAAAAAAAAAGGTATCCTTTAGCACACAGAGATTTTAGCGCAGATATTATATACATTGTTTTGAAGTGGGGTACAATTGATATTTGGGCCTGAGTTCCAAGATAAACACATGAGATCTTGAGAACTCTACAAAGCAGCATGTTTTTTTCTAGGGGCCTAAAAAACACACTTGGAGAACCACAAAGGTATCCACTGGAGCACCTGTGTGTGTCACCCTTAAAAATTTGGTCATGCGGGCAACACTATAGTATCTTGCTCCTGAACAAAAAGCTGTGTACCCAACTGCTTGAGTGTCATCTCTTTTACCCAGAATCCAGTTTAGCCTTTCATTCACATTCTACTTTACTTACAACACATCATCTAGCCAACAATGTGTAGATAAACATTGTTTTAGGAAAATGAGGCATGCCCACATGTAGTTTACGTGGATATGTGCCAAACATATTTTGTGGAAGATGAACAATTTAAATAAATAAATAAATAAATAAATAAGTGGACCCTCAACTTAACATTAAAGTTGCCTTTTTCAAATGTGAAACCAGTCAATCCAAGCACATGGTGCAAAACATGGAAGAATCCATATTACAATGTGAAAGAACACAGTAAAAATAAAAGCTTACTTTTTTCAATGCTTTTTTTAAGCTTCCTATACTGCTCCGGCTCCCTCAGCTTCAGGTCAGACCACCTTTTACGGAGCTGCTCCTTGGATCTCATGACCCCATATTTCTGATAGAGAGTCTTCGCCACTTTGTCCATTATTTGTGACTTCCTGAGATTAGGGGTGTCGTATGGCCCATGCTTCCCATCGTAATCCTTCCTCCGCAGGATGTCCACCATCTCCACCATCTCAGCAAATGACATATTAGTCGCCTTATATCTTTTATTCCTGGATCGGGACGTTTCCGCCTCCGGGCTTTCCTCGTCGTTACTTTCGAGTAAAGAAGCCACCTGTGTCACCGACATTTCGCCGTCTCCCACTGTGCGCCGAACGTTAAGGGGCGGGGAAATGCTGAAAAAGACCGTCATGGGCGGGCGACGCGGGCGGAGTTACACGCATGCGCAGGGTATAAAAATGGGAACGAAGTTATTAGGGTTGCGCGGAGTAAGAGCGACCGGAAGTGCAGAAAAGACCACAACTAAGGTAAGAAGGGAACTGGGGCCTGCAATGGCCTATAATGGTTTATGATTGTAAAGGCCAATATTGTGATAAGTTGAGGAGAATCGAATCTGATCTGTCATTTTTTTCCCGGGGTTTTTTACTTGCAGACAGTCAAATATGCATAAACTACGTGAGCCGGATGTCATGCTGATTTTTATTGAGAAATATAAAGAAATGTGAAACCTCTGGGAACTTAAACATCCCTCTTACCACAAGAGTGCTTTACGTCAGGCAACAATTGAAAAATTAGCGGATTGTATGAAGCCCTGGGTCCCAGACGCAGACTACACTATGACGAACAATAAGATAAACAACATGCGTAATGCATATAAAAAAATCTACAAAGAAGTCCGTGATTCGAAGAGATCAGGAGCAGCAGCAGACGATATACTACAGCCCAAGCTGTGGTACTTCAAGCACCTGCAATTTCTGGATGACCAGATTGAGGCCAGGGAATCAATGTCCAGCCTTCCCTCAACCCTTCCTTCCACCCTTCCCTCCAGGGTTCCTTCCACCCTTCCCTCCAGCGTTCCTTCCACCCTTCCCTCCACCCCTGCAGAGGTGGAGGAGGAGCTACCTGAGCTTGAAGAGCCTGATCTTCGCATCTTCAGCCAGGTATAGTATTTTCGAACATAAATATTGGCCTCAAAGTACTATTGTGATGAACTTGATTTATTCTCCCAAAATGATAACATTCCCCCCCCCCCAAAAAAAAGGGGGACAAAAATGATTGTTTAAGTATCTAAAAAAAAACAGGGGCAGAATAAAACTCTTTTCTATTTCTAAAACCAAAATATTGAAACAGTCATGAGATGAAAATTGTGTGTGATAGTTTTCACAAAATATCTAACTATGTGCCTTTTTTCTACACAGGATGAGGCCAGCCAGGAGGAAGAGGCGCAGGAATGTGGCAGGCAGGAGGAGGCAGGGGTGAGTGTCAGCCAGGAGGAGGCAGGGCCAAGTGGGACTCAGCAGGTCCCCAGGCCTAGTGGCAGCACAGTCTCACAAGTGGCTCCCCTCCACGTCAGACAAATTACTCCAAATGGAGGCGGGACAACGTGCCCTCTGCGAGCACATTATCTACATGGCCGTAAACATGGGGGTGAGGGGGCAGCTGACTGAGGCCACCCATATCTCTCATCAGGCCAACCCTTCTCCTCCTTCTCCTGCCACATTACCACCCACAGTGGCCCGGCCTGCAAGGGTGCGTGGACGGGGCCGTGGAGGGAACGCTGCAGAGAGGCGTGGAGGGAACACTGCAGGGAAGCGTGGAGGGAAGGCTACAGGGAAGAGCAGGAGGTGATTCCCTGGCTTCGAGCTGCTCTTCCAGAAGTTGCAGTTTCATGGAGTACCACAGCTTGGGATGATGTATGTCTTCGGCTGCTGCTCCTGATTTCATGCTGTTGTTTATCTTATTGTTTATCATAGTCATGTCTGCCTTTGGGGTCCAATGACTTCATATTTTCCGCTAATTTCTGAATTGTTGCCCTTCGTTTTTTGTTTGATATTTTCCCAGAATAAATGGAGATTTGATTTCAGCCAAAATACTTGCCTGATGTGTTTTTATTGGGAGTAGCAATAACATTTCCTAAATACAATGTGTAATTAATAACAAGGGACACCAACCTCCATGAGGGAAAAATTAAATAATCAAATGTTGTTGTGAGAAATTAACACACAAAAAAATGCTTACATTTTATTTCATTTGTGAGGTCGGCCTTTAATAATAAATCAAATTATTAAGAAGATCACAAGAAACAAGAAAGACATAAGTTAGTCAGAACTCGTGATAAAGAAGTGCAGCAAAAACAAGATGTCAGGGTCACCTGTGGCCAGGTGACAGATGCACACCGTAGGGGGACAGGAGTGCACCGCGAGGTAGTGAACCCTATGGCTGGCTTCTGCGGATAGGAAACTGGGTGGTTGTGGAAAGCGGGACCAGAGGAGCACAACCGGGATCCTAACGGAAGCTAGAGCCAAGATTCCCCAGGGCGCGGAGTCTAAGACCCAGCTGGTCTTCTCCAGGGCCTCTAGTGGTGAGGATGTTAGCTGCAGGCTGGGATCAGGTCGCGGCCCCTGGAGTTTCCTAGCTCACGCCCCGTAGGATAAGGGGAAAAGAGGGGAAGCAGCAGCACACGATAAGAGAGAACCGAATAACAAGCTGAAGGTCAGGGGCCACAAGCAGACAAGGATAACGAAGAACGAGCCGAAGGTCAAGGGTCACGAGCAGACAGGGATAGTCGGGGACAAGCCAATAACGTAACAGAGAGACAGACGTAGCACACGGCAGGCAGGAACCCAAACACACAATGCCTAACAAACACGTTGATCAGCAAAGCAGGCTTGCAGTGCACAGGTTAATATAGTGTTCTGTGATAGGGCCTGGGGTGGAGTCAGGCTGGGAGGAGATTATAAAGGAAGCCAGGTGAAGGAGGTCTGGTCTCTAGATGAACACATGAGGAGGAAGGTAAGATGGCAGACAGACATTAATGCATATCCATGACAGTACCCTCCCTCTTACGAGGCCTCCCCCTTCCCCGCCTGGGCCCAGGTTTAGAGGGAAACTTCAGATGAAACTCCTTTAACAGACGAGGTGCAAAGACCTCAGATGCAGTGATCCAAGACCTCTCCTCAGGACCAAACCCTTTCCAATGAACGAGGTACTGAAGAACGCCTTTACAGAGTCGGGAGTCCAGAATTTGACTGATCTCGTACTCCTGATTATCCTCAGAGACAGGCGCCACGGTAGGGAGAGGACGAGAGAATTTATTGAGGACTAAAGGCTTTAGAAGAGCAACATGAAAGGAGTTAGTGATTTTAAGGCTCTTAGGAATCTGGAGTTTGAAACAAACCGGATTCAGTTTAGCAGCTACCGTGTATGGACCGATGAATCGTGGAGCAAACTTCAGAGAAGGAACTCGGAGCTTGATGTTCCTGGTAGAGAGCCAGACTTTGTCCCCTGGCTGAAGAGAAGGCGGTTTACGCCTGCGGCGGTCGGCAAAGCCTTTGAATTTTTCAGCAGCTGCCCGGAGGGAATCATGAACGTGACCCCAAACGGAATTGAGAGACTCCTGAACCGAAGCCAAAGCTGGAATGTCTGGAGAACAGATCATGGGAAGAGGAAGTTGAGGGTGTTTTCCATAAACTGTGAAAAAGGGTGTCTTCTGCGAACTGGTATTCACATGATTGTTATGGGAGAATTCTGCCCACGGGAGTAGAGAGGACCAATCGTCATGGTGAGAAGACACAAAGGTGCGAAGAAAGACCTCTAACTCCTGATTAACCCTCTCAGTCTGTCCATTGGATTGGGGATGGTAAGAAGAAGAAAAATCCAAGACAATATTGAGGGATTTGCAAAAGGCTCTCCAAAAACGAGACGTGAATTGGACTCCCCTGTCGGAAACAATATGAGAAGGGACCCCATGTAGGCGGAAAATTTCCCGAATGAAAATGGGAACCAAGGCAGGGGCAGAAGGAAGACCAGGAAGAGGAACAAAATGAGCCATCTTGGAGAATCGATCGATTACCACCCAAATGACTGTATTATTCTCAGACAGTGGGAGATCGGTGATAAAATCCATGGCAATATGGGCCCAGGGTTCCTTAGGAATGGGCAAGGGCATGAGGAGACCAGCAGGAGCTTGTGTGGAGGATTTGGACTGAGCACAGACATGACAAGCTTTAACGTAGTCTTTGACGTCTGAGCGGAGATTAGGCCACCAGTAGTGACGACTGATGAGTAGGAAGGATCGGAGGAATCCAGAATGCCCTGCCACCTTGGAATCATGTCCCCAACGAAGGATCTTAGCTCTTAGCTCAGTGGGGGCAAAGGTCTTACCAGGCGGAATTTTTGACTTCAGGGTGGTAGAGTGGGCAACAATGCATGAGGTGGGAATGATCGGCTCAGGTTCAGGGGCGGACTCCTCGTCCAAAGTGTCAAATGACCTAGAGAGCGCGCATCAGCCCGACCGTTGCAGGAACCAGGTTTGTAGGTAATCGTGAAATTAAAACGGGCAAAGAAGAGACTCCACCTGGCCTGTCTAGGATTCAGACGTTTAGCATTCTGTAGATACTGTAAATTCTTGTGATCGGTAAAGATCGTTATGGAGTGAGGGGAACCCTCCAAGAGATGACGCCACTCCTCTAACGCCAATTTAATTGCGAGAAGTTCCCGATCACCGATGGCATAATTCCTCTCTGCCTGAGAATTTTTTTTGGAGAAGAACGCACATGGTTGGCGTCTCTTCTCAAAGATTTGAAGAAGCACAGCTCCCACCCCCATTGAGGAAGCGTCCACTTCAATAAAAAATGCATTCCCAGGATTTGGTCTCCTCAAGAGGGGGCCAGAAACAAAGGCCTGTTTCAGGTTGTGAAATGCAGAGACAGCTTCGGGAGGCCAGTCTCTGGCATTCACACCCTTCTTGGTCAAAGCGATAATAGGCGCGGCAATGGAAGAGTAATTCCTTATGAACTGCCTATAATAATTAGTGAAGCCAAGAAAGCGCTGTGTGGCCTTGAGGCTAGCAGGAAGAGGCCAGTTGGTGATAGCCAAGACCTTCCCAGGGTCCATACGAAGACCCGAACATGAGACGAAGCACCCCAAAAACAGGACCTCAGAACATTCAAAGGAACATTTCTCCAGCTTGGCATAGAGATTGTTCTCTCTAAGACGTTGAAGTACAGTGCGGACATGGTTTCTGTGGACGAGCAGATTTTCAGAAAAGATCAGAATGTCATCCAGATAGATGACAACAAACTGGTACAGCAGATCTCTGAAGATTTCATTGACAAAGTTCTGAAACACGGCTGGAGCATTACACAGACCAAAAGGCATCACCAGATATTCGTAATGCCCGTCTCTAGTGTTGAATGCAGTCTTCCATTCGTCACCCTCCCGTATTCGAATGAGATTGTACGCGCCTCTGAGATCCAACTTGGTGAAAATGGAGGCACTCTTCAACCTATCGAATAGCTCAGATATTAAGGGTAAGGGGTATCGATTTTTAATAGTAACCGCATTTAAACCCCGATAATCGATGCAGGGTCTTAAGGTACCATCCTTTTTGGCAACAAAAAAGAACCCTGCCCCTGCAGGCGATGAGGATTTCCGGATGAAACCTCTCTCCAGATTCTCTGCGACATACTCCGACATGGCCTGGGTCTCTGGGATGGACAGAGGGTAGGTACGACCCCTGGGTAGAGTTGCTCCGGGGACAAGATCAATAGCACAGTCAAAAGACCTGTGGGGAGGAAGCACCTCAGCTGATTTCTTACAGAACACATCCCGGTAATCGCTGTATGCAGCAGGAAGATCAGAAGAAACAGAAGTGGCAGCAACCGGAAGACTCTCCTTGGGGGTCACCTTGAGAAGACACGACGAGAAACATGAGGAACCCCAGGCCAGGATCTGCCCAGAGACCCAGTCCACATGTGGAGAGTGGAGCTGTAGCCAAGGGAGGCCCAATACAACTGGGGTAGAGGCCTTGGGTAGAATAAGAAAGGATATCCACTCCTGGTGGAGAATTCCTACCGACATCCTAATGGGTAGCGTCTGGAAGCGAATAGGGCCCCCTGGAAGAACAGTGCCATCAATTGCCGAGACTACCAATGGGGTAGTGAGAGGTGAAAGGGTAAGCTTCATAGAAGAAGCAGTTCTCCAATCCATAAAATTGCCGGCAGCCCCGGAATCCAGGTATGCAAGGGTTGACTGAGGAGAAGTGCCTACATGAAGGAACACCGGCAAGAGCAGGTGAGAAGGTGATGTTTCTGGGTCCAATACTCCACCTTCCAAATGTATTAGACCCGAGCGTTTCCCGGACGAAGCGAGCAGGAGTCACGAAAATGACCCTTGCCCCCACAATAGAGGCACAAGCCCAGAGTTCTGCGCCTAGCACGTTCTTCGGGGGTTAGTCTGGTCCGGCCCAGCTGCATAGGTTCTTCAGCAGGTAGAGGATGCTCCACGGAATGAAGGGAGGGGAGCTCAGACTGGCTAGGACCCAGAGAGTGCTGGCGTCTTTTTTCTAAGGACCTCTCTTGAAAACGAATGTCGATCTGGTTGCATAATGAAATTACAGCGTCCAGACCGACGGGAATGGCTCTTCCCACTAATTCGTCTTTCACTCGGTCAGAGAGGCCATGTAAAAAGGTAGCGACCAGGGCCTCATTATTCCAGCTCAATTCAGCTGTGTGGATACAGAACTGAAGAGCATATTGCCCCACTGAACTAGATTCTTGGCGAAGACGTAAGACAGCACTAGCCGCTGAAGAAGCCCGAGCCGGCTCTTCGAAGATATTACGAAAGAGCTTCAAGAAATCGGACAGACTGGAAACCACCGGATCGTTCCTCTCCCACAGGGGGGCAGCCCAGGCCAAAGCTTCACCGGAGAGGAGGGAAATGATATAGGCTACCTTAGCCCGGTCAGACAGGAAGCTTTGAGGCTGAAGCTCAAAATGAATTGTGCATTGGCTGAGAAACCCCCTGCAGGCCTTGGAGTCCCCAGAGAAACGGGACGGAGCTGGCAATCTTAGTGAGTGTGAGGCTGCGACTGGTGCGATAGGTACAGCCGCTGGTTGTACTTGGGGTTGCGGATTCGGGGTTCCCAAGGAGACCTGAAGCTGCTCGAATCGAGAAGCCAGATCCTGGAGGAATCGCATCACCTGAGTCTGATTTGATTCCTGGGTCTCAAGTCTGCGAACTATGCCCTGCAATGGATCATCCGCGGGGAGCGGGATGTCAGCCGGGTTCATGGCTGATCAAACTGTCAGGGTCACCTGTGGCCAGGTGACAGATGCACACCGTAGGGGGACAGGAGTGCACCGCGAGGTAGTGAACCCTATGGCTGGCTTCTGCGGATAGGAAACTGGGTGGTTGTGGAAAGCGGGACCAGAGGAGCACAACCGGGATCCAAACGGAAGCTAGAGCCAAGATTCCCCAGGGCGCGGAGTCTAAGACCCAGCTGGTCTTCTCCAGGGCCTCTAGTGGTGAGGATGTTAGCTGCAGGCTGGGACCAGGTCGCGGCCCCTGGAGTTTCCTAGCTCACGCCCCGTAGGATAAGGGGAAAAGAGGGGAAGCAGCAGCACACGATAAGAGAGAACCGAATAACAAGCTGAAGGTCAGGGGCCACAAGCAGACAAGGATAACAAAGAACGAGCCGAAGGTCAAGGGTCACGGGCAGACAGGGATAGTCGGGGACAAGCCAATAACGTAACAGAGAGACAGACGTAGCACACGGCAGGCAGGAACCCAAACACACAATGCCTAACAAACACGTTGATCAGCAAAGCAGGCTTGCAGTGCACAGGTTAATATAGTGTTCTGTGATAGGGCCTGGGGTGGAGTCAGGCTGGGAGGAGATTATAAAGGAAGCCAGGTGAAGGAGGTCTGGTCTCTAGATGAACACATGAGGAGGAAGGTAAGATGGCAGACAGACATTAATGCATATCCATGACACAAGATTTTAAACACCATTCTAAAGCAAAAAACAATGCGCTGGAATAAACGAGGCAATAACTTGCAGAATGACGAATGTGCTCTCTCCATTAGGAACGCTAGTTTTACCAGAACGAGCGCTCCAGTCTCCTAATTCAGTCTGAGCATGCGTGGGTTTTTTATCTGATGGACTCGCCCATAGACGATTGGAGTTTTCGATCGGTTTTTTATCCATCGGAAAAATTTAAAACATGTTCTATTTTTTAAAACCGATGGAAAAAAGACCGATGGGTCCCATACACGATCGGTTTGTCTGATGAAAACAATCCATCGGATGGTTTTCATCGGTTAAACTGATCGTGTGTACAGGGCTTAAGTCTATGGTTGCCATAAATGTCTCCTTTGGTAGGATGTTTCTGATTGAATATATCGACTCCATCCTGAATTTCTTGTATTTTACTCTTCTGTTGAGAGGTTTGAGGTTTAGAATGAGCCTCAGCTTGCCTGATGGTTTTGCCTTTGCAAAAATATGGGAGTAGAACCCCCTTTGTTCCTCTGCCTGAGGTTATGGTTGGATCTCCTTCTGATCTAGTAGATTTTCGCTCGAGCTTCGTCTCTTGGTAGCATTGTTACCAGGTACTTGGTTGGGGGGTAGGTGGTAAACTCTATTGAGTAGCCCTCTGTTATGGTGCATAGGATGAATTCGTTTTTCGTTGCTTCCATCCATTGTTTGGAGAAGGCTGCGAGTCTGCCCCCTACCTGATGACAGTCATTGTTTTTTGGGGGTAGGGGGTTGTTGTGGAGATTTTTATGGAGATGTATTTAATATGTATTGTCATAGTGTCACCCAGTGTTAGTACTTCCGCAACCCGCTCTAAAAGAGCTGATTGGGGTAGTCTGAGGCTGATTGAATCCCGTCTGATAGGGGAAAACGTTTTGAGTGTGATGTTTGCAGGGTGCGGATATGTCCGCCAACGGGGGCCCTCTGTGCATTAGCATGGACGATCGTTAAGGAGGGGATATGCTCGCTCTGCAATGACATCATTGGTTATAGGCGGATGGGCGCTCTTGTCTCTGCTATGTCTGATCAACATTGGTTGGAATTCGTAGCGCGCATCTGCGGATAGCCTCCCTCCCCCATTCAATAATAGTATAATCTTAATATGCGTTATTCTATGGAATAGCGCAGAATAAGAATTCCTATCAATGGTAACTTTAGCCACCCTACGTTATTGTATTCATGTATGACATCTCCTGTTGGAAGGAATGTCCAGGTATTGTCATTCTCATGTGGAAGGAACATCCTGTGATGTTCCCGCCCATGGGGGGAGGTGACTGGTTGCTGCAACCAATCACCTCCTGTCTTGAGATCTTTTGAGTTTAATAAAAGCCTATGATTAGGCGTCGGCTGGACAGTCTTTGCTGGAATGGCCTGATAAGAAGATAAGCTTTTGTGGTGCTGCCTTTCTTGGATGAATGATGGAATGAACGGTGAGTGGATTTTAGCAAACTTAGTCTACAGATAGCATTATTGCAAAAAGATGAAATCTGATGTGTGCTTAGATAGCACAGGAATTATAGGCTGTGTGCTCTGTAAACAGCAGCCTGGAATTCCACAACAGTAATGGCGGGCCAGGATTTTTGGGAATAGATGGAGTCCCTTTGGACATCGGATCGAGATGGGGGGAAGAGTGGATCTACGTTCCGATGGGGGGGCTCTACTCTTTAAAAGAAATTTTTTTGTCTTTTTGAAATAATGCTTTAAGTTTGCAGCGTGTGTATGTGTGCGTGTGTATGTCTGCGAATCATATGTGTATGTGTGTGATTTTGTCATGGATCGTATGCCTGTGAATTTGATTGTGTGTGGGTATGCCTCCATGTGCCTGTGTGATTAGATTGTTTGGCTGCCATGTGCTTGAATGTGGGAAGGGCTTGCCCACTGCTTTGTGTTGCAGAGGTTGTGCCCTAAGGGAAGGACAATGGTGCTGGAAGGGAAACGCCCTGAGAGATGATCTGATGTTACAAGCAACAATATACTCTATGTGTGTGGTGTTTGTGATTTCTATGAAAAATAGAAATGGTTAGATTGTGATTTTTGCCTTTATAGGGGACAAAGACACATGTCCCCATAAGTGTAAAAATATTTTAACGAAAGTGTTTGGTTTTAAAGTTGAAAATTCCTGCCGCATATTCAAGTGGCCAGGCATTGTTGGAAGCCAGACAATAGTAGCTGTTTGTTGAAAGGAATACGCCCTTTGAATAGTTGCAGGCTGTTTTGGATGCTAGCATTGAGGAGGTATGTCTCTGCAATGGCTTTGTTATGGAAGCTGAGGCCACTGTGTGTGAACTTTAGGTAGAGAAAAGTGGTGAATATCTCAGAGTATATGAACTTAGAGAAATGAATATGTTTTTAATATTGTCATGTAACTCACATTTATTGAATGTGCTGTTTAGTTGGCAAAAGGGAGGCTAAGTTTGTAAGTGTACATGTGGTCCTTGTAGAGTGTAGCTGACACCTTTTTCAGTGGATTTTGATGATAATTTAGAAAAGTTTCAATGGTGTAGTCAGTCTTTGTGGAGAAAAACATTTTTGATTTTCTTTTAAAGAGATGCTGGTTTTGGCGGGAAAAATTGCATGCGTCAATGGCGCAATTTTTGTTGTCCACGAGGTGCTGTGGTGGGTCATCCACCATTTTGTAGTCCTGGCTTGTCGGCCATTTTGAGAGACGTTTACAGTTTGAGATAGGAAGTTCCAGTTTAGCAAACACGGCTCCTGAATATGCTGTATTGGCATTTGTTGATCGGCGCAGTTTTCTTATGTTTTATGCGTTTACAGTTTGACCTGTGCACTGCTGGGAAGAGTAGTGAGACACCAGGGGGACATACTGAGAGACTGGTTTTTGTTTAATGAATTCGCTGGTTTAAATTGCTTTTCTAAGCATCGCCTTTTGAGTTGAGTGGTATCTTAAAATAGCGCGGTCTTACCCTGAGGGGCCACGACGCGCTTGCGGACACACGCACATGCTGGGGCCTATTTATGGATAGGATCTGGCTGACCTACCAGCAGTTGGAGTGTGGGAGGAGGCCAACGCAGACACAGGGAGGACATGCAAACTCCATGCACATGATGTTAGGTTGGGGATTTCTCTGTTTTCATTTAAGTGAATGTAAGCTATTGCAGGGTCAGCTGACTTTGCAGTATATGCGCGGCGTTTTTTTGGCATTGGATTTTGGTTTCAAGAAAAACTTCACTTTACACTGAATTTTGATGGATTGTAAGACTAACAGAGTTTTTGTACAATGATGTGTTTTTATGTTTAAATATTTCCTTCCCAGAAGGCAATTCGTATGTTTTGAAGCTTGTATTGTATAGCCTGTAGAGGAGGAGTGGGGGTTTTGGTCGAAACCCCTAGAGCCATCTTTTTGCAGGAGTTTTGTATTTGAGTCAACTTGTGGTTTTGCTTGCAGGGGATGTTTGGGTCAGGACCCTCCCATTTGCAAAGGAGGGTTTTATTCCACCATCTTCTTGACAAGGTTTTAAATTGTTGAAATATATAATGTGTAGCCATGGATTTTTTTGGAGTCTTGATAGACACAGCAATGTGGCTGGGCTCCCCCCCTCCCCCTCCCTCTTCCTGAACAATTGATATGTAAATAAACCAGTTTGGTTTTTTTAAGTAGCTGAGCATAACCGGAAGTTTCTTTTCAGCATTTATATATCAGCAGAAAGTTAGTGGGAGGAGCTTGGGGTTTTTAAAGGTGAGCAATGAGATTTGTGCTTAGAAGGAAAATGGAAAGCATTTTGGCGTTTAAAAGTGTTTTATATTTTGTTCCAGTTTTGTGAAGTTTTGTACTGTGTAATACAGTTTTGGGTAGAGAGAAAAACAGGGGGTAGCACCATTATTTTATCATCTAGATACAGAGAGAAGCCACATTGTTCTGCAGGTGGTAAACTGGCATAATTGTTCTGTGTGGTTTAGTCTGACAACGCAGTGTATGGGTGTATAGCGGAAAACGCTTGTGTATGCATACACTGTGAGGGGTAGAGGCCTAATTCGGGGGTTGATCTGTGGTTGTTGCTGTAGTTCCAAAAGTGTTGGGACAACAAGCCATAGTGTTGACGCCTCGGTTAGGGTTTCTAGTTGGAGGACTTGACCATATAGTGGTTGTAGTTCTGCAATTCACCGTATAAGAAGACACCGGGCGGTGATCTCCGAAAATGGGTGCAACGGTTTAACCTGGACGCAGGTTTAAGACGATAAGCCGATTCGAATCGCCATGGACACAAGGAGGTCTGTGCAAAGGGAAGGAATGGAGGCTTCCCATAGTCAGACGGTCACACAGTGCACGAAGCCTAGTTTTGGGGCAAAGGCCTTTGAACCCCAAAAAGATTAACATAGGTGGTCCAAGGATACTATTTTGGGTATCCCTCTGGAATGGATGTAGTTGAGCTGCGGCTTCAGAAATCTGTAATGATGAGTGTTGATGGAGGTGTAGTCTCATGCCTGTTTGTTTGAACTTTGTATGGCTGGTCCATGCAAGCTTCTCGAGCTGCTCTCATGGTTGTCCCATTGTATTTTTTTCTATTGCTGAAAGAGTGAAGGTAGAATTCTGGCTGTTTGTTTTTTTTAATTTTTGGTTTTGGAAACTTTGAAGTATCTCCCCCACGTTTGTATCTGAGTGTTTATATGTAGTAACGTGAATATGTTCGAACTTACCGCGGCGATCCTCCGATGCGTCGACGCTGTTGTATTTTTGTAGGAACGGGAAAAGTAAGGGTTACAGAGGGTTTTGTTTGAATCGGTTTTGAAAGAATGTCATTGACAATTTACCAATTGTGAGGGGGTTAGCTCGGCAGCGGGTGTGTGTGACCCCCGAGATGGGCTCCCCACACAAAAACAGGCCCAGCAAACGGAGGTTGTGGTTTTCAAAATCAAAAAGGTGCGGTTTATTTTCTATTTACAGTGACAAAACACAGCAAAGCAAAAGAAACATAAACAAAATAAATCCTGGTCAACTTGACCTCTGACTAAACATACAGGTTTCCTAACTAACAACTGGGATCAGCCTAGTGCTGTCCTAGTCCCTAAGTCCCTGGTTTTAAATGTCCAAGCAAATAGCCACACAGGCTTTGTCTCACCGCACAGGGGTTCACTCTCCCTAGACAGTCCACACAGGTCTGGGTCCAGGCATGAGCTAACATCTAATGAAGCTGGGAGTTCTTATAGAGGCCGAAATGAGCTGACAAGCTTCAGCTGGTCTCATCAACTCCCTGTCTGCACGACGCCCCACACTCTCCCTAGAGGTATGAGTCATCCATGAGCCCACTAGCCTTAGCTGGGCTTATACAACTCTCCACCTAGTTGTATAAGTCGGCGTAAAGCCTGAATCTGGGCGAAATATATCTACCCCCCTGGATGCAACCAGGTGACTTTACCTTCCTGCTGTCACATACCCCCCCCTCTTGTTTTAACCTCGGGGTTGGAACACCAGCAATCAGGCATTCATGTACTCGAGACAAAGCATCCACATTCCCCATTTGAACGCCAGGGCGATGCTTTACTGTGAAGTTGAATTCCTGGAGGGCCAGGAACCACCTATTCACTCTTCTATTTGTTTCCTTGTTTTGAGCCATCTACTTTAACGGAGCGTGATCCGTAACCATGTCAAAGTGCCTACCTAGCAGGTAGTACCGAAGGGAATCTAGAGCCCACTTCACCGCTAAACACTCCTTTTCAACGGTGGCGTAATTTACCTCATGGGACTTCAACTTCCTGCTGAGGTAAATGACTGGGTGCTCTTCCCCGTTCCAGACCTGGGACAATACTGCTCCTAACCCCACATCTGACGCATCACTTTGTACGACAACGTTTTTAGAGAAGTCGGGTGAGTACAACACTGGCTGGCTACATAAGGCTTGTTTCAAGAATTGGAATGCTGCCTCAGCCTCGGGGGTCCATTTAATCATGACCGACCCTTTCCCCTTCGTCAGGTTGGTTAGGGGCACAGCCTTAGAAGCAAAGTGGGGAATGAATCGCCGATAATACCCAGCGATTCCCAGAAAGGCTCGTACCTGCTTCTTGCTGTTGGGACGTGGCCAACTCTGGATGGCCTCGACTTTGTTGAGTTGGGGTTTTATTACTCCCCTCCCAATGGTGTACCCAAGATATTTGGCCTCCTCCTGCCCAATGGTACACTTCTTGGGGTTAGCCGTAAACCCCGCTTCCCGAACAGAGTCCAGGACTGCTTGCACTTTTGGCAGATGTGAGGCCCAATCTGTGCTATGGACAATTATGTCATCCAGGTAAGCCGCAGCATACTTCCGATGGGGCCTCAGCATCTGGTCCATTTTCCGCTGGAATGTGGCCGGCGCATTCTGTAACCCGAACGGCATTCTTTTATATTGGAACGCCCCGTCTGGGGTTACAAATGCGGTTTTCTCTTTGGCCGACTTGGCCAGGGGGATTTGCCAATACCCTTTTGTGAGGTCAAGAGTCGTCATGTATCGGGCTGTTCCCAGCCGGTCGATCAACTCATCTATACGTGGCATGGGGTAGGTGTCAAATTTTGTAACTTTGTTCAACTGTCGAAAATCGTTACAAAATCGCCAGCTCCCATCCGGTTTAGGCACCAACACAATGGGACTAGACCAATCACTTTGGGACTCCTCTATCACCCCTAAGTTCAGCATTTTCTGTACTTCCTCCGTATTGCCTCCCGTCGGGCCTCTGGGATCCGATAGGGTTTTAACTTCACCCTTTCACCGGGCGGGGTAATGATGTCATGCTCTACCCCAGATGTTTGTCCCTGCAGCTCAGAGAATACCTCCTTGTTGCGAAGCACAAACTCCTTAACCTCCTGTTGTTGGGGTTGTGACAAGGTGGCTGCTATTCCAACCTCCGGAATCACGCAACCAGTTTGAGCTGGTGACCAAGTGTCTGCGACTAGGGACTCTCTATCCCTCCAGGCTTTCAACAGATTAACGTGATAGATCTGTTCAGGCTTTCGCCTTCCTGGTTGTCTGACCTTGTAATTCACTTCGCTCACTTTTTCCATTATCTCGTAGGGGCCTTGCCATTTGGCAAGGAATTTACTTTCAACCGTAGGGACAAGTACCAGTATCCTATCCCCCGGGGAAAAGGTACGGGTCTTGGCTCCACGGTTGTACACTCTCTGCTGTGCTAACTGCGCTTGGGCCAAATGTTCCTTCACGATGGGCATTACCTGTGCAATTCGGTCTTGCATCAGGGCGACATGCTCAATCACACTCCTGTGGGGAGAACTCTCACTTTCCCAAGTTTCCTTGGCAATATCCAACAGCCCTCTTGGGTGTCTCCCATACAGTAACTCAAAGGGGGAGAATCCCGTAGAGGATTGGGGCACCTCCCTAATAGCAAACATCAAATAAGGAAGTAGACAGTCCCAATCCTTTCCATCTCTATCCACCACTTTCTTCAACATTTGTTTTAGGGTTTTGTTGAATCTTTCAACCAGCCCATCGGTTTGGGGGTGATACACAGATGTACGCAATTGCGTCACTTTGAACAATTTACACAGCTCTTTCATAACCCGGGACATAAAGGGTGTACCTTGGTCCGTAAGCAGTTCTTTACAAATACCCACCCGGCTAAAAACAAGAGATAGCTCTTTGGCTATGGTTTTGGCCGAGGTATTTCGGAGAGGGATCGCTTCTGGATAACGGGTGGCATAGTCCATTATAACTAATATGTACTGGTGCCCCCTAGCGGACTTGATTATAGGACCTACCAAATCCATGGCGATCCTCTCAAACGGGACCTCAATGATGGGTAGAGGGACCAGCGGGCTACGGAAATGTGGCATCGGGGCCGACCTCTGACACACAGGGCAGGAGGAACAATAATTTTCTATGTCCTTCATCACCCCCGGCCAATAGAATCTCTGTAATACCCTCTCTCGGGTTTTCTCTGTCCCCAGATGACCTCCAAGAATGTGCCCATGGGCCAACTCCAACACCAACTTCCTGTAAGGTTTGGGCACCACAAGCTGCTCAACGGTTTCTTCTGCCCTTTTTGCCACCCGATACAGTAGGTCCTTCTCTACGCTGAAGTATGGGTAAGTGCAGGTATTATCTGGGTTCACTAACTCGCCATCTATTTTCACTACGTTTTCCCGTGCCTTTATTAGGGCGGGGTCTTTCAACTGTTCTGTGGCAAAGTTTTCCCTGTGAACCTCAAGATCAGAAAACTCCACAGACGGTAGGTTTTCGTCTGAGGAGGTGGGCTCCTCTCCAGTTTCTTGAGTCTCCCCTGCCAATACTGATAAGGGAAATTCCGGAGAGTCCTCACCACTCTCAGGGGAGTTCTGGCTATCACATTCCTGGTACATAGGGGCACCAGTGGGGGGCTCAGGATCATCCCACAGTTCCCAGAACTTCGGAAAATCCCTTCCCACAATGGCGTCATGCGGTAACTGAGATACTAAGCCCACTGGATGAGAGAGGGTACCTTTGGGGGTCTCGAAACACACTGTAGTCACTGGATACTCTCGGGTGTCCCCATGCACACAAATAACAGCTACCTTGCTATTCCCAGAGACCTCTGTTTTAACTAACTCAGCCTTTATCAGGGTCACAAGGCTACCTGAATCCAGCAATACCACAACATTTCTACCATTAACACACATTTTGCATAAATGTTTCTCAGTTCCTCGAATGGCAGTGCATGCGACTGTCACACACAGCGACTGACGTCTGCCCGTCAGAAAGTCACACTGCATGGGTTCCTCCACAACCGGGCAATTGGCTGCAATATGTCCCGCTTGCCGGCAGCGGTAGCAAACGATCCTTTTTGCGGCCTCTTGAGCCGCTGATTTCCCAGGCTGTTCTCGCCAAACTTGGGGTAGAGCTCCCACCCTCTCACTCTCTCCACCCTCACCCTTTGGAATCCTCTTATCCGCCCCTGGGGATGGTCTGGTCTTAGGGTGGAAAGTCCGAGTGTCTCTGGAAGAGGCCGTCAGGTTCTCTGTAGCCAAGTATTTCTCCACACGATCCACAAGACCATCGGCCGTCTCTGGGTCTCCATGGCTTACCCACTTTTGGATGGCAGTAGGAAGAGCTCTCAAAAACCGATCCATTACAACACGTTCCACAATCTTTGGTGCGGACAAAGTCTCTGGCTGTAGCCACTTTCTGCTCAGGTGAATGAGATCATACATTTGAGACCTGGGGGGTTTTCCAAGTTGGAAAGTCCAGTTATGCACACGCTGAGCCCGGACAGCCTGGGTGACACCCAGCCTTGCCAATATTTCAGCTTTTAGCATCGCATAGTCTTTTGCTTGGTTAGGCTCTAGGTCATAGTAAGCTTTCTGCGATTCACCAGTTAACAGAGGAGCCACCAGTCCAGCCCACTGCTCCTCAGGCCACTTTTCTCTTTCAGCGGTCCTTTCAAATGTGGTCAAAAATACCTCTGGATCATCCTCTCCAGTCATTTTTGTCAATAAACGACTCACCCCAAAGGACGCGGTATTAGTGGGACGGCTTTCCTCACTGGTCTCCGGACGTTGCTGCATTGCTGCTTCCATCTGTTGTTGTAGTCTCTGCTCTTGCTTCTGTAACAGGTCTATGAAGCGGGCCTCAGATTGCTGCTGGGCTTGTTGCTGAGCCTCCAGACTCTGTTGCAAAGTTGCGTTTGTCTGCTGCTGGGCTGCAAGGCTCTGTTGATGAGCTTGCTGCTGGGCTGCAAGGCTCTGTTGATGAGCTTGCTGCTGGGCTGTGAAGTTCTGTTGTTGAGCTGCAAGGCTCTTTTGCAAACCTGCATTTGTCTGCTGTTGATTGGCATTTGCTAGAGCCAGCTGCTTCAGTATCTCCTCCATGCTGGCTTAAAAAAAAACTGCCACTGGTTCTCCACCAACTGTGAGGGGGTTAGCTCGGCAGCGGGTGTGTGTGACCCCCGAGATGGGCTCCCCACACAAAAACAGGCCCAGCAAACGGAGGTTGTGGTTTTCAAAATCAAAAAGGTGCGGTTTATTTTCTATTTACAGTGACAAAACACAGCAAAGCAAAAGAAACATAAACAAAATAAATCCTGGTCAACTTGATCTCTGACTAAACATACAGGTTTCCTAACTAACAACTGGGATCAGCCTAGTGCTGTCCTAGTCCCTAAGTCCCTGGTTTTAAATGTCCAAGCAAATAGCCACACAGGCTTTGTCTCACCGCACAGGGGTTCACTCTCCCTAGACAGTCCACACAGGTCTGGGTCCAGGCATGAGCTAACATCTAATGAAGCTGGGAGTTCTTATAGAGGCCGAAATGAGCTGACAAGCTTCAGCTGGTCTCATCAACTCCCTGTCTGCACGACGCCCCACACTCTCCCTAGAGGTATGAGTCATCCATGAGCCCACTAGCCTTAGCTGGGCTTATACAACTCTCCACCTAGTTGTATAAGTCGGCGTAAAGCCTGAATCTGGGCGAAATATATCTACCCCCCTGGATGCAACCAGGTGACTTTACCTTCCTGCTGTCACACAATGTACAGGAATGTCATTATTATTTTACTATTCTTTGCAGGTTAAATATGAAGAATAGAGTAATGATTTTGCTTATAAGTATTTTTCAGGTCCAAGGAGTTTGTACACAGAGAACAGGTGTATGTAGACAGCGGTACATATGGATAAATATGAGTCTAAGGGAGGTAAAAGTATCACAGGCTATTTCATTGTTTCTTTTTTCCTGCACCACGCATTTCTTCCTTCAGTCTGTAATGAGGAAGAAAAGGGGGGAGAAAGATAAATGTAAGAGTGACAGTTTTTTTTTTCAAACTAATAATAACCTCTGTAATTCTAACCAAGTTTGTGCCAAGACAGTCTTTCTTTAACCACTTGACCACTGGGCACTTAAACCCCCTTAATAACCAGACCAATTTTCAGCTTTCGGTGCTCTCACATTTTGAATGACAATTACTCAGTCATACAACACTGTACCCATATGAAATTTTTGTCCTTTTTTTCACACAAATAGAGCTTTCTTTTGGTGGTATTTAATCACTGTTGGGTTTTTTATTTTTTGCGCTATAAGAGAAAAAAGACTGAAAATTTTGTAAAAAAATGATTTTTTTTTCGTTTCTGTTATAAAATTTTGCAAATTACTATTTTTTCTTCATAAATTTTGGCCAAAATTTATACTGCTACATATCTTTGGTAAAAATAAGTACAAATTGGTGGATATTATTTGGTCTTTGTGAAAGTTATAGAGTCCACAAGCTATGGTGCCAATATCTGAAAATTGATCACACCTGAAGTACTGACGGCCGATCTCATTTCTTGAGACCCTAACATGCCAGATAAGTACAAATACCCCCCAAATGACCCCTTTTTGGAAAGAAGACATTCCAAGGTATTCAGAAAGAGGCATTGTGAGTTTTTTGAAGTTGTCATTTTTTCCCACAATTCTTTGCAAAATCAAGATTTTTTTTTTCTCTTTTTTTTTTTTCACAAAATTGTCATATTAGCAGGTTATTTCTCACACACAGCATATGCATTCCACAAATTACACCCCAAAACACATTCTGCTATTACTCCCGAGTATGGCGATACCACATGTGTGAGACTTTTACACAGCGTGGCCACATACAGAGGCCCAACATGCAGGGAGCACCTTCAGGCGTTCTGGAGCACCAAGGCCAATTCTGACATTTCTCTCCTACATGTAAAAATCATCATTTATTTGCTAGAAAATTACATAGAACCCCAAAACATTATATATGTTTTTTTAGCAAAGACCTTAGAGAATATAATGGTGGTTGTTGCAACTTTTTATCTCGCACGATATTTGCGCAGCAATTTTTTAAACGCGTTTTTTTACGGAAAAAAAATGTTTTGTGCTTAAAAAAAAAAAAAAACAGTAAAGTTAGCCCAATGTTTTTGCATAATGTGAAAGATGAAGTTACGCCGAGTAAATAGATACCTAACATGTCGCCCTTAAAATTTGAACACACTCGTGGAATGGCGCCAAACTTCGCTACTTAAAAAATCCCCATAGGCGACGCTTTAAATATTTTTACTGGTTACATGTTTTGAGTTACAGAGGAGGTCTAGGGCCAAAATGATTGCTCTCGCTCTAACGTTCGCACCGATACCTCACATGTGTGGTTTGAAAACCGTTTTCATATGTGGGCGGGACTTACGTATGCGTTCGCTTCTGTATGCGAGCTCACGGGGACAGGGGCGCTTTAAAAAAAAAAAAAAAATTTATTCTTCATTTTACTTTATTTATTTTAGTTTGACATGTTTTTCCGCCCTAAACATTTTTTTGATCACTTTTATACCTATTACAAGGAACGTAAACATCCCTTGTAATAGGAATATGGCATGACAGGTCCTCTTTACAGTGAGATATGGGGGGGGGGGGGTGTCAATAAGACCCCACATCTCACCTCTAGGCTGGGAAGCCTGAAAAAAAAACAAAAAAAAAAACAACAATCCTGGCTTTGATCGTAGCGGTGAGTCGGTAGAAGCACCGGAGGGCGGCGGGGGGGGGGACGACATCCCCTCTCGCCTCCCGTAAGATTGATCAAGCGGCGGAACAGCCGCTATGATTGTTCTTATGGTGTAGGGAATCGCCGGCTGAAAAAGCTGATATCTGAATGATGCCTGTAGCTGCTCCCATCATTCAGATATCCCCGCACAAAGTCAAGGACGTCATATGACGGCCGGAGGGCGGGAAGTGGTTATTGCAGAGTATTGCCGGGCATTGCAGAGTATTGCCGGGCATTGCGGAGTATTGCCGGGCATTGCGGAGTATTGCCGGGCATTGCGGAGTATTGCGGACTATGGCAGGGTATTGCGGTGTATGGCAGGGTATTGCGGTGTATGGCAGGGTATTGCACGGGTATTGCACAGGGTATTGTGGAGGGTATTGCACAGGGTATTGTGGAGGGTATTGCAGAGTATTGTGGAGGGTATTGCAGAGTATTGTGGAGGGTATTGCAGAGTATTGTGGCGGGTATTGCAGAGTATTGTGCAGGGTATTGCAGAGTATTGTGCAGGGTATTGCAGAGTATTGTGCAGGGTATTGCAGAGTATTGCAGAGTATTGTGCAGGGTATTGCAGAGTATTGTGCAGGGTATTGCAGAGTATTTTGCAGAGTATTTTGCAGGGTATTGCAGAGTATTGTGCAGGGTATTGCAGAGTATTTTGCAGGGTATTGCAGAGTATTGTGCAGGGTATTGCAGAGTATTTCGCAGGGTATTTCGCAGGGTATTGCAGAGTATTTCGCAGGGTATTGCAGAGTATTGCACCAGGGTATTGCAGAGTATTGCACCAGGGTATTGCAGAGTATTGCACCAGGGTATTGCAGAGTATTTCGCAGGGTATTGCAGAGTATTTCGCAGGGTATTTCGCAGGGTATCGCAGAGTATTTCGCAGGGTATTGCAGAGTATTGCACCAGGGTATTGCAGAGTATTGCACCAGGGTATTGCAGAGTATTGCACCAGGGTATTGCAGAGTATTGCACCAGGGTATTGCAGAGTATTGCACCAGGGTATTTTGCAGAGTATTGGCAGGGTGTATTGCAGAGTATTGGCAGGGTATAGCACAGGGATGGCTGAGCAGGGATGGATGGATGGCTGGATCTGTGACTGCAATTGTCACAGATCCAGCCCACAGTGCTGCTGCTGCCATCCGCTCCCTCCCCCTCCCCTCTCACACTGTACCGATCGGTACAGAGAGGGGAGGGAGGAACCGGCGTCATCAAATGACGCCGGTCTGTTTACAAGTGATTGCTCCGTCATTGGACGGAGCGATCACGTGGTAAACGGCCGCTATCAGCGGCGATTTACCGCGATTCGTGATCCGCCGGGTCCTCTGGACCCGGCGGTCACGGAGTTTCCCGTGTGCGCGCCCCAGGGGGCGCGCGGGAGCGCGATTCTGGGAGGACGTTATATAACGTCCTCCCAGAGTTAAGCAACCACCTTGTCGACGTTATTTGTCGGCAGGTGGTTGTTAAGTGGTTAATAGAATTTGAATCGGCAAGCAGCAGTCTGGTGAAGTAGGTTCCCATCCCAGAGGCTAAGAACCTTTTGTCAATGGTTTCAGGTATTGTAAGCCACGCACAGGTTATGCAGTGACCACAGTCCCGATGTCTGGGTTATTGTCATATGAGGGTTGTTTGGAGGTCAATCAAAATCAGGGTCGTACTCTCCTCATTAGCTGTCACTTATATTCTCGGCTGATGGGGGAGGTGCGATCGTTGTAACATGAACTTCAAAATGTCCACCAAAAGGTTTTCACGAGTCCCTCCTGGACCCGACTCAATAATCAGTTTACATTCTTTCCAACCAGGTGACTGGGTCGTTGTAAAGAAGCTTGAGGGATGAGACCACGCCAGCCACTGCAAGAAGCGGCTCAACCACACCAAAGAATGAGGAGTATCTTTGTTTATTTATATTTTTGTTGTTTAGTAAATTTTAGCGAGGGTAACGGTGAAAAACATCCCAAGTTATTATTTAAAGTGTATGTCCTGACTAGCTCAGAAAGCGAACAGGACCGATGGTCTGTTCTGAGTCTTCACCGAGTTTTAGTCCCCAGCGATGACAGCGGTACATGCCATTTATGATGTTATTATGGGTATGAGGAGTTTTAGTCCCCAGCTATGACAGCGGTACATGCCATTTATGATGTTATTATGGGTATGAGGAGTTTTTGACAAACTAGTGAAGACTCCAGACAGACACTTGTCAATGGAACCTAACGATGTATTTTTAGAGGGTAAAATTGGTTTTAGTTTTAATGGCTCTGTCTCTTGTCGGTTTGGGTATCTAGGCAGCCCACAAGTGTGTTTGAACTTTAGTTTGGTGTTTATGTGGATCTGCAGCTTATAAAGGTAATTCCCCCAAAGCAAGAGGTTCATGCGCGATGGTGAAGCTGTCCCAACATTTTAGGTCGCGGCCGATCGCGAGGATCTGATGGCGCAGGAAATTAAGAATGGCAGGGACAGCTAGAAGGGATTTGTTCACCAATCCCGACCAGGTCTGGGCATGGGATCCTGCATGTACAAGGTGGGGGGGGCTCGGGCTTGGGATACAATTGAACAATTCTCATCCGTTAAGGATAGGGTTCTTCATGTAATTGTTGAAGCCAGAGCTGTAGCTAAGTGAAGGTTGGGAGTCCTTTTTAAGGGTCTGGGAATCTTTGGGGATCTAATTTTTATTTTACAGCGGATCGTGGTTAAAGGAAGTGGGAATATATATACTCATGTCGTTTTTATTTCTATTCTTTCTATGTCGTGACGAGAGGCTCCTGTTGCCTGATTTGACGCGTGACCAGAGTTTCCTTGATGAGACGCCCCGAAGCCGGACCCACATACAAGACAGAGAATCACAGACGGATCGGCGATTACTACAGCTCACCATGTCGTGTCCTCCTTTATAAGTCATGCCCCAGAAGAGTAGAGTCTACATGTCAAGCCGTGTTTTCCTTTTTATGGACAAGAACTGATTCATTTCCAGGTGTAAGAAGCATATCAACTCTCATCGATGGACACATGGGGTGCATATGACAAAAAAGGGAGGACTGTTGTGGAGATTTTTATGGAGATGTATTTAATATGTATTGTCATAGTGTCACCCAGTGTTAGTACTTCCGCAACCCGCTCTAAAAGAGCTGATTGGGGTAGTCTGAGGCTGATTGAATCCCGTCTGATAGGGGAAAACGTTTTGAGTGTGATGTTTGCAGGGTGCGGATATGTCCGCCAACGGGGGCCCTCTGTGCATTAGCATGGACGATCGTTAAGGAGGGGATATGCTCGCTCTGCAATGACATCATTGGTTATAGGCGGATGGGCGCTCTTGTCTCTGCTATGTCTAATCAACATTGGTTGGAATTCGTAGCGCGCATCTGCGGATAGCCTCCCTCCCCCATTCAATAATAGTATAATCTTAATATGCGTTATTCTATGGAATAGCGCAGAATAAGAATTCCTATCAATGGTAACTTTAGCCACCCTACGTTATTGTATTCATGTATGACATCTCCTGTTGGAAGGAATGTCCAGGTATTGTCATTCTCATGTGGAAGGAACATCCTGTGATGTTCCCGCCCATGGGGGGAGGTGACTGGTTGCTGCAACCAATCACCTCCTGTCTTGAGATCTTTTGAGTTTAATAAAAGCCTATGATTAGGCGTCGGCTGGACAGTCTTTGCTGGAATGGCCTGATAAGAAGATAAGCTTTTGTGGTGCTGCCTTTCTTGGATGAATGATGGAATGAACGGTGAGTGGATTTTAGCAAACTTAGTCTACAGATAGCATTATTGCAAAAAGATGAAATCTGATGTGTGCTTAGATAGCACAGGAATTATAGGCTGTGTGCTCTGTAAACAGCAGCCTGGAATTCCACAACAGGGGTTTAAGAATGAATTCACCCTTGCCCTTTTTGTTCTGCTGCTCCCAGCGTTTCTTCACTCCCGGCTTGTTAAACTTTTTGAACTACCGAAAGAGCGCCTTCCCTTGCTTCTTTTTGGTTTGGGGAAAGCCCTTGCTCTTTGCTGTGGTCCTATACAGTTACGTTTCCAGTTCAGGTACGAACCATAGGTCTCCGGTGAATGGGATTCCACAGAGCCTGTTTTTTGAAGAGATGTCACCTCCCCAAGACTTTAGCCACAGGGCTCTTCGGGCTGAGTTGAGAAGTGCTGTGGCTCTTGAAGAAATTTTGACAGTTTCAGCTGAGGTGTCTGCCAAAAAAAGCTGCTGCTCTCGTCAGTGTGGGGATGGTTTTTATTAGCTCTTCTCTGGGTGTCGCTTTCTAGCAGTTCTTGGAGATGAGTTAACCATATTAGCAAGGTGCGGGCTGTGCAGGTGAAAGCGATTGCTGGATTCAGGTTCGCAGCCCCTGCTTCCCAGGCTCTTTTTAAAAAGGTCTCTATTTTCTTGTCCATGGGATCATTTGGTGTACCTGCGTCATCAAAAGCTAAGTCAGATTTATTTGTTACTTTTGCTAGGGAGGCATGCACTTTGGAGCATTTGGTCCAGGTTTTGGTGTCTGCCTCAGCAAATGGGTATCTGCGTTTGACTGATGTTGGTATATAGAGCTTTTTCTCAGGATCTTCCCTCTCTTTTTTGACAGTGTCTTTGAGAGTTTGGTGTACGGGAAATGTCCTGGGTTTCTTAGGTTGCAGCCCTTTGTACATCTTTTTATGTAGAGTGAGCTCTGCGTTTTTTTGCTCTTTGATGCCTAGCGTGTCCACTATGGCTTTAAGAAGACTGTCTGTGTCTTCTGAAGGAAATAAGTTGCCCTGTGAGGCCGGATCTTCCTCTTCAGAGTCTGAGCAAAGTCCATCCTCTGATTCGGATTGTTCGGATTTATCCGAATACTCCTCCTGTTCTTGTGTTATTGCCTGTTCTTTGTTACCTGTGAGGACGCATGTCCTACTGGTAGATGGAGTGCAGGCTTGACTAGCATTAGTTGGCATTTCAAGCTTCTCAATAGCTGAGCGTAGCGGTGCTCTTAATCTCTTTTTTAAAGGTGTTGAGCAGTTTGTGCAGATACCCTTGCGACGTTTTAGCCACCATTTTGTCTATGCATTTCTGGCATAGAGGTTTCTTCCATTCGGGTGGAAACCGGTGGTTGCATGAAGCATATGTTTTGCTTTTTGTTTTCCTTTCCTCCGGGGTCCTTGCCTGGAATCAAGCACAGAGAATCCCCATGAGGAAGGGTGGTCAGAGACTGCTCTATGAGCAGTATCCGCAAGTGAGATTAAGACAGAAGTGACACAGGAGTATTCTGGCTTACCTTGGAGCTGTCCCGGTTTGCAGGATCTGCAGGGCAGGGTGGAGAAGCGTCCGACATGGTCAGCCACCAGGATCCTCTGCTGGAGGAGTCCTTTTGACTGCTTCCTGCTTGAGCTCCGGCCCCGCCCCCAGCTGGCCCCATGCAGGTTGGTGGACAACACCTGCACATACCGCAGTGCTAGCTCCCTTATTAGGCAGGGTGGACTCTGCTGTGTTGTCCGGGAAGTAAGTAACTGAAAGTGACCTTTCCCCCCCCCCGCCGGCGCCATTTTGGTACTCCCTGCAGAGTGTCCATGAGGAGAGGAACTGGCTCTGCTGTGAAGGAGTGCTGCGGGCGGGATGAGCGCCGTTTCGTTCACGGGGCCGCGGGGGGGTCCTCGGGAGGCGGACTTCTGATGGCGGTGATCGGGCGGGCGCCCAGTGATTGCACTTACCCGCGCGATGCATCTGAGAGATCCAGGTACACCGGATTGCTGCAGCAGCAGGTCCTTGCAGCCTTGCGGTATGGGGTAAAAGCCAGTGCTTTTGTTCCAGGCTGGGGGGATGATTGCAGACCCCTCTGTAGGGGTGAAATCTCAGGCAGAGCAAGTTTTTTGCTCAAGATTGCTGCTCCTGCTCGCCCTCCCAAAGGCCACTGGGCTGGATGGGATGCTGGCAGGGGGCCTACTGCTACTAGCACAGAGACAAGGTAAAATAACAAACGTTTCTTGCAGCTCCTGTGGGTCCGGAGGAAACACAACAACTGAGGCACGCAGGTGAGACTGTGAAATTTATAATGGTGGACTAATGTGTTTCCTGTTTCAGGGAGGAGGAGCCTATCTCTTGGATGCTGCCCTGGAAGATGATTCGAGAAAATAAAAATCATAAATAACACCTCAAAAGCACTGCAAATGTGCCACAAACACATTATAAATGCATGCAAATGTGCATGAAGAACTGCACCCTGGATGTGGGAATTGTGGTGGGAATGAATCTTTGGTACAGCCAGAAAAACTGAGGTTGATTTACTAAACTGTAGCGATCAAAATCTGGCACAAATTTACATCAAAGCTTAACCCCTTTAGGTCCGCCTTATAACAGTTTTACTGCTACAGCGCGGCACCTGTGCGCCAGATTATATATATATTATCTTACATTTCCGGGTAGGGGGCTCGCTTCCGCTATGATACACAGCGGAAACAGATCGGCGGGTGCCCAGTAATCAATGTCCGCCGGCACCCGTCGATCATCGGGCAGAGAGACAGAACTGCAATCTGCCTATGTAAACAAGGCAGATAACCGTTCTGACAGGAGGGAAGGGATGGAGTTTGTGCACCTGTAAAGCTGGGAATAAAATCCATCTCTTCCCCTAGTAAAAGCACCTCTCACACAGTTCACATAACCACTATTTAGGCACACAGTCAACCCTTTGATTGCCCTAGATGTTTAACCCCTTCCCAGCCAGTGTGATTAGTGCAGTGACAGGCGCATATTTTTGATCACTGATCACTGTATCACTGGTCCTCAAAAAGTGTCAGTTAGTGTCAGAATGTCCGGCCCAATATCACAGTCCCGTTATAAGTCGCTGATCGCCGTCATTGCTAGTAAAAAAAAGAAACAAAAATATCCCATAGTTTGTAAACGCTATAACTTTTGCGTAAACCAATCAATATCTTATTGGGATTTTTTTTACCAAAAATTAGTAGCAGAATACATATTTTATGAAGAAATTATTTTTTTTTCAATTTTTTTATTGGACATATGTTATAGCCGAAAGAAAAAAACATTTTTTTTTTTTTCAAAATTGTCAGTCTTTTTTTTATATATAGTGTAAAACATAAAAAACACAGAGGTGATCAAATACCACCACAAGAAAGATCTATTTGTGAGGAAAAAAGGACATAAATTTTATTGGGTACAGTGTTGCATGACCATGCAATTGTCAAAGTAACACAGTGCTGTATCACAAATGGCCTGGCCATGAAGGGGGGTGAATCTTACGGAGGTCAAGTGGTTAACCACTTGCCGACGGTGATATAGTCGAATGATGGTGTGGGGTGTGGGCAGCATGCTCTGTGATCACAGTGTCCTTCAGACACTGCTGATCACAGATTGAGGTAAAGAGCCAATCAGTGGCTCTTTACCATGTTATCAGCTTTGTCCAATTACAGCTGATCACGGATGTAAACAGAAGCCGGTTATTGGCACTCCTTTCCTTATGCTGACAGCATGAGGAAGGGAGAAGAGAGCCGATAACCGGCTTCTGTAAAAGGGACATCTACACTGATTATCAGTGCAGTCCCAACAGTGATGCCAATCAGTGCTGCCAACTAGTGCCTCCTCATCAGTGTCACATATCAGTGCTGCTTACCAGTGCCCATCTATGCTGCCTACCAGTGCCACCTATCAGTGCCAATCAATGCAGCCTATCAGTAAACATCACCGAAGGAGAAAAATTACCTGTTTTCAAAATTTTACAACAAACTATGAAAAGTTTTTTGTTTTTAAAATTATAGGTCTTTATTTTTTTAGTTAGCAAAAAATGGTGATTAAATACCACCAAAAGAAAGCTCTATTTTGTGTGAAGAATAAACATTTTGTTTGAATACATTGTTGCATGACTGCGCAATTGTTATTTAAAGTGCGACAGCGTTGAAAGATAAAAATTGGCCTAGTCAGGAAGAGAGTAAAAGTGCCCAGTAGGTAAGTGGTTAAACTGGAGAGTACAACATCTGGTGCAGCTCTGCAAAGAAACCAATTAGCTTCCAGTTATTTTATTTTTTGTCAAAGCTTAAAGTGATTGTAAAGGTTTTTATTTTTTTAAATAACAAACATGTCATGCTCTGTGCAAGGGTTTTGCACAGAGCGGCCCCAATCATTTTTTTCTGGGGTCCCCCCGCAGCGCTCTTCATCAAGTGCCCCCATGGAGAGCTGCTTTCCATGAGTACGCTCCCGAGTCCTACTGCTGCATCCATTGACACAGACAGCAGAACTCAGCCACGCCCCTCCCCCCCCATGTCACTGGATTTGATTCACAGCAGCGGGAGCCAATGCTGCTGCTATCAATCTATCCAATGAAAACCTGAGACAGTGGCTGGAGCTGCTGTGCTCGTCCTCGACGCTGGAACGATCGAGTTCAGGTAAGAAAAAGGGGGGCTGCAGCAGCACAGAAGGTTTTTCACCTTAAGACCCCTTTCACACTGAGGCGGTTTTCAGGCGCTTTAGCTCTAGAAACAGCCTCTGAAAACTGCCTCCTATTCATTGCAGTGTCTTTTCACACTGGGGCGGTGCGCTTGCGGGACGTTGAGAAAAGTCCTTTCAGGTGGTACTTGGCTGACTGCTGTGCCACTTCATGCACAGGGGTCTATACAAGTTGCACCTGAAATCGCAAAAAGTAGTGCAGGAAAAAAAAATTCAAATCAGTGCGGCATGATGCACCACAAAGTCGCACTGATTTGAACGATTCCATTGCCGACAATTGGGTGTGACTTGGAACTGTCAAATCACATGACAAGTCGCTTCGGTGTGAACGGGGGCTGTATTGAACAAGCTGAAGTTAGATTGGCTTCCATGCACAGCTACACCAGAGTTTGCACTCTCCAGTTTTAGTAAATCAACCTCAGTATGACAAGCTGGACACCACCGCTCCCTTCTATCTGACCAGTTCTGTTGAAACCTCTGCAGCATTCAATGAACAGACACATTGGGGGGAGATTTACTAAAACTGGTGCATACAGAGTCTGGTGCAGATGTGCATAGTGACCAATCAGCTTCTTAATTTTATTGTCAATACTTAAAGGGGATATAAACCCTCCTGTTTTTTCACCCAAATGCACCCTATACATTAAGGTGAAAAAACTTCTGGCAGTCACCCCCCCCCCCCAGTTTTACTTACCTGAGCCCTGGAATGTCCCACGGCGAGGACACACAGTCTCTCTGCCTGGGTTTTTTTGGCTCGATTGGACAGATTAATAGCAGCGCAGCCATTGGCTTCCTCTGCTGTTAATCAAATCCAATGATGCAGGCGCCGGGGGGCGGGGCCAAATCCTGCATTCTGCGGCTATAGACGCCAAATACTGGACACGGGAGCACGCCCACAAGGGAATGCCCCCGGGAGAGCACTTCTCTTAGGGGATTATCTGATGCAAAGAGGAGCCGCGAGAGCCGCCAAGGGACCCCAGAAGACGGCATTCGGGGCCACTGTGTGCAAAACAAACTGCACAGTGGAGGTAAGTATGACATGCTTGTTATTTAAAAAAAAATATATATACCTTTAGTATCACTTTAATTAACCACTTTAACACCAGCCGCCGCAATTATACGGAGGCAGGTTGGCTCTATTGCGCAAATCACCGTAGCTGTACGTCGCTTCATGCAATAGATACAGCGGGCGCACGCACTCCCAGAGCCTATGCGTGTGGCCGGCGGCCCACGATCGCTCCACAGAGAGCCAAAACAGGGATCTGTAAATGTAAACAGACAGATCCCTGTTCTGTCAGGGGAGGAGAGAGAGATCATTTGTTCCTAGTGATCAGGAATAAGGATGAGCTCCGGCGTGTTCGGATAGTCCACGTGCAGAGCCCGCCAGGAAGTCGGCACCGCACTGCGCTAATCACAGGCAGTGAGACATTTCCTAATCTCTGCAGCCGAGCATCGGGACAATGTCTCCCTGCCAGTGATTAGTACAGCGCCGACTTCCTGGCTGGCTCTGCACGTGGACTGTGTGAACACGCCGGAGCTCATCCTTATCAGGAACAGTGATCTCTCTGTACCCCCAGTCAGTCCCCTCCTCCCAGTTGGAAACACCTCCCAGGGAACACATGTAACCCCCTGATCACCACTACTGTTAACTTCTTCCCTGCCAGTGAAATTTACACAGTACTCAGTGCATTTTTATAGCACTGATCGCTGTATAAATGTCCCTGGTCCCAAAAAGTGACAAAAGTGACCGATCTGTCCACCGCAAAATCCCGCAAAAAAAAAAATAAAAAAAAAATTGCTGATCACCGCCATTACTAGTAAAAAAAAAAAAAAAAATTAATAATAAAAATGCCATAAATATATCCCCTATTTTGTAGACACAATAACTTTTGGGCACATCAATCAATATACGCTTATTGCGATTTTTTTAAATATAAAACAAAAAAAATGTAGAATAAATATTGGCCTAAACTGATTTTTTTAAATACTACCAAAAAAAAAAAAAAAAAAAAAAAGCTCTATTTGGTGGGAAAAAAAAGGATATCAATTTTGTTTGGCTACAGCGTTGCACGACCGCGCAATTGTCAGTTCAAGCGACGCAGTGCCATATCACAAAAAAACGCTTGGTCATTAAGTGTGCAAATCCTTTCCGGTCCTTAAGTGGTTAATCAAGCTGAAGTTAGAAGCTGATTGGTTACTAGGTACAGCTGGACCAGTTTTAATGAATCTCCCAGTTGCCTGGACGTCCTAAATATGTTCTCCTAGATAACATGCCATCCATAAAAATCTACACACAGCTCTCTTGTGTGACCTCCCCCCCCTGCACAGCCCATGTGTACATATCATAGACCCTCCACATTATACGACCACTCCAGCCTGCTCTCTGTGTGTGTGTGTGTGTGTGTGCAGAACGTGTCACGTGGTGACAGAGGAACAGGAAGTGCTCTCTTCTAGGTGCTGGGCTCTGGTTGGGTGGAGCCGCGGTCCCATTTGCAGAGCCAAGAGTCACGTGACGGTTTGTCAGGTGTTGATATACACAAGGCCGGGGATATGGTGACAGCAGGTAAGTGTCCTCTCTGTGTACTCACCGGACTGTTATCACAGCTGGGGGTGTCCTCCTATCACATTGCCATGTGTGTTGTACGCAGCTCTGTCTGTACTGATACAGGGATAAATGTGTGTATTGTATAGTGTTGTGTTGTTACCTCACACAGCTCTCCCTGCATAGTAATAGACCTTTTGTAGTAGTATGGAGTTGCTCTCCACACACTGCACCACACAGAGCCCAGTGGTGTTGTATACAGAGAGTATGGCTGAGCCGGGTCACTCTGTAGTCACACAATTCTGTATGGAGTGAGGAGATTTCCTATATGTCTGGCCTCAGGTGATGATAACGGGACACTGGTTTTGTATTGTGAGGGGTGACAACCTTTAAAGTGGAACTTTGATCAGAAAATGAAGTCCTGCTAGATGACTCCAGACTGGCCCCTTTTGCAGATATAGATATATAATACATTAATAAATAAGTGTCTGCAATCCAGTAATACACGGTCTCACCCTGCTCTGCACATGCTCAGTTGCTCTCCGATTTTTAGATGCTGCTGAGTTTGTAGCGTGGGTTCACATATATGCGATGCCAGAGATCGCATTGCTGTGCCCATCACATGTGATGTCTGTGCAATGCGAGTTCAGCTGAACAGTTGTATGGCTGAACTCGCATTGGATTCACACAGAAATAGTGCAGGAACCTCCCCCCCCCCCCCCCGCACTGGAATTGGATCACCCATGCAATCTGATTCCTGTCCGAGTTCACACTGCGATCCGATCTGGGGGTGTTAATAACTTTGTATTGACACCCGCAGCGGTTCGCAGGTGTCAGTGTGAACTGCCTGCGAGGGAGATGCGATGCAGGAATCGCTCTGGTTCCCGCATCGCATATATGTGAACCGGGGCTAAAAGCGGAAATAAACCCTCCTATCCTTTCTGCAACTGCCATGGTGCTGCACATGTGATCAGTTATGACGCCAGACATTTGATGGTTCGACAGTTTAGTTGAGGACACAAGCAAATGGGACAGCAATTCCAGGACTGTAAGGCTATGTTTTAGGGATCAACCGATATTATTTTTTCGGTGGCAATACAATACCGATATTTCAGCCACCTCTCCTGACGATAACCGATATTTTGTATTATTAAAAAAATAATTTTTTTATACTGTCATTTTACTTCCCCTTTTTTTTTTTTTTTTTTTTTTAATCCCTGTTATTGCTGTCACAAGGAATGTAAACATCCCTTGTTACAGTAATAGGCATGTGAGAAGTACTCTTTATGGAGAGATCTGGGGTCTAAAAGACCCCAAACCCCTCCTTTGCACTTCAAAGCATTCAAAACATCAAGATCTGCGTTTTTGAATACTTTATTTTTTTTAAACTGGCACCTTTTAAGATGCCAGTAATCCAGGAAGTGATGTCATGACATCGCTTCCAGATTACTAGATCCGAGAGCCGAACGAAGCATCGGTTTTGTTCGGGTCTTTGGCCAGCCAGCGGATGTGCCGGCTGGTTGCTCGGGCCTCCCGGTGGGAAGGGTGAGCCCTCCCGCTGCTTGTAATAACAGCCGAGCCGCATCGGTTCTTATTACAATAAAGCTGTGCGTCCGCTTTTAAGAACGGTACCAGGGTGATGCATGCATCACCCAGCTAAAACCCCTTGAAGCAATATCGGTCAGTTTTTTTTTTTTTGACCGGTACTTCTAAAAAAGTGAATGTCGGCCAATCCCTACTACATTTGCATTATTGCAACCCCAAAGTCGCATGATTTGGAGTGCAGCTTTGATCTAACTTTACAGTCTCTGGATCAAAAGTCGCATCATAATAGTGCAGTGACCTTTTCAAAGTCGCTGCAACTTTAAGTTGCATAGATGGGAACGGGTGCCATTGAAATCAATAGGCTGGGACTTGTTATGCGACTTTGTGTCCAAAGTCGCACTCGTGGAAATGGAGCCTAACTAACTGTTTTTTTGAAACCTGTAAATCAGTGGTTTCATGACTTTTATGAATGGCAGCCTCCATCAAGAAGAAACAGGAGGAATGCTGGAGGCAATTTACAGCACACACTAATTTTGGTATCATAATTATTAATGTGGAATGTATGTTCCTTGCTAAAGAACATTATTTTTTATCAAATGGTTATGGGTAAAGTTCCGCTTTAAGGCTCTGTTCCCATCTATGCGTTCCAGGGACACCTGCAAAACACGCGTTGTGCTTGTTGTGCCATCCGTTGTTAACGGCACCCCAAAAATGGCAAGCACACATTTTGCTGCATGAAAAACTGCACAGTTTTGTTTTAATGATGAAACTTTTCAATAAAAATATTGAACGAGAAAAACTGCACAGCAACACAGTAAAAAAAAAAAAAAAAAAAAGCGCAAACCTGAACGCAGCAAAAAAGTGCCACAAGCTACTTTGCTGCGCATAGGGCAACCTATTGAAATCGGTCATGTGTGTCACATGAGAAAATATCTGTTTTTAAATATGCTAGATGTGAATAGAGCCTAAAAGCTCATATTAAGTCTCGTTCACACGGGGGAATTACATTCAGTCCCCGTGCAGGACCATGCTTACCGGAACACGGATCCACAGGTATTCCATGCATCCTCATGCAGGTAGTTCTATTCATGTCTATTGAGACACAGCCGCTGTGTCCCCGTATGACATTGCATGGGTGCAGGGCCGGGCACTCACACAGATGTCGTATTAAGAGAAGCAACTGTGTCCGTGCATCCGCTGCAGGTGTTCTAATCCCTCTCCACTCTATCCAAAACGAAAAATAACGTGTTTTTTTCTTTTTTACCTTTTTAGTTAACATTTCTTTTCTCAGTACTACTTGGACTGAGAAAAAAGGAACACCACAAAAGCTTGTCTTTAAATTATAAATGTTATGCAAATCAGCATCATTGACAGTATTTAGTTGTTCATATGTTAGGAAATGTTTTTTGCCTGGTAATTTCTGCTTTCAGATTAATAATTGAGCAGTAATTAGGCAAACAGATAGTTAGTGTGTGTGTCATTAGAGTGTAGCTCTGCAGTCCTGTCTAGGGTTTGCATCTTTCCAAATAATACATCAGCCGTTGTCATTTCTCCCTGGCTGGTGGACTCTCAGTGACTGAAAGTAATTTTGGGGGCAGAGGGGTGTGCAGGGGCACTGTGCCCCCAAGGGTCACACCAACAGCCCTGTGCTCATGTATCAAAGAGAGAATCTGCTGCTACCTTTAGTGCCCCATACTCACCCTTTACACTAGGGCTGCACCAATACCATTTTATTTTATTTTATTTTTATCAGCGACTATGTCTACCGATACTTGTGCTCACCGATACCTTTGTGGTGCAATTGGAGCCCATGAATGGGCTCTGCAAAGAATCGTATACCATTTGAACAGAAAAGTGGTGTGATTCCTGTCTGAATCACTTGCAGTTTCCCACACCGCTCCTATGTGAACGCAGGCTGAAGTCACTATGACAAGCCTGGGTTTACACAGGAGCGATGGGGGAAACCGCATGTGATTCGAACAGGAATCACACCGAATTCCTGTTCAAATCGCATGCTCTTTGAGCCTATTTGTTTTGTATGAGCTCAAATCGCACCGCAAGGTTATCGGTTTCAGGTATTGAAGCGTTAGTATCGTTACCTATACCGTTATCTGTAGCAGTGCAACCCCACGTTATACTAATAAACTCTGCTTTACTTATCACTGACCTTTAATCTCTGCATTACATATTATTGACCTGTGCACTCTGTATTACTTACTCCTGACCCCTACGATCTGTGTTACTTATTCCTGACACCTGCACTGTACATTACATACTACTGACCTCTAAACTGCTTTACTTACCACTGATACCAGCACTCTGTGTTACTATCAATTCTCTGAACTCTGTCTTGCCCACTCCTCACCCCTGCGTTGCATACTCCTCACCCCTGCACTTCACGTTACTTGCTCTTGACCCCTACGCTTTGTGTTTACATACTACTGACCTCTAAACTCTTCATTACTTACTGCTGACCTCTGAACTCTGTATTACTTACTACTGAAAGTGATATTAAAGTACATTTTGTGTTTAAATAACAAACATGTTCTAATTACCTGCCTTGTGCAGTGTTTTTTCACAGAGCAACCCCGATCCTCCTCTTCTCGGGCCCCCCGCCAGCACTCCTGGCCCCTCTCTCTTGCCCAGTTCCCCCAGAGTAAGAAGCTTGCAATGGGGGAACCCAAGAAAGCTCTCTCCTGAGCCGCAGCTCTGCGTGTCCATTTACACACAGTCACGGGTTGGCATTGCCCCTCTCTCTCTCTAATTTGCTCACTGTCTGTGATTGACAGCAGCGGCAATGTTAGGGGAGGGGGAGCTGCCACGTGAGACGTTTTTTTTTACCTTCATGCATGAAGGTAAAAAACCTTTTAGCCTTTACAAAACTTTTAACTCTTTTCTACTTACTACTGACCTACTCTCTGAACCCTTCCTTACTTTTTAAAGAAGCCTTGCTAAGCCAATCCCCATCTAATCAAGAGTTGAGGGGTGTGATTTAGGAGTGCTAAAGTGTTTTATCATACTTAAGGCTCGTACACACGATCCAATTTTATGGCCATAATTGTCTGATGGACGTGTTTTGTCGGATAATCCGACTGTGTGTATGCTCCATCAGACAATTATTGGCTGAATTAACGACAACAAAAGTTGGCTGTTCATGCTCACCAACTGTTGGGCAATAAATCTGTTACGTCGGTTTATCTGATCGTGTGTACGCAAGTCCATCCAACTAAAATCCAAAGTACAAACACGCATGCTCGGAACCAATGCTAAACATCGGACAACAATAGCAGAAGTTGCCTAAAGGGTGGCGGTAAAGAGCTGAAAAGCCACGTGGTTTGGTGAATGTTGGCTGAATATGTTGGGCCATGTGTATGCAGAACAAATTCACGGCCAACGCCCCTCCGGACCAAAATCCACGGAAAAGTCGGATGGAAGTCCGATCGTGTGTACAAGGCTTTAAGCAGACATTTCTTTTAATGTCAGTCCATCAAACAGTTTTTCCAGATGACACGGTTTTATAATTCACCAACCAACATATTACTGAACAGAATAAAATTATGAATTGATAAAGTCCAAGCATGATATAGATCAGATTCATATAAAGAGATTTAATGTGACCAGTTTGCCTGTTGTACATTACATGCATGTTATCTATCTGCTTGTTGTTCGCTTATACGTCAGTGTAGCCATATTTTATGAATCCAGTTTGAGCCCATAGCACTTATTATGGATATTGTAGGAAACTTAGGTCTGTGTAGTACAAAAACCAGACTTACAGATGTGTATTGTGGAGTCTCATACAAGACAAGATATTTTACAACATAATTCCAATAGAAACCTTAATGGAAGTTTATGGCTACTATCTGCTGTGGCTTAAGGGTCATCCTGTTAATGAGTTTATTGGGGTTTATGATGGGCTGCTTTGTGCCTCCAGCTGACTGTGTTGTGTTTGTGGAAGGTAAATGTAATGTCTGTCTGTGCAATACAGATGCAAGATTTAAATCTGTTTTATTTTTTTTCTATATATACCGTATTTTTTGGCATATAAGACGACCTTTTATACTTAAAAAAATCCCCCAAAAATTCGGTGGTCGTCTTATACGCCGGTATAAAATGCCACCCGCTGGATGTGCATTAAAGAGGAAGTAAACCCATGTTTAAAAAAAAGAAAAAAAAAAAAACTCTGCAAAAGAAAGGCATGAGCTAGTATGCATAGCATATTAGCTCATTATGAATGACTTACCTGAGATCAAAGCCCCTGAACTGCTCCTCGTTCCCCTCGGCCGCCGCCATTTTGCCTCAATGTCCCGTCACAGCCGTCAGTGTATCGCCACTCCGGCGATGTGATTGGCCGGAGTGGCGATGACGTCACACGCATGCGCGCTTGGGCCGGCAAGATCCCATTCAGAAAACCGGCAATGATGCCGGCCTGCTAGTGCGTGTGACGTCATCAGTGCTGTGTTTATAGCAAATATCTCCTTAACCGTGTAGGTTTAGGAGATATTTGTTGCACCTACAGGTAAGCCTTAATCTAGGCTTACCTGTAGGTGCAAGTTGCAAAAGTGGGTTTACAACCACTTTAAGTTGCACAGACTTATTATTGCTGTTTCAGTATGTTACCCAAGCTACTAGACAGACTAGTTGGAAGGGGTCGTCTTATACGGCGAGTATATCCCAAAACCAACATTTTAGGGGGTCGCCTTATGCGCAGGCAAATACGGTAATATCTAATTATATTATGAACATGGAGACAGCCATATTTGTTTATTACACATGCAGGCTCTTCTTTTTGATTGTGCCTTAGTGATCCACGTATCACTCTGCGGGGTGAAATGCCCACAATGCTCATGGAAGCCAGAAACCATCTTGGCATAGACTTTAGCTGATGACAAAGCTACTGCATGGCTGTGCTGACTGATTAATGTGAGGTGTGAAATTAATAATTACTCTTCTCTAAGCTTGCTTTACCTGTTAGCCCATTTGGGTCTAGTAAACTTAATAGCCTTTTTAAACTAGCTCATACAGAGATAAAGAGTCACCCATTTGAAACACAATAAGACTTCTCTGTGACAGATCATTTAAAACTGTCAGGTTTTCTTCAGATGGAAAGGAAAATCGTTATGTGTATTAGACACTGACATCCCTCCTTGACTGGATGCATTACTGTCCAATGAAGTGAAATTCATTTTCCTATTGACTATACTACCAATAAAGCCCAACTCCAGGCATTTAAAGAAATTATCCCAGCAGTGGGGCTGTGTTCGCACTGCAAGGGTTAAATTATAGTTTTTGTCTAGTGGAACAAAAAAATAAAAGTACTTACCTGATCCTCCCACATATCACCGATCTAGGGTCCTGACTGACGTTGGCAAGATGCCCTGCTCTGGATGTGAGGACGCCAAGGGACAGTCCACCGCTAGATCATGGGGAAGAAGACTGTTTCTCTTTTCCCCCTAAACAAAACAAGCTGTTAATCCTTGCAGTCCACTGCAAGAGATCATTTCTAATTTACCAGGAGTTGGGATTTAAGCTCTGCAACTTGATTATCGAACATAGGCATAACCCTTAGGTCGTGAAGTAGCATTTGGAAAACTACATTTTATATTGTGTTCATAGCTGTTGCAGCCTGAAGAAAATGACAAATTCAACTAACATTCCTCTCTTTAGGGCCAGTTCACACCAGATGCAGTTCCGTGCAGTTTCGTTTTTTCTGCACCAATACAGTCAGTTCCGGTCAGTTTCTGCACCGGAAACTGACTGCACTGGTGTGAACTAGAGCCATTGGAATACATGGAAAACACTGCGCTTTGCATTTTTAGTGCAGAGAAAAAGCACACTGAACTGAAAACAGTGTCTGGTGTGAACTAGCACTTAAAGTGTATGTAAACCCGTTTTCTCTTACCGTCCATGGACTGACACAGCATTTTCAATCTTGACAAAGTGGGTTATGTTCCTGCTCATAGGAGAAGACTAGGCAGAATGTTAGATGTTTTAACATGCATTACATTACCATAGCTGAATAGCCCCACCCAGGGGGCGGTCCCTCCAGACATAACCCTCCTACCTGCAGCCAGCAGCCTCAGTTTTTTTCTGCCTAGCAGAGGACGTGGCTCTCTTCGGAGCCGGTCTCGAATAAATATTTTTATTCTTTTTTGAATTTTTATTATTTTATTTTTGAGATTCTTCTATCAACAGTCGGCTGGGCAACAGGTTGGGTAGTTGCTATCCTCGTAGTCTTCCCAGTCCGACCATCGAGCGTTCTGATCCTCGCTCAGCGTGAGATTAGTCCATGACATGCCCCATGACTCCAGGGGTGGCCGGTGAGCTTTTTGCTCCAGGGTCCACATATGGCTGAACAGTTTTGCTGTATCTTTCACAGTGGACCGGGCCGACAGCTATTCAGTACTGCACTGTGATAGGCCTGTCAGGAACACACCAGTTGGTCCTCGCTGGACGGGTAAGTACTGTTTCCCCTGCCTCAGCAGGTGAGTACATACCATACTGTGTGTTCCTATGGTAGGGGGGTTTCCCTGTCCCCCCTTGTTTTTTGCTACTCTCTGTCACCTTAATCTGGTATGCGCTGACTGGGGGTCACTCTGACCCGGAGGGGGTCCGTGGGGGTCTGCCTTTTATGTTTGGGGTTGCCTTCTGTGTCAGCTTGGGCCTTATGTTATTTTCTCGCGCCGTCGGGAGGCATGTTTTTGTTATTTTTTTATTACTATGTAAATCTGCATTGGCGGCCATTTTGCCGTGGCGCACTTATAGTAGCAACGGCCATTTTGTTGAAGTCGCGCGCTTTTCTGGTACTAGTTTGGCCTCTACTGCTGACTAGGAACAGCGCGATTCATCTCACAGTTCATTCGCGCTGGGAGCAGACACAGGCAGCGGAGCCGAGCAGTCCTAACCCGGGTTGGTGAGTCCCCTGGGTAACCCTTCACAGTCAGTGCAGCCGGAGGGTGGACTTTTCTCCTTATATTGACAAAGTCTCAGAGGGTGCCATTTTATCATGGAGTCAGTGTCACCTGCTTCCCCCTTCATGTCAGAGGCTAAAGGCAGTGCTACTGTACCTGCGGTCCCTATGGAGCAGTTGCCGGCAGTCCTGGAATCATTTGTTGCCAGGATGGAAGCGCGTGCGAACGCAAGGGGGCTAAAAAGCGTCCTCTCCCCCTACCATCTCCAGGGGCGTGCTCTGATTCAGATATGGGTCTTGCTGAGGCACAGGACCCTAGTTCTGAAATTTTGGATATGTTTGACCAGGACATTCCTTGTGAGGAAGACTCCTTATCTGGGTCAGTACATGACAGGAAGCTTGTTAGTGAACTCATTGATGCTGTGAGGGACAATCTCAAGCTGGATGCTGCGACTGAAGAACCTCTGGTGGAGGCAGTCTCCTTCGGTTCATTTAGAGCTAATCCTTCTAAAAACCACAGAAGACCTTTGCGGTCTGGCGGTTAGGTACCCCTTTGAGGAGAGCCTGAATTAAAAATGGGCCTCTCCTCTGGTTGTTGACCCCCCGGTCGCCCGATTGAATGAAGCCACGACCCTTTCTGGTTAAGACGACTCCTGTCCTTCAAGGACCCTACTGATAGGAGGTCAGAAGTGGTGAGCAGGGCCATATTCACCATGCTGGGATCCGCGCTACGTCCTATTGTAGCGGTGACCCTGGTGTCTGACACTCACGGAATGGGCAAAGATTTTGCATCCGACTGTACAGGAGCATAATCTTCCTCCGGATTGCATCGCACTGGCTGACCAACTGGTACAAGGCCTGGTGTATGTGTGCGACGCCACTATGGACGACGCCCCCTTAATTTC
Organism: Rana muscosa; assembly: GCA_029206835.1. Lineage (NCBI taxonomy): Eukaryota > Metazoa > Chordata > Amphibia > Anura > Ranidae > Rana > Rana muscosa. The sequence continues at coordinate 237,724,112 of CM055125.1, read as the reverse complement.
TAGGGCCTCTGTGTCTGCGCTGGTATTGCGTCGCCTTATCTGGTTGAAATGCTGGTCTGCTGACCTGGCCTCTAAGAAGCTCCTGACGGATTTACCTTTTAAGGGCGGGAGACTATTTGGTGCTTCCCTGGATGACATTATTAAAAATGTCACGGGAGGTAAGAGCACCCTTCTTCCTCAGCCTACTAAGGGGAAGGAGCCGCGCCGTAAACTGGGCCCTTTTCCCACACAGAAGAGATTTTTTCGTCAGTCGGAGTCCATGGGGAAAATTCTCCCAGACTGACGAGTGCGGCTGGTGGACAGAAGCGTCCTTGGGTGCGTAAGCCGAACAAGCCCGCCACCATATGAAGTCTTGCCCCCGCCCGACTCTGGGGTGGGGGGATGACTTTGCAGGTTCACAGATCGGTGGACCTCCCGGATTTCCGACCGGTGGGTAATGCGAGGTGGTCACCTTGGGGTACAGGATAGAGTTCCTTTCCCAGCCACCAGACAGATTCTTTCCCTCAAATCTCTCTCTCCTTCCAGCGTGTCAGGCTGCCCTATTGGGGGCAGTGCAGGACTTGCTGAGGTGTGGGGTAATTTTGCCAGTACCGTCAAAGGAGAGGTTTTCGGGGATTTTATTCAAATCTTTTTGTGGTCAAATTCTGAACCTCAAGGCCCTGAATGCCTTTGTGAAGGTTCGAAAATTCCGCATGGAATCCATTCGCTCGGTGATTGCTGCGCTCCACCCAGGGGATTTTCTGGCATCCTTGGATATCAAGGACGCCCATATGTATGTCCCAATCTGCGCGGGTCACCAGAAGTTTTTGCGATAGGCAAAGACCACTATCAGTTTGTGGCTCTTCCCTTCGGTTTAGTGTCAGCACCGTGGGTTTTCACCAAGGTGCTTGCCCTGATTCTAGCTTTGCTGAGACAGCGAGGCATTGCTATCTGGACGATCTTCTGAGAGCAGATTCTGGCTCAGAATTAGAGGAAAATGTGTTGATAGCCAGTCAGGCCCTCCGAGAATTCGGTTGGCTGCTGAACATTCAGAAGTCGGTCCTGGTTCCGACTCAGCATCTGGAGTACCTAGGATTGATCCTGGACTCCTCGGAGGCGAGGGTCTTTCTACCCTTGGAAAAATTACTGACTCTTCAATCTGCGGTATGAGTGCTGACGTCCCGCAAATGGTCGTCACTCCGTTTTTTGCATGAGGGTCCTGGGACTCATGGTGGCTTCCTTCGAGGCTGTGCCGTATGCCCAATTCCACACTCGAGCCTTACAAAAGGAGATCCTGTCTTGCTGGGACAAGTCTCCGTTATCACTGGATCGTCAAATCCAGGTGAGTCGCCTGGTCAGGGCGTCCCTGACATGGTGGCTGAGATCCCCGGCCCTTCGGTTGGGGAAGTCGTTCCTTCCTGTCCAGTGGACTGTGATCACGACGGACGCCAGTCTTTCGGGCTGGGGCGGAGTCTGGGGAGTTATTTCGGCCCAAGGGCTTTGGACTCCGGACGAATCACGTCTGCTGATCAATGTCCTGGAACTCCGGGCAATCAGACTGTGTCTCTCATCATGGTCAAAGAGACTACAGGGGCGCTCAGTCAGGATTCAGTCGGACAACGCCACGGCGGTGGCTTATGTCAACCATCAGGGAGGAATGCGGAGCCGCTGCGTCCGAGGCCGCTCACATCCTGGCATGTGCGGAAAGAAACGTGCCGGCTCTGTCGGCCATTTACATTCCAGGAGTAGACAACTGGCAGGCGGACTATCTGAGCCGCCAGATGTTGGACCAGGGGGAATGGTCCTTACATCCGGAGGTGTTTCAACTCCTTTGCCAGAGGTGGGGCACATCGGATGTGGACCTACTGGCCTCTCGACTCAATCGCAAGGTGTCGAGATTCGTGGCCAGGACCAGAGATCCCTGGGCAGACGCATCAGACGCGTTAGTGGCCCCGTGGGGTCGGTATCGGCTGATTTATGCCTATCCTCCACTGAAGTTGCTTCCTCGACTACTTCGCAGGGTGGAGGCCGAGGGGATTCCGGTGATCCTCATTGCTCCAGATTGGCCTCGGCGTCCATTCTTCACCCTGCTTTACAGTCGCTGGCTTTAACGGCATGGCTATTGAAAGCCAGGTGCTGAGGGACCGAGGTCTCTCGGATTCGGTCATCTCGACCATGCTGAGGGTACGGAAATCTTCCTCCAGGAAGATATACTACCATACCTGGAAGGCCTACATCGCTATGTGCGAAGAGCTGGATTGGCGTCCACGGACGTATTCCGTTTCCAGGATCCTGCTATTTTTACAGCATGGTGTGGTCCAAAAACTTGCTTTAAGCACCATTAAGGGTCAGATTTCAGCTTTAGCTGTTTTCTTTCAGCGGCCGCTAGCGGGCCATTCCTTGATTAGTACCTTCGTACAGGGGGTCCGCCATGTGCTCCCCCCCTATTAAACCACCTCTTCCTCCTTGGGATTTGAATTTGGTGCTCTTGTTTCTTCAAGAACCTCCTTTTGAAAACATCAGAGAGATTCCTCTCTTAACTTTATCTCAGAAGGTGGCTTTCCTTGTAGCCATTACTTCTGTCAGAAGGGTTTCTGAATTGGCGGCCTTGTCTTGCAAACCACCATACTTGGTCCTCCATACGGATAAGGCGGTGCTACGCCCTCAGCCTTCTTTTCTCCCGAAGGTGGCCTCGGCCTTCCACCTTGATGTAGGGCTGGGAAAAAAAATCGATTTTAATCTTGAATCGAGTTTTGAGCTCAAATCGATTCAGTTTTGAAGAAAATCGATTTTTTTTTTTTTTTTTTTTTTTTTTTAGTTTTTTATTTATTTTATTTTTTTGGGAAAAAAAAATAAAAATTTTTTTTTTTTTTCCTTCCCTTCAAAGTTTCCGTAGCAGGACTGCAGGGGGCGTATCCGGAATGGCACTGGGCAGCGTTACCCCAATTACATCTACTCGCTGCAGCCGCCGTCTGCCTACCTGATCAGCGTGTCATGCAGACAGACGGCGGCCATTGCAGTGTTCAAAAGCCGCGCCTCCCGAGTCCTCGTCGTCTGTGATAGGCGGAACACTCAATTTCACAGCAGGCAGTATTCAGCCTATCACGGACATCCTCTCATCCTCGTCTGTGTTATGAGGATGACCATGATAGGCGGAACACTGAATGCTGGGAAATTGAGTGTTCCGCCTATCACAGACGAGGAGGAGGCGCGGCTTTTGAATACTGGAATGGCCACCGGTGTAGCAGTAAAATCTGTATACCATGAAAATCTGCATCAGGTACGGGCACAGTGATTGAAGCATGGGCACAGTGAGACACGGGCACAGTGAGACACGGGCACAGTGAGACACGGGCACAGTGAGACACGGGCACAGTGAGACACGGGCACAGTGACAGTGAGGCATGGACACAGTTCAATTCAACTAAGAGTAACCTCAGGATTTTTTGTTTTATTAGCTAAATCCAAATACAGTATTAATAATTTGGATGTTTAACAATCTTTGTTGCACACTGCAAAAAACAACAAAAGGTCACAAGCGCTAAATTGGTGGATAAAGAAAAAAATATAATGGATGATAATAATAATAAGAAAAAAATCCCAAATATTTTGGGAAGTACAAAGTATCCAAAAGGGGGAAAAAACAGGATCCAGCGCAGCAAGAAAAAATCCGTACCCAGAAGTACAAAATACACAACATGCACACAATATAATCCAGCGCTCATGAAACATACATTATTAACTATTGAAAACCCTTGAAGAATTGATAAAAAAGCTTAGTCCATTTATTTATCACAATAAAGAGAGGGATCCAATCCCAAATGTGCAGAGGGCAAATGAATCTTAACTCTCCAGTTGCCAGTGGTGACAAACTTGTTAAACTTGCAGTGACATCCGTGGAGCAAGGAGGGGTTAAAAAAGTCAAAACAAAACCTGTGGCATGATCTCCGTGTGAGCACAGTACCTTGAATGATGGACAACAGGCAGACCAGCGTGTGGAGGGCCCTCCAACCCAAAAGGATGCAGAGCCAGGATCGCAGCAAGGCTGGGACAGAAGGAATCACACACAGAGTTTCAAGAGTTTTCAATAGTTAATAATGTATGTTCCATGAGCGCTGGATTATATTGTGTGTTTGTTGCACACTGACTTTGCAGTTAGAGAAAGGGTTCTTTGCAATTTTGTTTGTTGATGCACTTTAATTAATATAATAAAAAAAAAAAAAAATCGAATCGTAAATCGAGTTTTTTATAAAAAAATCGCAGATTTTTTTTTGGGGGAAAATCGCCCAGCCCTACCTTAATGAGGACATTGTGCTTCCGTCTTTATGTCCTCGTCCATCGCATCCCAGAGAGTTTGCGCTTCACACATTAGATGTGGTATGTGCCTTGCGGGTGTACCTCTCTGCTACGGCTTCGATTCGGAAGTCTGACTCGCTGTTTATGTCTGTGTCTGGTCCAAAACAGGGCCTAGCTGTTTCGTCTGCCACCATTTCTCGGTGGATCAGGCAGACTGTCATACAGGCCTATGCCCTTAAGGGGCGGACGCCTCCCTTTCCGGTTACGGCGCATTCAACCAGGGCAATTGGTGCTTCCTGGGCTTTCCGACATCAAGCGTCTGTTTCACAAGTGTGCAGGGTGGCGACCTGGTCGTCAGGAAAAAACCTTTTCTACGTTTTATAAGGTTGATGTGGGTGCGTCTTCTGATGTTTCCTTCGGCCGCAAGGTTTTGCAGGGGCTGTTTAATGTTGCACCTCTGTTGAGGAGCTCTGCTTGTTTGGGGTGAAGTTTTTTTTTTTTCCTTTTTGATACTGTTCCCACCCCTCGTTCTTTGACACTGCTTTGGGACGTCCCACTTTGTCAAGATTGAAGCTGCTGTGTCAGTCCATGGACGGAAAGAGAAAATAGGATTTTTTTTTTTTTTTTTGTACTCACTGTAAAATCCTTTTCTCTGACGTCCATGGACTGACACAGCACCCACCCCTCATTTCTTTGAGTTTGTACTGCTTTGATACGAACTGAGGCTGCTGGCTGCAGGTAGGAGGGTTATGTCCAGAGGGACCGCCCCCTGGGCGGGGCTGTTCAGCTCTGGTATTGGAATGTATGTTAAAACATCTAACATTCTGCCTAGTCTTCTCCTATGAGCAGGAACATAACCCACTTTGTCAAGATTGAAGATGCTGTGTCAGTCCATGGACGTCAGAGAAAAGGATTTTTACGGTGAGTACAAAACAAATCCTATTTTTTGTCTCAGCAGGGGATCTATTCGTTGATCCGGCTGAGCAGCCGAATGACAGGTCTGTGCCTGCTCCACTTGTGCTAAACAGACACAGCCCACTCTGCTCCATGGGCAGCCGGATTTAAACGGACTGGCTGTTCATTTACACCCAACTACGATCCGATCAGACGGAGGGGAATGGACCCCCTTCTGTGTGTGTGTGTTTGTTTTTTGTTTTTTTTGCCAGACTGGATCGTACCTGGAGGTAGCCGGATATAAACTTAGACACAAGTCCTCTTACATTCTACTGCCCATAGAGGAGAATGGAAGGTCCGATCGCGTCTGGCTGAAAAACAGACAGCCAGACCCGATTGGACCTCTCGTGTGAAAGGGGCCTAACAATGAACTTCTCTTATTTGGCTTAAAGTTCCGTGAGCTGACACCTGCTGTGCTTTCAGCTTGTACTGCATGGTTTTCCATCGCATTGTTTCAAACTCTCTGTGAGGACTGCCCCTTATATTATGGAACAGAGGAGAAGGGAAGGTTCTGTCCTAGGGTGCGTCCAAACAAATACAGTGCAGTGAGTGAGCTACAGTTTGCCAAATGAAAAGTGCAGGAATGCAAAAAAACAAACATACGAGGGGTCTTCAAAAAGCTTGTGTGTGTGTGTGTGTGTGTGTGTGTGTGTGTGTGTGTGTGTGTGTGTGTGTGTGTGTGTGTGTGTTAAAAAAAAGTGCATAAACTTTTTGAAGACCTTGTATGGTGTTTTTTTTTTTTTTTTGTATTCCCTCGTACATGCCTTCATGTTGCAGCATATGCTTGATGCTGCAGCTGTACCCTGCCTCTAATCTTGAGAACTAAGCAATCATGACCGCCGATTGCTCAATTTACGTTGTTCCCAGAGCAGTGACCATCAGTCACCGTATTCTGCTCTGCCCCTCCAGCACTTACTGAAGCACCGGGCTCAGGCTCTCAGGCTCTCCGGAGTGTGCTGAGAGGCAGAGCCAGCTGCCAATCGGGCATCTGGGTGGATCCCAACACTATTGTCAAGTGCAGCACTCCTGTGACCCAGAAGAGAAGTATTGCCAAAAAAGGTTTGGGCATACTTCTCTCTAAAATTGTTGTTTTTGGGTTTACAGTGCCTTGAAAAATTCATACCCCTTGAAATGTTCCACATTTTGTTATGTTACAACCAAAAATGTAAATGTATTTTATGTGATAGACCAACACAAAGTGGCACCTAATTGTAAAGTGGAAGGAAAATGATAAATAATTTTCAAAATTTTATTACAAATAAATATCTGAAAAGTGTGGTGTGCATTTGTATTCAGTCCCCTTTTACTCTGATACCCCTAACTAAAATCTAGTGGAACCAATTGCCTTCAGAAGTCATCTAATTATTAAAGCCCACGGTAACTCTGAAGGACATGCAGAGATCCACAGCTCGGCACAGAATCTGTCCACAGGACAACTATTAGTTGTGCACTCCACAAATCTGACCTTTATAGAAGAGTGGCAAGAAGAAAGCCACTGTTGAAAGAAAACCATAAGAAGTCCTGTGTAAGCAGGTGCTCTTCTCAGATGAGCCCAAAATTGATCTTTTTGCCCTAAAGGCAAAACGCTGTGTGTGGCGGAAAACTAACACTGCACATCACCCTGAACACACCCTCCCCACTGTGAAACATGGTTGTGGCAGCATCATGTTGTGGGGATGCTTTTCTTCAGCAGAGTTGATGGGATGATCGATGGAGCCAAATACAGAGCAATCTTAGAAGAAAACCTGTTAGAGTCTGCAAAAGACTTGAGACAGGGGCGGAGGTTCACCTTCCAGCAGGACAACGACCCTAAACATACAGCCAGAGCTACAATAGAATGGTTTAGATCAAAGCATATTCATGTGTTAGTATGGCCCATTCAAAGTCTAGACCTTAATCCAATTGAGAATCTGTGGCAAGACTTTAAAATTGCTGTTGACAGATGCTATTCATCCAATGTGACAGAGCTTGAGCTATTTTGCAAAGAAGAATGGGCAAAAATTTCACTCTCCAGATGTGCAAAGCTGATAGAGACATCCCCAAAAAGACTTACAGCTGTAATTGCAGAGAAAGTTGGTTCTACAAAGTATTGACTCGGGGGCTGAATACAAATGCATGCCACATTTTTCAGATATTTATTTGTAAAAAAAAATTGAAGACCATTTATCAAACGCCCTAGTTGTACAAGCAACATTTCATTCATCTCTATTGCCAAAGTACTGATCTATACACCTGGATTGCTTCTGCAGTCTCTTTTTCTTTGATCCATCTCTTCTTACGTCTCTTTTCCTGTTTTGAATAATGAGAGTATTGTTTTTTTCTTTTTGCAGTACTGAAGTTGGTACTTAAAGCGGTTGTATACTCTGTATTTGAACCTTTACCTGCATCTAAGCCTATAAGAAGTCTTACCTGTAGGTAAAAAGAATATCTCCTAAACCTGTATGGTTTAGGAGATATTCCCCTCGCAATGAGCCGCTGACCTTGTCGGCGCGCGGGAGTGACGACATCGCCGCTCCAGCCACTCAGTGCTGAAGCGGCGATACCCGGAAGATACGCCGAGGCAAGATGACATCTCCCTGGGCGTGGACCATGTAAGTTACCAACGCCTCGTTCTAAGGTAAGTATTTCATAATGAGCTAGTATGAGCATACTAGCTCATTATGCCTTTTTGCCTTTCAGGTATGTTAAAAAAAAAAAAAAAAAAAGCAGCAGCGGGTATACAACCGCTTTAATATAAAAGATCTCTAATCCAGGGAACCATATGCTCTCTTATGTCAGCTGGTGACCTCACCTTTGCTGTTAGGCCCCTTTCACACTGGGGCGTTTTTCATGCGGTTTAGCGCTAATATTAGCGCTATTATACCGCATGAAAAAATCATGCCCTTTAGCCTTCAATGTGAAAGCCCGAAGGCTTTCACACTGAAGCGGTGCGCTAGCAGGACCGCTCCAAAAGTCCTGCTAGCCGCTTCTTTACAGCGGTGAAGGAGCGGTGTGTTCACCGCTCCTTTACTGCGGTCTGCCATTGAAATCAATGGGACAGCGCGGTAATACCGCCCGCAAACCGCGGCAATAGCCGCGGTTTGCGGGCGGTATTAACCCTTTTTCGGCCGCTAGCGGGGGTTAAATTTACCCCCCTAGCGACCGCATACCGCGGTAAGAACGACGGTATAGCAGCGCTGAAAATCACGCTGCTATACCGCCACCGCTCCTGCCCGCCCCAGTGTGAAAGGGGCCTTATCCGATTTAGGCCATATGTCATTGCCATGCATATAGACCTCTTCCTTGTTTTTGGCCTAGGGTGTTGTTAAAAAGTAAAATTACCCAGTTTTGTTGCATGCAGCTGAAACCTCAGTTTAAATATTTACACAGCAGCTATCTTGCCTGCCAAAAGATTTTTTTTATTCTTTTGGGCCATTCTTGTGACTGGGGCATAATGGCCAGGTGATTAACCGTCCTTTTCTTTAGGTAAAGTGAAATTTCAGGCAAAAGTAAAATTCTGCACAAGATTTCTGATAAGTGACTTTTGTATTATCCATATCAATTGTAATATTTTTTATAAATGGCCAATTGGGAAAAACGAATCTAATCAAGCCATTCAAGTTCCCTTCTCTCTCCAGACCGACAACGGCTGGTTTGCACAGCTAAATGTGGCTGCTCACTGATGCTTCCGTGTGCTGTTGGCGGTCCCAGCTCTCTCCAGCCAGTCGGTTTAATTTTGCCAGTTTGAGTCCTGCCTCTTATTTTCCCCTTGTGTTGTATGGATGTCACATGCTCCTCTACTGTTGTTGGCCCCAGCTCTCCCTAGCCAGCCAACTCTGCCATGCCCTACTCAGTCCCGGCTTCCTGTGACATATCACATGCCTAGAAGAGAATGCACATGCCCACCAGCCGCTGTATGGTTAACAATGCAGGGGGACGGCAGTCGTGTGACATGGAGTATTACAAGCATTTGGGGAGGATGATCGAGGTTATTGATTGGTTAGGATTGCGGTGGGATTTTTCTAGGCATTAAGCCTTTACAACAGCGTTAATTTTGACGTATAATTTTGATTTAGTTTTAGTCATAGGGGTCAATTCACTAAGATTTAAATAACAAGCTAAGAATTTTGTTTAAATACCGAATGCGGTAATTACCGCTTTATTTAATGCAGTAATTTATCGCATTGAGCTGGTTGCTAAGGAGCAGGCCAGGAAGCCGACCGCCACGTCCTTAATGACGGATGACTCATCAGCTGTGAGCTGGTTCCCTGCTGACAGCTGAATGTGTAAATAAAACATGCCGGCAATTAAAAATTCGGTAGAACAAACAGCGTGGGGTCCTCCCCAAAATCTTACCAGACCCTTATCCGAGCATGCAGGTCAGCAAAGGGTGGAGGGCCTCATCCCCATAACTCTGGCCGTTGGTTGTGGGGGTCTGCAGGCAGGGGGCTTATCGGAATCTAGCCCTACCTATTCACCAAATGTGTCAAAAAGTAATACAAACACAGTTTTTTGACCAATCCTTTTATTTATAATAAAAAAAATCCCCCGATGTAAATCCGTTGTCAATCACGCCGCCCGTCATACTGGCGGCGTCTGGAAAAATAAAGCTCCGTCTGCGAGGATGGCTGACCGGCGAATGCCTCCTCTGCCGTTTGACAGTTCTTATATAGGTAAGGGCAGGGCTAACTGGTGGGCACTGCCCTCCTGTGACCTCACTGACCCAGCATGCATCGGTCCTTGATGTCACAATGGCAGTGACGTTGCCAGGTGGCCCACTAATGGCTATATAAGAAACTGTCTCTATGTACTATACACCCCATTCTCATTTTGATAGGGGGGGTGCACACTTGTTGTTGCGCCCCCCCTTTTTCTGGACTTGCCGGGTTACATGATAGGATAAGGGTCTGGTATAGATTTTGGAGGGGAGGGGTTTGACTATACCATCTTGGGGGACCCCACGCTTCCGTATGCGTTTTCTTTGCTGTGCGGGGGCGCTTTAAAATGTTTTCTCTTATCGTCCATGGACCGACGCAGCTCTCATACTGATTACATGTGGGTATATGTCCCTGCTCGCAGGAGAAGACCTAGGCAGAATGTTAGAGGTTAAAACATTCTAGAACAAGCCAGAGCTGAACAGCCCCGCCCAGGGGGGCGGTCCCTCCGGACATTACCCTTCCACCTGCAGCTAATCAGCCTCAGTTTTTTTCTGCCTAGCAGAAGGAGAAGACGTGGCTCTCAGGAGCCAGTCTCCTGGAAGATTTTACTTTTGATTTTTATTCCTTTGGGAATTTTATTATTTTATTTTTGAGATCTTCAATCAACTGTCGGCTGGGCAACAGGTTGGGTACACTAGTATCCTCGTAGTCTTCCCTGTCCGACCATCGAGCGTGCTGATCCTCGCCTTGCGTGCGTGAGACTCAGTTCACGACATGCCCCATGACTCCAGGGGTGGCCGGGTTGCTTTCATGCTCCCGCGGTCCTCTCAAGATTGAACAGTACTTGACTGACTGTATCTCTCGCGGTGGACCGGGCCGACAGCTACGCAGTACGACTCTGTGATAGGTCTGTCTGAAACAAGCCAGTGGGTCCCTGAAAGGGACGGGTAAGTAGTCTCTCCTACTGCAGGTGAGTACATGCTGGCTGTGTTTCTGTGTGTGGGGGTTTCTCCCCGCCCCCCCCCCTGTTATGCTGCTCTCTGCACCCTGTACTGGTGCTGTGCTGTGGGGTGCTTGGGGATCACTCTGGCCTGGTTGGGCGCTCATGTCTGCAGTTTTTTCTGGTGTGTGAGGTGATTATTGCGTGCGCCATTGGCGCTGTTTGAGGTGGTTATTGCGTGCGCCATTGGCGCGCATTAGAGCTTTGAATTTTGCGCTCGGCGGCCATCTTGGCGTTCAGTGGCACAGTAATAGCTGCGGACGGCGGCCATTTTCTTGTGGCCGCCGCGCATTTATTTCTGGCGGCGGCGCGAATCCCCTCACAATCTCCTCACAGACTGAGCTGTCCTTAAGGGTTGGTGGGTCCTCCCGGTTATCCCCTCAGCGTAGCCAGTGGGTGGACTGTATATTCACTGTATAGTGTATAAGGTCTCAGAGGGTGGCGTTTATGGAGTCTGATACACCTGCTCTCCACATTGCCTGGGGCAACTGGCAGTGCTGCACAGTTAAACATGTTCATATGTTTCCTGCACCTGCGGTCCTTATGGACCAGTTGTCAGCAGTCCTGGAATAATTCCTGTCAGAATGGAAGCGGTGTGCGAGCAAAAGGAGCTATAAGCCCCCTCCCCCCACAAAAATCTTTAGTGAAGGAGTGCTCTGAGTCAGATATGGGCCTAGCTATTGGGCTCAGGACCCTACCTCTGAATATTTAATGTTTATGAACAGGACATTCCCTTGTGAGGAAGACTCCAGTTCTGTGTCAGTGAATGACAGGGCGCTTGTAAGTGATCTCATTGATGATGTGAGAAACACACTCAGGCTGAAATAGCTGTGACAAGCTTTTCTTTTACACAGTTTCCTCACGGTTTTCCTCACACGCTGCCTCAAGAGCAGCATGGATGAGGGAGGACTTTATTCAATTATGCCTCTAATCCCTGTCAGCCTTCTGTGTGATACCTGAGGTAACATTTCCCGCCATTTCCTGGGGAATGATTTGAGCTCTGACAGACACACGGTCTGAGGATCAGAGGTTACCTGTTACCTGCATGCTGCTTCAGCAGCACAGTCAAGCAGGTTGGAATGATACAGAGAAGATTATGCGCCTCTGCGCCATAATTTAAACTCCTCCTATACCTCTACACTGCATACATTCACAGTGTATGTATGTGTTATTGGTCTCTGTGTCTGCGTGGCTGTCCCCACGTTCCAATGCTGTGTTTCAGTGCCATACACGATATAAACGTACAAAATATGTTTATGCACGACTCCAGATACATTCACAGTATATGTATGTATTATACTCTCTGGGCTGGCGGGGGCTCTGGTGTCCTCCCGCACTCTCATGGTATGTGCGCTTCGGCTCTCTGCACAGTATAGACATGTTCAATATGTTGCACATATTATACATGTTTACAGTATGGGTATACTGTTTGCGTGGGGTTCCTCCGGGTACTCCGGTTTCCCCCCCCACGCTCCAATGGAAATGCACAGCATAAACATGTGCAATATTATGTTGATTCACATGCTATCATTCCTATACGGTATCTGTGTGCTGTCTGCGTGGAGTTCTTCCGAGTGGGCGCTTCGGCGCTATGCACAGTCTAAATTTGTGCGATTGGATCTACCCGGTATGCGTATGCAGTCTGCGTGGGTTTCCGCCCACACTACATGACATGCATGCCTTTGGTGCAATACACGGTGTAAACATACACATTATGTCTATACACTACATACATTTACAGTAGCTGTAGGTATTGCATTCTCTGAGTATGCGTGGAGTACTTTGGTTCCTCACACGCGCCAACGGTGTGCGCGCCTTCGGTGCTTTGCACACATGAGCTTGTGCAAAAGGTTTAGCACACACACTATAATACCTACACGGTATGCGTATGCAGTCTGCGTGGGTTTCTGCCCATGCTACATGACATGCATGCCTTTGGTGCAATACACGGTGTAAACATACACATTATGTCTATACACTACATACATTTACAGTAGCTGTAGGTATTGCATTCTCTGAGTATGCGTGGAGTACTTCGGTTCCTCCCACACGCCAACAGTGTGCGCGCCTTCGGTGCTATGCACACATGGGCTTGTGCAAAATGTTTAGCACACATTCTATAATACCATACACGGTATGCGTATGCAGTCTGCATGGGTTTCATCCGGGTGCTCAGGTTTCTACCCTGCGTTCCAATGGTGTGCGCATTCTCAGCGCTATGCACAGTATAAACATGTGCAATTTGTTTATTCGCAGGCTAGCATACCTACACGGTTGTGTACGCAATCTGTGTGGCTGGTTTACGTCCAGGCCCCGATGATGTGCACGCCTTCGTCGCTGGCACAGTATATACGCGTTTAATAGGTTTATCCACAAATACTAAACTACATACGCCGTATGTGGTGGTAGTATGCTCTTTGTGGCTGGGTGGGTTTCCTCCCACACTCTCCATTTGTGCGTTTGACGCAATACATAGTATAAACTATGTGTTTGCACAATCAGCACCTATCCATGGGTAGCTGCTGGATGGAGCATTGTCACAAGTAGGGTTGTCCCGATACCACTTTTTTAGGACCGAGTACAAGTACGATACTTTTTTTCATGTACTCGCCGATACCGATTACCGATACTTCTTTTTTTTAATGCCATGTGACAGTTTGACTGATGGGGACTGACTGATGGCACTGATAAGTGGCACCTATGGGCACTGACAGGTGGCTGGCACTGATGGGCGGCACTGACAGGTGGCACTGATAGGCAGCAGTTATGGGCACTGACAGGTGGCTGGCACTGATAGGCGGTAGTTATGGGCACTGATAGGTGGCTGGCACGGTTAGATGGCACTGATAGGCAGCACTGATGGCACTGACAGGTGGCTGCGGCAGTTATGGGCACTGATAGGTGGCTGGGACTGTTAGATGGCACTGATAGGGGGCACTTATGGGCACTGCTGGCACTGACAGGTGGCTGGCACTGATAGGCGGCAGTTATGGGCACTGATAGGTGGCTGGCAAGGTTAGATGGCACTGATAGGCGGTACTTATGGGCACTGATGGCACTGACAGGTGGCTGGCACTGATAGGTGGCTGGGACTGTTAGATGGCACTGATAGGGGGCACGGCTGGCACTGACAGGTGGCTGGCACTGACAGGTGGCTGGCACTGTCAGGTGGCAATTAACGACATGAGGAAATGCTATGCTGCAGCGCCCATCTTGGTACACCCTGCACTCGGCATCAGTAAGTATCAGCAGACATCTTGTTACACCCAGCCCGAACTATATGGGCTGGGTGTAACAAGATGTCAGCTGCTGGCTTACTGTGGCCAAGTGCAGGGTGTGCCAAGATGGGCGTTGGGATGTCCAAGCTGACGGCGACCGCTCCGCCCACTGAGGCCACTTTGCCCGATCCGCCTACTGATGCCGGCCGCACTCCCCACCCACTGAATCCACTCATCCTCTCTCCCGCTCCACCCACCGAGGCGGCCCGATCTGCCTACTGACGCCAACCGCTCCCTCCCCGCTCACTGAATCCGCTCATCCTCTCTCCCGCTCCGCCCACCGAGGTGGCCCGATCCGCCTACTGACTCCGCCCGCCCACTGAGTTCGCTCGCCCAAGTATCGGGTCAGGCATCGGGAGCATTTGTGCGAGTACAAGTACTCGCACAAATGTTCGGTATCGGTCCCGATACCGATACTAGTATCGGTATCGGGACAACCCTAGTCACAAGGATCCCTGGTTTCAGGGGTATCACTTTCCACCTGCTTTCAGTGGTGATCAGAAGCGCTGGCTTGGACTGTGTTCGCCAGGCTGGGGTTGGCGTTGCGCCCGTTAGTGGCTGCGTCTCTGGCATTTTTTGTAGCTCAATGACTGGGCAAAAGCCTCCGCTTCATTCATCAGTCGTCTAGCAGGTGCACTACAACTGCTTTAGCCTTTAGGGTCTCTGTGCCCGGGGTGGGTTTGCGCCACCTGTGGAGGCTGATGTACTAGTCCTCTGACCGAGTTTCTAGGGCAGTTCCGTCAAGTTGCCTTTATTGGCCAACATTTGAGGCACCCTGTACACTGGGGCCTCCCTTCTCCGATACGTTGCGGAGTCTCTTTGGGATTTTCATACGTCTCGCTGCAAGACGGTCCTGTCGGCCGTGTGCATTGCAGGCGAAGGGTCCTTGCATCCGGAGGTGTTTCCACCTTCTTTACCGGAGGTGGGGCACCGGAAGTGGACCTTGTGGCCTCTCGACTGACTCGCAAGGTGGCAAGATCGTGGTCAGGTCCAGGGACCCCTGGGCGGATGCGTTAGACGCGTTGGAAGCCCGTGGGGGCAGTATCGCCTGATATATGCTTACCCTCTGCTACTGTTGTTGCCTCGCCGGCTTCGCAGAGCATACTTCATCCTGCTTTTCAGTCCTTGGCTTTAATGGCATGGCTGTTTAAAGCCAGGTGCTAAAGGACCGAGTTCTCTCGTATTCGGTCATCTCTTCTATGTTGTTGACACGGGAATCTTCCTCCAGAAAGATATCTCACTGTACCTGGAAGGCTTACATCGCTATGTGCGAGGATCTTGAGTGGCATCCTCGGATGTTTTCCGTTCCCAGGATTTTTCTGTTCTTACAGCGTGGTGTGACCCAAAAGCTGGCCTTGCATACCTTTTTTTTTGAGGGTCGGATTTCGGCCCGGACTGTCTTTTTCAACGACCGCTGCCGGGCCATTCCTTGATTAGCACCTTTTGGGCAGGGGGTTCGCCATGTAGTCCCCCCTGTCAAGCCTCCTCTCCCTACTTGGGATCTGATTTGATGCATCTCGGTTCTCCAAGAACATCCCTTTGAGAATATCAGAGAGATTCCTCTCTTGACTTTGTCCCGAAAGTTGGCCTTATTGGCCATTGTTTCGGTTAGACGGGTGTCTGAGTTGGCAGCCTTGTCTGGCAAGTCGCCTTACTTGGTCCTCCATAAGGATATGTTGGTGTTGCGCCCACGACCATCCTTCTTTTCTAAGGATGGTCTTGGCCTTTCACCTTAAGAAGGACATTGTTCTTCCGTCCTTGTGTCCTCACCCATCGCTTCCCTGAGAGTTTGCGCTTCATGCATTAAGATGGGTACAAGCCTTACAAGTGTACCTGTCTGCTACTGTTTCCATTCGGAAATCTGTGTCTGGTCCAAAACAGGGCCGAGCGGTGTCGTCTGCCACCGTCTTTAGGTGGATCAGGCAGACCGTCATACAGGCCTATGCCCTTAAGGGGCGGGCGCCTCCCTTTCCGGTTGCGGCGCATTCCACCAAGGCAATTGGTGCTTCCCGGGCCTTCCGACATCAAGCGTCGGTTGCACAAGTGTGCAAGGCGACGACCTGGTCGTCCGTTCATACCTCTTCAAAGTTCTACAAGGTTGATGTGGCTGCATCTTCGGATGCTTCCTTCAGCCGCAAAGTGTTGCAGGCCGCTGTCTAATGTTGCAACTCCTCCGTTGAGGGTCTCTGCTGGTTTGGAGTGAAGTTTTGGTTGTTCCTTACTTTTTTTGCTCCCACCCTTTTCTTATACTGCTTTGGGACGTCCCACATGTAATCAGTATGAGAGCTGCGTCGGTCCATGGACGATAAGAGAAAATAGGATTTTTGTACTCACCGTAAAATCCGTTTCTCTGACGTCCATGGACCGACGCAGCACCCACCCTTCCTTTTAAGTTTTTGTACTGCTTTGTTACGAACTGAGGCTGATTAGCTGCAGGTGGAAGGGTAATGTCCGGAGGGATCGTCCCCCTGGGCGGGGCTGTTCAGCTCTGGCTTGTTCTAGAATGTTTTAACCTCTAACATTCTGCCTAGGTCTTCTCCTGCGAGCAGGGACATATACCCACATGTAATCAGTATGAGAGCTGCGTCGGTCCATGGACGTCAGAGAAACGGATTTTACGGTGAGTACAAAAATCCTATTTTTTTTTTTCTTATTTTATTTTTATATGATTAAATTTTGTTTGATCAAATTATTATTATTTTTTTTTTACTTTTATTGCTGTCACAAGGAATGTAAATATCCCTTGTGACAGTAATAGGTGGTGACTGGTACTTTTTATGGAGGGATTGGGGGTCTAAAAGACCTCCAATCCCTCCTTTGCACTTCAAAGTATTCAGATCGCGATTCTGAATACTGTATATATTTTTTAAATCCGGCGCCATTGGCAGCCAAATAAACCGGAAGTGACACGCTTCCATGTTTACATTCAGGAGACGGCTTCGTTCCAGTCTGTGGCTAGATGCCAGAAGTGCTGGATCGCGGATCGGGTCTCCTGGTGGGACGGGAGGCCCGGTCAGAGCGGCGGGAGGGGTGGATGTCCTCCGGGATAACAATCGAGCGGCTTTTAGCCGCATCAGTTGTTATACCTGGAAAGCCGATCGCCCGCTCTAAAAAACGGTACCGGGATGATGTCTGCAGCTGCGGGCATCATCCCGGTATAACCCCGAAAGCCGAGGCCGCATATCTGCGTACGCTCGGCTAAAAGGGGTTAATAGCACATTTCTGCATAATCAGGTGGGTAAAAGGGAGATTAGCGCAAGTCCTCTACACTAGTGTTTCTCAACTCCAGTTCTCAAGTACCCCCAACAGGTCATGTTTTCAGGCTTTCCATTATTTTGCACAGGTGATTTGATCAGTTTCACTGCCTTAGTAATTACCACAGCCATTTAATTTGAGGAATATCCTGAAAACCATGACCTGTTGGGAGTACTTGAGGACTGGAGTTGAGAAACATTGCTCTACACCATACAAAATATTCAATGATATGCTAAAAATGAATTCAAAATGTATATATCCCTACTAACAATTGGTTTCCTTGTTGTGCAAATATGCTAATTAAAGCAGACCTTCAGTCATTTTTTCAACTTTCCATCTATTAAATCTTCTGCCCTTGTTGTTTTAACTTTGGATAGTACTAATAAAAAAATTCTGCCAGTAAATACCTTATACAGCCCACTTCCTGTTTCTTGTCTGGTCATTAGCCTAGGCCAGGGGTGTCCAAACTTTTTTCAAAGATGGCCAGATTTGATGAAGTGAACATGCGTGAGAGCCGACGATTTTGCCTGATATTTTTTGAACCATTACAAATCGGTCTAAGTGTGTTCGTCCGAGCACTAATGCACTTCCCAACAAGAATTCTCTTGCCTTTGTGGCTGTGTATGGTGAAGAGATGAGCTTGGGCATGTTATTTGGATGCACCATATTTATCAGCGTATAACACGCACCTACACTTAGTTTCAGGAATTTTTTTAAATTTTAAATAGAAAAAACTGTGAAGCAAAATAAGGGCCAGTGTCTGTAACAGCACCCCAATATCAAGGAGTAAAACGCCGTTTACGATGTTCCCTCTCCTAGACACACATCCACTCGCTACCAATATCCACAGCTAAACGACCCTTTCCCATAGGAACCAATCCCTCTGGAAGAAAACGAGACGCACTCTGTCTTCTTCTGTAATAGGAATGACTTTATTATTGAGAAACATTGTAACTTTATACACAATTCAATACACATGATTTAACATGAACAAGGGCCCAGCTCCACCCACACATCCCAAGACTCAACACCTCATCCTGACGTCTGCTAGGCTTCAAAAGATCCCACACAATACACATCTTCTCACAAAGGGTTGGCAGCCAGTCTGTCTGGCACTTTACAATACACACAAGGACAGACTTAATGAACAATAGAATGCAAAACACCTTAATTCCTCACAGCAATGATTACATAACCCCCACACACAGTATACATCCAATCTATATACAATGTATATACAGCCTTGAATATGGCTATCACAGACCATATCGGGGGTTTCTTTTATTCACCCTGTGTCCAAAGTGACCCCACTGTCACACATCTCCCCTTTCGGCAGGGGACTAACAGAGGAGGGGACCCCAGACGGGTCTACTCCGAAGTTAGTCCATGGGTCCATTCTTCCAATGCTGATATCCACCCAGTACCACAAATGAATTGCTCCAAGCAGAGCATTACTTACCCAGCCAACCTCTGCCTCTCTCAGAGAACATACCCGCCGCTGGGGAGAAGACAGGGTGACTGGGCTCAGTCCGTCATGCTGTTGGGGATCTGGGTCGACTGCCCGGCATCCCTGGGGTATACAAGTGGAGACTGAAGTCCCATCCACTTGTGGTAGGTGGAAGTCCCCCAGTGCTTGCAAAGCAAGGCTGACATCCTCCTGTCTCAGTGTCACACCATTTTCTGGGGTTGTGTCAGTGAGGACTGAAGTCCCATCTACTACCACAGGAACTCCCTCTTCTGTTAGTTGAGAGCAGAGGCCCGTGGCACTCGGCTCTGTTGCCAGCTCTTCTGCTGGGTTGCTGTGAGTGGAGACCGCAGTCCCATCCACCGATATCCGCTCAAGTGGCAGTTGTGTGCAGCGGCCAGTAGCATTCTGCCCTGCTGCCAGTGATTCAGCTGGGGGTGAAAGCTTTACCCCCTCAGCTTGTTGCTGGAGAGAGGGGCCAACTGCCCCGGCTCCCTGAAACTCCACAGTTGTTTCCGGTGCTGGGCAGAGGTTGCTATCACTCTGCCCTGTTGCCAGCACTTCTGCTGGGGACTCCACACCATCTGCTCTGGCTAGCTGTTGGGGAGGGAAAATGGCTGCTTCTCCTCCCTGCATCTCTGAAATCCACTCGGAAAGAGGAACCATCACCTTCTCAACTCGGGCCTCCAAAACTGCCACGGGTGTAGAGCAGGGGTCTGCAGTACTTTGTCCTGCTGTCAGTACTTGAGCGGGCGATGCATAATCCATAATATCCTCTGAACAGTCCCTTAAGTCCATATCTTCTGTAATCTGTGGCTGGGGAGATGAGCCAACTGCCCTAGCTCCCTGGAACTCCATATCATCCACTTCGGCTTTAAGGGTGGCAATCTTCAGCTTTTCCACTGCCGATTTCTTCAGCCAGGCTAGCTCCCTGGGACTCCGTATCATCCACTTCGGCTTTAGGGGTGGCAATCTTCAGATTTTTCACTGCTGATTCTTCAGCCAGGATTTCATAGTTGTCAACCGGTATTTCCTGATAGTCCCAGGCAACGGGAGCCCCACCCTGCTGCTGAGCAGATTCTAGCAGCTGTCTGTAGGCGATCTCCGATTGTCGTATTTCCGCCATTCTCCACTCATGTTGCCGCTCTAGTTCTCTCTTTTGTCGCGCATCCTGCAGCTGGATGCCTCTAATGGCTTCCTGAATGGCGGTCTCTGATGGGTTAGCACCATATAATGCCAACCGCTGTCGCACTCGTTGCTGAAACAAATCTTCAACTGACCGGGGTCCTGCATCACCATCTCTCTGGTCCATCTCGGCTCTCAAGGAAGTCTTCCAGCGTGACTTTCCTGCAGGCTGCATAGCTAGTCATTCACTGTGGTGGCTTGGAGTGTCCCAGGAACTGGAGGGAAAATCCCGCTGCTGCCAACCAATGTAACAGCACCCCAATATCAAGGAGTAAAACGCCGTTTACGATGTTCCCTCTCCTAGACTCACATCCACGCGCTACCAATATCCACAGCTAAACGACCCTTTCCCATAGGAACCAATCCCTCTGGAAGAAAACGAGACGCACTCTGTCTTCTGTAATAGGAATGATTTTATTATTGAGAAACCTTGTAACTTTATACACAATTCAATCCACATGATTTAACATGAACAAGGGCCCAGCTCCACCCACACATCCCAAGACTCAACACCTCATCCTGACGTCTGCTAGGCTTCAAAAGATCCCACACAATACACATCTTCTCACAAAGGGTTGGCAGCCAGTCTGTCTGGCACTTTACAATACACACAAGGACAGACTTAATGAACAATAGAATGCAAAACACCTTAATTCCTCACAGCAATGATTACATAACCCCCACACACAGTATACATCCAATCTATATACAATGTATATACAGCCTTGAATATGGCTATCACAGACCATATCGGGGGTTTCTTTTATTCACCCTGTGTCCAAAGTGACCCCACTGTCACAGTGTCCATCAATGCAACCTAATCAGTGCCCATCTGCAGCCTCACCATTGCAATCAGTGCAGTCTGATCGATGCCCATCTGCAGCCTCGGAGGAGACGGGACGAGCGCTGACAGATTACATACAGGAGAATCTCCTGTTTACTCTGTGGCCTCTTTAATACAAAGTCCTGCCTCCTATGATAGACAGAACAGTTGTCCAATGGCAGCCCAGGAGACAGGACTTCCTATTACAGATGCCGCAGAGTAAACAGGAGATTCTCCTGTATGTAATCTGTCAGCACTCGTCCTGCCCCCTCCCTGTCCCCTCTGAGGCAGTGCCGATATAAATCCAAATGACATGGGGGCTGTATTAAACCGGACCACGGGCCGGACTTTTGACCGCAGGACAGACTTTGGACATGCCTGGCCTAGGCTTATGACAATTTGCTCAGCGCTCTCTCACCCTCATGAGCGCTTACTAGGAAGGGAGGTGGGATGAGTCTTAAGAGGGCCAGTGAGCTCTGCAGACCTGAAGGTGTGCCTCTGTGTAAATCCAGGAAGTGAACAGGCAGCAGCTTGGGGCATGGAAGGCTGGCCTTATTCGGCGAACAGTATAACCGCGAAGGAAGTGGGCAAAGCTCCACAGTAGAGACTAGGGTTGTCCCGATACCACTTTTTTAAGACCGAGTACAAGTACCGATACTTTTTTTCAAGTACTCGCCGATACCGAATACCGATACTTTTTTTTAATCTCATGTGTCAGTATTTTTTTTTATTTTTTTACATTTTTTTTTTATAATTTTTTTCATTTTTTTACAATTTATTTTATTTATTTATTTTTTACAATGCTTTATTTTTTTAAGGGGGGGGGGGGGGGTCAGTGTCAGTGTGTGTGTTTTTTTTTATTTTTTTTACAATAATTTTATTTATTTTTTTATTTTATTTTTTTTATCAGCCTTGTTGTGGGGGGCTTTGGTGAGATATCAGGGGTCTTAACAGACCTCTGACATCTCCCCTTTGAGACAGGGAAAGGGTCTAGGGACACATATTCCCCAGTCCCTTTCTCAGCAGCCTCAGCTGCGCTGAAAATGAATGGAGAGAAGACAGCCGGCTCCTCTCCATTCATAAACTGAAACATTGTATGTGAATGGACAGAGTCAGTGATGACTCTGTACATCCCGACAAGTAAGGAGCCGGATTTACCGGCTCCTACCTCCGCTCTCCATCCTGAGATACCGAGGGGGTGGAGGAGGAGCACGGAGGGGCACGGCGGCATTGAGGTGAAGGGGGCACGGAGGTGAAGGGGGCACAGCGGCACGGAGGTGAAGGGGGCACAGCGGCACGGAGGTGAAGGGGGCACAGCGGCACGGAGGTGAAGGGGGCACAGCGGCACGGAGGTGAAGGGGGCACAGCTCCGGGAGCATTTGAGCAGCAGACAGGCAATTGGATCAGATTAATTTTACTTACCAGCCTGAAGACTCGCTCTGGTCTCTGCCACGCTCTCCGCCTTGGTCTCCGCCCCCCGCCCCGCTCTCCGCCCTGGTCTCCGCCCCCCGCTGCACACTTTCCGTCCTGCTCTCGGCCCTGGTCTCCGCCCCCGCCACGCTCTCCGCCCTGGTATCCGCCCCCCGCCGCACACTCTCCATCCCACTCTCCGCCCCCCGCTCTGAGAAAAAAAAAGTATCGGACTGGGCATCGGGAGCATTTGCGCGAGTACAAGTACTCGCGCAAATGCTTTGTATCGGTACCGATACCGATACTAGTATCGGTATCGGGACAACCCTAGTAGAGACGCAAGTTACCTTGTCTTGCATGCTCTCTCTTCAGGAGTTAAAGCAGGACGGAGTAGGCCAATTTGCATGGGTTTTCCATCAGAAGTATTGGTAGACTGGGGAACAAAGACTGGTATTGTTGGTCCTGAAATCTTTGGCTTTACCCATGTGGGTTGAAAGCTCTCAGTGTGTTTGGACCACCGCTCCCGCAGCCGTCGGCCTAGTTGGATAGAGACTTGGATGAGATTCTCTAACGATGCAGGAGCCTCGATCCTAGCTAACTCGTCCTCGAGAGTCTCGGATAAGCCTTGCTGGAACTGGTATTTCAGGGTGGCATCATTCCACCCAGTATCAGCTGACCATTTGCGAAACTCCACAATATAATCCTCCACTGGTCACCTGCCTTGTACTAGAGCATGAAGGGCAGACTCGTGGTAGCAGTCCACTGTGGACCATCATATAGGGTAGCCATAGCTTCAAAGAAGGTGGCACCTGAATCCAGTACTAGGTTGTTTTGCTCAAGGAGGTTAAGAGTGAGATGATGAAACCCACTGTCATGTATCAGGAGTGACCAGAACTATGTGGACTGCAACAGAGGAAACCGCAAACAGAAATAGGTGAAAGTACGTTTATTTAAGGTAAATACATATAAATGTGAATACACCACCAAAACAACAAGTGAACAAACCAAACAACTAAAACAGTGACAGTAACCAACCAGCATATGTAGCAAAAAGGAGAACAAGAATCGTAGTCAAGCCAGGCCAGTATCAATAACAGGAGATCAGCAGATGGGGGGCCAGAGTAGACTGACTGGGACAAGAAGTAAGGAATCAGGCTGCAGGGCAAGGATCTAGGGATGCAGGAACAGATACAACGGGTTCAGGATACAGGAATCAGGGTTCAGGTAAACAGGCTGCAGGTCAGGGCATGAGGACGATACCAGGGCAGTGTGTGTGTGTGTGCACTTGCCGGGTATTTATACTATTATCTGCTAACAAGCTCAGGTGATGCCTGATTGCAGAAGGTAAAATCTGCACCACACTGCCAGGATTCATCTGCTGGTGGATGCCAGTACTGCGGCCCAAAGATGACATAACACCAGCAGGTAGAAGCTCCACTGACAGTTCCAAACTGCCAGGAGACACCTGCTGGTGGACCCCAGTACTGCACGCCAAATGATAGATATTAAAAGCGGATTGGAACCTTTCCTTACAGTACCCCCCTCGAAGGAGCGACCTCTGGGCACTCCAACTAGCCGTTGCTGGGGAAAGTCCATGGCGTCAAGCCGGGCAGTGGACCAAGTCACATCAGGTTGGGCATGAGGAAGTTCCATGGCTTTAAACCGGGTAAGGTGCAGCTCGAGCTGAGCAGCGAGTACAGACACATCAGGCTGGGCAAAAAGTATGTCAGTCTGGGTAGCAGGTACAGGAACCTCAAGCTGAGTTGCAGGTACAGATACATCAAGCTGGGCAGCAGGCACATCAAGCTGGGCAGCAGGCACATCAAGCTGGGCAGCAGACAGGGGCACATCAGGCTGAGCAGCAGACAGGGGCACATCAGGCTGGGCAGTAGACTCCGCAGGCCGGGAAATGGGCACCACAACCTTAGGCCGGAAAACGGGCACCACAACCTCAGGCCGGGACGCAGTCTCTGGCTCTTCGGGCTGGAACGCTGGCTCTTCGGGCTGGAACGCTGGCTCTTCGGGCTGGAACGCTGGCTCTTCGGGCTGGAACGCTGGCACGTCGGGCTGGAACGCTGGCACTTCGGGCTGAGTTAACGGCAGGATCGTTTTGGTTGGAAAAATCTTTTGCTTCTTTTTTGGCTTAGCTACTGAAGCTCTGTAGGTAAGGGGTGCAGCAGACTGGAAAGAAGGATTGGGATATGGCAAAGAGGTAACAGTAGCTGGGGGAAGTTCTTGTGGATTAGTAGGCAGCTGAGAAGAGACAGGTGGGTAGAATGCAGGATAGGTATAGGGAGCAGAGACTGGATATGAGAATTTGGTTGGGAGCAGCGTATACTGGGCTGCAACTGAGTTCGACATGATGGGGAAACATACATTTGGGTACCCTGGTGTCTGATGGCAGAGATGGTTTGTTTGGCTGGGGCTGATTGCACCATGTCAGACCATGCCGAGAGTATAGGTTGTACAAACTGTTGTTTTAAATCTCCCTGTCTAACAAAAGACTGAGCAGACACAATGCACTCAGAAATCACCTTTGGGGAACAGGCTGAGTAGTGCTCACAAAAATTGGCGGGATCGTCTTCAAAAAGCCATATTAAGGATTAGAGGTCGACCGATATGGGTTTTTCTCTGGCCGATATTTAGAAATCGGGGTGGCCGATATATGATGCCGATATTTTAGGCCGATTTTTTTTTTTTTTTCTTCTTTTTTTTTTTTTCCCTTCATCTCATAAAATCTAACAGTTAAAAAATAAAAGCGTGATGCCAGACATCGCATGCAATTCGTACCACATTGGAGTGCACATCACATGCGATGTCTGTGCGATGCAAATTCAGCCATACAAACTGGCTGAAATCGCATTGCATTCGCACCAAAATGGTGCAGGACCCTTTTTTTGGTCCGCACTGGAATCAGATCGCATGGGTGTTCACAACCATCCAATCCGATTCCTGCACTATTTCATCGTTTGCACTGCAATCTACAAACTGACAGTAACCAACCAGCATATGTAGCAAAAGGGAGAACCAGAATCGTGGTCAAGCCAGGCCAGGATCAATAACAGGAGATCAGCAGATGGGGGGCCAGAGTAGACAGACAGGGACAAGAAGGAAGGAATCAGGCTGCAGGGCAAGGATGCAGGAACAGATACAGCGGGTTCAGGATACAGGAATCAGGTAAATAGGCTGCAGGGCACGAGGACGATACCAGGGCAGTGAGTGTGTGTGTACTTGCCGGGTATTTATACTATTACCTGCTAACAAGCTCAGGTGACGCCTGATTGTAGAAGGTAAAATCTGCACCACACTGCCAGGATCCATCCGCTGGTGGACGCCAGTACTCTGGCCCAAAGATGACATAACACCAGCAGGTAGAAGCTCTCCTGACAGTTCCAAACTGCCAGGAGACACCTGTTGGTGGACCCCAGTACTGCATGCCAAATAATAGATATTACCAGCGGATGGAACCTTTCCTTACACCCACCTTGACAGTCTTGACCAAAAAAGTACTTGGTTGCAGTGCAAAGTAAAGTTCACAAGCATTTTTGAAGGCCTGGATTTCCGTCGGCCACCTGAAAAACGCTCAGGAGTGGGGACTTTGGGCTCCAGAGGGTGTGATCGAACAGCAGGTGAGGCTGTAGCAGGAGATCTGGTCGTTGGAGCATTGGTTATAATCTGCAGGAGTCGTGAAGGTGTCCTTCCAGCTGAAAGTAGCCATCTTGTAAGCTCTGTACTGTTTGTGTAAGAGCCATCATCTGCTGACATAGGGCCTCCAACGGGGAAGCACCTCTCTCGGCCTCAGACATCTAGGCTGGTTGATACTATCATGTACCTGGTGCTAGAGGACAATAGAGAGAAAGGGCTTCCCTTGCGGCTAAGTTCCAGACCCCCCTGAGGGTGGAAACAGGAGAGGTCAGGCCCAAAGTAGCACGGATCACCTGCTGGACTGTATACAAGAGGTTCCAGGGTACAGCTGGTGTGCTGGCGAAGAATCAGCAGGCAGGGGACACCCGTGAGTTGTTGCAGGATTTGGATAATGCTGAGACTGGAGCGTGATCAGAAGGAAGCCTAGGTCATGAGCCGGGTGGATAGCCGAGGTCGAACAGAGGAAGCAAACAGGAGACAGGTCAAAGACAAGCCGGGTCAGTAACAGGAGACACAGGAACAGGAATATCACAGAGATAAGACACTGGAGGAGCCAAAGATCAACCAGCAACTAAAGCCACTAGCAGACTTCCTTATATAGGCCCATGTGACCTGCTGGAAGAGATGTTGGGTCCTAAAGTCCTTCTCCTGCATTAGTGCTGGTAGAGATGCTGGTTCCTAGAGCCCTTCTCCTGCTGTTGGTTTCCTGACAGTATGCATCTAGGGTTGTCCCAAAAATTCGAAAAAATATATGGGCACTAGGTTGGCCCACTTTAATTTCTGGAGACATTGATGTTTGAAACATACACTATATTACCAAAATGTATTGGGACACCTGCCTTTACACGCACATGAACTTTAATGGCATCCCAGTCTTAGTCCGTAGGGTTCAATATTGAGTTGGCCCACTCTTTGCAGCTATAACAGCTTCAACTCTTCTGGGAAGGCTGTCCACAAGGTTTCGGAGTGTGTCTAATGGGAATGTTTGACCATTCTTCCAGAAGCACATTTGTGAGGTCAGGCACTGATGTGGACAAGAGGGCCTGTGTCGCAATCTGCACTCTAATTCACCCCAAAGGTGCTCTAGCAGGTTGAGGTCAGGACTCTGTGTAGGCCAGACAAGTTCCTCCACCCCAAACTTGGCTCATCCTTGCCTTTTATTGAACCCTGCGGACTAAGACTGGGATGCCATTAAAGTTCATGTGCGTGTAAAGGCAGGCGTCACAATACTTTTGGTAATATAGTGTATCTAGTTGAAAATGTGCAGTAAAATGGACAGAGATGTAAAGCATACTATGTACATATATTGTATGTTATGGATCATACTCGTGAGATATTATTGTGGCCTAGTTAATGTTTCCTTTTGAGTTTTGTTTAGTTATGCCGTTTTCTAAGACTCCTTTCACACTGGGGCAGGGGGGTGTTAACGGTAAAGCGCCGCTAATTTTAGCAGCGCTTTACCGCTGTAATAGCTGCGCATTTTGCCTGCTAGTGGGGCACTTTTTAACCCTCGTTAGCGGCTGAATAAGGAGTTCAAAGTGCCGCTGCCAAATCGCTTTGCAGACGCTTCAGCCGCGGTGCCCATTGATCTTAATGGCAGGGGCGATGGAGGAGCGGTCCACCGCCCGAAAGATGCTGCTTGCAGAACTTTTTCTTTCGTCCTGCAAGTGCACTACCCCAGTGTAAAAGCACTCGGGCTCTCACATTGGGGCTGCAGGGAGGCGTTTTTTTCTTTTTTTTTTTTTTAAAGATATTTTTATTAGGTTTAAGACAAACCAACAAACAGAAATACATACAAAAAAACAACAATACCACCAGACAACCTGGTCATAAACATTAGGCAATCCACTCAAACATAGAAAAATAAACTGACATCAGTGCAAAATATAAAGTAGGCACAATGGTAAAAGGCTCAGGTATAATACTACCGGGAAGGGAGGCGTTTTTCAGGCGCTTTACAGATGCTTTTTTTTTTTTAAGCCCAAAAGCGCCTGAAAAATGCCCCAGTGTTAAAGGGGTTTAAGTGAAGTACAACGACACAATATAGCTTCCGTGATGTATATCTTTATTCATTTGACTTTCACTGTACAAATTGCAGCATTTTTTTTATGTTGATCATCTTTGTAAAAGTTTATTACTTTGTACTACTGCTGTGTACTATGTAGAATGTGGAAGCTGTCACTAATGTGCCATAAATTCTTAATAAAATTTACCCTTTAAAAAAAGTCACGTTTTTTTTTTTTCTTAAAAAAAATAACAAACATGTTATACTTTTATACTTGCCTGCTCTGTGCAGCAGTATTGCACAGAGCATCCCCGATCCTCCTCTTCTCGGGTCCCCCGCTGGCGCTCCTGGCCCCTCCCTCCTGCCGGGTGCCCCCAGAGCAAGCAAGCAGGCTCACTCCCAAGCCACAGATCTGCATGGCCCCTCCCCCTCTTTTTCCTGTTTGGCTCACTGGCTGTGATTGACAGCAACAGGAGCCAATGGCTCCTGCTGCTGTCTCAGCCAATGAGGGAGAGTTCCCGGAGAGCCGAGGCCCTCATGCACATTGCTGTATCGCGATGGGGCTCAGGTAAGTAATGAAGGCACTTTTTTTTTCCTAACTAAAGTAAGATAGATACTTCAGGGGAAGATTATTTTGCATTGTTTGCATGTATTTTATTATAATTTGAGCCCAGTGGTGGTTGTTTTTCTCTTGCCTTTTCTCATAATTTTTCCTTCCGAGAAGGAAGTTAACTGTTGGCAATCTTCCCCACAACAATGTTGACAGAGTTTTCACAGCTACTGTAACCTTAAGGTACCTGGAAGTAAGCCAGTTCTGGCCATTATGTCCGTCTGGTCCTGTCAGCTCTACTAAATATCCTGCACACCTTTTCTGGTTTTTACATCAGAACATAAATCTATGAGCTTTTAGTGAATCGTAAAACGGCAATGTGGATGTTTGGCCTGGATTTATGTAGTGTTTTCTTGTCCAGGCGCTTTCTATATTATGATTATTGTAGGCACTTAGGAAATATTTGTCCCTTTGCCAGCAGACGTTTTCTAAATAATGTGTAGAAAGTTAAGACTGCATAATTGCATCAAAATCTGGCAGGTTTTTGTATTTATTTATTTTTTGTGTAATGCCTGTATATTCAATCCTGTATTTCTGTTATCATGGAGGGCCACTGGGGGCCATTTATTTTTTAACCACTTGCAGACCGCCGATCTGCAATGTACTGCAGACAGGTGGCCCCTGCCTGCAGAACGATGTACCTGCTTCCGGGTTTAGGGCGCACATATGCGCACTCCCCCCTGCTGACACCCACTGTGATTGTACACAGCAGGGGTCCGTCAGCAAGTCCTGGCCAATGATTCTGTGTCCAATCACAGCCCAGAGCCCTGTGTTGACAATCAACACAGGACTCTGTACAGAGGGAGTGATCTGTCAGTTTCTAATCCCTGCAAAGCATCTATTGTTGCTGGAGGGGATTTATAGTTGCAAGGAGTGACTTGGAAGGGGGTAGTACCTGCACCCATTCCCTGAGAAAAAGCCCTGTGTACACCTATTTTCAAAGGGAGTCTGAAATTCTTTGACTTGCAAGCCAAATACTGTGACACTGGCATCCTATGAAGTTAAGCTTAACAAGTTTGGTTTCATGGACCTGGAACTAAATGTGGCAGGTCCGAGAAGGAAAAGATGCATGTGTCAGTGGCTTCTGAGACAGGCCTGCCATTTTAGGTCCAAGACGTGATTCTGTTTCCCCCTAATGGTACACTCCAGTTAAAATCAAAATGAAACATTGAGATGCATACAAGAAGCACAGTCTAATTTACATGTTTAAAGCCCAACTGGTGAAGCCAGTTATGCTCATCTAAGTCCCTTGTCTAGGTCCTTATGCCTTCACTGGTCTTGGTGCAGTGTACCGCTAATTAGGGCTGGTGAAAAAATCGATTTGATTTAAAAATCGAGTTGGTAGGTCAAATCTCTTCATATATTTTTTTTTTTTCCTCCCCCTCTTCAGTATAGCGTACAATACATACATTTTGCATTCGCCAAATCTTCCTTCAGGGTTTCCTGTAGCACGATCCTGGCGGCGCAGCCCCCTTTTGGTCCTATATTAAAAGGTGGGGGGACTCCTGCCACTGGACATCCTATAGGAAGTGTCTATATCGGACAGGTCGTGACCCAAAGAGGGTCCCAAGCAAGAACTAAATGGAAGAGAACGCATGGGGCTGGATTGTTATGTGACTGTAGCTTTAGGTAAGTAAAAAGGGCTTTGAAATATATATATTTTTTTACCCAAACATTTAAAGGTGGGGTGGGGGCTTTAAATCCAAATATTGCAGTGCTGTACCAGTCCACCCCTTTCCCTTCTGTCAGTAATCTGGTGGTCCTAGAACACACTGCTGGTGATGCTGGATCACCTGCCTTGCTGACTCTCATACGTACACAGCCTGATGTAAGAATTTTGTTATCAGAATTTTCACACAATCACCAATCGGCTCTATGATTCACGAAGCAGAAAGACAACGTTGCAAGGTACTGCTCAGGAAGTACACTCCTACTGTCCTCTGTGGAGCTGTGTGTGCTTGGGCAGTGGTCTCCAAACTGTGACCCAGGGGCTTGTTGCGGCTAGGGTTGCACCGATACTGATGATAGTATTGGTACCGAGCATTTGCACGAGTACTTGTACTCGTGCAAATGCTCTGATGCCTAATCTGATACCTGGGCAGTCGGGATGATTGGTGTGGTGGTGGGGGCCGTTGCAAGCACCGATCTCCCTGTATGGATTTCAATAAAGCAGCTGACAGCCGCTTCCTCCTACCTCCTCCTCCAGATCGGTACTTGTAACGGGCCTCACCGATCACCTTCAACTATCCCGTGTCCTCCATGTCGTCCTCTGTGCTCCTAAGGTCCCTGCAATGTCCTCATCCAGTCCCCTTTTGCCCCCCTCTGCTCCCTCTCCGTTTCCTCTGTGTCCTTCTCCGATCCCAGATCTGTCAGGATGGAGAGCGGAGGAAGGAGCTGGCAAATCTGTCATTTACCGGCTACTTCCTTTTCCAAATGTGAGCACTGACTGTCCATAACTGAGAATGTAAACTGTGTTTACTCTGCTTCAGTTTATGAATGAACAGGAGCATCTGTCTCCTGTCCATTCATCTTTAGTGGAGCAAAGGGGAGATGTCAGTGGTCAACAGGGTTGATAAAAGAAGAAAAAAAAAAAAAGGAAAAATTTAATAAATATTTAAAAATAAAATTGTAAAAATAATAAAAAAATTCAAATAAAAACACTGACACTGTTCACTTCAAGCATTGTAATTTTTATATTATATATATATATATATATATATATATATATATATATATATATATATTGTGACAGCAGGAAGGTAAAGTCACCTGGTTGCATCCAGGGGGGTAGGTATATTTCTCCCAGATTCAGGCTTTATGCCGACTTATACAACTAGGGAGAGAGTTGATGAAGCCCAGCTGAGGCTAGTGGGCTCATGGATGATTCATACCTCTAGGGAGAGTGCTGGGCGTCGTGCAGGCAGGGAGTTGATGAGACCAGCTGAAGCTTGTCAGCTCGTTTAAGGCCTCTATAAAAACTCCCAGCTTCATTAGGTGTTTGCTCATGCCTGGAACCAGACCTGTGTGGACTGTCTAGGGAGAGTGAACCCCTGTGCGGTGAGACAAAGCCTGTGTGGCTATTTGTTTGGACATTTACTAAACCAGGGACTTAGGGACTAGGACAGCACCAGGCTGATCCCAGTTGTTAGTTTAGGAAACCTGCATGTTTAGTCAGAGGTCAAGCTGACCAGGGTTTATTTTGTTTATGTTTCTTTTTGCTTTGCTGTGTTTTTGTCACTGTAAATAGAGAAATAAACCGCACCCTTTTGATCTTGAAAACCACAACCTCCGTCTGCTGGGCCTGTTTTTGTGTGGGGAGCCCATCCAGGGGGTCACACACACCCGCTGCCGAGCTAACCCCCTCACAGTTGGTGGAGAATGCGGGCAGTTTTTTTTAAGCCAGCATGGAGGAGATACTGAAACAGCTGGCTCTAGCAAATGCCAATCAACAGCAGACAAATGCAGGTTTGCAAAAGAGCCTTGCAGCTCAACAGAGCTTCGCAGCCCAGCAGCAAGCTCATCAACAGAGCCTTGCAGCCCAGCAGCAAGCTCATCAACAGAGCCTTGCAACTTTGCAACAGAGTCTGGAGGCTCTGCAACAAGCCCAGCAGCAATCTGAGGCCCGCTTCATAGACCTGTTGCAGAAGCAAGAGCAGAGACTACAACAACAGATGGAAGCAGTAATGCAGCAACGTCCGCAGACCAGTGAGGAAAGCCGTCCCACTAATACCGCGTCATTTGGGGTGAGTCGTTTATTGACAAAAATGACTGGAGAAGATGATCCAGAGGTGTTTTTGACCACATTTGAAAGGACTGCTGAAAGGGAAAAGTGGCCTAAGGATCAGTGGGCTGGACTGCTGGCTCCTCTGTTAACTGGTGAATCGCAGAAAGCTTACTATGACCTAGAGCCTGACCAAGCAAAAGACTATGTGATGCTAAAAGCTGAAATATTGGCAAGGCTGGGTGTCACCCTGGCTGTCCGGGCTCAGCGTGTGCATAACTGGACTTTCCAGCTTGGAAAACCCCCCAGGTCTCAAATGTATGATCTCATTCACCTGAGCAGGAAGTGGCTACAGCCAGAGACTTTGTCCGCACCGGAGATTGTGGAACGTGTTGTGATGGATCGTTTCTTGAGAGCTCTTCCTACCGCCATTCAAAAGTGGGTAAGCCATGGAGACCCAGAAACGGCCGATAAACTTGTGGATCGTGTAGAGAGATACTTGGCTGCAGAGAACCTGACGGCCTCTTCCAGAGACTCTCGGACTTTCCACCCTAAGACCAGACCATCCCCAGGGGCGGATAAGATGATTCCAAGGGGTGAGGGTGGAGAGAGTGAGAGGGTGGGAGCTCTGCCCAGGGTTTGGCGAGAACAGCCTGGGAAGTCGGGGGCTCAAGAGGCAGCCAAAAGGATTGTTTGCTACCGCTGCCGGCAAGCGGGACATATTGCAGCAAATTGCCCGGTTGTGGAGGAACCCATGCAATGTGACTTTCTGACGGACAGACGTCAGTCGCTGTGTGCGACAGTCGCATGCACTGCCATTCGGGGAACTGAGAAACATTTATGCAAAATGTGTATTAATGGTAGAAATGTTGTGGTATTACTGGATTCAGGTAGCCTTGTGACCCTGATAAAGGCTGAATTAGTTAAAACAGAGGTCTCTGGGAATAGCAAGGTAGCTGTTATTTGTGTGCATGGGGACACCCGAGAGTATCCAGTGACTACAGTGTGTTTCAAGACCCCCAAAGGTACCCTCTCTCATCCAGTGGGGTTAGTATCTCAATTACCGCATGATGCCATTGTGGGAAGGGATTTTCCGAAGTTCTGGGAACTGTGGGATGATCCTGAGCCCCCCACTGGTGCCCCTATGTACCAGGAAGGTGATAGCCAGAACTCCTCTGAGAGTGGTGAGGACTCTCCAGAATTTCCCTTGTCAGTATTGGCAGGCGAGACTCAAACTGGAGAGGAGCCCACCTCCTCAGACGAAAACCTACCGTCTGTGGAGTTTTCTGATCTTGAGGTTCACAGGGAAAATTTTGCCACAGAACAGTTAAAAGACCCCGCCCTAATAAAGGCACGGGAAAACGTAGTGGAAATAGATGGCGAGTTAGTGAACCCAGATAATACCTGCACTTACCCATACTTCAGCGTAGAGAAGGACCTACTGTATCGGGTGGCAAAAAGGGCAGAAGAAACCGTTGAGCAGCTTGTGGTGCCCAAACCTTACAGGAAGTTGGTGTTGGAGTTGGCCCATGGGCACATTCTTGGAGGTCATCTGGGGACAGAGAAAACCCGAGAGAGGGTATTACAGAGATTCTATTGGCCTGGGGTGATGAAGGACATAGAAAATTATTGTTCCTCCTGCCCTGTGTGTCAGAGGTCGGCCCCGATGCCACATTTCCGTAGCCCGCTGGTCCCTCTACCCATCATTGAGGTCCCGTTTGAGAGGATCGCAATGGATTTGGTAGGTCCTATAATCAAGTCCGCTAGGGGGCACCAGTACATATTAGTTATAATGGACTATGCCACCCGTTATCCAGAAGCGATCCCTCTCAGAAATACCTCGGCCAAAACCATAGCCAAAGAGCTATCTCTTGTTTTTAGCCGGGTGGGTATTTGTAAAGAACTGCTTACGGACCAAGGTACACCCTTTATGTCCCGGGTTATGAAAGAGCTGTGTAAATTGTTCAAAGTGACGCAATTGCGTACGTCTGTGTATCACCCCCAAACCGATGGGCTGGTTGAAAGATTCAACAAAACCCTAAAACAAATGTTGAAGAAAGTGGTGGATAGAGATGGAAAGGATTGGGACTGTCTACTTCCTTATTTGATGTTTGCTATTAGGGAGGTGCCCCAATCCTCTACGGGATTCTCCCCCTTTGAGTTACTGTATGGGAGACACCCAAGAGGGCTGTTGGATATTGCCAAGGAAACTTGGGAAAGTGAGAGTTCTCCCCACAGGAGTGTGATTGAGCATGTCGCCCTGATGCAAGATCGAATTGCACAGGTAATGCCCATCGTGAAGGAACATTTGGCCCAAGCGCAGTTGGCACAGCAGAGAGTGTACAACCGTGGAGCCAAGACCCGTACCTTTTCCCCGGGGGATAGGATATTGGTACTTGTCCCTACGGTTGAAAGTAAATTCGTTGCCAAATGGCAAGGCCCCTACGAGATAATGGAAAAAGTGAGCGAAGTGAATTACAAGGTCAGACAACCAGGAAGGCGAAAGCCCGAACAGATCTATCACGTTAATCTGTTGAAAGCCTGGAGGGATAGAGAGTCCCTAGTCGCAGAAACTTGGTCACCAGCTCAAACTGGTTGCGTGATTCCGGAGGTTGGAATAGCAGCCACCTTGTCACAACCCCAACAACAGGAGGTTAAGGAGTTTGTGCTTCGCAACAAGGAGGTGTTCTCTGAGCTGCCGGGACAAACATCTGGGGTAGAGCATGATATTATTACCCCGCCCGGTGAAAGGGTGAAGTTAAAACCCTATCGGATCCCAGAGGCCCGACGGGAGGCAATACGGGAGGAAGTACAGAAAATGCTGAACTTAGGGGTGATAGAGGAGTCCCAAAGTGATTGGTCTAGTCCCATTGTGTTGGTGCCTAAACCGGATGGGAGCTGGCGATTTTGTAACGATTTTCGTCAGTTGAACAAAGTTACAAAATTTGACACCTACCCCATGCCACGTATAGATGAGTTGATCGACCGGCTGGGAACAGCCCGATACATGACGACTCTTGACCTCACAAAAGGGTATTGGCAAATTCCCCTGGCCAAGTCGGCCAAAGAGAATGCCGTTCGGGTTACAGAATGCGCCGGCCACATTCCAGCGGAAAATGGACCAGATACTGAGGCCCCATCGGAAGTATGCTGCGGCTTACCTGGATGACGTAATTGTCCATAGCACAGATTGGGCCTCACATCTGCCAAAAGTGCAAGCAGTCCTAGACTCTATCCGGGAAGCGGGGTTTACGGCTAACCCCAAGAAGTGTACCATTGGGCAGGAGGAGGCCAAATATCTTGGGTACACCATTGGCAGGGGAGTAATAAAACCCCAACTCAACAAAGTCGAGGCCATCCAGAGTTGGCCACGTCCCAACAGCAAGAAGCAGGTACGAGCCTTTCTGGGAATCGCGGGTTATTATCGGCGCTTCATTCCCCACTTTGCTTCTAAGGCTGTGCCGCTAACCAACCTGACGAAAGGGAAAGGGTCGGTCATGATTAAATGGACCCCCGAGGCTGAGGCAGCATTCCAATTCTTGAAACAAGCCTTATGTAGCCAGCCAGTGTTGTACTCACCCGACTTCTCTAAAGACTTTGTCGTACAAAGTGATGCGTCAGATGTGGGGTTAGGAGCAGTATTGTCCCAGGTCTGGAACGGGGAAGAGCACCCAGTCATTTACCTCAGCGGGAAGTTGAAGTCCCATGAGGTAAATTACGCCACGGTTGAAAAGGAGTGTTTAGCGGTGAAGTGGGCTCTAGATTCCCTTCGGTACTATCTGCTAGGTAGGCACTTTGACATGGTTACGGATCACGCTCCGTTAAAGTGGATGGCTCAAAACAAGGAGACAAATAGAAGAGTAAATAGGTGGTTCCTGGCCCTACAGGAATTCAACTTCACAGTAAAGCATCGCCCTGGCGTTCAAATGGGGAATGTGGATGCTTTGCCTCGAGTACATGAATGCCTGATTGCTGGTGTTCCAACCCCAAGGTTAAAACAAGAGGGGGGGGTATGTGACAGCAGGAAGGTAAAGTCACCTGGTTGCATCCAGGGGGGTAGGTATATTTCTCCCAGATTCAGGCTTTATGCCGACTTATACAACTAGGGAGAGAGTTGATGAAGCCCAGCTGAGGCTAGTGGGCTCATGGATGATTCATACCTCTAGGGAGAGTGCTGGGCGTCGTGCAGGCAGGGAGTTGATGAGACCAGCTGAAGCTTGTCAGCTCGTTTAAGGCCTCTATAAAAACTCCCAACTTCATTAGGTGTTTGCTCATGCCTGGAACCAGACCTGTGTGGACTGTCTAGGGAGAGTGAACCCCTGTGCGGTGAGACAAAGCCTGTGTGGCTATTTGTTTGGACATTTACTAAACCAGGGACTTAGGGACTAGGACAGCACCAGGCTGATCCCAGTTGTTAGTTTAGGAAACCTGCATGTTTAGTCAGAGGTCAAGCTGACCAGGGTTTATTTTGTTTGTTTCTTTTTGCTTTGCTGTGTTTTTGTCACTGTAAATAGAGAAATAAACCGCACCCTTTTGATCTTGAAAACCACAACCTCCGTCTGCTGGGCCTGTTTTTGTGTGGGGAGCCCATCCAGGGGGTCACACACACCCGCTGCCGAGCTAACCCCCTCACAATATATATATATATATATATATATATATATATATATATATATATATATATATATATATATTGTAAAAAAAATACTGACAGTCCACGCCTCATCAGTGCTACTGTCACATGACATTAAAAAAAGTATCGGTACTTGTACTCGGTCTTAAAGTGGCATCGGTGCAACCCTAGTTGCGGCCCTTCGGTTGCTTTTATCCGGCCGTTGGGGCACTATTTCATCCACTGACACCAACGCAGGGGCGCAATTCCTCTCACTGATACCAAAGATGTGGCATTTTTACTCCCACTGATGCTGGGACTTTTTTTACTTCCAGTGGCCACAGTCCACCCCCTCTAAAGTCTGAAGGACAGTAAACTGGCCCTTTTGTTTAGAATGTTTGGAGGCCCCTTCTGTAGGGAATTACACAGACCTAAGAAAAAGGTAATTTGCATGAACATTTGCAGTTTTATGGGTAGCATTGGGAACTGGAATGCTTTCACTATTTGCCTGGAATTGCTTTCAATAACACTTTGTATAAAAAGGATGTGTATTTATATTAGGATGGCTGTTTTGTTTCCTTTACTAACTAGCATGTCCCATCTCTAACTTCTGTTCTGCTCTCATTTCTGTCTCCTGTTTCTAATGCTGTCCCTAATATTGATCACGACCACTAGTTGTGGAGTTTTCCTTCCTATAATGTGTGACCTGCCTTCTCCACTCATGCCGTCCCTACGCAAGGTAGGTCGAATGCTCATTCCTTCTGTCTGAGGACCTATGAGGTGTTGTCATTGTCTCTTAAAGAGTGCATGGTTGCTGTAATTTATGACTTGTGAAGCAATGCCTTCATAACACCAAAGGTATTTACTTTTTTATCGCTTCTCTAACAAATCTGTAACTGTGGCTAGTCCTGTATTTACGTAATCTTAAAGCTGGTCTATACCTATACTGTCTCTCTAACTCAGTGGTTCTCAACTTGGGGGTCGAATTATGATTTGCCAGGGGTCACCGAATCCTGGACTGTTCCTGAAGCCCGAACCGCTCTCCCAGCCTTTTTGTGGCCGCCCAGCAGGGCTGTCTCCGGAGCCTGTGACCACTCACTTAGCCTCTTCGCAGCCTCACATTCAGTTCACAGCATGGCTGGGGGGAAGAGACTAGAGGTCAGCTGACTGGTGAGAAATGTGAAGTGGGAGGGGCTGCAGGAGTTGTCATTAAAAGTCCCCACTACAGTTCTCAGATCAGCATATGACCTTGATCAAGAGCACCTGAGTTGGCTGACCAGAACTCCCCCCAGCATTGCCACTCATCCCACCCCCCCCCCCACCATGGAGTAAGAGAAGTAATAAAAATAGAGAATACATGGAAGAGAGAGGGTGGAACAAAGAAAAAGGAAGAGAACTAATAAGAGAACAAGAAAGACAGCTAGCGAGAGGGATGAAGAGAAAAAAACAAGAAATTAGGATAGAGAGAGATAAAAGGGAAAGAAGGGAGAACAAAGAGAAAGTGGTACATCCTAAAATGTACCATGAGGGTTTTTAATACTGTACAAGTGGAAGGGACCCAGGGAGCGCTAAATGTCCGTGGGTTAAGGGCGCAAATTACTTGGGTGCTGACAACGCGCGATACGATTTATTTATTTT
Source organism: Rana muscosa (assembly GCA_029206835.1). Classification (NCBI taxonomy): domain Eukaryota; kingdom Metazoa; phylum Chordata; class Amphibia; order Anura; family Ranidae; genus Rana; species Rana muscosa. Next base: position 237,685,599 of record CM055125.1, on the reverse strand, counting down.
TTACGGTTAGGGGTCCCCACAACTTTTTACATTTTATCAAGGGGTCACAGCACTAGAAGGTTGAGAACCACTGCTCTAACTAGTTAATTTAACTATTTTCTACACTAACAGGTGTTTGCTGTATAAACTGTATGGTAGCCTCAGCTTCAAGCCCGACTCGGTTTTATTCCAGGTGTGGGAAGGGATGTTTCCATCTCACTGTCTCAACACATCGCTGTATACTGTATGTAGCTTAGGCTACATACAGATTATACAGCACACCCAATGGGCACACCTGTTAGTGTAGAAAAAGGTGGAGATCAGTTTTAACAAGCTGTAAAACAATTCCTCACTAAGCTCTGGAACTGTGGGCAGTGTGGAGCAATTCATCCTCACAACTCATAGCATTAAGACCAAATTCACAATTTCGTGTTTTGATAAAACATAGCATGCACTAAGCCAAACGCAGTGCATCTGTATTGTAATCTACCACAATGCTTGGTGATGAGTTGCAATGTGTTGCATTACAAAAAATAGGTTGTATAACTTTAGGCATGTTAGGGTGTGTTTTCAGCCAATAAATTTTGAATAGGCTACCTTAACTCAGTCATGCTAATGGACAATATAACACATCTTAATGCCGCAGAGAGAAGTAAATGGGCCCTTATACATTTTAAGATGTGCCAATGGCTACAATACTGTATTATGTTTGCTATCTTAATTGTACAGTACATGACTTCTATTTATAGACCACAGTGATATGCTGCTGCCTTCAGGTGTTTGGACACTGGAAAAAGCTTGGCCGGTAACACCCCCAGTGCATCTGTGTTTAGCCCCAGCCACTCCATGGGACATCAGTTCTTTGCTATTATCCTAAGGTGTTGGACCTCTTCTCCTATGAAAACTAATCTTGGTTTTTCACTACCTTGACTGACACTTTTATATAAAGATCCAACTGCTTATTGCCTCAGTTCTTACCAGTAGTTTCCAAATCATTTACCCTGGATGTACATCTTCGGATCCGCATCAGCTGGGCCAGCCTATAATGTTTGCTTCAAGCACTGGCTCCTGGAGCATTTGGCACTTGCCTTCGCATGAGGTGCAACAAGAGTAGTTAGCTGCAGAGTGCTATGCAGGTCCATGGTCAATTTCTATGGCACGCAGGCCCTGGAAACCCCTACGAGGGTATGCCTGCCATGATGCATGAAATTTGGTACTCTTCAGCAACCTGCTGCATAGATAAGACGTCGGGTTGATTTACTAAAACTACTCCATAGAAACCAATCAGCTTGCAATTTTTAATTTTTTTTTTTTTTTTTTTTTTGTCAAACCTTAATTGAACAAGCCAAAATTAGAAGCTGGCTACAATGCATAGCTGCACCAGATTTTGCTCTCTCCAGTTTTAGTAAATCAACACCATGGTTTCCATGTATGTATCACAGCTTCCTGTTTTCTCTTTTCATCCATGGACGGACACAGCTCCTTTAATTCTTGACAGTTGGGTTATGTTCCTGTTCATAGGAGAGGACTAGGCAGAACATGTTGTTTATCTTAAAACATGTTACTTTAACAGAGTTGAACAGCACCACCCAGGGGGCGGTCCCTCCTACCTGCAGTCAGCAGCCTCAGTTTTTTTTCTGCCTAGCAGAGGAGATGGACGTGGCTCCCTTTTGGGACCTGAGTCCTGAAGAAATTTTTATTTGATCTTTTTTTATTTTTAAGATCTTCTATCAACTGCCGGCTGGGCATGACAGGCAGGATATTATAGGTCCTTGTAGTCCCCCCAGTCAAGCCATCGAGCGTGTTACAGTCCCTTGCAAATAGGCGTCAGGTCTGTCACGACACACCCCATGACTCCAGGGGTGGCCTGTGAGCTTCTGCTCCAGGGTCCACATATGACTGGGCTGCTTGCTGTCTCACTCACAGTGGACCGGGCCGACAGCTACTCCGTACCGCTCGGTTGTAGGCCTGTCAGGAACGCACCAGCAGGTCCTCATTTGGACGGGTAAGTACAGTTCCCCATGCCTCGGCGGGTGTGAACAGCTGGGCATTCCTGGGAAAGGGGGTTCTCCTGTCCTCCCCTTCCCTGTTTTCTGTCACCTTTTATCCCTTCTGCCCTGGCTGCGATCGGGGGCGTACCTGTGGGGGGTGCTCTACTCCGGGGAAGCCCATGCCTGGCCTTCTCGTCCACATTGCGGTGCTTGGGTGCCAATTTGGACAGCGATGGCGCCATTTTCAAGGTGTTTTCTATTGCATTGCTTTTTCCCATTGACGGCCATCTTGCCGTGGCCACGCTCTGGCGCAGTAGCTATTGCGGGCGGCCATTTTCTTGTGGTCACGCCCTTTCCTGAGGCGTTCGGCGGCCATCTTTGGCGCAGTGTGGGCCTATAGTGCTGGCTCCTGGATGGCAAGCACGATTCTCCTCACAACTTCCCTCACTGTTACCACACACACTGCTTATAGAGCAGCATGGATATTAGTGATACACAGTCTTAGTGTATAGAGGCGGGCAATGACACTGAGTGGTCTCATTCTGGGCAGGTGTGTTCTCTGGGTGACCCCCCGGTCGGTGCAGCATATGGAGGGGGGGGACTTTGGTCATTAGTTTGACTAGTCCTGAGAGCTTTTTGTGTGACATGGAGTCATTATCTGAGAGGCAACAGACAGTGCCCCTGCACCTGTGGTTTCCCGCCATTTCCTGAGGGATGCTCTGACTCTGACAGGACCACTGTTCTGAGGGTCAGAGGTTGTTTTTTGTGTGCAGTTTTTGGTGCTTGCTTCGGCAGCACTTATACTCGGATTGGATTCAGAGAGGATTAAGCCCCCTCTGCGCCATAGTTTAAACATACACAATTATGTTTATAGTGTCCTGTGTGGGTTTCCTCCGGGTGCTCCGGTTTCCTCCCACGCTCCTATGACATGCGCGCCTTTGGTGCAATGCATATTATAAACCTAAACAATATGTTTATATACGGCACTAAATACATTCACAGTATGTGTCTGTATGGTTACTCTCTGTATCTGCTTGGGTTTCCTCCGGGTGCTCCGGTTTCCTCCCACGCTCCTATGACATGCGCGCCTTTGGTGCAATGCATATTATAAACCTAAACAATATGTTTATATACGGCACTAAATACATTCACAGTATGTGTCTGTATGGTTACTCTCTGTATCTGCTTGGGTTTCCTCCGGGTGCTCCGGTTTCCTCCCACGCTCCTATGACGTGCGCGCCTTCGGCGCAATGCACATTATAAACATAATATGTTTATATTCGGCACTAAATACATTCACAGCATATGTCTGTATGGTTATTCTCTGTGTCTGTGTGGGTTTCCTCCGGATGCTCCGGTTTTCTCCCACGCTCAAGGTCATGCGCGCCTTCGGCACAATACACAGTATGAACATACGCAATATATTTATACACAACACTGAATGTATGTATTATTGCTCTCGGTGTCTCCGTGGGTTTCCTCCGGGTGCTCCGGTTTCCTCCCACCCTCCAATGGTATGTGCGCCTTCTGGGCTATGCACAGCAGAAACATGTTCAATATGTTTATTCACACATACTAAAATACATACCCCGTATGTCTATGTACTATGCTCTCTGTGGCTGAGTGGGTTTCCTCCCACGCTCCAATTGCGCGTTTTGGCGCAATACACAGTATAAACTATGTGTTTGTACTACAATCAGCGCTTATCAATGAAGTAGCTGCTGGAAGGTGTCAGTCCCTTTTTTGGGTCACACACGACCCACTCTGTATTGAAGAAGCGTGCCGACTCTTCATAGATGGGGACTGGCTTTGTCGCAGAGGTCCTTTTTGGTCCCTCAACGCACGTTATTCCTTGTAGAGCATTTTCATAAGGATATGTGTTTTTAGCCCTGTACACACGGCCGAGAATCTCGTCAGGAAAAAACCTGTTGTTTTTCCTGACGAGATTCTTGACAAGAATCTTGTCCCGGCCGAGTGTACACACGTACCTTTCAAACGAACCGCCGTTCTTTTGAATGGCACGAACATGATGACGTCATCGACTACGACGAGCGTGCGCTTGTCACATTCGATGCCGTCGCCGCCATCTTGCTACACCCTACCTATGCCTAGGAAGCTACCGCGCATGCGTCGAAGTCATTTTGAGCATGCACGGGTTTCCACGGCGACAGGTAAGTGTACACACACTCAGGGTTTCTCGTTGGGAAACAGGCCGACGAGAAAAAAGAAAGCGGGTCTTCTTTTTTTTCTCGTCGAGATTCCGGTCAGTTTTCCTGATGAGAAACCTGAAAGCCTTGTACACACGGCCGGTTTTCTCGGCAAGAACCGACAAGAAAACTGCTTGCAGAGCTTTCTTGCCGAGAAAACCGGCCGTGTGTACGAGGCTTTTGCCTATGAAGTTGACCCCCTGGTATCAGGGGTACCACTTTCCTGGCAGGGGGGCCACCTGCCTTTTCAGAGGTGATCAGAAGCGATGGCTCGGATTGTGTTCGCCATGCTGAGGTCAGTGTTACGCTCGTTAGTGGCTGCGTCTCTGGTGTCTCTGACACTCAATGACTGGGCAAAGCTTTTGTACGAGGCAGTAGAGGAGCATCAGCTCCCTCTATAAGTCGACCAGCAGGTGATGGCCTTCTTCGAGGCAGCACCGTTTGTTCGAGTCCACACTCGAGGGGGGATTCGGTCCTATGGAACACATCCCCCATTGTCTCTGGATCATCAGATTCAGATGAATCGCCTAGTCAGGGCCTCTGACTTGATGGCTGACATTCCGGCACTTCTGTCCGGGAAGTTTTTCCCTTCTTTTCTATTGAAGGGAGGTTGGGAGGTCCAGTCAGTCCAGGTCGCTGGACTCTGGACGAATCTCGTCTGCCGGTCGATGTTCTGGAACTTCGGACGATCAGGAAGTCGTGGAGACTACAAGGCCGCCCGATCAGGTTCCAGTCGGACAATGCCACGGCTGTGGCTTATGTCAACCTTCTGGTTATCCTGCGGTGAACGGGAAGAAGCGTGCCGGCTCTGTCGGCTGTCTACATTCTCAGTGTTGAACTCTAACTGGCGGACTATTTGAGTCGCCAGTTGTTGAACAAGGGGAATGCTCTTGCACCCGGAGGGGTTTCTACTCCCTTTTGCCGGAGGTGGACGTCAGACGTGGACCTCCTGGCTTTGCGACTTGTTTGCATGATACTGAGATTCGTGGTCGGATCCAGTGATCCCTGGGCAGACGCGTCAGATGCGTGGAGGCTAGTTTATGCCTATTCTCCACTGATGTGGCTACCTCGGCTGCTCCTCAATGTGCTGATCGAGGGGATTCCCAATGATCCTAATCGCTCTGGATTGGCCCCGGCTTCCTTGGTACGCCAACGTTCGCACACCTGGTGGCAGACGCACTGGTGGGTGCCAATGCGGGAGGACCTTCTGTCTCAAGGTCCCACACTTCATCCTGCCTTACAGCCGCAGGCCGTATGGCATGGTTATCGTCAGCCAGATACTAAGGGACTGAGGTCTTTTTGGATTCGGTCCTCTCGACCATGCTGAGGGCACTGAATTCTTCCTCCTGCAAGATCTACCATCGCACCTGGAGGTCTACGTCTCCAGGTGCGCGGAGATGAAGTGCCGTCCACGGACGTGTTCGGTTCCCAGGGTCCTGCTGTTTTTACAGCATGGAGTGGTTTTTAAAAAACTTGTTTTAAGCACCACCAAGGGTCAGTCTCAGCCTTGGCTATTTTCTTTCTATGGCCGTTGGCGTCCCATTCCCTGGTGGGTACCTTTTTTATTTTATTTTTTTGTACAGGAGTTTTGATGGGGGCTTCCCACCAATTAGACCACTTCTCCCTCCTCAGGATTTGAACCTGGTGCTCTCTGTTCTTCAGGAACCTACTTTTGAGAACACCAGTGAGATTCCTCTCCTGATGTGATCTCAGAAGGTGGCCTTTCTAGTGGCCATTACTTCTGTCAGAAGGGTTTCCGAATTGGCGGCCTTGCCTTGCAAGTCCCCATGTTGATCCTCCATAAGGATTTAGCGGTAATACGCCCGCGACCTTAGTTTCTTCCACAGGTGATTTTGGCTTTTCACCTGAAAGAGGACATGTTCTTCCATCCTTGTGTCCTCGGTCATCGCATCCCAGAGAGTCTGCGCTCCACACTTTGGACGTGGTACGGGCCTTGCGGGTGTACCTGTCTGTTGCGGCTCCGTTTTGGAGGTCTGACTCACTGTTTGTGTCGGTGTCCGGTCCACAAAAGGGGCCTGGCGGTCTCGTCGGCCACCATTTCTCGGTGGATCAGGCGGACCGTCATCCAGGTCTATGCCCTTAGGGGCGGGCGCCTCTCTTTCCCATTACGGCACGTTTGATCAGGGCTTTTGGTGCCTCTTGGGCTTTCTGACTTCATCTGTATCACAAGTGTGTAAGGCGGCGACCTGGTCGTCCGTTTTACGCTTTTTCCAAATTTTACAAGATTGATGTGAGTGCATCTTCGGATGCTAGCTTCGGCCGCAAAGTTTTGCAGGCGGCTGTTTTGAGGTTGCAACTCCTCCATTGAGGAGCTCTGCTTGTTTGGGGTAAAAATGTTTTTTTGATGCTGTGCCCACCCCTCGTTTTTTTGACACTGCTTTGGGACGTCCCAACTGTCAAGAATTAAGGAGCTGTGTCCGTCCATGGACGAAAAGAGAAAATAGGATTTTTGTACTCACCGTAAAATCCTTTTCTCTGTCGTCCATGGACGGACACAGCACCCACCCCTCCTTTTTTTAGTTTTGTACTGCTTTACTACAAACTGAGGCTGCTGACTGCTGGTAGGAGGGTTATGTACTGAGGGACCGCCCCCTGGGTGGGGCTGTTCAACTCTGTTAAAGTTACATGTTTTAAGATAACTAACATGTTCTGCCTAGTCCTCTCCTATGAACAGGAACATAACCCAACTGTCGAATTAAGGAGCTGTGTCCGTCCATGGACGACAGAGAAAGGGATTTTACGGTTAGTACAAAAATCCTATTTTTTCATGTGGGGTGTTCTTCACTGAGTGTGTTTTTTCCCTCTGTAAAAGTAAAGTAACGTTTTTATAACGTTTGCTTTTTTATATTTGGATAGTTTCCCACTCAGCGTTGCTGCTTGGGTGGTGAGGTAGCTGTAGTTCGCCAACCAGCTGACGCACTTCTACCTGTCACTTCTGGCGAGGAAGCAAAGAGCACGTCAGCAGATCTGCCTACCTTCCAAATACACAGCAAAAGAACATCAGTCTGTGCCTGGGTTATAACGGCTTTATTCCTGAACATGCAAATACCCTCTCAGTCTGCATTCATTTTGTGAGTACCGCAGAAGGGATCCCCTTACTTAGGTATGTCTGGTTTCTTTGGAAAGCTCTCTGTCCTTCTAGAACTTTCAGTCTCCAAGACTGAAAACCGCTTTTCAGCCTTTCCAGCACCTAAAATCTATTCAGGCGTATAACTCTAATCCCCCCCCCAACCTCTTTAACTAAGATATTCTGAAAGGAGAGGTGGATGCAGAAGAGGAAATTTTCTCTTATGCATGTTATGAGATGCAAACAAAGGCTTCATGTCATATGCTTTCTACTGTAAGCTCACTTATTGATACAGTGCATGCTAGCATTTGCCTAGAAACACTGGAACCGCCTCAGCCTAAACAAGCTCCTATGGGCATAAAATGGTTTGAGGAGTTTAGAAAGACTTTTCCCTTGCGCACACACAAATTAACTGAGCTTTGCGTGAGGATTGGTCAGGTCCTGTAAAAAGGTTTACCTTCATCAAAACTCTGCTGAGTTTTTTTTTTTATCCTATGGAAAAGGATTTTATGAATAAAATGGTCTGTCCCAATTGTGGATCCTGCCATTACTGTTCTCAACAAGCATCTCATTGCTTTTTAGGATGTTCCCTCTTCTAAGGATCCTATTGACCTTTAGAAACCCTTCCACAGGCAAATTAGCCGTTGATGGTCCTACCTTACAAACGGCCATTGTGGCTATGTCCAGAAGACTGAACTTCTCCTACAGATCCTGCGCCTCTCTGTACAGTGGCAGCACTCCCTTGTCTTTGCCTCCCCTGGTCTCAGCATTCAGCAGACTCTGGCAGCTGACTCCAGCCCTCCTCTGGTCCTCCTCCAGACCCTGCAATTTCTGCTTCTCATTTCTGCCAACAGCCTCTTCCTGGCAATAGCACATGGTAGGGGGGTGCACTGTGATGTAAGGAATGATGAGGGACTTCTGATGGTGAGGGGGCTCCTGACATCTCATGTAAGAAGGGGGAGGGGGGTTGTGCTCTGGACATCTAGTCTTAGATACAACCTGACCTTTTGAGGGTGACCATAATGCTGATGCAACCCGCAATGAAAATTGAGTTTGACACCCCTGCCCAAGAATGTATGTACCAGGTCTACAAGGTGATACTGCTCTCTTTTACATATGCACACAATTTTGTGGTTAAAGGTTTGGTCAGCTAAAGCTGCTTGGAGAAGGCGTATTTTTTTATTTTTTATGCATACCTTTTGATTGGGAACACCTGTTTGAGGAATACTTTGATAAATTTATCAAGGAATCTACCCTACAAAACAACATCCAAGTCTACTATTACCATGGCTACTACCTTTTTTTATTCACCAAAAGGATTTATTTTGCTCCACCCATGCATCCTCCTCTAAGGCCCCCTTTCACACGGAGGGTCCGTCCAGGTCCGCCTGTCAGTTTTTTAGGCGGACCTGCACGGACGCTCCATGTAGCCCTATGGAGGCACGGATGTCAGCGGTGACATGTCCGCTGACATCCGCTCCGCCAAAGTGTGACGGAGGAAAAACCTATTTTTCCTTCCGTCGGCGGAGCGGATCGGATGACAACGGACTCTACGGTCCGTCGTCATTCGATTCCCCATAGGGGAGAGCGGCGCTCTGACAGGGCGGTCCCTGCACAGTAGGGCTGCAAGTAACGATTATTTTCATAATCGATTAGTTGGCCGATTGTTTCGATTAATCGGTTAATGGCCTAAAAAAAAAGGTAGTTTTGCTGCGATTTGCATTTTTACATATTTTTTGGCCAATTTGTTGTTGGGCAGATTACAAAACACAAATTGCTGCAAAAACATATTACATGCTTTTCTGCAGCTTCTCCATTGAAGTATATTAAACCAAAAAACTAAAATAGCACCGTTTTGCGTTTTAAAAAAGTCCTTGCCCTTTCCAAATACGCAGCAGCTGAAAAAATCATGGCTGTGAACGGGTCCCATAGGAAACCAGGTAAATGAACTGTAGTGTGTTTCTGCAAAAAGCACCAAAAAACACAGGTGTGACCCAGGCCTGAGATATTTAGTAACATAATGGGGTTTGTACTCGGAGTCTCTGCGTGAGACATGGGTAACGAACGTGGAGAATGACATATGAACAAGACCTGGAGTGTGCCAAAGGTCACGTGGTCGGTATGCCTAAAAGGGGGCATACCCAAACAAGACATGATAAAGGAGAAATCAAAAGGGGCCGGGAGGGTGGGAAACAAGAAGGGTCCGGCCGTGGGAGTAAGGAGAAGGAGGGAGGGTTTAAATACCCCCCGACGACTCCTACAAACTCAGGCCAGCCTACGGCCGGCCTTCCCATTTGTACTCGGAGTCTCTGCGTGATACATGGGTAACGAATGTGGAGAATGACATATGAACAAGACCTGGAGTGTGCCAAAGGTCACGTGGTCGGTATGCCTAAAAGGGGCCAAAAAGAAGAGGACACTAGAGTAAGTAGTAACAGATTTAATTGCAGTAACAAAACATCAATCAGTCAGATGCATGAACGCACGAGCCATCTCCACCTGAGGATCCGGTATGTATCTGGTGAAACAAGTTGAATTCCACCTCCCCAACTTCCTGATGACATGAGTCGGGATCCCCTGGCGTGAAGCCGTGGAGGCCGCCCTAATCCTAAATGAGTGACCTGACAGACTAGCCGGGTTCAAACCCAGGTTGGCCCACAACGTGCGGCAGTGTTTGGAGAACTGCGATGCTGTGAGGAGAGCCACTGGGAAAGGAAGCAAGGGACTGTCCTTGGGTTTGTCGCCGATCAGTGCCATGAGCTGATCCAACACCGGGCACCATGCACTGCCGGTCTTGAAATACGAAACATCGGTGCCAGCCCCGAACTGCTGAGTCTTGCAAGCTGACAGATGTAAAATGTAACGTTTCGGATGCCTGACCAGCTGGCCTCTCGTGAGGGTCCGGGAACCAGGCCCGGAACGGGAAAACTCACCCGGCCTGAGGAACCCAAAGAAAGCCAGGTAAATGGCAGCCTTGAGCACCAAGCTGAGAAGCCTCCCAAAAGGCAGCGCATCCAGCAAACCAGACATACCCCGGAAAATATGTCCCGTGACCAGGAGTCTGCAGATGGTAGCCGGAGGACAACTCCTTCAGATGCCCCTCAAAACAGCCTTGATGGCATGGGCAGAGAAAATGGAGAGCCGATTTGGATCCTGCAAGGACAAATGGTGCTGAACCCCGGCAAGATATGTTTTGATGGTGCCATGAGACAACCTGAGCTTGGTATGACAGTAAGCAACAAAAGCCAACAAGTAACGGACATCCGGGCTGTTGTCACATGGGTGCTGTGCCTGGAAAACCTGAAAGGACTTCCAAGTTGAGGTATAAGCCTTCCTAGTGTTGACCGACAACGACGCCCCGACTAAGGCTGCCGCCTCCAGCCAATGGGAGTTTAATCCAGCATCAGAAGGGAAGCCTGCGGGGACGGCGTGGCACATGCGTCGGCATGCGGGACCTGCTGGTAAAATGGCGGAAAGTTAAGCCGGGATAGCGCATCAGCCGCCACATTGTCCACCCCACTAATGAACTTACACTGGATGTAAAAATGATATTGCAGGGATAACCAAATTAACCTACGAACGAAAGACATGATGACCAAGGACCGTGATCTGCCTTTGGTGATAATCTCCACGGCTGCTTGATTGTCCGTGGAGAAAACCACCGTCTGCCCTGACCACGAACTACCCCAAACCCAAGCTGCAGCCACTATGGGGAAAATTTCAAATAAGGCAGATGAATCCGTGAACCCTGGGATGGCCAACATGTCATCCGGCCAAGGCCCTGCCAACCAGTGGGTGCCAAAAATGGCCGCATAGCCCACAGTGGCTGCCACGTCAGTTCCAACCTGAGGGGAGGAACTGGACCCCGCCGGAATGAACATGGTGACCCCATTCCAACACCGGAGGTACTCGTCCCACATGCGAAGGTCAGCCAACGCCGCAGCGTCCAGCTTGACCCGTGAATCTGAATCCGGGGCTGCTGGCAACAACGCCAACAACCTGGAAATGAAGGATCTCCCCTGCGGATTGATCCGCATGGCGAAATTCAACATGCCCAAGAGAGACAACAACTCCACCCTGGTACAGACCTGAGAGACTGAAAAGACATGGATACACTCTCTGATCCTGGTGACTTTGTCCGCCGGAAGCCTGGCCAGCATGGTTTCGGTCTCCAGGACAATCCCCAAAAAGGTAAGTGCTGATGTCGAGCCCTCCAACTTCTTGGTTGCCAGTGGCACGTTGAGTGCCGAAAAAAACGCCAACAACTTCTGCAAATCAATGGGGATTTGCTGAGGACTCTCAATGAGGAGGAAGTCATCCAGATAATGAATGACCTCATGACAATGCTCTACATGGATGAGAATCCACTCAAGAGCTTGGGCAAAAACATCGAACAACCATGGACTACTCTTGGACCCGAAAGTGAGTCTGGTGACAAAAAATAGTACAAATCTCTCCACTTTACCCCATGCCACTGCCAGAGTGACGGCATGATCGGGAGGAGTTTGAAAGCGTCAGCTATGTCTGCCTTGTACAGCCAAGCCCCCCGCCCCACCTTGATAATCTGTTGGATGGCCTGGTCTACAGAAGCATATTTCAAGGAAAACTCCTCAGACGGGATTAACGAATTAAGACTAGGCACAGCGGAGCAATGAGGGGCGGACAAGTCATAAATCAATCTTAATTTATTGGAGAACTTCCCCTTGACCAACCCCAGCGGATTGACCCTCCAGCACTGAAATGGAGACATGGCAAAAGGACCGATGACGAACCCCTTGTCAAGTTTAGACTGGAGTAAGGTGTCCACCGCCCAGACATCCACTTCACAAGACCTAAGGTTGGGACTCTCGAATGTGACCAACGGCAAGGTGATGAACCCGGTGTGGAAGCCCCGTGAAAAACTTTCTACCAAAAAGGGGCATAGCTCAGTGGAAGGGTGAGAGGACAAGCAGTCCTGCAAAAACCCAATGTTGACGCGGCTCAGTAAGCTGTGTTTGCCTTGCCTAAGCAAACAGGATGATTTAGGATGAGCCCTGAAACAGCCTGAGCAGATGTGCAACAACCGGCACTGACTGTAATTGCACACACCGTGGTTAAAGTTGTTGCAAATAGGTGACCTCCCCAGATACTGGATGGGCCGACCCAATTTGTCCACGGTAGCCGCCTGAGTAGGTGCTGGTAGTGAAGCGGGGAAGGCTCTGGAAGTGCCTGGAAGAACCGGAGGTTCCGCGTTGGGGCACCAGTAAGCCGTGTGTGATGATGACTGGCAGGTGGCGCAGACCGGTGACCTCAACCCCGCAAAATGACGGCAGAACAACTCCGTATCCACACTGCCCCAGGCTGCAACTACCTGATGCTGGGCCAACAAGGCGGTGGCTTTGGCGCAGAATGATCGGTGGTAATCATAAAACACCGTACCCCCAAACTTGTGACACAACTCCGCCACCGCATAGAGGTAGTGATCCAGCTCCTCTCTCCTATGGGGACTAGCAGAGCAGATGATGTCTCTGAACAAGCTGAACGCCAACACGAACTCGGGGATAGAGAGCTTGCGGTTCAACCTGTGGTCCCTGGACTTGATGATGACAGAAACGTCCCCACAAGCATACGACTTATTGTCAGCCACATCGTGAGTGGCTATCAATAAGGACGCCAGGTTGACATCCTTCCCATCAAGGATGTCTTTCCGGATGTTCCCTGGAATGAAGTGGGCTGGGGTGACGGAAGGGACACTGGCACTGGTACCTGTCAGTGAAGGCCCAGGAACCGCAGGGACCTCGGGCCCTGCCGCGACCCCAGGAACCGCCAGATCAACCACAGCAGGAATAGGACCGGCCTCCAGAACTTCCACCCTGGCCCTTAAATCCTGAAAAGAGCCCGCCAGAGAGCTGAGGGTGGAGTGGATCTGAGTTAGGGATGCGGCCATGGCACGCAGGGTGACCTGTTCCGCATCAGAACTCGCCGTGGAGGGGAACAAAAGTCTAAAGTTCTGCTTTGCGAGCTGAAGCCGAGTGAGAGATGCCCCTGAGCCGCAACTCCGCAATCAACCTCGGAACCGTCCAGGACCTCAATGAAGGTGTGCCGCCCTGCACTGACCCCCTCGCTGGAGAAGGGGAAACGGAGGCGAAGTCCTCTATGTCCGTTGCCTGAGACATGACCTAAAACAATCGAAACAAATGAAAACACCCTGGCAGAACTCACTACAGACCAACAACTAACACCGACTCCCAACACACCCAACATCCTCTTTAACCCTAAACAACCTAACCTGGCCCAGAACGATCACCCCCCCCTCCCGACTAAGAGGGCCGAGTCACCTGCGGACGCAGATAAATTAAAAACGAACACTCAGGCCCCCCAGAACCTGAAACGTGACAGGTCTAATGATTAAAAGACATAACTGATACCACTGAATTAAAAACGAGAGATTAAGCCAACGGGCGAGGAGACTTGCCACCAAGTCAATTAAAAATGAACAACTCAACACGCTAAGACCTAAACGAGATGGAAACGAGAAATGGAGAGCATGGCGCCCAGAACCCAGACTTACCTGTACCGGGAATTCTGAACCTGACGAGAAACCTTGCGTCTGGTGCCCACCAGCCCTGAAATAAAACGAACGAATTGGGACTGAAAACAAATCAGAACCCCAGGACAACGACCAAAGTGCCACAGATGAAGCCCAGCAAACAAAACCCCCCTACGAGACCTGAAAGCGTGTCAGGCCATGTGTGACCGTGCCATGTGACGCATGAAGGAAAATGCAACGTGAAACCCAAACGGTTGAGGAGGCTTGCCACTGACCAAGTCAATTAAAAACGAACATCTCAAACCGTTAACACCCACAAGCGTGGTGGGTGACCCCGCAGTGGAACTACAACCCCCCCCCCCCTAACCACCCACCAAAACCTAGGACGGAACGCATGTGACCTGACTTAAACCTAAGAAACACCCCCCCCCCCTTGTGCATCCGTCAACTGCGTGAACCAAAGAGTGGAACCGAAATGGAACCAGCCCCCTAACGTGGATGAACAAATGCATGACACTTACTGCAAACAAACCTAAAAAGGAAAACACAGACTCTGATGCAAATGTAAAACTTGTAAACGTCCTAAAAGGGAGAAAAAGAAACGACAGACACATGCATCAAAAGACGGTAGAGAAAATGACAATCCTGCTGAAAATGAGAAAAACATCAAGAACCGCACATTGAGCTTCCCCCACGTGCCCCAGAGACTATCCAGCAACCCCAAGTGAAAACGCAGTTGCCTAGTGCAGAAATTGCAACATGTGTGGGGATGCCCACCGAAGAACCCACCGGCCCACACGATGAGTGGCACCGTCAGATGTGCAAACACCCCCCCCCCCCTGCAAAATGACATGATGCAGTCCCCCCCCCCCCCCGAAGATGACCTAAAGCAGCAAGCAATATGAAATGACCCCCTCTCCTATCACCAACCTGCTGCTGCCGCACACACCACCCCCCCCCCTCCCCACCGATACCTGTACCGACAACGAGGGCCTGCCACGATCCGCCGAGCGGAGTTTGAACGAGGAGGCGATCCCTTCCGAAAAACGGCCGAGCGGAGGCCGCACCGTAAAGTCAGCAAACAAGAGCCCCTCTTCCTCGAGGAGCCGAGTCGGCGCTTGAAAATGACGTCACGTGGCGTCAGCATCGTCACGTAACAAGAAGGGTCCGGCCGTGGGAGTAAGGAGGAGGAGGGAGGGTTTAAATACCCCCCCGACTCCTCCTACAAACTCAGGCCAGCCTACGGCCGGCCTTCCCATTAAAAAAAATAAAATTAGTACAAAAAGAGCAAATAAACACTACTGTAAGGGGTTCATTTTTTACTGTGGGACAGTGAAAGTAATATTTACAGCAGCGATTTGCTCTTTTTGTACTATAAAGGGTTCATTTTAGTTTTTTTTTTTTTAACCTCATGTTACTGGCCGATTAATCGATTATGAAAATTGTAATCGATTAATTTCATAATCGATTAGTTGTCGATTAATCGATTAGTTGTTTCGGCCCTACTGCACAGTGTCCGGGGACCGCCCAGTCATCCGCCGGCTCAGCGGGGATCAACTGAGCGATCCCCGCTGAGCAAGCGGAGCTTCACGGGGCGGATCATGACTGATCCGCCCCGTGTGAAAGAGCCCTAAGTCAAAAGCAGAACCTGGTCCTCGTTGTCAATGCTCTCCATCAACATTCTGGAACTGAGAGCCTTTATACTGACTGTCCTACTCTGGACCCCTCTCCAACATTGTCACCTGTCCCATTACATCTTGGCTATCACCATGACTGTGGCCTAAATAAAACCACCAAGGAGGTACCAGAAGTCAGGCAGCGCTGAAGGAAGCAAGCCTGGTTATTTCCTGGGTGGAGAAACCCTTTCCAGCTCTATCTGCTATCTACATACCAGGAGTGGAAAATCAGTAAGCAGACTGCCTGAGTTGTTAATGACTAGACTCCAAGACAGCATCCATCCGAAGAACTTCCTGATCTACTGTCAGAAATTATCCTCTCTTCCCTATGTCCTGTCCTGAAGCATGCCAAGATTATTTCAGTCCACTGACTGGATGCGGTCAGAGCAGAGCAGTCAGGATGTGGTCAGAGCAGTTTGCTTGCAGCAGCTTGGCATTGCATGCCACTTCCGAGCCTATCATCCACTAGGACCCCAGGTTCTTTTCTATCCTAGATTTCCCCCAGATGCTCTCCACCTAGTGAGTAGATTGGATTCATATTTTTGCCACCCAAATGCATTATTTTAAATTTTTCTACATTAAACCTCATTTGCCATGTAGTTGCCCACCACATTCATTTGTTCAAATCTTCTTGCAAGGTTTCCACATCCTGCGTAGAAATTATTGCCCTGCTTAGCTTACTATTGTCCGCAAATCCTCAGATTGAGCTGTTTATCCCATCCTCCAGGTCGTTTATGAATAAATTAGATAGTATTGGTCCCAGGACAGAACCTGGGGGAGCCCGCTTTTCACACCGGACCATTTTGAGTACTCCGCATTTATCACTACCCTCTGAACCTGCTCCTGTAGCCAGTTTTCAATCCATGTACTCACCCTATGGTCCATGCCAACAGACCTTAAAGCGGAGATCCACCCTAAAGTGGAACTTCCGCTCATCGGATTCCTCCCCCCCCTCCAGTGCCACAATTGGCACCTTTCGGGGGGAGGGGGGGACAGGATACCTGTCAAAGACAGATATCCTTCCCCACTTCCGGGAGTCCCGCCGCGGCCGTGACGTCACCGCGGGGCTCCCTCCTCCCCTGGCCACCGGGCTAATAGGAGAGAGGAGCGGGCCTCGCGCATGCGCAGTAGGGTTTCCGGCGTGAAGCCGAAAGGCTACACTGCCGGGTTCCCTTACCCGCAATGGCGACGGCAGCACCCGACAGCTGATGGGAAACATCAGCTGCGGTGCCGACATCGAGGGACCACCAGGACAGGTAAGTCTCCATTTATTAAAAGCCAGCAGCTGCAGTATGTGTAGCTGCTGGCTTTTAATTTTTGCCCGGAACAACCCTTTAATTTGTACAGTAAACGTTTATGGGGAACTGTATCAAATGCCTTTGCAAAATCCAGATACACCACGTCTATGGGCCTTCCTTTATCTAGATGGCAGCTCACCTCCTCATAGAAGGTTAATAGGTTAGTTTGGCAAGAACGATTCTTCATGAATCCATGCTGATTATTGCTAATGAGAGAGTTTTCATTACTACAATATTGTATATAGTCGCTTATCATCCCCTTCAAGAGCTTGGCTTGCAAACTATTGATGTTAGGCTAACTGGTCTGTAATTCCCAGGGGTGTATCTTGGCCCTTTTTTAAATATTGGAGCTACATTGGCTTTTCTCCACTCTGCTGGTACCATTCCAGTCAGACTGTTCGTAAAAATTAGGAACAATGGTCTGGCAATTACTTGACTGAGTTCCTTAAGGACCCTCGGGTGCAAGCCATCTGGTCCCAGTAACTTATTAACGTTACGTTTTTCAAGTCTATTTCTAATTCTATCCTCTGTTAGCCATGATGGTGCTTCCTCTGATGTGTCGGGATAAACATTGCAGTTTTGGTTATTGAATCCCCCCCCCCCCCCGTTTCCCTCGTGAAGACTGAGAAGAAGAAAAAAGGCAATACCTTCGCCATGTTTCCATCCTTAGTAACCGGATTTTCTTCATCATTCTTTATGGGACCAATATGATCTGACTGCCCTTTCTAACTACCGTGTTTTCCGGCGTATAAGACGACTGGGCGTATGAGACGACCCCCTACTTTTCCTGTTTAAAATATAGGATTTGGGCTATACTCGCCATATAAGACTACCCCTCTTCCAATGCACACCAAATAAAAATTTTAAAACATCAGATTTGATTTCAATATGGTAATTTTTTTTAACGTTAAACAAAGGTTTTTATTGCTCAAAGGGTGCATACATGTGAAGTATATTTTGCATATAAACTTGGTAACTGATACATTGAGAGTCATACTTGAGGTAGGTAAGGCAACAGATTCATTATCATTGTCATGTGAGCGTGCTCTACAAGAATACATTGCACATCCAAAGACTTCCTAGGAAAACCTATGTCTGAGCATTCATTTCTGACTGATATGGTCTTGTTATGTACAGGTACTCGACTCTTGAAGCCAGCGGTCCCATATCTTGTTATATTTATTGGGGCATCCCCTGTTGATATATATACATTTCTTGTATGGCAGAGTATTATTCACTTCTATTTTCCATTCTACTATTTTGGGAGGTGTTTGTCTCATCCATTTTTTAGCAATGACTTTCCTGGCTGAAAACAGTGTCTCATGAAGAAATGTTTTAGTGTATTTATCTATTGTGTCTGGTAACATTCCCAGAAGGCATTGTTTGGGGTCTAATGCAAGGGGTGAGCCCATCTCGTCGTGTAGAAATGTTACAATTTGTTTCCACAAACCTTGTATCTTAGGGCAGGCCCAGATCAGGTGGAAAAAAGTGCCCGTCTCTTGTCCACACATCAGACATGTTGTAGAATAGGTGCGCTTGTATCTTGCCACTCTGAGGGGTGTGAGGTACGCTCTATGTAGGACATAAAGTTGCGAAAGTCAATCGGACAGCTTGGGAGACACTGCTTTACAGGACTCCAGCGCCTCGCCCCACTCCTCATCCTCTATTGGCCCAACCTCCCCCTCCCATCTGGGTTTCAGATCGTACGCTAGTTTGGTAGAAATGGGAGTGGAAAGCATATTGTAAAATGCTGAGATCAGTTTGTGCGAATCTGTGCTCTTAATTACTGCCATAATTACATTGGGCGTGGGGTGTGGGACGGAGTCAGGGAATTGCGACTGCGTCGCGTGGCGGAGTTGTAAAAATCTAAAAAACATTCGGTTTTGAAGTGTAAATTCTTCTCTAAGGGAATCAAAGGTTTTTAGGCGCCCCTTGTCTAGGAGGTGATGGAGGTAAAACACCCCTTGCGTGGACCACGTACCCGTATCCTGTATTTTGGTGAGCTCAGGGAGATTCATATTATGCCATAGCGGTGTGTAGTCTTTGTAGTGTGGAGTACTGAGTTTGGAAGAGGCTAAGTCCCATATTTTCCTGTAGTGATATAACATGGTATGCCTATTTGTCCCCGGCTCCGCCCCTCCCGAGCCCGATGCGATTGCATATATCGGGTCTTTGGTGTGCTGCGCCCACTTTGGACATAAGAGGGTGAGGAATCTCTCACTGTCTGTCTTGTCTAAGTGGAACAGCTGTGACAACTGTGATGCAATGTAGTATAGATTGAAGTCAGGGAGAGCCGTGCCACCAAGATCGGTCGGGTTCTTGAGAGTTTGCCATGCTAATTTGTGTCTATTGGCTCCCCACACAAAGGGCTTGAGTATGGCCTCGAGCGATTTGAAATGTTTCAAAGGTCAATATGGTAATTTTAATTCAAATGCTTATAACATGCAGGTACTTAGCAGGAAAGCTGTCACTTTATAAACATAAGGCTGTTTGTCATCAAACATGTAAACATAAAACAGTGCAAGTGGATTAAAAACTTTTCCTAATTCACTCTAAAGCTAAAAGGAAGGATAAGACAATAAACCCATGGGAGCTGCCATGCTGTTTGTTTTCTAAGCTATTAACCAAACTGGAACTGATGATGATAGGAGGAAGATAACAAACAATAGAGAGAGAGCAAGTGCCGGGCAAGTCCCTGGCGAGTCAGCAACGCTCATCATAACTCCAAGCTATTTTTACAAGTTTTGCTGGCGTGACAGTTTCCCTTTAAAAGCTGTACTGTATTCACCACCACATGCATCTGCTCACCAGATAGACTGCCTTCCCTCAGAATCGCCAATCCCAGTATACAACAACCAGCCAATCACGGCAAGCAATGTATTTTCTGTGCACATTGCATACAAAGCCTGCTTGGATTGGGTGGGTCAGCTCTCCCTGCCTGCCCAGCCCTCCCTGTCTCCAAGACGATCCGGGCGTAGTACGTAATGTGAGTACGCATGAGAGCAGGGAGGGGGGGCAGCTCCAGGAGCGGCTGGCTGGGATGCAGCGCACGGTGGCTCAGTGCCTGTCCCTGAAGTTTTAGCACGCCGTATACCGGCGTATAAGACGACCCCCGAAATATTGAAGATTTTCATGGGTTAAAAAGTCGTCTTATACGCCGGAAAATACGGTATGTATATACTTAAAGAATTTTTGGGGATTTATTTTAATCTCCTCCGCTATATGCCTTTCGTGTCCCAATTTGTATCTTCTAGCAAGGATTATAGTTTAGGGAAGTTGGCTCTTTTGAAATTCAGTGTCTTTGTATTCCCCTTATGTTTCCTATTTGTGTGATTTATACTGAAACTAATTGACCTGTAATCGCTGTTTCCTAAATTGCCCAGTATTTCCACATTCGTGATCAGGTCTGTATTGTTTGTAATCAATAGGTCTAGTAACGCTTTGTATCTTGTTGGTGCATTTACCTGTCTGACCCATGAAATTGTCCTGCAAGACATTTAGGAAATGGCGAGCTTTAGATAAATGCGTGGTTCCTTCCGCCCAGTCTATGTCTGCATAAATAAAACCCCCCATTATATTGACACTTCCCATCCTTGCTGCTAATCCAAATTGTGATAGGGGGTCCCCCTCCCCCTCCAACCTCTGGTTAGGAGGCCTATAGCATGCGCCCAGTATTACGTTCCCCTTAGTTTCCTCCCTTTGTAGCTCTACCCGTAAGGATTCCACCTCCTCCCTTGCTCTATTAGTGATGTTGTCTCTCACATTCACTTGTAAATCATTTTTGATATACAGGCATACCCCTCTCTATCCCTGCGATATAGGGAATACCCTTGAATGGTTGCCAGCCAATCGTGAGAGCTGTTGAACCAAGTCTCTGGGATTCCTACAAAATCAAAATCCTCCTCTTACACCAGTAGCTCTTGTTCTCCCTTGGTTTTGTGTATCCAACAAATCCTTCTACACAAAGAAGAGAAGAAACGGTATAACACCCAAAGGGCTACCTCCTCAAAATGTTTATTAAATATTAAGAACAACAGTTAATTACAGCATCATTGATCACATCCCACATTCCGTGCCTCCCTAACCCTCACCCTGGGAGTTCCTTTCTTTCCTGTTGGATCATTCCACCAGATTTGTCAGTGCTTCTTGGGCTTTTTAGCTTTTAAGGATCAGTTTTGCAGGTTTGCTGGGTCGCCATCTGGTTCTCTGTTCATACCTTCTTAAAGTTCTACCGGGTGTATGTCTAGGCCTCTGCAAAAGCGAAGTTCGGGCTTCAAGGAGCTTCAAGCTGTCATCTGGATTTTTGGGGTCTGTTGAACCTTATTTTCTGTGGGCCTGTTTACTGGGTTGTTGCCCATGCCTTGGTTTATTGCTTGGGGCATCCCATGGTCTGACTACAAGTCCTGTATCTTTTACTGTATAATTAAGATAATGAGATGCAAGTCCAACCCATCTGTCTTCTGGGATGTGATCAATGATGCTGTAATTACCGTATTTATCGGCGTATAACACGCACCGGCGTATAACACGCACCCCAAGTTTAGGAGGGAATTTTAAGGAAAAAAACTTTTAGGAGGGAAATTCAAGGAGAAAAAACTTACATTTAAATGCAGCCTTGCCCAGTGTCCATCTGCAGCCTTGCCCAGTGTCCATCTGTCCATCTGCAGCCGTGCCCAGTGTCCATCTGTCCATCTGCAGCCTTGCCCAGTGTCCATCTGTCCATCTGCAGCCGTGTCCATCTGCAGCCGTGCCCAGTGTCCATCTGTCCATCTGCAGCCGTGCCCAGTGTCCATCTGTCCATCTGCAGCCGTGCCCAGTGTTCATCTGTCCATCTGCAGCCTTGCCCAGTGCCTTTGCGATCGTGTCAGTCCCGGCGGTTTTTAAAATTTGGCGCCGATTTCTGTGGAGAGGAGCGAGCGGGGCCGAGTGTACTTCGGCTGGACTCGGCTCCTCTCGCAGTTCCGCCCATCTCCACTGACTGCGCCGCTGACGGAGAAAGCCGAGTGTACTTCGGCTAGACTCGGCTCTGCTCACAGTCACAGGCAGGACTGCGAGAGGAACCGAGACTAGCCGAAGTACACTCGGCTTTCTCTATGTCAGCGGCGCAGTCAGAGATGGGCGGGACTGCGAGAGGAGCCGAGTAAAGCCGATTGTACTTCGGCTTCGGCTCCGCTCGCTCCTCTCGCTCGTTTTCAGCAGGGGAATTCGACGGAGTATCGGCGTATAACACGCACCCACGATTTTCCCCTGATTTTAAGGGGAAAAAAGTGCGTGTTATACGCCGATAAATACGGTAACTGTTCTTGATATTTAATAAACATTTTGAGGAGGTAGCCATTTGGGTGTTATACCGTTTCTTCTCTTATTTATGTTGTAGGTTTTTTTGGGTACACCCAACCAAGGGAGAACTAGAGCTACTGTTGTACGAGGAGGATTTAGAATTTGTAGGAATTTCAGAGACTTGGTTCAACAGCTCTCACGATTGGCTGGCATCCATTCAAGAGTGTTCCCTATATCGCAGGGATGGAGAGGGTACAAAAGGGGGAGGGGTATGCCTGTATATCAAAAATATTGCTTGCTACAAAACTGTACTCCACTGAGTGATTTTGGTTATATAAGGGTGCACCTGTGGTGTTCTTGCAAAGCTTTTTTCAGTGTCCAGTCAACTGACTGTAGTGACGTATAATCATGGTTCATTAATATAAGTCCTGTACTGTACTTTAAAATATGGGATTTACAGGTAAGTCAAAATTACCAAATTATATGCCTAGAGATCAGCTGAAAGCAATGGTCCCCCCCCCCCTCCAAAAAAAAGTACTCCTATATAACAAACAGTCTTCATCTAATACCCCCTAGTAGAAGTCCATTTGCCTATGTACCTCTTGACTTGTAAAAAACAAAGCATATATATGTTTTTTTCATCTACCACAGTTGTGTAAATACTTTCCCAGCAATCTCCTATGCCTAGTACACACGATGAGAAAAAAAGACGAAAAATACTGCTTTTGGAGTCATAGTCCGATAATCTGATCAGTCGTCCACAGCTTTCGAGAGCCGATTACGACAGTTCATGAAAAATAATTTTAAGAGACAAGCACAAATTATTCTCTTACTATACCAGAAAAAAAGATTTTTGTGTAATTTTAGTATAGTATTTGTATGAAAAAAATTGTGTGTCCAAGACCATGCATGCTTGGAGACTAAAGGATACATTACAATTCAATACAACACATTACATCACTTACGAAGTTGCATTCTGTCATATGAGAATTTTCGTAACTTTAGACCCCTATTGGTTTCGATATGAGATTAGCATCCAAAAAACAAAACAAAAACTGGACGATCATTTGTCCGATATTCTTACCATTTGCCAGATTTGCAGTAAATTATTTGTAATCTGACAAAACTTTAAACTCTCACAATTTACATTAAAGTGAAACTCTTGCCTTTACCAAAACATTACATAGTTACATAGTTAGTCAGGTTGAAAAAAGACACAGTCCATCCAGTTCAACCATAAAAAAAACAAACAAAAATTGAATAATATCATACAATCCCATATACCCAATCTACACCCACAGTTGATCCAGAGGAAGGCGAAAAACCCCAGCAGAGCATGCTCCAATTTGCTACAGCAGGGGAAAAAATTCCTTCCTGATCCCCCGAGAGGCAATCTGATTTTCCCTGGATCAACTTTACCTATAAATGTCAGTACCCAGTTATATTATGTACATTTAGGAAAGAATCCAGGCCTTTCTTAAAGCAATCTACTGAGCTGGCCAGAACCACCTCTGCAGGGAGTCTATTCCACATTTTCACAGCTCTTACTGTGAAGAAACCTTTCCGTATTTTGAGATGAAATCTCTTTTCCTCTAGATGTAAAGAGTGCCCCCTTGTCCTCAGTGTTGACTGTAAAGTGAATAACTCAACACCAAGTTCACTATATGGACCCCTTATATATTTGTACATATTGATCATATCCCCCCTTAATCTCCTCTTCTCAAGAGTGAATAAATTCAGCTCCTCTAATCCTTTCCTCATAGCTGAGCTCCTCCATGCCTCTTCTCAGTTTGGTTGCCCTTCTCTGCACTTTCTCCAGTTCCCCAATATCCTTTTTGAGAACTGGTGCCCAAAACTGAACTGCATATTCCAGATGAGGTCTTACTAATGATTTGAAACATTGCCGGCAGGTAGACATTTTTGTTTTCTGCAGTCTCTTCTACAACCAAATGGGTCTTACCTGCCGACCAGCAATGTTTCTTCGACATGTACACCCACAGCTCAATGGTGTACTTTGTTGGCATTTTTTGGTACCAAGATGGCCAAAGTTGCTGGACCCATAAGAAGACCACGCGAAGATGTTGACAGTGGTGATGGAGCTGGCATAATTTTATTTCAAATTTATTTAAACTTTTTATGGACAATATACACAATATATAATTGTCATTACATGACAGCCATATATTTTTCTATGGTAGGTATCATGCAGTGGGGGGTGGAGGGACAGTGCAGACTTTATTTGCTCAGTCTTTAATGTGTGAGGGGTTAGTATATAATTGTGTATTATTAATATATATATATTTTCAGTACATTGATAAGTGATTAAAAGAGAAGTTATGATTTTTTTAAAGGAAAAAATAAAATAAAAATTTGCATAGGTGGATGGGGTCGCTGAGCCGGGTGCCGGTCCAGGCATGTGGGCGGATCCTGACTTTATTGTCGCAATCTTGCCCGAGCCTGGACCGGCTCAATGACAGCCTGCTGAACGAACTGCACTCCTATGATCCACAGGTACAGCCAAACGAGCTTCTAAAGTACATGTAAACTCTACAGTACTTCTCTTCTCTTCCATTCTATTTCACCGCTGTCCCCACCTGAAAGATCCCTGGTCCTCAGTGTATGAGGGAACAGGTGAAACTACTGATGCCTCCCTACAATGCAGTGGCCGCTATTCAGGCTCAGAGTTTTACATGTAGGTTGGATTGAGTGAGCACAGCCCCTCTGTAAACTGTAAACTAGGGCTTTATGAGCAATTGTATTCTGTTTCTACTAAGAGTAAGCACTTGCTGGCAGTCACATAGACAGGCCCCTTTCACACTGCCGCGACTTTACTGCGATTTTGCTGTGATTTCAGGGAATGCCTGTGTAAACCTTGAGGTCTATGGACCTCAACTCGCATCAAGGTCGGACCAAAGTAGTACAGGTGCGACTTTAAGTCGCACAGATATGAATGGTACTCATTGGAAATCATGGGGTACGATTTGTCATGCGACTTGGCAGTCCCAAGTCGCAGAACAAGTCACACAAGTGTGAAAAGGGCCTAAGGCTACACTGGAGATTCTTAGTAGCCCAGTCCTGCTACCAAAATCAGTAGGTGTTGCAATTAATCACGAATCAAATAAAACAAATTGTTCCCTATAGAGTAAGCTACACAAGTGCAGTAGCATCTTGTAGCCATCAATTGCACATGAATAGAGCATTGTGCTTTCGTGTGTGTCTGATTACTACTACATGCTACTCGCGTAACTTAATCCATAGGAAACAGTTTTTGTTGCATTTGTTTAGCCATCATTTACTACATTTAATGATTCATCACTACCTATTCTAGAAGCAAGAATGAGCATCTAATGCCCTGTACACACGATCGGAATTTCCGATGGGATAAAATCCGAAGGAATTTTCCGTCGGAATTCCGTTCAAGCTGTCTTGCATACACACTGTCAGACCAAATTCCGACCGTCCAAAACGCGGTGACGTAAAACACTACGACGAGCCGAGAAAAATTAAGTTAACTGCTTCCGAGCATGCATGTTTTTTTCTCCATTGGAGTTCCACACAGACGATCGGAAAAAATAAAACATGTTCTATTTCTAAACTCAGATGGAAAAAAGTCCGATGGGGCCCACACACGGTTGGAATATCCGATGAAAAAATTCCGTCTGACTTTTTTCACCGGAAATTACGATCGTGTGTACAGGGCATTAGAGTTTCCTGTATAGCCCAAGCCTAATGCCGCGTACACACGATCACTTTTCTCGTCTGGAAAAATTTAATTTTTTCTCTTGGACGAGAAAAACGGCCGTGTGTAGGCTTTCCAGCATTTTTCCTGACGAGAAAAACGACAAGAATCACAACGAGAAAAATTAGAACATGCTCTAATTTTTCTCGTCGCGAATCACGGCATTTTTTTCCGCGGCAGTTTTCCCATAGGGAAACACTGCTAGGAAGCCTACACACGGCCGGTTTTCTCGACCAAGAGAAAAAATGTCCTGAAAAACGGCGGTGTGTAGGGGACCAAGCCGGTCCTCGTTTTTCCCGTCGAGTTTCACGGCGGTGTTTTCACCGCCGTGAAACTCGATCGTGTGTACACGGCATAAGTTTAAACTTTTCTGAACAAGTTGAAGCTAAAGCTAGCCATACATGGATATGTATTTTTTTTCAATCAGCCAGAGGGCTAATTGAGAAAACTGAATGTATTCCCCCATCCACACAAGCAAGGTAGATGGAAGAATCCTCTCCGTTTGTGTTGTTGTGTTCTGACAACAGGGACTCCTCCTCTGTCAGAATACACTGATCAGCGCTGATCGAACAGAAATATTCTAACAAGCCTGTTTGTGAGAAATCGCTCATTTAGATCGACTTCTCATGAACAAGAATGACCATAGATGAATCAAAATTCAGCCGGTCCCTGATTGAATTTTGATCCATCTGTCGGCGGCTTTACAGTTGAAGCGGTAGTAAACAGGGGAGGACTGGCGGCCTTAGGCCTGGGGGGCAAGTCCAGTCGAGTGGCCCATTGAACCGCCGAATCAGCTCACCATCCATGGCCCACCTGGTTTTTCAATGCAGCCTCACCAGTGCCCATCAGTGCAGCCTGATCACTGGGGCAGGTTACATGGGGGATCAGCTAGGGGTGTCAGGGTCTCTCACCTCAGCGATCTCAGCTCAGCAGGTCCTTGCACGCCACGGTTTCCTGGGGGGGTAACGCTCCTGATCCTGAGTTCAAGTTGCAGCCAGCACCCAGCATTGCAGCCCTGCGTCCCGACTCTCTGGCACGCCCTGCCTCTGCCTGCTTCCAAGAATCTGGTCCCAGAGAGTTGTAGTTTCCTCTGCGCTAATGTGTTTTCCACCCACCGGAAGCTTGAGTAGGGACTACAACTCCCGAAATGCAACAGCTAGTGGTCGGCCGCCATGGCCATGCCTCCGGCCCGACTTCCTAGACCAGAATAGAAAATTAAATGGTAGCGGGCAGCGGCTGCCGGCCATTTTGAACATAAGTTAGGGCGGCCTGGGAGGCAATTGCCACCTTGCCCCCCTGGCCCAGCCCTCCCCTGGGTAGTAAACACGGCTTGGTCAATTGTAAGCTTACCCGTATGTACAAAGAATATCTCCTAAACGTGCACCGTTTAAGTGATTTTCCCTATTTCTGCAGCCAGTGACGACTATGCTGTCCCTTCAGAGAGCTGTGCCGCAGCCGTGGCTCCTGTGTGCTTGCGCTGGATTAACGGCAACGCAGCTCGGCCATTCAATTGTTTGGAGCCCGTGAACCAGAAGGAAAACCGAGTGAAGATGGAAGCCCTGTCAGCAATGATGCTCGAGGGCTTTGTTTTAAAAGAGAAGTATGGTATTTTTTTTTTTTTTCCCTATTCATGCTTACCTCAGTCCAATGCTGCATCTGTCCCCCGGCGCCTCTGCACTGAAAACCAAGCGATCGAACACCGCCGATTGCTTGGTTTTCAAAGCTCTGTGAGCAGAGAGCTGTAGACTGTCAGTCAGCTTTCTGCTCATCTCCCTCCACGCTCATTGGAGCGCTGAGCTGTGGAGGGGGCGGAGCGGCCGTCTCAGGCTGTTGGCTCTGCTGAAAACAGGTCACAGGAGTGCAAAACGAATTGCACTCCTGTGATCCATAGTACAGCCAAACGAGCCCAGGCTGGACTTCTCCTTTTTAAGGTAAGTCTTTTTCATAATGTGCTAGTATGTGATTGCCAGGACCAGATTTTTTTTTTCTGTTTTAAGACTTTACTATCGCTTTAAATTTTGGGTGGGATGCCTGTGACTTGCAGTGGCTGAGATGCAGTGGAAGGTAGTTACATGTGCTTTAAGCTTCATATACAGTCAAGTGAACCTGTTATTGTAGTTGTGAGTTCTTTGGTACAATCATAAACCAGCATTTACCCTCTTGACAATTCCATAAGAAGCGTGGTATCACAGGGAACATAAATCTTAGAGCAGGGCTTGACAAATTTGCTTGGAATCTAGGAGCCAGCTAAAAAAGTTAGGAGCCAGGAACGCGACCCGTCCCGCCGCGCTCGCGTGCAGAAGTGAACACATACGTGAGTAGTGCCTGCATATGAAAGCGCTGTTCAAACCACACGTGAGGTATCGCTGCGATTGGTAGAGCGAGAGCAATAATTCTAGCCCTAGACCTCCTCTGTAACTCAAGACATGCAACCTGTAGAATGTTTTAAACGTCGCCTATGGAGATTTTAAAGGGTAAAAGTTTGTCGCCATTCCACGAGCCGACACAATTTTGAAGCGTGACATGTTGGGTAACAATTTACTCTGCATAACATTTATCTTTTACAATATGAAAAAAAATTGGGCTAACGTTATTGTTGTCTTCTTATTTTTTAATTTAAAAAAAGTGTATTTTTTCCCCAAAAAGTGCGCTTGTTAAGACCGCTGCGCAAATATGGTGTTACAGAAAGTATTACAATGACCGCCATTTTATTCTATAGGGTGTTAGAAAATAAATATATAATGTTTGGGGGTTCTATAATTTTCTAGCAAAAAAAATTAATTACTTAAAAAAATAAAAATAAAAGCTATTACTAAAAAAAAAGGCTATATGAAGCTATTTAAACCAGCCACCCCAAACTCTCCATTAGACAAAAGGCGCCAGATGACGGCTGCAAACACTTCCTTCTCTTCTCCACTTTGGGAAGGAGATGGACGTGCAGTAAAAACAGGCAGGAAGCCCCATTAGCATTACTCGTTTTCTTCTTGTCATATCAACGGCCACCACTAGATGGCGCGAGATCACAGAAGGAAGCATAGGCCTGCAGAAGGCTGCAAAGCCGCGACCTCAATTACCGGCCGACGCGATCGCGGCGGGGGGTGCGCATGGAGATACAGGATACCCCAGCTGTGTCGCGCCAGGTCGCTAATTCTAGTCGCAATTGCGACCTGGCGTCCGGGGTTTGTCAAACCATGTCTTAGAGTACTGACTTTGAATTAAATACTTTTGGATAATTATCACATTTGAAAATGTGTTTTTGTGTTTAATTTTTCTTCTAGCAATGCAATATAATTCTGAAAATAATAAATCACATAAATACATGAGCTGGAATATCGAATTGACAGGAAAATTGTAAAATACAGCCACTATGGCTGGGTGCACACTTGTTCGATCACATTGCTTGTGATTTGTACCGCATTGCAGTGCACATCGCATGCGATGTCGGCACATTCATCCATACGAACTGTATAGCTGAAATTGCATCGCATTCACACCAAAATGGTGCAGGACCCTTTTTTGATCTACACTGGAATCGGATCGGATCTGATTCCTGCACCATTTGACAGTTCGCACTGCAATTTCCAAACCGTCTGGGGGTGACATTGATGCCCCCAGTGGTTCGCAGATGTCAGTGTGAACCACTGTGCGATTCAGGTGCGATGCAGGAACCAGCACCAAATCGCAGGGTTTCCTGCATTGCATCAGTGTGAAAGGGGACTATAACTCCACTGAAAACAAGCCAACCTTTGCTGAAATGTGATCCCCAAAAAAAGTGTTTCTATTTGAAAGCAAATTAGGTAGACATAAATAGACCCCATTAGTTTAGTTTATAGTTTTATTACTCTCGACTGTTTCTTTGTTCTGCAACTTGGTGTGTTTTTCTTTTTGCTACTGTGGCTTACATTTAGTATTGTGTAATAATCTGGCAAGTTCCTACCTTCTTTTTATTTATTTTTTCTCTTAGCATGTTAAAGAGAAAGTAAACCCAATTTTTTTTTTTTTTCCCTTGGAAAAAAAAACCCTGCAAGAGAAATGCATAATGAGCTAGTATGAATAGCATACTAGCTCATTATGTCGCACTTACCTGAGATCGAAGCGCTCTTCGTTCCCCGCCGCCGCCATGTCCCCTCCGAGCGTCTTCCGTGTATCGCTGCTCCGGCGCTGTCTCGGCTATGACGTCCCTCCCGCGCATGCGCGCGGGACCGGCATTATCCCATTCAGAAAACCGGCACGCTCAGTGTGCCTGTGCCGTAGACATCGGTGCAGTGTTTTCTGTAAATATCTCCTTAACCGTGTAGGTTTAGGAGATATTTCTTGCACCTACAGGTAAGCCTTAATCTAGGCTTACCTGTAGGTGCAAGTTGTCAGAGTGGGCTTACAACCACTTGAAGGTTTATTGTACACGGGACGTTGTTTAACCTCTCCTGAACGACTTAACTTGACAGCTAGAAACCAGTGTCTAAAAACGTGTGTTTAGCCGCGTTTAAATGCCGCGTTTAGCCACGTTTGCGTCTAGAAGCGTTGTTTTTAATTTTAACAATAAAAAAATTAAAAAGTCTGTAAACGAAACATTGCTAAACACTAGTTACCGCGTTTAGCAGCGTTTACAAGCTTGTTACAGGCATTTGGTGTTTCAAACATCTGTCTGAACCCATTTTTTTTTGTGTTCCAAAAAATGCTTCTATTCTCAACTGCCTAGAAATGACTATAAACGACCCTGTGTACATGTTCTGATAAGATAACATAGAGGAGAGTTCAGGGGCAGCTGAAAAAAATGCCCAACTGCTCCTAAACATCCGTTTACCAGCAGCAGTGTACATGAGGCCTTATGCCGCGTACACACGATCGGACATTCCAACAACAAAACCGTGGATTTTTTTCCCGACGGATGTTCACTCAAATTTGTCTTGCATACACAAGGTCACACAAATGTTGTCGGAAATTCCGATCGCCAAGAACGTGGTGATGTACAACACAACGAGCCGAGAAAAATTAAGTTCAATGATTCCGAGCATGCGTAGGATTTTTGTGCGTCGAATTGGCTACACGCGATGGGAATTTCCGAGCAAAACTTTTGTTGTCGGAAAAATTGAGAACCAGCTCTCAAGATGGAGGAATTTCCTTCTGTAATGTAAACTTTGAGTTTAGCAAAATATAGACTATAAACTCTTAAAAATGTAACTACTTTTTAACCATTTTATGTGGTACCTAGACCATCTTCTTCTCAATTACTCAAATTGTAGACTGTTAAAAATAAAACAAGCATAGGGAAAAAGAGAAAACAATAGGATTTTTGTTCAGACCTAAGAACACAAAAAATCTCCATGCAACGACTCCTTGTTTCCAGTATGGAGAGGACAACCTTTATTTTTAGTAGAGCTGAAAGAAGATTACTTCCAATCCCTGAAATCTATAAATTATCAGAACATATAGAAGATCATACCAAGGCTTCTCCCACCATAGAGAAGGTAAACAGGAACAGCAGAAAGGAAGGGATGGACAGCCGCACTCCAAAAAAAACCTTAAAGGTTGCTTTTATTGTAAAAAAGATAAAACGCATGCACCACAGGTCAAGACAATCATTTCAAAAGGGTTAATGACAGCAGACATATATACAGGGTTGCCTGGATTTAACCCTCAGCAGACATTTGCAGAATGCGATCCTAAGCATCTAAAATGGTAACTCGGAATCCTGTGATGTCCACTTTTCTCTCATTCCACACAGGCACTTGGGTCACTGAACTAGTAAATGTTGCTAACAAACTTAGTGCAAGGTGTTCTGTAGAAGAATCCAGTCTCCAACTTGATGGATTTAAGCCAGAGTAAGGCCCCATGCACACGAGACGCAGGTGCAAACTCTGCTGAACACACGTTTTTAAACGCTGAAACCGGCGTTTATAAACGCGTGTTTTGCCGCGTTTGCGGCCGCGTTTAGCGGCGTTTAACCGCGTTTGCGTTTATAAGCGTTTCATCATAGACCCTCCCTAAGCTCAAAAAACAGTAAATTTTAACCATTTCAGCCAGTTTGTGAGACCAGAGTGAGTAGCAGCAGCTGAGAGAGCAGCAGTGTACTTGTATTTAGCGTATCACTTGCCACATCATCTGCCACAAGTTGTGGATTGTCCACTTGCCACGTTACCTGGCCACGTCACCTGGCCATGTTACCTGCCACGTCACCTGGCCATGTTACCTGTCACGTCAGCTGGCCACGTCACCTGCCACAAGTTGTGGATTGTCCACTTGCCACGTCACCTGCCACGTCACCTGGCCACGTCACCTGCCACAAGTTGTGGATTGTCCACTTGCCACGTCACCTGCCACGTCACCTGCCCACGTCACCTGCCACAAGTTGTGGATTGTCCACTTGCCATGTCACCTGGCCACATCACGTGCCACGTCACCTGGCCACGTCACCTGCCACAAGTTGTGAATTGTCCACTTGCCACGTCACCTGCCATGTTACCTGCCCACATTACCTGCCACGTCATCTAGCCACGTCACCTGCCACGTCACCTGCCACAAGTTGTGGATTGTCCACTTTCCACGTCACCTGGCCACATCACGTGCCATAAGTTGTGAATTGTCCACTTGCCACATCACCTGCCACGTCACCTGGCCACGTTACCTGCCACGTCACCTGGCCACGTTACCTGCCACGTCACCTGGCCACGTCACCTGCCACGTCACCTGGCCACGTCACCTGCCACAAGCTGTGGATTGTCCACTTGCCACGTCACCTGGCCACGTCACCTGGCCACGTCGCCTGCCACGTCACCTGGCCACGTCACCTGCCACAAGCTGTGGATTGTCCACTTGCCACGTCACCTGGCCACGTCACCTGGCCACATCACCTGACACAAGTTGTTGATTGTCCACTTGCCACGTTACCTGCCACAAGTTGTGGATTGTCCACAATGCAATGCAAGCAATTACAGTTTTCTTTTATATTTTTTAATAGTTTTTCATCATTTGCCATCATTTTTGAGATTTCTAATGTTAAAAAATAGGTCACCTTTAAAAACGCTTATAAACGCAAACGCGGCAAAACGCCGGTACCGCGTTTAGCCGCGTTTAGCCACGTTTAGCAGCGTTTAGCGTCTGAAACGTGGAAAACTTTTGCGTCTGAACCCATTTTTTTGCTTCTGGAAAAACGAGGTTAAACGCAACTGCTTGTAAATGCCAAAAAACGAGAGTGTGTGCATGGACACATAGGATAACATTGAATGGGTTCAGGAGCAGTTGAAAAAAGCGTCCAACTGCCTCTGAACGCGCGTTCAACAGCAAATAACAGCGTCTCGTGTGCATGGGGCCTAACTGTGGTACAACAGGGAAACCACTCTGTTTTCAAAAGATGTAACTTAGTAGATTACATCAACTTTCAGGTTGAAAAGAGCAGTGTGGAAAACCCTCCAAGTACTCCAAGACCATGAAACATTTCTTTGATCACCTCACTCTAGTGGCTTGCATAAATGGAAAAGGGAGAATACAAAACATACTCGGCACATTTGTTTTTGGACAGAGCAACAGACTTCATTCACACATGTGCGACATAAAAATTGTGCGATTTCCATTGCTACTTTTCCCTGCGACTTGATGCGATTTTGGATAAGTGTGACTTTATGACTTTGGCTTTGACCAATGCGATCATTTTGTTTGTGTTCTACAAAGTCGTTAGACATGTGCAGAACAGAAAAATTCCTTTGGTCTCATTTTTGGTTTCTTTTTTTTGTAACAAATTCAAATTTGAATTCGCATCAGTCGAATCGGGAGTAAGAATTCTGTGTTAGGAATAGCTGGTTTTTAAGGAGTGGGCCGGGAAACCAGCTGCCTCGTCTTTAACAATGGATGACTCATCAGCTGTCGGCCAGTTTCTCCACTGACAGCAATGTGCACGAGAACAGAGGCTCTCCTGGGACTCTCCATCCTGATTGGCTGAGTTGCAGCAGCAGGAACCATTGGCTGGGGGGGCTGAGCCGTGCTTTCTGTGACTTATGGATGCAGAGTGCTGGCTCAGGAGCGAGCATGCACGAGTGCCCCCACAGCAAGCGCTTGCAGGGGACCCGAGAAGAGGAGAATTGGGGCTGTTCTGTGCAAAAACACTACACCGAGCTGGTAAGTTTGACATGTTTGTTGTTTTTTTTTCTTTTATTTATTTTTTTAGATAATTTTTCCTTTACAATCACTTTTAATTTGGAAGGTCAGTCAACTTCCAGTATCTTGTTGAGATCTTTCCCAAATTGATCTGTTTGCTACTAGGGAAAATACTGTGCTACAGATATTAAAGGTGGGAGTTTAAGCTGGCATATTCTTTTCCCCTACTACCTACCCAGAATACAGAAGATCTGGAGGAAGCAGGCATAGATGTTCATAACTGCCCCATGGTTCCCCTGTTAATGCAAAGCGCCAGTAATTTTTGTGTTTATTAACCACTTGCCGGCCGCATACTGTAACATAGATCTAAGGCGGTTTGGCTGCGCCAGATCACGCACTAGATACGTGATCTGACTCTTCCAGGTAGTACCCAGACATCCCAAGTCTCCCACGAGTCGCGGGAGTCTCCCGCATTTGGCTACAGGCTCCCGGACACCCGCGAGCGCCGGGCGATCTCCCGGCTGGGGCTACTTTATAGGTCGGGTCTATTCAGCAGGGAAGAAAGGTGGGTGGGTGCCAGGCAGAGGCAGAGAGAAGACTGGGCGCCGTGATCTGCAGGGTGTAGCAATTAAAAAAAAAAAAACTCAAGCGGACTCTTTTTTTTTTTTTTTTTTTCTCTCCACTTTTGGTTGCCGCCGCTCAGTAATCACCTGTGCGACAAGTACATGACAGTCCCGGTCTGCCTGGCGAATTGATATAGAAGAGGCCGGGACTGTCATTTACTTGTCACACAGGTGATTGCTGAGCGGCGGCACCTGCTACAGACTGAAGATCACGGCACGCAGTTTTCCCTCTGCCTCCGCCCATCCGCTTCCTTCTGGGGAATTCTCTGTCTGGAATGGCTCACCGGCACCCTCAGCCCAGCTCCAGCACAGAGAACAGGTGCAGTGGTGAGAAAGGAGTGTGGTGTGTAGTGCAAGCGTGTAGTTAGGATTGGTGGTAAGTGCAGGTCTGGTGGTGACTGGGCAGAGCACAAAGAACAAATGGTGGAAGGGAGATGGGTGGGGAGAGAAATTGGGCTGCAGGTGTGATGAGTGGGGAAAGAAGGTGGTGTGCAAGCTTGGTGAGTGGTGGAAGAAAGTGCTGTAGCAGGATGGCTCACCAGCAGCCAGACCCCTGGCCCCAGCAGCCAGGCCCCGAGACCAGTAGCCTGACCCCCAGGTCCCAGCTTCCAGGCCCAGCCCCAGCCCCAGCAGCTGTGTGATCAGGCTGCATTCCGTTGGCACTGGTAAGGCTGCATTTCATTGGCACTGGTAAGGCTGCATTTTATTGGGGGGGGGGCACAAAGCGTCGCCTCCCTGAAATTAGTTTTTGCAGGTTGAGAGGTCTGGGGTAGAGGGCACGCACTCGTGCCGCCAGCGACCCAGCAGATGTTCATCAGCGTGTGCTGGCCAATGAATTACCGACGGCACCCGCCAATCGTCGTTAGTTTACACAAAGCAGAGCCCTGTCCTGTCAGCGGGTAATTAATAGATTTTCTTTCCCCCACAAAGCAGGGAATAAAATCGATTACTTCCCCTAGTAAAAGCACCTCCAACTGTACACCACAGTGAGTCGCTCTGCTGAATGGACAGCAGGGACAGAGGAGAACTTCCGATTAAGATCAACCTGGTCAAAACGGGTAACCACACCCCCCCACCCAAAAATTACATCAAATGGGGACGGGGAGGAGGAGTGCTGAAAGCGGATTTTGCCCTTTTGGGTGGAGCTCCGCTTTAAGAAGACGTTACTGCTTCCTGTCCTGGTGACACAGCAAGAATGGAGGGATTCTTGCCAATGGGGTAGGGACAAGTAATAAAAGGCCTTCCCTACTACATTGTGTAAAATTTATATATGTTCTCAGTCAGTGTTTTACCAAATGGAATACAGTTTGCCCAGTGTTGGCTCTTTGTTAGAATTTGACATTTTGCACAGTAGCAAAAGCTGAGCAGAAAGTATACATATGCAAGTCTTTCACTGCCAATTTGTCTGTTTTTTTGGGGTAAAAGGGAAATCTTGCTAACAATAGAAATCTTCTTTATGGAATGCAGAAAGCAGCTTTTTAAACAAGTATTAATTTAATTGTTGTCCCACTTCCCCAGCATACAGAAAAATATGAGATTTTAAAATCGTCCAAAACTTGCAGACTATCATTCAGTAACTCTTAAAAATGTTCCACTGTACCTCCTTTTATAAAATAGGCTTTGTACTTTTTAGAGCAAACGACCTTTAATGCAAATGATAAAATAATTTGTATTTATTAACTCTATTATCTTTGTTCTTCACAGATATGGGTGATGACAACAGCAGCAGCTGTCTCGAGGTAAGGCACTTAAATATGATGTTCATACAGTATATGAATGTACATCGAATCATCCAATTTGCAGTGCTTTGAGAAGTCACAAAATTGTGATCAGTTTAATCCTGATTTTTACATTTAGGCCTCTGCTTTTTGGCCTCTGGGGAAATGTCATATAGGACAGTGTAACTCACATGCTAATGTAATTGTAGTGATGTCCTCTCATCCTAATCCTGTGACCTCCCACCCAAATAACGGCTGCTTCTTGCAGCTGTTGGCTGTTTGATATCAGACTCTAACAGAAATACTGGTCAGTCTGCCAGGATGGTGGACAGAAACAGGGCAGCTCTGCTGCATAGTGGAATCTTTCTCTAGTATGGCCATTGCAATTAATTGCTGACTTTGGTTAAGGTGGAGGGAGTTGGTGGGACTGTTTTCACAAATGGGGGACGTGGTTCTATACCAAGAGACAGATGTCCCTGCTAGAGCAAGTCTTTCCCGGCTCCTCAATCTGTTTACAGAAGAGAAGATGGACGTAAATTCACCTACAGTATATCAGAGGTTAATTAATGCATGCTTTAAATAATACTGTCTATGTGTATGTTTTGTAAACTGTAAACTTTGCCTTTACAGCCTTCCATTCTTAGAAAAATAGACCTTCACAGCAGACTGCTCCAGTTTGTAGAAGAAAGAATGCAAACCACCATGGTAAGGCTCTTGTTGATAATGCGACTACCCAAGAGGCTGGTGATAACACCTCTTCCCTAAAGCCTGGTACACACTAAGTCAGCAGGTTGAACGGAAAAAAACGGATGGCTCCGGTCGGAGCCGCTGTACCATCTGACGTTAGTACAGCGATCTCCACCGCTGAGCTGTTGTGCTCTGACAGGGAAACAACAGAACACTCCGTTCAGCACTCTATGCCATTGGCTGAGAGCGCTGATCGTTAGCCGGTCGGCTGCGGTCTTTTTTTCAGCATGCTCATCTGACACAAGCCGGCCAGACGGACGCCTTTTGTCGGAGTGGCTGACATACACATGGGCCGAATGTCGGCCTGTTTTTATTGAACCAGCCGATATCTCCTGACATTCGGAACAGTAACTTAAAGTGGAAGTCCATACAAAAACTAAAATCCCTGAATCTATAGACCCCACAGATCTAACACTAACCTCTCTATCACTTTAAAGAATAAATGAGTATACATACCTTTTTGGAAGCCAATCTGACCCGCTTCGACCCAATCCCCAGCAGAGGAAGCTCTGCAGAGGACACGGCCGACAACGGTTGTGAAATTAATGGGAAGTGACGTCACCCATAGAGGTACTATGGGGTTTCCGTTGTCGTCCGTCTCCTCTGCACTCGCCTCTACAGTGAAGTTGCTGCGGCTGACAGCTCAGCGTGGGATCCGGTCAGAGTGGGTCAGATAGACTTCCAAAAAGTTATGTATACTACTTTTTTATTTACAGGGATAGAGAGGTTTAAATATCGTATAAGCTTTACCATATCAAACTTGCTTTAATTGTTTTGAAATCTGCTGTTTTTAGTGGATGGATCTCTGGTTTAGCAGGAACCGGTCAAGATGCCACCTGGCTGAATGTACCAAGTTAATCGCCCTCCCTGCCCCTCCAACACTGGGAGAAGACCATGGATGGCCTTGCAGGGGGATTTCCCACATCAACACTGTGTTGATTTGGGAATCTAGCAAATTTCTTTCCTGCAACCTGCGGTTGCAGGAAAGAAATTTGCTCCGTATATGGACGGCCTTAGTGTTTTAAATCTGATTTAAGTAACCGTAAATTACCTGCACATAGACAGCCGCACTCAGGGGTTGGTCTCCCTATGAACAATGAAGCTGAAAATGACTTTAACTGCAGTTACCCTTTAATTCATGTTTTTGGGTGTGGGCCACTTTCATCATTCTTATTGCATAATTGCTGAACCTTAACCCTAAAGGCAGTCTGCCTACAGACTTAGCTTTGCATATTAGAGTGACAAGAGGCCTTCACACTTCATGTCTGCTGTTCAGACTACAGCTTGCGTGGTGTAGCCTGGGTGAAAGTGAAGTTGGTGCCCACAACTTCTCACCACAACCAGAGTTTTCCAACTTTCCCTGGAAAAAAGATGCAGCAAGAAATTTGTTTGTTACAGACATCACCTTTTAGGCCCCTTTCACACTGTCAGTTTTTTAGGCGGACCTGAACGGACGCTCCGTCCACCTCTATGGAGCCACGGATGTCAGCGGTGACATGCCCGCTGACATCCGATCCGCCAAAGTGTGACGGATGGAAACCCTACTTTTCCATCCGTCTATCGGATCGGATGACAACGGACTCTACGGTCCGTCGTCATCCGAACCCCCATAGGGGAGAGTGGCGCTCTGACAGGTCGGACACAGCTCCTTTTATTCTTGACAGTAGGGTTATATGCCGTCTATTAGGAGAGGACTAGGCAGACATGTTAAACAGTTAAAAATATGTAGCTACAGCAAAGCTGAACAGTACCACCCAGGGGGCGGTCCCTCTGATTATAACTCCCTCACCCTGCACTTAGCAGCTCAGTTTTTTTCTGCCTAGCATAGGAGAAGGACCTGGCTCCCTATGGGGAGCATTGGTCCTGGAGAATTTTTTTTTTTTCTACTTTTTTGATCCTGAGATCTACTATCAACTGCCGGCTGGGTAATATAGATCCTTGTAGTCTCCCCAGTCCGGCCATCGAGCGTGAGCAGACCTTTAGCTACGCGCTGGGTCGGCCACGACATACCCCATTTGTTCCAGGGGTGGCCGGTGAGCTATATGCTCCGGGGCACACATATGACCGGGCTACTGCTGTCAGAGTCACAGTAGGCCGTGGCCGACAGCCACTCCGTACTGCTCGGGTGATGGGTCTGTCCGGAATGAGTCTAGCAGTCCTCGCAGGACGGGTAAGTAGCGTTCCACCTGTTTCGGCCGGATGGAACAGCTGGGCATTCCTGGGGAGGTCGACTAGGGGGTCTCTCACTCTCCCTTTCTTCTCTCCCTGTCCCTTCCCTCCTCTTCATGCATCTGGCTGGGCCTGCTCTGTACCTGACTGGCTGTCCTCCGGGGGGGGGGTGGGTTGGAGGGGGGATCTCCGGGTCCTGGCTGGGAACTGCGCTGGGTGTCCTAGGTCTGCTCTCTGTGGTGGGGTGTTATCTGTCTGCCATGTGTGGGGGGTCTCCGCGCGGAGGCCCAGCATGTTTGTAGCCTTTTCTTTACCTCAGGAGTGATCCGGCGGCCATTTTGGGTGAGCCGGTGCCATTTTCTTGTCGCCGCGCTGTAATACAGCTGGCGACCGTTTTCTTGTAGCTCGCGCTCTTTTTTTCCTGAGGCGGCCGGTGGCCATTTTCTTGTGGTACGAAGGTTCAGGATGGAATCAGTTCGCTCTGTGGTTGCTGCACTCCACCCGGGGGATTTTCTTGCGTCCTTGGACATCAAGGACGTATACTTGCATGTCCCCACATATGTCAGGCATCAGAGATTTCTGCATTTTGCAGTCGGGGACGATCACTGCCAGTTTGTAGCTCTCCCTTTTTGGCCTGGCGTCGGTACCAAGGGTTTTCACCAAGGTGCTCGCCCCGATTCCAGCTTTGCTGAGACAGCGAGGAATCGCTATCGCGGGCTACCTGGATGACCTCCTTCTGAGAGCAGCTTCAGACTCAGAATTGGAGGAGGATGTGGCGATTGCCAGTCAGACCCTTCAAGAATTTGGTTGGGTACTGAACCTCC
The DNA here is from genome assembly GCA_029206835.1 of Rana muscosa. NCBI lineage: Eukaryota > Metazoa > Chordata > Amphibia > Anura > Ranidae > Rana > Rana muscosa. The sequence goes on along the minus strand of CM055125.1, from coordinate 237,645,640 downwards.
AGAAGTAGGTGTTGCTACCGACTCAATGCCTGGAGGACCTGGTCTTGATTCTGGACTCCTCAGTGGCGATGGAAAAGTTGAAGACTCTTCGGACTGCGGTGAAGCTGTTGGCATCCCGCAGGTGGTCGTCGCTGCGCTTTTGAGTCCTGGATCTCATGGTAGCCACCTTAGAGGCGGTACCATATGCTCAATTCCACAGTCAAATTTGCAGAAGGAGATCCTGTCCAAATGGGACAAATCTCCGTTGTCCCTGGATTGTCAAATCCGGGTGAGCCAGCTAGCCAGGGCTTCCCTGGTATGGTGGCTGAGATCTCCAGCCCTTCAGTCCGGAAGTCGTTCCTTCCTTCCTTTTCACTGGACGGTGATCACGACGGGCGCCAGCCTGACCGGTTGGGGGGGAGTTTGGGGCGTACAGTCGACACAGGGTCGCTGGACGCAGGAATAATCCCGCCTGCCGATCAATGTGCTGGAACTTCGGGCGATCAGGCAGTGCCTCTCCACATAGTCACAGAGGCTGCAGGGACGTCCAGTCAGGATCCTGTCAGACAACGCCACGGCGGTGGCGTATGTCAACCATCAAGGAGGAACAAGAAGTTTGGCTGCAGCATTGGAGGTCGCTCACATCCTGAGGTGGGCAGAGTGGAGCGTGCCGGCTCTATCAGCTGTGTACATTTCGGGTGTAGAAAACTGGCAAGCGGACTACCTAAGTCGCCAGATGCTGGACCAAGGAGAATGGTCTCTACACCCGCATGTGTTTTGACTCCTTTGCCTGAGATGGGGCACACCAGACGTGGATCTCCTGGCTTCTCGACTCAATCAGAAGGTATTGAGGTTTGTGACTAGGTCCAAAGATCCCTGGGTGGATGCGACAGACGCGTTGGTGGCTCCGTGGGGACGGTATCGGCTAATTTATGCCTCCTCGCTAAAACGTCTTCCTCGTCTGCTTCGCAGAGTGGAAACCGAGGGGATTCCGGTGATTGCCCCAGATTGGCCTTGGCGTCCTTGGTACGCTGACATAGTACGCCTGGTGGCGGATGTTCCTTGGCGATTGCCGATGTGAGAGGACCTTCTATCGCAAGGTCCTATACTTCATCCTGCTTTACAGTTGCTGGCTTTAACGGCATGGCTGTTGAAAGTCAGGTACTAAGGGACGGAGGCCTGACGGATTCAGTAATTTCCACCATGCTGAGGGCATGGAAGTCATCTTCTCGGAAGAGCTATCATTGCACGTGGAAGGCCTACATCTCTATGTGTGAGGAGATGGAGTGGCGTCCACGGACTTATTCAGTTTCCAGGATCCTGCTGTTTTTACAGCATGGAGTGGATCAAAAACTTGCCTTAAGCACCATTAGGGGGTAGATATCAGCCTTGACTGTCTTCTTTCAACGACCCTTGGCGGCTCATTCACTGGTGAGTACGTTTGTGCAAGGGGTTCGACATGTGGCCCCTCCGGTTCGACCACCACTGCCTCCGTGGGATTTGAATCTGGTGCTCTCGGTACTTCAGTAACCTCCGTTTGAGAACATTAGAGAGATTCCCCTTTTTGGCACTCTCTCAGAAAGTTGCCTTTCTGGTGGCTATTACATCTGCCAGGAGGGTTTCTGAGTTAGCGGCCTTGTCTTGCAAGTCCCCCTACTTGATCCTCCACAAGGATAAGGCGGTGCTACGCCCGCAGCCTTCGTTTCTTCCGAAGGTTGTTTCGGCTTTTCATCTTAATGAGGACATTGTGCTTCCATCCTTGTGTCCTCGGCTGTCGCATCCCAAAGAGGTTGCTTTGCATTCCTTGGACGTGGTCCGAGCTCTGCTGGTGTATCTGTCTGCTATGGCTCAGTTTCGGAGGTCAGACTCACTGTTTGTGTCGGTGACTGGTCCAAAGAAAGGCCTGGCGGTCTCGTCGGCCACCATTTCATGGTGGATCAGACAGATCGTGATTCAGGCTTATGCCCTAAATGGGAGGGCGCCTCCCTTTCCTGTCACGGTGCATTCGACCAGGGCAATGGGTGCCTCCTGGGCCTTCCAACATCAAGCGTCTGTCTCCCAGGTGTGTAAGGCGGCGACCTGGTCATCCGTTCACACTTTCACTAAGTTTTACAAGGTTGACATGCATGCATCTGCGGATGCTTGCTTCGGCCGCAAAGTTTTGCAGGCGGCTGTTTAAGGTTGCAACTCCTCCGTTAAAGGGGCTCTGGTTGTTTTGAGGTGAAGTTTGTTTTGATTGCTGTTCCCATCCCTCGTTTTTTGACACTGCTTGGGGATGTCCTACTGTCAAGAATAAAGGAGCTGTGTCCGTCCATGAACGAAAGAGAAAATAGGATTTCTTTCTCGTACATCACGGGACACAGAGCGGCATAGTCATTACTATGTGGGTTATATAGATACCTTCAGGTGCTGGCACTGGCAACTTCCAAAACCGGAAGTACCCTCCCCTATATAAGCCCCTCCCATCCGGGAGCACCTCAGTTTTTTGCCAGTGTCTAAGGTGTTGGCCAAGAAGTAACATGTGTTTTTCACTGAGCTTGCGTACAGGTTCTTTTGGGCCTCAGTAAGCTATTCCGGATCCGACCAAAAAAGCTTCATAGCTAAACGGTCGGTACCTGGGCCTTGCAAGAGAAGAGCAAGGTTTTGCCTGTAATGCCTCTCTTAGGAGGGCTGGACCCTGGGATCCAGAGCTCTGGTCATACCCACGACCAAGATGTTTTCTGTGCAGGGTGCTATACAGGTCCAGGGGAGTGGAATCCTTGGGAACCCGGTCCCTGAAGGTTTAATTACAATGCCTGCCGTGATAGGTGAAGTTTGGGCTTCTGTGGCCAAACAGAGTCCTGCGGCGGGGAAAAGGTAAGTGGGGGCCCTCAGGAACTTGGTTCTATTGAGGGACCCCCAAGCCTATTTTGTCTTTCTGCCTGTTACCTAAGGTATTCCCGCTAATATTCTGTGTATGCCTGTTACTACTGAGAAAATGTAAAAATTTTAATAGTAGGCAATAAAAAAAAATAAAAAAAAAATGTAAGACCGCGGTACCTGTGTTAGACACTAGAGGCCGCTATGGTTCTTTTTCTTGTAATGTGGATTTTTTTCTTCCAAAATCAAATCCAGGCAGTTGGTAAGTTCTCTGCTGGGAAGCTGTCTCCTCTGCCCTGTTGCTGCGCTCATCCATCCCCGGGCCCTGCGGCAGGGACCCTGGCTCCCATCTAGCTCCTTATTTTTTTCAAAAAAGGCGCACGTGCCCGTGCGCGTGCACGCGCCTCTATATATAGAGGCGATCTGGAAAAAGGGGCGGAGCGGGTGGATGACGCTCGGTGTGCGCCGCGGCGCTACTGCGCATGTGCGGGCGTCCAGCGTGTTTTAAAGCACAATCATAGCTGGCTATTGAAGTGCACAGACAGAGTTAGCAACAGTATAAAGGCACACAGAGGCGGTTGATGCAGGCATCCCCTAAAAAGGCATTTTAGTAGACACCAACTGTTATATAGCAGCAATTGTGCTAGACTATTCTCAGTAAAAGTGGTGTATTACGGCTGGAATACCTCAGCTTTAGGCTTAGGAAAAGGAAAAAATGCTTGGACAGCCGCACTCCAAAAATGGTGGTTTATTATAACAAAAATGTAAAAAACATATCACAGCATGGAAAGCAGCATACAGGAGCTGACGCGTTTCGCACTGAGTCTCAGTGCGAAACGCGTCAGCTCCTGTATGCTGCTTTCCATGCTGTGATATGTTTTTTACATTTTTGTTATAGTAAACCACCATTTTTGGAGTGCGGCTGTCCAAGCATTTTTTCCTGTTCTCTACATTGTGATATGCACTGCCTGCACCCACGGCTCTAGGACCTTGTGAAGCATTTTTCAGCTATACCTGAGCGGTTACTCCCTTTTTAGGCTTAGGAATATGCCGTCCAGAAGCTCCGGAACTGAATCTTCCAGGAAGCGAAGGGGGTCTCATCAGGCTCTGAGGATCTTGGGCATGCTTCTGCTGCACCAGTCTCCCCTGAAGTTCAGAGGTAAGTGACCGTAGAGACCCCGCAGGGGTACTTGGTACTGTGGCTGTCCTCAGTTCACCTGCTCCTGTGTATGTAACAGAGGAGGTTTTTTCCTCAGCTCTGGGAGGATTAGAGAGAGATTGTCAACATTGATCGCTGCCTCCCTGTCAGGGAAAGCACGCCCGATCTCCGTCTCCTCCTTCAGAGTGCCTGTTAGCAGAGCAACAGTCCCATACAGGGATCAACCTGCCTGAAGGGGATCAGGATGAGGTTGATTCTGTTATAGAGGAATCAACAGTGGAGGAACCTTTTCTCAGCATCTCAAGCTGAAAGATTATGGGTTCAGTCTCTGACTAACATGGTCCGATCAGCATTTAAAAATGCACCTTGCGGAACCATCAACCACTACTGTATCCTCGTTGGGGTCGCTAGAAGCCCCCAGACTGTCTGTTCTTTTCCACTTCACCCTTTACTGAAAGGGCTCATTTACCAGGATTGGGAACATCCTGAGAAAATATTTATTCCCCCCAAGAGATTTCCGGTGGTCTGTCCCATGGAGGATAAGTTCATCAAAAAATGGAAGGTCCCTACAGTGGACGCAGCCATCTCTTGTGTGTATAAATCACTGATATGTCCAGTGGATAATGTCCAAATGTTCAAGAACCCAATAGATAAAAGATTGGAGTCCTTATGAAAATCTGCTTCTTTCTACAGCAAGCTTGGTGACACAACCAGCAGTGGGGTCTGCTAAGCAGTGAAGGATCAGTTGAAACAGGTCTTGAGGGACTTGACAGATCAGCAGGCCCTTGCCCTAGCTGATCTACCTAGAGCCTTAGGCTTTGCGGTTGACGCCATAAAGGATTCAATCCATCAGGCCTCCCGCCTTACGCTGTCTGTAGTACATATGCGTAGGCTTCTATGGCTCAAAAACTGGTCTGCTGAAGCTCCCTGTAAAGAATGGCTGGTTAGCGTCCCATTTCATGGTGAACGCTTATTCAGGGAAGACCTGGACAAATATATCCAGAAAATTTCCAGCGGTAAAAATACACTCTTGCCGGTTAAAAACAGAGTTAGAGGTCCCTCTTTAAGAGGCCTGCTTCTCCAGTCCCTGGGGCATCGGCTGTGTAACAGTTCCGACGGCCTCCTCGGTCAATTCCCGGGGGTAAAAAACAGGGACAATCGCAGAGTAATGAGAAACCTTGGGTCAGGGGGGGTACAAAAGCTCCCCCGAAGTTAAATTCATTGAAGGGTTGCCCCCACTCAGTCGGGTGGGGGGAGGACTCCAGTTGTTCGCAAGAGACCTGGCGGGACACGATCAAAACAGATAGGTGCTCTCCGCAGTATGTTTGGGATACAGATTGGAGTTAAAAGACTCTCCTCCTTCCCATTTTTGAGGTCAAACGTGCCAAGGGATCCCCGGAAGAGAGAGTCCCTCCTGTTGGCACTAGAACAACTATTGCTCCAAGGAGTAATTATGGAGGTTCCCCTGGAAGAATGGGGGTTCGGGTTTTACTCAAACCTCTTTACAGTCCCGAAGCAAACGGGGACGGGAGGCCCATATTAATTCTAAAAGGGCTAAACAAATTCCTGTATATCAGGACTTTCTGATGGAGTCGATCCGATCGGTGGCCACTGCCCTACAAGGGGAGGATTGGTTAGCCGCGATCGACATCAAAGATGCTTATTTGCACATTCCCATCTTTCTAGTCCACCAAAAATTTCTACGCTTTGCAGTAGAAGGGCACCATTTTCAGTTCAGAGCCTTACCCTTCGGTCTGGCCACAGCACCACGAGTGTTTACAAAAATTCTGGCCCTTTATTGGCCAATCTAAGAACACAAGGTGTAATGATAATGGCATATCTAGATGACTTGTTGCTGATAGACCACTCAGTGAAAAAACTAGACGTGGTCATTCACAAGACAATCAAGTATCTGGAATCTCACGGTTGGATTATCAACCGAGACAAGTCAGCCCTAAAAACCAGTCAAAAGTCTGGAATACTTGGGGCTAAGGTTGGATTCAGGCCAGAGAAAAATATTCTTGCCTCGAGGAAAGGTGTTGTCTGTGAAAGATTTGATCCACTTAGTGGGTACAAAAAAGACAGCCGTCCATACGCCTGTGCATGAGGCTGCTGGGAAAAATGGTGGCATCATTCGAAGCAGTACCCTACGGTCAATTCCATTCAAGGAATTTGCAAAGGGGCATACTGTCAGCCTGGAACAAAAAAGTTCAGGCCCTAGACTTACAATGTCCTTGTCCCCTTCCGTTCGCAAGAGCCTCCGTTGGTGGTTGGTTCCCCAGAATCTGGAAAAAGGGAAATCCTTCAGTCCGATTTCTTGGAAGGTGGTCACTACAGATGCCAGCCTTATAGGCTGGGGAGCAGTACTGGAGCAATGGTCTCTCCAGGGCAGATGGTCGGATGCAGAAAAGGCCCTGCCCATCAATCTCTTAGAGATACGAGCAGCCCGGTATGCCCTAGTAGCATGGACATCCAAACTCCAAGGGTCCCCTGTCAGAATTCAATCAGACAATGCCACAGCAGTGGCATATATCAATCATCAGGGGGGCACCAGGAGTCGTGCAGCCCAGAGGGAAGTAAATTACATCCTGAAATGGGCAGAAAGATATGTCCCAGCCATATCTGCGGTATTCATTCCAGGAGTGGAGAATTGGAAGGCGGACTTTCTAAGTCGCCAGCAATTATGCCCAGGGGAATGGTCCCTTCACCCCGAGGTTTTCTGGACAATATGTCAGCGGTGGGGAACACCGGATGTAGATCTTCTAGCATCCAGATTCAACGCAAAGGTGGACAGGTTTGTCTCTCGGACAAGGGATCCCCTAGCTTGCGGCTCGGATGCCCTAGTGTTCCCTTGGGATCAGTTCAAGCTGATATATGCATTCCCACCGCCACAATGGTTACCTCGATTACTCCGCAGAATCAGGGTAGAAAAGAAACCAGTGATTCTGGTGGCTCCAGCGTGGCCCGAAGAGCGTGGTACGCGGAGATTGTAAAATGTCAGTGGGGAGTCCTTGGACTCTCCCACGTCGTCCGGACCTGCTTTCGCAAGGACCGATATACCACCCTTCCTTACCAGCCCTAGGTTTGACGGCCTGGCTATTGAAGCCCACATTCTAAAAAAGAGAGGGCTCTCTAATCCTGTGGTATCTACCATGATCAATGCCAGGAAGCCGGTATCCAGGCAGATCTACTATAGAATCTGGAAGGCGTACATCGCGTGGTGTGAGGCCAAGAAATGGCATCCACATAAGTACGTAATAGGTAGGAGTCTGGACTTCCTACAGTGGGCTGTAGATAGGAAGCTTGCCTTGAGTACTATCAAAGGTCAGTTTTCGGCCTTGTCAATATTTTTTCAAAGGCCCTTGGCTTCGCATTCACTAGTCAAAGCCTTTAGATAAGGAGTGATGCGTATTAGTCCTCCGGTTAATATTCCCATATGTCCATGGGATCTAAACCTGGTTCTGTCGGTTCTACAGAAACAACCATTTGAACCATTACAGCATAGTTCCTTGGTTCTTCTCACCAGGAAATTGTTTTTTCTAGTAGCCATTTGTTCGGCTAAAAGAGTGTCGGAATTAGCAGCTATGTCCTGTAAAGAGCCATATTTGGTTATCCATAAGGACAGAGTAGTGTTACGTCCTCATCCAGCCTTTCTTCCTAAGGTGGTATCGAGGTTTTCATTTGAACCAAGATGTGGTTCTTCCTTCTTTTTTCCCCAAACCTACTTCGGTAGAGGAAAAGTTATTGCATTCTTTGGATGTAGTAAGAGCAGTTAAAGCTTATCTAAAAGCCACTGCTCAGATTCGCAGAACGGATACTTTGTTTATTCTGCCGGAAGGCCCCAGAAAGGGTCAGGCAGCGTCAAAATCTACTTTAGCCAAGTGGATTCGACAGGTCATAATGCAAGCCTATGGCTTGTGAAGGAGACCGCCTCCGTTCAAAGTTAGGGCGCACTCCACAAGAGCAGTTGGAACTTCATGGGCAGTGCATCACCAGGCCTCCCTGGCTCAAATCTGTAAGGCCGCAACGTGGTCTTCAGTACACACGTTTTACTAGGTTCTACCAGGTGGACGTTAGAAGTCAGGAGGATGTCGCCTTTGGGCGCAGTGTGTTGCAGGCCGCAAAAGATCCTCATGTCTGATAGCGCTCAGCTTATGTATGGTGTATCCCCCCCCCCCCCCTCATTTGGCATTGCTTTAGGACATCCCACATAGTAATGACTATGCCGCTCTGTGTCCCGTGATGTACGAGAAAGAAAATAGGATTTTTATAACAGCTTACCTGTAAAATCCTTTTCTTGGAGTACATCACGGGACACAGAGCTCCCACCCCTCTTTGGGGACACTTATTGCTTTGCTACAAAACTGAGGTGCTCCCGGATGGGAGGGGCTTATATAGGGGAGGGTACTTCCGGTTTTGGAAGTTGCCAGTGCCAGCACCTGAAGGTATCTATATAACCCACATAGTAATGACTATGCCGCTCTGTGTCCCGTGATGTACTCCAAGAAAAGGATTTTGCAGGTAAGCTGTTATAAAAATCCTATTTTTTGTACTTACCGTAAAATCCTTTTCTCTGAAGTTCATGAACAGACACAGCACCCACCCCTCCTTTTTATGTTTGTACTGCTTTTTAACGAACTTAGCTGCTGACTGCTGGGTGAGGGGTTATAGCCAGAGGGACCTTCCCCTGGGCGGTACTGTTCAGCTTTGCTGTAGTTACATGTTTTTAACTGTTTAACATGTCTGCCTGGTCCTCTCCTAATAGACGGCATATAACCCTACTGTCAAGAATAAAGGAGCTGTGTCCGTCCATGGACTTCAGAGAAAAGGATTTTACGGTGAGTACAAAAATCCTATTTTTCTTTGCTTTGCAGGTGTCTTTTACAGAAAAGATGCCATTAGCAGTGGGCAGTGTGTATTTTTAAAGGGCTAGTTTACCCAAAAAAATTATATTTTTGTCTTCAGTGGCTTCTGGTCACCTGCTTGCTTCTTTAAAGCCAAACTCCAGGCAAATAAAAAATGAGCCCTTGCAGTGGGGGGTGTGAGGGTTAATTGCTTGTTTTTATGCCTAGGGGAAAAATAAAAGGAGATTTACTTACCAGTTTTTCTGCTCCTCCCTGCTGCTAGACCAGTACCCGCAGCGTCTACACCCCCACCCTCCACCGGTTTAGGGTCCTGATGTCATCAAGACCAGATCAGGGCCATAGCTGAGGAAGAATCCACTGCTGGATTGTGGGAGTGGAGGATCATCTAAGTAAAACTGTTTCTCTCCTCCCCTGGACAAAGCGCGCTATTAACCCTTGCAGTGTGGGTGCACCCCCTCCTTGGTTTAGGGGCATGGAAGGTGCATTGACCTAGAAACAGAAGTAAGGACATTTAATCTGAAAGGTACCATAGCTGTCAAGCATTTATCATAAACTGTAAATCAGTTTTGGCTGAACTGACCCTATCTCATGATGGTAAAATAGCAGTGCTGTCAGTATGAGCTCGTCAGATTACAGCTGCTGGTTTAAAGTAGAGGTTTTCAAATGAAAATTTTTGTTTTTTTGCCGTTTTACAAAATAGCCCCCTGATGAGAAGGAAAAAAACCCCCAGAATACTATGATACCAAGTGACTCGTCTCTATTCTCTATTACAGTGGACCGGAATCTTGATAGGAGCTGCTGTTGCCCTGTTCCTTATTGGGATTGTTGTGTTCATCATATACAGGAGATATAGGCAGTCCAGTGAGTATCTTTTTTTTTTGTTCCTTATCTTCCTATATTTTTTTCTTTACAGGAGAAAGAGAAAAAACATAGTACAACCTTTTAATAGCAAAATCATTTCTTATATACGCCGTACACCGAGTGGGTCCCTGTGAGTCCACTGTTTCCCTTTTTACTTATTCCTCTTGAAAGATATTTCTATTTTGTTATTTTTCCATGCAATTTCGATTCTCCTGTTATTTTTTATCTTATTATTATACATACAATTACAGACCTTCCCCCCACAAGTGCCACTTAATGTCACTTGGTGAATGCAGAGAAAAGAGGCATCACCTTGTGCTGGAAGGACTCACGACCACCTTCTATCTTCATGTGGCTTAATAAAGTTAGAAGAGTGGGATTAATGGAAAACCTCCTCCCCACAACATTGGATAGAAAGGAACAAGTTATTGAAATTTGGTCCCCTTGGGAAGTTTTCGTACAGTCGGAAGAGGGGGAAGAGGTTACTTGGAGATGGGGGAGGGGAATGAGACTTCCATTGGGAGTAAACAGAGGAGCCTGGACAGGTGGCCCTTTCCTTCTTGGGACACGGGAGAAATGTTCTCCATCTTCCTGTATTTAGTTAAAGGAAACCATTCCAGAGATGAACAGGGAGGCTACTGTTGCTGCTTCTAATTTTAGTTACCTGGCTGTTATGCTAATACTCTGGTTTAAAACTATGGGGGAGATTTACTAAAACTGTTGCACACCAAATCTGGTGCAGCTGTGTATGGCAGCCAATCAGCTTCTAACGTCAGCTTTAACCTCTTTACGCCAACCGTATGCAAATATTTGGCCTCGCCTTGAAGGGGTCTTACTGGGATGATGCCTGCAGCTACAAGCATTACCCCGTTACCGTTTTTTTTAGAGACGGCTAAAAAAATATATATATAATGTTTGGGTTTTTTTTCTAGCAAAAACTATGGATTTTAATTTGTAAGCAACAAATGTCAGAAAAAGGCTTGGGCACGAAAGGGTCAATTAAGCTCTGACAATAAAACCTAGAAGCTGATTGGTTATTTTGCATAGCTGCACCAGATTCTGAGTGCACCAGTGTTAGTAAATCCCCCCCCCCCCCCTTTTGTGTCACTGACCTAGAACAAGTCTGGAGAGAGGAGAGACTTCCGATGTTACTTTGAACTTCCTAATCTGTGCCATGGTTAGTGACTTATAGTATTGAAGCCAATGAGTTAGCTTAAAGCGGGGTTCCACCCAAAAGTGGAACTTCCACTTTAAGCACTCCTCGCCCCCTTACATGCCACATTTGACATGTATTTTTTTTGGGGGGGGGGGTACCTGGTTTTGACAGGTACTTCCTGTCCCACTTCCTCCTTCTGTCGCTTGGCCGCCTAGACGACTCATTCTCTCCCCCCAGGGGGGCCCTCCCTCTCTGCAATCTTCTGGGACACGTCACAGGTCCCAGAAGATTGCATGGTCACTAGGAGAGTGCAGCACGACTCGCGCATGCGCAGAGTGCACCCAGCTGTGAAGCCGCAAGCTTTCACAGCTGGGTGCCCACACTTACAATGACGGCGCCACTGAGAGGAGGGGGAGTGGAACGAGGCTTCGGGCGGCTTCATCGCTGGACCATGGGACAGGTGGAGTGTCTGTTTATTAAAAGTGAACAGCTACACTTTTTGTAGCTACTGACTTTTAATAAACGGAAAATCTAGTGGAATAAGCGGCTAGCATCTTTAGAAAGAAGTCAACAATGGCAGCCCATTTGCTCCTCTCTAGTAAGGATGAGCTCAGGCATGTTCGCAAACGGCACATGCGGAGCCCCCCAGGAAGTCGGCACTGCGGAGCGCTAATCACAAGCAGTGAGACTTTGTCCCGATGCACGGCTGCAGAGGTCGGGAAATGTCTCACTGCCTGTGATTAGCGCAGTGCGGTGCCGACTTCCTGGCGGGCTCTGCACATGTCATTTGCGAACATGCCAGAGCTCATCCTTACTCTCTAGATAGGTTCACTTTAAGGAAGAATTTGTCTAATGGAAAAGCTGCAAGTTTTTAAATCATGACTCTAGGCACAGCGAAGGATTAGATGCGTATATATGATGGTAATGTGTGCATTTGTAAAACCATGCCATGTTTTTGTGCAAATGTTAAATTCTGATCCCCTGCGGCCTCTGTTCTATGTGACTGGACCCTGCTGTAAGGCTCAACATTTCCAACAGACTGGGTGGCAAAATCTTGGCTCTGGCAATCCTTCATGGAAAGTGTGTAATAAACAGGCATGGGCTTTCTAAAAGTGCTTATGTTTTTGTAATTGCCCCACTTGCTAGACCAACGGTGCTTTTGCTAGCAATGGTGACTATTCATATAAGTTAAAATTTGCAACGCCATTCCTGGACGCTTGTGTTTAAAACGGCAACAGAAAAGGAAAACGGTAGGAAAAATGTGATCCTATTTGGAGATGGAGTGGCTTGAAGTATCATGTATCCAGGCCAATAGTGTACGGCAATATGGGTTTAACTATACAGTTAATATTAATCTTAAGATTCTAACATTCTGAATACTGTTATCTCTGCCTGACCTCTTTACTATATCAGGATGACTGGCAGCACAGATTGCATACAACCAAACAGCGAGCATTCTCATTGCATTATGGTCCTGGACAGACCAACCAGGCTACCATGCTGTGCAATGGACTGGTTAAAAATGGCAGCCCAATGCTGTATAGTGGTACACTCAAGTGTTGAGACTTTCCATGCCTAGTTTTGCCCTATTTTGCCAATCACAGGAGGGAGAACTCGGATCTTTCAGTGTAAACTGGGCCTTCGTTCCTTCTATCCGTGGTGGGAGGTGTGGGCAGGAAATCTGGTATACGATTGGAATGGACTGTGACCAACATCAGGTTCTTCCTTACCTCTGCCCCCACCCTGGACAGCACATAACTGATAGAAAAAGATTATTAATGCCTATTCAACGCAGTTTGTTTGTACTAGACCAAGGAATGTGATCAGAATGCTTACATAAGCAAATGCAGCACAAAACTGACTCTCAGCTTGTTGCCACTGTGTCCATCAATCTGTAGACTATGCAACACTGAGCTCTTGTGCAAAGAGAACGATAAACAGAAGTGATTGTACTGTGTCCTGGAAGAGGACATATTGGTGATACCTCCCTGCTTCCAGAATCCGTAACCTATTAGTACATTGTGTGGCTGATGAGGCTTCTTGGTTTCAGAGGAAGCTCAATAAAATCACGCAGTGACTTGCACAAGACATTTAATCTTCTAACTATCAGGTGCTTAAAATTTTAGTAGCTATTTAACAGCATAATAATGCACTAAATATGATTCATTACAATACACACATAGTTTATCCTTTATATATAATCCCCAGCTTTCCTAAATGGTGATATCACACCTGTAATAATGTAAGATCTGATTTACACTCACATATATGCATTATCACACATTTCTATTAATCTCTTTGATGCATGATGGTACATCTAAAAAATTTAAGGACTTTTTAAAAACCATTTTTTAGTCACACCGCAGTACAGTTTCTGTCTAATCAGGCACTGTTGAATTTAATGTTTTTCTTTTTGCATGCAATATGTTTGTACAGTAAAACACATGTTTTTAAGGAAGGGCCTTTTTTAGGGCCTAAATTCTGGAAACCGTAAGGGTGGTTCAGGTTATGTGTGGAACACACACACCTACAGTTATGAATTCTAAGGGCTTTAGGGAGTCTTATGGAAGACTTGGGTTAAAAGAGCCCCAGTTGTTTTTTTCCCCCCTCTTATCGTTTCTATGGTAGCTGTAAAGTGGTTGGGTTGTGTGAGAGTCTACTTATAGTAATTTACTTTACTGCTCTGTTTTTCTAATTGCAGAACAGCAACAGCCAGAGGTACCGCGTTACCGTTTTAGAAAAAGAGACAAAGTGATGTTTTATGGCCGAAAGATTATGAGAAAGGTAAGACTGCCTTGTGTGTAAAAAAAAAAAAAAAAGGGAACAGACGTACAGTGGGTACGGAAAGTATTCAGACCCCCTTAAATTTTCCACTCTTTGTTATATTGCAGCCATTTGCTAAAATCATTTAAGTTCATTTTTTTCCCTCATTAATGTACACACAGCACCCCATATTGACAGAAAAAAACAGAATTGTTGACATTTTTGCAGATTTATTAAAAAAGAAAAACTGAAATATCACATGGTCCTAAGTATTCAATAGAAGCACCCTTTTGATCTATTACAGCCTTTTTGATCTAATACAGTCTTTTTGGGAAAGATGCAACAAGTTTTTCACACCTGGATTTGGGGATCCTCTGCCATTCCTCTTCCTCCTTGCAGATCCTCTCCAGTTCTGTCAGGTTGGATGGTAAACCTTGGTGGACAGCCATTTTTAGGTCTCTCCAGAGATGCTCAATTGGGTTTAAGGCAGGGCTCTGGCTGGGCCATTCAAGAACAGTCACGGAGTTGTTGTGAAGCCCCTCCTTCGTTATTTTAGCTTAGCTTTAGCTTGTGTGCTTAGGGTCATTGTCTTGTTGGAAGGAAAACCTTCGGCCCAGTCTGAGGTTCTGAGCACTCTGGAGAAGGTTTTTCATCCAGGATATCCCTGTACTTGGCCGCATTCATCTTTCCCTCGATTGCAACCAGTCGTCCTGTCCCTACAGCTGAAAAACACCCCCACAGCATGATGCTGCCACCACCATGCTTCACTGTTGGGACTGTATTGGACAGGTGATGAGCAGTGCCTGGTTTTCTCCACACATACCGCTTATAATTAGGGCCAAAAAGTTCCATCTTGGTCTCATCAGACCAGAGAATCTTATTTCTCCCATCTTGGAGTCCTTCAGGTGTTTTTTTAGCAAACTCCATGCTGGCTTTCATGTGTCTTGCACTGAGGAGAGGCTTCCATTGGGCCACTCTGCCATAAAGCCCCAACTGGTGGAGGGCTGCAGTGATGGTTGACTTTCTACAACTTTCTCTCATCTCCCGACTGCATCTCTGGCGCTCAGCCACAGTGATCTTTGGGTTCTTCTTTACCTCTCTCACCAAGGCTCTTCTCCCCCGATAGCTCAGTTTGGCCGGACGGCCAGCTCTAGGAAGGGTTCTGGTCGTCCCAAATGTCTTCCATTTAAGGATTATGGAGGCCACTGTGCTCTTAGGAACCTTAAATGCAGCAGAATTTTTTTTGTAACCTTGGCCAGATCTGTGGCTTGCCACAATTCTGTCTCTGAGCTCTTCAGGCAGTTCCTTTTGACCTCATGATTCTTATTTGCTCTGACATGCACTGTGAGCTGTAAGATCTTATATAGACAGGTGTGTGGCTTTCCTAATCAAGTATAATCAAACACAGCTGGACTCAAATTAAGGTGTAGAACCATCTCAAGGATGATCAGAAGAAATGGACAGAACCTGAGTTAAATATCTGAGTGTCACAGCAAAGGGTCTGAATACTTGGGACCATGTGATATTTCAGTTTTTATTTTTTAATAAATCTGCAAAAATGTCAACAATTCTGTGTTTTTCTGCCAATATGGGGTGCTATGTGTACATTAATGAGGAAAAAAAATGAACTTAAATGATTTTAGCAAATGGCTGCAATATAACAAAGAGTGAAAAATTTAAGGGGGTCTGAATACTTTCCGTACCCACTGTATATTTGAATAGCATAAATCAAGAATGGGCCCTATTGGTTCTACCGGGGGCTGGGCAAAATACGGTTCTAGAACTTTTTAAGGCCCATTCACACCATGCTTCCATGTGGTGCGATTAATGCTTTTAGCATTAAAGTGATACTAAAGTCTCATTTGTTATTCCTAACAAAAAATACTTGCCTGCTCTGTTGCAGTGGTTTTGCACAGAGCAGCCCAGATCCTCCGCTTCTCGAGTCCCTCTTTGATTGCTCTTGGCCCCTCCCTCCTGTTAAGTTCCCCCACAGCAAGCAGCTTGCTATGGGGGCACCCAAGTCGAGCCGCAGCTCCGTGTGTCAATTCAGACACAGAGCCGTGGCCTGGCCCCGTTCCCTCTCTCTCCTCATTGGCTCTCTGACTTTGACAGCAGCGGTAGTCAATGGCGCTGTCTCAGCCAATGAGGAGGGAGCAGGACAGCTGAATCTCTCGTGCAACATCGCTGGATAGAGATGGGGCTCAGGTAAGTATTAGGGGTGCTAAGGGGACTGCTGCACACAGAGGGTTTTTTATCTTAATGCATAGAATGCATTAAGATAAAAAAACATCTGTCTTTACAACCACTTAAGGCAGCCTATTACTTTGCCAGCGCACCACAACAGACTGAAAATTGCCAAAAGTTGAAACAAAAGGGTAAAAAGTAGAAAGAAAAAAAAATAGAACTAGGTAAGGACTTCTAGAAAAAAAATGTCACCTCATCTGGTTTAAATCATTATGCTGGCTGAAGGCTGCAAGGAGTAAGTGGGCCAAAAAAAGCCAGTTTTGCATGTCTGATGCAACGTATACCTTATTGGTAATTACGATGAAGGGTCAAATTATTTCATTGTTTAATTTCAGTCTGTAGAAACTTGTGCTGAACATCAATAGACCTAAATACAATAATTTCTCTACAGACTGAAAGACCGCTAAAAACACTCAGTATGAAAAGTGTTCCTTTGTTACAGGAATTATATATCAAGTAGTCTTTACTGCAGTGTAAACCTGTCAGGGCTGAACACATATAATGAGGTTTGAGCAGTAAGGAGGACATATCTGGCTGTGGTTTATATGCCTGAGCTATGATGTCTGGCAGCTGTCACTCAAGTGTGACAGACTACATTCATTTTATACGTAAGCCACTTGTACCAAAATAAGCTGACCTGTTTTTGAAGATGCATATTCAAGGGCCATTTTTTTGCTCTTTCTGTCATCACTTGGTGAATCATCAGTTTGGAACGGTCATGCTTGAATCAAGTGACAGAAGACACTATATGAGGTTGATTTACTAAAACTGGAGAGTGCAAATCTGGTGCAGCTGTGCATGGTGGCCAATCGGCTTCTAACTTCAGCTTGTTCAGTTGAAGTGGATTTAAACCCGAATTTATTTTGTATTTTTTTTTGCTGTCACAATGTAGTGTATAAGATTTCCTATCATTTGTGCCAGGTCTTGCCACAGAGTTAATCCAGCTCTGAGCAATCCTCTTTTATTGTTCAGTGAGATAAAACGGACAAACAGAGTTACCTCTGTCCGTTCCGCCCCCTTGCTCTGAGTGACAGGTTATTTACATATCTCGTGCACTAGCTTTAGACAGGCATTATTTTTTAATTCCCACCCCCACTCCTTTTCTGAAGTCATGTGGTTACTTTTCTGGATTTTGACTGGATGTTAGTGATCATAGCAGAAGGAATACACAGGAGAAAATGCATGTTGACAAGGGGAGTGTAGAGGTGGGCGGGGAGTCTACTGACATCACAACTCCACCCACCGAGCTCCAGACAACAGATCCACCCACAGAATCTGCAGTTTTTCAGGTCTCATAACAGACAGAGGGGAGACATTTGACAGATAAGGATACATGCAGGAGGCATCTATATCCTTATAGATCAGCACTATGGCAGTAGTTTAGAAAGGATGAGAGTGTGTTTACATCCACTTTAAGCTTTGACAAAAAAATACTTGGAAGCTGATTGGTTTCTATGCAGAGCTGCATCTGATTTTGTACTCTCCAGTTTTAGTAAATCAGCCCCTAATATGCAAATGTCTGTTCTGGATTAGTGGCTCACTAAGTAATGAAACCAAATTGAAACTCCAATCAAAACTTTGTATTTAGTATTGGATAGAGTAAGGAAGATTAGAACTTCTGTCTGCTTGTTGTTGTTGCTGTCTGCACCCCCATTTGAAAGATTTACATTTATTCAGGAAATGAGCGAAGATCTTCCCACTTCCGGGAAAGAAGTAGTCACTTTTATGGGCAGCAGAGGCCCATTTTGGAGAACACGGTGCTTTGAATAAAGGTTTTATTGTCAGAGTCAGATTATTTTATGGAGGCGAAGCTCAGAGACAAATCGGAAATCGATCTGCTAAACATAATTTCTGCTAGTGATTTCCTGCTGCCACTTGGTGATGGTTATAACTCATGTAGGAGTAATAATGACACTAAAGGCCTTTCATAATTCTGCTGGGAATTGACTGACAGAGAAATGAGTGCTTTGCTTACTTTGATGTACAACATTAGGAATCACTATGTGCTTGCAGATTGTCAGAGTTCTGCTTTTTAGAATGTGTTTTTTAAACAGCGATAAATACGTGGAAATAAATGTAAAGTGACAATGTCACAAAAAATGCTACAATAAAAGGTATTCCTACAAAGAAGAAACTAATTACAGGTAATACCTCGGATTGCGAGTAACACGGTCAAGGAGCGTTTTGCAATACGAGCTATTATTTTATTTTTGTTAATCCTGACTCGGTTTGTGAGCTTTGTCTCGCAAAATGAGCAGGATTCAAGCATTTGCGGTGTGCAGTACCGCATTTGGCTAGAGGTGTGGGGGCACCGGTGACACTCGGAGCCGTTCCGATTTACTCGGAAACACTCGGTTCCCGAGTGTTTCCAAGCTTCTCTGAGTGCATGCAAGCAGTTTCTGAGTGTCTCCGGCGCCCCCCACCTCTGGCCACAAGCAGTACTGCATACAATAGAAGTCACTGTGGAACAAATTATCTGAGTTTCTATTGGCTTATAGGGGGAAACTTGCTTTGATATATGAGTGCTTTGGATTACAAGCATTCTTCTGGAACAAATTTCTGGTTTCTAAAGCCTCGTACACACGATCGGATCTTCCACAGACAAAGCGTCTGAATTTTGCCCGAAGGGCGTGTGCCTGGATTTTGTCTTGCATACAAACGGCACACAATGGTCGGCCAACAAACACAAACGTAGTGACGTACTACGTGTTTTTTCAGCTCATGAGCGCCACCCATTGGGCACCTTCTGCTAATGTCGTGTTTGGTGAGCATTGATTCTGAGCATGCGTGTTTGTACTTTGGACTTTTGTGTGACGAACTTGTGTACACACAATCGGAAAATCCGACAACAGACTGTTGTCCACGGAAAATTTTAAACCTGCCATCCAACATTTGTCTGCGGAAAATCCGACAACAATTGTCCGTTGGAGCGTACAAACGGTTGGAATTTCGGCCAACAGTCTGTCAACACACAATTCCCGTCCGAAAATCCGATTGTGTGTATGAGGCTTAAGTCTCCTGTGTCCTACAATGGTAGAAAAAGGCTCATGATTTTTGTTTGCTCCAGTTTGTATCCATGCATTAGTGTGCTTCTCACGGGCGTTGGCGGCAAAATGCCGCTATTTTTAGTGGTGCTTTACCGTAGTTTTTGCCGCGATTTTCGGCCGCTAGTGGTGTGCTTTTAACAAACCGCTAGTGGCCGAAAAATGGTTAAAACCGCCCGCAAAGCGGCGGTACAATTGATTTCAATGGGCAGGGGCGCTTTAGGGGCGATGTATACACTGCTTCTACAGCGCTGCAAAGGTGTGGCTAGCAGAACTTTTTTTACCATCCTGCTAGCGCACCACTCCAGTGTGAAAACCCGAGGGTTTTCACAATGGAGAAAAAGAAGCGTCTCTTTCAGGGCGCTTTGCAGGCGCTGTTTTTAGCGCAATAGCGCCTGCAAAGTGCCCCAGTGTGAAAGCAGCCTTACAGTAGCGATTATTTGCTCGTTTTGTACCAATTTTAGTTTTTTTTACTTTCAAAATATTTTATTTTCATAAGATAAATAATACAGAACATTACATCATGTTATATAAAAATAAATACAAATAAAGAAAAAAGATTATGTTTAGGAATAAACAAACATTAGTCAATAAATGGATATTCATGTAAGCAATCAAAAGTTTGTCAGGGGGAGATCTCTTCATCCTTCTAATATAATGGAAGGGAGAAGGGAAACCCTCTCTCCTTGGTAACCTGGAGCCCCTTATCGGGAACTAACTGCTCCAAGCATAGAGACCTCCTTCTGACTCTTAGGCCCCGAGAAGATTATCAGGGCCAACAGATCGGGATGGACTAAACAAGGCCGAACAAAACATTTGATATGTCTCTTTTATTTAGATTTAATGGGATACTAACATGTAATGGGAAACTAGAATTCCCAGAAAAAGAGTTTCCATAAATCCTTTTTAGAAGGAAGAAAAGAAGAGGAAAATAAAGACAGCGGGTAAAAAAGAGGACGGAGGGAAAGGGATGGGTATGTGTCCAACTTAATGTTGAATAGAAGGTAAAACAGCATCTTCACCAATCGAAATCCCCATATATTTGGCCCAAGGTTCCCATATTTGTTCGAAGTTGGGAATGGTATTAGATAAGATGCTAGCTAATTTTTCCTGAGTTAGTATCCAAGATATTTTGGTTTTGGCATCTGACAGGAAAGGTTTTGTTTTTTTCCATGATTTGGCAATTGTGATTTTGGCGCCTGTAAAGATAAAGTGTATAAATTTTCGTGTAACCTTTGGTATGTGAGGAATATGAGCGTTCAAAATGGCTACTGGTAGGGACCTAGGGACTTGAAAACCTGTTACCTTAAAAATTAATAAAAATATTTTTCTCCAGAAGGGGCGAACTCTGGGGCACTCCCACCAAATATGAGGCATAGAGCCGTAAAGTTGGCAACCTCTGAAACACGTTGGATCTGATGCTGGATATATACAGTAGATGCCAGTCTGGAAGGAGTTGGATACCATCTGGTTATAACTTTAATATTTGCCTCCATTAAAGAGACATTAAGAATCCCTTTGAAAGATTTAGAGAAGGCCAAGTGGCAGGTATCCAAATTCCAACAAAACTGGGCGTCTTTTTCCCAAGCCTCCATATAGGAAGATTTTGATGTAGGGTGAGTGAGGCATGAATATACCATAGATATGCCTCCCCTTTGTGAACTGGCCTGGCTGCACCATAACTCGTACTTCGTAAATTGGGGAGGAAGGAGTTTTTCCTTCCAGATTTGGTTTAAAAATGTGAAAATTTTATTAAACCGTGGTTTTTCAGAGTCTGAAAGTTTCAGATGTTTGATGCAGTAACTAAGGGATATAGGCCCTCCAGGATCAAAAAATTGTCCTATACGATACAATCCTTTATCAATACACCATTTAAATGCCTCTACATTTAGACCAGGGGGGAAGTCAGGGTTATTGAATAAATGAGAAAGAGGTCTTTCAGAGGATATAAGGTTTGGGAGGTTTCTTAGGGAATCCCATAGTGCAAACAATTGAGATAGTCTGGGACATTATAGAGGGGTGTTTTTTTGGGGGGGCACCATAAAAGGTATTCTAAGGATAGTGTTGGTGTAGCCTCTTTTTCAATATTGATCCAGTCTGGTTTTTCAGAATTTTAGGTTTTTTTAACCCCGTTATGTCACTAAACATCTCAGGCCTGGGTCACACCTCTGTGTTTTTTAGTGCTTTTTGCAGAAACACACTACAGTTCATTTACATGGTTTCCTATGGGACACGTTCACATCTATGATTTTTTCATCTGCTGCGTATTTGGAAAGGGCAAGGACTTTTTTTAATGCAAAACTGTGCTATTTTGTGTTTTTTGGTTCAAAATACTTCAATGGAGAAGCTGCAGAAAAGCATGTAATAATGCGTTTCTGCGGCAATTTGTGTTTTTTAACCTGCCCAAAAAAATGTAAGAATGGAAATCGCTGCAAAATTAAATTTTTATTTTTTTTAAAGGTTATTAACCGATTAATCAAAACAATAATCGGCCAACTAATCGATTATGAAAATAATCGTTAGTTGCAGCCCTATTCTCAGCATCTGAATTTTTTAAATTTTAAAGCTGAACTGCAGTCAAACAACTAAATGCACATATTAAATACATATAAATAGGACTGTTTTGCCTGCCAAAGCCTTTTTATTTCTGTCAATGCAGTTATCCCCCTATCTCTGCCTATCAACATACTCTTTGTACTACAGCACAACTGATTAGGTTCTTGTGCTGCTTCTCCACGTCCCAGTTTGACCTCTGCTGTACAGAAACTGCAAAGAGCTGAACCAATCAAATTCTAATACTTCCACTGCTTGGATTTAAAAAAAAAAAAACACTTAGAGGAAATTCACCAGGCTATCAAAAAATAAGTCAGCAGCTACATAAAACACATACTTGGCGGAAGTCTTCATAGCTTTTTTCCCACACTGACCACTTGAATTTGGGAGCCAGCTGCCACTTCCTGAACATTCACAGCACCCAACCACACAGACACATGTACACCCACATGTATACAGACACACATGTACAAACACATGCATACAAGCGTGCGCATACACGTGCAAACGCATGTATACAGGCACATACACGTGCAAACGCATGTATACAGGCACATACACGTGCAAACGCATGTATACAGGCACATACACGTGCAAACGCATGTATACAGGCACATACACGTGCAAACGCATGTATACAGGCACATACACGTGCAAACACACATGCAAACACACACACACACGCATTCAGACTAGAGGTACACTGAATATAAATTTTGGTACCGAAAATGCAGGATGCACTTGGTCGAAAACTGAAACCGAAAATTACAGTTTTTAAAAAAAAAATGTGTATATATAATTGTATTCAACTTTTTAATTAATATCATGAATTTCAATGAATATGAATTTATTGCGGCAAGAAAAGCTCAAGAAAAATGTATCCTTTTAAATTCTGTGTTTGTCTTCACACTGGCCTGTTGCGCTTCCATTGTGGTGTTAAAAATCTTGCTTGCTGCTATTTTGGTAAGTTAAAACAACCGCATCAAAAACACACACCTCGCTATTGAAAACGCAGCAAGAATGCATCAAAAACACACCTGTGTTACGTTTTTGATGCCATTTTGTTAATCGCGTGACCTATGAAAAACATACCATCAGCACAGTAAAATCGTGTGCATCTGCAGCACCATTATCTGCACCTTTTCTGCGATAGCACCATTTTTAGCCGATTTGTTTCGGCGGCCGAAATTTTGGTGCATGTCTAATACAGGCACATGTACGTAGACACACAGGCACATGTGTACACACACATGTACACACACAAATACATGTACACACAAACACATGGGCCAAGGGCTACAGGGAGGAGGGAGCATTAGAAGGACGTTAAGTGGAAATCTTAAGTGATCGTATGCTTTAAAAACATAATGAACACAAAGCTGCTTATTTGTGTCTTTTTTTTTTAGATCTGTCTAAAGTTCAGATTTAATATTGTGCCACCACTTGTGTTTGAAGACTTGCTGATTTGTGCTTTTTACTGGAGAGTATATTCTATGCTTTATGCTTTGCAGGTCACAACATTGCCCAACAGTTTGGTAGGGAATACAGTTTCAAGACCACGATCAAGAAAAAAAGTGAAAGTCTTAACACTGGCTAAAAGGTAAGTCAGATATCTTGGATTTGTGGACTCTTGCATGGAAATCACACAATGCATAAGAATTCTATTCAGACAAATTGTTCGATACAGGTGGCTGAATTTCCCTCTTTGATTCAATTTCTTTACTTAAAGCAGAACTTCACCCTAAAAGGGAAGTTCTGCTTTATGCCCTGCCCCCCCCCCCCCCCTCACACTTTTCTTCTATTTCTGGCACTTTTGTGTGGGTGGGTGTGGGTAGCTGGATCTCACAGGTACCCACTCCCACTTCCGATAGGATCGTTGCAGCTGATCCACCAGAAACTCTCCCACACCCACCCCCCACAGGTCCCAGAAGGCTGCATGACCATTCACAAAGCGCGGCTCGCATATGTACATTGGGAAGCCAGCTGTGAAGCCGCAAGGAATCGCAGCCGGCTGTCCATAGTAAACGTGCCAGGGAACTGAAGACCGGCTAAAAATCAGTTTGGACAAGGATAATGCTCGATTCCTAGACAAGTGAGTGTGCGTTTATTAAAAGTTAGCAACTACAGTATTTGTAGCTGCTCTCTTTTATTTTTTTTTCAAACAGAGCAAAGAACCACTTTTCTTTTTACTCCTTTTTTACTCCTTTTTTTTACACCTTTTATTTTTACCGCTACTTTTTCTCTTTTTATATATACATGTTATAGATTGTCATTTACCGGATTTTGAAATTGGCCGACCAATGGAACAATTGCAAACCTTGCTAATATTTGCAGCTAAATTCGAACCTAGGTTCAAATATGAGAATGTCACACTTGTGGTGATGTCACTGTTGACACTTGCTAGAAAAGGCAGAATTAAATTCTTACCCAATTTTGTCAGTATCGCTTCATTGCTGGTTGAATGAGTGAGGTGTTGCTTCACCATTGATGGAAGTGCTGCAGAATCTCCCTTGCCAGTAACACTGCACTCATCTGGCCAGCAAGGGAGCAATCCTGACACTGCTGACTGCACTGTAAGGATTGCTGTGACTGACTGCACATTTGCAATAATATTTTATAGAAATGCATAGAATGCAAAAAAATAATAATGCATAAGACTTCCTCTTGAATGTTTCCTGGCTCAGGACACAGGCCCATGCATGGTCAGTGGAGATCAGGAATTTTTGTTAAGGATTAAAGAAAAACCACTGCTCAGAGCAGGACCCAGATATTGTAATATGAAGTGAGAGTATCAGGGAACTGGAATGAGTACTATAATGCACAGGAGGGCAAAGTTGGGGAGGTACAGTGGGTACGGAAAGTATTCAGACCCCCTTAAATTTTTCACTCTTTGTTATATTGCAGCCATTTGCTAAAATCATTTAAGTTCATTTTCCTCATTAATGTATAGACAGCACCCCATATTGACAGAAAAACACAGAATTGTTGACATGTTTGCAGATTTATTAAAAAAGAAAAACTGAAATATCACATGGTCCTAAGTATTCAGACCCTTTGCTCAGTATTTAGTAGAAGTACCCTTTTGATCTAATACAGCCATGAGTCTTTTTGGGAAAGATGCAACAAGTTTTTCACACCTGGATTTGGGGATCCTCTGCCATTCCTCCTTTCAGATCCTCTCCAGTTCTGTCAGGTTGGATGGTAAACGTTGGTGGACAGCCATTTTTAGGTCTCTCCAGAGATGCTCAATTGGGTTTTAAGTCAGGGCTCTGGCTGGGCCATTCAACAACAGTCACTTGTTGTGAAGCCACTCCTTCGTTATTTTAGCGGTGTGCTTAGGGTCATTGTCTTGTTGGAAGGTAAACCTTCGGCCCAGTCTGAGGTCCTGAGCCCTCTGGAGAAGGTTTTCGTCCAGGATATCCCTGTACTTGGCCACATTCATCTTTCCCTTGATTGCAACCAGTCGTCCTGTCCCTGCAGCTGAAAAACACCCCCACAGCATGATGCTGTCACCACCATGCTTCACTGTTGGGACTGTATTGGACAGGTGATGACCAGTGACTGGTTTTCTCCACACATACCGCTTAGAATTAAGGCCAAAAAGTTCTATCTTGGTCTCATCTGACCAGAGAATCTTATTCCTCACCATCTTGGAGTCCTTCTGGTGTTTTTTTTAGCAAACTCCATGCAGGCTTTCATGTGTCTTGCACTGAGGAGAGGCTTCCGTCGGGCCACTCTGCCATAAAGCCCCGACTGGTGGAGGGCTGCAGTGATGGTTGACTTTCTACAACTTTCTCCCATCTCCCGACTGCATCTCTGGAGCTCAGCCACAGTGATCTTTGGGTTCTTCTTTACCTCTCTCACCAAGGCTCTTCTCCCCCGATAGCTCAGTTTGGCCAGCTCTAGGAAGGGTTCTGGTCGTTCCAAACCTCCATTTAAGGATTATGGAGGCCACTGTGCTCTTAGGAACCTTAAGTGCAGCAGAAATTTTTTGTAACCTTGGCCAGATCTGTGCCTTGCCACAATTCTGTCTCTGAGCTCTTCAGGCAGTTCCTTTTTGACCTCATGATTCTCATTTGCTCTGACATGCACTGTGAGCTGTAAGGTCTTATATAGACAGGTGTGTGGCTTTCCTAATCAAGTCCAATCAGTATAATCAAACACAGCTGGACTCAAATGAAGGTGTAGAACCATCTCAAGGATGATCAGAAGAAATGGACAGCACCTGAGTTAAATATATGAATTGTCAACAATTCTGTGTTTTTCTGTCAATATGGGGTGCTGTGTGTACAATAATGAACTTAAATGATTTTAGCAAATGGCTGCAATATAACAAAGAGTGAAAAATTGAAGGGGGTCTGAATACTTTCTGTACCCACTGTATACTGCATTTTTGAAAGATAATTTAAAGTCTTAAAATTTGGGGTCAGTGCGCCCAGAAACTGAGAAAAGCCACCTAAAGTGTGACCTGAAGTCTCCAATCATATGGGGAGCTCAAATTCTCCATTCATTTTAATGGAGCATGTGGGGTGCATAAGGGGGGAGTAGAAGACTGGCAGTTACAGTTTAAATCTCATAGAACCTATGCATAGGTGGTAACAGACACTGTAACATTGAAAGGAAGATCTTTTTGTTCGTGTCCCAGTGAGCTGCAAGCAAATTGACAGCACATCCCATCAAACTCTATTTACAACCGATAACAACCGTTTTTTTTTTTTTTTTCATTCCGCCCACTGGGTTGAACAAAAAACAAAAAACAAAAAAAATAAATGATTAGTGTGTACCTAGCTTTAAAGCGGTAGTAAACAGCGTTTTTTTTTTGGGGGGGGGGGGGGGGTTGGAACCTGCAAGGTAAAGCCTTAATTTGCTAGTATGCATTGCATACTAGCACATTATGTGAAACTTGCCTTAAAACAAAGACCTCCAGCGGTGAGCTGTCACTGCTGACAGGGCTTTCATCTTCACCGGGTTCGCAGACTCTGGCTGTGCGACTGGCCTGAGCCGCGATGACGTCACACCCATGCATGTGCGCAGGAGCCACCGTTTATGGCACAGGACTCTGAAGGAATGGCCCGGGTGACTGTTCCTTCTAAGCACATGTGACGGTGACGTCACCAGCTGCATCTAAAGTAAATATTTCCTAAATGGTGCAAGTTTCGAGAGATATTTAACAATACCTATAGGTAAGCCTTATTATAGGTACAAATTATGCATGGGAGTTTGCTCCCACTTTAATAAAAACACTGTAGAAAACATTTCTATGTTTTGGCTAAGGATTTGACATTTATTGAATATTTCTAACTTAGCCTTTCTTTTGGGAAACCGTTAAATCAGTGGGTTCAGTGCCAAGGCAAATGTTGCACATATACTTGTGTTATTGTCCAAGGTCATGTTCTATAGTGGTAACTACTTCTTTGTATCGCGGTTTCAGAATACTTCGTTTTAAGAAAGAGTACCCAACCTTACAAAAGAAAGAGCCGCCCCCCTCACTACTAGAAGCAGATCTCACAGAGTTTGATGTTAAAAATTCTCACTTGCCATCAGAAGTTCTTTACATGTTGAAGAACGTACGGTAAGTGTCCATGCCACTGTAATATGACTTTATGAAACTGTGTCTTTTCTTCATCATGGGGACTTGTAATCTATTTTTTCATGTCTGGTGAATTGTATTCATATACAGTAGTGTGCGAAAGATTTAGGCAAGAAATGCTGTAAAGTAAGAATGCTTTCAAAAATAATATATTTCAATTGTTTATTTCTATTAATTTACAAGACCAGCATCAATTCTTACACTTGCACACTTTGTACACTATCACAAAGTCAGGGATTTTGTAGGATTAGAGCCAGGTGTATGATCAACCAATTCTACAAAGCAGATGCTAATGATCATCAATTTGTTATGTAGGCTGAAACACAGTTAACTGAAACAAACAGCTGTGTATGAGGCTTAAAACTGGGCAGGGAACAGCTAAACTTTGCTACTAAGGTGAGGTTGTGGAAGACGGTCTCATGTCACAGGTCATACATACACCATGACAAGACTGAGCACAGCAACAAGACACAAGGTAGTTAGTTATACTGCATCAGCACAGTCCCTGCTGGGCAAAGGTTTCAAGATGTGCTGTCCAAACTCTTTTAAAGAATCACAAAGAAACGGACAACATTGAGGACCGTAGATGCAATGGTCATGCAGCAGATCAAAGACACATTGGGGTTGATTAACTAAAATGAAAACACTCTGGTGCAGCTGTGTATGGTAGCCAATCCGCTTCTAACTTCAGCTTGTTCAGTTAAGCGTTGTCAAAAAAATATATATCTGGAAGCTGATTGGTTGCACCAGATTTTGCACTCTCTGGTTTTAGTAAATAACCCAGATCATGCTTACTTTCCTTCGACATTGGAAGATGTCCAGTATTGCCATCAGCACAGGACTGGAGGAAACCAGTGGGACCCAGGTACACCCATCTACTGTCCAGAGAAGTCTGGCCAGAAGTGGTTTTCGTGGAAGAAATGCTGTCAAAAAGCTATACCTTCAAAGTGGGAACAAGGTTAAGCGACTAAACTATGCATGAAAACATAGGAACTGGGGTGCAGAAAAATGGCGGCAGGTGCTTTAGGACTGATGAGTCAAAATGTGAAACATTTGGCTGTAGCAGGAGGCAGTTTGTTTGCCAAAGGTCTGGAGAGCGGTACAATAATAAGTGTCTGCAGGGAACAATGAAGCATGATGGAGATTCCTTGAAAGTTTGGGGCTGCATTTCTGCAAATGGAGTTGGAGATTTGGTCAGGATCAATGGTATCCTCAATGCTGAGAAATACAGGAAGATACTTATCTGTCATGCTATACCAACAAGGAGGCGTGTGATTGTCCCCAAATTTATTCTGTGGCCGGACAATGATCCCAAACATACAGCCAATGTCATTAACATTTATCTTCCGCATAAGGAAGAACAAGGAGTCCTGGAAGTGATGGTTTGGCTCCCACAGAGCCCTGATCTCAACATTGCGTCTCGCTGGGATAACATGAAGAGACGGAAGGATATGAGGCGGCCTACATCCATAGAAGATCGGTGGTTAGTTCTACAAGATTGCTGGAACAACCTACCTGCCAAGTTCCTTCAAAAACTGTATGCAAGGGTGTCTAGAAAAATTGTTGAAGGCAAAGGCCAGTCATACCAAACATTGATTTGATTTGGATTTGTCTTCTGTTCATTTACTTTCCATTTTGTTAATTTATAAAAATAAGCTATTATACCCCTTTCACACTGGGGTGCTTTGCAGGCGCTATAACTCTAAAAATAGCGCCTGCAAAGCGCCCTAAAACAGCAGCTGCTGTCCCTCCAGTGTGAAAGCCCCGTGGGCTTTCACATTGGAGCGGTGCGCTAGCAGGACGGTAAAAAAAAGTCCTGCTAGCAGCATCTTTGGAGCGGTGAAGGAGCAGTGTGTATACCGCTCCTGCCCATTGAAATGAATAGGGCACCGTGGCTATACCGCCAGCAAAGCGCCTCTGCAGAGGCGCTTTGCGGTGGTTTTAACTCTTACTCGGCTGCTAGCGGGGGTAAAAGCGCCCCACTAGCGATCGAATAGCGCAGCGAAATTGACGGTAAAGCGCTGCTAAAAATAGCGGCGCTTTACCGCCGACACACCCACTGCCCCAGTGTGAAAGGGGCCTTAACAATTCTATTTTATTTTTATTTTATTCATTTCAAATATGTATCTGAAAGCATTCTTTGCAGCATTTTTTCATACCTGATGATCCGTAAGGCTAAAGCAGCGCTATGCAGTGTTTACGCTTAAAAGAGAAACACCCAAGCTTAAACACCTGCATAGCGCTGCTTTAGCCTTACGGATCATCAGATATGAACTTTTAGTGCCGGTTCACACTACAGCGACTTGGGGGGCGACTTGTCAGACCGCAAGTCGCCCCAAGTCGCTTGACATCAGAAATCACAGCTATGTGAATGAGAGCCGTCTTAATGAACACGTATGAAGTCGGAGCGACTTCAGAAAAGGTTCATGTACTACTTCAAGGCGACTTGTACCCATTGATTTCAATGGAAGTCGCCTCCAAGTCGGATCCCCCGTCTTAACTGAAGCAACTTTCCAGGAAGTGAAAATTGTTTTCTAAGGCAAACCCCTCCCTCCCACAGAGCAGATAATTATGTGATTGGCCACTGGCAAAGTCACCTGTCCTGGAGGCGACTTGAAGTCGCGTTGTAAGTCGCTCCAAGTAGCGCTGAAGTCGCGCTCAAGTCGTCTCCAAGTTGCCTTGAAAAGTCGCGCTGGAAGTCGTGTTGCCCCAGTGTGAACCGGCACTTAGAGCTTAGGTTTTTAAGTGTTTGTTGTTATAGCAGCAGCTTGTCTTATTTCTTCTTTAACTGTAGTAACTTTGCCTAAACGCTATAAATGTAATACATTTGTTTCATTGAACAGTATTACTAGCTTAATTTTATAAAAAAATATGGTAATGTTATCCTTAAGCAGGGGTGCCCAACCCTTTGAAGCGCGAGGGCCACTTAAGCAACTTTGTAACTGGTCGCGGGCCACAATTAGTGGAGCGGGCAGATGGCAGGTCCATGTCCGCTCTGCATATGAAGAGCGGACATGGACACAGCCGGATCGGATTGGAGGTAGGACACAAGTCAGTTTACATATGCCACTCCTTAGAGGTGAATGGAGGGTCCAATTGGGTCGGACTGGCCGTGTGAAAGGGGCCTGTGCTTTCACACTGATGCGCTGCGGTTTACCCGTACCTGGGGGACAACACAGTGTACCTTTTGGCTTTTCTGCACTTTGCAATGGACTTCTATTATATTCTGCAGGTTTGGTGCACTTTCAGAAAGCTCACCAAACTCGCAGGTAATAACAGAAGTCTATGGCTCAGTGCAGGTAACCCACAGGTGCGCTGCTCTGCATCTGTGGATTAGTTTGAAAGCAGCCCAGTAACCACTGCAGAACAGATATGCCCATATATACACTGTGATTTTAGTAAGAAACTGACATTTTATTAACAGTATTCTATTCCATGCCAGAGCAGGAGGTCGCGGGCCACATCAGAGGGCTCCGCGGGCCACTGGTTGGGCACCCCTGCCTTAAAGGGTAAGTTCACCTTTACAGAAAAATCTGTAAGGTGAACTTACACAGGACCCACGTCCCGCTGACCTGCAGCGCACCGATCTCCCGTTCTGAGCCCTGCTATAGCTGACTCACGGCTGCAGGCTTAGAAATCCCCGGAGCTTATTCTCCTAAACGTACCCCGTCAGGAGGGACGTTTAGAAGCATTCTAATTGGTCGGCGCCGTCACATGGGCAGCGCTGATCAATCAGAACCCACGTAGCCCATCCTCTCAGCGGGGAAGTAGACACGTGAAGGCCAAGAGGATTTCTAAGCCCCGGAGCCATGAGGTGGCTATGGCAGGGCTCAGAACGGGAGATTGCCAGGCTGCAGGTCAGCGAGGAGATTTTTCTGTAAAGGTGAACTTACACTTTAACCACTTAAGCCCCGCACCATTTTGTAGCTAAAGGACCAGGCCACTTTTTGCGATTCGGCACTGCGTCGCTTTAACTGACAATTGAGCGGTCGTGCGACTTCTCCCAAACAAAATTGGCGTCCTTTTTTCCCCCACAAATAGAGCTTTCTTTTGGTGGTATTTGATCACCTCTGCGGTTTTTATTTTTTGCGCTATAAACAAAAATAGAGCGACAATTTAAAAAAAAATTCAATATTTTTTTACTTTTTGCTATAATAAATATCCCCAAAATATATATATATATATATATATATATATATAAAAATATTTTTTCCTCATTTTAGGACGATACGTATTCTACATATTTTTGGTTTGCGCAAAAGTTATCGCGTCTACAAAATAGGGGATAGTTTTATTGCATTTTTATTAATATTTTTTTTTTTTTTTTTTACTAGTAATGGTGGCGATCAGCGTTTTTTTTTTTTTTTGTGTGACTGCGACATTAGGGCGGACACATCGGACACTTTTGACACATTTTTGGGACCATTGTCATTTTTACAGCGATCAGTGCTATAAAAATGGACTGATTACTGTGAAAATGACACTGGCAGTGAAAGGGTTAACCTTTAGGGGGCGTGGCTTGGCGTGTGACATCACTGATCATCGTTCCCTATGACAGGGAACAGACGATCAGTGACAGTCTCACTAGGAAGCACGGGGAGAGGTTTATTTACACTTACCTCTCCCCGTTCTTCAGCTCTGTGATCCGATCGCGGGACATCGGCGGCGATCGGGTCCCGTGGCCATGGAGCTCAGGACCGGGTCGCGCGAGTGCGACCCACGGCTGGGCATCTTAACTACTTAAGCCCCGGACCAATACGCAGCAGAAAGACCAGGCCTCTTTTAGCGATTCGGCACTGCGTTGCTTTAACTGACAATTGCGCGGTCGTGCGACGTGGCTCCCAAACAAAATTGACGTCCTTTTTTTCCCACAAATAGAGCTTTCTTTTGATGGCATTTGATCACCTCTGCGGTTATTATTTTTTGCGCTATGAACAAAAATATGCAATATTTTTTACTTTTTGCTATAATAAATATCCCCCAAAAATATATAAAAAAACAATTTTTTCCCTCAGTTTAGGCCGATACGTCTTCTTCTACATATTTTTGGTAAAAAAAGTCGCAATCGGCGTTTTATTGATTGGTTTGCGCAAAAATTATAGCGTTTACAAAATAGGGGATAGTTTTTTATGGCATTTTTATAATTTTTTTTTACTAGTAATGGCGTCGATCGGCTTTTTTTTTTTTTTCATGACTGCGAAACATTATGACGGACACATCGGACACTTTTGACACATTTTTGGGACCATTGTCATTTTTACAGCGATCAGTGCTATAAAAATGCACTGGTTACTGTAAAAATGGCACTGGCAGTGAAGGGGTTAACCACTAGTGGAGCTGAAGGGGTTAAGTGTGCCTAAGGGCGTGTTTCTAACTGAGGGGGCGTGGCTACGAGTGACACGTCACCGATCTCCGCTCTGATTACACAGAGCGGAGATCGGTGACCGTGTCAGTAGGCGAGCGGGGAGATGTTGTGTTTACACTAACATCTCCCCGCTCCATCCCTCCGTGAGACGATCGCGGGGGATCCCGCGGGACCCGCGGTCCGACTCACGGGGATGACAGCAGGGTCGCGAGTTAAAGAGGACGTACAGGTACGTGATTGTGCCTGTACGTGCCATTCTGCCGACATATATATGCCGTGAGCGGTCCTTAGGTGGTTAAAGAGGACGTACATGTACGTGCTTGTGCCCAGCCGTGCCATTCTGCTGACGTATATGTACAGGCGGCGGTCCTTAAGTGGTTAAAGAAAATTAGTTTTGCATTTCCATATATGTTCCTTTTATGTAATATATTTATCAGTAAAATTAAATTTGTTGGCTTTATTTTAATTTCTTTTAAGCCACCTAATAGTGAAATATTGCAAATAAATATGGTCATATCTAACAGGAGACGGGTGCATGTCTGACACTCCAAAAGGCCGGATTGCTGAGCTGTCACTGCCAATCTGATATTGGGATTGTAGGTTAAAAAAAAAACATGCAAAGCTCAATGAGTCACATTAGGTACCCTGTTTCTCTTCTTAAGGAAAAGATAACACCACCAAGATCTTTATTTTGCAAAAGAAGTCAGCAAGTCATAAGCTTTCTTATGGGGCAGCCTGATCTGTACTCAACACATACATGAGGGCACCCTATATTAAATTAGGATTTGTACTAAAAAAATAAAACATTATACAAATAAAAACATATTGTAAAATTTGAGATTAAAAACATACACTTTAAAGAAAATATAAAATAGACCCCAAGCCACAATTAAAGAGAAAAATATTAAACTGACCACAAGCCACAATAGTTTCCATTGCAAATATCTGCTTGACTATGGGTAAGGAAAGAATATTTTTTTTTCAATTTTTAATTTTTGTTTCTGCCTCAGTTCCAATGTTCTGAAAGGTGCGATGGAAGGATGGGTGGTTGTATTCCCAAGTCTAAGCCCTACATTGACACAGTAGAAGACACACTGGACACTGCAGATACCACAATGAACACCGAGGGCAATGATGCTTATTTTTGGGATCAGCAGAATTTAGGCAATTCTCATTTGCTTATGTGCAAAGATGGGGCTAGACTTTAGGTATGCATGAGTTATGTCCCATATGTCTTAGAGTAACCCCATTCTGTATTTTCTTACCTGTCCTGCAGGGTATTAGGGCACTTTGAAAAGCCTCTTTTCCTGGAGCTCTGTAAACACATGGTATTTGTCCAGCTTCATGAAGGCGAATATATCTTCCGGCCAGGACAGCTGGATACCAGTATATATGTAGTGCAAGATGGGATGCTGGAAGTCTGCATACAAGAAAGTGTAAGCAACACTACTACTACTGGTGTTTTTTTTTTTTTTTTACTTTATGCCAAAATGTCTTATAGAAAAAGATTGCTTTGACGATTAGCAGTTCACTTCTACAATAAATCAGGAAAGTGGAATATGAGGTGAGACAGGGCAATTCTGCGAGCCTAAAGCTGGGTGCACGCTGTCGAAAAATCTCAGTCAGTGTGCACAGCTGTCAGAAGACCGGCTTTTGTTGAAGGGACATGCTGGAAACCCAGCATCTATCAGCGCTTGCAGCCAATGGCTGTTAATCAGTGTATTCTGACAGGGGGAATCCCCCTGCCAGAATACAAAGACACAGCGAGGAAGATTGCAGCAGAAACATTGATTGAGTTGGTACAGTGTTCTGTCAGTTTTTTTTTTCCTTCACCCCGCTGGGTAGGACGAAAAAAAACTTGCATTGTGTACCGAGCTTAAGCTTGTTTTGCGCCTTTTGGTACTTTTTTTCAGAAAAGTACTGCCGGTCACTAAATTATTTAAACTTCCCGCATCTCCTTTGTTTATCTACAACTCCTGCTTTTGTGAGTACTTTCATGTTTTGCTGAAAGTATTTCTACATTAAAGCTCAACTCCAACTGCTGAGGGCCCTTTCCGTGCAAATGGGAACTTTATCTTGATTATCTTCACAAGTATTGGACCAGGATTTACCTCTGGGGTTCTTCGTGAGGACTCAACTGCAGAGGGGGAAAAGGGGATGGGGGTAGGTTTAGTATTATATTGTTGTATAGTATGTACAGGAGATAGGCCCTATTCTTCATTGTAGAATTTATTTGTTTGCATTGTTTGGGTAATTGTTGTAATTTTACTTTTGTATTTGTACTTTAACAGCTTTTAAAATGCAAAAAAAAAGCATAAAAAAACCTGGACTCCAGACAAATATAAAATATACCAATTAACCACTTCAGGGCACTTTCACCCCTTCCTGCCGAGCTTTCAGCGCTGCCACACTTTGAATGACAATTGCGCAGTCATGCAATGCTGTATTCAAATTACATTTTTAGCATTTTCTTGAGACCAAGATTTCTTTTGGTGGTATTTAATTACCACGTAATTTTTAGATTTTTTGCGAAACAAATGAAAAAAGACCAAACATTTTGGGGGGAAAATAGTTTTTCTTAGCTTCCGTTATAAAATTTAGTAAATAAGTGAGTCTCCACTGAAGGGAACTGATGAGGTGGCACTGATGGGCACCAGGGATGTGCACTGATGGGTGCCACCGATAAGGAGGCACTGACAGGCATCACTGGCAGGCATTGCTGATGGGGCTGCACTAATATTCATTGCACTGATTATACCCCCCCTATCAGGAAAGCCGCTTATCTACTCTGTCAGTGTAAATAGATGAATGCCGATAACCGTCTCTTCCTAGTTACACTGTAATCAGCTGTGATTGGATACAGCTGATCACATGGTAAAGAGCCTACAACGCAGGCTCTTTACCACGTTTAGAGAGGCAGTGTGTACGAGGGACACACCGCACCACCGATCGCCGCACTACGCTCCCCCGGGGGCACGCACAAGCGGCTTGTTCTGAAGGATGTCACATGACGTCCAGTCAGAATGAAAAGCCAAGGAAGTGGTTAAAATATGTGTTTCGCAAGAATTTTCTTTTCATTTTTTTGGGCAAAATGGGGAAATGTTACAACCGCAGAAAAGCTATTCTATTTTTTATTTCTGTCCTATTAGGGAGAGTTAACTTAATTTCCTGTTACAGACACACAATAGTAAGTTAGAGGAAATCTCCCAAAGTCTGGGGAGTTCCCTTTTTTATATAGTTTTCCCTATTGGAAAATTTCTCTTGCCTCAAGTTCTGGGGACATCTAAAATTTTGGGGTTCCCCTTACTTTGCTGCTTAATGGCAATGGTCACCCATATAAATAGTGGGGGTGAATCTCTCCAACGGGGACACAGACTGAAATAAAAACTTGGCAGAGAGTCTAACGCTTCCCTGCTCTATCAAAAAACTGAAAAATAACAATAATAAAATATTTTGTCTATATGCTTCTGGTTTTCAGGATGGGAACGAGATGGTGGTGAAGGAGGTTTTAGCTGGAGACAGTGTGCATAGCCTGCTCAGTATTCTGGATGTCATCACTGTAAGTTTATTATTCTCTCTTCTTTCGTGCACGCCTCTCCTTCCATTTACTGATTGGCAAGAGTGGTAACATAATTTATATATTCACTTCACAATAGCCTGGTGCAACAAAAAAAAAGTTTTTTTTTTTTTTTTTTAATGCGTCATTACTTATTTATTAGCTATTACAGAGGGCACCATGCTTTGGAAATAGTCATGTGTACAACCTGTAATAAATATTCATTTATTAAATAAGGACATTAGACATCCTGTTTATTATAAAAAGAAAGGAGCACTCCCTGTTTCCCGCCAAACATTTTGTAGTTTTTTTTGCATCTATTCAATTTTCAGTCTAACTGAGCATGCTCTCTTTCTCTGTGCTTACTCCCCCTCCAGAAATAACATTTAAAGTTCATACTCAGTCACAGCACACAGACAAACTGCACACAGGCACAGCCAAATAAAAGTATACTCCGCACTCAGGGCATGAATCGTCGGACCACACACAAAATTTACAACACAACACTGGACGCATTCCAACAGCATGGTAGAGTTCCTTATCATAGCACTGATGTTGTTCTTGCATGCACAGGAGAGTTTTTCCTGCTGTATACAGAAAAGGTGAGACTGGGATCTCGTAAAATATGAAGGCTTGGTTGATATGTAAGCAATATGTGCTTAAAGTGCTACTTTAAAAAAAGTTGCAGGGAAAAAATAAAAATAATACATGTTTAAATGCTTACTTGCATTGTTTTCTCCTTACCTAAATATTTGTATTCTCTTGCAATGTACCTTTTAAACTTGCTAGACCAGTCAATTCCCTAACAGAGCCACCTCCCTCCTTGCACATCATATACCTCTCCTCTTCTTGGATTGCTTAAATGCTGTCTCTGTTGGTCCAACTTCTCTATCCCATAAAACTACTTTACATTTTATGTAGCTGCCAGAGGAAAAGCCTCAGGGAATACAAGAGATTGTCACTATAGTGATTGCTCTGAGTCTGTTGGGCTGCTGACATCAAACCAAAGATTATGGCCCCCTGCTGAAGTCTCAGAGCCTTTCTAGTTGCTTTCTAAATATAAATGACATGCTAAAATATATTAAAGGAGGAGTAAGGCCAAAGCTTTTTTGGCCCTACTTCTATGGATCACAGGAGTGCAGTTCGTTCTGCACTCCTCTGACCCAATTTTAGCCAGCAGCGGGTTTTACTCAGCCGTAAGGAATGGTCCTTACTTTACAGCCAGGTCCAGGTGCTCCTCTGGGAGACTGAGCCAGCTGCTCCCTTCCCTCCCCAGCTCAGTGCTCCAACGAGCGCTGGAGAGGCAGAGCAGAGAGTCAGTGACTGACAGCTCAGAGCACAGGGGAGAACCGAGCGATCAATGGTGATTGATTTATCAGTTCTCAGTGCGGAGGTGGCGGGGGACAGATGCAGCATCGGATCAATGCTGCATCCAACTAGGTGAGAGTATAAGGGTTTTTTTTTTGTTTTGTTTTTTATACTTCTCTTTTAAATGCACATCTAATCTGAGTATTTTTTGTTGTTGAAATCAATGGTCTATAAGTGCACTACTGATTTCAAACCCAATAAATTTCATTGCCACTCCTACCCATTGTTTGCTTTTATTTTATTTTAATTATTTTTTTCATTCCTCCCTCTTACCTTCCCTTATCACCTGTCCCTTTGCCGGTTGCCTCCAGCTGACCTGTTGGCACCCGCTTTAGAATATTCCCTTTTTTTTGTTTACCACAACCTACATGGTTCCATTTGTTTATATGGCTGTATGGATGCTTTGTACTTTTCCTATATCTTTTCTGTCATACAGCGGACATGCTGTGAGCATGTACCAGATCATTTCCTCTTGCTCAAATTGTATGGCTGTATACTCATCTGAAAACCGATTCCTCTTGTTGCTCACTTATTTTTTTTTCTCTGTACTCCCCACCCCCCCACCAAGAGAACACAATGGCTCAGCGGGAGGAATTCCCCCTGTCAACACTGTGTGGATGGGGGAATCAAACAAATTTATTTTGTGCAAGAAATACATTTGTTTTATCTATGCCAGCCTAACTGGATGCAGTAGCACAAGGTTGTGAGGGCAAACCCCTAAATAGCAGAGAACAGATTAGAAAGTAGACGCCAGAAACGCACACCAGACTTGAGACAATATAGGGGAATGCACCAGAACACACACCAACACTATCTATATCTGCCTTGTTGATATAAAAGGAGGCAATTATTTACAGAACTCAATAGCTCAAGCTGAAATTTACATGCTGCTCTTATTAAGTTATAGAGTCTCCTCCCCCTTCCCTGCCTGCCTGCCCTGGCTTTATGCCAGTCAGACAAAAACTGAAAGTACAATGAAACCCTTCCAAAACAGATTTAGGGCTCTTTCACACGGAGGTCTGTTCAGGTCCGCCTGTCAGTTTTTTAGGCGGACCTGAAACGGATCCTCCATGCACCCCTATGGAAGCACGGATGTCAGCGGTGACATGTCCGCTGACATCCGCTCCGCTCCGAAAAAGTGTGACGGAGGAAAATCCTATTTTTCCTTCCGTCTGCGGATCGGATGACAACGGACTCTACGGTCCGTCGTCATCCGATTCCCCATAGGGGAGAGTGGCGCTCTGACAGGGCGGTCCCTGCACAGTGTGCGGGGACCGCCCAGTCATCCGTCGGCTCAGCGGGGATCAACGGAGCGATCCCCGCTGAGCAAGCGGAGCTTCACGGGGCGGATCTTCACGGATCCGCCCCGTGTGAAAGAGGCCTTAGGGTTACTGCAGTGCTATGTTTTATTTTTTTCTTTCCCATGCACATCTCTCCAGCTGCACCCACATTGTAGACGCAGGCGAACATCTCTTCTCTATGATGTGGCCAGAAAGGGCGCACTGCTTGGGGTGAAGCCAAATCCAGACCATTAAAAAATGTCAAAAAGTACAACCCGCAAAATAAGTTTTGTTTATATTCACCTGTCCCGCTGCCTGTTTT
The DNA here is from genome assembly GCA_029206835.1 of Rana muscosa. NCBI lineage: Eukaryota > Metazoa > Chordata > Amphibia > Anura > Ranidae > Rana > Rana muscosa. The sequence goes on along the minus strand of CM055125.1, from coordinate 237,606,676 downwards.
TGCAATCTTCGCTCTCTTCACATTCAGCACACTACTGCTGTGCTTACACTGACCCCCAGTGTGCTCTGTGAATCTGTCCATGTCACTAGAGGTCACAGTAGTTACATCGGGATCACCGGAAAAAGAACCACAGCACCTGGTGTGGACCCATGCATCTGACACTGCCTAAAGTGTCAAATGTGAAGATTTTTTGGGTGGCTTTAGCTGTTGAACAGAGTGAAGAGCAGAAGGGAAGATGGAACAGGTGAATTTTACTCCTGTTTTTGTCAAGTCTTGCTTTTTTTTTTTTTAACGCTGTGTCAGTTCCTTTAAGAAAAAAAAAAAAAAAAAAAGTGCTGAATGCAGAACCCCGTAGAGCCCAATCAGAATCCATTTCTGAACTTATCTAACATCAGCAAAGTGAAATCTGCTTGGCTGCTATGTGTTAATGCCCTTTCAATTTAGTTCTTTGCTTCTAGCATTGTTTATTGAAGACGAGGCTATTTGTATCTTTAGAAAAGCTTGGTGCCCCTACTTTACAGTGTACATGTTGCTGTTTACAGACATGCCGTTCAGGGAATTATTCATTAGTCAACATGGTCAGGTACAGACGCTTCTCTCATCCGATACGAGTGATCAGCTGTCACAGCCCAAGTCACAGTACCAGCCTGGATATTGTGCACAATGTAGAAATCTATTTACAACTCGGCACAATCTCATTCATTATTTCTGCCCTGGGGATATTTGCCAGTCGAGTTCTCACCATGGAAATATTAAATAAAATTGGAAAGAGGGAGTGCTGCGTTATTAGCATCGCTCGCTGTGCTAGGCTGCTGGTTATTCAGAAATGTGTATTCCATGAGGAATAAAACCCCTCCGCTCGCTTCCCTGTAAACCAGCAATTTATTCCACATTAAGAAAATAATTTTTCTCCATTTTATAGAGGGCTCTGTTATATTATTGCAGTTTTAATATTGCACACGTTGGAAATATATGTAAGAGTTTATTCCTATATTTCTTGTCTGTAATTTACTCGTCCTTTTGGGCTTGTGTGCAGGGAATTAACTAGTGGCTGATTGTTAACTTTATTATATGTCAGTTCCATGTTTCTTGAGCCCCTTTTTTCTTTTTAGATTATATGCACATTTAACATATTTTAGACTCATTTACCTATAAAACCCTCCCTTTTGTAGCCATCTAAAAGCTCTGAGTCCACTACTGGGTACAGTGTATGTGATGTCAGCAGCCCCAGCATACACCGCTGTCACATAAGTGGTAGTCAACTTTCTTGATATGGGGCCTCAAGTGTGGCCCCTGACATCCCCAAAGGGCCACACATAATATTTAATAACGTAATGCTACAGAAAGCTATATCATGAAGAGGTCGGAGGATGCCGCACTCCCATCAGTCAGAATAGTAAGAGGACAGTGAAACGGCCACACCTTCTGACGCATTTCATCCCACTCCAGGGCTTGATCGAATAAATGCATCAGTGGGTGTGGCCAGAGGGGGGCTGAGGTGGAGGCTGTTTCACTGTCATCTTACTATTCTGAGTGATGGAAGTGCCGCATCCTTAGACTTCATCATAGTTTTGCTATTCTGGATGAGTATCCAGATGCCGCGCCAATACAGCTGAGGATCACAGGGGTAGTTTGTGAGCGCTTAGAGCGGCACTCCAAGTTTGTTTATACAGACTACAGAAAGCTGTCAAAGACTGCAGACATGCAGCAGGAGATGGTTACAGACTGCTAATATGCTATAGCAATTGTTGGAGCTTGTGAACATACTTTTTAATAGTTGTAAGAAACTGGGGACATGCCTCAGAAAATTGTCATAGACTGGAGATCCATGAGACTACCAGAAATCACTGCTATTACAGGGCAATAGAAAACATGGATTAATGTATGTAGGGCAGGGGTGCCCAACCAGTGGCCCGCGGAGCCCTCTGATGTGGCCCGGGACCTCCTGCTCTGGGATCGAATAGAATACTGTTATTAAAGGTCATTTTATTACTAAAATCAGTGTATATATGGGCATATCTTTTCTGCAGTGGCTACTGGGCTGCTTTAAAACTGATCCGCAGGTGAAGAGCAGTTTACCAGCGGGTCACCCGCACTGAGCCATAGACTTCTGTTATTACCTGTGAGTTTGGTGAGCATTCTGAAAGTGCACCACACCTACAGGATATAATGGAAGTCTATTGCAAAGTGCAGGAAAGCCAAAGGTACACTGCGTTACACCCGTGGTGTGGGTAAACCACAGCACATCAGTGTGAAAGCAGCCTTGCGGCCCCTTTCACATGGTCAGTCCGACAGTCCAACCAATTGGACCCTCCATTCACCTCTAAGTAGTGGCAGACATAAACCGACTCGTGTCCTACCTCCAATACGACCTGCTAAAACGTTTAGTGGGCTGTGTCAGTGTCTGCTCTGCATATGCAGAGCAGACAGACATCCCACCCGCTCCGCTCATTGTGGCCCGCGACCGGTTACCAAGTCGCTTAAGTGGCCCTCGCTCTTCAAAAGGTTGGGCACCCGTGATGTGTAGGGTCTAAGAGGGCCGCACAGAAAATGTCAAAGGGCTGCAGGTTGGGCACCAGGGCTGTACAGTATATGCCCCTTTCCTCCTACCCTAGTGCGGCTATCCAGCTATTTCTTTTTCAATCATCTCTGTTGCAAACAGAGCCAGCACCCTGTTTAACTGCGGAGACAGCTGATCGTAGGAAAGGTAATTACCTTGGAGCGGTGAACTCCCACTTTCCTCCTACCCCAGCAGCTACATAAAAGATTGAGGGGTGGAAGGGTTGGTCCAGCACAGACAGTAATTGCACTCCCAGAAAATAAGAGGGCTACGATGTGCAGGGAGGGAGGAGGGTGTGCTACGGAATCAACTGTTCTAGAAGTTGTCACATATTCCAACAAGTTATAAACATATACACACACACAGTGGGTACGGAAAGTATTCAGACCCCCTTACATTTTTCACTCTTTGTTATATTGCAGCCATTTGCTAAAAATAGGATTTTTATAACAGCTTACCTGTAAAATCCTTTTCTTGGAGTACATCACGGGACACAGAGCGACATAGTCATTACTAATGGGTTATATAGATACCGTCAGGTGCTGGCACTGGCAACTTCCAAAACCGGAAGTACCCTCCCCTATATAAGCCCCTCCCATCCGGGAGCACCTCAGTTTTGTAGCAAAGCAATAAGTGTCCCCAAAGAGGGGCGGGAGCTCTGTGTCCCGTGATGTACTCCAAGAAAAGGATTTTACAGGTAAGCTGTTATAAAAATCCTATTTTCTTTCTCGTACATCCCGGGACACAGAGCGACATAGTCATTACTAATGGGATGTCCTAAAGCAATGCCAAATGAGGGGGGGGATACACCATATACAAGCTGAGCGCTATCAGACATGAGGATCTTTTGCGGCCTGCAACACACTGCGCCCAAAGGCGACATCCTCCTGACTTCTAACGTCCACCTGGTAGAACCTAGTAAACGTGTGTACTGAAGACCATGTTGCGGCCTTACAGATTTGAGCCAGGGAGGCCTGGTGATGCACTGCCCATGAAGTTCCAACTGCTCTCGTGGAGTGCGCTCTAACTTTGAACAGAGGCGGTCTCCTTCTCAAGCCATAGGCTTGTATTATGACCTGTCGAATCCACTTGGCTAAAGTAGATTTTGACGCTGCCTGACCCTTTCTGGGGCCTTCCGGCAGAATAAACAAAGTATCCGTTCTGCGAATCTGAGCAGTGGCTTTTAGATAAGCTTTAACTGCTCTTACTACATCCAAAGAATGCAATAACTTTTCCTCTACCGAAGTAGGTTTGGGGAAAAAAGAAGGAAGAACCACATCTTGGTTCAAATGAAAACTCGATACCACCTTAGGAAGAAAGGCTGGATGAGGACGTAACACTACTCTGTCCTTATGGATAACCAGATATGGCTCCTTACAGGACATAGCTGCTAATTCCGATACTCTTTTAGCCGAACAAATGGCTACTAGAAAAATCAATTTCCTGGTGAGAAGCACCAAGGAAATATGCTGTAATGGTTCAAATGGTTGTTTCTGTAGAACCGACAGAACCAAGTTTAGATCCCATGGACATATGGGAATATTAACCGGAGGACTAATACGCATCACTCCTTGTATAAAGGCTTTGACTAGTGAATGCGAAGCCAAGGGCCTTTGAAAAAATATTGACAAGGCCGAAATCTGACCCTTGATAGTACTCAAGGCAAGCTTCCTATCTACAGCCCATTGTAGGAAGTCCAGAATCCTACCTATTACGTATTTACGTGGATGCCATTTCTTGGCCTCACACCAGGCGATGTACGCCTTCCAGATTCTATAGTAGATCTGCCTGGATACCGGCTTCCTGGCATTGATCATGGTAGATACCACAGAATTAGAGAGCCCTCTCTTTTTTAGAATGTGGGCTTCAATAGCCAGGCCGTCAAACCTAGGGCTGGTAAGGAAGGGTGGTATATCGGTCCTTGCGAAAGCAGGTCCGGACGATGTGGGAGGGTCCAAGGACTCCCCACAGACATTTTTACAATCTCCGCGTACCATGCTCTTCGGGGCCACGCTGGAGCCACCAGAATCACTGGTTTCTTTTCTACCCTGATTCTGCGGAGTAATCGAGGTAACAATTGTGGCGGTGGGAATGCATATATCAGCTTGAACTGATCCCAAGGGAACACTAGGGCATCCGAGCCGCACGCTAGGGGATCCCTTGTCCAAGAGACAAACCTGTCCACTTTTGTGTTGAATCTGGATGCTAGCAGATCTACATCCGGTGTTCCCCACCGCTGACATATTGTCCGGAAAACCTCGGGATGAAGGGACCATTCCCCTGGGCATAATTGTTGGCGACTTAGAAAGTCCGCCTTCCAATTCTCCACTCCTGGAATGAATACCGCAGATATGGCTGGGACATATCTTTCTGCCCATCTCAGGATGTAATTTACTTCCCTTTGGGCTGCACGACTCCTGGTGCCCCCCTGACGATTGATATATGCCACTGCTGTGGCATTGTCTGATTGAACTCTGACAGGGGACCCTTGGAGTTTGGATGTCCATGCTACTAGGGCATACCGGGCTGCTCGTATCTCTAAGAGATTGATGGGCAGGGCCTTTTCTGCTTCTGACCACTTGCCCTGGAGAGACCATTGCTCCAGTACTGCTCCCCAGCCTATAAGGCTGGCATCTGTAGTGACCACCTTCCAGGAAATCGGACTGAAGGATTTCCCTCTTTCCAGATTCTGGGGAACCAACCACCAGCGGAGGCTCTTGCAAACGGAAGGGGACAAGGACATTGGTAAGTCCAGAGCCTGAACTTTTTTGTTCCAGGCTGACAGTATGGCCCTTTGCAATTTCCTTGAATGGAATTGACCGTAGGGTACTGCTTCGAATGATGCCACCATTTTTCCCAGCAGCCTCATGCACAGGCGTATGGATGGCTGTCTTTTTGAACCCACTAAGTGGATCAAATCTCTCAAAGACGACCCCTTTTCTTGAGGCAAGAAAATTTTTCTCTGGTCTGAATCCAGCCTTAGCCCCAAGTATTCCAGACTTTTGACTGGTTTTAGGGCTGACTTGTCTCGGTTGATAATCCAACCGTGATATTCCAGAAACTTGATTGTCTCGTGAACAACCACTTCTAGTTTTTCCACTGAGTGGTCTATCAGCAACAAGTCGTCTAGATATGCCATTATCGTTACACCTCGTGTCCTTAGATTGGCCAATAATGGGGCCAGAATTTTTGTGAACACTCTTGGTGCTGTGGCCAGACCGAAGGGTAAGGCTCTGAACTGAAAATGGCGTCCTTCTACCGCAAAGCGTAGAAATTTTTGGTGGGCTGGAAAGATGGGAATGTGCAAATAAGCATCTTTGATGTCGATCGAGGCTAACCATTCCTCCCCTTGTAGGGCAGTGGCTACCGATCGGATCGACTCCATCCGGAAAGTCCTGATATGTAGGAATTTGTTTAGCCCTTTTAGATTTAATATGGGCCTCACGTCCCGGTTTGGCTTCGGAACTGTAAAGAGGTTTGAGTAAAACCCGAACCCCCATTCTTCCAGGGGAACCTCTATAATTACTGCTTGGAGCAATAATTGTTCCAGTGCCAACAGGAGGGATCCTCTCTTCTGGGGATCCCTTGGCACGTTTGACCTTATAAAGCGGGAAGGAGGGGAGTTTTTTAACTCCAATTTGTATCCCAGATTTACTGCGGAGAGCACCCATCTGTCTCGGATCGTGTCCCGCCAGGTCTCTGTGAACAACTGAAGTCTTCCCCCCACCCGATTGAGTGGGGGCAACCCTTCATGCATTTGACTTTGGGGGAGGTTTTGTACCTCTCCTGCTCCAGGGCTTCTTGTTACCCTGCAACTGTCCCTGATTTTTACCTCCGGGATTTGACCGAGGAGGCCGTCGGAACTGTTTCACAGCTGATGTCCTAGGGACTGGAGAAGCCGGCCTCTTAAAAGAGGGACCTCTAACTCTATTTTTAACCGGCAAAAGTGTACTTTTACCGCTGGAAATTCTCTGGATATACTTGTCCAGGTCTTCCCCGAATAAGCGCTCACCATGAAATGGGAAGCTGACCAGCAATTTTTTACAGGGAGCTTCAGCAGACCAGTTTTTGAGCCATAGAAGCCTGCGCATATGTACTACAGACAGCGTAAGGCGGGAGGCCTGATGGATTGAATCCTTTATGGCGTCCACCGCAAAGCATAAGGCTCTAGGTAGATCAGCTAGGGCAAGAGCCTGCTGATCTGGCAAGTCCCTTAAGACCTGTTTCAACTGATCCTTCACTGCTTGGCAGACCCCAATAGCTGCCACTGCTGGTTGTGTCACCAATCCTGCTGTAGAAAAAGCAGATTTTAATAAGGACTCCAATTTTTTATCTATTGGGTCCTTGAACATTTGGACATTATCCACCGGACATGTCAGTGATTTATTCACACAAGAGATGGCTGCGTCCACTGTAGGGACCTTCCATTTTCTGATGAACTTATCCTCCATGGGATAGACCACCGGAAATCTCTTAGGGGGAGTAAATATTTTGTCAGGATGCTCCCAATCCTGGTAAATGAGCCCTTCCAGTAAAGGATGGATCGGAAAGGAACAAACAGTCTGGGGAGCTTTTAGCGACCCCAACGAGGAGACAGAAGTGGATGATGGCTCCGCAAGTGGCATTTTAAATGCTGATCGGACCATATTAGTCAGGGACTGAACCCATAACCTTTCAGCATGTGATGCTGAGAATGGCTCTTCCACTGTTGATTCCTCTACAACCGAATCAACCTCATCCTGATCCCCTTCAGGTAGGTCGATCCCTGTATGGGACTGTTGCTCTGTTAACAGGCACTCTGAGGGAGGAGATGGAGATCGGGCGCTTTTCTCCTGTGACAGGGAAGCCGCGATCAATGCTGACAATCTCTCTTCCAGCCCTCCCAGAGCTGAGGAAAAAACCTCCTCTGTTACATACACAGGAGCAGGTGAACTGAGGACAGCCACAGTACCAGGTACTCCTGAGGGTGCTCTACGGTCACTAACCTCTGATTCTTCAGGGGAGACTGGTGCAGCCAAAGCATGCCCAAGATCCTCAGAGCCCGATGGAGACCCCCTATTCCTCCTGGAATTTCTAGTCCCGGAGTTTTTAGACGGCATATTCCTAAGCCACAAAGCTGAGGTATTCCAGCCGAAATACACCAGTTACTGACAATAGTCTAGCATAAATGCTGCTATAAGAAATAGTTGGTGTCTACTAATGTGCCTTTCTAGGGGATGCCTGTATCAACCGCTTGCTGTATGCCCTTTTTTAAATGTTGCCAGCTCTGTCTCTGTACTTCATAGCCAGCTCACCACACAAAATTGTGATTTTTAACATGCTGGGACGCCCGCACATGCGCAGAAGCGCTGCGGCGCGCACAGAGCGTCATCCCCCAGGCTCCGCCCCCTTTTCCGGCTCACCTCTATATATAGAGGCACGTGCACGCGCACGCGCGCGGCCACGTGCGCCTTTGGCGCTAATTTAGAAAAATGGAAACTAGGGACAAGAGCCAGGGCCCCTCTTTGCCGCAGGCCGGGGGATGGACGAGCATTGCAACATGGCAGAGGAAGCAGTTTCCCATAAGAGAACTCACCATCTGCCTGGACTTGCTCTGCTGAGAAGAAACTAGTCCACATGACAAGAAAACATTCCACAGCGGCCTCTAGTGGACAAACACAGGTACCGCAGTCTAATATATTAAATATATCTAAAACATTTTTTTTTTTTTTTTCTTGACCACCATTAAAAATTATTACATTTTTTTAGTAGTTACAGGCATGCACAGAATTTTGCGGGAATACCATTAGGTAACAGACAGAAAGACAAATTAGGCTTGGGGGTCCCCCAATAGAACCAAGTTCCTGGGGGCCCCCACTTACCTGTTCCCCGCCGCAGGACTTTGTTTGGTCCACAAAAGCCCAAACTTCACCTATCACGGCAGGCATTGTAATCAAACCTTCAGGGACCGGGTTCCCAAGGATTCCACTCCCCTGGACCTGTATAGCACCCTGCACAGAAAACATCTTGGTCGTGGGTATGACCAGAGCTCTGGATCCCAGGGTCCAGCTCTCCTAAGAGAAGCATTACAGGCAAAACCTTGCTCTTCTCTGCAAGGCCCGGGTACCGACCGTTTAGCTATGAAGCTTTTTTGGTCGGATCCGGAATAGCTTACTGAGGCCCAAAAGAACCTGTACGCAAGCTCAGTGAAAAACACATGTTTCTTCTTGGCCAACACCTTAGACACTGGCAAAAAACTGAGGTGCTCCCGGATGGGAGGGGCTTATATAGGGGAGGGTACTTCCGGTTTTGGAAGTTGCCAGTGCCAGCACCTGACGGTATCTATATAACCCATTAGTAATGACTATGTCGCTCTGTGTCCCGGGATGTACGAGAAAGAAATCATTTAAGTTCAAATTTTCCTCATTAATGTACACACAGCACCCCATATTGACAGAAAAACACAGAATTGTTGACATTTTTGCAGATTTATTAAAAAAGAAAAACTGAAATATCACATGGTCCTAAGTATTCAGACCCTTTGCTGTGACACTCGTATATTTAACTCAGGTGCTGTCCATTTCTTCTGATCATCCTTGAGATGGTTCTACACCTTCATTTGAGTCCAGCTGTGTTTGATTATACTGATTGGACTTGATTAGGAAAGCCACACACCTGTCTATATAAGACCTTACAGCTCACAGTGCATGTCAGAGCAAATGAGAATCATGATGTCAAAGGAACTGCCTGAAGAGCTCAGAGACAGAAATGTGGCAAGGCACAGATCTGGCCAAGGTTACAAAAAATTTCTGCTGCACTTAAGGTTCCTAAGAGCACAGTGGCCTCCATAATCCTTAAATGGAAGACGTTTGGGATGACCAGAACCCTTCCTAGAGCTGGCCTTCCGGCCAAACTGAGCTATTGGGGGAGAAGAGCCTTGGTGAGAGAGGTAAAGAAGAACCCAAAGATCACTGTGGCTGAGCTCCAGAGATGCAGTCGGGAGATGGGAGAAAGTTGTAGAAAGTCAACCATCACTGCAGCCCTCCACCAGTCGGGGCTTTATGGCAGAGTGGCCCGACGGAAGCCTCTCCTCAGTGCAAGACACATGAAAGCCTGCATGGAGTTTGCTAAAAAAACACCTGAAGGACTCCAAGATGGTGAGAATTAAGATTCTCTGGTCTGATGAGACCAAGATAGAACTTTTTTGGCCTTAATTCTAAGCGGTATGTTTGAAGAAAACCAGGCACTGCTCATCACCTGTCCAATACAGTCCCAACAGTGAAGCATGGTGGTGGCATCATGCTGTGGGGGTGTTTTTCAGCTGCAGGGACAGGACGACTGGTTGCAATCGAGGGAAAGATGAATGCAGCCAAGTACAGGGATATCCTGGACGAAAACCTTCTCCAGAGGGCTCAGGACCTCAGACTGGTCCGAAGGTTTACCTTCCAACAAGACAATGACCCTAAGCACACAGCTAAAATAACGAAGGAGTGGCTTCACAAAAACTCTGTGACTGTTCTTGAATGGCCCAACCAGAGCCCCGACTTAAACCCAATTGAGCATCTCTGGAGAGACCTAAAAATGGCTGTCCACCAACGTTTACCATCCAACCTGACAGAACTGGAGAGGATCTGCAAGGAGGAATGGCAGAGGATCCCCAAATCCAGGTGTGAAAAACTTGTTGCATCTTTCCCAAAAAGACTCATGGCTGTATTAGATCAAAAGGGTGCAAATACTAAATACTGAGCAAAGGGTCTGAATACTTAGGACCATGTGATTTATAGTTTTTTCTTTTTTAATAAATCTGCAAAAATTTCAACAATTCTGTGTTTTTCTGTGAATATGAGGTGCTGTGTGTACATTAATGAGGAAAAAAAATTAACTTAAATGAGTGAAAATTTTAAGGGGGTCTGAATACTTTCCATACCCACTGTGTGTGTATGTGTGTGTGTGTGTGTGTGTGTGTGTGTGTGTGTGTGTATATATATATATATATATATATATATGTGTGTGTGTGTGTATAATCTCTTTTTCATAACAGGGGCCCTTTGGAGTTGAAATTGGTCATAATAACCACCTATTTGATACAGTCTAGAAGCTGACACAATGAATAAGTTCTTTCACATATACCTGTTAGACTGGGACTTGCATAGTGTTATTGTTTCCATTCAGACAAATTTATAAAAGGAAATGGGTAAACCTGGGAGAAACCTTGGTAATTCAAAGTAAGCATGTGATAAAAAAAATTAAATAGGCCAAGGTCTCAATCAATGACGACTGCATGTCAGCACAGTCAATAGATCATGAGACCTAGACAGGTTGAAATCCCAAACTTTCTTGAAAAAGTTGACTTCATACCCATCCCCTCTTGTTTTTCAAGCCTCCCTGATGGTCAAGGAGGCCAACCTTCACACTGAGGGTCCTGTTATGTAGAGATGTTTTGGAGGTAGGAGGGGCAGAACCAAGCTTGATTAAAGTGACCTTGTCACTGGTATATAAATGGTGGAATGGTGCTACACCGTAAGAGAAGAATAGCAATACTTACCTGTCAAGCAGGCCTCCAAGCTTTGCCCAGTTGCAGACCTAGGTCTGCCTCTGTTGTCTGATGCTTCCAGGTGTGTTGGATAATCTGTCTACCGCTGTGCGTTGTGATTTATCCAAACAGCTGCTACATCAGTACTCTTTCCTGTGTGCATTAAGGGCAGCTGATGACACACCCAAAACTCAGAGGAGTTTTGGGTGTATCAGATAGCAGCACTTATAGATTTGCAACAGAACAAAGGATTGGGTCGCCACCACTTTTATAGTCAAGGCTGGGGTATAGAAGGTAATGGTTAAGGTGGAGTTTTCTTACTCTGTATGTTTTTGTCTTATTTTTGCTTTAGGGACACCCGGCTCCCTACAAGACAGTTTCAGCAAGAGCCGCCACAGCTTCCACCATCTTGAGGCTTCCAGCTAACGCGTTTCAAGATGTGTTTTCCAAGTACCCCGAGACCCTTGTGAGGGTAGTGCAGGTAACTGAGAAAAAATCTGTTAACTCCAGTGTAAAGCTGAAATCTGGCGAATATTGAAGAATCCATATTTAACCACTTCAATACCGGGCATTTTCACCCTCTTCCTGCCCAGGCCAATTTTCTGCTTTCAGCACTGTCACACTTTGAATGTCAATTGCGCAGTCTTGCGACGTGTCTCCCAAACAAAATTGACGTCCTTTTTTTTCCCCCATAAATAGAGCTTTCTTTTGGTGGTATTAGATCATCTCTGCGTTTTTTATTTTTTGCGCTATAAACAAAAAAAGAGCGACAATTTTGGAAAAAAAACACTATGTTTTACTTTTTGCTATTTATAAATATCCCAATTTAAAAAAAAAAAAGTTTTTTTTTCTCAGTTTAGGCCTATATGTATTTTACATATTTTTGGTAAAAAAAAATCGCAATAAGCGTATAGTGATTGGTTTGCACAAAAGTTATAGCGTCTACAAAATAGGGGATAGATTTATGACCCTTTTTTTTTTTTTTTTTTTACTAGTAATGGCGGTTATCTTCAATTTTTGTCAGGACTGTGATATTGCGGTTCGGACACTTTTGACACTATTTTGGGACCATTCACATTTATACAGCAAACAGTGCTATAAATATGCACTGATTATTGTATAAATCTGACTGCCAGGGAAGGGGTTAAAAATAGGGGGCGATCAAGGAGTTAAATGTGTACCCCAGGGAGTGATTCTAACTGTGGGGGGAGGGGACTGACTGGGGGAGGTGACCGATCGGTGTCCCTATGTACAAGGGACACACCATCGGTGTCCTCTCTTTGACAGGACGTGGATCTCTGTGTTTACACACAGAGATCCACGTCCCTGGCTCTCTGTGTTTACACACAGAGATCCACGTCCCTGGCTCTGTAACTGCCGATCGCGGGTACCTGGCGGACATTGCGGGCGCCCCCTAGCGGCCGGGAGGCCCGAGGACGTCGTATAACGTCCACCCAGGATGGCAGAGCCACCTTGTGGATGTCATATATGTCTATACGTTGGTATTGAAGTGGTTAACGTGTTTGTTAAAAAAAAATTTTTTTTCAATACATACATCTAATGTTTGTACTTTTATTTGTCTTCGTTGGCTTCTTGTAATCCTGATAACCACACCACTCAAACTGGGAGAGCGAGGGGCAGCACTCTGAGCTAATCGGTGCTGTTTTTCTTTGTCTGAACTGGCTTATATGAGGGCAAAGCACAATGATAACTTCACTGATGTGCTGCTTCTTTTTACCAGTTGTAGGCTGTGGATATGGAGCTAATGGTCTGGAACTTTAGCAGCCATTTTTTAGTCACTGCTCCTGCTCCTCTACGCTCCAATGAGCGTGGAGGAGCAGAGCAGGAGAGATGCTAACTGACAGTCAGCAGCTCTCTGCTCAGGGAGGTGAGAGAAACGGTGGTGTTTGGTGGCTCGGTTCTCAGTGCAGAGATGCCAGGGGAAATCTGCAGCATCGGTCTGCTGCATCCACCTAGGTAAGTATGATTATGCAAAAAAACAAAAACAAACCCATACTTCTCTTTTTAATAATGAACCCGTGCCATAAATCGAGTACTATCTTTCTCTTCATAGCTACCAACCGGATGTTGGAATACATTTTTGAGTCTTATTGAATGCTGTGAGGCAGTTTTTAGTGAATGGATAGTTTACATTCTCAGTAATGTCTCTGATCTCTTGTCAATGGATGGCCTGTTTTCTTATTCACTACTCTCTAGTGAATGTATATATTGTTCTCATAAGTTTACATACCCTGGTAGAATTTATGATTTCTTGGCCATTTTTCAGAGGATATAAATGATAACACAAAAACTTTTCTTTCACTAATGGTTAGTGTTTGGCTGAAGCCATTTATTATCAATCAACTGTGTTTACTCTTTTTATATCATAATGGCAACAGAAACTACCCAAACGACCCTGATCAAAAGTTTATATACCCTGGTGATTTTAGCCTGATAACATGCACACAAGTTGACACAAAGGGGTTTTGAATAGCTATTAAGGGTAACCATCCTCACCTGTGATCTGTTTGCTTGTAATAAGTGTGTGTGTGTGTATAAAAGGTAATATACAGTCGTTTCTGGACTCCTGACAGACCCTTGCGTCTTTCATCCAGTGCTGCACTGACATTTCTGGATTCTGAGTCATGGGGAAAGCAAAAGATTTGTCAAAGGATCTGCGGGAAAAGGTAGTTGAACTGTATAAAACAGGAAGGGGATATACAAAGATATCCAAGGAATTGAGAATGCCAATCGGCAGTGTTCAAACTCTAATCCAAGAAGTGGAAAATGAGGGGTTCTGTTGAAACTAAACCACGGTCATGTAGACCAACTAAAACTTCAGCCACAACTGCCAGGAAATCTGTTTGGGATGCAAAGAAAAACCCACAACTAACTTCAGGACTCTCCTTAAAAAAATAAAACAGGTGGTGTGGCTCTTTCAAGATGCACAATAAGGAGGCACTTGAAGTAAGATGGGCTGCATGGTCGAGTCGCCAGAAGAAAGCCATTACTACACAAATGCCACAAAGTATCCCGCTTACAATATGCCAAACAGCACAGAGACAAGCCTCAAACCTTCTGGCACAAAGTGATTTGGAGTGATGAGACCAAAATTGAGCTTTTTGGCCACAACCATAAACACTACATTTTGAGAGGAGTCAACAAGGCCTATGATGAAAGGTACACCATTCCTACTGTGAAACACGGAGGTGGATTGCTGATGTTTTGGGGTTGTGTGAGCTACGAAGACACATGAAATTTGGTCAAAATTGTTGGCAAGATGTATGCAGTATGTTTTTAAAAAATACTGGAGGAGCATTTGCATTCATCAGCCAGGAAGCTGCGAATGGGACGTACTTGGACATTCCAACATGGCAACGATCCAAAACACAAGCCCAAGTCGACCTGTCATTGGCTAGAGCAGAATAAAGTGAAGGTTCTGGAATGGCCATCTCAGTCTCCTGACCTCAATATCATTGAGCCACTCTGGGGAGATCTCAAACGTGCAATTCATGCAAGACAGCCCAAGAATTTACAGTAACTGGAGGCCTTTTACCAAGAGGAATGGGCAGCTTTACCATCTGAGAAGATAAAGAGCCTCATCCACAAATATCACAAAAGACTTCAAGCTGTCATTGATGTTAAAGGGGGCAATACACGATATTAAGAACTGGGGTATGTAAACTTTTGATCAGGTAATTTGGGTAGTTTCTGTTGTGATTTATGATTTAAAAAGAGTAAACGCAATTGATTGATAATAAATGGCTTCAGCCAAACACTATCCATGAGTAAAAAAGTTTGTGTTATTCATATGCTCTGAAAAATGGCCAATAAATTATAAATTCTGCCAGGGTATGTAAACTTATGAGCACAACTTATATATAATTTTTTTGAAGATTAGTTGATAGTCAATCACTGACGTGTACCTTTTTGTTCTACAGATTATAATGGTCAGGCTGCAGAGAGTGACATTCTTGGCGCTACACAACTACCTGGGTCTTACCACAGAGCTGTTTAACTCCGTGAGTATTTTTTTTACATATTTTGTATTGGGACAGTATTCAAAAGTAGATGTAGGTAACAAGTTTTTGCTGACCTTACACTAAAAGTGTTACATGATGTCATGAAAGAAATATGGCGTCATTGGTGGCCTTATTTTGAAAAGTTTTTAATGTCCTGGTTCTCATCCTGATCCACTTGCTTCAGACATTTTTCATTCCCTGGCTCAGAGCAAGTATGCAGATCTGGAAAATCAGAAGTCCTTATCTGCTTACTTGTTCTAGGTCATTGAAGCCACATGTTCAGAATGACAGCCTTGCAGTTGATATTTTTGGAAGAAGCAAAATGACAGCTTCTATGCATTCTATAAGCTAAATCTCTGACCTGTAGTGAACCAACCGCATTGTCCCTGAATGATCCTGCCTGTGACAAGAAGTGTGATTTAACACGTTAGTTGTAGAAATAAATGTTGAAGAACAAGATGGTTTTTCTGCCTTATGTGTGTGGCTTTTCTGGCATTCAGTCCCATGCTTGCTCTAAAAATGACAAAGCAGCCAATTACAGCTCCACAAATAGATGAGGCATCTGGCCTCAGGTAGCTAAACAATTGATCGAATGGGTCTTATAATTTCAGCTTCCGCACAGCACCTGTATCACAGCTAATAAACAAGGGAGACCATTTTTCACACATTTAATATCAAGCATAGTTCTTTGTAGTTTCCAATTAAACTGAACCATAAGGTTATAATTTATACCTTGTACAGCAGGTAATTGTTCTATAAACTGTGCTAGTTATAGACGGACAACACTTCTGGCTTGAACTTTTAAAACACAGAGGTTACGTTTTATTAAAGTTGTTTTAAACCTTCAGAGCTGGTTCACACAGGGGCGACTCGTCAGGCGACCTAGCCGCCTGACAAGTCGCGCTCCGCTCAGTACAATGGAACCGTTCTAATAGGAGCGACTCAAGTCGCTCCGACTTAGAAAAAGGTTCCTGTACTACTTTGGGGCGACTTGCATTGACTTCAATACAGAAGTCATTTTGCAAGTCACCTCTGAAGTCGTGTGGAGATCGCCCGGCAGAGTCGCGGGACAAGTCGTGCCGCCCCAGTGTGAACCGGGTCTTAGTGTTTTTTCTTTCTAGCTTGACACATTGAGCACAATAAAATAAGCATTTCCCAGTAAACTATTTTATAAAATTCTTACCCAAGCACTTGTAGTTTACAACTTTGAATGCTGCTGGCTCCTGCTCTCTCAGTCCTGCTTCTCTGAACGTCTGGTCTGCACAGGAAAGAGTTGACAGTTGGCAATGTAGTCTTCAGTTAGACTGTTAGCTTGAAGAATGGAGGAGCATGAGCGTGCTTTGCCATCCTAGGCTACAGGCTGTGTGTTTCTATTAAACCACTGTCCGGTTTAAATGCTGTCTGTGTCCCCTCTCTAATTGACTACTAATGTTACCGGGAATGAAAGTGAAGGTACATTTAAAAATTTGAGTTGCCACCAGAACAGAAAATCTTAAGCCTGGTACAAACGTACTGAAAATCAGCTGGTGCAGCAGGAACCAACTGGATGACTTTCAGTACATGTGTACCGCTGTCTGCTCAACAGAAGCCAGTCTAACAAGGGGATTTTCCTCATTTTGGAGAGAGATCCTCTCACTTCCTGTTACAGTGCAACTAAATGCAGTTTATACTTTTTTTTTTTTTTCCAATGGTTTTCAGCCATCTTCATTGGCAGGAGGCTGTCATTCCTGCACACAGAGGTCGGCCCCGCCGCTGTAAGCTTGCATGCCAGGGAACACTGCCAACAGACAGGCAAGTGTAATTTATGCTGTCTCTTCTGTGCTAAAAATAAAAACCTTCCAGCTTACTTGAAACAGCAGACCTTTAGTTCTAATTTAAGTCTACTGGACATAAAGTGAAATCTCCCCAATAAGACGAAGATGGCAAAGAATAAAAAACAGAACTGACAGCGGTTTAAACCATCCCCATACTCTAACCAAAATGAAAAAAAAAATAGTTTTGCCTTTTTTTAAATATACGTTTTTATTATTTTTTTCAAAACACAGACAAAAAAATGACAATTACAGAAACAATAAACAACAACAAGGACAAAGCAAAAAAAAAAAGCAAAAAAAAAGATTTGCCCTTTACATATACTTAAAATCTTAACATCAAATTGAAATTTTAAATGGACCTGAACATACTGTAAGTGAAGATTTGCTATAGGAAATATCTGGAAATGCTGGTCAATGCACTAAAAGTACAATTTCCCAACTTCCTGAAAAATAGCAGTGTACTTTCAGGTATGTGGGGGTACCTATGTAATCTTTTACCTCCTGCCTCACATCCGTATATCTGCATTGTGAGATCCAATTCTCTGCTGCCTATGACTGCTAGTCTCAGAAGATTTGGAGTTAGAATTGGTAATGTCATTACTATGCTGCTCATGGTTTTTATTGCTGGAGGCTCCAGTATGAGAAAACAAAACCCTGCCACTACCAAGATGGTCTCCTCCACCCAGAGAAACCATGCAGAAAAAGACATTGTAAGTTAATAATGGGGGGGATAGAGCCTGCAAGTAGACAACAGGCAATACTGGAGGCGACTAGCCCTTTGTCCTCTGCCTAACTTTTTTTGGACACAGCTTTCAGAGTTTGGTTCCTTTTTAAACCTATATTGACTAAATGTTTTCAAGCGGGGCGGCCCATCTGTTAAGGGCGCACGGGATGCCGGATGCATGAATTCCGAGAGAGGGGGAGGTGGGGGAGGGGGAAGTTAGAAGCACATGATTAGAGCCAGAGGAGAAGGAGGGTGGAGATGGAAACTGCCATGATGCCACCGGAGGAGAGAAGGGAAAGCCATCCGTGATGCCCGCCGCCCGTGATGCCCATCGAGGAGAGAAGAGTAAGCCATCCGTGATGCCCGCGGAGGATAGAAAGGGAAGCCACCCGTGATGCCCGCGGAGGTGAGAAGAGGAAGCCGCCCGTGATGCCCACCGCTTGTCGCCCGGGTGAAGTGCTGCCCATCATAGTGCTCCGGACCGGGGGGGGTTGGGGTGACTGTGGGTGCACTGTTGGCCACCCCTCCCCAAAAAATGTCAAGGTGCATCAGAACAAACCTTATGTAAATAACCTTATGTAATTATGTAAGTATATGTAAAGTCGTATAGAGTAGCATGAGTTTCTCAGGTTGTCATAGCCGTAAGAACAAGAATACATTTGTGCTGCTTAGAAGAACGATCTAGAAATTCATCAGATACCGAAATCTTAGGCTGGCCATACATGGTTTGAATCCTGGCCAGTTAAGCAGGAACCGGCCGAGATTAGAATCATTAATGGGCAGGTTGAATGTACAACCGGCAGGTTGGTACAATCGGCCTGCCAGAATAGCTTCCGATTACCAGAATTGGCTGCTATAGCCACTAGCGATAATCACGGTCTTCTCCCAGGCTGGGACGGATTCCCCTACCTGCCAATTAACCGCTTCAATACAGGGCATTTTCACCCCCTACCTGCCCAGACCAATTTTTAGTTTTCAGCGCTGTCGCACGTTAAATGAAAATTGCGCGGTCATGCAACACTGTACCCAAATGAAATCTTTGTTTTTCTTCCCTCCATAAATAGAGCTTTTGTTTGGTGGTATTTGATGACCTCTACGTTTTTTTTATTTTTTGCGCTATAAACAAAAGAAGAGCGCCAATTTTGAAAAAAACAAAATTTTTTACTTTTTGATTTAATAAATATCACAATTTAAAAAACTATTTTTTTCCTCAGTTTAGGCCGATACGTATTCTTCTACATATTTTTGGTAAAAAAATCGCAATAAGCATATATTGGTTTGCGCAAAAGTTATAGCATCTACAAAATAGGGGATAGATTTATGGCATTTTTATTATATTTTTATTTTTTTACTAGTAATAGCGGCGATCTGCGATTTTTATTGTGACCGTGACATTGTGACAGACATATTGGACACCTTTGACACGTTTTTGGGACCATTTACATATATACAGCGATTAGTGCTAGAAAACTGCACTGATTACTGTGTAAATGTGACTGGCATGGAAGCGGTTAACACTAGGGGGGCGATCAAGGGGTTAAATATGTTCCCTAGGGAGTGATTCTAACTGTAGGGGGCGGGGACTCACAAGGGAAGGTGACCGATGTGTGTTCCTCTGTACTGGGAACACACATCGGTCTCCTCACCTCTTAACAGGACGTGGATTTGTGTGTTTACACACACAGATCCACAGATCCATGGTCCTACTGTGATCTTGGGCAATCGCGGGTGACGGCGGACATCGCGGCCGCCCAGTACGCGCATCGGGTCCCGAGGGCGCATGCCACCTAGCCGCCCGGGAAGCCCAGGACGTCATATGACGTCCACCAGGGAGGGAGGGTTCCTGGCGACGTCATTTTGCAATGACTCGGTAAGGAAGGGGTTAAGCTTACCAAAATCTGGATAGTATAGGACAGGGATATGCAATTAGTGGACCTCCAGCTGTTGCAGAACTACAAGTCCCATGAGGCATAGCAAGACTCTGACAGCCACAAGCATGACACCCAGGAGGCAGAGGCATAATGGGATTTGTCGTTTTGCAACAGCTGGAGGTCCGCAAATTGCAAATCCCTGGTATAGGACAGATGTGGTTCATATTTCCCAATCGTCCACAGTGCGGGAAAAAAAGTGGGTGATGCAGTAGGATGCATCTTTGCCATCCATGTGGGAACCAAGTACCATTGTAAAAGCGTTTTATAGTTTTAGTCCATCAGTGAAGTATTTATAGATATTGTAGACAGAGCGTAACAATGTCTTGCCATTTAGTTAGGTCAAAAGTAAGATTTAGGTCCTGTTCCCACTGGATCATATATAAGTTTAGTATTCGGATCAGTGACAGAAGTGTACACCGCAGATATTCGCCCTTTCCGGAGACCCCCAGCCTGACTAGACAACTCGAAAGTCGTAAGCACAAAAGGTCCTTCTAGCAAGTTAAGTTTAGATTTTACTAAATATATTATTTGATTGTACCGAAATGTTTCAGCGAATGGCATCTGCAGCTTCTCCCTAAAATATTGTAAAGGGTACGATATATCGCCCTTAAGGTAGTCCCCAATTTGTAAAAGGCTGTTAGTGAGTCACCACTGAAACAAGGTCAGTACAAGCCCTAGTTTAAACTCAGGCTTGCAAAATATGGGGGTAATGGGGTATGTGGCGAAGACCAGGGTTTGCGATGCCATGTTCTGTTCCAAACAGCTAGAGAATAAGATAAGGTAGCACACAATATAGGAAGCCATAAATGGCTGGGAAGCCACATCAGGGATCCAATGGTGAAGAAGTAGCAAGAAAGAGATTCTGTTCCTTTTCTTTAAAACCAGCAACAGTCCGAGTAGACTGTCCCCCACCAGCATGCTGCAGAGAAGGACCCTTCTCACTGTGTGGATGCAGTAGTCTCTCTGCAGAGGTCTTGCACACAACCTGCTGAATCAGAGCTATATCTCCCCAAACCAGCAGATGAAATGGCTCTCCAAATCATTACTGACTGTGGAAACTTCACATTTGACCTCATGCAACTTGGATTCTGTGCCTCTCCACTCTTCCTCAATACTGTGGGATCTTGATTTCCAAATGAAATGCAAACTTTTCCACAATCAGTGATGATTTGGGGAGCCATGTCATCTGCTGGTGTTGGTCCATTATGTTTTATCCAAAGTCCAAAGTCAGCACAGCCCTCTACCAGGAAATTCTAGAGCACTTCATGCTTCTCTCTGCTGACCAGCTTTATGGAGATCCTGATTTTATTTTCCAGCAGAACTTGGTACCTGCCCACACTGCCAAATGTACCAATACCTGGTTTAATGATCATGGTATCACTGTGCTTGATTGGCCAGCAAACTCGCCTGACCTGAACCCTATAGAGAATCTGTGGGGTATTGTCAAGAGGAAGATGAGACACCAGACCCAACAATGCAGAAGAGCTGAAGGCCGAAATCAAAGCAACCTGGGCTTCCATAACACCTCAGCAGTACCACAGGCTGATCACCTCCATGCCACACCACATTGATGCAGTAATTCTTGCAAAAGGAGCCCCGACCAAGTATTGAGTGCATACTATACTGTACACGGACATACTTTTCCGTAAGCCAACATTTCTGTATTAAAATTCCTTTTTTTTTATTGGTCTTATGTAATATTCTAATTTTATGAGATAGAGAATTTGGGGTTTTCACTAGCTGTAAGCCATAATCCTCAAATTAAAAGAAATGTGTGAAATATAATGTAATTGAATCTATATAATATGAGTTTCACCTTTTTGAATTTAATTAATGAAATAAATTAACTTTTTGATGATATTCAAATTTTATGAGCTGCACCTGTGTGTGTATTAGAAAGTGTAAGGCCTCATGCCCACGGACGTTTTTACAGCCGCGTTTTTGAGCGTTTTTTACAGCTTAAAAACGCCTGTCCATGTTAGTCTATAGCTTCATGCCCACCTAGACATTTTTGAGCTGCAAATAGCATAGACGTTTTTAAGCTGTAAAAAAAACCCAGGACCAGTGCGTTCCTCAGCGTCAGAATTAGGCAGAAAAAAACGCGAGCGTCAAAAAACGCGCAAAAACGCGCACTAACGCGCGGTCGCGTTTTTAGCTCCGAGGTTTTTTTTTTTTTTTTTTTTCAAAAAAAAAATATTTACAATAACATGGACAGGCGTTTTTAAGCTGCAAAAAACGCAGCTGTAAAAACGTCAGTGGGCATGAGGCCTTAAAAGTCGGCGCTAAAAACGCGACCGCGCGTTAGTGCGCGTTAGTGCGCGTTTTTGCGCGTTTTTTGACGCTCGCGTTTTTTTCTGCCTAGTTCTGACGCTGAGGAACGCACTGGCCCTGGGTTTTTTTTACAGCTTACAAACGCCTATGCTCTTTACAGCTCAAAAACGCCTAGGTGGGCATGAAGCTATAGACTAACATGGACAGGCGTTTTTAAGCTGTAAAAAACGCTCAAAAACGCGGCTGAAAAAACGCCCGTGGGCATGAGGCCTTATAGTTAAACATCGGCTGCAGGCCCCTATCACCTGGACTTTTGGCAAGCTGCAAAATTGAGACATTTTTTTTCATACTTTACCTGACCCTGGCATCTTTGATCGCAGCTTGTATCCATTTGAACAGTGCTGCGTTGAGCGGGGTCCATTTCCCCCCATACCATTTTTAGAAAATGTATTCTCTGCTGATTACACCTTCGGAGGATTGTCCACTACCTTTCTTGCGAAAAAGGGAAGTGGATCTGGGTAAACCTTTTTACGAGAGGGCAACGTACTAATATATAATATATTTTATATTCAAAACTTAAATTTGCACGAAAATGCAAGAAACTAATTTTAAGATCTTCCCTCTGTGGTATTGGACTCCATCCTTTCTTCATAGGTGTTTTCCAAATACTTGGGATCGATGTCAGGAGGACGTTGCTACATATTTTCTGGTCTTGTTTGAAAATAGAGGGTTTTTGGAAAGAAGTCCGGAAAATTACTCAAAAGTTCACAGACTATAAGATTCCTGAAGGAACCGGCCTTTTTCTTGTTACATGTATCTAAGATCCCTTTTTAAAAATGTATAAGAAGTCTATTCTTTGTCACCTTCTGAATGCGGCCAAATCTTGTATTCCCCTTACTTGGAAACAGACACAGCCTCCTTCAGTGGGGTTATGGTTCAGGAGGGTGGAGGAGTTGAACCAGATGGAAGATTTGGTTTGGACATCTCGGCAGAAGCGAGAGATATATCTGAAAACCTGGTCTTTATGGAACATGTTTATATATTCAGAGGAGGGAAGGGCTCTCCTAGATGTGAGTCCCAATAGTTGATTGGATTTGTGTATCATGTCCTTTAATTTTAAATAGTTCTTTAGTTCTCTTGTTAAAAAAAAAAAATTGTTCTTTAGTAATATTTAGTTCTACAGAGGTTGTTTTCTATTCCCTTGCCATTCCCTCTTTTTTTTTTTTTTCCTTTTTTTTCCCCCAGAATTCTCTGGCCCACTGGGGTTTATCTTGGGGACTATTGTATGTTATGATCTCCGAAGGGGGGTCTTGTTCTCTAAATTCATAGCAGAGGTGGGTAAATTTTTGTCTTATTGATACACACATATTATCCTATTGGACGGATTTGGTCTAATTGTTAATTGTTTAGGTATGTGTTTATTGCCCTGATGTTTTGCTTTTCGTTTACTTTGCTATATATGTTACTCATTGAAATTGTTATTTTTCTATATCTTTTTTGTAAAAATAAAATAATTATTAAAAATAAAAATTGCTCTTTTATTTTCGGTTTAGTGGTCTTTTCTTTTGGCCCAATGAAACTCTGTACTGGTACACCGAGGTATTTATAGAGCATGATGCATAAACACTGCAAAGTGTTCTTCTCATTCTCTCCTCCTTTGCAGTCTAAAAATGTCTTTGCTTTCATTTCTTGTACCTTCTTGCTAATATACAGTACGCTTGCTTTTGTAACAGTTGCATGGTATTTTTTTACCAGGTTTAGTCAATAATATTTGTGATCCACAGGAAATCCAGGCAATCCCTTTGCTTTCAGTAGCAAGTCTGACTTCTGGGCCAGGGAGCAGCAAAGCAGTCAGACGGCAATTGTCTACTATGTCTATGGAGGAAGACCAACCGGATAAGGCAGAGAAACCTTTAGAATCTCAACCAGATCAAGATGTGGGGATGCTGGGTAGGTGAAAGCCTGTATCTTCTGTGCAGCTGTCTGAACTGCTGATTAAAGTGCAATTGCTTGTGGAAGTGTGGATGGGGTACAGTCCTATAATAAAGATGCTTAATAGATAGGCGTTGAGAGATCTTATAACAAGGATCATTCATTTTTTGTTAGAATGGGTTGTTTTTTTCTTTTTTTTTTCTTTTTTTTTTTCTTTTGTAAGCACGTTTTGTAGTTATGCGGCTTTGTCATTATGTCACAAGATGGAGCTAGAGTTCTTAGTGACAAATTCTATCACTGTATTATCAGTTGTACAATAGGATATAGGGATGGTAATTTAAGCAGAACTAAACTCTCTCAATCAACATTAAAGTGATTATACACGATCACCTTGTAAAACAACATTCAGTTTAAAATAGAAATGAAAGGCAAAAAGTTTTTGTATCGACATAAAAAACATTATGAATATATTTTTGTTTCCCTTTTTTTTTTATAAGTGATCACATTCCCTCTGTTCTCAGCTGCATAAGAGCTGAGGGAGGAGAAGCAGCTGCACACTGAGCTTTCCAGTGAATGGCTGTGCAGCGGGGGGCGTGTCAGGACAATTCTGATCATTGGAGGAGAGTACACGAAGCTCCCAGCAAAGCTAGAGAACTGACCGCGGTGTCCTCCCTCATGCTTGGTGTGGTCAGTTTTTAATAGGGACTGGCAGAAATTATTTCATATAAAGAAAGCAATACAAAGAGCAGGAGACTAGGAGACTTTCTCATACAAGTACATGGTACAACAAGCACATATCAGGAATATAGCGAGTTGGGGTAAAATGCTTTAACTATTTTTTATCCTTATGCTGTTCGCATTAGTAAATATATAGGAAAGTATATAATATTGACTTTTTTTTTTTACTACATTTCTTCAGTTGGTTTCTGGCCTAGGCCAAAATGATGTCATACGTTCCAGGAGCCTTCATGGGCATTTTTTCCTCTTTATCTGGAGGAGGGGAGGGGGGGATTCTCAGCTATACACAGATGGATTCCAGGAAGTAAATGCTACATGAATCTTCTGCCCTTACTCAAGATGGCCGTGGCCAGAAATGCTAGAGGGGGTGTTTTTCAAAGTGATTTCGCAGCAAAATAAAGCATAGCGCAAAATAAAGTAAATAGCATTGTGGTTTGTGCTTAGATAAAGTTTAGTTCAGCTTTAACCACTTGTCCCCCGCCCACTGTCAATTGACGGCGGGCGGAGGATACTCTCGTTCTGGGAGGACGTCATATGACGTCCTCCCTTTAAAACGAGCTAGGAGGCGCACGCTCGCGCGCCGCGTTCACAAGGCCCCGGTGCGCGTGCCCGGCGGCCGCGATTGCTGCCGGGCACCCGCGATTGCCCGGGAAACGAGCAGGAAAGTGGATCTCTGTCTGTAAACACAGAGATCCACGTCCTGTGAGGGAGAGGGGATCAATGGTGTGTCCCTTGTACATAGGGACAACCATCGGTCACCTCCCCCAGTCAGTCACCTCCCCCCACAGTAAGAACACATTGAGGGAACATATTTAACCCCTTCCAGCCCCCTAGTGGTTAACCCCTTCCCTGCCAATCACATTTATACAGTAATCAATGCATTTTTATAGCAGGGATCGCTGTATAAACGTGAATGGTCCCAAAAATGTGTCAAAAGTGTCCGATGTGTCCGCCGCAATATCGCAGTCACAATAAAAAATCGCAGATCGCCGCCATTACTAATAAAAAAATAAAAATGCTATAAATCTATCCCCTATTTTGTACACGCTATAACTTTTGTGCAAAACAATCAATCCGCGCTTATTGCGTTTTTTTTTTTTTTCTACCAAAAATATGTAGAAGAATACGTATCGGCCTAAACTGAGGAAAATTTATTTTAAAAAAAAAATGGGTATTTATTATAGCAAAAAGTAAAAAATAGTGTTTTTTTTCCAAACTGGACGCTCTTCTTTTGTTTATAGCGCAAAAAATAAAAACCGCAGAGGTGATCAAATACCACCAAAAGAAAGCTCTATTTGTGGGAAAAAAAGGACACAAATTTCGTTTGGGAGCCACGTCGCACGACCGCGCAATTGTCATTCAAAGTGTGACAGCGCTGAAAGCTGAAAAATGGCTTGGGCAGGAAGGGGGTTTTCGTGCACAGTAGAGAAGTGGTTAAGGGAAAAGTGTTTTTTTTTTTTTTTTTTTTTTTAATGTTCTGTGAATGTTAATATGAAGCACTGTAACATTTTTCATCCATGCTGAAAGAACCCTTTGGTGACAAGACTTATAGCAGTGTTTAAACCCAAAAGCATATATTTATTTCACTTGGTGTTCCAGCTAGTAAGTCTGTTGTTTAACAGGACAAGCTGTCCTGCAGGTGTAGCTGTTAGAGGGTTCAGACAAACTGTTTACCAGTAACAGGGGTGCTTACAATGATTGGCTTTTAGACCCCTTTCACACTGGGGCGTTTTTTAGGTGCTTTTGAGAAAAAAATAGCACATATAAAGCGCCTGAAAAACGCCTCCCCTGCAGCCCCACTGTGAAAGCCTGAGTGCTTTTACACTGGGGCGGTGCGCTTGTAGGACGTTCGACAAAGTCCTGCAAGCAGCATCTTTTGGGCGGTGCGGGAGTGGTGTATAACACCGCCCCTGCCATTGGAATCAATGGGCACCGCTTTGCGTTTCTTTTAACCCTTTATGCGGCCGCTAGCGGGGTTAATCAAAACTGATGCAGCCACCACGTCTAATGATTGGTAAGCTACACTATATTACATTACCATGATTTTTGGTTTAATACCACTTTAACCACTTAAGGACCGCCTAACGCTGATATACGTCAGCAGAATGGCACAGCTGAGTATAAGCACGTACAGGTACGTCCCCTTTAAGAGCCCAGCTGTGGGTCGTGTGCGTGCCGCCGGCACGCTCGCGACCCAGTCGGTGTCCCGCGATTGGGTCACAGAGGTAACCTGTAAAAAAATTGTAAAACTTCACATATTGAGATTAAGTTCCTTAGTTTGTCACCATTACATGAGCATGCTCAGTTTTAAAGCATGACATGTTAGGTATCTATTTACTCCGCGTAACATCATCTTTCACATTATACAAAAAAATTGGGCTAACTTTACTGTTTTGTTTTTTGAATTTATTAAAGTGTATTTTTTCCCCCAAAAAAATTGTGTTTTGAAAGACCGCTGTGCAAATACTGTGTGACATAAAATATGTAATACGACCTCCATTTTATTCTCTAGGGTCTCTGTTAAAAAAAAAAAAATAATATATATATATATATAAAATTGTTTGGGGGTTTTAAGTAATTTTCTAGCAAAAAAAACACAGATTTTTGCTTGTAAAGAACAAATGTCAGAAAAAGGCCTGGTCTTTAAAATGGTAGTAAAGCCTCCTTGGTGATTTTTACCTACAGGTAAGTCTATAATCAGGCTTACCTGTGGGTAAAATGAATATCTCCTAAACGCGCACCATTTGGGAGATATTTACCCTGTATGCAGCCAGTTACGTCACCGGCATATGTGCTCTGAAGGTCCGGCATACCTTGCCAGAGCTTCAGAGCTTTGTGCCAGAACCAAGGGTATCAGCCAATCACATAGCCAAAGCACGTGAACCTGGAAGAGAACTGGGGGAAGATTTCAGCACTCTCAGCGGTGACAGTGCGCTGCTGAAAGGCTTAGTTTCAAGGTAAGTATTTCATAATGTGCTAGTATGTGATGCATACTAGCACATTATGCAATTGCCTTACAGGTGTTTTTTTTTTAAGTGGTTAAAGGATGCAGAGGACCTCTTTAAACATGTATGTTCTGCATCCGTCTTCCAGCCACTTTAAGAAGAAAGTAACAAGGGGGGGCCAGGAATGTGGTAGTTCCAGGGAGGACGGAATGCCCCTCAGTGCCCACCATTTTCAGTGAAAGATTTACTCATCTGTCACGCCTAGACTTGGATGCACATCTGTATCTGGCCTATAAAAAGAAGACGGAATGTTTTGTAGCTTTTTAAAGCATAGCGAGAACAGCTGTTGTGACAATGACAGCAACAACGTGCGATGAGAGATATTTATAGTTTCTGCAGTAAATGGGCATCACCGCTGTATCAAATGTGATCGCAGAGCGTGCAGCAGGTTTGCAAGAGGTGATAATGTGAAAGGTTAGGTGTTACTGAATGGCGCTGGATCTGTGTTATTGCTGCATGCTCAGTGTGTATGTGTGCGTGCCTGAGAGAGTGGTTGTGTATAACCTAGTATAGAAATATAAAAACCCCACATGTATATTGTATATTGTAACTCTTTAAGAAAGAGGAATATATGCTATTTTGTGTATGTTTTTAAAGACCAAAAAAATATGTATCATCTTAAAGTGTCACTAAACCCACATCATTAAAAACCTTCAATAAATGTTATATTGCATGCTGTTCATACTCACACAGTCACTATGAGATACATTTTCTGTATCCTGCAAAAAACCTGGTTGATCCTGCTGCTCTCTATCTCCACCTTCTGTTCATGTCCCCAGTTCAGCTAGGGATTTTGCAGCTGTGGTGGCAGCTCTGCACATGCTCAGTTTTCAGTGAGTTTCTATGATGAGCATTTCCTCTCTATGACATCTGAGCAGCCCATGTGATTATAGAGTCACATATGTGGGCATATACACAGTAGTTAATGACAGCCCACTCCTTCCCCCCTCCTCCATGCCCACTAACCAGCTAAACACAATAGGGGTGGGATATTGCATGTAAATTAATGGAGGCTTCACCTCCCTCTTATTCTAATACACAGGCTGGAGGGGTGTGTACACAGCCCGTGACTAGAAGAAATCCGCCCACACCATGTTACTGAAAAAATATTAATAACGATTGTCATACAAATATATATTTGTATGACAATTTAAAACCGTTTATTGATATCAATTTTTTACTTTGTATTCCAAAGGCTGTTTTTTTTTTTTTGAACATGTGAACAGCAGCAGAGGGAGTAGAAGCTCCTTCTGCTTATGTTTGCCTGTAGACAGGCTGGGGGAAATCTGGGTCATGTGACAGTTGTATATCATTTAGAAAAAAAGTACTTGGATGTTTTACCATCTTCCACATACAGCAATAGAAGGGACAATGTAAATTAAACCGTGTGTGTGTTTAGTATCACTTTAAGAGTTAAAGGGGTTGTAAAGGTTCGTTTTTTATTTTCTAAATAGGTTTCATTTAAGCTAGTGCATTGTTGGTTCACTTACCTTTTCCTTCGGCTCAGATGATGGGGGTAAGCTTACTGAGGAGGAACAGGAAGTAAGAAATTCAGACAAAGAAAAAAAACATTTAGAAAGGAAATTGAAGGAAAAGGTAAGTGAACCAACAATGCACTAGCTTAAAGAAACCTATTTAGAAAATAAAAACCAAACCTTTACAACCCCTTTAAGTACAGGACAAAAGATTGATAGACCATGGGTTACATGCAGGCTACCTTCAGGTGATTAGACACTGGCAAAAAAACTTGCTATGGCCACCTCTAATGTAAACATAGAGCGAATTTACACTACACTGGGTGGAAAATCGCAGAGCAGCCGGACTAATCACCTCTCCGGCCGCTCTGCATTTCTGGCTGTGCTAGGGTGCTGTGGGGTGTGCGATTCTGCATTTTAGCACGGTGCTAGGCTGCATTGCAGTGTGAATGGGATACATGGGAAACCATTGTTTCCTGCGTGTCCCATCGGTAACAGACGTTTTACCATGCTGTAAACTGTCTGCCACCGCACATAGTGTGAAGTGGTCCATAAACTCACCCGCTCTCTAAGACTCCAGATTTTTTATAGCGTCCTTCAATGAAGGATGCTATAAAAGCAGTTTTCTTTTTCTTTTTTATCCTTCATTTTTTTGTGGGTGTATAGACTATTCTGTTTGCTATGCTGTTGCCCACCCTTCAGTTTATTGCTTTGGGACGTCTCGTGGTCTGTGAAAAAAAGCACTGTGTTCTATACTATGCAAATAAGATAATAGGAGTTTTGACTTGCCTGTAAATTCCTTATTTTTGGTTACAGTACAGGACATCAGTACCTCCGCTCTATTTTGTGTGTTCGCTCTTTTATTGCTTGCATAAACAATAGAGTCTCACGGAGTGGTTGGGGCTATAAATGTGTGCATTAGGTACTGCCCTAGCATAGTCCAATCACTTGAAGGTAGCTTGCATATAACCCATGGTCTATAAATACAAGCCCTGTCTCTTGTCTCTTGTCCTGTACTCCAGATTAATGAATTTACAGGTAAGCCAAAATCCCTGGCATTGTGTTTTGCACTAAAAGGCTTCCGTCTAGCCACTCTGCCATAAAGCCCAGATCGGTGGAGGGCTGCAGTGATGGTTGTCCTTCTGGAATTTTTGTTCCATCCCCACACAGGATATTTGGAGCTCAAACAGAGTGACCATCGGGTTCTTGGTCACCTCTCTAAAGCCCTTCTCCCCCGATTTTCTTAATTTGGCTGGGCGACCAGCTCTTGAAAGTGTCCAGGTTGTGCCAAACTTCTTCCATTTGGGAATTACCGGGGTCACTGTGCTCTTGGAAACCTTCAGTGCAGCAGAATTTTTTTGTAGCCTTCCCCAGATGTCTGCCTTGTAATAATCCTGTCTCTGAGCTATGCAGGCAGTTCATTTGACTTCATGGCTTTTGCTTTGATATAGTATGGATTGTCAGCTGTGAGGCCTTTTATAGAGAGGTTTGCCTTTCCAAATCATGTCCAATCACTTTAATTTACCACAGGTGGACTCCAATCAAGGTGTAGAAACATCTCTGAATAATCAAGAGAAAGGAGAGGCACCTCAGCTAAATTTCTAGTGTTGTTGCAAGGGGGCTAAATACTTTGTCCAATGTGATACTTTTCGTTTTTTTTTCCTTTTTTTTTTTTTTATATAAATTCAGACATTTCTAAAATTCTATTTTCACCTTGTCTTTATGGGGTGCTGAGTGTAGATTTAATGAGAAAAAAATGAATTTAAACAACTGTAGTATCAGGCTGCAACATAACAAAACTTAAAGTGAAGGGGGTCTGAATACAGTATGAACGCAATGTATATATTCTTTATTCATTTCTCAAATCTAACATGATCTTGTATTTTTCTACATTCAGACCCCAGCAAATTCTCAGCCTGTGATGGCTCCAGTACTGGTCATCGGAGAAGTCGATCATCTTCAAGTCTAGCTGAAATCCCAGGTAAGCAAAGGTGCTGAAAATGTAAAGAGATGGGCTTACACAGTGCATATTGGCGTTCGTTGCTGTTTTTATAATGAAACCTCTTGTCTGGAAGGCTTCAGACCTGAAAGCAAAGAAATTTTACTGTAGTATTTAGAGGGAAACTTCATGTTTCTCTTGTAAAAGGTTTCCTTTAAAGTGTAACTCCACTTTTGTTAAGAAAAAGACATTCCCCTCTGGCTGATCTATATACATTGCAAGGATTGTAACAAACTTTGTTGCAGATTCCTACCTTTTGTTTTTCTGAAGAAATCCCTGTGTGATTCTCTTTGCCTCTGTTCTGTGGGTCTAATGGGAGTGGTTTCATAATCAGGTGTGGAGCTGCACAACACTAATGAGGAAATCTACTGGGCCTGCATCCCTTTAGACGTGTTCCTATTGAAAGTATCTCTCCAAAAATGACATTTTTGTTGCAAGCGATGCCTGAAATCTGACTTGCATCTAAGACCCCTTTCACACTGAGGCGCTTTGCGGTGGTTTTAACCCTTTCTCAGCCGCTAGCGGGGGTAAAAACACCCCGCTAGCGGCCGAATAGCACCGCGAATATGACAGTAAAAATAGCAGCGCTTTACCGCCAACGCTGCCCCAGTGTGAAAGGGAACTTTGTCAGACTTCTGGGAAATATGATGAGCCAATCACACAAGCAGGAAATTATGTTTCTTTCTCGTACATCACGGGACACAGAGCGACATAGTCATTACTAATGGGTTATATAGATACCGTCAGGTGCTGGCACTGGCAACTTCCAAAACCGGAAGTACCCTCCCCTATATAAGCCCCTCCCATCCGGGAGCACCTCAGTTTTTTGCCAGTGTCTAAGGTGTTGGCCAAGAAGAAACATGTGTTTTTCACTGAGCTTGCGTACAGGTTCTTTTGGGCCTCAGTAAGCTATTCCGGATCCGACCAAAAAAGCTTCATAGCTAAACGGTCGGTACCCGGGCCTTGCAGAGAAGAGCAAGGTTTTGCCTGTAATGCTTCTCTTAGGAGAGCTGGACCCTGGGATCCAGAGCTCTGGTCATACCCACGACCAAGACGTTTTCTGTGCAGGGTGCTATACAGGTCCAGGGGAGTGGAATCCTTGGGAACCCGGTCCCTGAAGGTTTGATTACAATGCCTGCCGTGATAGGTGAAGTTTGGGCTTTTGTGGACCAAACAAAGTCCTGCGGCGGGGAACAGGTACGTGGGGGCCCCCAGGAACTTGGTTCTATTGGGGGACCCCCAAGCCTAATTTGTCTTTCTGTCTGTTACCTAATGGTATTCCCACAAAATTCTGTGCATGCCTGTAACTACTAAAAAAATGTAATAATTTTTAATGGTGGTCAAGAAAAAAAAAAAAAAATTTTTTTTATATATTTAATATATTAGACTGCGGTACCTGTGTTTGTCCACTAGAGGCCGCTGTGGAATGTTTTCTTGTCATGTGGACTAGTTTCTTCTCAGCAGAGCAAGTCCAGGCAGATGGTGAGTTCTCTTATGGGAAACTGCTTCCTCTGCCATGTTGCAATGCTCGTCCATCCCCCGGCCTGCGGCAAAGAGGGGCCCTGGCTCTTGTCCCTAGTTTCCATTTTTCAAAATTAGCGCCGAAGGCGCACGTGGCCGCGCGCGTGCACGCGCCTCTATATATAGAGGTGAGCCGGGAAAAGGGGCGGAGCCTGGGGGATGACGCTCTGTGCGCGCCGCAGCACTTCTGCGCATGTGCGGGCGTCCCAGCATGTTAAAAACCACAATTTTGTGTGGTGAGCTGGCTATGAAGTACAGAGACAGAGCTGGCAACATTTAAAAAAGGGCATACAGCAAGCGGTTGATACAGGCATCCCCTAGAAAGGCACATTAGTAGACACCAACTGTTTCTTATAGCAGCATTTATGCTAGACTATTGTCAGTAACTGGTGTATTTCGGCTGGAATACCTCAGCTTTGTGGCTTAGGAATATGCCCTCTAAAAACTCCGGGACTAGAAATTCCAGGAGGAATAGGGGGTCTCCATCGGGCTCTGAGGATCTTGGGCATGCTTTGGCTGCACCAGTCTCCCCTGAAGAATCAGAGGTTAGTGACCGTAGAGCACCCTCAGGAGTACCTGGTACTGTGGCTGTCCTCAGTTCACCTGCTCCTGTGTATGTAACAGAGGAGGTTTTTTCCTCGGCTCTGGGAGGGCTGGAAGAGAGATTGTCAGCATTGATCGCGGCTTCCCTGTCACAGGAGAAAAGCGCCCGATCTCCGTCTCCTCCCTCAGAGTGCCTGTTAACAGAGCAACAGTCCCATACAGGGATCGACCTACCTGAAGGGGATCAGGATGAGGTCGATTCGGTTGTAGAGGAATCAACAGTGGAAGAGCCGTTCTCAGCATCACATGCTGAAAGGTTATGGGTTCAGTCCCTGACTAATATGGTCCGATCAGCATTTAAAATGCCACTTGCGGAGCCATCATCCACTTCTGTCTCCTCGTTGGGGTCGCTAAAAGCTCCCCAGACTGTTTGTTCCTTTCCGATCCATCCTTTACTGGAAGGGCTCATTTACCAGGATTGGGAGCATCCTGACAAAATATTTACTCCCCCTAAGAGATTTCCGGTGGTCTATCCCATGGAGGATAAGTTCATCAGAAAATGGAGGGTCCCTACAGTGGACGCAGCCATCTCTTGTGTGAATAAATCACTGACATGTCCGGTGGATAATGTCCAAATGTTCAAGGACCCAATAGATAAAAAATTGGAGTCCTTATTAAAATCTGCTTTTTCTACAGCAGGATTGGTGACACAACCAGCAGTGGCAGCTATTGGGGTCTGCCAAGCAGTGAAGGATCAGTTGAAACAAGTCTTAAGGGACTTGCCAGATCAGCAGGCTCTTGCCCTAGCTGATCTACCTAGAGCCTTATGCTTTGCGGTGGACGCCATAAAGGATTCAATCCATCAGGCCTCCCGCCTTACGCTGTCTGTAGTACATATGCGCAGGCTTCTATGGCTCAAAAACTGGTCTGCTGAAGCTCCCTGTAAAAAATTGCTGGTCAGCTTCCCATTTCATGGTGAGCGCTTATTCGGGGAAGACCTGGACAAGTATATCCAGAGAATTTCCAGCGGTAAAAGTACACTTTTGCCGGTTAAAAATAGAGTTAGAGGTCCCTCTTTTAAGAGGCCGGCTTCTCCAGTCCCTAGGAAATCGGCTGTGAAACAGTTCCGACGGCCTCCTCGGTCAAATCCTGGAGGTAAAAATCAGGGACAGTTGCAGGGTAACAAGAAGCCCTGGAGCAGGAGAGGTACAAAACCTCCCCCAAAGTCTAATGCATGAAGGGTTGCCCCCACCCAATCGGGTGGGGGGAAGACTTCAGTTGTTCACAGAAACCTGGCGGGACACGATCCGAGACAGATGGGTGCTCTCCGCAGTAAATCTGGGATACAAATTGGAGTTAAAAAACTCCCCTCCTTCCCGCTTTATAAGGTCAAACGTGCCAAGGGATCCCCAGAAGAGAGGATCCCTCCTGTTGGCACTGGAACAATTATTGCTCCAAGCAGTAATTATAGAGGTTCCCCTGGAAGAATGGGGGTTCGGGTTTTACTCAAACCTCTTTACAGTTCCGAAGCCAAACGGGGACGTGAGGCCCATATTAAATCTAAAAGGGCTAAACAAATTCCTACATATCAGGACTTTCCGGATGGAGTCGATCCGATCGGTAGCCACTGCCCTACAAGGGGAGGAATGGTTAGCCTCGATCGACATCAAAGATGCTTATTTGCACATTCCCATCTTTCCAGCCCACCAAAAATTTCTACGCTTTGCGGTAGAAGGGCGCCATTTTCAGTTCAGAGCCTTACCCTTCGGTCTGGCCACAGCACCAAGAGTGTTCACAAAAATTCTGGCCCCATTATTGGCCAATCTAAGAACACGAGGTGTAACGATAATGGCATATCTAGACGACTTGTTGCTGATAGACCACTCAGTGGAAAAACTAGAAGTGGTTGTTCACGAGACAATCAAGTTTCTGGAATATCACGGTTGGATTATCAACCGAGATAAGTCAGCCCTAAAACCAGTCAAAAGTCTGGAATACTTGGGGCTAAGGCTGGATTCAGACCAGAGAAAAATTTTCTTGCCTCAAGAAAAGGGGTCGTCTTTGAGAGATTTGATCCACTTAGTGGGTTCAAAAAGACAGCCATCCATACGCCTGTGCATGAGGCTGCTTGGAAAAATGGTGGCATCATTCGAAGCAGTACCCTACGGTCAATTCCATTCAAGGAAGTTGCAAAGGGCCATACTGTCAGCCTGGAACAAAAAAGTTCAGGCTCTGGACTTACCAATGTCCTTGTCCCCTTCCGTTCGCAAGAGCCTCCGCTGGTGGTTGGTTCCCCAGAATCTGGAAAGAGGGAAATCCTTCAGTCCGATTTCCTGGAAGGTGGTCACTACAGATGCCAGCCTTATAGGCTGGGGAGCAGTACTGGAGCAATGGTCTCTCCAGGGCAAGTGGTCAGAAGCAGAAAAGGCCCTACCCATCAATCTCTTAGAGATACGAGCAGCCCGGTATGCCCTAGTAGCATGGACATCCAAACTCCAAGGGTCCCCTGTCAGAGTTCAATCAGACAATGCCACAGCAGTGGCATATATCAATCGTCAGGGGGGCACCAGGAGTCGTGCAGCCCAAAGGGAAGTAAATTACATCCTGAGATGGGCAGAAAGATATGTCCCAGCCATATCTGCGGTATTCATTCCAGGAGTGGAGAATTGGAAGGCGGACTTTCTAAGTCGCCAACAATTATGCCCAGGGGAATGGTCCCTTCATCCCGAGGTTTTCCGGACAATATGTCAGCGGTGGGGAACACCGGATGTAGAGCTGCTAGCATCCAGATTCAACACAAAAGTGGACAGGTTTGTCTCTTGGACAAGGGATCCCCTAGCGTGCGGCTCGGATGCCCTAGTGTTCCCTTGGGATCAGTTCAAGCTGATATATGCATTCCCACCGCCACAATGGTTACCTCGATTACTCCGCAGAATCAGGGTAGAAAAGAAACCAGTGATTCTGGTGGCTCCAGCGTGGCCCCGAAGAGCATGGTACGCGGAGATTGTAAAAATGTCTGTGGGGAGTCCTTGGACCCTCCCACATCGTCCGAACCTGCTTTCGCAAGGACCGATATACCACCCTTCCTTACCAGCCCTAGGTTTGACGGCCTGGCTATTGAAGCCCACATTCTAAAAAAGAGAGGGCTCTCTAATGCTGTGGTATCTACCATGATCAATGCCAGGAAGCCGGTATCCAGGCAGATCTACTATAGAATCTGGAAGGCGTACATCGCCTGGTGTGAGGCCAAGAAATGGCATCCACGTAAATACGTAATAGGTAGGATTCTGGACTTCCTACAATGGGCTGTAGATAGGAAGCTTGCCTTGAGTACTATCAAGGGTCAGATTTCGGCCTTGTCAATATTTTTTCAAAGGCCCTTGGCTTCGCATTCATTAGTCAAAGCCTTTATACAAGGAGTGATGCGTATTAGTCCTCCGGTTAATATTCCCATATGTCCATGGGATCTAAACTTGGTTCTGTCGGTTCTACAGAAACAACCATTTGAACCATTACAGCATATTTCCTTGGTTCTTCTCACCAGGAAATAGATTTTTCTAGTAGCCATTTGTTCGGCTAAAAGAGTGTCGGAATTAGCAGCTATGTCCTGTAAGGAGCCATATCTGGTTATCCATAAGGATAGAGTAGTGTTACGTCCTCATCCAGCCTTTCTTCCTAAGGTGGTATCGAGGTTTCATTTGAACCAAGATGTGGTTCTTCCTTCTTTTTTCCCCAAACCTACTTCGGTAGAGGAAAAGTTATTGCATTCTTTGGATGTAGTAAGAGCAGTTAAAGCTTATCTAAAAGCCACTGCTCAGATTCGCAGAACGGATACTTTGTTTATTCTGCCGGAAGGCCCCAGAAAGGGTCAGGCAGCGTCAAAATCTACTTTAGCCAAGTGGATTCGACAGGTCATTATGCAAGCTTATGGCTTGAGAAGGAGACCGCCTCCGTTCAAAGTTAGAGCGCACTCCACGAGAGCAGTTGGAACTTCATGGGCAGTGCATCACCAGGCCTCCCTGGCTCAAATCTGTAAGGCTGCAACATGGTCTTCAGTACACACGTTTTACTAGGTTCTACCAGGTGGACGTTAGAAGTCAGGAGGATGTCGCCTTTGGGCGCAGTGTGTTGCAGGCCGCAAAAGATCCTCATGTCTGATAGCGCTCAGCTTATGTATGGTGTATCCCCCCCCCCCCCCCTCATTTGGCATTGCTTTAGGACATCCCACATAGTAATGACTATGCCGCTCTGTGTCCCGTGATGTACGAGAAAGAAAATAGGATTTTTATAACAGCTTACCTGTAAAATCCTTTTCTTGGAGTACATCACGGGACACAGAGCTCCCACCCCTCTTTGGGGACACTTATTGCTTTGCTACAAAACTGAGGTGCTCCCGGATGGGAGGGGCTTATATAGGGGAGGGTACTTCCGGTTTTGGAAGTTGCCAGTGCTAGCACCTGACGGTATCTATATAACCCATTAGTAATGACTATGTCGCTCTGTGTCCCGTGATGTACTCCAAGAAAAGGATTTTACAGGTAAGCTGTTATAAAAATCCTATTTTCTGGGGGGTGGTCAGTACACATTCTGTGTACAGAAAACTCTAGGTAACCATATTGCAATGTATCCTCAGAAAATTACGTTGGCTGCAACTTGGAAAGGAAAGGTAATTTTTAATAACATTCAATAACAAAATGATTAGTGTCACAATTATATGCACTATATTTTTCTTTATTTGCTATTTTTTTTCCCCCACTAAAGTGGAGTTACCCTTTAAGATGCTGAGACCCTTATCGGCTTTGCTCACACTTCCCTTTTTCCGATGATGTTGCTTTCTGCAGATTTGTTTACCCCACAGATTATTAAATCTAGCATATATTGGCACTCTGATGGTTCCCGACTGCCACTTATCATCTGGTTTTCAGTAAATCGATCTGTATGACTTTCCTAGTTCTCCAGTAGATAAGAAAATAGCACTTTATTTTCTAAAAAAAAGCAGCTCTGTCAGAAATCGTCAAATGTATAAAGACATTAAGCCCTGGTTCACACTGCTGCGTTTTGACATGCGTTTTGACACGTCAAATCGGCAGCATTTGCCGGCAATGGCACCGTCCTAATTGGTGCGACACCGCATCTCCGGCGCTGCACTGATTTCAAAAAGTAATTTCTGATCTACTTTTTGCGATTTTGGCCTGCGATTTACATTGACATCTGTGCAGAAACCTGCACAGATGTCTCTGTAATCGCGGCCAAAATCGGGACTGACAAGCGGGAGTGAAATCGTGCGAGTTCAACTTCATTCCCGCAGCCTAGTGTGTACCTTGGCTAAATAAAACAACCTGTAAAAGTTTTACTGTACTGGGTTATTTTCATTTTAATATGCCCTTTCTGACTATGCGCAAAAAAATGGTGATATTAAGGACTGACTGATGTTGATTAGAATGCAGCTGCATATTACGTTAACTAATTAGTCCTTAGGGAGATGATGGTCGGTGCTGGAGATTTGGTCCAGCCCGCAAAATTGCTTCTTCTGTTGAGAATCTGTGAATGTACTTTCAAAATGGAGATAAAATATGTATCACACGTAATTTCATTTACATAGTGTTTTTCTATATAAAGGACAGTCTCCAAAGAGCCAAGACACATGAACAAAAAGT
Organism: Rana muscosa; assembly: GCA_029206835.1. Classification (NCBI taxonomy): domain Eukaryota; kingdom Metazoa; phylum Chordata; class Amphibia; order Anura; family Ranidae; genus Rana; species Rana muscosa. The sequence goes on along the minus strand of CM055125.1, from coordinate 237,567,972 downwards.
TTGCTTATACAAAGTAACAGACAAAGTGTGTGTATGTATGTATGTATGTATGTATGTATGTATGTGTGTATGTATATATGTATATATATATATATAATGTCACACACACACACACACACACACCGGCCATTTTATTAGGTACTCCTTGCTAGCACTGTGTTGGACCGTCGTTTGCGTTCAGAACTACCTTCGTTTTTCATGGCATAGATTCATCAAGGTGTTGAAACATTTCTCCAGAGATTTTGGTCCATATTGACATGATGGCATCACGCAGTTACTGCAGATTTGTCGGCTGCACATCCATCATACAAATCTCCCGTTCCACCACATCCCAAAGGTGCTCTATTGGATTGAGATCTGGTGACTGTGGATGCCATTGGAGTACAGTCACCTCATTGTCCAGTTCTGACATGATTTTAGCTTTGTGACATTATCCTGCTGGAAGGAGCCATCAGAAGATGGGTACACTGTAGTCCTAAAGGGATGGACATGGTCAACAACAATACTCAGGTAGGTCGTGGCATTTAAATGATGCTTAGTTGGTACTAAGGGGCCCAAAGTGTGCCAAGAAAATATCCCCCACACCATTACACCCCCACCACCAGCCTGAACCGTTGACACAAGGCTAGGTGGATCCATGCTTTCATGTTGTTTATGCCAAATTCTGACCCTACCATCTGATTGTTGCAGCTGAAATCAAGACTCCACAGACCAGGCAAGGTTTTTCCAATCTTCTGTTATCCAATTTTGGTGAGCCTGTGCGGATTCCTGTTTTTAGCTGGCAGGTGTGGCATCAATGTGTTGTGCATTTAGAGATGGTATTCTGTATACCTTGGTTGTTGTAACGAGTGGTTATTTGAGTTACTGTTGCCTTTCTATCATCTCAAACCAGTCTGCTCATTCTCCTCTAACATCAACAAAGTATTTTCGTCCACACAATAGCCGCTTACTGGATATTTTCTCTTTTTCAGACCATTCCCTGTAAATCCTAGGGATGGATGTGTGTGAAAATCCCAGTAGATCAGCAGTTTTTTAAATACTCAGACCAGCTTATCTGGCACCAACAACCATTCTGTTGCCCGGTTTAAACTTCAGCAAGTTGTCTTCACCACATCTGGATGCCTAAATGCATTGAGTTGCTGCCATGTGATTGGCTAATTAGGAATTTGTCTTACCAAGCAATTGAACAGGTTTACCTAATAAATTGTCTGGTGAGTGGAAATATGGCACACATAGCCATGTGGAAACAAAACTTGAACAAATGGCACATAGACATGACATGGTTTGTTCCTTCTTATAATCTAAATGAAAGAAATTGCAAATTTGTCATGCGAAAAAGGAAATAAAATCTTTCAGCTTCAGGTTAGGTGCCTTTTTAAGGTGGAATCTGTCTAATTTAAAGGGTCGGGTCGCCACTTCACCGGTCCAAGGATTAGAAATCCCCTGTGGCTCAGACTCCTAAACGTACCTTGTAGAGGTATGTATAGGAGGCATTCTAATTGGTCTGCGCCGACCAATCGGAACCCGTGTAGCCTGTCACCGCAGGCGAAGAGGAGAGAAAGCCGTGGGAATTTCAAATTCCCGGAGCGGTAAAGCGGCTATACGATCTGTCAGAACAGGCGATTGCCGGACTCCAGGTCAGTGGGACCGGGTGCAATGGGGAGGGGGTCTAATGTAAGTTCACCTTACAGATTTTCTGTAAAGGTGAACTTCCACTTTAAACCACAGATATCTAGGTTCTGGTGTTCTCTTTGCCATTGACATATGTGGTGTCACCATGGCAAGATTAATAGAGCGCTCAAAGAAAGTTGTGGATGCCTCGGAGTCTGGCAAGGAGTTTCAAAAGATGGTCAAATTTATCTAAAATTAAGCATTTTACTGTATGGAAAATAATCTTGAAGGGGCATAGATTTCAAACAACTGCTTATTTGTCCAGGACTGGCTTGCCCAGCAAATTTAGCCTAAGAGCTGACTGCTTGATGCTAAAATAAGTTTCCCAAAAACCGTGTAAGACTTGGTATCAAAGTGTATGCATCTACATTCAAGATGCGATTGCACTAATTTAAAGTGATATTAAAGGCAATTAAAAAAAAAACAAAAAAAAACAAACATGTTCTACTTACCTGCTCTGTGTAATGTTTTGCCAGAGCAACCCGAACCTCCTCTTCCCGGGTCCCCCATCAGTGCTCCTGGCCCCTCCCCTCTTGCCGAGTGCCCCCAGAGCAAGCAGCTTGCTACGGGGGCACCCAAGCAGGCATTGCGCCTGAGCGCGCCTCTGCGTGTCCATTCACACACAGCCTCAACTCGGCCCCGCCCGGTCCCCTATTCTCGTTGGCTCGGCTGTGATTGGCTCCCACACTTGTCGCAGCCACTCGGGAGAGAGAGTCATGGAGAGCCGAGGCTGTTCATGGATTCTGTCATTATGCCCTGAATAGGAAAACCCATTATTTTTTAATTGGATGCCAGCATGCAGCAACTCACAAAAAACAGACGTAACCACAGGCAGTGTATTCCGTCTGTGCATTGTGGTGAACTGTAACGCACATTGGTGTCCGTTTATGAAGCAGTGATCAGCGGTGATCCCAAGGATCGCCACTGATCACAGTCCATAAACAGTTTAAGACAGAGATAATCGGGGGAGAAGTGTTCTCCCGCCGATGATCTCTGCACAGTGAGAAGTCTCATTGAATGACACAGAAATGGCCAGTTTATGAAGCTGCGATCTCAGCGCTTCACTGGTGATCTGTGTCAGAATTCACACTCCCCGATTCACCAGCTCAGAGGTGGTGAATCGGGGAGTGAAGAGAGAATCCCGGGGGATCTGAGGGGGAAGGAGGAAGATTTTTAACTTCTTTCTACCTCGACCCCCCAACACTGTAACCATGTCCCCCTGTCATATTTATGTGTGTGTGTGTGTGTGTGTGTGTGTGTATATATACATGTATATACAATGTGTGTGTGTGTGTGTGTGTGTGTGTGTGTATACATGTATATACCATGTATGTGTGTGTGTATATATTATGCAGGGGGACTCATTATTTTATTAAGATTAACCACCCGTCTGTCAGTGTACTGATGGTTGATTATTTATCGCTGCTTAATAAACTGACATCCGAGATGTTTCAGTGAATTTCTGGTACTGTAATCTCATAAAATGTCACGAGATTCCAGTATCAGGGGCTGTTCTCCAGTGTTGGAAGCGTTGGTAGATCGCTTCACTCCTCCAAAGGAGAAGCGATCTTCTCTGCTTCATAAACAGGCACCCAGAGGAGAGAGATCTCCACTGTGAATGCCGGCGAAGGAAGCAGAGAATAGATTTCACTGCTTCATAAACGGACACCATTGTGTTAAAGTGGAACATCATCCCCCCGTCTTTGACATTTGCCAATTTTTATTTTGGGAGATAGCTGATTTTGACAAGTATCTGCTCTCACTTCCGCTTGGGTCAACTAGGCAATCTGAGGGAAAGTTGTCCTCCCCCTCCCACCCCGCAGTCTTATGGGACACGTCACAGGTCCCTGAAGACTGCAGGACCATTCGCAATGCGGCTCGTGCATGCACAGTAGGCACCTGGCTGTGAAGCCGCATGTTGTTAAAGCCACTTGCCCATATTTAAGATGCTGGGGACCGAAGACAGTCCCTGTCGCCCCCTCGAGTGAGCACAGTGCTGGATTGTGGGACAGCTAAGTGCCTGTTTATTTTAAAGTCAGCAGCTACAGCTTTTGTAGCTACTGACTTTTAATTTTCAGAAAAAGGTGTGCTGGTGAAGTGCATTGGGGTGCCATTCAAAAATGCAGGGCACTGAAATGCACAGCACTGTGGATCCTGCATTACCATAATGCATAAGTGTGAAACCAGCCTAACAAGTTATTTACCATAGGTTGCTTATTTTTTTGTGATTTTTCACCGTTTTGTCAAAGGCGTATTTTAAAATGTACAAATGTTTATTTATTAAAGTGGCTCTAAAAGCATAAGGTTTTTTTACCTTAATGCATTCTTTGCATTAGGGTAAAGAAACCTTCCAGTATCAGCTCTCCCACCCCCCTTATGACTTACCTGGCTCCTCTTTCGATTCAGCGCTGTGCCTGAGAACAGCATCACTGCTCTCTCTCTGTCTCTTAAAGACAGAGGCAGCAGCGGGAGCCATTGGCCCCTACTGCTGTCAATCAAATCCTGAGAGAAGGGAGCCAGGGGATGGGGCTGTGCCACACTGTGTGTGTCTAGGGACACATACAGCCCATCTTGGGAGAGAGCCCCCATGTCTGCCCCCATAGCAAGCACTTGTTATGGGAGCAGACGCAGAAGAGGAGGCGCCAGCAGCGGGGGATCTCAGAAGAGGACATTTGGGGCTGCTCTGTGCAATATTATTGCACAGTGCAGGCAAGTATAACATTAATTATTTTAATAAAAAAAAAAAAATACATTTCTTTCTCGTACATCACGGGACACAGAGCGACATAGTCATTACTATGTGGGTTATATAGATACCTTCAGGTGCTGGCACTGGCAACTTCCAAAACCGGAAGTACCCTCCCCTATATAAGCCCCTCCCATCCGGGAGCACCTCAGTTTTTTGCCAGTGTCTAAGGTGTTGGCCAAGAAGTAACATGTGTTTCACTGAGCTTGCGTACAGGTTCTTTTGGGCCTCAGTAAGCTATTCCGGATCCGACCAAAAAAGCTTCATAGCTAAACGGTCGGTACCCGGGCCTTGCAAGAGAAGAGCAAGGTTTTGCCTGTAATGCCTCTCTTAGGAGGGCTGGACCCTGGGATCCAGAGCTCTGGTCATACCCACGACCAAGATGTTTTCTGTGCAGGGTGCTATACAGGTCCAGGGGAGTGGAATCCTTGGGAACCCGGTCCCTGAAGGTTTGATTACAATGCCTGCCGTGATAGGTGAAGTTTGGGCTTCTGTGGACCAAACAGAGTCCTGCGGCGAGGAAAAGGTAAGTGGGGGCCCTCAGGAACTTGGTTCTATTGGGGGACCCCCAAGCCTATTTTGTCTTTCTGCCTGTTACCTAAGGTATTCCCGCTAAATATTCTGTGCATGCCTGTTACTACTGAGAAAATGTAATTTTTTTTTATAGTAGGCAAGAAAAAATAAAAATAAAAAATGTGTAAGACCGCGGTACCTGTGTTAAACACTAGAGGCCGCTATGGTTCTTTTTTCTTGTAATGTGGATTTTTTTCTTCTGAAGTCAAATCCAGGCAGTTGGTAAGTTCTCTGCTGGGAAGCTGTCTCCTCTGCCCTGTTGCTGCGCTCATCCATCCCCGGGCCCTGCGGCAGGGACCCTGGCTCCCATCTAGCTCCTTGTTTTTTCAAAAAAGGCGCCGAAGGCGCACGTGCCCGTGCACGCGCCTCTCTATATAGAGGCGATCTGGAAAAAGGGGCGGAGCGGGTGGATGACGCTCGGTGTGCGCCGCGGCGCTACTGCGCATGTGCGGGCGTCCAGCATGTTTAAAGGCAATCACAGCTGGCTATTGAAGTGCACAAACAGAGCTAGCAACAGTAAAAAGGCACACAGAGGCGGTGGATGCAGGCATCCCCTAGAAAGGCACTTTAGTAGACACCAACTGATATTTAGCAGCAATTGTGCTAGACTATTCTCAGTAAAAGGGGTGTATTACGGCTGGAATACCTCAGCTTTGGGCTTAGGAATATGCCGTCCAGAAGCTCCGGAACTAAATCTTCCAGGAAGCGAAAGGGGTCTCCATCGGGCTCTGAGGATCTTGGGCATGCTTCTGCTGCACCAGTCTCCACTGAAAATTCAGAGGTTAGTGACCGTAGAGACCCTGCAGGAGTACCTGGTACTGTGGCTGTCCTCAGTTCACCTGCTCCTGTGTATGTAACAGAGGAGGTTTTTTCCTCAGCTCTGGGAGGATTAGAAGAGAGATTGTCAACATTAATCGCTGCCTCCCTGTCACAGGGAAAGCACGCCCGATCTCCGTCTCCTCCTTCAGAGTACCTGTTAGCGGAGCAACAGTCCCATACAGGGATCGACCTGCCTGAAGGGGATCAGGAAGAGGTTGATTCTGTTATAGAGGAATCAACAGTGGAGGAACCTTTCTCAGCATCTCAAGCTGAAAGATTATGGGTTCAGTCTTTGACTAACATGGTCCGATCAGCATTTAAAATGCACCTTGCGGAACCATCAACCACTAGTGTCTCCTCGCTGGGGTCGCTAAAAGCTCCCCAGACTGTCTGTTCTTTTCCACTTCACCCTTTATTGGAAGGGCTCATGTACCAGGATTGGGAACATCCTGATAAAATATTTACTCCCCCCAAGAGATTTCCGGTGGTCTATCCCATGGAGGATAAGTTCATCAAAAAATGGAGGGTCCCTACAGTGGACGCAGCCATCTCTTGTGTGAATAAATCACTGACATGTCCAGTGGATAATGTCCAAATGTTCAAGGACCCAATAGATAAAAAATTGGAGTCCTTATTAAAATCTGTTTTTTCTACAGCAGGCTTGGTGACACAACCAGCAGTGGCAGCTATTGGGGTCTGCCAAGCAGTGAAGGATCAGTTGAAACAAGTCTTAAGGGACTTGCCAGATCAGCAGGCCCTTGCCCTAGCTGATCTACCTAGAGCCTTATGCTTTGCGGTTGACGCCATAAAGGATTCAATCCATCAGGCCTCCCGCCTTACGCTGTCTGTAGTACATATGCGCAGGCTTCTATGGCTCAAAAACTGGTCTGCTGAAGCTCCCTGTAAAAAATTGCTGGTTAGCTTCCCATTTCATGGTGAACGCTTATTTGGGGAAGACCTGGACAAATATATCCAGAAAATTTCCAACGGTAAAAGTACACTTTTGCCGGTTAAAAACAGAGTCCCTCTTTTAAGAGGCCTGCTTCTCCAGTCCCTGGGGCATCGGCTGTGAAACAGTTCCGACGGCCTCCTCGGTCAAATCCCGGGGGTAAAAATCAGGGACAATCGCAGGGTAATAAAAAACCCTGGGTCAGGAGAGGTACAAAACCTCCCCCAAAGAAAAAACCCTGGGTCAGGAGAGGTACAAAACCTCCCCCAAAGTCAAATGCATGAAGGGTTGCCCCCACTCAATCGGGTGGGGGGAAGACTCCAGTTGTTCGCAGAGACCTGGCGGGACACGATCAGAGACAGATGGGTGCTCTCCGCAGTAAGTCTGGGATACAGATTGGAGTTAAAAGACTCTCCTCCTTCCCATTTTATGAGGTCAAACGTGCCAAGGGATCCTCGGAAGAGAGAGTCCCTCCTGTTGGCACTAGAACAACTATTGCTCCAAGGAGTAATTATGGAGGTTCCCCTGGAAGAATGGGGGTTCGGGTTTTACTCAAACCTCTTTACAGTCCCGAAGCCAAACGGGGACGTGAGGCCCATATTAAATCTAAAAGGGCTAAACAAATTCCTGCATATCAGGACTTTCCAAATGGAGTCGATCCGATCGGTGGCCACTGCCCTACAAGGGGAGGAATGGTTAGCCTCGATCGACATCAAAGATGCTTATTTGCACATTCCCATCTTTCCAGTCCACCAAAAATTTATACGCTTTGCAGTAGAAGGGCGCCATTTTCAGTTCAGAGCCTTTCCCTTCGGTCTGGCCACAGCACCACGAGTGTTCACAAAAATTCTGGCCCCATTATTGGCCAATCTAAGAACGCAAGGTGTAACGATAATGGCATATCTAGACGACTTGTTGCTGATAGACCACTCAGTGAAAAAACTAGAAGTGGTCGTTCACAAGACAATCAAGTATCTGGAATCTCACGGTTGGATTATCAACCGAGACAAGTCGGCCCTAAAACCAGTCAAAAGTCTCGAATACTTGGGGCTAAGGCTAGATTCAGGCCAGAGGAAAATATTCTTGCCTCGAAAAAAGGTGTTGTCTTTGAGAGAATTGATCCACTTAGTGGGTACAAAAAGACAGCCGTCCATACGCCTGTGCATGAGGCTGCTGGGAAAAATGGTGGCATCATTCGAAGCAGTACCCTACGGTCAATTCCATTCAAGGAATTTGCAAAGGGCCATACTGTCAGCCTGGAACAAGAAAGTTCAGGCCCTAGACTTACCAATGTCCTTGTCCCCTTCCGTTCGCAAGAGCCTCCGTTGGTGGTTGGTTCCCCAGAATCTGGAAAAAGGGAAATCCTTCAGTCCGATTTCTTGGAAGGTGGTCACTACAGATGCCAGCCTTATAGGCTGGGGAGCAGTACTGGAGCAATGGTCTCTCCAGGGCAGATGGTCGGATGCGGAAAAGGCCCTGCCCATCAATCTCTTAGAGATACGAGCAGCCCGGTATGCCCTAGTAGCATGGACATCCAAACTCCAAGGGTCCCCTGTCAGAATTCAATCAGACAATGCCACGGCAGTGGCATATATCAATCATCAGGGTGGCACCAGGAGTCGTGCAGCCCAGAGGGAAGTAAATTGCATCCTGAAATGGGCAGAAATATATGTCCCAGCCATATCCGCGGTATTCATTCCAGGAGTGGAGAATTGGAAGGCGGACTTTCTAAGTCGCCAACAATTATGCCCAGGGGAATGGTCCCTTCACCCCGAGGTTTTCCGGACAATATGTCAGCGGTGGGGAACACCGGATGTAGATCTGCTAGCATCCAGATTCAACGCAAAGGTGGACAGGTTTGTCTCTTGGACAAGGGATCCCCTAGCTTGCGGCTCGGATGCCCTAGTGTTCCCTTGGGATCAGTTCAAGCTGATATATGCATTCCCACCGCCACAATTGTTACCTCGATTACTCCGCAGAATCAGGGTAGAAAAGAAACCAGTGATTCTGGTGGCTCCAGCGTGGCCCCGAAGAGCATGGTACGCGGAGATTGTAAAAATGTCAGTGGGGAGTCCTTGGACTCTCCCACATCGTCCGGACCTGCTTTTGCAAGGACCGATATACCACCCTTCCTTACCAGCCCTAGGTTTGGCGGCCTGGCTATTGAAGCCCACATTCTAAAAAAGAGAGGGCTCTCTAATCCTGTGGTATCTACTAGACTTGTGCACAACGGAAAAATTCGTTCCGTTTCGGTTCGTTTCTTTCCGGTCCTGTTGATTCGTAATCATTCGTAATTTTGCTAGATGGGATTTTTCGTGTTCGGACTCATTCGTATTTTTGCAAGCGACATTTTTCGTTGAATTTTTTGTTGCTTTATAATTCGTACTTTCGGTAGAGTACGTTGTTTTTCGTTGATTCTGGACACAACTCCTACTTTCGTAACTTTTTTTGGGTTCGTTGATTCGTAATTTTCCGTGTCTCTCTCACAACGACGCTGCCTATTATGCCTAATGTGCTTCGAATGGATTTGTACTTTTCTAAATACATTGCGGTTATTTGTAACGATTCGAAATCTCGTATTTTACTTTCGTTTTTAACATGCGGCTATAGGCTCCGCCCCTGTACACCATTTTGAGAGGGTTCAGCACGGTGAGGGAGAAGCAGAGAGCAGAGCAGAGTGAGTGTTATTGTGCTTCGAATGGATTCGAAATCTCGTATTTTACTTTCGTTTTTTACATGCGGCTATAACCTCCGCCCCTGTACACCATTTTGAGAGGGAGTTCAGCACGGTGTGGGAGAAGCAGAGAGCAGAGCAGAGTGAGTGTTATTGTGCTTCGTATGGATTCGTACATTCGTAACTTTTTCATAACGAATTATGCCGAAGACATTCGGGCATTCGCTATTTGCGGTATAATTTATTTCGGATTCGGTCTTATTCGTAATTGCTTTGTTCGGAAATTCGAATGCTTCCGAATGTCCGAAAGTTGCTAAATTCGGACGAATTTCAATTCGTTACGAAACGAATTGCACAAGCCTAGTATCTACCATGATCAATGCCAGGAAGCCGGTATCCAGGCAGATCTACTATAGAATCTGGAAGGCGTACATCGCCTGGTGTGAGGCCAAGAAATGGCATCCACGTAAGTACGTAATAGGTAGGATTCTGGACTTCCTACAGTGGGCTGTAGATAGGAAGCTTGCCTTGAGTACTATCAAGGGTCAGATTTCGGCCTTGTCAATATTTTTTCAGAGGCCCTTGGCTTCGCATTCACTAGTCAAAGCCTTTATACAAGGAGTGACGCGTATTAGCCCTCCGGTTAATATTCCCATATGTCCATGGGACTTAAACCTGGTTCTGTCGGTGTGACGGATCTCAGATACCCCAGATGGGCACATCCGCCAGACTTGTTTCTCCTGTCCTCCAAACACACCCGCAGCCTGCAGATTCGCCATAACCAGCCCTTAACCCCTCAATCACGAGACAAGCCACACAGGTGTTGAGGGTTAAACATGCAGCGCATCAACAGTTTATTAAATCCAAAACATACACTTTTACACACAGTTAGGGACACTCCCCTTAGCCTTGTCATAGAGGGGGGTAGGGGACAAGGAAGAACCAATGGGAACTGAACCCTTGTACATTGAAACAGAGACTACAGATAAACATAAAGGTATTATGGTAAGCAGGCAACCCCTCAATACACATCCCCTGCGGAGAGATGTCTGCAGTCCAGACCATTGTCTATGTGCCATGACTCAACACAGCTAAACACAGCAACAAGAGGGGGGGGGATGGGGGAGAAGGGATGTAGCATTACATTACATTATCTCAATGCCAGCTTCTCCCCGAGTCTCCAGTCTCTTCTGGGCCATAATCTGTGGGTAGGAGGCCCGCCCTCAGTCCCTTCCAAAGCACACAGTGACAGTGGGTTCTGTCACAGTCTGTTCTACAGAAACAACCATTTGAACCATTACAGCATATTTCCCTGGTTCTTCTCACCAGGAAATTGATTTTTCTAGTAGCCATTTGTTCGGCTAAAAGAGTGTTGGAATTAGCAGCTATGTCCTGTAAGGAGCCATATCTGGTTATCCGTAAGGACAGAGTAGTGTTACGTCCTCATCCAGCCTTTCTTCCTAAGGTGGTATCGAGGTTTCATTTGAACCAAGATGTGGTTCTTCCTTCGTTTTTTCCCAAACCTAGTTCGGTAGAGGAAAAGTTATTACATTCTTTGGATGTAGTAAGAGCAGTTAAAGCTTATCTAAAAGCCACTGCTCAGATTCGCAGAACGGATACTTTGTTTATTCTGCCGGAAGGCCCCAGAAAGGGTCAGGCAGCGTCAAAATCTACTTTAGCCAAGTGGATTCGACAGGTCATAATGCAAGCCTATGGCTTGAGGAGACCGCCTCCGTTCATAGTTAGGGCGCACTCCACGAGAGCAGTTGGAACTTCATGGGCAGTGCATCACCAGGCCTCCCTGGCTCAAATCTGTAAGGCCGCAACATGGTCTTCAGTACACACGTTTACTAGGTTCTACCAGGTGGACGTTAGAAGTCAGGAGGATGTCGCCTTTGGGCGCAGTGTGTTGCAGGCCGCAAAAGATCCTCATGTCTGATAGCGCTCAGCTTATGTATGGTGTATCCCCCCCCCTCATTGGGCATTGCTTTAGGACATCCCACATAGTAATGACTATGTCGCTCTGTGTCCCGAGATGTACGAGAAAGAAAATAGGATTTTTATAACAGCTTACCTGTAAAATCCTTTTCTTGGAGTACATCACGGGACACAGAGCTCCCACCCCTCTTTTGGGGACACTTATTGCTTTGCTACAAAACTGAGGTACTCCCGGATGGGAGGGGCTTATATAGGGGAGGGTACTTCCGGTTTTGGAAGTTGCCAGTGCCAGCACCTGAAGGTATCTATATAACCCACATAGTAATGACTATGTCGCTCTGTGTCCCGTGATGTACTCCAAGAAAAGGATTTTTACAGGTAAGCTGTTATAAAAATCCTATTTTATAATCACTTTAACGCTAACTCAATACGTTTTTTTTTTTTTGTTTTTTTGTTGCAAAAATACATTTTTGATAACCGTTTGAACAACTATCACAGGACATAGAATAAAAAGGCGGTGCTGCTGATTTGCTATCGGGCATGTGCTTTTATGAAAAATATATGGTTTGGGGAAATGTTACAAACTCTGAAAACTGTAACTGACAAATGGGGAAAAATTGCAGGTGGAGGTGAAAAATTAGCTTCCCTCTCAACTGTCATGTAGTACACCCCATTTCTTACCTGACTTTAAAGCTCTGTAAGATTTCCTAGATTTGTCTGGATGGACACAAATGGCTGGCATCCCTTCCGTGTAGTTTGCAGAAGGAGCACTTTGCAATTTTGTATCCAGGCTTTCTCTTGGCATAAACAAGTTCTAAAAGTCACTTTTCTACCTCGCTCATTTGATCTGTATGGAGCCGCCTCCCCCCACCCACAGTGATTAATTAGAAAGCATCTGATTTTTCCATCACCCACTGTTTCACCGCCCCAGAAACCCCTATTTATATCTCTTTGTGTTAGATTAATTAGCACGTCTCTGGCACAGAGCATGTGAGTAGAGCGCTCTGTGGCTCTTAATGGCAGTTCCATAGACAGAAAATATATTTTCCTTATTTAGAAAGCTGTTTTGCTGGTAGAATATAGATGTATGCTAGGTTGTGCAACACCGGCCAAATTCTCATTTCTGTAGTGGAACCACAGGTCCCAGCATGCTTTCTTGCTACATATATGGCCATTTTCTCCTGTCTTTCTCCCCAACTGCAACAGTGTGTGGGGGGGGGGGACTAAGACTTGAGTGCATAATCTGGCGCAGCTCTGCATGGAAACCAATCGGCTTACAGGTTTTATTGTCAAAGTCTAATTGAATAAGCTGCAGTTGGATACTGGCTATCATACACAGCTTCCCCAAATTCTGAGTGCACCAGTTTTAATAAATCTCCCCCAGTGTGTCACAATCACAGTGAAAAAACAGTTCCTTTATGGTAGACAAGACTTCTACAAGATATTACTATAAGTATAGTTAAAGCTAAAGTTTAGCGTTTTCTGTAAATAGAGGTGAAGCAGTTGAATGACAGGATCCTGATTGTGCATTCCGCATTGTGGGTCGTAGTAGGAGTACTGTTAAAAAAAGAAGTTGGGGTTTAAAACAGACAAACATTTATACACGCCTAGGTGGATGCAGCATCGATCTGATGCTGCATCTGTCCCCTGCCAGGTCTGCAGTGGGAACTGAGTGATCGAACACAGCCGATTGCTCAGTTCTCCCCCTCTGCTCTGAGCAGAGAGCCCTCACTGTCAGTCAGCGGCTCTCTGCTCTCCCTTCCAGCGCTCACTGGAGGTCTGCGCTGTGGAGGAGGCAGGAGGGTCTGGCTAAGGCTCTCATCAGATCACTGAGAGGCAAAGCTAAGTGCTGGTCCAGGCTGCTGGATAAATCCTAACCAAATGGTTGGGATCTTTCCCAAGCCTGGACCGGCTGAGTGGCATCAGCTGACAGCGGGCTTTGGCCCACTGTCTGCTGAAAACGGATTACAGTAGTGCAGAATTAACTGCACTCCCGTGATCCATAGGAGAAGTATGAGCAAAGGCTTGTTTAAAAAAAATAAAATAAACATGTTATATTTACCTTCTCTGTGCAGTTGGTTTTGCACAGAGCAGCCCGGATCCTCCTCTTCTCAAATCCCTTTTTGCTGCTCCTGGCCCCTCCCTCCTATCGAGTGCCCCCTCAGTCAGCAGCTTCCTATGGGGGCACTGGAGCAGAGTCACAGCTCCGTGTGTCCATTCAGACACGGAACATCGACCCATCCCCACCCCTCTCTCCCCGATTGGCTGACTGACTGACTGGCTGACTGACTTTGATTGACAGCTGAGGGAGCCAATGGCACCGCTGCTGTGTCTCAGCCAATCAGGATGAGTGTCCCGGACGGCTTAGACATTCGTGGACATCACTAGAGAGAGATGAGGCTCAGGTAAGTAATTAGGGGGTGCTGAGGGGGGCTTCTACACACAAAAGGTTTTTTATCTTAATGCATAGAATGCATTAAGATAAAAAACCTTCTGCCTTTACAACCACTTTAATGGCGGAGAGAGCAGATGAGGGCGGGCAAGCAACACAACTTTTCTCAGTAGTAGAGGCTGCTATAAACCTTCACAGTGCTAGAAGAAAGACGCTCAAGGCAATATCCAACAGTTCTGAAGTAGATACAGCAGGGATGATTTTTAACGGAAGCGGGCAGGTAATAAAAAAGTGGGGGGGGGGATAATGCGCTAATGTGTGATAATACTAAATAAACATACAGTGACAAAAGTGACAAAAATATGAATAAAGTGCAGGAAAAAGTGCATATCAAAATATCACAATCTCTCTAACCATAATGAAAGAGAAATGAATAATCTATATCCAATAAATAAAGACCTCCAAACCGGGGTCCAGCGGGCGAAGAGACAAGAAACCTCCAATGGTGTAGTAATATAGTAAAAAAGTATAGGGTTTATTAAGAATAAGAGGGTGGACTCTTAAATCACAACAAAAAGATATAGGCAAATACAGAGAATCACGGCGTGCAAAGCGCCGTCTTACTGTAGTTCTGCTGTTTTGTGATCCTGGATGTGATGCCGCAATCCTTTCCCTACGCCGTTACGTCACGTACCTCGTGACTTCTTCAGGGGAGCCTGATTGGTTGTTAAGGCAGTCAATAAATAGTACGCGAACCGGAAATAGCGGATCCGCCATTTTCTTGAATACCAATATGAGCAGTATGGGCGCCGCCATTTTTTCATAGTCTGTGGGTGGCGGTTTGCTAATAAAAACCTATCACTTCACCTGGCGTGACAGGTCTAAATAGCCCATCCTACAAATATAATCTCCATACTGCTCTAATATGGATAACAGATCCTAAAGCCTGCTATAAAATAGCGTTAATTCACCACAACCCCTACAGTCTAACTAAGCAGACTATGTTAGTGGAGAACTGGATATGCATATATCTATCTAATCTATTCACTTTAATAAAAGTTGTGAACAAGAGTAAATCCCTAAATAAAATGAGGATGTTTAAGACATGATGTTGGATATATTAGGATATAAGTCAACAACTATTATATCCTCTACTATGAACACCATATGTACCTTATAAACAGAGTATTAAATTACCGTAATATATATAAAATCCCCAATGTATGTCTAACTGGCTGAATGGTGGAATCACGTGATCCCAAACAGCAGGACAACTCCCAACATACATTAAATATAGTATATCATACAAAAAACTGTAAACTATTAGGTTTAATATTAAATGAATAAAAATAGAAACTAAAAAATTAAAAGTTGCTAAGAAAGCAATTAAGGTCGAACTCTACATTCATTCCCCTGGGTGTCAATGTTCTTAGTGTATGTATCCACCGAGATTCTTTTTGACTTATACTTCTAACTAGGTGGTTGCCTCTCCAGGAGCTTTTATATTTGTCAATACCCCAGAACTGTAGTTGTGAGGGGTCTTGGTTATGTACCAGCGCAAAATGTCGTGAGACATTATGCTTTGGAAATCCATTGGTTATGTTTTGGACATGCTCTTTTATTCTAATCTTCAAAGCTCTTTTAGTTCTTCCTACATAGTACCATTACATATAACTAAGTGTTTGATGCTGGTCCCCCAAAAATATATACTGTATACTAAACTTCCAAACAATAAATAGAATTGCATTTGCCACATTTCCTGTTTTTTCCATTTTGAGGAAGTGCCTGATTGAAATAAAACATGTTGTCGATGTTGCTACCCCTCCAGGGCAGGACTGTACCCGCATGTACATAGGGGGCGGGTTAAGTTTTTGTGACTTGCATTGTTCCCTTTGTGAGGATTTCTCTGCCTCCCTCCACTGGAAAGATTTATGTCTTGTCTGCAAGTGCTGGATTGGACCCCACGCTGTGTATGATCATATAAGCACTTTGCATTGCTCTAATATGTGTTTATGGTGGGAGGCATGACCTTATATGCTGGAAAGGCTCAGAAACACTGGCTTCAATTGATTCAAGGAAAAATATTTGTGATCTTACATGGACTGGCATTCAGTGCATGGTTGTGATGGAAGGACTTTCTTTTCATTGATTATATATCTTCATATATTTAGCAGTGGTGTTAACCTCTATGCCACACTGTAGCTTGCACCTAGCTTTAATTAAAATGGTGATCATCTATTAGACCTCATTCACACTGAAGGCGTTTTTCAGATGTTTTGGCGCTAAAAATAGTGTCTGTAAAGCACCTGAAAAATGCCTCCCATGCCTCCCCAGTGTGAAAGCCCGAGTACTTTCACACAGGGGCTGTGCACTTGCAGGATATTAGAAAAAGTCCTGCAAGCAGCATCTTTGGGGCGGTTTGGGAGCGGTGTATACACCGCTCCCAAAACGCCCTGCCCATTTAAATTAATGGGCAGCGCTGCTGAAGCACCTGCAAAGAGCTTCGGCAGCGCCACAACACAGGCGCTTTTAACCCTGAGTGTGAAAGGGGTCTTAAAATTTGGATGAAGAAAGATTGATTGTACAATCTCAGCTGGTGTAAGTATGTGGAAAGATCTTGATTGCATATCTCCTGGGGGGTATGGTGCTATTTGTTGAATCCTCAATCAAGCGAAACAGGTGCTTGTTTTCATGATTGGCTTTGCTGTTGAATGATTGCAGTACAAGCATAACTGCATATTGAGAGGAAATATTTTACTTATAAATACAGTGTGGCAATTTTTCCCAGTTCAAAAGATAACATACAAGGTGCATCTATTTTAAATAAATCACAAAATTAAAAAAAATATATATAGCATATACAATTGCGACACAAGTCATATTGTAGTTAAATGTTATTAAAATTACCTTTCCTGTTCAATCTACAGCTCTGTAAATTTCTGCAAAATCCAATATTGCTACCTGAAGGTGTTCTGTACACAGAATGCCCCCCAGAAACATTTCCTGCTTGTGTGATTTGCTTACTGATTTTCCCAGAAGTCTGCACTAAGATACAAGTCAGATATCAGGCATCACCTTGCAACAAAAATGTAATTTGTGATAAACTCCAAATAGGAAATCACTTCTAAAGTGTTGCAGACCCTGCAGTTTTACTCATTAGAGCCCTGCAGGTGCAGCAGCTGGTTGATAATTATGAAACCACTCCAATTAGATTCAATTTCTACATGGACACAGACAAACGCACAGGGATTTATTCAGAATAACAAAGTTTGTTAAAATCCTTGCAAAGTTTTTTTTTTTTTTTTCTCAACAAAAGCAGAGTTACTCTTTAAACAATCTTTCTTACAGTGACAAGGGGAAAATGTGCCAGACTTTCTATTGTGGGGTGTTACATGGATCCAGGTGTTCATTGCGTTTTTAACCCCTATATATGGGGAATGTTAAATATTATTGGTGTGCAAATTAGTTACATATCTGCCAAGTAGTTTTGTACAATATGGGTGTCTAGTTTACCATGAATCCAGGGGGTGGGTGTTTGAAAAACGTGTATTCCCTCCTGGATACATTCCCCATGGTATCGCTGATTCGTATCCCAGGAGAATTTTTGTCTCTCTTTATTATAATAGGGGGAGGGTGGTTTGTTAAATTGGTATATTTTTGATAAACTTTTTTTTATATTGGATGCAGTAAGAGATGCATTATCATGGTACTAAAATAAATGTGCTATAAGTCCAGTGGTTCTCAACCCTGTCCTCAAGTACCCCCAACAGGCCATGTTTACAGGTTTTTCTTTATCTTGCACAGGTGCTTCAAATTAGAGTCAATGGCTTGGTATTTTGTACAGCTATTTTATCCCAAAACATGGCCTGTTGGGGACTTGAGTGAGGACAAGGTTGAGAACCACTGCTATAAGTAACTATATAACTATAAGTAGTTATGTGTCTAACCCTGTACTTTACATCTGTATTTCTAAATTGCCAGAGAGCCCCAAAGCAGCTAATTCCGACATGGACATGGCATACGAGAGAGCTAGAGTCAGCCTTACGCCCGATGACTTTCCTCCCAGCCCAGTGAATAAGGTATGTAAAAGTCGAGTTTGGACTTGTATGATGGACACATGGTATTAGGAGCTGTGATGCTACCAGCACTGTGTAAATTGGGGTACAGAAGAGTCTGCTCAATATACTGTACATGTAGATTGGAAAAATCACATTCTTCACAAAGGCAAGCCCTAACCTGCTTTTGCTGAAACACATCCTTTGTTGAGAAAAATGGTCTTATGGAAAAAGATGACATAGAGTGCACCTCTACTGAAATCTTAACAGAAAGTTATGTATACATTCTTGCTGCTAAAAATACTTCTGCCTGATCCCTCCAGTGCTACTCACATATGACCAAAGGAGAGCAAGAGTTGATCTGCTTTAACCCGATCCACACCCAGTGCTCACCTGTGCTCACCAGTGCTATCTATCTATCTATCTATATATATATATATATATATATATATATATATATATATATAAAACTGTGTGTGTGTGTGTGTATGTGTGTATATATATATATATATATATATATATATAAAATATGCTTTTACCCCTGCCTGTCTTTTCCACCCCACAGCTGCCACTGTTATGGCTCCTGTCCTTCTCCCCTCAGCTGCTGTCGTTGCGTTGCTGCCAGAACCAGGCCTATTGCCCAGCAAGGGCCACACTAGCAGAAGAAGGGAAGACCCCCAGCTGTAGAGATAAAGGCAGACATCACAAGAGCGGAGGAAAGGAAGAGACAGGCGGGGGTGAAAGCACTAAGTGGAGGAACAGAGTAAGCCAATATAGGAGCAGTGTGTCAGGCTTCTGTCATTCAATCCTCTGGAACCGCCCCTCAAAATAACAAAGAAGAGTCACATGGGGTGACTTCTAGAGGAAAGGAGAGAGAAAGGGCTTTACGAGGAGCTGCTGCTGAGCATGCACAATCAAAGTGGCAATCTCTACAGCCGGAGGATCGGCTGCTTTAGGGTTGTCACTAACAAAGTGGCAGTCCATGGATACAGCAGGATCAACCAGGCATTTTCTTACAAGGAAAAGTTGCATGCTGGAAAGCTTTTGCACCCAGCTTTGAAATAAATTTTTAAGAGTAATATGCACAAAAAATTGCAAATAAAGAAAAAATAATATAGTATATACTAGGGGTGCGCATCTTCACTGGTCTCACAATTCGATTACGATTATTTGGTAAGCAATTCGATTTGATTCCGCGATGCATCACGATTACCGACGAGCTCCCACTTCCGCTTGGGCCGCCTTCCTCCCTGCAATCTTCTGGGACACATCACAGGTCCCAGAAGATTGCCCGGCTATGCAGGACAGCGCAGTGAGACATGCGCACCCGACTGTGAAGCTGCAAGGTGTCACAGCCAGATGCCTAAAGCAGTATTGCCAGCGTCGTGGACAGGCAGGGGAGAGAATGGAGGTGTCGGGTGGCCAGGTCGGTGGATTGTGACTTTTTGCGCACACTCGTGGAATGGCGAAAAACTTAAAAAAAAAATTGTTGTTCTATTTATTAAATTTTTTTTTTTTTTTACATTGTGTTTTAAAAAAAATGTTTGATCGCTTTTATTGCTGACACGCTTCGTTCCAGTCTGTCTGTAGCCGCAGGAAGTAGCGGCTCGTGGATCGGGTCTCCCGGTGGGACGAGAGGCCCGGTCAGAGCGGCAGAAGGTGGCGGGAGAGGGGGGATGTCCCCTCCCGCTCCTCCGGGATAACAACTGAGCGGCTTTCTTTTTCGTACATCACGGGACACAGAGCGACATAGCCATTACTATGTGGGTTATATAGATTACCTTCTGGTGCTGGCACTGGCAACTTCCAAAACAGGAAGTACCCTCCCCTATATAAGCCCCTCCCATCCGGGAGTACCTCAGTTTTTTGCCAGTGTCTAAGGTGTTGGCAAGGTTAACATGTATTCATCTGGGCTTGTGTACAGGTTCTTTTGGGCCTTAGCAAGCTATTCCGGATCCGACCAAAAAAGCTTCATAGCTAAACGGTCGGTACCCGGGCCTTGCAGAGAAGAGCAAGGTTTTGCCTGTAATGCCTCTCTTAGGAGGGCTGGACCCTGGGATCCAGAGCTCTGGTCATACCCACGACCAAGATGTTATCTGTGCAGGGTGCTATACAGGTCCAGGGGAGTGGAATCCTTGGGAACCCGGTCCCTGAAGGTCTACGTACATTGCCTGCCGTGAAAGGCGAAGTTTGGGCTTCTGTGCCAAACAGAGTCCTGCGGTGGGGAAAAGGTAAGTGGGGGCCCCTCAGGAACTTGGTTCTATTGGGGGACCCTCAAGCCTAATATGTCTTTCTGCCTGTTACCTAAACGGTATTCCCGCTAAATAATCTGTAATGCCTAAAACTGCTAATCTTAGAAAATGGTTTTCTCATATAGTAGTTGTAAAAGAAAAAAAAAAAAAAAAAAAAGACAAGGTGCGGTACCTGTGTTTATCCACTAGAGGCCGCTGTAGAACGTCTTTTTCTGTGGACTATTCCTTCCAGGGTGAAAGTCCAGGCAGATGGTGAGTTCTCTTGTAAGGGAAGCTACTTTCCTCTGTCTTGCTGCCATGTGCTCTTTTTCATCCCCGGGCCCTGCTGCAAACAGGGACCCTGGCTCCTCTCCCTGTGTTTCCATGGGTGAACGCCGAGGGCGCACACGTACCCGCGCGCGCGCACACGCTTCTAATATAGGAGACGGGCTGGAAAAGGGGGCGGAGCTTGGCGGATGACGCTCTGTGCGCGCCGCAGCGCTTCTGCGCATGTGCGGGCGTCCCAGCATGTTAAAAACAGTTTTTTTTTCTGTGAACTGGCTGTGGAGAGACAGAGCAAGGGGCTGGTAGCATATAAAGCAGGCATACAGCAGGCGGTTGATGCAGGCATCCCCTAGAGAGGCACATTAGTGGACACCAAGTGATTTATATAGCAGCAAGTTTGCTAGACTATTATCAGTAAGTGGTGTATTGCGGCTGGAATACCTCAGCTTTGGGCTTAGGAATATGCCGCCTAAAGTCTCCGGGTCTAAAACGCCCAGGAAGCAAAAAGGGTCTCCGTCGGGCTCTGAGGATCTTGGGCATGCTTTGGCTGCACCAGTCTCCCCTGAAAAATCAGAGGTTGGGGCCCGTAGGGAACCCTCAGGAGTGCCTGGTACTGTGGCTGTCCTCAGTTCACCTGCTCCGGCATATGTAACAGAGGAGGCTTTTGCCTCAGCTCTGGGAGGATTGGAGCGAAGATTGGCAGCATTGATCGCTTCTTCCCTACCAGAGAGAAAGCGCGCCTGATCTCCGTCCCCTCCATCAGAGTACCTATTAGCAGAGCAACAGTCCCATGAAGGGATTGACATACCTGAAGGGGATCAGGATGAGGATGACTGTTTTAGAGGAGTCGACAGTGGAAGAACCATTCTCTGCATCACAAGCTGAAAGATTGTGGGTTCAGTCCCTAACTGGCATGGTTCGATCAGCATTTAAAATGCCCCTTGGGGAACCATCAACCACGTCTGTCTCCTCGTTGGGGTCGTTAAAAGCTCCCCAGACTATTTGTTCCTTTCCAATCCATCCATTACTGGAAGGACTTATATACCAGGATTGGGAACATCCTGATAAAATATTTACTCCCCCTAAGAGATTTCCGGTGACCTATCCCATGGAGGATAAGTTCATCCGAAAATGGAGTTTGCCTACAGTGGACGCAGCCATCTCTTGTGTAAACAAATCACTGACATGTCCAGTAGACAATGTTCAAGGACCCAATAGACAAAAAATTGGAGTCCTTATTAAAGTCGGCTTTTTCTACAGCAGGCGTGGTTACACAACCAGCAGTGGCAGCTATTGGGGTTTGCCAAGCGGTGAAGGATCAGTTAAAACAGGTCTTAAGGGACTTGCCGGATCAGCAGGCCCATGCCCTGGCTGATCTGCCTAGAGCATTATGCTTTGCGGTTGACGCCATCAAGGATTCAATCCATCAGGCCTCCCACCTTACGCTGTCTTTAGTACATATGCGTAGACTTCTGTGGCTCAAAAACTGGTCTGCTGAGGCTCCCTGTAAAAAGTTGCTTGTTAGTTTCCCATTTCATGGTGAACGCTTATTCGGCGAGGACCTGGATAAATATATCCAGAAGATTTCCAGTGGTAAAAGTACTCTTTTACCGGTTAAAAAGAGGTTTAGAGGCCCCTCGTTTAAGAGGCCTACCTCTCCAATCCCTGGGACATCTGCTTCTAAGCAGTTCCGACGGCCTCCTCGGTCAAATCCCGGAGGTAAAAATCAGGGACAATCACAGGGTAACAAAAAACCCTGGGTCCGAAGAGGTACAAAACCACCCTCCAAGTCAAATTTATGAAGGGCTGCCCCCACTCAATCGGGTGAGGGGAAGACTTCAGTTGTTCGCAGAGACCTGGCGGGAGACGATCAGAGACAGATGGGTGCTCTCCGCAGTAACTCAGGGATACAAGCTGGAGTTAAGAGTCTCCTCCTTCCCATTTTATGTGGTCAAGCGTGCCAAAAGATCCCCTGAAGAGAGGATCCCTCTTGTTGGCATTAAAACAACTATTGCTCCAAGGAGTAATTATGGAAGTGCCTCTGGAAAAGTGGGGGTTGGGTTTTTACTCAAACCTCTTCACAGTCCCGAAACCAAACGGGGACGTAAGGCCCATATTAAATCTAAAGGGGCTAAACAAATTCCTAAATATCCAGACTTTTCGAATGGAGTCGAACCGGTCAGTAGCCGCTGTCCTACAAGGAGAGGAATGGTTAGCATCGATCGACATCAAAGATGCTTATTTGCACGTTCCCATCTTTCCAGTCCATCAAAAATTTCTACGCTTTGCAGTAGAAGGGCGCCATTTTCAGTTCAGAGCCTTACCTTTCGGTCTGGCCACAGCACCACGGGTGTTGACAAAAATTCTGGCCCCACTATTGGCCAATCTAAGAACACGAGGTGTGACGATAATGGCATACCTAGACGACTTGTTGTTGATGGACCACTCAGTGGCAAAACTAGAAGTGGTTGTTCATGATACGATCAAGTATCTGGAATCGCACGGTTGGATTATCAACCGAGACAAGTCAGCCCTACAACCAGTCAGAAGTTTGGAATACTTGGGGCTACGGCTGGATTCAGACCAGAGAAAGATTTTCATGCCTCAAGAAAAAGTATCTTCTTTGAGAGATTTGGTCCACCTGGTGGATGCAAAAAGAAAGCCGTCCATACGCCTGTGCATGAGGCTGCTGGGGAAGATGGTGGCATCATTCGAAGCTGTGCCCTACGGCCAGTTCCACTCAAGGAATTTGCAAAGGGCCATACTGTCAGCCTGGAACAAAAAAAGTTCAGGCTCTAGACTTCCCAATGTCTTTATCCCCTTCCGTTCGCAAAAGCCTCTGTTGGTGGTTGGTTCCCCAGAATCTGCAAAAGGGGAAATCCTTCAGTCCGATTTCTTGGAAGGTGGTCACTACAGATGCCAGCCTCATAGGCTGGGGGGCAGTACTGGAGCAATGGTCTCTCCAGGGCAGGTGGTTGGATGCAGAGAAGGCCCTGCCCATCAATCTCTTAGAGATACGAGCAGCCCGGTATGCCCTAAAGGCATGGACATCCAAACTTCAAAGTTCCCCTGTCAGAATTCAATCCGACAATGCCACGACTGTGGCATATATCAATCATCAGGGGGGCACCAGGAGTCGCGCAGCCCAGAGGGAAGTAAATCACATCCTCGAATGGGCAGAAAAATATGTCTCATGCATATCCGCGGTCTTCATTCCAGGGGTGGAGAATTGGAAGGCGGACTTTCTGAGTCGCCAACAGTTATGCCCAGGGGAATGGTCCCTTCATCCCGAAGTTTTCCGAGCAATATGTCAGCGGTGGGGAGCACCGGATGTAGATCTGCTAGCATCCAGATTCAACGCAAAGGTGGACAGATTTGTCTCTCGGACAAGGGATCCTCCAGCTTGCGACTCGGATGCTCTGGTGTTCCCTTGGGATCAGTTCAAACTGATATATGCATTCCCACCGCCACAATTGTTGCCTCGACTACTCCGCAGAATCAGGATAGAAAAGAAGCCGGTGATCCTGGTGGCTCCAGCGTGGCCCCGAAGAGCGTGGTACGCAGAGATTGTAAAAATGTCTGTGGGGAGTCCTTGGACCCTCCCACGTCGCCCGGACCTGCTTTCGCAAGGACCGATATACCACCCTTCCTCACTAGCTCTAGGTTTAACGGCCTGGCTATTGAAGCCCACATCCTAAAAAAGAGAGGCCTCTCTAACCCTGTGGTATCTACCATGATCAATGCCAGGAAACCCGTATCCAGGCAGATTTACTATAGAATCTGGAAAGCGTACATCGCGTGGTGTGAGGCCAGAAAATGGCATCCACGTAAGTACGTGATAGGTAGGATTCTGGACTTCCTACAGTGGGCTGTAGATAGGAAGTTTGCCTTGAGTACTATCAAGGGTCAGATTTCGGCCTTGTCAATATTATTTCAAAGGCCCCTGGCTTCGCATTCACTAGTCAAATCTTTTATACAAGGGGTGATGCGTATTAGCCCTCCGGTTAAAATTCCCATATGTCCATGGGACCTAAACCTGGTTCTATCGGTTCTACAAAAACAACCATTTGAACCTTTGCGGCACATTTCCTTGGTCCTACTCACCAGGAAATTGATCTTTTTAGTAGCCATATGTTCGGCTAGAAGAGTGTCGGAATTGGCCGCTATGTCCTGTAAGGAGCCATATCTGGTTATTCATAAGGACAGAGTAGTGTTACGTCCTCATCCAGCTTTTCTTCCTAAGGTGGTATCGAGGTTTCATTTGAACCAAAATGTGGTTCTTCCTTCCTTTTTTTTCCAAACCTAGCTCGGTAGAGGAAAAATTATTACATTCCTTGGATGTAGTAAGAGCAGTTAAAGCTTATCTTAAAGCCACTGCTCAAATTCGAAGAACGGATACTTTGTTTATTCTGCCGGAAGGCCCCAGAAAGGGTCAGGCAGCGTCAAAATCCACTTTAGCCAAGTGGATTCGACAGGTCATTATGCAAGCCTATGGCTTGAAGAGAAGACCGCCTCCGTTCAAAGTTAGGGCGCACTCCACGAGAGCAGTGGGAACTTCATGGGCAGTGCATCACCAGGCCTCCCTGGCTCAAATCTGTAAGGCCGCAACATGGTCTTCAGTACACACGTTTACTAGGTTCTATCAAGTGGACGTTAGGAGTCAGGAGGATGTCGCCTTTGGGTGCAGTGTGTTGCAGGCTGCAAAAGATCCTCATGTCTGATAGCGCCCAGCTTATGTATGGTGTATCCCTCCCCTCATTTGGGCATTGCTTTGGGACGTCCCACATAGTAATGGCTATGTCGCTCTGTGTCCCGTGATGTACGAAAAAGAAAATAGGATTTTTATAACATCTTACCTGTAAAATCCTTTTCTTGGAGTACATCACGGGACACAGAGCTCCCACCCCTCTTTTGGGGACACTTATTGCTTTGCTACAAAACTGAAGTACTCCCGGATGGGAGGGGCTTATATAGGGGAGGGTACTTCCTGTTTTGGAAGTTGCCAGTGCCAGCACCTGAAGGTAATCTATATAACCCACATAGTAATGGCTATGTCGCTCTGTGTCCCGTGATGTACTCCAAGAAAAGGATTTTACAGGTAAGCTGTTATAAAAATCCTATTTTTAGCCGCTTCGGTTGTTATCACTGGGAAGCCGACCACCCGCTCTAAAAAACGGTAACGGGATGATGCCTGCAGCTGCGGGCATCATCACGGTATTCGATTTTCCTGGTCACATGCATCGATGCCGCATCGGGGACACCCGAATCGCGATGCATTTCGGCACCCCTAGTGTATACAATTGTGACACAAGTCATATTGTAATTAAATGTCATTAAAAAATAAATACCTTTCCTTTTCAATCTGCAGCCGCTGTAATTTTCTGAAAATGCAATGCATTGTGGCTACCTGAAGGTGTTCTGTACACAGAATGTATACAGAATGCCCCCCAGAAACATTATTTCCTGCTTGTGTGATTGGCTCACTGATTTTCTCAGAAGTCAGCACTAAGATGCAAGTTAGATTTCAGGCATCTCCTGCAACAAAAATCGAATTTTTGGTGAGATGCTACCAATAAGAACACATCTAAAGAGATGCAGGCCCTGCAGCTTTCCTCATTAGAGCCCTGATTCTGCAGCAGCTGGTTAATAATTAAGAAACCACTCCCAATAAGACTCACTCCGCACCGAGGAACAAACAGTGATTTCTTCAGAATAACAAAAGTTAGGAATCTGCAATAAAGTTTGTTAAAATTATTGCAATGTACATAGATCACCCAGAGTGGAATGTTTTTTTCTCAACAAAAGTGGAGTTAAGCTTTAAGTTGCTCTCATTGGGTTTGGGGGAGGGAAAGCAGATTTCTGTGTGGAAACCAAAATGCAAGCCTCTGGACAACATAATGCTGGAGATCTGAGGAATCCTAGTCACACGAGGATTTTGCAACTTTTACACTATTTACAGGCACTCGGTGCTTCTGCTGTTAGACTCTAATTTTAGAAATAAGTCATGTGGATATAACAGGTTCATTTTTCAAGGGGAGTCTTTAATTATTTTTTGTAGGTATACAAATATCAATATAAATGTTAAATAACAACTAAAGTATGGAAACAGGTCTTGGGGGTCTTGGCTGAGCCCCAGACCATTTCTCCATATACTCCACTGTGGGGTAACCCAGGGTTGGCCCAGGTGAGGTCTGTCCCGGACCCGCAAATTTGGGCCAAATATGGGGTGAGGGCCCTCCGGGATATAATGCCTGGTGGGCACCTGCTCTCCTTCGGCGATTTGAAGAGTACGTTTCAACTTCCCCCATGGATGTATTTTAGATTCCTGCAACTTCGGCATGCAATTCGGGCACAGTTCCCAGCCCCTATTGTACTGGCCCCGCACTCGGTGGAAAGGCTTCACACTGCTTGCAATATAGATAGGGCACTATCCTCCATATATCTTAGACTTATGTGTGCGGGTAGTTCAGGAGCCGGAAGGGCATTCTCCACTTGGCAACGTGACATACCAAGTCTCACAGAGGAAGACTGGTCCGAGAGTCTCCAGCAATATCTCCCTCTAATGATTGCAGCTAAAGATCGCTTTGTCCAGCTAAAATGTCTTCACAGAGTGTATTACACACAACAAATATTATCTGTTATTTACCGTACCTCTGACGCTGTGTGTCAGAGATTCAGAGGGGAAATAGGCAACTTTATTCATATGGTTTGGGCATGCCCCCTAGTTCAGACATTTTGGCCGGCGGTGGTTGCTGACATTAGCTCGATTAGCAAGATGCCTCTTGGGATGGATCCCATGATCCTCCTTTTAGGAATAACTTTTACACTGCATACTATGCCAGGAAAACAATATTGGTTAACTGGAAGTCGCCTGAGCCGCCTAGAATCTCTGCATGGAGATCAATGGTGAATGCTACTCTCCCTCTGTATAAGTTAACTTATATGGGTCGTAACTGCCCAAAGAAGTTCCACAAAATATGGTCGGCATGTATCGAAGCCAGGAACCTTACGGTGTAGCCCCTTCTCTCTCTCCCCCCTGTCTCCCCTTCTGGTTCCCCCCTCTCTTCCTTCTCCCTCCTTCCTCCCTCCCCCCCCCCGCCTCCTCTCACTCTCTCCCCTATAACTTTCCTGACCTACAAATGGAATTTCTCTTTTTGCGGCCTACGACAATTTAACGTGATGCTCCTTCCTCAGATTTTGTTTTAGGGTCTAGAGTCCCTCTGTAACATGTATCTCCTACCAATTAAATTTTTCTAGCGCCTGTTGTTGATGTATTCTAGCTAGGCCATATCCTATGTAATGCATGCTCTCTTGTTCTGTCTGATGCTATTCACATGTACATTGCTGTTTTATTCCAATAAACATTCCTTCTGTTAAAAAAATATTTATGTTAAATACTTTTTCTCTAAATATTTAATACATTTTTATTTTATTTTTTAAACAATAAGATTTTTATTTGTAATCAAAATTAACAGCTGTACAATCATACTAAACATTTGTACATGAACGTTGGCATATGAAATGTGGCAATTAGTATAACTGAAAAATCAGCAAAAGAGTATTTTTGTTTTTTATAGAAAAGGAAAAAGTAATATTCATATAAATCTCAACATGACATTACATTTTCTGAGTTCAGCGTGGTTGCCGAGAAAGGACCTCCAATAAAATGAGATACGTTTTGGCAATCAGCCGATCATCGATCCAAATGTTGTAGTTGAAAAAATACTCACGGTTGCCAAACTTTATTGAAATTTTCTATTTTTCCTTGTGCTGTTGCCCTGATTTCCTCCATTCCATAGAGGAGATGTACCTCTTCCAGCCATTCCTTAATCGTGGGGGTGGTGGTATTTCTCCAGTGTCTAGGTATCACTGTTTTTGCTGCTGTGAATAGAAATCTTGTCAATGAGCTCTTGAATTTTTTCAATGAGCAATTGGTGATGTTTAAAAGGCAACATGCAGCATTTAGTTGGATTTTCGTTTCTGTTGTGTTTTATGATTTCAATTACCCTTTTCCAAAGGTTTTGAATCCAGTCGCATTCCCACCATATGTGTACCTTTTTCTTGGTTGCAGCGCCAGCAATGTTCAGGAACTGTACAGAACCATTTATGTAGTTAACTTGGTGTGATGTACCAATTTGTTAGAAGTTTGAATGATGTTTCTTGCAATCATACGCTAATTGCACATTTGTGGGCGAACACTCATGCCTGAAGCCATTGGTCTTTCGTGAAAGACATGTTTAAGGTTGTTTCCCAGAATGTTTTATGTCTGCTGGGTTCCTGTAGATCATAGGTCTGCAACCAAGTGTAGGTTAAAGAAATATTCTTTGTAGTCGTGGTAGCCATAAAGCATATGGTTTCGAAAGGTGTTAGGGGTCTAATGAAATGTTTTTGTCTCTGTGGGCTCATGATATACTTGTGTAGTTGGCGATATTCCCAAAGATTTAAGGGTGATTGTCCCAATTCTCTTTGTAGTTCTGCGTGCGTCTTGATTTTGTTGCCTGTCAAACAATGTGCGACCAGTACTGGTGAGTTTCTATTGCAGAATGATTGGGTAAGGCCTGTCGTTCCCGGTGTAAAGTCTGGGTTTGCTGTCAGTGGAGTTAGTGGACCTAGTGAAGTAGTGAGTGGGGAACTCTGTGTGATTGTAGATTTTTAAGTATTGCCCCTATGAGAGGGTGTTGTTTCAGTTGTTTGGGGCATAGGTCCCAAGGTATCCATGGAGCGTGTGACACAGGAATGGGACCCAAATCATTCTCCAGCCCCACCCAGTCCTTGTTTTCTTTGTGTAAATGGTGAATTACTGCGCTAGTCCTAATGGTGTATAATGTATTGCTGCAACTTTATATGTGAGACACATACAGTATGCAAATTTCTAAAACAATAAGCTGCGCATATACCTGAATTGATCTCTTTGAATTATATGTGCATACAGATGGGGATGTGACCCCCTCTGTGTACAATTTTGAATAAAAAAGAGAGAAAAACGTGATAAAACGTGATTGCTCAACTTCAGACAAGATGATTAAAGTGACCTAATGCATGCTTATATACCAAAGTCTCTTTCCCAAATGTCAGAATAGTGAACAAAAAACAATAAATTGATAATAAATTGAAATAAATGAATGATAAAAGTCTCCTCTCCCAAATTTCTGGAGTAATGGTTAATAAACACCCAAAGTGGGAAAAGTGATGGTAGTGTAGCAAAAAGGGTCCTCCACCAGTAATGTGCTGCCACTTAACAGAAGGTGAGATCTCTTTTTAGGGAGATCGTATGCGCTTGGGGCTATTTCCCCAGCCCTGGGTCTTTACACTCTGGTGCTGGACAAACCGCAAAGTTCATAGGAGCATCCGTGTTCATGTAAACAGAGGGGATGCCACCATAGCGTAATAACATAAAATCATTTATTAAAAAGTAAAAAGACTTGCACTTACAGTTATGTAGATAATGTTAGGCAGTTTATAAAATATATTCGAGCCGGCCGGCTCTCGATCGCAGCCCGTGACTTCCGGGACTGGCAGTATGCGATGACGTGAGCACGCCGCTTCACCCTACGCCGTTTCGTCAAAATTTACGTCTTCCAGGGGCATGTCCAATCTATGATCCTAGTAAGGTGTGTGGCTAGATAATAGTTTTTGAAGTTGGGAAAACCCATGCCTCCATTTTGTTTATTCATAGTGAGTAAGGATAAACTGATTTGTGTTTTTTTTTAGAAACCCAAATACATTTTCTTAATAAAGTATGTAAGGATCTGAAGAAGCTTGAGGGTAGCAATATGGGGACAGTCTGAAAAAAGTATAGGATTCTGGGCAAGATTGACATTTTAATTATGGCCGCTCTGCCAAACCATGAAAAATATTTCAGTGACCATTTCTCCAGGTCTTTAGTAATGGTTTGTAAGAGGGGTTGAAAGTTAGCTTTGTACACCAAGTCTAGTTTTGGCGTCAGTTGTATTCCTAAGTATGTAAGAGATGTCGTTTCCCATTTGAATTTGCAATTTTGTTTTGTGTTGTTTAGTGTGGCCTCTCGAAGTGTCGGGTTCAGTGCTTCAGATTTCTTATAATTAATTTTAAAGTTTGAAATCTAGCTATATTGGAAGAATATGTTGCATAGGTTGGGCATGGTGATGTGTGGTTGGGCTATAAAAAATAGTAGGTCGTCAGCATATGCCGCGCATTTGTATATTTTGTTTTTGACATTGAACCCATGAATGTCAGGTGTTATGTTTATAGTGCGAATCAATGGCTCCAATGTGAGTATGAATAGTAGAGGCGAGAGGGCCATCCCTGTCTTGTCCCATTCTGGATTCTTACTGTGTCAGTGTTCCGTTTATTTTAATTTGTGCTGTGGGATTATGGTATAAGGCCTTTATCCATGTTAGCATGTGGGGTTTCAGTCCGATATGCATACACGTGGCGAATAAGAAGTCCCATAACACACAGTCGAAGGCCTTCTCCGCGTCGGTAGATAATAGCATGCCTTCGAAGTCATCAGTGTGTGATCTATGAATGAGGTTTATGGCCTTTATCACGTTGTCCTTCGCTTCTCTACCAGGCATGAATCCTACTTGTTCCGGGCCTATTAGTTGGTGCAATAGTGGTCGTAGTCGGTTTGCTAATATTTTTGCGTATGGTTTTAAGTCGAGATTGAGTAGGGATATCGGTCTGTAGCTAGCACATTTCGATGGATCTTTGTTAGGTTTGGGCAGCACTGTTACATGTGCTCTCAAAAAGTCTTCAGGTATTGTATGTGGGTTTTCAAGGGCGTTGAAGGTCTTAAGCAGGTGTGGCGTCAGAATGTTGGAAAAGGTTTTATAATAGTGGGCTGTAAAGCCATCTGGGCCTGGGCTTTTCCCTGTTTTAAGGGATTTGATGGCATCAGTCAGTTTCAATTCAGTTATAGGGTCTTCTAATGCTTGTGTGTCAGTGTCACTTAAGGTGGGAAGGCCACTATCTGTCAGGAATTTTGTGTATTATTTCTGTCCTTGATCCAATAAGGTCTTTGGGTTTGTGTGTATGTGATAGGTTGTACAGGTCGGTATAGTATTAATGGAATCGTTGGGCAATCTTTTTGGTATCATGGGTCAGCTGATCCTGTCTAGTTTTAATGGGCAAAATGTTTGTAGATAGTAAAGTTTCTTTAAGTGCTTTTGCTAGGAATTTCCCAGTTTTATCCCCATGTTCGTAGAAGAACCCTTTTCTAAAAAAAGAGGATCCTCTGGGCCTTAAGATTCAAGAGGGACTGTAGTTTCTTGTATAGGTCAAGTAGAGCCGTGGCTGCTTCAATCACTAAAGATTGTTTGTGTTTTGTTTCCATGTCACTTATGGCTTGTGTTAGAGCTAAGAGCTCTTTTTCTGATTCTCTCTTTTTTGCCGCTCCCATCCGGATAAATTCCCCCCGAATCACACATTTATGCGCTGCCCATATATTTAGAGGTGACAAGTCTTCCGACTCATTTTCTTTAAAATAATATGTAATTGCTTCTGATATTTTGCTTATATCTGACAAGTCAGAAAGCAAGGAGGGGTTCAATCTCCAATTGGTGGTCCTAATTCCTCTGACCTTTTTATGTAACTTCAATGATATGGGCACGTGATCCGAGAAGGTCTGTATTCCCATCTTGGCTGATTGTAAGAGAGGTAAGTCCCTTTGTGATATGAAGATGTAGTCAATGCAAGCAAATTTATTGTGTAGGGCTGAGAAATACGTGAAATCTTTTCCTGATGGGTTACTCGAGCGCCATGTGTCTATTAATGTAAGTGAGGCAAGAAGTGTCTTAATTTTTCGTAGCTTTTTGTATGGCACACTAGATTTGCCATCTGATGTATCCTGTAGGGGGTTCAGCGCCAGATTGAAACCCCCCCCCCCAGAGTACAATGCATCCCGATGCAAAGCATTTTAATTAATCGATTACCCGTTGGCAAAAGGTGACTTGTGCGGTGTTAGGAAAATAAACATTGGCCAATGTAATGGGGACCCCCGCCCAGTTTCCCTTGAGAAAGAGACATCTCCCTTCTGTGCCTGCCTGTTGTTGGGAAATGACAATCTCTGAGTTCTTGTGTAGTAAGATGGAAACTCCCTTTGATTTGGATGTGGGATTGGTTGCATGAAAGACTTGTGGATAATTTGTTGTGTAGTTTTGGTATATTACCTGTTTTGAAGTGAGTTTCCTGGAGAAATACCACCGCTTATTTAGATTTATGTAGTTCTCGGAGTAGCGATATTCGTTTTTCGGGTGCATTTAAACCCTTAATATTGTGAGAATTTTAAATATTTGTTAATATGTAAAGTGGAGGTCCGCCCACCCCACGAAAATTTTTAAGTCAGCAGCTACAAATACTGCAGCTGCTGACTTTTGGGCTAAGTTCACACCATCGCCACTTGCGGCTCACAGCAAGAGTCTGGTGCGTCCTGGTTCACCGCTTCGGGTCCGATTTCAGCCCAAATTTTGGGCTTAATTCGGACCTGAAATGGACCAAAAGACGCACAGGACTCCTGTGAAAATCCACACCGGAGGCGCAGCGGAGATGTGTGAGCCGGCTCCATAGAGAGACGGTCAAAATCTCCTGCTATTGCCCCGCATCCAATTCGCAACGGTGTGCCTTATTATATGGACACTTACCTGTCCAGGGAGCCCACGGTGTTGGCACCCCAGCCAATCTTCTGATCGGATAAGCCATTGCTGATAAGGGGACCCAGTAGTGCGGCTTCACCGGTGGAGGAGAGGGGCCAAGCTTCTCCACCGCGCCATCTTCGGAAGTGAGGAAGGGGAGCTGTCGGAGGGGGGGGGGTGGGGAGACTAATAAGCGGAAGTTCCACTTTTAGGTGGAACTCCGCTTTAAGAAAAAAACAAAACTTCTCTTTGTGTTTTTTTATTGCATGTGTGCACATGTGGAAAGCCATATTTGCTGTACAGGATCTGTTCCTTGCTTAGTAGTGTAGAACACAGGTGCAGAGGCCCATACAGCACACAAGAGCTGCAGAAGCATATCCAAGTTTGACGGGCATGTGGGGACTGGTGCACTTCCTTAAAGCTAACCGTTTGTGTTCAGGGCCGTGCACCCATCCTTGCATGTCTGTTAAACTCAGATGTATGGGTGAGTCAATAAGGTCTGTATGTCTGTGTTGACTAACATGGGCTGCCTGCACACTGCTCCAGATGCTTGAACAAACTGCTGTTGCATTATGCATAGGCCTCTGTGCGCTTGTGAATGAGCCCCAAACTCTTCCTTTCTCTCAGTGGATATCAATCGGTTAACTGATTACTGAGTTTTGTGCTGACTGAAGACAATGTTTTCCGATTCATAGCCTTCTATCTTGGCAGCAGATTTGCATACAGAGTAAACTGACTTGTTTATGGCCACTAGAGGGAGAATCTTCAAACTGGGTAAAATAAATGTCCTCATTAAAATATGGAAAAGCAAGCAAGTCGAAAAGTTACATCAACAATTACTTTTATGAAATGATTTATTAACACCACGCACTTCCTGAAGTGCACCATTGTTTCCTTTTAAATAACACTCCTGTGCCCAGATCCTCAAGCACACGTGTGATGAAATAAAAAGGAATTTGCTGACAGTATATTGATGTCAAAGAACTGATTAATTGCATTAGTTCAGAAAAGAAAATGAATATATATTTCCAGCTGGCAACTTACAGAGGGGTCTTTGGGGAGGAATGATGACGTACGACTGAATTCAAGCATCACATTTGTAACATCTGTGCCTTTCCTTATTCACATGGTATAAAATCTCTGGGGACGCCAGACTTTTTCTGATCTGTAAAGATCAGTCTGCTTGCTAGATATGCAGTCTACCTCCGTTCTTAAATGGCATAAATAGGAACTCAATAATGGATCTGTATATTGAGGCTGATTCAATATAAATATGTATGCTTTGCAGCATGCTTCTCAGCAAGTCTACACTGAACACCTAAAACATACTAAAGAATATTTATAAGCCTCACTGAGGTAGTAGTAGAAGGGGTGTGTTCAGGAAGACCCTCAAGCCCAACACGAGACAATTTTTGTTGGGTTATGATAGAGTGGGGAAGGGTTAACGCCTGATTTTTTTTTATTTATTTTTTATTGTGGTCGGTGAAGGAGATTTAGCCCCCCCCCCCTTCCTGTTCAGAGGACATTCTGACTCAAATGTGTCAACAGGACGGGAATCAAAATGTTTCCACAGTCAGGACACAATGCAGTAAAAACTTAACTGAGTTTCTATCACATTTTTCCAGAGGGAGAATCTTCAAACTGGTAAAATAAATGTCCTCATTACAATCAGGACACAATGTATATATTTTATATAATGTGAAATAAAAGGTATAAAGGGCGCAGCAAGTGTAAAGTAATGTCCATATAAACACCAATGATGAAAGTTCAAATAATAATTAACATATATATGCTGTGTTCTAATTATAAGGCTCCAACCACCGTGCTCTTCTACGTGTAGTAAGCTCAAACAAGTGATTCACCCGATGTGATAATCAAATATGTTTACCAGATGTAAGCGGCCAAAAATGACCAAGCATGAAAAGGATTCTTTTAATTCCTCATTCCTCCATTCTCCCCAATTCGGATCTGTTCCCGTGGGTAAACACATAGATCTCTGTGTAGGCACTATTGTGCTGATCCTCATCTCTGGAAAAGGGTCAAACGGCACCAACGCATTGAGCCACAAAAACAGATATAAAGTGATACCGTTTATTTAAAATGTATATAACAGGATAAAATGTTACAGGCAGGTAAAACTTTCAGCTGTGTAAGGAGGTAGCGGCCGGGCTTACTGGTGTACAATAAGAGTCCCGGCTTACATCTAAGCTGTAGGATTAAAAACGATCATACCGCTCCAGTGTATGTGGCGTGCTGGCAAATTTCTTTCTCGTACATCACGGGACACAGAGCGACATAGTTATTACTAATGGGTTATATAGATACCTTCAGGTGCTGGCACTGGCAACTTCCAAAACCGGAAGTACCCTCCCCTATATAAGCCCCTCCCATCCGGGAGCACCTCAGTTTTTTGCCAGTGTCTAAGGTGTTGGCCAAGAAGTAACATGTGTTTTTCACTGAGCTTGCGTACAGGTTCTTTTGGGCCTCAGTAAGCTATTCCGGATCCGACCAAAAAAGCTTCATAGCTAAACGGTCGGTACCCGGGCCTTGCAAGAGAAGAGCAAGGTTTTGCCTGTAATGCCTCTCTTAGGAGGGCTGGACCCTGGGTTCCAGAGCTCTGGTCATACCCACGACCAAGATGTTTTCTGTGCAGGGTGCTATACAGGTCCAGGGGAGTGGAATCCTTGGGAACCCGGTCCCTGAAGGTTTAATTACAATGCCTGCCGTGATAGGTGAAGTTTGGGCTTCTGTGGACCAAACAGAGTCCTGCGGCGAGGAAAAGGTAAGTGGGGGCCCTCGGGAACTTGGTTCTATTGAGGGACCCCCAAGCCTATTTTGTCTTTCTGCCTGTTACCTAAGGTATTCCCGCTAATATTCTGTGTATGCCTGTTACTACTGAGAAAATGTAAAAAATTTAATAGTAGGCAAGAAAAAAAAAAAAAAAAAAATGTAAGACCGCGGTACCTGTGTTAGACACTAGAGGCCGCTATGGTTCTTTTTCTTGTAATGTGGATTTTTTTCTTCCAAAATCAAATCCAGGCAGTTGGTAAGTTCTCTGCTGGGAAGCTGTCTCCTCTGCCCTGTTGCTGCGCTCATCCATCCCCGGGCCCTGCGGCAGGGACCCTGGCTCCCATCTAGCTCCTTATTTTTTTTCAAAAAAGGCACTGAAGGCGCATGTGCCCGCGCCTCTATATATAGAGGCGATCTGGAAAAGGGGCGGAGCGGGTGGATGACGCTCGGTGTGCGCCGCGGCGCTACTGCGCATGTGCGGGCGTCCAGCGTGTTTTAAAGCACAATCATAGCTGGCTATTGAAGTGCACAGACAGAGCTAGCAACAGTATAAAGGCACACAGAGGCGGTTGATGCAGGCATCCCCTAGAAAGGCACTTTAGTAGACACCAACTGTTATATAGCAGCAATTGTGCTAGACTATTCTCAGTAAAAGTGGTGTATTACGGCTAGAATACCTCAGCTTTAGGCTTAGGAATATGCCGTCCAGAAGCTCCGGAACTGAGTCTTCCAGGAAGCGAAGGGGGTCTCTTCAGGCTCTGAGGATCTTGGGCATGCTTCTGCTGCACCAGTCTCCCCTGAAGTTCAGAGGTAAGTGACCGTAGAGACCCCGCAGGGGTACTTGGTACTGTGGCTGTCCTCAGTTCACCTGCTCCTGTGTATGTAACAGAGGAGGTTTTTTCCTCGGCTCTGGGAGGATTAGAGAGAGATTGTCAACATTGATCGCTGCCTCCCTGTCAGGGAAAGCACGCCCGATCTCCATCTCCTCCTTCAGAGTGCCTGTTAGCAGAGCAACAGTCCCATACAGGGATCGACCTGCCTGAAGGGGATCAGGATGAGGTTGATTCTGTTATAGAGGAATCAACAGTGGGGGAACTTTTTCTCAGCATCTCAAGCTGAAAGATTATGGGTTCAGTCTCTGACTAACATGGTCCGATCAGCATTTAAAAATGCACCTTGCGGAACCATCAACCACTACTGTATCCTCGTTGGGGTCGCTAGAAGCCCCCAGACTGTCTGTTCTTTTCCACTTCACCCTTTACTGAAAGGGCTCATTTACCAGGATTGGGAACATCCTGAGAAAATATTTATTCCCCCCAAGAGATTTCCGGTGGTCTATCCCATGGAGGATAAGTTCATCAAAAAATGGAAGGTCCCTACAGTGGACGCAGCCATCTCTTGTGTGTATAAATCACTGACATGTCCAGTGGATAATTTCCAAATGTTCAAGAACCCAATAGATAAAAGATTGGAGTCCTTATGAAAGTCTGCTTCTTTCTACAGCAAGCTTGGTGACACAACCAGCAGTGGGGTCTGCTAAGCAGTGAAGGATCAGTTGAAACAGGTCTTGAGGGACTTGACAGATCAGCAGGCCCTTGCCCTAGCTGATCTACCTAGAGCCTTAGGCTTTGCGGTTGACACCATAAAGGATTCAATCCATCAGGCCTCCCGCCTTACGCTGTCTGTAGTACATATGCGTAGGCTTCTATGGCTCAAAAACTGGTCTGCTGAAGCTCCCTGTAAAGAATGGCTGGTTAGCGTCCCATTTCATGGTGAACGCTTATTCAGGGAAGACCTGGACAAATATATCCAGAAAATTT
Organism: Rana muscosa; assembly: GCA_029206835.1. Lineage (NCBI taxonomy): Eukaryota > Metazoa > Chordata > Amphibia > Anura > Ranidae > Rana > Rana muscosa. The sequence continues at coordinate 237,530,418 of CM055125.1, read as the reverse complement.
CCAGCGGTAAAAATACACTCTTGCCGGTTAAAAACAGAGTTAGAGGTCCCTCTTTAAGAGGCCTGCTTCTCCAGTCCCTAGGGCATCGGCTGTGTAACAGTTCCGACGGCCTCCTCGGTCAATTCCCGGGGGTAAAAAACAGGGACAATCGCAGGGTAATGAGAAACCCTGGGTCAGGGGAGGTACAAAACCTCCCCCAAAGTTAAATTCATTGAAGGGTTGCCCCCACTCAGTCGGGTGGGGGGAGGACTCCAGTTGTTCGCAAGAGACCTGGCGGGACACGATCAAAACAGATAGGTGCTCTCCGCAGTATGTTTGGGATACAGATTGGAGTTAAAAGACTCCCCTCCTTCCCATTTTTGAGGTCAAACGTGCCAAGGGATCCCCGGAAGAGAGAGTCCCTCCTGTTGGCACTAGAACAACTATTGCTCCAAGGAGTAATTATGGAGGTTCCCCTGGAAGGATGGGGGTTCGGGTTTTACTCGAGCCTCTTTACAGTCCCGAAGCAAACGGGGACGGGAGGCCCATATTAATTCTAAAAGGGCTAAACAAATTCCTGTATATCAGGACTTTCCGATGGAGTCGATCCGATCGGTGGCCACTGCCCTACAAGGAGAGGATTGGTTAGCCGCGATCGACATCAAAGATGCTTATTTGCACATTCCCATCTTTCCAGTCCACCAAAAATTTCTACGCTTTGCAGTAGAAGGGCGCCATTTTCAGTTCAGAGCCTTATCCTTTGGTCTGGCCACAGCACCACAAGTGTTTACAAAAATTCTGGCCCTTTATTGGCCAATCTAAGAACACAAGGTGTAATGATAATGGCATATCTAGATGACTTGTTGCTGATAGACCACTCAGTGAAAAAACTAGACGTGGTCGTTCACAAGACAATCAAGTATCTGGAATCTCACGGTTGGATTATCAACCGAGACAAGTCAGCCCTAAAAAACAGTCAAAAGTCTGGAATACTTGGGGCTAAGGTTGGATTCAGGCCAGAGAAAAATATTCTTGCCTCGAGGAAAGGTGTTGTCTTTGAAAGATTTGATCCACTTAGTGGGTACAAAAAAGACAGCCGTCCATACGCCTGTGCATGAGGCTGCTGGGAAAAATGGTGGCATCATTTGAAGCAGTACCCTACGGTCAATTCCATTCAAGGAATTTGCAAGGGGCCATACTGTCAGCCTGGAACAAAAAAGTTCAGGCCCTAGACTTACAATGTCCTTGTCCCCTTCCGTTCGCAAGAGCCTCCGTTGGTGGTTGGTTCCCCAGAATCTGGTAAAAGGGAAATCCTTCAGTCCGATTTCTTGGAAGGTGGTCACTACAGATGCCAGCCTTATAGGCTGGGGAGCAGTACTGGAGCAATGGTCTCTCCAGGGCAGATGGTTGGATGCAGAAAAGGCCCTGCCCATCAATCTCTTAGAGATACGAGCAGCCCCCGTATGCCCTAGTAGCATGGACATCCAAACTCCAAGGGTCCCCTGTCAGAATTCAATCAGACAATGCCACAGCAGTGGCATATATCAATCATCAGGGGGGCACCAGGAGTCGTGCAGCCCAGAGGGAAGTAAATTGCATCCTGAAATGGGCAGAAAGATATGTCCCAGCCATATCTGCGGTATTCATTCCAGGAGTGGAGAATTGGAAGGCGGACTTTCTAAGTCGCCAGCAATTATGCCCAGAGGAATGGTCCCTTCACCCCGAGGTTTTCTGGACAATATGTCAGCGGTGGGGAACACCGGATGTAGATCTTCTAGCATCCAGATTCAACGCAAAGGTGGACAGGTTTGTCTCTCGGACAAGGGACCCCCTAGCTTGCGGCTCGGATGCCCTAGTGTTCCCTTGGGATCAGTTCAAGCTGATATATGCATTCCCACCGCCACAATGTTACCTCGATTACTCCGCAGAATCAGGGTAGAAAAGAAACCAGTGATTCTGGTGGCTCCAGCGTGGCCCCGAAGAGCATGGTACGCGGAGATTGTAAAATGTCAGTGGGGAGTCCTTGGACTCTCCCACGTCGTCCGGACCTGCTTTCGCAAGGACCGATATACCACCCTTCCTTACCAGCCCTAGGTTTGACGGCCTGGCTATTGAAGCCCACATTCTAAAAAAGAGAGGGCTCTCTAATCCTGTGGTATCTACCATGATCAATGCCAGGAAGCCAGTATCCAGTCAGATCTACTATAGAATCTGGAAGGCGTACATCGCGTGGTGTGAGGCCAAGAAATGGCATCCACATAAGTACGTAATAGGTAGGAGTCTGGACTTCCTACAGTGGGCTGTAGATAGGAAGCTTGCCTTGAGTACTATCAAAGGTCAGTTTTCGGCCTTGTCAATATTTTTTCAAAGGCCCTTGGCTTCGCATTCACTAGTCAAAGCCTTTAGATAAGGAGTGATGCGTATTAGTCCTCCGGTTAATATTCCCATATGTCCATGGGATCTAAACCTGGTTCTGTCGGTTCTACAGAAACAACCATTTGAACCATTACAGCATATTTCTTTGGTTCTTCTCACCAGGAAATTGATTTTTCTAGTAGCCATTTGTTCGGCTAAAAGAGTGTCGGAATTAGCAGCTATGTCCTGTAAAGAGCCATATCTGGTTATCCATAAGGACAGAGTAGTGTTACGTCCTCATCCAGCCTTTCTTCCTAAGGTGGTATCGAGGTTTCATTTGAACCAAGATGTGGTTCTTCCTTCTTTTTTCCCCAAACCTACTTCGGTAGAGGAAAAGTTATTGCATTCTTTGGATGTAGTAAGAGCATTTAAAGCTTATCTAAAAGCCACTGCTCAGATTCGCAGAACGGATACTTTGTTTATTCTGCCGGAAGGCCCCAGAAAGGGTCAGGTAGCGTCAAAATCTACGTTAGCCAAGTGGATTCGACAGGTCATAATGCAAGCCTATGGCTTGAGAAGGAGACCGCCTCCGTTCAAAGTTAGAGCGCACTCCACGAGAGCAGTTGGAACTTCATGGGCAGCGCATCACCAGGCCTCCCTGGCTCAAATCTGTAGGGCCGCAACATGGTCTTCAGTACAAACGTTTACTAGGTTCTACCAGGTGGACGTTAGAAGTCAGGAGGATGTCGCCTTTGGGCACAGTGTGTTGCAGGCCGCAAAAGATCCTCATGTCTGTTAGCGCTCAGCTTATGTATGGTGTATCCCCCCTCTCATTGGGCATTGCTTTAGGACATCCCATTAGTAATGACTATGTCGCTCTGTGTCCCGTGATGTACGAGAAAGAAAATAGCATTTTTATAACAGCTTACCTGTAAAATCCTTTTCTTGGAGTACATCACGGGACACAGAGCTCCCACCCCTCTTTAGGGACACTTATTGCTTTGCTACAAAACTGAGGTGCTCCTGGATGGGAGGGGCTTATATAGGGGAGGGTACTTCCGGTTTTGGAAGTTGCCAGTGCCAGCACCTGAAGGTATCTATATAACCCATTAGTAATGACTATGTCGCTCTGTGTCCCGTGATGTACTCCAAGAAAAGGATTTTACAGGTAAGCTGTTATAAAAATCCTATTTTCTATGCATTTCGCATTGGTCGCGTTATCAGGAAAATGTCGCCGCCTACATTGCACCGGAGTTATATAACAGATGACCCAGTTTCATTGGATCTAATGTTCCACGGCAAAATGGCGTCGCCGCCATGATACCGGAGACCAAACCAAGCCAGCTGACTAATGGGCTGAACACATGATGATCCCCAACACAACAGCTGCAACGCCATTATGTCGGAGACCACTGCGTCCGCCATGGGACAGATCCAGCTAGTCCCATATAACAAAAATAGAACGGAAACAAATGTATCTAAATAGGGTGGCTAGTCTCCCATAACCATGGCATTGACGCCATGATTCCAGAGATCAACCCACTGAGCCAATTAAAAATGAAGAACAATAATAGGGATGAAATGTGTCCAATTGTGGGGAGGGATGAATTAGAATGCTGATACCACCTCCCTCCACAACTGAGAGCGTCACAAATCGTTTCTAGTCCCATAAAAATCAACAATGTATTCTAAATGCCTCTCAGGTATAACCCGCCGATGCAGGTGTAGATTCTTATTTATAGTAAAAAATTATACAACTTATATGCCTTGTAAACCACCAATCTGGACAGAATTTATTATCCAAACAGGTGCCTTTTTCCAACTTTTTTAATATTTTATATAATATTTGTTTGTTTTTTTGGAAACATTTCCATGTTTTTATGAACTCTGATGTATTATTGTTTGAGACCAGAGATTTGTATGGACTAAGTATTTTTATATTTTTGTAACCCTGGTGAAGGGGGACCCGTATAACCCTTGAAAGGTTCACCAACGACAAAAAGTATTCTGGGCTTTTTCCTGTTTCGCTTTTCAATCTTCTTTCAGCTATAAAAATCTGACAAAGGTTCTAACCCTTGCTCACTGTATCCAAAACTAAATAAAAAAATGATTTGACTTTAGCTATGCAAATGAGACATGAACTGAAAGATCCCACTTCAGCAAAAGGAGGAACTATTTTGGACTGACATAAGTTTTTCTAGTTTTAGATAATGTTGGGAAGGGTTATGATGTTTGTCAGGTTTTTAATGTTGCCTGTGTCAATGTAATGCAGATCTCCCTTTTCGTGAGTATTGTCCCTGGGAAGAAAACTGAAGGGGAATCATGTTATGGTTGTCAATAGATCAGAATAGTCTTTAAAAGGGGACATCTGTTCTGATGACAGCTGTCAAAGGTGGAATTTGTAATCCCATTCGGGAGGTTTTCTTGTCACATCTCTGGGTCATGGAGTGAAGGAAAATCTCCTTGACAGGAATACAAGAAGCCATAGGAGCCTGGAAGAATTTCTAACACTGTCAAAAACGAAAAGAAAAAGGTCCACTTTAGTACTGATTGTAATTAGTTCTTAACCTAAATCTTATAATGGTCTTTAACCCTTGCAGCCTATCCTGAAGAAATCTGTGACAGTGACGGAAACCCCTTCTGTTGTCTATCATTACAAGGAGGAAGATCTACTCATCCCAGAGTTTAGTGTCAATAGACATCTCAATGCTGTGTTTGAGGCTGCAAAAAAGGACCTCTCCACTCTGATAAAGCTTAAGGTAAGTTTATTTTGCAACCAATGATTGCTTTCTGAAATATGCCTGGCTGTGTTAAAGGAAGGCCAGCAGGGGCTGCTGCTGAGCTGTTCTACAATATGAAGCTTTATATGATATTCATGCCTCCAAGGCAAAAGTGACCATGCTACGTTTTCTATTGCTTAGGGATCCAGATTTTGGCACTTCTTACACTGCGTCATGTGACAAGTGCATTGGTCTTTCATACAAGCAGTTTTTAAATAGCAACTCACTCTCTAGTTCAGAGAAGTTCTCACTGTATAGCTTTTGCTGATATTGGGTCAGAGAGGTCATGATTCAGATTTGGGTGAATTTAGGAGGCTGCACTTAGGTGGCCTATAGCAGTTATGGAATTAAGAGCCTTTAAGGCTCGATTCACATATGAGCCGCATGCGGCTCACAGCAGGGTTCCGATGCGTGCTAGTTTACCGTTTCAGGTCTGATGTCAGCTCGAATTCTGGGCTGAATTCAGACCTGAGACGGACCAAAAGACACACAGCGTTTTTCTGCAAATCGCACCGGACCTGCTGCGGAGATATGTGAACCAGCTCCATAGAGAAGCCAGTCAGTCTCCTGCTTTCGTGAATTTCATGCATCCAATTTGCAATGGTGTGAACCCAGCCTAAATGTATGTTGGATGTTTGCTAATGCAGTTTGTTCATGTGTGACCTTTGCTGTCGTTATTTTTAAGACTGGCCTCCTATTTATAATGAAGGCAACCTGTTCTGAGAGAACTATGTAGGCTACCATTGGCGACCTAAACTTACTAGTCCCCCAGGTGCAATGCTTACCATTTTGGCATAAAGGACCTCAAGTATTTGGCCGGTGAAGCTGAAACTCCTGACCTACTTACCTGCATCAGACCAGTGATCTGCAAAGTATCAAAGACAATGGGGTTGATTTACTAAAACTGGAGAGTGCAAAATCTAGTGCAGCTGTGCATGCTAGACAATCAGCTTCTAACTTCAGCTTGTTCAATTAAGCTTTGACAAAAAAGTGGAATATAGAGGCTCTCGATACTGACGTAGCCTGAAAATGTTTTCTGCCTGGCTGTCTTGCTCATCGTTGCTTTCTAAATTACAGTACTGGAAAAACCATGCAGATGGCCCACACCCCATACCATTTCTTTAAAAAAAAAAATGTGCGTATATAAAGCATATTGATGTGCTTTACAAGTTAGCATAGTGTTGCAAGCTATTCTTGTAAATGGAAGAGTAGTAAAAAATATATATAATTAATAGGGGGGGGGGAACTGGTCAGCCTAGGTCAGGGGTGTCCAAACTTTTTTCAAAGAGGGCCAGATTTGATGAAGTGAACATGCGTGAGGGCCGACCATTTTGCCTGACATTCTGTGAACCATTCAAATTTGGTCTAAGTGAGTTAGTTCGAGCACTAATACACGGCCCAACAAGAATTCTCTTGCATTTGTGGCTATGTGTGATTAAAGAGATGAGCTCTGTGTGTTATTTGGATATCCCGTATTTATCAGCATCTATCAGGGGTACTGAATTAAAATTCACAGGGGGTCCGGTCAGTAAAATTTTCTTCCAGCAGTGGTCCGAGTGTCATATTGGTAATGACTCAGATCCTTCACATCACAGCCTCTCATGCACATCACGATTGTTTGTTTTCTTTTGCCCTTGTAGATACCTGTGTTTTTCTAGGGCAGAAAAACATAGATCTCTGCACAAGTGTGAACAAGCCCTTACATCAGTGCCCTCAGTCACCCCTTCACAGCACATCTCTCCCTTTTACATCACAGTCCCCCATCAGAGACCCCCCAACCCATTACAGACTGTCCCATTACAGACTGTCCCATTACAGACTGTCCCATTACAGACTGTCCCATTACAGACTGTCCCATTACAGACTGTCCCATTACAGACTGTCCCATTACAGACTGTCCCATTACAGACTGTCCCATTACAGACTGTCCCATTACAGACTGTCCCATTACAGACTGTCCCATTACAGACTGTCCCATTACAGACTGTCCCATTACAGACCCCCTCCATCACAGACCCCCTCCATTACAGGCCCCTCTACCCCCATCACAAACACAGATCCCCCACTCCATTATTACAGACCCCCACTCCATCACAGTGTGAGACTGTCCCTTTTCATCAACACAGCATTCCCCCTTCTTCCCCCTCCCCACACTGCCCTACCTTCGTCACACAAGCCGGGAAGCACGCATGGCAGGTCCAGACAAAGGGCGGGACTTTTCAAGTTAAAGGTGGGTGATTGGTTGCTGGGACCGCCCTATTGTCTAGCAACCAATCGCCTGCTTTGTTTGCTAGACAGCGCTTCCAGGCTTGTGTGAATAAGGTGTGTGGGGAGGGGGAGGAAGGGGGAGTGACGCGATGATGTAAAGGAGAGACCTGCCGCGCCTCCCATCCTCCTAATTAACGATGTTCGCGGCGGGCAGGCGAGAGTCGGCAGAGGGGAGAGAACACTCAAGGCAACTATTTAGCGAGGCTGCGGGGCGCATAGGGCTGCTACTGTGTCCGGATTCAGCCCGCGGTCCACCATTTAGTGATGCCTGATGTATATCTTTTGTGGCCCCGGTGCTGGGAGATCGTTGGGGGCCACAAAAGATATATATGTCCAGATAACCAGGCGGGCCGTTCAAAACCGAAACGCGGTTCTTCATTATTAATGAGCCCCTGAGTTTTGTTATGTTATATGTCTTGTTTTGCTTTGAAAACTGTTATAGTAAAGTGTAAAACCGTGTTACCAGCTCCACGGGTATGTAAATATGCTAAATTGGTTCCACAACAAAGCTGCTCAATACGTGCTACAACAATAAGTGCACTTACAAACGTGTATAAGCATGAATAGCGCTAGGAAAAATACATAGAGAGTGAACATAAAAAAGAAAAAGAAATCTGTGTCACTTCTCTTCATGTACTATCCACTTATGCATCAAATACATCTATTCAAGTGCAGGGTGGGACACCACTGAAAACCAACCCGGTACTTCAAATGTGAACATGGCTATTGTGGCCTCAGCCAGCGCTGCTCCGGCCACTCCCTTTGACACGTTTCACCCTGCCCACCGGGGGTTGGTCACAGTGGTGGGGAAAGATGAGCAGGACAAAGGTTTTTATGTGCATCATTGGCCGTGAAGTGAAAAAGAAAAACAGGTGTATGTAATGAAAGTAAATGGATTCAAGAAGGGGAAAAACAAAAGGAGAGAGGAGAAAACATAAATTAATAATTTAATGATTTTTTTTTTTATTATTTATTTATTATTATAGAATATTTGTATAAAGTAAAAGATGAGACGAAAGTTATATGAAAGAAGATACAAGTGAATGTGAAAAATAAATAAAACGAATAAAAAATGTGATATGAAATCATTTTACTTTTTTTTTTTTTGTCACATTCACTTGCATCATCTTTCATATACTTTCTTATCTTTTACTTTATACTATTATTGTACTATAATAATAAACAAAATCCTTAATTATTTATTTGTTTTATCCTCCCTCTCCTTTTTTGTTTTTTCCCTTCTTGAGGCTGGGTTCACACTGGTGCGACAAACGCTCCGACATTGGGAGCTCATGTCGCATGACGTGTGAAAATCAATGTTTCCCTATGGGAGCCGTAACTGGTCCGACACATGTCGGTCCGACTTTGAAAATGCTACCTGTACTACTTTGGTCCGACTTTGATCCTACTTCAGCCCATTGACTATCATTGAAGTTGGATCAAAGTCGGAACGCCATCTTGCATGCTCTGACTTTGACATGCGACTTGTGCTCTGCTGATCTTGAGGGGGAACTCCACGCAAAATTTTTAATAAAATACCGGCATGGGTTCCCCCTCCAAGAGCATACCAGGTCCTTTGGTCTGGTATGGATTTTAAGGGGAACTCCTACGTGGAAAAAACGGTGTGGGGGTCCCCCCAAAATCCATACCAGACCCTTATCCGAGCACACAGCCCGGCCGGTCAGGAAAGGGGGTGGGGACCATACCAGGCTGCATGCCCTCAACATGGCGGGGTGGGTGCTTTGGGGCAGGGGGCCCCCCACCCTATGTGAATGAGTATGGGGTACATCGTCCCCCTATCCATTCACCTGGCGGTAAAAAGTGTAAAAAAAAAAAAACACACTAGACAGGTTTTTAAAGTAATTCATTAGGCAGCTCCGGGGGTCTTCTTCCGACTTCGGGGGTCTCTTCCGACTTCTCTGGCCTCTTCTCCCGTTCTCCGGCGTCTTCTCCGCGCTCTCCAGTTCTTCTCCCGCTCTCCGGTGCCTTCTGCCGGGCTCCTCCGTTATCTTCTTCCAGCTCTTTTACTAGCGTTGGCCCGGTCTTCTCCGTCGTCTTCTTCCCTCTTCTCTTCTTCCGATGTTGACACAACGCTCTCTCCCGCTGCAATGCCGTGTGCGCGGTCCGCAACGACTCATATAGGCATGTGGGGTGTAGTCACCGGGTGATGTCGTCACATTCCCATCATGCCCCGGGACTGTGATGTCATAAGGGGGCGGGGACGCCGGAGAGAGCGGAGAAGTCGGAAGAAACCCCCAGAGCTGCCTAATAAATTACTTTCAAAAACGGTCTAGTGTGTTTTTTTTATTGACACTTTTTTCCTCCAGGTGAATGGGCAGGGGTACGATGTACCCAATACTCATTCACAGCGTAGGCCCCACCCCCTTTCCTGACCTACCGGCTGCGTGCTCGGATAAGGGTCTGGTATGGATTTTGGGGGTATGCTCCTGGAGGGGGAACCCATGCCGTTTTTTTTATTTAAAATTTGGCGTGGAGTTCCCCCTCAAGATTCATACCAAACACAGTGCCTGGTATTGGCGGGGTTACAAGTCGGATCCCCGTTCATTGAAAGTCGGACGTATGTCGGCTTGAAGTCGCAGGGCAAAGTCGGATCCAAAGTAGGACGAGTGTCGTGTCGCACTAGTTTTGAATCCAGCCTGAATCTTGATTCATTTACTTTTATCACATACACCTATTTTCCTTTTTAAAAAAGAAAGAAGCCCTAGGGCTAATGTTGCGCTAGATAGAGTGAGTGGGATAACAATAAATTATGTAATAACAATAAAAATAGTAGCTAGCATATATAGCTAAATACAAAACTATAAAAATCATAAAGGTCAAAAATATGCAGCGCTAATGAGATTGATAATCAATATCCCCAAAAATTAATCCGGAATTGATGAGTGAAAAATCAATCACATGTGTGTAAAATTCATGAGTCCATCAATTAATTAAAATGACTGAAACCGTGAATTGTGAAAAAAATGAATCAGTGATAATATAGTCCATAAACGGAGAAAATCCATAAACAAAGAAACCTCCTCAATATAGTGAATAAAAAATGAATAAAGAAAAATCCAAGGTGAAGTGAAGTATTCCAAGGAAAGTGGTAAGTGAAACTTCTTCCCAAAAGTGAAATGATAGTGCCGATGGTGACACCCAGGTGGAAAAGCTATATATCCTGCTTACCAGATATCCGTGACTGTATAAAGCAGTCTCACCCAGCACGTTGTTTTTGTTTGGTCTGCTCCAGGCCACCTGTGGATTGCAGTGCTTAAAGTGGAGCTCCACCCTAAATAGCAACTTTTGCTATTTGGAACCCTCCCCCCCTCCGGTGTCACAATTGACACCTTTCAGGGGGGAGGGGGGTGAAGATACCTGTCTAAGACAGGTATTTTCACCCACATCCGGGAGTCCTGTCTCCGGGAATCTGCGGGAGTTACGTCACTTCCCGCAGACTTCCCTTGGTGTTCTGGGAGACACTCGGCTCCCAGAACACAGGAGCACCAATCAGAACGGCGCAGCGCGACTCGCGCATGCGCCGTAGGAAACCGGGCATGAAGCCGCAGGGCTTCACTTCCTGGTTCCCTCAGCGAGGATGGCGGAGGGAGCAGCAGAGCGACGAGCGGTCGCTCGTCCTCTGCTGCGGACGTCGCTGGACTCCAGGACAGGTAAGTGTCCAAATATTAAAAGCCAGCAGCTGCTGTAGCTGTAGCTGCTGGCTTTTAATTTTTTTTTTTTCCGGCGGAGCAACCCCTTTAAGGTCGGATGAGGAGATACCGCCATGGAGATCTAAAAGGTTGTGGGGAAACCTTATTCCCTGTGCTGGGTGAGACTGTTTTATACAGTCACGGATATCTGGTAAGCAGGATATATAGCTTTTCCACCTGGGTGTCACCCTCGTAACCATCATTTCACTTTTGGGAAGAAGTTTCACTTACCACTTTCCTTGGAATACTTCACTTCACCTTGGATTTTTCTTTATTCATTTTTTATTCACTATATTCAGGAGATTTTTTTGTTTTCCTTTTTCCCTTCACAGCCAAAGCACATAACTTTTGTCCTGCTCATCCTCCCACCTCTGTGACCAAGCCCTGGTGGGTGGGGCAAAACGTGCTAGAGGGCCTGGTCAGAGCAGCGCTAACTGAGGCAGCACACAGCCATATTCACATTTGAAGCACTGAATTGGTTTTGAGTGGCGTCCTACCCTGCATATGTCTACACTTCTGGATTTGTGTTATGATGCCAGTTCTCACTCTCTGAACACTGGTAGGGACATCTGCTATCCTCCAAATTTGAGCAGCGCTCTTTACCTGATCACATTTATTCAAGAGACATATATGTGTGCAAAACACATATGGTGCTTCTTTGACTGTGTGCAGAGGCGGCTCTAGGCTTTGTGAGGCCTTAGGCAAAACTTAGACATGAGGCCCCACTCACGCCCATAATGGGGGAAAAACAATTCAAGCCAAAAAAATGGCTGCAGAAAATGCACGGATCTAGCACACAGGTGATCAGCACCACTTCCAGGGCACCCTCCTCACCCATCAGACATATTCAGCCAATGCAAGAGGGGGGAGAGAGTGGGAGGTGATAAAGAGAGAGGGGTGATAGAGATCCGATGGTGCCGACATTAGTATTGATCACAGGCAAATTAGGCGGCCGCGAGGCCCCTGTGAGTGTGAAGCCTTAGACGATCGCCTAATTAAAGAGCCGCCTCGCCTCTGACTGTGTGCATGCTTGACAAGCAGTCCACTGTGCTCCAATGTGCAACGAAAACCATCCGTATGTAGTGCCACATGCTTCCCTTCAAAATAAAGACTCACTAGAAAAATGTGACCCTATGCCAAAATAGGTAAAAAAACACTTTTTGATGTAAAGACCATGGACCACTGCCAATTAGTCAGATCCGCCAGGATCCAGTATTCCAGCCTTATACTTTCACCAACGACTGCAGAGGTAAAGAAAGCCGCAAAAAACACATCATTGCACACCAATATTTATTTGAATCTAAAATGTGCCCCCATGCATTTAAAACCTTTGATTATTACACTTGTACATAAAAGTGCCCACACCCCGGAACCTGTGTGCGCTCCAACATTGGGGGAAAATATGTCACCAAATGTGACATAGACGTCTGTAACCCCTCACTTCTCTGCTGAGCCTTTATTTTGTAGGGGGGCAACGCAAAACATTGAACCTTGAAGCGGATGGGCTACAGCAGCAGAAGACCACACCGGGTGATAATTCTGTCAGTTAAGAACCGGAAACTGAGACTACAATTCGCACAGGCTCACCCAAATTGGACAATAGAAGTTTGTAAAAACATTGCCTGGTCTGAGTCTCGATTTCAGCTGCGACATTCAGATTGTAGGGTCAGAATTTGGCATAAACAACAAGAAAGCATGGATCCATCCTGCCTTGTATCAATGGTTCGGGCTGGTAGTGGTGTAATGGTGTGAGGGATATTTCCATGGCATACTTTGGGCCCCTTAGTACCAATTGAGCATTGTATAAACGCCACGGGCTACCTGAGTATTATTGCTGACAATGACCATCCCTTTATGACTACAGTGTACCCATCTTATGGTGGCTCCTTCCAGCAGGATAATGCACCATGTCACAAAGCTCAAATCATCTCACCACTGGTTTCTTGAACATGACAATGAGTTCACTGTACTCCAATGGACTCCGCAGTCACCAGATCTCAATCCAATAGAGCACCTTTGGGATGTGGTGGAATGGGAGACTTACATCATGGATCTGCAGAAACTGCATGATGCTATCATGTCAATATGGACCAATATCCTTGAGGAATTTTTCCAGAACCTTGTTGAATCTATGCCATGAAGAATAAAGGCAAAAGGGGGTCAAACCCGGAACTAGCAAGGTGTACCTAATAAAGTGGCTGGTGGGTGTATTTCTCTTGAATAGATGTATTTGATGCACAAGTGGATAGTGTATAAGAAGTAATTGAGACAGGTTTCGTTATTTTTTTTTTCCTTTTAATGTTTATTCGTTATGTAATTTTCAAAGCACTGTTATTGTTTATTGTTCTACATGTCATAGTAAAGTGCCGATTGACACAGCACCTTGCTCTGTCACACTGATTTTAACACCTACTGATTTTCTGACATGCCTTCCAATGTGCCTCTTCCTCATATCCATGTTTGTAATTGTGTTTCCCTAACTCTATATTGATATTGTGTTTCTGTAATTTTGTCTCCCCCTGTGCATTTTATTTGTTCTTTGGGGGGAGCAGTGCCTGGCTGACTGCGTTCTTGTTCAATGGTGACAGGTTTTTAAAAACTTGAAATCCCTTTTCCTTGCAATTATTGAGAACTGTGCAGGCATGTCAGGCAAAATCTCCAAATCACCTTTAGTACTTTATCAGTAATCAGACAGACTTGCCATGCTATAGAGCAAGACGAAGGAAGAAGTGGCACTGTGAGCTTTTGATTAATGTTATCCAGGCTACAGTTTTTAAGGATCTTGTACCAGACAGATCAATACCTATTGATTCATACGCACTGCAGGATGAACATTATAAGAGGAAACTACTTTTTTTTTTTTTTTTAAATCTTTGATGGAATGGATAACATTTGGTAATGACAGACAGGTGCTTTGATGTAAATATTGACACTAGTGCCGAACTGCAGTAATCAATAAAGTATTTAGGAGGCAGTCGATCCCAGCATCTAGCTGAGAAATAATTTTTTTTCATTCGTTTTTTTCATTAGTGGCAGTCAGGACAGGTCCTCTTTCCTTTATTTAGCTTTCACTGTGAATGCTGGGACACAGCTCCGCTCACCTAGCACTTTCTTAGTGCTGCTCAATGAATATTACTTGCATGGCTTGCTGAGGTCCATTAAATCAACAGAAAATAGTGTTCAGCTGAAAAAACGCACAGGCACTACAAAACACAAGTGTATGTTCGCTCTTATTGTTAGAATTCCTTTTTTCACTTTCGTACATTTCCTCATGCTCTACATAAATTTCTTATTCCCTATTTGACATTTTTAAAGTGGAGTTCCACCCAAAAATGGAACCTCCGCTTACCTGGTTCCTCCCCCCCCCCATCCGATGTCACGTTTGGCACCTTTCAGGGGGGAGCAGATACCTGTCTAATACAGGAATTTGCTCCCACTTCCGGCAAAAGATCACCGCAGAATCCACGGCGATCTATGCCATGTCCGGCCCCTCCTCCGTCCCCCTGCTGTTTTCTGGGAGACACACAGGTCCCAGAAGACAGCAGGGACCAGTCGGAACATGCAGCGCAACAAGCGCATGCGCAGTAGGGAAACAGTCTGTGAACCCACAAGGCTTTCTACTTCCCTTACTCCACCCGGAGCCGATGGACGGGTCAGCTTCGGGTAAGGACATCGCAGGCGCCCTGGACAGGTAAGTGTCCTTATTTTAAAAGTCAGCAGCTGCGCTATTTGTACTTTCTGACTTTTATTTTTTTATTTTTTTGCAGGCAGAACTCCTCTTTAAGTGATTAACCTTCACTGCATTTTTAAGACTTTTTTTTTTTTTTTTTTTTTTTTTTTTTTTTAGAGGGAGATGCTTATTAAGGTTTTTATTGGTGTATGTGTCCTAATAGGAATGGAGGGTATATCTCCCCACTGTAGATGAAAATCTCCAGTTGCCACTGGGAGAGGTGTCCCCGGTGGGAGGTTTCCCTCTGTGACAAGTGTTAGAGGTAGGTAAATCTCCCTGACTTGAATATCCCTTTCCCGCCGAGCGTCCGCATATATGCGGCCTCGGCTTTCGGGGGTTATACCGGGATGATGCCCACAGCTGCAGGCATCATCCCGTTATCGTTGTTTAGAGCCGGCGATTTGGCTATCCAGGCATAACAGCCGATGCGGCTAAATGCCGCTCGGTTGTTATACCGGAGGAGCGGGAGGGGACATCCCCCCCCCTCTCCCACCGCCTCTCGACGCTCTGACCGGGCCTCCCGTCCCACCTCGAGACCCGATCTATGACTCGCCGCCTCCAGTGCCTAGCCCCAGACTGGAACGAAGCCGCAAACGGCTTTGATTCAGTCTCCCCAATGTAAACACGGAAGCGACGTCATGACGTCACTTCCGGGTTACTCGGCTGCCAATGGCGCCGGATTTTTAAAAAAAATACACGGTATTCAGAATCGCCGTTTTCTGCGATCTAAGTACTTTGGCGTGCAAAGAAGGGATTGGGGGTCTTTTAGACCCCTGATCCCTCCATAAAGTGTACCTGTCACCACCTATTACTGTCACAAGGGATGTTTACATTCCTTGTGACAGCAATAAAAGTGATCAAAATTTGTATTTATTTTTTTAAAACACAATTTAATATTATAAAAATAAATGAATTAAATAAAAAAACAAAACACCCCCCCCTCCCGCGAGCTCGCGCAGCAAAGAAAACGCATACGGAAGTCTCGCCCGCATATGTAAACGGTGTTCAAGTCACACTTGTGAGGTATAGCCGCGATCGTCAGAGCAATAATTCTAGCACTAGACCTCCTCTGTAACTCTAACCTGGTAACAGTAAAAAAAGTTTAAAGCGTCGCCTATGGAGATTTTTAGATACCGTAGTTTGTCGCCATTCCACGAGTGCGTGCAATTATAAAGCATAACATGTTTGATATCTATTTACTCGGCGTAACATCATCTTTCACATTATACAAAAAAATTGGGCTAACTTTACTTTTTCATTTTTTTACAATTCATGAAAGTAAATTTTTCCCAAAAAGTTGCGTTTAAAACACTGCTGCACAAATACTGTGTGACATAAAATATTGCAACAATCGCCATTTTATTCTCTAGATTCTCTGCTAAAAAAATATATATAATGTTTGGGGGTTCTAAGTAATTTTCTAGCAAAAAATACGCATTTTAACTTGTAAACACCAAATGTCAGAAATAGGCTTAGTAATGAAAGAGTTAAAGACCATGCTTATACAGTGCCTTGAAAAAGTATTCATACCCCTTGAAACTTTCCACATTTTTGTCATGTTACAGCCAAAAAAACGTAAATGTATTTTATTGGGATTTTATGTGAAAGACCTACAAAAAGTGGCACATAACGGTAAAGAGGAAGGGAAATGATAAAAAAAAAATTCTCTTATCGTCCATGGACTGACACAGCATCTTCAATCTTGACAAAGTGGGTTATGTTCCTGCTCATAGGAGAAGACTAGGCAGAATGTTAAATGTTTTAACATACATTCCATTACCAGAGCTGAACAGCCCCGCCCAGGGGGCGGTCCCTCCAGACATAACCCTCCTACCTGCAGCCAGCAGCCTCTGTTTTTTTCTGCCTAGCAGAGGAGAGGACGTGGCTCTCTTCAGAGCCAGTCTCTTGAAGAAATATTTTTATTCTTTTTGAATTTTTATTATTTTATTTTTAAGATTCTTCTATCAACAGTTGGCTGGGCAACAGGTTGGGTAGTTGCTATCCTCATAGTCTTCCCAGTCCGACCATCGAGCGTTCTGATCCTCGCTCAGCGTGAAATCAGTCCACGACATGCCTGTCGACTCCAGGAGTGGACGGTGAGCTTTTTGCTCCAGGGTCCACATATGACTGAACAGTTTTGCTGTATCTTTCACAGTGGACCGGGCCGACAGGTACTCAGTACTGCTCTGTGATAGGCCTGTCAGGAACACACCAGTGGGTCCTCGCTGGACAGGTAAGTACTGTTTCCCCTGCCTCAGCAGCTGAGTACATACTGTGTGTTCCTATGGTAGGGGGGTTCCCCCCCCCCCCCGTTTCTTTCTCGTACATCACGGGACACAGAGCGACATAGTCATTACTAATGGGTTATATAGATACCGTCAGGTGCTGGCACTGGCAACTTCCAAAACCGGAAGTACCCTCCCCTATATAAGCCCCTCCCATCCGGGAGCACCTCAGTTTTTTGCCAGTGTCTAAGGTGGCTTGAGAAGGAGACCGCCTCCATTCAAAGTTAGAGCGCACTCCACGAGAGCAGTTGGAACTTCATGGGCAGTGCATCACCAGGCCTCCCTGGCTCAAATCTGTAAGGCCGCAACATGGTCTTCAGTACACACGTTTACTAGGTTCTACCAGGTGGACGTTAGAAGTCAGGAGGATGTCGCCTTTGGGCGCAGTGTGTTGCAGGCCGCAAAAGATCCTCATGTCTGATAGCGCTCAGCTTATATATGGTGTATCCCCCCCCCTCATTTGGCATTGCTTTAGGACATCCCATTAGTAATGACTATGTCGCTCTGTGTCCCGTGATGTACGAGAAAGAAAATAGGATTTTTATAACAGCTTACCTGTAAAATCCTTTTCTTGGAGTACATCACGGGACACAGAGCTCCCGCCCCTCTTTGGGGACACTTATTGCTTTGCTACAAAACTGAGGTGCTCCCGGATGGGAGGGGCTTATATAGGGGAGGGTACTTCCGGTTTTGGAAGTTGTCAGTGCCAGCACCTGACGGTATCTATATAACCCATTAGTAATGACTATGTCGCTCTGTGTCCCGTGATGTACTCCAAGAAAAGGATTTTACAGGTAAGCTGTTATAAAAATCCTATTTTTTGCTACTCTGTCACCTTACTCTGGTATGCGCTGACTGGGGGTCACTCTGACCCGGAGGGGGTCCGTGGGGGTCTGCCTTATGTGTGGGGTTGCCTTCTGTGTCAGCTTGGGCCTTATGTTATTTTCTCGCACCGTCGGACGCCATGTTTTTTTTATTTTTTATTACTATGTAAATCTGCATTGGTGGCCATTTTGCCGTGGCCGCCCTGTGGCACACTTATGAAGTCGCACGCTTTTCTGGTGCTAGTTTGGCCTCTACTGCTGACTAGGAACGGCGTGATTCTCCTCAGTCTCCTCACAGTTCATTCGCGCTGGGAGCGGACCCAGGCAGCGGAGCTGAGCGGTCCTAACTGGGTTGGCGAGTCCCCTGAGTAAGCCCCCACAGTCAGTGCAGCCGGAAGGTGGACTTTTCTCCTTATATTGACAAAGTCTCAGAGGGTGCCATTTTATCATGGAGTCAGTGTCATTTGCTTCCCCCTTCACGTCAGAGGCAACATGCAGTGCTACTGCACCTGCGGTCCCTATGGACCAGTTGTCGGCAGTCCTGGAATCATTTGTTGTCAGGATGGAAGCGGCGTGCGAACGCAAGGGGGCTAAAAAGCGCCCTTTCCCCCTACCATCTCCAGGGGAGTGCTCTGATTCAGATATGGGCCTTGCTGAGGCACAGGACCCTAGTTCTGAAATTTTGGATATGTTTGACCAGGACATTCCTTGTGAGGAAGACTCCTTATCTGGGTCAGTACATGACAGGAAGCTTGTTGGTGAACTCATTGATGCTGTGAGGGACACTCTCAAGCTGGATGCTGCGACTGAGGAACCTCCGGTGAAGGCAGTCTCCTTCGGTTCATTTAGAGCCAATCCTTCTAAAAAGGTTTTTCCCTATACACCTTTCCTTGACCGATTCATAGACCAGGTATGGGAAAAACCGCAGAAGACCTTAGCGGTCTCCAGCGTCTGACGGTTAGGTACCCCTTTGAGGAGAGCCTGATTAAAAAAATGGGCCTCTCCTCTGGTTGATGACCCCCCGGTCGCCCGATTGAATAAAGCCACGACCCTCCCGGTTGAGGGGACTCCTGCCTTCAAGGACCCTACTGATAGGAGGTCGGAAGTGGTGAGCAGGGCCATGTTCACCATGCTGGGATCCGTGCTCCGTCCTATTGTAGCGGCGACCCTGGTGTCTCAGACACTCACGGAATGGGCAAAGATTTTGCATCAGACTGTACAGGAGAATAATCTTCCTCCAAATTGCATCACATTGGCTGACAAACTGGTACAAGGCCTTGTGTATGTGTGCGAGGCCACTATGGACGCTGCCCCCTTAATTTCTAGGGCCTCCGTGTCTGTGGTGGTATTGCGTCGCCTTATCTGGTTGAAATGCTTGTCTGCTGACCTGGCCTCTAAGAAGCTCCTGACAGATTTACCTTTTAAGGGCGGAAGACTATTTGGTGCTTCCCTGGATGACATTATTAAAAATGTCACGGAAGGTAAGAGCACCCTTCTTCCTCAGCCTACTAAGGGGAAGGAGCCGCGTTGTAAATTGGGCCCTTCTTTTCCCACACAGAAGAGGTTTTTTCGTCAGTCGGAGTCCACGGGAAAATTCTCCCAGACTGACAAGAGTGCGGCTGGTGGACAGAAGCGTCCCTGGGTGCGTAAGCCGAACAAGCCGGCGAACAAGCCCGCCACAGCGTGAAGTCTTGCCCCCGCCCGACTCTGAGGTGGGGGGACGACTTTGCAGGTTCACGGATCGGTGGACCTCCCGCATCTCCGACCAGTGGGTATGCGAGGTGGTCACCTCGCGGTACAGGATAGAGTTCCTTTCCCGGCCACCAGACAGATTCTTTCCATCAAATCTCTCTCTCCTTCCAGCGCGTCGGGCTGCCCTATTGGGGGCAGTGCAGGACTTGCTGAGGTGCGGGGTAATTTTGCCAGTACCATCAAAGGAGAGGTTTCGGGGATTTTATTCAAATCTTTTTGTGGTCCCAAAGAAGGACCTGTGGTCCTCAAGGCCCTGAATGCCTTTGTGAAGGTTCGAAAATTCCGCATGGAATCCATTTGCTCGGTGATTGCTGCGCTCCACCCGGGGGATGTTCTGGCGTCCTTGGATATCAAGGACGCCTACTTGTATGTTCCAATCTGCGCGGGTCACCAGAAATTTCTGCGCTTCCCGATAGGCGAAGACCACTATCAGTTTGTGGCTCTTCCCTTCGGTTTAGCGTCAGCACCGCGGGTTTTCACCAAGGTGCTTGCCCCGATTCTAGCTTTGCTGAGACAGTGAGGCATTGCTATCGTGGGCTATCTGGACAATCTTCTTCTGAGAGCAGACTCTGGCTCAGAATTAGGGGAAAATGTGTTGATAGCCAGTCAGGCCCTCCGAGAATTCGGTTGGCTGCTGAACATTCAGAAGTCAGTCCTGGTTCCGACTCAGCGTCTGGAGTACCTAGGATTGATCCTAGACTCCTCGGAGGCGAGGGTCTTTCTACTCTTGGAAAATTTACTGACTCTTCAATCTGCAGTGCGAGTGCTGACGTCCCGCAAATGGTCGTCACTCCGTTTTTGCATGAGGGTCCTGAGACTCATGGTGGCTTCCTTCGAGGCTGTGCCGTATGCCCAATTCCACACTCGAGCCTTACAAAAGGAGATCCTGTCTTGCTGGGACAAGTCTCTATTATCACTGGATCGTCAGATCCAGGTGAGTCACCTGGTCAGGGCGTCCCTGACATGGTGGCTGAGATCCCCTGCCCTTCGGTTGGGGAAGTCGTTCCTTTTTGTCCAGTGGACTGTGATCACGACGGACGCCAGTCTTTCGGGCTGGGGCGGAGTCTGGGGAGTTTCGTCTGCCACCATTTCTCGGTGGATCAGGCAGACTGTCATACAGGCCTATGCCCTTAAGGGGCGGGCACCTCCCTTTCCGGTTACGGCGCATTCAACCAGGGCAATTGGTGCTTCCTGGGCTTTCCGACATCAAGCGTCTGTCTCACAAGTGTGCAGGGCGGCGACCTGGTCGTCCGCACATACCTTTTCTAAGTTTTATAAGGTTGATGTGGGTGCATCTTCTGATGCTTCCTTTGGCCGCAAGGCCCACGTGGCCGCTGTTTAATGTTGCACCTCCTCCGTTGAGGAGCTCTGCTTGTTTGGGGTGAAGTTTTTTTTTTTTCCTTGATACTGTTCCCACCCCTCGTTCTTTGACACTGCTTTGGGACGTCCCACTTTGTCAAGATTGAAGATGCTGTGTCAGTCCATGGACGGTAAGAGAAAATAGGATTTTTTTTGTACTCACCGTAAAATCCTTTTCTCTGAAGTCCATGGACTGACACAGCACCCACCCCTCCTTTCTTTGAGTTTGTACTGCTTTGATACGAACTGAGGCTGCTGGCTGCAGGTAGGAGGGTTATTTCCGGAGGGACCGCCCCCTGGGTGGGGCTGTTCAGCTCTGGTAATGGAATGTATGTTAAAACATCTAACATTCTGCCTAGTCTTCTCCTATGAGCAGGAACATAACCCACTTTGTCAAGATTGAAGATGCTGTGTCAGTCCATGGAAATCGGAGAAAAGGATTTTACGGTGAGTACAAAAAAATCCTATTTTTTTTATAAATAAATATCTGAAAAGTATGGCTTGCATTTGTATTCAGCCCTGAAGTAAAAATTTCAATAATATACACTCTATTGTAACCTATATAGCTATTGCACATATGTATCAATTGTATATCCCTATAATTGCTAGACTATCGAGAGTATGCTAGGCCTAATGATATTAACTTAGTTATGAAGACAGACACAATGAATATGAAAGAATGGGATTTTTAATGGTGCAAGAAAACACAATGGATATAAAAAAAGATAAAATTTTATTTATCTTTAAAATTATATAGATTTTAGAAAAATATGTATATGAACATGTAATAAAATTAATTTCATCTATTTTACAAAAAATAGTATACAGACAAAAATAATCTTGACGTTTCGCCAATTTAACTGGCTTTTTCAGGAGTATTTGTCAGGTATAACTTGTCAGGGTCACCTGTGGCCAGGTGACAGATGCACACCGTAGGGGGACAGGAGTGCACCGCGAGGTAGTGAACCCTATGGCTGGCTTCTGTGGGTAGGAAACTGGGTGGTTGTGGAAAGCGGGACCAGAGGAGCACAACCGGGATCCCAACGGAAGCGAGAGCCAAGATTCCCCAGGGCGCGGAGTCTAAGACCCAGCTGGTCTTCTCCAGGGCCTCTAGTGGTGAGGATGTTACGCTGCAGGCTGGGACCAGGTCGCGGCCCCTGGAGTTTCCTAGCTCACGCCCCGTAGGATAAGGGGAAGCAGCGGCACACGATAGAGAGAACCGAATAACAAGCCGAAGGTCAGGGGCCACAAGCAGACAAGGATAACGAAGAACGAGCCGAAGGTCAAGGGTCACGAGCAGACAGGGATGGTCGGGGACAAGCCAATAACGTAACAGAGAGACAGACGTAGCACACGGCAGGCAGGAACCCAAACACACAATGCCTAACAAACACGTTGATCAGCAAAGCAGGCTTGCAGTGCACAGGTTAATATAGTGTTCAGTGATAGGGCCTGGGGTGGAGTCAGGCTGGGAGGAGATTATAAAGGAAGCCAGGTGAAGGAGGTCTGGTCTCTAGATGAACACATGAGGAGGAAGGTAAGATGGCAGACAGACATTAATGCATATCCATGACAGTACCCTCCCTCTTACGAGGCCTCCCCCTTCCCCGCCTGGGCCCAGGTTTAGAGGGAAACTTCAGATGAAACTCCTTTAACAGACGAGGTGCAAAGACCTCAGATGCAGTGATCCAAGACCTCTCCTCAGGACCAAACCCTTTCCAATGAACGAGGTACTGAAGAACGCCTTTACAGAGTCGGGAGTCCAGAATTTGACTGATCTCGTACTCCTGATTATCCTCCGAGACAGGCGCCACGGTAGGAAGAGGACGAGAGAATTTATTGAGGACTAAAGGCTTTAGAAGAGCAACATGAAAGGAGTTAGTGATTTTAAGGCTCTTAGGAATCTGGAGTTTGAAACAAACCGGATTCAGTTTAGCAGTTACCGTGTATGGACCGATGAATCGTGGAGCAAACTTCAGAGAAGGAACTCGGAGCTTGATGTTCCTGGTAGAGAGCCAGACTTTGTCCCCTGGCTGAAGAGAAGGCGGTTTACGCCTGCGGCGGTCTGCAAAGCCTTTGAATTTTTCAGCAGCTGCCCGGAGGGAATCATGAACGTGACCCCAAACGGAATTGAGAGACTCCTGAACCGAAGCCAAAGCTGGAATGTCTGGAGAACAGATCATAGGAAGAGGAAGTTGAGGGTGTTTTCCATAAACTGTGAAAAAGGGTGTCTTCTGCGAACTGGTATTCACATGATTGTTATGGGAGAATTCTGCCCACGGGAGTAGAGAGGACCAATCGTCATGGTGAGAAGACACAAAGGTGCGAAGAAAGACCTCTAACTCCTGATTAACCCTCTCAGTCTGTCCATTGGATTGGGGATGGTAAGAAGAAGAAAAATCCAAGACAATATTGAGGGATTTGCAAAAGGCTCTCCAAAAACGAGACGTGAATTGGACTCCCCTGTCGGAAACAATATGAGAAGGGACCCCATGTAGGCGGAGAATTTCTCGAATGAAAATGGGAACCAAGGCAGGGGCAGAAGGAAGACCAGGAAGAGGAACAAAATGAGCCATCTTGGAGAATCGATCGATTACCACCCAAATGACTGTATTATTCTCAGACAGTGGGAGATCGGTGATAAAATCCATGGCAATATGGGCCCAGGGTTCCTTAGGAATAGGCAAGGGCATGAGGAGACCAGCAGGAGCTTGTGTGGAGGATTTGGACTGAGCACAGACATGACAAGCTTTAACGTAGTCTTTGACGTCTGAGCGGAGATTAGGCCACCAGTAGTGACGACTGATGAGTAGGAAGGATCGGAGGAATCCAGAATGCCCTGCCACCTTGGAATCATGTCCCCAACGAAGGATCTTAGCTCTTAGCTCAGTGGGGACAAAGGTCTTACCAGGCGGAATTTTAGACTTCAGGGTGGTAGAGTGGGCAACAATGCATGAGGTGGGAATGATCGGCTCAGGTTCAGGGGCGGACTCCTCGTCCAAAGTGTCAAATGACCTAGAGAGCGCATCAGCCCGACCGTTGCAGGAACCAGGTTTGTAGGTAATCGTGAAATTAAAACGGGCAAAGAAGAGACTCCACCTGGCCTGTCTAGGATTCAGACGTTTAGCATTCTGTAGATACTGTAAATTCTTGTGATCGGTAAAGATCGTTATGGAGTGAGGGGAACCCTCCAAGAGATGACGCCACTCCTCTAACGCCAATTTAATAGCGAGAAGTTCCTGATCACCGATGGCATAATTCCTCTCTGCCTGAGAATTTTTTTTGGAGAAGAACGCACATGGTTGGCGTCTCTTCTCAAAGATTTGAAGAAGCACAGCTCCCACCCCCATTGAGGAAGCGTCCACTTCAATAAAAAATGCATTCCCAGGATTTGGTCTCCTCAAGAGGGGGCCAGAAACAAAGGCCTGTTTCAGGTTGTGAAATGCAGAGACAGCTTCGGGAGGCCAGTCTCTGGCATTCACACCCTTCTTGGTCAAAGCGATAATAGGCGCGGCAATGGAAGAGTAATTCCTTATGAACTGCCTATAATAATTAGTGAAGCCAAGAAAGCGCTGTGTGGCCTTGAGGCTAGCAGGAAGAGGCCAGTTGGTGATAGCCAAGACCTTCCCAGGGTCCATACGAAGCCCCGAACATGAGACAAAGCACCCCAAAAACAGGACCTCAGAACATTCAAAGGAACATTTCTCCAGCTTGGCATAGAGATTGTTCTCTCTAAGACGTTGAAGTACAGTGCGGACATGGTTTCTGTGGACGAGCAGATTTTCAGAAAAGATCAGAATGTCATCCAGATAGATGACAACAAACTGGTACAGCAGATCTCTGAAGATTTCATTGACAAAGTTTTGAAACACGGCTGGAGCATTACACAGACCAAAAGGCATCACCAGATATTCGTAATGCCCGTCTCTAGTGTTAAATGCAGTCTTCCATTCGTCACCCTCCCGTATTCGAATGAGATTGTACGCGCCTCTGAGATCCAACTTGGTGAAAATGGAGGCACCCTTCAACCTATCGAATAGCTCAGATATTAAGGGTAAGGGGTATCGATTTTTAATAGTAACCGCATTTAAACCCCGATAATCGATGCAGGGTCTTAAGGTACCATCCTTTTTGGCAACAAAAAAGAACCCTGCCCCTGCAGGCGATGAGGATTTCCGGATGAACCCTCTCTCCAGATTCTCTGCTACATACTCCGACATGGCCTGGGTCTCTGGGATGGACAGAGGGTAGGTACGACCCCTGGGTAGAGTTGCTCTGGGGACAAGATCAATAGCACAGTCAAAAGACCTGTGGGGAGGAAGCACCTCAGCTGATTTTTTACAGAACACATCCCGGTAATCGCTGTATGCGGCGGGAAGATCAGAAGAAACAGAAGTGGCAGCAACCGGAAGACTCTCCTTGGGGGTCACCTTGAGAAGACACGACGAGAAACATGAGGAACCCCAGGCCAGGATCTGCCCAGAGACCCAGTCCACATGTGGAGAGTGGAGCTGTAGCCAAGGGAGGCCCAATACAACTGGGGTAGAGGCCTTGGGTAGAATAAGAAAGGATATCCACTCCTGGTGGAGAATCCCTACCGACATCCTAATGGGTAGCGTCTGGAAGCGAATAGGGCCCCCTGGGAGAACAGTGCCATCAATTGCCGAGACTACCAATGGGGTAGTGAGAGGTGAAAGGGTAAGCTTCATAGAAGAAGCAGTTCTCCAATCCATGAAATTGCCGGCAGCCCCGGAATCCAGGTATGCAAGGGTTGACTGAGGAGAAGTGCCTACATGAAGGGACACCGGCAAGAGCAGGCGAGAAGGTGATGTTTCTGGGTCCAATACTCCACCTTCCAAATGTATTAGACCCGAGCGTTTCCCGGACGAAGCGAGCAGGAGTCACGAAAATGACCCTTGCCCCCACAATAGAGGCACAAGCCCAGAGTTCTGCGCCTAGCACGTTCTTCGGGGGTTAGTCTGGTCCGGCCCAGCTGCATAGGTTCTTCAGCAGGTAGAGGATGCTCCACGGAATGAAGGGAGGGGAGCTCAGACTGGCTAGGACCCAGAGAGTGCTGGCGTCTTTTTTCTAAGGACCTCTCTTGAAAACGAATGTCGATCTGGTTGCATAATGAAATTACATCGTCCAGACCGTCGGGAATGGCTCTTCCCGCTAATTCGTCTTTCACTCGGTCAGAGAGGCCATGTAAAAAGGTAGCGACCAGGGCCTCATTATTCCAGCTCAATTCAGCTGTGTGGATACGGAACTGAAGAGCATATTGCCCCACTGAACTAGATTCTTGGCGAAGACGTAAGACAGCACTAGCCGCTGAAGAAGCCCGAGCCGGCTCTTCGAAGATATTACGAAAGAGCTTCAAGAATTCGGACAGACTGGAAACCACCGGATCGTTCCTCTCCCACAGGGGGGCAGCCCAGGCCAAAGCTTCACCGGAGAGGAGGGAAATGATATAGGCTACCTTAGCCCGGTCAGATAGGAAGCTTTGAGGCTGAAGCTCAAAATGAATAGTGCATTGGCTGAGAAACCCCCTGCAGGCCTTGGAGTCCCCAGAGAAATGGAACGGAGCTGGCAATCTTAGTGAGTGTGAGGCTGCGACTGGTGCGATAGGTACAGCCGCTGGTTGTACTTGGGGTTGCGGATTCGGGGTTCCCAAGGAGACCTGAAGCTGCTCGAATCGAGAAGCCAGATCCTGGAGGAATCGCATCACCTGGGTCTGATTTGATTCCTGGGTCTCAAGTCTGCGAACTATGCCCTGCAATGGATCATCCGCGGGAAGCGGGATGTCAGCCGGGTTCATGGCTGATTAAACTGTCAGGGTCACCTGTGGCCAGGTGACAGATGCACACCGTAGGGGGACAGGAGTGCACCGCGAGGTAGTGAACCCTATGGCTGGCTTCTGTGGGTAGGAAACTGGGTGGTTGTGGAAAGCGGGACCAGAGGAGCACAACCGGGATCCCAACGGAAGCGAGAGCCAAGATTCCCCAGGGCGCGGAGTCTAAGACCCAGCTGGTCTTCTCCAGGGCCTCTAGTGGGGAGGATGTTACGCTGCAGGCTGGGACCAGGTCGCGGCCCCTGGAGTTTCCTAGCTCACGCCCCGTAGGATAAGGGGAAGCAGCGGCACACGATAGAGAGAACCGAATAACAAGCCGAAGGTCAGGGGCCACAAGCAGACAAGGATAACGAAGAACGAGCCGAAGGTCAAGGGTCACGAGCAGACAGGGATGGTCGGGGACAAGCCAATAACGTAACAGAGAGACAGACGTAGCACACGGCAGGCAGGAACCCAAACACACAATGCCTAACAAACACGTTGATCAGCAAAGCAGGCTTGCAGTGCACAGGTTAATATAGTGTTCAGTGATAGGGCCTGGGGTGGAGTCAGGCTGGGAGGAGATTATAAAGGAAGCCAGGTGAAGGAGGTCTGGTCTCTAGATGAACACATGAGGAGGAAGGTAAGATGGCAGACAGACATTAATGCATATCCATGACATAACTGAAACATAAGATATAAAGCATAAATATACAGAGAATATACACAAATAAATTGTCTTTATACAATAATCAAAACATACGCAAACAAAAATGATACAGACAAAAAAATCACATAACCGCATAGAAAATCAATAGTACCTGTATATAATAGATGAAATAGATCGATTAGCTGAAATTGAAGTCCGGGATACTATCCGAAGTGGAGTAGATAAGGTGACCACAGAGGAGATGCTATATAAGATGCAACACGGAAAAAACCATGTGCAAATGCTGGAGAGGAATGTTACTATAATGAATGGGCCAGAATATATAATTAAGTTCTAATAAAAGGTCAATCAAAAATTACCTGAAATTACTTCAAGAAATCACTGAAGAATCAGAGTAATAGCCCCAAAACTGCCGATAATGCTAGTTATAAAAGGAAAATTTTGATATAAGAAAAATCCTACACCAACAGAAAAAAACACTAGTTTGATAACATAAATAAATACCTGGAAGATCCGCCAGCCAAAGGAATTGTAGAGCTGGAAATAAACCAGGGATTAAACCAACCTGGTTGGGCATGGTTTACCCAAATCTGGAAAAATAAATTTGCTAAATAAAAATCCATGGTAATAGAAGGTAGATGGCAAATGGATTGTGGTCTCTAAATTGAAATACCTCAATACGATCGTTAACAGCAAGACATCTCTCAGCAGCTATACCAATAAAGCCAAACAATTGGGCTTTATATAGCCCTCTCCCCCCACGCCAATAGGACGCCACAATTTGGCGCCAAATCTAGAGGCGGGAGGGCGCTTTCAGTTCCGGGTGTAAGGGAAGGCCACGATATTCACCGGAAATTACACGATCGGATACAAGAAAAAACGGAAGTGACGAAAAACCGGAAGCCAGGCGCCGGAAATGACGCTGGAGACACCCTTGGACGCAGTAAATAACAACTGCGACTCAAAAAAAGTTTATCAAGTCACCACAAGATGGCAGCCTGAAAATAATATTGGAAAAAAGGGGGTATCAAGGCAAATTTTAGTCCGAAATGAAGAACAAGGAGGAGAATGTGCCTGTTGGAAAATAGGGCAAGGGAAAAACGGCGTCCACTCGAAAATGAAGGACTCGAGAACGAGTATTGACGCCCTGGGCGCCCTTATGGTCACCAATACTCCACTTTGTTTTAGTTAATCCCCGATGAAAATTTATATGTTTAAGCTAAACTTATGTATATGAAAAATTAATGATCATAAATGTAAAAAACATTTTGGCACATACAGGTAAATATTGTCCACTGCGGTTAAATGTGTAAGTCCGACCATTCCTGCAAGAAATATACATAAATTTAAACAAGGAAATACATCAATAGATATACATAAACAAAATAGTTTTATCTCAAAGGTCGTCTAAAAAGAAAATGGCCAATCTTTTAGAGGAAGGGCTTGTAACTAATGGACTCATTCAGTCTTGGGTAGGTGGTGGCCGAAAGTGAATGAATCCACTTTGCCTCCCTTTGCAAGAGAATTTTATCCGATTCTCCCCCTCTCTCATTTAAAGGGATATACTCTAGGGCAAAAAACTTCATTTTGGTTAGATCAAAAGAATGATAAAGGCCACTGTGTCTGCTTATCAGAGTTTCCATTCTTTTCTTTTGAATAAGGGAAACATGGTCACTTAGTCTAAGGAAAAAAGGCATCTTAGTTTTTCCAACGTAGTAGGCGCCGCAGTCACATTTCATGAGATATACAACGGCAATTGATTGACAGTTGGCAAAAAATCTAGGCTTGAAAATTACCCCATTGGGAAGAAGAATTTCAGTGGAATTGTACAAAAATTTACAAAAGTCACAACGGCCACATGGGGCCGTACCTTTGCGTGAGATCTTGTTAGTGGAGGTTTGTAAATGGCTGTGGACCAATTGATCTTTTATGGACCTAGACTTTCTGTAGGTGATTTACGGATATGGTTGAATGTACTTAGAAATGACTTTGTCAGCAGATAGTAAGGGCCAGAATTTGCTGATAATATTCCTGACATTTTGATGTTCTCCAGAGAACCTGGTAATCAGACGTACCTGCTGACCAGCTGGTTTAGTCTTTTTAGATCAATTCTATTCTTCATTTTGGAATGAATCAAACGAAATTGTAGTATGGAACGAGATTTTGAAACTGAGGCTAAGGCCTTACAATCTCGGTTGATGAGCCTTTTTGAGGACTGAACGGCTATAACCCCTGTTCAACAACCGAGATTGTAAGGCCTTAGCCTCAGTTTCAAAATCTCGTTCCATACTACAATTTCGTTTGATTCTCAGATGCTGGCTGTATGTTATACTCTGCACTAAAGATTTTGTATGCGAACTGGCAGCATGCAAGATTGTATTGCCAGCAGATGGCTTTCGAAAAAGTGACGATCCTAGAGTGCCATCTGGATTTACATAAATGGAGATATCCAAAAAATGTATGGTTAGTTGATCACAGGTCATGGTAAATTTTAGATTATAGCGGTTGTTTGTTAGTTTAGACATGAAGCTTGACAGATCTTGTCTGGAACCCGTCCAGACGACAAAAATCTCGTCGATTAAATCGACGCCAAACAAGACCATGTGAAAAATTATCTCGAAATTCATCCGAAGAAAAAAATCTCCTGCTCCCACCCCCCCAGGGACAGATTGGCGTACGATGGGGCACACTTGGTCCCCATCACAACACCCTGCACCTGGAGGTAGTGGGAGCGGTCGAATACAAAGATATTATTCATCAAAATTAATAAAAGTAAATCCAAAATAAATGTAATATATTTTGAAGTCCCAGGTCCATGTTCAGATAGGAAGCCCTCCACAACTCTGACCCCCCCACTCATGGGGGATGGAGTTGTAGAGGGCCTCCACATCAATGGCCACTAGCCATGATCCCACTGGTATACATAGACCATCAATAGACCTGAGAAGGTCTGCTGTGTCTTGTATATAGGAGCTAAGAGAGCCAACGTGTGGTCTGAGATGGTCATCCACAAGCTGGCTCGCCTGCTCTGTTAGGCAGCCATTTCAAGAAACAATCGGGCGCCCCGGAGAGCGTTCCAAGTTTTTGGAGGCGTTCCAGGTTTTTGTGTACCTTAGGTAACGCATATAGGGTAGGAAGTTTGGGGTTTTCCACCAAAAGAAATTCACATGTCTTCTTGTCCAATAAATTATCTTTACACGCACGAGTGATAAGGAGACAAAATTTAGTCTCAGCATATTTCACCTGTGCAAATGGAATTGGACGGTACCAGTTGCGGTTCAGTAGGAGATCCATGACCATCTTTCTATAATTTTCTACATCCATCGCAACAATGTTACCTCCTTTGTCCGAGGATTTTATAACAATGTGCTCATTTAATTTAAGGGATAGTAGGGCTTTGCGATGAGACAGCTTAAGATTGGATCTACCACTGAACTTTTTCCAACTGGTATTTTGTATTTCTTTAGTAACTTGTTGGGTGAATGCCCAAATATTAGGATTGCCTTGAAGTGTTGGAAAGGTTCTGGATTTGGGCTTATAAAGATTGGGGGGTGGGAAAATTTTCTCAGTTGGATTGTCAACTACAGGACTGGCAGTGGGCCTCTTCTAGAGGTTCATCAAAGGGATTACCCTCTTCCCAGAGGTCCATGAGATCATTTAAGGCCTTGATCTCGTTAATTGTTTTGTGTTGCCAGATCTCTTCCTTTGAGGAATTGGATTGAGATTGCTGGTAATCTTTGTCATAGATCATTTTAAACATCAATTTCTTAGCAAATAAATTGACATCTTTAATGATTTCAAAGGCATCCACCTCTTGATCTGGACAAAAGGTCAGGCCGAGACTGAGAACCTCGGTCTGATCGACTGTCAAGGGATATTTATTTGTAAAAAAGTTTGAAAACTATTTATCATTTTCATTCCGCTTCACAATTATGTGCCACTTTGTGTTGGTCTATCACATATAATCCCAATAAAATACATTTACCTTTTTGTTTGTAACATGTCAAAATGTGGAAAATTTCAAGGGGTAATGGATACTTTTTCAAGGCACTGTATTTCTTTACCAAGCTTGGCCTTGACTTCAGCTTGGACTTTAACCACTTCAATATCGGGCACTTTAACCCCCTTCCTGCCCAGGCCATTTTTCAGCTTTCAGTGCTGTTGCACATTGAACGAAAATGATGCGGTCATGCAACACTGTACCCAAATTAAATTTGTATCATTTTTTTTTAGACCGATGGACTTTTTTTGGTGGTATTTAATCACCAGTGGATTTTTTAGTTTTTTGTTAAATAAGACCGGAAATTTGGAGAATTTTTTATTTATTTTTCTTAGTTTCTGTTATAAAATTTTGCAAATAAGTAATTTTTCTTCTTCGATGAGGTGCGTTCATAAGGCTGCACTGATGTGCGCTGATAGGATGCACTGATGGGCACTGACAGGCTTGCCAGTTACTGGCACATCGTGGGAGGAAAGGACTGCTGATAAATAACAAGTCTGTTTACATGTGATCAGCTGTGATTGGACACAGCTGATCAAATGGTAAAGGGCCGCTGTAATTGGCCCTTTACTGCGATCAGCTGTGTCCGAATAACACATCGGTCACATAGCACTGGATGCACGCAGGGGCTTTTGGCAGGACATCCATGGACGCCCAAAACTGGATGTTAGCCATATTTGGCTATAGCACGGTCAGAAAACTGTTAAAGTCAGAAAATTCGGTCCTGCTAGATCACTTCAGGTTGGTCGCTTCTTTAGGTATAGCTATGAAACATCAAAAAATGAGTGCCTATACTGTTTAAAATCCAGTACTATACTGTCTCACCCTGCTCTGCACATATTCGGTTGCTGTGCAATAGTAGCAAAAATATTGTTTTGATAAACATTTGCGCAAATATCGTGGGACCTTAGAAATCAGTAGCACCTTCCTTTTCTTCTACTGGTCATGTACTTTCAGAAAATATATGGTTTGGGGGGTCTTTTACAAACTCTGAAAGCTATTAGTGAAAAATAAAAAAAGCAAAGAAAAAATTGCAAAAATGGTATGGCCACCTGAATGTACAAAATGGAGCACAGGGCCTGGCAACAAAATATATTTGCAAAAAATACACTAAAACCATTATTGGCAGATAAAAACACAGCTAATTTTTACAAAATTCCTGCTAAATTACAACTAAATATAAAATCTTAACATGCATGGTGTTATTACATAACAAATATTAGATTTTTTACATTGTGGCCTTTTGCAAAATGGTTCAAATCGAACGTACGCAAAAATCTAAATATACAAATTTCTCAAAAAATCTGAAGGTTTTTATTTTTCCCTTATGGTATTCAGAAATTGTGAAAGACCCCCAAACCATATATTTTCTGAAAGCAATAGGACCAGTAGAATAAAAAGAAGGTGCTACTGATTGTTAAGACCCCACGATATTTGCGCAAATGTTTACCAAAGCAATATTTTCGCTAAAAATACACTAAAATCATTATTGGCAAATGCAAACACAGCAAATTTTACAAAATTCCTGCTAAATTCCTACTAAATATAAAAGCTTAACCTGTATTAAGTTAATAATGAACAAATATTTGTAAATTTTAAATTGTGCCTTTTTGGAGAAATAGTGAAAATCTGACGTACGCAAAAGTTTCTTAGAAAATCTGGAGGTTTTCTTTTTTCATTTACAGCTTTCAGAATTTGTAAAAGACCCTCCCAAACCATACATTTTCTAAAAGCGCATGGCCAGTACAATAAAAAGAAGGTGCTACTGATTTTTAAAGCAGCGCAATATTTGCGCAAATGTTTATCAAAACAATATTTTTTCTAAAAATGCACTAAAATCATTAATAGTGCACATAGACACAACATAAACCTACCGTATATACTCGAGTATAAGCCGACCCGAATATAAGCTGAGGCACCTAATTTTACCACAAAAAATTGGAAAACGTATTGACTCGAGTATAAGCCTAGGGTGTCCATCTGCGTGCCCATGCCTCACTGTGCCCATGACTAGACTGACGTTTAACATGGGAGTCTATAGAAGGGGTGCCCGGCTTTGAAAAATCGGTGCTCCCCGGCCGTAGGTCCCGCAGACAACAAACTTTGCACACCCATAGAGGGAAAATCGGGCTACATGTGTGCCAAGTTTTGGGTCCAGAAGACCTACGACCGGCCGGTAACGGGTCCCCAAATTTACCAGAGAAATTACCGTTTAACATGGAAGTCTATGGAAGGGGTGACCGGCTTTGAAAAATCGGTGTTCCCTGGCCGTAGCTTCCCCAGACAACAAACTTTGCACACTTGTAGAGGAAGAGTGGGGCTACATGTGTGCTAAGTTTGGAATCCAGGAGACCTACAGCCGGCCAGAACCGGGTCCCCAAAGTCCAGGAGATCAGGCGCAAAAAGGTGACGAGTATAACCCGAGGGGGCATTTTCAGCACAAAAAAATGTGCTGAAAAACTCAGCTCATACTCGAGTACATACGGTACATTCATTTTTTTATTTTCTTTCCCAAGCTACATGATTAGAGCCTGAGGCTCTAATTGGTTTGAAAAAGGTTGGGCACAGAGCATTGCACCCCGAACCCATCGACTTATTATTCGCTATCGTTTTCCGGCTTCTCCTCCTGGCCAATCAGGATGGATCGGGATGGCCGGGAGGAGAAGCTGCAGAAGCCGTGGAGCGGTGAGTGTTTTTTTTTTACAGTTTTTTTTTTGGGGGGGGGGGTCTTTGGTGAGATATGGAGGTCTAAACAGACCCCCATATCTCTTTTTTTGAGACCGGAGAAAGGGACTGAAGACTATTTTCTCTGCAGCACTTTACTTGAATGAATGAGGATGTATAGAGATTTCTTATTCACTCACAAAATGACAGTCTGATACATAGTAACACTCGCGGTTACTATATATCAGCTGTGAGTGGAAGGAGAGTGTGGGGGGCAGTTTAAAATGAAAGTTAGCGGCGGGCGGTATAGAAGCAGGGGGCTGGGAAGCGCCTGCATGGATGGGGGGGGGGTCACATTTCAGGTTAATAACTCAGAGTTATAGAATTGTTCAGTAGAGTCTGCTGAACAATTCTGATATAAACTTATGGTCGTTGAAGCGAGTCCGACGGAAAGAAAGAGCACAGGTTCTCTATCTAAGGTCCGTCTGATTTCCAACAAAAAAGTCCGATGGAGGCTACACACAGCCAGACTTTCTGAGAAAAAAAAGCCGTCTGACTTTTTTTCTTGGAAAAAACGGTCGTGTGTACGAGGCATAAGTGCCAGAACTGAGCCTACACGCTGCAAACCCCAGATGTTGTTCACTTGTTCTTCATTCAGGATCTTCAGAAATCTCTGCTGTACTGAACTTAGGGCTCTCTCCTTCCAATGCTTGCAGCTCTGCTATTTATCTCCCTGAGCCTGTCAGGCACACATCCTCTCTCTGAATGCCAGATAAGTTAATAACCCCTGTGCCTGTCGGCTCCCTCACTGCTTTTACCAGCCTGCCCTACTCCAACATTGTGATCAGCAGACGACATTTCTTTACTACTGCTTCTAATAATCATGAGCATGCACACTATTTCATAAGCAGTTGTACCTATTATCCCTAGCGCCAGGTGTTTTTTTTTTTTTATGTTTACTTACGGACCTTCCCAGGTCCAAACTGAAAGGATACAACAGGTTAAATAAGTATTGAACACGTCGCCATTTTTCTAGGTAAATATGTTTCTAAAGGTGCTACTGACATGAATTTTTCACCACATGTTGGTAACAACCTGTCATGGTTATGCAGTAATGTTTGTCTCTCAGCTTACCCCTTCTCCATGTGCTCACCTTAGAGGCCAGCCACTCTCACCTGGCTGCTTAAATAATCTCTCCTCCAAGCATGGCTCCACCCCAGGCCCTATCAAGGAACACTATATTAACCTGTGCACTGCAAGCCAGCAGTGCTGATCAACGTTGTTTGTTAAGCTATTGTGTGTTTGGGTTCCTGCTTGCCGTGTGCTACGTCTGTCTCTGTTTTACCGATCTTGGCTTGTTCTCGACTATCCCTGTCTGCTTGTGACCTTGACCTTTGGCTTGTCCTTTGTTTATCCTTGTCTGCTAGTCGCCCCGACTTTTGGCTTATCCCCTCACTATCTCTTGTATCCTGAGCTGCTGCTTCCCCTGAATCCTCTATAGCCTACTGTAAGCGTGAGCTGGGGGACTCTGGGGGCCGCGTCCTGGATCCAGTTGCAGCCCAGTCCATCCTTACCACTAGAAGCTCTGGTGAACACCTGCTGGATCTTAGACTCCGCGCCCTGTGGAATCTTATGCTCTAGCTCCCTGTGGGATCCCTGTTGGTGCTCCAGTGGACCTGCCTTCCTTAATCACCCAGAGTTCCATCCGCAGCAGTCAGCCATAGGGTTCACTACCTTAGCGGTGCACTCCTGACCCCAACGGTGTGCATCTGTCACCTGGCATCAGGTGACCTGACACAACCCATGCAACCCATACATACAAAGAAACCAAAACAAATAAGTCCAGAAATTAAGTTATGTGTAATAAAATGGAATGACACAGGGAAAAAGTGTTGAACACACAAACTGAAATTTATTTAATACTAGGTACAAAATCCTTTGTTGGTAAAGACAGCTTCAAGACGCCTCCTGTATAGAGAAACTAGTCGCATGCATTGCTCAGATGTGATTTTGGCCCATTCTTCCACATAAAAAGTCTTCAAATCTTGAAGGTTCTATGGGCCTCTTCAATGAAATATATTCTTTCCATAGATTTTCTATTGGATTCAAGTCTGGCGATTGGCTGTGCCATTCTAGCATGTTTAATTTATTTTTTTAAACCAATTGAGAGCTTCCTTGGCTTTGTGTTTGGGATTATTGTCTTGCTGAAATTTCCACCCTCTTTTTATCTTCACCCTAGTAGATGGCAGCAGATTTTTATCAAGAGTGTCTTGGTAATTTTTCCATTCATTCTTCTCATCCTTCCTTCAATTGTATGAAGTTTGCCAGTACCATATGCTGAAAAACAGCCCCATGCCATGATGTTCCCACCTCCAAATGTCACTGTTAGAATGGGGGTGTTTTTGTTGTGATTTGCAGCGCCATTTGACCTCCCAATATGGTGTGTATTATGGCACCCAAAGAGTTAAATTTTGGTCTCTTCTGATCAGACTATATTCTCCCAGTATTTTACAGGCTTGTCTAAATTTTGTGCAGCAACCTTTAAACGAGCTTCAACATGCTTTTTCTTCAGCAATGGAGTCTTGTGTGGGTGGGCGTGCATACAGACCATTGCCGTTGTTTCCAATGCTGCAGCCACTGTGCAATGACCCCGCCATCTTGACTAAGCGAAACCAGCTACTACTACTAAGGGAACTGTGCTTTGTGAATGGGCTGCAGTGGAAGTAGAGGTTGGGGGGGGGACTTCCGGCTCAGTTCACAGCTGTGTCAAAACCAGGTACCTGCGCCCCCCCCCCCCAAAAAGGTGGCAAATGTGGGGGGAGGGCAGACAAGGGGAGCTTCCCCTTTTGGTTAAAGCCCTACTTAAATTTCACAAATAATTCATTTGTGTGTGATGTATCACTGCTTCGTGCTGTTGTGTAGCCTTCACCATAGTGAACCATATGTTCCACCTGTTTAGCAACTAATCACTAATGATTTTAGTAGCATGACTGAGCTACTTTAAATCGTCCATGTAGCTCTAGTCTATGTGTCTGATGTGATTTTGGGCCTTGGCAACACGGCAGTTAATGTCTCCTGACGACATCTCAGGAGTCAATGTCGATCCTTTTCTAAGTAACTCATTAATTATCTTGCTTATGAAATGATTCATGATACAGATCCCTGATTTGAACTGAATCTGCCTTGAATAATTACAGTTCTGAGCTCGATAATTATGTTAAAACAACACAGCCCTTCAGCTCTATCCTAGCAGCACGCTCCCACATATACATTGCCAGGACGTTATTCGTTGTCAGCGCAAGGCAGCAGTGCTTATTATCTCCTAAATATACTCACTATCTGTTCCCTGTCTGTTGTCCTTGTTCTGTCCCATCCTAATTTAAGTGTCTTCCTATTGTGTATGCTCCCGAATTCATGTGTGGCCAGCAGTATGTTAATTGTTATATGACAAGCAGGGTGGGGGGTTCACATAAAGCAGGGGAATTTTTAGGTTTGTGCTAAATCTGATTTACAAAAACTTTAAAGCTGAGCTCCAACTTTAAATCGTTAATATTAAGAGTGTTGGGTATGGCCTCAGATAAACCGTATCAAAAATGTATAATAAAAACGTACCATCATCCAAATTTTATACGGACAAAAGACAGGGGAAAAGGGGAGGAGAGAGGTTGCGAACAGTTGCTGAAACTGTCCTCCAACACACTCAACCCTAGCAAGGGAAAGCTAATGGACTACCTCGGTACTGATAAACACAGTGTCGGTTAGATAAAATTCTCATTTATTACAAAATAAAATACATACAAGAAAAACAATAACAGTAAAATGGGACATTAAACCTAACAGTAGTCAAAGCTCGTAGGTTTGTTCCCAAAAGGTATCCAGTTAATGGAGTAATCCTCATAGATTAGAGATCCTCTACTAGTTACGTGGTCTTAATGCCGCTTCTTCAGGAGGAATAATCTATAAAAACAAGTAGTTTATTAAGAACAGGGATACACACATTTAGCAGATATCGCGTTAATAAGAAAGTTGAAACAACTGTGGTTAATCACAAGCTCAGATTTTTTGCAGGTAACATACAAATGTGCCTTACCACTCTCCTCTCGAATCTTTTCTCAGTACTAGATGAATTCGCTATCCCATCAGGCCTGCAAAAGACCAGCCAAGTTAAAAAAGCCATGTCCATCACTTTACTATCACAAATGCTTGCTACCTTACAAAGCTTTTTCCCATTTCGATGGTCTTGTTTAGGCATCACTTAAACCCCCTTGTACATATGTCTCTATCAAGCCAATTTTCTCTGTTTGGACAGTTGAATTCCTTACTTGAATCTTGGCAATGTTTCTTTATATCGTGGTTCGATGGGATTCAAGCGGTCAAGGTGTTGTATCTTGCCAAATTTTTATACAGTGCTTAGCATAAATGAGTACACTCCTTTTGGAAAAGTAAGATTTGAATCAATATCTCAATGAACAAAAGAACAATTTCCCAAATTTTGGACAAAGCTGAGTTTTAATAGAACGTTTGTTTAGCTCATTACATGAAAGTAAGGTTATTGATATAACTTGGGATACAAAATCATCAGTTTTACTCAAATTAGTTGATGCAAAAATTAATACACACCACAAAAAAAACTACTACATCTAGTATTTTGCATGACCGCCATGATTTCTAAGGACAGCACCAAGTCTTCTAGACATTGAATCAACAAGTTGGAAACATATTGCAACATCTTTTTCCATTTTTCAAGAACTACCTCTTTTAGAGCCTGGATGCTGGTTGGAGAGTGGTGCTCAGCTTGTCTCCTCAGAATTCCTCATTGGTGTTCCATTGGGTTCAGGACAGGAGACATAGTTGGCCACAGAAACACTTTCACCCTGTTCTTCTTCAGAAATGCAACATGTTAGATGTGTGTTTTGAATCATTGTTATGTTGGAAAAGTGCACGACGGCCAAGGGCACGGAATGATGGTAGCATCTTCTCTTTCAGTATAGAGCAGTACATCTGTGAATTTATGATACCATTAATGAAATGTAAAAAAACCTGAAGGTTAACGCTGGGCTAGAAATAGATATTTAAGACTAAAAATTATTAAAGTAAATAAAAGCTGCCAGCACCTAAAGTCTTAAATACAAAACCCAAATATGTGGAAAGGATGTGGGTGCAGCGCTAGTACAAAATACATTTCCAATTACTTAAAAAAGGAAAAGAATAAAATTCAGATACAATGATGAAAAAAGCCTGAAAAACAAAAAACTAATGCAGCTCCCTGACACCAGCAGCACTCATACAGCCCCACAGAAGGACACTGCCACCACCATGTTTCACTGTAGGCACCATGCATTTTTCTTCTTGTACGCCTCACCTTTGCGACACCATACAGTTTTGAAGCCATCAGTCCCCAAAAAAATTATATTGGTCCCATCACTCCAGTGTACAGAGTCCCAGTAGTCTTCTTCTTTTTCAGCATGGGCCCTGGCAAATTCTAGGCGGGCTTATTTGTGCATGGGCTTTAGGAAAAGCTTTCTTTATGGATGACACCCATGCATGCCATTCCTCTGCAGTGTACGCCGTATTGTCACGGGAAACAATCACCCCAGTTTGGCTTTCTACGTCTTTAGCTAACTGCAGTGAACATGCATGGCGATTTTCTTCAACCTTTCTCATCAGAAGACGCTCCTGTTTAGGTGTTCACTTTCGTGGACAGACTGGACGTCTCTGTGAGATGGTTGCAGTTCCATCTTTTATAAATTTTTGTATCACTTTTGCTACAGTATTCTGACTGATAAGTAAAGCTTTGCTGATCTTCTTGTCGCCTTCACCTTTCTCATGTAAAGAAATGTATTTTCTTTCTCAGACATTTCTCTTCCATGTGGTGCCATTGCTGATCGCATAAAAATGGCAAGGGGTTTTCTCTAATGCCCTTTTATAATCAACTGTCTGCTGGACACCTGTTTAATGAATAATTAGACTCACCTGTAGTTGAATTCTTGTTAATTAGGATTTTGTTGTCTAAAATGTAACTTTTATTGCATTGGTGTATATATTTTTCTAACATGGTCTTGAATGAATTTGTTAGGGAAAAATACTTTTTTTGTGGTTGCAATCAATGGCCCACATTTGTGGGAGTATTTTGTAGTATAGTGTCCCATAGAAGTTGATTCTGAAAGGAAAGTAAAGGTTTTCTGACAAATCTGTTGAGGTGTACTCATTTATTGCTGAGCACTGTATGTCCTCAGGGTCCTCCCAGTTTCCATCCCCAATCACATTCAGATACAACAAAAACTCCTAAAATGTATCTGAGGCTCCTCCAGTCCCAGTGTTTGCCCCAAATTCTGTAGAAGACCTGGCAGAGGCATTTTATGCAAGTAAAGGGTCTGTGTGCAGGCTCATAAGTTAGGCCCCCCCTGAGCAAGAAAAAAGTATGGCCAACACAGAAAAAATTGGGTGTTTTTTTTTTGGGGGGGGGAGGGTGATTTTTGCGCTGAATACTGACCATGGTTAAAAAGAAAGCAGAGTGCAAGGGTTTAGTAGTAAGTGACACAGAGTTCAAAGGTCAGTAGTAACTGATACAGTGTGATGAATGGAGTAAAGGGGATAGGGGGGTTCTGTCAACAAGACTTCCAAAGAGCTGTATCAGGGATCCATCATGGAAAAGGATGTATGAGGACTGGAATGACACTGGAGCAGCACTTCGGTGAGCAGAAGCAACTCTAATCCAAAAATAAAAAGCAACAAGTAGGCGCTTCTAAGTGCAGTATTTCAATAGTTTAATACGCATAAGGTTAAAACACTTACAAGATTCAGCATTAAAATAGGCTGGTCAATGTAGTATCCTTGCTCCTGTCACAGGCTCTACAATGCAAAGCCAGCCAGCAGCTGCAGAAGGAGGGGAGAACGAGGGGGCAACATGGCCACCACACTTCCAAAACCACTGTGGAACGCACATACCGGAGGTGACGTTGCTTTTTATTTCAGTAGTAAGTGATGCAGAGCTCACAGGTCAGTAGTAAGTGGCTCAGTAGTCAAAGATCAGTAGTGAGTGATGTAGAGAATTTTGCAAAAATTGGGTGTGGTTTTTATTGTGCTGAATATTGGCTGTGGCTAAAAGGGAAGCCGAGTGAAGGGGTTCACTAGTAACTGATGCATAGATCAGAGGGCAGTAGTAAGTGAGGCAGAGTTCAGAAGTCGGTAGTAAGTGAGGAAGAGCTCAGGGGTCAGTAACAAGTTACACAAATGTAAAAGATCAGTACTAGGTTACGCAGAGGTCAGAGATCAGTAACAAGTAACAGAAGTCAGAGATCAGTACCAGGTTACACAGAGTTCAGAGATCAGTAGTAAGCAAAGCACACCACGGCAAAAATTGGGTGCAGTTTTTGTTGCCCTGAATATTGACCATGGCTAAAAGATAAACCGTGTGCAGGAGTTCAGTAGCAAGTGAGCAGCTCAGAGGTCAGTACTAAGTGAGGCGCCTGGGGAGCGGCAGAGAGAGAGGATCAGATGAGACATCCCTTTCTCTCTCTGTTGACAAGGGTCAAGTAACTTTGTGGGCACTTCAGTACCGCCTGCTAGTTACTTAGTATAGATGCAGCTGGTGGCTGTGGTGTTCGGCTCCCACTGGGATTTACCTCCGGCAGGCATGGGGTTAACTGTTTTGTGCAGCTTGCTTACTTTCCAAGACAAAATAGATCAGAGAATTGGCTTCTCCCCATGATGTACAATGTGTGAGGGCACAGTGGTCCCCCAACCCCTTCTTTGGGGCCCATGTGCACCGCACACATTGCACCCATGGAGCATACCCCATTGAGGCCTGGCAGTATGTAATATTTACCAATACTACCAGGCAGCTCAAATTTCTCCATTATTCTACATTCATGATCCTACTCTCTCTAAACCTTGCTAAACCTCATTGATTTATAAAAAATAAGAAATTACTGTGCTTGGGTTAAAAAAACAGGAGCTGACATATAATGTGGGCAACAATCTACAAGAATTTAAAAGAAAAAAATGCAGTGCATAAATGTCCATTAAAAGAAAAGAAAGTCTGTCAATCCCGGGAAAGGTGAGCAAATGGTCTTTCACCAACACCACAGTAAGTCAGGCCTCTTACCATCAGGAATGGACCACCAGATTATAGGTGGTCATTGGTGCCCAAATACCAATCTCCTCTGAGTCTTATCCACCACGGACTGCTCCAGCATGAATTTAGGCATCTCTCCTCATATTAAAAGGTGTAAGAACAAATACCACTTCATAGTGTAGTATGTCAAACCACCTGAAATTTATTGTAACCAAATAGATGTACTCACACAATGGATGATAAAAACGAGCATGTCATCTAAACAATTCAGATGGTTTCAAACCAGCAAGATGGCTGCAATCCACATGCACAGTGACTCCACACGTCCATTCTCAACACATGCCATCTTGCTGGTACTTTTGATAATATAGTATATACTAATTGGCTATACCTGAAAGACTACCATAACCTTTGTCTCCAGATTCCTCCATGTATAACTTTATCCTGTCTAAAACAGGGGCCTTAAAGTGGAAGTTCACTGAAAAAGTGAAGTACTGCTGGTTCGCTCCCTTGCCCTAGCCTGTAATTTCGTTATTTTTTTTGGGGGGGGTGTACGAGTACCAATAATTCTTCTTTATTCTTCTTTAATCCGTTCTCACTTGTGCAGTCCTCACCTGGGGACAAGGATGATACCACTCACCCCGCCCCCTCACTTCTACAGCTTCTCCTTTATCCTAACACATTTTAGACTGTACACCTTTTATTTTTTTAACAGAGTTTTTATTAGACAAATCAGCATTACAATACAACCAGTAAATAGCACATCCTCCAGTGCAGAGCAAACAAACAGGATAATGCGTCACATCCGGGGGAACACACCCCTCTCATTCGTTGCTAAATGCAAATAATCAACAAACATTGGCCCAAACCCGGTTGTGCATAAAACGACTCTAGTTCACCCCTCCCCGGCCACACAACAACCCTGAGTAGCAGTAAAGTCCAGGGACCAAGAGGGGCAGGGGGGGGGGAAGCCATCCCCAAAACAGCCCAGTCAGTCACACCCAGGGGGGAGTTCCAAGTCAGAGCGAGTGGTCTGCCATGAAGACCAAATTTTGTCGA
This sequence comes from Rana muscosa, assembly GCA_029206835.1. Taxonomy (NCBI): domain Eukaryota; kingdom Metazoa; phylum Chordata; class Amphibia; order Anura; family Ranidae; genus Rana; species Rana muscosa. Next base: position 237,487,079 of record CM055125.1, on the reverse strand, counting down.
ACTTCGCGGGGCACTGTCTACTCTCATAAGTCAATTTATATAGAGAAAGTACTGAGTCGACTGAGCGCTGCCAGGCGGCGCATGTGGGGGGGTCCTCAGATTTCCACTTGAGCAGGATTTCCCTCCTAGCATAAAATAGTGAGAAGGTCAGGCAGAGTTTACAATATCTATCCCCTTCCACGTCCTCCATATGATTCAGCAGTAGGATCTTGGGGTCAGTCGGCACGTTTAAGCCAGTCACGTCCGTCAGTCTGGAAGCCACATCCACCCAATAGGGCTGGAGTTTCGGACACGACCAGACCATGTGCCAAAACGTACCTATCTCCTGCCTGCATCTCTGACAATTAGGATCTTGCTGCGGGTAAATACGTGCCAGCCTCTGCGGGGTGTAGTAGGCTCTGTGGAGAAATTTAAATTGTATAAACCTATCCTTTGCAGCTATCATAACAGGGATATAAGATGCGAGGCAATCCCTCCACTCCTCCTCGTCCAGTGACGGAATATCAGCCCTCCATTCCTCCCACGGCTTAGTAAGCTTGGCATCAAACTGTACAGTGAGGTACAGGTAGAGGGACGAGAGGGGGCGGTCCATGAGGGCGGAGGATAAGAGTCGCTCAATAGAGTCTGACTCCAGGGTTATAGGCTCTGGGAATTGGGCCTCAAAAGCATGTCTCAGCTGCCAGTACCTAAATTGGAAAGAGACCGGCAGGAGATACGCCTGCCTGAGTTCCTGGAAAGGCATAATCGTACCCGCTTTCACTATATGTTTCAGAGTAACGATTCCCTTTTTCGCCCACAGGGATGGATCTGGGATACTATTCATGTGAGGCAGCATAGGGTTAGCCCACAAGGGCATATGCGGGGATACCAAGTTGGGTCGCCGGTACATTAGTCGAGCCTCCTGCCAGACCTTAACTGTGGTCCGCATGAGGGTCGTCATACAGGGGCTGGCCCTAAGGCCACGAAACGGTAGATTGCTCAAGGCCGCATAAGAGCCCACAATAGCCGCCTCAAGTGTGACCGCCGGATTTTGTCTAGGCTGGAAGAACCACCATCTCACCGTAACCAGGACAGCTGCCCAGTAGTAAAGCAAAAAATTAGGGAGCGCCAGTCCACCTCCGGACAAAGACAAATATAAGGTCTTCCTCGCCACCCGGGGGGGTCTCCCAGCCCAGACAAAAGAGATCAGCAGGCTGTCCAACCTCCGGAAGAAAGACCTAGGGATATACGAGGGGGTATTGCGAAAGAAGTACAGGAATTTCGGGAGAAAGACCATCTTCAAAAGGTTGACTCTACCCACTGGCGTCAGAGGGAGGGACCGCCACACCGCGCACCTGGCCACTAGTTTGGTCATGAGTGGTTGTATGTTTTTGCCAACGTAGTCACCAATCTTACTGCTAACCTTGATGCCCAGGTATGTAAACTCGTCCACCCATCTGAGCCGCGTTCGTGTCGTGGGACGCGGGGCCGAGGGACATAGGGGAAATAAGACCGATTTGTCCCAGTTGATGCGAATACCGGAGTAGCCCCCAAATTGATCAATCAGATCTAAAGCCACCTGCAGGGATGAAGAGGCGTCCGCCAGGTATAGCAGGGCATCATCCGCATACAGAGACAGCTTTTCTTCAATTGGACCTATTTTCAATCCCCGTACCCTCGTCTCAGCTCTCAACAGGATGGCCAGTGGTTCCATAGCAAGGGCAAATAAACCCGGGGAAAGGGGGCACCCCTGTCTCGTGCCGCGACCCAAGGGGAAGACGTCTGATAGACAGCCGTTGGTCCGAATTCTAGCAGATGGGGAGCTATATAACATGCATACCCATTTCAGGAAGCCTGGCCCAAACCCGAAGCTGTCGAGCACCCCCCAGAGGTAGCCCCACTCTACAGAGTCGAAGGCCTTCTCTGCGTCAAGTGAGGCCACCACTCCCGTCGACCCCTCACCAGCCCCATCAATGTGGGTGAGGAGGCGTCTAATGTTAATATCCGTTCCCCTACCCGGCATAAAGTACACCTTTTATTACATCATTGTTTCTTTTGTATATTTTTGACCTTCACCTTATGTTCCCATCAGTTTGATATATGTCAATGTTGATGATATTACCTTGGTTTACTTCTCAAAAAACATTTGTAAAATAAAACGTCTAATTCTTAAAGCCCAAATTTCAGTCAAGATTGAGTTTACTGACTGATTTTTGTTTTTCTTCTTGAGATGAAGCTGACCTCAGGAGTATCTGCACAGGACATAAGTATGCATTCCCCACCAGTGTGTAAGGCCTCGTTCTCCCCCCCGGAATAACTAACCATATGCCTGTTGAGGGCTGTGTTCATCTGCACAAGGTAGCACATGTGTTCTGTGCATCTTCATGCAGACAGTACCGTTGCTGTCAGTTGGGATACAGTGGATCTGCAAGACTACTTCTAGTTTGACATTCGTGCGGGTGCATGGCCCTGAACGCAGACATGTTGCCGTGGCTGTGCATCTGTACTTCCACAGATGTCACATTGGGAACAGTGGCTGTGACTATGCAGCTGCTGCGTCCCAATTGACAGCAACGGGACTACCTGCATGGGGATGGACTGAACACCTGTGCATCTCCATGTGACTAAACATGGACCTCCTCAGTCGCACGGTTAAGTATGCAAAAAAGGCCTAATGCCTCGTACACACGGCCGCTTTTCCCGTCGGGAAAACTGCCATTAAAGCGTTTTGGCCGTGAAAACCGGCCATGTGTATGCTCCATCGCAGTTTTCCCAACGAGAAAACTGTGGGGGAAAAAAAAGAGAACCAGCTTTTTTTTTTCCCGTCGAGATTCCCGGCGGACTTTTTCCCGTCGGGAAAACCGGTCGTGTGTATGCTTTTCCGAGGGGGAAAAAAAACGTGCATGCTCAGAATCAAGTATGAGACGGGAGCGCTCGTTCTGGTAAAACTAGTAATTGAGATAGCACATTCGTCACGCTGTAGTGGACTGAAAAGCACAAGGCTGAAAAGCGCGAATCGTCTCTCACCAAACTTCTAACATGAGGATCAGCAAAAGCAGCCCAAAGGGTGGTGCCGTTTGAATGGAACTTCCCCTTTAGGCCTCATGCCCACGGACGTTTTTACAGCCGCGTTTTTGAGCGTTTTTTACAGCTTAAAAACGCCTGGCCATGTTAGTCTATAGCTTCATGCCCACCTAGACGTTTTTGAGCTGCAAATAGCATAGACGTTTTTAAGCTGTAAAAAAAAACCAGGACCAGTGCGTTCCTCAGCGTCAGAATTAGGCAGAAAAAACCGCGAGCGTCAAAAAACGCTCAAACGCGCATTAACGCGCGGTCGCGTTTTTAGCTCCGACTTCTTTTTTTTTTTTTTTTTATATTTACAATAACATGGACAGGCGTTTTTAAGCTGCAAAAAACGCAGCTGTAAAAACGCCAGTGGGCATGAGGCCTTATAGTCCCGTTGTACGTGTTGTACATCACCGCGCTTTGGACGGGCGGTATTTGGCCTGAACGTGTGTATGCAAGGCAGGCTTGAGAGGAATCCCGTCGGGAAAAACTTCGTTTTTTCCCCTGCCGAGAAAAACGGTTGTGTGTACGAGGCATTACTGTACAAATTTCTTCCATAATTTCTTATACAGAAAAATCATAGTGGTCTGCTCTCCCAACCACTGTTTTTTTTTCCCAATTTTTAGTGGCTTTGTTATATATGGCGCATGCAGAGGAGTAGGTTCCTTCGTTTCTTCCTAATTGCTCATATTTTTTCCCACCACAGGACCCGTCACTGCTGACTGGAAGAGTCACATTACATCAAGTCAAGGGTGGCACCGTCCTGTCCAGACAAGGAGACCAGGTCAGTGTGTAATACAGAAACCTCCAATCCACCAGTCAATAGTAATGATTTCATTATTGATTTTGATTGATTTTACACACAGATTAAATTGATGAAAATTTGTGCTCATGAGGCAAGACTTTTAACATGGCCTCTAGATATTCAAAAATTAGAGGTGGAGTGGTGCTCGATGCAGATTTATCATGGGTTATCTATCTGTTTCATTGAACATAATGACTCCTAAGCCCCCTCGCTGAAAGCATCTGTTTTGGACAATAAATTTCTTACATAAGTCTGGAGCGGCCAGCACTGGATACTGGCACAAAGCCGTCCGCCCCATAGCAGTTTTACTGCTACGAGGCGGCTCTCCTTTGCAGAATCACCTGTATATATACGTGATGTGAACAACAAACCACACCATCAACATGAAGGTTGACTCCATTCACACAGGGGCAACACGACTTCCAGCGCAACTTTACAAGGCAACTTGGACACGACTTGAGCATGAATCACAGCACGACCATGAAGCAACTTGCAAGGCAACTTCAAGTTGCCTGCAGGACAGGAGACATTCCAGTGGCCAATAAAACAAGAATCGGCTCTGTGGCAGGGAGGGGGGAGGGAGAGGTTTGCCTGAGAAATGTATGTTCTCTTCCTGGAAAGTTGCTTCTGTTAAGACAGGGAATCCGACTTCTGAGCGACTTCCATTGAAATCAATGAGTACAGGTCGCCTAGCAGTCGCCTAGAAGTCGGATTGAAGTAGTACAGGAACCTTTTTTGAAGTCGGAGCGACTGCAGTCATGTACATTAAAACGGCTCCATTCACTTCAATTATTTTTAAAAATAGCGCGACTTGGGGCAACTCGGGGCGACCAGAAGTTGCGTCCGGAGTCGCCCCTGTGTGAACTGGGTCTCGGGAAAGAATTTATGTTTTTATTTGTTATAAACAATATCAAGAAAAGTTATGTGAAAGTTCCTGCAAGAGTGGGAAAGTTGAAGATTGAAAGTATATGTTGTAACATGTTTTTCTATTGGAAAATTTATAAAGAGATTTTGGAAAAAATAATATATACGTGATGTGATTCTGCACTTCCACTTGCAGAGGGCGCACGCACGCCGCTGGCAGGCCACTTCTACTGTTATTATTCACGGCAGAAGCCGATCTGCGGGTGACGGTCACTGGATGTCCGCTGACACCCGCTGATTGTCGGTAATACACACAGAACTGAGATCTGCCTATGTAAACAAGGCAGATCTCAGTTCTGACAGAGGGGAAGGAATGGATTTTGTGTTCCTGCAAAGCAGGGAACAAAATCCATCTCTTGCTTTAGTAAAAGCACCTAACACAGTACACTGGCACACAGTTAACCCTTTGATTGCCCTAGATGTTTAACACCTTCCCAGTATATTTTTTAGCACTGATCACTGTAATTAGTGTCACTGGTTCCCAAAAAGTTTTAGTGTCAATGTCCGCTGCAATATCGCAGTCCTGCTATAAGTCACTGATCTCTACCATTACAAGTAAAAAAATTATATAAAAATATCCTATAGTTTGGCCTATTCATGAAGGGGGTAAATCTTCCGGAGGTCAAGTGGGTAACGCTTGAGAAAAGCCTCTTTAGCCTGATTATTCCATATGACCATGACTGAGTTTTTACTCTGTCGGGTCAGTCCGCGCTGCAGCAATAGTGGCGAAGTTGAGAACAAACGATCGTATTCAACGATGTCCAGAAAAGGTTAGACTTACTTTTTTGTGACCGGGTTGGGGCAAAGCTGGAATAGACTTTGTCTTGTTTATCTGAGGTGTCACAAAACCCTGCCCACAATTTACCCTAGGTACTTGGTCTCTTCCATCGCAATAGCACACTTTTCCAGGTTAACTGTAAACCCTTCCTTTTTTAGGGAGTCAAACACAGCCTTAACTCTGGGGAGATGAGGCTCCTAGTCTGAACTAAAGATGCCTATGTAAATCCAATATCATCCAAATCGACTGAGGGGTATTTCCGATGCTGGGGGATCTTTTCCCTGGCTTTTGTAGTTAAAAGTATCCAGTAGCCTTTGGTGAGGTCTAAGGTAGGCAGCCCCCATCTCTCAATCGGCTTGTCTAAATGGGGCATTGGATATGCATTGAACTTCGATACCCGATTTAGCCTTCTGAAATCAATAAGAAAACTTAGAGCCCCGTTGGGCTTCAGTGCCACGCAATTTGGCTTGGCCATTTCTCTGCAATTACTCACTGATATCCAGTTCCAGGATTTTCTGAACTTCCTCCGACACTGCTTTCTGATGTGCCTTGGAAATGCGATAGGACTTTACTGGGACCTTAGGTTCCTTCGGTAAGACTTGGCAGTCTTGAAAAAGGTGTCTCTATTCCTTTGTAAAAACTCCTTTTCCTGCTGGGTTTGTGGCTTTGACAGAGTGGTGGAAACTGGGACTAAGTTCACCTCCACCCCCACAGGGGGCTTAGAATTACCTCAGCCAGGACGACTACGTACTTTCGGTCCTTACAGGGTTCAACAATTTGACGTGGTATATTTGTTATGGCTTTAATTTTTCAGGTTGATGTACTTTATAATTTACCACTCAACCATTTTTTGTAATCCCAAATGACCCCTGCCACCTGGCCAGGAACTTGCTGTCAACTGTGAGTTTACGCAGCCACTGGGTCTTCAATTTGAAACTGCTTGGCTGTCTGGTTGTATACCCTTCTCTGTGCTTCTAGTGTCCTCCTTGACTAAAGGCATCACCTTTAGCAATTCTCTCTCTCATCTGGGTTATATGTTCCACCACTGTCCTATGTGGAGAAGATTCACTTTCCCAGGTTACTTCTACCAGGTCAAGCAACCCCCCGTGGTCTTCACTTGTACACCAATTCAAACAGGGGAAAACCCAATGGACTCTTGAGAGACTTCTCTAAAGGGTAAACATGAGTGCGGGGAGTAAGCTGAGTAAGTCACTTCCGTCTTTTTATACCACCCTCTTAAGCATAGGCTTTGGGGTCTTATTGAAACTTTCGACTAACTCATACATCTGCTATAGAATATTGTTTCCCCAATTGGGACTTTAAAGGCAGAATAGGAGAGACAGTAGTATGACAAAGTTTAAAAAGTATACAAATTTTTATTTACATTAGTAAAAAAAATGATGACCACATGGTAGGGCTGGGCGATTTTCCCCCAAAAAAAAATCTGCGATTTTTTTATAAAAAACTCGATATTCAATTCGATTTTTTTTTTTTATTATATTAATTAAAGTGCATCAACAAACAAAATTGCAAAGGCAAACCCTTTCTCTAACTGCAAAGTCAGTGTGCAACAAACACACAATATATTCCAGCGCTCATGGAACATACATTATTAACTATTGAAAACTCTTGAAACTCTGTGTGTGATTCCTTCTGTCCCAGCCTTGCTGCGATCCTGGCTCTGCATCCTTTTGGGTTGGAGGGCCCTCCACACGCTGGTCTGCCTGTTGTCCATCATTCAAGGTACTGTGCTCACACGGAGATCATGCCACAGGCTTTGTTTTGACTTTTTTAACCCCTCCTTGCTCCACGGATGTCACTGCAAGTTTAACAAGTTTGTCACCACTGGCAACTGGAGAGTTAAGATTCATTTGCCCTCTGCACATTTGGGATTGGATCCCTCTCTTTATTGTGATAAATGGACTAAGCTTTTTTTATCAATTCTTCAAGAGTTTTCAATAGTTAATAATGTATGTTCCATGAGCGCTGGATTATATTGTGTGCATGTTGTGTATTTTGTACTTCTGGCTACGGATTTTTTCTTGCTGCGCTGGATCCTATTTTTTCCCCCTTTTGGATACTTTGTACTTCCCAAAATATTTGGGATTTTTTTCTTATTATTATTATTATCATCCATTATATTTTTTTCTTTATCCACCAATTTAGCGCTTGTGACCTTTTGTTGTTTTTTGCAGTGTGCAACAAAGATTGTTAAACATCCAAATTATTAATACTGTATTTGGATTTAGCTAATAAAACAACAAAAAATCCTGAGGTTACTCTTAGTTGAATTGAACTGTGTCCATGTCTCACTGTACCCTTGTCTCACTGTGCCCGTGTCTCACTGTGCCCATGCTTCAATCACTGTGCCCGTACCTGATGCAGATTTTCATGGTATACGGATTTTACTGCTACACCGGTGGCCATTCCAGTATTCAAAAGCCGCGCCTCCTCCTCGTCTGTGATAGGCGGAACACTCAATTTCCCAGCATTCAGTGTTCCGCCTATCATGGTCATCCTCATAACACAGACGAGGATGAGAGGATGTCCGTGAAAGGGTGAATACTGCCTGCTGTGAAATTGAGTCTTCCGCCTATCACAGACGACGAGGACTCGGGAGGCGCGGCTTTTGAACACTGCAATGGCCGCCGTCTGTCTGCATGGCACGCTGATCAGGTAGGCAGAGGGCGGCTGCAGCGAGTAGATGTAATTGGGGTAACGCTGCCCAGTGCCATTCCGGATACGCCCCCTGCAGTCCTGCTACGGAAACTTTGAAGGGAAAAAAAAAAATTTTTTTTTTTGTTTTTTTTTTTTGTTTTTCAAAAAAAAATAAAAAATCTAAAAAAATCGATTTTCTTCAAAACTGAATCGATTTGAGCTCAAAACTCGATTCAAGATTAAAATCGATTTTTTTCCCAGCCCTACCACATGGTAAAAACTGCATTGCATCATAAAATGCATTACAAGAAACGCGGAGGACTGCGCGGTGAACATCCACAAGGATTTTGACCCTTCACCTCATCAGGGCCAGCATGGTGTTATAAGTTATCCGAGCCTCCGGGTGCTCTATGTATAAATATTGGTTATGTCGTCATGTAATGGATTTTATAAAGTGATGCAGTTTTGACCATGTGGTCATTATTATTTTACTAATTTGAATAAAAATTTGTATACTTTTTCAACTTTGTCATATATCCCTACTGTCTCTTCTATTCTGCCTTTAAATTTCCAATTGGGGTAATAATATTCTATATTTGAATGTGTTCGGGATGTTGGCAGAATTCCCTTTGTGATAATGACCAGTACCTTATTGGCCGATCTCCCCTTTTTCTATAACTCGTGGGTGAGAGACAGAAATACACAATTGCATGATTTGAAATAGCTTGCAAATTTCTGCCATCACCTTCGACATGAATGGTGTGCTTTGGTCTGTCAGAATTTAGGGAACCCGGTTCTGGTGAACATGTTAGATGAGCCCGACCTATTACTTTGAGAAGGTCTTCCTCAGAGAGCTTCTGGATACCTTGTTGCAGAGGCACCAAGGAGTTACTAAAATGCGACACTGAAGCAGTTAGTTGACAAGTAGGATGTGAAACACAATACCTTTTCACCTCAACAGTAACCCCCAGCCAGTAGAACTGGTCCGTTACCCATTCCTCTGGTTTCTCGGCCCCCTGGGCAAGGACATTAGGATGCCTAATGCTTCATTGTGAGCCATGTCAGGTACCATATGTCTAAAAACCTGGGGGAACCAATAACTGGTCCACCAGCTCACCCCAGACTTCAGTGACTCAAAATAGCAACTCATCCTTGACCAAATAGTTGGTAAACCTTTTTTGGGCCTCGGGGACTTGTAATACCCCATTAATCATGGTGACCTGTTCCCTGGAATTTTTAGTGTGGGGTCCCGCCTTTGGGCGGTACTAAATGCACCCCTCAACACTTACATACCAGGATGCACAGGATCAAGAAACCTTCCCCCTCATTCTCCTCAGGCATAATCTGTCATATGAGGTTTCCTCTACGTTCTCCCCAACCATGACCAGCATAGGAGGAGAGTCCGCCCTCTCAGGGGTCTCCCTAATCTATAGACCACAGATACAACCTCCTCAGCACTTTCTAGAGTCGCATTGTCCAGCCCTTCAAAGGAAGCAGAATCATCACTATGTCCAGACTGTCCTCTGCATACGTAGTCCCATAGCTCCACGAACATAGGGCTGTCTTGTCCCATTATGTCATGTATGAAGTTGGTCACCACCCTGATCTCCTGGGTAACTGTGCCACAAGCCGTAGTAAGCGTCACTGGCACCAGTGGGTACTCCTTGGTGTCAGCATGTATACATACCACCCTCAGTTTTTGTTATGGGCCCACTTTTCCAACCATCCTAGTATGAACCAGTCACCATCACTATAATGTCTGAGTCTAGTAGTGCTTGGGCATGGAGTTGGTTCACGCAGAGGTCACACTTGAACTGCCCCTCCATCAGATCAAAGTGGATAGCACAGATCCTCTGAGGATAGCAGAACCGCTTCTTCATGGTCTCATCTTGCAGGGGGCATTATGCCTGAACATGGCCCCTGGTTTGACACCCCCAGGACAACACCTTTTCATTCCTGCCTCCTGGAGCAGAACTCTGGGTCATGGGGTTGCTCACTCCCTGGTAAGGCTCCTCTGGACTTAGAGATCCTAGCAGGTCCCCCACCACTGTGTAAACCCCCCCCCCATTTTCACCAAGAAGTTCATCATCTGGGGTTCTCCGTGGCTGACCCAATGCTGTAGCTTATTGGGTAGCGCCTGCAGGTAGTGGTCCACAACAACCCGTTCCACGATCTGTGGTCCCGTCACTTTCTCCAGCTGTATCCACTTGATGGCCAGCCTCAACAGGTCTTGCATTTGGGACCACAGTGACTGACCAGCACACTACCTCCAGCAATGCATTCTGTGTGCCACAGTCACCCCAAGGAGGGCTTTTTTTCATTTTTTATAGTCCTTATCAGCTGCCAATAGGTCATAGGAACAGGGCAATGAGGCTGACCCACTGGTCCTCAGGCCAGAACCATTGCCTGCGCTAATTGCCTAATAATCTCCTTCATACTGCCTTCAGAGGTGTTCAGCGCCTCTGCTGCTCTGACCCAGGACATGCAAAATGGGCGCTGGCCCTTTTTAAATGTCTGTTTCACTTCAGATAGCTTGTATGGCTGGATTGCTAGCATTCAAGCACCAGTTGTGTTATGTGAACTCAGGATCACAGCCAACCACTTGCAAAAGCAATAGTCTTTGTTCGCAAACGAGCATAAATAGTCAATAACTGTGGTATAATGAAAAACAAGAGAATGACTCACCACCACTATAGCAGCCCCACACTAGGGTTTGGTGTTTACTGTTTCAGGGGTATCTCAAAGGCCGCAGGTGCTCAGGAAAACTGTGTCTGTCTCCAGAGTTTACTCCCTCACAGCTGTGAACCATTTCACACTTCCTCAGACAAGTGTGCTTCCTTCCTACTGCCTTTCAAGACTCCCTTGCATGTGGCTTAAAGGGGTTGTAAACCCTCATGTTTTTTCACCTTAATGCATCCTGTGCTTTAAGGTGAAAAAACTTCTTACACTATCCAGCCCCTAAGCCCCCCCCCCCCCATTTTACTCACCTTGGCCCGTTCGTTCCCTCGGCGAAGACGCGCTCTTCCTCTCTGCCAGTTGTCTCAGCTCTTCATTGGATAGATTTATAACAGCACAGCCATTGGCTCCCTGCTGTCAATCAAATTCAATGACGCAGGGGGGGCGTGGCCAGCACGGCATGTGAGCAGTCGCATCTTCACAGAGCTCCCGCTTTGATCCTACACTGATCCGGTATCCGGCACCGCAGAACACCCGGTTTTTCGCCATCCGAACCTGGGAGAGTCCCCTCATCACCCGGCGGCCACTTAGGAACTTCACAGAGGCATGATGACCCGAGGACAGAGAGGAGAAGGATCCAAGCAGGATTCCCAAAATGGCGCCGCCCCGCCATCAGCACAGAGGGGACGCGCTGCAGAGAAGACAAACGAGGGGGGGAGTAAGCAGTTGAAACCACCCAAGGATCCTCTCGGAGAACCCCCTAAAGATATGAGGTACTATGCACAAAAAATGACAGGGAACCTGAACTTGGCAGGAGCGCTGCCCCTGGAAGAGGGAGCCGCATGCAGTGACACTGACATGGAGGAGGGGGGGCGAGTGCTGGGAGCGGGCGCCATGATAGCTCGCTTGCAGGAGGACAGTGAAGAACCTGATGAGGAGGGAGGTGAACAGCCTACTATGGCTGACTTACTGAGAGCTGTTAATAAATGCACAGCCTCTGTGAATGGCCTGCAAGTCCGCTTTGGGAACCTGGAGGAAGGAGTATGTCTGATTAGACAAGATATTCAAAAAATTAGGGAAAGAACCACGGCAGCTGAGAGCAGGATAAGTGATATAGAGGACAGACTCCCCGAACTGACCAGAGATGCCCAATCTACTGCACGCCTAGCCAGGGCTATAGATATGAGGGCAGAAGATTTTGAAAACCACCTCAGGCGCAATAATGTTCGCATAGTGGGGCTGCCGGAGAAAGTGGAGGGCCGGGACCCCACACAATTTGTGGAACAGTGGATGGCAGATCTATTTGGCAAGGAGGCGTTCACTCATTTGTATGCGGTTGAGAGGGCCCACCGAGTGCCTACCAGACCTCTCCCACCGGGTAACCATCCTCGCCCGATGCTGGCCAGACTGTTAAACTACAGAGATAGAGAAATTATATTGCGGCTGGCCAGGGAGAAGAAGAACATTCAATTCAATGGCACAAGGGTCTCCTTCTACCCTGACTTTTCCCCTGCAGTTCAGAAGAGCCGGGCGCACTTTGCTGACATCAAGAAACGCTTGCAGAAGCTGCAGGCACCCTATGCCATGCTTTACCCTGCGAGGCTCAGAGTCATCCTGAGGGGCCAAGCACACTTTTTTGAAAACCCTGCAGATGCCTCGGACTGGCTGGATGCCAACGCGGGAGCATTTCACCAAAGACCCCCCGAGGATGATGACTGATGGGCCTGATAAGTTCTTGCTGATACCGCCCTACCTTTTCCTCGGCTGAGGATAGTGCCGGATACGAACATTGATTATTTTCACTTAATGCGAGTTCGGAAAAGTGTTTATTAATGGCACTGCTTAATTCACGGATTGCCTGTAAATGGACGGCCATGTTGGCTGTGTCCATGGACTGTTCACAGGACCCGTTGTCCCAAGCAAATCGGGAGTGCCCGTTGGCACCCCAGAACCTGTATTTTCTAGAGGGTCACGCGAAGAAGGCTCTTATATCTGAAAGGCCTGTTGGCCTACTACGGACAGGGGCTGTAAGGTGGTTCACCGCACCGTTGTGCGCACTGGGTTGCTACGGCAACACGAGAATTTGTTCCAGAGCAGACAGTTTCTATTTTCAGACTTGCAGAGTTCCAGTTCTATCTATTAACCGGCAGTCTATGCCGCCCCGGATGCCTTCCCAACCTGACATTTGGGGTCTTCCCCCTGATGGTTACATGCTTGATTTCCCCTGATGGAGACTGTCACAGTGTTGTCCTGGAACATTAGGGGGTTACAGGATCCTCTGAAACGTACTATGGTGTCCTCCCTGATGAGGAAACGCCTGCCTGCCATCTGTGCCTTGCAGGAGACACATCTGACTGCTGATTCTAAGTCGTGCCTGAACTATCGGTGGGTGGGCAGAGCGTATCACTCCACTCACACTTCCTATTCCAGGGGTGTGAGTGTTTTGATACACAGCTCCATAAATTTTGAAGAGCTCGGCTCTATGGTTGATGATGAGGGCAGATATGTTTTTCTCATGTGCAGACTGTTTACCTTTAAATGTATTCTTGCTTTTGTGTATATACCTCCTCCGTACAATAACCAGGTGTTGAGAGCCTTAATGGAGTTTCAGTTGCGGTTCCCGGAGGTGCCTTTGTATGCCTTCGGGGATTTCAACTGCTTTATGGACCCTTTGCTAGATAAACATCCCCCGGGGGGAGGAGGGAGGGGGAAGTATTGCACGGCCCTAAGGAAATTTATAGAGGAGGTGGGGTGGACGGACCCATGGAGGGCAAGGAACCCGGGAGTGAAGCAATTTTCATGCTTCTCAAAGGGCAATTCGTCTTTGTCCAGGATTGATTTATGTATATGCTCTTATGCGGCTGGGCGCTACGTTTCGGGGATGAAGTATGCTCCCAGAAGCGTGTCGGATCACTCGCCACTGATTGTGTCTTTGGAGGTGCGTCCCCCTTCCGCAGTGGCCAAGGCCCCGTGGAAGATGAACGCCTTTTGGATGAATCTCTTTTCGTCTCATGAACAGATAGAGTCCCGAATTTTGGCGTATTCATGAGGCCCCTGAGACTGTGTCCAGGGATTGGGAGGCCTTTAAAGCTGTTTTGAGGGGTATATTTATTACAGAAATACAGGCTATTAAGATGAAGACTCATGCTCGGAGGGAGGGAATGGAACTGTTGGCCAAGGAACTAGAGGGCACCTATGTCACGGACCCGTCTGAACTGAATAGAAGGGCGTGGCTGTCGGCGCAGGATGCCCTGTACCGGGTCACGTCTTCAGGCGCAGAGAGGAAGCGCTTTTTTCAGAAGGCGGCTTTCTATGAGGAGGGGGAGCACACAGGCCGCATGTTGGCGACCATTGCCCATTCCCAGCAGCTGTCCCCTTCAATTGGAGCACTACGTGCTCCCTCGGGAGTGGTGACTAACTCCCCAGACCAAATCTTGACAGAGCTTGGTCATTTTTACTCTTCCCTTTATGAATCCAAGCGTACGTATTCGTTAGAGTCTTTAGATGACTACTTGGACCATGTCCCTCTACCTACCTTGACGGACTCCGCTAGAGAGGAGCTTGATGCCCCTTTGACCCTGGGTGAGCTGCAGACGGCGACTAACATGTTTCCCAATTCGAAGGCACCGGGAGATGATGGGCTTCCTGCCGAAGTGTACAAACAGTATGGAGAGCAGGTGCTACCGCACCTGCTGAGAGTCTTTAATGCAGCAAAGGTGACCGGTATCCTCCCCCAGTCCATGACTAGAGCTAACATTGTTTTAATTCTGAAACCAGGCAAGGACCCCTTAGACCCGGGATCGTACAGGCCCATTTCGCTCTTACAAAACGATGTTAAGATCCTGGCCAAGGCACTGGCAGTGAGACTAAATAAGGTTATATCTACTATAATTCACTCGGATCAGTCTGGGTTTATGCCCCAAAAATCGACAGCGATAAATCTGCGTAGACTTTATCTGAACATTCAATCGCGGGCGGACAATGTAGGTGACCGGGCATTGCTATCCCTGGATGCCCATAAGGCGTTTGATAGCGTCGAATGGGACTATCTGTGGGCGGTAATGAGGAAGTTTGGGTTTGGGACTGAGTTCATTCAGTGGGTGCAGCTGCTGTACTCTTCACCGGTAGCGGCTATACGGGAGGGGGGAAGGATTTCGCATACGTTTAAATTACATAGAGGCACACGACAGGGCTGCCCCCTCTCCCCACTCCTGTTTGCCCTGGCCATTGAGCCGTTAGCTGCCTTGATTAGGGACTGTCCCTCAGTGCAGGGATTTCGATATGGGGATCTTCAGGAGAAGATCCTGTTATATGCAGATGACACTATGCTTCTCCTTGGGGATACCTCCACTTCACTGACTGTGGCCATGGCTATAGTGCGGCAATTCGGTACATACTCCGGGTTAGTTATTAATTGGACTAAGTCCTCCCTCCTGTTGTTGGATCGGGATCCTTCGGCATTCTCTCCGACCTTGCAGGACATCCCTGTTGCTAAGTCCTTTAAATATTTGGGCATCCAGGTCACAGCTTGCTTGCTCGAATATGTTAACCTTAATCTCACCCCTCTGATCAACCGCTGTCGCGATCGGGTAAAGGTGTGGAGCAAATTGAGGCTGTCACTGGTGGGGAGGGTGAACCTGATAAAAATGATCCTTATGCCGCAGCTGCTGTACGTACTACACAATTCCCCCATGGTTATCCCTCTGAAAAAGTTTAGAATTATTAATTCGATCTTTCGATCACTTATATGGCTCTCCAAACCCCCTAGGGTCAAACTTGAACAATTGCAGCGCCCCAAGGACAACGGGGGATTGGCATTGCCCAATCCCTGGCTGTACTATTTAGCTTCACAAATGCAGCATATTGCACGAGTTATATCCCCTCGCCAGGACCTGGCACTGAATTTGATGGACCCCTCGGTCCAACTACTTAGTTACACGACGGGGGGAGGGGGGGAGTGGCGGATGGTCTGGAGGCCCTGAGGTACAGTAAATCTAACAAGCTCTTCCCCACGTATGCACTCATGCAAAAAATTTGGAATAAGGTCCGGATGCTTCAGGGAGTGACTGGCTTTACCGTCTACAGTCCTATATGGGAAAACCAATACTATAGGGAAATTGCCAAATTGCCGTATGGACAGAGATGGGCGCAGTATGGGGTGTCACATATGACTCATATATTTAGAGATGGCAGGTTAAAGACATTTCAGGAGCTAAGGATGGAGTTCCGACTGCCGGTCTCCATGCAGTTTTACTATCTCCAGCTTAGACACGCAGTTGAAGCGCAGAGGGAGACGGACGTTTGGTCCTTGGACTCGGCGCCGGTCTTCAACTGCTTGTTTGAGGTGACGACATACAAGGGGTTCATCTCTTGCTGCTATGCCAGGTTGCTTAACCTCTTTCTACAGGGCGCCCCCTTGAGGGCAGTGTCCCTGTGGGAACAGGACGTGGGCGCGTTCGAGGAAGAGCAGTGGGAGGAGGCTTTACAAGCGGTCCCCTCGTGCTCCCTGAACGTGGCTCATAGGTTGTCTCAGCTCTATATTCTTCTGAGGGTTCACTACACACCGGCTAGATTGGCCCGCATGGGGGTGACCCCCGATCCGTCCTGCACCAGGTGCTACAGGGATCACGGGGATCTCATTCACTTGCTGTGGAGATGCCCGAAGCTTCACTTGTACTGGACGCGGGTCGTTGGCACTATCAATGGCGCTTTCCACTCTCAGATACCACTGGACCCTCGGGTCTGCCTGCTGGGGATACTAGATCACCTCCAGTTGGGGGGTATCCCCAGGCAGGCTATTAGTAGGGCCTTATTCCAGGCCCGTCTGATGATTTTGAGACATTGGAAAGATACTGCGGCGCCCACGGTACAGGAGTGGATCACACAGATGGGGGTTACGCTTAGGATGGAAAAACTTGTCTACCAACGCAGAGGGACTTGTACAAAATATGACAAACTATGGGACCCATGGCTGAGTGTTCCAGGTTTGGCACCTTTGGATTTGATATATGATCGATTGTTCTGACCTGGTTCAGGACCAGTATACAGGAGATGACGGTGATCTGGGGGAGGGCAGGTGGGGAAGGTTGAATAAGTGTATTTGGGTGTGCTGAGTCAC
Organism: Rana muscosa; assembly: GCA_029206835.1. Taxonomy (NCBI): domain Eukaryota; kingdom Metazoa; phylum Chordata; class Amphibia; order Anura; family Ranidae; genus Rana; species Rana muscosa. Next base: position 237,470,075 of record CM055125.1, on the reverse strand, counting down.
ACTGATTTGTCATACTGTAGGTTATCTGGAACTGTGCGAGGATGTATTCTGTCTTTTGTTTTTACAACTGCTCAATAAAGAACTTGTTTGAGAAAAAAAAAATTCAATGACGCAGGCACTGGGGGCGGTGCAGAGTCTCACTTTCTGTGTGAATACATGCAGAAGAAGGACTTGGGAGCACGTGCACACGGGTGTCAACAAAGGAGAGCGCTTCTCCAATGTGGACACCTGTTGCGGGGAGGAGCTACCAGCGCCGCCGGGGGACACCAGAGGACGACGATTGGGGCCACTCTGCAAAACAAACTGCACATTGGTATGACATGTTTGTTATTTACATTTTTTTTATTAAAAAACGTGTTTAGTGTTAGGACCAAAAGTCCCTGTAATCGAGTTTGGAGGTTCTTTCCTACCCAGAATCTCTCTGAATCTCCGAATTCCAGGTCCCAAATGAGGACTTGCCAGTCCTGGGAGAACTGTAAGCCCTATTCTGTGCAACTGGACTACCCTGGACACCTCACCCTGCATGGATGAGAACCCCTGACTACTCAAAAAATGCATGCAAGTCACCCCCCCTTAACCACTTAACGACCGCCCACCGCCGATTTACGTCGGCAGAATGGCACGGACAGGCAGAATCGCGTAGATCTACGTGATCGCCTTTGTGCAGTTGGGGGGTCCATCCGGACCCCCCTTCACTGCAGTGAGCGGCCGTTAAGTGTTCGGGAGCGATCAGGCATGAGGGGGCGGCCGCTCGATTCCGCCCCCCCCCTCGCGATCGCTCCCGGCCAATGAAATTGCTTCCTCCGCCATGTGATGTAAACACAGGCTGGAGGAAGTGATGTCATCTCCCTCGCCGCGGTCTTTTCGTCCCCGGCGCCGAGGAGTGAAGACAGAGGTTAGTGCTCCAACAGTCCACTGACACGTAGGTACACATAGGCACACAAATCACCCCCCAGTCACCCCCAGATCACCCCCCAGGTCACCCCAAAGCCCCCAATCACAGTGTCACTGATTGCAGTGATCATTTATTTTACTGATCACTGCATTTAGTGTCATCTGTGATTGTAAAAAGTTGCAAGGCAGTTAGGATTAGGCCCCTTTAGGTCCAGGGTAGCCCCCTAACCCCCCCTAATAAAGGTTTAACCCCTTGATCACCCCCCAGGTAACCCTTTCACCCCCTAACTTCAGCGTCACTAAGCGATTGTTTTTCCGATCGCTGTATTCGTGTCGCTGGTGTTTTAGATAGGCAGTTATTTTTTTTTTAGGTTCGCCGCAGGTTTTTATTGGTGTCAGGTACCCCCATATTTAACCTAATAAAGGTTTTAACCCCCTGATTGCCCCTAGTTAACCCTTTCACCAGTGATCACCATATAAAGGTTACGGGTGACGCTGGTTGATTAGTTTGCTTTTTATAGCATCAGGGCACCCGCCGTATATAACCCAATAAAGGTTTAACCCCCCTGATCGCCCGGCGGGTGAGATCAATTAGGTTTTAGCGCCAGAGAGGGTCTGCGTCGCCCCAGGCAGTGTTAGGTTAGTGCCAGTAACGCTAACACCCACGCGCAAAGCATACACCCCCCTTAGTGGTATAGTATCTGATCAGATCTATACTAGCATCCCCAGCGGTTTAGGGTTCCCAAAAACGCAGTGTTAGCGGGATCAGCCCAGATACCTGCTAGTACCTGCGTTTAGCCCCTCCGCCCAGCCCAGCCCAGCCCACCCAAGTGCAGTATCGATCGATCACTGTCACTTACCAAACACAACACACATAACTGCAGCGTTCGCAGAGACAGGCCTGATCCCTGCGATCGCTAACAGTTTTTTTGTAGCGTTTGATATATTTGCTGACGACAGTCAGGTGCTTTTTTTCCTGTGAATCTTACTAGTGTACCCCTAAATTTAGAGCCCAAAATGGCAAGTCGAAGGTACACTAGTAAAGAGGCCTACGAGATTCTGAGCATGACAGATAGTGAAGAGGAGGTCACGTATCTGTCAGATTCAGGCTCAGAATATCTTCCCGTAGAAGACAGTGACGTCAGCGGCCCCACGTCAGATAGCTCTGACGACGAAGTTGAGGTCCCTGCTAAGGTCAGGCGTTCCCGATCTTCTGAGGTTGTTGAGGAGCAAGAACCGCAGGTCTCTCGTATCATGGAGCAGAGTAGTACTAGCGCCGCTATTCCTTCTGGTGAACTGGCAAGCACCAGCGGCCTAGTACAGCCTGGACGTACATCCAGCACTGCAGTAACACTTGGTGACGTGGCGAGTCCCATAAGTGCAGTTCAAGCTGGCGAGGTGGCAAGCACAAGTAGTGTCCCGCTGCCACCAAGAAGACAAAGGCAGGCCCGTCGTGCCCATACTGCCCTTCATGCAGAATTCGCCTATCCTGATTGGGTCCCCACCACTTCTGCAGAACCCGTACTTCCCCCATTCACTGCCCAACCCGGTATTCAGGTGGAAACAGCTGATTTTATGCCAATCGATTTTTATTCGCTGTTTTTCACGGAAGATCTCTATAGATCTATTGTGGACCAGAGTAATTTATATGCTGGTCAATTTATCGCCGCTAACCCCCAGTTGCCTAAAATTGCCAGAAATTGGAAACCAATTACGGTTTCCGAATTTAAGACCTTTCTGGGCCTTTCCCTCAACATGGGCACACATAAATTTCCGTCATTGCGTGCTTATTGGTCCACGCACCCAATTGACCACATGCCCGTGTTCTCTGCCTCCATGTCCAGGGCACGATACGAGCAGATTTTGCGGTTCATGCACTTCAACGACAATGAACTTTGTCGTCCACGTGGGGACCCTGAATACGACCGGCTCTATAAAATTCGGCCCCTCATAAACCACTTCAACGAACGTTTTGCAGCCTTGTTTACTCCCGATCAAGTTGTCTGCGTTGATGAGTCCCTGATTAAATTTTCTGGCCGCTTGTCTTTCAAGCAGTACCTTCCCAGCAAGCGTGCCAGATACGGGGTCAAGCTCTACAAGTTCTGTGACAGGGCAACAGGCTATGTAGTGAACTTTACGGTTTATGAGGGAAAAGACAGTCAGATTGAGTCGGTCAACTGCCCGGATTACATAGGGAGCGCTGGCAAGATAGTGTGGAACTTGGTGTCACCCTTATTCGGAAAGGGGTACCACTTGTATGTGGACAATTATTACACGAGCGTGCCACTGTTTAGTCACTTGTTTGATCATAAGATTGGAGCATGTGGCACCGTGCGACCTAATCGCCGGGGCTTTCCCCAGCGGCTTGTAGATGCCCGTCTTAGGCTGGGGGAGAGAGCCTGCTTGAAGTGTAATAACTTGCTCGCTATGAAGTGGAGGGACAATAAGAATGTTTTCCTTCTTACCTCCCTTCATGCAGACACGACAGTCCAAATTCGTACGGCGACTGGTGTTGTGGAGAAACCCCTCTGTGTCCACGAATATAACCAAAATATGGGAGGGGTGGACCTCAACGACCAGTTGATGGCGCCGTATCTAATTGACCGTAAGGCGAGACGCTGGTACAAAAAAGTGTCTCTATCATTATTCCAATTGGCTTTGCTGAACGCTCATGTGCTATACAGAGCTTCAGGCGGGACGTTATCTCTTCTAAAATTCCAGAATGAGATAGTCACAGAACTCCTGTATCCAGGCGGTTCTGCACCTCACCATCCCCAACCAAATGCAGTAAGCCGGCTGCATGAGAGGCATTATTCGTATGTCCTCCCGAGTACCCCTACCCAAAGCCACCCCCAAAAAAGATGTCGTGTCTGTAGCAAGCGCGGATTTAGGCGTGACACCCGTAGTTTTTGTCCACTCTGTCCTGACAAGCCTGGTCTTTGCCAAGGTGAATGTTTTGAACGCTACCACTCAAAAGTGAAGTTTTAGCGTAGGGTACAGCATTTCACAGACTAGGACACACTTACACAGGGTCTCCCAAGATGCCATTACATTTTGAGAGACCCGAACCATTACAGTTGTAAAGTTACAAAAAAAAGTGTAAAAAAGAAAAAAAAAATGTAAAAAACAAAACACAAAAAAAATATAAAATAAAAAAAACAAAAATAGTTGTCGTTTTATTGTTCTCTCTCTCTCTATTTTCTCTCTATTGTTCTGCTCTTTTTTTACTGTATTCTATTCTGCAATGTTTTATCATGCTTGCTTTTCAGGTATGTAATTTTTTGTTTTCAGGTGCGCCATTCAACTGCAGCGCGGAATTATTTATCTTGACAGCAACAGCGTTTGCTCCCACGATACATAAAGCCGTGACTCCAGTGCTGTAGGAGGTGATTTCACCACCACAGTTAAAAAAAAGAGCATATATGCCGAAGCATGGGGGCAGCAGGGGCGGAGGAGCGATTTTGCTCCTAATGCCGCGTACATACGGTCGAAATTCCGACCGTGTGTACGCGGCATAACTTTTTTGCGGGAGGATGCCCCCATGCTTCGGCATATATATATTTTAGGCACAGGTTGCGTTAAAACATTTTTTTATTTTTTACTAGGTTTTGTTTTGGTATTTGCTTTGCAGGTATGGCATGGTAAGGTCTTACTGTTGTACTGTAATGTTACTTTGTTTTAATGTTAACCACCATTTGCTTAGCAGGTACGCCATTCAGTTGCAGCGCGGATCTATTTATCTTGACAGCAACAGCGTTTGCTCCCACGATACATAAAGCCGTGACTCCAACGCTGTAGGAGGTGATTTCACCACCACAGTTAAAAAAAAGAGCATATATGCCGAAGCATGGGGGCAGCAGGGGCGGAGGAGCGATTTTGCTCCTAATGCCGCGTATATACGGTCGAAATTCCAACGGAGGCTTATCCGTGGAAAAGTCCGACCGTGTGTACGCGGCATAACCTTTTATGCCGCGTACATACGGTCGAAATTCCGACGAAGGCTTGACCGTGTGTACGCGGCATAACTTTTTTGCGGGAGGATGCCCCCATGCTTCGGCATATATGCCCATCATTAGAAGTGGGTGGATGAAGGGAGGTATTCTAATGGTGGGCATACCCACCAATCAATCTTTTTTTTTCGTTCAGCCAATAGGCTGTATGAAAAAAAAGATTACAATACATGTCCAACAAGGACCAGCAACGTACTGGTATGTTGCTGGACTTTGAATGTTTATACCAGAATGATGCCTGCGGGTTTAGGTATCATCTTGGTATCATTCTTTTCAGCCAGCAGCCGGCTTTCATGTAAAAGCAATTCTAGCAGATAATTAGCCTCTGGACTGCTTTTACAAGCAGTGGGAGGGAATGTCCCCCCCCCGGATATAAAAAGCGCCATTGGGAAATTGGGAAAGCATTTTATCACACCGATCTTGGTGTGGTCAGATGCTTTGAGGGCAGAGGAAAGATCTAGGGTCTAACCCCCCAATTTTTTTCAAAAAAAGAGTACCTGTCACTACCTATTGCTATCATAGGGGATATTTACATTCCCTGAGATAATGATAAAAATGGTAAAAAAATAAAATATGGAAGGCACAGTTTAAAAATAAAATAAAAAAGCCAAATAAATAATAAAAAAAAAAAAAAAAAAGCACCGCTGTCCCCCCCTGCTATTGCGCAAAGGCGAACGCACGCGTCGGTCTAGCGTCATATGTAAACAGCAATTGCATCATGCATGTGAGGTATCACCGCGAAGGTCAGATCGAGGGCAGTCATTTTAGCAGTAGACCTCCTCTGTAAATCTAACGTGGTAACCTGTAAAGGCTTTTAAATGCTTTTAAAAATGAATGTATTTTTGTCGCCGCTGCGCGTTTGTGCGCAATTTTAAAGCATGTCGTGTTTGGTATCCATGTACTCGGCCTATGATCATCTTTTTTATTTCATCAAACATTTGGGCAATATAGTGTTTTTTAGTGCATTAAAAATAAAAAAAGTGTGTTTTTCCCCCAAAAAATGCGTTTGAAAAATCGCTGCGCAAATACTGTGTGGAAAAAAAAAATGCAACACCCACTATTTTAATCTGTAGGGCCTTTGCTTTAAAAAATATATATAATGTTTGGGGGTTCAACATAATTTTCTTGCAAAAAAAATTTTTCTTTCATGTAAACAAAAAGTGTCAGAAAGGGCTTTGTCTTCAAGTGGTTAGAGTGGATGATGTGTGACATAAGCTTCCTAATGTTGTGCATAAAATGCCAGGACAGTTCAAAACCCCCCCAAATGACCCCATTTTGTAAAGTAGACACCTCAAGCTATTTGCTGAGAGGCATGTTGAGCCCATTGAATATTTTTTTTTTTTGTCCCAAGTGATTGAATAATGACCAAAAAAAAAAAATGTACAAAAAGTTGTCACTAAATTATATATTGCTCAAACATGCCATGGGCATATGTGGAATTACACCCCAAAATACATTCTGTTGCTTCTCCTGAGTACGGGGATACCACATGTGTGGGACTTTTTGGGAGCCTAGTCGCGTACGGGACCCCAAAAACCAAGCACCGCCTTCAGGATTTCTATGGGTGTAAATTTCTTTATCGTACACCACGGGACACAGAGCTAGTCATTACATAATGGGTTAAGGGTCACCAGCGGTGATTGGACACTGGCACAACCAATGGAAGACAGTTCCCCTCCATATAACCCCTCCCATCAGGGAAGTACCTCAGTTTTTTCGCCAGTGTCGAAAGGTGTTGGACGCGTTAGGAGGTGCTAAAGGAAAGCTCTACCAAAGAGACCCTCTGGGGGTAAAAGAGCTATGCTTTCGGATCCATCCAAGACGCCTACAAATGAGCTGAATCTGGATGGGATCCGGGCCTCATCCATGAGGCGTCGCCTGTAATGTCTCTCTTCGGAGGACTGGGCTCTAAGATCCAGCACTTTCGCTATTTCGCTATAAAGTCCTGGTAAGAGTCTTGTACAAGGCCCAGGGGAGAGGTATCCTTTAAATAGGAACCCATATCCCTGAAGGTTGGCACACATAGCCCACCGTGAAGGGTGAAGTTTGGTATCTGTCTGAAATCTTTCAGCAGAAAAACCTGCGGCATGGATAAGGTGAGATTAGAAGGTCCATAACTAGGTTGGGACCTTTTTCAAAAAATGGATGTCTTCTTTTTTTCCACCACTGGGGGGAGTAAAGAGCTGAATATACTCACCTCACTCTGTTCAGTGTCGGCTTCGGCGAAGTACACTGCTCGTCACCTCCGCTGCTGAGCTTGCTGGGGCACCCCGATCCTCCTTTCGGTGGCCGACCAGACACCTGCAGATGCAGGTAAGTGGGAACAAGGGCTGATGAGAGTCCTCTCTCACTATGGCCACCGCCATAGCGCTAAGGGCCGCGCGCGCGCGGGAGCGCTCTTTATCGGAGGGGGGGGGGCGAAGGCGTGCGCGGGCACGTGGCGCGCGCAGGCACAGAAACGGCGCCAAATTTAAAAGACTGTCAGTGTGAGAAGCACTGCAGCAGCAAGCAAGCTCGTTAGTTCTCTTGTTCCTGGCAGAGAAACACAGCAGCTATACAGGGACGTAAGACTCCATGTGGTTGGATTGGGTACTTCCTAGAAGACATCCATGTTATGCATAGTTATGTGTTAAAAGTTGCATACTTAATGTATTTGCTAAACTGAACACGGTAGTATATGCATTTAGGTACCTTGTATTTTGTCTAAACAGTAAGCCTTCCAGGGGAAGTAATACGGACAAAAAGAGATAAGAAAGCACCACCGCCTGAGAGGAGGCTCTAACTGTGCTGACTCTGTACCTTTCTCTCCTGTGTTGCTAAATGCACCTGTTCAGGATGAGCCATTACCTCTGTCAGGTATGGCGGCTTCCCCAGTGAAGCCTGGGCCTGTATATGTCACTGAGGACACTTTATCAGCTGCCCTAAATAATCTGGAGAAATTGCTACCTTAATCGCTAAGTCCTCTAAAAAGGACAATAAGCGAAGCAGATCTCTTCCAGTATTGGACCTCCCTTCAGAAGTACCTGAGGGAGGAGGATGAGGAGGAGGAGGCTACATCAGCAGAGGATGAGGAGCCAGATTTTAAGGTCACAGGTACAATGCTATAGCAGTGCATTTAAGTTAACCTCTGCGGAGGTAACGGAATTACCTGTCTCCTCCCTAGGGTCATTAAGATCCCTGCAAGGTGCATGCTCCTTCCCGGTTCATCAGTTACTAGAGGATCTAATATACGCAAACTGGCAACATCCAGATAAGCGTTTCTCACCTCCAAAAAGGTTTAACATTCTTTATCCTATGGGGGAATTTTTTTTAAAGAAATGGAGCCTGCCTGCGGTAGTTGCGGCTATTTCTTGTGTAAATAAAAACCTGACATGTCCGGTGGATAATGTACAAGGGTTTAAAAGATCCTTCTGAGAGGAAGTTGAAATCCTCCTTCCTTTTGGCCGGCTCAATTACCCAACCTGCAGTAGCAGCAGTCGGTATGTGTCAGGTCATCAGCCAACAGGTAAAGCAGGGGCTGAAGGAACTGCCTTCAGAGCAGGCTAGAAATTGGGAAAATTTGCCTAAAGCCTTATGCTTAACAGTGGATGCCATGAGAGATTCTATCATACAGGCATCACGCCTTACACTCCAGCTGGTACAGATGCGCAGAGTACTTTGGCTTAAGCATTGGTCAGCGGAAACCCCATGCAAAAAGCTGTTGGCAAGTTCCCGTTCCATGGCGAACGCCTATTTGGGGAAGATTTAGAAAAATATATACAGAAGATATCAAGTGGTAAAACGACTTTTACCTGAGAGAAAGAAAAACAAGAGATCTTGTTTTAAACACTCTCTCTCCCCAGCTCCCGGGAAATCTGACTCCAACCAGTGGCGGCGGCCTGTTTTAGCCGCCCACAAAAGCCAAGGGGCAAGCTCAGAAGAACAAGAAGCCGTGGGGTGCAAGAGCTAATAAGCAAGCCCCCAAAGCCTCTCAGTGAAGGGGCGCCCCCGCTCGGCCGAGTGGGGGGAAGGCTTTGTCAGTTCTCAGCGACTTGGCGGTCAGAAATCCAGGACAATTGGGTAGTATCCACAATATCCTCAGGGTACAAACTGGAATTTCGAGAGATCCCACCTTCTCAATTCCGAAGTTCAAGACTCTCCAAGGATCCACAAAAAAGAGAATCCTTCTTCAAAGGTTTGAATCACTTAATGGCTCAAGGGGTAGTTACAGACGTACCCCAAAAAGAGCGAGGTTCAGGTTTTTACTCAAACCTCTTTGTGATTCCAAAGCCAAATGGAGATGTCAGACCCATCCTGGATCTAAAATCCCTAAATCGGTTCCTGAACGATCGCCATTTTCGAATGGAAACGATCCGATCCGTGGCCGCCACTTTAAAGGGCGGAAAATTCATGGCGCCCATAGATATCAAGGACGCACATTTACACATACCCATCCTCCCCGCTCACCAAAGATTCCTAAGGTTTGCGGTAGAAGATCGCCACTTTCAATTTGTGGCTCTGCCGTTTGGTGTAGCCACCGCGCCCATAGTATTCACAAAGGTGCTAGCTCCTCTGTTAGCAAACCTAAGAACACGGGGCATTGCGGTAACAGCCTATCTGGACGATCTACTAGTAATAGATCAGTCAAAGGAGGGATTGGGTCACGCTGTACACACTACAGTAGGATACCTGGAGCATTTAGGATGGATTATAAATTTACAAAAATCCTCTCTCCAGGCCCAAAGAAGGATAGTGTACCTGGGCATGATCATAGATACAGCCCAAAACGGGGTATACCTGCCAGAACCGAAGATACAGTCTCTGAAAGACCTGATCCACAAGGTCAAAGCAAACAAGAGGCCGTCTATTCGCCTTTGCATGAGACTATTGGGAAAGATGGTAGCCTCCTTCGAGGCGGTCCCTTACGCCCAGTTTCATTCGAGACTACTTCAAGGCAATATTTTAGCTTCCTGGAACAGGAAGAGCCAAGCTCTGGATATACCCATGCGCCTGTCCTCACAAGTACGCCACAGCTTCGATTGGTGGCTAGAAGCCAGGAATTTACGGAAGGGAAAGTCCTTCCTCCCAGTGGCCTGGAAGGTGGTATCTAGGGATGCCATCCTATCGGGCTGGGGTGCAGTATTCGAGGAGGCTTCTACCCAGGGAACCTGGGCCAAGACTCAGGGGATCCTGCCCATCAATGTGCTAGAGATCCGGGCGGTATATCTAGCCCTCAAAACCTGGACATACAGGTTACAGGGCTACCCAGTTCGGGTTCAATCCGACAATGCTACTGCAGTAGCTTACATCAATCACCAAGGAGGCACCCGCAGTCGGGCAGCCCAAAGAGAGGTGAACCGGATCCTGGCATGGGCAGAAGAGCATGTACCTTGCCTTTCTGCAATCTTCATTCCAGGGATAGAAAATTGGCAAGCAGACTACCTGAGTCGTCAGCAGCTGCTACCAGGAGAGTAGTCTCTTCACCCCGAGATCTTTCAGGCCATATGTCTGAGATGGGGAAACCCAGATGTAGACCTGCTAGCTGCCAGGTTCAACAAGAAATTGGACAACTTTGTGTCCAGAACGAGAGATCCTCTAGCCTACGGGACAGACGCTCTAATAATACAGACGCTCTAATAACTCCATGGAATCAGTTCTCACTGATCTATGCATTCCCTCCGATCCCTCTTCTACAAAGACTGCTTCGCAGGATCAAGGAGGAGGGAATACCAGTAATCCTAGTGGCCCCAAACTGGCCCAGGAGGCCTTGGTACGCCGAGATTGTAAAAATGGCGATAGGAAGGCCCTGGAAGTTTCCACTCCGACACGACCTGCTGTCACAGGGTCCAGTATTCCACCCTTCCTTACAAAGGCTAAATTTGACGGCCTGGCTGCTGAGACCCACATTTTGAAAAAGAGAGGGGTCTCTGGCCTGGTTCTTTCTACGCTCATTAATGCTAGAAAGCCAGCCTCCAGACTCATCTATCATAGAGTCTGGAGAGCATACGTTTCCTGGTGTGAATCCAGATGTTGGAATCCTCAGAAGTATGAAATAAGTAGGATTCTTGCTTTTGCCAGTTAGGAGTGGATATGAATTTAGCCCTTAGCACCATCAAAGGGCAAATATCGGCTCTATCAGTCTTCTTTCAGAGACCATTGGCATCTCACTCCCTAGTTCGGACATTCATTAAGGGGGTACTGAGGATAAATCCTCCAGTTAGGACTCCCTTGTGTCCATGGGATTTGAATTTGGTATTGTCAGTGTTGCAAAGCAACCTTTTGAACCTATTCGCCATATTCCTTTAAGTATATTGAGTAGGAAGTTGGCCTTTCTGATTGCTATAGCTTCTGCTAGGAGAGTATCAGAGCTAGCAGCTCTTTCTTGTAAAGAGCCTTATCTAATTTGTCACAAGGACAAAATCGTACTACGACCCCATCCGGCTTTTCTACCTAAGGTGGTGTCGGCTTTTCACTTGAATCAAGACATTGTTCGGCCTTCCTTTTTTCCAAACCCGCGGACGGCGGGGGAAAAATTATTACACTCTCTAGATCTACTGAGAGCGGTAAAGGTGTATCTGCAAGCAACCGCTCAGATACGTAAAACAGATGTTTTGTTTATTTTACCAGATGGGCCCAAGAAGGGCCAAGCGGTATCAAAATCCACCATTTCCAGGTGGATTAGACAAGTAATTATTCAAGCTTATGGTTTAAAGAACAGGACTCCTCCTTTTCCTGTTAAGGCGCACTCTACCAGGGCGATAGGTGCTTCATGGGCAGTGCACCACCAGGCTTCGATGGCTCAGATCTGTAAAGCTGCAACTTGGTCTTCAGTCCATACATTTTCCAAATTCTATCAAATAGATGTGAAAGGACATGAGGACTCCGCCTTCGGGCGAAGTGTGCTGCAGGCAGCAGTATAGGGCTTCTGGTCCGCAAGCGGCCTGTTTTGATCTGTGTCTCCCCCCCTTCATATGAGCATTGCTCTGGGACGTCCCATTATGTAATGACTAGCTCTGTGTCCCGTGGTGTACGATAAAGAAAATAGGATTTTTATAACAGCTTACCTGTAAAATCCTTTTCTTGGAGTACACCACGGGACACAGAGGTCCCACCCTTCTTATGGGAACCTTACTGCTTTGCTACAAAACTGAGGTACTTCCCTGATGGGAGGGGTTATATGGAGGGGAACTGTCTTCCATTGGTTGTGCCAGTGTCCAATCACCGCTGGTGACCCTTAACCCATTATGTAATGACTAGCTCTGTGTCCCGTGGTGTACTCCAAGAAAAGGATTTTACAGGTAAGCTGTTATAAAAATCCTATTTTTTGATTTCACTCCTCACTGCCTATCACAGTTTCGGAGGCCATGGAATGCCCAGATGGCACAAAACCCCCCCAAATGACCCCATTTTGGAAAGTAGACACCCCAAGCTATTTGCTGAGAGGTATGTTGAGTATTTTGCAGATCTCGCTTTTTGTCACAAAGTTTTGAAAATGTAAAAAAAGAAAAAAAAAAAGAAAAAAAAATGTCTTTCTTAATTTTCAAAAACAAATGAGAGCTGTAAAATACTCACCATGCCTCTCAGCAAATAGCTTGGGGTGTCTACTTTCCAAAATGGGGTCATTTGTGGGGGTTTTGGGCTATTTTGACATTTTATGGCCTTCAAAACTGTGATAGGTAGTGAGGAGTGAAATCAAAAATTTATGCCCTTAGAAACCTTGAAGGCGGTGCTTGGTTTTTGGGGTCCCGTACACGGCTAGGCTCCCAAAAAGTCCCACACGTGGTATCCCCGTACTCAGGAGAAGCAGCAGAATGTATTTCGGGGTGTAATTTCACATATAACCATGGCATGTGTGAGCAATATATCATTTAGTGACAACTTTTTGTACATTTTTTTTTTTCTTTTTGTCATTATTCAATCATTTGGGACAAAAAAAAAATATTCAATGGGCTCAACATGCCTCTCAGCAAATAGCTTGGGGTGTCTACTTTCCAAAATGGGGTCATTTGGGGGGGTTTTGTGCCATCTTGGCATTTTATGGCCTTCAAAACTGTGATAGGTAGTGAGGAGCGAAATCAAAAATGTATGCCCTTAGAAACCTTGAAGGCGGTGCTTGGTTTTTGGGGTCCCGTACGCGGCTAGGCTCCCAAAAAGTCCCACACATGTGGTATCCCCGTACTCAGGAGAAGCAGCAGAATGTATTTTGGGGTGTAATTTCACATATGCCCATGGCATGTGTGAGCAATATATCATTTAGTGACAACTTTGTGAAAAAAATAAAAGTTTGTCATATTCCCGCAACTTGTGGCAAAATATAAAATATTCCATGGACTGAACATGCCTCTCAGTAAATAGCTTGGGGTGTCTACTTTCCAAAATGGGGTCATTTGGGGGGGGTTTGTGCTATTTTGGCATTTTATGGCCTTCGAAACTGTGATAGGTAGTGAGGAGTGAAATCAAAAATTTGCGCCCTTAGAAATCCTGAAGGCGGTGCTTGGTTTCCGGGGTCCCGTACGTGGCTAGGCTCCTAAAAAGTCCCACACATGTGGTATCCCCGTACTCAGGAGAAGCAGCAGAATGTATTTTGGGGTGCAATTCCACATATAACCATGGCATGTGTGAGCAATATATCATTTAGTGACAACTTTGTGTAATTTTTTTTTTTTTTTTTTTTTGTCATTATTCAATCACTTGGGACGAAAAAAAAAAATATTCAATGGGCTCAACATGCCTCTCAGCAATTTCCTTGGGGTGTCTACTTTCCAAAATGGGGTCATTTGGGGGGGTTTTGTACTGCCCTGCCATTTTAGCACCTCAAGAAATGAGATAGGCAGTCATAAATTTAAAGCTGTGTAAATTTCAGAAAATGTACCCTAGTTTGTAAACGCTATAACTTTTGCGCAAACCAATAAATATACGCTTATTGACATTTTTTTTACTAAAGACATGTGGCTGAATACATTTTGGCCTAAATGTATGACTAAAATTGAGTTTATTCGATTTTTCTTATAACAAAAAGTAGAAAATATCATTTTTTTTCAAAATTTTCGGTCTTTTTCTGTTTATATCGCAAAAAATAAAAATCGCAGAGGCAATCAAATACCATTAAAAGAAAGCTATATTTGTGGGAAGAAAAGGACGCAAATTTCATTTGGGTACAACATTGCATGTCCGCACAATTTACAGTTAAAGCAGCGCAGTGCCGAATCCCAAAAACAGGCTTGGTCCTAATGGCCCGAAATGGTCCGGGGCTTAAGTGGTTAAAGGAACCACAACCCAAATAATGGGAAAACCTATCTCCTGTGCAGGACCCATCCTCGGTTTCCTGTACACAGCCTCATTTCAGGAGTGTAACCCAGCATGGTCTTCTGCAGCTTTAGACCTTCCTCTTCAAGGTTCCTGGTGTTGTGTGTTCAGAGCTGGACGTCTGAACACTTTCTTGTACAAGACTCCTCATTTTCCTCTGACCGCTCACCAACAAGGTTTTTCCACCCACACCATTTCCACTACTGGATGTCTTCTTTTACACTATTCTCTATAGACTTTATTGAGATTGTAGCGCTTCTACTTCTCAGGAGGTCAGCAATTTCTGAAATGATGTGTCCTCTACACTTTGTGTCAAAGATCAATCCCCAGTAAAAGCTGCTCAGATTATGCATCCTTCCATTTGTAATGTTTGGTATAGCAGCAACTGAACCACTTGGCATTGCTGCATGATTTAAGGGCTAAGTTCCAGCCACATGACTGCTGTTGCATTAATGAATGGATAGATAAAGGGAGCCCTGAGTGTATATACAAAATATTCCAGTGTGCTATATACACCCTGGTTCTGCTACTACTTACATGGCATGGAATACAATGCCTGTCCATAGGGATGTAAGTAGTGTAATGCTGATGAAATTTGGTATAAGAAGATTTTAGGGTTTTGTGTGCCACACCTCTGTATTTGTAGGTTTAAATCCTAACTCCAGCCACAAGTATTTCATTTTTTCTAATAGTTGGGGAAAGGGTACATTTTCTGTAAGGTTTTTTTTTTTCAGTTTGGAACCCCTCTGGGGAGATTTTCCCTGACTTCCTGCACCTGTGACATCTAGAAAAAGGGGGTCTCTTGTTACAAGGACGGGAAGACATTGGCAACAATGAAAATATTGTCAGAAGCTCTTAACCTTTCTCACACTATTAAAAATGTGTTTACAATTTTTGTCTATGTCCTGACAGGAAGTGAGATGAATTTCCCCAATAGGGACATAAAGGAAAATGAAAATCTGGCAGACGCTAACCCACCCGGCTCTATCTAAACATAAAATAAGTTTTGACTAGAGTTTGACTTGTTGAATTTAAATGTTTGAAACAACTCTGTATTCCTGTTTTTTTGTTAGGATGTCAACATCCGGTTTGTCATCTCCGGCCTCCTCCACGTCTACCAGAGGAAGATTGACAGGGAGGAAGAGACCTGTCTTTTTATCACACACCCGGGGGAGTTGGTGGGGCAGTTGGCCGTCTTAACAGGAGAGCCCCTGATATTCACCATTAAAGCTAATCGCGACTGTGCTTTCTTGTCTATCTCCAAGTGTCACTTCTACGAGTAAGTCCCTTATTTCATCTAATTCTATCTTTTTATACACTTTGTTATTAATGTAGATAAATATATTTGGACTCTGTATATACAGTAAAACCTTGGTTTGAGAGCGTTTTGCAAGACGAGCTATTTTTTTAAATAAATTTTGACTTGATATACAAGCGATGTCTTGATATACAAGTAGTGTCATGTCACAACTGTGTATAAAAAAGAGAGGCGCTTCTAAGTGTAGCAATATGGTTACATTTAATTAAGGTATAACATTTAGAAACTCACATGGTTGATGATTAAAACAGACACATCTAAGTATGCAGGCATCCGGGGTAAAGATGTCCACATAGACCATCCTCCTCACCGACATCGACGTTGTCCCTTCCACACTGCACTCCACGAGCGGGTCAAAACTCGCTCTAAGATCGCTCTACTGCAGGGCAGTCTTCCCGGTCATGATTGCAGACCGTTTTACCCCGGATGCCTACATACTTAGATGTGCCTCTTTTAATCATCAGCCATGTGAGTTGCTAAATGTTGTACCTTCATTAAATGTAACCATATTGTTACACTGAGAGGCGCCTCTCTTCTCTTTTATACTTTATACTCTGCAGCTCCTGCTGGATTTTGCTAATCCCCTTGTGGAGGCTTCCATTTGTGGATGGACATTTTATGGTTACACAACCTGTCACATTGCTATAATCTTTTTATATGGGCTATAAACTGAAGGACTTATGAATAAATGGTTGTGGAACGAATCATTTGAGTTTCCATTATTTCTTATGGGGAAATTTGCTTTGATATACAAGCACTTTGGATTACAAGCATGCTCCTGGATTGAATTATGCTCGCAATCCAAGGTTTAACTGTAGAAGCAATTTTCAAAACTGGAGTGGCGAAATGATATTGTGTTCAAGACCCTAATTTGCCTTGCTTTGTAGCTCAGCAAGACACTGACCTAAAACGGACATGCAGCCAGCAAAGTGTCAAGATGTGCGATCCTCCAGCATGTTTAAAAACAAGCTGGCAATGTATGCTGCTTTATTTCTGTCCTGACAGGCTCCCTTTAGAGGGAAACTATAACTTTTTTTTTTTTTTTGTATTGTATTTTCAGTTTTTTTTTAGGTTTACAAACACATTTTTTATTTTTTTTGCATTATTCCTATATAATTAAAAATTTGATTTAGAAATGTTTATTACAGGGCGCTTCCATGATACTCAGTTTGTTGTACATTCTAGGCTTTCTAAAAATTAAGCCCAGTACTATCTTTGCACTTGTTCTTGTACACTTCTGCAGACTAAAATGGGTCCTATCTTTGCTCACAAATGGCACATTTGAATATTCAGTATTGGAAGAACAACTACACTTTAAACACATACCCCTTCCACAGCCCCCTAATCTGATCTAACCTGGAACCCCTCCCCCAGATACTTGCTTACCTCTCTATGATGACAGCAGCCTCCCATGGTGTTTATATCCTGTGCCCTGACCCAAAATCATCTCTGCCTGTGCAGTAATTCCTCATTGACTTTAATATGTTAATACTCCTACAATAAAGATAGTACTAGGAATATGGCATTATTAACGTTTATTGGGAGTTGATTTCGAAATGCATGGTGATTTTTATTGATGGCTGTGTCCTGGTTGGGGAGATTCTCCCTCTGTATTCTGATGACCTTTGTCACTGGGGATGAAAGTGAGGGAAAAATCTAACACTAAAAATATACTCTATTTTTCCTTTAGGACAGATATAAAACTCTGGTAGCGAATTAATCCAATTGGGAATAAAAATAATATGTGAATATGGTGTAGCTTAAAATAGTGATGCAACTTGGGGTATACACATAAACTTAAAAAATATAAGACCAAGTCGCAATGAGAACTGCCAAAGTGCAATGTGCAGACAATCAATAAAGTGACAAAAAAGACAATACTAAAGTGCAAAAATGGAAATTAAATGCATAAACGGCTGTAAATTGCAACAGCCGTTTTTTCACACAGTTCCTGTGCATGTGTCTAAAGCAATGTGCACAATGTGCTAAACGCATAAGTGTCCAATGTGAACTAAAACAGCAACAGTTCAAAGGATTCAAAATGCATCCGCTGATGGTACTAGTAGCAACAGAAGTGCTCTCTTAGGAATAAGTGTCCCGTTTTTCATGCAGGGTGGTATAGAGATAGTATAACTTTTTCTGTGCAGCACACACTATGAAGTGAGGGTGGCCTCTTACCTTGCAGTAGCAAGGTAACCGCATATAAAAGCAATGGGAATGTTGGTTCCTCGCATGGGGTCCTGGGTCAGTCACTGGATCCTAAGTGCTGGGATATCTCGCATGGGGTCCTGGGTCAATCACTGGGTCCTAAGTGTTAGGATAGCTCTCAAATGGCACCAGGGTTTGCAGAAGCAAAAAGGAAACAAGGGATATCTCGATAGTGAAGTATGTAAAAACCTCAGGGTACGTTTATTCGGCGCATATACTAGGTACTCACATTAACATTTGAGTGCAAAAACTTATCTCATACGAGCGGCGAGCTCGTTAGCCTCCGTCTGTCTCTATGCCTTTTCCGTCCCTACGCGTGGCGTCACGATCACGTGACTTCATCAGGGGATGATGGAAAGGCATAATTGTTGTCTTTAAATAGAGATCCTGTACTAATGAATGCGGCGGCCATTTTCTTGTGGTCCAATGTAAACTACCATTGGCGGCCATTTTCTTGTGGAACGTCTTTTCATATGGACGCGGCCATTTTGTTGGTTGTCTAAAACAGGGCTCGACAATCCCCGGGCGCCAGGTCACCATTGCGACTAGAATTAGCAACCTGGCGCCTGGGGCAGCACAGCTGGGGTATCCTGTGTCTCCGTGAACCCCCCCCCCCACCCCCGCACGCCGCGCAATCGCGTCAGGCCGGCCGGTAATTGAGGCCGAGGCTTTGCGGCCTTCTGCAGGCCTATGCTTCTCTGCAGGCCTATGCTTCCTTCTGTGATCAAGCGCCATCTTGTGGTGGCCGTTAGTATGACATACAACCAGCAATGCTAATGGAGCTTCCCCTATCTGTTTCCACTGCCCCATCTCCTTAATTCCAACCCCCAAACATTATATATATATTTTTTATTCTAACACCCTACAGAATAAAATGGCGGTCATTGCAATACTTTCTGTCACACCGTATTTGCACAGCGGTCTTACAAGCGCACTTTTTGGGGAAAAAATACACTTTTTTTTTAAAATAAAAAAAATAAGACAACAGTAAAGTTAGCCCCATTTTTTTTTTTATATTGTGAAAGATGATGTTACGCTGAGTAAATTGATACCCAACATGTCACGCTTAAAAATTGCATCCGCTCGTGGAATGGCGACAAACTTTTACCCTTTAAATCTCCATAGGCGACGTTTAAAAAATTCTACAGGTTGCATGTTTTGAGTTACAGAGGAGGTCTAGGGCTAGAATTATTGCTCTCGATCTATCAATCGCGGCGATACCTCACGTGTGGTTTTAACACCGCTTTCATATGCGGGCGCTACTCATGTATGCGTTCGCTTCTGCGCGCAAGCTCTGCGGTACGGTACGCGCTCCTGGCTCCTAACTTTTTTAGCTGGCTCCTAGATTCCAAGTAAATTTGTCAAGCCCTGGTCTAAAAAACCACAACACCTGCCGCCATTTTCCCTAAGTTAAATTATGGAATCTGGCGGCCATGTTTTTGAAGTCTGTGTGCAGACTCTATGTAGATTATGGAATAACTTTATTCAAAACAATAATTAAAAACATAGTTTAAACGTAACTGCGACTAATATTTGTATCCAATAGCTCAAGTTATGATGTTTATAAGTATGGATACAGTTTGTCGGTAGGAGACATAAAAATTAAAATAATTTAAAAGGATTTAAGAGACAACAGCCGAGATTAAAATATGTGGGTGGGATTTAGTATTGTCTCGGTATGTAGGTAGGTCTGGTGTGCATAAGATAGACGTAGGCTTATCCTGCAAACAGAGAATTTTAAAGTACTATATGTCATGCATATTGGATGTCATGCATTATATGTCATGCATATTCCTAAATATACATAATGAAGCTAAAAAAACTGAAATTCATAAAATATAATGGCATAAAAGTGAGGATATATAAAATATATAAAAATATATTTTAAGAATGGAGGGAATATAACTAGATAAAAATAGAATCAGGGATATGATTTACAATAAATGCATGTAAAAACGCAACATAATTATAAGTGCTTCAGAAATCGCTAAGAAAACAATTGAGGTCAAATTCCACGTTTAAACCTCTCGGCACAAAAGTGTCGAGGGTAAAAATCCATTTGGACTCTAATTGACTTAAAGTCCTGACCTTATGGCCCCCCCGCCAGTGTTTGGTGTATGGTTCGATTCCCCAAAATTTTTAATTCTGACGGGTCTTTATTGTGGTGCAATAGGAAGTGTTTAGATACGTTGTTCTTATCAAAGCCTTTTATTATGTTTTGTACATGTTCTTTAATACGTATCCTCAAGGGTCTTTTTGTGCGTCCTATGTACTGTAGGCCGCAACTACATTCTAGGGCATATACAGCCCCTTCCGTGTTGCAGCAAATAAAATCTCTGACCTCCTGTGAGTACCTAGTATATGCGCCGAATAAACGTACCCTGCTGGTTTTTACATACTTCACTATCGAGATATCCCTTGTTTCCTTTTTGCTTCTGCAAACCCTGGTGCCATTTGAGAGCTATCCTAGCACTTAGGACCCAGTGATTGACCCAGGACCCCATGCGAGATATCCCAGCACTTAGGATCCAGTGACTGACCCAGGACCCCATGCGAGGAACCAACATTCCCATTGCTTTTATATGCGGTTACCTTGCTACCGCAAGGTAAGAGGCCACCCTCACTTCATAGTGTGTGCTGCACAGAAAAAGAGATACTATCTCTATACCACCCTGCATGAAAAACGGGACACTTATTCCTAAGAGAGCACTTCTGTTGCTACTAGTACCATCAGCGGATGCATTTTGAATCCTTTGAACTGTTGCTGTTTTAGTTCACATTGGACACTTATGCGTTTAGCACATTGTGCACATTGCTTTAGACACATGCACAGGAACTGTGTGATTAACGGCTGTTGCAATTTACAGCCGTTTATGCAATTAATTTCTATTTTTGCACTTTAGTATTGTCTTTTTTGTCACTTTATTGATTTATTGATAGTCTGCACATTGCACTTTGGCAGTTCTCATTGCGACTTGGTCTTATATTTTTTAAGTTTATGTGTATACCCCAAGTTGCATCACTATTTTAAGCTACACCATATTCACATATTATTTTTATTCCCAATTGGATTAATTCTCTACCATCATTTTATTCTGTGTATTTATTTTATTCATCTTTAGCTTTTATGCACTTTTGGATATAATATTATAATATATTCCTTTTACCAAGCATAGAGGTTACCCCTCATGTAGCATATAGTTTGAACAGCGCAACACCACATTTTTACCTTTATTCATTATCTATGGGTTCGGTTTGACCCTTTCGGTGACTGCAGCAGTTCATTTATTTTATTCATTTATTTCCTCCTCCCTGGTAGCGCAGGAATAACCCCCTTCTTCTTTAAGATATAAAACTCTGCCATATTAGCATATATGGCAGACTTATCTGGCTGCTTGATTGGCCAGGCCACAATGATGTCTGCTCATGTGCGCAGAAGTCAAATCATCATGGCGCAGAAACTTGCTGCACATGTGTGGCTCAGTGTACACAAACACTAACAAGCCGAGAGAAGGGTTTGACAAAAGAGATCAATAATGTCTCTTCTGTCATCAAAATCCTACCTGCATTTTTTTTTTTTCTAGGTAGAATTCCACTTTAATACAAGATGCTGGAGGAGCCAGTTAGTCCCCAGCCATTTGCTTCATTAGACTAGAGTCGCACCTTTCACTTCCTTTTATCCATTAGGCCCATGCCCCTGGGAGCCACCTAGAAAAGTCACTGCATGTTCCCTCTCGCTGTATAGAAGATGTCTGCTGCAGGTCGACACATATGACATAATGAGAGCAGTGCTTGTTCATTGTCTCCAGGAGTAATCCTTGATTAATCCGATGCGGCTATAGCTGGCTAAATATAGATGAGCCACCTCAGGCCTGTCCTACATTCTTTCCTCCTGCAGGTGCTGCCAGAAGACTTAGCTGTACATCACTAAAGGATTGTACAGGTGTAATACGGGGAAAAGGGAGGGGTCAAAGATGATCTAATTTTTTTTTAACCGGGTTCGCTACTTATCAGATTCCTTTTGACTCTCCAAATAACAAAACTGATCTGATTGCCAAAGATTCTTCTAACTCAGAGACTCTCCTTGCAGATCAATAGCCACAGGAAGGACCAAACTACAAGTAAGGTCATACAAATAACTCTAATAGGTTAAAAGGGAGGCTCCTAAAGGACCAAGAAAATCCAATTGAGATCCCAAAAGGATACAGGGGAACAAACGGTGGAGGGGGAGATGTGATGTACTCCCTGAATAAAAGCTTTAACTGGAGTATGAGGCCAAAGGTCTTTAAAACAAACCAGCCAAGCCTGAGATTTGTCCCTAGTTGTTGGTCCAGACCAGATTTGCCCCAAGGCAAAGTAGGCTATCCAGGGTGGACAAAGGACTTTAAATCCCCTAAAAGGGAAATAAATAGGTGCACTGGGATTTATGTGTAAGGCCCCTTTCACATGGAGTGGACTCCTCTAGGAGTCCAAGGGAAACAGGTGTATAGGCGCTACAACCTTCCCACTTGGAAGCTCTGCCCAGACCTCAGACCTTGAGGCTGCTGACCTTACCAACGTACCAGAGTAAGGAAAGGGATAGTCGGCACTCAAGATGACATGCAAAAAAATAGTATTTCTTTATTCAGTAACCCTGAATGCTGTAAAAATAGCCTACGTGTTTCGGACAACTCGCTGATTTATGTCTTTATGGATTTTGCTTTGTGCACTGTTGTGCAGTCATGTTGGAACAGGAAGGGGCCATCCCCAAACTGTTCCCACAAACTTGGGAGCATGAAATTGAACATGTCTTGGTATGACTCCTTAAGAGTTCCCTTCACTGGAACTAAGGGGCCAAGCCCAACCCCTGAAAAAAATAAAAACACACACCATGATCCCCCCCCCCCCCACCAAATTATTTGGACCAGTGCACAAAGTAAAGTCCATAAAGACATAGATGAGTGAGTTTGGGGTGGAGGAACTTGACTAGCGTGCACAGAGCCCTGACCTCAACCCAATAGAACACCTTTAGGATGAATTAGAGCAGTGATTGCGAGCCAGGCTTTCTCATCCACATCCGTGCCTGACCTTACAAATGCCCTTCTGGTAGAATGGTCCAACATTCCCATAGACGCACTCCTAAACCTTGTGGACAGCCTTCCCAGAAGAGTTGAAGCTGTTATAGCTGCAAAGAGTGGGCCAACTCAATATTGAACCCTACGGACTAAGACTGGGATGCCATTGAAGTTCATGTGCGTGTAAAATCAAGTGTCACAATACTTTTGGTAATTTAGTGTACATGTATTATCTGGTTAGGAAGAGGTTAATACAATTACTTTTACTCAGCTTCTATACTGCAGGGGGTCTGAAGAATGCAGAGTACCTGAAATCTTGTGAGATGACAATACATCACAGTGCTGGATCCTCTTCTCCAGATTTGAGTTACTCAGCATTACCAAGGATCATGCTGGTAGGATGATATAACCCTCACCTAGGTGCCACAGTAGGAAGCTTGGGGAAAGGCAAGTATATTATCATCCACACCCCCAGACAGATTTTATTTTTAGAATTATGTACAGCAAATTAAGATGGATGAGGGGCTCTCGCTAAATAAGCAGACCTTGCCATTTAGGTGCAAGGTCCACATAAAAATCCTGTAAAGTCTGGCATTTTCATAGGCTGCTGTAAGAATTTTTTTGAACACCAAACATCAGAATTCATTATGAAGAAAAGTTTTGCATTCACCGCCACAAGTAAATTAAGTTGCAGACACAACAAGCCGTGTCACAGTACAAGGACCTTTACATGCGTGTTGGAGGAAGGAACATGCAAGATTCTTATTTACAGCAATTTTAGGTCAGCAGTGTCATATACTGTTGCTTCCACCTTGGCACGCCGCCTGCCTGCAGTGTGTGCCTGCTGTTGTTTGTTAGCTGGTTATTTGTCACCGGTGACGGCACTTCAGGGCCCACAAAATAGATGTAGTCACTAAATCAGCACAGACACTCTTTGCATTATTCATAGTAACGGTGAAGAGTGAGAAACTAGGCCACGTTAATACAAGGAACACCGGCCGCCATGTGCTCTCTTAATCAAGGTCTGGGTGATATTATTGTACTGCTGTAATTCCAGCAAACGAATGAACCCTAAATGGATGAAATGGCAGAAAGAGTCACAGGAACACCAGGACAGAATTTCAGCAAATATTGTATAAATACAAGAGACATGTGAATTCTTACTTAAATCGTGATGTACTTGGTGTATTTGCCCTTGTGCAGGAGACAAAAAAGAATGGTTGAAACCCCTGTCAAGCTTTTTTTTTTATCCTATAATCCATTGGTAAGATTTCTCCTATTTGTCATGAAGAAACATAGAATGAGCTGAAATCTCACTTTCATTACCTTTAAGGCTCACTCACTACTGTTGGTCTCTGAAGAGCGATCCATGTTCAGATTACAAATAATATTGCTGAGCTCAGTGGGATGTATGAAATTTCTGCTAACATCCCTAAACTGGAAAAAAACAATGCACTCACTGTGCAGCAAAGCACCCCTCTGGGACTTTAGAAGCAGAATAAGGGGAAAGAGATAGATATTAATAAAAGGCAAGTGCCAGTTTTATTTATAACAGTAAAGTAAAACCAGACAATGGTCCAATAAAATGATAGTATTTGAGCGAGTTATTTTATATATATATATATATATATATATATGCCAAGGAAAAAACAAGATATTCTTGGTGCGTCAATACCCTACTTCATCAAGGTATGCCCCAAGGAATTGCCAGCATAATACTGGGGTCAACTTGGGAGAAGCTTTTGATTAAATCCTGACATGTTTTAGACAGTTTCCTTCTTCAAGGGATTTTTGGGGTATAATGCCACGTACACACGATCATTATTCACGGCGGTTAAAAAACCGCTGTGAATAATGACAGGAAAAATGAGGGAACCGCTTGGTTCCCTACACACGGTCGTTTTTCCCGTCATTTTTTCTCTTGACGAGAAAAACGACCGTCTGTGGGCTCCGCGGCAGTGTCTCCCTATGGGAAAACTGCCGCGGAAAAAAATGCTGGAAAAAACGATGAGAAAATTTAGAACATGTTCTAATTTTTCTCGTCGTTTTTTATGCCGTTTTTCTCAACGAGAAAAACGACATAAAGCCCACAGACTATCGTTTTTCTCGGCGAAAAAAAAATGCTGTTTTTCTCGTCGAGAAAAGCGGTCGTGTGTACGCGGCATAAGACATATCTAAAATCACAATATATTATAATTACCGGTATATTAACCACTTGACCACTGGGCACTTAAACCCCCTTAATAACCAGACCAATTTTCAGCTTTCGGTGCTCTCACATTTTGAATGACAATTACTCAGTCATACAACACTGTACCCAAATGAAATTTTTGTCCTTTTTTTCACACAAATAGAGCTTTCTTTTGGTGGTATTTAATCACTGTTGGGTTTTTTATTTTTTGCGCTATAAGAGAAAAAAGACTGAAAATTTTGTAAAAAAATGATTTTTTTTTTTCGTTTCTGTTATAAAATTTTGCAAATTACTATTTTTTCTTCATAAATTTTGGCCAAAATTTATACTGCTACATATCTTTGGTAAAAATAAGTACAAATTGGTGTATATTATTTGGTCTTTGTGAAAGTTATAGAGTCCACAAGCTATGGTGCCAATATCTGAAAATTGATCACACCTGAAGTACTGACGGCCTATCTCAATTCTTGAGACCCTAACATGCCAGAAAAGTACAAATACCCCCCAAATGACCCCTTTTTGGAAAGAAGACATTCCAAGGTATTCAGAAAGAGGCATTGTGAGTTTTTTGAAGTTGTCATTTTTTCCCACAATTCTTTGCAAAATCAAGAGTTTTTTTTTCTCTTTTTTTTTTTTTCACAAAATTTTCATATTAGCAGGTTATTTCTCACACACAGCATATGCATTCCACAAATTACACCCCAAAACACATTCTGCTATTCCTCCCGAGTATGGCGATACCACATGTGTGAGACTTTTACACAGCGTGGCCACATACAGAGGCCCAACATGCAGGGAGCACCTTCAGGCGTTCTGGAGCACCAAGGCCAATTCTGACATTTCTCTCCTACATGTAAAAATCATCATTTATTTGCTAGAAAATTACATAGAACCCCAAAACATTATATATGTTTTTTTAGCAAAGACCTTAGAGAATATAATGGTGGTTGTTGCAACTTTTTATCTCGCACGATATTTGCGCAGCAATTTTTTTAACGCGTTTTTTACGGAAAAAAAATGTTTTGTGCTTAAAAAAAAAAAAACTAGTAAAGTTAGCCCAATGTTTTTGCATAATGTGAAAGATGAAGTTACGCCGAGTAAATAGATACCTAACATGTCGACCTTAAAAATTGCACACACTCGTGGAATGGCGCCAAACTTCGCTACTTAAAAAATCCCCATAGGCGACGCTTTAAATATTTTTACTGGTTACATGTTTTGAGTTACAGAGGAGGTCTAGGGCCAAAATGATTGCTCTCGCTCTAACGTTCGCAGAGATACCTCACATGTGTGGTTTGAAAACCGTTTTCATATGTGGGCGGGACTTACGTATGCGTTCGCTTCTGTATGCGAGCTCACGGGGACAGGGGCGCTTTAAAAAAAAAAAAATATTTTATTCTTCATTTTACTTTATTTATTTTAGTTTGACATGTTTTTCCGCCCTAAACATTTTTTTGATCACTTTTATACCTATTACAAGGAACGTAAACATCCCTTGTAATAGGAATATGGCATGACAGGTCCTCTTTACAGTGAGATATGGGGGGGGTGTCAATAAGACCCCACATCTCACCTCTAGGCTGGGAAGCCTGAAAAAAAAACAAAAAAAAAAACAACAATCCTGGCTTTGATCGTAGCGGTGAGTCGGTAGAAGCACCGGAGGGCGGCGGGGGGGGGGGGGGGAGGGGGGCATCCCCTCTCGCCTCCCGTAAGAATGATCAAGCGGCGGAACAGCCGCTATGATTGTTCTTATGGTGTAGGGAATCGCCGGCTGAAAAAGCCGATATCTGAATGATGCCTGTAGCTGCTCCCATCATTCAGATATCCCCGCACAAAGTCAAGGACGTCATATGACGGCCGGAGGGCGGGAAGTGGTTATTGCAGAGTATTGCCGGGCATTGCGGAGTATTGCCGGGCATTGCGGAGTATTGCCGGGCATTGCGGAGTATTGCCGGGCATTGCGGAGTATTGCCGGGCATTGCGGAGTATTGCCGGGCATTGCGGAGTATTGCCGGGCATTGCGGAGTATTGCGGTGTATGGCAGGGTATTGTGGAGGGTATTGCAGAGTATTGTGGAGGGTATTGCAGAGTATTGCAGAGTATTGTGCAGGGTATTGCAGAGTATTGTGCAGGGTATTGCAGAGTATTGTGCAGGGTATTGCAGAGTATTGTGCAGGGTATTGCAGAGTATTGTGCAGGGTATTGCAGAGTATTGTGCAGGGTATTGCAGAGTATTGTGCAGGGTATTGCAGAGTATTGTGCAGGGTATTGCAGAGTATTGTGCAGGGTATTGCAGAGTATTGTGCAGGGTATTGCAGAGTATTGTGCAGGGTATTGCAGAGTATTGTGCAGGGTATTGCAGAGTATTGTGCAGAGTATTTTGCAGGGTATTGCAGAGTATTGTGCAGGGTATTGCAGAGTATTGCACCAGGGTATTGCAGAGTATTGCACCAGGGTATTGCAGAGTATTGCACCAGGGTATTGCAGAGTATTGCACCAGGGTATTGCAGAGTATTGCACCAGGGTATTGCAGAGTATTGCACCAGGGTATTGCAGAGTATTGCACCAGGGTATTGCAGAGTATTGCACCAGGGTATTGCAGAGTATTGCACCAGGGTATTGCAGAGTATTGGCAGGGTGTATTGCAGAGTATTGGCAGGGTATAGCACAGGGATGGCTGAGCAGGGATGGATGGATGGCTGGATCTGTGACTGCAATTGTCACAGATCCAGCCCACAGTGCTGCTGCTGCCATCCGCTCCCTCCCCCTCCCCTCTCACACTGTACCAATCGGTACAGAGAGGGGAGGGAGGAACCGGCGTCATCAAATGACGCCGGTCTGTTTACAAGTGATTGCTCCGTCATTTGACGGAGCGATCACGTGGTAAACGGCCGCTATCAGCGGCGATTTACCGCGATTCGTGATCCGCCGGGTCCTCTGGACCCGGCGGTCACGGAGTTTCCCGTGTGCGCGCCCGGGAGCGCGATTCTGGGAGGACGTTATATAACGTCCTCCCAGAGTTAAGCAACCACCCTGCCGCCGTTATTTGTCGGCAGGTGGTTGTTAAGTGGTTAAGAATGTGTGTAGCATATAACACAGAGCTACTACATAATTACCAAAATACTCAATGTTCAAGTACATACAGGCCTTTGTATATGAAAGGACACTCGATGAATCGGCACATCAATAGGATAGGCTTTTTTGGAAAGGGCTGATGAAGGCTGCCCCCAAAACATTGGGCGAAGAAGGCACAGCGTGGACCCCCCTGCGTGTCCACGGGAACCCTGGATGACACTGAATTAGTGCCAATGCATAGGGGGAAAGGGTATTCTGTAAATGAAAGAAGTGGGAATCCGATTAGAATTGGAACACTATGATAGAACTCTGGGGAGACTGGTATAAAATAGTATTAAAGAAATAATATTCATGCATGGATATAGTAGTCAACCAATGACTTAGTACAGTATATGTAATTTATCAGTGTAGTGTGAATAAGGGATGGATCAAAAGGGGTCCAATATATGCGATTATTCATGCTACACTGGTATATTATATTATATCTCTTCCAGAGTTCCATCATAGTGTTCTAATTCTAATTGGATTCCCATTGCTTTTATTTACAGAATATACTTTCCCCTAGGCATTGGCACTAATGCAGTGTCATCCAGGGTCCACGCTGTGCCTTCTTCGCCCACTGTTTAAGGGGCCAGCCTTCATCAGCCCCTTTCCAATAGAGCCTATCCTATTCATGTGCTGATTTATCGATTGTAAGTGTCTCTTCATATACAATGGCCGGTATGTACTTTAATATCCAGTATTTTGATAATTACTTTGTATCACTGTGTTATATACTCCACACATTCATAGTTATGTATTTAGGTTGGAAAAAAAGACACAAGTCTATCTAGTTCAACTTATAAAAGGGGGGAAAAAATAAATAAGAATCATGCAATCCCATATACACAATCCTACACCCACAGTTGATCCAGAGGAAGGCAAAAAAACAGAGCAAAGCATGATCTAATTTCCTCCAGCAGAGGAAAAAAAAATCCTTTCTGATCCCCCGAAAGGCAATCGGATATTCCCTGGATTAACTTTACCTATAAATGTAAGTAAGGTGAAAAAGTACAGCGCTAAAATTAAATATCGAATATCAACGTATTATGATGTCTCTTTTTTTATCTTAATATATTCAATATTTAATTTTAGAGCTGCACTTTTTCACTGTATTATTCACACAATTTTGGTTAGAATTGTAGTGCTTTCTTACTGTGAAGAAACCTTTCCCTATTTGTTCAGCAAATTAAGATGGATGAGGGGCTCTCGCTAAATAAGCAAACCTTGCTATTTAGGTGCAAGGTCCACATAAAAATCTTGTTTTCTCTAGACGTAAAGCATGCCCCCTTGTTCTCTGTCATGACCCTAAAATGAATAACTCAACACAAAGTTCACTACATTGACCACTTCTGTATTTATACATGTTGATCATATTCCCCCTTAAAGGGGTTGTAAAGGTTCATGTTTTTTCACTTTAATGCATCCTATGCACTAAGGTAAAAAAAAATCCGACGATTACCGCCCCCCCCCCCCAGCCCCCCGTTTCACTTACCTGAGTCCTGGAAAGTCCTGCATCGCGAACGCTCTCTTCCTTTGCCCAGGCTTCTCGGCTCTTCATTGGATAGATTGATAGCAGCGGGCGCCAGGGGGCGGGGGCCGAGTCCTGTACTCTGCGGCTATGGATGCCGAATACAGGACTCAGGAGCGCGCCTGCAAGGTAACCCCCCTGGGAGAGCGCTTCCGAGAGGGGGTTATCTGAGGCGGGGAGGAGCCGAGAGAGCCCCCGGGGGACCCCAGAAAACGCAGTTCGGGGCCACTCTGTGCAAAACGAGCTGCACAGTGGAGGCAAGTATGACACGTTTGTTATTATTTTTTAAAAATGCGAACCTTTACACCCACTTTAATCTCCTCTTCTCAGGAAAGAATAAATTAAGTTCCTCCAATCTTTCCACATAGCTGAGCTCCTCCTATGCCTCTTACCAGTTTGGTTGCCCCTCTCTCTCTCTCTCTCTCTCTCTCTCTCTCTCTCTCTCTCTCCATTGCATGCTATTTTTAAGCTTATGATCTACCAAAACACCCAGATCCTTCTCCACCATTGATTCTCCAGTTGTACTCCCCTAGTATGTATGATGATTGCATATTCTTAGCCCCCAAGTGCATAACTTTACATTTATCAAATTCTTAATATAGTTATATATTGCAATTTTAGATATGTCTCATACCCAACAAATCCCTCAAAGAAGGAAACTGTCTGAAACATGTTGGGATTTATTCAAGAGTTTCTCCCAAGTTGACCCAAGTATCCTGCTGGCAATTGCTTGGGGCATAGCTTGATGTAGTGTGGTATTGACGCACAAAGAATATCTTGTTTTTTCCCTTGGCTTTTCATGTATATGTATGTCATATACTATAATTTTATTGGACCATCGTCCAGCTTTACTTTTATTGTTCTAAATAAAATTACCACTTGCCTTTTATTAATACTTACCTCTTTCCCTTTATTCTGCCTCTAAAGTCACAGAGGGGTGTTTTGCGGCACATTGAGTGCGTTGTTTTTTCACATGTTCGGCTTGCTCTTCAGAGAGTATTTGACAGGCTCCTCACCACCTGCTTTAACCCCCTGAATTCCGCACTAGTGTGGTTGGAGGGCACTTGCAGAACAGCCCCATACACTTGAAAGTAACTGGAGGTATAATTCCTGCTGCAAAAATGCAGCTCAACCGCAAGGTTTTATCGTCCCTCAACTGCTAGTGTGAGCACTGAAACAGGTGTCCCCATTACAGTATAACAACTTTAACACTTTGAATTTCCCATTACTTTCTGTCCCAGTAAGAGTGGTCACCCAGACAAATACAGAGGGTGAATTTCCCCAGAGGGTACACAGACAACAACAAAGACCTGACAGCCTCTAACCCTTCCCTAGCCTGTCCCAACAACCACAAGTTAGTGCCTAGTACACACAGGCAGATTGTCGGGCTGCATCGGCCAGTTATAAAGAAACCGGCTGACTTTCAGCCCGTGTGTACTGCACCAGCTGGGTTGAATGAAAAAAACGTAAAAAACTATTGTGTAGTGTGGTTTAGGTACACATTAAGAAAAATTTCTGACAATGGCCCAGTTGTTTTTATCTGCAGCCATTGAACAGTCTACTTTGGCCTTCAACAGAAGCTTTTCTAAATATTTAAAATACACCCAGGAGACAGCAATGTATTGCTGGTATGTGACAGATTACATTCTGATCAGTGAGGTATTCTTGCGGGCAAAAGCTCAGGATTAAAGACACAAGAGCCTCTACTTTACACCAACATGCTAAAAAATAGTACACATTGAGATTGGAGTAATCAAAAAAAGCTGTATTAAGCAAATTGTGAAAATCATCTTTTTATTTATGAAACTGCACCCTAAAGGATTGCATAAACCTGAAGGGTAAGCTGAGTGTGTCTGAACCTGGAGGTACTCCCCAAATCCCCTGGGCATAGACACATCAGGTACTGTGCTGCATAATCTTCTCTCTAGTTGCAAGTAGAGGAGGTTATGTATTTTAAAAAATGTTGCACTAGGCTGGAGTTATTAAAGTTTATAAAAAAGGAATTTAGGTTCAATTGTGCTTCAGATCTGCTCTTGGCATAGTAGTGGGGCGCCGTGTTTACAAGCCGAAAGTTCTCAGAAAGACTTGTATTTCAATTTGACACCTTGATGGCACGCAGAGCATGACCTATTAATTTGCACCAATTAGCTGCCTTTGTCCCAGGCAGAAGTGCTTTTTCTCCTCTCTGCCAGCAATAAGTGAGATCTTGTTAGCGCCACCACAACCTCTTCCATCTTTCCCCCCCCTGGCCTTTTCCCTTCACATTGCTGTTAGAAGGCCCTGATTAGATCAAAAGACGGAACACAGCTAATCCTATTATTTAGCTTTATGTCGGCAGGCCAGGATTGTGCTGACAGCTATATGACAAGAACAAGTTACAGGGAGGGCTTTGAGCGGGAGTGCTGGAATTCATACAACTTTAAAGACAGTTTAATATTTAAGGGAAACGTTTAAGGCTTTTAGGCCCCGGTCACACCTATGCAAATTGGTTGCGGCTTAAACCGCATCCAAATCGCGTAACATTTTAAAATATATTGATTTCAATGAGGCTGGTTCACATATGTGCGATGCATTTGCACTGCGCATTGCCCAAAAAACGTGTGCGTTTTCTACGCATTGCGGTGCGAATTGTCCGCCCGTTATGTTCTATGGGAACGCATCTGATTCGCATGATACGTATGAATCATCAGGGGGAACTCCACGCCAAATTTTAAATAAAAAAACGGCATGGGTTCCCCTCCAGGAGCATACCAGGCCCTTAGGTCTGGTATGGATTTTAAGCAGAACCCCTACGCCGAAAAAACGGCCTGGGGGGTCCCCCCAAAATCCATACCAGACCCTTATCCGAGCACGCAGCCCGGCCGGTCAGGAAAGGGAGTGGGGACCATCGAGTGCCCCCCCTCTCCTGAACCATACCAGGCCACATGCCCTCAACATGGGGGGGAGGGGAGGGGGGTGGGTGCTGTGGGGCAGGGGGGCGCACCTTGCCCCCATGTTGATGAGGACAAGGGCCTCTACCCGACAACCCATTGGTTGTCGGGGTCTGCGGGCAGGGGGCTTATCTGAATCCGGGAGCCCTCATCCCGCCCCCCACCCTATGTGAATGAGTATGGGGTACATCGTACCCCTACCCATTCACCTGGTGGAAAAAAAATGTCAATAAAAAAACACTACACATGTTTTTAAAGTAATTTATTAGGCAGCTCCGGGGGTCTTCTTCCGACTTCGGGGGTCTCTTCTTCTGCTCTCCGGTGTCGTCTCCGCGCTCTCTGGTTCTTCTCCCGATCTCCGGTGCCTTCTTCCTTATGCCGGGCGCCTCTGCTATCTTCTTCCAGCTCTTTTGCTAGCGGCGGCCCGATCTTCTCCGTAGTCTTCTTCCCTCTTCTCTTCTTCAATGTTGACACAACGCTGCCTCCCGCTGTAATGCCGTGTGTGCGGTGCGGTGACCTCGCCCCCGTATGACGTCACAGTCCCGGGGAATGATGGGACTGTGACGTCACACGGGGACAGGGTCACCGGGTGGCATCACCCGTTGACCACGCTCCATGCCTATATAAGTCGTTGCGCACCGCACACACCGCATTACAGTGGGAGGCATCGTCGTGTCAACATCGAAAAAGAGGGGATAAAACCAGGCCGCCGCTAGCAAAAGAGCTGGAAGAAGATAGCGGAGGCACCCGGCAGAAAGAAGAAGGCACCGGAGAGCGGGAGAAGAACCAGAGAGCGCGGAAACGACACCGGAGAGCGGAAGAAGACCCCCGGAGCTGCCTAATAAATTACTTTAAAAACCTGTGTAGTGTGTTTTTTTTTTTATTGACATTTTTTTTCCACCAGGTGACTGGGTAGAGGTACGATGTACCCCATACTCATTCACATAGGGTGGGGGGCCGGGATCTGGGGGCCCCCTTATTAAAGGTTGCTCCTTGATTCTGATACCCAGCCCGCAGACCCCGACAACCAACGGCCAGGGTTGTCGGGTAGAGGCCCTTGTCCTCATCAACATGGGGGCAAGGTGCTTTGGGGTGGGGGGGCCGCAGGGCGCCCCCCTGCCCCAAAGCACCCACCCCTCCATGTTGAGGGCATGCGGCCTGGTACGGTTCAGGAGGGGGGGGGCGCTCGCTCGTCCCCATACCCTTTCCTGACCGGCCGGGCTGCGTGCTCGGATAAGGGTCTGGTATGGATTTTGGGGGGACCCGCACTGGTCCCCCCAAAATCCATACCAGACCCTTATCTGAGCACGCAGCCCAGCCAGTCAGGAAAGGGGATGGGGACGAGCACTGCTCTGTGCAAAACCATTACACAGCAAAGGTAAGTATAACATGTTTGTTATTTCAAAAGAAAATACAACCTTTAGAATCACTTTAACCCTTAGGAAATATCTCACCAAAAATATAATTCCTATTGAAGAGGATGCCTAAAATTTTACTTTGTAACTCAGTAAGACTTCCGAGAAGATCAACGAACCAATCGTACAAGTAGGAAATAAAATTTCTAGGGAAATTCTGTATACTCGCTGTGTACAGAAGGCCTTCAGATTTCCATATTGTATTGAATTTTACAGGAAATTACAGTGGCTGCAGATTTAAAAGGAAAGATAATGGCTTGTGTAGTAAGCTGTAATATTAATATTATTTTTTTTTATTTGCTATTTTTTTTTCCCATGAAAGTGGAGTTCTCCTTTAAGACTAAACATAACATTTTAGGCAAAGCAAATAAAAGAACTATAGCAGAGGTCTCCAAACTTTCTAAAGAAAGGGCCAGTTTTACTGTCTTTTAGACTGTGTGCCCAGTGAGAGTAAACAATAGGTGATCTTTGGTATAGAAGAAATAGTTGGTGTCAGTGGGAGGAATAATCTGGGCCGCTAATAGGCCAGTACAACTGGCCCTGTTGTACCGGGCCCGGCCAGCAGAGGGGCCCGGCAACCTTAACAGATAACTAAAAATAAAAAAATAAAAATAAAAAAAACCTCCAGCAATGACCGATGGTAGTCCGTCCAACTAAACTTTGCCCAACCCCCCCCCCCCCTTAAGTTTGTTTTCTTTTGGTACCGTGGAGGGATTCCTCTCCCTCCGCGTGAGAGAAGAAGCAGTGAGGCGAGCGGCAGAAGAAAAAAAAGAAGCAGAGCTGGCATTGCATCTGACTGGAATAGTTTGTGGACACTCCAATCCAGGCAGCAGCTGGATCAGGGAGGAAGTGACTCCTGGGGCCCGGCCCCGGCTAACAAATACACAGGTATGTGCTTGCTTGGGGGGGGGATTCAAGATCTACTACTATTACTACTGCAACAGCATCTATACATTACGGCATGGGTGGCACTGTTTGCAGGTAGCACATGCGTTGTGGGCCATAACGCATGTGCTGGCTGTGGAGACAGTGCCACCCATGCCGCCAATGCCGTAATGTGCTGCAGACAGTGCCACCCGTGCCGCCAATTTTGTAATGTGCTGCAGACAGTGCCACCCATGCCGCCAATGCCATAATGTGTTGCAGACAGTGCCACCAATGCCATAATGTGCTGCAGAGACAGTGCCACCAATGCCGTAATGTGCTGTAGACAGTGCCACCCATGCCGCAATGCCGTAATGTGCTGCAGACAGTGACACCTGTGCCGCCAATGCCGTAATGTGCTGCAGACAGTGCCACCCATGCCGCCAATGCCATAATGTAATGCAGACAGTGCCGCCAATGCCATAATGTGCTGCAGACAGTGCCACATATGCCGCTAATGCCATAATGTGCTGCAGACAATGCCACCCATGCTGGCAATGCCATAACGCATGTGCTGCCTGCAGAGACAGTGCCACCCATGCTGACAATCGCATTATGCTATGGGTGGCACTGTCTGCAGTACATTTATGGCATTGGCGGCAAGAGTGGCACTGTCTGCAGCACATTATGGCATGGGTGGCACTGTCTGCAGTACATTATGGCATGGGTGGCATTGTCTGCAGTACATTATGGCATGGGTGGCACTGTCTGCAGTGATAAATATAACTTGAAGACAAATCTGCCAGGGGTGGGACTAAAGGAGGGAGCGGGCGGGACCAGAGGTGGGGCTGAAGGAGGGACCAGGGGCGGGACCAGGGGTGGGGCTGAAGGGGACCCCGTCAGGTAGACTGTACTGGGCCCCATGATTTATATCAGCGGCCCTATAAATGATGCCTCAAGGGCCGGATAAAGGCAAGTAAAGAGCCGCAGTTTGGAGATCACTGAACTATAGCATAGTAATGTTTAAGATTTACCACTTGTGGGTAGCAGAGCAACTTTAGTTCTTCACTGACCTGCCTTTCATACTGCGCTGTGATTAGCCTATGTTGATCTCCTGCTATTTGGAGCTATTTAAAATACACAATTACACATAAATGGGAGGAATATACCCTCTTCCCTCTCTGCTTGATCAATCAGTGAGCAGGCTTATCTTATTTTACCTTATCCTAAGCAACCTGAATAAATTGTCCATAAAATAAAGATTTTATTCCAAAAAATGAAGTCTGTAATCTTTTTTTTAAAAATGGGAGTGAAACCCATTGTAGTTTCCCTTTTTTATAATATAATTTTTGCTCCATCGCATTACTTTCCTTTTCTTGGTAGTAAACTGGTCATCTGGCTTTAGTACACTTTGTGTTATAAGAGCCAGTGATATTAAAGCGGAGTTCCACCCAAAAGTGGAAGCTCCACTTATCTGCCTACACCCCCCTCCGGTGCCCCATTTGGCACCTTTTGGGAGGGGGAAGGGGGGGGAGCAGGTACCTGTTTTTGACAGGTACTCATCCCCACTTCCGAGGGATCCCGCCGTCAGGCCATTCAGAAAGCACAGTGGGCTTTGCGCAGTAGGGAACCAGCTGTGCAGCATCCGAGAGCCGATGGAAACATCGGCTGGGGTGTGGACATTGCTGGATTCCAGGACAGGTAACTGTCCTAATATTAAAGTGGTTGTAAACCCTTTTATCTTTTTTTTTTTGTTGTTGTTTTTTTACTAACCTGCAAGACAAAGCTATAATGAGCTAGTATGACTAGCATACTAGCTCATTATGTACCACTTACCTTCGATCGGGGCCCCCGAACTCGTCCGTGTCCCTCCTCTAGCCGCATCCATCGCTGCGGCGATAGCCGGAATGTTACTTCCGGGTATCGCCGCTGCAGCCAATCACAGCGCCGCTCCGGCGCTGTGATTGGCCGGAGCAGCGAAGACGTAACTCCGTGCATGCGCGCGTGAGCTGTCGAATTCGGCTACGTCGTCGAATGTTGCGACCTAGCCGAATTTGTGAATGGGGTGACGTCAGCGTCGCCGCATTTACATACAAATATCTCCTTAACCGTGTAGGTTAAGGAGATATTTCATGCACCTACAGGTAAGCCTTAATCTAGGCTTACCTGTAGGTCTTTGTTTAAAAAGTGGGTTTACAACCACTTTAAAAGTCAACAGCGAAGCTCTGCTTTAAACTGCAAATCTCCTCATATGAGATTTGTTTATATTGGCAAAGCTTGTAAATGAAAGCCTAATTCTAGGCATTTTTTTTATTTTGGACAGAGAGGAGAAAAATTTGTTTGTCAGTTTTTTTTTTTTTTTTTTTTCTGTGTGACAGTATTGGTGAGATTTATCTGCACTTCCTTTCCCAGTGATGTCCATACAAGATGAAAAGAAAGGGAGTTTAGTTAGCCACTATGCTTTTCTGTCCCAGTGATAAGCGGTTAGCGCTTCCACCTGGCAGCACTGGGGTCATCAGTTTGAATCCCAACCACGGCACTACCTGCCTGGAGTCTGCATGTTCTCCCTGTGCCTTTGTGGGTTTCCTCCGGGTACTTTGGTTTCATACCACACTCCAAACACATGCTGGTGGGTTAAAGTGGAGCTCCACCCTAAAGTGGAACTTCCACTCATTGGAAACCCCCCCTCCGGTGTCATATTTGGCACCATTCAGGGGGGAGGGGGTTGCAGAATACCTGTCTAAGACAGGTATTTGCACCCACTTCCGGGAGTCCTCTCTGCGGGTATTCTGCGGGTAGTACGTCACTTCCCGCAGAATACCCGTTGTGTTCTGGGAGACACTCGGCTCCCAGAACACAACAGGGACCAGTGAGAATGGCGCAGCGTGACTCACGCATGCGCCGTAGGGAACCGGGCAGTGAAGCCGCAAGGCTTCACTTCCTGGTTCCCTCAACAAGGATGGCGGTGGGGGAAGCAGAGTGGCGAGCGATTTGCTCGTCTTCTGCTGCCGACGTTGCTGGACTCCAGGACAGGTAGGTGTCCTAATATTAAAAGTCAGCAGCTGCAGTATTTGTAGCTGCTGGCTTTTTAATATTTTGTTTTCAAGGGAGCTCTGCTTTAATTGGATCCTGTCTAAATTTGCTCTAGTATATGTATATCTAAATGTATGTTGGGGACTTTAGATTGTAAGCACTTAAGGGCAGGTACTGATGTGAATGTAATCATCAAGTAATGTGTATTTGTGTAATAAAGAAGGGTGTGGCCTAAGGCGATCAATGCCCTATGTCAAGGTGTGCATAATTATTAGGCAGCTGCTTTTCCTTAAGTAAAATGGGCCAAAAAAAAAGATTTAACTGACTCTGAAAAGCCCAAAATTTTAAAAAGTCTTTCAGAGGGATGCAGTACTCTTGAAAGAGCTAAGATATTGGGGCATGATCACAAAACCATCAAACTTTTTGTTGCAATTAGTCAACTGGGTCGCAAGAAACGCATTGAGAAAAAAAGATGCAAATTAACTGCCAAAGATGTGAGAAGAATCAAACATGAAGCTACCAGGAACCCATTATCCTCCAATGCTTTCATATTCCAGAACTGCAACCTACCTGGAGGGCCCAGAAGTACAAGGTGTTCAGTGCTCAGAGACCTGGCCAAGGTAAGGAGGGCTAAAACCCGACCACCAATGAACAAGACACCCAAGTTAAAAACTGAAGACTGGACCAACAAATATCTGAGGACAGATTTTTCAAAGGTTTTATGGTCTGATGAGATGAGTGACTCTTGACAGACCAGATGAATGGGCCTGTGGCTAGATCAGAAACGGGCACAGAGCTCTACTTCACCAGCAAGGTGGAGGCTGGGTACTGGTATGGGCTAGTATTATTAAAGATGAGCTAGTTGGACCTTTTTAGGTTGAAGATGGACTCAAAATCAACTCCCAAACCTGCTGCCAGTTTTAAGAAGACACTTTCTTCAAGCACTGGTACAGAAAAAAGTCTGCATCTTTCAAGAAGTTCATGATATTTATGCAGGACAATGCTCCATCGCATTTATTTAAAGTGCTTCACTGCGTGGCTAGCCAGTAAAGGCCTTAAAGATGAAAGAATAATGACATGGCCCCTTTCGTCACCTGACCTAAGCTCTATTGAGAACTTGTGGGCCCTTCTTGAATGGGGGATTCACAGGGAAGAAATACAGTACACCTTGCTGAACAGTGTCTGGGAGGCTGCGGTTGCTGCTGCACAAAAAGTTGATAGTCAGATCAAGAAATTTTTGATTTGTTTATTTATTATTCTCACTTTAACAGATGAACATAAACAAGTGAGATGGGAAAATGTTTGTTTTTCATTTAGTTGCAAAGTAATTCTGCACACTAAGGCCTCTTTCACACGGGGCGGATCCGTGAAGATCCGCCCCGTGAAGCTCCGCTTGCTCAGCGGGGATCGCTCCGTTGATCCCTGCTGAGCCGACGGATGACTGGGCGGTCCCCGCACACTGTGCAGGGACCGCCCTGTCAGAGCGCCGCTCTCCCCTATGGGGAATCGGATGACGACGGACCGTAGAGTCCGTTGTCATCCGATCCGCTCCGCAGACGGAAGGAAAAATAGGATTTTCCTCCATCACACTTTTTCGGAGCGGAGCGGATGTCAGCGGACATGTCTCCGCTGACATCCGTGCTTCCATAGGGGTGCATGGAGGATCCGTTTCAGGTCCGCCTAAAAAACTGACAGGCGGACCTGGACGGACCTCCGTGTGAAAGAGCCCTAATAGTTGCCCAATAATTTTGCACACATATATTCTAAGAAAGCCAAAACGTCACTTTTACTTTCTTAAATATTCAGGTTTGAGGTTTATTAACATTTTAGAATAACCAAGAGCTCTGTAGTTGTTCAATAATAATCCTCAAAAATACAATTTGCCTAATAATTTTGCGCACAGTGTATACTAAATATGTAAAGTGCTGCGTAAATTGATGGTGCTATATATGTACCTGTAATTAATAAATTAACAGAAAAAAAAATTGG
Source organism: Rana muscosa (assembly GCA_029206835.1). NCBI lineage: Eukaryota > Metazoa > Chordata > Amphibia > Anura > Ranidae > Rana > Rana muscosa. The sequence continues at coordinate 237,430,239 of CM055125.1, read as the reverse complement.
GAGTGGTAACCCATCCCCCACTCTACTACACATGTGTTTTGTAGTTTATCCTAGTCCCCATTAGGGAGATTTTATATCACTCCCTTTCCTGACAGAAAGTGAAGTGAAATGTTGTCAAAAGAGGGACCAGACGCAATGAAAACCTTGCACATCCAAGCTTCCTGCATCCGGCTTATCCAAAATTAAATGACATATTAGGGCAACATTCTTGATAAACAGAAAATCTTAGTTGCTGCAATAATTGGAAGCCGGGTTCCCTTTGGCAGTTGGGTGTTGCATGGTCTATTACAAAGCAAAGGGTGTTGATATCATATGAACGTTCAGGCAAAGCTGCGATCTGTCTGGCTCTGCCTGACCACCATCTACCCAGAAGCATCTGATTAAGAGCGTGTGGTGGGTCAGTGGCTCATCATTTTCAACAACAACAAAAAAACGTGAAAATGTTTTTTTGTCTGTAGAATAAACTGTGATTTCATACTACATATTACTGTTAAGAACCTGCATTACTTAAAATGAGTAAATCTGTTTTCTCTTTGCAGAATAATGCGGGAGCAGCCCAGCGTAGTCCTTGGTGTCGCTCACACAGTAGTGAAGCGGATGTCTCCATTCGTCAGACAGATTGATTTTGCATTGGACTGGATGGAGGTGGAAGCAGGCCGCGCTGTCTATAGGCAAGTCAATATATTACATATTATACAATGATATATATTATACAATCTTCCACAGCAACCTTGTCAAGGGATTCAAATGTTACACACCAACACATGATGATGTAGAGTTAAACCACCTGATAGTCTCTTCTGTCTCCTGGGGGCTGTACTGGTGATATCACTATAGTGAGGTTTGCACCTGCTTTGGTCATTATGAGGGGTTGCCACCATAACTGGGAATTATATGTATTTTACAGTATATTATGGAGAATGAAATAGAAGGAGATGAAGCACTCTGAGGTAAGTGGGACCACACACCAGTCCCAGGTAGACAGGAGAAGCCCTAGTAGGTGGCTAACTAAGTCAGATGCAAGAACAGGTGGGGTGTGTATGCCATTTTCTTAATTAAGTTTTACATTCAGGATTACAAATGGCGTACTGCTTTTACATTTGTTTTAACATGAGCAGAAATAAGGTCTGAGGAGATCGAACTGTAGAAGCATCCAAGAGCCAGGAGCTGACCAAGCACACCAGTCTCCACCTATAGCTAAAATATCACTTTTGTACCAACCCTTTAAGCTTATTAAAGGGGTTGTAAAGGTTTGTTTTTTATTTTCTAAATAGGTTCCTTTAAGCTAGTGCATTGTTGGTTCACTTACCTTTTCATTCGATTTCCCTTCTAAAATTTTTTTTCTTTGTTTTCTTTGTCTGAATTTCTCACTTCCTGTTCCTCCTCAGTAAGCTGTTCAGTAAGCTGTTCTGGCTGACTAAACACCACTCGGATGATGGTATGAAGTTTACCGAGGAGAAACAGGAAGTGAGAAATTCAGACAAAGAAAAAAAAAATTTAGAAGAGAAATTGAAGGAAAAGGTAAGTGAACCAGCAATGCACTAGCTTAAAGGAACCTATTTAGAAAATAAAAAACAAACCTTTACAACCCCTTTAAGCTTGTGGGCGCTTAGGGCTGTATACTTATGCCTTTTGTCTGCGGTATGTGTTAACAATTCTTTCATTCACCAATTCTTCCTCTTTAGGCAAGGGGATAAATCAGACTGCACCTACATTGTGCTTAATGGTCGGCTCCGCTCTGTCATCAGGAAGGATGATGGAAAGAAGCAGCTGACTGGTGAATATGGCAGAGGAGACCTGATTGGAGTGGTAAGATTCTTCCCTTGTGATCTTGGATCTTCACACGTCCCCATGATACATAAAAGGAGAATAGTGGGATTCTAAAAAAAAAGAAAAATATCCATACTGACCTCCCTGCTGTAGCATCGACCCCCATTGGTTCTAACACTGAAAACTGAGCGATCACATGACCGCTGATTGCTCCGTTCTCGGCCCGCTCTTGGCAGAGAGTGGTGGCTATCAGTTTCTTACTGGAGCGCCGGGCTGGGGAGTGGTTGGGAGTGTCTGGCTTAGGCTCTCTGCAGAGCGCTGAGAGCCTGAGCCAGTTTCTGGTCAGGCATATACAGTAGGTGGTCCCTCCAAAGACTGGACCAGCTCTGTGATGTCAGCCGACAGCAAACTTTAGCCTGCTGTCGGCTGATTCTGAGTCACGGGAAAGCAAAAGTACGTGCACTCCTGTGACCCAGAGGAAACGTATGGCCAAATAAGCTTTGGCCATACTTCTCTTTTAAGGAAGAGTAAACCTAAATTATGCCATTTTCATTAAACCTCCACATACAGTATATGTGTACAAGTTTCACCAGCTTTTGAAAACCAGACATAACCCATAATTTTCAGCTCCTACAGAGGGCCATTTTATACATGTCTGATTCCTGTACTGCAGTACTGAGGTGCAGTTCCAGTGTTGGTTTTCATTTTTCAGTAGTTGTTTCCTTTCATTTTACCTGGTGATCCTTTACCACACTTCCGGTACTAGAGCACTGTAGGCTGCTCCCCAGATTAGAATTACAAACACCTTTCCTTAACCTCACCTGTTCCATAGGGAGATATGATAGAATTGTTTTGAGTTTTTTTTTTGTTCAGCACAGAGCATATTACATGAAATACTGAATTTCTGGCATGATCAACAGATATTTTTCTGTGGCTAAACCTGAAACAAGAAAAAAAATGCAGCCACCAGGTATATGCTTGGGTAAACTACAATATGTTACATTATTTTTATTTATTTTTCTTTAAGCATAATTAGCTGATAAAAGTGCTAGTAGGCTGAACATGGTTTCACAGTCAATATTAAACCATCATTAAATGCCTCAGGTTTTGTGGAGCTGTGGGAACATTTCCATATATATTTGTGAACGTTGCTAATGGCGTTTTTTTTCCAATCTTTTATTTAATAAAGCAAAAGACACGAACCATAGCATCAAAACACTTTGGAGAAGTACAATGGTATATAGAACAATAATGGCTTTTTTTTTTTTGTTTAATGCACTTTTTGGTTGATTTTTGTTCAGAAAAATAGAAAAGTATTTACACATACAGAGTGGGCAAACATTAGAGTATTGAATAGTGAACAATTGTACATCATATGTCACAAACAACCCGTAACCGAAACAAAACTATACCAAGTACAGAACAGTGGCCTAGCACTGGGGACAGGGGAATTGGGGAAGACCGCTTGAGCTGCAAGAGGTAGGGAACAATGGGGGAGAGAATAGTGGGAACATCAGATCCAGACCTCCCTGACCACACAGGTTTGGGGGGGTGTTTCGTCACATTCGGCTACCCATCACATTTGGCTACGGAAGTGACGTTACGCTGAGAAATTTCACACTGCGCATGCGTGGTGCGTTCCAAAAGTTTTGCGACAATACAGAGCAGTGAAACCGTCGGATAATGTCACGGAAGTGACGTCTGGCTTACTTGTGTGTCAGATGGAGCCTCAGTGTTACAAAAAGATTAATGCCAGTTTAGAGTCTCTTTGGAGGATTTGTAGCAGAATGATGTTTAATCACTTTAAGCCAGTGGTCATCAACCCTGTCCTCAGGGCCCACTAACAGGCCAGGTTTGCAAGATAACTGAAATGCATCCCAGGTGATATCATTTGCTGCTCAGTGTTTGCAGTATTCTAGTCTGCATCTCCCCAAGGTAATACATAAAACATGGCCTGTTAGTGGGCCCTGAGGACAAGGTTGATGACCACTGCTTTAAGCCACATTGTGTGTTCATTGGGCAGCCTTATAATTCACCTCACATTTTATTACCTCAAAATGGTACAATATCAGCCCCTAGCTCCGCACCAGGCCATCGGAACGCACAATAGTTCATTCATTCTGCCATTTAACGGGATGCTCTACTCAGAAAAATAAAATAAAAATGTGTTTGACGTAACTTCCGTCACACTATCTGACGGTTTAAGTGTGCTGTGTGTCGTAAAAGTGTTGGAACGCATATGGCGGCGTCGCGCATGCGCACTCCAGCGGGTAGCCAAATGTGATGGGTCGCCATATGTGACGAAACAGGAGAACAGTATAAGCAGCCTTAAAGGGGTAGCCTTTATAGAGTCAAAAAGCCTATATTGAAGGCCATGGTTCCTAAACCTTACAGAATTTTTCCATTGTGTGATTTTGCTGTGCAGTAAGCTTTTCAGGGAAGATGACTTGGGAAACCTGGTGCTTGACCTTCATAAAGGAAACAGACTGCCTGAGTGTGGAAAACCCAATCACCCATTTGGCCATAGTAAAGATAATGTGTAACAAATTATTTTATTTTTTTTATTGAAAAAACAAACTTTATTGAGAAGTATATGCATGGTACATACATCAGTAAAAGCCAGTATGGCCAAAGCAGTAGTGCATACATGAACATAGTGAAATATCTGTGTGACATAAAGATGAAGACACCAATGGGAGTGGAGCCGGCATACAACAAAGATGAGGAATCAACATGTCAGGTACACGTTTCACCATCCGCCAACCATCTGTCCCAGACCCTCTCATACTTTAGGGGACACCCTCTATGCACATAAATCCGTTTTTTATATGGGAGAGCATCGTTAACCGCCTTTTTCCAGCACTGGATTGTAGGGGCAGAGCCTGCATACAATTTCGGGCCACTACTTTTCTCGCCAAGAATAGCGTCTCATGTAAGAAGGTACGCAGGGGTTTGTCAGCATCTAATTCTGGCAACAGGCCAAGTAGGCACATCTTTGGGTCGAGGGTAGCAGGGGAGCCCATCTGGTGGTGCAGGAAGCGTATCATCTGTGTCCAGTATGTCTGGATAATAGGGCAGGACCAAATGAATGTGTAACAAATTTTAATAGGGATTTTGTACATACAGTACTTCGGGTTCCTTTAATAAGTAGGACCTCATTGGAGGATTTTCTTGAAGGATTGATTATGTATATCATTTGATAGACTCTGATCCAAAATCACTGCACTTTCAGGAAGCCCCACCAAATATGCTGTGACAGCAGGAAGGTAAAGTCACCTGGTTGCATCCAGGGGGGTAGGTATATTTCTCCCAGATTCAGGCTTTATGCCGACTTATACAACTAGGGAGAGAGTTGATGAAGCCCAGCTGAGGCTAGTGGGCTCATGGATGATTCATACCTCTAGGGAGAGTGCTGGGCGTCGTGCAGGCAGGGAGTTGATGAGACCAGCTGAAGCTTGTCAGCTCGTTTAAGGCCTCTATAAAAACTCCCAGCTTCATTAGGTGTTTGCTCATGCCTGGAACCAGACCTGTGTGGACTGTCTAGGGAGAGTGAACCCCTGTGCGGTGAGACAAAGCCTGTGTGGCTATTTGTTTGGACATTTACTAAACCAGGGACTTAGGGACTAGGACAGCACCAGGCTGATCCCAGTTGTTAGTTAGGGAAACCTGCATGTTTAGTCAGAGGTCAAGCTGACCAGGATTTATTTTGTTTATGTTTCTTTTTGCTTTGCTGTGTTTTTGTCACTAAATAGAGAAATAAACCGCACCTTTTGATCTTGAAAACCACAACCTCCGTCTGCTGGGCCTGTTTTTGTGTGGGGAGCCCATCCAGGGGGTCACACACACCCGCTACCGAGTTAACCCCCTCACAGTTGGTGGAGAACCAGTGGCAGTTTTTTTTTAAGCCAGCATGGAGGAGATACTGAAACAGCTGGCTCTAGCAAATGCCAATCAACAGCAGACAAATGCAGGTTTGCAAAAGAGCTTCGCAGCCCAGCAACAAGCCCAGCAGCAATCTGAGGCCCGCTTCATAGACCTGTTGCAGAAGCAAGAGCAGAGACTACAACAACAGATGGAAGCAGTAATGCAGCAACGTCCGCAGACCAGTGAGGAAAGCCGTCCCACTAATACCGCGTCCTTTGGGGTGAGTCGTTTATTGACAAAAATGACTGGAGAGGATGATCCAGAGGTATTTTTGACCACATTTGAAAGGACTGCTGAAAGAGAAAAGTGGCCTGAGGAGCAGTGGGCTGGACTGGTGGCTCCTCTGTTAACTGGTGAATCGCAGAAAGCTTACTATGACCTAGAGCCTGACCAAGCAAAAGACTATGGGATGCTAAAAGCTGAAATATTGGCAAGGCTGGGTGTCACCCTGGCTGTCCGGGCTCAGCGTGTGCATAACTGGACTTTCCAGCTTGGAAAACCCCCCAGGTCTCAAATGTATGATCTCATTCACCTGAGCAGGAAGTGGCTACAGCCAGAGACTTTGTCCGCACCGGAGATTGTGGAACGTGTTGTGATGGATCGTTTCTTGAGAGCTCTTCCTACCGCCATTCAAAAGTGGGTAAGCCATGGAGACCCAGAAACGGCCGGTAAACTTGTGGATCGTGTAGAGAGATACTTGGCTGCAGAGAACCTGACGGCCTCTTCCAGAGACTCTCGGACTTTCCACCCTAAGACCAGACCATCCCCAGGGGCGGATAAGATGATTCCAAGGGGTGAGGGTGGAGAGAGTGAGAGGGTGGGAGCTCTGCCCAGGGTTTGGCGAGAACAGCCTGGGAAGTCGGGGGCTCAAGAGGCAGCCAAAAGGATTGTTTGCTACCGCTGCCGGCAAGCGGGACATATTGCAGCAAATTGCCCGGTTGTGGAGGAACCCATGCAATGTGACTTTCTGACGGACAGACGTCAGTCGCTGTGTGCGACAGTCGCATGCACTGCCATTCGGGGAACTGAGAAACATTTATGCAAAATGTGTATTAATGGTAGAAATGTTGTGGTATTACTGGATTCAGGTAGCCTTGTGACCCTGATAAAGGCTGAATTAGTTAAAACAGAGGTCTCTGGGAATAGCAAGGTAGCTGTTATTTGTGTGCATGGGGACACCCGAGAGTATCCAGTGACTACAGTGTGTTTCAAGACCCCCAAAGGTACCCTCTCTCATCCAGTGGGGTTAGTATCTCAATTACCGCATGATGCCATTGTGGGAAGGGATTTTCTGAAGTTCTGGGAACTGTGGGATGATCCTGAGCCCCCCACTGGTGCCCCTATGTACCAGGAAGGTGATAGCCAGAACTCCTCTGAGAGTGGTGAGGACTCTCCAGAATTTCCCTTGTCAGTATTGGCAGGCGAGACTCAAGAAACTGGAGAGGAGCCCACCTCCTCAGACGAAAACCTACTGTCTGTGGAGTTTTCTGATCTTGAGGTTCACAGGGAAAATTTTGCCACAGAACAGTTAAAAGACCCCGCCCTAATAAAGGCACGGGAAAACGTAGTGGAAATAGATGGCGAGTTAGTGAACCCAGATAATACCTGCACTTACCCATACTTCAGCGTAGAGAAGGACCTACTGTATCGGGTGGCAAAAAGGGCAGAAGAAACCGTTGAGCAGCTTGTGGTGCCCAAACCTTACAGGAAGTTGGTGTTGGAGTTGGCCCATGGGCACATTCTTGGAGGTCATCTGGGGACAGAGAAAACCCGAGAGAGGGTATTACAGAGATTCTATTGGCCTGGGGTGATGAAGGACATAGAAAATTATTGTTCCTCCTGCCCTGTGTGTCAGAGGTCGGCCCCGATGCCACATTTCCGTAGCCCGCTGGTCCCTCTACCTATCATTGAGGTCCCGTTTGAGAGGATCGCAATGGATTTGGTAGGTCCTATAATCAAGTCCGCTAGGGGGCACCAGTACATATTAGTTATAATGGACTATGCCACCCGTTATCCAGAAGCGATCCCTCTCCGAAATACCTCGGCCAAAACCATAGCCAAAGAGCTATCTCTTGTTTTTAGCCGGGTGGGTATTTGTAAAGAACTGCTTACGGACCAAGGTACACCCTTTATGTCCCGGGTTATGAAAGAGCTGTGTAAATTGTTCAAAGTGACGCAATTGCGTACGTCTGTGTATCACCCCCAAACCGATGGGCTGGTTGAAAGATTCAACAAAACCCTAAAACAAATGTTGAAGAAAGTGGTGGATAGAGATGGAAAGGATTGGGACTGTCTACTTCCTTATTTGATGTTTGCTATTAGGGAGGTGCCCCAATCCTCTACGGGATTCTCCCCCTTTGAGTTACTGTATGGGAGACACCCAAGAGGGCTGTTGGATATTGCCAAGGAAACTTGGGAAAGTGAGAGTTCTCCCCACAGGAGTGTGATTGAGCATGTCGCCCTGATGCAAGATCGAATTGCACAGGTAATGCCCATCGTGAAGGAACATTTGGCCCAAGCGCAGTTGGCACAGCAGAGAGTGTACAACCGTGGAGCCAAGACCCGTACCTTTTCCCCGGGGGATAGGATATTGGTACTTGTCCCTACGGTTGAAAGTAAATTCCTTGCCAAATGGCAAGGCCCCTACGAGATAATGGAAAAAGTGAGCGAAGTGAATTACAAGGTCAGACAACCAGGAAGGCGAAAGCCCGAACAGATCTATCACGTTAATCTGTTGAAAGCCTGGAGGGATAGAGAGTCCCTAGTCGCAGAAACTTGGTCACCAGCTCAAACTGGTTGCGTGATTCCGGAGGTTGGAATAGCAGCCACCTTGTCACAACCCCAACAACAGGAGGTTAAGGAGTTTGTGCTTCGCAACAAGGAGGTGTTCTCTGAGCTGCCGGGACAAACATCTGGGGTAGAGCATGATATTATTACCCCGCCCGGTGAAAGGGTGAAGTTAAAACCCTATCGGATCCCAGAGGCCCGACGGGAGGCAATACGGGAGGAAGTACAGAAAATGCTGAACTTAGGAGTGATAGAGGAGTCCCAAAGTGATTGGTCTAGTCCCATTGTGTTGGTGCCTAAACCGGATGGGAGCTGGCGATTTTGTAACGATTTTCGTCAGTTGAACAAAGTTACAAAATTTGACACCTACCCTATGCCACGTATAGATGAGTTGATCGACCGGCTGGGAACAGCCCGATACATGACGACTCTTGACCTCACAAAAGGGTATTGGCAAATTCCCCTGGCCAAGTCGGCCAAAGAGAAAACCGCATTTGTAACCCCAGACGGGGCGTTCCAATATAAGAGAATGCCGTTCGGGTTACAGAATGCGCCGGCCACATTCCAGCGGAAAATGGACCAGATACTGAGGCCCCATCGGAAGTATGCTGCGGCTTACCTGGATGACGTAATTGTCCATAGCACAGATTGGGCCTCACATCTGCCAAAAGTGCAAGCAGTCCTAGACTCTATCCGGGAAGCGGGGTTTACGGCTAACCCCAAGAAGTGTACCATTGGGCAGGAGGAGGCCAAATATCTTGGGTACACCATTGGCAGGGGAGTAATAAAACCCCAACTCAACAAAGTCGAGGCCATCCAGAGTTGGCCACGTCCCAACAGCAAGAAGCAGGTACGAGCATTTCTGGGAATCGCGGGTTATTATCGGCGCTTCATTCCCCACTTTGCTTCTAAGGCTGTGCCCCTAACCAACCTGACGAAAGGGAAAGGGTCGGTCATGATTAAATGGACCCCCGAGGCTGAGGCAGCATTCCAATTCTTGAAACAAGCCTTATGTAGCCAGCCAGTGTTGTACTCACCCGACTTCTCTAAAGACTTTGTCGTACAAAGTGATGCGTCAGATGTGGGGTTAGGAGCAGTATTGTCCCAGGTCTGGAACGGGGAAGAGCACCCAGTCATTTACCTCAGCAGGAAGTTGAAGTCCCATGAGGTAAATTACGCCACGGTTGAAAAGGAGTGTTTAGCGGTGAAGTGGGCTCTAGATTCCCTTCGGTACTATCTGCTAGGTAGGCACTTTGACATGGTTACGGATCACGCTCCGTTAAAGTGGATGGCTCAAAACAAGGAGACAAATAGAAGAGTGAATAGGTGGTTCCTGGCCCTACAGGAATTCAACTTCACAGTAAAGCATCGCCCTGGCGTTCAAATGGGGAATGTGGATGCTTTGTCTCGAGTACATGAATGCCTGATTGCTGGTGTTCCAACCCCAAGGTTAAAACAAGAGGGGGGGGTATGTGACAGCAGGAAGGTAAAGTCACCTGGTTGCATCCAGGGGGGTAGGTATATTTCTCCCAGATTCAGGCTTTATGCCGACTTATACAACTAGGGAGAGAGTTGATGAAGCCCAGCTGAGGCTAGTGGGCTCATGGATGATTCATACCTCTAGGGAGAGTGCTGGGCGTCGTGCAGGCAGGGAGTTGATGAGACCAGCTGAAGCTTGTCAGCTCGTTTAAGGCCTCTATAAAAACTCCCAGCTTCATTAGGTGTTTGCTCATGCCTGGAACCAGACCTGTGTGGACTGTCTAGGGAGAGTGAACCCCTGTGCGGTGAGACAAAGCCTGTGTGGCTATTTGTTTGGACATTTACTAAACCAGGGACTTAGGGACTAGGACAGCACCAGGCTGATCCCAGTTGTTAGTTAGGGAAACCTGCATGTTTAGTCAGAGGTCAAGCTGACCAGGATTTATTTTGTTTATGTTTCTTTTTGCTTTGCTGTGTTTTTGTTACTGTAAATAGAGAAATAAACCGCACTTTTTGATCTTGAAAACCACAACCTCCGTCTGCTGGGCCTGTTTTTGTGTGGGGAGCCCATCCAGGGGGTCACACACACCCGCTACCGAGTTAACCCCCTCACAATGCTTAAAACAACCCTCTGCCTGACAGCCGTAAAAACATAAGGGAGAATAGGATGAAATCGTATAGGACGGCCGTCATGAAATGGTGGCCCGCGGTCCAAACACGCTTTTGTTCGGACTGTCAGGCCACCAGTGTAAAAATGGCTCTGCTCCACCGCCATTGGTTGCAGGGACTGCGGGTGTCCCTGCAGCCAATGACATTACATGTGCACCCCGCCCCCTGCTGCTGCCTATCTTGCTGCTCCCGGCCAGGCTGTGAGATAAGGCGTGTGACATTACGTGTGCACCCGCCCCTACTGCTAATTATCTCGGCTCCCAGCTCTCACTCCTTGCCGACCATGAGGGTATTATGCGCCCCCCCCGCCCGCTTCAGCAAGACTCCTGACACAACTCTCACTCCCTGCAACTTGCTACCTATGCTGGCTTCCGCTCCCTGCCTAAAAACAAGGTATGTGGGATGTAATATTTACAGGGGCACAATGATGGGCACATTTTGTTGTGCCCATCAGAGCGCCCCTTAACATAGAATGTGCCCATCAGCATGCCCCTTATTTTATGTTATGGGGTACACCAGGTGTAAAGGAGCACTGTGATGGGTACACCTGATGTAAAGGAGCACTCTAATGGGCACACCTGATGTGATGGGGACACCTGATGTATGGTGGCACTGTGATGGGGACACCTGATGTAAAGCGGTACTCTGATGGGAACACCTGATGTGATGGGGACATCTGATGTAAAGGGGCACTCTGATGGGGATACCTGATGTAAGGGGGCACCCTGACAGAAATACATGATGTAAGGTGGCACTCTGATGGGGACTCTGATGTAAGGTGGCACTCTGATGGGGACACCATGTAAAGGGGCACTCTGATGACGCTACCTAATATAAGGGGGCACCCTGATGGGGACATCTGATGTAAGGTGGCACTCTGACAGGAATACCTGATGTAAGGTGGCACTGTGATGGGGACATCTGATGTAAGGTGGCACTGTGATGGGGGCACTCTGGGGATACCTGATGTAAGGAGGCACTGTGATGGGCACATCTGATGTAAAGGGACACTCTGATGGGGATACCTGATGTAAAGGGGCACTCGATGGGCACACCTGATGTAAAGGAGCACTTTGATGGTGATACCTGATGTAAGTGGGCTCTGTGATGGGGACACCTTATGTAAAGGGACACTCTGATTAGCACACCTGATGTGATGGGGACACCTGATGTAAGGGGGCACTCTGACAGGAATACCTGATGTAAAGTGGCACTGTGATGGGCACAACTGATGTGATGGGGACATCTGATGTAAAGGGGCTCTCTGATGGACACACCTGATGTGATGGGGACATCTGATGTAAAGGGGCACCCTGACGGGAATACCTGATGTAAGAAGGCACTGTAATGGGGACACCTGATGTAAAGGGGCACTCGATGGGCACACCTGATGTGATGGGGACACCTGATGTAAAGGGGGCACTCTGACAGGAATACCTGATGTAAAGTTGCACTGTCATGGGGACGCCTGATGTAAGGTGGCACTGTGATGGGGACACCTCATGTAAAGAGGCACACCTCATGGGGACATCTGATTTAAAGGAGCACTCTGATGATGGTACATATTGTAAGGGGGCACCCTGATGGGGACAAATGATGTACGGGGGGGCACACTGATGGGAGACACCAAATATAAGGGGGCCTTCTGCTGAAGAAACCCGATGTAAGGGTACACTCTGATGGGGACACCTGGTGTAAGGGGGCAATCTGATGGGGACACCTGGTGTAAGGGGGCAATCTGATGGGGACACCTGGTGTAAGGGGGAAATCTGATGGGGTCACCTGGTGTAAGGGGGCAATCTGATGGGGACACCTGATGTGATAGGGACATCTGATGTAAAGGGGCACTCTGATGGGGATACCTGATATAAGAGGGTGCCCTGATGGTGGTAACTGATTTATGGGGGTAGTCTGATGGGGACACCCAATGTAATGAATTACTCTATGTAAGGGCACCTGATGTAAGGGGGAACACTATTGGGGACGTTTACATTTACTCAGTATTAACAGAGTGTGAAGGAAACAGTAAGAAAAGCACCAGAGAGTGTGGCTTGCGCCAAAAAGGGAAAGAAGACGCGTAAATCTTTCATGGCACAGACTTGTGATTCAGACCTCGGCCGGAAACATTTTTTAGTGACCGGATCCTCCTTGAAAACCAAAAAAATTAGCTGTAGTTTTTAAACTGACAGTTACACTTTAGAAAGTTCTGCTGTTGAAATTTCTTGTATTTGGTATTACGAGCACTTGGCAAGCACATCACTACTTACAGGCCTTACATAATGGCATTTTTCTTTACTTTGCACATTATCATCTACTCTATAATTAAATTCCTATATGGCCCTAATAACTCCATCTATTCAAACCGCACCAGACTCTGCTGGAGAACCCTGGTAGGATGGTAACTTTTAATCACACTTGTAACGGCATTGACTAAGTGACATTTCTGGCACATAACTATCCATGTAATTGCGCTATCACAGAGATGCCCTGCTTCTAGCAAGCATTAAAATTCAGCTCTGTTTAATTGTACAGCTCATAAATCTCTCAGCCCTAGAAACATCTTGGTGTCAGGAGGAATAGAGGTCGCCTCCACTATTTAAATCACATGTTAAGTGTCTGATATATAGTCAGTTGTTTTAGCTGGAATCAGCAGAATTCTCAGCCTGGATCTGTGACCGCACTGTCCTCTGTGCTCATACGGTGTGCTTCTAATTACTGTGACTTATGTATGTCCCTGCTACATATACTGTATGTCCTTAAAGGAGAACTCCAGTCAACTAGAAAAGCATAGTGTTTGAACTTAAAGGCAACCCATGAGAACAGAAGTACGGAGTGTGTGGATGTACAAGTTAATGCTGGCTTCATTACATTAGTGAGTTAGGATTTTTGCTGCATGTTCTCGCTGTGATTACTTTCCTTTGTAGAGAAACCAAAGTCAGGGTGACAGCCCTGGAACTTGTTCCTCTAAATACAAATCAACAATGACTGTTGCAGTAATTCTCTCCTCACAGGTATAGTTTAGGCTAGGTTCACACTACTGGGGCTTTGCAGGCCACGCTAACGCAGGCACTGCAGCCCATTCGTTTTAACAGACTGTTGTGCCTCTGTTTCACGCAGGAAAAAAGATTCCTGCAGCATTTTGAAAGTGCTGTGGCCAAGAAATCGCATGGTCCTTTTCACCCTGTAATTTCCCTATGATTCCCGCACCTACAAACACGCTGCGTTTTTAGACGCATGGGGGGTGCCATTAAGAATGAATGGCAGCCCTGCAGGTTTTTAAAGAGCAGCTCATTTTGGCTGCAGGAACAGGTGCGATTCCCGCATCTGCAACCACCCGCAATAGTGTGAACCTAGTGTAGCAAAATACTGAAACTGAGAAATGGTTTGGATCACTTCAACGGTGACAGCAAAGATTCATTACAGGAAATGTAGAGACAGAATGTCTACTGATGTCTGAATAAGTAAATTGGGTTAATTGGGGGTCTGAGGTAGCGTTCCATTCATCTATTGTCAGTGTGTTAATGACCATCTATTATCTGCTACGGGATGTAATTACACTCCTAGTAATGTGTCTGGCACAGTTTCATTGTTATGGGTAAATATGCGTAGACCAACGTCTCACGCATACTTGGTTGTTAGAAATAGTTCCAGGTAATTAAATCACTGTCATCTGTTAATTGTTGAAGGGAATGCCCCTGGAAAATGAGTTAAGAAACCCCTTGCATGGGAAATGATATAAAAAGCCAGCTGGGACTAAATAAAGTGTTGATTTACTCCCAGAACTGTGTGTCGTCCAGTTACTGGGGGGTAACAGGTGCTTTGGATAAGTCAGTACTTCCTCAGCTTCAAGGATTTCCCAGCGGACTTTGGAGTTCCGCAACACTGGTTGGCAGCAGTGGGATTAAAGCCTTGCAGCAAGAGGAAGCAGCGTTCATGCAAATTCAGCTACACGAATGGAAGTGTGAATGGAGACAAACTATGCTGGATTAAAACGAGCAACGTTAAAGGATTTGCTGGAAGCAAGAGGGAAGATCGCCAGAAATAAATCCAAAGCCGAGCTGATTGCAGAACTAACCGAGTAAATAAAGTGTTGATTTACTCCCAGAACTGTGTGTCGTCCAGTTACTGGGGGGTAACAGGTGCCTTGTATAAGTCAGTACTTCCTCAGCTTCAAGGATTTCCCGGCAGGCTTTGGCGTTGCGCAACACCTAGCATCGGATTATATATTTTTTTCACATTAAGTGTATGCATACAAAGTAATATGTGAGTTTAAAACTCCCAGATATGAATTGCCTTTGAAAAATATCCCAGTATCCCCCTGACAATGCCTTTATCTGACTGTTTCTCCAGAAGGACTGAGCCGCCTTTTTTTCAGGCATCATCCAGGGTTAGAATCTGCTTCCTGGACTGAGATGCTGGTTCGGAGATGCTACCGTAGTGGAAATTCTGGTGCCTGTACAGTTCTTGGGTGTGTTCACAATTGTCTGACACAGATCAGCTCCCCTGCAGCAGCGTGTCGCTTTGTGGCATGCTAGAAAGTTAGTTAATGTACAGTCTGATCACTGAGTAATAGGATAAGAAATGCTTCCTCGTACCTGCAATAGACTGACATCATCTCAGCCTAGGCAAAGTTACTTTACAGGAGCTTTTCCAGTGACAAAATGTAGGGCTGTTTATCACAACAGATTATAATTTTAAACATATTTTTGTTGAATGAGGGAATCATCTAATCTCTAGTTCAGCTCCTGATACTCGAATGCCCAGTACACACGATCGGATTTCCGATGGAATAAAATCCAATGGAATTTTCCGTCGAATTCCGATGAAGCTGACTTTCATCAGTCTTGTCTACATACCATCAGACAAAATTCCGACCGTCCAAAACGCTGTGACGTACAACACGTATGACGGCACTATAAATGGGAAGTTCAAATCCAATGGCGCCACCCTTTGGGCTGCTTTTGCTGATTTCGTGTTACCGCGTGTTTAGTAAAAGTTTGGTGTTGGCCGATTCGCGCTTTTCATTCTCTGTGCTTTTCAGTCCGTTACAGCATGATGAATGTGCTATCTACATTATGAACGCTAGTTTTACCAGAACGAGCGCTCCCGTCTTGTAATTGAGTCTGAGTATGCGTGGATTTTTCTCCGATGGAGTTCCACACAGACGATCAGAATTTCCTATCGTTTTTTTTTCCATCGGAAAAATTTAAAACATGTTCTATTTTTTCACACCGATAGAAAAAAGTCCGATGGGGCCCACACACGATCGTTTTTTCCGATAAAAAAAGTCCATCGGAAAAACCAACCGTGTGTACAGGGCATAAAAGAAAATAATCTTCCCCTTATCGTGCAGACTGATGCTATACATCTACAGAAATAAACACTTATTACTCTTTCGTCCATGGACCGACACAGCCTCTCTATTGACAAAGTGGGTATTATTCGTTAATTAGGAGTGACTAGGCAGAAAACTTGTAAAAAGTGTTGCATCACACCCTCTACAGTAACGCCCAGGGGGCGGACCCTCTGGGTATATCACCTCAGTCTGCATCTCGCAGATCAGTTTTTTTCTGTCTAGCAAGGAGTAGGACATGGCTCCCTTCGGGCCCATTGGTCCGGGGGAAAAATATATTTTTCTTTGCTACATTTTTTGTTTCCTGCGATCTTCGATCAACTGCCGACTGGGTGACAGGCTGGATCCTCGATCCTTGTAGTCTCCCCAGTTCGGCCATCGAGCGTGTGCCGACCCTAGCTACGCGCTGGGTTTTCCACGACATGCCCGTTGCTCCACGGGTGGCCAGTGAGCCTACGCTCCAGGGCCTGCATCGGACCGCTCAGCTTCAGCTAACCTTACGGCCGAGTCGCAGCAGCCTGGCCAGTGAGCTTATGCTCCAAGGCTTGCATCGGACCGCTCAGCTTCGGCTGACCTTACGGCCGAGTCGCAGCAGCCTGTCCGGTGAGCGTCGCGCTCCAGGGCATACATATGATCGTCCCTTTTGGGTCCAATCACAGCATGCCTGGCCAACCGTCACCTTCCGTGCGCGGATGATGATCTGTTTGGAATATCTTCCAGCATAATACATGCAGGATAGGTAAGTAAACTCCCCTGCCTCAGCTGGGTGATTTGGCTGGACATTCCTGGAAAGACAAAGTAAGTGGTTGTGGCCCCTTTCTTCCCTCTCTCCCTGCCTTTTCCCTCCTCCCTGGGCTTCTAGTTAAAGGTTGCTGGGTGCTGGGGGTCACCTAAGGGGTTCCACTGGAGCGGGGCTGGCTGTAACTAACATTTAAAAGAAATGTAATTTCTGCTTACCTGTGTGTGCTTCCTTCTCCATGCTGTCTGCGGCCATTTTGTGGTGGTCCATGCCGGCTTCGACCTCTAGTGACTGCCCGGCGGCCATCTTCCTGTGGTTTCGGCGCCATTTTCTTGTAGTCCACACCCACTGGCCTCTATCAACTGATCGGCGGCCATGTTTGTCCACCCTGTAGGTATATATTGCCGTTCGGCGGCCATCTTTTTGTGGGCTACGGCTGCTTGGCCTCTATCTTCGGCTCGGCGGCCATTTTCTTAGAGCCCACATCATCTTCCATACAGACGTTTTTGGCGGCCATTTTGCGAGAGTCTCCGGCCTCTAGGGTGCATTACACTGGCGCGAAAATTCACACAGGAAGCGCCGATAAAAGAAGCAGACTGACACAGCAGCAGTGGGACAGCATCACAGGCGCAGCACACGGCAGCATAGCAGTACCGGTCCAGGGTGGTGAGTCCTCTGGGTAACCCAGCATCTCTGCAGCGCAGGAGGGTGGCCTATTGATATCTTGCCTGGAGCCCTGTGGGTGTCAGCGTGTGGTCAGCATGGCATCTGAGCCAGATGTCTTCTCCCCTGAAGCACCAGATTTAGCAGCTGGTGCCCCTGAGGTGTCTATGAACGCTATGTCGGCAATCCTAGAGGCGTTTGCTGCCAGGGTGGAAGCAGCACACGGGAATACAGGGGGTAGTAAACGCCCCGTCCCCTGCATTCTTCCGGGGATAATTCTGATGCAGAACCAGGTCCAGCTACGGCTCATGGCCCAGATTCGGACGCATCAGAGACTGCAGACCGTGACCGATCGGACAGTGAGGATGACTCCAAGTCCAGGTCAGTATGCGAGACGGCTTTGGTATCTGACCTTATTTCTGCAGTGCGGGATACGCTAAAGTTGGAAAATACTGCAGAAGCAGCAGAAACTCCAGTCCCCTTTGGGTTTCGTAAACCTGCGCGCACTGCTAAGGTGTTCCCTTGTGTGTCTTATTTTGACAAACTCTTATACAAGGAATGGGAGAACCCACTGAGGGTCTTTACAGCCCCAAAGAGGTTTGCGGTACGGTACCCCTTTGAGGAGAGTTTTCTGAAGAAATGGACCTCTCCCCCTATAGTGGACCCTCCTGTGTCCAGACTTAATAGAGCCACCACTATTCCAGTAGAAGGGGCTCCTGTTTTCAAGGACCCTGTGGATAAGAAGGCTGAAGCACTCGCTCGCTACCTATACTCAGTGGTAGGCTCGGCAGTACGCCCGGCATTGGCGGGGGCCCTAGTGTCTCAGACACTTACTGAATGGGCAAAATTGCTACTCCAGGGGTTAAAGGAGCGAGATGCTCCTCCTAATGAGATAACTTTGGCCGACCAGTTGGTCCAGGGCCTTAAGTTTGTCTGCGAGTCAGACATGGATACTATTCCCCTGCTGTCAAAAGCTTCGGTTTATGCAGTAGCAATACGCCGCCTGATCTGGCTAAAGGGCTGGTCTGCGGACCAGACTTCCAAGAAAGCCCTGTTGGATCTGCCTTTTAAGGGCGACAGACTTTTTGGGGCTTCTCTGGATGACATCATCAAGGATGCCACAGGAGGTAAAAGCACTTTGCTTCCCCAAACTAGCAAGGGTAGGGGGCCACGCCAAGGACAAGGGCCCTCCTTTACTGCACGCAGGCGGTTTTTTTGTCCCCCTAGGGCGACAGGGAAAAGACCCCAGCCCGACAAGGTGCCTGCCCAAGGGCAAAAGCGTCCTTGGTCCCGCAAACCCAACAAGCCTGCGGACAAATCTGCGTCCGCATGAAGGTCCGCCCCCACCCAGCTCTCGGGTGGGGGGGACGTCTTCGCAAATTCGCGACTCGGTGGACAGCTCTAGTCTCTGACAGGTGGGTTTGCGAAGTAATCTCAGGCTACAAGATAGAATTTCTCGCTTGTCCACCGGACAGGTTCATCACCTCCAATCTCCAGCTACTTTATTCCAGTTCCAGAAAAGGAACGAGGTCAGGGTTTTTACTCAAATCTGTTCATTGTGCCGAAGAAGGAGGGGTTTCGTCCAATCTTGGATCTCTGAGCCCTCAATTGCTTTGTGAAAGTACAAAGATTTTGGATGGAGTCGGTTCGATCTGTAGTCACGGCTCTCCATCCGGGGGACTTTCTGGCCTCCTTGGACATCAAGGACGCATACCTGCATGTCCCCATATACTCCAGACACCAGAGGTTTCTGCGATTTGCTATCGGGAAGAACCACTACCAGTTTGTGGCCCTCCCGTTTGGCCTTGCCTCAGCACCCAGGACGTTCACCAAGGTGCTCGCTCCGATTCTGGCACTTCTAAGACAGCGGGGTATCGCTATCATGGGCTACTTGGACGACCTTCTACTGAAGGCCCCTTCAAGCTCAGAATTAGAGGTAAGTGTGTCCATTACCTGTCAGACTCTTCGAGACTGTGGTTGGATACTAAACACGCAAAAGTCAGTATTGGTGCCCACTCAACGCCTAGTGTACCTGGGGTTGATTCTGCATTCCTCAGAGGCAAAGGTATTCCTCCCTGTGGAGAAATTGCAGACCCTCCGGGCTGCAGTACGGCAGCTGACTTCCAGGAATTGGTCTTCACTCCGTTTTTGCATGCGAGTGTTGGGCCTCATGGTAGCCTCCTTCGAGGCGGTCCCATATGCTCAATACCACACTCGAGTGTTGCAGAAGGAAGTTCTGTCCAGATGGAACAGATGCCCTTCATCTCTGGATTATCAAATCCGAGTGAGCCACCTAGTCAGGAGATCCCTGGTATGGTGGCTGACAGCACCGGCTCTAATGGCCGGAAAGTAATTTTCTTCCGGTTTACTGGATAGTGATCACGACAGACGCCAGCCTTACAGGTTGGGGGGGGGGGAGTCTAGGGTGTTCAGTCGGCGCAGGGTCGCTGGACCCCAGAGGAAGCCCTCCTGCCGATCAATGTCCTGGAAATCTGGGTGATCAGGCTGTGCCTCTTCAAATGGTCTGAGGCTGCAAGGGCGTCCAGTCAGGATCCAGTCAGACAACGCCACAGCAGTGGCATATGTCAATCATCAAGGAGGAACAAGAAGCTCAGCTGCAGCATCGGAGGTCGCTCGCATCCTGAAGTGGGCAGAGAGGAGCGTACCGGCACTGTCGGCCGTGTACATTCCGGGTGTGGAAAACTGGCAGGCGGACTACCTGAGCCGCCAGATGCTGGACCAGGGAGAATGGTCCTTACACCCGGAGGTGTTCCAACTCCTCTGCCAAAGATGGGGCACACCAGACATAGATCTTCTGGCTTCCCGACTCAATCGGAAGGTATTGAGGTTTGTGGCCCGGTCAAGAGACCCATGGGCAGATTCAACGGACGCGTTGGTGGCATTGTGGGGTCAGTATCGGCTAATCTATGCCTTCCCTCCCTTAAGGCTTCTTCCTCTTCTGCTCCGCAGAGTGGAGGCAGATGGAATTCCAATGATCCTAAGCGCTCCAGATTGGCCTCAGCATCCTTGGTACACCGATCTAGTACGTCTGGTAGCAGACGTCCCCTGGCGCCTACCACTATGGAAGGACCTGCTATCGCAAGGTCCCATATTCCATCCTGCTTTACAGTCACTGGCTTTAACGGCATGGCTGTTGAGAACCAGGTACTGAGAGACCGGGGCCTATCAGATTCAGTTATCTCTACTATGAGAAGTGCTCGGAAACCGTCCTCTAGGAAGGTTTATCACCGCACTTGGAAGGCCTACATCTCCATGTGTGAGGAAATGAAATGGCATCCGCCTACTTATTTGGTTTTCAGAATCCTGCTGTTTTTACAGCGTGGGGTGGACCAAAGGCTTGCCTTAAGTACGATTAAGGGACAGATATCTGCCCTGGCTGTCTTTTTTCAGCGACCCCTGGCGACTCACTCTCTCGTGAGTACATTTGTGCAGGGGGTTCGACATGTGGCCCCTCCGGTCCGTCCCCCACTATCTCCGTGGGACTTGAATCTGGTCCTCACGGTGCTTCAGAAGGCACCGTTTGAGAATATTAGAGATATTCCCCTGTTGCCACTTTCTCAGAAACTGGTATTTCTGGTGGCTGTTACGTCAGTCAGACGAGTCTCTGAGCTGGCAGCCTTGTCCTGCAAGGCTCCCTATTTGATTTTCCACAAGGATAAGGTGGTGCTGTGGCCGCAGCCTTCCTTTCTTCCGAAGGTCGTTTCGGCTTTTCATCTCAACGAAGACATTGTACTTCCATCCTTGTGTCCCCATCCGTCGAATCCTAAGGAGTCGGCGTTGCATTCCTTGGACGTTGTCCGAGCTTTGAGAGTATACCTATCTGCTACTTCCCTGTTCCGGAAGTCAGACTCTCTGTTTGTTTCGGTGGCTGGTCCCAAGAAGGGCCAAGCAGTCTCGTCGGCCACCATCTCTAGGTGGATCCGACGGATAGTAATCCAGGCTTACGCCTTAAAGGGTCAAGCGTCCCCCTTTCCGGTCACGGCGCATTCAACCAGGGCAATAGGTGCCTCTTGGGCTTTCCGACATCAAGCGTCTGTTTCCCAATTATGTAAAGCGGCGACTTGGTCGTCCGCTCACACTTTCACAAAATTCTACAAAGTTGATGTAGGTGCATCTTCGGATGCCTCTTTCGGCCGCAAGGTTTTGCAAGCGGCTGTTTAGAGTTGCAACTCCTCCGTTGGAGGAGTGCTGTTTTGTGTTTGGGGTGAAGTTTATTTTTATGCTGTTACCACCCCTTGTTTTTTCTCTGACACTGCTTTGGGACTTCCCACTTTGTCAATAGAGAGGCTGTGTCGGTCCATGGACGAAAGAGTAAATAGGATTTTTTACTCACCGTAAAATCCTTTTCTCTGAGTCCATGGACCGACACAGCACCCACCCCTCCTTTTAAGTTTGTGCTGCTTTTTGACGAACTGATCTGCGAGATGCAGACTGAGGTGATATACCCAGAGGCTCCGCCCCCTGGGCGTTACTGTAGAGGGCGTGATGCAACAATTTTTACAAGTTTTCTGCCTAGTCACTCCTAATTAACGGATAATACCCACTTTGTCAATAGAGAGGCTGTGTCGGTCCATGGACTCAGAGAAAAGGATTTTACGGTGAGTAAAAAATCCTATTTTTATTTACATCTACAGAGATTAAATATGGTATGGTTCTCGGTCTGTGTGTCTGACAAGGTGCTGTTGCCACCGATTAAACTCATAGATGGAATTTTCAACGATCTTTTTAAAAAGATCTGATAAGTTATCAGGATTTCCATATTTTGGCACGTAGGAATGAATGGTATCATGCAATGAGGCTGTATTATTATATTTAAAAAATTGTCATGAAAGAAATATTGAAGCTGACCTGACCTTCTGAAAATTCTAGTGTCATTGCTTATGTGACTTCAGTACTTTGTAAGGTACTGACCCAGAGCAAGTGTGTAGATCAGGAGTTCAGACTTTGTAGTATACATGTTGGCGGCTTAAAAAGTATTAAATTCAAAGCCAGCTAGGTAACTAGAATTTTCCAAAGGAGGCCGGTAGTGGCAGACTTCTTACTTCTCTCAGGGACGATTCCCAAAATGATCGCTGAGATACGAAAAACATGCATAGCAACCTGCAGTTTCCAAACACAAGGATGCAACCTAGGCCCAAATGTTTTTCTTTATTTTTCCCCAGAAATGCCATTGTAGTCCTAAGAAACGGCTTTAACCTGCAAAAAGCTGTATGGGCCTCTTTTATCAAATTGTCTATAATTAGAACTGTATATGTCGCCCATAGCAACCCATAAGAATCCATCACAAGTTTCAAAATAAACGAAAGTGGGTGCTATGGAGGCATCAGTAGAAGAATCCTTTTCTATAAGTGAGATACAGATAAAGAATTTTCATAGGAGTGAGCAGCATCTTTACTACAGCTTGCACTGCTACTTCATTGTAATAATTTGGCACAGAGCTGAGAGTCACGAGCCTTGTATGTCAGACTGCTTTTCCCGAGGGACTGGGCTGCGCGTCTGCATATAGCGCTGACCCTGTTATCTGTTACTTTTTCTGTCTGCAAAACCAAAATAGAGCTTGACGTATGTGCACAGTAAGAAACAGCATGTAGTTGCTAGGTAAGCTGCTTTTTACTTTTTTTTTTTTTACCTGTAATCTCTACTAATTGGCGTTGGTGTTGAAAAAACTTGGGATTTAAAGCTACACGTGTTGATGTAATGTTTCCAAGGAGCGAAGCGCCGGAAGGTCAGGTTTGACGCCACCTGTTCAACTACTAATATGCGTCAGGAGCCACCATGACAACTGCACCAGATAAAGACAGGTCTCTATTTACATCTGTCTGTCCTGTATTTAAAAGTACACAGCTACAAAATACGTTGGATGCGACTAAAATTAAATTCCGTCTTGCATTTCAAAAATCATTAGTGCATCACTTACACCGAAAAAAAGTTAGGGCTCTTTCACAAGGATGGACCGTTCAGGTCCGCCTGTCAGATTTTTAGGCGGACCTGAACGGATGCTCCATGTACACCTATGGAGCCACGGATGTCAGCGGTGACATGTCCGCTGACATCCGATACGCCAAAGTGTGACGGAGAAAACCCTACTTTTCCATCCGTCATCGGATCGAATGACAACGGACTCTACGGTCCGTCGTCATCCGATCCCCCATAGGGGAGAGCGGCGCTCTGACAGGTCGGTCCCTGCACAGTGGGCGGAGACAGACCTGTCATCTGCCTGCTCAGCAGGGATCGACGGAGCGATCCCCGCTGAGCAAAGCGGAGCCCGCACGCGGACACGGATCGTGTGAAAGGGGCCTAAGATATAATTGTAAATGTTGCAAAACTTGTCATTACAATCAAGGCCCAACTGAAGGATTTTATTTCTGTAGTTTTCTATCGCCATATGTTATGATTTTTAACTGATTTTCACTTGGAAATGCATAAAAATACCTTTTTGTTTTTTAAATGGTAGAGTGTGCTTTCTGCACTCCCACACCTGTGCTGTATGTTGGCATAGATGAGTAATGCCTAGACCCCTCATCACAAGCGTTCTTACCTAGACCCTGATTTACTAAAGGAGTTGCACATGTTTACATTGTAAATTGAATTTTTATTTTGCAGGGTCGTTTTCGCTTAGCATGGTGAATATGTTGAAAAAAGAATACCCAATCACATACAAAAAACAAAAAAATAATACGCTTGCATGTGGTTGAATGATTGAAGTGTGCAGAGCTTCATCTCAATCACTATGCTAAGGGAACATTTCCTGGCAAAGTGAACATGCTATACTCCCTTAATAAATCAGAGTCAGTGACTTTAAGTACTGAGAAATGGAGGGGCATTTCTGACCCAGCCCTATTAGATTACAGAATGTTCTGGGATGTGTGGTCAAACTCTGCACAGACCTATGTAGACACACAATTGTAGGACTAGGAAAATTTAGTTTTTTAGTACATTGTATATTGTATTGAATATCTGTTTCTTTGACTATAGCTGTGTTTTATGTGACAATACTTTAACAACCATAAGATGCCTGCACTTTTTTCATTTATTAGGCTCCATGCACACAGAACGTTCAAAAAAGTATTTCTGGGTGTCGGCTTGCTGGCAAGAAAACTCTGCTTTAAAAACTTGCTTTTAACAGCGTTTTTTTTTTTAAATGCGTTTTTCAACATCAGCGTTTTTGGGCATTTTTTTTTTTTTATTATTTAAAGATAAGACACAGATATGAACATCAAGACAACTTTGCATTACATTAAGATTGTAGTGAGCATATTAACCGAACAAAACAGTTGCATGTGAGTCATACCGCTCGCTGAAGTTTAATAAAGGGTAAACCTGAACATCTGTGCTCATCGCATTTTGTTGTTTTTTGATTTGAACAGAGAGAAAGAGAAAAAAAAAAAAAAAAAACAGGAGGTAGAAAAGCGAGAGATAGGGCGGGCCAAAGGAAAAAGAGCAGAAGGAGAGAGTAGAAAAAAAAAAAAAAAAAGGGGAGGGGGAAGGGGCGATTCGCCCCCCAGGAGCCCAGATCGATAATACTGAACTGGTAATGAGGATCCTAGATGGTGGCTCATGCCACGTATTGTGGGAATTCGTCGGAGAAGCGAAAGAGGTTCCAGTGTATCCATCTGGACTTATGTTCCTCCGACTTGTCGCGCAGCGCGGAGGTCAGATCTTCCATTTGCTCAATGTCCTTCACTCTTGCAAGCCATTGGGCCACCATTGGCGCACATTGTTGCTTCCAAAGTGGCGGGATGCAGGCCCGAGCAGCACTAAGGAGATGCTTGAGGAGGGATTTATGGTAATGTTGCCGTGATAGGGGAGTAAGGTTAAGGAGAACCGCAGCAGGGTTGTCCTGAAGGGAGACGTCTGTGAGTTCCTGTATGAGCTTGAGTACCGGCTGCCAAAAAGTTTGGAGCACAGGGCAGTCCCAAAAAATGTGCAGTAGGGTGCCTCTGTGTAGGCCGCATCACCAACATCTGTCATTTTGTAGCGGGAATATCTTAGCCAGCACGGACGGAGTTCTGTACCAGCGTGTCACTACTTTATAGGCGGTCTCTTGATATTTGCTGCATAGAGAGGACTTCTGTGCAAAAAAGAGTATACGGTCTTTTTGGGGTTCTGTGAAGGTGACTTGTAGGTCTCTCTCCCATTTAGCTAAGAATGGGGGGTCTTCGTTAGCGTGAAGGTCTAGCAAGGATTTGTAGGAGGTAGACAAGGACCCCCTGACCGGCCCCTCCCCCAGGCAGAGTTCCTCAAAGGAGTGGAGCGTTCTAATGAAGCAAGCTGGTTTGGGCAGAGAGCTGAGAAAGTGAGAAAGTTGGTTGATCCTCCAACGGTCTAATGAAAGTGGGGCTTGACCTGATATCAAGTTCTCCTTAGTGAGCCAGCCTGTGGAGCATAAGAATGAGGAAGCCTCAAGAGTCCCCGTGGGGCTTGCGAGAGAAATGACGGGTCGGTAAGGCCAGGTTCAAAATCCGGGTGACCCACAAGTGGCGTCAGTGGGGATGGAAAGTTTTGCAGCGAAGCTAAACGGAAAAACCTTTTCATTTCCCCAAGAGTTGGCCCAATCAGTGGGTGAGTATTCAGGTGGGTGGCAGGAGTATTCTCCGCCCAGGGAAGACCCGCCAGGGGGGCCCCGGCCGCCTCCCGCTCCAGCGACACCCAGAGCTTTAAATCGCTGTGACGGCACCAGTCCACAACCCTGGTTATATGTGCCGCAGTATAGTACAGGGCTGGGTCTGGGAATCCAATACCGCCTTTGAACTTTGGTCGTAGTAGGAGTGCTCTGCTGAGACGCGGATGTTTACCACGCCATATGAATCTGATAAATATAGAACGTACGGCATGGAAGAATGTCTGAGGTATCTTGACGGGTAGTGCCTGCAATAAATACAGAAGTCTGGGCATTGCATTCATTTTTAGTACGTTGCAACGGCCAAACCAGGAAAGGGCCAGGGAGTCCCACCTCCCAAGATCAGTTGAGAGTGTGGATAAAAGGGGCCGGAAGTTGAGGGCAACAATGTCTTGTAAGTTTGCTGAAATTTTTGTTCCTAGGTATTGAATTGAGCGGGCAGCCCATTTAAACGGGAAGAAGGGTCTTAGGTTAGAGATGGTTGGGTCTGACAGGGATACATTTAAGGCCTCTGATTTTTGTAAGTTAACCTTAAAGTTAGACAGGGTGCCATACCGCTTCAGTTCCTGTAACAAGGAGGGTAAAGAGGTGAGGGGCTCGGTAATGTAAAACAAGAGGTCGTCCGCATAAGCTGCCACTTTGTGTTGACATCGGCCTGACTGGACGCCTCTGATGGACTGGTTATCTCTGATGTGGTGTAAGAACGGTTCCAGGGAAAGAATGAACAGTAGTGGAGACAGGGGGCAGCCCTGTCTGGTGCCGTTTGAGATAGAGAAAGGGCTGGAATCGCAACCATTTACCCGAACGGTCGCTGTGGGATTATCATAGATGGCCGATATCCATGACAGGATGGGATCTGGCATACCCACAAATCTAAGTGTCTCATGGAGGAAAGACCAGTCCACCCTGTCAAAAGCCTTCTCGGCATCCGTGGAGAGGAGCAGCAGGGGCAATCGGGAACGCTTTGCTTTATCTATTATGTTCAGTGTTCGAATGGTATTGTCCCTAGCCTCTCTAGTCTGGATAAAACCGACTTGATCTGTACCAATTAGACGTGGTAATAAAGCATTCATCCTGGAGGCAAGGATTTTGGTGAATATCTTCATATCACAATTCAAGAGCGAGATGGGTCTGTAACTGGCACATGTTAGTGGGTCCTTACCCGGCTTAGGGATAACAGATATAGATGCGCGCAACATGTCTGTCGGGAGTTTGTGTCCGTCAATCGCAGCGTTAAAGGCGCAAGAAAGGGAGGCGCCAAAGTGTCTTGGTAGATTTTGTAGTAGGGGAGGGTGAACCCGTCCGGGCCGGGGGCCTTACCTGACGGGGTGTCAGCTATTGCGGCCACAAATTCCTCCACGGAGATAGGTTTGGACAAGTCCTCCCGTTCCTCCGTCGTCAGTGTAGGGAGGTCAGTTTCTTGTAGATAATTGCGGATATCCAGGACGTTTTGGGGTGTCGACCGGGGGGCGGAAGTTGGATCTAAGTTATACAATTTGGAATTGAAAGCTCGGAAAGTATCCGCTAGTTCCGGGGAAGAGTGGACTCTGGAACCCGAGGGCGATAGGAGGGCAGGTACGTACGTCTGGGAACGCTTGGCCCGTAAGGCGTTGGCCAATAGCCGGCCGTATTCATAAAAAGAACGATGGGCCTTCAGCAGCACATGTTTCGCCTCGTACATGGAATGGTCTCGAATAGCTTCCCGAAGACGGAGCAGTTCCATTTCGGTAGCACTATCTGCCCGGTTCTTATGTTGGCGCTCCAGGGCGTGAAGTTGCGCTAGTAGGTCAGACAAGGTTTTAATGCGTCGCTTTTTGGCCGCGTGACCGTGTTTGATTAGTATGCCTCTAATGAAGCACTTGTGCGCTGACCATACCGTGGCCGGGTTGTCCACTGAGCTACTATTGATAGAAAGGTAGGACTTAAGCTCCCTGAGGACATCTGCTGTAATTTCAGGATCTTTAAGGAGCGCCTCGTTAAGTCGCCACGTGGATGTTCTGGGCGAAGCTTGTGAAATAGCCAGTTGCAGTAGAATCGGGGCGTGATCGGAAAGTGCAATGTGGCCTATATCCGTCTTAGTGACCATGGGGATAGCTGAGTGTTTTAGGAAAAAAAGGTCAATCCTGGAGTAGGATCCGTGGACGGCAGAATAGAAGGTGTAATCCCGTTCTTGTGGGTGGACTATTCTCCAGATATCGACTAGTTGATGTGAATGTAAGAGATCTTTTAGCTGAAGTCGGGGTCCCCTTGGGAGGGAAGACAGATTCGAGGAGGAGTCTTTATGAGGGTCCAATGTTAAGTTGAAATCTCCTCCCAGGACAAGGGTTCCTTCGATGAAAGAGTCGAGGGTGGATAAGATGGCCTCAAGGGTGGGGAGAGGGTTGGAATTTGGTAGGTAGATGTTCGCAAGAGTGAAGGTCTGAGAATAAATTTTTCCCTTTATGAGCAGGAATCTGCCCTCCTGGTTGCGGTACTCATCGAGAAATTGCCAGTGGAGGGACTTAGAAATAAGTATACTCGTCCCTTTAGATTTAGAGGATGGAGATGGGCTGTGGTAGGCCGTTTGATAGTGTTTGTTTGTCAATTTGGGTATCTTGTCTGCCCTAAAGTGAGTCTCTTGGAGAAATACAATTTGAGCCCTCTGTCTCCATAGCTCGGCTAGACAACTAGTACGCTTCTCCGGGGAATTCAACCCCTTTATGTTCCACGAGAGGAACTTGACGGACATATTGTCCAATTTCGATGTCAACTCACGTCGACTCCTGGGTTGCAAGGGAAGGGGGGGGGAGCAGGGGAAGAAGGGAAAGAGAGAGAGAAAAAAAGTATAAAACACAGAAAATAGAAGAGAGGAAAAGATCTGGTTAAGAATAAAGACTCCGCAGAGAGAAGCTACTGCCACCAGGGCAGAGTGTGCCTAGTGCGGGGAGTGGTAAGGCACAGCTGAGGTCCGGGCCCCGGCCATTGGAGCCCCCGCAGCCCCCATGGTCGTGTGGTTAAGGCAGTGTTTCTCAACTCCAGTCCTCAAGGCGCACCAACAGGTCATGTTTTTGGGATTTCCATTGATTTTCACAGGTGATTTGAGCAGTTTCATTGCCTTAGTAATTATCACAGCTGTTTTATCTGCAGGAAATCCCAAAAACATGACCTGTTGGTGCGCCTTGAGGACTGGAGTTGAGAAACACTGGGTTAAGGCACCAATATTACCCGGCATACGAAAACAATAGAATTAATGTGCGAGAATAACAGTAAAATAAGACTTGGTGGAGACGGACCCATGGGCCGGTATCACAAAGTGCCGGCCCCAGCGTCCAACCGACGCCGAGGACAGCACTGGTCGCGTACACCAGTCCCAGGGCGGCCCAACCGCACAGCGCTCCCAAACTAGGCACGGCAGGTCGGCCGGGCCCTCCCCCAGGCCAGGCCGCAACGTTCCACTGGTACCTGAGAGACTGTAAACAAAATATATAAACTGTGACAAGTCAAGGGCAGGCATTAGTCAGTGAAAATAATACATACATATGCAAACATTTAAGTACCCCTGCAATTACATATAGAACACCCAACGTTTACATATAAGCGTCTGCAGCATCCTAAGGAATAATATAACTACCACGTCCAATCCCTGTGGCCTGTGGTGATAGTCCGTGGAGCCACTCACAGGCAGCCGCCGCCTCCCCTTTGATCCTATACTCCAAGCCCGGTTGAGGTCAGTAAAGAAAACATCCCAAATATGTGACTACCCAGCAATGACGCTCACCCCCATCAAAAAAAAAAAAAAGAGGGGGGGGCATTTGTTCTTGCACATTGTCTAAGGAACAGTGCTCTAACCGGACATTCGGGGTGTACCACTATGAAGGTGGTAGGTCAATATGGAGGACAGCAGGCATTGTGCTGGGGCTAGTCAGAAAAACGTAGGTGACAAGCCATCAGTCATAGGAAGTGATTGTCGTCTATGTCTTTGGTCATCTGCGGACCAAGATAAACTGAATGGCAAAGCTGGAAAGCCCTCGGGTCCCAGGCCATATACACGTTGTTCGTGGTATATCACTCATAAGTAACATTAAAGATAGTCAAAGTCAAAAAGCAACCTGGCAAACAAGAAAAGAGAAATGCTTAGCTGTTATACGACCACCGTCTGCGTGTATTAAATCAGCCAGCCACCTCTTCATTCGGGTGATGTGAGCGGGAGTTGCCCCCTCGTCTAGCTTGGGACTGGTTCCCCCGACCGCGGCGACTATAGTGAGCTCTTTGTGGTCTACCTGGGGGAGCTTGGCGCAGTTGATCCTTGCCGATAGTAGTCAGCAGCCAGTTGGGTACCGGGAACGGATCCATGTCTGCAAAGGTGAACAGGTTTGGCAGCTCCGAGGGGTGACGCAGTGAAAAGGTATCTGGGCCCTTGCGGACTATGAGGTGAAATGGGTGGCCCCACTTGTACGTCAGACCTTTCTCCCCAAGACCATCTAGAAGAGGTTTGAGCGATCGTCGCATTTGGAGAGTCAATCTGGAGACATCTGGTAGGAGGTGGACTGCTGCACCATCAAATTCCAGGACTCCCACCCGCCATGCCCGCTGCAATATATCTTCCTTGAGGGTGAAGGAATGCAAACAGCATAGAACGTCTCTTGGTCTGTCAGATAGATCCGGTCGTGGGCCCAGGGTTCTATGGACTCTGTCAATGATAATCTCGGAGTCTGGCGGGCGGTCTAGGTAGCGATTAAAGACATTGGCCACTGTGGAACGCAGCTCTGATTGTGGGACACTTTCGGGCACCCCCCTCAGCCTGATGTTTTGCCTGCGGCTGCGATTCTCTAAATCGTCTTGCAGTAGGTGTAGCTGTATGATTTGATCAGTAAGCTCTGATTGGGAAGTCTGCAGGGTTTGTACGGACTGAGATATTATGCCCTGGTCCTGCTCTACTACAGTGACACGAGAGTCCAGCACTGCAACATCTTGTCTGATAGTTTGCAGCTCTCCCTTCATGGCAGACTCTATTCTCTGAGCTAGTGACTCCATGTCATTTCTTGTGGGCAGCTGTTGCAGAAAAGCCCACAGTCTTTGTTCAGATGGTGCATTGAGAGGGAGACCCTGTGATTGCTGTACATGGTGTAATGTACTCACTGTGTTCTGATGCGTGGGTGGTTGCCTCTGCTCCTCCAAATCCCCTGGGCTGAAACACAGAGCGCTGGATGTGATGGGGGCCGAGGGTGAAGCTGTGAGAGGAGGACTGCACCGTATGTCTTCCCTATCAGGGGAGGCTTCCAGAGATCTGGGGAGACAAGGTGAGAGGTCGCTGGGTGGTGAGAAGGGCGGCATGTTGTGCTCGTCTGCCATCTGCAGAGGGGGATTAGTCTCACTGGGGACCTCCGCTGTATTGCGGGCCGGCGCCATCTTGGCTGATGCTGGTGTGGAGGCCGTCGGCTGGAGCGGGCACAGGTAACGGTCCATGTAGGTCTCTGAGGCGGGCGGGTGGCCGTCTGACGCTCCGGGTGTCTGTGATTTTAGGTGGATGCCGGTAATGTGCGGTATTATGCCGTATAAGTGCTGCGGGAAAGCCGCCAGCCGGGAGCCCTGTAAAGAAGCGTCCTCACGCTGCCATGCCTAGGCCACGCCCTGGGCATTTTTTTAAATTCAGCTCTGCAATGTAAAAAAGCGCAGACAAAAGCGTTCAGCCTTTTTATGTGGTCAGAAGAACTGCTTTTGAACACAATTTTAGGGCGTTCAGACAACAGCCCATACACTCCCCTGCTGATAAACTTCAAAAAACGTCCACGTACACATAGAATAGCATAGAGGGAAGTTTAAGAGCTGTTAAAAAAAAATGCCCAAACTCCCAAAAACTTCAGTTTATCGGCATCCGTGTGCACGAGGCCTTAATTGCTCCTACTTTGTTTACTCCAACTCGCAGCATGGTGGGGATTCAAATTCCCCTGCTTGTGTGTCTCAATTGAAGCAGTACAATTTGAAATGCAGTGTTCCAGAGAGCCAGTTTCAGATTTTGTATTTATTCTGGAATCTCAGTTGGAGGTGCAGAAGCACTCTGTGGACAGGAACAGAACATGTATTTGTGGGGGAGAGCTCTCACCCTTGGAGTCCAGAAAGTATACTATGTAAGAAGCCAATTACCATATATACTCGAGTATAAGCCAACCCGAATATAAGCCGAGGCACCTAATTTTACCACAAAAAAACTGGGAAACGTATTGACTCGAGTATAAGCCTAGGGTGTCCATCTGCATGCCTCACTGTGCCCATGCCTCACTGTGCCCATGCCTCACTGTGCCCATGACTAGACTGACGTTTAACATGGAAGTCTATGGAAGGGGTGCCCGGGTTTGAAAAATCAGTGCTCCCCGTCCGTAAGTCCCCCAGACAACAAACTTTGTACACTTGTAGAGGAGAAATGGGGCTACATGTGTGCCAATTTCCCGGTCCAGGGGACATATGACTGGTACCGGGTCCCCAAAGTCATCGGAGAAATTACCGTTTAACATGGGAGTCTATGGAAGGAGTGTCTGGTTTTGAAAAATCGGTGCTACCCGGCTGTAGGTCCCCCGGACAACAAACTTTGCACACTTATAGAGAGAAAGTGGGGCTACATGTGTGCCAAGTTTAGGGTCCAGGGGACATATGGCCGGCCGGTACCGGGTACCCAAATTCCAGGAGATCAGGCGCAAAAAGGTGACTCGAGTATAAGCCGAGGGGGGCATTTTCAGCACACAAAAAAATGTGCTGAAAAACTCGGCTTATACTCGAGTATATACGGTACTGAATCAGTCCATCAAATTCCATTTATTATTAACAACAATAATAATCAAAAATATAGCTTTTTTTTCCAAATACTGTGTAAGCCACATTCAAAGTCCTTTGCTGTCAGTCGAAGCAGACTGCTGGATTTGTTTTGAGAGCATGGCAGTATAGCACTATGACTTTCCCCCCACCAAGAGCAAACCGGAACCTGCAAGTGTAGCTGCAATTACCAACTAGAATTTTATGTTTTAGTTATAATGGTTAAGGGTTTTGATCATTGTCTAGATCCCCATTGCTGTCCACCAAGACAGAAAACCAGCAAAATACTAACAGAAATACTAAGGCCCCTTTCACACTTGTACGACTTGTTCCACGATTTGTGATGGCAAAGTAGCATGACAAGTCGTTTCCCATGATTTCCAATGACTACCATTCATATTAGTACGACTTCAAGTCTTTCAGACTTCAAAGTAGTCCCTGCACTACTTTGGTCCAATTTTGATGCCACTTACACAGGCATTCCCTGAAATCGCGGCCGTGAATCGCGGCAAAATCACGGTTAAATCGCGCGACTTTAAAGTTGCAGTAGTGTGAAAGGGGCTTAATCCTTTCTTTCTTGATCCAAAAATGCTTTAAAAAATATATATACACTGGTTGGAGTTTTTTGGTTTAAAAACACAAGTGCATCTAAGCCCAGTCACAAAGATAATTTGTTAATTTAATTTTAAAACCTGTGTTTATTCTTTTTAAATCTGCAGCTTTTATTAAAATAATACCTGGACTTTCAGCAATAAGGGTCTTTTTGTTCAGACACTTTTTATTATGGGAGGACAACTGTCTGATAATTATGCTCCTGCATTGTCACGCTGTCATGTGGACCTATGACGGAGGTTTCAAATGGCAAATCCAACACAAATTGCGAAAGTATGGTCTGCTGTTTGCAGCCATCAGATAGCCGCCCCAGAACAATGATGTGAAGCTGGCACTCTGGAGTATCAGGATTTTATATTTAAAAAAAGACACATGGGTCGATTTACTAAAACCTGAAGAGTGCAAAATCTGGTGTAGCTTTGCATGGTAGCCAATCCGCTTCTAACTTCAGCTTGTTCCAATAAGCTTTGACAACAAAAAACCTGGAAGCTGATTGGTTTCTGTGCAGAGCTGCATCAGATTTTGCACTCTTCATTTTTAGTGAAGCAACCCAACAGTTCTTTAGCCAACTAAATGTCCTCCAGTTAGTGTTTAGTAGCACATTGGTGATGACAGATGCATTAAAGTGGACCACGTGGAATCCTTAAGATGAGTAACACAAGCAGTACAAACTCTATACCAATCCTGCAATGTTTTTTAATTGTGATTATAGGTGGAAGCCTTAACGCACCAGCCCAGAGCCACAACAGTTCACGCTGTACGAGATTCCGAACTTGCCAAACTCCCAGAGGGAGCTCTAACGTCTATCAAACGCAAGTATCCACAGGTAAGCAACACATGTGCTTTTAATGTGGGGACATTTTGCGAGAAGCAGCTTATACTCATAAGTTTGTATTTTTTGGTAGTCCTGTCCATTGTTTACAGCAGAGAGCAGTCATTATGCTGACTTGATCATTTCTCAGACCATTGACCTCTCGTGTGCTGTAATCAGTTCATGAGTTTACTTCTGGACAGCTCTTGGGGTGTATGATTCATAAAAGCTTTATTAGGAACTTGCTTGTAGTGTTTACTTGCTGACACATAAGCTGCAGCATATATCTGAATGAAGGATATTCTCCTAACGAAGGAATATAATTAGCCCTATTACTCTTTTTGGGATTGCTTATTGAGATTTGAGCCCAAACCAGCAGATAGAGCCTTCTCCGACAACATCCTGTTTCTATGGTTTCTGGAAAACAAAATATCCCTTACATACAGAGAACTTTCTCCCATTAGATGTAAAATGTGCTTATATATGAGAGCATATTCTTTTGTTAGAATGACTGAAGCATTAACATGCATGTTTGTGTTGGCTGAGCATGCATGTTTATATGTAGATATTCACTATGTTAGGTAGAAAGGTTATAGTGATTGCTCAGGAAAATCTATCCTAGACTTTCAGTTCCTCCAAAGGCTGTAGACTTTTAATCCTTTCCCAAATAAGCAATGTACCTAGACTCCAGCAAGTGAAGCTAGAACTCGTTTTTTAAAAATAATCCCTAAAAGCAGGAAGCAAAGTCAGTAATAGCTGATATATTTTGGGCACAATGGTTTTTATGCTTAGCTGTGTTTCTTCACTCCAGTTTTTATGAGGAATTCGTTCTTGGCATCACTATGCATGGTTGATGAGGATATTTTTCTACATATTCTTCTTGAAGGTCCTTACACTGCTATTCCTCCAAATTTGCCAAGGGTGTTAAAATAGGCTCCCACAACAACAAAAGTGTTGTTCCACAACATCACTAAACTGCTGTCTTTTTTAAAGGAACTTGTGACAGTGGTAACTGCTGATCTGTGGCTTAGAGTGTTATTTATTCTACTGCTGCTTTAACTCTGGGATAGATTGGTTGCCCCATTTCATTCCCTGTTATAACCATTTGCAGAAATGTTTGTGAATTGGCGTTAAGCAGCTCAAGATTATCCCATGACATTTTCCATCTGATCAGTCTTTGCTTGGGAGTCCTGGAGCCTTTGGACCCTGCGGGCAGCAGCTTTTTTCATTACCCGGTGTTCCTCGGGATGAAATCATCTATTGTCTTTGACATGTCCTGGGTTTTTCTTTGATGTTTAACCTTCTAACATAAAGTACGGTTTTGTGGATCTTGTCCACATTTTCTTGAGATTTGACCTCTGATGGTTTGGCTGACCAGGGGTCACCTTTAGCAGACATTTTAACGTGCTTAATCTCTGCTGCCCACTTTTATACAGTCCAGTAAGGAGAAAGAGCCACCCTCGGCTAGTATTGCAACAATTTGTTCATGGATGTGCTCTGGCTTCAATCAGTTGTTGAAGCAGATACTTTATCACAGGTCTAAATTTTTGCTTCTTCTGTTTTTCTTTCCTTGGTTTATTAAATCATCTTCTAGGATGTGAAAAGCGAAGAAGGTATGAATAAGAAGGTAACAACTTGTCTCTAGGCATGTAATGACATGTTTTATTACATCCTATCAGTTGCGGGTCGTGCATTTCATTCCTAGGCCTTTAGCGATGTCCTATCTACATTAATCCAGCAATTTTTGGCTGTAACCTTTAGGCCTCATGCACACTGGACTATAAAATAATGTTATAAAAATGCCAGTAGCTTTGCAGTGAGTTTTTCAACTTTTTTTAATGTTTTTGCGATAGCTTTTTTTAGCGTTATTTAGCGTTATTTAGCGTTATTTAGTGTTTATTAGCATTTTTCTGCGTTAGAATTTTTACAGTTTTTTTCTTTTTGAAGATCAATGGATCAAAAACGTTAAACGCTGGTGAGCGAAGTTTTTGAGCGTTTATATCAGCGTTAGAGCATTTTTACAGCTGAAAAACGTCTCTCAGAACCCACTAGTTTTGGGGTTTTTTTACTGCTCAAAAACGCCACTGCCCAAAACTGCTGATAACAGCCTATGTGTGCATGGACACACAGGATAACATGATGGAGAGTTTAATGACTGTAGAAAAAAAGTCTAAAGCAAAGAACAGCTGCTGGAAAAACGTCAAAAAAACATCCAGTGTGCATGAGGTTTTAAAATTCAGAATGGAAAAAGTGGGGACATGGAAAAAGCAGGCCTAGATTACCTATAAATCAGTAGAATTACTTAAAGCAGTATTAAATCCAAAAGTAAACATTTATTACATTGCAGCTTACCCATTCTTAAATGTGATGGCTGCATTTGTTTTCTTTTTTAGGCTTTCATTCTTTTATTTTCATCTGGTGATCTAGCCAGTGTCTGTTGTTTTTCAAAAGAACAAGCTCTCTTGCAGATGTATCGGTTTACAAGGATGACACAAACCATTTACCACTAACAGGGGTGCTTATAATGATCAGCTTTTTATTTATTTCTGTAAAACCTTCACATATCCCAGGAGGCTGCAGAAGCAGGGACACACCGCAGCCTGCTGTATCCGTTTACATCAGGCTACCTCTGATCTGTCACATTTAGGTCTGGAAAAATAGAAAAGGATGCAAATGCGATTGTACGCCTGCTAGATGGCCCTGGTCTCACCAACTGAAAATCTGGTTAAAGCTGCAGTTTTATTGTCATTTATTGTAAGCTTCAGGTGCCTGCACTGTTGGTTCTGAAGTCCTCATAGCAGATTTCTTTGACCCTGGCAACGCATCATGGCTATCATGGCTGAAATATGATTAGATAAAAGCTCTAACATTACTGAAAGCCGTGAAACCAAGAGAAAAGCTAGGAAATGAAGAGAATAAACTATTCAAAAAATATATTAAAATGTAAGTCAATTATTCTTATAATTTAGGCCAGCGGAGATGGCTTTGCTGTCCCAGACAGGCCATCACTGCATCCTATAAACATCACAGTGTTTTGGCCTCTCTAAGATTGGACTGATAACTTCTACTGTAGGACAACCCTTATACTGTATAACTGTTAGAGACTGAGGTTTTGGCATAAGGAACTGAGGTTTCAGCATACGTTTCCAGATTTGCACACCTGCTGGGGCCATTATGTGGGAAGTCCAGTCTATTTGTTAGAGAATGTAATAAGAGGAATGGGAACACTCCTGGGGTATCGCATGTGCAAGAGCAGAGCTATGAACAGCATTAGTGATTTATTCCTGATGGACACCCCAAATAGGTTATAAAAATATCAATGGGTGACTCAACCAAGCAAACGTCATCTGTAACTGAAATATTATTCTGTTGACTGACCCTAAAGCTTCCTGGAATAATCTGTTCCAGATAATATTGTTACCTCTTTTTTAGTATTTGACAAGTTGTGAGTCACTGGAAATGGGAGGGATGTCATTGTCATTATACTGTGTGGACTCAGGCGTCACACATCAACAATTCTGGCTCACATGTGCAGCGTTGGCGAGGACCTCAAGCTTGTCACATAATTAGTTCTTGACATGAGTGTTATTGTCATCCCTTCCTGTAATGTTCACAGCAAAGACTTTGAAATTAATTCATCATTCTAACCAGTTTGTAAAATTCCATTTATGTTAACTGGTTACCTCCTGTAAATAGTATGGGAAAAAAGCAGAAAACAATTCGGAAAGGGCACATATACAGTGAGGGAAAAAAGTATTTGATCCCCTGCTGTTTGCCCACTGACAAAGAAATGATCAGTCTATAATTTTAATGGTAGGCTTATTTTAACAGTGAGAGACAGAATAACAACAAAAAATCCAGCAAAACACATTCCAAAAATGTTATAAATTGATATGCATTTTATTGAGTGAAATAAGAATTTGACCCCTTCGCAAAACATGACTTGGTACTTGGTGGCTAAACCCTTGTTGGCAATCACAGAGGTCAGACGTTTCTTGTAGTTTGGCCAGCAGGTTTGCACACATCTCAGGAGAGATTTTGTCCCACTCCTCTTTGAAGATCCTCCCCAAGTCATTAGGGTTTCGAGCCTGAGGTTTGGTAACTCGAACCTTCGGCTCCCTCCACATATTTTCTAGGCCACTCCGGGACCTTTAATGTGCTCCTTCTTGAGCTACCCCTTTGTTGCCTTGACCGTGTGTTTTGGGTCATTGTTGTGCTGGAACACCCATCCACGACCCATTTTCAATGCCCTGGATGAGGGAAGAAGGTTCTCACCCAAGATTTGATGGTACATGGCCCCGTTCATCTTCCCTTCGATGTGGTGAAGTTGTCATGTCCCCTTAGAAGAAAAACACACCCAAAGCATGTTGTTTCCACCTCCATCTTTGGCAGTGGGGATGGTGTTCTTGGGGTCATAGGCAGAATTCTTCCTCCTCCAAACTCGGCGAGTTGAGTTGATGCAAAAGAGCTTGATTTTGGTCTCATCTGACCACAACACTTTCACCCAGTTCTCCTGAGAATCATTCAGATGTTCATTAGAGAACTTCAGACGAGCCTGTACATGTGCTTTCTTGAGCAGGGGAACCTTGCGGGCGCTGCAGGATTTCAGTCCCTCGTGGCGTAATGTGTTACCAATTGTTTTCTTGGTGACTATTAGGGGTGCAACGGATCAAAAAACTCACGGTTCGGATCGTTCCTCGGATCAGAGTCAGGAATCGGATCACTTTTCGGATCAGCAAAAAAAATTGCCGCCTCACTGTGCCTCCATTGCAGCCTCACTGTGCCTCCATTGCAGCCTCACTGTGCCTCCATTGCAGCCTCACTGTGCCTCCATTGCAACCTCACTGTGCCCCCATTGCAGCCTCACTGTGCCCCAAATTGCAGCCTCGCCAGTGAGGAGGAAGTGAGATGGTGGCCAGCAGGGCTGGATTTCCTCTCCCTGCCGCCCCAAGGCCAGGTTCCACAATGCACCCCTCCTCACCAACTGAACCACCAATGTGTTACCAATTGTTTTCTTGGTGACTATTAGGGGTGCAACGGATAAAAAAGCTCACGGTTCGGATCGTTCCTCGGATCAGAGTCAGGGATCGGATCACTTTTCGGATCAGAAAAAAAAATTGCAGCCTCACTGTGCCCCAAATTGCAGCCTCACTGTGCCCCAAATTGCAGCCTCACTGTGCCCCAAATTGCAGCCTCACTGTGCCCCAAATTGCAGTCTCGCCAGGGCAGAGGAAGTGAGATGGCGGCCAGCAGGGCCGGATTTGCGCT
This sequence comes from Rana muscosa, assembly GCA_029206835.1. Taxonomy (NCBI): domain Eukaryota; kingdom Metazoa; phylum Chordata; class Amphibia; order Anura; family Ranidae; genus Rana; species Rana muscosa. The sequence continues at coordinate 237,390,737 of CM055125.1, read as the reverse complement.
CCCTGCCGCCCCAATGCACCCCCTCCCCACCAAACGAACCACCCCCCCAAATCAACGGAGAATGGCAACTGGATGGCAGGGGTGGCACGGTTAGTTAAAATATTTTTTGTTTCTTTTCTTTTTTTTTTTACTTTTTTATCACTATTTTTTATATGTATTTATTTGTAGCTTGTCTTTTATTTTTGTATAATTTTCTTATTATTTTTTATATTTTTCTTATTCTTTACTTTTTAATTACTTTTTTATTTTATTTATTATTTCTAAATTTTTTTAATTTATTTTTCTTATCAAATTTTTTTTTTCACTTGACTTTATTGCTATCACACAGGAGAAAACAATTCCCTGTGTGATAGCAATTGGAGGTGACAGGTTCTCTTTATTGACCCTGTCACCTCCAAAACAGGAGTCCTAGCACTGTGCTAGAACTCCTGTCACAGCTGAGATTGGAAGAGCACAGCTCACCCCTCTCACTGTGTACATCGGGGGGAGGTACAGGAGACAGACTCGGCGGCCAGTGGGAGGACAGAGCCAGCAGAGAGAGGTATGGGGGGGGGGGGGGAGGACGGATGGCAGCACACATTTTACAAGTGAAGTCCGGCTGCTAGAAAGCAACTTACCACACGTATGTTCCGGCCATTGAAACTGTCTCCGCTCTGCTCGCACTCACACAGCCCCGCCTCCTCCTAACCCCATGCTGTGATAGACACAACACATCCCAGCATTGGACCCGCATTCTGTCTATCACAAGCGCGGGGTTAGGAGGAGACGGGGCTGTGTGAGTGCGAGCAGAGCGGAGACAGTTTCAATGTGTTTTACCGCTCTGCTCCCCCCCCCCCCCCTCTATCTGCGCCGCGGATCACATGGTGTGCCGATCTGTAGTCATTGATCCGTGCGGATCACGGATCAATGACGATCCGTTGCACCACTAGTGACTATGGTCCCAGCTGCCTTGAGATCATTGACAAGATTCTCCCGTGTAGTTCTGGGCTGATTTCCCACAATCTCAAAATCATTGAAAGTCCGCGAGGGGAGATCTTGCATGGAGCCCCAGACTGAGGGAGAGTGACAGTTATTTTGTGTTTATTCCATATATGAATAATCGCACCAACTATTGTCACCCTCTCACCAAGCTGCTTGGCAATATAAAGCAAAAAGAAGTCGGCTCTCCGTGTGCTTTGTCAAACACGCAGTGACGGCAACAGTACGACTTGCGTGTCACGCTGGTCCCCGAGTCCCTTCCGTCTGCAGTCTTGGCCAGCTTGGGACGTTGTCCACCCAGCATGGTAGTCAGCACAGCCAGCAGGCGTGTGTAGAGCGGTTTACCATCATCCCACATGCTGCGGCTTCTCCTCCTCTTGTATCAGCATGCCATCCAGCCAGCCCTGAGAGCACCTGTGAGCGGGTCCACTGTCCGATCTGGGACTTCACGGTGCAATAGAATCATTGGCGCCTCCTATGCTTCACTGATCCATCCATGAATGTCGTCAGCTCCTCACTGCCCTGGGGACCACTATTGATAATGTAAGCTGTTTTAATTTTAATATCCTTGTTATAACCACTTCCACACTGGTCTTTGATCCATTTTTTTTTAGATCAACTATCTATAAACTTGCTCATGTTTTACCATTACTATTGTGCAATCCATCTGACATTTATTAATCCATGGAGAGCTGGCTTCTTTTTGCTTTGTATTGCTGTATGTCCCCCCCCCCCCCCCATATATATGCTTGTGATTCAGCTGCACTGTACTGAACTAACTGTTTATGGCCTCCACATTTGCACACTATCCGCAGTTTAGCGCTGGTGTAAACTTTTTGTTGTTCACGAAGCTGCTTGCCCATTCCAGGCTTGTGTAAGTCTACAATCTTGTCCCTGACATTCTTGGACAGCTCTTTGGTCTTGGCCATGGTGGAGAGATTGGAATCGAATTGCTCCTGTGGACAGGTGTCTTTTATACCGGTATCAAGCTGAGATTAGGAGAGTGCTCCTAATCTCAGCTTGTTACCTGTATAGAAGACACCTGGGAGCCAGAAATCTTGCTGATTGATAGAGGATCAAATACTTATTTCAATCCTTAAAATGAAAGTCTATTTATAACTTTTTGAAATGCATTTTTCTGGATTTTTACTTCGTTTTTGTTATTCGATCTCTCACTATTAAAATAAACCTACCAATAAAATTATAGACTGATCATTTCTTTGTCAGTGGGCAAACGTAAAAAATCAGCAGGGGATCAAATACCTTTTTTCCCCCACTGTATGAGTCAAGTGTATAAGCTTAATGTATAGGGAAATGGGCAGAATAAGTGCTTTTATTTTGAAGTGGACCAAGCATAATTTTTATATAACTATATTGTAGCTGATGAATGTAGTTCTGTGTACCCAATTGTGAGATTTACAAAGCCCTGCAGGACAGCACAACTAGGTTGGTCACCTCATTTGTCTCTGCTACAGTTAATCAATAGAAAGGAGGGTACAAAAATGGTTTCTACACTGCCATTCTAAAAGCTGAACTTACTCTAACCTTCTTTTCTGGACCCAATTCCTTATTTCCCATAAATATAGAATTCTGAAAAAAATTAAGAAGATATTTAAAGAGTATGGCATTTCAAATAAATCCACGGATTTCAAAAAAGTTTAGGCTCTCTTGCAGAACTGTGTCCACCACTGTATACAACACTTCCAGGTGTATCAAATGTCTGATCGTCTGCCAACCTCTAAGTCACAAAGTGCACAGCGGGGTATGCAACATCCAACACAGCTGGAAGTCACAAATACCGGTGGTGGCCACAGCTTTGAAATAGAGCAAAGATTGGAGGCACTGCCTGCAGACAGATATTATCCATCTTCCTTTACAGGCTGTACAGGTTCAGCTCTAACATACTGACTGCCCTGCTAATACAAAGCTTTTTTTAATAACATAACCTGAAAATGCCTATTGCTGTTCTGTGTCCCTCTTTTCATTCCTCCTTGCCTTCACTTCTGTGTTTTATACTCAATTTCTTTGTC